>CM046879.1:534461629-537044232 GCA_025667525.1 Glebionis coronaria
GTAAACTTCATTCTATGGGCTTTTTCTAAGTGCCGACCCTTGTCAAAAATCAGGTTCACGCCACTGCCTCTATGAGACGGAAGACATAAGTGATCATCAAAATAAGCAAGAATACTATTTCTAAGGAGAATACCATTTCTGGGGATTTCAATTGAGATACCCGAAGAAGGTATGAGAGGGTTCTCGCCTTCTGGAATCCTGGTGATAGTTTTCACCTCTTCAAGACTCATGGCTGAAAGGGACTTAGTAAAGGCCGGATCTTCTTATCTCCACTGAAAGCCCAATAAGAAGATACTTAGGAAAGGGAATTAGTAATAGGTTCTACAGAGAGTCGATGAGCAGCTCCAGACTTTGTTAATGGCTATCTGCCCCCGGGAAAGCAAATTGGTTGTAGTTCGGGGTTCAAGCCGATATCTTCCAAATCGTCTACACTAACAATCCATCCTTCCCCCCCAAAGGGAGATTTTAGTAAATAACCAAATACGATCTATTTTATAAGCCTACTTGGGTATTGAGTATTTATTTGCAAGAACTTAATTTTTTGTACTCGATAGTTTCAACTCCAGAAAAAAGAATCCCGTAAAATTTGTTATTTTACTTATATGCGGGGTCTAGATGACATATGCTATTGATTTCATTTTATTTCCAATATTACTAATTGGTATTTTATCACTTTTGACGTCTTGTGCTGGAATTGGGAAAAAAATTAAATATAGGTTAATACTTGTGTGGAATGTTGTTCTATTGCATGACTTTATTGTAACATTTTAAAAACATTGGTGGCCTACTCGTGCATTGTCCTAAAATAAACTGTGATTTTTCTATTGATTGTTGAAAAAAATGTGTTCTTACAAATGTATTAGTTTTGGTGCAGACCTATATACATATTACCTTGGCGGCAAGTGGAGTGCCACAATCCCATTCATCATTTTTGATCTACATAAGCCAAAGCCCATAGCACTGACGACGGCTCCGGCATAAATGCAAGGAGGATTAACCACGCTCATCTCCAGTCTCTTTCCAGCCTTTGCGATTTCATATACTATTCCCCAGCCGTACTTATCGACGCTATAAACGTCGGATCATCGAGAAGATACCGAGAACGAACTCCCTGCTCATTAGTTGAGAGCTAAAGGCAATACTATTTCGAAGCCGCCATATAAGCCAAAGAGTAGTAGCAATAATAGCATACAAACGAGATTTTCTAAAAGAAGTAGACCTCCAGTTCAATCCACTCAATCCATTCCTTGTTAGAAGTAAAACCACGTAATGAAACATCCGTCCAAATACGAATTTTACGCCATATATCTGCAGCCGTTGTGCAAGAAAGAAAAGATGATCCAAAGACTCCCCGCTTAAACTGCAAACTGGATAAATAATGTAAGGGATTTCTAATCCATGAAGCGAGAGATCTAACCGATGCGGAAGTCGGTCCAAAACATTATTTTACGTCGTTTAACATTTTATAATTACACTTATGGTCACGTTGTACGTTATAACATGTTTTTATTAAAAATAAGTGCTACTACTTTTACATAGTTTTTTGATATACCGTAATCAATTTAGAAGAGTGAGATAGATGATTACGATGTAATGAATATACGTTGTTTGTTTACATTTAAAAAATGTAATTATTCATTGCAAGTAATTACTTATTGAATCAAAACCACTAGTGAAGGGCTTCTTGCTTTTTTTATTACATCTTGTAATGAAATCAGAATTATATAAAACTCTATCTTTAATTAATCACATTAATCAATTTCTTATAATTAATGTCTATTTTTATTTTTATTCTATATCTTATCACACAAACCAAAAATGATTAATAAATACAATAAATCATTATATTATTACGTCGTTTATTTCATTCATGTAATATTCCATTATGACGTGCCAAATGAATCGTTAGTTGTTAGTAGAAGCCCCGTGTAGTACCGTTATGTGACTAAACATATTTCTTAGTACGTATGATTTTTTCAATCATTTTCCTACTTGGAGAATTTTTTTAACAAATATTGAGAACAAAACAAAATATATTGTCAACATGTTGTTGCTGGAAATTAATTCTAAAATAACAACTATACAAATAGGTATGTATTTTGAAGCTCTTAGATTTATTGGACCTTGCGTGCTCGTACAGCTCGCACACCAAGTGGTGGAACTAGAAAAACATGGTGTCGGGGTCCAAAATGTTTTTATGATATTAACAACATGTGGAAGAAAAATTAACATGGAATGATAAATCGTGTATTTTTACTTATAGATAAAGAATTTATAAAAACTTTTTTTAAAAGGCTTTAAAACCACGATAAATGTATTACACCAAAAGGCAATAAAGTACATGTAAAATATGACGGAAGTGCTACATTAACCTCAAGCAAACAAGCTTGATAAACATCTAAATCATGACATCCATACATACTAACAAACTAAAAATATATAACACTTAAATTTCTAACAAATTAAAACAAGACAAACGTATGATTAAACTTTAGCCTTGTCTCTATTCTCATAGAACTTGTTAGAAGCTTCATCAGAAACATTCTCAACATCTTCAACCTCCAAAACCGCCAACACTTAAAAAATATTAAAAGTAGCAACACCACTACCATTCAAACGGACATCATTCATACGAGTCCATAACGAACTAGATGAAGAGAGGATATCAACAACCTTAGTAGGCTTACTTGAGGCCACTTTAGAACGGATAGTAACTTTAGGAGCATACCCTGAAGAATAACTCCAACATGAATACCTTTAGTTATACCACCATTTTTCTTCTTACCTCGCTTCTTCTTACGAGCCATAGTCTTAAAAACCATCATTCGTTTGTTCACCAACATTATGCTCACCTATAATTTGAATAATAAATGTCTAACCTTTACTAACTTGGGGCATAACACAGGATCATAACCAAACTTTTTACAATGTCAGAACGCGGGGGTTTCCAATCACAATCAATAGTAAACATTTGTGTTGTAAACCCAAAACCATCAGAAAAAGGAACACAAAAAGTTAATTTCTCCTTTAGCTCATCCTCCGCTTGAATTTCCATCAAACACAGTGCAAAGCTACTTCCATGACTTAATACACATAGCACTAGTATACGAATCATGCACAGGCAGCTTACGTAGCTAAGATGCAATGATACTTAAACCGTCCTCCAAGAAAACCTAAATTGGAATAACATGAATTTTTACCCACGCCAGAATGCGAGTAAGCTCCTCCTTATGTAATCTCGTACCTATACACCATTGCTTAAGAACGATAGGAATTTTCCGAATCATCCATAGCCTATTCTCAAACACATCCTCCATTCCCTTCTTAGTTTTAAACTTGAAGATGAAAAACCCTTCCGTATTCAACATAATACGGCTAAGCCCATACTTTCCCTAATTTTGTCGAGCAAAATATTCTGCCATAGGAAATGCAAGTCGTGTGGCAAGGAAATACCCATATAAAATGTACTCAAAACGTGTATTTACCTCGGCAACAGCCTTAAACGGAATGTTAAATGTGACACCCGCTCTAATACTTACTTTTTCTAATTTAACAAAATAAAAATTGGCCTTCGGACTACTAGGATGCCCACGACTCCCATGTTACTTGAGCCTGACGTACCTATCTTGGACTGATCAGACACATCATATGCAAGCATAGTCCTCGACTCAACACCAGCAGTTCTCAAGTTCTTATACATTCCCTCAAGACTAACACTAGGAGACGTATTCAGGTTTGCGTATCAACAGTCAACCAAGACTTCCCATTAACAGCCGTTAGGCTTCCATAATGTTAATACCAGTCTTCGTATAAACCCTAACACCAGGACCAAGCTGCACATAATTCACAGGTTGTACAGCATCAACACCTTGTGGGACCACCATCAACATATTGAGTTGCATCTACAGGAACATTAACGTTGACAGAACCGATATTAGGGTTCGAAAAAACCTATCAACATTCAACATAGTACCTTTGTTCCTCGCTTGAGCCTCATTTAACTGTGATCAAATAATTCACCCTCATCAATCATCTTAAAATCCTTCATAAAGATAGAGTGCCACACATACCAATCAACAAATAAAAAAAGAAGACGC
Source organism: Glebionis coronaria (assembly GCA_025667525.1). NCBI lineage: Eukaryota > Viridiplantae > Streptophyta > Magnoliopsida > Asterales > Asteraceae > Glebionis > Glebionis coronaria. The sequence goes on from CM046879.1 coordinate 534,465,727, forward strand.
ACACGTCTTTCTTCTAAACGATACCCCTAGTCGTAAAACTAGGGTTTGAGTAAAAACACAAAACCTCCTAACCGACTCCCACACTAAAGAAACAAATATGATACATAAGCACAAGCAATCAATATAAGACCCTAATCCCTACAAGATGCACCAGAAAGAACCCTAATCATAATCAAAATCCTAGATTTAGAAAACGACAATCCAAATAAAATATGTAAAGGTAACAATCGTTACCAAATACCAACTATTATAAGTAAATCGTTATATCAAATGGAGAATAATCGATCAGATTAAGGTTTGTGGGTTCGTCGCCATTGTTATACTGTTTTTATCTTTATTTTTGATTTTAGAATTTCAAAAACTTTAGAGTAGTTAATATTGGGTTTAATATGTGGGTTGTGGATATTTGAGTTTTGGGTGAAAGACATTTTTAAATAAAAAAGTTAAATTTGTTAATGCAATGATGCCTAAAATCGTTACTTATATTTTTCGGTCTCGCTTTGTTTTGATTACGACAAAATATAAAAACAAGCATTTACGAAAACAACGAAAAACGAATTCTTGAATTCCAGTCTTTTTTCATTTAATCCATTATTACTTAAGGTATGAACAAACAAGTTTTCATCTTAATTAAGTGATCAAGGATTTAAGTTTTCTTAAAACTCACCTTTTATTAAATGTGACAAAGTTTTTTTTATAAACTTTATTTTTAAGAAAATGTTTTATTAAATTAAATATTTGAAAATTTGAAAATGGCATATTCCATTTGGTTTCAGACTATCCTTTGAGGATAACTATTCCACCAGATGTGACTACCCCACTAAAATACAAAAGGGAGCGGAGTCTATGAACATGGTCCCTTAAAGGTCTATGAGGTTCCTTATCGATAAGGCACCGCGGACACCAATAAGGAACCGCGTTCAGATATGACCGTTGAACCTTTGTCCTATAAATAGTGGACCATTCTCAGATTTTCTCTTCACCTCTTTTGCACACAAATTTCCAGATTTAAACATACTTCTTAAATCATTCAAATCCTTGATTATTTAGTTGATTACTACTTGTTTAGAAGTGAATCTTTCTCCTCCCATCTCTTCCTCTCCAAGTGCAAAGAGAAGAACACTTTCATCCTTGAAGTGTTGAGTCTACCTCAAGATCTATTGAAGATCAAGTTTTATTCATTCATTATAGTTGTGTTGTGTCGATCCAAGTAGTTGTGTTATTTGGAAGTTGTGTTGTGAAGATCCAAGTTGTTGTGTTATTTAGAAGTTGTGTTGTGAAGATCCAAGTAGTTGTGCTATTTAGTAGTTGTGTTGTGAAAATCCAAATAGGTTTGTCTATTTAGAAGTTGTGTATGTAGTTGGGTTAATACTTAGTCCTCAAAGTATATTGGTGTAGATTGGTCCTAGCTAAGATTAGGGCTCGACTTTTAGCTTAGAGTCGGAAATTGGATAAGCGATGTTGTGTACGGTTTCTCCACCTTAAGGAGCTTGTTGATTAGTGAAATCTCGAGTAAGGAGTACTCGAGGAGTGAAGTAAGGACGAGGAGTGAGCTTCATTGCCGAACCACTATAAATTCTTGGTGTTTGCTTTGATCTTTCTTTTTCTTATCTCTTTACATTCATTATTCTTTATTAGTATATACTTGTGATTATTAGTTTGTTGCACTATCCCTTGTTCATATTGTGTATAAGAAGATTTCACATAATTGCTCAAGCCTAAGTTTTTGAAAAGTATTTTTGAAAACCCCTTCTAAAAAGTAAAGTATAAGAAACTATTCAACCCCCCCCCCTTTCTAATTTCTACAATTAGCATCAGAGCGTGGTTGCTGAAGCATTTTTAAAATTTATTGTATTTTAAAACTTGAATCGATCTATGGATTACAACAAGTAGCTAGAAGGGAAATCTATGCAAAGACAACCTGTTTTTGAAACCGATAGTTTTATTTATTAGAAAAATAGATTTGAGATTTATGTGAAATCAAAAGATTTAGATCTTTGGCATATTATTACCAACGGTGACTTTTTTCCTTATCAATATAATGAAGTTTCCAAAAAGAAAGAGTTAGTAACTTTTGAAAATTCTAACGATGACACTAAAAAGAAACTTGCTAAAAATAATGAGGCTAAAATGGTAATTTATAATGCTTTACCTAAGAAAGAGTATGAACGGATTTTCATGTGTAAAACTGCTAAAGATATTTGGAATACTCTTTTAGTAACCCACCAAGATAATAGCCAAGTCAAAGAAAGTAAAATCGATCTTCTTGTTCAACAATATGAACAATTTGTCATCTTAGAAGATGAAACTATTGATAGTGCTTTTGCTAGATTTAATACTATTATTACTAGTCTAAGATCTCTTGATGAAGATTTTGCTAGCAAGAACAATGTTAGGAAATTTCTTAGGGCGTTGCATCCAAAGTGGAGAGCTAAAGTCACGGCAATTGAAGAATCAAAGGATCTTGCTACGTTATCACTTGATGAACTTATTGGCAACTTAAAAGTTCATGAAATGATAATTTTGATGGACACAGAAATGGTGAAAACCAAGAGTGATAGAAAGTCTATAACACTTAAAGCCAAGAAGGTGCAAAGTGACCATGATAGCTCTTCCTCGGAAAGTGATGATGAGGAATATGCTATGGCGGTTAGAGACTTCAAGAAGTTCTTCAAAAGGCGAGGTCAACATGTTAGACAACCTAACAACGACAAGAAGGCAATTTCCAAAAACTGACTTGTCAAGAATGACAATGGTGATAAGAAAAATTTTAGATGCGGTGATCCAAACCACTTCATCAGTGATTGACCCAAGACATCTCACGACAAGAATCACACGGCCTTCGTTGGTGGTGCATGGAACGATAGCGGCGAAGAATGTGACGACAACGCTAAAGACGAGAAATGTCTCATGGCTCATTCTTCTAAAGAGATATGCTTGGGAATAGATTTGGAGCCCGACGAGTGGATTAAGGATAGTGGTTATTCTAAACACATGACGGGTAATCGAAGTTTGTTCTCTACTTACAAAGCATATAATGGAGGTAACGTCACTTTCGCTAGTAAGCTACGTGGTAACATCATTGGCAAAGGTACGGTTTCTCTTGATTCCATGACCATCGAAAACATGGAACACGTAGATAATCTAGGGTTTAATCTTATAAGTATAGGTCAAATTTGTGACAATAAGTGTAAGGTCATCTTTTTGGAAAATGATAGTGAAATCGTAAAAGATGGAAAGATCATTGGAAAATGTGTTAGAAAGCATGGGCTTTAAGTCATGAAGGTCAATAGGAAGTCAAAGTACAACTTATGTCTAGCGACTTTAGGTGATAGTTCTACTCTTTGGCATAAGAGATTGGGTCACACTAATATGCGTTTAATTCAATCTTTAGTCTCTAAGGAGTTGGTAAGACATCTCCCCAAGATTAAGTTTGATAGTCACTTTTGTGATGCTTGCAAAGTTGAGAAGCAAGTTCACTCAAGTCACAAGGCCAAGAATTTGGTATCGACCTCTCGGTGCCTAGAGTTCCTACATATGGATCTCTTTGGACCTTCCGCCATACTGAGTTATGGAGGTAACCTTTATACCCTAGTTATAGTTGATGACTATTCTAGATTCACTTGGACTAGATTTTTTGCTTCTAAGAATGAAGCTTTCGATCATTTCGAAACCTTTAGTCGAAGGATCTAAAATCAACTAGGATGTTCAATTGTCTCTTAGGACGGATCATGGTAGGGAATTTGATAACAAAGTGCAATTTGGTGCCTTTTGTGAAGCTCATGGTATTACCCATAACTTCTCGGCTCCTCGAACTCCACAATCAAATGGGGTAGTTGAAAGGAAGAATTGGACTATCCAAGAGATGAGTAGGACAATGTTAAACAAGCAATCTTTGCCTCAAAATTTGGGTGCAATGCCGTGGACACATCAACCTATATTCTCAACCGAATTCTTATTCGACCTTTTATAGGAACGATCCCTTATGAGATTCTTAAAGGTAAGAAGCCCTCATTAGAATACTTTAAGGTGTTTGGAAGCAAGTGCTTCATTCTCAACACCAAATATTACCTTACTAAGTTCGACCCAAAGTCGTACGAAGGTATCTTTCTAGGTTATTCTCAAACTAGTAAAGCCTACATAGTCATCAATAGAACCTCGGGTTTAATCGAAGAATCACTCAATGTGACATTTGATGAAATCCCTCCTTTATCTAAGACACCACCATTGGTAGATGATGACTTAGATGAATTAGACATAGTTAAAGCCAAAGAGGTTAGAAAATTAAGTGTTGAAGACCTTAATGTTGAAAAGGGAGTAAACATTAGGGAGTCTAAGGATCATGCTCTCGATAATGTCATAGGAGACTTAAATCAAAGGACCCTAAGATCTCAAGTCCAAGATCAAAGTAACTTCTTTTGTTTTATCTCAATGATCAAACCAAAGAATGTTAAAGAAGCTTTGATAGATGAGAGTTGGGTCATCGCCATGCAAGAAGAATTGAATAAATTCATTGCTAATGACGTTTGGGAACTTTTTCCTCCACCTAGAAGTACTACCATTATAGGAACCAAGTGGGTATATAGTAATAATTTGTATGAGAACGGTGTTGTGTCTCGTAACAAGTCTAGACTTTTAGCTCAAGGCTATAATCAACAAGAAGGGATTGATTATGATGAGACATATGCACCGGTAGCAAGGTTAGAGTCCATTTAGGATCATTTTAGCTTACGCTTGTGCATTAGATTTTAAGCTTCAACAAATGGATGTAAAGAGTGCGTTTCTTAACGGTCTGATCAATGAGGAGGTATATGTGGCTCAACCTCTTGGCTTCATTGATTTTGAGAAACCGGATCATGTTTACAAGCTTAAGAAATCTCTCGATGGTCTAAAGAAGCACCCAAAGCTTGGTATGATAGACTTAAAGTGTGACAACCACGGTTTTGAGATTCGTCACTTAGTTTTATTTTGTGCAAGTTGCGTGTCTTTACGTGTTTATGTGCTAATTGGTGTGTATAGATTGTGGTTTGGATATCTTTTTCGGTACGGGGTACCTTGTGAGTGAAACGATCTGTGATGATTCATGTTCATGAGCTCACATGGTAGTGACTATGAAATGATATGGTCTTATTTAGTGGTTTACGTATACGTATATGTATTATAGAAAATCGTATTTTTACGATTTACGGTTTAGCATTTTGAGGTTTCGGATGAGGTATTTAGTCACGGGAATAATTTACGGGATGGTTTTAAGTCATTTAGTACTTACTTATAAAGTTTATTTCATATTTTAAGAATTTTCATAAAACTGTGTATTTTACGTCTTTTACGGTAAACGCGTAAATTTGACTAGTTTTACGGTTTTGAGGTTTTGGAGGTTTTAGGAGCTGAAATAAATTAAGGTAATATTAATAACATAGTAATAAGTAACAAAAAAATAAAAAAAATAAAAAAAAATATATATAGGTCGGTTATGGGACGTTTAAAAAGGAAAAAAAAGAAAAAAAGGAAGTTGGGCTTGGGTTGAGTTAGGACTCACCCACACTCTATATAAAATTATACTAAACCAAAAATTCATTATTTTTCTCCTGGAGACAAAGAAAAGTCGTGGGTTTCACAAGGAGTTAGGGTTCTTCAGTAAAAATCTTGGTTTTCAAAAATTAAAGGTAAATCTTTAAAATCCCTTTTCAATTTAATTGTTTTTAATGTTTTTATAATCAATATATGATGGATTTAGGTTAGGTTTAATTATAAAATCTGTATTCTAATGATATATTAATGATTAGAATAATTAGGGCTTGTAATTAAATAAATTATGGGTAATTAATTAGGTTAGTAAATACGTCATTAAAAACTGCGCAGAATTTAGGGTCAATTGTTTTGATCATATAGGGAGTTCTACAAACTCTTATTTTGCGATCCAAGTATCCCTGGAAAGGTAATTGAAGTGGCTTTAAAATTCAAGAAACGAGAACTAAATTGGAGGTCCGGAAGTGGGTCAAAAACAGGTTAAAACAGTCGGAGGTCAAAACAGTTTTAAAATCAGCCTGTTTTCTTTTTATGTTTTGGGTTGTTTGGGGTACTTAGGGTTGTGTTGGGACTTTCAAACGAACATGGGAGTTGGTTTATATATTATAGGAAGTATCTGCATTGGGGCTAAGGTTGTGGGTTAGGGTAAGACCCCCTAATCATAACAAACTTTTTATATGTTCAAAATCAGTAAAATCCGGATAGACAAAAGTATATATATATATATATATATATATATATATATATATATATATATATATATATATATATATATATATATATATATATATATATATATATATATATATATATATATATATATATATATATATATATATATATATATATATATATATATATATATATATATATATATATATATATATATATATATATATATATATATATATATATATATATATATATATATATATATATATATATATATATATATATATATATATATATATATATATATATATATATATATATATATATATATATATATATATATATATATATATATATATATATATATATATATATATATATATATATATATATATATATATATATATATATATATATATATATATATATATATATATATATATATATATATATATATATATATATATATATATATCGGGGCCTTAACAGTAGCTTCAAAGTTGGGGCAATGGGGAGGAGTTAGCTAACATATGTAAGGGCATAGGATTTCCTTTATAGAGGTCATGGGTATGGTTAGGTGGACGTTTGGCTTATAGTTTGGAGACCTAAAAGTTGGGACTGTTTTGTGTAAAATATGAACGGGATAGGTATCCAACTTAACCAAGTTAAGGACTTGTTAGGGAAGGGTAATGGGGTGTTTAGAACATATGAATGAGGAACATATATGGGAGAAGGCTAGATGTACATCACAGTTTGATAAGCCATTTTAGTGTTTGGTTCATGTTTTGATTGTGTGCTTTTGTTTGTTTGCTTTTTGCTAGTGCGCGGATTTTTTGGAGAAGCTCAATCGGGTGAGTTTCATAGTCCCATGTCTACTAATGATTTTGACTTCCAGATGGGATGGAAGAGACACTGTCTTTTTTTATAAATTATGCTGTGAATGTTTGGTGTTTGGTGATGGACTTGTGCATACTTATGTGATTAACTGCTAGTTGATTCATTATTGTTTTATGTTTTGACTTGGTACCAAGGGGATGTTGACAAGGCGGGGCCTTGGGGAGGTATATAGATGTGTGAGAATCTATGGGACCAATGGATAATGACAAGGCGGGGCCTTGGGATTGGTACATAGGTGTATGGGCGCCTATGGTACCATGGTGTTTGGTAAGGCTGGGAGCCTTGGATTTGGTTTGGTTTGTTAAATCTTGAATATTAGTTGTTAATGCATGTTTGTATAACATAGTCCATATGTCCATTTGTTAGTGGTTGTTATTCAAGATTATAACTGATTTTAGCGTTGGAGTCTAAACCTATGACTCTCACCAACTTTATGTTGACGTGTTTTAGTGTCTCTTTCAGGTGAGAATGTGGTTAAGCTTGAGAATAGAAGTGGCTAGTTTTGGAGGCATTAGGATTGCATGTAGAAGGAGATCCCCGTTCCTTCTTAGTTTCTTTTGTTTGTATAATAAGTGATACTGTTGGCACCTATATGTTTGCTTTGTTTATGTATTGTTTGTCTTGGGTAAGAGGTAGGACTGTTACCTACTTGCCTAGACTCCTGCTTTGTTGAGATGTTGTCATGACATTTGTGTCACCATTTTATGACATTTCTTATTTCATTTAGTTATCTCTATAGACACGTCATGTTGTGATGATATCCATACGTCGCGCCCCATATTCCGCCATGGTGGGGTGTGACAGAATGGTATCAGAGACCAATGGTTATAGAGAATTAGGTTGCCTAGTCTAGTAACCTTGTCTATAGCTTAAGGGTCCCTGCATATAGGCGTCATAGGAGTATGTGTGCATTTTATATTAATTAAAGTTTTCTGGATGTTATTGGTTTTTACTTGCGATGTTTGTTAAGTTTTGACTAGTATGGGTTGAAACATAGTAGTTCATACTTAGCCACATGTTATTTTCTTTTCGGGTTGTGACTAGTGCGGGTTGAACCATAATCGTCCACGCTAGTCATTGTTGTATTTTGCTTAAATTGTACATTATAGTACATAATTTGGTACAAGGTAGTTTCTATCTTTTGTTGAGTTATTTTATGTACCTGAGGTATGTTATTTTTCTTTTGATGTTTAAGTCATGTTCCCTAAGAATCGTGTGGTGGTTCGAGTTACTAGGAGTACATGGGTAGGAAGGATTTTAAGGTGTTTACATTCTGATGGGCGACATGACTTATAATTGATTATGTATTCGTTTTGGATTTTGTCTATGCTGTTTTAGCTAGACTATGGATTTCTGCATTCCAAGAGTTTGACTATGTAATTTTATTAGTTGGAGTTTTTGACCTTATTGTTTATGTGGTTATGTGCTTAGGTGAGTTGATGGATTTATGTGTTATGTGTTGTATTGATTCTTATAAGTGTCATCATAGGAGGGAGTGCATTGGGGAAAGGGTAATTGTATAAGTATGGTGGCCAACATAGTTATACAAGTACCACGACTTCAATGGGTTCCTAAGTATGATTGCATGGAAGAGGGTTAGTACATGCTTGTATATGATGAGATGTGGATTATTGGTATATGTATAGTATATGGGTTTATGTAACGGTTGCCTACGATATGGATATTTTTGAGTGTGTTATTGTTTTGGGTTATAGTCATGTTGTGTGATTATGGGGTCACACGATATGGACTGGTTTTAGTGATGGGTTTTATGCCTTGTGGTAAGATGGTGGTTACTCGTAGAGAAAAAAAACGAGTGTATGACGCGATTGGTTGATCTGACTTGTATGGTAACGAGTATGTTTTGGGTGATTTAATAGGTATATATATGCGGATGTATATATACCACTATGTGTTAAGTTATGGTATATGGTCGTTCACTAGTTATTATAACTTGAACGTACCTTGTGTTTGTTCGTGTTTTATGGTGCTGGAGTTAAATGGAGTTCCAACGACGTTTTGAGTCTTTTGGATGTGTGTCTACATTCAGGTATGTATTTTTATTAATGCGAACTACTAAATTTTCTTGCAAATAAGTCTGGCTAATTATAGGAAACGGTTTTGAAAATAATTTGTAAGTGTATGGTATGATATCGTATCTTACATTTTTTTTAGTTGTAGTAGTAAGTTATAAAAAAAAGTTGTCTTGAAAATAATTGGATTAGTCTTCTATGTAACATGTGATAATATATTTTAAAGGGGTAAAGATATTTTACAATAATTTTCTTAAGTGGAGTTAAAACTTTAGAATAATTTAACTAAGACGGAAAGAGTAAAAAAAAAGGGGGAGATTTTATTATAGTAATGATAATAATAACACCACACCTTGTAAACGTGTAGTAGTTTAGTTATAACCAACCTAAATGGAAAAAAACACTGTATTTTATAAAATGTATTAAATTCATAATAACAAGTGAAATAAATTTAATATGGGTAAGCGAGATAATGGTTAGAATAAGACTGTAGTATACTAACTAGTTGATATCTTGATAAAATGATGAAGATAAAGGATGAGTTTATGGTTAAAAATGAGTATGATTAATTTTAGTAGTATGGGAGTTTGGTTCTTATGAGAAGTAACTAATTGGGGAGAAAGTTTAAATTTTTCTAAGGTATCGAAATTTGGTAATATTAATCGTGACGAGTCTAAATTTTTTCGTTGTTGGCACACTCCATTGATCTTTCGGATTACATTCTTTCGTTTTCAGTTGTTTTGGCTTGGGTTCATTATGGTTGATCTTTGGGTTTACCCTGTATTTTTTTATGGGACGCGGTCGTTTGGAAATTCTTTTGGTACAGGTCATGGTTGATTTAGTTATGCGGTTGTGGAAGCGTTAGGATGAGAGGATAGAGTTTGGTAGTATTACTTATGGTTAGATGTTAGAATAGAGAGATGTATTTTGGTTTAAAGGTTGTTTTGAAGGAATGATTAATATTTGTGGAGTCTTAGAACTTAGATTGGTTACGGGAATAAGGGAGTAATTAAAGTTAGCTGACTGGTCGTGAGAACGAGATGTCATGCTGTGAGAAGTTAGTTGAAGTACCATTAGGAGATTGATGAAAGTACTAGCGGATGTGAGGGTAGAGTAGAAATTTTATACTAAAGATTGGGCAAACAACACGCAAGGGAATTAGTATAGTTATAGAGGCAAGGTAGTGGTAGACACGTGAAGGAAAACATAGATGTAAAAGAATGATTGGTAGGAGGCTGATTATGTGTGATTACAACAAGTAAGGAAGAGTGAGCCATTGAGGGGTTGAAGTAATTGTAGAAATATTGTGGTAGATGAGTTGAAGTTAGAAGCTATTGGGTAGTGTGAAGCTCCTAGGTAACATCATAGAGACGAGAAGGGGAGCGTGAAGAGCTACATCGTGAGGCAAGGAGCTGAAAGGACTACGTGCGGGCTGCTAAAGGAAGCAAGAGATTTGGAAGGAGTCACAAATTTTGCAAGGACTGGAAAGGTGACAAGCACTATGAAGGGAATCTTCGTATGGTTTGTGACGAAGGAAGACAGATCGAGTACCCGGGGTGGAGCTACAAAGAGCTGAACCAGTGGATCGTGATGAAGTGAATACATAACATGGGAGATTAAGAACTCGCGGGAGTAACAAGGGGAGTCAAGTGACTACGCGGATAGAATTTTTATGGCAAGCAATATCGAGGGATGAGAAGTGAAGCTGAACTGAATAAGTTTCGTGGAGAAGTGATTAGAGAGTCGGTTTTGTGAAGGTGTTATGAAAGATCTTTGAAAGAGACAGCTGTGCATTATCCAATACACTAGTGATTTCCATAGATTTGATGAACGAAGTATGGAATTTTTGTTGGACGGGATAGTGTAGGAATAAGGGAGAACCATGGAAGGAGAGAACCAAGTATTCATAGAAGATGATGATTGAAAATACCTCATGTTGGGTGCAAGATCAAAGTAGAAGTATGAGATTTGAATAAGAATTCAAATATGGCTTAGTAGACAAATGGAAACTAATGTGGGTATAAGATGAGAGTGTGATCCGCATGGAATCACATGAAACTCTAGTCTGCCCCTATTAGGAGGGAGTAGGAGAACTGGTTGTGAGAAAAAAACAAGTGAAGCTACTTGGAAAATTTTGGCGTATAGATGACTAGATAGACTTAGTTAGTGGAGCTGGATTGTTATATCTACCTAGAATTCTAGAGGCATTTGGGGTACGAGACGTAGAGAATGATCTATACAGATCATGAATGTCTCCAACACATATTTAATCATCTTGATTGAACATTTGGAAAAGGTGATGGGTGGAGTTAAGTGACGAAAGAAAATTGCAAGGCCAAGTACCATCTAGGAAAGGCAAGCATGGTTGATGAGACATGTAATAAGAAGAATGAAGTGAAGCTGAGACGAACTTAAACTATATGGATGACGTATTAGGGTGGTTTGGATGAAGGATGTAGGTTGCACGAGTTGAGTTGTCTAAAGCAGAGAACACGTCAACATGTATGTTGCGTGGCTTGGACAATCATATGGAGAAAAAGGATGTAGACTATACTTCCTACATAGATAGGAGTAGCTTAGAAAGGGCGATGTAAGTACGAAATTGGTGAAAGGGATACATAATGGGGTGGAGGAATAAGTACGACGAGAGTTGGGTGATAGTAGATAGACTAACTAATTCATCTCATATTTCAAGAGGAATGAGAAGTCACGTAGTTGAGAAGTTGGAAGGATTGCGTACGGATGTGATGGAATAGAGGGTTTTGCGTAAAAGTTAGCCTAATATGTATGGAATGCCTTATGAAGGATTATGGCAAGGGAAGAAACGATGGGAAGCATCACATCGTGATGTATAGTAGGAGTTGAGGAAGAAGAAGGAAGTGTGTATAGAAGCGAAGCATGAATGAAATAAGTCGAGATAGGAACCGAAGGTAAAACTTTCGTAGAGCTTAATGAGTAGAATAAAGCACGACACAGGCTAATACTGTCGTAGTGTGGAAAAGGAAATGGCACTGACCTATATTGATTGTTTGGGAGGCTTAGTATCGATAATCGAATGGATGAGGAGTTATAGGTGTGATGTGCCATAGGGACGAAGGGCTTGGTCTAACTGAGACAAGATGAGGAGAAATATGACCTTGAAGGTAGGACATTGTGTAGGTATAAAGGAAGTGTTGGGTATCAAAAAAATCATGAAGAAAAATGAGAAAGAAGTGTATAGGTGCTACTAGTGAGCTATCCAAATTTAATGGAAGTAGTTGTAGCATGGGTCTGGATGGTAGCTGATAGACTAACTGAGATAACCGTCCTTTTGATGATGTGTATAGATCATAAGTTGATTTGGATTGGAAGAACTAATGGATATGTAAAAGACCGTCATAGGTCACTTTGTAAGGAAATTGGAATTTTTAAGTAGTTTGGGGTACGGACTAAAGGGAGTTGATGAACATGATTGGATATGAGTATATCTAGCTAACTGGAAAAGGATGGGCAAGTGAGATATTTATACAACCTTAGGAGTTACACTGAGGGCATGAGTGATTGATTTAGAGGGAGTTAGGAAACTCTTTAGCGATGGCTGAGTTTTCATATAATGATAGTTATCATACTAGAAGTCGATAAATGCCATTTGAGGCACTATATAAAAGGATAGAGTGAGTTGTCCCCATTGTGGACTAGAATTGGTAAAAGAGGCTACTAATGTGGTAATGGTGTTTGTGGAAAGGATGGGAGCAACAAGGGATGCTATGTTGAAAAGGAGGAAACCACTAGAGTTTAGTGACAAAGTTATGTAGGAAGTTTCACCGATAGTAACGGGTGGTATATTTTAGTAAAATGGAAAAGTTGATGTAGAGTTGTGTAGGTCCATTTATGATCCTTAGAAAGATCGGACCAGTAGCTTATGAGTATAGAATTACCTGGGGGAAATGAGTGGTATACATGATTGATAGGTGTGAAAACACCCATCCTTTTACCACTTATTTCTGGCTAAAACGAGACCGAAACACGTATTTAATATCATTTGTTTGGAATTATGCGTGGTTTTTGTGTTTATTGTGTTTTCAGAGTCAAACGGGTGAATATTGAAGAAAACATGGGATTGCACGGGTTTTATCGAAGGAAAAGACTCAAGACGAAGTCTATTGTCCAAGAGATGCAAAAGATTTGAAGTCATTGTGCCTATTTGAAGATTTATCGAAGAAAAGGGCCAAAGACGGAAGATTCATATATGTCGAAGAACTCGAGTCTATTAAACAAAAGATTATAAGACGAGTTGGAATTATTCACCGACACTTCTCAAAATCCAAAGTCGGAAACGTTTATTTAAAAGAAACGTAAAGACTAAAGAAGGAAGAAGAAAAGAAGCCCAAAAACAAAGCCTATTCACAAGCCCACAAGCACACGCCTATAAATAGGATTTCACTTCACAATTTTAAAGTTAGTTGTTTTTTAGTTTTTCATTTTCTCTAGTTTTAGAGAGAGAAAGTTCTCAACTTTCTCTCACTAAGTTTTCATCTTTCTTTCTTTTAATCTTTCAAAGATTAAACCTTTTGTATTAAATGAAATAAGTGGTCTCGTTTATTTTTAATGGACTACGAATGTTTTCCATGAATTTGCTCTCATTTTAATCAGAAAACTTGATTTTTCGACATTTTTCAAAATTTTAATCTATTTTGGCCTAGTTGTATAGTTGTATTCTCCTTTATTATGTTTATTTTCTTTCCATTGCTAGAATAAATTTTCAATAAAGTGGATTTAAATTTTTCTTGGTCGTGAACATTTTGACTCAACCCGAGTTTACTAATCTAAGTTTACTCTAGCTAGTATCCTTAACGTGTTTAAGTCAAGTTTTGCTAGGCTTTTATATAGGGAGCTATAAAACGCGAAAGTCTTAACTCTCACGGGTTAAGAACAAGAACTTTTAGCAAGTTCCTATAATCGATCCTAGAGAGTCGTTTATCAAGGGAACTTTAAAATGCAATTTCTAAACTTGAAAAAGTCTAAGAATTTGCAAGATCCTATAGATGACTCAAAAACCCAAAACATTGATTTAATAGGCTAAGCATCCACGAGTCTCATTCCTTGAGATTTTAAACTGTGGAGAACGAGAGATGATAGAGTCAATTATAAGTTCGGTATTCTTTCGTGAATTTATGTGAGTTAATTATAAGCCTATTCTCCCTTCGCTTGTTAATAAATTTATCTGCAATAAATAAGGTTGTACGATTTAAAAGGTTACTTAGCTTCTAGCCCAAGATCGTTTAAAAGTTGCTCGGTACGGATTAGAGTTCATAGCCAAGGCATAACTTATTGAAGCGGGATGCGAAGATTGGCGAGTCCGAAAAGGCCCTAACAAGGCATGAGGGCTACATTTTGTTGCTAAAGATCCAAAAGTGATGTGAAGAATCATTTATCGAAAATCAATATGAAGGATCGAGACACACGACGAAAAGCAAATACTCCCCTAAAGATCATGGAGAAGTCTATCCAAAAAGGCCCTAACAAGGTATGAGGATAAATAGATCCAAGTCCTAAAAGGAGGCGGATCGTTGTATATCAAAGTCCAAAATAAAGATTGGAGAAAAATGAAGAAGTCGTGGTCCATTTATGAAGAATCTCTCAAAACTTCAAGTGAAGAAATTCCTATTATGAAGAGACGACCATAATTTCAAGAACGTCTCTCAAAGATTCGAAGTATGAAGTCGCTGCCAAATATCGGTCCGAGAAAGGTCTCAAATCGTGAAGCGAGTTATGCCAAGATATGAACTTTATGAGATCCCGAGAAGCAGTTTTAAAAGATTTTGTCCTTTAGCTAACTATTGATTAAATCGTTCACTTTATTTCCGGCCTAAATAACTATCGAAATAAGTCAAACAATGCATCCTCGTGATCATTCAAGACAAAAATAAAATATAAGAGATACACCTAGGAATAAGGGAGTCTAAGTGAATAATTGGCCCACATGAATTCGTGTTAGTCTGCTAACTTATAATAAAAATGATCTCGTTTTTAAGCTTAGTGTGGGGAACGTGAAACTTGAGGATGATAAACGTTCATGACAGCCAAAACCCAATGTAAGTGTTTGATTTCTTTACTTGTTTTTATCTTTTTATGATTAGCATTTAATAAAGGCTAAGGTGGGTTATTTACGATGGAAAATGTAAACCGTGCTTTAAAATTAATGCATTGCATGAGGGCATTGCAATGGTCAAGTGTAGGGGATTTAATAAGTGTGAAAACACTTATCCTTTTACCACTTATTTCCAATAATAACAAGACCAAAACGTGTAATTTATGTCGTAAAAGTCGGAATTATGCGTGGTTTGTGTTTTTATTGTGTTTTAGGACCAAAAGATGAAAAAGGAAGAAAACACGGGCTTTCACGGGCTTTTATCAAAGAAAACGGGAAAAGACGAAGTCAAAAGATCAAGAGTGCAAAAAGAACGGAAGTCCAAGGCCTATTCTAAAGATTTATCGAAGAAAAGTCTAAAGACGGAAGTTTAATGAAGTCGAAGAACTCAAGTCTAAATTAAAGAAGAAAATTATCAAGACAAGTTCAAATCCCGAGACGACGTCAAGAAAAGACAAAGAATTAAATCTAGTCGAGAAGACGTGAAGAAAGAAAGAAAGAAGAAGCAACACATGCACTCCTTCCATTTTCCTATAAATACCCTCCTAATACACCTTGAGAGAGTAGTTAGTTTTTAGTTTTTAGTTTTCATTTTTCACTTTTCTTTCTAGTTTTAGAGAGAGAAAGTTCTCTACTTTCTCTCACTAAGATTTCATCTTTCTCTCTTTTAATCTCTCAAGATTAAACATTTGTGTATTGTTGATTTCATTAATCAAGTTCTAGTTAAGCTTTTTGTAACACTCCCAAATTTTGGATAGCAACGGAAGGGTCATTTGGAGTATTACTTCATAGCACAACACACAAGTTACAGAAAACGACTCAAAAAGAGGCGTTTGAAAAGTTTAATCCATTCGATAATGTAAAATCAGAGTTTACAAACAGAAACAGGTCCCAACAATAATGTAATAGTAAACAGTTTCAAAAAGTTTATCGAATGGTAATCAGTATTTTATTGCCTTTAAAATATCCAATGCGACTTCATGCTCCAGCTGCTCTTAAACCTGAGTACCTGAGAAATACATGCTAAAAACATCAACACAAAGGTTGAGTGAATTCATAGGTTTGCAAGTAAATATAGTGGACCACAAGATTTCAGTATTCAGATTACAAAAGTCAGATAGCATCAGTTATCGCATTTAGCTCATGAAACCGAACATTAACATCCGTTATTCCGTTAAAGTTTCAAATACAGTGCGTCCAGTCGGCTTTCCGTTAAACCCGGACGGAGAGGTCAATCCCAATAGATCTATTCACAGCATTCACGTTTACTCGACCAGTACAGTCGGTCCAAGTAATTAACGGTTCATGACTAAAAGGGATAAAATAAGCATACAGTTCAAGCACTTGCGTCCATTCGTAAAAAGTAGCATGTATCCCCTCGCGGGTTTAATAAAACAATTAAATAAGTAAAAGCGAGGCTATAAACTCACCTTAATGAGTAAAAAGCATGAGTACAAAAGTAAGCTCAACAAGTAGTACAGGAATCAACCCTCGAACATACACCTCACTAGACGCGGTCAATAAGTTCTTGCGTCGTCCCTCACAAGTATGTATGTAGACATCTTATGAAACACCATATCAATTATTATACCACGTCTTTTCTTTTAATAAATTCACCTATCTTTGATATATGTATCTCTTTTTCTTTGGCACTGGCGGTGGTGAAAATAAAAATAGCTCAAATGAAAAGAATTTCGTATGCTTGATATTTCTAACAAGTACTTAAGCTATAAGCTAGCGCCGACTCCATGACATGTCAATCAAGTGTAAATGTGTCTTGCTATAATTTACGGCACAAATAATGTATTTTTCTAGATCATAAGGCAACGTGGCACTTAAAAGGGAGAACTAATATGCATTCATACGTGTATGTGTTATAAGGCAACATGATATAACTAATATAAGTCATCAACATCCTTTTTTTTAGATAGATATGTGTACATTTACACATTGTTTAGGCGTTATATTTGTTAGGTAAGATATAACTTTATATTATATGTCGCATTTGAAAAGCGGGTATTACTGGGGTCCGATATTTTAATAGTTACGCGATTTAAAAATTATACGTATACCATGAAAAATAAACGCTCAATATGAAATAAGAACGACGTCATTTAGAGAACGTTGATATTTTGATATAAAAATGAGGACTTATCATTTAATAAATGTTAACGCTTTATATAAACGAAAGACGGTTAAAGGTTTATCATAAATTGACGAAGAATACCCGTAAAATATTAAAAAAAATAATAAAAACGACGACAACAAAAAATATTTTTATGTCACGATGAGAATACTTATGATCGATGTCTAACTTAGACATTGCCAGTAAATAATAAAAGACACATATTTGATACGTTAAAGCTTAACCTTGCCTGTTAACCGAGAATTCAATATTTATTTTATATAAAAACAAACATGATAAATGCAATTCAGGTTAAAAATATTGATCCGAAAGTTAGGAATTGCTACAGTCTATCCACCTTAAAAGAACTCTGTCCCAGAGTTCGGTTATTTTACATGTTCATGATACGTTCGACAAAAGGTGAGAGTACTTTTAAGTTCACACGAGTCGATACACGTTCGGAATAATCCATACAAATGTATCAAAAATATAAAAAAAAAAACTTTAAAGAGTCATTCGTACAAGATAATAACGATACGAGTTAGAATAGATAGATAACGTATGCGTCGTACAAATGAACGATAGAGTCGAAAAAAAACAGAGTGTGAATGCCAAATGCTTAAGCCCAATCATTTACAAATACTTAATTACATGGGTTCATCACGTCCATGTAACTAAGATTTTGAAACTGATGGTTCAGTAATTTACAATTTCCTTGTTCAAACAAGTGATGAATTCGCTTCAACAAAATAATTATAAATTAGCCTACTTAAACATCTCTAGCACAAGGCACAAAATCAAGACCAAATAAAATATCTCATAGAAGAAATAATCTTCTTTTTTTTGTGGCATGACTCTTGAAAATCATCCAGAGTGATACGGAAATAAGAGAACACAAATAAATCGTGTTTCAGAATAAACGGGTTCCCTATATCGGCACATCACGAGGTGAAAAGTCAAAGTCGTACTCCAATCAACTAGAAGACTTTACAACAGTGGTCTAGGGATAACATATACGATTCAAAAGCACAAGACGAGTATTCAAACTCAGAATCAGAAGGTAAATAACCAGTGGAATCGACACATGACGGTGAGTTCACGTTTATATAAAATAGTGTCATAAAAGTCATGAAACACTCTATCAAGACCATTGTTTCACCCGCAATGTCTTTTAGCTCAATGTTTATATAAATAAACCCTTCATATAAACATACTAACGAAAATCAAATATATATACCAATACATATTTTACCAGCTTTCGGGTAGCATGAGCGCACAGATGATGTTCAAGGCAATAAAATCGTTTTATTAAAAGAGCTGTTATAGTCTAGGTTTCATAAAATGACCTAGTTCTCTATAACAAGTGCTCTGATACCAATCTGTAACACTCCCAAATTTTGGATAGCAACGGAAGGGTCATTTGGAGTATTACTTCATAGCACAACACACAAGTTACAGAAAACGACTCAAAAAGAGGCGTTTGAAAAGTTTAATCCATTCGATAATGTAAAATCAGAGTTTACAAACAGAAACAGGTCCCAACAATAATGTAATAGTAAACAGTTTCAAAAAGTTTATCGAATGGTAATCAGTATTTTATTGCCTTTAAAATATCCAATGCGACTTCATGCTCCAGCTGCTCTTAAACCTGAGTACCTGAGAAATACATGCTAAAAACATCAACACAAAGGTTGAGTGAATTCATAGGTTTGCAAGTAAATATAGTGGACCACAAGATTTCAGTATTCAGATTACAAAAGTCAGATAGCATCAGTTATCGCATTTAGCTCATGAAACCGAACATTAACATCCGTTATTCCGTTAAAGTTTCAAATACAGTGCGTCCAGTCGGCTTTCCGTTAAACCCGGACGGAGAGGTCAATCCCAATAGATCTATTCACAGCATTCACGTTTACTCGACCAGTACAGTCGGTCCAAGTAATTAACGGTTCATGACTAAAAGGGATAAAATAAGCATACAGTTCAAGCACTTGCGTCCATTCGTAAAAAGTAGCATGTATCCCCTCGCGGGTTTAATAAAACAATTAAATAAGTAAAAGCGAGGCTATAAACTCACCTTAATGAGTAAAAAGCATGAGTACAAAAGTAAGCTCAACAAGTAGTACAGGAATCAACCCTCGAACATACACCTCACTAGACGCGGTCAATAAGTTCTTGCGTCGTCCCTCACAAGTATGTATGTAGACATCTTATGAAACACCATATCAATTATTATACCACGTCTTTTCTTTTAATAAATTCACCTATCTTTGATATATGTATCTCTTTTTCTTTGGCACTGGCGGTGGTGAAAATAAAAATAGCTCAAATGAAAAGAATTTCGTATGCTTGATATTTCTAACAAGTACTTAAGCTATAAGCTAGCGCCGACTCCATGACATGTCAATCAAGTGTAAATGTGTCTTGCTATAATTTACGGCACAAATAATGTATTTTTCTAGATCATAAGGCAACGTGGCACTTAAAAGGGAGAACTAATATGCATTCATACGTGTATGTGTTATAAGGCAACATGATATAACTAATATAAGTCATCAACATCCTTTTTTTTAGATAGATATGTGTACATTTACACATTGTTTAGGCGTTATATTTGTTAGGTAAGATATAACTTTATATTATATGTCGCATTTGAAAAGCGGGTATTACTGGGGTCCGATATTTTAATAGTTACGCGATTTAAAAATTATACGTATACCATGAAAAATAAACGCTCAATATGAAATAAGAACGACGTCATTTAGAGAACGTTGATATTTTGATATAAAAATGAGGACTTATCATTTAATAAATGTTAACGCTTTATATAAACGAAAGACGGTTAAAGGTTTATCATAAATTGACGAAGAATACCCGTAAAATATTAAAAAAAATAATAAAAACGACGACAACAAAAAATATTTTTATGTCACGATGAGAATACTTATGATCGATGTCTAACTTAGACATTGCCAGTAAATAATAAAAGACACATATTTGATACGTTAAAGCTTAACCTTGCCTGTTAACCGAGAATTCAATATTTATTTTATATAAAAACAAACATGATAAATGCAATTCAGGTTAAAAATATTGATCCGAAAGTTAGGAATTGCTACACTTTTAATCTTTCATCTCATTCTACCTTTCTTTGATTTTTAGATTAATTTTGGTGCGAATTTCATTTGATCCGTGTTGTTCTTAATGATTTCGTGCTTAAAATGTTAATCTTTTTGTTCCTACATAAGCTTTCATTCGATTGAGCTTTAAGTTCCTTGTGCTTATTGGCTTATTCGTTTCATTTAGCTTATTTACTTTTAAAAGTTTTCCTAAAAAGTTCATCTTTTTATGATTTGATTTAAAGGTTTGCTTATTTTATGTTTGGATAAGTTGTTGATTGTGCTTATTTAGTATATTTCACTTTTGATTCGGGGTAGTCTTGGTGTGAGCTTATCATAGTAGCTTATTACTAGCTTCTATCTCGAATCCCATATAAATCTGAAAGGGTCTAAACCCCTTTCCGATCAGCTTATTCCGACCAACACCCCATCCCCCTCTTTCCGATCTCCAAATTGGAAAAGGGTTTCTGTTTTCCGATTAGCACCCATTATTCCGATCGTAGTGATCGGATTAGGGTTTATATATTCCGACGGCAGAGAGTTGTTTAGATTCCGATCTGGCCACTTTTGTAACATTCCGATTAGTAATGTTTTAAAGATATTCCGATTGGGTTCTTTTGATATTTCGATTGGCATTGTTTTCAACATTCCGACTGCCTTATTCCGATTACAGTATTCCGACGAGCTTTGTGGGCATATTCCGATTGATGCTGTTTTCCAACATTCCGATCACTCCTGTTTTCCAACATTCCGATTGGTGATCTTTTCCACATATTCCGATCAGAGTTACATTTTTCTTTCCGATGACTTAATTTCTTGTTTTTACAAAAGTTTTCAATTGTTAGTTTTATTAAGTGTTCAAGTATTGTCCTTAAGTTTTAATTCGTTTATTTTTAATTAGTCATTGTAGTTTAATCTTTAAAACTTCTACTTTACTCAACGACATTTAAATTACTTGCTATTAGTTTAAAATAGATAATCAACCAAACCATTCTCTTGTTCACCAAAAGACAATTGAGTCGCACTTTAGACCGGTAATCAATTCGAAAAGACTTGGGACTACGAATTTTGATACGTGGTGTAAAAGCCGTGTATTAAATGAAAACAACTTATTTTTAATGAAATAAGATTTAATATGTGTGAAAACACCCATCCTTTTACCACTTATTTCTGGATAAAACGAGACCAAAACACGTATTTAATATCATTTGTTTGGAATTATGCGTGGTTTTTGTGTTTATTGTGTTTT
Organism: Glebionis coronaria; assembly: GCA_025667525.1. NCBI lineage: Eukaryota > Viridiplantae > Streptophyta > Magnoliopsida > Asterales > Asteraceae > Glebionis > Glebionis coronaria. The sequence goes on from CM046879.1 coordinate 534,487,481, forward strand.
CAGAGTCAACCGGGTGAATATTGAAGAAAACATGGGATTGCACGGGTTTTATCAAAGAAAAAGACTCAAGACGAAGTCTATTGTCCAAGAGATGCAAAAGATTTGAAGCCATTGAGCCTATTTGAAGAATTATCGAAGAAAAGGGCCAAAGATGGAAGATTCATATATGTCGAAGAACTCGAGTCTATTAAACAAAAGATTATAAGACGAGTTGGAATTATTCACCGACACTTCTCAAAATCCAAAGTCGGAAACGTTTATTTAAAAGAAACGTAAAGACTAAAGAAGGAAGAAGAAAAGAAGCCCAAAAACAAAGCCCATTCACAAGCCACAAGAATACGCCTATAAATAGGACTTCACTTCACAATTTTAGAGAGAGAGTTAGTTTTTAGTTTTTAGTTTCACTTTTCATTTTTCCTTTCTAGTTTTAGAGAGAGAAAGTTCTAAACTTTCTCTCACTAAGTTTTCATCTTTCTTTCTTTTAATCTTTCAAGATTAAACTTTTGTATTGTTGATTTCATTAATCAAGTTTAAGTTTAAGCTTTTAATTTTTCATCTCTTTCTACCTTTCTTTGATTTTTAGATTAATTTTGGTGCAAATTTCATATGATCCGTGTTGTTCTTAATGATTTCGTGCTTAAAAAGTTAATCTTTTTATGCTTACTTAAGTTTTCATACGAATAAGCTTTAAGATCTTTGTGCTTATTGGCTTATTTATATGTTTAGCTTATTTACTTTTTAAAAGTTTTCTTAAAAAGTTTATCTTTTTATGGTTTGATTTAAAAGTTTGCTTATTTTAAGTTTAGATAAGTTGTATTTGTGCTTATTCAATCCGTTTCACTTTAGATTCGATCTTGTTTTGGTGTTAGCTTAATCAAATAGCTTATTACCTTGGCTTATTTTCGAATACCTTATAAATCGGAAAAGATATAAACCCTTTTCTGATTGGTATATTCCGATTAGCACTCCCTCCCATCTTTCCGATCTATAGATCGGATTAGGGTTTTGTCACATTCCGATTTGAGCTTCTTTATTCCGATCGTATTGATCGGATTAGGTTTAGTTATTCCGACGGTGGGAATTGTTAACATTCCGATTGGGTTTGTTTCTAAACATTCCGATCGAATCTTTCTCTAGCATTCCGATTGCCTTATTCCGGCAACAACATTCCGACCAGAATCTCTTTTTCAATATTCCGATCAGTGTCATTTTGTTTATTCCGATTACATCTTTCCGATGGACTTTTCGACAGCATATTCCGATCTGACTTCAAATTAAGCATTTCGATGGATTAATTTCTTGTTTTTATAAAGTTTCCAAGTTTTAGTTTCGTTAAGTGTTCAAGTATTTTTATAATCTTTTATTTAAGTTTTCAGTCATTTACTTTTAACTCGTTATTTTAGTTCAATCTTTAAAGCTTTTACTCTACTCAACGAAATTTACATTTATTTGCTATTAGTTTAAAAATTAGATAAATAAACAAACCAACCCCATTTTAATAACCAAGAACAAACTATTCCACTTTGAACCGTGATCAATTCGAGAAGATTCCGAGAACAAATCTGAACCCTATAGCAAAAGCTACGTATCAAATGGCGCCGCTGCCGGCTCATCTCGTTAAGATTAACAGTTTTTTGTGAGAACTTGGATTTTGGGATCCGTTCACCGTGAACGTTACTTTTTCATAAAAATTTTCAAAAACCCTAAAACATATAAAATTTTCAAAAATCCAAAAAAAATTAAAAAACCATAAAAACCAAAAATATTTCTTGTTTGCTTTGTTAGTTCTTTTGCAGGTGCATGCGTACACGATCAACGTCTTATCAAGAGCCCGAGCCTCTCAAAGACTTAAACATGGCCAGTGTACACAACAACAACAATAACCCACCTCAAAACAATAACAACAATAACAATCCACCTCTCAACAACAATAATAATAACAACAATGAACCTCTACCGGACAATCGCCCGATGATTGAACTTCTGCAAGCACATGTAGACGGCAACAATGATGCATTTGTCATACCCGCGATTGCAGCCAACAACTTTGAGCTCAAATCCGGCTTTATTCAGATGGTCTCTGCTCAACCATTCTTGGGGCGTACCATTGATGATCCACATGACCACATCAAGAGATTCCTGCAACTCACGAATACGGTTAAATTTAATGGTGTTCCACAAGAGGTAATCCGTTTGCAACTTTTTCCCTTTTCTTTAGAGGGACAAGCCCGGCATTGGCTTGCTAAGGAACCGCCAGAAAGTATTCTGACGTGGACGGATTTGGAGACCAAGTTTATAAACTACTTTTTCCCACCCTCTCGTACTACCGCTTTGCGGAATGAAATCATTAATTTTGAACAAAAGTACGATGAGTCTTTTAGTGAATCTTGGGACCGTTTTAAAGATCTTTTAAGAAAGTGCCCACAACATGGTTTTACCAAAGTGCACCAAATTAACACTTTTTATAATGGTTTAAGCATGAATGACCAAGATTCACTAAATAGTGCCTCGAGGGGTAATATTTTGGTTAAGACTTCCAATGTTGCTTGGGATATCATTGAGAATAAGTCTCGTGTGCAAACCAAGAGTGTTCGGACCAATGCCGCTAGTGCTAGTACTAGTGACAGCGACAAGCGACTTGACAAAATTACTACGCTTCTTGAATCGCTTGCAGCCCAAACCGCCAGTAACACCAACAACATCAACGCTAAAAACGCTCAAGTCAATGCTGTAAGCCAACCATGTGAAATATGCGGGGGTCCTCACTCTTACACCACTTGTACCGCCACCCAAGACTACCCTTCTGAGAATGTGAATGCAGCATACGACACCTATCCTCCGGCCGCTTATCAAGCCCGTCCTCAAGGTGACCGCAATTTGCTTAGCTACCGCTCAAACAACTTTCTTTCCCCACCCGGTTTTCCTCCTAACAACCCAAACCAACAACAAAACCTCAATCGCCCTCCTCAACAACAACAACAACCTCGTGCACCATACATACCACCTCACAAACAACCATATCCACCTCAAAGAAACAACCAAGTTTACCAACAACCTGCTTATCAACCACCCGCCTACAATGCTCCCCCTCCCAACCAACCCGCTGCATTGCACCAAGATGTTGAAACCTACATGAGGACCAATGATGTGATTATGGAAAATCTCCAGCGGGAAGTGCTCAACTTGAAAGCATACATGGTGAAACAAGGAAACAATATGAGAGCTGATATGAGAAACACTTTGGCAAGTCAAACGAATGACTTATGGAACATGATGGCTGGTATCTTCCAAGGTAATCAATCCTCTTCTTCGGGTACTCTTCCGAGTAACACCGTTGCGAATCCAAGAGGGGAGATGAAAGCAATCACCACTCGCAGTGGCAAAGGTACCAAGGAACTCGAGCTTCCTATACCTCCACCGGTGATTGTGACTAAGGGAAACAAGTCACCTGCTCCTATTCCTCATCCTTCTACTTCCCCAATTTCTCCACCTCTTACTTCTACCCCTCCTCCACCCAAGGATGTGAGTGATCCTATTCTCCCAAAGACTTCCTCTTCTTCCGATATACCTTATCCATCAAGGTTGAGGAAAGAGAAGCTCAAAAGCAAGGACGATATTCAAGTTTTGGACTTTCTCAAAATGTTTAAACAATTGAATTTCAACATCTCCTTCGCTGAGGCTCTCGCTCACATGCCTAAGTATGCGAAAATGTTCAAAGATCTTCTTAGTGACAAGGAGAAGCTTCTTGATATTGCTAACACCCAACTTAATGAGAATTGCTCTGCAGTGCTCTTAAGGAAAATGCCAACCAAGCTTGGTGACCCGGGTCGTTTCTTAATCCCTTGCAACTTCTCGGGAGTAGAGAATTGCATGGCCCTAGCCGATCTAGGTGCCAGTATTAACTTAATGCCTTTAAGTGTGTGGAAGCAATTATATCTCTCTGAGCTACTCCCCACCAAAATGACTTTGGAATTGGCTAACCGTACGGTTGCTTATCCAGTGGGGATAGCCGAAGACGTCTTTATAGGAGTCGACAAATTCACTTTTCCTGCCGATTTCGTTGTCGTCGACTATGATATGGACCCTCGTGTGCCATAAATTGTTGGTCGTCCATTCTTGAGGACCGGTCGCACTCTCATCGATGTTAAAGCCGGTGAGCTTATCATGAGAGTGGGTGACGATAAAATTGTCTTCAACATGGGAAAGCTTTCTAAACAGCCTTATTTATACGAGAGTGTTAATTGTATTGACGTTCTTGATGAGGCTTGTGAAGAACACTTCAAAGATGCTTGTAAAAGTATTCCTACCTTTCTTCCCAATGTTGAGACTGTTTCCTCTATTGATTCATCACTATCTCTATTTGGAGAAAGTGATTTCCTTTGGAAAGATTTGGAAGCCACCATGGGAGATGTGAACTTAGCAAATGACGATTCTTCCACCGAATGGGATGAAAACATGCGTCTCATTGAGAACCTTCTCAAAGAGGACCATATTTCTCCAAAACCTCCCAAGGATATTGCTATCGATGCACCGACTTTGAATACGCCTCCCATCGAAAATCCTCCGGATTTAGAACTTAAGGAGTTGTCGCCCCATCTCGAGTACGTGTTCCTTGAAGATAAGAAGAAGTCACCCGTCATCATTGCGAAAGACTTGAAAGAAGAAGAGAAATCTCGCCTCATCGCCATGCTTAAAGATCATAAGAAGGCAATTGCTTGGAAAATTTCCGATATCCGCGGAATTGATCCGAACTTTTGTACTCACAAGATTCTCATGGAAGATGATTTTAAACCCGCAATCCAGAGCCAAAGAAGGGTTAACCCTCGCATTCATGACGTCATCAAACAAGAGGTTATCAAACTTCTTGATGCCGGCTTGATTTACCCTATTTCAGATTCGCCTTGGGTAAGTCCCGTCCATTGTGTGCCCAAGAAGGGCGGAATAACCGTTGTTCCCAATGAACACAACGAGTTGATTACCACTCGTCTCGTTACTGGGTGGAGAGTTTTCATCGATTATCGCAAGCTCAATGATGCCACGAGAAAAGACCACTTTCCTCTTCCTTTCATGGATCAAATGCTCGAGCGTCTAGCTGGTAATGACTATTACTGCTTCTTAGACGGTTTCTCCGGGTATTTTCAAATTCCCATCGATCCCAAAGACCAAGAAAAGAACACATTCACTTGTCCTTACGGAACATTTTCTTACAAACGCATGCATTTTGGTTTATGTAATGCTCCTGGGACGTTCCAAAGGTGTATGATGGCTATCTTCCATGACATGGTGGAAGACACTATGGAAGTATTCATGGATGATTTCTCGGTTTATGGCGATTCATTCTCTGCTTGCCTTGCCAATTTAGAACGTATGCTTAAGCGGTGTGAAGACACTCTCCTTGTTCTTAATTGGGAAAAATGTCATTTCATGGTAAAAGAAGGCATCGTGCTAGGACACAAGATCTCCAAAGCCGGTCTTCAAGTGGACCGTGCTAAAGTCGATGTTGTTTCTAAGTTGCCTCCACCTTCAACCGTGAAGGGTGTGAGAAGTTTCCTCGGTCATGCGGGCTTCTACCGTCGCTTTATCAAAGATTTTTCTAAAATCGCTCGCCTGATGACCCACCTCTTGGAAAAAATACTCCTTTTATCTTTTCCAACGAGTGTATCGAAGCCTTCAACCTTCTTAAGGATAAGCTAACTAAGGCACCCGTCTTGGTTACCCCTAATTGGGAGCTTCCCTTTGAGTTGATGTGCGATGCTAGCGACTTTGCTATTGGAGCGGTTTTGGGCCAAAGAGTGAACAAACATTTCCAACCGATCCGTTACGCTAGCAAGACAATGACGGGGGCTCAATTGCATTACACGACAACCGAAAAAGAGCTTTTAGCTGTTGTCTATGCCTTTGAAAAGTTCCGCCCCTATGTTGTCCTTTCTACCACCATCGTGTATACCGATCATTCCGCGTTGAAGTACTTGTTAACTAAACAAGATTCCAAACCAAGACTTCTTCGCTGGGTTTTGCTAGTTCAAGAATTTAAAATCGAAATTCGTGATAAGAAGGGAGCTGAAAACCTAGCCGCGGATCATCTCAGTAGACTTGAGGATCCATACCAAGGGGATCATCCGAACAAAGAGATCAATGATTCTTTTCCCCTGGAGACCTTAATGTCTATCAACTCGAATTCTGATGAAACCCCGTGGTTTGCGGACATTGAAAACTACTTGGCGGGTGGAATTCTCGTCGACGGGTTAACATCCCAGCAAAAGAAAAAGTTCTTCAAAGATATTAAGACTTACTTTTGGGATGACCCGTATCTCTTCAAACAATGTGCTGATTTGATTATTCGTCGATGTGTTGATGGACCGTCAGCTTTAGAAATCCTTGACGCTTGCCACAAAGGACCCACCGGTGGTCACTTTGGTCCCAACTACACCGCCAAAAAAGTGTTTGACTCGGGATTTTATTGGCTCACCATTTATCGTGATGCTCACGAGATGGTTAAACGTTGTGATGCTTGCCAAAAACAAGGCAAGATCACACATAAAGATGAGATGCCTCAGAATTTCATTCAAGAATGTGAAATCTTTGATGTTTGGAGTATCGACTTTATGGGGCCATTCCCTTCCTCTAAAGGAAACAAATACATCCTTGTAGCCGTTGACTACGTTTCCAAATGGGTTGAAGCCAAAGCTTTACCCACTAATGACGCAAGGGTGGTTTGTAACTTTTTGAAATTGCTATTCGCTAGATTCGGTGTGCCTCGTGCCATTATTAGTGATCACGGGACTCATTTTTGCAATGATCAATTCGCAAGAGTCATGGCGAAGTATGGTGTAAATCATCGTCTTTCCACCGCATACCACCCACAAACTAATGGCCAGACTGAAATCTCTAACCGAGGATTAAATCGAATTCTTGAACAAACCGTGGGAGAGCATCGTGCCTCATGGGCTGATAAACTTGATGATGCTTTGTGGGCTTTTCGTACCGCATACAAGACTCTGATTGGTTGTACACCCTATCGTCTCGTGTACGGGAAAGCGTGCCACCTCCCCATTGATTTGGAGCACAAGGCTTACTGGGCCTTGAAGTGGGATAATTTTGATATCAACAAAGCCGGTGACCTACGCAAGATCCAACTCAATGAGCTGAATGAACTCCGGAATGAGGCTTATGAAAATTCTTTGATCTATAAGGAAAAGACTAAGCTCATTCACGACTCTAAGATTAATAACCGAGAGTTCCAAGTTGGAGACAAAGTGTTACTCTTTAACTCTCGGTTGAAAATCTTTTCGGGCAAGCTAAAATCTCGTTGGTCCGGCCCATTCACCATTGCCCAAATTTTTCCATATGGTACTCTCGAGCTCGCTCAACCTAATGGACCTAATTTTAAGGTGAATGGCCAACGAGTGAAGTTGTACTTTGGTGAGGACATCTCTCATGAGATGATTCCATCCCTCACCACGTTTCCCATGAACTAATTTTGGGTCGAGTCAGGCTCGTGACTCGGTTATAAAAAACAAGCGCTCCTTGGGAGGCAGCCCGAGTATCTATCCTTTTCTGTTTTAATCTCCTAAGTGTAGGGGGACCTCTATAGGTTTTTGTGTTTGTGTGGTGATGTGATTACAGGGATGAATGCACTTTTGGAATCTTTGAAGAACCATGCTCCCGTGTTATCTGAAATCCGGTTCTATCTCTCAACTATCGTGATTCAATTTTCTTCATACTCACATTTGAAATTGATCACGTTAGTCGTCTCTTCCTTAACTTGAGTTAACCAACGTGCACAATGTCATAAGTGTAGGGGAGACTTTTCCCACATGCTTAAACATTGAGGACAATGTTTATCTTAAGTGTAGGGGGACTTCTATCAAAGTAGTAAGTGGACTTTTCCATGAAAATGCCTTCATTTAACCGGAAAATCATCTTTTTCAACATTTTTCAAGTTTTTAATTAACTTTGGCCATTTAGTCGTAATTTTCAAATTTTTATCGTTGCTTTCATATGTGTATATATCCCGCAATAAAGTCAAAAATATTAATAAAGTGGTGTAGCTAGTTTTGAAGTCTTTGACATATTAGGCCCGCTGCGATTATTTTGACTCAACCCGAATAGACTTATCCAAGTTTATTCTAGCTAGTATCCTTAACCATGTAGACCTTAATTGGTTTATTAGGCTAAGCATCCACGAGTCTCATTACTTGAGATTTTAAATTGTGGAGAACGAGAAATGATAGAGTCAATTATAAGTCGGTATTCTTGCACAAGCTCACTTGGTATAATTATTTGCCTATTCTCCCATCACTTGCTAATAATTTATCTGCAAAAAGTAAGGTCGTACGATTTGAAAAGTTACTTAGCTTCTAGCCCAAGATCGTTTAAAAGTTACTCGGTAATGATAAGAGTTCATAGCCAAGGCATAACTTATGAAGCGGGGCGCGAAGATTGGTGAGTCCGAAAAGGCCCTAACAAGGCATGAGGATTCAATTTTATTGCTGAAGATCCAAAGTGATGTGTAAAGCATTATTCCCAAAATCAATATGAAGGATCAAGACTCACGACGAAAAGCAATCAACTCCCATAAAGATCATGGAGAAGTCTATCCGAAAAGACCCTAACAAGGTATGAGGATAAATAGATCCAAGTCCGAAAAGGAGGCGGATCGTTGTATCTCAAAATCCCAATTAGAGATTGAAGAAATAATCATGAAGTCGTGCTCAACAAAGTTGGAGTACCCCTCAAAAGTCTCCAAGTGAAGAAACTCTATTACGAAGAGAAGACCATTATCTCAAGAACGTCTCTCAAGATATGAAGTATGAAGTACATGCCAAATATCGGCCCGAGAAAGGTCTCAAATCGCGAAGCGAGTTATGCCAAGGTATGAACTTTTTGATATCCCGAGAAGCAGTTTTAAGAGATTTTGTCCTTTAGCTAACTATTGATCAAATCGTCCTACTTTGCTTTCAGCCTAAATAAAGTATCGAAATAAGTCCAAAAATGCATCTTCATGATCATTCTAAGACAAAAATAAAATATAAGAGATACACCTAGGAATAAGGGAGTTTAAGCATATAATTAAGCCATGTGTGTAAGTGTTTGATTTGCTAACTTATAATAACAATGATCTCGTTTTTAAGCTTAGTTTGGGGAACGTGAAACTTGAGGGTGATAAATCTTCGCAGCACCAAAGCCCTAATGTAAGTCCTTGATCTCTTTGCAAGTTATTTTCATATAGCTATTTTCAAGTGAAAATGTTTTTCTATCCTTTTGTTTACTTTAAAGATTTTAATTTCTCTTAGTACTTTAATTTTTGTTTAAGTGGTATTTTAATAAGGCCAAGGTTGATTAATTATGAGAAAAATGAGAAAGAAGTGTATAGGTGCTACTAGTGAGCTATCCAAATTTAATGGAAGTAGTTGTAGCATGGGTCTGGATGGTAGCTGATAGACTAACTGAGATAACCGTCCTTTTGATGATGTGTATAGATCATAAGTTGATTTGGATTGGAAGAACTAATGGATATGTGAAAGACCGTCATAGGTCACTTTGTAAGGAAATTGGAATTTTTAAGTACTTTGGGGTACGGACTAAAGGGAGTTGATGAACATGATTGGATATGAGTATATCTAGCTAACTGGAAAAGGATGGGCAAGTGAGATATTTATACAACCTTAGGAGTTACACTGAGGGCATGAGTGATTGATTTAGAGGGAGTTAGGAAACTCTTTAGCGATGGCTGAGTTTTCATATAATGATAGTTATCATACTAGAAGTCGATAAATGCCATTTGAGGCACTATATGAAAGGATAGAGTGAGTTGTCCCCATTGTGGACTAGAATTGGTAAAAGAGGCTACTAATGTGGTAATGGTGTTTGTGGAAAGGATGGGAGCAACAAGGGATGCTATGTTGAAAAGGAGGAAACCACTAGAGTTTAGTGACAAAGTTATGTAGGAAGTTTCACCAATAGTAACGGGTGGTATATTTTAGTAAAATGGAAAAGTTGATGTAGAGTTGTGTAGGTCCATTTATGATCCTTAGAAAGATCGGACCAGTAGCTTATGAGTATAGAATTACCTGGGGGAAATGAGTGGTATACATGATTGATAGGTGTGAAAACACCCATCCTTTTACCACTTATTTCTGGCTAAAACGAGACCGAAACACGTATTTAATATCATTTGTTTGGAATTATGCGTGGTTTTTGTGTTTATTGTGTTTTCAGAGTCAAACGGGTGAATATTGAAGAAAACATGGGATTGCACGGGTTTTATCGAAGGAAAAGACTCAAGACGAAGTCTATTGTCCAAGAGATGCAAAAGATTTGAAGTCATTGTGCCTATTTGAAGATTTATCGAAGAAAAGGGCCAAAGACGGAAGATTCATATATGTCGAAGAACTCGAGTCTATTAAACAAAAGATTATAAGACGAGTTGGAATTATTCACCGACACTTCTCAAAATCCAAAGTCGGAAACGTTTATTTAAAAGAAACGTAAAGACTAAAGAAGGAAGAAGAAAAGAAGCCCAAAAACAAAGCCTATTCACAAGCCCACAAGCACACGCCTATAAATAGGATTTCACTTCACAATTTTAAAGTTAGTTGTTTTTTAGTTTTTCATTTTCTCTAGTTTTAGAGAGAGAAAGTTCTCAACTTTCTCTCACTAAGTTTTCATCTTTCTTTCTTTTAATCTTTCAAAGATTAAACCTTTTGTATTAAATGAAATAAGTGGTCTCGTTTATTTTTAATGGACTACGAATGTTTTCCATGAATTTGCTCTCATTTTAATCAGAAAACTTGATTTTTCGACATTTTTCAAAATTTTAATCTATTTTGGCCTAGTTGTATAGTTGTATTCTCCTTTATTATGTTTATTTTCTTTCCATTGCTAGAATAAATTTTCAATAAAGTGGATTTAAATTTTTCTTGGTCGTGAACATTTTGACTCAACCCGAGTTTACTTATCTAAGTTTACTCTAGCTAGTATCCTTAACGTGTTTAAGTCAAGTTTTGCTAGGCTTTTATATAGGGAGCTATAAAACGCGAAAGTCTTAACTCTCACGGGTTAAGAACAAGAACTTTTAGCAAGTTCCTATAATCGATCCTAGAGAGTCGTTTATCAAGGGAACTTTAAAATGCAATTTCTAAACTTGAAAAAGTCTAAGAATTTGCAAGATCCTATAGATGACTCAAAAACCCAAAACATTGATTTAATAGGCTAAGCATCCACGAGTCTCATTCCTTGAGATTTTAAACTGTGGAGAACGAGAGATGATAGAGTCAATTATAAGTTCGGTATTCTTTCGTGAATTTATGTGAGTTAATTATAAGCCTATTCTCCCTTCGCTTGTTAATAAATTTATCTGCAATAAATAAGGTTGTACGATTTAAAAGGTTACTTAGCTTCTAGCCCAAGATCGTTTAAAAGTTGCTCGGTACGGATTAGAGTTCATAGCCAAGGCATAACTTATTGAAGCGGGATGCGAAGATTGGCGAGTCCGAAAAGGCCCTCACAAGGCATGAGGGCTACATTTTGTTGCTAAAGATCCAAAAGTGATGTGAAGAATCATTTATCGAAAATCAATATGAAGGATCGAGACACACGACGAAAAGCAAATACTCCCCTAAAGATCATGGAGAAGTCTATCCAAAAAGGCCCTAACAAGGTATGAGGATAAATAGATCCAAGTCCTAAAAGGAGGCGGATCGTTGTATATCAAAGTCCAAAATAAAGATTGGAGAAAAATGAAGAAGTCGTGGTCCATTTATGAAGAATCTCTCAAAACTTCAAGTGAAGAAATTCCTATTATGAAGAGACGACCATAATTTCAAGAACGTCTCTCAAAGATTCGAAGTATGAAGTCGCTGCCAAATATCGGTCCGAGAAAGGTCTCAAATCGTGAAGCGAGTTATGCCAAGATATGAACTTTATGAGATCCCGAGAAGCAGTTTTAAAAGATTTTGTCCTTTAGCTAACTATTGATTAAATCGTTCACTTTATTTCCGGCCTAAATAACTATCAAAATAAGTCAAACAATGCATCCTCGTGATCATTCAAGACAAAAATAAAATATAAGAGATACACCTAGGAATAAGGGAGTCTAAGTGAATAATTGGCCCACATGAATTCGTGTTAGTCTGCTAACTTATAATAAAAATGATCTCGTTTTTAAGCTTAGTGTGGGGAACGTGAAACTTGAGGATGATAAACGTTCATGACAGCCAAAACCCAATGTAAGTGTTTGATTTCTTTACTTGTTTTTATCTTTTTATGATTAGCATTTAATAAAGGCTAAGGTGGGTTATTTACGATGGAAAATGTAAACCGTGCTTTAAAATTAATGCATTGCATGAGGGCATTGCAATGGTCAAGTGTAGGGGATTTAATAAGTGTGAAAACACTTATCCTTTTACCACTTATTTCCAATAATAACAAGACCAAAACGTGTAATTTATGTCGTAAAAGTCGGAATTATGCGTGGTTTGTGTTTTTATTGTGTTTTAGGACCAAAAGATGAAAAAGGAAGAAAACACGGGCTTTCACGGGCTTTTATCAAAGAAAACGGGAAAAGACGAAGTCAAAAGATCAAGAGTGCAAAAAGAACGGAAGTCCAAGGCCTATTCTAAAGATTTATCGAAGAAAAGTCTAAAGACGGAAGTTTAATGAAGTCGAAGAACTCAAGTCTAAATTAAAGAAGAAAATTATCAAGACAAGTTCAAATCCCGAGACGACGTCAAGAAAAGACAAAGAATTAAATCTAGTCGAGAAGACGTGAAGAAAGAAAGAAAGAAGAAGCAACACATGCACTCCTTCCATTTTCCTATAAATACCCTCCTAATACACCTTGAGAGAGTAGTTAGTTTTTAGTTTTTAGTTTTCATTTTTCACTTTTCTTTCTAGTTTTAGAGAGAGAAAGTTCTCTACTTTCTCTCACTAAGATTTCATCTTTCTCTCTTTTAATCTCTCAAGATTAAACATTTGTGTATTGTTGATTTCATTAATCAAGTTCTAGTTAAGCTTTTAATCTTTCATCTCATTCTACCTTTCTTTGATTTTTAGATTAATTTTGGTGCGAATTTCATTTGATCCGTGTTGTTCTTAATGATTTCGTGCTTAAAATGTTAATCTTTTTGTTCCTACATAAGCTTTCATTCGATTGAGCTTTAAGTTCCTTGTGCTTATTGGCTTATTCGTTTCATTTAGCTTATTTACTTTTAAAAGTTTTCCTAAAAAGTTCATCTTTTTATGATTTGATTTAAAGGTTTGCTTATTTTATGTTTGGATAAGTTGTTGATTGTGCTTATTTAGTATATTTCACTTTTGATTCGGGGTAGTCTTGGTGTGAGCTTATCATAGTAGCTTATTACTAGCTTCTATCTCGAATCCCATATAAATCTGAAAGGGTCTAAACCCCTTTCCGATCAGCTTATTCCGACCAACACCCCATCCCCCTCTTTCCGATCTCCAAATTGGAAAAGGGTTTCTGTTTTCCGATTAGCACCCATTATTCCGATCGTAGTGATCGGATTAGGGTTTATATATTCCGACGGCAGAGAGTTGTTTAGATTCCGATCTGGCCACTTTTGTAACATTCCGATTAGTAATGTTTTAAAGATATTCCGATTGGGTTCTTTTGATATTTCGATTGGCATTGTTTTCAACATTCCGACTGCCTTATTCCGATTACAGTATTCCGACGAGCTTTGTGGGCATATTCCGATTGATGCTGTTTTCCAACATTCCGATCACTCCTGTTTTCCAACATTCCGATTGGTGATCTTTTCCACATATTCCGATCAGAGTTACATTTTTCTTTCCGATGACTTAATTTCTTGTTTTTACAAAAGTTTTCAATTGTTAGTTTTATTAAGTGTTCAAGTATTGTCCTTAAGTTTTAATTCGTTTATTTTTAATTAGTCATTGTAGTTTAATCTTTAAAACTTCTACTTTACTCAACGACATTTAAATTACTTGCTATTAGTTTAAAATAGATAATCAACCAAACCATTCTCTTGTTCACCAAAAGACAATTGAGTCGCACTTTAGACCGGTAATCAATTCGAAAAGACTTGGGACTACGAATTTTGATACGTGGTGTAAAAGCCGTGTATTAAATGAAAACAACTTATTTTTAATGAAATAAGATTTAATATGTGTGAAAACACCCATCCTTTTACCACTTATTTCTGGATAAAACGAGACCAAAACACGTATTTAATATCATTTGTTTGGAATTATGCGTGGTTTTTGTGTTTATTGTGTTTTCAGAGTCAACCGGGTGAATATTGAAGAAAACATGGGATTGCACGGGTTTTATCAAAGAAAAAGACTCAAGACGAAGTCTATTGTCCAAGAGATGCAAAAGATTTGAAGCCATTGAGCCTATTTGAAGAATTATCGAAGAAAAGGGCCAAAGATGGAAGATTCATATATGTCGAAGAACTCGAGTCTATTAAACAAAAGATTATAAGACGAGTTGGAATTATTCACCGACACTTCTCAAAATCCAAAGTCGGAAACGTTTATTTAAAAGAAACGTAAAGACTAAAGAAGGAAGAAGAAAAGAAGCCCAAAAACAAAGCCCATTCACAAGCCACAAGAATACGCCTATAAATAGGACTTCACTTCACAATTTTAGAGAGAGAGTTAGTTTTTAGTTTTTAGTTTCACTTTTCATTTTTCCTTTCTAGTTTTAGAGAGAGAAAGTTCTAAACTTTCTCTCACTAAGTTTTCATCTTTCTTTCTTTTAATCTTTCAAGATTAAACTTTTGTATTGTTGATTTCATTAATCAAGTTTAAGTTTAAGCTTTTAATTTTTCATCTCTTTCTACCTTTCTTTGATTTTTAGATTAATTTTGGTGCAAATTTCATATGATCCGTGTTGTTCTTAATGATTTCGTGCTTAAAAAGTTAATCTTTTTATGCTTACTTAAGTTTTCATACGAATAAGCTTTAAGATCTTTGTGCTTATTGGCTTATTTATATGTTTAGCTTATTTACTTTTTAAAAGTTTTCTTAAAAAGTTTATCTTTTTATGGTTTGATTTAAAAGTTTGCTTATTTTAAGTTTAGATAAGTTGTATTTGTGCTTATTCAATCCGTTTCACTTTAGATTCGATCTTGTTTTGGTGTTAGCTTAATCAAATAGCTTATTACCTTGGCTTATTTTCGAATACCTTATAAATCGGAAAAGATATAAACCCTTTTCTGATTGGTATATTCCGATTAGCACTCCCTCCCCTCTTTCCGATCTATAGATCGGATTAGGGTTTTGTCACATTCCGATTTGAGCTTCTTTATTCCGATCGTATTGATCGGATTAGGTTTAGTTATTCCGACGGTGGGAATTGTTAACATTCCGATTGGGTTTGTTTCTAAACATTCCGATCGAATCTTTCTCTAGCATTCCGATTGCCTTATTCCGGCAACAACATTCCGACCAGAATCTCTTTTTCAATATTCCGATCAGTGTCATTTTGTTTATTCCGATTACATCTTTCTGATGGACTTTTCGACAGCATATTCCGATCTGACTTCAAATTAAGCATTTCGATGGATTAATTTCTTGTTTTTATAAAGTTTCCAAGTTTTAGTTTCGTTAAGTGTTCAAGTATTTTTATAATCTTTTATTTAAGTTTTCAGTCATTTACTTTTAACTCGTTATTTTAGTTCAATCTTTAAAGCTTTTACTCTACTCAACGAAATTTACATTTATTTGCTATTAGT
Organism: Glebionis coronaria; assembly: GCA_025667525.1. Classification (NCBI taxonomy): domain Eukaryota; kingdom Viridiplantae; phylum Streptophyta; class Magnoliopsida; order Asterales; family Asteraceae; genus Glebionis; species Glebionis coronaria. The sequence continues at coordinate 534,503,203 of CM046879.1, forward strand.
TTAAAAATTAGATAAATAAACAAACCAACCCCATTTTAATAACCAAGAACAAACTATTCCACTTTGAACCGTGATCAATTCGAGAAGATTCCGAGAACAAATCTGAACCCTATAGCAAAAGCTACGTATCAAATGGCGCCGCTGCCGGCTCATCTCGTTAAGATTAACAGTTTTTTGTGAGAACTTGGATTTTGGGATCCGTTCACCGTGAACGTTACTTTTTCATAAAAATTTTCAAAAACCCTAAAACATATAAAATTTTCAAAAATCCAAAAAAAATTAAAAAACCATAAAAACCAAAAATATTTCTTGTTTGCTTTGTTAGTTCTTTTGCAGGTGCATGCGTACACGATCAACGTCTTATCAAGAGCCCGAGCCTCTCAAAGACTTAAACATGGCCGGTGTACACAACAACAACAATAACCCACCTCAAAACAATAACAACAATAACAATCCACCTCTCAACAACAATAATAATAACAACAATGAACCTCTACCGGACAATCGCCCGATGATTGAACTTCTGCAAGCACATGTAGACGGCAACAATGATGCATTTGTCATACCCGCGATTGCAGCCAACAACTTTGAGCTCAAATCCGGCTTTATTCAGATAGTCTCTGCTCAACCATTCTTGGGGCGTACCATTGATGATCCACATGACCACATCAAGAGATTCCTGCAACTCACGAATACGGTTAAATTCAATGGTGTTCCACAAGAGGTAATCCGTTTGCAACTTTTTCCCTTTTCTTTAGAGGGACAAGCCCGGCATTGGCTTGCTAAGGAACCGCCAGAAAGTATTCTGACGTGGACGGATTTGGAGACCAAGTTTATAAACTACTTTTTCCCACCCTCTCGTACTACCGCTTTGCGGAATGAAATCATTAATTTTGAACAAAAGTACGATGAGTCTTTTAGTGAATCTTGGGACCGTTTTAAAGATCTTTTAAGAAAGTGCCCACAACATGGTTTTACCAAAGTGCACCAAATTAACACTTTTTATAATGGTTTAAGCATGAATGACCAAGATTCACTAAATAGTGCCTCGAGGGGTAATATTTTGGTTAAGACTTCCAATGTTGCTTGGGATATCATTGAGAATAAGTCTCATGTGCAAACCAAGAGTGTTCGGACCAATGCCGCTAGTGCTAGTACTAGTGACAGCGACAAGCGACTTGACAAAATTACTACGCTTCTTGAATCGCTTGCAGCCCAAACCGCCAGTAACACCAACAACATCAACGCTAAAAACGCTCAAGTCAATGCTGTAAGCCAACCATGTGAAATATGCGGGGGTCCTCACTCTTACACCACTTGTACCGCCACCCAAGACTACCCTTCTGAGAATGTGAATGCAGCATACGGCACCTATCCTCCGGCCGCTTATCAAGCCCGTCCTCAAGGTGACCGCAATTTGCTTAGCTACCGCTCAAACAACTTTCTTTCCCCACCCGGTTTTCCTCCTAACAACCCAAACCAATAACAAAGCCTCAATCGCCCTCCTCAACAACAACAACAACCTCGTGCACCATACATACCACCTCACAAACAACCATATCCACCTCAAAGAAACAACCAAGTTTACCAACAACCTGCTTATCAACCACCCGCCTACAATGCTCCCCCTCCCAACCAACCCGCTGCATTGCACCAAGATGTTGAAACCTACATGAGGACCAATGATGTGATTATGGAAAATCTCCAGCGGGAAGTGCTCAACTTGAAAGCAGACATGGTGAAACAAGGAAACGATATGAGAGCTGATATGAGAAACACTTTGGCAAGTCAAACGAATGACTTATGGAACATGATGGCTGGTATCTTCCAAGGTAATCAATCCTCTTCTTCGGGTACTCTTCCGAGTAACACCGTTGCGAATCCAAGAGGGGAGATGAAAGCAATCACCACTCGCAGTGGCAAAGGTACCAAGGAACTCGAGCTTCCTATACCTCCACCGGTGATTGTGACTAAGGGAAACAAGTCACCTGCTCCTATTCCTCATCCTTCTACTTCCCCAATTTCTCCACCTCTTACTTCTACCCCTCCTCCACCCAAGGATGTGAGTGATCCTATTCTCCCAAAGACTTCCTCTTCTTCCGATATACCTAATCCATCAAGGTTGAGGAAAGAGAAGCTCAAAAGCAAGGACGATATTCAAGTTTCGGACTTTCTCAAAATGTTTAAACAATTGAATTTCAACATCTCCTTCGCTGAGGCTCTCGCTCACATGCCTAAGTATGCGAAAATGTTCAAAGATCTTCTTAGTGACAAGGAGAAGCTTCTTGATATTGCTAACACCCAACTTAATGAGAATTGCTCTGCAGTGCTCTTAAGGAAAATGCCAACCAAGCTTGGTGACCCGGGTCGTTTCTTAATCCCTTGCAACTTCCCGGGAGTAGAGAATTGCATGGCCCTAGCCGATCTAGGTGCCAGTATTAACTTAATGCCTTTAAGTGTGTGGAAGCAATTATATCTCTCTGAGCTACTCCCCACCAAAATGACTTTGGAATTGGCTAACCGTACGGTTGCTTATCCAGTGGGGATAGCCGAAGACGTCTTTATAGGAGTCGACAAATTCACTTTTCCTGCCGATTTCGTTGTCGTCGACTATGATATGGACCCTCGTGTGCCATTAATTGTTGGTCGTCCATTCTTGAGGACCGGTCACACTCTCATCGATGTTGAAGCCAGTGAGCTTATCATGAGAGTGGGTGACGATAAAATTGTCTTCAACATGGGAAAGCTTTCTAAACAGCCTTATTTATACGAGAGTGTTAATTGTATTGACGTTCTTGATGAGGCTTGTGAAGAACACTTCAAAGATGCTTGTAAAAGTATTCCTACCTTTCTTCCCAATGTTGAGACTGTTTCCTCTATTGATTCATCACTATCTCTATTTGGAGAAAGTGATTTCCTTTGGAAAGATTTGGAAGCCACCATGGGAGATGTGAACTTAGCAAATGACGATTCTTCCACCGATTGGGATGAAAACATGCGTCTCATTGAGAACCTTCTCAAAGAGGACCATATTTCTCCAAAACCTCCCAAGGATATTGCTATCGATGCACCGACTTTGAATACGCCTCCCATCGAAAATCCTCCGGATTTAGAACTTAAGGAGTTGTCGCCCCATCTCGAGTACGTGTTCCTTGAAGATAAGAAGAAGTCACCCGTCATCATTGCGAAAGACTTGAAAGAAGAAGAGAAATCTCGCCTCATCGCCATGCTTAAAGATCATAAGAAGGCAATTGCTTGGAAAATTTCCGATATCCGCGGAATTGATCCGAACTTTTGTACTCACAAGATTCTCATGGAAGATAATTTTAAACCCGCAATCCAGAGCCAAAGAAGGGTTAACCCTCGCATTCATGACGTCATCAAACAAGAGGTTATCAAACTTCTTGATGCCGGCTTGATTTACCCTATTTCAGATTCGCCTTGGGTAAGTCCCGTCCATTGTGTGCCCAAGAAGGGCGGAATAACCGTTGTTCCCAATGAACACAACGAGTTGATTACCACTCGTCTCGTTACTGGGTGGAGAGTTTTCATCGATTATCGCAAGCTCAATGATGCCACGAGAAAAGACCACTTTCCTCTTCCTTTCATGGATCAAATGCTCGAGCGTCTAGCTGGTAATGACTATTACTGCTTCTTAGACGGTTTCTCCGGGTATTTTCAAATTCCCATCGATCCCAAAGACCAAGAAAAGAACACATTCACTTGTCCTTACGGAACATTTTCTTACAAACGCATGCATTTTGGTTTATGTAATGCTCCTGGGACGTTCCAAAGGTGTATGATGGCTATCTTCCATGACATGGTGGAAGACACTATGGAAGTATTCATGGATGATTTCTCGGTTTATGGCGATTCATTCTCTGCTTGCCTTGCCAATTTAGAACGTATGCTTAAGCGGTGTGAAGACACTCTCCTTGTTCTTAATTGGGAAAAATGTCATTTCATGGTAAAAGAAGGCATCGTGCTAGGACACAAGATCTCCAAAGCCGGTCTTCAAGTGGACCGTGCTAAAGTCGATGTTGTTTCTAAGTTGCCTCCACCTTCAACCGTGAAGGGTGTGAGAAGTTTCCTCGGTCATGCGGGCTTCTACCGTCGCTTTATCAAAGATTTTTCTAAAATCGCTCGCCCGATGACCCACCTCTTGGAAAAAATACTCCTTTTATCTTTTCCAACGAGTGTATCGAAGCCTTCAACCTTCTTAAGGATAAGCTAACTAAGGCACCCGTCTTGGTTACCCCTAATTGGGAGCTTCCCTTTGAGTTGATGTGCGATGCTAGCGACTTTGCTATTGGAGCGGTTTTGGGCCAAAGAGTGAACAAACATTTCCAACCGATCCGTTACGCTAGCAAGACAATGACGGGGGCTCAATTGCATTACACGACAACCGAAAAAGAGCTTTTAGCTGTTGTCTATGCCTTTGAAAAGTTCCGCCCCTATGTTGTCCTTTCTACCACCATCGTGTATACCGATCATTCCGCGTTGAAGTACTTGTTAACTAAACAAGATTCCAAACGAAGACTTCTTCGCTGGGTTTTGCTACTTCAAGAATTTAAAATCGAAATTCGTGATAAGAAGGGAGCTGAAAACCTAGCCGCGGATCATCTCAGTAGACTTGAGGATCCATACCAAGGGGATCATCCGAACAAAGAGATCAATGATTCTTTTCCCCTGGAGACCTTAATGTCTATCAACTCGAATTCTGATGAAACCCCGTGGTTTGCGGACATTGAAAACTACTTGGCGGGTGGAATTCTCGTCGACGGGTTAACATCCCAGCAAAAGAAAAAGTTCTTCAAAGATATTAAGACTTACTTTTGGGATGACCCGTATCTCTTCAAACAATGTGCTGATTTGATTATTCGTCGATGTGTTGATGGACTGTCAGCTTTAGAAATCCTTGACGCTTGCCACAAAGGACCCACCGGTGGTCACTTTGGTCCCAACTACACCGCCAAAAAAGTGTTTGACTCGGGATTTTATTGGCTCACCATTTATCGTGATGCTCACGAGATGGTTAAACGTTGTGATGCTTGCCAAAAACAAGGCAAGATCACACATAAAGATGAGATGCCTCAGAATTTCATTCAAGAATGTAAAATCTTTGATGTTTGGAGTATCGACTTTATGGGGCCATTCCCTTCCTCTAAAGGAAACAAATACATCCTTGTAGCCGTTGACTACGTTTCCAAATGGGTTGAAGCCAAAGCTTTACCCACTAATGACGCAAGGGTGGTTTGTAACTTTTTGAAATTGCTATTCGCTAGATTCGATGTGCCTCGTGCCATTATTAGTGATCACGGGACTCATTTTTGCAATGATCAATTCGCAAGAGTCATGGCGAAGTATGGTGTAAATCATCGTCTTTCCACCGCATCCCACCCACAAACTAATGGCCAGACTGAAATCTCTAACCGAGGATTAAATCGAATTCTTGAACAAACCGTGGGAGAGCATCGTGCCTCATGGGCTGATAAACTTGATGATGCTTTGTGGGCTTTTCGTACCGCATACAAGACTCTGATTGGTTGTACCCCCTATCGTCTCGTGTACGAGAAAGCGTGCCACCTCCCCATTGATTTGAAGCACAAGGCTTACTGGGCCTTGAAGTGGGATAATTTTGATATCAACAAAGCCGGTGACCTACGCAAGATCCAACTCAATGAGCTGAATGAACTCCGGAATGAGGCTTATGAAAATTCTTTGATCTATAAGGAAAAGACTAAGCTCATTCACGACTCTAAGATTAATAACCGAGAGTTCCAAGTTGGAGACAAAGTGTTACTCTTTAACTCTCGGTTGAAAATCTTTTCGGGCAAGCTAAAATCTCGTTGGTCCGGCCCATTCACCATTGCCCAAATTTTTCCATATGGTACTCTCGAGCTCGCTCAACCTAATGGACCTAATTTTAAGGTGAATGGCCAACGAGTGAAGTTGTACTTTGGTGAGGACATCTCTCATGAGATGATTCCATCCCTCACCATGTTTCCCATGAACTAATTTTGGGTCGAGTCAGGCTCGTGACTCGGTTATAAAAAACAAGCGCTCCTTGGGAGGCAGCCCGAGTATCTATCCTTTTCTGTTTTAATCTCCTAAGTGTAGGGGGACCTCTATAGGTTTTTGTGTTTGTGTGGTGATGTGATTACAGGGATGAATGCACTTTTGGAATCTTTGAAGAACCATGCTCCCGTGTTATCTGAAATCCGGTTCTATCTCTCAACTATCGTGATTCAATTTTCTTCAAACTCACATTTGAAATTGATCACGTTAGTCGTCTCTTCCTTAACTTGAGTTAACCAACGTGCACAATGTCATAAGTGTAGGGGAGACTTTTCCCACATGCTTAAACATTGAGGACAATGTTTATCTTAAGTGTAGGGGGACTTCTATCAAAGTAGTAAGTGGACTTTTCCATGAAAATGCCTTCATTTAACCGGAAAATCATCTTTTTCAACATTTTTCAAGTTTTTAATTAACTTTGGCCATTTAGTCGTAATTTTCAAATTTTTATCGTTGCTTTCATATGTGTATATATCCCGCAATAAAGTCAAAAATATTAATAAAGTGGTGTAGCTAGTTTTGAAGTCTTTGACATATTAGGCCCGCTGCGATTATTTTGACTCAACCCGAATAGACTTATCCAAGTTTATTCTAGCTAGTATCCTTAACCATGTAGACCTTAATTGGTTTATTAGGCTAAGCATCCACGAGTCTCATTACTTGAGATTTTAAATTGTGGAGAACGAGAAATGATATAGTCAATTAAAAGTCGGTATTCTTGCACAAGCTCACTTGGTATAATTATTTGCCTATTCTCCCATCACTTGCTAATAAATTATCTGCAAAAAGTAAGGTCGTACGATTTGAAAAGTTACTTAGCTTCTAGCCCAAGATCGTTTAAAAGTTACTCGGTAATGATAAGAGTTCATAGCCAAGGCATAACTTATGAAGCGGGGCGCGAAGATTGGTGAGTCCGAAAAGGCCCTAACAAGGCATGAGGATTCAATTTTAATGCTGAAGATCCAAAGTGATGTGTAAAGCATTATTCCCAAAATCAATATGAAGGATCAAGACTCACGACGAAAAGCAATCAACTCCCATAAAGATCATGGAGAAGTCTATCCGAAAAGACCCTAACAAGGTATGAGGATAAATAGATCCAAGTCCGAAAAGGAGGCGGATCGTTGTATCTCAAAATCCCAATTAGAGATTGAAGAAATAATCATGAAGTCGTGCTCAACAAAGTTGGAGTACCCCTCAAAAGTCTCCAAGTGAAGAAACTCTATTACGAAGAGAAGACCATTATCTCAAGAACGTCTCTCAAGATATGAAGTATGAAGTACATGCCAAATATCGGCCCGAGAAAGGTCTCAAATCGCGAAGCGAGTTATGCCAAGGTATGAACTTTTTGATATCCCGAGAAGCAGTTTTAAGAGATTTTGTCCTTTAGCTAACTATTGATCAAATCGTCCTACTTTGCTTTCAGCCTAAATAAAGTATCGAAATAAGTCCAAAAATGCATCTTCATGATCATTCTAAGACAAAAATAAAATATAAGAGATACACCTAGGAATAAGGGAGTTTAAGCATATAATTAAGCCATGTGTGTAAGTGTTTGATTTGCTAACTTATAATAACAATGATCTCGTTTTTAAGCTTAGTTTGGGGAACGTGAAACTTGAGGGTGATAAATCTTCGCAGCACCAAAGCCCTAATGTAAGTCCTTGATCTCTTTGCAAGTTATTTCCATATAGCTATTTTCAAGTGAAAATGTTTTTCTATCCTTTTGTTTACTTTAAAGATTTTAATTTCTCTTAGTACTTTAATTTTTGTTTAAGTGGTATTTTAATAAGGCCAAGGTTGATTAATTATGAGAAAAATGTAAAATTGCTTTATCACTAAGCATTGCATGAGGGCATGGCAATGGTTAAGTGTAGGGGATTTGATATGTGTGAAAACACCCATCCTTTTACCATTTATTTCTGGCTAAAACGAGACTAAAACACGTATTTAATATCATTTGTTTGGAATTATGCGTGGTTTTTGTGTTTATTGTGTTTTCAGAGTCAACCGGGTGAATATTGAAGAAAACATGGGATTGCACGGGTTTTATCGAAGAAAAAGACTCAAGACGAAGTCTATTGTCCAAGAGATGCAAAAGATTTGAAGCCATTGAGCCTATTTGAATAATTATCGAAGAAAAGGGCCAAAGATGGAAGATTCATATATGTCGAAGAACTCGAGTCTATTAAACAAAAGATTATAAGATGAGTTGGAATTATTCACCGACACTTCTCAAAATCCAAAGTCGGAAACGTTTATTTAAAGAAACGTAAAGACTAAAGAAGAAAGAAGAAAAGAAGCCCAAAAACAAAGCCCATTCACAAGCCAAAAGAATACGCCTATAAATAGGACTTCACTTCACAATTTTAGAGAGAGTTAGTTTTTAGTTTTTAGTTTCACTTTTCATTTTTCCTTTCTAGTTTTAGAGAGAGAAAGTTCTAAACTTTCTCTCACTAAGTTTTCATCTTTCTTTCTTTTAATCTTTCAAGATTAAACTTTTGTATTGTTGATTTCATTAATCAAGTTTAAGTTTAAGCTTTTAATCTTTCATCTCTTTCTACCTTTCTTTGATTTTTAGATTAATTTTGGTGCGAATTTCATATGATCCGTGTTGTTCTTAATGATTTCGTGCTTAAAAAGTTAATCTTTTTATGCTTACTTAAGTTTTCATACGAATAAGCTTTAAGATCTTTGTGCTTATTGGCTTATTTATATGTTTAGCTTATTTACTTTTTAAAAGTTTTCTTAAAAAGATAATCTTTTATGGTTTGATTTAAAAGTTTGCTTATTTTAAGTTTAGATAAGTTGTATTTGTGCTTATTCAATTCGTTTCACTTTAGATTCGATCTAGTTTTGGTGTTAGCTTAATCAAATAGCTTATTACCTTGGCTTATTTTCGAATCCCTTATAAATCGGAAAAGGTATAAACCCTTTTCCGATTGGTATATTCCGATTAGCACTCCCTCCCCTCATTCTGATCTATAGATCGGATTAGGGATTTGCCACATTCCGATTTGAGCTTCTTTATTCCGATCGTATTGATCGGATTAGGTTTAGTTATTCCGACGATGGGAATTGTTAACATTCCGATTGGGTTTGTTTCTAAACATTCCAATCGAATCTTTCTCTAGCATTCCGATTGCCTTATTCCGACAACAACATTCCGACCAGAATCTCTTTTTCAATATTCCGAACAGTGTCATTTTGTTTATTCCGATTACATCTTTCCGATGGACTTTCCGACAGCATATTCCGATCTGACTTCAAATTAAGCATTCCGATGGATTAGTTTCTTGTTTTTATAAAGTTTCCAAGTTTTAGTTTCGTTAAATGTTCAAGTATTTTTATAATCTTTTCTTTAAGTTTTCAATCATTTACTTTTAACTCGTTATTTTAGTTCAATCTTTAAAGCTTTTACTCTACTCAACGAAATTTACATTTATTTGCTATTAGTTTAAAAATAAGATAACTAAACAAACCAACCCCTTTTTAGTAACCAAGAACAAACTATTCCACTTTGAACCGTGATCAATTCGAGAAGATTCCGAGAACAAATCTGAACCCCATAGCAAAAGCTACGTATCAAATGGCGCCGCTGCCGGCTCTTCTCGTTAAGATTAACAGTTTTTGTGAGAACTTGGATTTTGGGATCCGTTCACCGTGAACGTTACTTTTTCATAAAAAATTTCAAAAACCCTAAAACATATAAAATTTTCAAAAATCCAAAAAAAAATTAAAAAACCATAAAAACCCAAATATTTCTAGTTTGCTTTGTTAGTTCTTTTGCAGGTGCATGCGTACACGATCAACGTCTTATCAAGAGCCCGAGCCTTTCGAAGACTTAAACATGGCCGATGTACACAACAACAACAATAACCCACCTCAAAACAATAACAACAATAACAATCCACCTCTCAACAACAATAATAATAACAACAATGAACCTCTACCGGACAATCGCCCGATGATTGAACTTCTGCAAGCACATGTAGACGCAACAATGATCCAATTGTCATACCCGCGATTGCAGCCAACAACTTTGAGCTTAAATCCGGCTTTATTCAGATGGTCTCTGCTCAACCATTCTTGGGGCGTACCATTGATGATCCACATGACCACATCAAGAGATTCCTGCAACTCATGAAGACGGTCAAATTAAATGGTGTTCCACAAGAGGTAATCTGTTTGCAACTTTTTTCCTTTTCTTTAGAGGGACAAGCCCGGCATTGGCTTGCTAAGGAACCGCCACAAAGTATTCTGACGTGGACAAGCCCGGCATTGGCTTGCTAAGGAACCGCCACAAAGTAGCTTTTGCTATGGGGTTCAGATTTGTTCTCGGAATCTTCTCGAATTGATCACGGTTCAAAGTGGAATAGTTTGTTCTTGGTTACTAAAAAAGGGGTTGGTTTGTTTAGTTATCTAATTTTTAAACTAATAGCAAATAAATGTAAATTTCGTTGAGTAGAGTAAAAGCTTTAAAGATTGAACTAAAATAACGAGTTAAAAGTAAATGATTGAAAACTTAAAGAAAAGATTATAAAAATACTTGAACACTTAACGAAACTAAAACTTGGAAACTTTATAAAAACAAGAAACTAATCCATCGGAATGCTTAATTTGAAGTCAGATCGGAATATGCTGTCGGAAAGTCCATCGGAAAGATGTAATCGGAATAAACAAAATGACTCTGATCGGAATATTGAAAAAGAGATTCTGGTCAGAATGTTGTTGTCGGAATAAGGCAATCAGAATGCTAGAGAAAGATTCGATCGGAATGTTTAGAAACAAACCCAATCGGAATGTTAACAATTCCCACCGTCGGAATAACTAAACCTAATCCGATCAATACGATCGGAATAAAGAAGCTCAAATCAGAATGTGACAAAACCCTAATCCGATCTATAGATCGGAATGAGGGGTGGGAGTGCTAATCGGAATATACCAATCGGAAAAGGGTTTATACCTTTTCCGATTTATAAGGGATTCGAAAATAAGCCAAGGTAATAAGCTATTTGATTAAGCTAACACCAAAACTAGATCGAATCTAAAGTGAAACGGATTGAATAAGCACAAATACAACTTATCTAAACTTAAAATAAGCAAACTTTTAAATCAAACCATAAAAAGATAAACTTTTTAAGAAAACTTTTAAAAAGTAAATAAGCTAAACATATAAATAAGCCAATAAGCACAAAGATCTTAAAGCTTATTCGTATGAAAACTTAAGTAAGCATAAAAAGATTAACTTTTTAAGCACGAAATCATTAAGAACAACACGGATCATATGAAATTCGCACCAAAATTAATCTAAAAATCAAAGAATGGTAGAAAGAGATGAAAGATTAAAAGCTTAAACTTAAACTTGATTAATGAAATCAACAATACAAAAGTTTAATCTTGAAAGATTAAAAGAAAGAAAGATGAAAACTTAGTGAGAGAAAGTTTAGAACTTTCTCTCTCTCTAAAATTAGAAAGGAAAAATGAAAAGTGAAACTAAAAACAAAAAACTAACTCTCTCTAAAATTGTGAAGTGAAGTCCTATTTATAGGCGTATTCTTGTGGCTTGTGAATGGGCTTTGTTTTTGGGCTTCTTTTCTTCTTTCTTCTTTAGTCTTTAAGTTTCTTTAAATAAACGTTTCCGACTTTGGATTTTGAGAAGTGTCGGTGAATAATTCCAACTCGTCTTATAATATTTTGTTTAATAGACTCGAGTTCTTCGACATATATGAATCTTCCATCTTTGGCCCTTTTCTTCGATAATTCTTCAAATAGGATCAATGGCTTCAAATCTTTTGCATCTCTTGGACAATAGACTTCGTCTTGAGTCTTTTTCTTCGATAAAACCCGTGCAATCCCATGTTTTCTTCAATATTCACCCGGTTGACTCTGAAAACACAATAAACACAAAAACCATGCATAATTCCAAACAAATGATATTAAATACGTGTTTTGGTCTCGTTTTAGCTAGAAATAAGTGGTAAAAGGATGGGTGTTTTCACATATATCAAATCCCCTACACTTAACCATTGCCATGCCCTCATGCAATGCTTAGTGATAAAGCAATTTTACATTTTTCTCATAATTAATCAACCTTGGCCTTATTAAAATACCACTTAAACAAAAATTAAAGTACTAAGAGAAATTAAAATCTTTAAAGTAAACAAAAGGATAGAAAACCATTTTCACTTGAAAATAGCTATATGGAAATAACTTGCAAAGAGATCAAGGACTTACATTAGGGCTTTGGTGCTGCGAAGATTTATCACCCTCAAGTTTCACGTTCCCCAAACTAAGCTTAAAAACGAGATCATTGTTATTATAAGTTAGCAAATCAAACACTTACACACATGGCTTAATTATATGCTTAAACTCCCTTATTCCTAGGTGTATCTCTTATATTTTATTTTTGTCTTAGAATGATCATGAAGATGCATTTTTGGACTTATTTCGATAGTTTATTTAGGCTGAAAGCAAAGTAGGACGATTTGATCAATAGTTAGCTAAAGGACAAAATCTCTTAAAACTGCTTCTCGGGATATCAAAAAGTTCATACCTTGGCATAACTCGCTTCGCGATTTGAGACCTTTCTCGGGCCGATATTTGGCATGTACTTCATACTTCATATCTTGAGAGACGTTCTTGAGATAATGGTCTTCTCTTCGTAATAGAGTTTATTCACTTGGAGACTTTTGAGGGGTACTCCAACTTTGTTGAGCACGACTTCATGATTATTTCTTCAATCGCTAATTGGGATTTTGAGATACAACGATCCGCCTCCTTTTCGGACTTGGATCTATTTATCCTCATACCTTGTTAGGGTCTTTTCGGATAGACTTCTCCATGATCTTTATGGGAGTTGATTGCTTTTCGTCGTGAGTCTTGATCCTTCATATTGATTTTGGGAATAATGCTTTACACATCACTTTGGATCTTCAGCAATAAAATTGAATCCTCATGCCTTGTTAGGGCCTTTTCGGACTCGCCAATCTTCGCGCCCCGCTTCATAAGTTATGCCTTGGCTATGAACTCTTATCATTACCGAGCAACTTTTAAACGATCTTGGGCTAGAATCTAAGTAACTTTTCAAATCGTACGACCTTACTTTTTGCAGATAAATTATTAGCAAGTGATGGGAGAATAGGCAAATAATTATACCAAGTGAGCTTGTGCAAGAATACCGACTTTTAATTGACTATATCATTTCTCGTTCTCCACAATTTAAAATCTCAAGTAATGAGACTCGTGGATGCTTAGCCTAATAAACCAATTAAGGTCTACATGGTTAAGGATACTAGCTAGAATAAACTTGGATAAGTCTATTCGGGTTGAGTCAAAATAATCGCAACGGGTCTAATATGTCAAAGACTTCAAAACTAGCTACACCACTTTATTAATATTTTTGACTTTATTGCGGGATATATATACATATGAAAGCAATGATAGAAATTTAAAAATTACGACTAAATGGCCAAAGTTAATTAAAAATATGAAAAATGTTGAAAAAGATGATTTTCCGGTTAAATGAAGGCATTTTCATGTAAAAGTCCACTTAAAACTTCGATAGAAGTCCCCCCTACACTTAAGATAAACATTGTCCTCAATGTTTAAGCATGTGGGAAAAGTCTCCCCTACACTTATGACATTGTGCACGTTGGTTAACTCAAGTTAAGGAAGAGACGACTAACGTGATCAATTTCAAATGTGAGTATGAAGAAAATTGAATCACGATAGTTGAGAGATAGAACCGGATTTCGGATAACACGGGAGCATGGTTCTTCAAAGATTCCAAAAGTGCATTCATCCCTGTAATCACATCACCACACAAACACAAACATCTATAGAGGTCCCCCTACACTTAGGAGGTTAAAACAGAAAAGGATAGATACTCGGGCTGCCTCCCGAGGAGCGCTTGTTTTTGATAACCGAGTCACGAGCCTGACTTGACCCAAAATTAGTTCATGGGAAACGTGGTGAGGGATGGAATCATCTCATGAGAGATGTCCTCACCAAAGTACAACTTCACTCGTTGGCCATTCACCTTAAAATTAGGTCCATTAGGTTGAGCGAGCTCGAGAGTACCATATGGGAAAATTTGGGCAATGGTGAATGGGCCGGACCAACGAGATTTCAGCTTGCCCGAAAAGATTTTCAACCGAGAGTTAAAGAGTAACACTTTGTCTCCAACTTGGAACTCTCGGTTTTTAATCTTAGAGTCGTGAATGAGCTTAGTCTTTTCCTTATAGATCAAAGAATTTTCATAAGCCTCATTCCGGAGTTCATTCAGCTCATTGAGTTGGATCTTGCGTAGGTCACCGGCTTTGTTGATTTCAAAATTATCCCACTTCAAGGCCCAGTAAGCCTTGTGCTCCAACTCAATGGGGAGGTGGCACGCTTTCCCGTACACGAGACGATATGGTGTACAACCAATCGGAGTCTTGTATGCGGTACGAAAAGCCCACTAAGCATCATCAAGTTTATCAGCCCATGAGGCACGATGCTCTCCCACGGTTCGTTCAAGAATTCGCTTTAATCCTCGGTTAGAGATTTCAGCCTGGCCATTAGTTTGTGGGTGGTATGCGGTGGAAAGACGATGATTTACACCATAATTCGCCATGACTCTTGCGAATTGATCATTCCAAAAATGAGTCCCGCGATCACTAATAATGGCACGAGGCACACCGAATCTAGCGAATAGCGATTTCAAAAATTTACAAACCACCCTTGCGTCATTAGTGGGTAAAGCTTTGGCTTCAACCTATTTGGAAACGTAGTCAACGGCTACAAGGATGTATTTGTTTCCTTTAGAGGAAGGGAATGGCCCCATAAAGTCGATACCCCAAATATCAAAGATTTCACATTCTTGAATGAAATTCTGAGGCATCTCATCTTTATGTGTGATCTTGCCTTGTTTCTGGCAAGCATCACAACGTTTAACCATCTCGTGAGCATCACGATAAATGGTGGGCCAATAAAATCCCGAGTCAAACACTTTTTTGGCGGTGTAGTTGGGACCAAAGTGACCACCGGTGGGTCCTTTGTGGCAAGGGTCAAGGATTTCTAAAGCTGACGGTCCATCAACACATCGGCGAATAATCAAATCAGCACATTGTTTGAAGAGATACGGGTCATCCCAAAAGTAAGTCATAATATCTTTGAAGAACTTTTTCTTTTGCTGGGATGTTAACCCGTCGACGAGAATTCCACCCGCCAAGTAGTTTGCAATGTCCGCAAACCACGGGGTTTCATCAGAATTCGAGTTGATAGACATTAAGGTCTCCAGGGGAAAAGAATCATTGATCTCTTTGTTCGGATGATCCCTTTGGTATGGATCCTCAAGTCTACTGAGATGATCCGCGGCTAGGTTTTCAGCTCCCTTCTTATCACGAATTTCGATTTTAAATTCTTGAAGTAGCAAAACCCAGCGAAGAAGTCTTGGTTTGGAATCTTGTTTAGTTAACAAGTACTTCAACGCGGAATGATCGGTATACACGATGGTGATAGAAAGGACAAGATAGGGGCGGAACTTTTCAAAGGCATAGACAACAGCTAAAAGCTATTTTTCGGTTGTCGTGTAATGCAATTGAGCCCCCGTCATTGTCTTGCTAGCGTAATGGATCGGTTGGAAGTGTTTGTTCACTCTTTGGCCCAAAACCGCTCCAATAGCAAAGTCGCTAGAATCGCACATCAACTCAAAGGGAAGCTCCCAATTAGGGGTAACCAAGACGGGTGCCTTAGTTAGCTTATCCTTAAGAAGGTTGAAGGCTTCGATACACTCGTTGGAAAAGATAAAAGGAGTATCTTTTTCCAAGAGGTGGGTCATCGGGCGAGCGATTTTAGAAAAATCTTTGATAAAGCGACGGTAGAAGCCCGCATGACCGAGGAAACTTCTCACACCCTTCACGGTTGAAGGTGGAGGCAACTTAGAAATAACATCGACTTTAGCACGGTCCACTTGAAGACCGGATTTGGAGATCTTGTGTCCTAGCACGATGCCTTCTTTTATAATGAAATGGCATTTTTCCCAATTAAGAACAAGGCGAGTGTCTTCACACCGCTTAAGCATACGTTCTAAACTGGAAAGGCAAGCAGAGAATGAATCGCCATAAACCGAGAAATCATCCATGAATACTTCCATAGTGTCTTCCACCATGTCATGGAAGATAGCCATCATACACCTTTGGAACGTCCTAGGAGCATTACATAAACCAAAAGGCATGCGTTTGTAAGCAAATGTTCCGTAGGGACAAGTGAATGTGGTCTTTTCTTGGTCTTTGGGATCGATGGGAATTTGAAAATACCCGGAGAAACCGTCTAAGAAGCAGTAATAGTCATTACCAGCTAGACGCTCGAGCATTTGATCCATGAAAGGAAGAGGAAAGTGGTCTTTTCTCGTGGCATCATTGAGCTTGCGATAATCGATGCAAACTCTCCACCCAGTAACGAGACGAGTGGGAATCAACTCGTTGTGTTCATTGGGAACAACGGTTATTCCGCCCTTCTTGGGCACACAATGGACGAGACTTACCCAAGGCGAATCCGAAATAGGGTAAATCAAGCCGACATCAAGAAGTTTGATAACCTCTTGTTTGATGACGTCATGAATGCGAGGATTAACCCTTCTTTGGCTCTGGATTGCGGGTTTAAAGTCATCTTCCATGAGAATCTTGTGAGTACAAAAGTTCGGATCAATTCCGCGGATATCGGAAATTTTCCAAGGAATTGCCTTCTTATGATCTTTAAGCACGGCGATGAGGCGAGATTTCTCTTCTTCTTTCAAGTCTTTCGCAATGATGACGGGCGACTTCTTCTTATCTTCAAGGAACACGTACTCGAGATGGGGCGGCAACTCCTTAAGTTCTAAATCCAGAGGACTTTCGATGGGAGGCGTATTCAAAGTCGGTGCATCGATAGCAATATCCTTGGGAGGTTTTGGAGAAATATGGTCCTCTTTGAGAAGGTTCTCAATGAGACGCATGTCTTCATACCAATCGGGGGAAGAATCATCATTTGCTAAGTTCACATCTCCCATGGTGGCTTCCAAATCTTTCCAAAGGAAATCACTTTCTCCAAATAGAGATAGTGATGAATCAATAGAGGAAACGGTCTCAACATTGGGAGGAGAGGTAGGAATACGTTTACAAGCATCTTTGAAGTGTTCTTCACAAGCCTCATCAAGAACGTCAATACAATTAACACTCTCGTATGAATAAGGCTGTTTAGAAAGCTTTCCCATGTTGAAGACAATTTTATCGTCACCCACTCTCATGATAAGCTCACCGGCTTCAACATCGATGAGAGTGCGACCGGTCCTCAAGAATGGACGACCAACAATTAATGGCACACGAGGGTCCATATCATAGTCGACGACAACAAAATCGGCAGGAAAAGTAAATTTGTCGACTCCTACAAAGACGTCTTCGGCTATCCCCACTGGATAAGCAACCGTACGGTTAGCCAATTCCAAAGTCATTTTGGTGGGGACTAGCTCAGGGAGAGATAATTGCTTCCACACACTTAAAGGCATTAAGTTAATACTGGCACCTACATCGGCTAGGGCCATGCAATTCTATACTCCCGGGAAGTTGTAAGGGATTAAGAAACGACCCGGATCACCAAGCTTGGTTGGCAATTTCCTTAAGAGCACTACAGAGCAATTCTCATTAAGTTGGGTGTTAGCAATATCAAGAAGCTTCTCCTTGTCACTAAGAAGATCTTTGAACATTTTCGCATACTTAGGCATGTGAGCGAGAGCCTCAGCGAAGGAGATGTTGAAATTCAATTGTTTAAACATTTTGAGAAAGTTCGAAACTTGAATATCGTCCTTGCTTTTGAGCTTCTCTTTCCTCAACCTTGATGGATAAGGTATATCGGAATAAGAGGAAGTCTTTGGGAGAATAGGATCACTCACATCCTTGGGTGGAGGAGGGGTAGAAGTAAGAGGTGGATAAATTGGGGAAGTAGAAGGATGAGGAATAGGAGCAGGTGACTTGTTTTCCTTAGTCACAATCACCGGTGGAGGTATAGGAAGCTCGGGTTCCTTGGTACCTTTGCCACTGCGAGTGGTGATTGCTTTCATCTCCCCTCTTGGATTCGCAACGGTGTTACTCAGAAGTGTACCCGAAGAAGAGGATTGATTACCTTGGAAGAAACCAGCCATCATGTTCCTTAAGTCATTCGTTTGACTTGCCAAAGTGTTTCTCATATCAGCTCTCCGATCGTTTCCTTGTTTCACCATGTCTGCTTTCAAGTTGAGCACTTCCCGCTGGAGATTTTCCACAATCACATCATTGGTCCTCATGTAGGTTTCAACATCTTGGTGCAATGCAGCGGGTTGGTTGGGAGGGGGAGCATTGTAGGCGGGTGGTTGATAAGCAGGTTGTTGGTAAACTTGGTTGTTTCTTTGAGGTGGATATGGTTGTTTGTGAGGTGGTATGTATGGTGCACGAGGTTGTTGTTGTTGTTGAGGAGGGCGATTGAGGTTTTGTTGTTGGTTTGGGTTGTTAGGAGGAAAACCGGGTGGGGAAAGAAAGTTGTTTGAGCGGTAGCTAAGCAAATTGCGGTCACCTTAAGGACGAGCTTGATAAGCGGCCGGAGGATAGGTGTCGTATGCTGCATTCACATTCTCAGAAGGGTAGTCTTGGGTGGCGGTACAAGTGGTGTAAGAGTGAGGACCCCCGCATGTTTCACATGGTTGGCTTACAGCATTGACTTGAGCGTTTTTAGCGTTGATGTTGTTGGTGTTGCTGGCGGTTTGGGCGGCAAGCGATTCAAGAAGCGTAGTAATTTTTTCAAGTCACTTGTCACTGTCACTAGTACTAGCACTAGCGGCATTGGTCCGAACACTCTTAGTTTGCACACGAGACTTATTCTCAATGATATCCCAAGCAGCATTGGAAGTCTTAACCAAAATATTACCCCCCGAGGCACTGTTTAGTGAATCTTGGTCATTCATGCTTAAACCATTATAAAAAGTGTTAATTTGGTGCACTTTGGTAAAACCATGTTGTGGGCACTTTCTTAAAAGATCTTTAAAACGGTCCCAAGATTCACTAAAAGACTCATCGTACTTTTGTTTAAAATTAATGATTTCATTCCGCAAAGCGGTAGTACGAGAGGGTGGGAAAAAGTAGTTTATAAACATGGTCTCCAAATCCGTCCACGTCAGAATACTTTATGGCGATTCCTTAGCAAGCCAATGCCGGGCTTGTCCCTCTAAAGAAAAGGGAAAAAGTTGCAAACGGATTACCTCTTGTGGAACACCGTTGAATTTGACCATATTCGTGAGTTGCAGGAATATCTTGATGTGGTCATGTGGATCATCAATGGTACGCCCTAAGAATGGTTGAGCAGAGACCATCTGAATAAAGCCGGATTTGAGCTCAAAGTTGTTGGCTGCAATCGCGGGTATGACAATTGGATCATTGTTGCCGTCTACATGTGCTTTCAGAAGTTCAATCATCGGGCGATTGTCCGGTAGAGGTTCATTGTTGTTATTATTATTGTTGTTGAGAGGTGGATTGTTATTGTTGTTATTGTTTTGAGGTGGGTTATTGTTGTTGTTGTGTACACCGGCCATGTTTAAGTCTTCGAGAGGCTCGGGCTCTTGATAAGACGTTGATCGTGTTCGCATGCACCTGCAAAAGAACTAACAAAGCAAACAAGAAATATTTTTGGTTTTTATGGTTTTTTAATTTTTTTTTGGATTTTTGAAAATTTTATATGTTTTAGGGTTTTTGAAATTTTTTATGAAAAAGTAACGTTCACGGTGAACGGATCCCAAAATCCAAGTTCTCACAAAAAACTGTTAATCTTAACGAGAAGAGCCGGCAGCGGCGCCATTTGATACGTAGCTTTTGCTATGGGGTTCAGATTTGTTCTCGGAATCTTCTCGAATTGATCATGGTTCAAAGTGGAATAGTTTGTTCTTGGTTACTAAAAAGGGGTTGGTTTGTTTAGTTATCTAATTTTTAAACTAATGGTAAATAAATGTAAATTTCGTTGAGTAGAGTAAAAGCTTTAAAGATTGAACTAAAATAACGAGTTAAAAGTAAATGATTGAAAACTTAAAGAAAAGATTATAAAAATACTTGAACACTTAACGAAACTAAAACTTGGAAACTTTATAAAAACAAGAAACTAGTCCATCGGAATGCTTAATTTGAAGTCAGATCGGAATATGCTGTCGGAAAGTCCATCGGAAAGATGTAATCGGAATAAACAAAAAGACACTGATCGGAATATTGAAAAATAGATTCTAGTCGGAATGTTGTTGTCGGAATAAGGCAATCGGAATGCTAGAGAAAGATTCGATCGGAATGTTTAGAAACAAACCCAATCGGAATGTTAACAATTCCCACCGTCGGAATAACTAAACCTAATCCGATCAATTCGATCGGAATAAAGAAGCTCAAGACAAAACCCTAATCCGATCTATAGATAGGAATGAGGGGAGGGAGTGCTAATCGGAATATACCAATCGGAAAAGGGTTTATACCTTTTCCGATTTATAAGGGATTCGAAAATAAGCCAAGGTAATAAGCTATTTGATTAAGCTAACACCAAAACTAGATCGAATCTAATGTGAAACGGACTGAATAAGCACAAATACAACTTATCTAAACTTAAAATAAGCAAACTTTTAAATCAAACCATAAAAAGATAAACTTTTTAAGAAAACTTTTAAAAAGTAAATAAGCTAAACATATAATTAAGCCAATAAGCACAAAGATCTTAAAGCTTATTCGTATCAAAACTTAAGTAAGCATAAAAAGATTAACTTTTTAAGCACGAAATCATTAAGAACAACACGGATCATATGAAATTCGCACCAAAAGTAATCTAAAAATCAAAGAAAGGTAGAAAGAGATGAAAGATTAAAAGTTTAAACTTAAACTTGATTAATGAAATCAACAATACAAAAGTTTAATCTTGAAAGATTAAAAGAAAGAAAGATGAAAACTTAGTGAGAGAAAGTTTAGAACTTTCTCTCTCTAAAACTAGAAAGGAAAAATGGAAAGTGAAACTAAAAACTAAAAACTAACTCTCTCTAAACTTGTGAAGTGAAGTCCTATTTATAGGCGTATTCTTGTGGCTTGTGAATGGGCTTCTTTTCTTCTTTCTTCTTTAGTCTTTACGTTTCTTTAAATAAACGTTTCCGACTTTGGATTTTGAGAAGTGTCGGTGAATAATTCCAACTTGTCTTATAATCTTTTGTTTAATAGACTCGAGTTCTTCGACATATATGAATCTTCCATCTTTGGTCCTTTTCTTCGATAATTCTTCAAATAGGCTCAATGGCTTCAAATCTTTTGCATCTCTTGGACAATAGACTTCGTCTTGAGTCTTTTTCTTCGATAAAACCCGTGCAATCCCATGTTTTTTTCAATATTCACCCGGTTGACTCTGAAAACACAATAAACACAACACCACGCATAATTCCAAACAAATGATATTAAATACGTGTTTTGGTATCGTTTTAGCCAGAAATAAGTGGTAAAAGGATGGGTGTTTTCACACATATCAAATAGACTTCTATCGAAGTTTTAAGTGGACTTTTCCATGAAAATGCCTTCATTTAACCGGAAAATCATCTTTTTCAACATTTTTCAAATTTTTAATTAACTTTGTCCATTTAGTCGTAATTTTTAATTTTTTATCGTTGCTTTCATATGTATATATATCCCGCAATAAAGTCAAAAATATTAATAAAGTGGTGTAGCTAGTTTTGAAGTCTTTGACATATTAGGCCCGTTGCGATTATTTTGACTCAACCCGAATAGACTTATCCAAGTTTATTCTAGCTAGTATCCTTAACCATATAGACCTTAATTGTTTTATTAGGCTAAGCATCCACGAGTCTCATTACTTGAGATTTTAAATTGTGGAGAACGAGAAATGATAGAGTCAATTATAAGTCGGTATTCTTGCACAAGCTCACTTGGTATAATTATTTGCCTATTCGCCCATCACTTGCTAATAATTTATCTGCAAAAATTAAGGTCGTACGATTTGAAAAGTTACTTAGCTTCTAGCCCAAGATCATTTAAAAGTTGCTCGGTAATGATAAGAGTTCATAGCCAAGGCATAACTTATGAAGCGGGGCGCGAAGATTGGCGAGTCTGAAAAGGCCCTAACAAGGCATGAGGATTCAATTTTATTGCTGAAGATCCAAAGTGATGTGTAAAGCATTATTCCCAAAATCAATATGAAGGATCAAGACTCACGACGAAAAGCAATCAACTCCCATAAAGATCATGGAGAAGTCTATCCGAAAAGACCCTAACAAGGTATGAGGATAAATAGATCCAAGTTCGAAAAGGAGACGGATCGTTGTATCTCAAAATCCCAATTAGAGATTGAAGAAATAATCATGAAGTCATGGTCAACAAAGTTGGAGTACCCCTCAAAAGTCTCCAAGTGAAGAAACTCTATTACAAAGAGAAGACCATTATCTCAAGAACGTCTCTCAAGATATGAAGTATGAAGTACATGCCAAATATCGGCCCGAGAAAGGTCTCAAATTGCGAAGCGAGTTATGCCAAGATATGAACTTTTTGATATCCCGAGAAGCAGTTTTAAGAGATTTTTGTCCTTTAGCTAACTATTGATCAAATCGTCCTACTTTGCTTTCAGCCTAAATAAACTATCGAAATAAGTCCAAAAATGCATCTTCATGATCATTCTAAGACAAAAACAAAATATAAGAGATACACCTAGGAATAAGGGAGTTTAAGCATATAATTAAGCCATGTGTGTAAGTGTTTGATTTGCTAACTTATAATAACAATGATCTCGTTTTTAAGCTTAGTTTGGGGAACGTGAAACTTGAGGGTTAAAAATCTTCGCAGCACCAAAGCCCTAATGTAAGTCCTTGATCTCTTTGCAAGTTATTTCCATATAGCTATTTTCAAGTGAAAATGGTTTTCTATCCTTTTGTTTACTTTAAAGATTTTAATTTCTCTTAGTAATTTAATTTTTGTTTAAGTGGTATTTCAATAAGGCCAAGGTTGATTAATTATGAGAAAAATGTAAAATTGCTTTATCACTAAGCATTGCATGAGGGCATGGCAATGGTTAAGTGTAGGGGATTTGATATGTGTGAAAACACCCATCCTTTTACCACTTATTTCTGGCTAAAACGAGACCAAAACACGTATTTAATACCATTTGTTTGGAATTATGCGTGGTTTTTGTGTTTATTGTGTTTTTAGAGTCAACCGGGTGAATATTGAAGAAAACATGGGATTGCACGGGTTTTATCGAAGAAAAAGACTCAAGACGAAGTCTATTGTCCAAGAGATGCAAAAAATTTGAAGCCATTGTGCCTATTTGAAGAATTATCGAAGAAAAGGGCCAAAGATGGAAGATTCATATATGTCGAAGAACTCGAGCCTATTAAACAAAAGATTATAAGACGAGTTGGAATTATTCACCGACACTTCTCAAAATCGAAAGTCGGAAACGTTTATTTAAAGAAACGTAAAGACTAAAGAAGAAAGAAGAAAAGAAGCCCAAAAACAAAGCCCATTCACAAGCCACAAGAATACGCCTATAAATAGGACTTCACTTCACAATTTTAGAGAGAGTTAGTTTTTAGTTTTTTGTTTCACTTTTCATTTTTCCTTTCTAGTTTTAGAGAGAGAAAGTTCTAAACTTTCTCTCACTAAGTTTTCATCTTTCTTTCTTTTAATCTTTCAAGATTAAACTTTTGTATTGTTGATTTCATTAATCAAGTTTAAGTTTAAGCTTTTAATCTTTCATCTCTTTCTACCTTTCTTTGATTTTTAGATTAATTTTGGTGCGAATTTCATATGATCCGTGTTGTTCTTAATGATTTCGTGCTTAAAAAGTTAATCTTTTTATGCTTACTTAAGTTTTCATACGAATAAGCTTTAAGATCTTTGTGCTTATTGGCTTATTTATATGTTTAGCTTATTTACTTTTTAAAAATTTTCTTAAAAAGATTATCTTTTATGGTTTGATTTAGAAGTTTGCTTATTTTAAGTTTAGATAAGTTGTATTTGTGCTTATTCAATCCGTTTCACTTTAGATTCGATCTAGTTTTGGTGTTAGCTTAATCAAATAGCTTATTACCTTGGCTTATTTTCGAATCCCTTATAAATCGGAAAAGGTATAAACCCTTTTCCGATTGGTATATTCCGATTAGCACTCCCTCCCCTCATTCCGATCTATAGATCGGATTAGGGTTTTGCCACATTCCGATTTGAGCTTCTTTATTCCGATCGTATTGATCGGATTAGGTTTAGTTATTCCGACGATGGGAATTGTTAACATTCCGATTGGGTTTGTTTCTAAACATTCCAATCGAATCTTTCTCTAGCATTCCGATTGCCTTATTCCGACAACAACATTCCGACCAGAATCTCTTTTTCAATATTCCGATCTGTGTCATTTTGTTTATTCCGATTACATCTTTCCGATGGACTTTCCGACAGCATATTCCGATCTGACTTCAAATTAAGCATTCTGATGGATTAGTTTCTTGTTTTGATAAAGTTTCCAAGTTTTAGTTTCGTTAAGTGTTCAAGTATTTTTATAATCTTTTCTTTAAGTTTTCAATCATTTACTTTTAACTCGTTATTTTAGTTCAATCTTTAAAGCTTTTACTCTACTCAACGAAATTGACTTTTATTTGCTATTAGTTTAAAAATTAGATAACTAAACAAACCAACCCCTTTTTAGTAACCAAGAACAAACTATTCCACTTTGAACCGTGATGAATTCGAGAAGATTCCGAGAACAAATCTGAACCCCATAGCAAAAGCTATGTATCAAATGGCGCCGCTGCCGGCTCTTCTCGTTAAGATTAACAGTTTTTTGTGAGAACTTGGATTTTGGGATCCGTTCACCGTGAACGTTACTTTTTCATAAAAAATTTCAAAAACCCTATAACATATAAAATTTTCAAAAATCCAAAAAAAAATTAAAAAACCATAAAAACCCAAAATATTTCTTGTTTGCTTTGTTAGTTCTTTTGCAGGTGCATGCGTACACGATCAACGTCTTATCAAGAGCCCGAGCCTCTCGAAGACTTAAACATGGCCGATGTACACAACAACAACAATAACCCACCTCAAAACAATAACAACAATAACAATCCACCTCTCAACAAAAATAATAATAACAACAATGAACCTCTACCGGACAATCGCCCGATGATTGAACTTCTGCAAGCACATGTAGACGGCAACAATGATCCAATTGTCATACCCGCGATTGCAGCCAACAACTTTGAGCTCAAATCCGCCTTTATTCAGATGGTCTCTGCTCAACCATTCTTGGGGCGTACCATTGATGATCCACATGACCACATCAAGAGATTCCTGCAACTCACGAATACGGTCAAATTAAATGGTGTTCCACAAGAGGTAATCCGTTTTCAACTTTTTCCTTTTTCTTTAGAGGGACAAGCCCGGCATTGGCTTGCTAAGGAACCGCCACAAAGTATTCTGACGTGGACGGATTTGGAGACCAAGTTTATATACTTTTTCCCACCCTCTCGTACTACCGCTTTGCGGAATGAAATCATTAATTTTGAACAAAAGCACGATGAGTCTTTTAGTGAATCTTAGGACCGTTTTAAAGATCTTTTAAGAAAGTGCCCACAACATGGTTTTACCAAAGTGCACCAAATTAACACTTTTTATAATGGTTTAAGCATGAATGACCAAGATTCACTAAACAGTGCCTCGGGGGGTAATATTTTGGTTAAGACTTCCAATGCTGCGTGGGATATCATTGAGAATAAGTCTCGTGTGCAAACCAAGAGTGTTCGGACCAATGCCGCTAGTGCTAGTACTAGTGACAGCGACAAGCGACTTGACAAAATTACTATGCTTCTTGAATCGCCTGCCGCCCAAACCGCCAGCAACACCAACAACATCAACGCTAAAAACGCTCAAGTCAATGCTGTAAGCCAACCATGTGAAATATGCGGGGGTCCTCACTCTTACACCACTTGTACCGCCACCCAAGACTACCCTTCTGAGAATGTGAATGCAACATACGACACCTATCCTCCGGCCGCTTATCAAGCCCGTCCCCAAGGTGACCGCAATTTGCTTAGCTACCGCTCAAAAAACTTTCTTTCCCCACCTGGTTTTCCTCCTAACAACCCAAACCAACAACAAAACCTCAATCTCCCTCCTCAACAACAACAACAACCTCGTGCACCATACATACCACCTCACAAACAACCATATCCACCTCAAAGAAACAACCAAGTTTACCAACAACCTGCTTATCAACCACCCGCCTACAATGCTCCCCCTCCCAACCAACCCGCTGCATTGCACCAAGATGTTGAAACCTACATGAGGACCAATGATGTGATTGTGGAAAATCTCCAGCGGGAAGTGCTCAACATGAAAACAGACATGGTGAAACAAGGAAACGATCAGAGAGCTGATATGAGAAACACTTTGGCAAGTCAAACGAATGACTTAAGGAACATGATGGCTGGTTTCTTCCAAGGTAATCAATCCTCTTCTTCGGGTACTCTTCCGAGTAACACCGTTGCGAATCCAAGAGGGGAGATGAAAGCAATCACCACTTGCAGTGGCAAAGGTACCAAGGAACCCGAGCTTCCTATACCTCCACCGGTGATTGTGACTAAGGAAAACAAGTCACCTGCTCCTATTCCTCATCCTTCTACTTCCCCAATTTCTCTACCTCTTACTTCTACCCCTCCTCCACCCAAGGATGTGAGTGATCCTATTCTCCCAAAGACTTCCTCTTCTTCCGATATACCTTATCCATCAAGGTTGAGGAAAGAGAAGCTCAAAATCAAGGACGATATTCAAGTTTCGAACTTTCTCAAAATGTTTAAACAATTGAATTTCAACATCTCCTTCGCTAAGGCTCTCGCTCACATGCCTAAGTATGCGAAAATGTTCAAAGATCTTCTTAGTGACAAGGAGAAGCTTGTTGATATTGCTAACACCCAACTTAATGAGAATTGCTCTGCAGTGCTCTTAAAGAAATTGCCAACCAAGCTTGGTGATCCGAGTCGTTTCTTAATCCCTTGCAACTTCCCGGGAGTAGAGAATTGCATGGCCCTAGCCGATCTAGGTGCCAGTATTAACTTAATGCCTTTAAGTGTGTGGAAGCAATTATCTCTCCCTGAGCTAGTCCCCACCAAAATGACTTTGGAATTGGCTAACCGTACGGTTGCTTATCCAGTGGGGATAGCCGAAGACGTCTTGATAGGAGTCGATAAATTCACTTTTCCTGCCGATTTCGTTGTCGTCGACTATGATATGGACCCTCGTGTTCCATTAATTGTTGGTCGTCCATTCTTGAGGGCCGGTCGCACTCTCATCGATGTTGAAGCCGGTGAGCTTATCATGAGAGTGGGTGACGATAAAATTGTCTTCAACATGGGAAAGCTTTCTAAACAACCTTATTCATACGAGAGTGTTAATTGTATTGACGTTCTTGATGAGGCTTGTGAAGAACACTTCAAAGATGCTTGTAAAAGTATTCCTACCTCTCCTCCCAATGTTGAGACCGTTTCCTCTATTGATTCATCACTATCTCTATTTGGAGAAAGTGATTTCCTTTGGAAAGATTTGGAAGCCACCATGGGAGATGTGAACTTAGAAAATGACGATTCTTCCACCGATTGGGATGAAGACATGCGTCTCATTGAGAACCTTCTCAAAGAGGACCATATTTCTCCAAAACCTCCCAAGGATATTGCTATCGATGCACCGACTTTGAATACGCCTCCCATCGAAAATCCTCCGGATTTAGAACTTAAGGAGTTGCCGCCCCATCTCGAGTACGTGTTCCTTGAAGATAAGAAGAAGTCGCCCGTCATCATTGCGAAAGACTTGAAAGAAGAAGAGAAATCTCGCCTCATCGCCGTGCTTAAAGATCATAAGAAGGCAATTGCTTGGAAAATTTCCGATATCCGCGGAATTGATCCGAACTTTTGTACTCACAAGATTCTCATGGAAGATGACTTTAAACCCGCAATCCAGAGCCAAAGAAGGGTTAATCCTCGCATTCAGGACGTCATCAAACAAGAGGTTATCAAACTTCTTGATGCCGGCTTGATTTACCCTATTTTGGATTCGCCTTGGGTAAGTCCCGTCCATTGTGTGCCCAAGAAGGGCGGAATAACCGTTGTTCCCAATGAACACAACGAGTTGATTCCCACTCGTCTCGTTACTGGGTGGAGAGTTTGCATCGATTATCGCAAGCTCAATGATGCCACGAGAGAATACCACTTTCCTCTTCCTTTCATGGATCAAATGCTCGAGCGTCTAGCTGGTAATGACTATTACTGCTTCTTAGACGGTTTCTCCGGCAAATTTTTAGTTTTTTATTTTTTTCATTTTCTCTAGTTTTAGAGAGAGAAATTTCTTAACTTTCTCTCACTAAGTTTTCATCTTTTTTTCTTTTAATCTTTCAAAGATTAAACCTTTTGTATTGTTGATTTCATTAATCGAGTTTAAGTTTAAGCTTTTAATCTTTTATCTCTTTCTACCTTTCTTTGATTTTGGTTCACTTTTGGTGCGAATTACTTATGATCCGTGTTGTTCATCAATGTTTTCGTGCTTAAAAAGTTAATCTTTTTATTTTTATTTAAGTTTTCATACGAATAAGCTTTAAGATCTTTGTGCTTATTGGCTTGTTTATATGTTTAGCTTATTTACTTTTTAGAAAGTTTTCTTAAAAAGTTCATCTTTTTATAGTATTGATTGAAAAGTTCGCTTATTTTAAGTTTAGATAAGTTGTATTTGTGCTTATTCAATCCGTTTAATATTTGATTCGTTCTAGTTTTAGTGTGAGCTTATCATTATAGCTTATTACTAGCTTAATTTCGAATCCCACATAAATCGGAAAGGGTCTAAACCCATTTCCGATCGCTATATTCCGACCAGCAGCCCTCTCCCTCATTCCGATCACATAAATCGGAAAAGGGTTTTCAGCTTTCCGATTTGAGCATATATATTCCGATCGTATTGATCGGAATAGGGTTTTGCCCGTTCCGATTGGAGTCTTGAACAACATTCCGATCTGGATCCATTGGTTAATATTCCGATTGGGTGTCTACTACATTCCGATTTGATTCATCTTTATGGTATTCCGATTGTGGTATTTTGTAACATTCCGATAGCTTCCAGTTTGGCAACATTCCGATTAGCCTGAGTTTATTACATTTCGATTGGTGCTTTTTCCCATCATTCCGATCACTAACTTTTAGTATATTCCGACTGGATGAGTTCATATTCTTACAAAGTCTTTAAGTGTTAGTTTTATTAAGTGTTCAAGTATTTTTCTAACTTTGCCTTTAAGTTTTCAAGCATTTATTTTTAACTCATTATTTTTAGTTTAATCTTTAAACTTCATTTTACTCAACGACACTTACCTATTTGCTTTTAGTTTAAAATAGATAACAAACCAAACCCCCTATTTGTCACCAAGAACAATCATTCTACTTTGAACCGTGATCAATTCGAGAAGATATCGAGAACTAAATCTGAACCCAATGAAAAGCTTAGTATCAAATGGCGCCGCTGCCGGCTCTTCTCGTTAAGATTGACAGTTTTTTGTGAGAACTTGGATTTCGGGATCCGTTCACCGTGAACGTTACTTTTTCATAAAAACTTTCAAAAACCCTAAAAAATGTAAAATTTTCAAAAATCCTAAAAATTAAAAAACCATAAAAACCAAAAATATTTCTTGTTTGCTTTGTTAGTTCTTTTGCAGGTGCATGCGTACACGATCAACGTCTTATCAAGAGCCCGAGCCTCTCGAAGACTTAGACATGGCCGGTGTACACAACAACAACAATAACCCACCTCAAAACAACAACAACAATAACAATCCACCTCTCAACAATAACAACAACAACAACAACAACAACAACAATGAACCTCTACCGGACAATCGGC
Organism: Glebionis coronaria; assembly: GCA_025667525.1. Taxonomy (NCBI): domain Eukaryota; kingdom Viridiplantae; phylum Streptophyta; class Magnoliopsida; order Asterales; family Asteraceae; genus Glebionis; species Glebionis coronaria. The sequence goes on from CM046879.1 coordinate 534,533,208, forward strand.
CTATGATTGAACTGTTACAAGCACATGTGGAGGGCAACAATGATCCAATTGTCATACCCACGATTGGAGCCAACAACTTTGAGCTCAAATCCGGCTTTATCTAGATGGTCTCTGCTCAACCATTCTTGGGGCGTACCATTGATGATCCACATGACCACATCAAGAGATTCCTGCAACTCACGAATACGGTTAAATTCAATGGTGTTCCACAAGAGGTAATCCGTTTACAACTTTTTCCTTTCTCCTTAGAGGGACAAGCCCGGCATTGGCTTGCAAAAGAACCGCCACAAAGTATTCTTACGTGGACGGATTTGGAGACCAAGTTTATAAACTACTTTTTCCCACCCTCTCGTACTACCGCTTTGCGGAATGAAATTATCAATTTTGAACAAAAGTACGATGAATCTTTTAGTGAATCTTGGGACCGTTTCAAAGATCTTTTAAGAAAGTGCCCACAACATGGTTTTACCAAAGTGCACCAAATTAATACTTTTTATAATGGTTTAAGCATGAATGACCAAGATTCACTAAATAGTGCCTCAGGGGGTAATATTTTGGTTAAGACTTCCAATGCCGCTTGGGATATTATTGAAAATAAGTCTCGTGTGCAAACCAAGAGTGTGCGGACCAATGCCGCTAGTGCAAGTACTAGTGACCACGATAAGCGACTTGATAAAATTACTACGCTTCTTGAATCGCTTGTTACCCACACCGCTAACAACACCAACAGCATCAACGCTAAAAATGCTCAAGTCAATGCGGTCAGCCAACCATGTGAAATATGCGGTGGTCCTCACTCTTACACCACTTGTACCACCACCCAAGACTACCCTTCTGAGAATGTGAATGCAGCATACGACACCTATCCTCCGGCCGCTTATCAAGCCCGTCCTCAAGGTGACCGCAATTTGCTTAGCTACCGCTCAAACAACTTTCTTTCCCCACCCGGTTTTCCTCCTAACAACCCAAACCAACAACAAAACCTCAATCGCCCTCCTCAACAACAACAACAACCTCGTGCACCATACATACCACCTCACAAACAACCATATCCACCTCAAAGAAACAACCAAGTTTACCAATAACCTGCTTATCAACCACCCGCCTACAATGCTCCCCCTCCCAACCAACCCGCTGCATTGCACCAAGATTTTGAATCCTACATGAGGACCAATGATGTGATTATGGAAAATCTCCAGCGAGAAGTGCTCAACTTGAAAGCAGACATGGTGAAACAAGGAAACGATCTGAGAGCTGATATGAGAAACACTTTGGCAAGTTATCAAACGAATGACTTAAGGAACATGATGGCTGGTTTCTTCCAAGGTAATCAATCCTCTTCTTCGGGTACTCTTCCGAGTAACACCGTTGCAAATCCAAGAGGGGAGATGAAAGCAATCACCACTCGCAGTGGCAAAGGTACCAAGGAACCCGAGCTTCCTATACCTCCACCGGTGATTGTGACTAAGGAAAACAAGTCACCTGCTCCTATTCCTCATCCTTCTACTTCCCCAATTTCTCTACCTCTTACTTCTACCCCTCCTCCACCCAAAGATGTGAGTGATCCTATTCTCCTAAAGACTTCCTCTTCTTCCGATATACCTTATCCATCAAGGTTGAGGAAAGAGAAGCTCAAAAGCAAGGACGATATTCAAGTTTCGAACTTTCTCGAAGTGTTTAAACAATTGAATTTCAACATCTCCTTCGTTGAGGCTCTCGCTCACATGCCTAAGTATGCGAAAATGTTCAAAGATCTTCTTAGTGACAAGGAGAAGCTTCTTGATATTGCTAACACCCAACTTAATGAGAATTGCTCTGTAGTGCTCTTAAGGAAATTGCCAACCAAGCTTGGTGATCCGGGTCGTTTCTTAGTCCCTTGCAACTTCCCGGGAGTAGAGAATTGCATGGCCCTAGCCGATCTAGTTGCCAGTATTAACTTAATTCCTTTAAGTGTATGGAAGCAATTATCTCTCCCTGAGCTAGTCCCCACCAAAATGACTTTGGAATTGGCTAACCGTACGGTTGCTAATCCAGTGGGGATAGCCGAAGACGTCTTTGTAGGAGTCGACAAATTCACTTTTCCTGCCGATTTCGTTGTCGTCGAATATGATATGGACCCTCGTGTGCCATTAATTGTTGGTATTCCATTCTTGAGGGCCGGTCGCACTCTCATCGATGTTGAAGCCGGTGAGCTTATCATGAGAGTGGGTGACGATAAAATTGTCTTCAACATGGGAAAGCTTTCTAAACAGCCTTATTCATACGAGAGTGTTAATTGTATTGACGTTCTTGATGAGGCTTGTGAAGAACACTTCAAAGATGCTTGTAAAATTATTCCTACCTCTCCTCCCAATGTTGAGACCGTTTCCTCTATTGATTCATCACTATCTGTATTTGGAGAAAGTGATTTCCTTTGGAAAGATTTGGAAGCCACCATGGGAGATGTGAACTTAGCAAATGACGATTCTTCCACCGATTGGGATGAAGACATGCGTCTCATTGAGAACCTTCTCAAAGAGGACCATATTTCTCCAAAACCTCCCAAGGATATTGCTATCGATGCACCGACTTTGAATACGCCTCCCATCGAAAATCCTCCGGATTAAGAACTTAAGGAGTTGCCGCCCCATCTCGACTACGTGTTCCTTGAAGATAAGAAGAAGTCGCCTGTCATCATTGTGAAAGACTTGAAAGAAGAAGAGAAATCTCGCCTCATCGCCGTGCTTAAAGATCATAAGAAGGCAATTGCTTGGAAAATTTCCGATATCCGCGGAATTGATCCGAACTTTTGTACTCACAAGATTCTCATGGAAGATGACTTTAAACCCGCAATCCAGAGCCAAAGAAGGGTTAATTCTCGCATTCATGACGTCATCAAACAAGAGGTTATCAAACTTCTTGATGCCGGCTTGATTTACCCTATTTCGGATTCGCCTTGGGTAAGTCCCGTCCATTGTGTGCCCAAGAAGGGCGGAATAACCGTTGTTCCCAATGAACACAATGAGTTGATTCCCACTCATCTCGTTACTGGGTGGAGAGTTTGCATCGATTATCGCAAGCTCAATGATGCCACGAGAAAAGACCACTTTCCTCTTCCTTTCATGGATCAAATGCTCGAGCGTCTAGCTGGTAATGACTATTACTGCTTCTTAGACGGTTTCTTCGGGTATTTTCAAATTCCCATCGATCCCAAAGACCAAGAAAAGACCACATTCACTTGTCCCTACGGAACATTTTCTTACAAACGCATGTCTTTTGGTTTATGTAATGCTCCTGGGACGTTCCAAAGGTGTATGATGGCTATCTTTCATGACCTGGTGGAAGAAACTATGGAAGTATTCATGGATGATTTCTCGGTTTATGGCGATTCATTCTCTGCTTGCCTTGCCAGTTTAGAACGTATGCTTAAGCGGTGTGAAGACACTCGCCTTGTTCTTAATTGGGAAAAATGCCATTTCATGGTAAAATAAGGCATCGTGCTAGGACACAAGATCTCCAAAGCCGGTCTTCAAGTGGACCGTGCTAAAGTCGATGTTATTTCTAAGTTGCCTCCACCTTCAACCGTGAAGGGTGTGAGAAGTTTCCTCGGTCATGCGGGCTTCTACCGTCGCTTTATCAAAGATTTTTCTAAAATCGCTCGCCCGATGACCCACCTCTTGGAAAAAGATACTCCTTTTATCTTTTCCAACGAGTGTATCGAAGCCTTCAAACTTCTTAAGGATAAGCTAACTAAGGCACCCGTCTTGGTTACCCCTAATTGGGAGCTTCCCTTTGAGTTGATGTGTGATGCTAGCGACTTTGCAATTGGAGCGGTTTTGGGCCAAAGAGTGAACAAACACTTCCAACCGATCCATTACGCTAGCAAGACAATGACGGGGGCTCAATTCCATTACACGACAACCGAAAAAGAGCTTTTAGCTGTTGTCTATGCCTTTGAAAAGTTCCACCCCTATCTTGTCCTTTCTACCACCATCGTGTATACCGATCATTCCGCGTTGAAGTACTTGTTAACTAAACAAGATTCCAAACCAAGACTTCTTCGCTGGGTTTTGCTACTTCAAGAATTTAAAATCGAAATTCGTGATAAGAAGGGAGCTGAAAACCTAGCCGCGGATCATCTCAGTAGACTTGAGGATCCATACCAAGGGGATCATCCGAACAAAGAGATCAATGATTCTTTTCCCCCGGAGACCTTAATGTCTATCAACTCGAATTCTGATGAAACCCCGTGGTTTGCGGACACTGCAAACTACTTGGCGGGTGGAATTCTCGTCGACGGGTTAACATCCCAGCAAAAGAAAAAGTTCTTCAAAGATATTAAGACTTACTTTTGGGATGACCCGTACCTCTTCAAACAATGTGCTGATTTGATTATTCGCCGATGTGTTGATGGACCGACAGCTTTAGAAATCCTTGACGCTTGCCACAAAGGACCCACCGGTGGTCACTTTGGGGTATCGACTTTATGGGGCCATTCCCTTCCTCTAAAGGAAACAAATACATCCTTGTAGTCGTTGACTACGTTTCCAAATGGGTTGAAGCCAAAGCTTTACCCACTAATGACGCAAGGGTGGTTTGTAACTTTTTGAAATCGCTATTCGCTAGATTCGGTGTGCCTCGTGCCATTATTAGTGATCGCGGGACTCATTTTTGCAATGATCAATTCGCAAGAGTCATGGCGAAGTATGGTGTAAATCATCGTCTTTCCACCGCATACCACCCACAAACTAATGGCCAGGCTGAAATCTCTAACCGAGGATTAAAGCGAATTCTTGAACGAACCGTGGGAGAGCATCGTGCCTCATGGGCTGATAAACTTGATGATGCTTTGTGGGCTTTTCGTACCGCATACAAGACTCTGATTGGTTGTATACCATATCTTCTCGTGTACGGGAAAGCATGCCACCTCCCCCATTGAGTTGGAGCACAAGGCTTACTGGGCCTTGAAGTGGGCTAATTTTGATATCAACAAAGTCGGTGACCTACACAAGATCCAACTCAATGAGCTGAATGAACTCCGGAATGAGGCTTATGAAAATTCTTTGATCCATAAGAAAAAGACTAAGCTCATTCACGACTCTAAGATTAAAAACCGAGGTTCCAAGTTGGAGAGAAAGTGTTACTCTATAACTCTCGGTTGAAAATCTTTTTGGGCAAGCTGAAATTTCGTTGGTCCGGCCCATTCACCATTGCCCAAATTTTTCCATATGGTACTCTCGAGCTCGCTCAACCTAATGGACCTAATTTTAAGGTGAATGGCCAACGAGTGAAGTTGTACTTTGGTGAGGACATCTCTCATGAGATGATTGCATCCCTCACCACGTTTCCCATGAACTAATTTTGGGTCGAGTAAGGCTTGTGACTCGGTTATCAAAAACAAGCGCTCCTCGAGAGGCAACCCGAGTATCTATCCTTTTCTGTTTTAACCTCCTAAGTGTAGGGGGACCTCTATAGGTGTTTGTGTTTGTGTGGTGATGTGATTACAGGGATGAATGCACTTTTGGAACCTTTGAAGAACCGTGCTCCTGTGTTATCCGAAATCTGGTTCTATCTCTCAACTATCGTGATTCAATTTTCTTCATACTCACATTTGAAATTGATCACGTTAGTCGTCTCTTCCTTAGCTTGATTTAACCAACGTGCACAATGTCATAAGTGTAGGGGAGACTTTTCCCACATGCTTAAACATTGAGGACAATGTTTATCTTAAGTGTAGGGGGGACTTCTATCGAAGTTTTAAGTGGACTTTTCCATGAAAATACCTTCATTTAACCAGAAAATCATCTTTTTTAACATTTTTCAAATTTTTAATTAACAATTTTTAAATTTTTATCATTGCTTTCATATGTATATATCCCGCAATAAAGTCATAAATATTAATAAAGTGGTGTAGCTAGTTTAGAAATCTTTGACATATTAGGCCCGTTGCGGTTACTTAGACTCAACCCAAATAGACTTATCCAAGTTTATTCTAGCTAGTATCCTTAACCTTGTAGACCTTAATTGGTTTATTAGGCTAAGCATCCACGAGTCTCATTACTTGAGATTTTAAATTGTGGAGAACGAGAAATGATAGAGTCAATTATAAGTCGGTATTCCTGCACAAGCTCACTTGGTGTAATTATTTTCCTATTCTCCCATCACTTGCTAATAATTTATCTACAATAAGTAAGGTCGTACGATTTGAAAAGTTACTTAGCTTCTAGCCCAAGATCGTTTAAAAGTTGCTCGGTAAAGATAAGAGTTCATAGCCAAGGCATAACTTATGAAGCGGGGCGCGAAGATTGGCGAGTCCGAAAAGGCCCTAACAAGGCATGAGGATTCAATCTTATTGCTAAAGATCCAAAGTGATGTGAAAAGCATTATTCCCAAAATCAATATGAAGGATCAAGACTCACGAAGAAAAGCAATCAACTCCCATAAAGATCATGGAGAAGTCTATCCGAAAAGACCCTAACAAGGTATGAGGATAAATAGATCCAAGTCCGAAAAGGAGGCGGATCGTTGTATCTCAAAATCCCAATTAGAGATTGAAGAATAATCATGAAGTCGTGGTCAACAAAGTTGGAGTACCCCTCAAAAGTCTCCAAGTGAAGAAACTTTATAACGAAGAGAAGACCATTATCTCAAGAACGTCTCTCGAAGATATGAAGTATGAAGTACATGCCAAATATCGGCCCGAGAAAGGTCTCAAATCGTGAACCGAGTTATGCCAAGATATGAACTTTTTGATATCCCGAGAAGCAGTTTTAAGAGATTTTGTCCTTTAGCTAACTATTGATCAAATCGTCCTACTTTACTTTCAGCCTAAATAAACTATCGAAATAAGTCCAAAAATGCATCTTCATGATCATTCTAAGACAAAAATAAAATATAAGAGATACAACTAGGAATAAGGGAGTTTAAGCATTTAATTAAGCCATGTGTGTAAGTGTTTGATTTGCTAACTTATAATAACAATGATCTCGTTTTTAAGCTTAGTTTGGGGAACGTGAAACTTGAGGGGTGATAAATCTTCGCAGCATCAAAGCACTAATGTAAGTCCTTGATCTCTCTGCAAGTTATTTCCATATAGCTATTTTCAAGTGAAAATGGTTTTCTATCCTTTTATTTACTTTATAGTTTTTAATCTCTCTTAGTACTTTAATTTTTGTTTAGTAATATTTTAATAAGGCCAAGGTTGATTGATTATGAGAAAAGTGTAAATTTGCTTTATCACTGAGCATTGCATGAGGGCATGGCAATGGTTAAGTGTAGGGGATTTGATAGGTGTGAAAACATCCATCCTTTTACCACTTATTTCTGGCTAAAACGAGACCAAAACACGTATTTAATATCATTTGTTTGGAATTATGCGTGGTTTTTGTGTTTATTGTGTTTTCAGAGTCAACCGGGTGAATATTGAAGAAAACATGGGATTGCACGGGTTTTATCGATGGAAAAGACTCAAGACGAAGTCTATTGTCCAAGAGATGCAAAAGATTTGAAGTCATTGTGCCTATTTTAAGATTTATCGAAGAAAAGGGCCAAAGACGGAAGATTCATATATGTCGAAGAACTCGAGTCTATTGAACAAAAGATTATAAGACGAGTTGGAATTATTCACCGACACTTCTCAAAATCCAAAGTCGGAAACGTTTATTTAAAAGAAACGTAAAGACTAAAGAAGAAAGAAGAAAAGAAGCCCAAAAACAAAGCCCATTCACAAGCCCACAAGCACACGCCTATAAATAGGATTTCACTTCACAATTTTAGAGTTAGTTTTAGTTTTTTATTTTTTTCATTTTCTCTAGTTTTAGAGAGAGAAAGTTCTCAACTTTCTCTCACTAAGTTTTCATCTTTCTTTCTTTTAATCTTTCAAAGATTAAACCTTTTGTATTGTTGATTTCATTAATCGAGTTTAAGTTTAAGCTTTTAATCTTTTATCTCTTTCTACCTTTCTTTGATTTTGGTTCACTTTTGGTGTGAATTACTTATGATCCGTGTTGTTCATCAATGTTTTCGTGCTTAAAAAGTTAATCTTTTTATGTTTATTTAAGTTTTCATACGAAAAAGCTTTAAGATCTTTGTGCTTATTGGCTTGTTTATATGTTTAGCTTATTTACTTTTTAGAAAGTTTTCTTAAAAAATTCATCTTTTTATAGTATTGATTGAAAAGTTCGCTTATTTTAAGTTTAGATAAGTTGTATTTGTGCTTATTCAATCCGTTTAATATTTGTTCGTTCTAGTTTTAGTGTGAGCTTATCATTATAGCTTATTACTATCTTAATTTCGAATCCCACATAAATCGGAAAGGGTCTAAACCCCTTTTCGATCGCTATATTCCGACCAGCAGCCCTCTCCCTCATTCCGATCACATAAATCGGAAAAGGGTTTTCAGCTTTCCGATTTGAGCATATATATTCCGATCGTATTGATCGGAATAGGGTTTTACCCATTCCGATTGGAGTCTTGAAGAACATTCCGATCTGGATCCATTGGTTAATATTCCAATTGGGTGTCTACTACATTCCGATTTGATTCATCTTTATGGTATTCCGATTGTGGTATTTTTTAACATTCCGATAGCTTCCAGTTTGGCAACATTCCGATTAGCCTGAGTTTATTACATTCCAGTTAGTGCTTTTTCCCATCATTCTGATCACTCACTTTTAGTATATTCTGACTGGATGAGTTCATATTCTTACAAAGTCTTTAAGTGTTAGTTTTATTAAGTGTTCAAGTATTTTTCTAACTTTGCCTTTAAGTTTTCAAGCATTTATTTTTAACTCATTATTTTTAGTTTAATCTTTAAACTTCATTTTACTCAACGACACTTACCTATTTGCTTTTAGTTTAAAATAGATAACAAACCAAACCCCCTATTTGTCACCAAGAACAATCATTCCACTTTGAACCGTGATCAATTCGAGAAGGTACCGAGAACTAAATCTGAACCCAATGAAAAGCCTAGTATCAATGATATATTTTATGTATTGAGATTGGTAAATGTTGTTTGAGAATGCATATTTGCCTGTAAGGTTATTCGAGATTTGTGTTAATAAGAGTCTTTGTTTTATCAAAGAGTCATTTGTGAGATTTATTGACTGTGAGGTCAAGAGTTTGGGTATGAATTTAAATATTGGTAGTTAGTATATGTGGTAATTTGATACTTGAACTAAAGTACACATAGAAATGAGAAGAGTTCATTTAGAACAAGTATCCTCATGTGATTTGTTGGTTGTGTGTTTGATCCTAAGGAGTAAATCTCGGGACGAGATTTCTATAAGGAGGGAGTGATGTGACAACCGCAGTTTTGAGGTTCGTCACTTAGTTTTATTTTGTGCAAGTTGCGTGTCTTTACGTGTTTATGTGCTAATTGGTGTGTATAGATTGTGGTTTGGATATTGTTTCTGGTACGGGGTATCTTGTGAGTGAAACGATGTGTGATGATTCCTGTTCATGAGCTCACATGGTAGTGACTATGAAATGAGATGGTGTTATTTAGTGGTTTACGTATACGTATATGTATTATAGAAAATCGTATTTTCACGATTTACGGTTTAGCATTTTGAGGTTTCGGATGAGGTATTTAGTCACGGAAATAATTTACGGGATGGTTTTAAGTCATTTAGTACTTATTTATAAAGTTTATTTCATATTTTAAGAATTTTCATAAAACTGTGTATTTTACGTCTTTTACGGTAAACGCGTAAATTTGACTAGTTTTACGGTTTTGATGTTTTGGAGGTTTTAGGAGCTGAAATAAATTAAGGTAAATTAAGGTAATATTAATAACATAATAATAAGTAATAAAAAAGAAAAATAAAAATAAAAATATATATATAGGTCGGTTATGGGACGTTTAAAAAGGAAAAAAAAGAAAAAAAGGAAGTTGGGATTGGGTTGGGTTAGGACTCACCCACGCTCTATATAAAGTTTATACTAAAACAAAAATTTATTATTTTTCTCCTGGAGACAAAGAAAAGTCGTGGGTTTCACAAGGAGTTAGGGTTCTTCAGTAAAAATCTTGGTTTTCAAAAATCAAAGGTAAATCTTTAAAATCCCTTTTCAATTTAATTGTTTTTAATGTTTTTATAATCAATATATGATGGATTTAGGTTAGGTTTAATTATAAAATCTTTATTCTAATGATATATTAATGATTAGAATAATTAGGTCTTGTAATTAAATAAATTATGGGTAATTAATTAGGTTAGTTTAATTAAATTCGTCACTAAAAACTGGACAAAATTTAGGGTCAATTGTTTTGATCATATAAGGAGTACTACAAACTCTTATTTTGCGATCCAAGTATCCATGGAAAGGTAATTGAAGTGGCTTTCAAATGCAAGAAATGAGAACTATATTGGAGGTCGGGAAGTGGGTCAAAAACAGGTTACAACAGTCAGAGGTCAAAACAGTTTTGAAATCAGCCTGTTTTCTTTTTATGTTTTGGGTTGTTTGGGGTACTTAGGGTTGTATTGGGACTTTCAAACGAACATGGGAGTTGGTTTATATATTATAGGAAGTATCTGCATTGGGGCTAAGTTTGTGGGTTAGGGTAAGACCCCCTAATCATAACAAACTTTTTGTATGTTCAAAATCAGTAAAATCCGGATAGATAAAAGTATATATATATATATCGGGGCCTTAACAGTAGCTCTAAGGTTGGGGAAACGGGGAGGAGTTAGCTAACATATGTAAGGGCATAGGGTTTCCTTTACAGAGGTCATGCGTATGGTTAGGTGGGCGTTTGGCTTATAGTTTGGAGACCTAAAAGTTGGGACTGTTTTGTGTAAAATATGAACGGGATAGGTATCAAACTTAACCAAGTTAAGGACTTGTTAGGGAAGGGTAATGGGGTGTTTAGAACATATTAATGAGGAACATATATGGGAGAAGGATAGATTTCCATCATAGGTTGATGAGCCATTTTAGTGTTTGGTTCATGTTTTGATTGTGTGCTTTTGTTTGTTAGCTTTTTACTAGTGCGCGGATTTATTGGAGAAGCTCAATCGGGTGAGTTTCATAGTCCCATGTCTACTAATGATTTTGACTTCCAGATGGGATGGAAGAGACACTGTCTTGTTTTTATAAATTATGCTGTGAATGTTTGGTGTTTGGTGATGGACTTGAGCATACTTATGTGATTAATTGCTAGTTGATTCATGATTGTTTTATGTTTTGACTTGGTACCAAGGGGATGTTGACAAGGCGGGGCCTTAGGGAGGTACATATATGTGTGAGCATCTATGGGACCAATGGATAATGACAAGGCGGGGCCTTGGGATTGGTACATAGGTGTATGGGCGCCTATGGTACCATGGTGTTTGGTAAGGTTAGGAGCCTTGGATTTGGTTTGGTTTGTTAAATCTTGAATATTAGTTGTTAATGCATGTTTGTATCACATAGTCCATATGTTCATTTGTTAGTGGTTGTTATTCACAACTTATAACTGATTTTGGCGTTGGAGTCTAAACCTATGACTCTCACCAACTTTATATTGACGTGTTTTAGTGTCTCTTTCAGGTGAGAATGTGGTTAATCTTGAGAATAGAAGTGGCTAGTTTTGGAGGCATTAGGATTGCATGTAGAAGGAGATCCCCGTTCCTTCTTAGTTTCTTTTGTTTGTTTAATAAGTGATACTGTTGGCACCTATATGTTTGCTTTGTTTATGTATTGTTTGTCTTGGGTAAGAGGTAGGACTTATACCTACTTGCCTAGACTCCTGCTTTGTTGAGATGTTGTCATGACATTTCTGTCACCATTTTATGACATTTCTTATTTCATTTAGTTATCTCTATAGACACGCCATGTTGTGATGATATCCATACGTCGCGCCCCATATTCCGCCATGGTGGGGTGTGACATAAAGTGTTTCTTATAAAACATCAGTATACCATGGGAATAATAGACTATACACTCTTTACAAAGAAGAAAGGCTCTCACATCATAATCGTACAAATATATGTTGATGACATTATATTTGGTTCAACTTGTCAAAGCTTGTATGATGACTTTCCCAAAATCATGCATGACGAGTTTGAAATGAGCATGATGGGAGAACTTAACTTCTTTTTAGGACTTAAAACTAAACAAATGGACGATGGTATTTTCTTTAATCAATCTAAGTACGTTAAAGAAATTTGGATCATAGGACTCTAGACCAATGAAGACCCCTTTGGCCTCGGATACTAAACTCACCACAGATGATGATTGTGAGTCGGTAGACAACACCAAATATAGAGGTATGATTGGTAGTTTGTTGTACCTAACGGCAAGTCGACTGGATATCATGTTTAGTGTTTGCCTTTGTGCTCGCTTCCAAGAGGCTCCCAAAACCTCTCACCTTAAAGTTGTTAAGCGTATTTTCCGATACATTAAAGGCACTATACATCTAGGATTATGGTATCCTAAAGGAACCAGCGTAGAAACCATAGTATACATGGACTCGGATCATACGGGAGACTATGTGGACCGGAAAAGCACTAGTGGAGTTTGTACCTTCATGGGTTGTTGTTTAACTTCTTGGTTCTCCATGAAAAAACCGCTCTTGCTATATCGACCATGGAAGCCGAGTATGTGAGTGCCGGTAAAGCTTGTCAACAAGCTCTATGGATGAAGCAAGCGCTTGTTGATTACGGGATTTCACTTAATGATGTTCCCATCATGTGTGATAATAAGGGTGCAATAGACCTTAGCAAAAATCCCGTGCAACACTCGCGAACCAAGCACATAGAGATTCGCCATCATTTCCTTAGGGATAATGTTTAAAAGGGGAACATTTCGATTGAGAAGGTGCTCTCGGTAGAAAACTTAGCCGACATCTTCACTAAGCCACTTAAGAGGGAACCTTTTAATTACTTGCGTCTAGGTCTAGTTTTAATGGAACATATTCCTTAATTGCACTTTACATTAATCGAGTCATTCTTTTCTTTTAATCCTTTCATTTTCTTTAAGTCTTTGAGTCTCTTAAACTCTTTTTGAAAAAATCCTCTTCTCTTTTTCAAAGCTCTCAAAGTTCTTTCAAAAATGGTCAAGAAATGTTTCTGCATCGTTAATTCAATCTAAAAAAAATTTCATAGCTTCTTGCTATTGACATCTAGCATACATAATTCATATGTATGGGTCTCTCAAATATAGCAAGAACGATAATGAAATATGGAGGATCATTGTGTCATGACCATGTGTCTAGATTAACACACCTCCAACATCGATTTTATTTCAAATCTATGGTTTTTGGTCAAAATATTGTTTGGTGTGTTCTTATGTGTTTTCTATGTCCTTTGTTGCTTTTTAGCATGCCTCTATGATTAGTTAGACTAGAAAATTAGTATTTGCTGAATTGGAAAATTCTCCTTATTCCCCAAAACACACCCTCTGTACACGGTTCTCCAAATAACCTTCAGGTCTATATATATATATATATATATATATATATATATATATATATATATATATATATATATATATATATATATATATATATATATATATATATATATATATATATATATATAGGCACCGCAGGTGGAGATAAGGCACCGCTGCCAGAACCTTCAAATTTTGAGTTTTCTATAACTCCAAATTTGCTCCAACACTTCTTGGAATCTTTGGTTCAAACCTTTGACCATCCCAAAAGTGTCCTGTGCTTCCTATATTTAACCCTAAGCATTTTTCATCCTTTCTCATATCAAAATGTCTTGTTCACCAAATGAAATCCTTGATTCTCCTCCACTTTCCCCAATCTCTTTCAATCCAAATTCACCCAAGAACACTTAAAATCACATTTCTTCTTCTTCTAAGAATGTTGATTGTGGAACCACTGTCTTTCCACCACATACTTTTTGTGTTCTTCCTCTTTCACATGATAGTGTCATGCATCATAGAGCGTATTGTCAATGTTGTCAATATCAACATCTTGCTATGGCTCATATCTATGAGGATTTATTTACATCAAGAGTCTCCTAGCCAAACCTCCTCTTCACTATGGCTATGAGATCACTACCAAGCCACCACCACCTACTTTCGCTGCCACTTTGTCTTGCTTATCTCCAAGACATCTACTTCAAGCAAATCTTTAAGTTCTAGTTTAACTAGGATTAGATTTATGCTTTTCTTTTGGCGTATTTTCTTTTTCATACAACTTTATATGATTTATTTCCTTGTATATTCATTTCATGTTTCCTTTTAACATGACTTATCTTGGATCTTAGTTATCTTCTCTTTTCTTTTCTTATTTTTCTTTTATGTGACCTTTGCTATATCTTGTTGGGTGTTTCTTTTCTTCTACTAATCCTTCCATGTAGCTTGTCACCATAGCTAGATTCCTTGGTGCCCCAAGCAAGGGGGAGTAATCACCAAGACGGAGAACTTGCAAAGTCCGATTCTTTCTTCCTCAAAGACTTTTGCATCCTTTTACTTAGACAAGGGGGAGCTTTTGCAAAGTTCGGTTAGTTTTTTCCTCAAAGACTTTTGCATCTTTTTTGCTTCGGCAAGGGGGAGAAATAAAATAAACTCGTCTTCGAAAATCTTGTTTTTCATATGATTGAGCTTATGTGTTGTCGAAATCAAAAAAGGGGAGATTGTTAATGCAATGATGCCTAAAAACATTACTTGCATTTTTCGGTCTCGCTTTGTTATGATTACAACAAAATATAAAACCAAGCATTTACGAAAACAACGAAAACGAATTCTTGAGTTCAAGTATTTTTCCATTTCATCCATTATCACATAAGGTATGAACAAACAAGTTTTCATCTTAATTAAGTGATCAAGAATTTAAGTTTAATTAAAACTCACCTTTTATTAAATGTGACAAAGTTTTTTAATAAACTTTATTTTTAAGAAAATGTTTTATTAAATTAAATATTTGAAAATTTGAAAATGGCATATTCCAATTGGTTTCAGAATATCCTTTGAGGATAACTATTCCACATGATGTGACTACCCCACTAAAAGACAAAAGGGATCAGAGTCTACGAACACGGTCCCTTAAAGGTCTATGCGGTTCCTTATCGATAAGGCACCGCGGGTACCAATAAGGGACCGCGTTCAAATATGACTGCTTAACCTTTTTCCTATAAATAGTGGACCATTCTCAGATTTTCTCTTCACCTCTTTTGCACACAAATTTCCAGATTCAAACATACTTCTTAAATCATTCAAATCCTTGATAATTTGGTCGATTACTACTTGTTTAGAAGTGAATCTTTCTTCTCTCATCTCTTCCTCTCCAAGTGCAAAGAGAAGAACACTTTCATCCTTGAAGTGTTGAGTCTACCTCAAGATCTATTGAAGATCAAGTTTTATTCATTCATTATAGTTGTGTTGTGTCGGTCTAAGTAGTTGTGTTATTTGGAAGTTGTGTTGTGAAGATCCAAGTAGTTGTGTTACTTGGAAGTTGTGTTGTGAAAATCCAAGTAGTTGTGCTATTTGGTAGTTGTGTTGTGAAGATCCAAATAGGTTTGTCTATTTAGAAGTTGTGTATGTAGTAGGGTTAATACTTAGTCCTCAAAGTATATTGGTGTAGATTGGTCCTAGCTAAGATTAGGGCTATACTTTTAGCTTAGAGTCAGAAATTGGATAAGCGGCGTTGTGTACGGTTTCTCCACCTTAAGGAGCTTGTTGATTAGTGAACTCTCGAGTAAGGAGTACTCGAGGAGTGGAGTAGGGACGAGGAGTGAGTTTCGTTGCCGAACCACTATAAATCCTTGGTGTTTGGTTTGATCTTTCTTTTCCTTATCTATTTACATTCATTATTCTTTATTAGTATATACTTGTGATTATTAGTTTAGTTGCACTATCCCTTGTTCATATTGTGTATAAGAAGACTTCACATCATTTCTCAAGCCTAAGTTTTTGAAAAGGATTTTTGAAAACCTCTTTTAACAAGTAACGTTTAAGAAACTATTCAACCCCCCCTTCTAGTTTCTACAAATATTTTTAAAAAGGTTACATTAAAATCTCTTGTTTAGCTAGCTATAAAGGGCACGACTGGAGCTAGCAAAAGAACTAGTGGGTGTTGACCACCCCTAATAAACCTATTTTACACATTATTTATGTGTATTATAAGTAATTTTTCTACTAATTTTTACCTTATGGCTTCCTCAACACTATGACTTTATACCTTAAGTATTGTCAGCCCCTTAACTAAAAATCGTGGCTTCGCCCACGCATACCATAAGCATGCATCCGCCTAGCACACAATACACTATCATATATGGCTCTTATGTAACATACCTTCATTTAACTTTGTCACTCTAATTAAAGCAACTGTTATATTTATTCTTCCTATTAATTAACGATACTTTGTCCAGGGGTTAAGTGTCAAGTTCGTATTATTAGTCAAGATTAAGGTCGGTTGGTTGCTTGATTCCCAATCCCAACCTGGTAGATTTATTTCCTTGTAAACAGTACCGAATTCCCCCTCATCTCTATAAAAGGATGTGAGTGGGAAGGGATTATGCACATCATTCTTTCAATAAAACTAATCGAACGATTAGGGATATACCTTGTGGGTTTCAATTCTGCTTGTGTATGTATGATTTATGATCATCTTTTCCGCATCTTATTAACCAGGATTGTAGGGATTAAACCCTACAAGTGGTATTAGAGCTCGGTTCTTTGAGTGGCTGATTATCTAGGATCGATCATAAAGTTGGTGTTCTTGTTTATCAGGCTTTGATTGACAAGGAAGCACCAGGGTATCGACAAGATTATAGGGTTGTTGGTTTTCGGTTTTGAAGATCATCTGCCATTGTTTCTCTTTTATTCGCAGGTGGTCCAAGGAAGAAGAAGATAAAAAGCGGCTGCTAAGTGAAACATGGTATTTACTTTATAAGGGTTTCATTATTTTGTGCTTAGAGGTTTATTGGGCTCAAGTATATTAACTTGTTTTTATTTGGTTTAATAAAAACAAAAGGTAATACTTTGTAATATTGTTACACAAGGGGACTTCGTAATTCGTGATTGTGATGTTTAATATATCACAAGGTTTAGCGAATTATCGAAGGGGATTTGTTATTTTGTGACTGTGAGGATTTATCACAAGATTTAGTAAATTAACAAAGGAATTAAAGAATGACGGGAGCCAAGTTTGACATCGAGAAATTCTATAAAACTGGTGATTTCGAGTTATGGAGAGTCAAGATGCGTACTTTATTAATACAGAACGGATGTGAAGCAGCTCTGGAGGTTTTACCCGCGACTATGAAAGCTGAAGAGAAATCTAAGCTAGACAAGAAAGCTCACAGTGTCGTGATTTTGTGTTTAGGTAACAAGGTTCTGAGAGAGGTTACCCGGGAGACGACTGCAGCGGGGGTTTAGTCAAAGCTCGAGACTTTGTACATGACAAAGTCATTGGCCCACAAGTTGTACCTGAAGAAGAAGTTGCACACATTCTACATGCTGATTGGACGAAAGATTTCTGAGCATATAGACGAGTTCAACAAAATCTTCTTGATTTAGCAAATATTGAGGTAAAATTCGAAGAGAATATCTTGCTTTATTGTTACTCACTTCTTTACCAGCATCATACGAACAATTTATGGATACCTTGCTTTATGTAAGGGAATATTTGACTTTGGAGGACGTGATGGCCACACTAAATTCAAAGGAAATCAAAGAAAGGTCCAAGGCGAAGGGGATGATGGTGAAGATACGTGAGGGGAAGAACTGATCGCAGGAATTCACATCAGTCAAGGGGAAAGTTAAGATCGAAGTATCGAGTTGAAAGACTTAAATGCTTTATTTGCCAATTTGAGGAGCACTTGATAAGAAATTGTCCGAAGAATAATCGCAAGAAGTCAAAAGGTTACGTTAAGAAAGATAATCAACCAAGCTCTAGTGGTTTTGATTTATGACGGTTCTGAGGTGATGATGGTTATGAGTGCAGAGAGACTGCTAGATTGTATCATGGGTTCAGGAGGTTCATATCACATGTCACCCAAGTTAGATGTATTTTTTGCTTTTCTAGAATGCGATGGGGGCACGGTACTATTGGGAGACAATAAGGAGTGCAATATCAGGGGTATTGGCAAGGTAAAGGTACAACTAAAAGATGGGTCAAGTTTTGTGTTACACAATGTCAAGTATATTCAAGAATTGAAAAGAAACTTGATATCGCTGGAAACTCTTGAAAAAGAGGGATATATCGTAAAATTGCAGTCGGGAAAAGTCAACGTGATTAATGGTTCTAGGGTTATCTTATCTGGAACCCGAAGGGAGAACTGTGTGTACTCTTTGGATGGCCATGCAGTGGCCGGTGAGCTTAATGCTAGTGTTGAAGAAAAAGATAGTCTTGTGGAGGTTTGGCATAAAAGACTAGGAATACCAGTGAGGCGGCGAGACTACACGTGCTGGAAAAGCATGATTTGTTTGGCAAGAAGAGTCTAGATAAATTCGATTTTGGTTAGAATTATGTTCTGGGAAAGTCACATCGAGTCATATTTGATGTATGAATGTACACTACTCAAGGAGTGATAGACTATGTCCATTCAGACTTATGGGGTCCGTCTCAGGTGGAATCATTAGGAGGTAAGAGGTATTTCTTATCTATTGTTGATGATTATTCCGGGAGGGTATGGGTTTATATTCTCAAGTTCAGACACGAAGCATTTGGAAAGTTCAAAAAGTGGAAGAAGTTAGTTGAAAATCAGACTGGGAGGACGGTTAAGAAGCTTAGGACGGATAATGATCTTGAGTTCTATAACCGGGAATTTAATCAGCTATGCACTAAGATTGGAATTTCTATACATTTGATAGTTGCCGGGACATCGCAGCAGAATGGCTTAGCAGAACGGATGAACAGAACTCTCACGGACAACGTACGATGTTTATTAATACAGTTTGGATTGCCCAAGACCTTCTAGGCGGAAGTGACATGTACGGCCGCATATCTTATAAATAGGTCACATCAACATCGATTGAGAAGAATACACCTATGGAGATGTGGTCGGGACATCCTCGTAACTATGGGATGTTGAGGGTTTTCAGCTATGTCACATATTCACACGTTAAACAAGGTAAGCTCGAGCCGAGAGCAGTAAAATGTGTTCTTTTGGGCTATCCTGAAGATGTAGGGGTTCAAAGAAATTGATCAGCCTCCAGATCTCACAGATTATCAATTGGTTCGGGATAGAGAGCCAAGAACAAGAACGAAACCGGAAAGGTTTCAGGATGAGAGTAATATGGTTGCTTACGCGTTTGCTGCAGCAGAGGAAGAAGATACTCATTAACCATTGACATACGAGGAGGCAGTTGCTTACGAAGACAGTTCTAAGTGAAAAGCTGCTATGGGAGAAGAGATAGATTCTCTGAGGAAGAACAAGACCTAGGTGTTAATAGATCACCCAGCTGGGCAAAAGCTGGTGAGCTGCAAATGGTTGTACAAAATAAAGTAAGGGATTGAAGGTGTTCAAAAGCCTAGGTACAAGGCACGATTAGTGGTATGTGGATTCACAAAAAGGGCAGGTATTGATTACAATGAAGTATTTTCGCCGGTAGTTCGACACACATCTATTCGGGTTATACTGGCATTTACTGCATGTAAAGATTATAAGCTGGAGCAGCTTGATTTAAAGGTGGCATTTTTATATGGAAATCTTGAAGGAGTGATTTACATGAGGCAGCCACCAGGATTTGAACAAGGTAACAAGGTATGTTTGTTAAAGACATCTCTTTATGGTTTAAGTAGTCACCTAGGCAATGGTACAAGAGGTTCGATGAGTATATGTTGAGCAACGGGTTTAAGCATAGCAATTACGCAAACTGCGTATATTACATGAGTTATGCACCAGGGGAGTATATCAATCTATTGTTATATGTAGATGATATGATGATTGCTTGTAAGAGCAAGCCTTAGATCGGGTCTACCAAGTCTTTGCTTAAAAGGGAGTTTGGCATGAAAGAGAAAGAAGATTCTTGGTATGGAGATCGTTGGGGATCGGAGTCGCAAGATTATGAGGGTGTCACAATCCGGGTACGTTTCTAAAGTTTTAAACAGGTTTAGAATATACAATGGGAAATTGGTAGAGATGCCATTGGGTGAGCACTTCAAGCTTTCGTTGAAGGATTGCTCGATTAGGGATTGTGAGGTTGAAAGGATGAGTAGGTTTCCATATTCAAATGCGGTTGGGAGCTTAATGTACTTGATGGTGTGCACGAGGGTAGACTTAGCGTACGCAGTAAGTGTAGTTAGCAGATATTTGGCGAATTCTGGTAACCTCCAATGGGAAGCAGTGAAGTGGATTATGAAATATTTTCAGCGCACTGTAAACGTGAGTTTGGTGTTTGGAAAAAATCGTGGCAACCATGTGGACGTAACAGGTTTTGTTGATTCAGACTACGCTAAGGATCCTGATAAAGGTAGGTCTCTCACTAGTTACACATTTTTATTACAGGGATGTGTTGTATGTTGGAAAGCTACGCTACAACAAGTGGTGGCTCTTTCAACTACAGAGGCGGAGTATATGGCCCTTACGGAGGATGTGAAGGAAGCTATTTGGCTAAGGGGACTCTTGAAAGAGTTGGGCATGAAGCTCAACACTCTTGCTCTATATTTTGATAATCAGGGCGTGATTCACTTATTACAGAATCATATTTTTCATGAAAGGACTAAGCACATCAATGTGCGTTATCACTTTATTATAGAAGTCTTGGAAGCAAAGACGGTTAAACTTCTGAAAAGTGGGTACCGAACACAATGCTGCGGGATGCCTTGACGAATGTGGTGTCTGGACGCAAGTTACAACACTACTTGGAGTTGCTGAGTGTTGGTATAGGCTAATATGAAACCTAAGGTAGAAATTGTTATATTTAGTCTTCCTATTAGTTAATGATACTATGTCCAGGGGTTAAGTGTCAAGTTCCTAGTATTAGTTAAGATTAAGGTCGGTTGGTTGCTTGAGTCCCAAGCCCAACCCGGTAGATTTCTTTCCTTGTAAACAATACCGACTTCCCCTCATCTCTATAAAATGAGGTGAAGGGGAAGGGATTATGCACGTCATTCTTTCAATAAAACTAATTGAACGATTAGGGATATATCTTGTGTGTTTCAATTCTGCTTGTGTGTGTATGCTTCACAATCGTCTTTTCCGCATCTAGTTAACCAGGATTCAACATGGGCGTAAATTAAAGACTACACAGCTTTCCCCTCAAAGCCACGTACTCCACTTCTCTCTAAACAGTCTAAAATGAAAACGGAGATCTACATGGTCGGACAACCTCACATATGCGTGCTAGGTTTAAAACTAGCTATTTTCTGTTATTGTATATTATATATCAATTTCGGAGTATTTGAAGGGATAGTCTTCTTTCACAATACCGATAAACCTATCTAGATTAATCCAAAATCTGTATCAATAACTCCAAACGCTAATAAGTCTGTTTTTCCTTTTTTGAAGGTAATGAAAAGAGTAGACAATAAAAGCGATCCATGTTGTGGAAGATATATTTATAATTACAATCTCCCGTCGTGTTTTAATGAAGATATGGCTAAGGAATGTTGTACTACTGACAAACGATTTAATTTATGTGAGTTTAGCACGAATAACGGGTTTGGACCGATGTTAAATAATGATGAAGGTGTATTTACGGATAATGGTTGGTATGCAACTAATCAATTTACTCTTGATATTATTTTTACATACAGAATAAAGCAGTATGAATGTCTGACGAATGAATCTTCTTTAGCTTCAGCTATTTCTGTCCCATTTTATGTGGGGCTTGATGCTGCTAGATATAATTGGGGGTATAATATATCGGTAAGAGATGCTGCTTCCATTGAACTTGTTGAGTGGTTACAGAAAAGAGATGAATGGAGGTACTCAAGTACATGAATGGTAAAGATCATTTTATTATAGGAGGTAGGACTACATGGGATTTTAGAAGATTAGTTCATGAAGACTATGATTATGGGACTAAATTGTTGTTGTTATCGGGTGTGAAAATATGACTATAGTTTTTCTTGAGTCTAGTCCATGGAATAGTAATGAGTTCGTTGTACCTTATCCGTCTTATTATATTTCTAGCCGTCTAAAGACGTCCAGGTTTTTCATTGGCAATAAAGGATGAGAACAATGGAGCGGAAATGGCTGTTATGTATTGGGGGAGCTCCACGACCATGTAAACCTGATTCAATTGGGAGTCTTTTGATTGATCAATGTAGGAATTCAGGTGTTGCAAAGTTGTTGGATTGTGGGGTTGTGGCAAAGAAGTGTCATTCGCCAAGTAGTATCATGCAAATGTTTCAAGGTTCGGTGTTTTGTTTACAAACTACTGGTGATTCGTATACAAGAAGATCAACTTTTGATTCGATTTTGGCAGGTTGCATACCCGTTTTCTTTCATCAAAATTAATTTTAGGCACAATACACTTGGTATTTACCTAAAAACTATACAACATATTCGGTATTTATTCTGGAGGCTGATATTCATAAGAATGTAAGTATAGAACAACGCCTTTGTCAAATTGATCCCCATAAAATCAAGATGATGAGGCCGCAAGATGTTAAAAATTTGATCCCTGGACTGATGTACGCTGATCCACGTTACAGATTGGAAACTTTAAAAGATGTGTTTGATGCATCCGTAGAAGCAATTATCAACAAGGTGACGAAGTTAAGACACAATATGATTGATCCACGTGTGAATGATGATTTCATTGTTGAATGTAGGTGCAGTGGAAGTTAGAGTTGTTAAAAGAAGACAAGTAGGCGAGTGTTCATGAATGGGATTAGCAGATATATCAAAGAATTCTGCCTATCAACCAGTAAAAATATTATATACATGATCAACTCAGGTGGGGGTATGATCGCATGTTTTTTAAAGGTTGGTAATTTGTTGCCCTAAATAATGTCGTTGTCCCCTTTTCCTGCATTCCGGCATACTTATGAAATTACTTTACTAGATCGAAGTGTTCGTTTAGGTTTTCTGTTTTTCCCAAAAGAGTTGTACTTTAATAAAGTATGATCTCGATCGGGTTTGGGTTGAATCTATATGTCTAACATTTTGTTGTTCAAATCGCCTTTAGAAGGTACATATATAAGAAACTACACAACATGAAGATGGCCAGGCACGTTGCTCATCAAATAGCATCTTGTTTTTCCCATGCCAAAAACAAATTTCCACTTCCTCTTAGATATGTTATCGACACACTCCTTGTTAATAAGGCTCTTTAGATGTGTTTTACCTAACTTACGTAAGTTCAAAGCATTATCATCCAGTCTTATACATAAATTGCACCACTGTGTGAAAGATTCTTGGAGGTGGTTAATACTTATATGGGCAACATGCACAACCTAATTTCTCCTTGAAGCATCATATCATACCAATTTCTTCCATCATGCTTACTCCAACGTTACACTACTACACAAACGGCGTTTTCTCACAGCAAGACCCGTGGGAAAGGGTCATTTCCCACAGATTTTCTACGGAATTATTTCGTTGCTAGAAACCTCGTGGGTAAATATTTTCCCACGGAACGTTGACTATTTTCTCACAGATTTTCCGCGGTTTTTATCAACCAAATTTCACATAAAAGGAGTGTTTTTTGCCACGGATTTCCTACGAATATTTTCTCACGGATTTCCCACGAACATTTTCCCACGGATTTGCAACAAGTTCTACCAGCCATTTATCCATGTGTTTCCCATGGACTTCCCACGAACATATTTTCACACATTTTCCACGGACATACTCCCACACATTTCTCGCAACCTTTTGTAACCATTTTCCATGTGTTTCCCACTAATTTGCCACACTTATTTCCCATATATGTCATTTTCCACATATGTGCAACTTAAAAATATAATGTGTAAGTAGTGTGAACTCCATGAGAAATTTGCTACAATTTTCCTACAGATGTATAAATAGTAGAAAATCCGTGGGAATTTTGCCAAGAATTTACCACAGATGTATAAATAACAAAAATAATGTGTGTTCAGTGAAAAATCAGTTGGAAATTATCCACGACTTTCTCACAACTTTTACACGGAAACCTTGGTCAACTCTTTTGTGGGACATCTGTGAGAAATTTCCACGGATACTCTTTTTTCATTTTGATGGGAAATTCGTGGAAATACCGTGTTAAATTTCCCACTGTTTTTATTTCTTGAGAAATATTATGTGAGTAAAAGCTGTTTGTGTAGTAGTATTAACATTTAAATAATACTCGTTTTAGTTTAAATGGTTTTCTCGATAAATTTTATAACTCTAAAAAAACAGTTGAATATAAAAGATATATAAAATATAATATTTCTTGGATAACTTAGATACAAAAGAGAAAAATCGCATATAAATGCATGTGGTCAGAAAATATAGGAGTAACGAACCACTCTTGAATTTGTATAGTGTTGCAAATTTTTTTGACAAAACGAACAAATCATTAAAGCCAAACAACTACCACCTAAATGTTAGACATGAATAAACCTGACCATCTTTATTAATCATCAAACATCAATATATACATACAATTCTAAAATAATTATGACAAGCCAATTAACCAATCAATCATGAGTTGTCAAATTGTAATACTTATCTATTAATATTCTCTTGCAGTTCCAGCAGCAAAATTGCAAAAACTCAGACTGAAAAAATAAGAAATAAAAAGTAATTATGTAAACTCAAGGTATATCTATCTGTCGAATATGACATACTCAACCTGTATCTAGTATTTATCTGCTTATTGAACATGACAGACTCAATGTATATTTATCTGTCAAAGATGACAAACTCAACCTGTATCTATCTGCTGAACACGGCGGACGCAAGGTATATATATGTGTCGAAGATGACAAACTCAACCTATATCTATCTGCGAAACACGACATACTCAAAGTAAATCTATTTATCAAAGATGACACAATCAACCTGTATCTATGTGTCAAAAATCAAAAGTCGTCTCGATACTTAATACCCTTAATTTGACAATAGTCTTCTCGGGGCTTATACCCTAAATTCGACATCAAACAAACAATTTAACAAAAAGAGAGAGATACGTGAAACACGAATAAGAACTATAAAAACAAAAATAAAATAATAATAAAAACGAGTACAAGCTAAGGATGACCATGTATATTATTTAAATTGAAGCACCGACATAGATATAAGTCATACTTATTCATTAAAAAATGGAGTAATAATATACGTCTTTTCTTTAATCTTCTTCATTGACTGATTGTGGGAACCACATCAGCACGTCACAAACTTCAAAGTCATTAAAAAAAAGAAAAAAAAATGTTCAGTGAATGATAATGTTTTAATGGGGGCGAAGGCGGGAGGCATATTCAAGGTAGGTAGAGTAGCCGTGATACTATGTTAGATATAAATAAGGGAAGTGTTATGTACACTGATCATTTTGATCCGCACACATAAATTTTTTGTGTAGAGACTGTTATATCATTGGTATATTAATTTATCTTTCTCTCCTTTAAATTTGCAACAGACGTTTCACTCTTTTTTTTCCCTTCAATTTCACCCATCTGCACTTTATCAGTATTATTTATCAATATGTTTGAGAAAGTTATACCACAATTTTATGACAATTCTTACATGAAAGTAATGTATCAAGTTTCATACCTATCAAATATGACAATACACATGGATACGTGACTAAACCAACATATTAAAACTTATCAAATATGACAACACACATGGATACGTGACTAAACCAACATCTAAATTGAGACGAGAATGATTTAAAACACTTGATCATGTTGCATTTTGAGTAAAATTCTTTTTAGTGTTTTATTATTTATATTGTTGTTTACTACAACTTTTTTTTTATCCACAGTTTACTACATTTACTTATGAACTTCAGTCATGTTAAGAAATCGATCATACTTCACAAGCCTCAAATTTACAGTAAAGAGACATATTAGTTACAACCTTATACACTTATAAAATAGTGCTACAGATTAAAGAAAGTTTTTGTAAGTCACACTAAAATAAGGAAGCATGTCCATACTAAAACTTCATACCCTCCGATTTTAACGGGGCATTCAACCAGACGAGATGTGATGTTTCTTTTTCTTTTATCTCCAATATTTCGTACATCTCGATAGGATCCACTTCGTTGACATTGCAAAGTGACGTACTTGTCTTTTCGCGAATCACGAATAGATAGTCCATATCCTTTAGCGTAATAAAACGCTCACAAACCCTTGCATAAATCATCACATGATTCGAATATAGAGATACTCAAATAAACTTCTTCATTTTAAAACATGGGACTTGACAAGTAGATGGTATGTTCAATGCAATTAAAAACAAACATTAAAACATGTTTCATTCATGTTCTTTTCTTGTAAATTAGAATATGCATGCGAAAACAGTAAACTTAAATATACATAAGAAGTTCATTGTCAAAAGATCAATTAACATCCATAGATCATAACGTGATTCCATGCATTACGTGTCGATATATGTACATAACTAGGCCCTGCTTGTGAAAAAAAGTATTCTTAATGAGTATACCACATACCTAGTTGATAAAGGAAACCAAGGTTTAGATCATTGGTGAGGAAAAACAAAAATGTATACTGGCGGTTGTGAAAGTAGAGATGAGAAAAAGAAGTAACAAAACACGGTAGGGTTAATGAATGTGGGGTAAAAATCTGTAAAAGGGCAAACTAGTCTACATATAAAAATATTATGTGTACAGATCATTTCTGTCAGTGTACATATCATTTCCCTATAAATAAACTTATCATTTTTATTAATCATCAAACATCAATATATACATATAATTGTAGAATAATATGGTAAGCTAATCAACATATCAATCGTGAGTTAGCTAATTGTAATACTTATTTGTTAATACTGGGTGCGTTTGGTATTCATACATGAATCGCTATGGTTATCACTATGATGTTTAGATGGAATGAAAGAATATATCATTTTCTATAAATTGTTGTTTGGTATATTTAATGGATCACTATGGGTTTAGAGATATATATACAAAATTTAAAATAAAAAAATAAATATAATAGTTATTGTATGATTTGATAAATAGTTTGTGGTTGAAAAAAAAATAAAATTGGTCCCATAAAAATAATCATTCATATCTTTCATAGACATCTTTTTACACTCCTATGGTTCTATGACTATGCTTTCATAGATTTATTCTCATATCTTCAACCAAACATTTGCAATGACTTTGATTGTGATTGATTAATTTCAATAAGCACATACCAAACGCACCCTAAATACATTCGCAAAAACATAGTATTGAGTATAAAAAAGGGAAAAAGACCAAAATGGTCAAATCCAACCCCCGTGATCCACTAAATGGTTAAGCCAAAAGATTTTGACATATATGGTAATGCACAAATGCACAACTGCTCAACTCCATTATTTTTATGACACGTGTCCTATGACAAATGCTCGACTTACGGTGCTCAACCCTCAAGTCCTCAACTTTGCAAACAATAAAAAACAAAACGAAAAAAAAATATTCAAGTTTGCAAAGTTGAGTACTTTATGGTGTAAAGTTGAGCATTTTATAGTGCAAAGTTGAGCATTTTAAGGTTGAGTACTGTAAGTTGATCACTTGTTGTTGAACACTTGTAACTGCAAAGTTAAGCATTTGTAGTGGTGATCATGTTTGTCAAAAAATTTTGAGTTGAATATCCAATAGATGTTAAGTGCCCAACTTGACCATTTTAGTCATTTTCCCTATAAAAACAATGCCTCCTAACGAAGTATCACTGACTCACCGTCATGAATAAAATATGTATCTATGCTTCCCAGTAACCTATGTGGCCAAAACTTCTACAAGTAAGCGCCGTACATTTAATTAATTCCTGCCACGTCAAGCTGAAAAACATAATTTCTTATATAAGAACACACTACTACAAAAAATGCTAAAAAGAACGGTTAAAATACCTTACATAGATCAGTTTCGAACCGCTCTATACAAGGGTGATGTATTTGAGGAGAACACAAATAGATCCGTTGCAAACCGATCTTTTTAACATCACAATTAGATCAGTTACTAACACAAAAATCATTCTTTTAAGGAAAATTCATTTTTTTTAAAAATAGATTTTCATCAATGCATATATTTACAAAATTTCCATTCACTTGTAACATGAACAATAATACAAATGGCTCCAACAAAAATAGCATTCTATTATCTGAAACAAAATGGCTCTAACAAAGACAACATCAATAAACTAACCAAAAACAAATTCGATCAACATGTCATAGTTGATAACAATATTGACCCGTTCTATATCTTCTAGGCTAAAATCTAAAATTCCAGTCGTGTTCGAAAAACTAAAATCTACAAGGCTATTAATCCACACCTGTCAACTATTCCGTCAGCCCCGTCAACAACAATAAGCTTCCATGTTGCCCCGCGGTGGGCTCCACTTGTTATCTTGATCTTGTCCGACTTCTTTGGCGGCACAACTTCTATCTCGTAGGGGCTGGCTGTGATAATCTCATTGTTCCCATTCGTACCAAGAGCCACTCGACAGCGCCATCCTGTAACAAAAAGCAGTCATAACACATTATAAGTGTTTCACCCAAAAGCCTATAATTCCAAAATTTTCTATTTTTAAGTATTATTCCAAGTATAACAAAAAAACTTAAGTGAAGAGAGTAAATACCAGAAGCACTTCTCGGATGACATCAAGGGCAGCAACATCACATGACTTGCGTACATTTACTAATATGTCTGGGAGCAGCGACGGCTCGTCAATATCTCCACTAGACCACCATAACTATAAGCATTTTAAAAGGAGATTTCAGTATGAACAAAAACATTAGATTCATTATCGTAGTCTCTTATGTAGAAAATTTAAAAGATGTTATCACGGTGTGAGCGTAAATGTTACTAATTTTCTTAATGAATCAAAACTACACAATAGATTAAAACCTACCTACGAACAGTGACATTATATCCAAGCCAGTACCTCCAGGATTCATTGGTCGGAAATATGGAGTACTCGGTAAATATGTTGAACTTAGTGTCATGGGCGGTTGTGCACTAGGTGTAGAAGGCAAGTTAGGGCTTGGAGCATTAGCCGAAGTTACATAAAATTAAACATATAGTGTATCAGTTAAACGAAATTATTCTTACAATAATTCAAAATAATAGAGGATGTGTATTTCAGGTTACCATAGGCAGGGGTATTGTCCCTCAGTGTGCCAGCTTTACTGTAATTCCTACCAAGAGTGTTTGCCCACCTAAGCCAAGAGTTGGTGCTTCATATGCTCTTGAACTAGGGCTCCCCGGCTGCAATATATAGAACAACATTAACTAATCACGTCAAGAATAAAATTATGTCTGTACTATAGTAACTCAAAAGGTTAATGAAGAGTTCTCACCTGATTGAGGACTAGATTACCAAGATCCAGGGTTTCCGTCTTCCCAAGAATCCTTATAATTTTATACCTTATAAAAGTTGTGAGTTATATGTATTATCTAGTTTAAATGTCCTTTATCATGTTAAAAGAAGGCTTATAACCTTGGTGGACACTATAGGTGATGCATAAAAGTGCACTCCATATAATTACGAGGTAAGCTCAGCAAAATCAACCTCCAGAATCTCTCATATGCGTCGTTTCAAGAGATATGTAATGATCTCTAGAGCCGCACTCCAGTCTATGGGATCGATTACAAATGGTTGCGCGGTGCCAGTTTCAGCAGGCTAATGAGGGATAAAAGTAGAAGAATATCATAAATAAAGGAAAAAGCACACGAGGTTCATATTTGGACAGTGAATGTCAAATAGAATGGTTACCCATTTTCCCGCATAGAACGTCTTAAAGCAACTCTTGCTTTACATGGATTCCCTTCCATTCCTTTATCCATATCTCAGACCTTCATACATATGACTTATGTTTCTTGTCCCAAAAATCACAGGTACAAGAAAACAAGGTTACTGAACTGAATTTTTTACAAGAAAATCTAACTTAACAGTTTGGTTTGGTGATTCATGTGTTGTAATCTGGCGCAACTGTTCTTCTACATGTTTTTGTAACATAATAATGCTTACCTATATGGTATGATTTATACTAAGTAAAAAGAGAAGAGATGAGGATTACCTCGTTTGTGGAAAATAAGAACCAAAATTTTTCCTTTCAAGTTAGCCCTGCAAACACATATAAGTCAATAATCGTGAAAGGATGTTGGTTAGTGTGTTACAAGTTGTTTGAAACTTCTTCACTTTTAAACCAAAATACAACACCAGCAAAGACTTCAAATCAAACATTCCATATTGCAACAGTTAATGCTAACTCGAAAATCATGATACTTAGTTGTTATTAAGTGTAAGTCAATATCAAGAGCTACTAAAAAAGTTCCATATGAAGAGCAAGAGTAAAGCTTTAATCAAGTAAAAAATTACAAACACAACTATTTGTTTCTTAGTCTCCATTAGATTATGAATTTACAATTACTACTTAATTTTGAAGAATGTGTTACCTCAGGGTCAATCTTGTGTAGTATACTTGCTTCCGGATTAAGCATATCACAATGTCCTTCAAGTTCAAGCCATCAACCATCTTAAGCAACCTGTATATGTGAAAGAAAAAAATCCATGAATACAAAGTTGAGCATCTTATCAAACACCTTGTGCGCAAACTTAAACTACATGACTGTGCTTCACAACTAGTTGTATTTTGCTTACATAACCTCTATTTTTTATGACACAATCACTCAAACACTAATCAAGTAAGTTAATTCTATCCTATATAACCACAAATTAAAATAAATAAATAAATCTATATTACCCTGGAATTAGAAAACAAACAAATCTATCTTCAAACAAATATATAGCAACATCAAATTAAAGATTCACTTCAATTATTACGCAACTTAGATGTAAATACCTTAATGAACAAGAGTGTAAGAAGTGTTGTTATAATGACCAGAAGAGGTGTTTCCGTGTTGGGGGTTTGTGCGTGCAAGAGAAAGGAGATGAAAGTTTAGCTTTTGAAATCAATAATTGCTGTAATTTGGGAATTCATATAGGTTTTTTTATGCTTAAATGGGGGTAGCAACTAGCAAGTAGAGTAAAGGTTATAGGGATAATGTCTATGAGTGAGAAAAAAAGGAGCGGCAGAGGAAATAAGTGATAGGGTTTTAATTTTGGAAAGAGGGGGAGACTTGAAAAAGTATAGCTGGATCTAAAACTTTCAGATTCGTGTTTAAAATTTAGTAATCTGATAAATATATCGGTTATGTATGATAAGCCGATCTATCTAAAATTGTTTGGGAGTTTGTGAAGTCCGTATAGATCAGTTTCCTCATAATCACCGATCTATTTATATTTAAAGACAAATAGATCGGTTTTTTAGCTTAATAAATGATCTTTTTAATACAGTTTCCCTTTCTTTTCATTATATAGATCGGGTTTTAGCAAAATCACACTATATGAAGTGTTCTATTTAAGCTTTTGTGTAGTAGTAACATATCCTAAATGAAGTGCGGGGTTCTACAGATGATCGAAGATTATTGGAGCTCTAAAAATATAAGAACACATTTTCATTTCGCAATGACCAACTAAAATATACTATATGTCATATAAAAGAATTTAGCTTTAACAAAAAAGATGGCAGACACGATGTGCTCCTGTACATTAGGGTTTTTAAAATAGAACTAAGATGTGTAGTGGACATATTAATACAGGAACGAGGAAAAAGAGAGAAGAATTGAAGATATAAGACTTTTTTACGAAGCACTGAAGCAGTGTCTAGCAATGAAAAAATAAACCCTAAGATTTTTGATTTAAATGAAAGCAAATATTTACTTGAGTAGTCCCTATCGACTAGCGACTGTTAAACCAATCATCCTTAAATACCCTCCATGTATCAAAGATTTACTTAAATAGTTCATTTAATTCCTCAAACTCGAATTTCTTTCTTGGAGACTACGGTGGTGTTTGTAGTAGATGTAGACAGTAGCAGTGAGCAATAACAATGAGCGGTAGCTGTGAGCAGTAGTCGTGACAGCTCACTGCTCATTTTGCACCACTTTTTAAACAAGCATTGAAAAAATAGTCTTCTTAAAAAATAGGATCGTCCCAAAATGCTCACCATTCTTGTTGCAAAACGACTACTAAAAATTAAAAAGTTCACCACTTCTTTTGACAAACAAATAATAATAAATTTTCAAATAATCCCTCTCACCGCTCATGCTTCAAAATGATATGTCACCGCTCCTCATCAAACAGAACCTACCTATGTATCATAAGTTAACATAAATCATTCTTAACACTGCCATAGTCATAGCCAAGGCTGTCAAGATCGCGATCCCACCTGAGATCGTTTTTATCTTTGCAAGATCGAGATCATAAGATCCTACGAATTTATCATGTTGTGCAAGCAATTTATAAATGAGTCAAACTTTTTCTATTTTTACCCATCATCAAAGATAAATCTATATAATATCCGCTTAAAAATGTCAAATTTCAAATTTAGAATACTAAAGTAAAGTAAAACACAAAAAAGTCAAGTGTTAGTCGTCACATTCATGATTACATAACATGCGTATATACGTCTCAAAACAAAGTAAATTACTAGTATCACTATGAATAACATTATCTAAATTAATACTTAAAGGTTAATAGTTAAAACTATGAAAATGATAAAAGAAAATTACATGTAAGAAACTTTTTGCTTTAAGCAACAGGAACATGAGAAAAATCTTAATTTGTTTAATGTAATTTGGATTTAGAGAAAGCAAATAATTATGTTTACTAATTAAAAATAAGGAAATTAAACATCAATACTTTTTACTGAGATCAGCGGACTCGTATTTATCTTTTTTGAGCCTAAAAATTAATGGGTTAGTAAATATATAAGTGAGTAAGTTAGTAACTTGATAATTTGGTAAACTCGTATCGACACGCGATCTTACGTGCGATCATACACCGATCTTATGATCCTGCCTCTGATGCGATCCTACACCGATCGATTCTATCAGGTGGGAACGTAAGATCGTACGATCTTACGTGTAAACTCGCGATCTTGACAGCCTTGGTAATAGCTAAGTATAATTTCAGATTTTATTTCTTTGTATTTAAAATATTTTTATCTGTAAAAACTTGATCCGATACAATGTATAATGTCCACTTTGTAATTTTTAAAATCACACATTGTTGATAATTTATTAACTTAATTATCAAGTCTTTTATTTATTATTGTTCTTAACATAAAAAAAAAGCCATACCACGTTTATGCATGATACGTATATAGAGTGTCCTAGCAATCTAGCATATTAAAAAGACTGACAACGTTAAGACATTGACTTAGTAATTATATTGTGAATGTCACTTTTTAGATGTGTATATATTTTATTTTAGGTAATTTTACATTTTATAATTACATTTATAGTTACGTTATTATCAAATGCAAAATTAATTCTGAAACCACAATTATCTATCTATACTACCATATAAAAGGCGTATTTTTTTTTCCAAACTCCGATCTTAAAATCATGTCTAAATCTATACTCGAAACTTAACTCCATGTCAAAATTTAAGATAAAAATATATGATTTGAGTTATTAGATCACTTTTTATCAAATTGATCTCATTTTTTCATTTATTTTTGTAACAAACTATTAATAATACATTTTTATTTTAAATTTGAAATATTTTTCTATATATTTATTTTTTTAATATCTAATTTCACAATATTTTTTAAAATTTTATTTTCTTTAATTTAACATCCATTTTTATATATTTTTATCAAATTTTAGTTTTTTCAACTTTGTATAAATTTAAATTTAATTTGAATACAAATTCGATGGGTAAAGTGTAACATTTAATGAAAAAAAGTAGTCACCGTTACCGTACCGCATTCCGCGGGTAACATGCTAGTACGTAAAACTGCTTATATGATGATAACATACATATAAATTTTTAGTACGATTATGAGTTTTTCAGCATTCTCTTCTACTTGAAGTAAAGATTTAACAAATATTTTTAGTGCGAACATGTTGACGTGGAAATTAATTCTGAAACCACAATTATACGAAAAGGTATATATTTTGAGGCTCTTAAATTTAGATCATGTGCGCTTGTACAACTCGCACACCTAGCTAGTGGCAGAACTAGGAACACAAGGTGTACGTGGTTGGGGTCTAATTTTTTTTTTACAATACATGTGGAAAATAACTATGATTGAAATGACAAATTGAGTAATTTTAATTAGAGAAAAGTGATTTATAAAGTATTAGGGTGATTGATAGGTTTTAGTATGTGAGTGGACGAAAATTTAAATTTTAGGTGAAATGAAAAATATTAAAAAAAAATTAAAATTAAAAAAAAATAATTAAACTAAAATCTCATCGCCACTACATCCGTACCATAAACATGCATCCACCCATAGTCATTTAACTTTGTCACTCTATTTAGAGAACCAACTTTCCCCTCAAAGCCACGCACTCCAATTCTCTCTAAACAGTCCAAAATGAAAACGGAGATCTACATGGTCCGACAACCTCGCATATGTTTGCTAGGTTTAACACTTGCTATTTTCTGTTATTGTATGTTATACTTTAATTTCGGAGTATTTGAAGGGATAGCTTTCTTTCACAATACCGATAAACCTATCCAGATTAATCCAACATCTGTATCAAAAATTCCAGACGTTGATAAGTCAGTTTTTCCTTTTTTGAAGGTAGAGAGAAGTGCAGACAATAAAACTGATCCATGTGGCGGAAGATATATTTATATTCATAATCTTCCGTCACGTTTTAATGAAGATATGGTTAAGGAATGTTGTACTACTGACAAACAATTTGATTTATGTGAGTTTAGCACGAACAACGGGCTTGGACCGGTGTTAAAAAATGATGAAAGTGTATTTACGGGTGATGGTTGGTATGCAACTAATCAGTTTACTCTTGATATTATTTTTAGTTCCCGGATGAAGCAGTATGAATGTCTGACGAATGAATCGTCTTTAGCTTCAGCTATTTTTGTCCCGTTTTATGCGGGGCTTGATGCTACTAGATATAATTGGGGGTATAATATATCGGTTAGAGATGCTGCTTCTATTGAACTTGTCGACTGGTTACAAAAAAGAGATGAATGGAAGTACATGAATGGTAAAGATCATTTTTTTGTAGGAGGAAGGACTACTTGGGATTTTAGAAGATCAACTGATGAAGACACTGATTATGGGACTAAATTGTTGTTGTTACCGGCTGTGAAAAATATGTCTTTACTTTTTCTTGAGTCGAGTCCATGGAATAGTAATGAGTTTGCTGTTCCTTATGCGTCTTATTTCCATCCGTCTAAAGACGTTCAGGTTTTTCAATGGCAAGACCGGATGAGAACAACGGAGCGGAAATGGCTGTTTTGTTTTGGTGGTGCTCCACGACCAGGTATACGTAATTCAATTAGGAGTCTTTTGATTGATCAATGCAAGAATTCGGGTGTTGCAAAGTTGTTAGATTGTGGGGTTGTGGCAAAGAATTGTCATTCGCCAAGTAGTATCATGAAAATGTTTCAAAGTTCCGTTTTTTGTTTACAACCTCAAGGTGATTCATTTACAAGGAGATCAGCTTTTGATTCGATTTTGGCAGGCTGCATACCCGTTTTCTTTCATCCAAATTCTTTTTACGCACAATACACTTGGTATTTACCAAAAAACTACACATCATATTCGGTATTTATACCTGAAGCTGATATTCGTAAGAATGTGAGTATAGAACAACGCCTTAGTCAAATTGATCCTCAAAGAATCAAGATGATGAGGAACGAGGTTATAAATTTGATCCCTAGACTGATGTACGCTGATCCACGTTACAGATTGGAAACTTTAAAAGATGCCTTTGATGTATCCGTGGAAGCAATTATCAACAAGGTGACAAAGTTAAGACAAGATATGATTGATGGGCATGTGAATGATGATTTCGCTGATGAACTAATTACGTCGAAGTTAGAGTTATTAAAAGAAGGCGAGTAGGCGAGCGTTCACCAACGGGATCCCTTATGTAGCTGATACAACAAAGAATTCTACAACTATCAAGTAAAATATAGTAAAATTATTTGTCTTGAAGTAGGAAGCAAATGTGCTGTAGTTTTAGTTCTGAATAATGTTTTCACCCATCTTAACATATTTGTTACTTGTTACTACATCAAAGTGTTAGTTTATGTTTTCTGTTTTTCCCAAAAGAATTGTAATATAATTGTGATTTTCATGTTTAACCAATATGATTTTTATCAACTATGCTTTACAACTTACAATTGTTTCTCTTTTCCTACTTGCATAAACAAAACAAATGTAGCTGTCATACTCCATTCAGTTTCTTATTGTAATTATCTAAGTTAATCACTTTCTTATAGTTAGACTATCATTTGTCAGTCACCATCTTTTCGTTTGTAAAAGTCAAACACGTTACATACCCAAGGAGTAAGGAATAAGCTTTTTTTCTTTGACTTTTCATATAAACAACTGGGAATTTTTAAGCAACTACTAAATCTTGCGAGC
Organism: Glebionis coronaria; assembly: GCA_025667525.1. NCBI lineage: Eukaryota > Viridiplantae > Streptophyta > Magnoliopsida > Asterales > Asteraceae > Glebionis > Glebionis coronaria. The sequence continues at coordinate 534,569,642 of CM046879.1, forward strand.
TTTGCGTTTGCAATGTCATGACCTTCCTAGTTGTATCTAACTATATATTTCGCAGTCACAAAGACTTTTTAGCGAAATAAGTTTTGGGGAAGAAATGCCGAAAAGACAACTTCGACCCTATATAACCATAAGCACTCACTCGATTTCGAAATTAACAGTGATCTTTTTCAAGTATAACATGTCTCAGAATAAAACACTTAAAACCTTTATAACATGAAATGTTAGCAGTTTAGCACTTATAGCACAACTTATACAAAAGGAAACTTTGACCACATGCTGTATATCTAAGTACAAAAAGATAGATTACTTTTAGTTCAAGAGCAGTGGCTTCTTTAGGAGCAATGAATTAGGAAAGCTTCACACTGTGCTATTTCACTTTCATTTTGAAACAAGTGTATGATGAACATGGCATATTCATCGTTCGCCCGTTTCAAACTAAAAGTGATATGTTCATCATCACTTGTTCGTTTCAAACTAAAACTGTAATAGCAGATGGACTAGGGTGTTCATCGGTTGGGTTATTGGAATCTGCGGTTACATGGTTCGGATTGTTTAGCATGTTTTTCACTCGCGCGATGCCGCGAAGCATACGATATTGTTGCATGTGTTGTAAGATTAATTTTTCTCTAAACTATCAGCTTCGATGAGTTTATATATTACCTATAACATATTATTGTGTATATTGAACATACACCAAGCAATAGGCACAACAAATAGAACACTTAAAAAAAACGAAAAACTACATTTAAAGAAGTTATTAGCTAAATTTGCCAATTCAATGGGCATAAACAACAAATAATCCGCGCATATTTTAAAAAGCGGCAGTGTAACACCCCACTTGGATAAGTGGATCGTTACGTCTATTTATGGCGTGTCATCAAAGTATATAACGTAATTGTCCTAAAACACTAACTGGCCATAAAAGAAATTCCGGAATCAAACATCGATAATCCACAAATAAGCTCAAAACATGAAAAGTAAGTACTGAAAGGAAGGATGAAACAATGTCCAAACAGGCGGAGTAATATATGAAGTGCGCTAAGTAAGGAGTCTGGATAACTTCCATCCAAATGCATCTACCCTCATAATCCTAAGAGCGTCCATGTGTAGCTGCTGTTTGTAACATGAAAAGAAATTACAGCTGAGCATAACGCTTAGTGCACGGATATAAGAGCATGATAAGTAACATACTGGAATGGAACAGATAACAAATACTGAAGCTGTAAAACAGATGAGTAAAGAGCAGTGGAAACTGTGTAGGTTCTGAAAAGTCTGATTTAAATAGTAAAGCTGAATTATTATCTATAAAATCTGAAAACATGCATTTAATGTATTTTAAGTGCCAAGAGCTTATATAGGTCATGTGTTGTAACAACGTCTGCATGAATAAATAGAGGGGTGACCTCGTCATGCTATAGAGGGGTGACCTCTAACTGGTGTGCTGGGTGGAGGGGTCAACTCCAATGTGAAGGATGTAGAGCACACACCACTTTCACCTGACAAGCTGTAAACTGATAATCTATGATGCACCCATACGCCCCGCTGATAATACTGATAAAATGGCCAAGCTGAAATAAATGGGACGCTGCGAGAAAGCACTCCCTCGCAGAGGAGTCATGACACCGGTGCCTCAAGTGTCATGTTTACGGTACCTCCGTAACTAGTATATAACTAGTCATGCTTGTATATAAAGCTCAGGCAAATTTAACTTAGTTATTAAGATAATTATTGTAAATCTTATAACATATACTGGGGAAAATATTTGGCTGCAGACGGGAAATCCTAATCATGCATAGAAAGAAAGTCCTGAATGACGGAAAATCCGTACCTTGTGTCCAGTAACTGACTGAAGATGAATAGACGAAACTCCTTCTCTGACTTCACGTGAACTACATGAATAAAGGACGTGAATGAGTTTTCTGATTACTGTATACAATTACTGGTTCTTATTGTTCTATTGTTCTTAACTTGTTTTACATGTTCTTGTCTTGTTTTACTGTTTCGTGTATACTCTCGAAATTCTAACTATTTTCATGTATTTCTGATTAGTGTATCTCATGTATTCTTGTGTTATTATACTGGTTGTATCATAATAGGTAACTTTCTAAAAAATAGCAAGTTTCCATAAAGAGTAAGTTTCCAAAACTAGTAGGTTTCTATATATAGTAATAAGCTCGTTTAATATACTTAAATAATCAACCTTATTCATCGAATAAGCTAGTTTATAAGTCATGGTATAATATGTATATTAAATAAGCTAACTCTTACAAGTCATGGTTAATTATAAGTATCATATAAATAAATCATGATGTAACTAAATTAAATATTTATAAAGTCCATTTGAATACATAACTGTCATATGTTATAATTAGTAATTAATAATATGTCATGATTTATATTTGAGTATTAATTAAGCCTTAACTCGATAAACCCTTGTTAATTAAGTCCACTTGAATAAGTCGTAAATAAACCGAATTAATAATAAATCAATTCTTTATTAACGTTTCTAAGCTATACATGTTGCGTAGTCTCCCATGTTCGGCCTTTTTAAAAAAAACGTTTCAAATGCATGACATATTTGTGTAACTCTTAAACCTTCATAATAAAAATCCTAAAGTGACCATTACATCACCATCTTCGTGCTACTTTTTATAACAAAAACAGTTTCATTGACTACTGTATTAAATCACATGGACACTAGTTTCATACTATCTTAAAAGATATATTTATAAAGATGCTAATGTATAATTAAGTAGTTTTATAATTGCAATGAAATGATCAATAAATAGAACGTGAGTATGATCCGAAGGGTATACCTCTGAGCCCATCGAGGATAAGATGAGATCCAAATCAAACAAGGGCAGTGAAGTAACCCGAAACTCACGTGTACGCAAATATATGAACTCGAAAACTAAGCCCTTTCACGAACTATAATGCGTCAATGAAAGCTTTAACCCGCACCCGACTTGATCGAACCAGAGTCAGTGAAAAACAATCGAACATAACCTCGAACGTTCCCCATCGGCTACATGTACTGAGCACGAGACAAAAACCGCAATCCGCGTATGAACATGAAACGTGTACCTTTGATTACTGTGAATGACTTATGCCAACTCCTTGTTGTTTTATTTTATATATATTCGACAAGATTTTTGTGGTGCTTAAATGTGAATGATCATCAAATGTATCAAAGGCCTAATACTTGTGTGGCTGGCGGCAAAACAAAGAACCTTTAGGGTTTTTTTTAAATTGAAATGAATGAAAGAGCTTGTTAGTTTATTTTATTAGTGGGTCGGGCCTTGGTCCTTAATAAATCTTGCAAGACTTTTGGAATAATACTAAGCCCGTTACTTATCTATTTCATGTCATATGTTATTGCGTGTTCGTATATTCGTCCTCGTAAATATATTCTGACGTGAATTATTTATTTCCTGGATAAATAATAAGTTTGTAATACTTGAATTAATACTGTTATTTATTATCTGAATAAATAGTTAAGCAATATTTAAATTAAATCTGTGATTGTACGTAATTATTGTTCGTGGACTTTTAAGGCGGATTTTACAATTCTTCCTCTCTAAAAAAAATAATTCGTCCTCGAATTAAGGATGCGATAATGTTGTGGTCTTACAATTCTTCCCCTCTAAAAAGAAAAAATTCATCCTCGAATTAAAGGTAATAAGCTACTGGAGTTATAAAAGTTGGGAAAGACACATAGGCTGAAAGAATATGAAAGCTAAAAGGACATATAAGCTGAAGGATATTCGTCCTCGAATTAAGGCATAATGCTGCTGAAAGGTATAAACATGATATGACTGAAGTGAACATGTAACGTGACAAGACTGAAGAGGACATAAAACGTAGTATGACTGAAAGAACTTAACTGAATTTATTGAAGAAAAAAGGATGAGAGGTCCGGATGGACTCCTCCGTTGCGAGTGGTTTCCCGCTCGAACGGATCCTTCAAGATCTAAACACAATGAAAATCTTAGTCCTGATGACCCTGTCCTAACGATGCTGAATAGTTTTTGGTTCTATACTTAAGATGGAATTTCTGAATCTGATAGAATAAATAAGCTATAGCATGTAGGATACATGAAACGGTACGTACAAATATCCTGGAAAGATAACACTTATATCTCTGAGCAAGCTGCTGAAAATATATATGACGAACTACGTGAATAATTCTTAACGTGCAACGTGAACAATTGTGAACGTGATTCATGATCATATGATGAACTTTGTGCATGGAATATATCGTGAATGTGATACGTGAAACATGTCGTGAACGTAGTACTAGGACATATCATGAACGTATGTTGACCGAGGAAGGAATGCCAAACGATACGGCCTGAGACGAGAAACGTCTGCCTGAGTATGGCAAAGTTGTGCTAAACTTGAGTCTGGTTTCTTAAGCTTTCTGTAACCGTATTCGGTAACAAGTTGTGAAATGTGTATCGCGAGTGAACAATGTCATGAATGCGAACGTGAATTTAAATCCTGAAATAGCACAAGGTATGGACAAAATCATAACTGTGTACGTGTGACGTAAACGTGAAATTAAGCGTAAACGTGCAAATGAAGGTGAACGTGATCGTGAACATGAATTTCTGTCTGATAGGAGTATTGATGGAATACCGAGAAATCGTACGATCTATTGCTGGATTTCCTGCAGATCTGCTACTGCGTATTCCTTTCGGATGAAGAACACGTGTAGGCTAGTTAAATGGTCGATACTGACTTAGATCGTATTATACCACTTCTGATTCTGTGATAACTGATAACAACTTCCATGGAATCTTATCTCATTTATGTTCAAAATTTTCTAATGGTTATAATAACTCACTATCATGTCGGTGTTATATCTTGAACCTGCTGGTATCCAGGCATCAAGATATGAACATAGCTGCATCAATGTGTTATACTACCTCTATCAAAATCATGCCTGGGGTTATGGTACATTCTCGTGGAATCTGGATGCATAGTCATGAAAGAATTATGAGTCTCAGTAAATTAGATCTCCCCTAGCATAGAATCTTACGGAGTACAAAAAAATCTAATGTAGGTCCTCTCCTTTAAGCGTAAACTTAGTCATGGACAGCTAATCGGGAGAACTCTCAGCACTTTCTGTGGTAGTAGTCACTGAATTCTAGCGATTTCGTACTTCAGTTTGTGACGTTGGTTTTAACCATCTGGTGATGGCCTTCACCTTTGCAGGATTTCTGAAATTTCTTTATGCTAAAATAGCGTGGCTTAGAAACGTCACCTTGTTCAACTGGAATTTACATTTGGGAAGCTGCGTATATAATTTTCTCCTATCGGAGAATATGAAGGATCATGAAAAGATGATTCTCATGTTTTTCTCTAAAATTTAGCAGATAAGAATGTTATCAATGATTATACTAACGATTTTGTCTGGAAATTAATGGAAAATTTTATTCGTTAATTTCATACGATAGCTGGAACTAGGGGTGTCGAAAAAGTTGACCCGACTCGAACCCGAACCCGAAATAGCCAATTCGGGTCGGGTCACTCGGGTTCAAAAACATATTCGGGTCAATTCGGGTTGACCCAAATTGACCCGAGTTCTAATTAGCCTCGGGTTCGGGTTTATATTTTTTAGCCTTGACCCGACTTGACCCGAGTTTTTTAACACATTTTACCTTGTAAACAAACTTAAATAAGTCAATTTTTAACTTTTTTACTTATACTCGGGTTGACCCGAACCCGAGCTGACCTGACCCTGAATTAACCTGACCCGAATTGACCCGAACCCGACTGACCCGAGTTCTAATTAGGCTCGGGTTCGGGTTTGATTTTTTTGAGTTCTGACCCGACTTGACCCGACCCGACTTGACCCGAACCCGGTTGACCCGACCCGATTCCCACCCCTACCTGGAGCATTAGGGAGTTCAGAAGTATAAATCAAAATTTTAGAGAGACCATAACGCGCATAAAAGCAATCTTGGAACATATTGTTCTTCCTCTCACCACTGATGGTAGCATGATCGGAAACTGTTCTAGAAAAAAAATGTTTAAGACATCGTAGCAGATCAGGTAGACCTTCTATACGTGAGATGAACATCGATTAAGAATGATGATCCTATAAAAATTTTCGGTGGTCGATACATGATCTCATGTTACCGGCTTTCTTCCTGATAGATAGAAAGCGGTGCCCCTCCTGGTGGTGCGCTAGGGCGAATAAAGCCTCGTTCCGGTAACTCCTGCAGCAATTGCTGCAACTCTTTTAACTCAGTTGGAGCCCTGTGATAAGGAGCTCTGAAAGTAGGTTTTGTCTTTAAGACAAGCTCTATGTTAAACTCCGTCTCATGGTTAGGGAGAAATTTCTGGAACACTTCTAGAATTACATCTAAAAACTTTGGAATAATCTGTTGATCATGAATTTAAGGAACTTCAGAAGTGGATTTATAACTAGTAGCTACAAGTCTTCGTAGCTTTGGACTGATAAGTCACGCGCTGGTAAGGCAGGAACAATCGTACTGACATTTTTCTAGCAGGAAATATAATGAACATGTTCAGGAGTTAGTAAGACGGATCTCGTCGTTAACTGAAAAGAAAACTTTAATAAATATGGATGATACTGTGGAGTCATTTCTGGCTGGGAGGTAGGTAATACCTGATTTGAGATAGAGTTGACATAGGAATTCGTGAAGTAAACGTGGCAGATCTCACTGAATGTATTAGTCTGTAACCCCACAGAACGAGCACTGCGTGTCTAACCTGGACAATATTCCTGTGGTGGTAATTAAATTTTTTTTATGGTCTTATTTATGTGTGGCATAACAGAACGGGTATACCCTCTTGGAGGATACCCTGTATTACTGAGGGCCTGGTTTAGAAAAACATACGGCGTTATGAGTCTTGACTCATGCCTTGAGAAAATATTCGTATGACATGTATCATGACTGGTGTCCTGACAGGTGTCTTCCGACATGATACTTAAGACCTGTGTCTTGACATGTGTTTTGGTAGGTGGATATGAACAAGGTTGAAAAATTCTGGTAACTGCTGGAATTGGCGGACCGGTTAGACTATTGACCTCTGTATTTCCTGGTCATGTCCGTTCCGGAGTTCCGATGGTTACTGACTGATTAATTGTTAGCACGGTGGTTGTCACTACCGTCATATCTGTCAGTTTCATGACGTCCATTATCATGAGCATGATTCATGTAACTATTCTGCTGAGTGGCCGGTTGGTTACCGGTTCCCACTCTTCTGACTGAAAGATTAGCTGAGTGAAGTGTGACATCTAACTGAGGAAGTAAAAGCATGGAATGGAATGGTAGCGTCTGATGATTGAAATATAGTCTTGTCAGGAACTTCAAATTTATAGTTTTCTTCTTTTCTCTGAAGAGTCTTCATAATATAAACAACATCAGCATCTTGTGGAATCTCCAAAGTATCAGCAGCATCAGCATTCGTGAGGTCTTCGAAGTGTTAGCAGCATCGGTATCTGGTAAAATCTTCAACTCACAAGCAGCATCAGCATCTGGTAGAATATCGACAAGTGGAAACGCCTGAGATGATTAAGGATCGATTAACGGTACACATGGATTAAGGTACATGGAGTACACCTGAAATACTATGCGTGAAGTACACAATGAATACATTACATGTAGTATCGCTGAAGGGTTGCTGATATGATCGATACTGGTGTCAATCGTCTGACATGATGAAAGTAAATTGATTTAGACGGTTAGCAAACCGAACTGAAACGAGTAACCAGATAGCCTGGCAATTCCTGCGTAGACTTAATACTGGTTGTATAGAGGCTCAAAAGTATAATTAAACGAAGTTTCATCATTTATCAGTATGAAGACATGATTGATGAAGACCAAACATGATTTATCGTGAAAACAGGATTTTACTGTAACCCTTCTATATCTTAGCATAAAAACATCATCACCTTGCTGAAAACATAATCATCATAAGGAGACATGAAATTTAATCAGCATGAAAACGACATCCACGTGAGAGTATGGAAACTTGACTGTTACAAGAATATAAAAGGATGATCAACTGAGGTTTAATATCGACTGGTGTGGATGACTATGGTTAAAATCCACAAAATTTGAAAGAAGAGGCATTTGACTAAGTATGGACGATTCTGGTTCGATCTATCCTTATCGAAATTTTACGGGAATTGTCATGTATGGGATTTACAATCTGGGACTAAATATAGATAGCTGTAGTCCAAACCATCCTAGTCAAAACTTCAATGAAACATCATGATATGAACAAAGGTGAACAACTATGGGTCGGTTCACAAAACAACATCCGACTGAAAAGCATGAAATTTGACTTGAGAAATGGTGAACGCATATTGGTCAGTTCACCAAATAACATTCGACTGAAAAACATGAATCTGACATGAGTAAGGGTAAACGCCTATGGGTCGGTTCACCAATACAAAATCTGAACTGGCAAGGGTGAACGCCTATGGGTCGGTTCACCAAAACGAAAATTCGCAGAAAAGCACATGCGAGTAACTATGGCCATTCCTGTACCAACCTTTTACTTAGTCAAAATTAGAAAAAAAAAACTGAGTGATGAAATGCATGGGAAATATGAAAGATAACAACGCCAAAATGTAGGAAGTTCCTGGTGACTACCCACTAGTCACATGTCAAGTTTTAGAGCCTACAGGTCAAACCTTGCGCTCTGATACCATAATTGTAACACCCCACTTGGATAAGTGGACCGTTACGTGTATTTATGGCGTGTCATCAAAGCATATAAGGTAAATGTCCTAAAACACTAACTGACTTTAAAGGAAATACCGGAATCAAACATCGGTAATCCAAACATAAGCTCAAAACATGAAAAGTAAGTACTGAAAGGAAGGACGAAACAATGTCCAAACAGGCGGAGTAATATATGAAGTGCGCTAAGTAAGGAGTCTGGATAACTTCCATCAAAATGCACCCACCCTCAGAATCCTAAGAGCTTCCCTGTGTACCAGCCGTTTGAAACATGAAAAGAAACTACGGCTAAGCATAACGCTTAGTGCACGGATATAAGAGCATGATAAGTAACATATTTGAATGGAACAGATAACAAATACCGAAGCTGTAAAACTGATGATTAAAGAGCAGCAGAAACTGTGTAGGTTCTGAAAAGTCTAATTTATAAATAGTAAAGCTGAATTATCTATAAAATCTGAAAACATGAATTTACTGTATTTTAAGTGCCAAGAGCTTATATAGGTCACGTGCTGTAACAACATCTGCATGAATAAATAGAGGGGTGACCTCGTCATGCTATAGAGGGGTGACATCTAACTGATGTACGGGGTGGAGGGATCAACTCCAATATGAAGGATGAAGAGCACACACCACTTTCACCTGATAAGTTGTAAACTGATAACCTAGGATGCACCCATACGCCCCGCTGATAATATTGATAAAATGGCCAAGCTGAAATAAATGGGACGCTGCGAGAAATCACTCCCTCACATAGGAGTCATGACACCAGTGTCTCAAGTGTCATGGTTACGGTACCTTCGTAACTAGTATGTAACTAGTCATGCTTGTATATAAAGATCAGAAAAATTTAGCTTAGTTATTAAGATAATTACTGTAAATCTTATAACATATATTGGGGAAAATATTTGGCTGCATATGGGGAATCCTAATCATGCATAGAAAGAAAGTCCTTACTGAAGGACAGAAAATCCGTACCTTGTGTCCAGTAACTGACTGAAGATGAATAGACGAAAATCCTACTCTGACTTCATGTGAACTACATGAATAAAGGACGTGAATGAGTTGTCTGATTACTATATACTATTACTCGTTCTTATTGTTCTTAACTTGTTTTACATGTTCTTGTCTTGTTTTACTGTTTCGTGTATACTCTCGAAATTCTGACTATTTTCATGTATTTCTGATTAGTGTATCTCATGTATTCTTGTGTTATTATACTGGTTGTATCATAATAGGTAACTTTCTAAAAAATAACAAGTTTCCATAAAGAGTAAGTTTCTAAAACTAGTAGGTTTCTATATATAGTAATAAGCTCGTATAATATACTTAAATAATCAACCATATTCATCGAATAAGCTAATTTATAAGTCATGGTATAATATGTATATTAAATAAGCTAACTCTTACAAGTCATGGTTAATTATAAGTATCATATAAATAAATCATGATGTAACTAAATTAAATATTTATAAAGTCCATTTGAATACATAACTATCATATGTCAAAATTATTAATTAATAATATGTCATGATTTATATTTGAGTATTAATTAAGCCTTAACTCGATAAACCCTTGTTAATTAAGTCCACTTGAATAAGTCGTAAATAATCCGAATTAATAATAAATCAATTCTTTATTAACGTTTCTAACCTATACATGTTGCGTAGTCTCCCATGTTCGGCCTTTAATTAAAAAAACGTTTCAAATGCATGACATATTTGTGTAAGTCTTAAACCTTCATAAAAAAAATCCTAAAGTGACCATTGCATCACCATCTTCGTGCTACTTTTTATAACAAAAACAGTTTCATTAACTACTGTATTAAATCACATGGACACTAGTTTCATACTATCTTAAAAGATATATTTATAAACATGCTAATGTATAATTAAGTAGTTTTATAATTGCAATAAAATGATCAATAAATAGAACGTGAGTATGATCCGAAGGGTATACCTCTAAGCCCATCGAGGATAAGATGAGATCCAAATCAAACAAGGGCAGTGAACGTAACCCGAAACTCACGTGTACGAAAATATATGAATTCGAAAACTAAGCCCTTGCACGAACTATAATGCGTCAATGAAAGCTTTAACCCGCACCCGACTTTATCGAACCAGAGTCATCGAAAAACAATCGAACATAACCTCGAACGTTCCCCATCGGCTACATGTACTGAGCACGAGACAAAAACCGCAATCCGCATATGAACATAAAACGTGTACCTTTGATTCCCGTGAATGACTTATGCCTACTCCTTGCTGTTTTCTTTTATATATATTCGACAAGATTTTTGTGGTGCTTAAATGTGAATGATCATCAAATGTATCAAAGGCCTAATACTTGTGTGGCCGGCGGCAAAACAAAGAACCTTTAGGGTTTTTTTTAAATTGAAATGAATGAAAGAGCTTGTTAGTTTATTTTATTAGTGGGACGGGCCTTGGGCCTTAATAAATCTTGCAAGACTTTAGGAATAATATTAAGCTCGTTACTTATTTATTTCATGTCATATGTTATTGTGTGTTCGTATATTCGTCCTCGTAAATATATTCTAACGTGAATTATTTATTTCCTGAATAAATAATAATTTCGTAATACTTGAATTAATACTGTTATTTATTATCTGAATAAATAGTTACACAACATTTAAATTAAAGTTGTGATTGTACGTAATTATTGTTCGTGGACTTTTAAGGCGGGTTTTACAGGCAGATTCCACCGTGTCCAAATACTACATCTAGCAAGGGCAATCAAATTTCCACCAACGGATTTAGGACACATAACTACAAGAGAGAACTGCAAAAATATTCTTTGTGGTTTGGCCAAATTGCATGTTTAGTCTGTCGAGTTTTTAAATTACAAAAATAGTCTGTGTGATAAATTTTGGAGTTCATTTTGTTCTTTTGAAAATTGAAATTACCAAAATACCCTTGTCCGTACCAAAAATTAAAGCATAAATATGATGGTATTTAAGTCATTTCAATTTAGAAATGAACCAAAATGAACTTCAAGGTTTCCCACACGGACTATTTTTGCAATTTTGAAACTCGACGAATCAAACGTGCAATTTGACCAAACCACAAGGACTATTTTGTAATTCTCTCTAACTACAACGTATTGAACTTCATCAAGGATAGAAATATGAAGTTTGACAGCTGGTGCGGGTTGCAAAAGCTCTCATTTGCAAAAAAACTTACAATCTGAGGCGGTGAGCCTGATTGTTATAGTTTATTATGGGAAAGATACGACGTTATTAATTTTGTTCTTCATCCAAATCTACAAATGTAAAACTTCTAAATTAGGAACACCTCTTAAACAATAAACACTCTTTGTCTTCATCTAAATCTACAAATGTAAGTTTCAATTTCCTGATTTTATTATGTTCCTAATTTTGTTCACTCAATGAATGAGATTTAAAACCGTGTATAATATAGCGTTTGGTATATCGTAATCAACGCATAAAAATGAACAAATGTTGTTTGTTTAAATTTATAGAATGTAATGATTCATTACAAGTAATTACTCATTACACTAAAACCATTTATTAGAGGGCCTCTATTTTTTTTTCATTACGTCTTGTAATGGAATCAAAAATACATAAAACTCCATGATTAATTAAACACATTAAATCTACTTTTTATCATTCATGTGTATTTTAGTATTTTTTTATTATGATTCCATTACATATACAAACCAAACATGATTAATAACTATGATGAATCATTACATTGCCCTACTTATTTTATTACGTTATTCATTCCATTAATTTGATATTTCATTACATGATTAATAACTGTGATGAATCATTACATTGCCCTACTTGTTTATTTTATAAAAGTAGTAAAATAAATGTTGATTAGAAAGGGAGTTCAAACCTAACGTCTATTGATTTTAATCTGAATTAAACTATGCTACCGGGAAATTTGGCATGATAAATAAAAATTATGTTTTTCTAAAACTACTCATTACAACGAGCTTTCTAATTGTTATTACCTGTCACACCTTGTTAACTAGTGTAATACCCGTGCGTTGTACGGGTCGATCTACAACCAAAAGATACATGCCTTGTTTGTTAGATACATGGCTTATTTGTTAGAGAAGAACAGTACCCGTTCGTTGCACGGATAAACCATTATTTCATCTTTCTATTTTGATAAATTCTGCTTATATGTATTTTTCATCTTCTTGCTTACATATATATTTTCATATTTCTATTTTGATAAGGAGGAATTTCTTTTATATTCTATTTTATTTGTGAGAAGGGATTCGTAGATTCTCAACCAGAGTATCAAAATTGCATCTTTATTGAAATATAGTGTTTGTGGCATTTATATCAATTAAAAGAGTTAAAACATGTGAAGTTAAAATACATAAATAATCAATGTCATACAAGTGGGATACAAACTTCGATATTTTGTTATACTACAAAATTTTTTGTCTAAGCCTATTTCGTTCTTATGAGTTATCAAATATATAATGTACGTATAAAAGAACAAAATGAAAAACCTATAAAACGTGACACGAACACATTACATTAATTTGGCCACTAAACTCCCAAAAGAAAATCAGTCCCCGTCAAACGTACCTGATATCATGATCGGAAGCCTTATTTTTAAAAAAAATTGTACATGTACGTAAGCCCTTCACCCGTGGGTTAGTCAAACATGCAATATATTATAAACGCTTCAAAATGGATTATACGTCTCTTTCCACAGTTTATCTTCATTTGACGAAGAAACATATTATAAAACATGTCTGTTAATGCAAAGCAATGTAATAAGTGTAAAAACACTTATCCTTTTACCACTTAAAACACGAAAAAACCAAACCAAAACGTGTATTTATAAACGTAAATGTCGGAATTACGCGTGGTTTTGTGTTTTGTTGTGTTTTAGGTACAAAAGATGAAAAATGAAGAAAACACGGGATTTCACGGGCATTTATCAAAGAAAAAGACGAAGAATGAAGAAAATGATCAAAAGTGCAAAAAGAATGAAGTTTGGAGGGCTTATAATTAAGATTTTATGAAGATTAAGGCTGAATAACAAAGAAAGCAAAAGACAAGGGCTAGAAATGACAACTGCTCTAAGTTTCTAATACTTTCAACACATGGAGCAATTAAGAGCACGAATTTACTAAGCTAACGGTTCCGCCCTTGCCGCGTAACTCGTTTCGGTTTGCATTTCGCATATTCTACTATTTTATTTCTAATTTTAACATTTTATTAATCTTAGTAAAAATTAAATAACTAAAAGTTTTTTATTTTATAATAGTTAGTTTAGTATTGAAATAATTAATTTTGATTTTTAAATATTTTTAGTTTTAGTAGTTTTATTTTTATTTATTTTTAAACTAACACAAAGATATTAAAAAGAAAAAAAATAGCATGTGTGTTTCTTTTGTGAGTAATTAGGTGCATCCTTCTAGATGTATAAAGTTAGTGGAGTTAATTAAAGAAAAATTAATCAAGAGCCATTGGATGGAAAAATAATCAAAGGTGAAGATAGATGATCCATGTGAAGTGCTCCCATTGGTCTATCCAAAAAGCATCTTTCATCCTATTGGTGGAAACATATCATCACATACCAAATGACCAAGATGCCCTCAAGTTAAATAAGAGAAGGTGGTTAAAAGCCTAAAAAGACTAATCTACCCCAAGCACCTAGATTTCAACTATAAATAGCACCTCATTTTTCTTTATTTTGTATATAGATTTTAGGTAGCTAAATAATGTCAAATTTATTTCATGTTTATTGTAATTCATTTTTATATTTTAATAAACAAGTATTGTTAATCACTTTTAGCTTATTCTCATTCTACCTTTCTTAATTTTTCAATAATCTAGCTTATTATTTTGGATTAGTTTTTATAACTTTTTCTGAATAAGTTAGATTTATATAAAAGTTCGAAATAAGTTTTATTTTATTTCAAGCTTATTGTGGGCTTATATTTCGAGATCTAGCTTATTGTGGGTGAATTTTTCAATTAGCTTTTTAAGCTTTTTGAATCACATAAGTTTTAAGCTTAGGCTTACAACATATTAATAAGCTAGCCTTTTAATTAATTACTTTTATTGTAGATCTATTTGTTTTTTTTATAAATTAGTGTAGATCTATTAGTTTTTAGTTTAAAAATTAAAATACTTTTATAAAACCTAAAAAATAGTGTAGATCTATTAGTTTTTTTTTATAAATTAGTGTAGATCTATTAGTTTTTAGTTTAAAAATTAAAATATTTTATATAAAACCTAAAAAATAGTCTAGATATACTAGTAATCAACGTAATCAAATATTAATTGTTGTTTATCATCCTAACCTCTTGTGTTCTTTTGATCTCGGTGTATCGATTCATCACTTTTGGTGAGGAGCATACGGGTTTAATAGATTTAGTTGATAGGTGAAATTACTTAGAGCGTTTGGTTGGCAAAACTTGTGAAGTATCGGTTTAGTAATTGTGCGGTTTGAGTTTAGTTTGAGAGGTCGTGTACTTTACGGGACGGGTTTCGCTTTTTATTAGTTTGATTTGAGTGGTCGTGTACTTTACGGGCCATATTTTGTTGGTTATGAGAGGCCGTGTACTTTACGGGCCATATTTTGTTGGTTGTGTTGATTATTTTTAGAGTGTTTTTCTTCGGACCACGGGTATTAAAGTTCTCTCCTTTTTCAATATCTAGCTTAAAGTTTATTTTCCTCTAAATCGTTTTAGTTTAATTAATTAGATTAATATAGTTTAAATTGTTTTAAAAAAATATCTCTTTTATAAAAATAGTTTTAATTAGTTTTAAAAATTATTGTTGTTTTTAAAAATAGATTTAAAATTATAAAAATTAGTTTTCATTTAGATAAGCTTATTTTGAGTATAAAGTTTACACCATTCTGTGATTATTAAGCTTATTAGTATATAAAGATTCAAACTTTATCCTCTAAAAAGATTAATAAGCCATAAAGGTTAAAGCTTTACGCTTTAATCTTAAGTTTATCTTTTTGATTTAATTTTTGTCATCTTACTTGTTATTACGTGCTTGCATTTAGTTTAATTTTGCATTTAGAATGATTATTTTTTTTAATTATAGTATAATTTTGTTGCATCTTAGATTTAATAAGTTTCATCTAGATTTTAAATTGTAGTATAATTGTATTGCATTTTAGAATAATTTTATGTGAACTATTTGCGCTTTTATTTCTATATCCCTAAGCCTATAATAGTATCCCCATTTAAGTTTAATTAGACATAGATACAAAACAAGTGTTATTAACCAAAAACAATAAGTCTTGTGATAAATTTGATATCAATTCAAGTCGAGTCGAGGAAACGAACATTAATCTTCCACATTTAATTCCTATATTAAATTGGCAATATTAAATTGGCACCGCTGCCAGGGATCAAGCCCGTATCACCCGCGTGACAGGCGGGAATACTTACCACTATACTTACCAATTTAATTCCTATATTAAATTGGCGCCGCTGCCGCTTCGATCTCGTTAGGATTGACGTTTTTTCGTGAGACGATTTGGATTTTGGGATCTGTTCAACTTTGGACGTTATTTTTCTTGTTAAAAAATCAAAAGTATAAAAAAAATCAAAAACTTAAAAATAAAAAAAATAAAAAAAAATAATCAAAAGCATATTCTTTCCTAAGAATTGCAACAAAAAAATTAAAAAATCAAAAAGTAATACTTTTCCTAAAGTATTACACCAAAAATATTTATTATTATTATTATTATTATTCATATTTTGATTTCTCTTGTCTTTTATTGTGAATAGATTTTCTTTAAAAAATATAAAAAATGCAAAAAGATTTTCTTTTTACTATAGATATTACGTATAAGAACCCCAATACACAATATTCCATAAGTATTGCTTGTAATACCCCGTATTTGGAGGCGTTCCGGTTCCATATATGTGTATCGATCAAAGAAAATAAAACGCAAAAATAGATAAGTACTTTCGTTAAGCAAGAATTCGAAAAATACGAACTTTACAGTGAATAGAAAGGCGACGTGCTATAAAAGGCCGTCTAAGGAAAGTTAGGTACTTAAGTGCTTCGCGCCACCTCATTCCCCCCGTTCACTTGTGAGTATTTTGAGAAGGAAGACTAATCGAGGGTTTTGCCACCCAAGTAGTATTAAGTATATATTTTCTTGTAGCATTTTAATTTCGAACCTCGAGAGGGATAATCCCTTCCCTTTCAAAGTCACCAAGGGCATCCCCTTACTCCTCGGTTTTTAGTTGTATGCGCACTCGCGTGCGTACACACATACCAAGTGGTGTACCTAACTCTTCTAATTCTTCAAAAAAGAAGAAGAAGAACAAAAAGATCGTTAATCAAGCCGATCCCGAGAATCGAGCTTTCGACACTACGATGGCAACTGTAATCGACCTATGATTGAGATCTTGCAATCTCACGTTGAGGGAAATGATAACGCGATTGTGGTGCCCAATATTGGAGCGAATAATTTTGAACTTAAAACGGGTTTTATTCAAATGGTTTCCGCTACACCATTTTTAGGCTGTACTCATGATGACCCACACACTCATATTAAGAGGTTTTTACATTTGGCCAATACCGTTAAGTACAATGGGGTGCCACAAGAGGCAATTCGTTTGTTACTCTTTCCTTTTTCCTTCGAGGGACAAGACCGGATTTGGCTTGATAAGGAACCACCCCAAAGTATCACCACATGGGTGGATTTAGAGACCAAGTTCATTAACTACTTCTTTCCACCATCCCGAACCACCGCTTTAAGGAATGACATCATTACCTTTGAACAAAAATATGGGGAAAAATTTAGTGAGTCTTGGGATAGATTTAAGGATCTTTTAAGAAAGTGGTCATCAACATGGTTTTACTAAAGTTCATCAAATTAATACTTTTTACAATGGATTAACTTTGAATGACCAAGACTCACTAAATAGTGCTTTAGGGAGTAATATTCTTGTAAAATCAATGAACGATGCTTGGGACATTATTAAAAATAAAACCAAAGTTCAAACTAAGAGTGTAAGGGCTAATATGGCTAGTGCTAGTGGAGGAGATTCTAGTAGTCAAGAGGTTAACAATCAAATTAAAGAACTTGCTTCAGTTGTGAAAAATATTGCTATTAAAGTTGAGAACACTCCTATTCGACATGTACATGCCCTTAGTAAAACATGTGAGACTTGTGGTGGACCACATTCATACTACAATTGTGATAAGGTTTATAATCAACCCCAACAAAAAGTTTATGCTTATAATACCAATGAAAATGAGAGGGTTCACTTTAAACCGAATGTTGATGTTAACCATTTGTCATACAAGTCTACTAACTATTTGGCTCCCCCCGGTTTTATAGCTCCCCAAAGACCACCCCCACCCGCCCAAATTACCCAATACCAAAATAGGAACCATGGTCCACAAAGAGGTAATTTTTAAGGGAATTATAACATGAGGGGTTTTAATCCAAATCAAGGGAATTTTCAAGGGCAAAATCAAGGTTTTAACAACCAAGGTTTTAATAATCAAGGCTTTCAAAATGCCAATAAATTTCAAAACCAAGGTTTTCAAAATCAAGGGTTTAATAAAAGGAATGTTACTAATCCTCAAATGGACTTGGTTCTTCAAAAACTTAATGAGCAAGACCGTAAGCTTAAAGAAATGCAAGAGTCCACGGATAGGAAATTCATGCAAATGTTACAAACCCTTAGACCCCAAGGAGCCTTACGTTCTAATACCGAGATTAATCCTCGAGCTAATGTGAGTGCTATTACTACTCGAAGTGAAGCCAATTTAGTGGGACCTTCCATCTCTTATCCTATAAAGGAGAGACAAGGCCCAAAGATAACAATGAGTAATCCTACTCCCCCTTCGGTGATCCCTCTCACTACCACTCCTAGTACTAGTTCTCCATTACCTAATGAGCCTATCCCTAAGGTTGTTCAAGAAGTGAGTCCTTCTCCTTCTCAACCTTCACCTCCTAAGCCCAATATCCCTTATTCCTCTAGGTTGGACAAGGCTAAGTTGCTTACCAAGGATGACGTTCACGTTTCCAAATTTTTGAAAATGATTAAACAATTGAATTTTAACATTACCCTTGTTGAAGCTCTTGCTAAAATGCCCAAATTTGTTAAGATGTTCAAAGATTTGCTCAATAAGAAATAAAAAAATGGTAGAGCTTGTTAACACTCGTTTAAATGAGAATTGTTTCTCGATTCTCCTTAAAGAGCTTCCCGAAAAGCTAGGAGATCCCGGTCAATTCGTGTTACCTTGCTCATTTCTCGAAATTGAGGACTGTATGGCTTTAGCGGATCTTGGGGCTAGTATCAATTTAATGCCTTTTAGTGTGTGGAAACAATTATTATTACCCGACCTTGTATAGACTCGTATGACTCTCGAGTTAGCCAATAGGACTCTCGCATACCCCCCGTTTGTATTACCAAAGACGTTTTTGTTCGGGTTGGTACATTCACTTTTCCCATAGATTTTGTCGTAGTTGACTATGAGATGGATCCTCGTATTCCGTTAATACTTGGTCGACCGTTCTTAAGAACTGGAAAAGCATTAGTTGATGTAGCCGAAGGGGAATTAATTCTTAGGGTTGGGGATGATAAACAAGTTTTTAAAATGGGAAAAATCACAAATAAATCAAATGGAAAAGAATCGGTAAATATGATTGATGTACTTAACTATGATAATGAAGAGATTTTTATAAATCCTTTGGAACTAAAATGTCTAAACAAAATGATTTTGTGATACCTTCATCCCCACCCTTAGAGCTTATAATCTCTGATACCCCCATTTATGATACCTATAATGATGACACTTTTTCAAGTGATCACACTATCTTAGATTTAGAGGACCCACCTTTCGAGTCAGCCATCTTCGATACCCCACTCTATGATGACTATGATGATGACACTTCTTTAAGTGATCACATTATTTTGGGATTTGAGGAAACACCTAGTGAGCCTACTACACCTATCATCTCTATGAGTGATCCTTCCATTATGGAGACTCCTTTTGACTTCTATACCCCAATTTTGGAAGTTATGAATTTTGAGGAGGATCCTCCACTCTTAGAGATCATTCCAACTTTAGAGGATATTCCATTTGAGGAGGATTTAGATATCTTTTCAAATACCTATTTCCCTCACGAGGATGAGTTTTCTTATGACTCTGATGATTCTTATGTTTTCACATTGAGTTTGGAAGAGGGCGACTCTCCCACTCTGGATTACGATGACATTTTGAGCTTTAACGTCAACACCTCTTGCTATTTTCCCCTAAAGGAAACGGTGTTTGATCCGGGAATCGAGAATTTAGTGCTATCATTGCCATTTCACCATACCATTCCTTGTGAGAAAGAATTGACTAAGGATATCCCACTTGTCTTGTACTTGTGTGGTTTTCCCACCTTGGGGTTTATTTCCTTTCGTGATGGAAATTATGTGTTTGACCCGGGTGGACCTTCGTTGGGTATTCCTTTAATAAGTGTGCTTCACCCTTTATCATGGAGAGTATTTCCTCCCTTGGAAATCTTGGTTTTTCCGTGATTTCCTATTCGAACGATGATATTCGGGAATCGAGTCGAGCTAGAGACTCTAGTAATAAAATCAAGCATCGAATAACTAGGTTAGATTTTACCTTTTTCCACCTTTTCACCTTTTCCACCAATAAGTGTAGGGGCCAAGCAGGTTGTTGTTTTGTGGTATATATGCTTTAATGATCCACTTTTAGTGCTTTTGACGCGACCCGTGATCCCGTGTACCCGGTTATCTTTGATTTGTTTTTGCTATTGTGCTTCGATTTCGTATATAAATAAAGTTGAAAAAATAATCACTTTAGTTGTCTCTTCCTAAGCTTGATTTAAACTAAGTGCACAATCTCCCAAGTCTAGGGGAGTTTATTCTTCCACATGCTTAAACATTGAGGAAAATGTTTATATTAAGTGTAGCGGAGACTTCTATCGAAGTAAAGTGGGCTTTTCCATGAATTTATCCTCATTTAAACCGGAAAATTAATATTTTTCGACGTTTTTCAAATGTTTTGATCTATTTTGGCCTAGTAGTATTTTTCCATTTATTTTCTTTTATCTTCTTTCCTTTTGTCATCACTATCATATGTATATATTCCATTTCATGAATAAAGTCAAAAAGAAAAAAAATGAATAAATAAAATGGGTTTAACGAGTTTAGACGTCTTTGATATATTAGGACCGTTGTGAATAAATTGACTCAACCCGAGTTTACTTATTCGAGTTTACTCTAGCTAGTATCCTTAACCATATGGACCTTAATTGGTTTATTAGGCTAAGCATCCACGAGTCTCATTACTTGAGATTTTAAATTGTGAAGAACGAGAAATGATAGAGTCAATTATAAGTTACGTATTCTTTCATGAACTTATGTGAGCTAATTATAAGCTTTTTCTCCCAACACTTGTAAATAAATAAATGCAATAAATAAGATCGTAAGATTTGAAAAATTACTTATCTTCTAGCCCAAAATCGTTTAAAAGTTGCTCGGGATTAATTAGAGTTCATAGCAAAGTCATAACTTATTGAAACGGGATGCGAAGATTGGCGTATCCAAAAAGGCCCTAATAAGGCATGAGGATATCCGAGTCCAAAAAGGCCCTTGTTAGCATGAGGATTCACTTTTTTTGCTAAATAATCCAAAGATGATGTGAAGATCATTAATCTAAATCAATATGAAGGATCAAAACACACGACGAGAAGCAATTTACTCCCAATAAGGTTGCGGAAAAGTCTATCTAAAAAGTCCCTTACTGTGACAATCCTCAAAGTTCACATCTATGCTATAAGCTATGAATGTCTCAATATGAAAATTTGGCTAGAAATTTTAGCTTTTTGTACCTTACTACTTGGTAAGATGAACTGCTTCTCATAAAATAGGGTAAGTATTAACGAGCGGTTTAGGAAAACCACAAGTTATGACCCAATGAAGTGTGAGTTCGTTCTCGAGAAGGCACGTGTGTTGTGTAATGAAATGATTTTGTTTGTGATTTTATTGTTATAAGAAAAGAAAGAAATTTGATAAGAAAGAAAAGAAAGACGGTTACGAAAACAGATTAAACTATGACGAAAAAGGCGATAACGTAAAACCGTAAAAACTACAAAAATTAAAATTTTAACCTAAAAATTCCTAAAAATTACTAAAAATCCACAATAAAATTCTAAGAGTTTACAAAAAATCAAAACTTGCTAAAACCTTTTAATTAATTAGATAATGACTTTTTAATGCTAATTAAAGCCCTAAAAATCACAATTAATTATTAAAAAGCCCTAAACAAGATCTTAAAGTTTGTAAACCTCAAAAATATCCTAATTAAACTAAAAACTATTTTTAAAAATTTTAAAACCTAATAAAACTATTTTTAAACACTTAAAAACTATTAAAATCTATTAAAACTTAAATTAAATCTAAAAAATAAATGAAAAGCCCTAAAAATATTTGGAAAGTGACAAAATTCCTAATTATGTGTCTTTAATCTAGGAAAAATGAAAAAGATAGAAAATTAAACTTTTAATTTTTAATAATAAAATAATAATAAAATATTCAAAAAAAATTCAAGGTTTACTAAAAAATTCTAAAAAATTACCAAAAATCCTAAATAATGTAACTAAGACAAAAATGAAGTTAAAAGTTCCTAAAACCTTTTTAATAATTTTATATTAAATTTTAAAGTTGCTTAAAATCCTTAAAAGCAAATAAAATTAGAAATTAGAATTTTTTGAAAACTTTTTGGGCTGTAAACCTCAAAATACTTTAATAAAACCTAAAAACTATTCAGATTTTTAATATGCTTTTTCCTATTTTTTAATTACTTTTCAAAATTTAAACTAGAAATAATCCTAGAAAATTAATTAAATAATGGAAAAATAAACTTTTTGCACTGAAAAGTCTAAAACCCTAATAAGAACCTAAGAAAAATGCTAACTGGTCAAAAGCTTAAAGAAATAAGCTGGAAAAAGCTTATAAACAAGCTGAAAAGTAAATAAGCTAGAAAACCAATAGTCCTTATATATTAAACATTGCAAAGAGATGACAGTCAAAGACCCTAGGGCATGATGGTTAACGCGTTTGTGTGTGGGAGGAGTGGCGCAGGTTCGAGTCCTGGCCACGTCCTTTTTACTTTTTATTTTTATTTTTCTTTTTAAACTTTAAAAACACAAACAGTAACTTACTTAAGTCTCAAAAAACATAAACCAAATCCAAAATATCAAAGATTAAAGTTGTTTAAGTAAAAAACGTGCCCAGGTTAGGGTTGAGTTTCTGATGAACACAAGTGATATTTCTTCACATGTGCAAATAAGGATCAAGAGGACTTGATCTTGGTTTCGTGATGTTTTGTTGGACAAATTGGGCACCCCTATACTCAGTTGAGTATAGGGAGTCAACAGCAAACACAAACAAGCAAGTATCAAGCACCAAAAATCAAATCAAATGGCAAACTAGTTTCTGAATAAGGCAAATGTATGTCTGAGTGTACTTGCTGGTTCAAATTGCACACAATTGGATTTTTAAACCTACAAATCTTGCACACACATCCACCAACTAGCATACAATCACTACAAAATACTAAAGTGACCTATAATCTAGCAGCTTTCAAACTTGATGCACAAATTTCAGCAAGAACGGGCACAAAAAGGTAGTGACTGATTTTAGACCATTTTTCCAAAGTTTAAGCATACAAATGTGTTTAAACTTCCACAATACTGAAACCAATCACATGTACTACCTAATAACAAGTAAATGAGTGATTATAACAGGATTTAACACACAAATTTCCAAAGAAGCTCAAATAAGTATGCAAATCCAAACACCCCTTTAACTGACTGAAAATCAACTTTTTCAAAGCAAATGCATACAAAACTTAACCAAACTGATTACTAATGCTTCTAACATGCATACACACCTAATATAATCAATATCAAACACTTAAACAAGCACATAAACAACTTTCATGAATTTTCATGCAAATCACATAAAAACTGAAAATTGAAATAGGAACAAGGGACTACCTTGTTGAGCCTACATCCAGGCCCAACCAAGGCTGCTTAGCCTTCTCCAATAGGCCCGGGCCTATGCTGATCCTTGGACAAGCTCCAATGGATTCCTGCAAAGAGAAAATAAGAACAAAAATACACAATTTCTGATTTTTTTAAAACCTTTTAAAACCTTTTCACAAGTCAATAAACCAACAAACCTTGGATCTTAACACGTTTTAAACAAGTTCAAATTGACAAATCAAAACCTCCAAGTCCACTTTCACTTCTTTGGAGTCTCTGATTTCTGAAATTTGAACCCAATTTAAAACCTTTGAAAAACCTTTTTGAAACTCAAATAAACACAAAGTGTTTATACAATATCAATGGAACTCAGAATCTAAGCAATCCAATACCAAACTTTTAAAAAAGATAAAAGGAATTACAATTTCAATGAAAATACCAAACTTTATTTTAATTTAAAAAGGCATTACAAGGATTTGCTTAAAAAAACTGGAACAAGAAATATAGAGTCACATACGACCTCTATATATACTAGTGAATGGAATAAACTAGAAACTAAAACCCTAGTTGCCGAATTCTCCAAAAAGCCCTTGGTCTTCTTTCTTCAAAATCAGTCAAAAGGTGAACATGTGATCTTGTACTGTTGCCAGCTATGGAGTGTGCATCTTGGCTGTTTATTTTGTGTGGGGAACAAGTTGAATCATCATAGCCCTCCATCTTGTCTCCTTTTGGGGTCTTGTAGAAAGTGACGCAGCATGGGAGGTCCCTACTGCTCACATGGGTGTGTTGGGAGGGGTTTGAGTGAGTGGGTTTTGGTGAGGATAAGGGTAATTAACATTCTGGAAGGTTTGGGGAAAAACCCCTTTGATTTGGGAGAATTAGGTTCTAGGGTTTATGGGGTAGAAATGATTAGCAGGTGTGGGTTTAATCCAAAAGGGGAAAAGATTTATTTAAAAATCTTGTTTAGAGGGAAATAAGGGGGGTTTGACTGGGTGTTTGACTGGGGTTAATTAAATAAACCGGGTATAACATGTGGGTAATGGACGGGTTGGTTGGGTAAGGGTTTGGGTAAATGGGTATTCGGGTGGGTAATGGTGAGGTGGCAGTTTCTGAGTGGGTGTATGGGTTTGGTTGTCTGGCAAAAACACCCCCTGGACTCCTTCACTTCTTTCACTTTGTATAAAACAGCACCATCTTCTATTCCTTTGTAATTATCTTTGGCAAACTTGTCATTTTTGGCACAAGTATTTTGTAACTTTTAAAAAAGGGCTTTAAATGCACATTCTTCATTTTCCAAGGGCTTTTCTTGTAATGTCTTCAAACTTTAGGGACCCTATTCATAATTATGAATATTTGAGGGGTATAAAGTGTTAATCTTCAAAAGTTGAGGGACCAAACTTGACAATCTTCAATTCTTCAAGGGTATTTTTGGAAATTCAAAACTTGGGCCCGGTTCATTGTGCGGCTTCGTTTCCCGTGTTCGTTTTTGAATGATTCTTGTGATCTTTTGCCATTTCCTCAATATCCGTACCTAAAAATACACAAGTAACAAACACGAGCATATAATTGGCAGTTTTAATGATATTTTATGCATTTTAAGCCCTATTTGGACGATGAGACCATGTATAAAAGCAGTCTCATCACTCCCCCATACTAAACCATTGTCGTGCCCTCACGCAATGCTAGAATAAAGTATCATAGCACCTCCAAAATTCATTTTTATTCACTTTATTGAACGATAAACTAGCTACACTACTACTATTACTACTACTTGCGTTTTAGACATAATGTATGATTTTCATCGCAAAATGGGACGTTTAGGTTCATAGAATAAGAACACGTGAATGCTTCGTTAGAAATAATTTCATCGTCCTCGATTTTCACCTTAATTCCATGCCAAGCGTGCAACGAGATCATTGTCATTATAAGTTAGTAATGCTAACACTACTCATATGCCCTAATCACGTACTTATCCTCCCATTATTCCTAAGTTGTATCTCTTATATTTTATTATGTCTTAATGATCACGAGGATACATCATTGACTTATGCGATAATAGAGATTTAGGTCTAAAAATAGAGTCCTAACGGTGTAACTAAGAACATTAAATCAATAACCCCTCCTAATAGACAACGATGTTAAAAAATTAAGTTGAGAAGAAGAATCGATAAGCACGGTTTTATAACGGTTTTGAACATGAGACTTATTACCAAGACTTTTATACGCCCCCTAACGGAAGGGCCTTATTATCTTTGGTTTACCTCCATCTTTTATTCAACTTCGCCATGAAGCTTTTATTATGACTTCGGTCTTGCCTTGCCTTTTATTATCCGCCTCATCGGTGGTTTTATTAGCCAAAGACGTATATCCTCACGCTAAAGCGAATTTTGGATCTTTAAAGCTTCGAAGATTAAGGCTTGATTCACTTTCAATTTTGCGTAGATTTTTCGGCCTTGTGGGGCTTCAAATTGTTTGCTAGATTTAGGTGAGCACTTGAAATCTTATTATTGGGTGAAGCTTTCGATTATTAGGGTGCCAATACTTCAAAACCGTGACGCTGGCGATACCTTAATGTCTTCCCAATTTAATTACACGGAAGCTACTAGAAAAGACTAGAAACCCAACAATCCTAATTAAACCGCTAAGTCAATATTTATTAAGCAAAAAATATTTACATGCGAAGGGAGAATAAGCAAACAACGAGAACACATGAGTTTTTGAAAGAATACGAGTACTCTACGTTTAGCATAGTAACTTATAATTAACTCTATCATTTCTCGTCCTCATTTAAGAGACTTAGCCTAATGTGTAGTTAAGGAATCAAAGCTAAGTGCTCAACACGCACGGTCGAGTCAAAAATTACTCTTATTCTCGCCATCGGAAAACCTACATTCGTGTCTTCAAACACTTATAAAACGTGAGAAAAAATTTAAATTTGGCCATTTTTAGCCTTATTTTGCAACAAAACGATAAACAAAAAGATAAACTTTGGAAAGCGTGAAGGTTTGGCAAGGCAAGTATCTATTCACCCCCCCCCCCCATACTAAAGTTAAACATTGTCCTCAATGTTTCGAGTCTAGGGGTGCAAATACCCCCATACTAGAGACGTAGTCGAATACCTAATCTAGCATGGAAAGGGTGTAACCAATAAATCAATAGCCGTTTATGAAGTGTGCTAAAAACCTAAGGTTAGAACATCAAAAGGATATATCATTTGGATATTGAGAAAGTCTTCAAAGCAAACGATCGAGTGCTCCCATAAAACGAACACGAGAGGCTCTAATCGTGAAGATCATGATCTAAAAACCACAATTCACAAACAACCACGAAACAAAGGTTGGAAGGGCACAAATCCCCTCACATTAAACTAATTAGAAAACAATAATATGTACATAGATAAGCATGGGTCTCCCCCACGAGGCACCTTGTTTTTGATAACCGAGTCAAAAGCTCGACTCGAATCCCCACAAATGTGATCATTTAGGGATAACATGGTATGGTCAATTTTTAGTGGGGCTTACATGATAAACAAGGCCCAAAAACAACCGGTATAAAGGACTAAGTCCTTTGATGGTGCAAAATACCGGGATCGAAGATGGTGTTCTCGTTCTCATTGGAAAAACAAACCAACGCCACTTCATCGTGTGCCAACATAAACTCAAAGAGTTTCAAGAAAATAGATGAGAAGAAATAGAAGGGTGGGACAATGGGTAAGTCATGAAAATATTGAGCTACTCGAGGTAGACTCGCACCAATCAAATGAAAAGATTTTCCATTTATTGCATCGGTGGAAGACCGAGATTTCCCTATATAAGCAATTCCAGGATCAAATATCTCGTCCTCGGTGGAGAAAGGGGAGGGAACATAAGGGGATTCCCCCACACTAAGTCCACACAAAGCATCGTCAAAAGGAGAAGACGAGCTTGTAGCACTCAAAACACGTGGTGATGACGGAGTTAGAGTTGTAGAAAAATCTTTTAAATTCAATTCAAAATCTTTTCCTTTTTCATCTTTTAAACTCTCCTTGTGAAAACCCGATTTGATTATGTCAAAAATATTTGGTGTATCTAAAGCAATGTTAGTCACACTAAAAATTCTCACATTTTGAAATCTTTTTGGTAAAGGTGGTGGTAAGTTTTCAAATCTTTTGTCAACAAAGAAAACTTCCCCATCGGTATCAACGTATTCATCATCCGAAGAATCACTCGAGATTGTAATCGTAGGCTTAACACTCTTAACCTCCACCGGCGGAGGGGACGGAACTTCATTTTTATCAATAACTCCTAAAACTCTATTTGAAATCTTTTTGCAAATGTTTTTGATGGGATTGACATTGTACAAAGACGTGATAGAATACACATGAGAAAGAGTGGAGTTTTGGGTTGCATTAATGACGAGTTCTTCCTCATTGAAACGAAGAGTGATTTTTCTAGCATGCACATCGATAAGTGCTCTCGAGGTATCCAAAAAAGATCGACCTAAAATTAACGGAACTTTAGGATCGATGGGAATATCAACAACAATAAAGTCTACGGGATAGTAGAAATTTCCAACTTTCACAAAGACGTCCTCGGCTACTCCACCAGCTAGAATCATAGAATGATCGGCCATTTCGGTTGACATTCTTGAAGGAGTGAGATTTGGAAGATTGAGCGATTTAAAAATCTCAAGAGGCATCAAATTAATACTAGCACCAAGATCGGCCAAGGCGTAGCATTCTTCCATGTCTTGTATAGCACATGGGATTAAAAACTTTCCAGTATCACCGACTTTTTGAGGTATGCGGCTTAGAAAAACCGATGAACAACTAGACGATTTTTGCAATTTCTCTTTGTTATTCAACATACTTTTGAAGTTCGCAGCAAATCGAGGCATCCTGACTAAGGCGTCGGCAAAACTTATATTAAAATGCAAGTCACGAAACATTTTCATAAAGAGTTCAAATTTATAATTATTTCGTTCTTGTGCCTTTTCCTTGTCTCGTCTTGAAGGGTATGGTAAAGGTGGTGTGGGTTGGGGCATAGTAGGCATAGGCATCGGCCTTGGAATCTCGGGTTCCATGATTGGTGTAGGTTCAACCGTAGGTGTGGTTTGAGCGGTACTTCGTGGGCTTGGAATGTGCTCCTTTTCAACCAACACCTCGGGTTCTTTCTCTTTTTCCTTCTCCATAGAAGTACTTGGACGAGAAATGGGTTCTTTGAAAGTTTTACCACTACGAGTAGTAATAACCTTCAATTCTCCTTTCGGGTTCACGATGGTATCACTAGGAAGACCACCCGAAGAAGAGGGCTTACACATGATAGCTTCAAACATTTTAGCCATACGGTCTTCAAACTTAGATTGCCTAGCATCCGCTTTTAACAATTCTTGCTTAATCTCATGTTAACCTTGCTCCATTTTTTGTTGATTTTGTTGGAGTCGTGTGACATTTCCTTCCATTTTATTAGCATGAGTTTTAAGTTCATTAGCAAGTTCGTTTTTAAGCTCGTTTTTCAACTCGGATCTTAAGCTAACCATTTCACGTTGCATATTGTCAAACTTAGCATCATTAGCCTTAGCATAATTCAAAAACTCTCCTTGAAGATTTTTGGTGTGATCATTTTGAAAACCTTGGTTAGAAGTTTGAAAATCACGGTTTTGGTTTTGGTTTGAAATTTTCCCATTTCCACTTTGATAATTACCCTTGTTATAATTCCTTTGATTTCCTTGATAATTACCACCTTGGTTGTTGTTTCGATAATTATTAGCATTTTGATTTTGTGGAGCTTGATTTTGGCGGGAACCTTGACCGATTTGGTTATAAGTTCCCGTGACTACATAAGCACTCGAAGTGTTACCATCCGCGGTAATGCACTCGGAACGATCATGAGCTCCACCACACGACAAACAACTCTTAGAAACCGCTTTAACCGAAGCGGAATTTGAAGCTTTTTGAGCTTTCCAATGGGACATAAGAGTCGAAACCTATCGAAAAACCGATTCTCCTCATTTGCTTCATCTTGCAAGGCATTAATGGAACGAGACGATGACGAGCCCAAATTGGCAACACTCGGTGTGTTACGAGGGCTATAAACCTTAGACCTATTTTCTATGATTTTCAAAGCCTCATTGGTCGTTTTGCACAAAAAATTACCACCCGCGGCGGCATTTAAGTAATCTCGTTCATGATCATTAAGCCCATTATAAAAAGTGTCAATTTGATGCAATTCGGAAAAATCATGGTGTGGACATTCATGTAACATTTCTTTAAACCTTTCCCAAGCCATTGAAAAACTTTCATTAGATATTTGTGTAAATCGTGAAATCTCGTTTTTCAAATGTGTTGTTTTAGATGGTGGAAAAAATTGATTCACAAATTTAGACACGAGATCGGCCCATGTCAAAATCGAATTTGGCGGTTCTTTCTCAAGCCATATCTTGGCGGGTCCATCTAACGAGTAGGGAAACAACATCATCTTAATGGCATCGTGTGGTACATCCTTAAACTTGCTTGTCGCGGTGAGACGATTAAATTGCCTAATGTGATAATGTGGGTTGTCTTTTTCGTGACCGCGAAACTTTTTTGCTTGAAGCATAGACATTAAACCCGTCTTGATCTCGAAGTTCTCCGCAAGGATGGCGGGAATCACAATGGCCTCTCCAAAACCCTCGGTGGGTGCTTGAAGCAACTTCATCATAGTACGATTAGCCATGATAGCTTCTTGTTCTACAATAGGTTCCTCACTTGGAGTCTCCTCACTAGAATGAGTTGGAGTGGGAGTTTTGTTCTTTCGTCTACGTGCACGTTTTGCTTGACTACGAGTGAGCATAAACGTCACGTACAACGAGGAGACGAGCAAAGAAGATTCTTTTTGGTATTTTGTGTTTTTCAATTTTTTTGTGGTTTTTGATGGTATTAACCTTTTTGGAATTTGGTGAAATGTATTAAGTATACAAAAATCTACAAATCTCCTCCTTAATCAAATCTCTCGATTAAAGAAGCCTCAAGGAATGAAAACGATCACGTGAAGTGAACGCCTTCGATGACTTTAGAACGATGGTGGAACACCAAATCGTTCAAGAGGGTTTAATCAAATGAAACCAAGAAAATATATATGATATGTAATAATACTTTGGGCGGCAAAACCCTCGATTAGCTCTCAAAATCAAATACGCACAAGCAAGCGGAGGAAACGAGGCGGCGCGAAGCGCTTAAGAGCCTTTTTCCTTTAGGTCGTGAAATACAACCGCCTTATACCCACCTTATAGTTTGTATTTTCAAAATCGAGCTTCACGAAAGTATTTATCTATTTTTGCCTTTTTCTTTGGTTTGAGATTCGAATACAATGATTGGGTAATGACCTCCCAAGTCAAGGTTGTGATTTCTCACGTATTTGGAGTACTTGTGAATTTATTGTTCTACGTATAAACAATATATTAATAATATTCACACAAAAACCGAAAAACGATAATACGTATTAGTAGAGTGCTACTAATACAAATACTAATTATGGCTAGTAAACAACAATGGTTCAATCAAAACACAACACGCCTCCCCGGCAGCGGCGCCAAAATGATGGTCGTAATTTTACCCCTTTAGGAAAAGGAAGGTAATTAGGGTAAGTATTAACGAGTGATTTAGGAAAACCACAAGTTATGACCCAATGAAGTGAGTTCGTTCTCGAGGAGGCTAGTGTGTTGTGAATTGAATTGATTTATGATTGATGATTTTATTAAGAAGAAAAGGAAAGAAAATAAGAAATGAGAAAGAAAAGACGGTTACGAAGACGGATCGAGCTAAGACGAAAACGCGTTCACGTAAAACCGTAAATAGTGCAAAAATGAAAATTTTAACCTAAAAATTCCTGAAAATTATTAAAAATCCACAATAAAATTCTAAGAGTTTACAAAAAATCAAAACTTGCTAAAACCTTTTAATTAATTAGATAATGACTTTTTAATGCTAATTAAAACCCTAAATATCACAATTAATTATTAAAAAGCCCTAAACAAGATCTTAAAGTTTGTAAACCTCAAAAATATCCTAATTAAACTAAAAACTATTTTTAAAAATTTTAAAACCTAATAAAACTATTTTTAAACACTTAAAAACTATTAAAATCTATTAAAACTTAAATTAAATCTAAAAAATAAATGAAAATCCCTAAAAATATTTGGAAAGTGACAAAATTCCTAATTATGTGTCTTTAATCTAGGAAAAATGAAAAAAAAATAGAAAATTAAACTTTTATTTTTAATAATAAAATAATAATAAAATATTCAAAAAAAATTCAAGGTTTACTAAAAAATTCTAAAAAATTACCAAAAAACCTAAATAATGTAACTAAGACAAAAATGAAGTTAAAAGTTCCTAAAACCTTTTTAATAATTTTGTATTAAATTTTAAAGTTGCTTAAAATCCTTAAAATCAAATAAAATTAGAAATTAGACTTTTTGAAAACTTTTTGGGCTGTGAACCTCAAAATACTTTAATAAAACCTAAAAACTATTTCTTTAGATTTTTAATATGCTTTTTCCTATTTTTTAATTACTTTTCAAATTTTAAACTAGAAATAATCCTAGAAAATTAATTAAATAATGGAAAAATAAACTTTTTGCACTGAAAAGTCTAAAACCCTAATAAGAACCTAAGAAAAATGCTAACTGGTCAAAAGCTTAAAGAAATAAGCTGGAAAAAGCTTATAAACAAGCTGAAAAGTAAATAAGCTAGAAAACCAATAGTCCTTATATATTAAACATTGCAAAGAGATGACAGTCAAAGAACCTAGGGCATGATGGTTAACGCGTTTGTGTGTGGGAGGAGTGGCGCAGGTTCGAGTCCTGGCCACGTCCTTTTTACTTTTTATTTTTATTTTTCTTTTTAAACTTTAAAAACACAAACAGTAACTAACTTAAGTCTCAAAAAACATAAACCAAATCCAAAATATCAAAGATTAAAGTTGTTTAAGTCAAAAACGTGCCCACGTTAGGGTTGAGTTTCTGATGAACACAAGTGATATTTCTTCACATGTGCAAATAAGGACCAAGAGGACTTGATCTTGGTTTCGTGATGTTTTGTTGGACAAATTGGGCACCCCTATACTCAGTTGAGTATAGGGAGTCAACAGCAAACACAAACAAGCAAGTATCAAGCACCAAAAATCAAATCAAATGGCAAACTAGTTTCTGAATAAGGCAAATGTATGTCTGAGTGTACTTGCTGGTTCAAATTGCACACAATTGGATTTTTAAACCTACAAATCTTGCACACACATCCACCAACTAGCATACAATCACTACACAATACTAAAGTGACCTATAATCTAGCAGCTTTCAAACTTGATGCACAAATTTCAGCAAGAACAGGCACAAAAAGGTAGTGACTGATTTTAGACCATTTTTCCAAAGTTTAAGCATACAAATGTGTTTAAACTTCCACAATACTGAAACCAATCACATGTACTACCTAATAACAAGTAAATGAGTGATTATAACAGGATTTAACACACAAATTTCCAAAGAAGCTCAAATAAGTATGCAAATCCAAACACCCCTTTAACTGACTGAAAATCAACTTTTTCAAAGCAAATGCATACAAAACTTAACCAAACTGATTACTAATGCTTCTAACATGCATACACACCTAATATAATCAATATCAAACACTTAAACAAGCACATAAACAACTTTCATACAATTTTCATGCAAATCACATAAAAACTGAAAATTGAAATAGGAACAAGGGACTACCTTGTTGAGCCTACATCCAGGCCCAACCAAGGCTGCTTAGCCTTCTCCAATAGGCCCGGGCCTATGCTGATCCTTGGAAAAGCTCCAATGGATTCCTGCTAAGAGAAAATAAGAACAAAAATACACACTTTCTGATTTTTTTTAACCTTTTAAAACCTTTTCACAAGTCAATAAACCAACAAACCTTGGATCTTAACACGTTTTAAACAAGTTCAAATTGACAAATCAAAA
The DNA here is from genome assembly GCA_025667525.1 of Glebionis coronaria. Lineage (NCBI taxonomy): Eukaryota > Viridiplantae > Streptophyta > Magnoliopsida > Asterales > Asteraceae > Glebionis > Glebionis coronaria. Next base: position 534,603,336 of record CM046879.1, read on the forward strand.
CCTCCAAGTCCACTTTCACTTCTTTGGAGTCTCTGATTTCTGAAATTTGAACCCAATTTAAAACCTTTGAAAAACCTTTTTGAAACTCAAATAAACACAAAGTGTTTATACAATTTCAATGGAACTCAGAATCTAAGCAATCCAATACCAAACTTTTAAAAAAGATAAAAGGAATTACAATTTCAATGAAAATACCAAACTTTATTTTAATTTAAAAAGGCATTACAAGGATTTGCTTAAAAAAACTGGAACAAGAAATATAGGGTCACATACGACCTCTATATATACTAGTGAATGGAATAAACTAGAAACTAAAACCCTAGTTGCTGAATTCTCCAAAAGCCCTTGGTCTTCTTTCTTCAAAATAAGTCAAAAGGTGAACATGTGATCTTGTACTGTTGCCAGCTATGGAGAGTGCATCTTGGCTGTTTATTTTGTGTGGGGAACAAGTTGAATCATCATAGCCCTCCATTTTGTCTCCTTTTGGGGTCTTGTGGAAAGTGACGCAGCAGGGGAGGTCCCTACTACTCACATGGGTGTGTTGGGAGGGGTTTGAGTGAGTGGGTTTTGGTGAGGATAAGGGTAATTAACATTCTGGAAGGTTTGGGGAAAAACCCCTTTGATTTGGGAGAATTAGGTTCTAGGGTTTATGGGGTAGAAATGATTAGCAGGTGTGGGTTTAATCCAAAAGGGGAAAAGATTTATTTAAAAATCTTGTTTAGAGGGAAATAAGGGGGGGTTTGACTGGGTGTTTGACTGGGGTTAATTAAATAAACCGGGTATAACATGTGGGTAATGGACGGGTTGGTTGGGTAAGGGTTTGGGTAAATGGGTATTCGGGTGGGTAATGGTGAGGTGGCAGTTTCTGAGTGGGTGTATGGGTTTGGTTGTCTGGCAAAATCACCCCCTGGACTCTTTCACTTCTTTCACTTTGTATAAAACAGCACCATCTTCTATTCCTTTGTAATTATCTCTGGCAAACTTGTCATTTTTGGCACAAGTATTTTGTAACTTTTAAACAAGGGCTTTAAATGCACATTCTTCATTTTCCAAGGGCTTTTCTTGTAATGTCTTCAAACTTTAGGGACCCTATTCATAATTATGAATATTTGAGGGGTATAAAGTGTTAATCTTCAAAAGTTGAGGGACCAAACTTGACAATCTTCAATTCTTCAAGGGTATTTTTGGAAATTCAAAACTTGGGCCCGGTTCATTGTGCGGCTTCGTTTCCCGTGTTCGTTTTTGAATGATTCTTGTGATCTTTTTCCATTTCCTCAATATCCGTACCTAAAAATACACAAGTAACAAACACGAGCATATAATTGGCAGTTTTAATGATATTTTATGCATTTTAAGCCCTATTTGGACGATGAGACCATGTATAAAAGCAGTCTCATCACTTCTCATAACCTGAACTGCCATTACAACATATTCCTATATGTTGCCAATACAATGTATATATCAAGTCTACGATCTAAAAAGTGATCTAATAAGTTCAATATCAATAAGAACATCTCAAACATAACCATGATGGCCTAAATTCCCTTAGAAACCCTAGAATCCCTATAAATGAGTTATAAACTCAAGAATGGTAAGCTATGAATGGAAAACACATATGAATAAGTATTATGGAATATAAACAAGTTGCAAACTATACATGGAAGACATAATAATACCTAAGAATAGCAAGAACAAACCATACAAAGCTAAGTACAAGTAATTGTACACAATAGTCTAGATTACCACCTAGAAACCTTTGATAAACAATATTTCAAAAAATGTAACTACATAAAATCCATGTACTATTATCAAAAACAATATACTAATTATAATATATCAAATAAAGGAAAGTTAATTGATCACAAAATACTAATATTCACTAATCCAAGGCTAATTACAAGTTAAGACCTAGTAAGCAAGATTAGCATATAAAATCCATTTCACATTAAATTAGAGTCTAATACTTTTCCACAAATTATAAAACTAAAAAATGCATCATATTAAGAATATACGTTTATTTCAAGCCAAGTTACAAGTTGGTAAAGCATAAAGTACAAGTTATCAAAGCATAGGATCTTAAGCTCTCATAACTATCCCTAGAATATGATCAGCCTATACAAACCCTTAAACTAAAAATGTAGAATCCATAGAAGTCATAAAAATACTATATAAGCCTTAGAATAAGTGTTTATAAAGGTACAAACCCTAATTAGCCAAGATAAAAAGTCAACCCTAATATTAAGAAATCTACATGGAATCATCACCTAGTTCTTTTTGGACAAGTCTATAAATATTTATAGGACTTCATTAAGGTTATAAGATTATATTAAGATAATGTACAAGTAACATAATGCATAAGGTACAAGATTTCAATGCATGGCTTGTAAATTTGGTCAAAATGGGTATTTTCACCCTTTAGACATGTTTACTTAGAATAACTTAATAAAACCAATGTAGGGATTTGATGAACACATTGAGGACAATGTAGGATGTATCACATTTATTAAGATTAAACCCTAAATCATTAGAAATCCTAACCCGCCTAAGTTTTCTTTCCATTTTCACATCAAACCTTTGTTAAACTTCAAACCAAAGACCCAAACTTCTTAATTACAATTTATATACCCTAAATAAACCCTAATACATCACTAATCACATTCCTAAAGCTTTAATTACCAAAATTACAAAGTTACAAGTTACAAGCCCTAGTTTTGTACCCGGTTTTACTTTTTCCCTCCAAAAATGATTCAAAACCATTTCCATCCTAAATTTAAACTTAGGATCAGATCAATAGGATATTTTGGGATATTTCTAAGTAGGTGATGCACCTACATGGTTGCTACACATCATTGTTCTTATCTAAATCTAGCCATGAGTTCATATTGGCCATAAGTTGAAGATTGACATGAATCTAGCTCATACAAACGTGTATAGACCTTCCCTAGGCACCGTTAGTCACCAAGATACATGAGATGACACATTTACCCTTTTTCCTTGGAGCCTAAGGCTTGGAAAAACTATAAATAGGGGTGAAATGCACACATAGAGACTTGCACCCCGTTTTCTCTTAACCTCATTTACCCATTCTCTTTCCACCTATATATACGTCCTAGGACATTTCCCAAGACCAGAAACCAGGTCTAGAAGCTAGCCATTGAAGCTCTTGAAGCTTTGATAGCAAGATATGCTCATAAGAAGCCATTAGTAGCCATTTTGGAGCATCCTAGGTAATCACTTTGTTAGATATGCTTTAATCTTGTTATAATAATTTCTTATAGTTTTTATAATGCCAAAATAATGTTAGAAATATAATCTAAAAGAAACTAAGTCATTTCATCATTTTAAATGAAAGTTATAAGTTAAAGATGTCTTAAAACCCTAGTTTTGTAATCTACATGAAATAATAATCAAAAACCAATTTCAAAAGCTACAATTCTGAAGAAATGTTGTTATTATGATTATAAACATTTTTAGAAACTTTTTTATTAAAATCCTAGATCATTTGGTCCATTTTGAGGTTGTTATGTGATTTTTTACAAGTGTAGGGACTAAAACAGTCATTTTTGAAACTATTTAACATTTTGGGCCAAAAGTGTCATTTTATGAAAGTATAAGCTATAAGAATAAATGTTGTAAAGTTTGAGGTCCTAAGGTTAAATATTGAAGGTTTAAAATATAAATACTAAAACTATACACTTAAGGGGTTAAAAGTGTAGTTATACCAAAGTATAACCAAAAGGACTAATTTTGCCAAATTTGAAACTAAAGAAGATTAACCATGAATAAGAGGAAGTAATGAAAGTATCATGTTAGTATGAAGCTTCGTACAAAGATGTTCCATCTCGATATTACGTTCTGACTGAGTGGTTGGTTTACGATTTAAAGTGCCCTCGATCCTCAAACGTTTATAGAATGGCTTCTGAGTATGATGGCCCGAACACTGGCTAGAATTACAACCAAATCTTAATAAAAGAATATATCACCAACACTTAACAACATTGAACTAAAAATCATCAAAGACTTGATACTATACAACAATGTATTAATCCAGGTTTGTGTGAGATCAAGCTGTTTATAAGACCAAGTTGTGGTTTGTATGTAATAATTGGTTTTTAGTGTAGTTGTCTTCTCAGCTCGATTCGAATTGATATAACAATTTTAAGCTAAGACTTGATTGTTTTTGGTTAAAAAGACTTGTTTGGAATTCTATGTCTAATTGACAAGAAGCAAGTAAAAATGTAAAAATATTATCTAGCTACGTATATGTACTAACTAAAAACACGTTGCACTTACCACAAATAATTGCACGAAATTATAAAACGAGAAATTAAACTACACTACTATGCACGTAAATCGAGAAATTATTCTAACATAACATTCTATTTTTTAACATTATGCTATTATGAACTTATATGAGAAAGTAGTATTAAGCTAAGAAATTTATATTGATGTACAAATTGAGTACACAAATTGTATGCAAGTAAGAAAGTAGTAGTATACGACTTAAAAAGAAAGCCCAACAAGAACCGTAATAGTCCAACAAGCACTTAACAGTCCTATAAGTAATCAAACAGAAAAGGACCAAAGACGCAAATGATATCTATCATAAAGGTGTGACAAACAACGAACCTAACGGACTAGGACTATATATGAAACGAGTGCCTACAAAGTAAAGGACTAAAGATGGGCGCTTACAAACTTGATCAAAATTTACTTAAACCAACAGATTATAGGTCGTAATTTTTTTTTGACTACTCTTTTTACTCTTTTATTTTTTATCTGAAAATCTTAAATTGTGCTCATCTCAAAACTCACTCCTAACAATTTTATAAAAAGATGGCATAAACAACACTCTTTTGACAGAAATCAAAACGTGAGCTTAACCATTTGTATCCAGGCCTGCCCTTTGATGTCGAAGCTAGCGCGGCGCTGAACCGGCTTAAATCGAACGCACCTCAAGTACAACTACTAATCTGCACTGAAACTGACATCAAATACCTGCACAAATGACATGAAAAGAAAACCGCACTTCTGGACTAAAACTTCGAGCTGAACTGTATCAGTTTATGACCAATCGTAAAGCCTAAACGGAATCGTATACTTTCAGTCTTAACTACAAAACTCGAGTAAAATCTATTTGAATTAAAAAACTTTTAAACTGAAATCACAAACTGTCAAATTGATCAAACTAAAGAATATGAAATTTAAAGAAATCATTTAAAAGAACTCATAAAAATCTAAATGAAAGAAATAACCTAAAATAAGCTCAAAATAAGCTGATGAACACTTTATAAGCTACTTTAGCTGTAAAACTCGAACAACTATTAGAAAAAGCTTTTGAATCCTAAAATCAAAACTAAATTCAAACTGATTATACTCAATTAAGCAAATTGATTCTCGGTTAACTATATCAACTTATTCCATCGACTCACTATCTGAATGATGCAACCTAATCAGTAACACTAACTACTCATCAACTAAACAAAGAACAGTTACTAAACGAATCACAAATGACTGAGCAAACAGTAATGAGTCGAAAGCTTCTAATTACACTTGATAAGATGATATAAACTGAATCTGGTAAAGAGTAAAGAAGAATAAAGGATGAAATCATTACTCGAGTACAAACTGTAACAGTAACATGAAGTATTTAGAACAGATTAAAGAAGATTTTACCATTGAATCAAAACAGAAACGAAGATGTTAAAAGAACTCAAAAGTTTTCATTAATGGTGAAAGTAAAGAAACGGTTACAACTGATTAACAGAATTGAAGATGAATATTAACTAATTGAGTAACTGAAAATAAGAACAAAAGTTTTGAGAGAAAACTGAATTAACTAACTAATCCTAACTAACCTAGTGTGTGAATCTACTCCTAAGCTAACCGAATGCAAATGATGCTCTCGTCTTCAATTTATAGCCGTCGAGTGGAAGGAAGTGACGTGGTCTATCCAATGAGTGGATGCCACGTGTAAAATACGAGAATACTCGTTCTTCATCTTCAATCTTGAATTGGGGCTTTCTTTGTCCTTGACTTTTGATCTAATTGAATAGCATCATCTTGTAGAGGAGATTAAGAGAAGTATTTTTGCTGTTGAAGACTTTGATTGATTCTTTCTTGATCTTATGTTATCTTCGATTGCAGGTTTAAGAGGTGAAAAGATATAACCGCCTCTTTCTCTCTCTTCCCTTGGAGAAGAAGACGACGTGTTGTTTATTTTGTGTTGAACTTTGACCGGTTTGGTCAATGACCAGGTATTAAGTTAATAAACTTTTCACTATTTTGCATTTGGCCCCTCATCTTTTCACTTCTCTCAAATGTGTATAGAAACCTTTTTAAGTAATTCCTTTTCATCCTTTGAATTGTAGAAATTTGCAGGCTCAATCCTCGATCTTCAAAAGCTTGGCAAATAAGGTCCTTGAATCATCTTTTCGTCTTTTACTTCGTCTTTTGTTATGAAAATCCCTTGAAAGCTCGTATTTGTCTCAAATGTACCTATATTACCTGAAAATACACAAACACCAAATACACGCGTAATTCTGATAATTAACAGTTTAATATAATGTATTTGACTGTGTTTTGAGTGGTTTATGGATCATAATTGATGAGTGTTTTCACACTTATCAACTCCCCTCCACTTGACCATTGCCATGTCCTCATGCAATGCAGCATTTTAAAGCTCTAAATTACACTTTTCTCATAATTAACCCACCTTGGCCATTATGGAATGTTTCTACACTATGCTACACTATATGATGCATGATTTTGAATATCTACAATGCAATGCAAAGAAAACAATTCTATTTATATCTTTTTGGATTTTTCATAAATGGTTTTGATGGAAATAACTCATAAAGAATTCAATGACTTGAATTAGGGCTTGGGTACCATGGACACTTATCACCCTCAAGTTTCACTTTCCCCATACCAAGCTAATAAATGGGATCATTGCATTCACAAGTAAAAAGTGCATCAACTTATTCATGACAATTAAATGTGGAACCGGTTATTAATTGAGCAAATTGCTTGTGGGCAAATTTGTCATTATTCAAGCGTGAAATATAAGAAGTGTAAAATCAAAAAATAAGGAAGCACGGTTTTAATCCTAAGTAATCCTCTCATCCATTACTTGAAAAACCGCTCACAATTAATATAAGTCCATTTTAAGAGTAATAAGTCATTCGTCTTATGTGTAAAATCCTCATGTCATGCTTTCATAAGTAACTACACACTCGCTAAGGAAAGAAAAATAAAACTCACGCAATAATTTACATCCGCATCTTTTTGAGATTTTGGATCTTCAACCCCGCAACCCGTCAAGGCAATATTGGATTGGAGCAATCTATTGAATCCCCGCAACCCGTCAAGGTAATATTGGAACTCAATAGTCACTATAATTAACACCACACTGCCCCTCTTGGGAGTCTTGCATTATTTTTTTCTTTTTCTTTTTTCTTTTTTTTTTTTCTAGCCACTCATTTTTTTTCATAAGCCGCTCTTATTTTTCTTTATTCCTCACCAAGAAATTTGCAAAGAAGAAAAGGAAAAACACCCGCTAAATATGGAGCATGACACAATTCTAGTACACATAAAACGTGCTAACTTAGAATCTTAAGACGTACTCATATCAACCATAAATGATTAGCCAAAAATGCATAAGAGATTACAAACCAATTAAAACCGTACTTGATTATTTATTAACAATTATATACATGCGAAGAAAATAGAGGCAAAGAAGAGAAGGGTTTAGCCACAAGTAATTGCCATGAAGTCTATCTAGCCCTTTTACACTTGCTTCAACTCTATCATTTCCCATTCTCCACAAATTTAAAATTTCAAAGAATGAAATTGGTGGAAGCTTAGCCTAATAGACCAATGAAGGACTACATGGTTAAGGATACTAGCTAGAGAGTGCTAAAATAAGCAAACTCGGGTTGAGTCAAAATATCCATGGCGGGCCTAATATGTCAAAGAAGTCTAAACTTGTTAAAACCATGTTTTATTTTATTTTTCCTTTTTATATATTTTTGATGAAAAATAAAAGAAGAAATATATACAATGCAAATGTGTTATGCAAATGAAAAATGATTGATGCAAAAATTATGAATGCATATTTTTGTTGGCCAAAGTAGATCAAAAATTTGAAAAATATTTGAAAAATCAATTTTCCATGTTATCATGCAAGACAATGACAAGTTCTAGGTAAGGTCACTTCGATAGAAGACCCCCCTACACTTAAGCTAAACATTGTCCTCAATGTTTAAGAGCATTGGAGTGAACTCCCCTACACTTATGACATTGAGTACTTTGCTTAACCCAAGTTAAGGAAGAGACAACTAAAGGTTATTCATTTTAAGCACAATTGTTTAATATCACAATAGCAAAAACTAATCGAAGTGAACCAGATACACGGGCCTCCTCCATAAGCTCCAAGCATAAAATGAGAGAGAGCAACCCTTGAAACAAAACACGAAAAGACGAAGAAAGGCACCCCTCCACTTCAACTCTACTATAACATCCTTTTAATTAAACCTAACCTATTGAAAATCTACTCTACGTTTTCTATCCTAGTTATTCAATGCTTGAGTTTTTTTTTAACCCTAAGTCGCTAGCTCGACTCGGCCCCGAATTAAGTTGTCCTTGGGGAAACCATCATGGAGAGTAAAAGATTTACCCTCGTAAGAAAAACTCTCCATGATAAGGTAAAACAAGTTCTTAAGTACACAAAACCCCATAAATATCCACCAGGATCAAATACATAATTGCCCTCCCAAGAATAGCACATCCCAAAAGTGGACTTCTTAATCAATGGTAAAGTGGGTGAGGTTTCTTTGTTTATGATTCTTTCCCTTAAGTGTCCCATAAGATGATAAGGTGATACTTTAAAGTCTCCCACAAGTTTCCCTTTTAATGCATCAAGCGTATACTGAGTTGGCTCAACATTCTCTATACCAGGATCAAAAATCTTTTGCTTCATGGGAAAATAACAGGTGGTGGGAGCCTTTGAAGATTCTCCTTGATACTTCACATCATGCGAGAAAAGGTATGGAGTAGTAAGGGTCATCACACTTGTAGAGGAAACCACCATTTCTTTCTTGTTCTTAGAAAACTCCTCATCAAAAACATCCTCATATGGTGACATAAAGAATCTCTCCAATTCAACATCCAAATGATACAAGTCACTATCATCTTGAAACTTCTCAAACATTGGTTCATCAAGTGAAGGCTCAAAGAGATTGTGTGAATTGGTTTGTAAGAAGGGTGGTGAAATTAGTGAAGCATTTTGGTTTTGAGGTGTTTCACAAGGTGTGTAAGAAGGAGTAATAAGTGAAGGTTCATGAGAAGGTTGAGTAGGAATGGAATCTCCATAAAGCAATCTTTCTATTTCACGAATATCCTCATCCCAATTAGAAGAAAATGTATCAACCACAATATCATCCCTCTTAAGATAAGCTTCAATCTCCTCATTAATCAACTCATCTTCACTAAGCATTCTCTCAATCTTTAAAACATCATCTTCCAAATTTGGACTAGAGTTATCAAACATCATCCCCGGCAGCGGCGCCATTTAATAATTGGTTTTTAGTGTAGTTGTCTTCTCAGCTCGATTCGAATTGATATAACAATTTTAAGCTAAGACTTGATTGTTTTTGGTTAAAAAGACTTGTTTGGAATTCTATGTCTAATTGACAAGAAGCAAGTAAAAATGTAAAAATATTATCTAGCTACGTATATGTACTAACTAAAAACACGTTGCACTTACCACAAATAATTGCACGAAATTATAAAACGAGAAATTAAACTACACTACTATGCACGTAAATCGAGAAATTATTCTAACATAACATTCTATTTTTTAACATTATGCTATTATGAACTTATATGAGAAAGTAGTATTAAGCTAAGAAATTTATATTGATGTACAAATTGAGTACACAAATTGTATGCAAGTAAGAAAGTAGTAGTATACGACTTAAAAAGAAAGCCCAACAAGAACCGTAATAGTCCAACAAGCACTTAACAGTCCTATAAGTAATCAAACAGAAAAGGACCAAAGACGCAAATGATATCTATCATAAAGGTGTGACAAACAACGAACCTAACGGACTAGGACTATATATGAAACGAGTGCCTACAAAGTAAAGGACTAAAGATGGGCGCTTACAAACTTGATCAAAATTTACTTAAACCAACAGATTATAGGTCGTAATTTTTTTTTGACTACTCTTTTTACTCTTTTATTTTTTATCTGAAAATCTTAAATTGTGCTCATCTCAAAACTCACTCCTAACAATTTTATAAAAAGATGGCATAAACAACACTCTTTTGACAGAAATCAAAACGTGAGCTTAACCATTTGTATCCAGGCCTGCCCTTTGATGTCGAAGCTAGCGCGGCGCTGAACCGGCTTAAATCGAACGCACCTCAAGTACAACTACTAATCTGCACTGAAACTGACATCAAATACCTGCACAAATGACATGAAAAGAAAACCGCACTTCTGGACTAAAACTTCGAGCTGAACTGTATCAGTTTATGACCAATCGTAAAGCCTAAACGGAATCGTATACTTTCAGTCTTAACTACAAAACTCGAGTAAAATCTATTTGAATTAAAAAACTTTTAAACTGAAATCACAAACTGTCAAATTGATCAAACTAAAGAATATGAAATTTAAAGAAATCATTTAAAAGAACTCATAAAAATCTAAATGAAAGAAATAACCTAAAATAAGCTCAAAATAAGCTGATGAACACTTTATAAGCTACTTTAGCTGTAAAACTCGAACAACTATTAGAAAAAGCTTTTGAATCCTAAAATCAAAACTAAATTCAAACTGATTATACTCAATTAAGCAAATTGATTCTCGGTTAACTATATCAACTTATTCCATCGACTCACTATCTGAATGATGCAACCTAATCAGTAACACTAACTACTCATCAACTAAACAAAGAACAGTTACTAAACGAATCACAAATGACTGAGCAAACAGTAATGAGTCGAAAGCTTCTAATTACACTTGATAAGATGATATAAACTGAATCTGGTAAAGAGTAAAGAAGAATAAAGGATGAAATCATTACTCGAGTACAAACTGTAACAGTAACATGAAGTATTTAGAACAGATTAAAGAAGATTTTACCATTGAATCAAAACAGAAACGAAGATGTTAAAAGAACTCAAAAGTTTTCATTAATGGTGAAAGTAAAGAAACGGTTACAACTGATTAACAGAATTGAAGATGAATATTAACTAATTGAGTAACTGAAAATAAGAACAAAAGTTTTGAGAGAAAACTGAATTAACTAACTAATCCTAACTAACCTAGTGTGTGAATCTACTCCTAAGCTAACCGAATGCAAATGATGCTCTCGTCTTCAATTTATAGCCGTCGAGTGGAAGGAAGTGACGTGGTCTATCCAATGAGTGGATGCCACGTGTAAAATACGAGAATACTCGTTCTTCATCTTCAATCTTGAATTGGGGCTTTCTTTGTCCTTGACTTTTGATCTAATTGAATAGCATCATCTTGTAGAGGAGATTAAGAGAAGTATTTTTGCTGTTGAAGACTTTGATTGATTCTTTCTTGATCTTATGTTATCTTCGATTGCAGGTTTAAGAGGTGAAAAGATATAACCGCCTCTTTCTCTCTCTTCCCTTGGAGAAGAAGACGACGTGTTGTTTATTTTGTGTTGAACTTTGACCGGTTTGGTCAATGACCAGGTATTAAGTTAATAAACTTTTCACTATTTTGCATTTGGCCCCTCATCTTTTCACTTCTCTCAAATGTGTATAGAAACCTTTTTAAGTAATTCCTTTTCATCCTTTGAATTGTAGAAATTTGCAGGCTCAATCCTCGATCTTCAAAAGCTTGGCAAATAAGGTCCTTGAATCATCTTTTCGTCTTTTACTTCGTCTTTTGTTATGAAAATCCCTTGAAAGCTCGTATTTGTCTCAAATGTACCTATATTACCTGAAAATACACAAACACCAAATACACGCGTAATTCTGATAATTAACAGTTTAATATAATGTATTTGACTGTGTTTTGAGTGGTTTATGGATCATAATTGATGAGTGTTTTCACACTTATCAGTATGATCAAGCTATCTATCTGTGAATGAATATATCTAATCATAGCTCAGATTCTATGAACATAAGGTGAGTTCATAGCCTCACTTCTAAATTCTTTCTAAATGATTTCAAAACCCGTGAGGGGGATATATGCTCAAAATAGAATACAAGTGTATTTGGTATGCTTTCCAGATATGATTCATTGACACTATGTTTACAGCTGCCTATGAAAGTTCCTTTTTAATTTTGAAGCGCTATCATTTCTTGGAATGAGCGCTAATATCGTAAATAGTACTATTGGAGACTGACATCTCCTGTCTGGGCAAGTCGCACTTGCTAGCACCTTAGTGGTTAAACAGGCATACTTTATTTTGCTAATTAGGATAGTTTGGCAGACTTCCTCATAAGGGCAAACTGTTGGTTCCTATTTCTAGTCGCGATATCATGAGCTTAGTGCAATTAAATCATCATTTTATTCAAACTTACGAGCAAATAACAACGTAGCTCAGGAAAAAGGATCTTGTATTCAAACTGATTTTTAAACCTATGAATTCACTCAACCTTTGTGTTGACTTTAAGCATATATCTCAGATAAATGGTGACTGATAGCATGGAGCAGCACGAGGATGGCATGAAGAGGCACAAGACTGAAATTATTCTAGATTTTCGGAACCTCATATTGTAAAACTCTGATTTTTTAATGAAATATAAAGAAAGTTGATTTCATCACTCTTTTGAGTTGTTTTCTATTATTATGACTTGTGTTCTATGAAGCAATACCCTAGATCAATGTTCCGATGCGTAAAGGTAAAATGGGGGTGTTACAGATTGGTACTCAGAGCCATGGTTATATAGAAGAAGAAATAAAATCTTGACTATAACTACTTTTAAAATAATTTCAAGAAAGTACTCCGTGCCAATGCTAGTGCTGCTACAAGAATGAGTGTACTAATATTCCCCAGGATTATGTGTAAGTTTATTTTATATTATGCATAAGAGATTTCATGTTTAGATACCATGTTTATGTGTAACTACTTGTGAGTAAGTAATAAGTTAGGATTTATCGACGTCTCTAGCAATAGGTATCCCTATCTCCCTCCTATTATCATCTTATCGGATTCTCAAGATGAGCGTTCTACAAGTGTTCCTAATAACTTTCCAAAGTATATTTCCACTCTCCCGATGAATAAACCTTATGATACTTCAGAAAATACACCCAAAGATCAGAAAATCCCAAAATTCGTTTTACCCGTTAATGACGACCCCTATATGCAAGTTATACGAGCATATACTGAAAAAGTAGATTTTACACCTCGACACCAAGATTTTCCATCACCTTACCCTATTAACATACCATCACCTATATCTGAAACCTTACCTAATAATACCTATGAACAACAACTTATAGATGTCCTACCCTATATGAAAGAATTTCCTCCCGAGCGTATTAAAGATCTTGAAGATAAAGTTGAAGGGCTTAGGAAAGTCCGAAGAATTATACAACGAGATTTTGAGAAGTTAGAAGGAGATTTTGAAGAAATCAAGGCTAAGTTGTGGAGAAGACAAATGATACACGATGAAGAAATTGTTCAAGATCGACTGAAGATTTCTACTCTTGAGTTAGTCATTGAGGACATTCAAGTTAGACATCGAGCCAACACACGAAGTCTTTTTGATGCCATCGAAGAACTTAAGAATGAGAGATGAAAAACATTAGACTAGAAGTTGTAAATACTTTCAACTTTATGTCTTTACTTTTATGTTAACAGAGAAGCTTGTCCTGTTAGTATAAACAAGGCAAGTTGTTAATAAATAAAAGTCGTGTTTTCTCATCTTGTCGTTTCATATTTATTTTTTAGGAGTAAGAAACCCATATTTCTTGGTTTTCTCATAAATGATTATGAATTAAATTGTGTTAATTCAAGAAGAAAGCATATACTTGACAAAGTATATATTCTTTAGAATTTCTGTTATCTTCTATGATAATGATAATTATCAAGTTGAACAAAACCCGCAAGTTTGAAGAAAGAGAAAGAAAACTCCCCAAGTTTTATAGAAATATTATATTCTCGACTTTTGTCCATCAAAAGATTCTTCTATAAGATATGTAAAAGAGAAGCTTGTTCTGTAAGACGAGTTTTAAAATTTTCCGTTATATTCCTCCATTCCATATCATGGAAAAATTATGTTACGATTATGCATGAGTCATATCTTTATAAATCCGTGGTAAACTTTAAAATTATATTTCATAGTTGGATTTATTATCCTCAGATATGAATGATAATCATCATATTAAGTTTCCCCTACACCCTACCAAATAAACCCAAAAGATATAGCTTGTGTTCGATAAGCATTTATATGTATCCATATACATATGTGACAAATGTTTTCTGATATGAGTATACCTTGAATTCTGAATTGTTTATATTCTTTCCCCTCATTCTAAACCCTAAAAAGTATTTGACGAAGAATTGACGATAACGTGGCTGCAATCCTGCAAGTGCAAACTGACAATAAAAAATATTATTCGGAAGACACTCGATGACTAGTTAGTTTTTTATATCCAAGGAAGAAAAGATGCTATTATTATCACCCATTGGATTAAAAGAGCCAATTAAGTTTCCTATCGTATTTTGAAATTATAAAATGAAGCTTGCTATAAGAAGATAGCACTTCGTCAGTTATCTTGGTAAACTCTTTATACTCAACCCATGGAGATAAAAGGAGTACATAAGATCGTTTGATTAAATTTCAAATATTTCTTAGAAAGATGATCGAGAAGATGAAAGAAGAACTCCACTATCTAATGATAAAAAGGAATTAACCTCAAGACATACACGAGGAAATTTCAAGAGTTAGTAGGGTAAAATCCTATTCCGTAGAATGAGAAAAGCCTTCATCAGAAGATTTTATCATGAAATTATGTCATGGAATTTCATCTGAAATTCTATTAAGAAGACTTCATCAGAAGATTTTGTTAGGAATTTTATCAAAGATTTTATGGAAATATTACCACTTCCAAAAACCCTAAATTATTGGAAGAAGTCATTAACATATTCCAAAAGTTAATGAGCAAGGTAATTAAGCACAATCCTGTGCAAAAATCGGAAAAATCTTAAGCGTAAACTCGGCAGTGAATGAACGTCCGTAGAGTCTAGTAAACCAGAACATAGGAATTACTAATCCAACCTACGGTGAATATGATGGAAATTTTCTTCTGTGTAAGTGTTAGCCTCAAAATATTGAGTCAAACAAGAATGATCGGTCATAGGTTTATTATGTATCGTATATTAGAACGTTGTAATAGGTAGTAGATTAGTCGTGTATAACAGGCTTAACTTTAAGCTAAGGTTCATTCATAAGTAACCAAAGCCCAAAAGGAAAGCCCGGCCCATGTAGTATAGTCCATACAAGCCCACATGTAGGGGGACTATAAATACCCTTCCTAGCATGTTAGGAAGGGTGTTGGTTATTCATTTTCTCTAATCTAATATCACCTAGTTTCTCCAACCATTCTCTCTACTTTCTCTCACTACTTTCTCTCTCTAGAATTCATCTTCTTCATCTAATTTCTTTCTTTAAATCGTGTTATATCATCTAAAACTATGGGACAATAATTGGTATCAATCGCCATGGGGTAGTTTTGTGATTGGTTGTTGTGTTTTCATTTGATTCGTTTGATTTAATCCTTCTTTCATCTACGAATTCAAGATTTTTTTGTGTTTTTTAGTGTTCTTCTATTCGTATACCTTCTTTACTGTTGTTTAGTGATTTGGGTATCTTGATTTTAGGTAAAACACAAATCTTTTGGCTCAAAAGTTAAGAATTATCTTGGTTCAACTTTGTGAAATTCACTGCCATTGTTTCCATCGGAAAAGTACAGGTAAGTACGCTCGATCGCAATAACCAAGGGTTTTACTTTGCGATCACTGGTATTCGGATACCTTATTCCGACGATTTATTCCGATCGCTCATTGCGATCGCGGATTGCGACGGTTTTTAAGGTTTGTTGAAAAGTTACTTTGTCCAAATTTTTTTGGCCATATTCCGATAGAAGGGTATTGCGACAAGAACATTGTGATAGAAGGGTCATTGCGACAGGAACATTGCGATAGGAGGGTCACATTCTGATACAATATTCCGATAGGTTATTCCGACAGATCATTCCGACAGCATTCCGATAGCCTACATTCCGACAGCCTACATTCCGACAGCCAACATTCCGATGGACATTCCGATGGCACATTCCGATGGACATTCCGATGCTATATTTCGCTTAATTTTGTTCGAGTATTTTTTAGACTTAGCCACCATCTAGACTAATCCCGGAACATAGTTTACACGAAGATCAAAAAAAAAATCGACCCAAGTAAAATTTATTTTTTCCTAGACCATTTTTAGGCCATTTAAGCTTCGATTTCAAATTTTGGCGATGCGAAAAAATTTTCGACCAAAAATTCAAATTTTCGGACAAAAATTCAAAATTTTAGGCCATTTTTAGGTTTTATTTTTCGTTAAACTTTTCATTTTCCAAACTTTTTCCCTACTAATTATTGGCTATTTCTAACTCGTTTTCAAAATTTGGTTATTCAAAATTTTTCGGTTTACCATTTTAGTCGGACTAAGGAATTTATTGTCGGACTGAGAAAAATAGCAATTTTCGGAATTTCAACACCAACTCAATCACACCATATCTACTTAAGATCCAAAGTCACTTCATCCTCTGAAACACTCATTATGGATTCCGTAACACAAGATGTGCATGCACTCAAATCCAAGATGTCGGTTACAAAAGAACGATGCATGACACACTTTAGATCACTCCAGTCACACCTTCAAGTTATTTCAAATGACGATTTAAAAGGCACTCGCGTCGAAGTTGGATTCAAACGGGTATTCATGTCACTCACTGGACAAGATGTTGAGACATTCACAAGCACAATGCTACTCAATGTAGATCACCTTGAACAACAACTTGCCAACGATGAATTTCAAGAGGTTGAACCCATAGATGCCGTTTTGGTTCTCGAGAATCAGTTTCAGCAATTCTTTGACACACAGGTCTCTGTGCACTATGATCGAGAATTCATAAACAAATACTTCTTTGAATACTCAGTTAGAAGTTCTAGAATTCAAGGAGACATTTCTTCAACACATGAGTGCTATAAGGAAGTCCATTGCTGAAAGAACACGTCATAAACTAAAAGTTGAAAGAAGGGTGAATAACAGATTAATGCAGCAGAACGAGAGAAATGTAGATGATGGTCAAACATCGGATGCTTGTTCGATTGGCACAGAAAGCAGCGGGACATAATCAGAAAAGCAGCATACCAGCAACAACTCAGGGAATGATCAAGCAACCGACGATGCAGATATCAGACCCATATATGATGAGGAGCCAATGGCTGAGGTACAATTAAATGTTGTGTATGATGATCATCAATATATTGATTCTAAGATTCATGAGCTTGAAACTATGTTAGCTCAAAAGACAAAAGATTTTGAGGATGCCAAACTCGAGTTTTCAAAGAAAAATGACAAATTTGAAGCTTATTTTGAAAAACTTGAAAAAGCAAACGTTGTTCTTGAACAAAAATGGATTGTAAGATTCAAGATTCTAATGCGGAAAAAGAACATTTTGTGAAACAAATAAATTTGTTAGAATCAAAGTTGGCTTCTCGAAATCCAAGCACTCCGCCTGCTTCAGTAAGTGAAATATCTGTGCAACCTATCGACACTATAGATAGTAATGAAACGAATGCTGATAACGACATATTTGATAATATAAACATTAAGTTAGAACAACGTGTCGCTCAATTACTTCTACAAAATGAGCAATTAAAAGCTCAGATTCAAGAAAAGTTTTTTGCATTAACAGCGGTGAAAAATGAATTAAGGAAGCTAAAAGGAAATAGTGTGGATACTAAGTTAGCAAATCAGTTAATCTTGGGGAAACCTCCTACTCAACCATTCAGAAACCGCTCAGTTGCTAGACAACTGAATGCGTTTAAATCTGACCGACCCAAAACATCGAACTCGAGGTTTGCATCCCAAGTTGACGTGCGTAGCAATTTGCCAAAAACAGTCACTCCACTATCTAGATCCCCCTTAACCAAATTTGCCAATGCAAAACCCTATCACATGAATGCTTAGCTCCAAGAACATGCCTCAGAGTAGTTCAAATGACACGGGTCATAAAATCTGTCTAGAGGATGCTAAGATACAGACACAAGCAAGAGATAGGACCCAACCGAAACCTAGGAGCGCTAATCACACATCTAGGAATTCTAGACCCTTCTATGATGTGCCCAAATCAGCCTATCCTAGGAACACTAGATCCTTATCAGATGCTAAGCATTTTGTTTGCACGAAATGTAAAAAATGTGTGTTTAATGCCATTCATGATGATTGCATCACGAAAGTCCTGAACAAGGTGAACCAAACAGCTAGAGCATCTCAAAGATGGAACCCTATAGGAAATAGTTTTTCTCCAATTAAGTCTTCCGCTGTGCATGAGAAAACTACGTTTCCTAGACCTTGTATTCAGTGGATACCAACGGGTAGAATCTTCAAAACAACTAGTCTTAAATGAGTTCCTACTGGAAAAATATTTCCCTCTAGTACGACAAAGGTTCACTGTGAACCCCCACATGGTTCTCACAAAGATATCACTAACAAATATACAAGCATACAAACTACTGATGAAAGTGCAGGTAATCAAGTAAAGGTTCAACAAGAACATAAAGGTTTTCCTTATTCATACCGTTCAACAAAAGACACTCTCAGAGTTTGGTTGCTCAAGAAACAAATATCAGAGAAATATGTGTCTCAGGGGTTTCACAAGTAAGCAACACAAGGGCACTTGAACAAAACAGTTTAAGTCCCGATCCACAACGACAAACGACTTCCGTTCACAACCGCACGAAACTCGAAACTCAAGACCACAGCAATGAACCGTCAAGTTCAAAGCTGGTTCCTGAACATGTTCCTAGAGCAGATATGACAGTGGACACGACACTTGAAGAGTTGGAAACGTTATATGTACCAATGTTTGATGAATATTTCACGGGGGAGAAACATGTTGTATCAAAGTCTTCCGTTGTCACTCATGATACGAATGATGCTACCAATCATCATCAACAAAAGGATACAACTTTATCCTACAACATCCACAACTACCGTCATTGCTCCAGAGAACACTAATCAAGCAGACGATGCATTATCTGACGAAGACGAATTTATCAACCCATTCGGTACACCGGTACACGAAACTGGAGAGTCTTCCACTCGCCATGTTGATCCGTAAAATATGCACACGTTCTATCAACGACATCCTTCAACACATCATTGGACCCGAGAACATCCTTTGGTTCAGGTAATTGGAAACCCTTCACAGCCTGTTCGTACAAGACGACAACTAGCCACCGATGGCGATGTTTGTATGTTCGCACTCGCCGTGAGTACAGCTGAACCAAAAAACATCAAAGAAGCCATGGCTGATCATGCTTGGATTGAATCGATGATGGATGAACTTCAATAATTTGAAAGACTTAAAGTCTGGGAACTTATTGACAGACCATACGATGTGATTCTTTTAAATCTTCGTTGGATCTGGAAAAACAAGATGGATGAAGAAAACACGGTCATCAAGAACAAAGCTAGGCTAGTGGCTAAGGGGTATGGCTAGAAAGAGGGAATTGATTTTGACGAATCATTTGCACCAGTTGCTCGTTTGGAAGCGGTCAGGATTTTCCTTGCTTATGCTGCACATAAGGGATTAACTGTTTATCAAATGGACGTAAAGACAACATTTCTTAACGGTCCTTTGAAGGAACAAGTCTATGTCACGCAGCCGGAAGGATTCGTCAATCCTCATTATCCTGAAAAGGTGTATCGTCTCCACAAAGCACATTATGGACTCAAGCAAGCTCCAAGGGCGTGGTACGATGAGCTCTCGAAATTTCTGGTATCCAAAGGTTTCTCAAAAGGTTCCATTGATCTAACGTTTTTCACTTATAAATATGGGGATGACATTTTGCTTGTGCAGATTTATGTTGATGACATTATTTTAGGGTCTACAAACCCAAAACTTTCAAAATGGTTTGAAAAAGTAATGCACAGTAAATTTGAAATGTCAATGATGGGCGAACAAAAATTCTTTCTTGGAATTCAAGTTCACCAATCCTCAAGTGGTATCTTTATAAACCAAGCTAAGTATTGTCAAGAGATAATCAAAAAGCATGGTATGACTTCATGTGACCTCGTTGGGACACCATTATCAACCACATCCCTAGATGCTGATTTGGAGGGTTTACCCATAGATCAAACGAGATATCGTTCCATGATCGGGTCCCTCATGTACTTGACAGCAAGCAGACCTGATAGTCATCATGCTATTGTGCACGATATCAAGCACGACCCACTGAAAATCACCTCAAGGAGGTTAAACGGATCTTTCGGTACCTTAAGAATACCATTCACATGGGACTCTGGTATCCGAGGGAAACCGGTTTCTTTCTAACGGCCTATTCAGATTCTGATCATGCAGGGTGTCTTGATACACGCAAAAGTACTTCTGGTGGTGCAAAATTTCTAGGTCAAGATAAGCTTGTGGGATGGTCTTCCAAGAAGCAGGATTGCACATCATTGTCATCAGCCGAAGCGGAGTATGTGTCTCTATCTGCGTGTTGTGCTCAAGTTCTTTGGATGAGAACACAACTTACGGATTATGGCTTCCACTTTGATAAAGTACCTATGTACTGTGACTTGAAGTCCGCCATAGCCATCTCCTGCAATCCGGTACAGCATTCCCGCACGAAGCACATTGATGTTAGATATCACTTCATAAAAGAACAAGTTGAAAAAGGTATCGTTGAACTATACTTTGTTGGAACGGATTACCAATTAGCCGACTTGTTTACGAAAGCTCTGTCAAAAGATAGGTTTGAGTACCTCGTTAGGCAAATTGGTATGAGATGTTTAACTCCAGCAGACCTGGAGATTCTGGAAAAGGTGCCTGCTTGATTTATCCTTCAAACAACTACTTGTAAATATCATTGAAAAAAAGCAAAATACAAAAATATAAAATATATAAAAACAAAACACAAAATTAAAAATCTTTCAAAATCCTAAAATATTCTTCTCGACATGTCTTTCAGTATCGATAATATGGACGTGCCTAGAAATGTTGCTCAATAACGACACGGGTGTGTACATAAAGCTCAAATGAAAGTTGTAAATATTTTTCAAAACATGTCATTTCTTCTTTAATAAAGGAAATTGTCTATTTTGGACAATATTTCCAAACAACGGATAGTGCAATCTATCACGGGTTGAGCTTGTCACAAAACATTCAACGTTTTAAGCTCAACACAATGGCTTGTAATCACTTTCAGATTGCAACCCGGATCAATATTCACGGGGGAGTGTACGATTTAGTGCGCTTACCCTCAGCAAAAGAAGAGAAATCTTCTTAAACTTGAGTGGATTCGTCAAGGCATTCAAAGTCTATGAACTCAAGTTTATGCTTTAGAAAAACCTCTTCGCCAAAAAGAAATAGGATTTTTCAAAAAGCGTTGAACACAATTTTTTCAAGAATTTCTCAATGATTATTCAAAATCTTTTAAAAATTGTGTGTTCAACAACTCCCATCCTCAAAAAGCGAAATGTGGATCATATCCTCACAATGACAATTCAATTGGATCAATTTTTGAGAGGGAGCATTTCAACTTCATGCAAAGATTGACACATCTTTCTCCTGATGATTTTCAAGACTATTTTTCAAAATATATTTTAATCAAATTTGGTATCTCTAATATCAAAAGATTTTATATATTAGAGATAGGGGAGAAAATGTGATTAAAATGTGATCTTATATAGACTCAAGCACTTTAACTCTTACCTACATGTGTGAAATACTTTCAATTATCGATGCACACGTGAAGGGGGGAGATTTTCTGAAACGACAAAACTATTAAGGTGTTAAATGTTTTTCAAACACCTTGTTAGACATTTGAAGTGGTTTTCATGGTTACGATCAAATACCCACAACATCTTTAATTCACAACGTTATTGGTGTCAAAAGGGTGGTTAGGTTTAAGTCCTATGATCCAACCAGAACCGGAGGGATCTTCCCAGGGACAATCCAATAGATTATTAGAAGTCCTTAGGAAAGATGGAGTAGAATGTGAACATAGCTGAATGCTGACTAAGTACTGATGCTAACACTGGAACAATCACAACAAGGTGCTAGTAATGATGTCTTGGTAAGCATTGAAGGGGTTGAAGAATGAAAAAGAAATGTAAGGATAAAGAATGTAAAGAAAGAAGCCCTCCATACAACTTAGGCAGAAACCGGGTCAACACATCATGAAGAAAATCTCTTCATAGACCCAGTGATGAAGTGCACAACCCTTTCCTAGCTACTCAGGCTTCTCTCAAAAGAAGTTTGTTTTATTGTCACGTAGAACAACATGACTTCTATTAGCTTTCTCATTCCGAGATAATTGATATTGAATAGGTGGCATCTGCTCCAGCCTCCGACCACTAAAAGTGCACAAATCGAGTCTAGAGCCAAGAGATCAATCAAATCTCGTTAGGACACATGGATGAAGATCAAGAGAGTCCTACGCTATATCCTTGCAATATTGCTAGAACACTCAGAGTAATACTACTTAGTATTCACAATGATGAGTGGAAATCATTCCAGTGCTAACATCAAACAGCACTGTGGTAGGTCATATGCAAGATTCTTTATAAATTGAACATGTGTAAAACTGAAAAGCAACAGTGGTTTGATTTTGAATTGATTCAAACTCGTTTCAGGTTTCTACGCAATATCTTTATGGTCTTGCCAGAACATTCAGAGTGATATTCATTAATGTTCACAGTGACGAATGGAAATCCTTCTAGCGTCAACATCAAACAGCGCTACGATAGGTAACTTGCGACATTCTTATGAATCAAGCTTGTGTCAACTAGAAAGCAACAATGGTAAGATTCTTAATGAATCAAACTTGTTCCAGGAATTTGAATTGACGACTTTAATCAAGCGGATATATATCCAATTGATTCACTCTTTATGTTCGCAGTCTTGCTTTGAGACGGTTGAGTAAAGAGAACGGCTAGTACAGCCGCGAAAGCCTGTCAAGGAGATTCTTAATTGAATATACCTAATCACAGGTACGGTATTTAATATCGTATAACGGTCTTCACCGACTGGAGGTAAAACGCTACCGATTTAGGACGAATGTCAAAGCCATTCAGTCCGTGTCTATGTTTTGTCTGGAGAAGGTGGCGTCACGGTGTACTCAGCAAAGTCAAAGATTCAAAACCACATACTCATGCCTGAAGATATATTCAACAATTAATAGTGTGAGCATGTGGATGAAGACACAAGATCGCAAGATGGCAAAGACAAGTCAAGGATGATTTGAAGATCTCAAGATCAAAAGACAAAGTCGAAAGACAACGACAAAGGCTCAAAGATCACAACATGAAGGAAAAGGACTACTGTTACACGTTCAAGACTCATTTATAGCGAGATTAGTAATCTCTACAAATTTCCTAAATGACCAAGGTTTATGACCTCTCATTATAGGAGATTGTTAGCCTCAAAATATTGAGTCAAACAAGAATGATCGGTCATAGGTTTATTATGTATCGTATATTCAAACGTTGTAATAGGTAGTAGATTAGTCGTGTATAACGGGCTTAACTTTAAGCTAAGGTTCATTCATAAGTAACCAAAGCCCAAAAGGAAAGCCCGGCCCATGTAGTATAGTCCATACAAGCCCACATGTAGGGGGACTATAAATACCATTCCTGGCATGTTAGGAAGGGTGTTGGTTATTCATTTTCTCTAATCTCATATCACCTAGTTTCTCCAACCATTCTCTCTACTTTCTCTCACTACTTTCTCTCTCTAGAATTCATCTTCTTCATCTATTTTCTTTCTTTAATTCGTGTTATATCATCTAAAAATATGGGACAACAATAAGAAATGCACCCTGCATCACATAGAACTTTGCACCATCCGGTGGCAGATTTTCAAGATAGTAGATCATTGGACTAGGATTTGTAAGGGCAAATGACCTTATAAATCATATGCTTGGTAAGATTGTTCTGTATTTTATAGGGAATAAAATACCATCTTTTATTTTAACGTCGTTCGTATCTAGGAAACCGTATTCTTAGATTTTACCTACAAGACATCTTACACACGCCAACGAAAAGGAAACTTAAGGGTAGAATATATATATTCGTGTTATGTCGGAAATTTCTAAGTCAATGATTTACATTCTGTTTATTTGATTGAACTAGGACGCTTCTTTAGTCAAATAAATAAATCTAAATCACCAAATTTATGATTTCTTCCTTGCATAAAGTTAGACGCATCTTTATGTTAGTAAGAATTTATAAATGGACTTAAAGAGATTTTATATAAGACAAATATAGACCTGATAAAACTGAAATACTTGTGTTCTTAAACTGTATGCTTTTACTGTAGAAATGTAAATCTATGCTTATATTTTTAGAGAGAGAAAGAGATAGAAAGATGGTTGATTTCACACTTCTAGAGAGAGAAAGTTAAAAGGAACTATGTGAAAAATATGAAAACCACACCACCCTCTCCATCAAAGGAGAGGGTTTATATACCCAAGCCCAAGTGATGGGCTTGGGTTTACATTAGGCCGCCGGCCCATACACTTCATGGGCTCGGTTTTGGGCTTTGTTTGATAAATGTAAATAACTAAACTACGAGCTATAACATTGACTATCGTTGGAGTGACCGATCCTTTCTAATACGTAAAGCATATTTCCAACAATCTCCCCTAAGGGAGGTCACTCCAAACAAGGGCGTTACCCGAGTTACAATAATGAAATAAACCTAGCATACTATGCTTGTCTTGAGCTCGTAGTCTTCGTCTTTCCTTTTCTTTTTCTTTTCTGGTGAACATGCTGATGTGATCTTTGATATCAATCTTTGAGCATTAATCTCTTGCCTTGATCTCGTGCATCCATCGCTTGTGATCTTCGCCTCTTCGTGACACCATGTCCCACATACTTATACCTTCGTAATTCTTGAAAGCTTCAGAGTTCGATACAGCGGAAGACTTAATTTTTAGGCTTTCTTGAATTAAATGAGATATTAAGTGCATAAAGTATAAGCATGCGGGGACGACTTCTTCTTGGATCCCGCAACGCCACCGTCTTCAAATGCCGCAACATATGTAGACACGAACGAAATGGCTTTGAACATTTCATTCTAAATCGGTAGCATTTTACCTCCGGTCGGTGAAGACCGTTAGACGATATTAGATATCGTACCCGTGACGGATAGTTTCAATTAAGTAACTTCCTGACAGGATTTCGCGGGTAAACCCGTTCTCTTTATTCGACCGTCCAAATCTGACTGCGAACATAAAGAGTGAATCATTTGAATAATAATATCCGCATGATTTGAAGCCGTCAATTCATGTTCCTGGAACAAGTGAAATTCAATTAAGAACCGCACCATCGTTGCTTTCCAGTTGTCACAAGCTTGATTCGTATAGAATCTTGCAAGTTACCTACCAAGTGCTGTTTGAGGTTAACACTAGAAGGATTTCCACTCATCACTGTGAACACTAGGGTATCACTCTGAGTGTTCTGGCAAGATCACTGAGATATTGCGTAGAGGCCTGGAACGTGTTTAAATTCAGTTAAGAATTAAACAATTGTTGCTTTCCAGTTATCACAAGTTTGATTCATAAAGAATCGCACAAGTCACCTACCATGAGCTTTTTGATATTCGCTCAAGAAGGATTTCCATCTTCATTGTAAATACTTTCGTATTACTCGGATGTTCAGGCAAGATCATGAAGATTTTGCGTAGGATTCTTAAAATCTTTCTTACTTTTCACAGTGTGTGAAGAAGCAAGGAAATATGAAAGTGTGTCCTAATGAGATATTTGATGATCTCAAATGGCTCTAGACTCGATCGTGCACTTTGGATTTTAGTAATCGGAGGCTGGAGAGGAGTGCCACCTTTTCAATACCAATTTATTCGGAGTGAATAAATCAATAGATAACGTGTTATCTCCGTGTGATTAAAACAAATACCTTTTGAGAGATATCTGAGTTAGCTGGGATGGGTTGTGCATTGCATCACTGGGTCCATGATGTCTGTCTTCAATATCGAGAGTCATTAAAATGATCTCAATAGCATATGTATTGACCCGGTTTCTGCCTAAAGTTGTAAGGAGAGCTTCTTTCTTTACACCCTTTATCTTTACAATTCTTTTTCATTCTTCAACCCCTTCAATGCTTACCAATATGTCATAACTAGCACCTTGTTGTGATTGTTCCAGTGCTAACTTAAGTACTTGGTCGGCATTCAGCTGCGTTCACAATCTTTCTCCAACTTTCCTAAGGACTACTATTTCTAGCTATGGAATGTCCTTGGGAAGATTCCTCCGGTTCTGGAAGAATCATAGGACTTAACCTATCCTACCATCCTTATGTCACCACAATCTTCATCGTCGTTAAATAAATGGGTTATGGGTAAGCATATGTCACCATGAAAATCCATTTTGATATAGCAAATCCGTTTTGCTCCCCCTTAACATATGCCACGATATTCGAAAACATTTCGCACATGTCGGGATGAGCCAGCACATGAAGTCAAACCATTTGTGATAATATCCCATATTAAATCACATTTTCTCCCCCATATTAAAAATATTAACCCAATCGATGTTTTTAATGTCAATTGATTTAATGTAGTTTTAACAAAGGTTTTGGGAAGAAAAATGCGAGTCCGTTTTATCTTCATGATAACAAACATATGAGATATGATATCGATTTGTAACAAGATCACATATTCACCATGTTAAAAAAGAATTGACAAGGTTGGACCTTATAGATGAGAACATCATATGATAAGATCAAATGGTTCTTGTCAGCATATGTTGGTCGCCTCGTCACGTCTGAAGTCATCTCTTCACACCACATGTACGATTGGTATTGTTGTCTTGACACCAACTTGTGAACTTGGCACGTTCGGCATCAAAGATTCTGAATGCTTGACAATTGCTCCCCCTCAATTGTTGACCCGTGTTCTATCGAAAGAGATGTAGTCGTCGTTTGAGTAGTCGCATCGTCGAGTATGTAGATACCAATTGTAGATATCATGGTTGTAGAGATGATAGCTTCATGAAAACAAGACTTCTCTTGTTTTGACAAATAAATGCACTGAAACGTACATGGATTTGTGTTAGACCAAGTTATAAAGTAAACTTGATCCTTTACAAGGTTTTAAAGTAAACCTTGCCCGAGAAAATTAATTCCCGTTGTTAGACAAAGCTTTCATAAGAAATACCTGACTTTAATGTGAAAACCGGGTTGCAGTCTGAAATAACTACAAGCCATTTAGGCATGTTTTATGAAATATTTACAACTTTTGTACGAACTCTATTTATGGCGCCGTGTCAATATTAATCAACATTTCTAAGGCCGTAAATATTATCGTACCAAAAGACATGCCTTTGAAAAATAAAGTAAAAATATTTTTGGATTTTTCTGAATTTTTCAATTTTTATGGTTTTTATATGGTTTTATATTTTTGTATTTTGCTTTTGAAGATAAAAATATAAACAATATATACAAATTATACCAAGGATACGGAGAATAGTTTTACCACCACTATTCTTTCGCTTCATCTGCTAGTTCCTTAAGAGTCTCAGGCGAGAAGGTTCTCATTCCTAGCTTGTCGGCCAAAAATTCAATTCGAGCGCGATCTAAAGCCTTCGTGAAAATATCCGCCAATTGATACTCAGATCGGACAAAGTAAAGCTCGATTACTCCATTTTCCACTTGCTCCTTGATGAAGTGGTAGCGAATGTCAATATGCTTCAACCGGGAGAATTGAACATTGTTGCAGCATAAGGCAATTGCACTCTTGTTGTCACAGTACATCGGAATTTTGTTGAAACCTAGACCATAGTCAGTTAATTGCGATCTCATCCAAAGAATTTGAGCACAGCAACCGGACATAGCTATGTATTCTGCTTCCGTACTTGAAATTGCAGCGCTTTTCTGCCTTTTCGATGCCCAACTGATTAGTCGATCTCCTAGTAGTTGCAAAGTTCCACTCGTGCTACGCCTGGTATCTTGACAACCCGCGTGATCCGCATCTGCATATGCCATTAGTGCAATAGAAGAGTCCTTCGAATACCAAAGTCCCCGATTAATGGTTCCTTTAAGATATCGAAAGATCCTTTTAACAGTAGCTAAGTGTAATTCAGTAGGCCTAGTTTGATACCTGGCACACATACATATAGCAAACTGAAGATCAGGTCGGCTGGCTGTGATATACAGAAGAGTACCGATCATTCCACGATAAAGTGTCGGATCAACGGCAACTCCATGTGGATCTGCATCAAGCTTAGTTCGTTCCGCCATTGGAGTATCCACGGGGTCGCAAGATTCCATCTTATATTTCTTAAGCGATTCAAGGGCATACTTGGATTGATTTATAAAGATGCCTCTGGGACTCTGAGATATTTGAAGACCTAAGAAGAATGATACCTTGCCCATCATTGACATCTTAAACTTGGAAGACATGAGTTTCCCAAACTCATCCGATAAGGTTTGGGTCGAGGCTGCAAATATAATATCATCAACATATATTTGTACCATAATCATATCTTTACCTCGTTTCTGAATGAACAGCGTGGGATCCACCTTGCCTTTAGCGAAGCCTTGCGTAATGAGGAATTGTGATAGTAGATCATACCATGCGCGTGGAGCTTGCTTCAACCCATAAAGAGCCTTCTTAAGCTTGTACACATGATTAGGATAATTAGGATTCACAAAACCATCTGGTTGTTGAACATAGACCTCTTCCTTGAGTTCACCATTAAGAAATGCCGTCTTCACATCCATCTGATAGACGATCATATTCATGTGGGCTGCATAAGCGAGGAATAGTCTAATAGCTTCCAAACGGGCAACAGGTGCAAAGGATTCCATAAAGTCGATGCCCAATAGTTGCTTGTATCCACGAGCTACTAGTCGAGCTTTGTTCTTCAATATTCCGCCTAACTCATCGAGTTTCACCTTGTAAACCCATTTCAAAGTGAGTAACTGCACTTGATCCGGGCATGGGACAAGTTCCCAAACATCAAGACGTATGAATTCGTTAAGTTCTTCTTGCATAGCTTCTATCCAACAGGATTGAGTAAAAGCTTGTTGTCATGTCTTAGGTTCAACTTCAGTGAGAAAAGCATCAAAGTGACAAAACATTGCACTTTCTTGTAACTGACTTCGTGTGGATACCGGGCGATTAGGGTCACCAATAATAGAATCTATAGGATGATCCTTTGTCCACTTGCTGTCATGTTCACGAATCCGTGGATTGGAGTAAACTGTAGAAGGAGCTTCCTCTGAGGTGGACGACCCGGCTTGATTAGGGTCGGGAAATGGTACACCAAAGAATAGAAGTTCACGCATTTGAGCGAATTCCAAATCGTGATCATCATCATCCTCTTCATCATCAATGGGCATGACATGGGTAGTTGAAACATGTGTTGCTTGAGAATTACTTGTTGAGGGTATATCTAGACCAATTGTAGGTGCAGATGTATCTGATTGTGCTTCGGTTGCTGGAGCGACAACTTCGGTTACCGGAGCTATTACCTCAGGTTCTGGAGCAACAATACTTGGAGGAGTAAAGAATTCATCAAAGAACGGTTGAAACAACGTATCCCATTCAGTCCTAGAAGGTGGTGTAAATGATGATGAAGTAGGGTTGTTTGGGACAAGACCAGAACTAATGTTACTGGGTCCCATTTCATGAAGTGCGGGTTCAGAGCTGCTTTGCTCAGAAGCCATTGCTGTCAGCTCATCAAAATCAACATTCATAGTTTCGAGAATCTTGCGAGAGTTACGGTTGTAGATTCGGTATGCCTTCTTTGCGGGTGCGTAACCAGTGAAAATACCAATATCAGCCTTTGGTTGAAGTTTTCCCAAATTGTCACCATCATTATTTGGATAGCAAAGAGAACCAAATACATGAAGATATGATAAATCTGGTACTTTTCCATGGAGAAGGTCATAAGGTGTTTTACCATGGCGTTTACGAATTAGTGACCGGTTTTGGGTGTACACTGCGGTAGATACTGCTTCTGCCCATAAAAACAATGGAGCCTTTGCGTAAATTAACATCGTTCGAGCAGCTTCCATAAGTGTGCGATTTTGCCTTTCAACGACACCGTTTTGTTGTGGAGTGCGTGCAACTGATGTTTCATGAGATATGCCAACTTCTTCATAATAATCACGCAAGATTTGGTTCACAAATTTGGTTCCATTATCTGTACGAATGCGTCGGACAGTAGTGTTGAGACGCACTTGAATCATCTTGAGAAATCTGATGATGAATTTAGGTGCCTCATTTTTTGCTTTAAGAAATTTCACCCATGTAAACCGAGAGTAATCATCGACAATGACGAGGATGTACTTTTTGCCACTAAGACTTTCAACACGCATTGGCCCACAAAGATCCATATGCAACAGATAAAGTTTCTCTTGGTTGGTGTCTTCAGTCTTGGGTTTGTACGACTTCTTAGTGCTTTTCCCCATTGTACACGCGGAACACAAATGATCCTTGTGAAATGATAGTTTAGGAAGACCACGAACAAGTTCGTTTTTCGCCAAGTGATTAATAGCGTCAAAGTTAAGATGAGATAACCGTCGATGCCATAACCATGACTTAGTCTTCGATGCTTTGGAGAGAAGACATACGGGAGAAGCGGCCATCATGTCTTGTAGAGACAAAGTATACAAATTATTCCCTCGAGTACCTTTCAATAAATCAACCCCTTCCAAATTACGAATGAAGCAGGTATGCTCTCGAAAAGCAACTTCTAGGTTTGCATCACAAAATTGTCCCACAGAAAATAAGTTGTGACCGAGACCTTCCACGTAATACACTCTTGAAATTATAACATTCCCAATATGATATTCACCATAACCCATTATCTTTGCAATATGATTATTTCCAAATCGAACCGTACCAAGAAACTTGCTGACGAAATTTTTGAGCTGAGAGCGATCTCCGGTCATATGCTTGGAGCAACCAGAGTCCAAATACCAGAGAACAATTTGGACCACCTGTTTTCAATAACAACAGTATACAATGCATTGGAAACTATTGGTTCCGGAGTGTTAGCAGATACAAATATAGACTTATCAGAATTGCTAACATTTTTGATACCCTTAGATTTCCGGCGTTTTCTAATGATAGTTTTAGCACTAACAGGTTTTACTATTCCAACTTTCTTAGCTTTTGGATTATTCGCGGGCACTACAGTGGGACTAGACCTATTTAAAGGGCACTTTGTTCCTACAGTAGTGTTGGTGTTCCTAGTTAAAGGACACGCTTGTGTTTTGGTAGCCTTGGTACTCCTAGTTAAAGGGCACGCTTTCTTCACTTCAGTGGGAGTGATCCTAGTTAAAGGGCACATATTTCCTACTATAGTGAAAGTTCTACCAGTGGGGCGCCACATCCAATCAACTTAGGTTAACACTTTCCCAGTCGGTTTCCATTCTAATCCATTTTTCCGGGCATACATCTCATTCACATGGTCAATAAGGCAAGAATCATGACGACTAGAAAACATACATTCATTGCAATTCCAACATTTCAAATTAGAATTCACAATAGGCTTAGAACGCTGCACAACCGCAGAGCCTTTAGGTTTAGCTACATGATTCTTTTTATTCAAAACAGAAATAACATTCCTAGGATGGGCTTCTACTTTCTTCTTCACTTGACTACTAGATGGGGGCAAGATCCTATCATTCTTCTTGTTTCTCTTAAGCTTAGATCTTTGAGCCTTAGTAGTGGTGCTTACTCCTGTAGAAGGCAACACGGGAATATTAGAAGCTGGTTTTGATTTCGCCTTATCTTTAGAGACCAAAGTTTGAGATGGTTTAGTCCTAGGGCCCTTGTTAAGTGGTGTGACGGCTATTAGGTTCCTTTTGATTGCACTAGAGGACGATGCTGAGACAGTGGCTGCGTTATCCACAACATTCTTACCTTTTAGAGTACGAAGTGTTTCCTTTAACTCAGCCAAGACCAGATTCTTATCACAAATTTGTTCCCTCAAATCAGATATTTCCACCGACTTTCGATTCAATTGTTCAATCAACGATTGATTCTTTGCAGTGGTATTAGCACATGCGGGCTTTACTGAATCGAAGAGTCGTGTATTTTTCTGTTTTAAGTTATCAACTTTGGACAAAATCTTGGAAACTCGATTATCTAGATCAAGTTTAAAATTCTCAGCGGCCTCAAGTACGTTCACACAGTTAAGCTCCTTAGATTTCTCTATGTCTATCGGCAAAGATTGAGCAACCTTGTCACTTGGCTGACGCTGTTTTGATTGTAAATTCAATCGAAAATTCTTTTCAAAGTTTGCATCATCGATATTAACTCCTTCGAATGACGTTTCAAAGATTTCTTGAATAAATTGTTGCTTGCATTCAAGCGAAATACAATGTGTTTGAATCTCATCAAAACGTTTTGAAAGCGAAGAATATGAATCTTGAAGCTTTAAAAATTCAGCGTCAGATTCGTGACAAGTACTATCTACCACATTATCCACAGATTCAACATTATGCACAATAGAGTCATTATCAATACTTGTATTCACACAGACAGAAACTATATCATGAGACATCACTTGATTCAGAAGCAGATCATTATGGCGTGAAACCCGTTCTATTTTAAGTAAACTGTTTTCATAAGCATCTTCCATTTCATTGAAAACACGTCTAACTTCTTCTATTTCCAAAAACAAATCTTGATCAATATTACGAAGACAAGCTTTAACATTGTTTACAAACGGAACAATTTCATCTCGAAACGCAGCTCTAGTGTGCTCAAAGTTCCATTCACCTTCCGTTATGGTCGTGGCCGTCGTACTTTCCAAAATGACCTTGTCAAAATCGGCTAAGTGTTGGTGAACCGTATTTAAGTTAACGGACGCCTTACTTACCGGTGGAATTAACTTCGTTAAATCCTTTTTGACGAGTGTAGGAGATGTACTAGGAAGGTTTTCATTTGACAAACTTTGGGGCACAAGAACTGTTAATTCTGCTAATTCCTTTTGTAAGCGAATGCGTGTCTTTTTTAAAAATTGATCTTTGTTATGTTGCTCATAATCAATTGTATGGAATTTTGAAATCATTTTAGAATGAGTTTCATCCCCAAGTGATTGTGTCTCCTCAGTACTGCGAACAAAAGGTGCTTCTTTCGATTTGCCAATTATGGTCATATCATAAAGACCGGGAATATATTCCTGAGCTTGTTTTGCATAACCGGGATTAGGTGGTAAATCTTGAAGACGCTTAAGTTCGAATTCTTTAAATGATTTAGTTAAAAGATGAACCTTTTCTGTGGAAGCGTATTGTTTTAAAATCTGTTTTTCTTTAAATTTAAGAAGTTTGGTAGCGTTAATTTCCGATTCAACCTTTTTAGACTCGAGAGTTTCGAAATCCATTTTAAGTTTCTGAAAATCATTGACAACCGACTCTTTTTCTTTTAATTCATTGTAAAGATTAGCTTTTAATGATTCTATTTCTTTCAAGTGTTCAATCTTTTCAAAACGAAATTGGTCAAATTCAGAACATGTTATTTTCTCTTCTTGAGGGACCATTTCAAAAGTTTTGACCTTTTCTTTATGCAACGCAAGCTCAACAGTTAGGGTGGAATTGGTATTTACAGATTGTCTGAGGGCCATATGCATTTGATCAATAATATGTTTAGGCACCATGACCAAATCATGTTGAGCATAAGATTCCATACCCGTCGTAGCATTTGGTTGAGGTTCACTCAAATGTGTAGGATTGGGTACCACATCATTTGAGTTACTAGTTCCCGAATGCTGTTCGAGGTTGTCATTTTCATGCCCAACTTGATGTTGGTTATCAACAATACTATTAGATGTGGTTGGTACCTCACTGATGACATCAGAACCGTAGTGAGAGAGGTTAGCAACGAGAGCAGCTTGGGCAGAGTGAATGTCATCACAATCAGAATCATATACGTCAAGGTCATCTGCTTGATAAGCTGCATTAGAAGTAGAAACGACTGCAATGCCTTCAGTATCTGCTGCCCCTGGGTCTGCAAGAAATGCTAACTCCTCTGAATCCAAAATCTTCCCCTTAGACTGAGCATCAACCAAATACATCTTCTCACGAAACCATGCATCATCCCTTCTCCTTTTCGGCTGAGTGCATTCCCTAGCCATATGACCTTGTCCTCGGCAATTGTAGCAAGTCACAACCTTCTTAGGACCAATAAGACTCCCATTTCCACTAGCTTGAGAATTCACAGCTTGATTGTTCCCAGTCCTTGTAGGAGGTCCATATGAATTTTGCCTTCCCTGAATAGGTTGCACCGTCACTTGACCATCTTGAACAGTGGCTTGTTGTCGAGGATTTGATGAGGTGCGGAGCTGATTGTTTGTTGGTGGAAATCCTCTAGTTGCAACAAGTTTTGACAAGTAGGCGGTGAGATGGTTTAGAACATCAGTTGGCGTATCATTTGGAGTAAAGACCGGTGCTTAGATTGGTGGAAGTTCATTAGAGTAGAAAGCTTGTGCTGGTTGTGCTTCTATTGGAAAATATCCTTGCTGAGGAGTATAGCCCACTGGAGAAGTGTTGGCTTTTGATGGTGATGTTTGATATGGTGGTTGTTGTTGAAAAGATTGTTGATGAACAC
This sequence comes from Glebionis coronaria, assembly GCA_025667525.1. Classification (NCBI taxonomy): domain Eukaryota; kingdom Viridiplantae; phylum Streptophyta; class Magnoliopsida; order Asterales; family Asteraceae; genus Glebionis; species Glebionis coronaria. The sequence goes on from CM046879.1 coordinate 534,638,185, forward strand.
TTTGTTGATATTCTTGTTGTGGCATCATTGGTGGTTGATAAGATGGTTGTTGTGGTTGCTGATAGATGTGTGGTGGTGGTTGCTGCAAGTATGATGGTTGTTGATAAGTATAAGCCATGTTTTGTTGAGAAGCATACATTGCAAGTGGATCATGAACTTGAGGTGTAGACAACCGAGCCTCGATCACATGGCATTCGTGTTGTTGAAGAAAAGCTTGAAGTTGATCCACATTGGTGTTATGCAAGTCCTTAGCCAATTTAACATCCGTCGCGTATTTTTTCCATTCTGGAGGAAGAGTGTTCAAATACTTGGTGTTCAATTGAAAGGTAGGGATTGCCATGCCATAGATATTAAGCTCATTCAACAATAGGGTAAATCTCAGATAGTAATCATTGAGAGTCTCCCCTGGCACATAGGCAAACTTATCAAAAGTATCATAAAGCTTACACTCTCGTTCTTGTTTAGTTAACGAGGTGCCTTGCATTAGAACACGAATTCTATCCCATAATTCTTTGGCAACTTTATGTTTGCTGACGAGTTTGTAGACATCTGGAGGAAGAGCTTGGAGAATGATGTTTGTAGCATACTTGTCACATTTATCTTGAATCTTCATATCTCCAGTCAACTCACCCGTTGTGCGAGGACGAGTGGTCGTACCTTCCGTCACAGTACCATAATCTAATGGTCCATTGAGCACCGATGCCCAAATTAGATGTCCATTCTCCTTGTTCAACATATAAAGTTCCATTCGGGAAGCCCATTCCTCATACATAGTCTTCACCAACATTGGTGGACGATTATCCGTACCCGAGAGGATGGACTTATCCGTAAGAGATGTGTACTCCATTTCAATAAGTTAAGATTTACAAAGTTGATCGAACAATGAAATAAGGTTAAGTATTTTTGTGTTGTTGTGAGTTAAAATCAAGAAACAATGTTAAAATCCCTTCAAATATGTTCTCGATAAACCAAAAATTCCAAGTCAAAATTACACACATTTTTTATGGAATAATTTTCGGATTGTCGGAATGTCTAGATCGGAATGCCAGATCGGAATGTCACACTATCTTAATGTCCAGATCGCAATGACCTATCGTAAAGATTCAGATCGCAATGACCTATCGGAATGATTCAGATCGCAATGAACAGATCGCAAAGCCTATCGGAATACTCAGATCGCAAAGCCTATCGGAATACTCAGATCGCAGTACCCAGATCGCAAAGTAGCTGACAAAATTTAAGCAGAGTAACGACTTAACAAAACTTCCTTATACCCGTCGGAATCCCAGATCGCAAAGTACGATCGGAATGCCCAGATCAGAATAAGTAAAGAAATCCACGTATCGCAATGTAGAACCAAAACCCTTTCCGATGGTTATGGTTATTGCGATGGAAGCTCACTTTTCACTTGTCCTTTCTGATGGATGTTGCTGCTTGTATTTCGGAATGAAGAACACTCAACTTTTTTGCAATTTTGATCCAAGAAAGACGATGTTTTAAAGAAAACCAAGATACCAAGAATCCTTTAAACACGAATCCCTATGTCACACTACTTAAGACTACGATCAAACACCACAAAAATTTGAAGTTACGGCAAAAAAACAAACCAACAATCTACGAAATGTTTAGAACACAATACTCAACACAAAAACAAACCTATATTTCATCCCAAGCTCTTGATACCATTTGTAGAAATGTAAATCTATGCTTATATTTTTAGAGAGAGAAAGAGATAGAAAGATGGTTGATTTCACACTTCTAGAGAGAGAAAGTTAAAAGGAACTATGTGAAAAATATGAAAACCTCACCACCCTCTCCATCAAAGGAGAGGGTTTATATACCCAAGCCCAAGTGATGGGCTTGGGTTTACATTAGGCCGCCGGCCCATACACTTCATGGGCTCGGTTTTGGGCTTTGTTTGATAAATGTAAATAACTAAACTACGAGCTATAACATTGACTATCGTTGGAGTGACCGATCCTTTCTAATACGTAAAACGTATTTCCAACATTTACTGAAAGATGTTATTACATGGAGTGCCCAAACTGTTACTTACTACCCAAATTTCATAAGTCATTAAACACTTACGTGTACGCTAATAAGGTGAATAGATCTATTGTAAGATACGTCAATATTCGTCTTAGATTTGGAACTTGTAAAAAATTGGAAGTTAAAGTAATCCATTCAACTCGAAGAAACTCCGAAATCCTTATATTATGCTAAGTCATCCGACTTACTAGTTCAATCTGAATTTCCTCCATGGAAATAGAAAAGAACAATAACGATTTTGTTACTTCAAGCAGACATGATGCCATCTGGATCATTGTCAATTATCTTATTAGAGTTGCAGGATTTATTCCTATCTAGGAAATTGATAATATAGAAACTCTGACGAGATTATACAAGAAATAATCTGTCGACATAGAGAATCAATATCTATTATCTAAGATCGTAACGAGTGTTTCACATCTTGATCTTAAAAATATACTTAAAATTTGTGTGTTATACCAAGGTGTTAAGTGGAATAACTATCCAGATACTAAACTATATACTCCACGTATGTGTTATAAGTTTTGGAAAGAACACTTACCATTAGAAAAATTTTCCCGTGTAACAATAGTTTTTATGCTAGAATTAAAGCAATACTACTTGAAGCACTCTATCGGGAGAAGTGCCATTTACGGATTTGTTGGGCTAAAGTTGGAGATTTTTAACTTACGAAACCTAAAGTAGCTTAAGAAAATATTTGAGGAGGTTATATGAGAAGAGAGCTTCGTAGAGCGTTGAATAGTGACCGTTAGGTAACTGCTAGATTTAAATGGTAAATTGGAAAGACTGTTTTGATAAAGATTTCTCAATGTGAATGAGAAACTACACCATATTAAAACAGTATCTACTTGAAAAGGATCTTTTCTCTATCAATTACTCAAATTGATTCTTGAAAAATTCAATAATCAATTCAAGATTTTAAATTGAGCAGTGACATATTGACTTGAGTTTCCCAAAGAACTCAGTAATAATCACAATCCTTTTCATATTTTGGAAGTTAAGGACCACTTATGTGAATAACTGGCATGTTTTCTATATTCCATTCGATATTAAACTAAATTCTTATGAGGTAATAAAATGATTTTGATCACTAAGACATGAATGATACTTCATTAAGATGAAAATGATTGATTTGGAACTAAAATACAAACAGTAAAGTTGTATTCTTGATATGTGAATAAAATTCTAAGAAATAATTTGAACACCTAAGAGCTATGTTTGCCCTTGATATGCTATGTTACCCTTATAATCTCGGGACGAGATTTCTTTAAAGGGGAGAGACTGTGACAATCCTCAAATTTCACATCTATGCTATAAGCTATGACTATCTCAATATGAAAATTTGCCTAGAAATTTTTGCTTTTTGTACCTTACTTGGTAAGACGAACTGCTTCTCACAACCTGAACTGCCATTACAACATATTCCTATATGTTGCCAATACAATGTATATATCAAGTCTACAATCTAAAAAGTGATCTAATAAGTTTAATATCAATAAGAACATCTTAAACATAACCATGATGCCCTAAATTTTCTTAGAAGCCCTAGAATCCCTATAAATGAGTTGTAAACTCAAGAATGGTAAGCTATGAATGGAAAACACATATGAATACGCCATTATGGAATATAAACAAGTTTCAAACTATACTTGGAAGACATAATACCTAAGAATGGCAAGAACAAACCATACAAAGCTAAGTACAAGTAATTGTACATAATAGTCTAGATTACCACCTAGAAACCTTTGATAAACAATATTTCAAGCAATGTAACTACATAAAATCCATGTACTATTATCAAAAACAATATACTAATTACAATTTCTCAAATAAAGGAAAGTTAATTGATCACAAAATGCTAATATTCACTAATCCAAGGCTAATTAAAAGTTAAGACCTAGTAATCAAGATTAGCATATAAAATCCATTTCACATTGAATTAGAGTCTAATCTTTTGCCATAAATTATAAAACTCAACTATGCATCATATTAAGAATATACATTTATTTCAAGTTAAGTTACAAGCTGGTAAAGCATAAAGTACAAGTTATGAAAGCATAGGATCTTAAGCTCCCATAATTGCCCCTAGAATATGATCAACCTATGAAAACCCTTAAACTAAAAATGTAGAATCCCTAGAAGTCATAAACATATTATATAAGCCATATAATAAGTGTTTATAAAGCTACAAATCCTAATTACCCAAGATAAAAAGTTATTAGGATTAATGACCTAAAAACCCTAATATTAAGGAATCTACATAGAATCATCACCTAGTTTATTTTGGACAAGTGTATAAATATTAATAGGACTTATTTAAGGTTATAAGATTATATTAAGACAATGTAAAAGTACCCTAATTCACAAGATACAATATTTCAATACATGGCTTGTAAAATTGGTCAAAATGTGTATTTTCACTCTTTAGACATGTTTACTTAGAATAACTTAATAAAACCAATGTAGGGACTTCATGGACATATTGAGGACAATTTAGGATGTATAAATTGTGTTTAAATCAGTAGCTAGTTGAAGGATAATCACATTTATTAAGATTAAACCCTAAATCATTAGAAACCCAAACCCGCCTAAGTTTTCTTCCCATTTTCAAATCAAACTTTGTTAAACTTCAAACCAAAGACCCAAACTTCTTAATTACAATGTATATACCCTAAATAAACCCTAATACATCACTAATCACATTCCTAAATCCATAATCACCAAAATTACAAAGTTATAGGTCACAAGCCCTAGTTTTGTACCTGGTTTTACTTTTTCCCTCCAAAAACGATTAAAAACCATTTCCCTCCTAACTTTAAACTTAGGATCAGATCAATAGGATATTTTGGGATATTTCTAAGTTGGTGATGCACCTACATGGTTGCTACACATCATTGTTCTTATCTAAACCTAACCGTGAGTTCATATTGGCCATAAGTTGAAGATTGACATGAATCTAGCTCATACAAACGTGTATAGACCTTACCTAGGCACCCTTAGTCACCAAGATACATGATATTACACGTTTACCCTTTTTCCTTGGAGCCTAAGGCTTCGAAAAACTATAAATAGGGGCGAAATGCACACATAGAGACTTGCACACCGTTTTCTTTTAACCTCCGCTACCTATTCTGTTTCCACCTATATATACGTCCTAGGACATTTTCCAAGACCATAAACCAGGTCTATCAGCTAGCCATTGAAGCTTTGATAGCAAGATATGCTCATAAGAAGCCATTAGGAGCCATTGTGGAGCATCCTAGGTAATCACTTTGTTAGATATGATTTGATCTTGTTATATTACTTTCTTAGAGTTTTTATAATGCCAAAATAACGTTAGAAAGATAATCGAAGAGAAACTAAGTCATTTCATCATTTTAAATGAAAGTTATAAGTTAAAGATGTCTTAAACCCCTAGTTTTGTAATCTACATGAAATAATAAGCAAATACCCATTTCAAAAGCTATAATTATGAAGAAATGTTGTTATTATGATTATAAATGTGTTTATAAACTTTGTTTTAAAGTCCTAGATCATTTGGTCCATTTTTGAGGTTGTTATGTGATTTTTACAAGTGTGGGGACTAAAACTGTCATTTTTTAAACTATTAAACATTTTGGGCCAGAAGTGTCATTTTATGAAAGTTTAATCTATAAGAATAAATTTTGGAAAGTTTGAGTTCCTAAGGTTAAATATTAAAGGTATAAAATGCAAATACTAAAACTATACACTTAAGGGGTTAAAAGTGCAATTATACCAAAGTATAACCAAAAGGACTAATTTTTCCAATTGCGAAACCGAAGAAGATTAATCATGAATAAGAGGAAGTAATGAAAGTATCATGTTAGTAGGAAGATTTGTTCAAAGTTGTTCCATCTCGATATTACGTTCTGACTGAGTGGTTGGGTTTATGATTTAAAGTGTCATCGCTCCTCAAACGTTTATAGAATGACTTCTGAGTATGATGGCCCGAACACTAGTGCTAGAATTACAACCAAATCTTAACAAAATAATATATCACAAACACTTAACAACATTGAACTAAAAATCATCGAAGACTTGATATTATACAACAATGTATTAATCCAGGTTTGTGTGAGATCAAGTTGTTTATAAGACCAAGTTGTGGTTTGTATGATCAAGTTGTCTATTAGTGAATGAAATATATCTGATCATAGCTCGGATTCTATGGACATAAGGTGAGTTCATAGCCTCACTTCTAAACGCTTTCTAAATGATTTCAAAACTCGTGAGGGGGATATATGCTAAAAATGGAATACAAGTGTTTTTTGGTATGCTTTCCAGATATGATTCAATGACACTATGTTTACAACTGCCTATGAAAGTCCCTTTTTAATTGTGAACTGCTAATCATTTCTCAGAATGAGCGCTAATATCGTAAATAGTACTATTGGGGACTGACATCTCGTGTCTGGGCAAGTCGCACTTGCTAGCACCTTAGTGGTTAAACATGCATACTTTATTTTGCTAATCAGGATAGTTTGGCAGACTTCCTCATAAGGGCAAACTGTTGGTTCCTCTGTCTAGTCGCGGTATCATGAGCTTAGTGCAATTAAATCATCATTTTATTCAAACTTACGAGCAAATAACAACGTAGCTCAGGAAAAAGGATATTGTATTCAAACTGATTTTTAAACCTATGAATTCACTCAACCTTTGTGTTGACTTTAAGCATATATCTCAGATAAATGGTGACTGGTGGCATAGAGCAGCACGAGGATGACATGAAGAGGCACAAGATTGAAATTATTCTAAATTTTCAAAACCTCATATTGTAAAACTCTGATTTTTCAATGAAATATAAAGAAAGTTGATTTCATCACTCTTTTGAATTGTTTTCTATTATTATAACTTGTGTTTTTAATGAAGTAATACCCTAGATCAATGTTCCGCTGCGTAAAGGTAAAATGGGGGTGTTACACTTACAAGGCATGAGGATAAATAGATCCAAGTCCGAAAAGGAGGCGGATCGTTGTATATCAAAATCCTAAATAAAGATAAGGATAAATGAAGAAGTCGTGGTCAAAGTTTGAAGCATCTCTCAATCCAAATGAAGATTTATACCAAAATGAATAAAAGACCATAATTTCAAGATCATCTCTCAAGATTTGAAGTTTGAAGTACATGCCAAATATCGGTCCGAGAAAGATCTCAAATCGTGAAACGAGTAATGCCAAGATATGAACTTTAAGAGATTTCAAGAAGCCGTTTTAAAAGATTTTGACCTTTAGCTAACTATTGATTAAATCGTCCTACTTTATTCTCGGCCTTAATAAATTATTGAAAATAAGTCAAAAATGCATCCTCGTGATCATTCAAGACAAAATAAAATACAAGAGATACACCATAGGAATAAGGGGGTCTAAGTGAATAATTTAACCACATGAGTAAGTGTTAGCTTTACTAACTTACAATAACAATGATCTCGTTTTTACGCTTGGTATGGGGAACGTAAAACTTGAGGGTGATTAATATTCATGACACCAAAAGCCCTAATTTAAGTCTTAGATTTCTTTACGAGTTTCTTCCATCAAACAATTTCAAATAAATAAATTAAATGGAAATTGTTTTATCTTTTGTAAAGTTTCAATCTTTTTATTCTTGTTAACTTTCTTTTGGTAGTAGTAGTATATATAGTAATAAAGGCCAAGATGGGTTAATTATGATGAAAAATGTAAATTTGTGCTTTTAAATCGTGCATTGCATGAGGGCATTTCAATGGTCAAGTGTAGGGGAATTTAATAAGTGTGAAAACACTTATCCTTTTACCACTAAAAACAAGAAAAAACTAAAACAAAACGTGTATTTATAAACGTAAATGTCAGAATTACGCATGGTTTTGTGTTTTGTTGTGTCTTAGGTACAAAAGATGGAAAATGAAGAAAACACGGGATTTCACGGGCATTTATCGAAGAATAAAGAAAAGGATCAAAACTGCAAAAAGAATGAAGTTTGGAGGGCTTATAATGAAGATTTTATGAAAATTAAGTCTGAATAACAGAGAAAGCAAAAGACAAGGGCTGGAGATGACAACTGCTCTAAGTTTCTTATACCCTCAACACATGGACCAATTAAGAGCACAAATTTACTAAGCTAACGGTTCCGCCCTTGCCGCGTAACTCGTTTCGGTTTGCATTTCGCATATTCTACTATTTTATTTCTAGTTTTAGCATTTTATTAATCTTAGTAAAAATTAAATAACTAAAAGTTTTTATTTTATAATAGTTAGTTTAGTATGAAATATTTAATTTTGATTTTTAAATATTTTTAGTTTTAGTAGTTTTATTTTTATTTATTTGTATTTACTTTTAAACTAACACAAAAATATTAAAAAGAAAAAAAATAGCATGTGTATTTATTTTGTGAGTATTTAGGTGCATCATTCTAGAAGAATAAAGTTGGTGGAGTTAATTAAAGAAAGATTAATCAAGAGTCATTGGATGAAAAAATTATCAAAGGTGAAGTTAGGTGATCCATGTGAAGTGCTCACATTGGTCTATCCAAAAAGCATCTTTCATCCTATTGGTGGAAACACATCATCACCTACCAAATGACCAAGATGCCCTAAAGTTAAAGAAGAGAAAGTGGTTAAGAGCCTAAAAAGACTAATCTACCTCAAGCACCTAGACTTCAACTATAAATAGCACCTCATTTTTCTTTAATTTGTATGTAGATTTTAGGTAGCTAAATAATGTCAAATTTATTTCATGCTTATTGTAATTCATTTTTTATATTTTAATAAACAAGTTATTTTAGCTTAAAGTTAATCTCTTTTAGCTTATTCTCATTCTACCCTTCTTAATTTATCAATAATCTAGCTTATTATTTGGGATTAACTTTTATAACTTTTTCCAAAAAAGTCAGATTTATATAAAAGTTCGAAATAAGTGTTATCTTATCAAAATTAGAACCATCAGTCATGAAGTTACATCATTGGCTTATGAAGATGCGCATATGTTAAGATGATATGAATAATAGTGAAAAATTAGGTTCAATCTTGAACCTGGTTACAGTGACGATTATTGTAAACGTGTTTAGTAAGTTTTGTTTTTGAATCGTCTTAGTAAGCATTTAAAACTATAACCTTCAAGGTATTTTCTGTGACATATGAGGTGGATGTTTGATGGTTATGATTAGTAAAATTCACTCTTTACAGAATGTGTTTTCACTGTTTTGCATGTTTACCCCAGACGGATTAACACACTCTCCATCACAAACTCACAACCACAAACGACAAATTCTCTGTTACAAATAGAAAAACGCGTTCGTTAGATATACATTCAGCATTAGCAAAATGCTTAAAAAAGATTAATATGTTACAAAATCAACTTACACAAATTAAACCCCAACAGAATTAGTTAAACTAGCTACTGGATTCACCATACGGCTAATACGCTATAAAAACTTAAAACCCACTAATAACAAGCCCCATTTAACACGCGCTCCACACACAATTTCTGTAGCTAAAAATATAATTACTTACTGTCACAAACATAATCCGCACCACACAAAATATCCGTATAAATAAATAATTACAAGCCTTTACATATTAACATATCAGTTAGTTCAAGGCCAAATACTCCTCACTCGAATTCTGTTACAAATAAAAAAAATGCAACAAATAACACGTTCAGCTCCACCAAACGCCTATTAAAAACCTAAATTAACTAGTGAATTCACAATGCGCCTCATAATCAATAAAAACCAAATACCTATTAACATGTAAATCAAAATAGCTCAAAGCCAAATACTTGTGAGACCCCCAAACTCAGGCAAGGAACAAGTAGGCAGCATGGGGTACCACGTCATGGTACAAGAAACAATAAAATATACTTGACACAAAATGGACATAATAAAACATTTACACTATAAAGATCAGAGTTTTTAATTTAAAGGTCCCAGAGTTTTGAAACATAATGAAGTATTGATACACATATTTTGACACATAATTAGCAAAAGGACATGATAAATATTCTTTGGCAGTTTTAACAAAATAAAGTTTTAAACCACACAAAAATCTTCAAGCTGCGAAAATATCCTGTGGGCTCCCATTCAAGCAAAATTAAGCATTATTACCTGAGATTAAACATGTAAAACATCAACACAAAGTTAAGTGATATTCATAGGTTTAGTAAATTGAGTAATGGAACACGGCATAATTTGTAAAACAAGTAATGGGGGGATGAGTATGTACATTATCCATAGTCAATATGTTTATTATTGCTATTAGCTCATGACACCGAAGCGTAACGTATAAAAGTGCCTCTATTGAGTATTCAGCCTAAATACTCAAGTATTAACAAATGTATGTGCGTCAAAGTATTACAGGACGGGGATTGTCAATCCTGATGGATCCATCCACAACATTCGCGCTTCTAGACTGTGAATTATTAACGGTTCATGATATTGAGGGGAACTTAGTGGTTATGGATACTAAAAGAAATAATAATCGGTTCTCACCTGGTAAGCTTACAGTTCAGGCTAACATACAATTTAAAATTTTGTGTTCCAACATGAAATCTCACCCCGCGTTTTAGAAACTTTTTATAAATAGTAAAAGGGGCTATGAACTCACCTGATATAGTTATTACACGTAGATCAAGGAACAAATATCCAATATTCGATACACGACTTCACGAGATATCAATCGCTCATTGATCGAGAACGAGATGCCCAACGGTCGACGTATAACCAAACGAGACCTAATATAACGAGATGCGCCTTACGCTCGAGACTATACATAAGTCATAATATATGTAAATAGTTCACTTTAGTAAGTTTGAACATTGCATAAGTTTTGTAAAACTTTTCATAAGATTTTTGAAAACAAACTACGATGTATTATCCCATTATGACCTTTAAGCCCATTAAGGTCCATTAGTGGCCCATTACACATTTATATAACCTAATTCTATTTCAAACTCAGTATTGATCTCTAAATACATTATTAACCTCGGGTCCAATAATGGTCCGATGGCCATTACAAGTGTACGTTGGGCTTTTGTGGCCCCATATCCACTTTATATGCATTACGGGTTCTAAAACGCCTCATAACGATGTCAACTTAATATATATCACGATGGCCGGGTCTCAGGTATTTTAGTTATCAACATATAAATAAGTCTATATTTACCAACAAGTGGCTACTACCACTCAGTTTTTATAAAAATCATCACACTTTATGTTAATTAAATATAGCTCAATTCTTACAATTTTCCCGACATGTCTCGTTAAATAGATCATATCGCCTGAACCGTAAATCATCTAGGTTAGTTCTTTTTACCAAATCTATCCTTAACTTATGTAATTTACTAATCATAAGTTCAATTACCTAAAAGTTATACTTATTATAGCTTTATTACCCATTTTCACATTTAGAAACGTTGGCTGTGATTCGCAGCCTACTTCAGTTCTACCGTTTTGGCCGCCATTTTTAAATCGTTTATCCGTAAAAAACTATTTGATTCGTCTGCGTTCTACATAAGTTTAGCTACAACTCATAGCATTAACTTTTGCAATGGTTCTGGGTTCTAAATGAGTTCACAGTCTGTTCATTCAGCATGTTCAGAACTGGCCCATTTTCGTATTTTGGCCATATCTCACTCTCCGAAAATCGCCACGGGACGGGCCACCTGGCAAAATCACTACAAAACAATAAAATACCACATTGTATATTAACCCAAGGTTCAAAACCTACTGATGTTAACTATATTACGCGAATTAGCCACTGCCCAAATTTCTAGCTATTACAACTTAACTCGAGGCTTGTCTAGCTCGCATATTTTTGTTTAAAATCCATATACAATGTCAAACTACCTTAAGTACACTTTTATATTCAAAATTTTAGAAGCAAGACTAATAGTTTATATATCTATACTTAACAAAAATAAATATAATCAATTTACAACAAGTATATAGATGAAATCTTACAAAAAATAGGACCACGAGTACCAATAAAGGAAACCTTTGATCCATCCAATAATCAAAGCACTCAAGATATATTATAACCAAGATGCTTCCATATGCAATGATCCCTATACTTCAGCCCCAAAATCATTGTATATGGTGATATTGTGGATCATTTACTAGATGATGATGATGGTGATCCAAGAACTTGTATATGATAAATGTTCTTCAACTTTAGCTAGTAAAGACTAGCTATAATTTATACAAATGTGTTTAGTGTGTGATATATTCGGAAAAACCAAATGAAAGGAGAGACGTTGTTAACTTTTTTTTTTGTAAATGGAATGAGTTGTAAAAATTTGTATGTAAGACATAAATTTACAAGTTAACACGTAGATCTACACATGCATAATAAATCATATACGTGTGTTAGATATTTTCATCACACAAACTTGTGTTTATGGCGTGAATATGAACAAATGTGGTGATTTTGTAATAAAGTTTCTATCACGATTTGTTAAAGCGGGTATTATCGAAGCCCGATATTTTTAAAGTTACGTGATTTGAAAAATACACATTAAACACGAAAAATAAACGCTCAATATAAAATAAAAACGTCAGCATTTAGAGAACATTTTTGGTAAATAAATTAAGGCTTATGATTTAATAAATTTTAACACGTCGTATAAACGAATAACGCCTAAAGGTTTAATGTAAATTACGAAGATGCTCGTAAAACGAGAAATTAAAAGGACAACAATAGAAAATATTTTTCTACGTCATAACGAGAATGTTTACGGTCAATGTCGTACATATACTTTGTCGATAAATAATAAATAACACGTATTCGATACGTTAAAAACTTAACTTTGCCGGTTAGTCAAGACTTTCATATTATTGAACGAACATGACATTTAAAAGTCGGGTAATAATATTGTCCGAATATTAGGAATAGAATTAGAACTCGGTCTAAATGTTGATTTTAAATTTCGGTTACTACAGTAAATAAATTTGAAAAAATAAAAATAATTTTTTATAATTTTGAATAAAATATTATCAATGATCAGAAAATAATTAAAATATAATTTAAATTAAAATTCTCGAGATCTCAGGATTTACGTATGAAAAAGTAAGAGGAACAAGTAAAACATTGTAAAATCGAGAAGTACGAATAAAAATAATAATTTAATTACCGAGAAAAATACGAATTCATACTCCACTCTCAAGTTCTGTTACAAATAAAAAAACGCATTTGTCACAAATAACACATGCAGCGCCACTAAACGCCTATAAAAACCTAAATTAATTAGTGAACTAACAAGCGCCTCAGACACAATAAAAACGTAACATCGGGTAAAATGGAATAGTCTGATGTTGGATGTTGGATGTTTGATTATGAAAGAGTGATTGTGAGACCCTTATAAAAAATATCAAGAACCCTAAAAATCGAAGATTATAACCAACTAAAAACACCAATAACTTCAGCTCCAAACCAATGTTTTAAAACCCGGATTTTTAGTCGACCCGGTTAAATGATCGGTTCACCGAGTTATCGGTAGAACCACCGGATCAAACCGGTTTTAATCATAAGAACAAAATATCTTTTGTTGAAGTGTATATAAGAAAACACGTAGCAAAACTTTATTAACAAATAAAATTGTAACATAAAATACCAACTATGCATGTTCAATATCAAATATGCATGTTCAGTCTCGATATTTCATAGTTTTGTAACTGTAAGCAGGGGTGGAAACGAGCCTGAGCCGAGCCTGAGCCTAAGTCTGTCAGAGCGCGAGCTCGGCTCAGCAACGTAGCCATGTAGAGTGTAGGGGTGGCCACGGCCCCACCTACAAAGCTATAAAATCATGCATATGTAGTGTAGTTTAAATTCTGATTTATTATCATGTATTAACATTTGCTCAACTTATATCGTTAAATTAACAAATTTATGGTAACATTTTTTTATAATTATACGTCATGCTATTTTTAACACTTGCTAGCGTTATTTAATTTTTTTTTGCCTATCCCGAAATAGATTCCTGGCTACGCCCCTGGCTCGGCTCGTTTATTTTGTATAAAGCTCGAGCTCGAGCTCGACTCGCTTCGAGTTTTGATATTGGAGCTCGAGCTCAGCTCGTGGTTTAGAGTAAAATGCAGATACAATCACTATGGTTTGTCAATTTTGCATATATCCTACCTGGTTTTTTGAAAGTGCATACATCCTACTTGTGGTGGATAGTTTGAGTCCATTTTGATATCTTAACTTAACGAAGGTCATCTGTTGACTGTTAACATGGTTTAATCAAAGGTCAAAATTGTCTTTTCTATTTAATTTACAATCACAGATCTAATTTATACCGACCATTTTTTAAAGCCTAATCCATAACAACATATATTACATCGAAAAATGCTAGATCCACTTACAATTTTCACACAAAAAATCCACACCCTTATGTGTTCAATACTTATTGGTAGTTTATAAAAGAAAGAGAAAGTATAATATAATGTGATTGGTGCAAATATCATGCCACATGTGTATGTGGAAGTTTTTATATAAAATGAGTGTGGATGTAGCATTCCTCTATTACATCAGCTATACTACTCATATTTAATTCCAGGAAACTCCTTGACATGAATGAGTATTCTTATCCTTGCTATGCTTATTTAAAAACTGTTGTTTACTTGCATCTTCATTTGAATACACTTCATAAGTCCTTTATACGTAAAGTGAAAACATGATATTATTCATTAAATCGTTGCTATCAAATCTCAGTTGACCCTTTTTCCTTGGCTTACATGTAATATTTTTCATTGATAATTGATTATTTAATGATTGATCCAAAGAAATTCATCAGCTAGCATGTCTCCCTAACACCTAGTGTCCCCTAAATTATTTTACTTGGGAGTATATCATAAAATAAGCTTTTAGCGAGCAGCTACACAGAGAGGTACAACTCAAATAAACAACAAAGTTAATTAGGGTTATAAAACTGTATGTTGTAATTAGGTAACAAAAAAAGTTAGTGAGGTAGGTTAAAGCCTGGTATTATTATGGATCGGGCTGTGATCTTAAAAAACATAAGAAAAGACAACTTTATCCTTTTGTTAAATCATGGTAATGGTCAAAACATATACTTTTTTAGGTCAAGGTATTAAAATGAACTCAAACTATTCTCACAGGTATAACGCCCGCACTTTCAAAACATCAGGTATGATATATGCAAAAATAACATACCATAGTGACCATATCTGCATTTTACTCCGTGGTTTATATATAAAGCTCGGGCTCGGCTCGAGCTCGGCTCAAAGTGATGCTCTATAGAAAATAAAGCTCAGCTCGTTTGTAAGCTCGGTTATTTGTTTTAAGCTCGTTAGCTCATTAGTACTCAATATTGCGGCTAACCAAAATTCAAAAACTACTTGTAATATAAAATCACAATGAACGTTAAATCAAAGAAGAATAATCAATACAACGAATGATCTAATAGTCAATTTATATTTGAGACAACATCCCTTACAACAATTTCACACACTTTTCAGGTCCTTTGAAATTGACGTGTATGCTTTAATTAAACTTCATCTTCGTCATTAACATTTATTGTATCTCTTTCACTTGGATCTCCGTTAGTATCGTTAGTCTCACTAGAATCCTCATCAAGATTATGTACTTATATTCATTTTTTGATGGTTGATCATCAACTTCGGGCTTACATTGGATTTACTAGATTGGATTACATGTTGAACCAAGCATTGGACTAACTCGACTTGTTACACCTCCTAGTTGCATTAGTATAATCAAATGAAGCACCTACACAGTAATATTACTCGACCTTCATTGTCAATGAATGGATAGTAGTATAAATATTTTTTAACATCAATTAAGGATTTTATGAACAATATTAATACTTCGATGTATACAGTCATATACATATTAAAAATAATGAAAATACAACAAACTAAACCAATGTATAAATACATAATTCTTAAAAATAAAAAGGGATGATGCAAGAAATGGAAAAGAGAGTAAAACGTTGGTAGATAAAACTTGAAAAAATGATTCAAAATGGAGAAGGTAGTGAAACATTGGTAGGTGTAGTTATGATGTGGGGAATATATATGGACGTCAACTAAACAATGAGAGGCTCAAGAAAATTAAGAGTGCATACTTAATGCTTGTGTAATTCTCGATGTAAATGGTTAAACACATACAAATGGTCAAGTATATACATATACGTAGTAGGTTGTATAAAACTATAAATATATGGAGTAAAATATATATAAAAGCTCGTTTAGGCTCGCGAGTTTATTCGAGCTTTATATATAAGGCTCGAGCTCGGGCTCGATTATTAAATGAGTTTTATATGAAACTCGAGCTCGTTTAAGCTCGGCTCATTTGAGTTTTTTATCGATTCGATTTCGAATTTTTCACGAACAGCTCGGCTCGTTTTCACTATTAACTTTAAGCTAATTAAATTGCTTACTTGCTTATTTAAAAACTAAAATTAATTTATACTGTATTAAATCTGAAGCATATGACTCATTTCAAAAGTTACTATTCCCATGATTCCCCAAAAACAGTCTCATTTAAAAATGTACTAATCTAGGTTAGTTCTTTTTACCATAATATTACTAACATCAAATATGAAACTATACTTAATATTTAACGTCTGATGCATTAAAGTCGAAATGAAAACTACCTAACTGTTTGATGCAACAAAGTAAAAGTAATCCGACCTATTATTCTTTAAGCAATTAATACTAACAGTTAATACAATAAAGTTTATAGAAAATAATAGTACATTTCTTTAAAACTATATGTTGAGCTGTAACAATTTAATAGGAGAATATGAACGGCTACACTGGGAAAGTAAAAAGGAATATGGCTCGATATTATAGTTTTGGGGTGAAACAAAATTAATCAACACACCTTCCTATAAGTACCCCTCTTTTTCTTCTCTGAAAAAAACATCATCCCTTCTCTATAAAACACACACAATCTCAGGTTTTTATTCTTATTTTGAGTTTTTGTTAAAAACAAGTAAAATGACGTCCAATACTGATCACCTGGAAAATGCTGTAATAGAAGAAGCTTCTTTGTACTGCTTTAAAAAATTTAAGGAGGCTGAAGAAAACGAAAGGAAGCAAATAGAAATACAATTGCAAGCAGAAAAGCGTACAAGAGATTTAGTTGAAGTTTTGAAACAAGCACAAGCTAGGCTTAAGGCTGCACAGAAGGGATTTCAACAGGCCCAAAATGATTACAGTTACTCTCGTCGTTTACATCAGGAAGCAGTGGACGCTGTCTCAAAAAATAGGGCTCAATTGGAGTATTGGGATAAAAAACTACAAGAAGGTTTGCGAGATTACTAGAACAAGCAGGAAAGCGGCCCGCGCGTTGCGGCTGGTGAAATGTGTTTGTTCTTTTATGGTTTTGGTTATGTTTTTGTATTTTCTTATGGTAGTCAAATGTGATTGTGAAACATGCAAGCTAAGGATTTTTTTCAGTTGCTTTGTCAAAATTGGTTTTATATGCACTTTTAATGGCGAATTTCTACTTCCGCCTAGTAGTTAAGTCAGTTGTACATACACAGTAGCATACAAACTATAAGTAGGTTGTCTTAAACAGAGAGTTGTAGTGAATTGAATCAACTACGACCTGGATGTTAGATGCAGAATACGAACCATTGAAGAACACAACTTATAATGGACCTAAAAGACACACAAGGTATATATTTAGCCAAACGATTAATTCTTACTAATGTTTGTATGAAAGAGTGTTATAAAGATGAGGGGGGAGAAAACCAACTCCTTAAGAGTTGAAACCGGCTGCTGGAAAGAACCAAGTCGTACTCTTAGTAGACTCTATGAATATTTCAACTAAAACATCGAGTCTATGGATATATCTTTGTGTAAAAAAACCATAAATACTGACTACTTTATAAGTAGTATAACTTAATGCAGTATAATCCTTCTGATCAACACAAGTCTAATACGGCAGACATTGAATTACATATACATCATCGAGCTCCACAAAAAAATATGAATAACAGTATCGTAAACATGAACAAACATAAACATTCAAGTTATATAACTAATACCTTGGGCTGAACCCACATATCTTTCTCAACCTTTTGCTGCATTTCGGGAAGAGCACCTGCTTCCTCTTCAATCTCTTCTTCAAATCCGAAATTAACAGAACACGATGACGAAAAAGACACAGAAGAAAGCATATTGAGAACCAAGAACAGTGCATAATGATCGAGAGGTGTGAGAAGCCAGGTGCTGCTTGTAGAATATGACAAGTAATGAACAATGTTCGGGTCACAAAGTACACACAAGTAGTAATAATATTAACAAACAATCTAGCAAGAAACAGTCTAGTTAATTTTGTTGGGAAAATGAGAAGGAAGCCACGCTATATTTAATCTTGATTGTCCAGAACGTCTTGGCAATTCATGCAATAACTACTGTTTTGTCGTTTAAAAATTTATGGAAACTTTTGTTTATAGCAGGCTGGGATGCTTAATTGTGTGGGAGAGAAAGAGGAACCGAGTAAATTGAGTTGTGGTTAATTAACGTTAGCAGTATGAGATAACCTGAATTCAATTTTACTTTTGGTTAAAGTTACTCATACAGCCAATACTAAGTCCGTGCAGTAGCTATACCTATTTCTCTAACCTAGTACCAACTGAAATGAAGGTTCTACTGAAAAACCTAAAGATATGTACCCAATTATCAAGTAATTTTCACTTGGTCGACGTAGGCTTAAGCTTTTCAGGGAAGACCATAATATACAGTCTGGCTGGTTAACTGTTGGTGAAGACTTGAACTCTTCAAATTTCTATCTCGAGGTATGTAAGGTACATAAATCATATTGTCACCAACATCTGGTTAACTGAGATAAAGAGAGATCAATGGTTGTCATTAACTTCTTTGACAGCCAAAGAAAACATCTCTTCAAGTTGCCTTGCCAAAGGAAATTAATAAGGAAAATCAAACGTTGTTTGGATATAACTCATTGCTTCTTTTATTTGCTGTAATATCATTTCAATTACCAAAACTTAGAAAAAGCACTTCATGTTTTGTTTAATATAAGACTTATGAAAAATGACAAATAGTAGAGAAAATAAAATTACAATGACGCGTAAGAGGATTCCAAAATCCACGGCCGTTTCCACTGGTTTAGAGCTAATACTTCGGATGCTCCTATGATCCTCAAACACAATGTTTCATAAGAAGAGCTATGATTTAAGTTGTACACATAGGGTGCTTGTAGGAACATGTTTCTGCATTCTCGTACTATTTATGCATGTTATGGCTGATGAAAAATATTGTTGAAGGTTTAAAGATATACCTTTTGAGCCAAGTTTAGCGTCATCCTCATTGACACAGATACATTGTGTAGAGAAGCCGAAATCATTGTTATTAAAATCAACAAATTCTTCTTGTAAGTCCCCTCTGCAAAACCCAACGTGCAGCCCTCTTACGCCTCTTATCAGTTTTCGCTTCAGCCAAGTACTAACCTTCAGAAAATACGATCGCAAGGTAATTAAAATCGGATGCTTAAATAACTCAATAATGTTACAAAAAAACACTTTGTAAATTGACCGGTCTGCGATTTCATTAACTTGCTCGCGCACACACACGAAGACGCTTTACAGATTTCGTTACTTGTTCACACAACACACACACACACACACACAAAAATAGCAAACTCAAGCAGTTGATCGCGACGTTTTATTCAAGCTTATATATAAGCATGTAACCTTATCTGACTCGGCTTATATTCCATAAGCCTATTTCCTTCTAAACTTATACATCATCAGCTTACGAAAGATAAGGCCATAAGCTCAAAAGTAAGTTGAACCACACGAGCATGATTCCATAATTTCTTCGCTTATAATTTGACTACCATCAATGCGGCTATGAATGTACTAAATGTAACATGATAAGGTCATCTAACCCACCCCTCAGCCAAGAAAAAATCCTTTAGTGACCCTCCAGCCTTTTTGATGATCTGGATCGACTCCAAGTTTGTCCTTCCCTAACACATCACGAAACAAATAAGTGTTAATTGGGATATAATGTAAATGACATATTTAGATTTATGACAATACAAGGGATATAGGCAAACAGTGTACACCCTCTATTCGTTTCAACACATCAGAAGCAATAAACCATTATCTTAGTTTCCCATAAAGATAGTTTATAAATCAATTTCAGTCTCTTAGTGCGCAATAGGTACTCACTTTAGCATCATCGCAACCTCAACAGCCAAGTTACCAAAACCAAATTAAGGTTTCCACACTCTCACAGCCGCAAATAGCTGGAAAAAATATTTAAAGATGTTAGATGATGAGGCTGACTATCAGTATCATAGTATAATGGATGCAAGTAAATAAGCATACGCAACAAAACATAATTATAATCTAAATAAAATGATAGCATTGACAATATGCTTTTTACTGATAAAGGAGTTCCATAGACTTTCAAAAGCGTTTTCTTCTTCACGAGCTCACGGAATTCAGGAAGATAAATGAGATCAATCAAATACATAGCCTCATCGATTGCGCTCTCCATTTTGTCAGGTCAACATGACACAACTTGGAAACAACTGATGGATCCCTGATTCTATTTTTCATACTGTATGCATAGTTCCCAAATCACTACAAGCGTCTACCTTCTTCGTGTGCGCTTGATTTTCAGATCGAAATATCTCGGTGTCTTTCACCATCTTTTTAATCTCCTCACTTGACAAACTCCCATTTTAATTTATGGTCGTAATCTTTTTTATCTGGCCACTTGCAGTTTCTTCAGTCGCCGCACAGGGTCATAGTTTCTACGTGTACTAATAATGTGGCCTCATCACTGAGTTGTTCCCACAGGCCATCTGAAAGTCTTGTGGCATCAGCTTGCGAGTCAATGTTGATGGTTCTACTGATATGGTAGCTCTTCTTAAGGGTATGGGAGATCCATACTGCTGGAAGAGAGGATTTCTATTAAATCGGGTTTCTTCAGTTAGACATCTTCGATGGATCTTGATACTTGATATCACAGACCTTGTAAGAACATATAATTACACTACTAATTTCAGTAATTTACGACTAACAAATCAAAAATGTCCTAGCAATTCAGTGTATCTAACTAATATAAAATTTCCTCGTGTTCATAACTGCATTACCTAGATTTGAATTCACTGATTTCAATTCGATGTTCATCTGAGTCGCCTGAGACCTTTTCTCAGCATTATCCATCTCAGCACGCAACCTTTACTTCCTGAGCCAGTGTCACTTGGCTATGCGCATAGTTCTCTACATGCCCCTTTTTGTGATGTTCAATTGCAGCCCCCTGAAGAAGTGAAAATTATGTGAAAATGCATTTGTTATTGAAGAAAACAGCTTATCAAGTACAGTTCAAGAAAAAGAGAACAAAGACCGATGGCACAAAAATGAAACCTCACGTGTTATTCGGAGACAAATGCCAGTTGTTAAAGCAACCGTTGAAGCTACTGCCCAAGGGATTGCCTCGATGCTTTTTTCACACGGGCCTTGAATTCATTTTTTATGGATCTTCCTGATATGATTGTTTCATCCCCTTTGCAACCACTCATCCTATCTTGGAACCTGTACATACCTCTACTAATAGTTAACCCTTTTTGAGCAGAAAAATTGCAATAAACGGTTTGATGGAATTAAGCTTCTACCTGGCCTCTACGAAGCATTTCATACTTCTTGAGTTATGTAAAGCATTTTGCATTTAAAAGTATTCGTAAATACTAATTGAAGTCTCAGGAGGTTACCTTAAGGTACTCTCTCCAACTTCCAGCAGCCATAAGATTCTTTTGAAACTCTGCACACACGACATTGGTCAGTCTGACATTCTAGATCGTATTAATCAGGTCTGAGAGGCACCATACCGTCAGTGGTCTCACCATTAAGGTATATAAGGTCACAAATTCCAACAATTTATATAGTTTCAAGAATCGCACCTCGTATCATTTTAAATGATCCAACTTCCAGTTATTAAAGTTTATTTAGGCTATTCTTGTTGAAGCAAGTCGTCATAAGGTTGAAACTGGAATGGCATTTCACCACACTCTACTGAAGTGGTGGTGTAAAAGTTTCAAATGTTGCACAAGTATCAGCCTACCTCATCTGCTGCAACAGTAACATATTAGCAATATAAAAAGCATATGAGAATACCAAAAGCGGCACTTTAAATGGTTCTTCAGAAACTTACATCAAGTCTTTTTTTATTATTTCCGAACATTCCACAACGCTCTGAAAAAAAATTAGAAATCTTCGATTCTCTCTAGCTGTCTTTCATAGATTGGTGGCATTTTCACTAACAGATTTGTTACACTTTTCTTCTGCATCAATAATAACGGAAGACTCAATTGATGATCCATTATATACAGCTTTTTTGGTATCTAAATTACGGAAAACCTACCATTTATTAAGGCTTATAGAATATAACAGCAAGAGAATCTACTTGCCTGGTTTTTATTGACGAATCACCATGGTCAACGAAACCTGTATTCAATGGGCAAAACTTGCTTTGATCATGCTGCAGGAAAATAATATAACTTTTAGCTTAATGAGAAAATGTAAAAACATTTGAGATGATTTAAAGCATCATCTTATTGACAAATATGTATTGAACTCGCCCTAAGATTTCATTTGTATTACTATACAATTATGCAGCCCACCTGGTATCTTTTTGGCCTCCCGTCCCATTCCAACGGCTTCTAAACCTGCAACTAAAATGAATATAAATGACCCAAAGTTACTTAATCAGAAATTAAATTGAAAAATATTAAACATACTACACGAAACATGTTTCGTGTCGCAGATAAGATTTGTGTTAGGTCATAAATTAAAAGGGTTAAACATCACGAAATGGATAAGAGTTTGAATATTGCAACATGAGCTTTTGTTTGTGTGTATATCACACCAACACCAGTTTTAGCTTGTACATCTTTCGTCTTTTGGGATAATTTTTGACACTCTCTGCGATCATTATCAATCCTACATGAAGGATAACAGTTACAAAGCCAAGCCTAATGATTTAAATGAAGAAATATTTACAGACATCTAAAAAGGAAAATCTAATGGACATCGATAAATTAACGGGTTAAACAAAGTTGTTGCAGCATCTTTATTATCAAAGATGTATCATTTGCAAATTACTTCACATTACTAATTAATAGATCACGGATTTGTAGATCAAGTAGTTTCTTTTACAACATACATCTACTAAATATGATACTTGCTATTTGAATCATCCCTCTACAAACAATGGTTTCAGTTTGTATGTTGTTGGTTGGTTGCATATTTGTGGGATCATAGCACTTTGTCCGATGAACATAAGCTGTTTCAACTGCCTGTAATTGTAAATCCATACTCACGCGCCCAAGAATCACTGGTACAAACATCAAACAAAGTTTCAGTTATTTAATACAAAAGAAACTAAAAAATGGTGATTTGAACAAAAACAATACACGGGTCTTACGTTGTTCACGTCTGCACAAACCTATCCACATCAAGAGATGATGCATTTTGCTCCTGATCTGGGCGCTTTTGAGGTGTGCTTCGATCATTTCGAGTTGCCGGTTAAATTTCAAAGAACAATGGCTTTTTTCACGTGAGTCTTTTCGCTGGGATAGCCTAAACCAATGGTGAGGAATCAATTATCAGACAACTTCTGCATTATCAGAAACAAAATACATTAACGTGCTAGCTGTACCCGTCGTCATACAGACTGGCAAACTGAGTTTTAAAATACCTATATTTGTATCTCTGCTAATGGTTCCACCAACTGTATCTTGGATACTATAGGGCTATCTTCAAAGCCAGAGAGTTTCGCAGGCCCATGTGATCGTCCATCACACCCGCATATGATTTAATTCAACATAGTATAGATATATTCAGAATCAACTTTCAGAGATTGCAGGTAGTTAAAAAATTATTAACAAGAACATATATTTAGCAAAGTAATTAATTAGTGATATAAGATGTTTTGTTTGGCTAAATATATCTAGAGCTAATTTAATGCTATTAAAGTCAAGATGGCCGAGTGGTCTAAGGCGTCAGTTTCAGGTACTGGTCCGAAAGGGCGTGGGTTCGAACCCCACTCTTGACATATTCTTTTTATTTTATGTTTTTATATAAAATGTCAAGTTTAGTCCCTACACTTAAAAACATACTGTATAGTTTTTGTTTAAAGAGAGAAGTGCAAAAATCATCTCTGTGGTATGTCAAAAAATCGAATTACATCCTTCGTAAACTTTTTGGACAACAACCATCCTTCCGTTAGTGCACTGGGCACAATACATCCCTCATGGACTAACGGTGCAAATGTTTTCTCGTTAAAAATTAACAAAATTTAAAAGAGAGGGTATTCTTATCTTTTTCCTTTCCCAGGGATGTATTGTGAACCTTATCATAAATAGTTTCAAAAAAAAAATTTATTTTTGAAAAAAAAAATTATTTTCAGAAAAAATAAGTTTTATTTTCTCGAAAAAAAAATTATTTTCGAAAAAAAAATTATTTTCGGAAAAAAAAGTTTTATTTTCTAAAAAATAATTTTTATTTTGGAAAAAAAAAGTTTTATTTTCGAAAAAATATGTTTTATTTTCGGAAAAAAAGTTTTATTTTCGAAAAAATATGTTTTATTTTCGGGAAATAATTTTTTTTTCGAAAATAATTTTTTTTTTGAAAATAAAACTTTTTTTTCGAAAATAATTTTTTTTTCGAAAATAATTTTTTTTTTCCGAAAATAATTTTTTTTTCGATAATAAATTTTTTTTAGAAAATAAAACCTTTTTTTCCGAAAATAATTTTTTTTTCGAAAATAATTTTTTTTTCGAAAATAATTTTTTTTTCGAAAATAAAATTCTTTTTTTTTGAAAATCATTTTTTTTTTCAAAAATAATTTTTTTTTTAAAACTATTTATGATAAGGTTCACAATACATCCATGGGAAAGGAAAAAGACAAGAATACCCTCTCTTTTAGATTTTGTTAATTTTTAACGAGAAAACATTTGCACCGTTAGTCCATAAGGGATGTATTGTGCCCCGCGCACTAACGGAGGGATTGCTGTTGTTCAAAAAGTTAACAAATGATGTAATTCGATTTTTCGACATACCACAGGGATGATTTTTACACTTCTCTCTTGTTTAAAACATGCAACTAACTATATAGATGATAGAACCTGGTATATGATTTTAACGCAACTAACTCCATAGATGTTCTGTTTAGTACGTGGTCAGTCATTTTAACGCAACATTCACTATTTCCCATCCATAATTTTATAAAAATCATGTGCACATTAAATAAGGAACTACAGTACTTTTTTTATCTACTTTGCTAAGGTAAATATTACTATGTACCAAGGTTGTCAAGATCCCGATCTTGATCTTAGGATCTTACGATTTTACGATACTATAAAGTAAAAACGATCCGGATCTTACATAGGATCTTAAGGTGCTTAAGATCTTATAGGATCCCGATCCTGATCATAAGATCTCAGGATCTACTACGATCCGATCTTACTTTTCTCGTGCGACAAACTAAAAAACTACAAATTTATAGTTTCTATTTTGTATAATCTAAAAAACAACGTATAAATCTTCTTATTCATTTCATAATTATAATTTAGGACCACATTTTTATAAAATATTCATATAATTTTGTGTTTACGATGTAGATTAATTTTTAAATTTGTAAAAGAGAGAAGTGTAAAAATCATCCATGTGGTATGTCGAAAAATCGAATTACATCCTTCGTTAACTTTTTGGACAACAGCCATCCCTCCGTTAGCGCGCGGGGCACAATACATCCCTCATGGACTAACGGTGCAAATGTTTTCTCGTTAAAAATTAACAAAATCTAAAAGAGAGGGTATTCTTGTCTTTTTCCTTTCCCAGGGATGTATTGTGAACCTTATCATAAATAGTTTCAAAAAAAATTATTTTTGAAAAAAAAAAATTATTTTCAGAAAAAAAAAGTTTTATTTTCGAAAAAAAAATTATTTTCGGAAAAAAAAGTTTTATTTTCTAAAAAAAATATATTTATTAAAAAAAAGATTTTCGAAAAAAAAAATTATTTTCGAAAAAAAAATTATTTTCGGAAAAAAAAGTTTTATTTTCTAAAAAAAAATTATTATCGAAAAAAAATTTATTTTCGAAAAAAAAAATTATTTTCGAAAAAATGTTTTATTTTCAAAAAAAAAATTATTTTCGAAAAAAAAATTATTTCCCGAAAATAAAACATATTTTTTCGAAAATAAAACTTTTTTTCCGAAAATAAAACATATTTTTTCGAAAATAAAACTTTTTTTTTTCCAAAATAAAAATTATTTTTTAGAAAATAAAACTTTTTTTTCCGAAAATAAATTTTTTTTCGAGAAAATTAAACTTATTTTTTCTGAAAATAATTTTTCTTTTTCAAAAATAATTTTTTTTTTTGAAACTATTTATGATAAGGTTCACAATACATCCCTGGGAAAGGAAAAAGATAAGAATACCCTCTCTTTTAGACTTTGTTAATTTTTAACGAGAAAACATTTGCACCGTTAGTCCATGAGGGATGTATCGTGCCCAGTGCACTAACGGAAGGATGGTTGTTGTCCAAAAAGTTAACGAAGGATGTAATTCGATTTTTCGACATACCACAGGGATGATTTTTGCACTTCTCTCTTTGTAAAATATTGCAAAGACTACTAAAAAATTACATTATAGTAGGATCTTACGATCCCGATCCTACTTTACGATCTCGATCTTGCAAAGACGAAAACGATCCTAGGTAAGATCCCGATCTTGAGAACCTTGCTATGTACTGTATTGTGTAGATAGGTATAAAAAAGAGTATTAGACTGCTAGAAATACGTTTAGCTCACAAAACATTAATCCGGTCATATAAATAACAACACATACTGTGAGAAAATAAAAGGGATAGTTACCCAAATAGACTTGTCATTAAATCTTTTTAAATAAACCAAGTTTTTGACATTTCCCCAAAATAGACCAATGCGACTTATGCTACACTATGCAACCGACGCTACCTTATGCTACCTAAGCGACTTGTGTTTTTTTCCAAAAAAGTACTATTTGTGTAAGAAACAAGTACAATTGTGTAAGGTACCTTTTTATGCAATTCTGAATATTTTTTTATGCGACTTTTTAATTATATTATTTTTGTAACATATTTTTATTATATTTTATATATTAAAAATATTATACTACTTTAATTAAACTTATGCGACTTATGCTTTTGGTGTAAGAATGTGTCATTGTACTCTTTAAGTGACTTGTCACTATTGTGTAAGAATATGTAAGTGTACAATTTAAGCGACTTGTACTTTTATAATTAAATATTAAAGTTTATAATTTTTATAATTTAATAAATTTTTTTATAGCATTTAATTTTAACAAATAAAAAATGGATCCATTAGTTAGTTTTACATTGGCTAATATTTACTTGTACATTTGCTAATACCTCACCCCAATTTCATTTACCATTTCAATATACCCCAAGCCATGCAGATCCGTAACAACAAACCTATAATCCATCTCATAGTTTAAACCCACGCTGCCCAATAAATCGACCACCGTAACCTCCATTAATAATTCAAACCCAGAAAATCCAACGCCAAGTTCTTGATTTAGATCCTTCATATTGTTAATCCGTCTTTTTCGTAGTTCGATCTGAACATGTTGTGGGCACAGGTTAGTACAAAATCAACAGTTTTCGTCTCTTATTAATCTTTATTTTAGATATATTCAAAATTGATTACAATAGTTGTGTTTAAAATGTGATTTATGATCTGTTTGAAGCATATATCTAAACTATGCTCACAAAGTGTTTGACAAAATGCCTCAACGAAACGTTGTTTCGTATAGCTCGCTTATGTCTGTTTTTTACCAAAATGGGTATGATTACGAGGTTTTGAAGCTCTTTAAAACGATGGGTTTTGAGGGGAATGAGTTTATATTTGCGAATGTTTTCTCGGCGTGTGGGAATGTAGGGGAGGTGGTGTTTGGGAGGCAGTGTCATGGGTATGTGTTGAAATGTGGTTTGGTATTTTTTTCAGTATGTGAAAAACGGGGTTGTGAGGATGTACACGAAAGTGGCGGATGTTTTTGGGCTTTGGAGGTTTTGGGTTCAGTTCCCGGGTCGGATAGCTGTACGTATAATTTGATTTTGGATACCTCTAGTATCGTCTCTTTCCCCATCAGTTCTATCCTTTCTTGACAGCGAGCTACACACTGCTGACGATCTTCAACAAGCCCCTAAACTTGTCTCCGAGTTGCAGAGTGATTGTCATGTCTTGGAACATAGTCTAACAGATCTGAACCAAAGGCTTGGTACATGTTTGTTTGCTACTCTACACACGCAGATCAAGTGGGTGTCCTTTTTAACGACATAAATGCCAAGATAAGCACTTTTCAATCTTCTTTATCAGGTCAGTTTTCGTTGTATAAGTATTGAACATATACTGAACAATATTCATGTAAATATGTTAATTATTTTGTGGTTCATTTACCCGTTATCAATGATTAGATGGAGAGGGGAGTGAGCAAAGGGAAAGATCAGAAACTTTTCTGGGAGAGGAGTTGCCAGCGCTTGCTCGTGAAGTGGCTAGGGTTGAGGCAGTTCGAGTGTATGCTGGTGAGTTAAAAGATTCATTTATTTAAAATTTACAGGTTACTTTCGTTCTAGTTTTTTACTAGCTCAGCTCTGTTTTAGCTCTGCTGAGAAAATATACAAAACGTAGACGTGTATTGGTGTTCATTTCTAGTAACGATTAATAAGCTGTTATGCCCGTTGAAAAGAAACAAACAAAATTCTTTTATTTCCTATTCCCACAAACTGCCTAGTGTGCCTTTAGTTTGTATTTTTTATGATACTTTTCTGCTAGTGGAAAAAGGCTGCTGCTGACTGGTGGAAGAGAAATAAGAATCGGATGCAGCTGGAACAAATTAGATAAGAAAAAATTGAAGAGAAGCGAGAATCAAAGATAGAGGAAAAAGCTGAAAAGACGGAAGAATATGATGATGTAAGTACACAGTCTCTTGTATATTTCAACTCGATTCTTATTGCAGTGTATCTATTAAACGTTTATTATTTTAACAACTTTAACAGTTGTAATCACTTACGATTTCCAACAGAATTCGGGTCACCCGAGGTCACTTCCATATTGTGATGATTCCTTTTTGTTGCATAATGTGGTGGTTCCTGGTGCAGCGGTTAAAAACTCTTCAACTCATGATTCGGTTCCTATGGAGTGGTTTACTGCAAGAAAGAAGCAAGTGTTTGTTGATAGTGGTATTAGAGTCATGTTCGTTGGGTCAGTTGTGATGGCTAGTCTTGTGAGGAATGGATCTATGGATGAGATAAGGGATGTGCTAGAGAAAGGTGATCCTAGTTGGCGTGCGGTTGATACTGTTGATGATGAAGGTCAAACTTTACTTCACTTGGCGATTAGTCAAAGTCGAGCAGACCTAGTTCAACTACTACTCGAGTTTGAACCTAATATAGAGGCTCGTGGGAGTTCAGGTGTAACTCCACTCGAGGCAGCATCAGCCTCTGGTGAAGGTTTGATTGTGAAGCTCTTACTCGCACACAGAGCTAGTACGGAGAGGTTAGAGTCATCCACATGGGGC
Source organism: Glebionis coronaria (assembly GCA_025667525.1). NCBI lineage: Eukaryota > Viridiplantae > Streptophyta > Magnoliopsida > Asterales > Asteraceae > Glebionis > Glebionis coronaria. The sequence goes on from CM046879.1 coordinate 534,667,827, forward strand.
CCACTTCACCTAGCAGCTAGTGCGGGACATGTGGATGTTGTGAGGCTTCTTTTACAAAAAGGTGCTAATGCAAACATGCTTACTAAAGATGGGAACACTGCTTTACACCTGGTGGTGGAGGAGCGCAAAAGGGACTGCGCCCGTTTACTGTTGGCTACCGGTGCACAACCCAATATCCAAAATTCTGATGATGGTGACACTCCGTTGCATATAGCTGCAGCTTTTGGAGATGAATACATGGTCAAGCTTCTATTACAAAAGGGGGCTTACAAAGAGATCCGAAACCATTCAAGGAAAACTACATATGATATGGCGGCCGAGCAAGGACACACAAAGCTTTTTGATGCACTCGGCTTAGGTGACCGGTTATGTATAGATGCACGAAAAAGGGAAATCAGAACCATGAATAGGCTTCTTGAAAGTGGAGCTTTGGTCAACAGGAAGGACAAGCACGGATGGACCATTTTGCACAGAGCTTCGTTCAAGGGTCGGGTTGAGATGGTCAGATTCTTGATTGAAAAAGGAGTTGATATCAATGCAAGAGACGAAGATGGCTACACAGCGCTACACTGTGCAGTCGAGTCAGGACATGTAGACGTGCTCGAGTTGTTGGTCAAGAAGGGTGCTGACGTGGAAGCAAGAACCAACAAGGGTGTCACACCTATGCATATTGCCGAGTCCCTAAACTACTCGGGAGTTAAAAGAGTTCTTATTCAATGAGGTGCAAATAAGGATGAATTTACACAAATCAGTAAAACCGCACCAGCATTTGGATATATAAAGGGTGGAAGAGCGGAAAAGGAATTGGGCTTAAAGAAAAATAACACTCGAGGAAAAGCACTTCTTGGTAGTTTTGATCAATCTGCTGCACATATGGTTGCCATTTAATTCAATAAACCATACATATGGTTAAAAAAAAGATTATTCACGAGTTTGTTTTTCTAGATATTACGGTAGCGAAAAGTAAATAAACTGTTCATTCTTATATTAGTCTCAAACATTCATGCTTGTTATACACTTGTACTATAAGATTCTTGATCCTCTGACTTCGTAAAACTGTAATATTTTCAACTCTTTTGCAGCATGTGTACACTTTTAAATACTTTTTGCAAGTGCTGTTTTCGTGTTAACCATATAACTAAGTTAGTATGCGTATATATTATGGTTCAAAAAGCGTATGTAATTTAGGAAGCGGTCCTTATCAGCAAAATGTATCTGAGACATATATACGACGACAACGACGATATCAAACATTTAGTCAGTCTCAATGCGCCATGATTACTGAAGATTTGGGCATATGAAGTTGGAAGGAAATACGTGATCATATTCTGTAACATTGTCATTTACAGACCAGTTTCAAAAGCGTATACAAGACAATAATATCAACTCATTGTTCATCTAAGTACATTACTAAAATTCCATTGATATCCGATTGGTTGAGCGTATAGTAAATTAGAATTACACATAACGAAAATCAATACATCTGATTAAGGTCTCCAATACAGGTTGTATAAATAACGAAAATCAATCACAGTTAACATTGTCGTCTACTAGATAACCAACACTAATCCCATACTTGAATTACTGCTGTGTACACTGTACCCTTTGGCCTCCACCATGCATCTCTTCATCTTCATCGTAAGCTTCTTGTTGAGTTTGTTGTTGTTTCCTTCTCATCTCCTCTTCAAGGTTGACATCGTGCAAAGTTGTCTCCTCACATTCATCCAACTCCATATCAGTCATCTGCATTGAAGGCTTTGGTGGCAGCACTCCTTCTAAAGCCTTGCACTGCATTAAAGGCTTTGGCGTTTGTTAAATCCTGTCTTCTGATAGAACGTTTCCTTGTGAATGGTCTAATCTGCAATTGTTTTCCCAACTATATTGTCAATCAATGTCTGATTTTCTGCAATGTGGTTTATATCGTGGGATATCACCTTCTCAGCCCCTTTCATATGACAAACATACAAACAATCAGTGACAGAAAAAAGAATTTTGTTTGATTTCATATAAAAAAGTACACACGAAAAAGTAAAGGCCGACCATATAATCATGAAATAGTAGTAATTCAGAAAACCTGATAATAGTTGTCAACATTTTTAACCAGTATTTGTCAACAATGAACATGACATGGATTAACCTTATAGAAGAATCTATGAAATTTCCTTTTAAAGGCTCATCTTTGACTTTACAAGTTAAACCTATGACCTTTTTAAACTTCAACAACAATATACAAACCTGTGATGTAACGTTCAGTCCCTGTGTGTCTGAAAATATCCTATTGCAAGAAACACAATTAAGAACTCTATTTCTCACGTCATAACACATATACAGAGAAACAATGTAATCGACAGATATGAAGATATATTAAAGATTTATCTTTTATTAGTTCATTCACCCTCTTTTTTGCGGATCCTTCTTTCAAGTCAACAGCTCCAAAAGGAACAAATTCTGATGCAGCATAGTATTGAATAAAACAGGTATAACTTCTACATTTTCTTTTGCATCAGTAACACGTTGTTTAAGCCGATTCAATTGCCCTGCCAAATGGAAAGTAATGTAAAATCTATAATCGAAGCAAATCGACATATATATGATTTTAGATACGGCATACCTATGATCAGATTAGAGGTGGCAACTTTCAACAATTTACTGATAAATCTCTAAAGGGTCAAAAAGGAAAAACCAGAAATTTGATTTTGAAAAGGATACACGTCAAATCCACCGAAAGTACCTTTTTAACTGTATAAAACCTCCTAACCCATTTTCTTCAAAAAAATGATAATGTTAAAGAAGTAAAAATTTAGTAAATTACTGTATATTTTAATTTTGACACACTAACTACTATTTAATCATATATATCACAAACTAATGACAAAAAGTGTTTCGGGTTGACCCAACGCTACTAGCTTTAGCCCCCATTTGACCTGCTCATCTAGCCACATCTATCATATAGCAAAAAATACAAGTGTTTTGACAACATACATTGTGTTTCAACTTTCATGTATTCAGTGTGGGATTCGGTCCCTCGAACCCGAAACGACAATCCTGCTTAACGCCAATCAAAACTGCAATATGGATTGAAGTGATTAGATATTCAAAGATGAGCTGCTAATGCTTGTAACATGAGGCTTTATATAGCCTTGAGAGTACATCAGACGTGTCTACATGTGATTTCTAAAAATCAGGCACAACTATAACCCACTCTCCTTAACATTCTGTCATTCATATACATGATCTTTTACCCTTTCAAACTACCTTATTTAACTAACTACTTACTAAGTATAATACTTGAAATACCAAAATCATTAAAGCCAACATTCAGTAAATGCAATAAAGACCACAGAGCATGTGTGATATACAATCGATGTAACCTGCAGAATAACATACGCATATCATTCATTATTGACCTAGATCAAGAAACAACCAAATAATTATGAACTTCAAATTTGTAGGCATACCTAGGCAGTGGGCATACAAAGACTGCATAAAAAACCTTAATTTTGTGTAGCTTAAAAGACATACGAAAACTTTTTAGAAAGCCATATCATCTTCATATCAGTAAATGAAGTCATTTCACCCTGAAATATTTACGATATGACCAGTAAAATATAAAAACATGAAAATCACTCAAGCTAATTAAAATGACACTAATTAATACCGAATGAAAGTTTTTGGTTAGCACCTTCGCAACATTGTCGATAAGTTCATCGATGTCGAGCCTAAAGGGATTGAGGTCCATTGTGTTTATGAATTATTGGTCTTTACAAAGAGGCAACAAAAGTCACCTGTAAATCAGATGTAAGTATATTCATTAACTTAGCCCAACACCGGATAAGGTTACATGCATCCTAGTGCCAGAATCTACGTGGGCAAGAACCGTCAATATCCTAGTGTTCATTCAACATTTACTGCTTTCAAACTAAATGCATCAATGCACAAGAGAGGAGGCATATAATTAACTTCCATAATAAGAAAACTATATGGCCATTAACATCAGCATGGTTCACTAAGGCTATTCGCGTAAACCTCAAACTTAATATCCCAAAACGTATCACAGAATCATATAACTTCTTATCATTAAAGCGCGTCCACCCCTAAAAGCCAATTAAACCGTCTTTTACATAATTCACGTTTCAAGACTCACTGGTACTATGAACATCATTACAAGTGTCACTAAGCTTAATACATATTGGAACATCAATACTGGATGCCCCACGTCTCCCATCGTTCAAAATCATAGCATTATTTATATACGACCACTCGATTTATATACCAACTTACCAACTCTTACATAAACTAAACTTATTTCTCCCTATTATTCTGCCCTTTTAACATTTTTATGTGGCACGAACTGCATTAGATAAACTAAAACTACACATATTCTCCATCTATTGTTATTAATTTCTATCATTTTGGCATAAAAACTAGCAAGCACAGTCATATAGCGTTATCTATATAGCTGATATAAGTTTATAACACAGCTGTAAATAACTGAACGCGACGTGTAATATGTTAGCCCGTATATCATGTTTCTTGATTTAGTTTATCACAATTAAGAGTACAGATCACGATAAACAAAATAGGTAAACATAATAATCTACAGCCCATAACCGAGCATGAGTCAAGTCTTAACAACGACTATCCAAGATGTCGAGTATATGCATACAAGAGCAAATATTAACAAAAGCTAGCAAATATTAATAGCAAGCGAAATAATGAAAGTGTGCCTAGGGATGTTCTGACTGAACCAAACCAGCATGTACTCAATCTCAGTCTTAACAGATTTCGGAAGGACAAATGCCAAAGACCACTAAACTTTAATTGATCTCATACAGAACTTTAATTGATCTTATAGTTCGACATTGGACCAATCTCCATTGGGTCCATCTCTATTACGAAATTGATTTAGACCGGATTGAAACTGCACATTATCATGTTCAATACAGATTTGGGGATCGATATTAATTAGGGCGATTAAAAATTATCATGTTCAATGCAAATGAATAGTGGGGTAAGGATTGGGGAAGAAGGGTTGATTGTCAGGAGTGGTTAAATGTGTAGTGTGTGTGTGTGTGAAATAGTAGGTTGCCTGAGAGTTTAATGTGGGTAAACAATAGAGTTTTAGAAAAAATAACATAACTAGTCATTTTCAGATTCTGTGTCAAAAGTTAGTACATGCTACAGTAGCATAAGTTTAGAAAAAGGTTGCATAAAAAAATCAAGTTTAAATAAAATATAAAATGTTTTTTTAATGATTAAAATAATAATAAAATTGAATTTTAATTAATTAAAAAAAAGTCACATAAAAAAAGTACCTTACACACTTCTTACACAAAAAAAGAGTACTTTTTTTTAGATGAATAGTAATTTTATTAATTTAATATTAAAGTCGCTTAGGTAGCTTAAAGTTGCTTAGGGTAGTTTAACGTAGCATAAGGTGGAATAAGGTGGCTTGAGGTCGCTTGGTTTATTTATGGAACTTTAAAGTAGCTTAGGGTATTTTGGCAAATACACTTGAAAAGTGGTCTATTTGGGTAATTAGCCCAAAATAAAATCTGAATAAAACCACTTCGACATTCAAAACCACCCAACACAACACACTGAGTAGAGAAAATATAAGAAAACGAGTTACAAATGACCACAAGCCTAACACCTGGATAGTGGATAGTAATCTATCAGATCTTCAAGACGGAATAATTACAACCTCACAAGATCCAAGCCATCTTTTCTTTACCCGCACGTGTTTAAATTCATCACAGTCGACATAATCATAGAAATATATAATTACTCATCCCCGACAGTCAATTAAACAAATGCAAACTAAAACTAAACTCTTTGAGCAAACAATCAAGCAAATGTAAAGTGCAAGTGCACTCTTTGAGCAGACGGAAGATGCCAAGACAAGTATCAACCGGCATCTTCCTATTTGTAAAGTGCAAGTGCACTCTTTGAGCAGACGGAAGATGCCAAGGCAAGTATCAGCTAGATCATAAAGTGAATGAGACATTGATAGGTCGCCCCACCAATTTTGAGGTTTATAGCGTTGGCTCAGATAAGGCGCAATTTGGTACAAAGACTCGTAAACCGGCATGGCTGCAACCTTCAAAGGTCACCCCGCCAAGATCCAAGACATCTTCTCTTTACCCGCACGTGTTTAAATTAATCACAGTCGACATTAACCTTTCTACTATAGAGGGGAGTCCTTAATAAATAATGAATTCTTTCCCCCCTCACATATACTCGCTTCTCTCACAAAATATACACATACACAAAACACGCACAAGATACTGACACCTTAATATAGAATTACTTATCCCCGACAGTCAATTAAACAAATGCAAACTGAAACTAAACTCTTTGAGAAGACAATCAAGCAAATGTAAAGTGCAAGTGCACTCTTTGAGCAGACGGAAGATGCCAAGGCAAGTATCAGTCGGCATCTTCTTATTTGTTATTAATCATTCAAATCCCATCTTGCTGGATCATAAAGTTAATGAGACATTGATAGGTCGCCCCACCAATTTTAAGGTTTATAGCGTTGGCTCAAATAAGGCGCAATTTGGTACAAAGAGTCGCACCGGCATGGCTGCAACCTTCAAAGGTCCCCCCGCCAAGATCCATGCCATATTCTCTTTACCCGCGCGTGTTTAAATTCATCACAACCGACATAATCATAGAAATATAGAATTACTCATCCTCGGCGGTCAATTAAACAAATGCAAACTGAAACTAAACTCTTTGAGTAGACAATCAAGCAAATGTAAAGTGCAAGTGCACTCTTTGAGCAGACGAAAGATGCCAAGGCAAGTATCAGTCGACATCTTCCTATTTGTTATTAATCATTCAAATCCCAGCTTACTGGCTCATAAAGTGAATGAGACATTGATAGGTCGCCCCACCAATTTTGAGGTTTATAGCATTGGGTCAGATAAGGCGCAATTTGGTACTAAGAGTCGTAAACCGGCATGGCTGCAACCTTCAAAGGTCACCATGCCAAGATCCAAGCCATATTCTCTTTACCTGCGCGTGTTTAAATTCATCACAGCCAACATAATCATAGAAATGTACAATTACTCATCCCCCCAAGAATAAATATCTAGTTTACTTTAACCTTAACTAATGTACAACCTAACAATTATATGGAACACGAATTCCACAAACGTGTTTTAGGCAAAGTACCGTTACGCCCACCTTTTAATACAAACCGTTCCCAAAACATTGTAGCCATCAAGGGGGTATTATTTATCAGCATATATAATGGGCCTATCATCGCCTGCCATCAATAGCGGCAACGAAAGCAACGTCCGTTACAATCGTCGCCTGCCATCAATAGCGGCAACGAACCTTCCGTTTAATGAATATACTTGGGTCAACAACCAAAGAAAACACTACAAATAATAGTAAAGCAAAAACATATTTGGCAACTTAATAAGAAATTACCAGAATGCCCGAAAGCAAAGATGATTGAACCAGCAAACCCCAGTAAAAACTATGGTTTCCAGCAAACCAACCAATCACACGACAACAACAATGGGTCAAAACTATATAGATCAAACATCCGATCAAGATTAGATCGGGTAACCACATACCACGACAATAGCAGGCGGTCAAACATATATAGATCAAAGATCCGATCAACATATCAAGTATATATCAAACATCCGATAAAGATTAGATCGGGTCACCACATCGGGTCACCACACACATATACATTTGTGTTGTGAGAGAGAAATTAACCTTTTGAGTTATGAGTTCGTGGACTGTAGCCACTAACAATTAATCACCAAAGGGCGAACGGTGAAGGGGCAACTCCAAAGGGCAAAAACTCAATTAATGTCAAATGACTCAATTAATGCCAAATGAAGAACGGAGTGATCAAAACGGGCCAAAACGGAGGAAGATAACGGAAGGTGTCAGTGTTTTGTGCGTGTTTTGTGTGTGTATATTTAATAACTAGGTTTTCACTTAGTTATGAAAGTGTTATCGTCCGATCTTTTCGAATTGATTACAAGTTAAGAGTGCGACTCAGTCGTTCTTGGTGGAAAAGAAAATGGTTTGGTTATCTATTTTAAACTAATAGCAAATATGAAAGTGTCGTTGAGTAAAATAAAAGCTTTAAAAATTAAACTAAAATGACGAGTTAAAAATAAATGATTGAAATCTTAAAAAACAAAATTAGAAAAACCCTTGGTAAAAACAGAGATTTCGGGAAGCGTGTAATTTTTGGAAATTAAATCTTAACAAAAATAAACAAATAACCCTGTCGGAATCCCAATCGAATCCCCGTCGGGATGCTTGTCGTCGGAATGTGATCGGAATATCAAAGGAAATCACGTCGGAATGCACCAAAAGGAATGTTATCGGAATGCACCAAAAGGAATTGGATCGGAATGTCTTAATCAGAATAATAGAAAACAGGTCCAATCAGAATATCAAAAGAAACACCCCTTATTGGAATCCAAATCGGAATAGCAATCTGAATCTAAAACCCTTTTCCAATCCTGTTGATCGGAATAATAGTGAGCTGATCGGAATAACGAGCCCTGATCGGAATGTAAGATCGAAAAGGGGTTTTCCCTTTTCGAAGGTTTTGTGATTCGAAATAAGCCAAGTTTTAAGCTATTTTTGATAAGCTCAAACCAAAACTTAACTAAACTAATAATAAGCCGAACTAATAAGCATAAAATAAGAACTTTTTAAACTTCAAATAAGCAACTTTTCAAAACAAACTTTAAAAAGACTAAGACTTTAAGAAAACTTAAAACGTAAATAAGCTAAACACAAACTAAGTCAATAAGCATGAAAAGCTCAAAACTTAATCCTTATTAAAACTTAGAGATGAATAAAAAGATAAACTTTTTAATCACATAAGCATCAAGATGAAAACAAAATCAAAGATTATCACTAATCAAGATCAAAATAAAGAAAGGTAGAAGAAGATTAAAGATAAGAAACTTAACTTGAACTTAAAGATTAATGATTCCAAAATACAAGATCAAATCAAAGCTTAAACATGAAAAGAAGGAAAAGACGAAGTTCTAGTGAGAGAAAGTTAAACACTTTCTCTCTCTAAAAATTAAACTAAAGAAAGAAAAATAATCTAGCTAACACCCTCCTAATGTGTCATTAGGAGGGTATTTATAGGAGATGGGGAGGTGCATGTGCTTCCTTCTTTCTTTCTTTCTTCTCGACTCGATTTAAGTTCTGTCTTTCTCGACGTCGTCTCGGGATTTGTCGATGTAAATTGAACTCGTCTTCTAATTTTCTTCTATAATTTGACTTGAGTTCTTTGACTTCATTAAACTTCAGACTTTAGACTTTTTCTTCGATAAATCTTCAGAATAGGCCTTGGACTTCCGTTCTTTTTGCACTCTTGATCTTTTGACTTCGTCTTTTCTCGTTAACTTTGATAAAAGCCCGTGAAAGCCCGTGTTTTCTTCCTTTTTCATCTTTTGGTCCTAAAACACAATAAAAACACAAACCACGCATAATTCCGACTTTTACGACATAAAATACACGTTTTGGTCTTGTTAGTATTGGAAATAAGTGGTAAAAATGATAAGTATTTTCACACTTATTAAATCCCCTACCCTTGACCATTGCAATGCCCTCATGCAATGCATTAATTTCAAAGCACGGTTTATATTTTTCATCATAAATAACCCACCTTGGCCTTTATTAAATACTAAACTTTAAGGAAATTAAAAAGATAGAAATATGTACAAAATAAGTAAAGAAATCAAAGACTTATATTGGGGTTTTGGCTGCCATGAATGTTTATCATCCTCAAGTTTCACGTTCCCCATACCAAGCTTAAAAACGAGATCATTGTTATTATAAGTTAGCAAACTAACATGAATTCATGTGGGCCAATTATTTACTTAAACTCCCTTATTCCTAGGTGTATCTTTTATATTTTTATATTATCCTGAATGATCACGAGGATGCATTGTTTGACTTATTTCGATAGTTTATTTAGGCCGGAAATAAAGTGGGACGATTTAATCAATAGTTAGCTAAAGGAAAAAATCTTTTAAAACTGCTTCTCGGGACCTCATAAAGTTCATATCTTGGCATAACTCGCTTCACGATTTGAGACCTTTCTCGGACCGATATTTGGCAGCGACTTCATACTTCAAATCTTGAGAGACGTTCATGAAATAATGGTCTTCTATTCATAATTGGAATTTCTTCACTTGAAGTTTTTGAGAGATTCTTCATACTTGGACCACGAATTCTTCATTTTTCTCCAATCTTTATTTTGGACTTTGATATACAACGATCCTCCTCCTTTTAGGACTTAGATCTATTTATCCTCATACCTTGTTAGGGCCTTTTGGATAGACTTCTCCATGATCTTTTGGGGAGAATTTGCTTTTCGTCGTGTGTCTCGATCCTTCATATTGATTTTTGATAAATGATTCTTCACATCACTTTGGATCTTTAGAAACAAAATGTATCCCTCATGTCTTGTTAGGACCTTTTCGGACTCGCCAATCTTCGCATCCCGCTTAAATAAGTTATGCCTTGGCTATGAACTCTAATTACTACCGAGCAACTTTTAAACGATCTTGGGCTAGAAGCTAAGTAACTTTTCAAATCGTACAATCTTATTTATTATAATTAAATTTATTTACAAGCGATGGGAGAAAAAGCTCATAATCAACTCACATAAATTCACGAAAGAATACCAAACTTATAATTGACTCTATCATCTCTCGTTCTCCACAATTTAAAATCTCAAGGAATGAGACTTGTGGATGCTTAGCCAATTAAATCAAAGTTTTGGGTTTTCAAGTCGTCTATAGGATCTTTCATCTTCTTAAACTCTTTCAAGTTTAGAATTTGCATTTTAAAGTTCCCTTGATAAACGACTTTCTAGGATCAATTATAGGAACTTACGAAAAGTTCTTGTTCTTAACCCGTGAGATTTAAGACTTTCGCATTTTAAAGTTCCCTATATAAAAGCCTAGCAAAACTTGACTTAAACACGTTAAGGATACTAGCTAGAGTAAACTTAGATAAGTAAACTCGGGTTGAGTCAAAAGATTCATGACTTCGAAAAATTTAAAACCATTTTATTAAAAATTTATTCTAACACAGAAAGTAAATAACGATAACAAAGGAAAATAATACTATACAAATAGGCCAAAATAGATTAAAAAATTTGAAAAATGTCGAAAAATTAGATTTTCCGGTTAAAATGAGGACAAATTCATGGAAAAGCCCACTTACTTCGATAGAAGTCCCCCCTACACTTGATATAAACATTGTCCTCAATGTTTAAGCATGTGGGATTAAACTCCCCTACACTTAGGACATTGTGCACTTTGTTTAAATCTTGCTAATGAAAGGACAACTAGAGTGATTTTAATGTGAACATATAAGATATGAAATATTGAATTACGACAGTTTAGGATAGAACCAGGAAGACGGGTACACGGAATCACGGGTCGTCAAAAGTCATCGAGAATGGATCTTGAAGCTTTAATCCCAACACATCATAAGAAACAAGACAACAAACACATACGGGGCTCCCCCTACACTTATTATGAAAACGGTAAAGGATAGATCAACGGGTTGCCTCCCGAGAAGCGCTTGTTTTTGTTAACAGAGTCACGAGCCTGACTCGACCCAGAACTAATTCAAAGGAAACGTGGTGAGGGATGGAATCATCTCATGAGAGATGTCCTCACCAAAGTACAGCTTCACCCGCTGGCCATTCACTTTAAAATTAGGCCCATTTGGTTGAGAAAGCTCAATGGTGCCGTAAGGGAAAACTTTGGCGACGATGAATAGACCAGACCAACGGCTCTTTAGCTTGCCGGAGAAGATCTTCAACCGAGAGTTAAAGAGTAAAACTTGATCACTGATAGGTGTGTAAACACCAATCCTTTTTACTACTTAATTACAATAATAACCGAGCCAAACGTGTATTTTATGTCTTTTATGTCGGAATTATGCGTGGTTTGTGTTTTTGTTGTGATTTAGGACGAAATTGTGAAAAGTGGGGAAAACACGGCAATCACGGGATTTTATTGAAGAAAAAGATGAAAAATGAAGTCGAGAAGTCAAGAGTGCAAAAAGAACGGAAGTCCAAGACCAATTCTGAAGATTTATCGAAGAAAAAGTCGAAAGACGGAAGTTTACTTAAAGCCGAAGAACTCAAGTCTACTTTATTGAAGAATTAAAAGACGAGTTCAAAGAAATCCCGAGACAAAACCATTTAAAGTCCAAGATTAATGAAGAATAAAGGCTTAAGGACTAATGGTGCAATTAAAAGAAGATTAAAGAAGGAATGACTTAATCTTGTAATTAAGAGAAAATGAAGGAGGGGAGGAAGCTTCCTAATCCTCCCCTATATATAGATTAGGCTAGTTAATCATTTTTCTTTGTTGGCTAATCGTGACAATTAGTTCTTCTACTTTTAATTACCTTGTCATTTAAATACTTGTCAAATTTAAATTCCTGTCTTGCACCTTAATTACCATTTAATTTCAAGTAAGTTTTTCTTTTAATTATTTTTAATCTTTATCTTTATCTTGTTAATCTCATTCTACCTTTCTTAATCTTTGATTCTTATTGTTTATGTTCATGTTCATGTTCTTATTTTTCTTATTTTGATCAAGTGGTTTTGATTATTTTGATTAGTCTTGTGAGTCTGATTGTTTTGCATTGATTGTTTATCATTAGTATATGTTTATTTGTTAGTTTGATTTAATCTTGTGGTTGATTTAGCTTTGTTTTGATTTAATTCGTGCATATTTTGTTCTCCTTGTTCTTCGGCCTGTTTGTTTCTGATCTTTCCCAGGTTCTAATCTTCGAGACACTCCGAACAAAGGACTTCACAGGTTGGCTATCCGGAATATTAAATATTCCGCATAGGAATTTATTCCGCGTAGGGCTTCAGATTCCGAATAGGACCAACTATTCCGGATAGAGGGAATATTCAGAATAGGCTACTTATTCCGCATAGGCACTTATTCCGAGTAGGCTGCTTATTCCGGATAGGCTACCTTATTCCGCATAGAGGTAGTTATTCCGAGTAGGAGACTATTCCGAATAAGGGAAAGATTCCGAATAGGTCAGATATCCCGCATAGGAACCATTATTCCGAGTAGGACTGTTATTCCGAGTAAGCTTCTATTCCGCATAGTGACAGTATTCCGAATAGGGTGTTTATTCCGGATAGAGTTGATATTCTGAGTAAGGGCACTATTCCGCATAAGACTTTATTCCGAATAGGGACAGTTATTCCGGATAGAGTTTTATTCCGAATAGGAGTTATTTTCAGGTTCTTTATTTTCAATTTTATTTTAATTATCTTCCTTTTAATTTCGAACTTTATTTTTCCCGCCTTTTCCTTACTCGCACTTTAAGTTTAATTGCCTTAGATTTATTTTAGCCTTGCCTTAGTTAAGATTTAGTTTTAGTTGCGTTTTAAGTTTGCCTTAGTTAGATTTAAGTTTGCGTAATTTACTTTTAGTGCCTTTTAATTTTAGCCTCGCTTTTAATTACTTGCACCATTTACTTTAAATTAGATTTAGATTTATTTTTAAGTCATTTACTTTAATTGTTCTTGCACTTTTATTTTAAATACTACAACGACACACTTTTGTTTCACCAAAGAACGACTGAGTCGCACATTAAACACGGTTTTTCAATTCGAAGAGATTGGTACAACGAATATTTTCTTACTAGCAAAACGCTTGTTATCAAATGGCGCCGCTGCCGGCTCTTTTCGTAAAGATTAACGGTTTTCTGTGAAAGACGCGTTGCTTTTTGGGATCCGTTCACTTGTGAGCGTTATTTTTCTTGCACACAAAAATTCAAAAAAAATCATAAAAAATTAAAAATTGTTAAAAATCCATAAAAATTAAAATTTTCAAAAATCCAAAAAGATTTTATCTTTATTGTGTATATATATTGTCTTTGTGATTGGCTTTTTTTTCTTTTGCATTTTCAGGTGTATGCGTACTAGATCTTCTAATTTTCAAGAGCCCGAGACTCAAGAAGATTTAAGTATGTCTGGTGTTAACAACAATAATCATCCACCACACCTCAACAATAACAACAATGTTCTTCCACAGCCCGATCTTCGAACAATGGAGGAGCTTTGTCAACCTACCATGTTTGGACGAGGAGGACCGATTGCGCCGATGCAAATCAACGCTCCTGAGTTTTTGTTGAAGCACCACATGATTCAGCAAGTGCAAACTAACCCATTCCGTGGATTGCCTGATGATGATGCCAACAAACACCTCGACAAGTTCATTACAATCACCCAAAGCATGAAGTTGCCTGGTGCCACAATGGATGTTCTTCGCCTACAACTCTTCCCACATACTTTATCACATCATGCCGAGAAATGGTTTGATCGTCTCCCGAAGAATTCTATTCACACTTGGGATGACATGACTCAACGCTTTTTGTCGCGCTACTTTCCACCATCCATGGTCACGAGCCTTCGCAATCAAATCAGCGGTTTCATGCAAGAACCCGATGAATCTCTTTTTGATGCTTGGGAACGATATAATGTCTTGATTGATCGTTGTCCAAACCACAACATGCTTCCAGTCACCTTAATTGATACTTTCTACAACGGTTTGACTTTTCGAGATCGTGATACGATTAATGCAGCCGCCGGTGGCACATTCATGAAAAGGAGACCCGAGGAGTGTAGAGAGTTAATAGAGAACATGACTACTCACCACAAAAACTGGGATTCCTCTGCTTCTTCAAGGAACAACCCGAGAGTCAATGTTTCTTCCACCTCAGCAAACCCTGATATGACCGAACTCACCCGCATGATGACTGAAATGAGCAAAAGTATCACGCTTCTCGCTTCAAACCAACAACAACAAGTTAAAGCGGTTGCTAATCCTTGTGAAACATGCGGCGGTCCTCACTCATACACCGATTGTCCTTCTACACAAGGAAATCCGGAAAATGTGTATGCAGCTTATGGTAATTATTCACCGGAAAATTACCAAGCTCGACCTCAAGGGGATAGAAATCTGCTGAGTTACCGGTCCAACAACTACCTTTCCCACGGTTTTTCTCCTCAAAACCAAAACCCCGCCAACAACTACAATAGAAGCAACCAAATCCCACCAAGAGCTTCTAATCCTTATCACCCACCCGCCCAACAAACCCCACCCATTATTCCGGATGTTGAAGCCATCATGAGAACCTAAGGTGAGCAAATCAAGAATCTGCAAAGCTAAATTATCAATCTTAAAGGAGATATTACCAAGCAAGGAAATGAGATTAGATCCGAGCTTCGAGATAATATTCAATCCTCCTTCAGCAATCAAACAAATGATTTGAAGAATATGCTTGCTAGTTTCTTGCCCGCAGCTCAACCTTCTACTTCAAGTTCTCTACCTTCAAACACCGTCACCAATCCGCGAGCAAATGTGAGTGCTATTACTACTCGTAGTGGAGTAACCATCGTAGGACCACCTATCCCACCCCCATCATCTACACCTCCTCCACCACCATTTATCCCTACTCCTCCTACACCTAGTATTAGTGCACCATTACCGTCTCCGCCTCGTCATGACGATGTACCTAGGAAGGACCCTTCAACATCTCAACCTTTACCTACACCTGCACCTTCACCACCCAAACCCAATATCCCTTATCCTTCACGCTTAGGCAAGAACAAAATGCTAACCAAGGAGGACTCTCAAGTGTCAAGCTATATCAAGATGATTTCTCAAATGAACTTCAACATTAGCTTTCTCGAGGCACTTGTCCACATGCCCAAATTTGTTAAAGCATTTAAGGAATTTCTTAACAAGAAGGAGAAGTTACTTGAGCTCGCCAACACACGCCTAAATGAAAACTGCTCTGCAGTTATTCTTAAAGAACTTCCAGAAAAGCTTGGAGATCCTGGTCGTTTTGTGTTGCCTTGCGTGTTCAACAAAACTGAGGAATTTACTGCCCTTGCTGATCTCGGGGCCAGTATTAATTTGATGCCATTGAGTGTTTGGAAAACACTATCATTACCCGACCTCACTCCAACAAAGATGACTCTTGAACTTGCAAATCGCACTCTCGCTTACCCCGTTGGTATAGCCGAAGATGTGTTCATAAAAGTTGGCACATTTACTTTCCTGGTCGATTTTGTTGTTGTTGATTATGAAATGGACCCTCGTATTCCTTTAATACTTGGTCGGCCATTCTTGAGAACCGGACGAGCTTTAGTGGATGTTGCTGAAGGTGAGTTAATCTTAAGAGTCGGGGATGATGCACAAGTTTTCAAAATGGGAAAGCTCACAAGTAAATCCTTTGGAGGCCGAGAATCAGTGAATATGATTAATGTGCTGGATGATTTTGTCGTCTACAACAATCCTCTATTCGACTCTTGCATTGATAATACACTCTTTCATGATGATGTGGATGATTATCGCCCCAATTTGGAACCTTCTCCCATATATGATTCTCCACCGGTCTTTGATGCTTATGATGATGATTCTAGCTCAGATTCGGATGATTATGATGACCTTACTTCCGAGTATCCCGAGATGCCCACTTTCGATGATTTCGATGAGGCCGATACTCTTTCGAGCGATTCTTCCCATGCTGAAGATCCTCCGCCATCACTCGATCCTACCTTGGACGATTACTCATTTGAGGAAGACTTCTCTACGTTTCTCAACACTTACTTCCCTCATGAGAGTGATGCTCCTCCTTTGGACTTTGAAGATTATCGTCTTGATCCTACTTTGGATTTGAAGAACATTTTTTCAAAGGAGAAGAAACCGGTCGACACCAATATCCGCAGCACATATGATTTAACACCTCTTTGTCCCCCTTCTGAGGACAAGGTTGTGCTTCTTCGCGGATCTTCTTCCCATTCTGCTGAGCCTGAGTGCTATTTTCCCCTAAAGGAAAAGGTGTTCGACCCTGGTATTGACATTCTGCAGCCATCTCAGTATCCACCTGATGAAATAAAAGGAAATATCTTTGGAACTTATGGAAATCTGCTTGCACCACTTCACCCTTGCTTCCACCGCGCTCCATCTTTGCTTAAGGGAACCTTGCCTATTCTTCTTTGGCTTGCCTTGTTCGCCTTAAGCTTGTGCTATTTGATGGACGAAAACTATGTCTTTGATCATGGTGGATATGTTTTATGCTTCTTCCTATGATAATCAAGGTCGAGTCAGGCTCACGACTCGGTTAACAAAAATCAAGCGCTTCTTGGGAGGCAACCTATGCATCTATCTTTTCTCTTTCTTTACCATAAGTGTAGGGGAGACCCTTTGGTTTGCTATTTCCTCTCCTCTCTTCTTAATCAGGGATTCGAGCTTAAATGATCCACTCTTGATGATTCTTGACGACCCGTGATTCTGTGTCCACTTCTTCCCGGTTCTATCCTAAACTCTTTTTGATTCACTATTTTATATTTTCCAATATTAAAATAGGAATCTCTTTAGTTGTCTTTTCCTTAGCGAGATTTAAACAAAGTGCACAATGTCCTAAGTGTAGGGGAGTTTACTCCCACATGCTTAAACAATGAGGACAATGTTTATCTTAAGTGTAGGGGGACTTCTATCGAAGTTAAGTGGTCTTTTCCTTGTATTTGTCCTTATTTTAACCGGAAAATCAATTTTTCGACATTTTTCAAAATTTTTGATCTATTTTGGCCTATTAGTTTTTCCCTTTGTATAGTTATTTTCTTTCCTTATTAGAATAAAAGTTTAATAAAGTGGTTTTAAATTTCAAAACGTTGTGAATCTTTTGACTCAACCCGAGTTTACTTATCTAAGTTTACTCTAGCTAGTATCCTTAACGTGTTTAAGTCAAGTTTTGCTAGGCTTTTATATAGGGAGCTATAAAACGCGAAAGTCTTAACTCTCACGGGTTAAGAACAATAACTTTTCGCAAGTTCCTATAATTGATCCTAGAGAGTCGTTTATCAAGGGAACTTTAAAATGCGATTTCTAAACTTGAAAAAGTCTAAGAATTTGCAAGATCCTATAGGCGACTCAAAAACCCAAAACTTTGATTTAATAGGCTAAGCATCCACGAGTCTCATTCCTTGAGATTTTAAACTGTGGAGAACGAGAGATGATAGAGCCAATTATAAGTTCGGTATTCTTTCGGGAATTTATGTGAGTTATTTATGAGCCTATTCTCCCATCGCTTGTTAATAAATTTATCTGCAATAAATAAGGTTGTACGATTTGAAAAGTTACTTAGCTTCTAGCCCAAGATCGTTTAAAAGTTGCTCGATATGGATTAGAGTTCATAGCCAAGGCATAACTTATTGAAGCGGGATGCGAAGATTGGCGAGTCCAAAAAGGTCCTAACAAGACATGAGGACTATATTTTGTTGCTAAAGATCCAAAGTGATGTGAAGAATCATTTATCGAAAATCAATATGAAGGATCGAGACACACGACGTAAAGCAAAAACTCCCCAAAAGTCATGGAGAAGTGTATCCGAAAAGACCCTAACAAGGTATGAGGATAAATAGATCCAAGTCAAAAAGGAGGCGGATCGTTGTATATCAAAGTCCAAAATAAAGATTGGAGAAAAATGAAGAAGTCGTGGTCCATATATGAAGAATCTCTCAAAACTTCAAGTGAAGAAATTCCATTATGAAGAGAAGACCATTATTTCATGAACGTCTCTCAAGGTTTGAAGTATGAAGTCGCTGCCAAATATCGGTCCGAGAAAGGTCTAAAATCGCGAAGCGAGTTATGCCAAGATATGAACTTTATGAGGTCCCGAGAAGCAGTTTTAAAATATTTTGTCCTTTAGCTAACTATTGATTAAATCGTTTACTTTATTTTCGGACTAAATAACTATCGAAATAAGTCAAACAATGTATCCTCGTGATCATTCAAGACAACAATAAAATATAAGAGATACACCTAGGAATAAGGGAGTCTAAGTGAATAATTGGCCCACATGAGTTCGTGTTAGTTTGCTAACTTATAATAACAATGATCTCGTTTTTAAGCTTGGTTTGGAGAAAGTGAAAACTTGAGGATGATGATTATTCATAACATTTCCAAAACCCAAGGTATGCTTTTTGATTTCTTTACTTTGAATGTTTATAGTTTTCTATCTCTTTAATAAAGGCCACTATGGATTGATTATGATGAAAAGTGTAAACGTGCTTTGTAACTAATGTATTGCATCAGGACATTACAATGGTCAAGTGTAGGGGATTTGATAGGTGTGTAAACACCCATCCTTTTTACTATTTAATTACAATAATAACCGAGCCAAACGTGTATTTTATGTCTTTTATGTCGGAGTTATGCCTGGTTTGTGTTTTTGTTGTGATTTAGGACGAAATTGTGAAAAGTGGGGAAAACACGGCATTCACGGGCTTTTATTGAAGAAAAAGATAAAAAATGAAGTCGAGAAGTCAAGAGTGCAAAAAGAACGGAAGTCCAAGACCAATTCTGAAGATTTATCGAAGAAAAAGTCGAAAGACGGAAGTTTACTTAAAGCTGAAGAACTCAAGTCTACTTTATTGAAGAATTAAAAGACGAGTTCAAAGAAATCCCGAGACAAAACCATTTAAAGTCCAAGATTAATGAAGAATAAAGGCTTAAGGACTAATGGTGCAATTAAAAGAAGATTAAAGAAGGAAGGACTTAATCTTGTAATTAAGAGAAAATGAAGGAGGGGAGGAAGCTTCCTAATCCTCCCCTATATATAGATTAGGCTAGTTAATCATTTTTCTTTGTTGGCTAATCGTGACAATTAGTTCTTCCACTTTTAATTACCTTGTCATTTAAATACTTGTCAAATTTAAATTCCTGTCTTGCACCTTAATTACCATTTAATTTCAAGTAAGTTTTTCTTTTAATTCTTGTTAATCTTTATCTTTATCTTTATCTTGTTAATCTCATTCTACCTTTATTAATCTTTGATTCTTATTGTTTATGTTCATGTTCATGTTCTTATTTTTCTTATTTTGATCAAGTGGTTTTGATTATTTTGATTAGTCTTGTGAGTATGATTGTTTTGGATTGATTGTTTATCATTAGTATATGTTTATTTGTTAGTTTGATTTAATCTTGTGGTTGATTTAGCTTTGTTTTGATTTAATTCGTGCATATTTTGTTCTCCTTGTTCTTCGGCCTGTTTGTTTCTGATCTTTCCCAGGTTCTAATCTTCGAGACACTCCGAACAAAGGACTTCACAGGTTGGCTATCCGGAATATTGAATATTCCGCATAGGAATTTATTCCGCGTAGGGCTTCAGATTCCGAATAGGACCAACTATTCCGGATAGAGGGAATATTCAGAATAGGCTACTTATTCCGCATAGGCACTTATTCCGAGTAGGCTGCTTATTCCGGATAGGCTACCTTATTCCGCATAGAGGTAGTTATTCCGAGTAGGAGATTATTCCGAATAAGGGAAAGATTCCGAATAGGTCACATATCCCGCATAGGAACCATTATTCCGAGTAGGACTGTTATTCCGAGTAAGCTTCTATTCCGCATAGTGACAGTATTCCGAATAGGGTGTTTATTCCGGATAGAGTTGATATTCCGAGTAAGGGCACTATTCCGCATAAGACTTTATTCCGAATAGGGACAGTTATTCCGGATAGAGTTTTATTCCGAATAGGAGTTATTTTCAGGTTCTTTATTTTCAATTTTATTTTAATTATCTGCCTTTTTGTAGAACAATGATAATCTTGTGAAACAAGGGGGTTGATGTTTTTCTAGAGAGAGAGAGAGTTAGAGAGAGAAATGAAAGAAAACACATATATTCAAATGAGAGAATAAAACAACCAACACCTCTTTCCATGGTGGAAAGAGGTTTAAATACCCCAAGTCCTTAAAGGACTTGGGCTTCCGGCCCATGAACATGCTCATGGGTCGGGCTATGTAATAAATAACACTTAACTTAACTACGAGCCTATAACTACATGGTTGGAGTGACCGAGACTTTCTAAATGCGTAAAACGTATTTCCAACAATCTCCCCCAAAGGGAGGTCACTCCAAGTTTACAAAGTCCTAATCTAGCATGTTAGGTTTTGTTCTTGAGCTCGTAGTCTTCTTTTCTTTCTTTTTCTTTTCTTTTGTGAATATGTGTTGAATGATATCAGCCTTTTTGCTTGGAACATGTTCTTTTGGCCTTTCACGTGCGATCTTTGCCTACTTGTGAATTTTGCCTCCTCGTGACTCCATGTTCCACACACTTATGTCTTTTTGTTGAATTCTCGAAAGTTTCAGAGTTTGTTACAGCGGAAGACTTCATCTTGTACTTTCTTGAATTTTTGCTGATCTTTGATGCAGAAAGACATAAGCATGTGGGATGACTTCTACAGGTACACCGCAACACCACCGTCTTTAACTGGTACACAGCAACGCCACCGTCTTCAACAGGTACACAGCAACGCCACCGTCTTTAACAGGTACACAGCAACGACACGAATAAAATGGCTTTGAACATTTTATTCTAATTCGGTAGCATTTTACCTCCGG
Source organism: Glebionis coronaria (assembly GCA_025667525.1). Classification (NCBI taxonomy): domain Eukaryota; kingdom Viridiplantae; phylum Streptophyta; class Magnoliopsida; order Asterales; family Asteraceae; genus Glebionis; species Glebionis coronaria. Next base: position 534,689,297 of record CM046879.1, read on the forward strand.
TCGGTGAAGACCGTTGGACGATATTAGATATCGTACCCGTGACGGATAGTTTCAATTAAGTAACTTCCTGACAGGATTTCGCGGGTAAACCCGTTCTCTTTATTCGACCGTCCAAAGCTGACTGCGAACATAAAGAGTGAATCACTTGGATAATTTATCCTTGTGATTTGAAGCCGTCAATTCATGAAACCTGGAACAAGTGAATTTCAATTAAGATTTTCACCATCGTTGCTTTCCAGTTGTCACGAGCTCAATTCATAAAGAATCTTGCATGTCACCTACCAAGTGCTGTTTGATGTTAACACTAGAAGGATTTCCACTCGTCACTGTGATCAATGAAGATTCACTCTGAGTGTTCTGGCAAGATCATACGATAATGCGTAGAGGCCTGGAACGAGTTTAAGTTCAATTAAGAATTAAACCACTGTTTCTTTCCAGTTTTTTCACAAGATTGGTTCTAAAAGAACCGCACGTGTAACCTACCATGAGCTTGTTTGATGTTGGCTCAAGCAGGATTTCCATCTTCATTGTAATACTTTCGTATTACTCGGATGTTCTGGCAATATTACAGAAATACTGCGTAGGACTCATGAAAATCTCTTACTTTTCACAGTGTGTGAGAAAGCAAGGAATAAATGGAAAGTGTCCTAATGAGACTTTTGATGATCTCTTGGCTCTAGACTCGATTGTGCGTTTTGATTTAGTGAGCGATGGCTGGAGAGGAGTGCCACCTTTTCAATACAGTCTATTCGGAGTGAAAAAACCAATAGATAACGTGTTGATCTCCGTGTGATTAAAACAAATACCTTTTGAGAGATATTTGAGTTAGCTGGGAAGGGTTGTGCATTGCATCACTGGGTCCATGATGTCTTTCTTCAATACCAAGAATCATTAGCAAAAATGACCTCAATAGCATATGTATTGACCCGGTTTCTGCCTAAAGTTGTAAGGAGAGCTTCTTTCTTTACACCCTTTATCTTTACAATTCTTTTTCATTCTTCAACCCCTTCAATGCTTACCAATACGTCATCACTAGCACCTTGTTGTGATTGTTCCAGTGCTAGCTTAAGTACTTGGTCGGCATTCAGCTACGTTCACATTCTTTCTCCATCTTTCCTAGGACTTCTAATTCTATCTAGGGAATTGTCCTTGGGAAGATTCCATCGGCTCTGATGAATCATTGGACTAAACCTATTCCTACCACCCTTTTGTCACCATATTCGTCGTGAATTAAGCGTGTTTTGGGAAGGAATTGCCACCATGAAAAATCATTGAAAATCACATAAGGTACTTGTGATACTAAAATCAAAAGTTTTGTACCTTAGGTGTTTTGTTTATCAAAAACGCTCCCCCTTAACACGTGCTTTACACATATTAAGTTGGATTATCGTTAAGTCTTTTTCATCTTTTAGCCAAGTATCACTTAAGTCTCCTTAATCCCATTTTCTCCCCTTATCCAAAATGTTAACCATTAATATTTGGGATATTGAATGGATTAACCGGTCTTTGGGTAAAAATGAAATCGATGTTTGGCCATAGAACATGTTAATGCTCCCCTTAATTAAATAAGGGATAGTTGTAGTGCTTTAGTATGATATATTTTGAAAGATTTAGAATCTCGTGAGAAATTATTGAAAAATTATCATACCTTAACACTACAACAAGCCACAAAAGCTGATAAAGTAAAAAGATAACATATTCACAATAATGTACATATGGAGTTGACCTGTAATGAGACGAACCAAAATTAATTGGTTCGTTCCGTAAGCCGATGGTGAGCTCCATATGGTCGTCCACCGACGAATCGTTCTATGCTTCGTAGCAACCGGCGCTTCCTTAGCACTTCCTCAATCTTCCTGATTGCATACGAAGATCCTTTTCTGCACTGGGTTGTCCAGGTGTATGTGACTGCCGGAAGAGGTAAGTTGGAATTGAGAACTGACAAATCATCTCGAACATTCTTTAGCGTTCCATCACTGAATTTGTGCAGTTCTGAGAATCGCATGTATTGCATGACGCCAGTCTGATTCGGATAAAAGATTCCTGCTTCCGGCTTGGTAGTCCCCATGTAGACCTTCTTGTTCTTGTGGAAGTTACTGAGTGGAGTCGTATGGGGACGTTCTAGGTTTAGCTTCTTCTGATAGCTTTCTACCCCAAGTTGAAAATCTTCCACCCGGTGTTGAATGACAATTTTCCTGGCATATTGACGAAAGTTTGAACTCAAGGCTATGACAATATCAGGTGATAGATGGTCAACTTTCTCTTGAGCCAAAAGCAGCAATAGATCTTCTATGTCTTCAAGTTGAAGGTACTGGAGATCACTTTCGTCAATGCGGTATTCTTTCTCATCGGTACGTTTGAGCAAGATTACATTTAAGTAATCGTAACCGAAAACCGTCTGTATCCTCGTCCTCGTCCTTATCGTCATCAACATTCTTATCCTTTCCTTGTTCATCCTCTTCATCCTCCTCATCTCCTTCCTTATCCTTATCCTCATTCTCATCATCCTTTTCACCATGTTCCTCGTCATCTTCCTCTTCTAACTCATTCTCATCATCAGACTCAGAGTCGGTAGTGTCTGCAGGATTCTCTTCATCAATTGCTTTGTTGAGATATTGCAGAACTTTGCGTTTGTATTTTGATTTATGAGCTCCCAAGTCTAGCAGACGTTTCTGAAGCAATGTCATGATTTGAAGAGTAGATAGACCATTACCGACAAGATGTGGTAATTGTTGATCAACATAAGACTTGACTTCGCGTCGAATGATCGCGGTCATCTGCTCGTCAATTGACCCGAGAAAAGCAGCATTTTCTTTATCCCGAGTTTTCTTCTCTTTACGAAATGCTTTATGTTGTTCTTTGAGCTTTGACACTTTGTCTGATAGTTTTTGAAGAATGTGCTCATCAGGATGCGGTTCCTTTGGAGGAGTAGCAAACCTTTCTGTCAACGTAGCTATTTGGGTAGCTTGAGCCTCTAGCTGTTGTTGAAGAGACTGGATCAACGGATCATTGATTGTGAGAAAAGGATTTGATGTAGATGAAACTTGTGGTTATGTTGGTGGAGGTGTAACCAAAACCGTTAAAGTGGTCGTGGATGATACTGGTTGTACCGGGATAGGTGTTGATGTAGGTGCAGTGGTTAGGACGGTGGTTGATACAGGTTGTTCAACGGTAGATGCCGGTGTAGATTCCGTGGTAATGGTGGTGGTTGATACTTGTTGTTCAACAGTTGCGGGTGTGATGGTGGTGGTCGGGACCTCACTGATAATTGGGGTTGAAAGTAGGGAAGTGGTGGTCGATGTAATAGTGGTTATAGGGACATCCACCATTTGTTCGTTTGTTAACGGATCAGTGTTGGTGACCTCAACACCCTCCCCTTCGAAATTGAGATATTTCAAAACATCATCAGAGTTTGAAGTAGACTTACTTTGAAGTTGTGTGTCTGGAATGAAAGTTGCATGAGCATCTTCATTTAGTACCATGTGAGTCGGTTCAGGCAGAGATGTGGTAATATTTGCATCTCGATACATCATACTTGTATCTGTGTCAGCACTGCTCTCACGTTCTTCACTTGGTTCCCGACTTTCAAGTTGAAAGGTAGCAGCATCTTCATACTCATCTTCATAAATATTTTCTTCGTCGAAGAATTCCGTATCATCATCAGGATTACCAAAATCTGCTAAATCATCAAATACCCTTGAGCCTGATCCACCAAAGGCTTCCTGTCGACTTTGTTGAAGAATAATACGAAGTCTTTTTTCTTCAGAAAGTTGTTGTTGAACAGGATCATTTTGAGCAACACTTGCCTCTTTTCCTTTAGCTTTCCTTGCTTTCTTAGGCCTGCGGAGTGGTACTTCTTCTTCTTGTTCTTCTTCAGTGTGGATCAGCTCATCTTCATCATCTTCATCAACAATTTGCATTTTTCCTGAGCGTTTATCTTTAGGAGCAGCTGGTTGACGCTGTGAAACTCGTTTCTTGCGTTTACCTTTTTGCTTCTCTGAGGGTGGTAAATTTGCCCGCTTGAATTGTGCGTCGATGTCACGAAGCATTTCTTGGTATTTATCACTCTCCTTGATTCCATCATTAATCATCGTGTCAGGTACTAGTGCAGGAAGTAATGCATACTTTGTGGAATTTGTGTCTGCATTCATTGAGAGAATCACATAATCATCATCTTTCGTGTGATAAAAGAACTTCCCGCGAGTGTCAATGGTTGGGTCATTCTTCATAAAATAGTGGATAATGAGCTTGGTGAATCTCGGGAATGGAAGATGCACGGATTTCTTCTTCGTTCCAGTAATCTGATAACAAAATTCTTGCCAGAGAAGAAGTGCATAATCGACTTTTGATGCAGTATACAATCCCCAAAATAAGTGAGCCTGTGGTGGTCTCATTGCATCGGTGCCCCTAGTTTTACCAGTGAGACACTTGACGATGATGGTGATAATTGCTTTCCAGGGTTGCCCTATGTGTGAAGTGTTAAATTGTGAGGGACTGTTAATTTCACCCTCATAATTCATGGCACGGATAACTCGAAGCACTTCATCATTCTTTGGGTTAGCCACAAATTGTTCTCCTTGTGCCAACCTAGGGAGCTTAAACAATTTCCTAAAAATGCTCAAGTTGAGTACCCTTGGTGTTTTGTTCAATTCGAAAGATATGATCTTGTTAGAGAAAGATGCAGTATTCCAGAATTCATGGATGTAGACTTCGGGAACAGATGCAGTACGTCTGAGTGTGTCGCTGATGGGTGATATGTCCAAGATATCCGTGGCTATTTTGAAAGCAGGTAAAACCGGATCAAAATCATCTTGTAATCTAGTGTTGTTCTCAGCATATGGGAGCTTATTACTGAGCGGGACAAGTTCAAGATCACGGACTCGTTGTTCTTCCTCGGTGATTGACATTTTCCTGCTTTGATGACATATTCACAAATGATATACACAACATATGTAGATATATTCAATCTATGCCAATTTTAAACACAGGAAAAATATCATTACACTTATTACCACAACATTCACACATACATCAGATGAACAAGGTCCTTACATATAGCAATGCACTTAGGAAAATGGCATGAATGCCAGTGATAATTTTATTCTAAGGAGATACCGTCCTAGCCTTAGTTCTTACAATATTTGGATTTCTTGGAGGTCATGACCAAAACCTCAGTAGGTTTAGGTTTGATGTCTACTAACACCTCAGTAGGTCTTGGTTTGATTTCAACCAAAACTTCAGTGGGTTTTGATTTAGTTTCAACCACTACGTCAGGAATTGTAGGATTACCCTCAACCCAAATGATAGTGGGCTTGAACAAAGATGAAGCTTTGCCTGCCATGGCCTGGAAACACAAACCCAAGACATTGAGTAAGTAATTTGTATCTCTTTTGTTTACATCGGAATCAACTTATTAAATAAGATGAACTTTTGTAATAAGAAACCGTTCAAGTATTCTTATGAGATAAAAATTGGCTTATTTCAACAACACTTGGTTTCGTTTAAATGGCCCTAAAGAACTTAAAGCTAAAGAAGGATTAGTGCAAGCTAGGCCGAACTCATGGTATATCCTAAGGCAATAGCATAAGAATAAGAGACCTAATTCCATCGCAATGTAGCAAACCATCAGAATCCTAGCCATACCATCGCAATGAAACAATCATCGGAATCCTATTGAAATACCATCCTATCGCAATATCTAAGGCTATCGCAATCTGTGCATTTCCATCGGAATAACTGAGAAATCATCGCAATATACCCCATCGCAATACATAGTGCGAATCCATCGCAATGACACATCGGAATGTGCCATCGCAACATACCATCGCAATGAACCAACGAATGGCCATCGCAATGAGCCTGTCGCAACGAACCATCGGAATGACTCGTCGCAACGACCCATCGCCATAGAACCATCGCAATGACTCATCGCAATGAGCATCGCAATGAGTCATCGTAATAACTCGTCGCAATAGCCCATCGCAACGAATCATCGAAATGATTCATCGCAATGATAGCATCGCAATGATGTATCGCAATCTACATCGAAATCCGTGACAGGGATTCGATCTTATCTTTGACTTCACGATCTGGAGTTTTAGGCAACGTTTTAAGCGATTGTGAGCGAAACCATTGTGTAAAAGTGAATTCTTAACAAATCCCAGCACTTAAAATACATGTTCATGGCAAAAATTAAAACCCTAAATCGAAAAACTTGAAACTATGGTTTCTGTGTTGATATATGATGATTAAACATGTAAGACGAGATGAATTCAACCATAGATATAGTACCTAGATAGATTAAGCAACCAGATATAATGGATCGAAGTGGAGCTTGAGTGCTTCAACAATGGCAGAAAAAAGAGTGTGTTTTGTGTGTGTTTCAAATGCGACGGGAAGGAGAGAGAGGGGGGGGTTTGTTTTTGACTTGGTCAAAGTTGATTCAAGCCCCTCCCATTATTGCAAAATTGCAAAACGAGTCCCCCTATTTTGTAAGTTAAAGTGAAAGTTCAAGTTATCTTGGCACATAACAAACTTATTCCCAAACACAAACACAAATACTTGTCGCCAAAATGTTAATGCCATATCCAGGATATACTTAATTCACACATGGCACACATAGCGTAACTGAAGATGATGGTTAGCTAATATTTTCTGATAAACCTGTTGAACGACCAAATTTGTTAACTTTAAAGAATTAATATTTGCTCCCCCTTAATCCCTGACCCGTTTTCTAATTAAAGAGCAGTAATCAAAGATATTAGGGACACAACTATTAATGAGGACATTTGCCGATTAAGTGATTGTATAGAACGATTCTGGTGGAAATAAGATTTCTCTTATTTAAACAAGATAAGTGCACTGAAACGTACACGAATTTGTGTTAGACCAAGTTATTAAGTAAACTTGGCCCCTTACAAGGTTTTAAAGTAAAACCTTGCCCGAGAAACTTAATTCCCGTTGTGAGCCAACGTTTTCAAAAGAAATACGTGACTTTAATATGAAAAGCGGGTTGCAGTCAGAAATAACTACAAGCCATAATGGGCATGTTTTAAAACTTGTACAACTTTTATACGGACTCTATTTATGGCGCCGTGTCAATAGTAATCGACATTTCTAAAGCCGTAAATATTACCGTACTAAAAGACATGCCCGAGTTGAAAAGAAAAATATTTTTGGGTTTTCTTGATTTTATATTTTTTATGGATTTTCTTGGTTTTATATTTTTTATGGTTTTTTCTTGGTTTTATATTTTTATATTTTGCTTTTGATGGTTTAAGTATGTACTATAATATACAAGATCACGATCAAAAGGATACTCGAGAATAGTTTACCAGTACTATTCTTCAGACTCTTCTGCCAACTCCTTAAGTGTCGCTGGTGAAAATGATTTCATGCCTAGCTTTTCGATCAAAAACTCGATGCGTGCTCGATCTAAGGCCTTTGTGAATATATCTGCCAGCTGATACTCGGTGTTGACGAATTATAGTTCGATCACTCCATTTTCCACTTGCTCCTTGATGAAATGGTAGCGGATGTCAATGTGCTTTGCTCGAGAGTGTTGAACATAGTTGCAGCATAGAGCGATTGCACTTTTGTTATCACAGTACATTGGGATTTTGTTGAAACCAAGGCCGTAGTCATTCAATTGTGATCTCATCCAAAGAACTTGAGCACAACAACCGGACATAGCTATGTATTCAGCCTCAGTACTTGATATCGCAGCGCTTTTCTGCCTTTTTGATGCCCAACTGATAAGTCTATCTCCAAGGAGTTGCACACTGCCAGAAGTGCTACGTCTTGTATCTTGACACCCGGCATAATCTGCATCTGCATATGAAATTAATGCAATAGAAGAATCCTTCGGATACCACAGACCACGATTAAGTGTTCCTTTTAGATACCGAAAGATCCTTTTCACAACATGTAAGTGCTTTTCGGTAGGCCGAGCCTGATACCGGGCACACATGCCTATAGCAAATTGCAAATCAGGCCTGCTAGCAGTCAGATAGAGAAGGGTGCCGATCATTCCACGGTAAAGTTTAGGATCGACAGCTATCCCTTCCTTATCTTCATCTAACTTGGATCGCTCCACCATTGGAGTATCCACGGGGTCACAGTTTTCAAAGTGATATTTCTTTAAGGATTCAAGAGCAAATTTGGATTGATTAATAAAGATGCCTCTGGGATTCTGAGAAATTTGCAACCCTAAGAAAAATGAAATTTTTCCCATCATTGACATCTTAAAACGTGTGGACATAATTTTCTCAAAACGGTCAGACAAACGTTGATTAGTAGCAGCAAATATTATATCATCAACATAAATTTGTACCAGTATCATGTCGTTGTCCTCCTTGAGAATGAATAATGTGGGGTCCACTTTGCCTTTGGAGAAGCCTTTGGAGATGAGATACGTCGATAAGAGATCATACCACGCGCGTGGAGCCTGTTTCAACCCGTAAAGAGCCTTCTTGAGCTTGTACACATGATTAGGATACTCTGAGTTGATGAATCCATTCGGTTGGCTTACATAGACATCTTCCCTTAATTCACCATTAAGAAATGCCGTCTTAACATCCATTTGGTAGACGATCATATTCATGTGAGCAGCATAAGCAAGGAATAGTCTAATTGCCTCCAATCGTGCAACAGGAGCAAAGGATTCTTCAAAATCGATACCCAAAGCTTGTTTGTAATCTCTAGCGACCAATCTAGCTTTGTTTTTCAGCACACTACCTAACTCATCAAGCTTGACCTTGTATACCCACAACAGTGTCAAGATTTCAACGTTGCTGGGTAACGGAACTAATTCCCACACTTCAAGACGTTGGAATTCATTAAGTTCCTCTTGCATTGCTTCAATCCATGATGATTTGGTCATGGCTTGTTGCCAGTTTTTAGGTTCAGTGTCTGACAGAAATGCATCAAAATAGCAATATAATGCATGTTCTTGGAGTTGATGGCGTGTTAAGACTGGTCGATCGATGTCACCAATAATATTGCGGATTGGGTGATCCTTTGTCCATTTAGTGTTGTGAGTTTCAATCCTTGGTGGTCGGGAGTGAACGATTGCAGGAGCTTCCTCTGAGGTAGACGCACCCGTAGGGACATCAGGTATGTGTGAACCAAAGAAAGGAAGCTCTTGTAAGTGAGCATATTCCAGATCGTGATCATATAATTCCTCTTCAACATCATTAGGAACGAGTGGGGGTGATGATTCAGGTGTTGTTTGAGAATTGGTAGGGGATGGTACATCTTGATCAAGAGTAACAGTAGTTGCCTCGGATTCATTTCCATTATCTTGAGCAACAACTACGGGAATCGGAGCCACTGCTACGGGTACTGAAGAATCATTACTCTGTGGATCAAGGAATTCATCAAACATAGGTTGAAATAACTTATCCCACTCGGACCTTGTTGGTGGTATGAATGATGGAGAAGTAGGGTTGTTGGGAAGTAAGCCGGAACTGATTGTACCGGTTCCCATCTCGTGTAATGCGGGTTCAGAGCTGTGTTGCTCAGAAGCCATCGTTGTCAGCTCATCAAAATCGACATCCAAAGTTTCTACAATCTTGCCAAGACGACGGTTATAAATCCGGTAAGCCTTCTTTGCAGGTGAATAGCCAATGAAAATTCCAATATCAGCCTTCGGTTGAAGTTTTCCCAGATTTTCACTATTTGTATTTGGATAGCAAAGTGCACCAAACACATGAAGAAAGGAAATATCGGGTTTATGTCCATGAAGAAGCTCATATGGAGTTTTACCATGACGTTTGCGAATGATTGAGCGGTTTTGGGTATAACATGCGGTTGCCACTGCTTCTGCCCATAAGAATAAGGGAGCATTCGCATAAATCAACATAGTTCTAGCAGCTTCCATCAGTGTATGGTTACGTCTTTCAACGACACCATTTTGTTGTGGAGTGCGAGCCACAGATGTTTCATGAGAAATACCAACCTTTTTGTAATAAGTTCGAAGAGTCTGATTAACGAACTCAGTGCCGTTATCAGTCCGAATGCGGCGAACAGTAGCATTCCGACGGACTTGGATCATTTTTAAGAAGGTAATGATATACTCTGGTGCTTGATCCTTAGATGCTAAAAACTTTACCCATGTAAACCTTGAGAAATCATCCACTATGACGAGGATGTATTTTCTACCACTCACACTAGCTGTACGCATTGGCCCACAAAGATCCATGTGCAAAAGATACAGTGGTTCTTGGTTGGTGTCTTCTGCTTTAGGTTTGTAAGATTTTTTGGTGCTTTTCCCCAATGAACATGCGGAACATAAATGATCCTTGTCGAACTTAAGTTTCGGAAGACCACGAACAAGTTCGTTTCTAGCCAAATGGTTAATAGCATCAAAGTTAAGATGAGATAACCGACGATGCCACAACCATGACTTGGTCTTAGATGCTTTGGAGAGTAAGCAAACAGGAGAGGCGGCCATCATGTTTTGAATAGACAAAGTATATAGATTATCCCCTCGAGAACCCTTTAACAAATCATTTCCTGCAAGATCGCGAATGAAGCAAGTATGTTGTCGAAAGGCTACTTCAAGGTTAGAATCGCAGAATTGTCCTACTGAGAATAGATTATGACCAAGTCCCTCTACATAGTAAACCCTTGAAATCGTGACATTCCCAATTTGATATTCACCATAACCCATAATCTTTGCAATATGGTCGTTGCCGAATTTTACCGTTCCTAGAAACTTGCTGACGAAATTTTTGAGCATCGAGCGGTCTCCAGTCATATGTTTGGAGCACCCCGAGTCCAAATACCAAAGAATAATTTGGACGACCTGAAAATTTTACCAAACACAGACGATGTATCGGATTCTAATTGTTCTTCTGGGTTAGCAGGTACAGATATAGTTATCTTAGATTTGCTATCAGACAAAACTTTAGGTTTCCAGATTTTCTTACTAGTGATTGGCTTAGATTCTAGTTGTCTAGTATTCTGAGGTACTTTGTGACTGGGGACATTACCACTGGTAGGCACATTATTGGGGGCAGACCTAGTTAAAGGGCGCTTTTTCCATTTCTTAGTGCTAGTGTTCCTATTTAAAGGACGCTTAGACCTAACTTCCGTGGATGTGATCCTAGTTAAAGGGCACGTAGTTCCATTTGCAGTAAAGGTCCTACCAGTGGGTTTCCATTGCCACCCAACTTGAGTAAATTTCTTACCTGTTGGCTTCCATTCAAGATTGTTCTTAATAGCATGCATTTCATTCACGTGATCAATAAGGCATAAATCATGATGCTTAGAAAACATACATTCGTTACAATTCCAACATTTCGCATTAGAATTCACACTTTGCTTAGGTTTCCACTCATAAAGAGGACCTTTTGTCTTAGCTACATGATTCTTTTTATTTAAAACTGAAACAACGTTCCTAGGGTGCACTTCTACTTTCTTCTTCTCAGTCCTATTAGTGGAAGGCTTGATCCTATCTTTCTTTCCTCGAGATCCTTTAGCCTTAGTGGACACTTTTACTCCTGTAGAAGTCAAGGGAACATTAGTGACAGATTTTAAAGGTGCCTTACTTGATAGTGTCAATGACGGTTTTGCTCCTGGAGTCTTATTGAATGGGGTGACAGCAATGGGTCGAGTAGTGAGTAGTGCAGAACCCGGTTTGCCTATATATTGCAAATATGCTAAGCAATATTGAACACGCTTAATATATTCATGAGCTGTGTAGTAGTAACTGCTTGAGGGATCTAGTGCATACAGATCATCTAAAATATCCCTAACCAGATCTACGTGCTTAGTTGCGTTCTTCATATAGTCATCGTAGGTAACCGGGTTTTTCTTATGGAGCGGATTCTTATAAAGCACTACTGACTTGGTTGTTGGAGCACTAGAGGACGGTGCAGAATTGCTAGCTAAGTTATTAACAACTTCTTGTCGGGTGAAAAGAAGTGTCTCCTTTAACTCGGCCAAAACCATGTTTTTATCTATGAGCTGAATTTTTAGGTCAGAGGTTTCCTCACATTTCTTGTTCAGTTTGTCAATTAAAGACTTTCGCTCTGTCGCATTAAACGCGAGGTGTTCTTCTATTGAACCAGAAATTTGTGAGTCTCCCTGCCTTACTTGTTCACGCTCTCCTAGTATAGAATTAATTCTTGTTTCTAGGACATGATTGTTAGCCTCTGCAGCCTCTAGTTCCGTTTTTGTTTCTACTAATTCTCTCTTAAGTCTCATCATTTCTTCTTCTAAATTTTGAACCATCTGAATCATCTTGTCACTTGTCTCAACGGAGTTTCCACCATCATTTAGTTTTGAAAGAGTTTCATTTTTAGATTGATTCTCAATTTCAAGAGATATAGAATGTTGTTGAAGCTCGTTAAAACTTTTTGAAAGTGTATTATATGAATCCTGAAGCTTTAAAAATTCAGCGTTGGATTCATGACAAGAATGATTTTCTACAGTATTCACATGTTCAATAATATTCACAGATGTATGCACATCATCACAAATATTCACAGTAGATGAAATTTCATGAGTATATTGAATAGTAACAACTTGCATCACTTCAAGAGACACCATATGTTCTAAAAAGCAGTCATATTCTGATAAGATCTTTTCCTTTTCAATTAAGTGTTGTTCATAAGCATCATCCATGTTATTGAAAACTTTTTGAACTTCACCAAGTTCAAATTGTAAATTACACACTAGATCATAGACTCCTTGTTTAATATGGTTCACAAACGGAACGATCGCTTCTTCAAACACCGATTTCATGTGTTCGAATGCCCATTCTCCAGCAGTTTGAGCCGTTGAAGTCGTACATTCCAAGATGACCTTGTCAAAATCGGTAAGGTATTGCCCAATCTCTTCAATGCTGAGCTTTACCGTACTAACCGGGGGAAGATTCTTAGGAATTTCCTTTGGTTTGTCCGAATTGACAAGTGTAGGAATTATACTAAGGCATTCTCTAGTCGGCATGAAAGTGGATGTTTGGAGAGATTTCTTTTTCATATTAAAAAGAGTTCTAAGATCTATTGTGGCATTTTTTGCATTCATTGAAGCATAATCATATTCAGGATATGTCAAAAGTAGTTTTAACTGCTTTTCATCATATGGTGTTATAGAATCACTTGAGAACACTATCGGATTTAATGCCAAACCTAACTTTGTTGCATCATACAATCGGGGGTTGTGGTTAAGTGCTTGCTTTGCCTAACCCGGGTTAGGTGGTAAGTCTATGAGACGCGATAAGTTGAACTCTTTAAATGAATTATGAAACAAGTGTACTATATGTGAAGCAGCATATTGTTTTAAAAGCTTAAGTTCCGTTTCTTTTATTCTGTTAGACGTCTTAATTTCCATTTCAAGCTGTTTGGATTCCAGAATTTCAAAATCTGTTTGAAGTTGTTGAAAATTTGTGACGACTGACTCTTTTTCTTTAAGCTCATTCGAAAGGTTTGCTCTTAAACTTTCAATTTCAAGCAGATTGTCCATTTGAACTTTCCTAAACCTATCAAATTCAGGATTGGTTAAGGTAGTGGACACAGGAGTCATTTCCAAGGTTTTAACCTTGTCCTTATGCAAAGCAAGCTCAGCAGATAAAGTCTGATTAGCATTAAGGGTTTCACGGACTGCATTATTCATTTGGCTGAGCAAAGATGCAGGGACCATAACCAAATCAGGTTGAGCAGACGAATTAATAGTCATAGGAGCTTCCGGTTATGGTTCACTCAAAATCTGAGGACTTGCAATGTTATTGCTATCATTGTTTGTCTCATCGATTGAATTACTAACCACCGGAGGCTCTTCCGAATACTCCAACATTTGCTCAACATGATGAGGTACAATGCTAGTATCTGTAGCAGTATTTGGTACCTCAGCAATGGTATCAGTCCCATAGAGTGAAAGATTTGCCATGAGAGCTGCTTTGGCGGTGTTAAAATCATCACAATCCGAGTCATATGCATCCAAATCGTCACATTGATAAGCAGCATTGTTGGTGATGACTGTTGTGAGACGATCAGTGTCCGCTACTCCTGGATCTGCAAGGAATGCCAATTCTTCTTCATCAAGCTCACGACCTTGGGCTTGAGCATTCACCAGGTAAATATTCTCCTTAAACCATGTGTCGTCCCTTCTCCTCTTAGGCTGCTTGCATTCTCGGGCCATGTGTCCTTCCCCTTTGCAGTTGTAGCAAATAACCACCTTCATTTTACCATTGCTGTTAGCCCTTGTAGCAGTAGTATTAGATGAACGTGCACCAGCAGTAGATGAATTTGATCTCCCTTGAAGTGGTTGCACCATGACCCTGCCGTCCTGAATTGTTGCCTGTTGTCGAGAGTTAGACGAGTTCCTTAACTGATTGTTAGTTGGTGCTGAACCTCGGTAACCTCTTTTGTTCAAAGTTTGACTTAAAAATGCAGACAACAGAGCTAAGATTTCAGTAGGGCTATCTTCTTGTTTAATTTCAGGGACAGGGATGTCATCTTCACAGTATAATGCTGATGCTGGTTGAGCAACAAACTGATTGGTTGGAACACTTTCTTGATGTGAGTAATGATGTTGAGGAGCCTCGAGTTGTGGATAGGTACTAACAGGATTAGTGGGAGGTTGATACGGTGAATACTGATGTGAAGCATAAGGTGATGGGTGTGAATCTCCTTGTGATGATGATGTTGCTGGTTGGTGATAAGATGTTGGTGGCGGTGGCAGAATCGAGTACTGTGGAAAGCTTGGTGTTTGATACACAGGTTGATATGAAGATTTGTGTCCTACAGCAAGCTGAGAGTTGTGATATGACAGTGTAGGATGATTTGCCAATAATGCCATTGGTTCATGATAAGGTCCTTGAGAGATTCGGTTTTGGATCACATGCTTCTCATGTTGTTGTAAGAAAGCATATAGTTGATCTAAATTGGACTTGTGTAGATCACGAATCATTTTGACATCCGTCACATATTGACTCCATTCAGGGGGTAGTGTGTTCAAAAACTTGGTGTTTAACTGAAATTGTTCAATCCTTAGATTATAGACATTCATGTCATTCATCAGAGTAGTAAAACGCCAGTAAAAATCATGAAGAGTCTCCCCTGGAATGTATTGGAATCTATCAAACAAATCATATAATTGACATTCTCGTTCTTGCTTAGTGAGAGATGTCCCTTGTAGCAAAACCGCAAGTCGATCCCAAAGATTCTTGGCCACTTTATGTTCACTCACCATTCTGAAGATATCAGGTGGAAGGGCTTGAAGAATTGTTTGCACAGCCCTTTCATCGGCATCTGCAATGAGTTTGTTGGCATCGGTTAACTCTTGATACTGCCTTGGCCTTGTCACATTGTTGACTGTAACCTCTCCCCAATCTAATGGACCTTTGTCAATTGATTCTAGCATAAGTCGACCACTTTGTTTGCCCATGATGTATGTTCTCATTCGACTTTGCCATGATTCAAATAAGTCTTTGATGAGCAAAGGCGGGCGAGTATCGGTACCCGAAATGATCGATATATCGGTGACTGAAGTCATAGTTGGCATAAATGAATGTGAATTCATTTTGTGATCCCTTGAATAAGATTATCAAAAATGATCGAACAATGAAATAAAGTTATGATTTTTTGTGTTGTTTACTAAAAGATATTGTTATCTTGTTGTAGTATTAGCTTTTGAACGTTTCCAAATTACCAAATTAAATGTCAAATAGAAGAAAATCCACTAAGTATCTAAAACCAGTTCTGTCGCAATGTTTTTTCTGTCGGAATACCTAGATCGGAAAGTCTTACTATCGGAATCAGTTCAGATCGTAATGCTTTTAGATCGCAATGTAACCTTGTAGCAATGATGATGGTATCGGAATGCCTAGATCGCAATGCGATGTCTATCGGAATGCTTCAGATCGCAATATCTATCGGAATGATCTAGATCGCAAAGTGGTTTACAAAATTTGAGCAGAGTAACGACTTAACACACCTTCCTTATACCCGTCGGAATCTCAGATCGCAATAGCTATCGGAATGATTCAGATCGGAATAAGTAATAAAAATCCAACGATCGCAAAGTAGTAACCTAACCCTTTCCGATGGTTAAGTGATTGCGATGGAGGCCCAAGTACCTTTTGTACTTTCCGATGGATGCTTCTGCTGAAATTTCGGAATGTAGAAAAACACACTTTTTTGCACTTTTGATCCAAGAAAACTGAAGTTTTAATGAAAACCAAGATACCAAGAACACGTTTAAGCCCAAATTCCTATGTTACACTACTTATCACTACGATCAAACGAAAAAAAAAATTTGAATATTTCGGCCAAAAAGCTAGTTTGTAATCTACGAATGTAAATACACAACTCAACACAAAAAAACAAGCCTTTATCTCATCCCATGCTCTTGATACCAATTGTAGAACAATGATAATCTTGTGAAACAAGGGGGTTGATGTTTTTCTAGAGAGAGAGAGTTAGAGAGAGAAATGAAAGAAAACACATATATTCAAATGAGAGAATAAAACAACCAACACCTCTTTCCATGGTGTAAAGAGGTTTAAATACCCCAAGTCCTTAAAGGACTTGGGCTTCCGGCCCATGAACATGCTCATGGGTCGGGCTATGTAATAAATAACACTTAACTTAACTACGAGCCTATAACTACATGGTTGGAGTGACCGAGACTTTCTAAATGCGTAAAACGTATTTCCAACACTTTTAATTTCGAACTTTATTTTTCCCGCCTTTTTCCTTACTCGCACTTTAAGTTTAATTGCCTTAGATTTATTTTAGCCTTGCCTTAGTTAAGATTTAGTTTTTGTTGCGTTTTAAGTTTGCCTTAGTTAGATTTAAGTTTGCGTAATTTACTTTTAGTGCCTTTTAATTTTAGCCTCGCTTTTAATTACTTGCACCATTTACTTTAAATTAGATTTAGATTTATTTTTAAGTCATTTACTTTAATTGTTCTTGCACTTTTATTTTAAATACTACAACGACACACTTTTGTTTCACCAAAGAACGACTGAGTCGCACATTAAACACGGTTTTTCAATTCGAAGAGTTTGGTACAACGAATATTTTCTTACTAGCAAAACGCTTGTTATCAATCACCAACGTGGAACTCTCGGTTCTTAATCCTAGCATCATGGATGATCTTGGTTTTCTCCTTGTAGATCAATGAATTCTCATAAGCTTCATTCCTCAGTTCATTTAGCTCGTTGAGTTGAATCTTCCGAAGATCACCGGCTTTGTTGATGTCAAAATTTCCCCAGTACGCCTTATGCTCCAGCTCAATAGGGAGGTTGCATGCCTTCCCGTACACAAGAAGATATGGAGTGCAACCAATCGGAGTCTTATATGCGGTACGGAAAGCCCACAAAGCATCATCTAACTTATCGGCCCACGAGGCACGATGCTCTCCCACAGTACGCTCAAGAATTCGCTTCAATCCACGGTTAGATATCTTGGCTTGACCATTTGTTTGAGGATGATAAGCGGTGGAACGACGGTGATTGACACCGTACTTAGCCATGACTCGAGCAAATTGATCATTGCAAAAATGAGTCCCGCGGTCATTGATGATAGGACGAGGAACACCGAATCGAGCAAAAAGTTTCTTCAGAAAGTTCACAACCACCCTCGCATCATTCGTAAGGAGAGCCTTAGCTTCAACCCATTTGGATACGTAGTCAACGGCTACGAGGATGTACTTGTTCCCTTTAGATGATGGAAATGGCCCCATAAAGTCGATGCCCCATACATCAAAGATTTCACATTCTTGTATGCAATTTTAAGGCATCTCATCTTTATGTTTGATCTTGCCTTGTATTTGGCAAGCATCACAATGTTTAACCATTTCATGAGCGTCATGATAAATGGTGGGCCAATAAAATCCAGAGTCGAACACTTTCTTCTTGGTGTAATTGGGACCAAAGTGACCACCGGTGGGTCCTTTATGGCAAGCTTCAAGGATTAGTAAAGCTGCCGGCCCATCAACACATCGACGAATGACAAGATCTGCACATTGTTTAAAAAGGTAAGGGTCGTCCCAAAAATAGTGTTCAGTGTCTTTAAAGAACTTTTTCTTTTGTTGGGACGTTAACCCTTCCTTGAGAATTCCACCCGCTAAGTAGTTTTCAATGTCCGCAAACCACGGGGTGTCATCAAGATTGGAATTGATAGACGTTAAGGCCTCAAATGGAAAAGAGTCATTGATCTCTTGAGTCGGATGATCCCCTTGATAAGGATCCTCAAGTCTACTGAGATGATCCGCGGCTAGGTTTTCGGCTCCCTTCTTGTCACGAATTTCGATTTTAAATTCTTGAAGGAGCAATTAGAATCTTGCTTAGTCAACAAGTACTTCAACGCGGAATGATCGGTGTAAACGATTGTGGTGGAAATGACAAGATAGGGGCGAAATTTTTCAAAAGCATACACTACAGCTAAAAGCTCTTTTTCGATAGTGGTATAATGCAATTGAGCCCCCGTCATTGTCTTGCTAGCGTAATAGATTGGTTGGAAGTGTTTGTTCACTCTTTGGCTCTAAACCGCTCCAATGACAAAGTCGCTAGCATCGCACATGAATTCAAAAGGTAGCTCCCAATTAGGGGTAACCAAGACCGGTGCCTTAGTTAGCTTGTCCTTAAGAAGATTGAAGGATTCAATACACTCTTTAGAAAAGATAAATGGAGTATCTTTTTCCAAGAGGTGGGTTATCGTGCGAGTGATTTTAGAAAAATCTTGAATAAATCGACGAGAGAAGCCCGCATGACCAAGGAAACTTCTCACACCCTTCACGGTTGAAGGTGGAGGTAATTTTTCTATGACATCAACTTTAGCACGGTCTACTTCAAGACCGGATTTTGAGATTTTATGTGCAAGCACAATGCCCTCTTTTACCATGAAATGGCATTTTTCCCAATTTAGAACAAGGCGAGTGTCTTCACACCGCTTAAGCATGCATTCTAAATTGGCAAGGCAAGAAGATAAGGAGTCACCATAAACCGAGAAATCATCCATGAAGACTTCCATGGTTTGCTCAACCATGTCATGGAAGATAGCCAACATGCACCTTTGGAAAGTCCCAGGAGCATTGCATAAGCTGAAAGGCATTCTTTTGTAAGCAAATGTTCCATAAGAACAAGTGAATGTTGTTTTCTCTTGATCTTGGGATCGATGGGAATTTGAAAATACCCGGAGAAACCGTCTAAGAAGCAATAACAGTCATTACCCGCTAGACGTTCAAGCATTTGGTCCATAAAAGGATGGGGAAAATGATCCTTTCTCGTAGCATCATTGAGTTTACGATAGTCTATACAAACTCTCCACCCTGTAACGAGAC
Source organism: Glebionis coronaria (assembly GCA_025667525.1). Classification (NCBI taxonomy): domain Eukaryota; kingdom Viridiplantae; phylum Streptophyta; class Magnoliopsida; order Asterales; family Asteraceae; genus Glebionis; species Glebionis coronaria. The sequence goes on from CM046879.1 coordinate 534,708,590, forward strand.
GAGTAGGAATCAACTCGTTGTTTTCATTGGGAACAACGGTGATTCCGCCTTTCTTAGGCACACAATGGACCGGACTAACCCATGGTGAATCCGAGATAGGGTAGATCATTCCCGCATCAAGAAGTTTGATAACCTCTTTTTTGATAACGTCATGGATCTTGGGATTCACCCTTCTTTGGTTTTGAATAGTGGGTTTAAAGTCGTCCTCCATGAGAATTTTATGTGTGCAAAAGTGAGGATCAATTCCACGAATATCGGAGATTTTCCAAGCAATCGCTTTCTTATGATTCTTCAGCACGGCGATAAGTCGAGATTTTTCGTCTTCTTTCAAATCCTTAGCGATGATGACGGGTGACTTCTTATTGTCTTCAAGGAACACGTATTCGAGATGAAACGGTAGGTCCTTAAGCTCTAAATCCCTAGGATTTTCGATGGAAGACGTAGTCAAATTCGGATCATCGATAGAGATTTCCTTAGGAGATGGTGGAGAAATATGGTCCTCATTGAGAAGTTTCTCAATGGTACGAATGTCTTCATCCCAATTGGAGGGAGAATCGTCATATTGTAAGTCCACATATCCCAAAGTTGCTTCAAATTCTAATCACTTTCTCCAAATAGAGTTAGTGATGGAGCAACAGAGGCAACGGTATCAACAATGGGTAGAGAAGAAGAACCACTTTTACAAGCGTCTTTGAAATGTTCTTCACAGGCCTCATCAAGAACGTCAATGAAATTAACGCTCTCGTTTTCAGAAGGCTGCTTAGAAAGTTTACCCATGTTGAAGACGATTTTATCGTCACCAACTCTCATGATTAATTCGCCCGCGGCTACATCAATGAGAGTGCGACCGGTCCTCAAGAATGGACGTCCAACGATTAATGGAACACGGGGGTCCATTTCATAGTCAACGACAACAAAATCCGCCGGGAAGGTGAATTTGTCGACACCGACGAAGACATCTTCGGCTATCCCCACCGGATACGCAACCGTACGGTTAGCTATTTCCAATGTCATTCGTGTGGGGACTAGCTCGGGTAGAGATAACTGTTTCCAAACGATTAAAGGAATTAAGTTTATACTAGCACCTAGATCGGCTAGGGCCATACAATTCTCTACCCCGGGGAAGTTGCAAGGAATGAGAAAGTGACCCGGATCACTAAGTTTGGTGGGTAATTTCCTTAAGAGCACTGCGGAGCAATTCTCGTTAAGTTGGGTCTGAGCGATATCAAGAAGTTTCTCCTTATCACTGAGAAGATCTTTAAACATTTTAGCATATTTCGGCATGTGAGCGAGAGCCTCAGCAAAGGAGATGTTGAAATTCAGTTGTTTAAATATTTTTAGAAAGTTAGAAACCTGAATATCATCCTTGTTCTTTAACTTCTCTTTCCTCAACCTTGAGGGATAAGGTATATTGGGTTGAGATGAAGGCTTTAGAATAGAATTCTCACTCACATCCTTTGGTGGTGAAGGGGTGGAAGTAGAAGGCGGAGGAATTGGGGAAATAGAAGGTGGAGGGATTGGAGAAATAGAAGGTGGAGGGATTGGAGAAATAGAAGGTGGAGGGATTGGAGAAGGGAACTCGTTTTCCTTTGTCACAATCACCGGTGTAGGTGTAGGAAGCTCGGGTTCCTATAAACCTTTTCCACTTCGAGTGGTGATTGCTTTCATCTCCCCTCTTGGATTAGCAACGGTGTTACTCGGAAGAGAACCCGAACCAGAGGCTTGATTACTTTGGAAGAAACTAGCCATCATATTCCTTAAGTCATTCGTTTGACTGCTCAAAGAGTTTCGCATATTGGCTCGAAGATCATTTCCTTGTTTTACCATATCTCCTTTCAAGTTGGCCATTTGCCGCTGAAGATTCTGCACTATCGCATCATTAGTCCTCATGTAAGTTTCAACCTCGTGATTAAATGCGGTGGGTTGGTTGGGAGGAAGAGCATAGTAGGCAGGTGGTTGATAAGCGGGTTGTTGGTAAACTTGGTTGTTTCCTTGAGGTGGATATGGGTTTCTTTGGGTTGAATATTGATTTGGAGCTCGAGGTTGGTTTTGATTGTTGCGATTGAGGTTGTTTGGGTTTTGAGGTGGAAAACCGGGTGGTGAAAGGAAGTTGTTTGAACGATAACTGAGCAAATTGCGGTCACCTTGAGGACGTGCTTGATACCCTCCCGTGGAATAGTTACCGTTGGCGGCATACACATTTTCCGGATTGTCATGAGTCGAAGGACAATCGGTGTATGAATGAGAATCCCCGCAAATCTCACAAGAAGTTGCCACAGCTTTTGCTTGTTGAAATTGGTTTGTAGCCATGGTTAAGAAGTTTTTGTTCATCTCAGCTACTTGGCGAGTAAGTTCGGTTAGCTCTGAGTTGGATGATGTTGAAGAAACATTGGCCCTCTGGTTATTCCTTGAAGATGCAGATGAATCCCAATTTTTGTGGTGAGTGGTCATGTTCTCTATCAGCTCTCTACACTCCTCAGGTCTTCTCTTCATGAATGTACCACCGGCGGCAGCATTAATCGTATCACGATCACGAAAAGTTAAACCATTATAGAAAGTATCAATCAAAGTAACGGGGAGCATGTTATGGTTTGGACAACGGTCGATCAAGACATTATAGCGTTCTCAAGCATCGAAAAGCGACTCAGCAGGTTCTTGAGTGAATCCACTGATTTGGTTGCGAAGACTAGTGACCATGGATGGTGGAAAGTAGCGCGACAAAAATCGTTGAGTCATGTCATTCCATGTATGAATTGAGTTTTTGGGAAGACGATCAAACCATTTCTCGGCATGGTGGGATAAAGTGTGTGGGAAGAGATGTAGGCGAAGGAAATCCATAGTAACACCGGGAAGTTTCATGCTTTGGGTGACGTAATGAATTTGTCGAGGTGTTTGTTGGCATCATCATCGGGTAATCCGCGAAAAGGACAAGCGTTTTGAACTTGTTGGATCATGTGATGCTTCAACGAAAATTCAGGAGCCGTGATTTGCATCGGCGCAATCGGTCCTCCGCGTCCGTTCATTGTTGGTTGACAAAGCTCCTTCATTGTTCGTAATTCGGATGGGGGAACATTGTTGTTGTTGTTATTGTTATTCAAATTGGGTAGAGGTGGGTTGTTATTGTTGTTGTGCACACCAGCCATATCTAAATCTTCACGAGTCTCGGGCTCTGGATAAGTTGAAGATCTAGTACGCATACACCTACAAAAGAAAAATAAACCAAAGAAACAAAGAATATATATTTACTTGTAAAAATAAAATCTTTTTGGTGCAAAACTTTGGAAAAGAAATGCTTTTTATGATTTTTTTAATGTTTTTGTATTTTTGGAAAAATTTTAAATTTTTGTGGATTTTTTGAAAAATTTTAAGCAAGGAAAATAACGTTCACGAATGAACGGATCCCAAAATCCAACGCGTCTCTAACTAAAAACCGTTAATCTTAACGAAAATATCCGACAGCGGCGCCATTTAATAACTAGGTTTTCACTTACTTATGAAAGTGTTATCGTCCGATCTTTTCGAATTGATTACAAGTTAAGAGTGCGACTCAGTCGTTCTTGGTGGAAAAGAAAATGGTTTGGTTATCTATTTTAAACTAATAGCAAATATGAAAGTGTTGTTGAGTAAAATAAAAGCTTTAAAAATTAAACTAAAATGACGAGTTAAAAATAAATGATTGAAAACTTAAAAAACAAAATTAGATAAACACTTGGTAAAAACAGAGATTTCGGGAAGCATGCAATTTTTGGAAATTAAAGCTTAACAAAAATAAACAAATAACCCTGTCAGAATCCCAATAGGAATCCCCGTCGGAATGCTTGTCGTCGAAATATGATCGGAATATCAAAGGAAATCACGTCGGAATGCACCAAAAGGAATAGGATCGGAATGTCTTAATCGGAATAATAGAAAACAGGTCCAATCGGAATATCAAAAGAAACACCCATGATCGGAATCCAAATCGGAATAACAATCTGAATCTAAAACCCTTTTCCGATCCTGTTGATCGGAATAATAGTGAGCTGATCGAAATAACGAGCCCTGATCGGAATGTAAGATCGGAAAGGGGTTTTCCCTTTCTGAAGGTTTTGTGATTCGAAATAAGCCAAGTTTTAAGCTATTTTTGATAAGCTCAAACCAAAACTTAACTAAATTAATAATAAGCCGAACTAATAAGCATAAAATAAGAACTTTTTAAACTTTAAATAAGCAACTTTTCAAAACAAACTTTAAAAAGACTAAGACTTTAAGAAAACTTTAAATGTAAACAAGCTAAACACAAACTAAGTCAATAAGCATGAAAAGCTCAAAACTTAATCCTTATTAAAACTTAGAGATGAATAAAAAGATAAACTTTTTAATCACATAAGCATCAAGATGAAAACAAAATCAAAGATTATCACTAATCAAGATCAAAATAAAGAAAGGTAGAAGAAGATTAAAGATAAGAAACTTAACTTGAACTTAAAGATTAATGATTCCAAAATACAAGATCAAATCAAAGCTTAAACATGAAAAGAAGAAAAAGATGAAGTTCTAGTGAGAGAAAGTTAAACACTTTCTCTCTCTAAAAATTAAACTAAAGAAAGAAAAATAATCTAGCTAACACCCTCCTAATGTGTCATTAGGAGGGTATTTATAGGAGATGGGGAGGTGCATGTGCTTCCTTCTTTCTTTCTTTCTTCTCAACTCGATTTAAATTTTGTCTTTCTCGACGTCGTCTCGGGATTTGTCGATGTAAATTGAACTCGTCTTCTAATTTTCTTCTATAATTTGACTTGATTTCTTTGACTTCATTAAACTTCAGTCTTTAGACTTTTTCTTCGATAAATCTTCAGAATAGGCCTTGGACTTCCGTTCTTTTTGCACTCTTGATCTTTTGACTTCGTCTTTTCTCGTTAACTTTGATAAAAGCCCGTGAAAGCCCGTGTTTTCTTCCTTTTTTATCTTTTGGTCCTAAAACACAATAAAAACACAAACCACGCATAATTCCGACTTTTACGACATAAAATACACGTTTTGGTCTTGTTATTATTAGAAATAAGTGGTAAAAGGATAAGTGTTTTCACACTTATTAATATTTTGTGAGAGAAGCGAGTATATGTGAGGGGAAAAGAATTCATTATTTAATAAGGGTGTGAGGGGAATCACTGTTCATTAAGAACCGTGATTCTCCTCTATAATAAGGAGGGTAATCAGTTGGAAAAATGTGTATGTAAGACATAAATTTACAAGTTAACACATAGATCTACACATGCATAATAAACCATATATGTGTCTTAGATATTTTCATCACACAAAGTTGTTTTTATGGCGTGAATATGAACAAATGTAGTGATTTTGTAATAAATTTTCTATCAGGATTTGATAAAGCGGGTATTATCGAAGCCCGATATTTTTAAAGTTACGCTATTTAAAAGATACACGTTAAACACGAAAAATAAACGCTCAATATAAAATAAAAACGTCATAATTCAGAGAAAATTGGTATTTTGGTAAATAAATGAAGGCATATGATTTAATAAACTTTAACACGTCGTATAAACGAATAACGCCTAAAGGTTTAATGTAAATTACGAATGATGCTCGAAAAACGAGAAACGAAAACGACGGCAATAAAAAATATTTTTATACGTCATAACGAGAATGTTTACTGTCAATGTCGGACACAGACTTTATCGATAAATAATAAATGACATGTATACGATACTTAAATACTTAACCTTGCCAGTTAGTCAAGACTTTCATATTATTTATAAAACGAACATGACATTTAAAAGTCGGGTAATAAATATTGTCCGGATATTAGGAATAGAATTAGAACTCGGTTTAAATGTTGATTTTAAATTTCGGGTTACTACTGTAAATAAATATGAAAAAATAAAAATAGATTTTTTATAATTCAGGATAAAATACTATCAGTGATCAGAAAATAATTAAAATATAATTTGAATTAAAATTCTCGAGATCTCAGGATTTACGTATGAAAAAGTAAGAGGAACAAGGAATACATTGTAAAATCGAGAAGTGCGAATAAAATAATAATTTAATTACCGGGAAAAATACGAATTCTCACAATACTCCACTCTCAAGTTCTGTTACAAATTAAAAAAAAAGCGCGTTTGTCACAAATAACACATGCAGCGCCACCAAACGCTTACAAAAAACTAAACTAATTAGTGAACTAACAAGCGCCTCAGACACAATAAGAACCTATCATCGGGTAAAATGGAATAGTTTGATGTTGGATGTTTGATTATGAAAGAGTGATTGTGAGACCCTTATAAAAACATCAAGAACCCTAAAAATCAAAGATTATAACCAACTAAAAACACCAACAACTTCAACTCCAAACCAATATTTTAAAACCTAGATTTTTAGTCGACCCAGTTTAAATGATCGATTCACCGGGTTACCGTTGAACCACCAGATAAAACCAGTTTTAATCATAAGAACAAAATATCTTTTGTTAAAGTGTATATAAGAAAGCACGTAGCAAAACTTTATTGTAACTAATAAAATTGTCACATAAAATACCAACTATGCATGTTCAATATCAAATATGCATGTTCAGTCTCGATATTTCATAGTTTTGTAACTGTAAGTAGGGGTAGAAACGAGCCGAGTTGATCCCGAGCCTGTCAGAGCTCGAGCTCGGCTCGTTTATTTTGTAGAAAGTTCGAGCTCGAGCTAGGCTTGCTCCTTGATATTGGAGCTCGAGCTCGGCTCAAAGTGATGCTCTATAGAAAATAAAGCTTGGCTCGTTTGTAAGCTCGGTTATTTGTTTTGAGCTCGTTTGCTCATTAGTACTCAATATTGCGGCTAACCGAAATTCAAAAACTACTTGTAATATAAAATCACAATGAACGTTAAATCAAAGAAGAATAATCAATACAACATTTGAATGATCTAATAGTCAATTTATATTTGAGACAACATCCTAAGATCTTTTAGTTTTTTTTTCGTGCTCATACACCTTACAACAATTTCACACACTTTTCATGTCTTTTGAAATTGACGCGTATGCTTTAATTCAACTTCATGTTCGTCATTAAGATTCATTGCATCTCTTTCACTTGGATCTCCGTTAGTATCGTTAGTCTCACCAGAATCCTCATCAAGATTATGTACTCGTATGTTGGAAAAATATTGTTGGCAAAATAACTTTTGACCAACTTTGGACACAATTATTTATATGTATGTGTCATATATATTAGTGATACTTTATAGGTTCGCGTTCCCCTTGAAGAGAGCTTCACAATGAGCCTTTATGTGTCCAAAATGAAGGTGATGTGAATGAGATATCGTGTCTCAAAGTTAGGCATTTGGTACCATGCTTAAAGAGGAAAATAGTTTATTTTTTGTCCCACATCGGTGGGATTAGTAAACTGGAAGGGAGTCTATTGTGTATAAATAGAGGCCTAATTACATAGCTTTTTTCACACATCAAATCAATAAGTATTATTATTGATTTCCAACATATGGAGTACGCATCTGTAAAGATGAAATTCCGAGCAGTTTGGTTAAGTCCGACAGTACAACTTACTGTTTCGGCTGTTGTACCCTGGGAAACAGACGACGAATCTGTTTTAAGGGAAGCGTGTCAAACACGTGCCTCTGCTCTTTAGTTCTAAGCGTGTTTTACGCGTGCCTCGACTTGCTGGTGATTTAGTAAGTCTTTTTATTATTTTAGTGTTTTATTTAATTATCGTTTATAATTATGTCTGTATTTATTTTTCTGTTATTTATATTCTGTTATTTGTTTTATGTTAATTTAATTAATTTAATTTATTTGATTTATAAATAAAAGTGTTATAGTTTCCCTACAGTCTTAAAACAGATTATGTGTAACAGAATTAAACACTTTTTTGCTAAAATCATATTAATTTAATTCACTTATTTTTATACAAACTGTATTCTCCCAAAACCAAGATTGTGTTTCTTTAGGAAATCAGTTTTTAAGTAAAACATAATTTTAATTAACAGATCTGGTGTTACAGATCTATAAACGATTTTTTAAAACAAATTATCGTATCAGTTTGTTTTGAAACCATGATGAGTTTGCGTTCAAACTGATCGTTTACTTTGTTTATTACATATGTTATAGTTTTAACCTAGATTTACTGAAGCCACGATTGAGTTTCTTTGAATCAGATTTGGTACAAGTTTATATAAACCATGTTGAGTTTATTAGATACCAAATTGTTTTAATAGTTCTTAACTGTATTCCGTTAGAATATTGACAAATTTACTTGTGGTAACACAATTATGACCCTAGTGAATCTTGTAAATGTAATTGGTGCGCCAGTTACAGCATGATTAGAATCATGGTGAATTTAGATTCATTGAAACCAAGTGGAGTTTCTTTGACACAAATCTCATAAAAGATAAGTTGCTATTTTATGAGATTATTAGAACGTATTCATTGATCTCATAAAGTGCAAGATCTTATTTTATTAGACTTTTGAAACGTGTTCAATGAAATCAAGAAGAATTTCTTTGAAACAAGATGTTGACAATGGTATGAGTTATCATTAAATATCAGATTACATACACTATTTTTATTAGATTAGTGGAAGAGTTTTTGACTTGTGTAATTCATTGTAAATTGGGCCGAGTCTAATTATAAACCATATATATTCTTGAAACCTTGTTGAGTTTATAAATATACCTATAGAAACCTTGTTGAGTTTATAGATATACCTATAAAAACATTGTTGAGTTTAAAGGCATATCTATTAAAACCTTGTTGAGTTTTTTTTTTAAAGAATGGATCTACTGAAACCTTGTTGAGTTTCGTTGTAGAAATTGATCATATGAAATTGATCTATTAAGATCTTCGTGATGAAGATTGATAACATATGTGGTTTTGTTAGAAAGATTATGTCATAGGAGACATTCTTTAATTGTTTAGTCGAAAGACTTTCTTTAAAGTGGTTTTGTGTAACGGATCGTACAAAACATTAGTGGTTTGAATCAAAATTCGATTTAATTCGTTTTGGATAAGAAACACTATGTGATTTAGAACGTTGTTAATAGTAACAAAAATTAGTTTCAAACTAATTATGAGACATCGGATTAACAAATTATTTGGAATGTCACGAGTGACATCTAAAGGATTTGCTCCCTTACTTGTAAAATGGGAGACCGGTACTCGATTTATGTGTACGGTAGATGCTTTAAAGCATTCAGAAACCTTTTGTGCCGTAACTATGTGTTAAATGGCTAGAATGACATGAAACTGAGGTCATGAGTGAATCCAACCATAGATAATGGTGCATCAGCACTTCTGTATCATGTCATGTATATGGTGATAAGAGTTTGATTAACTCTTATATTGCAGTTGAGAATGGAGAGAACGAGTTTCGGCAACTCTCCAACTGCTAATATCAAGGAAAAAGATGTTATTTACATCTGGAAAAGAAACTAAGTTAACCAACGTTGTGTGTGCCGGAGATTCGTAGGAATCTTATGTCCGGATGGTTGCTTAATGAAATTTGGCTTTCATATGTGTTTGAATCAAATAAAAATCGATTTAACGAATAACATAAATTTAGTGCATACGGGTTATGCCTTTAAAATGGCTAAGTTGATTATATTTTATAATGGTCATTTTTAAATGTATGTTATGACTCACTTTGACATGTTTTAAATTTTTACTCAACATGTTGTCCAATTAAACCAAATTGGATACCCATTTTTGTATTGACACGGATTACAAAATCAAAACTTAGGTTAAAGCCAAATTGATAAGTCTTTTCTCTTGGTTGAACAGAAATAACCAAAAACCTTGATATGATTCACATGGTTTTATGTGATTTAGAATTGATATCTACTAAGGTATAGAGTATCGTGTACTTCACCATATTGGCTAAATGCGGTACAAAATATTGCTATTTACACTTACTTGAGAGTAAGGATATAGACAAGCTTGATCTATATACATAAGAATAGAACCAACTTATTATCGATAATAAGGTGATTCGAAGTTATTGGAGGTGAATATGTGTCTCTATTTCTAAATTTTTATGCTAAACTTAGAATAAGACACAAATTCATTGCTCTTGATATAGAAAAGAATCATGCCTTAGAAGAAATGGTTAATGCCATGTTCTTAAGTCCAGGTTTAAGCCATGGCATGTGGGGGAAAGCGATTATATCGATTGTTTATCTTTTAAATAAGATACTTCTTACGAACTATGGGTGAGAAGAAAACTATCTTATAAGTACTTACAAATGTGGGGGGTATCTAGCTAAGATATATGTATGAAATTCATGGTTCGAAAGATTAGACCTAAACCCATGGATTGTATGTTCACATGTTTTGTTATGAATAGCCGTGCTTATCGTTTCATTGTACATGAATCGAAAATAGACATAGTAATGGAATTAAGGAATGATTCATTCTTCGGAAATATATTCCTTGTTTATGAAGGAAATTGAAAGATCATCTAGAATAGATGAAGAGGTTGTCCAAGGTCAGAGACAACGAGATGATATTGATCTCTTTGATGAGAGACAAGATTGACCCAAGGAGAGGTTGAACCTAGAAGAAACAAAATGACATGAACCGAGAGATTGGTTGGATTTGATTTTTGTTTCTTTTATGGTAGAAAATGAGTCTACTTCTTACTGAGAAGCAATAACTTCTTTGAAAGGGTATCAATGAAAAGAAGCCAAAAGTGAAATAGATTATAGTTTACAAAGTAAATTTGGAAGCTCGTGGGTGTACATTAAGTTGTAAACCACTAGGCTATAAATGGATCTTAAAAAAAATAGATAAATTCGATGTCACCATTAACATGTGAATGTCACCATTGACATGTGCAAAGAAGTATTGGTAATCAAAGAATTTAAAAAGCGAGAAGGTCTATCTTCCTTGGATGCTTATTTGCATGTTACACGGAAAACCTCAATTATGATGGTACTTTATTGACCGCATTAAGAAATTTTGGAAGTTTCTTATGTGGATGTGAAAACGATATTTCTAAACAGGGATTTAGAAAAAGGAACTATACATGAACCAGCCTGAGGGATTCATAGTTCCTATGCTAGAGAGAAAAGTTTGTAGGCTAATGAAGTCATTATATGGTTTAAGGCAAGCTACCAAACAATGACATCAAACTTTTTGACCATATCATGTCAGAATCTGGATTCAAAATTGATGTATGTATGTGTGATCAATAGTAAATATGTACTCTTATGTTTATACATGAATATACTTATCACTAGAAGTGATAACAAGATGAATAAATCCACTAATGATCTGTTGGAGTCAATATTTGACATGAATTTCATTAGTTGTTGGGTTTGTTGAACCCATATGGATTTGTTTTGAAGTCAAACATTAAGAAAAACAATATTATTGAGAGGTTCAATGTGGGGGATTCCGGCCTAGCTAGAGTCCAATGACATCTTTTTAAATCTATTTAAAATAGAGGTAAAAGTGTTTCCCATTTTGAATACTCAAAGAATATTGGGTATCTTATGTGTCTAATGACGTGTGTATGATCTGATTTAGAACTTATAATCAGGCAAGCAGATATATTAGTAATTCAAGTGGGGACCATTTGAATAAGTATTACTTGAGTACTATGATACTAATAATATTGCATTATGGAAGATATCCTACTACTATCAAGTGATAGAGTAATGCAAATATAGATTCTTACATATAAGAATCTAAATCCACTAGAGGGGATGTATTTATCCTAAGTGGAAAGCTATGTCCTAGAAATCTTGAAAGTATTTCAAAGAGACAATTATAGCTAAATCTGTGATGAAATATGAATTTATTATTTGAGATAAATTTATAAAATATGCAGGATAGTTTACGTTAATTCGTAAAAGACATACCAAGATGGCGTATACCGGTAACGACCATGTTTATAAAGGTGTGATAGTCAATAGAATTTGACAGAGCTCATATCACAAATGTAAACGGTAAGTCGATACATATCCATCATAGATTGTGATTGTTGCGACAACTACTCTCAACTAGAGTTATCACGATTGACTACGTAACGTCAAAGGATAACATCGCGGATCCGCTTACGAAAGGCTTAAGCAGAGAGTTAGTTAGTGAGTCGTCTAAAGGAATGGGACTAAAGCCCTTGAAAGAATGAGTTTCTATGAAGGAAAACCTAACCCATTTGACTGGAGATCCCAAGATCTGGGTTCAATAGGACAACCTAATCATAGAAATGTGGGGGAAGTCACGTCAATGTGGGGGAGTTACTTAATACAGTAACTTTCCTAGTCCATTCCTAGAACAATGTGACTTATTGAGAGGTTAAACATATGGCTTAATTGATTCATGATGAAATCATAAAGCATGATGATTCAATATGAAATCATAAAACATATGTTTTTAATGATTCAAGATGAAATCACCTATGTGAGAGAGAAGTAGGAGTCGCTTCGAAAGAAATTGTGGAGGCGCAATTTCTAAGAGCTCTTGCAGAACCAGGCTAGTGTTCATGACCATAACGAACACGACTATGAGGACTTGACAATGTCAGGGAGAGTCTTGTGTGAGTGTGTATTGTCGTCTACGTAAACAGATGCTAAGTTCAAAGACATCGCGTCTACTTAGATCTAGGAGACTAAGTGCATCTCACAAGGGAAGGTTCAAAGGGTCACACCTACCTATCCTATGCAAGATTCAACTGTTGGAATTTTATTGAAACTTTTGTGTATTACAACCGATCTCTATTCATGTGGGGGATTGTTGGAAAAATATTGTTGGCAAAATAACTTTTGACCAACTTTGGACACAATTATGTATATGTATGTGTCATATATATTAGTGATACTTTATAGGTTCGCGTTCTCCTTGAAGAGAGCTTCGCAATGAGCCTTTATGTGTCTAAAATGAAGGTGATGTGAATGAGATATCGTGTCTCAAAGTTAGGCATTTGGTACCATGCTTAAAGAGGAAAATAGTTTATTTTTTGTCCCACATCGGTGGGATGAGTAAACTGGAAGGGAGTCTATTGTGTATAAATAGAGGCCTAATTCCATAGCTTTTTTCACACATCAAATCAATAAGTATTATTATTGATTTCCAACATATGGATTACGCATCTGTAAAGATGAAATTCCGGGCAGTTTGGTTAAGTCCGACTGTACAACTTACTGTTCCGGCTGTACTGTTTCGGCTGTTGTACCCTGGGAAACAGACGACGAATCTGTTTTAAGGGAAGCGTGTCAAACACGTGCCTCAGCTCTTTAGTTCTAAGCGTATTTACGCGTGCCTCGACTTGCTGGTGATTTAGTAAGTCTTTTTATTATTTTAGTGTTTGATTTAATTATCGTTTATAATTATGTCTGTATTTATTTTTCTGTTATTTATATTCTGTTATTTGTTTTATGTTAATTTAATTAATTTAATTTATTTGATTTATAAATAAAAGTGTTATAGTTTCCTTACGGTATTCATTTTTTGATGGTTGATCATCAACTTCGGGCATGCATTAGATTTATTAGATTGGATTACAGGTTGAACCAAGCATTGGACTAACTCGACTTGTTACACCTCCCAGTTGCATTAGTATAATCAAATGAAGCACCTACACAGTAATATTACTCGACCTTAATTGTCAATGAATGGATAGTAGTATAAATATTTTTTAACATCAATTAACGAGTTTATGAACAATATTAATACTTCAATGTATACAGGCATATACATATTAAAAATAATGAAAACACAACAAACTAAACCCAATGTATAATGTAGAATTCTTAAAAATAAAAAGGGAGGATGCAAGAAATGGAAAAGAGACTAAAACGTTGGTAGATAAAACTTGAAAAAATGATTCAAAATGAAGAAGGTAGTGAAACATTTTGGTAGGTGTAGTTATGATGTGGGGAATATAAGTGGACATCAACTAAACAATGGGAGGCTCAAGAAAATTAAGAGTGCATACTTAGGGTATGTTTGGCGTTCTTAGGAGCTGGAGCAGATCGTTGAAGTGGGTTGTTGGAGCTAGATGCTGGAGCATGTAACTTGAGCTTATTTTACATGCTACTTTAACTAGCATGTCATTTAAGAGCTTATTTTTTTAACAAGCTCTTTCAAGCTCTGTTAGCTAAACGAGACTTATTTTTACAAAACAATAAGCTCATGCTACGATAAACTCTGATAAGTTTACGCGCCAAACATAGCCTTAATGCTTGTGTAATTCTCGATGTAAATGGTTAAACACATACAAATGGCTAAGTACATACATATACGTAGTAGGTTGTATAAAACTATAAATATATGGAGTAAAATATATTAAATCTCGTTTAGGCTTGTGAGCTTATTTGAGCTTTATATATAAGGCTCGAGCTCGGGCTCGATTAAAAAATATGCTTTAATTTAAGCTCGAACTTGGGCTAGAGCTCGTTTAAGCTCAGCTCATTCGAGTTTTTTATCGATTCGATTTCGAGCTTTTCACGAACAGCTCGAGTAGTTTTCACCCGTAACTATAAGCTATTTAAATTGCTTACTTGATTATTAAAAAACTAAAATTAATTTCTACTGTATTATATTGAAGTATATGACTTGTTTCAAAAGGTACTATTCTCATGATTCCCAAAAACACTTATTTCAAAAAGTACTAATCTAAGTTAGTTCTTTTTACCAAAATATTACTAACATTAAATATGAAACTATACTTGTACATAACTACATAAGTGAATAATTAACGTCTGATGCATTAAAGTAGAAATGAAAGCTACTCAACCGTTTAATGCAATAAAGTTTATGGAAAGTAATACGTAAATTTCTTTAAAACTAATATGTTAAGCTGTAACAATTTAATTGGGGAATATGAACGGCTACAGTGGGAAAGTAAAAAGGAATATGGCTCGATATTGTAGTTATATACTTATATGGGTGAAACAAAATTAATTAACACACCTTCCTATAAAACAGTATCTTTTCTCTACTCAGAGTCAAAATCAAACGACACACCTTCCTATAAATACCCACTTTTTCTTCTCTGAAAAAAACATCATCCCTTCTCTACAAAACACACACAATCTTAAGTTTTTATTTTTGTTTTAAGTTTTCTTAAAAAAAAGTAAAATGACGTCTAATACTCAGTTGGAAAATGTTGTATTAGAAGATGCAACTAACACATCATTTGCAGCTTTTAATACAGCATTTTTCTAAGCCGAGTATTAGACTCTATTTTTCTTTTTTTTTAAGAAAACCTAAAATAAGAATGAAAACCTGAAATTGTGTGTGTTTTGTAGAGAAGAGATGATGTTTTTTTCAGAGAGAGTAGAAAAAGAGGAGTATTTATAGGAAGGTGTGTTGATTGATTTCGTGTCTGGGTAGAGAAGATAATGCTTGATGAGATTATAAGGATTCATGGGGATATTGCTCGAAATAATAAATGGGGCAATACTGATCCTTTAAGAATATCTTTGTTGGCTGCTGTTTGTGACATTTTTCAAAGGACTAATGATGTTACTGACATCGAAGTTGCAAAGGAGAAACTAGCTTGTGCGGCGGCTGGAAACATAGATGTGTCGTGGCTCAAAGCTTCTTTGGACTGTCTGGCTGAAGAAAACGTAAGGGCGAGATAAATGGGTTTCTGTATTGGACTGATTAAAATAAAGATATGACCTGTGGCGGACGCAGGAATATAGTAGACGAGGGGCAAAAAAATTTTTTTGACAATGACATCAATATACGAAAAAAAAACTAGTATCGGAATGATAAATCGTTTATTTTTACCTAGAAATGAGGGATTTATAAGGTGTTAAAGAGTTAAATGTTGTGTTTTAATATGTAAGTGTGGGCAATTTGGTTTCCGGGTGAGGGGCGTGTTCGAAAAATGCTTAAAATCGGAGAAAATTTACACTAAAATCTCATTTATTCGGGCTAGCCATGAGGGGCGCCGCCCCCCAAACCTTGTTAGTATGTCCGCCCTTGGACATGACAATCTTTGCTCTCGATGTTGGCAAGGGCGGTTGCTACATTTTTATTGGGTTTATGTTGCATTTAATTTCTACTACTGTATTTTTATTCAACTTATTAGCTATTTGCAAGCATTGAATGTTTTTTCATTACTGATATTTGAATGTTTTTTCATTACTGATATTTGAATGTTTTTTCTCAACCTTTTGTTGCATTTACCTGCTTCCTCTTCAATCTCTTCTTCAAATCCTCTAGATCCGAAATTAACAGATTACGATGACGAAAAAGGCACAGAAGAAAGCCAGGTGCTGCTTGTATGACAAGTAATGAACAATGTTCGGTCACAAAGTACACACAAGTAGTAATTATATTAACAAACAATCTAGCACGAAAGTCTAGTTACTGTTTTGTTGTTTTTAAATTTATGGAAACTTTTGTTTATTGCAGGGCTGCTCAATTGTGTGGGAGAGAAAGAGGGACTGGGTAAATTGAGTTGTGGTTAATTAATGTTAGCAGTATGAGATAACCTGAATTCAATTTTACTCTTGGTTAAAATTACTCGCATACAGACTACTATATCCCAGTTAATCCAGGGACCCGAAAGAACCTATCTCTCGATTTTGGTTTCTAATACACATCATATATCCAATAGCTATGTGTGTTCAATCATCAAACACACAATAAATAGAGTAAACCCGGTGGCCAAGGAATGAGGCAGCATGCATCCGTCAAAAAGGCTCTGCTAACACATAAAAGTTAAAAAAAATTTAGACAAAAACAAACCTATTGTAGTACAACCTCAGCCTCGGAAGCTGTAGTTGGATCAGCATCTTTGTTGCTAAGCAAATTACTTGATCTACATATTTGGCGTAACACGATCATCATACCAGCTTTTGAGTTGGATAAAGGTGAAAATCAAATTGAATCATCAGACAAATAAGTGACTTTCAACATGCCCGATACTGAAACTTTAAAGAGCATTCATCCGAAAACTTCTACTATGATTTATAATCCCTGGTTAGAGAGCTGAATATTTTGTATTTTTTAGTTTCTATTAGGGGCAAGGTTGAAAAAATCTCTTTGAGTCTACTTTTATAATAACGTATGGAACAACTCGTGAATTTCACAAGACAAACAATTTTCAATTTACTAATCCTCCCAATTTACTTCCAACTTCCAGCCGACTTGCAAGCCAAAATCTTTCACAAATCAAGAGACAGTGCCGCAAATGCATTGTAGCTACAAATACTCATAAACATCGTTAACAATTGACGAGGGTCAGGGAATTCTGTTACGTAGTAAAAGTTGATGCTATTGGTAGTTCTGATGGAATTTTATTGATATAGGTTGATTATATGTTCTACAACATAAGGGCCACTGTAAATACTAAGTCCGTGCAGTAGTCATACCTATACCCACATAGGTAGTTCTTTTAATCATGCCCTGCTTTTCACTTTTTCATAAAAAAACTATTAAGAAAAGAAACTTTAACCTCTTTATCTTGCACGTCCGAACACATACCTTGGGACAATATAACATGTGTTCTAATCTGTAAGTGTGAGCGGTTTCCACATTGAATTCAGCCTTTAGCATTGCACTAGAGGGGAATTGGGTGTCTCACAATTAGAGAATCTAATGGACTTTTTTCATCCCTATTACCAACTTTGTGCACCAAGTCTTTAATCAACCACTTTACCAAGTGGTACATTATTAATAGTTTAGTTACACTATTATAATGCATATAACAATAATAGTATTGACTTTTAAACATAAATAAATATTCATTAACAAGTCATTCAACCATTATTTTTCTGTAAACCATGTAAACAACGAATCACGATGCAATAGTTGAACACGTTGGCCAACGTTTTCCTTTGATTCAAGACTCATTTACAAAGCGTAAAATCCATCGATAGTAAATTCTTAGTCTTCTCGGTCATTTATCCGACCTAATTGTATCAACTTGTCGTTACCATATCACATGTTCATACGAACAAATGATATATCTTTTATTAGACAAGATCCTTTTACTTTTCCTTCTAAAACCAAGAAACAATTCCTTCAAAATTATAACAAATTTTAATGCATACTGATGGTCCATCACAAAATGATCCATGCAAGTTACATTTCGTCCAATGACATTTTCTATTTCATGCAAATAACCACTTATCATTCACATGTATAATCAGGGACGGAGCCGGTGGGGGAGCTGGAGGGTGCTTAGCCACCCCCAACTGGCCCAACACGTCTAACATGTACTGTGAATTTCGGTCCATGTTTTGTTAAGTTGGTATTTTGTACCCTACTAATAGCTGAAATCTGTTTGTAACGTTGTTGTTTTTTAGCAACTCTTTGTTGCAATTGATCATCGAAAAATCAGACTTTATTGAAGGCGGCATATGTAATTGAAGAAGAAGGAGTTGACTGGTCAAAAAGGGTTTATTTATTACTACTATATTAGATTTAATAATTCTCATAGCTTCAATAAAAAAGGCCCAATTAGTTTTAAATGTTATGTAACTCACTTTACATGCCCAGTTACAATTTTGTACTACGTATTTCTTTTGTTATTAGGTGTCCATCTAAACTTGCATCGTCTAACCAAACCAGGTGGTGTTCATATAGTTTTGTATTTGTTTAGGTTTACTTTAAAATAATAACTTGCATATTTTACTACATTTATATTAAACTTCAGTTGTAAAAAAAATTAACTTAGTTTATAAAGATCTTTAATGTATTAGTTGGTCATTGTGAAACATCTAAAGACACTTTGCATTAATAAAAACCGAAAATTCAACCGAAAAATCATATTCATGTATATAAAAAAAATAAAAAATCTACCAAGTATGCATACCTTATTATGCAGTCTTAGATAGCCATAAGATGTTATCAGGAATTTGATGGATCAAACAAATTGCTCGATCATTAGTTTGATAAATAAAACACTAAATCATTACTACTATACAATAAATCCGAGCCACCTCTAAGGTAAAATTCTGGCTCCGTCTCTATCACTCTATGTACAATATCATACACTAGTGAAACTTTCATTTAGTAAGACACTAAAATTTCCCTTCCAATAAAACAATCTATGTTTCATCCAGATATGACTATGGTGCAAAACAATATGCAATACTACAGTGACCGACCAATATTGCAGTGACCGATCAATGTCTTCTGAAAAGTGTCATGTAAAAATGAATACCTACCAAATTTACAAAAGCCTTGTAAATTTACCATCCATAAGTACATGGCCAACACTTCTCCCAGAAGTTATATTGCGTGGAAATCAAACATCCAAATTTCATTATCCACAAAGAATATACATCGAAGTCCATCAATCAATTGTTTAATTACTTTATTAAATGTACATACATCATTCACCAGAATATTCGTTTTTAATCTTCATTGCATAAAAATAAATGCATGCACCCAACCCATAAATCCAATATATATCAACAAATTAGTTAAATTGCAAATTTCATGCATACATATTTTCATGGCCCATATTCATAATTTGAATTTAATAATCATTCAAATTTCATGCAACCATGTCAACACATAATTTGGCAACCGAAATTTTTCGGTTATATGTATCGTCAAAGAAGAACCAATTGCCAGTTATTCTTAACATGTGTTACCGAATCAAAAATTTATTCATCAATCATTACAGTTTTCGTACACGTCACACAAACTTGTATCTCTCAAATATTTGTGTATTCCTCCTCTTAAAGAATGTCTTTATGTTACACTTGTATCATGTGAAACGATCATCCACAATAGTTTCATTTTCTTCAGAGAACACGTCTCCCATATTGCCACAACAAGTAATTATTTCCCATGGTTATATATCATAACCATTACAATTGAAGTCATGTGTAACTGATCAAATAGTTACCAAACTCGAACCACAATATAGTATTATTAACAAATAATCGCCATCAGAATGATTAATAAAATCTCTTCATAAAGAATGTTACCAATAATGTCACATATATAAATTTTGAATCTATTTAATTTACATGAAACGCGATGGTTCGGGTTAGACTTGTGTGTCTATTGATGTTCCCGATTGGTTACGCGTATTTTGTGTACGAATTTAAACTTTTTATGAATGAAGTTACTATCAAATATTACTTGAATGACTATTATTCGTTCACGATGCGTGCTAAGAATTTCTATTTTTATAATCGACATTAATTATATCAACGTAATCTCATTTAAGAAGTCTGCAACACAAAACAAATAATTTTCACTCCGTCTAGATAAACGACACACTTAGAAAATTTCCTATTGACCAAATTTATCAAATTACTACTACTACCCAATTATCTCACAATGGATACACTACTAAAATACACACTATTATAAAACAAATATACCTTACAACAAATAAACTTTTGCAAATAATAACCAAAATAAAAGCAAACTATTTACTCCCTTTTTTATTTCACACCAAAAACCAGTCCCCCCTATTATTGTTTCAAAAACCCACGTTTCTTATTTTCTACCACAATTCTCATTTTGAATTAGTGTACAACTTCCCCCATTAAATGAAGGTACTTGTTGTCTTCCCTTGCCATCAAAAACCGTCAGATACTACTCCCATATCTATGGTTTTATCAAACTTTGGCCTTGTACAACACTTAGCGATTATGTTAGTCAACCATGAATTACACCAAGTCCTTTCCTTCCCCTGCCACCATCGAAAGCCTCAAGTAACTTACTCTTCCCCAAAGTTTTACTAACTCCCATGATAGTAATAAACCAACTAGAATACTAACCAAACCCTAAAAATCCTAACTATGTTTTGAAACCCTAAACCATACCCTCTTGCCTATAAATACAAACTCATTTCCTCTCATAAACTCACACTCAAAAGTTAAGCAAATCTATCAAAGAAAACACAAACACCTTACTACTAGGACACGGTAGAAGTTAAACAAAGGCTCGGGTTGATTTTAAAAGCAAATTAGAACACCAAGATGATTAGGATGTGTGTACATGGTTGATGGTTGATCTCTAGTTCTTGATTTCTATCTTCACCATATATTCTTAGGACCATTTGTAAGTGTTTATACATTGTTCATCTCACTTGGGTTGATAATATACTTGCTAAGAACATTCGTAAACTAAAACAATTAACTAGTCAAGGGTTGGGACTTTGATGATATTCTCATAATGAACTAATCCACATTCTAAACAAAACATGAAGAGAACACGGGTGAGGTGTTCCTAATTGTCACACCCCACCATGGCGGAATGTGAGGCGCGACGTATGGATATCATCACAACAATAGCGTGTCTATAGAGATAACTAAATGAAATGGAAATATCATAAATGGTGACACAATATCATGAAGATATCACAAACAATGCAGGCGTCTAGGTAAGTAGGTAACAGGTCTACCTCTAAGCCTCCCAGCTAGCCACTCCTTATTCAAACATAAGTAAAGACTAAGTGGAAAGGGGGTTCCACCAAATGCAATCCTAAGCCTCCCAGCTAGCCACTCCTATTCTCACACTTAACCACATTCTCACCTGAAATAGACACTAAAACACGTCAATATAAAGTTGGTGAGAGTTATAGGTTTAGACTCCAACTCCAAATCAATTATAAGCTGTGAATAACAACCATTAACAAAAGAACATATGGACAATATGTTACAATTATGTATTAACAACTACCATTCAAGATTAACCATACATCCCATTTCCAAGGCTCCAAGCCTTACCAATCACAATAATTCCAAGGCCCCAAGCCTTACCAATCACCATGGTCATATAGGCACCCATTCACCTATGAACCAATCCCAAGGCCCTGCCTTGTCAATATCCCCTTGGTACCAAGTCAAACCACAATAACTGAGACGGTACGTGTCCCCCGATCCAAATCATAAACACAATTAAGAATCACATAAAAGTTAACCACATAAGTGTACACACGAGTCCATCACAAACCATAAAAACATTCGCAGCACTAGTTACAAAACCACACGGTGTCTCTTCCATCCCATATGGAATTAAAATCATAAAAAGACATGGGACTATGAAACTCACCTGAACAAGCTTCTCTAAGTATCCACGCTCTAGCAAAAATCTAAACACACAAACGTATACAATCAAGACATGAACCTCATACCAAAATGGCTCATCAATCTTTGATGGATATATAACTTTATCCTACCACTTAACCCTATTTATATGCTATATGCATCTCATTACATCCCTCTATAAAGCGCTTAACTTAGTTTAGTTCATAACTCGCCCCGTTAATATTTAACCCAAAACAGTCTCGTTTTTCCTACTTCAAACTATGGGTCTAACACCCCCTTAACCAAAATAACATGTCCTATAAATAAAACCCTATGCCCTTACGTATGTTAGCTAACTCTCCCATTTAGCCGCAACCTTACAGCTACTGTTAAGGCCTCCATATATATATATATATATATATATATATATATATATATATATATATATATATATATATATATATATATATATATATATATATATATATATATATATATATATATATATATATATATATATATATATATATATATATATATATATACTTTTACCTATCCAGAATTTACTGATTTTGAACATACGAAAAGTTTGTTATGATTAGAAGATCTTACCCTAACCCATTTGTTTAGCCCTCCTCCAGATCTTTTTTTTAAATATAATCTAAGTCTCATGTTCGTTTGAAGGTCCAATTATACTCCTAAGTACCCTAAACATCTTAAAACATTAATTTAAACCCGACTGATTTCATTACTGATTTGACCTCTGACTGATGTAACCTGTTTTTGACCCACTTTCCTACCTCCAATTTAGTTCTAGTTTCTTGCATTTGAAATCCAACTCAAATATCTTTCCAGGGTACCAATATCGCAATTTAAAAGTTTGTAAAACTCCAGATATGATCAAAACAATAACCCAAAATTTTTGCCCAGTCTTTAATGACGAATTTAATATGATTAACCTAATTAATCATACATAAACCCTAATTAAACCTAAAAACGATTTCTAATGATAAAGACCCATTAATTACATCACTAATTACAGTTAATTAACAAACCCGAATAAAAAATTATGAATCTCAATCCTAATCCATCATATTAAGTTATATATACATAAATTAAACGTTAATTGCCATAGTTTTAGTGTGTACCTTAAACCCGAATTGAATTATTGGGTTTTCTTGCTCCTTCATTGATAGAAACCACTGAGATTAGAGTTATGTAAAGGATAAATTCGTTTTTGGGTCTAAAGGGAGTAATATGGGTAATAAAAAGTAACCAGGAAGCCTAATAGTACTCAAACTGGGCTCCCCTTCCTTTCCTTAAGCAAAATTCGGCCCAAAATCAAGTCCAACACCCTATGGCCGACTTTTTTTAATTATAATACTGTAAATGAACTATTAATTATTATTACCTTAAATTCCCTTAATTTATTTCAGCTCCTAAAGCCTCCCGAACCTCAAAACCGTAAAACTAGTCAAATTTACGCCTATACCGTAAAAGCCGTAAAATATATAGTTTTATAAAAACTCTTGAAATAAAATAATTAACTAAGTCCTAAATGACTTAAAACCATCCCTAAAAATACTCCCGTGACTAATTACCTCATCCAAGACCTCTAAATGCTAAACCTTAAATCGTAAAAATACGATTTTCTATAATACATATACGTATACGTAAAACCACGAAATAACACCATCTCATTTCATAGTCACTACCTTGTGAGCTCATGAACATGAAATAACCGTTCCTAGATTTACTTATGAGTACCATATACCCATAAAGGATATCCAAACCTCACTCCAACCACACAAAATAAACACATAAGCACATAAAAGCACATATTTTCACAAAACACCCTAAACTATAGTCTAAGTGACGAACCCCAAAACCATGGTTGTCACATCACTCACTCCTAATAGAAATCTCGTCCCGAGATTTACTCCTTAGGATAAAACACACAAACAACAAATCACATGAGGATACTTGTTCTAAATGAACTCCTCTCATTTCCATGTGTACTTTTGTTCAAGTCTCAAATTACCACATATATTAACCAACATTATTTAAACTCATTCTCAAACTATTAACCTCACAGCCCATAAATCTTAAATGACTATTTAATAATCAAAGACTCTTATTATCACAAACCCCGAACAACCGTACATGCAAATATGCATTCTCAAACCACATTTCTTAAATCTTATTGCATGAAATATATCATGTACACCACTTAATTCCCACGTAATTCTATACCCATAAGCTACTGGTCCGATCTTTCCAAAGATCGTAAATGGACCTACAAAACTCGACATCAACTTTTCCTTTTTATAAAAATATTCCACCCGTTACTATGGGTGAAACTTCCTACATAACTTTGTCACTAAACTCTAGTGGTTTCCTCGTTTTCAACATATCATCTCTTGTTGCTCTCATCCTTTCCACAAACACCATTACTACATTAGTATTCTCTTTTACCAATTTTAGTCCACCATAAGGACAACTCACCCTATCCTTCCATATAGTGCCTCAAATGACATTCATAGACTTTTAGTATGATAACTATCATTATATGAAAACTCAGACATCGCTAACGAGTTTCCCACATCCCTCTAAATCAGTCACCCAAGCTCTCAACACGACTCCTATACTTGTATCAGTTTCCCACTTGGTTCATCATTTTCCAACTAGCTTGATATAATCATATCCAATCATGTTCATCAACTCCCTTTAGTCCATACCGCTAACTACTTAAAAATTCCAATTTCCTTACACAAGTGACCTATGACGATATTTCACATATTGTTTAGTTTATCACAACGAGGCTCTTCCAATCCAAATCAACTTATGATCTATACACATCACCAAAAGGACGGTTATATCAGTTAGTCTATCAACTGCCATCCAAACCCATACTACAACTACTTCCATTAAATTTTGATAGCTCATTAGTAGCACTCATACACTTCTTTCTTCACTTTCCTTAATGAAAGGTCTATATATATATATATATATATATATATATATATATATATATATATAAAATACCCAACACTTCCTTTATACCTACACAATATCTTACCTTCAAGGTCATAGTGCTCCTCATCTTGTCTCAGTTAGACCAAACCCTTCGTTTCTCATAACACATCACATATATAACTCCTCATCCATTCGA
This sequence comes from Glebionis coronaria, assembly GCA_025667525.1. Classification (NCBI taxonomy): domain Eukaryota; kingdom Viridiplantae; phylum Streptophyta; class Magnoliopsida; order Asterales; family Asteraceae; genus Glebionis; species Glebionis coronaria. Next base: position 534,733,713 of record CM046879.1, read on the forward strand.
TTATCGATACTAAGCCTTCCAATGAAAAAATATAGGTTAGGGCCATTTCCTTTCCACACTACAACAATATTAGCATGCTTAGTGCCTTAGTCTACTCATTAGGCTATACCAAAGTTTTACCTTCGCTTCCTATCTTGACCTCTTTCATTCATGATTCGCATCTGTCCACACTTCCTTCTTCTTCCTCAGCTCATGGCATACATCACGATGTTATGCTTCCCGTCTTTCAAGTCATCTTGTTAGCCTCAAAATATTGAGTCAAACAAGAATGTTTGGTCATAGATTTATATTGTAATATTAATTAGAATGTTGTAATAGATAGTTAAATAGTCGTGGTTCACGGGCTTGGATTTAAGCTACTTAAAGCCCAAAAGACAAGCCCGGTCCAAACAATATAGCCCATTATGGTTACATGTAAGCCCGACTATATAAGGCCCTTCCTAGCATGTTAGGAAGGGTGGATTGTTCATTTGTATTTTTCACTCTTCTAATCTAATTTCACCTAATTTCTCTATTTTCTCTCTACTTTATCTCACTACTTTCTCTCTCTAAAATCTTCATATCTCTTCATCTATATTCTATCATTAATCATCAAATAATATGGGACAACATTTGGTATCAATCGCCACGGGGTAGATTTGTGATTGGTTGTTTGGTTTTTTTTTTGATTCGGTTGATTTTTCATCTAAATAATCCCGAATTAATTTTTTTAGTGTTTTCGGGCTATAAATCACTTACATAGATGTGGTACGGATTTGGTTAGGCTTTTGTGGTTAAAATCGCAAGTTTTTTAGGTGTTTGGATTGGTTTTTAGGATACGGTTCGTAAAAAGTAGCTATATTGGCCAACAAGAACATTCCGAAGAGATATCTTCGGAAAGGGGTTTTAATATTCCAAAAATTGGTATTTCGGAAAAGGGTTTTGCTATTCCGAAGATTGGGATTTTTCCGAAAATCAGGTTAGTTGTTTATTTCGAAGAAAGTGTCTTTTATCCGAAAAAGCCATAATTCCGAAAACATTCCTTTTATCCGAAGAAATTCAGTTTATTCCGAAGATTTTTATCCGAAAAAGTGTATTATCCGAAAAAGATTTTTTTCGAAGAAAGTGGGTTTATCCGAAGATTTATTCCGAAAAAGTGGGACTATATAGATATTTATCCGAAGATAGGTCTTTATTCCGAAAAACTTCAAATTTTTCCGAAAAAGGAGTTTCATTCAGAAAAAGTTCCATTTATCCAATGAAGGGTCATTATTCCGAAAAGGTATTCTTTATCCGAAGAAATACCATTATTCCGAAGAAGGGTTACTTATTCCGAAAAACTCAAGTTTTCCGAAAAATCATTATTCCGAAAAACCTTCACTTATCCGAAGATAACCATTAATCCGAAGATCACCATTTATCCGAAGATCACCAGTTATCCGAAGATCACCATTTTTCCGAAAATTTCAGTTATTCCGAAATTCATGAATATTCTGAAAATGAAGATTTTTTACAAAAGTGAAAAATTTTAACAAATCGTGTGATTTTTCACCTTCGAGTTTTTGGTTACTTGTGCCGACAAATTTTAGGGGATTTTAACATTTTTCATCGACAACAACAATCACAACACATCTACTTAAGATCCATTTTCACTTCAACAATTTCAAGTTTCTAGATATGGATTCTACTCAAGAGTATCGTGTCACAAACAACAACATCATGGTGACGGGTAATAATGAGAGACCACCAATGCTTGTGTCTGGTCGGTATGCTCAATGGCAATCACGTTTCATACGATACCTTGATACAAGACCTAATGGTGATGCCTTGAGGAAATGTATTACTCATGGACCATATTTATTCAAGAAGATCTCAATTCCTCCAAGACCAGCCACTGATACTACTGATGCAGTACCCGCAAGTGAACGTGATGAAACAAGATCCGATCTCACACCTGAAAATTGTGCTTGGCATGATGCGTAGAAGGAAGCCATCTATATGGTTCTAAGTGGGTTTGGAGATGATATTTACTCCACGGTTGATGCATGCCCTACTGCACATGAAATGTGGACTACTATTGAACGCTTGCAACAAGGAGAATCACTCAACAAACAAGATGTCAAAACAAACTTGTTTTGGAACTTTAGCAAGTTTACTTCAAAGGATGGAGAATCAATTGATTCATACTACTCCAGGTTTTATAAAATGATGAATGACATGACAAGAAAGAATCTGCAAGTCTCCACCATGCAAGTCAATGTTCAATTCCTTCAACAACTTCAACCCGAGTGGACACGATTCGTCACTTTAGTGAAACAACAAGAAAAGTTAGACGAGGTTTCATATCATCGACTCTTTGATATCTTGAAGCAATTTCAGAATGAATCAAATGAGTTTCGATCTGAACGAGTTGCAAAGACGGCTAATCCACTTTCTTTAGTGACTACCACTCAACATGTTCAAGACCATCGCTCGCGTGCTCCTAAGCCATACTCCACTACATCATCCTCACCATGATATTCCACATCATCCAAGTCTTCATCATCCACAGGATCACGCGGTAAAGTGCCAAGAGCACCATCACCACCATCTGAGTCTTCTTCTGAAGAATATAGTGATGAAGACCAAACTCAAAAGAATCGAGAGATGAAACAACAAATTGCTTTCATAATGAAGACTTATCATAAAATCTACAAACCCACCAACAAAAATCTTCGAACATCATCTAACACAAAGAACCAATATGTTGAGAGTCCTTTTAGGTATGATCGACATGATCCAATGCATGTTGAGGGTTCTGCAAGGTATGATCGACAAACTGCCAAGTATGATACTCAGAGGATTGTTGCTGCTACTGGGAATAGAGAAACTGTTGGAAGTCAAGTGGTTCAACAAAGTGGGATTCAATGTTTAAATTGCCAAGGTTATGGGCATATGGCAAAGGAATGCAGGAAGCCGAAAAGGGTTAGAGACTCCAGCTATCACAAGGAAAAGATGCTGCTATGTAAGAATATGGAAGCAGGGGTTAAATTGTCAGCTAAGGAAGAAGCAATGCTTGATGACACTGATGATGAAGATTCTGATCAAGAATTCGATGCACATTACTCGTACATGGCAAAGGTTGAAGAAGTTCTCAAAGTCACTGAAGATGACAACGGTCCTATCTTTGACACTGAGCCAATCGATAAGGTACACACTACTGACGAATATAATGTGTTTGGTGATATTCATGAGCATAGTGATCTACCCAATGCCATTAATGACACATGTATGATGGAAACGGTTGATAGTAACACCATACCTAATTCATCAGACATGTGCAATAATGAGTCTAAGGATGATCAACATGTAAATGAGTATGATGAAGAGGAACGTTTTTCTCTTGCTAATTTAATTGCTACTTTACAACAAGATGTTAAAGAAACTAGACAGAGTCACAAGCAATTAAAAAAGGTTAATGCTACGCTCACTTAAAATTTTGAAGAATGCAAAGCTACTCTTATCGAACCTAGTGAGACAAATGAAAGTTATAGAGATGAGCTCCTTCAGAAAACCAAAGAGCTTGAGGGGTACAAGGGTAGTGCGTTAAAAAGTCAAAAGGACGATATTGAAAACAAATATAACACAACTCTTGAATTATTAGCCAAAGAGAAGCGTCAATATAATGTTTTCTTAATGGATTAACGTCAAAAAACGTACCTTGCCAATACCAAAGTTAATGAACTTGAACAAAAGCTCTCTATGACCACTACCAATTCTGCTAAAATTCTTGAGGTTAAGAAACAAGAGGTAGAAGCGTTAAAACAAGACTTCAAAAGTAGACATGAAAAAGATGCTGAAAAAGTAACGAAACTAGAAGAACAAGTTGAGTTTTTGAAGAAAGTTGTTTACAACATGCATGATTTTATTCAAACCGTAAGAATGATAGCACCTCCGTCGATGTTTAAGGGTCAAGCTAGCTTTGCAAGTCCTGAGTACCTTGCCCAAGCTCAAGCTACGAACACGCGTCTTTATCTTGATGAGTCTGAAAGGATCGATCTTGATCGCATGCCTGTTAGCGCCGATAGCGAAGAGACTGCCCTTTGGGATGATGATAGTCGACCACTTGTCAATAAGGAGTTTGTGAAACCATATAATTATGCTTATGAGATTAGTCTTTATGGTCTTTTCAACAAACAAACTCAAAAATCTCGTGAGGAAGTGTTTTTAGAATGCAAGCGAAAGAGAATTCAATGGAAGAAAGCGTTTGCCCCTAAGAAATCTAATGTTTACAAATATATGAACTACCTTCCTCTAGATGAGTCCAAGAGCAAGAGTAGGAAAACATTAGGTATTCTTAAACACCACATAGATAATGTTAAATCTATTATTGAAGGAGATTGGGTAAAACGTGAAAATGATGAGTGGAAACGCCTGATTCCTCAAGATATTACATTGCTTGTGAAAGAACTATTAATCCCAAATACGACATTAATTAAAGAAACTGTTCTTGAATTTGAGACGTTAATTCGGACTAAAATGTTGATGATTTAAAATATGTTGATTCTATTGAGAAAGACATTGATGCTCTTCAAATGGAGAAGTCCGATTTTTTAGATGAATATGATTTAATCTTGCAAGAATGCGTGTCTAAAGATGTTATGTATGCTTATTTTATATCTTGTGCTGATATTGATGAATATTCTGATGTTGCATGCAAATATCTTGATCAAGTTAAAGAGTGTCAACGTCTTGAAACTAAGCTTTCGAAACGTAAAGAAAATGCTGATAAAAAGGCTTTTGAGTTACTTCAACATAAAACTGATTTCCTTCAAAAACATTGTCATCCTCTTGAACTTGCTTTACAAAAAGACATTGGAAGTTTTCCACATGATAATAAACTTCAAGAAAAACTTTCTCAAATGTGTCGAGAAATGAATGAAAAGAGTTTGGACATAAAGAATTGAAAGCTCAGTTACAAGACAGGGACATTGTGATAGCACAGTTGCAAAAACTCGTTGCTAAGATGGGTGGGAAAGTTGTGGAACCTAGCGTAAAGAAACCTGTTGTTAGACAACCCAATGCCTCTAAAGTGAATAGATCCTCTATCTTGGGAAAACCATCTGCTTTATCAAATTCCTCGTTTGCAAAACCTGTGTTTGCCCCCAAGATGGATGGAAAGAAAAGGTTACCACATAATCAACCTATAAGGAATACTATAACACCAAGTGTTAAGCACAATAATGTGATTAAACCAGGGATGTATAGACTGACCACTAAATCCACAAACAAAGTTAGTCAATCATATCAGAATCTAGAAACACTAATACTCGTGTGTCTTCTACTACAGGATTAGTCTCCACTGCTAGTGTTAGTCGGCCTCAACTTAAGCGCACTCAAGTGAATGATAAGGTCTGGAAACACAAGATTCAAGAGAAGATGAAGGAAGTAGAAGAACACCCTAGGAATTTGAATGTTTTTAAGAATAAAAAGTCTGTAATCGCGTGTAATGACGATTTGAATGTTTTGAATGATTTGAATACTATGAATGTCAAATTTGTTTGTGTCAAATGTGGAAAATGTGCTAATGCTAATCATTCTATGTGTGCTATGAATACTCTCAAAGGCGTAGATACTAGAACTAAGCAGCAAGTTGCGAGGCCTATTAGTGCTAGTAAACACAAACGCAAAGTGAACCATTCTGGTGCAACCCCCACTAAGAAAAATATTGCATCAGACTCCACCACTAAGAACCCTAGAAGCAGAATTAAGGAATTATATGAGTCTGCTAGCAAGTCTTAGAAATGGTGGTTTGCTAATCAATCTCCTCCAAGATATAAATGGATGCCTAAAGTTAGGACATAAAATGTGACAACGAGTGTTAGTATGCCTTCAAATGTTTCTAAGGACACTAATGAATCTGAAATCACAACTAATTTGGTATCCAATTTAGCAATTGCTCCATCGTGTTCTAACTTTTCTGCAGGTGATACAAATAATTCTCTTCATAATGGACTCCGGATGCACGAAGCACATGACGGGGAATCTCAAGCTTCTAATTAACTTCGTGGAGAAGTTCCTGGGTACGGTCTGATTCGGAAATGATCAATTTGCACCGATCCTAGGATATGGAGATTTGGTTCAAGGGAATATCACGATAAAAAAGGTATAGTACGTCGAAGGGCTCAATCACAATCTTTTCTCGGTTGTTCAATTCTGTGATGCAGATTTGGAGGTTGCTTTCAGAAAGAAGACATGTTTTGTTCGTGATCATGATGGGAATGACTTACTTATCGGTACACGGGGTACTGATCTTTACACGATTTCACTACAAGACACAACTTCATCAACTCCAATTTGCTTCATGGCTAAAGCTTCAACGACTCAGGCATGGTTATGGCATCAACGTCTATCTCATCTCAGCTTTGACACCATCAACTTGCTTTACAAGAAAGATATTGTGAGAGGCCTTTCAAGCTTGAAATTCATCAAAGATCATCTCTGTTCTTCTTGTGAGCTTTGTAAAGCTAAACAAAGTAGCTTCAAAACAAAGACTACACCAAGCTCTAAAAGTCAGTTAGATCTTCTTCATATAGATTTGTGTGGTCCCATGCGTGTTCATAGTATCAATGGGAAGAAATATGTTATGGTAATTGTCGATGATTACTCAAGGTATACATGGACTCACTTATTGAGGTCCAAGGATGAAACACCCGAAGTTCTCATCAGCTTCCTTAAACTGTTACAACGTGGTATTCAAGCTCAAATAAAAGTGGTTTGTACTAACAGAGGCATAGAATTTTTGAATTCAACTCTGAGAAACTATTTTGAAGCTGAAGGAATTGAACATGAAACATTTGTTGCTCGAACACCCGAACAAAACGGCGTTGTTGAAAGACGAAACCGTACTTTGGTTGAGGCAGCTCGAACATTATTATCCGCTTCAAAACTACCATTATATTTTTGGGCCGAAGCCGTGTCAACCGCATGCTACACACAAAACCGATCCTTAATTATCCCAAGACACGAAAAGACACCATATCACATAATTCATGATCGAAAACCTTCACTCAAACACCTTCATGTTTTTGGATGTACGTGTTACATTATTCGAGATGGAGAAAATCGGGACAAGATGAAAGAGAAAGGTGATGCATGTATTCTAGTGGGATATGCAACTTAGTCTAAGGGATATAGAGTGTACAACAAGAGAACAAAATTGATAGTCGAGACTATTCACATCCGATTTGATGAATTTCAAGAAATGGCACTTGAACAAAATAGTTTAAGTCCCGATCCACAACGAAAAACGACTTCCGTTCACAACCGCACGGAACTCGGAACTCAAGACCACATCAATGAACCGTCAAGTTCAAAGTTGGTTCCACAAAATGTTCCAAGAGCAGATATGACAGTCAACACGACAATTGAAGAGTTGGAAATGTTATATGGACCAATGTATGATGAATATTTCACGGGGGAGAAACATGTTGTATCAAAGTCTTCCGCTGTCACTCATGATAAGGATGATGATACCAATCATTGTCAACAAAAGGATACAACTTTATCTACTTCAACACGGGTTGCTGCAGATGTATCTCCTCAGAATATCACATCAATAAACGCTCCTATAACATCAACAACTATGGTCATTGCTCCACAGAACACAAATCAAGCAGACAATGCATTATCTGACGAAGACGAATTTATCAACCCATTCGGTACACCGGTACACGAAACTGGAGAGTCTTCTACTCGCCATGTTGATCCATCAAATATACATACTTTTTATCAGCGACATCCTTCAACACATCATTGGACCCAAGATCATCCTTTGGTTCAAGTAATTGGAAACCCTTTACATCCCGTTCGTACAAGACGACAGCTTGAAACCGATGGTGATGTTTGTATGTTCGCACTCGGCGTGAGTTCAGCTGAACCGAAAAACATCAAAGAAGCCATGGCTGATCATGCTTGGATAAATCGATGACGGATGAACTTCAACAATTTGAAAGACTTAAAGTCTGGGAACTTGTTGACAGACCATACGATGTGATTCCTTTAAATCTTTGTTGGATATGGAAAAACAAGATGGATGAAGAAAACACGATCATCAAGAACAAAGCTAGGCTAGTGGCTAAAGGGTATGGACAGAAAGCGGGTATTGATTTTGAAGAATCATTTGCACCAGTTGCTCGTATGGAAGCGGTCAGAATTTTCCTTGCTTATGTTGCACATAAGGGATTCACTGTTTATCAAATGGACGTAAAGACGGCATTTCTTAACAGTCCCTTGAAGGAAGAAGTCTATGTCACGCAGTCGGAAGGATTCGTCAATCCTCATTATCCTGACAAGGTGTATCGTCTCCACAAGGAACTATATGGACTCAAGCAAGCTCCAAGGGCGTGGTACGACGAGCTCTCTAAATTTCTGGTATCCAAAAGTTTCTCAAAAGGTTCCATTGATCTAACTCTGTTCATTTATAAATATGGGGATGACATTTTGCTTGTGCAGATTTATGTTGATGGCATTATTTTCAGGTCTACAAACCTAAAACTTTCAAAATGGTTTGAAAAAATCATGCACAACAAATTTGAAATGTCTATGATGGGCGAACTAAAATTCTTTCTTGGAATTCAATTTCACCAATCTCCAAGTGGTATCTTTATAAACCAAGCTAAGTATTGTCAAGAGATAATCAAAAAGCATGGTATGACCTCATGTGACCCAGTTAGAACACCATTATCCACAACATCCCTAGATGCTGACTTGGAGGGATTACCCATAGATCAAACGAGATATCGTTCCATGATCGGGTCCCTCATGTACTTGACAGCAAGCAGACCTGATATTCATCATGCTACATGCTATTGTGCACGATATCAAGCACGAACCACTGAAAAGCACCTCAAGGAGGTTAAACGGATCTTTCGGTACCTTAAGAATACCATTCACATGGGCCTCTGGTATCCGAGGGAAACCGGTTTCTTTCTAACGGCCTATTCAGATTCTGATCATGCAGGGTGTCTTGATACACGAAAAAGTACTTCTGGTGGTGCACAATTTCTAGGTCAAGATAAGCTTGTGGGATGGTCTTCAAAGAAGCAGGATTGCACGTCACTTTTATCAGCCGAAGCGGAGTATGTGTCTCTATCTGCGTGTTGTGCTCAAGTTCTTTGGATGAGAACACAACTCACGGATTATGGCTTCCACTTTGATAAAGTACCTATGTACTGTGACTCAAAGTCGGCCATAGCCATCTCCTGCAATCCAGTACAGCATTCCCGCACAAAGCACATTGACGTCAGATATCACTTCATAAAGGAACAAGTTGAACGCGGAATCGTTGAATTATACTTTGTCGGAACGGATTATCAGTTACCTGACTTATTCACGAAATCTTTGTCGAAATACAGGTTTGAGTACCTCGTTAGGCAAATTGGTATGAGATGTTTGACTCCAGCAGACCTGGAGATTCTGGCAAAGGTACCTGCTTGATTTATATTTCAAACATCTACTTGTATATATCTATGGAAAAGCAAAATACAAAAATATAAAACATATAAAATCAAAACACAAAATTAAAAATCTTTCAAAATCCAAAAATATTCTTCTCGACATGTCTTTCAGTATCGATAAATGGACGTACCTAGAAATGTTGCTCAATAACGACACGGGTGTGTACATAAAGCTCGAATGAAAGTTGTAAATATTTTTCAAAACATGTCATTTCTATCTTTCAATAAAGGAAAATGTCTATTTTGACAATTTTTCCAACAACGGGTAGAGCAATCTGTCTTGGGTTGAGCTTGTCACCAAACATTCAACGTTTTGAGCTCAACACAATGGCTTGTAATCACTTTCATATTGCAACCCGGATCTATATTCACGGGGGAGTGTACGATTTCGTGCTCTTACTCTCAGCAAAAGAAGAGAAATCTTCTTACACTTGAGTGGATTCGCCAAGACATTCAAAGTCTATGAACTCAAGTTTATGCTTTAGAAAAACCTCTTCGCCAAAAAGAAAAAGGATTTTTCAAAAAGCGTTGAACACAATTTTTTCAAGAATTTCTCAATGATTATTCAAAATCTTTCAAAAATTGTGTGTTCAACAAATCCCATCCTCAAAAAGCGAAATGTGGATCATATCCTCACAATGACAATTCAATTGGATCAATTTTTGAGGGGGAGCATTTCAACTTCATGCAATGATTGACACATCTTTCTCTCGAAGATTTTCAGGACTATTTTCCAAAATATATTTTAATCAAATTTGGTATCTCTAATATCAAAAGATTTTATATATTAGAGATAGGGGAGAAAACGTGATCTTTAATAAGACTCAAGCACTTTAACTCTTACCTACATGTGTGAAACACTTTCGATTATCGATGCACATGTAAAGGGGGAGCATTTCTAAAATGACAAAACTATCAAGGTGTTAAAAGTTTTTCAAACACTTTGATAAACTTTTTAAAAGTGGTTTTTATGGTTACGATCAAATACCCACAACATATTTAATCCACGACGTTATTGGTGTCAAAAGGGTGGTTAGGTTTAAGTCCTATGATCCAAGCAGAACCGGAGGGATCTTCCCAGGGGAAATCCAATAGATTATTAAAAGTCCTTAGGAAAGATGGAGTAGAATGTGAACTTAGCTGAATGCCGACTAAGTACTGATGCTAGCACTGTAACAATCACAGCAAGGTACTAGTAATGATGTATTGGTAAGCATTGAAGGGGTTGAAGAATAAAAAAGAAATGTAAGGATAAAGGGTGTAAACAAAGAAGCCCTCCATACAACTTAGGCAGAAACCGGGTCAACACATCATGAAGACAACTCATCATGGACCCAGTGATGTATGCACAAACCTTTCCTAGCTACTCAGGCTTCTCTCAAAAGAAGTTTGTTTTATTGTCACGGAGAACAACATGACTTCTATTGACTTTCTCACTTCGAGATAGTTGATATTGAATAGGTGTCATCTGCTCCAGCCTCCGACCACCAAAAGTGCACAAATCGAGTCTAGAGCCAAGAGATCAATCAAATCTCGTTAGGACACACAAATGAAGATCAAGAGAGTCCTACGCTATATCCTTGTGATATTGCTAGAACACTCAGAGTGATACTACTTAGTATTCACAATGATGAGTGGAAATCCTTCCAGTGTTAACATCAAACAGCACTGCGGTAGGTCATATGCAAGATTCTTTATGAATTGAACATGTGTAAAACTGAAAAGCAACAGTGGTTTGATTCTGAATTGATTCAAACTCGTTTCAGGTATCTACGCAATATCTTTATGGTCTTGCCAGAACATTCCGGGTGATATTCATTAATATTCACAGTGACGAATGGAAATCCTTCTAGCGTCAACATCAAACAGCGCTACGGTAGGTGACTTGTGAGATTCTTATGAATCAAGCTTGTGTCAACTGGAAAGCAACAATGGTAAGATTCTTAATGAATCAAACTTGTTCCAGGAATTTGAATTGGCGACTTTAATCAAGCGGATATTTATCCAATTGATTCACTCTTTATGTTTGCAGTTTTGCTTTGAGCCCGTCGAGTAAAGATAACGGCTAGTACAGCCGCGAAACCCTGTCAAGGAGATTCTTAATTGAATCTACCTAATCACATGTACGGTATTTAATATCGTATAACGGTCTTCACCGACCGGAGGTAAAACGCTACCGATGTAGGACGAATGTCAAAGCCATTTAGTCCGTGTCTATGTTTTGTATCGAGAAGGTGGTGTCACGGTGTACTCAGCAAAGTCAAAGATTCAAAACCACATATTCATGCCTAAAGACTTATTCAACAATTAATAGTGTGAGCATGTAGATAAAGACACAAGATCGCAAGATGGCAAAGACAAGTCAAGAATGATTTGAAGATCTCAAGATAAAAGACTAAGTCGAAAGACAATGACAAAGGCTCAAAGATCACAACATGAAGGAACAAGACTACTGTTACACGTTCAAGACTCATTTATGACAAAATTCATAATCTCCATTGATCTCCAAATATCGAAGAGGAATGACCTCACATTGGGGGAGATTGTTAGCCTCAAAATATTGAGTCAAACAAGAATGTTCGGTCATAGGTTTCTATTGTAATATTTATTAGAACGTTGTAATAGATAGTTAAATAGTCGTGGTTCACGGGCTTGGATTTAAGCTACTTAAAGCCCAAAAGACAAGCCCGATCCAAACAATATAGCCCATTATGGTTACATGTAAGCCCGACTACATAAGGCCCTTCCTAGCATGTTAGGAAGGGTGGATTGTTCATTTGTATTTTTCACTCTTCTAATCTAATTTCACCTAGTTTCTCCATTTTCTCTCTACTTTCTCTCACTACTTTCTATCTCTAAAATCTTCATATCTTTTCATCTATATTCTATCATTAATCATCAAATAATATGGGACAACACATCTATACGTCAAAGTTTTCCAAGTAGATTCATTTGTTTTCCCCACGACCAGTTCTCCTACTCCCTCCTAATAGGGACAAACTAGAGTTTCTTGTGATTACATGCGGATCACACTCTCATCTTATACCCATATTAGTTTCCATATGTCTAAACTAAGCCATATTCTAAATTCTTACTAAAGTCTCATACTTCTATTATGACCTTGCACCTAACATGAGGTACTTTCAGTCATCATCTTTTAGGAATACCTGGTTCTCTCCTTCCATGGTTCTCTCTAATTCCTTCACTATCATGTCCAACCAAAATTTCTCACTCAATTCATCAACTCTATGGAAATCGTTATTGCATTGGATAATGCATAACTGTCTCTTCTAAAGATCCTTCATAAACACCTTCACTAAACTGACCATATAATCACTTCTCCACGAACTTATTTCGCTCAGCTTCACTACTCATCCCTCGATATTGATTGCCATGAAATTCTATCTTTGTGTAGTCACTCGACTCCCCTTGTTAGTTCCACGAGTTCTTAATCTCCCATGTTATGTAGTCACTCCATCACGATCCATTGGTTCAGCTCTTTGCAGCTCCACTCCGGTACTCGATATGTCCTTCTTCGTCACAAACCATACAGAGATTCCCATCATAGTGCTTGTCACCTTTCCAGTCCTTGCAACTTCTCTGAGTCCTTCGAAATCTCTTGCATCCTTCTAGCAGCCGGCACGTAGTCCTTTTGGCTCCTTTCTTTACGATTTAGCTCTTCACGTACTCCTTCTCGTCTTCATGATGTTACCTAGGAACTTCACACTACACAGTAGCTTCTAACTTCAACTCATCTATCATAATATTTTTAAAGGTACTTCAACCCCTCAATGGCTCACTCTTCCTCTTGTTGTGCTTCACCATTAATCAGCCTCCTACCAATCATTCTTTCACATCCTTCACGTGTCTACTACTACCTTGCCTACATAACTATACTAATTCCCTTGCGTGTTATTTTCCCCATCTTTCCATTAGTAGAAACTTTCTACTCTACCCTCACATCCGCTAGTACTTTCATCGATCTCCTAATGGTACTTCAACTAACTTCTCATAGCATGACATCTCGTTCCCACGACCAGTCAACTAACTTTACTTACTCCCTTATTCCTGTAACCAATCTAAGTTTCAAAGCTCCACAAATCTTAATCATTCCTTCAATACAACCTTTAAACCAAAATACATCTCTCCATTCTAATATCTAATCGTAAGTAATACTACCCAACTCTATCCTCTCATCTTAACGTTCCCACAACCGCATAACTAAATCAAACATGACGTGTACCAAAAAAAAATTCCAAACAATCGTGTCCCAAAATAAAATATAGGGTAAAACAAACCCTAGCCAAAACAACTAAAAACAAAACAATGTAATCCGAAAGATCAATGGAGTGTGCCAACAACAAAGTTTAGACTCATCACGATTTGTATTACCAAATTTCAATATCTTAGAAAATTTTAAATTTTCATCTCAATTAGTTACTTCAAATTAGGACCATATTTTAACACCAATAAATGAAATCATAGTCATATTTTACCATCTTCGTTACTATCAAAGGGCATAACTCAGTTAGTGTACTAAAACTCACTTTATCTATCATCTCCTTTAACAATAAACTCATCTTTTATCTTCATTATTTTATCAAAGGTATCCACTAGTTAGTATAGTATAACTTTATTCTAACCATTATCTTGTTTACTCACATTAAACTCATTTCACTTGTTATTATGAAACCAATATATGTTTTAAAATATGGTGTTTTTATTCATTTTATTCTATATTATTATTATTATTATTATTATTATTATTATTATTATTATTTTTTATTTTTTATTTTTTTTATAACCATCACTTTTATTAGAAACAAAAAGGGATTTACTGGATGGGAGTCGAGATACTATCTGCGCTCCCACCCCTTTAGAAATGGTAAAACCTATTCTATGAAAAATATGTACAGCAGCGCGCGCTCCAATGTCTTGAGCCTTTGAAAATCTCTGAATCCGCTTCAGCAATGCAACTGCATCTTCCTATAACTCCCCTAAAGAAGAAAAGGAGAAAGGAAGAAACCCATATCCGAGAGCTGCACACTTAGCCAAATACTTGCATCGTTTACGTTGTGCAGCATCAATCATAGCTCGGTCAGGTACAAAGTCATTCATCCCCGTACGAGTCAAAGGAGAAGAACCAGTCAGATCAACACACACATCTTTACCTCCATCCCAGGAATAAAACAAAATATCTGCCAGACGAAGGACATTATCAGGTCCACCATCTAATCCAATATTAACTTCCTTTCCGACAGATATCCCTGAACGGTAACATATGTCAGCAAGAGTATCACGAACCAAATTGTGACGATGCTTAATCCCAACGATGCCAGCACACGATACGGAATGATCCCCAAATATATCCCCATCAAAAACCCTAGAACAAGCTGAACAGGGCTTCAAAACAGAGAACAAGGGAATACCTAAGCGATAGCACAAAACACATCGATAAGACCTCCCATTCATAGTCTGACCTAATCTGGGGATAGGAACCGTCCTAAGCCAGTCAGACGTATGATCCTCCCTCTGAGATGCCCATAAAGCCAACTGACGAGCAGATAAAGCGAAAGTGGATTCAGCATTCTTAATAACCCGAGCAAAATATATATCTGCCATTTTCTTCATGAGTTTGGGTGCAGCGACCTCACTCGGATTACTTAGAAAATCAATCTCCATAACCGAGTTAAACACACGTAAGGCATCATCAAACTGGAGTTCATAAGATCTAATATCAGTGTGTTGAAGTAACTTAGACTGTAAATCAGCTGACTGTAACCGAGAAGCAAGAAAAGCATAATGCAATACGTCACCCACAGAATAAACACCCAACCCTCCAAAGGAAAAGGGCAACGTAGCAAGTCTCCACTGCCAATCACCAAATCCCTGTCCAGAAGCAACAACGATACGCTCCAAAGAAGAACGGAGTGCCAAATCAAAAGAACTGTGGGCAGACTTGAAAGCACAAGGTGAACAAGTACGCATAGCAAAATATAACTTGGAAATACCGGCACATGAACGAAGAAGCAGCAACTCACATTGGGGGTCATTAATTTTGGCCACAACATCCATAAGCTCAATAGTCTTAACCGCACGCTTCAACACAAGCTTATTACAAAAATCAAGATCTACACTCGCAGCCCCCCCCCCCCCTAAGTAACTTAACACCACTCGTAGGTCGAGCAATATTATCTGGGAACACGCCAATAAACTTGCTGCGAGGATCCTCGGTCGGCCAAAAAACTTCAGTCTTATCAATATTCAGATGCAGTCCATACACTGGACCCTCCTCATTGATGCACTCCAAAACTTTCCCCACAACCAAAGTATCCCCAATAATAGTGCCATCATCCAAATACCAGGCCTGTAGAGAAAGAGAGAAGGAGTCCCGAATCTTACATATCAATGGTTGAAGTACAAGAGCAAAAAGTAACGGACCAAGAGGGTCACCCTGCTGTACCCCCTGACATGACCTTAATACATGTTCCCCGTAATACAACCTTGCCGGACTAGAGTAACAAAACTCCACCCAAGACGAGATAGAGGGACAACGAAGACGAACCTCTCGCAACATAACCTCTCGATCAACCAAATTGAAGGCATTTTTAAAGTCCACAAGTAACATCGACAAACCGACATCATCACCATATCTCTCAAGAAAACGATTCACCGCATGAAGAATAGCCTCACTCCCTCCCGACACTCCCACCCCAAACTGCAAATCACCAAAATACCCATCCAAAGAAGGACCAACCTCATAAGCACAAACCTTGGAGACAAGCCGTCTCCAAATAGTACCAACAGCAATGGGACGAATTCCACCACCTGGCTTAACCAATAGAGTGAGGGGAGCACTGGCGATAAACTCACCCAACACCTTGGGACACCGCCCATCAAGAAAAAGGTTCACGACTTGGGTGATAGAAGAAACTAACTCATCAGAAATAGCAACCGCGGAACCACTCAAACAATCTAAAAGGTGTTGGGCCCGCAACCCATCCCGCCCACAAGACGTGCCTCGGGGAAAACTCTTGATCATGTAAAGAACCCTAGATCGAGAAGCAACCAGGAGATGATGGTTAAGAGAAATATCTGGCAAATAAGGAGCATGAACAAAAGGATGTTTATTTTTTAGGTCTTCAAGAGTAGTATCATTATAAGGAGCCACACCAGATGAGGAAAGAACTCTAACAGCAGCAGAATAATGTCCATCAGAAATCTTCCGTCTACACTGCTTAATATTCTGCTCAACCAACCCACTATCCTCACTAAGAACATTAGACAAAGCGGGGGAAGGTTCAGCCAAACACTCTCTAAGAAGCTGTAAACTACCATCAAACGTCTCCCAATAACGAATAGCATTAATAATAGACTCCTCTTGCTTTTGTCTCTTGATAACGGACCTACACTCCAGATTACTTCTCGGACGAAAGGTTTTAAGCAGACAAAGAGGCAAAACAAGCAAACGAACCCAAGAAGATATGTCATCAGGCTTGTTAACCACCCTGTCAATGGCCCCTTTCAAAGCACGAGAAAAACCCAAACGACACTTTGGAGGGATAGATTTAACAGTACGCAACCCTTTTGAAAATAAGCTATCAAGAGTCCCCAAATCAAAACCACAATGCGAGTCACGAACTTCATCACCACCACTAATAAGATGCAAAGTACATGATGGAACGGGAGGCCTAGGGAGGTCATAAAGAACAAAGTGAACAATACCATCACCACAATCAGGAGGTGGTACGAAATCCGAACCCTTACCATACCGACACTTAGACCGAAACGTGTGTGTAGTGAAACAACCACCACATAACCAAATCCCCATGCTCTTAAAAGTTAACTCGGCCCTCTCATAAACAACCAAATCGGATAGAATGGAATGTTTGGTACAAGCTAGCGCATCGCCTCTAAAATGTTTATCACGAAGATGAATAATCAAAGACGACTTAGTAAGCCCATTCCCACTACCATCTCGACACCTGTTAAGACCAACAAACGGGCAATGGAACCGAACAACCGCCATGACACCACCAAACCAAATCTAAAACGAACACAACTAGTTACCACACGCCAACCACCAATCAACCAAGCAACTCCTAGCCGCGAACAAAACAACCACCCTACCTTAATCTATAACGAACACCACCAGACGTCACAAACAACCTGCCCAAAACAAACAAGCCAATTACCGCAAACAAAACATACCACAACAAACAAAAGAGCACTTGCCGACAAATTACCGAAACATCACCTAACCATACAACAAACCACTCACAAGCGAACCCCCAAATCCACAAACACAAACACAAACACAAACACAAACACAAACCAGCACAACTCACACCAAATCCAATGACCCATAACCACGTGCTATATGAAACCCACAACGACCCACAATCGAACCACAACGAACCTAACTCCACACGAACCCACACCAAAACCCAGAGTCCACAACACCAAACACACCAGCCCGACAACCACCTGCAATAAGAAGCTCCACCAAACTCCTCTTAACAACACAAACCAAATGCAACCAAACACTCACAGCAAAAGAAGCTACGAAAACAAGCTGCGAAAACCCCCAAACACCAACAATCCAACAAAACGTACGAAACCCTACCCCCACAGCAAAACACCTGCGGCACCCCTGAATCCACTCCCAAAACCCCAACGGTTAAAGGAGATGATACGGTTTGTTGTAAATCGATGAAGGGGATGAAGATGATACGATGGGTTACAGTAACCAACGGTTAAAGGAGACGATACAATGGGATGGAGATGGTGATACAGTTATGATACGATGGGATGGAGATGGTGATACAGTTATGGAGATGATACAATGGGATGGGATGGGATGGAGATGGAGATGGGTTACAGTAACCAACGGTTAAAGGAGATGATACGATGGGATGGAGATTGGTGGGTGATACGATGGGATGGAGATGGTGATACAGTTATGATACGATGGGATGGAGATGGTGATACAGTTATGGAAATGATACGATGGGATGGGATGGGTGAAGGGGTTGGAGATGATACAGTTATGAAGGTGATACGATGGGTTATAGTTATGGTGATACGGTTAAAGGAGACGATACGATGGGATGGAGATGGTGATACGATGGGTTATAACAAGATGGAGATGGTGAATCGGTTAAAGAAGATGATATTATTATTATTATTATTATTTTTATTTTTATTTTTTTTAATTTTTTTTATAAATCCATCACTTTTATTAAAAACAAAAAGGGATTTACAACAAATTGGATGGGAGTCGAGATACTATCTGCGCTCCCACCCCTTTAGCAGTGGTAAAACCTATTCTATGAAAAATATATACAACAGCGCGCGCTCCAATGTCTTGAGCCTTAGAAAATCTATGGATCCGCTTCAGCAACGCAACTACATCTTCCTGTAACTCCCCTAAAGAAGAAAAGGAGAAAGGAAGAAACCCATATCCGAGAGCTGCACACTTAGCCAAATACTTGCATCGTTTACGTTGTGTAGCATCAATCACAGCTCGGCCAGGAACAAAGTCATTCATCCCCGTACGAGTCAAAGGAGAAGAACCAGTCAGATCAACGCACACATCTTTACCTCCCTCCCAAGAATAAAACAAAATATCTGTCGGACGTAAGACATTATCAGGTCCACCATCTAATCCAATATTAACTTCCTTTCCGACAGATATCCCTGAGCGGTAACATATATCAGCAAGAGTATCACGAACCAAATTGTGACGATGCTTAATCCCAACGATGCCAGCACACGATACGGCATGATCCCCAAATATATCCTCATCAAAAACCCTAGAACAAGCTGAACAGGGCTTCGAAACAGAGAACAAGGGAATACCTAAGCGATAGCACAAGACACATCGATAAGACCTCCCATTCATAGGGAATACCTAAGCGATAGCACAAAACACATCGATAGCACAAAACACAACGATGCCAGCACACGATACGGCATGATCCCCAAATATTATTATTATTATTATTATTATTTTATATAATCCATTTAGGCTTGTTATAACTAAACTATTACACGTATACAAGGTGTGGTGTTATTATTATCATTATTATAATAAAATCTCTCTTTTTACTCTTTCTGTCTATTTAAATACTTCTAAAATTTTAAATCCACTTAAAAAAATTATCGTAAAATTTCTTTACCCTTTATATGTACCACCACATGTTACCTAGAAAACTAATCCATTCATTGTCAAGATTTTTTTTGTTAACTTATTACCAATAACATTAAAGAAAAGATATGTAAGTCAGGATATCATACCGTACACTTACAAAATATTTTCAAAAGAATTTTCCTTTAATTAGCTAGACTCCTTTGCAAGAAAATTTGGTAGTTCTCATCAATTAAAATACATACCCGAATGTAGACACACTTCAAAAGATTCAAAACGTCGTTGGAACTCCATAAAAATCCAGCACTAATAAACTGTTTAAACACGAGAGAACACTAGGTACGTTCAAGTTATAATAACTATTGAACGACCGAATATCATAACATAACATCTACTAGTATATATACATCCGCATATATACCTATTAAATCTCGCAAAACATACTCGTTATCATACATGTCAAGCCAATCGATCGCGTCATACACTCGTTTTTTCATACGAGTAATCACCATCTCACCATTTCACCATGCCACAACAAGACATAAAACCCATCACCAAAACCAAACCATATCGTGTGACCCTATAATCACACAACACGACTATAACCCAAAACATATAACACAAAAAAACCATAGCCATATCATAGGCAACCCTTACATAAACCCATATTGTTTACAAATACCCAAAATACAAATCTCATTATATACAAGCATGTACTAACCCTTTTTCATGCAACCATACTTTGAAGTCCATCAGTGTTGTGGCACATATATAATTACGTAGGCCTCCATAATTATAGATGTCCCCTTTCACCCATGTACTCCCTCCTATGACGACACTTATAAGAAATTAGTACTACACGGAACACATAAGTCTACCACATATATACCATATAAAATACATTCTATATATACCGTATAGGTAAAATAAGAACATCTCGTACGTCAACCCTAACTTCATTCATAACTCGAGGCTCAATCACCAAAACAAATCAATAACAACAAAATATCCAACATTAAAAAAAATGACCATAACCATTTAGGCGGAAATTCGCATCAACTACTAGTCGCAGACTCAACATCGGTACTATCCTATTATTACCTAGCGCGCCTTTTCTTCTACGCGACATGGGTAACACTAAATAGGTTCCTACACTTCTGGTTCATACGTCGCATCAATAGAAAATAGATGAATGTACTTACATATACTATATCTCAATAGGTAAGTATGAAAATAAATAAATATCCAAAACGAAATTAACACTTAAGCAGTCCATATACTATAATGCACACATACCTCTATGACACCTACATGCATGGACCCTTAAGCTATAGATTAGGCTACTAGACTAGGCAACCTAATTCTCTATAACCATTGGCTCTGATACCATTCTATCACACCACACCGTGACGGAATATGGGATGAGACGTATGGATATCATCACAACAATAGCGTGTCTATAGAGATAACTAAATGAAATGGAAATATAGTAAATGGTGACACAATGTCATGAAGATATCACAAACAATGCAGGCGTCTAGGTAAGTAGGTAACAGGTCTACCTCTTACTAAAGACATACAATTAACAAATAACAAACATATAGGTGTCTACAAAGTATCACTTATTCAAACATAAGTAAAGACTAAGTGGAAAGGGGGTTCCACCAAATGCAATCCTAATCCTCCCAGCTAGCCACTCCTATTCTCACACTTAACCACATTCTCACCTGAAAGAGACACTAAAACACGTCAACATAAAGTTGGTGAGAATCATAGGTTTAAACTCCAACTCCAAATCAATTATAAGCTGTGAATAACAACCATTACCAAAAGAACATAGGACAATGTGTTACAATTATGCATTAACAACTACCATTTAAGATTAACCATACATCCCATTTCCAAGGCTCCAAGCCTTACCAATCACCATAATTCCAAGGCTCCAATCCTTACCAATCACCATGGTCCCATAGGCGCCCATACACATATGAACCAATCCCAAGCCCCCGCTTTGTCAACATCCCTTTGGTACCAAGTCAAACCACAATAACTGAGACGGTACGTGTCCCCCGATCCAAATCATAAACATAATTAAGAATCACATAGCAGTTAACCACATAAGTGTACACACAAGTCCAACACAAACCATAAAAACATTCACAGCACTAGTTACAAAACCACACAGTGTCTCTGCCATCCCATCTGGAATTCATATCATAAAAAGACATGGGACAATGAAACTCACCTGAACAAGCTTCTCCAAGTATCCGCGCTCTAGCAAAAATCTAAACACACAAACGTATACAATCAAGACATGAACCACATACCAAAATGGCTCATCAATCTATGATGGATATATAACCTTATCCTACCACTTAACCCCATTTATATGCCATATGCATCTCATTACATCCCTCTAAAAAGCCCTTAACTTAGTTTAGTTCATAACTCGCTCCGTTAACATTTAACCCAAAATAGTCCCGTTTTTCCTACTTCAAACTATGGGTCGAACACCCCTTAACCAAAATAACATGCCCTGTAAAAGAAACCCTATGCCCCTTACATATGTTAGCTAACTCTCCCATTTTGCCGCAACCTTAAAGCTACTGTTAAGGCCTCCATATATATATCTATACATATATACTTTTACCTATCCAGAATTTACTGATTTTGAACATACGAAAAGTTTGTTATGATCAGAGGGTCTTACCCTAACCCATTTGTTTATCCCTCCTCTAGATCTTTTATTTAATATATAATCTATGTCTCATGTTTGTTTGAAGGTCCAATTATACTCCTAGTACCCTAAACATCTTAAAACATAAATTTAAACCCGACTGATTTCAAAACTGATTTGACCTCCGACTGTTGTAACCTGTTTTTGACCCACTTCCGGACCTCCAATTTAGTTCTCGTTTCTTGCATTTAAAATCCAACTCAAATATCTTTCCAGGGGTACCAAGATCGCAATTTAAAAGTTTGTAAAACTCCAGATATGATCAAAACAATAACCCAAAAATTATGCCCAGTTTTTAATGATGAATTTAATATGATTAACCTAATTAATCATACATAAACCCTAATTAAACCTAAAAACGATTTCTAATGATAAAAACACATTAATTACATCACTAATTACATGTCATTAACAAACCCTAATAAAAAATTATGAATCTCAACCCTAATCTATGATATTAAGTTACATATACGTAAATTAAACGTTAATTGTCATAGTTTTAGTGTGTACCTTAAACCCGAATTGAATTATTGGGTTTTCTTGATCCTCCATAGATAGAAACCACTGAGATTAGAGTTATGGAAAGGATTAATTCATTTTTTGGGGCTAAAGGGAGTAATATGGGTAATTAAAACTAACCAGGAAGCCTAATAGTACTCAAACTGGGCTCCCCTTCCTTTCCTTAAGCAAAATTCGGCCCAAAATCAAGTCCAACACCCTATGACCGACTTTTTTTTAATTATAATAATATAAATTAACTATTAATTATTATTACCTTAAATTCCCTTAATTTATTTCAACTCCTAAAGCCTCCCGGCCTTCAAAACCGTAAAACTAGTCAAATTTACGCGTATACCGTAAAAGACGTAAAATATACAGTTTTATAAAAACTCTTGAAATAAACTAATTAACTAAGATCTAAAGGACTTAAAACCATCCCGAAAAATACTCCCGTGACTAATTACCTCATCCAAGACCTCTAAATGCTGAAGCTTAAATCGTAAAAATACGATTTTCTATAATATATATACGTATACATAAAACCACGAAATAACACCATCTCATTTCATAGTCACTACCTTGTGAGCTCATGAACATGCAATAACCGTTCCTCGATTTACTTTTGAGTACCATATACCTATAAACGATATCCAAACCTCAACCCAAACACACAAAATAAACACATAAGCACATAAAACCACATATTTGCACAAAACACCCTAAACTATAGTCTAAGTGGCGAACCCCAAAACTATGGTTGTCACACTAATGACCGAAGCCTATTAACAAATAAACTAGACCAAAAGCGTGTGATTTATGTATGATCGTATAGAACAAACACGTATGATTTTATGTAAAAGCTAGCATGATTGTAACGTGTTTACATACTCATGCTCATTAGAACTTATTTATAAACAACACGAAATCGTGAAGGCATGAATATACACTAGCTCGATTTGTATGAACTCAAAATATGATCTTATGTGGGTAATTTCTTATGTATGCTACAACAAACAAACCCCTTGCGTGTACTAGCTTAGGTATAGTTTTGTATGCATGATTTTATGTGGATTTGTATAGAATGTGTAGCATGTATGTGGTTGCCATGAAAAGAGAACATGAAAATATGAAGGTGACTGTGTGACTCCTGCATGGAAACCGTAGACATAGCAACAACGAATTTCTATTATGGGTATGAGAATGAAGATGTATGTGTATGTATGATTGTGGTGTTGAAGTCTAAAACAAAAGGAGGACCACTCCTCTCTTGTGTTCCTGCGTAAAATAGTTGCTCAAAAACAGTAAGACGTAAGAACTAATGTGAGTGCGTGTTGTTATGGTGTGCGTGTGTATTCATGTATGTGTTTGTGTGTTTCATGGATTCAAACAACCAGGAGAACTAACGAAAACCCACACTGCCTGCACATAAACTCTATGCATGCATGATTAGGAAAGTGATAGATTTAATTCCAAAGTAAACCTAAAATGAGTACATTATGTATGCATATGTGTAGGTTTATACGCTTTATGTATGTATGGGTATGGTAGCAGTAGCTAGTGACAATAAACAAAATAGACGTATGTGAGTACTGTAGCAAAAAGAAAACCATAATCAACCAATGAGAGAAATTGTGTGTTGTACTTGTGATGGTGTATGTATGCGAATGTATGTATGATGTGAGGGTAGGACTAATTTGAAAGTAAAGGCATATTGAGGGCCCTTTTTCTCTCTTATTTCGGGTAAGGTGTACAAACAAGGTAGAAGGAGTACTATTTCCACTTTGTGAAAAGCATGTGTACATGGCGTGTGTGTGTGTGTGATGAGTGTGTGTGCAGTGATGGGTCATACCAACAGAGGGTGTGGGGTAAGGGAGGGGAAAACACCAAAAGTTGTTTTGTCAAACTTCACCAACTTTTTAAAGCATAAACAAATCTTTGTAAGCTAAGTGTGAACTCAAAGTTTTTCCATTGTGTGTAAGTTAAAAACAAAAAGGGGATGCGTAGTAGCAGGGAACAAAAAAGGGTACTTGTACTATTTTTACACTATATAAAAAGAGTATTGCAAAAGTTAGACATGTAGTGGGGCATAGACCAAGAAACATGAACCAAAAGTTTGCGACTTACCCAATTCCAAAAACAAATGCAAGACTAGTATTATAGTAGTTGTTAATTTGGCCCGATTACCCTATTTCACGCTTAGTTTAACCGGCTTAATGACTATGCCCCGTAGATCTAAAAATACCTCGTGAGACTCGACACGGCCTAGTTTACAATGTGATTTTCCGTTTGTCCTAAAGTTAAGTAACGAACCCGCAATTAAATTCTAAAAATGCTAGATCGGCCGTTGTATGTAATTTAACTTTACTTGTTATATTTTGTGTGTGAGTGTTCTACTTTGCTTAATTGTTTATTACACTTAGAGACTTCATAAAAATGTGATATTTATCAGATATCGAAGACTACGCGGCCTAGTTTTTATAATAGGAACCTGTTTATTTTTCAGACTATTATTTAATGAGATATCGAGACCCAAAGTTGAACCCATGACTAAATTGGACAAACATGAAAAATGTATAAAAACATTTTATAAATCTATATCAAATATAAAATATCAACCAAGTGCATTGTACAGTAATATTTCTTGTATTTAGCCCAAGTACGGAAATTTTACTTAGGTTACGAGTAGATCGTCTGCGCATCGTTTTGCGTGCCTTGATTTTCCGTCCTATCCTTGTTAATTAGATTTACTACTTCATCAAAGTGAGTTTCATAGGACCACTTTTAATTGTTTTAACTATTTTGGGGTGAGAAGGTTGCTTATTTTTAGCGGATGAACATAAGTGCCTTAAAACTCATATGTTTGCCTACTTGATGTCTAAGTCCTGTTATCCCATTTTGCCTTTTAGCCAACTATCATGAACCGTTAATTACATAGTGTAAGCGCGAATGTTATGGATAGATCTATCGGGATTAACCTCCGTATCTAATTTGGTTGTGTGGCCAAAGTTAGATACACTTACATTTGATCCTTTACAAATGCTTCGGGATAGGCATTTGCTTGGGCTCTTATTATATCTTGTCGGTTAGGTTAACCCTTCGGTGTCATGAGCTTAGACGTAGGTTATTAAAACGTATACGTTTTGATTATAATCTTATATTTGTTATAAGTCTATATGTCGGTTGCCTTGAAAATCTTATGGTTCATCACACTATTTAAACTTAAACCCATAAACTCACCAACCTTTGTGTTGACGCTTTAGCAATGTTTTTCTTAGATATCAAGACAGAGGAGTGACGTGGCTATGCTTGGGAGATATTTAATAAAAATGGTTGCAACTAGTGTCTGGATGTTGGAACAATGTTAAAGTCTTTTGAAACAATGTTTTATGATGATCTTGTGTAATTTGCTTCCAAACAATTTTATGATTTTAATTAAATGAAAACGACTTTAAAAGAGTCGTTCTTTGTATCTATATCCTGTGATAGTCATGACCATCGCACCCCATTGTGTTGCCTTACTCTGTTAAATTAGGGGTATGACAGATTGGTATTAGAGATGTAGTTATAGAGAACTAGGTTAGTTTATAAAATGATTTTTATAAACATGAGTAAAAAAATAAAAAATTTTGGGAAAATAATTCTAGACTATAACTAACTCTCAAAAATCTCCATGAACCACTTCACTCCGCGTCTTCGATATAAGTAAGTTGTGACTTGAATTATTCCATGTGATTTGCCATGCTAGTTTAAACTTGATTGCTACGTGTTAATAACATTAAGTATTCCCTTCATTGTTTGAATGATCCCTATGTACGAGGTACTTATAGGAATGTGTACTAAAATGATTATTTTTTATATTTTGAGGTAAAATACCTAGCATCCTTGTTTGTATTGTTATGCTACTAAAATGGTTTGTGTCATGTTTATTTTGGAGTAAAACGTACACATATTTATGCTATTACGTATTATGGTAAAACAGTCCACTGGACTACTATGAACTATTTAAACACGTGTGTGTTTCTATGGTACCCTATACCGATATACGCCGAATTATAAATATATGCCAAAACAATACTTGGACGCTGTGAGACTTAGCAATGGTTGATGATAATTCGTGAGTAAACCCAAAACAAAGACAAATCATCAAATGTGTTAAGAGGTATAACGATACTTAGCAAGGTCTCAAGGCTGTTCTTGTTTGATTGGGTTGCGAGACTAAGTTAAGTGCCACAACTTAGGATTTTTGATGAGTTTTCTTGAGGATGGATAAGACTCATGAAAATACATGTTTCGTGATTAGTTAGAGTGTTAAGTTATAACATATTTGATGAGTTTTGTGTGGGTTTAATCGATGTTAAATTGTGTGAGTAATATCTAAACACGAGTAGATTCACCAAAGATATTAAGAATTTTAACGACTAATACTTGAGTAGACCTCAAGGTTGTTCTTGTTTGATTAGGTTGCGAGGCTAAGTCAAGTGCCAGTTGTAACACAACTTAAGACTTTTAGTGAATTTCCTCGGTGATGGATAAGACTTACATGATTTGACAAGGTGATTACCTCTTTGACGTTTGACTAGTACGGTACATTAGTACCATTAGTTTGCATGGTGTGCGAACACTAAAATAATGAAATTCTTCGTCTCTATTTTTATACAACATACGACGATAAACACTCTACACAAAGTATTACTCCTGTAATACCCCAGAAAATACTATATCATAAGGAACAAATGTAAACTATTACAAAAATATGAAAGTTATCGGGAAATACGCCGACACGTAAGTCGAATGCATATCAAGTAGAAATTTATGTAGAAAGAAATTGTACAAAAACGAATCTAAAAGTTCTAGTCCATTGGTTTGAAACTAAGTTGCTATGAGCTAATATAAATTAACGAAGTATGATATAACAACTAAGGAAGAACTCAGTTATGTGAGGATTATGCCATGTTTTAAAATAAAGGGATTATCGCACGTCGCAAAGCTTGAGAACCCTAGATATGAATTGTGGTCACTTCTTAGAGATCCTAATAACGCATGTCAAACATAAAAAGTCTACAACGATTATGAGCGAACATAAGATAAACAAATTGACCGAAGTGTCTAAAATGTAATAAAACATGATCAAAGCTCCGGAAAATTTTGTGATAAAATTGAGTGACTGATGTGTAAATATAAACTATTTTATTTTTATGCAGATCAAGTAACTCGACGTCCGTCAATGTTACCGCCAACAAAAACCTGGTTATGTAATCGTACTTTAAAATTTTTATTTAATTGTTTCCGGTTATTTTTAAAAGTTATCTTTTTGTAAAGCTTTTCCTTAATAAAGCATTTTTATCCTACAATATTTTTATATATGTCGGAGAAAAATTAAACAATTTTTTTTAATTTTTATTCAAAAAGGAGTTTTATAAAATAATTTTGGAAAACATTAAAAAAATAAAAAAAATTAGAACCATCACCGAGAACTTTATTAGTAAGAATGTCAGAAATTTTGATAAAAAGTTTTGGTAAAATCAGTAAAGGTATTATTGATAAAAACACCACGATTGATGACAAAATATTTTGGTATAGATTATCATGCAAAATTTTTGAAAAATTTGGCTTGACGACCAACTTAATGTATAAAACACCGCGACTAATGTTGAAACATTTTTTTTAAGGACTGCCATGTAATGTTTTCGAAAAATCTAGTTTTACGAACAATTTGATGTGGAGGACGCAAAATATTGATAAACTTGACGAGAACTAGTACAAATAAGTATGGAAATTATTTTGTTAATTGTTAAAAGTGAGCAATGGTAATAAATAAAATGAACTATGGGCTAATTTCGTGATTGTGAAAGTGAATAATGGTAACGAACAAAATGAACTATGGACTACCAATATATAAATTACAACCTCAAAGAGTTAAATTATGATGAACATGAGGATGCAACCGTTGGTCCCGAGACGTACGTAGCCTGATCAACTACGTACGATCGTGGTCGAGCGCGAGCATGCTCATAGTAGTCATCGTAGAAATGAGATTTATTATTGATACTAGGAAACTTCTAAATTCCTTTATTTGTCAAAGAAAATTTATTTTGCACTATGAATTTCGAACAATTCTATACCACCGTCTAAGTGAAAACACCAAGTACGCTATACAAGTAAAAATCTATTACGACTATCTTCTTCGCCGTCGTGATATACAAGAACGTGTATGACACAGAAAATACTAAAGGGCCATTTTAACGACAATTAAACACAAATAGATTAGAGTCGGAAAAATATAAAATAAATTTTAAATAATAATGAGAAGAACGAAACACCATTTGAGTAAAACCCAATTTAACAGGTTGAAGAACCCTCTGGAATTACAGACCGTGAAATGAAACGAATTAGAAAAAGTCGTATACCGATCGTGAAAGTGGGTTGGAATGCACAAAGAGGAACCGAGTTTACTCGGGAACATAAGACCAGTTTAAGCTTAAATATCCTCATATTTTTAATTAGACAAGTTTCATCGAAGTATGAGCTTCGGGGTCGAATCTCAAACTTAAGGGATGTCGGATGTAAGAAACATAAATTTTGAATCTATTTAATTTACGTGAAACGTGATGGTTCGGGTTAGACTTGTGTGTCTATTGATGTTCCCGATTGGTTACGCGTATTTTGTGTACGAATTTAAACTTTTTATGAATGAAGTTACTATCAAATATTACTTGAATGGCTATTATTTGTTCACGATACGTGCTAAGAATTTCTACTTTTAGAATCGACATTTAATTATATCAACGTAATCTCATTTTAGAAGTTTGTAACACAAAACAAATAATTTTCACTCCGTTTAGATAAATGACACACTTAGGAAATTTCCCATTGACCAAATTTATCAAACTACTACTACCCCAGTTATCTCACAATGCATACACTACTAAACTACACAATATTATACAAAAAATATACCTTACAATGAATAAACTTTTGCAAATAATAACCAAAATAAAAGGAAACTATTTACTCCCTTTTTTCTTTCACACCAAAAACCGGTCCCCCTATTGTTTCAAAAACCTATGTTTCGTATTTTCTACCACAATTCTCATTTT
Organism: Glebionis coronaria; assembly: GCA_025667525.1. NCBI lineage: Eukaryota > Viridiplantae > Streptophyta > Magnoliopsida > Asterales > Asteraceae > Glebionis > Glebionis coronaria. The sequence continues at coordinate 534,763,674 of CM046879.1, forward strand.
GAATTAGTGTACAACTTCCCCCACTAAATGAAGGTACCTGTTGTCTTCCCTTGCCATCAAAAACCGTCGGTGCCTACTCCCATATCTATAGTTTTAACAAACTTTGGCCTTGTACAACACTTAGCGATTATGTTAGTCAACCATGAAGTACACCAAGTCCTTTCCTTGCCCTGCCACCATTGAAGCCTCAAGCATCTTACTCTTCCCCAAAGTTTTACTAACCCCCATGATAGTCATAAACCAACTAGAATACTAACTAAACCCTAAAAATTCCTAACTATGTTTTGAAACCCTAAACCATACCCTCTTGCCTATAAATACAAACTCATTTCCTCTCACAAACTGTCACTCAAAACTTAAGCAAATCTATCAAAGAAAACACAAACACCTTACTACTAGGACACGATAGAAGTTAAACAAAGGCTCGGGTTGCTTTTAAAAGCAAATTAGAACACCAAGATGATTAGGACGTGTGTACATGGTTGATGGTTGATCTCTAGTTCTTGATTTCTATCTTCACCAAATATTCTTAGGAGCATTTGTAAGTGTTTATACCTTGTTCATCTCACTTGGGTTGATAATATACTTGCTAAGAACATTTGTAAACTAAAACAATTAACTAGTCACGAGTTGGGACTTTGATGATATTCTCATAATGAACTAAGCCACATTCTAAACAAAACATGAAAAGAACACGAGTGAGGTGTTCCTAGTGATCGAAGCCTATTAACAAATCAACTAGACCAAAAGCGTGTGATTTATGTATGATCTTATGGAATGAACACGTATGATTTATGTAATAAGCTAGCATGATTGTTATGTGTACATACCCATGCTCATTAGAACTAATTTATAAACAACACGAAATCGTTAAGGCATGAATATACACTAGCCTGATTTGTATGGACTCAAAATATGATCTTATGTGGGTAATTGTTTATGTATGCTACAACAAACAAACCCCTCGCGTGTAATAGCTTAGGTATAGTTTTGTATGCATGATTTTATGTGGATTTGTAAATGTGTAGCATGTATTGGTTGCCAAGAAAAGAGAACATGAAAACAGGAAGGTGACTGTGTAACTCCCGTATGGAAATCGTATATATAGCAACAATGAATTTCTATTATGGGTATGAGAATGAAGATGTATGTGTATGTATGCTTGTTGTGTTGAAGTCTAAAACAAAAGAAGGACCACGCCTCTCTTGTGTTCCTGCGTAAAACAGTTGCTCAAAAACAGTAAGACGTAAGAACTAGTGTGAGTGCCTGCTGCTACAGTGTGCGTGTGTATATTTTATGTATGTGCTTGTATGTTTCGCGGATTCAAACAACCAGGAGAACAAATGAAAACCCACACTGCCTGCACATAAACTCCATGCATGTATGATAAGGAAATTGATAGATTTAATTCCAAAGTAAACGTAAAACGAGTACATTATGTATGCATATGTGTAGGTTTATACGCTTTATGTATGTATGGGTATGGTAGTAGTAGCTAGTGACAATAAACAAAATAGGCGTATGTGAGTACTACAGCAAACAGAAAGCCATAATCAACCAAATAGAGAAATTATGTGTTGTACTTCTAACGGTGTATATATGAGAATGTATGTATGATGTGAGGGTAGGATTAATGTGAAAGTAAAGGCATATTGAGGTCCCCTTTTCTCTCCTATTTCGGGTAAGCTGTGCAAACAAGGCAGAAGGAGTACTATTTCTACTTTGTGAAAATCATGTGTACATGGCGTGTGTGTGTGTGTGATGAGTGTGTGTGCAGTGATGGGTCGTTCCAACATAGGGTGTAGGGTAATGGAGGGGAAAAAACACCAAAATTTGTTTTGTCAAACTTCACCAACTTTTTAAAACATAAACAAATCTTTGTAAGCTAAGTGTGAACTCAAGGTTTTTCCATTGTGTGTAAGGGGAAAACAAAAAGGGGCTGTGTGTAAGTAGCAGTGAACAAAGAAAGGGTTATTTTTACTATTTTTACACTATATAAAAAGAGTATTACAAAAGTTGGAAGTGTAGTGGGGCGTAGAACAAAAAACATGAACCAAAAGTTTGCCACTTACCCAATTCTAAAAACAAATGCAAGACTAGTATTATAGTAGTTGTTAATTTGGCCCGATTACCCCATTTCACTCTTAGTTTTACAATGTAACTTTCTGTTTGCCTTAAAGTTAAGTAACGAACCCGCAATTAAATTCTAAAAATGTTTGATCGGCCCTTGTATGTTATTGAACTTTACTTGTTATATTTTGTGTGTGAGTGCTCTACTTTGCTTAATTGTTTGTTATACTTAGAGACTTCATAAAAATATGATATTTATCAAATATCAAAGACCTCGCAACCTAGTTTTTATTATAGGAACCCGTTTACTATTTGGACTATCATTTAATGAGATATCGAGACCCAAAGTTGAACCCGTGACTAAATTGGAGAAACATGAAAAATGTATAAAAACATTTTATAAATCTATAGCAAGTATAAATTATCAACCAAGTGCATTTTACATTAATATTTCTTGTATTTACCTTAAGTACAGATATTTTACTTAGATTACGAGTAGATCTTTTGCGCATCGTTTTGCGTGCCTTGATTTTCCGTGCTATCCTTGTTGATCATATATACTACTTCATCAAAGTGAGTTTCATAGCCCCACCTTTAATTTTTTTAACTATTTTGGGGGTGAGAACGTTGCTTGGTTTTAACGGATGAACATAAGTGTCTTAAAACTCATACGTTTGCCTACTTGATGTCTAAGTCCCTTTATCCCATGTTGCCTTTTAGCCCACTATCATGAACTGTTAATTACTTTGTGTAAGCGTGAATGTTATGAATAGATCTATCGGGATTAACCTCCCTATCTAATTTGGTTTTGTGGCCAAAGTTAGATACACTTACATTTGATCCTTTACAAATGCTTCGGGATAGGCATTTCCTTGGGCTCTTATTATATCTTTTATGATAGGTTAACACTTCAGTGTCATGAGCTTAGACGTAGGTTATTAAAACGTATACATTTTTATTATAATCTTGTATCAGTTATAAGATTATATGTCGGTTGCCTTGAAAACCTTATGGTTCATCACACTATTTAAACTTAAACCCATGAACACACCAACCTTTGTGTTGACGTTTTAGCAATGTTTTTCTCACGTATCAAGGCGAAGGAGTGACGTGGTTTTGCTTGGGAGATTTTTAATAAAAATGGTCGTGACTAGTGTTTGGATGTTGGAACGATGTTAAAGTCTTTTGAAACAATATTTTATGATGATCTTGTGTAATTTTCTTCCGAAAAAGTTTATGATTTTAATTAAATGAAAATGACTTTAAAAGAATCGTTCTTTGTATCTATATCTTATGATAGTCATGACCATCGCACCCCATTGTATTGCTTTACTCTGATAAATTGGGAGTATGACAAATAACACCAATGAAACAAAAATTAGTTTAATACATAAGGTACCAATTAAAAGTTCCAAACTGACAAGATATTAGGCTGGGGGGAGTGGTAAGAAAAATCCACGGGTGGGTCTAAGGTGTCAAAAACCCACGCGTGGGTTAACAAGAACCCCACTATCCCACCTCAAAAAGCCACGCGTGGGTTGTGGTTTCCAGGGCAAAAAAAAGTCGCTACAGGTGAGTTTCTCACCCTTCACAATACCCCAAAACGTGAGACCCAACGTACTTTATAAACGAAAAAAAAAACTTGCTGCTGCTACTATCTGTTGAAGAAACGAAGTGAAGGAAGAAGATGAGATGGAGTGGGCAAAAAATTTTCTTTTTTATAATTGAAGTGGGCCAAAATTTTGAGACGGCCTATTTTTATAAATGGGATGGCTAAATTTTGATAACTTTTTCTAAATAGTTGATTAAAATTTAATAAGTTTTTATAAATAATTGATTTTTAATTTAAAAATAATATATAAAAAAGAAAAAGTGATAGTGGAAAGATGAGGTGGAGGTGAGGTGGTGGTGGGTTTTTTTTCCTTAAGAACCTTGAAAGGTGAGTTTTGAGCGGGTTAGTGAGATGAAAGAGAAAGCTGAGGTGGAGCTGACGTGGCGGTGGGATTTTTTTCTACAACTCCCCCTAGCCTTACGGCGTAAACAAACATGTTATGGCGTAACATCATCATTTTCCCACATGTTACCTTTCCTTGTATATAAAGAAATTTCAACATATACATGCATAATCATGTTTTCTTAATATTCTCACCAATTAATCACAATTAAATTCTCAGATCAATTATTTCAACGTAAGTATCATGCGATCCAACCGTATGCATATATGACATGATCAAAATGAAAAAGAACGAAAATTTCGTACCTGTAAATTTGATTGAACTAGATGACGTATTCATTATTTGCATCAATCTCAATAGTATCATCCTAATGTCATCCCTCCATTTTGAAACACACGTCATGGAATAGCAATTGCTAATTATGTAAATGATCAGACCTATCACCTTTGATGTCTTATTCCACCAAACTTGAGTGAATAACTTTTACCATACCAGAATCTATTAATCTTCACGTCTATCTCCCAAAATCAGATTCGAGTATTATTACCCAATTCACTAATCCACCAATCATGATTATCATCACAAATATTGTATTGGTTTGTTAGTATTTAGGGTAATCGATGATTGCCAGATAGTTCTTGAATCGTGTCACACACTTTCTTAATACAATATTTCGATCCTATTTGTGCCTTGAGTTACACGAAATTTGTAGTGACATAAGACAAGAACCAAACTCTAATTCTAGGCACAATAAAATAGAGTAAAACATGGAGAATGTGTATGTTATGATTGATCTTGAGACCAAAGTGTTTTTATATGTGTCTATATAAACATCAATGATGGTTGTAGAGAAGGGTTATTTCTCCTAATAAAAAGTCACAACCTTTTATGCAAAGGTCATAATATTTCTGTCTCCATCGATTGTTTTGTAACAGTTAAACCATCGTTAACTGTATTAACCAAAAATATATATGTTTATTATTGACAGCTTAGTAATGACCAAATCCGTCACTATTACGCCACTTGACTTATATTTACAACCGTTCCATTCTTTTGTACCCGAAATCAAGTTAACTAGTTTATACAAGCGTGTACTCTAAACCTCCGAACTTGTATTATAAGTTAACTCAAAATCTTTTTGATCTCGAGTAAATTACCATTACACCAAAATGATTAATGATACTAAAATCACCAACAAGTTATACAAAGAGAAGCTAAAACTAGTCTTAAAAGTTGAAATGTATGGTTAATCTATTTTTTTTCCACAACTAATGCATGACTCATTCAAAAGCAATAGTTTTTTTTTATTTTTCTCTCAAGTACTTGATGGTTTAAGAATCTTTCTCAAAAATTGATACTCAAATCTTATCTCTCGATAATGTATAAAATAATACTAATAATTTTTTAAATACGTAGTAGTAAAAGAAATTAGTATGCTAGTGATGGATAATGTGAGTTAAGATGCATTAGACCCCTAAAATATTATAAAATCAATCAACCAATCACAATTATCAATTTTTTTTAAAAACACACTTCTCACCACTTTTTTAAAGAGAAATACTAGAATCACACATATTTTACATAAATTTATCCACACAATGATATGTAATGTTTATGATTGGATGTTTATGAAAGAGAAAATTAAAAAGTAAGAGAGAGAACACCACTTATTAAATGACATGTAATTGTGTGGATATTTTTTTGTAAAATGTGTGTGGTTGTATCATTCCTCTTTTTTAAAAATTAAATATCTCACAAACGGTAAATCGTCAAACGAAAAAAATAGACCATTGTAACGAGAATTAAATCATTTTTCTATCGAGTGGCACATGTATATACTTTCGAAGAATTTTTTATTCGATTTTTTTTCTTAAGTCACGTCTGACAACATCATACTACCTCCGTCCTAAATTAATCGTCCACCTTTCCATTTTAGTTTGTCCCAAATTGATTGGGTTGCGCCCCTTGCGGAGAAGCCGACGTTATTCTTGGTATTAAGATTAAACGTGAAAATAAAGGGATTGTATTATAACACAATCTCATTATATTGAGAAAATACTCAAGAAATTCAATCATGAAGATTGTTCTCTGGTGATTACTCCCATGGATCCGGTAGAAAAGCTTATGCCAAACACATGTAAACCTGTGGATCAACTCGAATTCTAAAGAGCCATTGGTTCTTTGATGTATGCTATGACAAGCACTAGACCTGATATTGCTTATGCAGTTGGTAGGTTGAGTAGGTTTACTAGTAATCCGAGTAGACAGCATTGACATGCAATAACAAGAGTATTTAAGTACTTGACAGGTACTAAGGATTATGATTTATCATATGTTGGATATCCTTTGGTGTTAGAAGGTTATTCGGATGCTAGCCGGATAAATCACGTTGAAGAGTTATCTTCTACTAGTGGATGGGTGTTCTTGCTTAAAGATATGTACCCAATTATCAAGCAATTTTCACTCGATCGACGTAGGCTTAAGCTTTTCGGGGAAGACCATAATATACAGTCTGGCTGGTTAACTGTTGGTAAAGACTTGAACTCTTCAAATTTCAATCTCGAGGTATGTAAGGTACTTAAATCATATTGTCAACAACATCTGGTTAACTGGGATAAAGAGAGATCAATTGTTGTCATTAAGTTCTTTGACAGCCACAGGAAACATCTCTTCAAGTTGCCTTGCCAAAGGAAATTAATAAGGAAAATCAGTTGGGTTAAAAAATTATAAAAGAAACATTGTTTGGATATAACTCATTGCTTATTTTATTTGCTGTAATATCATTTCAATTACCAAAACTTAGAAAAATCACTTCATGTTTGGTTTTATATAAGACTTATGAAAAATGGCAAATAGTAGAGAAAATAAAAATACAATGACGCGTAAGAGGATTCCAAAATCCAAGGCCGTTTCCACTGCTTTAAAGGTAATACTTCGGATGCTCCTATGATCCTCAAACACAATGTTTCATAAGAAGAGCTATGATTTAAGTTGTACACATAGGGTGCTTGTAGGAACATGTTTCTGCATTCTCGTACTATTTATGCATGTTATGGCTGATGAAAAATATTGTTGAAGGTTTTAAGATATACCTTTTGAGTCAAGTTTAGCGTCATCCTCGTTGACACAGATACATTTTGTAGAGAAGCCGAAATCATTGTTATTAAAATCAACAAATTCTTCTTGTAAGCCCCCTCTGCAAAACCCAACTTGTAGCCCTCTTACGCCTCTTATCCGTTTTCACTTCAGCCAAGTACTAACCTTCAGAAAATAGGATCGCAAGGTAATAAAATCGGATGCTTAAATAACTCAATAATGTTACAAAAAAATACTTTGTAAATTGACCGGTTTGCGATTTCATTAACTTGCTTGCGCACACACACGAAGACGCTTTACAGATTTCATTACTTGTTCACAACACACACACACACACACACAAATAGCAAACTCAAGAAGTTGATCGCGACGTTTTATTCAAGCTTATATATAAACATGCAACCTTATCTGACTCGGCTTATATTCCATAAGCCTATTTCTTTTCTAAACTTATACATCATCAGTTTACGAAAGATAAGGCCATAAGCTCAAAAGTAAGTTAAACCACACGAGCATGATGCCATAATTTCTTCGCTTATAATTTGACTACCATCAATGCGGCTACGAATGTACTAAATGTAACATGATAAGGTCATCTAACCCACCCCTCAGCCAAGAAAAAATCCTTTAGTGACCCTCCAGCCTTTTTGATGATCTGGATCGACTCCAAGTTTGTCCTTCCCTAACACATCAAGAAATAAATAAGTGTTAATTGGGATATAATGTAAATGACATATTCAGATTTATGACAATATACGGGATATAGTCAAACAGTGTACACCCTCTATTCGTTTCAACACATCATAAGCAATAAACCATTATCTTAGTTTCCCGTAAAGATAGTGAAAGTTTATGGACTTAAAAATAGATTGTCGTGTGATAGGATCGAACCCGAGATCACGGGATTGCACATATTACGTGAAGGGTTAATTTGTTTATTAAATATATTTATTATATTTATTAAATCAAACCGTAGCTAACGATCGTTAAGTAATTAAAAGTTAAGTATTAAACGACCGTTATAGAAGGTTAAAGAAGCTAAAATAAGGAGTCGGAAAAGTTCCGGAAACCTCTTTTGGAGGTGATGTATATCCGGCCTAAAGAGGAGACAAAGAAAAGGGGAAAAGATTTTGTGGCTTTATTTTGTTTAACCTTGGAAGAGAAGTTTTCCAAGGTGTATATAAACAAACCTAAAGCCTCATAATTTTCACTCCATATCTCTCTTTCTCTTGCTCTAAAATCCGGCCAAACAAACACCCTATTAGGGTTCTTATTTAATTTTTATTAAGCTACTCTAGATCTAGTCCTAGCCCCTCTCTAGGGTTGTTGGGTAGATCTTCCATAGACTTGGAAGCTCGGTTTGTTCGTGCTAGACTCACGATTGACTCACCGTATCACGTGTGTACAAGATCGTGGTGTAATCTTGCTTTAGATTACATCCTGGTTGTGTTCGTGATTTATCTCTATCGGTGACCATTCCATCAACTTGTAGATCTTGCTAGGATAAAGGTATGTAACCCTAGCCTTGATTAATTATAATCGTGTTAATTAAAGATCTTGTTAATTTGCTTCCGTTGTGTGATCTTTAATCCATTTTAGGGGTTTTTATAATTGTTATGATAATCATAAACCATCAGTGGCATCGAGAGCCGTTTTAACATGATTTTAATTATCAAGATCTAAAGTTTTTTTTAACTAATATTGATTGGTGTTAATAATTACATGTTGTTTTTTAGGTTTTATAAAAAATTAGGTTTTTTGTTTTTTGTTTTTTAAAATTCGGATCTGCCGATTTTTTTATAAAAAAATAAAAAAATTTAACCCTAAAATTACATGGTAATTAAACTTTAGATATATTGCATGAATTAATTGTTATGTCATGCGTGGTTACGATCCGTAGTTTTTTAATTGTTAAGAGAATGTGGGAGATCCGTAATAAACATGCATGTTTTTTTTACGGATCATATAATTTTGATTGCTATTTGCTTTATTTGATTCAAAATTTTAAAATTAGGGAAGACTTTTTATGTTCATAAAAACCCTAGATTTAATGTTCTTTGAATAAATTGTTATGCATGTGGCTATTTGATTTAGTTTTTTTTTGTACTACTTGTTTTCATGCGTTTTATTGTATGTTGTAAACAAGGGTAGTTTTTTTTAAGAAAAATAATATGGACTAAATCCTATCAAAATTAATGAATTGTTTTGAGATCTAAATTACATATGATTTGTGTTGATTAGAATTGCAATAGCAACTTAACGACCTACTCAATTTTGACAAACTATAAAGTGGATATAACGCACCGCTGGTCAAGTACCCGGTTAAGGAAGGAGGTGTTATGCTTCAGCGCTGACCAAATTCCCGGCTCGCCTGTGCGTCAAAATTTGAATTACCTACGGTTGTTATTGGTATAATTCTTTAAGGTTGATTGGTTTAACCAATACCTCAACTTGCAAATATATGATGAACTTTTAGTCTCACCAAAAAGTTTACTAAACGTTTTATTAAACTTATGTTATGGAGATGTATGCATGCTTCTCCATACATGATTTTGACACCTAAATCAATACCCTAAAATTTAAGTCATATGACCTCTAATTGACGAACACTTGAAGTTACAATTATCGTCATATAAGATATTGGACGATGTTGTAATGGAGAGTAAACTTCATGACTGAATAAGATTGCACATGAAGTTTTTATGTTCTTTAGATTAGTCGACTTAATTGAGTTACTTAGTGAGAACTGGAAACTTAAGGCATAAAATAGGGATAAAACATCTTTACAATGCAAATGATTTTGGCAATGTAAATCCCTAACATATCTAGAAATTGCAAATTTGTTTGTCAATTATTGTTCGACAAGTTACTGTGTTGAATACATTTGTCACTAGCAGATCAACTGATGTGATAAATCTATGTCAATATGGATTCTAGTTTTTCAAGGAAAATACTATGGTTTTATTACCGGGGTAATTTTATTTTCTTGAATTTTATTATCGAAAATACTAATGTTTGAACTTATTTCTGTAGAAATGGCTCAACCCGAAAACAATCTGACAATAAGCTCGGCGTTCAAAGCTTTTTTTGAACGGCCTGAACTTACTGGCCCTAATTTCAATGACTGGTACCGCTCACTAAGAATTGTTCTGAGAGCAGCGGGTACTATCAATATCTTGGAAACTCCTTTTCTGGAGGATCTTGCTGAAGGAGCAACTAATGCGGAAAGGCTTCAACACGCGCTGCTAACGTTAAGAAGCACCATGAGGTGGCTGTTGTAATGTTAGGGAGGATGGCTCCATCACTTCAAAGGAAGTATGAGCTAGCTTCACCTCAGCAAATGCTTGATGAACTCAAGGCAGTGTATGAAACGCCGCAAGCTGTAGAGATCTATGATCTAGTTGATGCTCTACATAGTTGCAAGCAAGCTCCTGGAAAGTCCGTAAGTGCTCATTATATGGAGATGAGGGGTTATATAGAACAACTCATAGCACTAGGACAACCCTTTGATCATAATATGGCTATTAACTTGATCAATAGATCCCTTAATAAGGACTTCAATGATTTCGTTCGTAACTATAATATGCATTGCACGGGGAAGACAATTAATGATTTGCATGCAATGCTCGTTGACTTTAAAAAGGGTTTGAAAGATAAGGCATCCACTGCTACTCCTTAAGTACTTCATGTACAAAAGGGTAGAGTGTCGAAACCAAAACCGCAAGTGAATAAGAAGCAGAAAGGCAAAGGCAAGGTTGATAAGAGCAAGCAAGTTGCGACTACATCAAAACCAAAGCAGAACTTTGCTAAGAAATCTCTGAACGATGAGACTTGTCACTACTGCAAGATGACTGGACACTGGAAGAGGAATTGCTCTCTCTATCTCCATGAAATGGCAGAACATAAGAAGAAGTCTGAGCAAGCTGCTGCAGCACCATCTTCTGGTAACTTTTTTTATGATAGAGTTATTTAATCTTTCATACAAATCAAACTCTTGGGTATATGATATGGGATGTGGTATTAATATTTGTAATACCCTGCAGGGATTTGAGTTGAAAAGGAGGCTTACCTATGGGGAACAATTTCTGCAAATGGGCAATGGCGCACAAGCAATGGTTGAAGCTATAGGAATATTTAAATTAGTTTTACCTTTGGGTTTAGTACTGTTTTTGAATAATTGTCATTATGCACCTACAATTGTTAAGGGTGTCATTTCCTTTTCTTGTATGTTGGATCTTGGATTTACTCACACGATTGATAATAATAGAATTTCTGTTTTCAAAGATGGTTTATTCTATTTTGATGCAATTTCTGTGAATGATGTTTTTGAAATTAACATGCATGATAAAAATTCCAAGAGGAAAAATAATTCTGTTTTTAGCATGAATAAGAAGAGTAAGTTAGACAAGAACTCTTTTTATCTTTGGCATTGTAGGCTTGCCCATATTGGGAAGACTCGCATACAAAAGCTTCAACGTGATGGGCTTTTGGAAAGTAACAATGATGAATTATTTGATAAATGTGAATCTTGTATCTCTGGAAAGATGACCAATAAACCTTTTAATAGCAATATTGAAAGGGCTACTGAACTACTTGGTTTAATACATACTGATGTGTGTGGACTACTTAGACATGTGTCAAGAAAAGGTGCTAGCTACTTCTTGACGTTTACGGATGATTATAGCCGTTATGGTTATGTTTATTTACTTAAGCATAAACATGAGGTATTTGAAACATTCAAAACGTTTAAAGCCGAAGTAGAGTTACAACTAGGAAAGAAGATTAAAGCTCTTCGTTCTGATCGTGGTGGTGAATATTTAAGTCAAGAGTTTAAAGATTATTTAAGTGAGCATGGAATTGTTCAGAAACTTACTTCTCCGTATACTCCACAACAAAATGGTGTATCTGAAAGGAGAAATTGTACATTATTGGACATGGTACGATCTATGTTTAATCTTACAACTTTACCATTATCCTTTTGGGATTATGCTCTTGAATCTGCTGTTCGTATTCTAAATATGGTTCCCACAAAGAAGGTTGATAAGACACCATATGAACTATGGCATGGCAAGAAGCCATATTTGTCTTATTTGAGAATCTGGGGTTGTGAGGCGTATGTGAAACGTGACTCTGGAGATAAACTCCAACAATGCTCAGTAAAATGTATCTTTGTAGGTTACCCCAAGGAAAATATGGGTTACTACTTTTATTATCCGGCTGAGAACAAAATAGTTGTGGCTCGGTATGGAGACTTCCTTGAAAATGATCTTGTAAATCAAGAATTCAGTGGGAGAAATTATGATCTTGAAGAAATTCAAGAAGATACATTTCCTTCTGAAAATACTAGCGAAGAAATTCCTGAAGAACCAGAAAGTCTGAGTGTTCCACCGGAATTAATTCCTCCACGTAGGTCTCAAAGGACCATATGTGCGCCGGACAAACTATGTCTTTACATAGAGGATGATGAGGAGGAAGTAGGGGATCTTGGTGAACCTGCTAACTATCGATCCGCAATGTCTGATCCAGAAAAGTCAAAATGGATAGTTGCGATGAATGAGGAAATGAAATCCATGGAAATCAATGATGTTTGGATTCTTGTAGACGCACCTAAAAATGCTAAAGTATTGAAAAATAGGTGGATCTATAAGAAGAAAACTGACATGGATGGTGATGTACAATCCTATAAAGCGCGTTCAGTGGCTAAAGGTTTTACTCAAACTTTTGGCGTAGACTACGAGGAGACATTTTCTCCTGTACCAGACTTACGAGCTATTAGGATTCTCATAGCTATAGCAGCATACTATGACTATGAGATATGGCAAATTATGTTAAAACTGCCTTCTTAAACGGTCGCTTAGATGAAGACATCTATATGCAACAACCAGAAGGGTATGTTGATCCTAAATATCTGAAGCGCGTGTGTAAACTTCAAAGATCTATTTATGGTTTGAAGCAAGCATCATGTCAATGGAATAAGCGATTTGATGAAGAAATCAAAAAATTCGGATTTATTCAAAATCGTGATGAGCCATGTGTATATCGCAAAGCTAGTGGGAGTAATGTAGTGTTCCTAATTCTATATGTCGATGACATATTAATCATGGGAAGTAACATTCCAAGACTTAAGGAAGTTAAGGATTATCTTGGTAAATGTTTTTCTATGAAGGATTTGGGATATGCTGCGTATATTCTGGGAATTAAAATCTATCGAGATAGGAGTAGACGGTTAATTGGTCTTAGCCAAGATGCTTATATTGATAAGATATTGAAGAAGTATAACATGCATAACTCTAAGAAAGGTTTTCTACCGATGGAGGTTAAGCATGAGTTAAGTCATGAGAAAGATGCATCAACACCTGAAGAGGTGGCTTACATGAAGAAGGTGCCTTATGCTTCGGCTGTAGGATCTATTATGTATGTTGTAAGATGCACAAGGCCTGATGTGGCGTTTGCTCAGAACTTGGTCAGTAGATACCAACAGAATCCAGGAAAGTTCCACTGGACTGCTGTTAAGCATATTCTAAGGTATTTGAGAAGTACGAAAGATATGTTTTTGGTATTCGGGGGTAAACCAGACACAAAATTGAATGTAACAGGATTCTGTGATGCGTCCTGGCAATGTGATAAAGACGATACGAAGTCTCAGACGGGTTACGTGTTTGTCATCAATGGAGGAGCAATTGACTGGAAGAGCAGTAAGTAGATAACCATTGCTATGCATGCGACTCAATCCGAGTACATGGCCGCTTCAGAACCTGCAATGGAAGCTGTTTGGATAAGGAATTTTATTGGAGATCTTGGAGTGATGCCTTCAATTAAAGAACCTATTGATATATATTGAGACAATTCTGCTGCAATAATATTCGCCAATGACGCTGGAGTTATGAAAGGCGCCAGACACTTTAAACGTAGATATCACTACGTTCGATAACAAGTGGAAGCTCGAGAAATAAAATTAATAAAAGTTCACACAGATGATAACGTAGCTGATCCTTTTACTAAGGCTTTGTCTAGGCCAAAGGTAGTTAAGCATGCCAAGGCAATTGGGCTGCAACTAGCTAGCGAATTCATGCAATAAATCTGTTGATTAGTATTTGGATAAAGGATGTAAGACATTATTGAATTGATGAAATAAAGATTGGATTTCATTTATTTTTTTGTTATTTGATTTTGTATCCTATTTTACATGTTTTAATCCGTGAGCATTGTGATGTTTCTAAATGTTCGTTGTCGATTAATAATATGGGAGTATTATTAAACTAAGACAATTCAAAATAGTGAAAAAGTATACTTGAAAGTATATTGGTCAATTTTGGATGATATTTGATGGATCAAATATTGGACTTATCCCAACTATGTGATTTTACTTTATGGATCTTTGTTATTAAGTAAATCATAAACAGTTATCCTTAGACTTGAGATGCCAGAAAACTGCATTGAATATAGTGCATTTCTGTAAGGTAACCTAACGCTAAACGTAATTGGTAGTCATAAGGGTTATTTTCAGAAGTGTTGCAAAGTTCATGTGTTTTGCTTGTAGTCGAAATGGGATTCGTTTCCTTCAAATTATTATTTGAAGTATAAATACAACTGGGACCCTCGGGGGAATATTAATATGTTTGTGTGGCCACACCCAAATTTGTTTTGGTAATATTGCTATATTCGTAAACGAGAAACAGAATAGTTAATGAAGGAATGACTAAGATCCATATCCTAATTAACGATGTATTTGAAATGAAAGGATAATAATAATGATATAATCATTAAAAGGTTCTTGTCCAGGAGGCCTTACTCGAGTTGTACTAGTGACATTGTTAGTGTAACTAGACGCTAATCAATGTGATCACGATATTCGAATTTTGTCCAAGTGGGAGCTGAAAGTTTATGGACTTAAAAATCGATTGTCGTGTGATAGGATCGAACTCGAGATCACGGGATTGCACATATTACGTGAAGGGTTAATTTCTTTATTAAATATATTTATTATATTTATTAAATCAAAACGTAGCTAACGATTGTTAAGTAATTAAAAGTTAAGTATTAAACGACCGTTATAGAAGGTTAAAGAAGCTAAAAGAAGGAGTCGGAAAAGTTCCGGAAACCTCTTTTGGAGGTGATGTATATCCGGCCTAAAGAGGAGACAAAGAAAAGGGGAAAAGATTTTGTGGCTTTATTTTGTTTAACCTTGGAAGAGAAGTTTTCCAAGGTGTATATAAACAAACCTAAAGCCTCATAATTTTTACTCCATATCTCTCTTTCTCTTGCTCTAAAATCCGGCCAAACAAACACCCTATTAGGGTTCTTCTTTAATTTTTATTAAGCTATTCTAGATCTAGTCCTAGCCCCTCTCTAGGGTTGTTGGGTAGATCTTCCATAGACTGGGAAGCTCGGTTTGTTCGTGCTAGACTCACGATTGACTCACCGTATCACGTGTGTACAAGATCGTGGTGTAATCTTGCTTTAGATTACATCCTGGTGGTGTTCGTGATCTATCTCTACCAGTGACCATTCCGTCAACTTGTAGATCTTGCTAGGATAAAGGTATGTAACCCTAGCCTTGATTAATTATAATCGTGTTAATTAAAGATCTTGTTAATTTGCTTCCGCTGTGTGTTCTTTGATCCATTTTATGGGTTTTTATAACTGTTATGATAATCATAAACCATCAGATAGTTTATAAAACAATTTTAGTCTCTTAGTGCGCAATAAGTACTCACATTTAGCATCATCGCAGCCTCAACAACCAAGTTACCAAAACCAAATTAAGGTTTCCACACTCTCACAGCCGCAAATAGCTGCAAAAAATATTTAAAGATGTTAGATGATGAGGTTGACTATCAGTTTCGTAGTATAATGGATGCAAGTAAATAAGCATACACAACAAAACATAATTATAACCTAAATAAAAATGATAACATTGACACTATGCTTTTTACTGAACAGTAAAGGAGTTCCATAGACTTTCAAAAGCGTTTGTTTCTTCACGAGCTCACGGAATTCATGAAGATAAATGAGATCAATCAAATACATAGCCTCATCGATTGCGCTCTCCATTTTGTCATGTCAACATGACACAACTTGGAAACAACTGATGGATCCCTAATTCTATTTTTCATACTGTATGCATAGTTCCCAAATCACTACAAGCGTCTACCTTCTTCGTGTGCGCTTGATTTTCAGATCGAAATATCTCGGTGTCTTTCACCATCTTTTTAATCTCCTCACTTGACAAACTCCCATTATAATTTATGGTCGTAATCTTTTTTATCTGACCACTTGCATTTTCTTCAGTCGACGCACAGGGTCATAGTTTCTACCTGCACTAATAATGTGGCCGTTTTGACCGGTAATCCAGCCCACAAATTTTAACATTTTTACTTGATATTCCCAAACATCAACCAAAAAAAGAAACTAAAAGAAAAGATGACAAATGTAGTAAGCCTAGAAGGTTACATTTCTTGGAATTCTATGAACGATTTCAACAACAACCTCATCACTGAGTTGTTCCCACACGCCATCTGAAAGTCTTGTGGCATCAGCTTGTGAGTCAATGTTGATGGTTCTACTGATATGGTAGCTCTTCTTAAGGGTATGGGAGATGCATACTGCTGGAATAGAGGATTTCTATTAAATCGGGTTTCTTCAGTTAGACATCTTCGATGGATCTTGATACTAGTAAGAACATATAATTACACTACTAATTTCAGTAATTTACGACTGAGACCTTTTCTCAACATTATCCATCTCAGCACGCAACCTTTACTTCCTGACCCAGTGTCACTTGGCTATGCGCATAGTTCTCTACATGCCCCTTTTTGTGATGTTCAATTGCAGCCCCCCGACCTGAAGAAGTGAAAATTATGTGAAAATGCATTTGTTATTGAAGAAAACAGCTTATCAAGTACAGTTCAAAGAAAAAGAGAACAAAGACCGATGCCACAAAAATGGAACCTCACGTGTTATTCGGAGACAAATGCCAGTTGTTAAAGCAACCGTTGAAGCTATTGCCCTAGGGATTGCCTCGATGCTTTTTTCACACGGGCCTTGAATTCATTTTTTATCAATCTTCCTGATATGATTGTTTCATCCCCTTTGCAACCAATCATCCTATCTTGGAACCTGTACATACCTCTACTAATAGTTAACCCTTTTTGAGCAGAAAAATTGCAATAAACGGCTTGATGGAATTAAGCTTCTACGTGGCCTCTACGAAGCATTTCATACTTCTTGAGTTTATGTAAAGAATTTTGCATTTAAAAGTATTCGTAAATACTAATTGAAGTCTCAGGAGGTTACCTTAAGGTACTTTCTCCAACTTCCAGCAACCATAAGATTCTTTTGAAACTCTGCACACACGACATTGGTCAGTCTGACATTCTAGATAGTATTAATCAGGTCTGAGAGGCACCATATCGTCAGTGGTCTCACCATTAAGGTATATAAGGTCACAAATTCCAACAATTTATATAGTTTCAAGAATCGCACCTCGTATCATTTTAAATGATACAACTTTCGGTTATTAAAGTTTATTTAGGCTACTCTTGTTGAAGGAAGTCGTCATAAGGTTGAAACTGGAATGGCATTTCACCACACTCTACAGGTGAAGTGGTGGTTTAAAAGTTTCAAATGTTGCACAAGTATCAGCCTACCTCATCTGCTGCAACAGTAACATATTAGCAATATAAAAAGCATATGAGAATACGAAAAGCGGCACTTTAAATGGTTCTTCAGAAAATTACATCAAGTCTTCTTTTTTATTATTTCCGAACATTCCATAACGCTCTAGAAAAATTTAGAAATCTTCGCTATTCACTCTAGCTGTCTTTCATAGATTGGTGGCATTTTCACTAACAGATTTGTTACACTTTTCTTCTGCATCAATAATAATGGAAGACTCAACTGATGATCCGTTATATACAGCTTTTTTGGTATCTAAATTGCGGAAAACCTACCATTTATTAAGGCTTATAGAATATAACAACAAGAGAATCTACTTGCCCAGATTTTATTGACGAATCACCATGGTCAACGAAACCTGTATTCAATGGGCAGAACTTGCTTTGATCATGCTGCAAGAAAATAATATATCTTTTAGCTTAATGAGATAATGTAAAAAATTTGAGATGATTTAAAGCATTATCTTATTGACAAATATGTATTGAACTCGCCCTAAGATTTCAATTGTGTTACTATACAATTATGCAGCCCACCTGGTATCTTTTTAGCCTCCCGTCCCATTCCAACGGCTTCAAAAAACCTGCAACTAAAATGAATATTAAATGACTCAAAGTTGCTTAATCAGAAATTAGATTGAAAAACATTAAACATACTAAACGAAACATGTTTCGTGTCGCAGATAAGATTTGTGTTAGATCATAAATTAAAAGTGTTAGACATCGCGAAATGGATCAGAGTTTGAATATTGCAACATGAGCTTTTGTTTGTGTGTATATCACACCAAGACCAGTTTTAGCTTGTACATCTTTCGTCTTTTGGGATCATTTTTTACACTCTCTGCGATCATTATCAATCCTACATGAAGGATAACAGTTACAAAGCCAAGACTAATGATAAAAACGAAGAAATATTTACAGACATCTCACTACAACAAAAACAGGCTAATGCAACGAAAAGTTTGCAACGGTAGGATTCATATGCACATTTACAACCGTATTACAATAAATTACCAACCGAAAAGCAACGTCAAATAAATGGTTGCAAATCGGTTGCAAAATCTATACTATTTTATTTTTCACTTATTCTTATTTTTTTCCGTTCAAATTCCGTTGTAAATTATAAAAATTTGCAATGAAAAAGAAAACCGTTACAAATTTTCATAATTTGCAACGGAATTGCAACCGAAAACCAAATTTAAATATGAATAAAAATTATCATTTGTTTTCCGATGCAATTCGGTTGCAACATCTTAAAATTTGCAATGATATCGTAATATAAGACGAAAAAAATCTAAGATAAACTATCACTGGTTTTTGTTGCAATTCCATTGCAAAAATCTATTTTCAAACCGAACTGAACCGCGTAATCTGAAACTAAAAAAAATCTATAACTAAAACCGAAGAAACCCGTTTATCATGGTTTTAATTCTTTTTTTTTGCGATTCCACGCTTGGCCGAACCGAACCGTTTATAATATATTTGAAAGGTTTAGCAAAATATTCTAATAATTGTACAAATAATAATTTTATTATTGCACAAATTTTTATTGTATAAAGACTATTTTGCTTACAATGCAAATATTTACTAAACATATATGTGTGAAAACTGATTAACGTGATGTCAACATGTAAACGTCGGATATTACGTATGTTAATATGATACATATGTTTATTAACGGAACAACTTTAATATAAATTGATCTATATAATGTTATTTAATATCAATATAATAATATTTAATGTTTTAATCCTCCAAGTAACTGAACCAAACCGCCGTGTGAACACCTATAATAGCAACCAAAGACATATTTTTGAAAAAAATGAAATTATCATTTGTTTAGTTTCATTCTAATGAAAATTTTATAAACTTGTGTTATATTTCAACATAATATTACAATAAGAAATTTATCTGTTAGTGTGATGTGATGGGTTGAAACACTAACGCATCTAACCGTTATAGTGTACCCACTAGCGAAAACAAACACATTATGAATTTCAACACGTATTGAGGGGTCATTGATTACGATTCACACGTATGGTCATTTGAGGCAGTAATCAATACGGTAGAAGCATCATCAACCTACAACTATTAAGGCAACACCATGCTAGTTATTTAACGATTTCACGTAAAGGTTCAATAATGAAACAATGAATATAGATCAAGTATGATTGACTAAGTAATATGGATTGAGAAAGAATCAAACAAACCACAATGCACAAGAATTTATAGTGGTTCGGCCTATATCTCAGTTATCTTGCCTCCACTTCTACTTCTCGAGTATCCACTCGAGAGTTCTACTTTCACTAGTCAAGAATATGCATAGATAACATTTAACACAATCACACAATATAAACTTTGAAGGATCAAAGCTTGGAGATAGAATTTTTGTATGTGATCTGCAAGTTAACAAATATCTAAATCACAAGAGACAAGAAGTAAGAGAAGAATAAAAGTTAGGAGGTTAGAGATAATCAAAGATTTAGAGTGACTGACTAGAAGATGGGTGAGTGTGATTCTGGTAGAATGCTTGGTATTTATAGCAAAACAACCAGCAACACACGCACCCACCAGAATAATCCAATTATTCTGAAAAACAAGGAGTTAGATGTGAATCTATTAATATAGGATGTTGGTAATGTTCCGTTTTGGGTCAAACTTCATGTTGTCTCTATGAGGGCGTTTCTTGAGGATGGTTTAAGTTTCATTGCTACTAAACATGATAATTCCTTGATGCTTGACTCTTATAATTATAAAATGTTTATGAAGTTAGCGGGTAGGTCGAGTTATGCTAAAACAATGATTGAGTTTCAGTCTGATGTGGAGTTGAAAGATATTGTTAGGGTTAAAAGACTTCTTGATCTAAAGTACTAACGAATATATTATGATCTAAGACGAAGCATATGACGAATACGATGCAACTAAAGATATGTTGTGTTGACTACGTAGAATATATAAAGATTTAGTCCGTTTAAGAAGAATGCCACGTATCCAGGATATGGGGACACGTCATGTAGGAGCCAAGTGAAGACTTGACCGTACATACTCTAAGTAGAGGTCTTCGTCAAGGTGATCTAATGTCTCATTTTCTGTTTATTTTGGAAATGAAAGACATGCATGTGGTTATTAGCAAGACTTTAAAAATTGGGATCTCTTTATAGGCGTTCTGATTGGTGAAAGGCGTATCCTAATGTCTCATTTGATGTATGTTGATGATGTCATATTTATGGGAGAATGGTCATCCAAAATGTTAATAATTTGATTTCCATATTGCGGTGTTTCTTTATTATTTTTAGTCTTAAAATTAATGTCCAGAATAGTAAGCTTTTGGAAGTTAGCATTGATCACGAGGAATCTTCTAACCTAGCGTCTAGTTTGGGGTGTGGTTTTCCGTGTTGCCTTTTACTTATCTAGGTGTTCTTGTTGGTTGTAACATGTCTCGTTTAGCTAATTGGAAGGGTGTTGTGGATAAGTTTAAGCATAAGTGCCAAGTCAGGTACCATTTCGGAGCGTTAAGACCTTTGAATTGGTTCTCGACTTTTAGAAGGCCTCTTAGAGCTTGTACCACTCAAGTTACGCTCTATTCCCAAGAGGATGGTTGGATTTGGTCTCAAGGTGTTTCATTTGGATTTACGGTTGCTTTAACTTGTGGTTATACTGATGATGTGATTTTGGATGTCGATGACGTGGCTAATAAATGAAATCGTTTAGTTCTTTCTAAAGTTAATGTATTTTTTTGGACATTGAAGCTAAACAAGATTCCTACTAGAGTCAACCTAAATAAGATAGGTATTGATATATGCTCGGTTTTATGTCCGATTTATGGTCGTGATGTTGAAACTACTAATAATCTGTTTTCCTCATATGAGATGGTGGTGGATCTATGGGTTTTAGTAGCTCTCTGGTGGGAGTTAGATCTCCCGCTTATCTCTTATGTTTTAGAGTATGTCGATCGGATTGATAGCTAGCATGCCAAGCAAAGTTAAGAATTGCTCAGACGTCGTTGCACTTATGTTGATATGGTCGAAAACCTTGGACCCAGACCGGACCAAAATGGTCCAGTACGGTCCGGCTCAGTCTGGTCTTTTGTTTGGTCTGGTTATATTAGGTATACTCCGATACTCGTAATGTTTTTATACGATCGAAGCGAACCGGATCGAAAACCAAAATGATTCAAAACTTAAGATCGATGATCAGACTGAAATTGTCCGGTCCGGTCTGGTCAACGGTCCGACCTTACTCCGTAGTAGATAAAAGAAACCCGTGTTTCAAATCGACCCGGTTGAGTCACCGGGTCCGGGTCAATCCAGGTCGACCTGGTTTAGAAAAAAATAAAAAAAAATATTTTTAATAATTAACAAAAATTATATATATAAACCATAAAAATTATCGTATATTAAATATATAAATTGTTTACCAACTAATATAATATGTAAAAATAAAATTTCGTCGCAAATACGTAAAATTAAATTTTTTTTTTCAAAAAAACCTGGAAAAATCGAAACCCGCCCGGGTCTCGAGAACCGGGTTGACCCGGGTCACCCCAAACCCGGCAGGTCAAACCGAGTTTCTAAAATATAAAACCCGAGTTAATATGACCCGTTTTTTCGACCAGAACCGGGTCAACCGGTTGACCATTGCTTAAATCTCCCTCTTTGACATTTTTAGTAGCCGCCTAAAAATTCGCCAAATCCTTATCAAAAACTAAAATCTCCCTCTTTAACATTTTCAGTAGTCCCGCCTAAATTTTGGCCAAAAATCAAACTGTCCATCAAATCTATCTATTTCACATATCCCAACCTTCTTCTTCATCTTATCTCACATCAATTCCTCTCATTTGACAAAACCATGAAAACTACATGTCTTCGATCCATTCTAATAGCCGGTTTCATCCTCACCCACCACCATAGACGAGCGATCCACCATCCACCATCGTGACTCCCGAAGTCAAGTTGTCTATATCCACAAATCAGGTACTTTATGTGTTATATCCTTAATTAAAACATTAATTTAAGATGGTCAGGAGTCAATTTCTTATTTCTGTCATTTTAGGAATTAGGGTTCATGAAAACCCCAGTATATCGGAGCTTGGAAGAAGTAATTGAAACTAATTGCTAGAAAGTCTCTTCTATTATGTTCTAAAATACAGCTGCTAGTTGCATTCCGATTAACTAAAGTTTGATTTTTATTTGATTGGTTGTTTTGTAGGGGAATGTTTGTTGGAGTTGGAATGAGCAAAACAAACGGTTCTTGTGGCGGTTTGGTCGTTTTGAATCGGAATAAAACACAACAAACAATTTTGTGAGTTGTTGGTTACAGAAAGTTGCTTTCATAATGTTGTCAGGTAGGAGTTTAAACAATTTATATGAATATCAGTTTCATTTAGAGGTGTCAAATCTTGCCCATTTGGATACATATGTGCACTTTTTGCCCATTTTCAAAAAAGGATGGGCCACTTTTTGCCCATTCTTTATAATGAATGGGCTAAACGGGCGTATATGTAAGAAATAAATGGGCTTAAAGGTCGCACTTGTAAAATACAAATTAGTATACTCGACGAATATTTTGTGTTAAATTTTTTTATCCCCGGCTTTCAAACAAGTATTTTTATTTTTTAATTGTAGGTTTTTATATGTTTTTTTCCCTTTTTTAGCTTGCGCCCGTTTAGCCCGCCCGTTTAGCCCCATTTTGCCCGCGCCCATTTAGCCCGCCGCCCGTTTAGCCCGTTGCCCGTTTAGCCCGCCGCCCGTTCCCGCCCGCCCGTTTTGCCACCTCTAGTTTCATTATATGCTATATATGAATATCAGTTTCATTGTATGCTATACAGGAATATATATATATATATATATATATATATATATATATATATATATATATATATATATATATATATATATATATATATATATATATATATATATATATATATAGATTTCGGTTCAAATGAGAACTTTTTAAAGTTGAAAAAATAAGAACTAGCTAAAATCTCACAAATGACACTCTACTTCAAATAATGTTTAAACGAAATTAATTAAAACTAAGTTTTTTAATAAATTAATGGGCTTTCTTTTGAAAATTGACGAATTCTATGTGATACATCTTGATTTAAGGTGTGATTTGTATCATGTCTTGGTATCGTGTATCATGTTATTTAGTGGTGGTTGTGTATCAAATGTACCATTTTATGTATAAGATATTATCTTGTTGAGATTTTGATGTATGTGTATCACATTTTTAATTGTGTATCAGTAATACGTTACACACTAAGTCGTCGTTTATTAGTCAATAGAATGTTAAGTTGTATAAATAATGTATATTTTGGTGTATTATTGGTAATATGATTATGTATCAATGTTTTATTGGTGTTTTAGATTAGTTCTCATTTTTACAACTTTAAAAAAGCTCTCACATTAACTTTCATATATATATATATATATATATATATATATATATATATATATATATATATATATATATATATATATATATATATATATATATATATATATATATATATATATATATATATATATATATATATATATATATATATATATATATATATATATATATATATATATATATATATATATATATATATATAATTGTTGTTGAACAACTTAGACATACACATGTTTAGTCATGTAGATGTATGTACTTTGTATCTATTTTGTGTAATTTTAGTTTTGACACAATAATTAGAGTGATGTACCAAAATTAAGTTAACTTAAATATGACACCAACAGAGCACTAGTATTTTGTATGTCACAATTAATTAAAACAAGTATATATTACAATTATGCATTGGATATAGTTTTCAGTAGGCATGTACTAGTTGTTTTAGTTGTTTGCCTCACGTAGCAAGGAAAATAAAAAATGAGAAGGTAAAACTACTGATGCAAACTAGCAAAATAGCATAACCACATTTGAAGACGCACCTTATCATGTCTTGTACGACATGTTTAGTAATCAAGAACATTCACTAATTGATTAGAGAAAAGAATTTTAGTTAAAAAATTATAGAATTTTAATGGGTAATTATAACTTATCGTGTTTATCGGGCCAACCCGATAACAAACTAATTAAGACTCTAACCCGACCTTATTAGCTTATTCGGTTGACCCGATAAGGTAAGTTGAACCGGAAGCAACTCGACCCTATAAAGCCTTATCCGGGTTCGCCCATTTGACACCCCTAGTGTTGATTGACATTATGCTCATAGGGATGGTGTTGAATTTGTGTTCCCATTCGTCTATATCAAAGAGTTGGGAAAATCAGGTTTTTGGTGGTGCTGGAGCGACGATGACAAGGCCCACGGTTTATTTTTGACTGTCTTTGTTAATTAAAGCTTATTAATATAACGTGAGCATGATTAAGATAGGATGGTTGCTATTGTTTACTTTGATCAGGTGGTTTCTCACTGGTGTCTATGAGTGGAAAGGGAAAGGATTTGTACCAAGAAGTGATTGAAAGTGGTGTCATCGAGCAAGGAGACAAACAATTTGAAAGTACATATGCTCTTGTATATGGTCAAAACAACACGCCTCCTTTGCTACTTAGGTAATGTTTTATCAGAATGTTAGGAGAAATCCATTATTTTTGTACCAACTAGATCAACTTGGTTTCATGATATTTTATTCTTTCTATAGCAGGACTACTCTTAAAGACGGACTTGAACTGGTTCAGACTAGTCATACGAAGTGCTAGCTCTTATTTTACGAGTATGTGCATATTTCTTAAACACTTTTATTTGCACACTAGATGTTATTATAAGGTAATCAAATCGTATAACATATGTAATAGATAAATATAAAATATATTACACTATATCATGCCATTAGATTATACAGAGTACCAAATTATGACATGATCATTGAAGTGAGTTATAATGGTTTTAAATATCCTGATTTGTAGGTTGAATTATGGCAAAAGTATTTTGAAGAGGTCAAGCAAGCGAGAACACGATACAAAGAGCTTTTTGATCAAGATAAGAAGAGAACGAAAATCACTGACTTAAGTCCGACGCGTTAACAATGAAGGAAGTAATGACGAACAAAGCGAATGCAAAGATTGCTTACAAGTCTGCACGATATACAAACGAGCCTCTTATTCCTCCTCCATAGTAAACAATATGTTGCATTTGGTAAAGTTTTTTATTACTACTCTGTAACTCATAACAACGACTTGGATACA
Source organism: Glebionis coronaria (assembly GCA_025667525.1). Taxonomy (NCBI): domain Eukaryota; kingdom Viridiplantae; phylum Streptophyta; class Magnoliopsida; order Asterales; family Asteraceae; genus Glebionis; species Glebionis coronaria. Next base: position 534,789,661 of record CM046879.1, read on the forward strand.
ATGTTTTTGACAACCTGTATGATTTTTTTTTATATTTGGATGATTATTATTTTGGTTTGATTTGCGTACGTTGATATTCCTTTTTTAAAGTATTTGCATATTATAGAATAAAACGGGAAGGCCGAGGGCTGAGGGGCTAAATAATACTAAAAAAATCTGAATGTTTTTTCTAACAGATTTGCATCCGCATTTATGAAAATTTTGGTTGTTGCAAAATGTTGCGGTTCCAAAAATGTTATCATTGCAAAACCTGTAGCAAAATGTAACCGTTGCAAATTTTATGTTGCAAAAATATTCGTTGCAAAATTGTTGAAAAAAATTTTCGTTGCAAAAAGATTACGTATTTCCTACGAATTGTCTTCCATTGCAAAATCTTTTGTCCTTGTTGCAAAGTAAATTTGCATGGAGCCTTTTTGCAACAGTCAAAATTCGTTGCATTTCGGATGCAAATAGCCTTTTGCAACGGATTTACATCGTATTTGAACGGTTGCATTAGGTCATTTGTGTGGTAGTGTCTAAAAAGGAAAATCTAATGGACATCGATAAATTGGTTAAACAAAGTTGTTGCAGCATCTTTCTTATCAAAGATGTATCATTTGCAAATTACTTCACATTACTAATTAATAGATCACGGATTTGTAGATGAAAGTAGTTTTTTTTACAACATACATCTACTAAATATGATACTTGCTATTTGAATCATCCCTCTACAAACAATGGTTTCAGTTTGTGTGTGTTGTTGGTTGGTTGTATATTTGCGGGATCATAACACTTTGTCCGATGAACATAAGCTGTTTCAACTGCCTGTAATTGTAAATCCATACTCACGCGACCAAGAATCACTGGTACAAACATCAAACAAAATTTTGTTATTTAATACAAAAGAAACTAAAAAATGGTGATTTGAACAAAAACAATACACGGGTCTTACGTTGTTCACGTCTGCACAAACCTATCCACATCAAGAGATAATTCATTTTGCTCCTGATCGGGGCGCTTTTGAGGTGTGCTTTAATCATGTCGAGTAGCCGGTTAAATTCAAAGAACAACTCATGGGTAGCTTGATCTATCAGGTCCAAATGTCCAATCGTATTCCAATTATATTTTCTGAAATTTCAAACAATAGCGTTTTTCACGTGAGTCTTTTCGCTGCGATAGCCTAAACCAATGGTGGCTTCCTTGAGGAATCAATTATCAGACCAACAGCTTCTGCATTATCAGAAACCAAATACATTAACGTGCTAGCTGTACCCGTCATACAGACAGGCAAACTAAGTTTTAAAATACCTATATTTGTATCTCTGCCACCAACTGTATCTTGGATACTATTGGGCTATCTTCAAAGCCAGAGAGTTTCGCAGGCCCATATGATCGTCAAAGTCACACCTGCATAGTATAAATATATTCAGAATCAACTTTCAGAGATTGCAGGTAGTTTAAAAAATTATTAACAAGATATATTTAACAAAGTAATTAATTAGTGATATAAGATATTTTACTTAGATTAAATATATCTAGTACTATTTTTATGTCATTAAAGTCAAGATGGCCGAGTGGTCTAAGGCGCCAGTTTCAGGTACTGGTCCGAAAGGGCGTGGGTTCGAACCCCACTCTTGACATTGTCTTTTTATTTCATGTTTTTACATGTTAACGATATTTATGGTATTTCTCCTCTTATTCATAAAATGTCAAGTTTGATAGAACGTGGTATATGATTTTAACGCAACTAACTCCATAGATGTTCTGTTTAGAATCACTTTTTGGCATCCACAATTTTATAAATATCATGTGCACATTAAACAAGGAACTACAGTACTTTTGATCTACTGTACTTTGTATCATCTTGATGGTACGTAATATGTTTTAGAATCACTCATATCAGCTGCTACGTGTTACGTAAATATATACTATGTATTATGGAGATAGTAGATAGGTATAAAAAAACTAGTAGTATTAGATAGCTAGAAATACGTTTAGCTTACAAAACATTAACCCGATCATATAAATACCAACAAAGACTGTGAGAACATATATGAAAACAAGTTACAAACGACAACAAGCCTAACACCTGGATCGTAATCTATCAGATCTTCATCTTAAAGACGAAACAGTTACAACCTCACAATATGCATATGAGTATGATCATTTTAGTTAAGCTTGCAAGTGCCGCAACAGTTTTCTAATTTGTGTGTATGCCCAAATCACAGTGTACACATCTTGCTAGCAACTGACATATCTTGAAAAATGTATTAACACAGAAAAACAAGGGGAAAAACAAAAAATAACAACGACTCCGCTGGGGATCGAACCCAGAATCTCTGGTTTCGTAGACCAGCGCCTTATCCATTGGGCCATGGAGTCAATTGTTGATTCAATTTGCTCATTTAACTAGTTGACAGTGAATATTGGATACAACTTCGTGAAGTTTCATATATACCAAACAATACGAACCTAAACAGTAAGAAATTTCAAGTAGTTGTTTTTCAACTGATATGCTACGATATTTTTACAGGACACGTTTGTATGTTTAGGTCTAGTAGCGTAGAATTTATAGACAACTTAAGACCTTAACATGTATGAATTAGCGACATACAAATTAAGCTAAAGTCTTAAAATGTTGACTGGACATTATTACAAAAAGCTATTTGAATGACTTGTTGCATTGTAAGTAAAGCTTAACGAAAAACTTTATTAAGTTGACTTGTAGTTTTACACTGCAAACCAGACTTTTGGGTTATAAAATTTTCAGTTTACTCTCTTTATTAACATAATGCAAAGCTTTTAGAAAGCTTTTAAGCATTTAAGTAAAATTATTAAAATGTTAAGATGACAAAAATAAAAAATCATTATAGCTTACTGCATTCGTCATTCTTTTATGAAGTTACACGATGTAACAATATGGTTATTTCATCTAATTGATGGTTGTTTAAAGCATGTAAATACAATGCATATGTATAGTAATTAAACTGATCTTATCAATGGTCGTCCAATTTGGCATGTGTCTTTTAAAGGTTATCAATTAAACTAAAATAGTACTAAGTCATTCAAGATAGATGAGAGTGATCTGTCTTTTAGAACAAACAAATATAAAGATCAACATGTTTTCAAATCCAAACGACTTTTTAAATCATATATTGTTAAGGAGAAAAGACGAATTGAATCCTTGCTTTTTTAGTCTGAATAATCCCGTATCATGACGTATCTGAAATACTAGTAATTAGTGGAAAAAAAAATACTTGTGCAGACTACTAAAGTTACTCCATCTCCCATGGTCCAAAGTTAAAAATCTTTGTAATATTCTGAACCATTTATAAACATTACAACAAAAGTGATTAAAATATTCATGGCTCCTACGTAAATAAGGAGTTGCGCGGTAGCTACACAATGTTTCATAGAATATAGAATAAAGATGTACAAACAAAAACAAATCACAATGAAAAGGCAGAATATGTGAGATAAAAGTATTATATTTAATTAATTAGTGGCCCACGAATGCTCAATTGATGACGCTCAATTCTTCAAATGCTCGACCCACGTAATAATGATTAAATTTGTTCTGAATTCTAAAATTGATAAAGAGTGGTTTTAAAATGCTTAAGTTGACCATATTGGTCTTTTTCCCTATTGTTAATTAGTTTAGTATCCAGCCGGTGGCTTAAGGTTCACGAGCATAATCGATTCTTTTTTTTAGTTTTTATTTAATACGGAGTATTAACCAAAAAATGTTATAATCGATTCTTTTCTTTCTTTAAATACGGGAATATACATCTTAACCATCCATTCTTAAAAAGATCAATGATCCAGATTAATCATCTTTATATTAACAAACAAAAAAATTAATTAATTAAAAAAAGACAAGTAATGACTTTTCACCGCCCACCTAACACCCACCAGATCTAGATAACTCCCACCTGTCTCTTTCTTCTTCAAATTCATCACTGCCTTAAAACCACACATTAAAACACACACACGCACACATCAATCCATCTTCGATCTATATCACGAATTCGATCATCTCGTTCGCAATTCGATCATCTCTTTTTACAATTCACCAATATGAGGTAATATCATCCAGGTTTGTATCTTGTTTTAGCTCATTTGATGTAAATAAGCTTATTTTTAGCTTATTTGATGCAAATTTATATAAGAATTTGGTTTTGATGTGAATAAGAAGATAGGTTTTTTAGCTTATGAATCTATCTTTTTTTAGCTTATATGATGTGATTATGGATGTGTTAACTTATTTGATATATTGGTTACTCCTCTAATTCATATAACGAAACACATGCTAAGAATGTAGTTGTTGTAATTGTGTAGATAGATATATGATATAAGATAACTATTTTGATTAACATAACTATAGTGTAAAAGTATAGATAAGCGTTTTGTTAAAGCTATGAGATAAGCATAGGGTGAAGCTCAAGCCTTAATTTATACCGAACATATGTATCATATATGATACCTCCATTTATCATATATGATAGATATATGATATAAGATATATGATATATAGAGGTATAATAAATGATAATCTCTTACAAGCCATCGTATTTAACACTATAATATATCATATACAAGCAATTATATGATCTCTTGGCTGGTAATTAAAAGTCAGTTGTGTGTATATTATTGATGAGACTGCTTTTATACAGTCTCATCGTCCAAAAAGGGCTTTAAATGCATTAAATATCATGAAAATGGCCAAATATATGCTTGTGTTTGTTACTTGTGTATTTTAGGTACGGATATTGAGAAAATGACAAAAGATCACAAGAATCATGCAAAAACGAACATGGGAAACGAAGCCGCACAATGAACCAAGCCCTAGTATTGATTTTCCAAGAAAAACCCTTGAAGAATTAAAGATTGAACAAGAAGGGTCCTCCAATATTGAAGAATTGACACTTTAAACCTTTGTATAATCATAATTACAAGTTTGGTCCTTAAAGTTTGTCAAATTGCAAAAAGGACCCTCCACTTTGAAGAATTGGCAAGACTGGTCCCTCATCTTTAAAGACTTGTCACAAATGACCCTCCACTATTCATTTGTATAAGATACATCCTTGAAGTTTAAAGACATGTCATTACTAGCCCTTGAAGAATGCAAAATATGCATAAAATACCCTTGGAATAGTTTTGCTAAAACTTTGGTGGCCAAAATAGAAGTTTATAAACTTCAAATACAAAGGATTATTCACATTTGGGCTGGCAAAAGTAAAAAGACAAGAGAATGGAAAATGAGGGGGCAAATGGGCCAAACACACAAACTTCACCCCACCAATACCACCACGCCATGTCACCCCCACTCACTCCTCCACCAATTAAAACCCTCCAATCCTCCACGTCATCTTCCACCAACTGATTAAGTCAGTTTAATACTCCTTTCCTCCTAAACACAATTTTAAAAACCCACTAATCCCCAAACAGATTAAACTTATCCCTAATCCCCCATAAATCCTAACTAAACCCAGGACAAATTAACATCAAAACAAAGGGTTTTCCCCTATAAATTTCCAGAATAGTAATTAAGGGTTCCCTAATCCCTTTTCAATCCCCAAAAACGTCACCATCCTCTCCCATGTGATAAACCCAGCCTCCCTGACCCACGTTTTTGCAAAAAGACAACCAGAGAGCAGTCCATCAACGGTTTTGATTAATTTCTTGGTCAACCAATGGTCTAGATGAGTTTACAACAGCTTGCACACCACAAAACAACAATAAATCTTCACATGGGCTTATGAAGACCAAGATTTGAATTTCAAACACAAGGGCAGAATTGGCAAACTACATGCTAGGGTTTTCATCTTTTTAATTTTCTAGAACCTTGTACACCCTATTATATAAAGGTTCGTAGGATTTCATTTTAAGGTTGTTCTTTGTTTTCTCCTTTTTGTCACAACCTTGTAAATCCGTTTTTATCATGAATGAAAAATGGTTAAGAGTTTGGTGATGAGAAGCAAAGTGCCAGTTTACTTTCCTTGTTTGAAGTTTCATTGAGTCTGATTGTTGTTTTATTTTGGTTCAAAAAGTTTTCAGTTGTTAAGAAGTTTAAGGTTTGTTTTAAGTATTGAAGTTTTCTGAAAGATTTTTTAGTTAAATCTGAAAAGAAGGTTGATAAAGCCCCAAGAAGCTTCTCATTTGAGGATTATAGGTGACCATAGACCACTGATATTGAGTGATGTCAAGGGTCAGTGGACGTATAATACTTGGGTAGAAAAGAGTTGGTGGTATCAACTTCTTTGGTTTTCTGTGATAAACCCTAGAAGAAAGTTTTTTAACTGATATCTTTTTGTGTTGGCATTGGAAGGAATCCATTACTCTCTCACCTCTAGGTAAGCTGTCAAAGGACTTCTACGTAAGTCCTTATGACATTAACAAAGGAGTGAAAAAAGTGGAAATTGGTTGGAAATTATTCTTATGAAATATTGTTAATGTTTGTTAGATCTTAGCAGAGAAGTATTGGAAGCTAGTGCACTCCTTTGCACTTAAGCTCACACACTCCAAGGTGTGGATGTACACCTTGGAGGTAAGTTCCTTGTTTATTTCCATTTGAACCAAAGTTTCTGAAAATTGTTTGAAGTGATAAATGCTTATGTGTTTTTTACTGGTCTATTTTGCTGTCTTTCTATTTATCTTAGATTAATTGCATGATTCATGTTCTAGTTTAGAGTTTTGAGTTGAGTTTACATAAAAATCTTTGTTAAATCTGTATGCTCATTTGTTAAAGGGTTGTTTGGGCTTAGGGTATTGATTGATACAAGTTGCATCAAATCTGTTATAAACCAGTCAAACATACTTCTTAGGTCATTATTGGCTGGTTATGTTAGTTTGGATCATTTTAGATAGGATTTGTAAGAGCTGAATGTTGCATGTTTGGTAAAAATAGACTAAAATCAGCAAGCTTAAAGATCAGAAAGTTTTTGATGATTTTAGACCACCAATTTTGTTAGACTGTTAGAACTCAGTATAATTTAGGATTGTAGGCTGCTTTTTTGTGGATTGATAAGACTTTGAACAAGATTTAGTCAGTTGAAATCCATCTTTGAGCCAATTGCATCAGCTAAACCCACCAGACCCATACTTGTGCATATTTGTGCTTGATTTTGCGTGTTTAGTGCTTGTATCTGTTGCTTTTGTGTTAATTGTGACTCCCACAAGTCAACTGACTTGTGGGTGCCTTATCTTGCCAAAACAAGCAACCATCAAGGCTTTCCTAAGCCAAATCAAGACACCAAGTTCATTTGTGGGTTTTCTGTGTCATCAGAGAACGATTTAGTTCTCGGACAAGACTGGTTTTGGGGTTTATTATCACTGTAGCAAGTTTTGTTTAACTGGGCACGTTTTTGTAATTTCTAGGCTTAATTCTTGTTAGATTTTAAATGTTTTTGTGTTTTTGAAGTTAGTAAATCATTGGTTTTAAGTTTGCAAAAATAAAAGTAAAAAAAAAAAGTTTTCACAAAAAGGACGTGGCCAGGACTCGAACCTGCGCCACTCCTCTCACACACCAACGTGTTAACCAGTTGCCCTAGGGTCTTTGGCTGGTTAACATTTGCTTGGTTTAATACTTAAAGGGTTCTAAAATTTAGCTTATTTAAACCATCAGCTTATTAATAAGCTGATTTTAGCTTATTCATTTAGGTTTGTTACTGTTTTTTATTTTTCTTGCATTCTAGGTTTAATTTAAGACTTTTTGGTATAAAAAGTGTATAATTCACGTTATTAAGTAATTTTTTATGATTACTTTTAGTTTTAATTTTAGAAAGTAATTATAAAATAGAAAAAAGTGTTTTAAAAATTTGGAAAACTAATTTTTAAGTTTTAATTAAGTAATTTGAGGTTTACAATTATTTAAGTTTTCAAATTAACTTATTTTTGATTTTATTTACTTTTAGGGTTTTTAATCAACTTTAAAAATTAATATAAAATTTTTAAAAAGGTTTTGGAAATTTTTGTTTGCATTTTTGTCTTAGTTACAATTTTCTTGATTTTAGGTAATTTTTTGGTAATTTTTAGGACACTTCCATTTTTCGTCGAATTTTACGGTTTTACGTTTTTTACGTCGTAGGGTAATTTTTAGCGTAATTCGTCTTTTTCTTTCTCTTTTCTCATCAACATAATCACAAATTAATCATCTCTTAACACACACACCAAACCTCCTTGAGAACGATCCCACACAAAGGGTCATAAGTGCTTTCGTTTTCCTAAACGAACGCTTAATACTTATCACATTTACGCTCTTTTTCCTAAAAGACGTATTTTACTCAACATCAGTTATCATATATGATAATCTGCTTGAAATTCAACTTCTGCAATATATCATATATGATAATGGGTTTGAAACTAAAACCAAATCTTTTATTTGTGTATAGAAAGCTGTTTTCAAGGAGTTTTGAAGAATTCAATCATCTCAAGGCCAATGAAGTAAATATAAAAAGAAATAGTCATCAAACCAAAGTGAGCTACAAAAGACAATGCCAAAATGTGGAACATTAGATTCACACCGGAAAGAACAAACAAGGGTATGTGTATGAGATGATAAAAGACGAGTGCCAAGTTTGCAACAAAAAATGTTGATGCATGAGATCAACATCCATTGTTTTAGGCGTTTAAATTGTTTATCTTTTAGAAATTTTTGTATGGTGATGTAATTGTTTAAATTTGTAATGCTACTAAATCATTATGTTTTTTGTTGAATATGAAAATGACAAAATATCTACGAATCTAACTTTTGTATAATATGGCAATTTTTTTAATTTTTTTCATCTTATTTTTGAAGCATATACTTTACCTTTGTTTGAGTATCATATATGATAATGCAATATCATATATGATAATACTTGTAACTCTTAAATTCTGCAATATATGATATTTCATTATCATATAAGATAATACATTGATACTACATTATCATATATGAAAATGCATTATCATATATCATACTTAAAAGAAAGTTTCATAGACTAAATAAAGGGCCTGCTGAATTCATGATTAAAATAAAGAGTCTGTTGGATTCATGATGAAACGCTTGTTCAAAGTATTAAAAGAGTACTTTTTCAGTATCATATATGATAATTCAAACATAATGTAACCTAATGTAAAATCAAAAGATTTTGTTGAATTTAAAATGATCAAAAGATACAAAAAAGAAAAGAGTCTGTTGAATTTATGATTAACATCAAAACATTCTTATTATTTAAACCACTCTTCTTCTTCAACAATCAACTCTTTTTTCTTAATCAACTTCCTCATGAGCAACCGACTTCATCTATATCCTTAAACATACCCATGCACATCCTCTTGTTATGATTAGCATATTTGATTCTCAACTCTAAGCCACATGCTACTCACCATAGACATCCATAGTCACTTTTGAGGTGTTATGGCCAATCTATATACAATAGGGCAAACATGTAAAAAGTCATGTATAGTATCATATATGGTAGAATGTAGTTTTGAAGAGCTTAAAGATATTTTGTGTTATTAGTCATAAAGTCTGATTTTTTCTTGTATTTTTTTAGATATGATAATCTATCATATATCACATATCATGTAACTATCATTTATGATAAACGAGGTATCACCAAACATAATTTAACTTACACCAACAACTTTATTAAAACCAAATGCTAAATAATAAGTTGTTCGAAACATAAAATGCCATAATACATCTTATTCACACTAACATAAGCTTATTAATAACTCCTAAATTTATAAAACATGATAATTTGCCAAAATAAGCTAATAAAGTTAGCTTATTCATAACTCTCCTCTAATTTATAAGCATATCCATAACTCGCTTATAACTCATACGCTTATTCACATAAATATCCTCAAATTCATACACTTATTCACACGAATCACCTAATAAGTTAGTCTATAATTCATTACATATGCTTAGGAGCTGAAAACTAACAAGCTTATTAAGATCAATCTCTTAATATTTAAGCTTATAAATAACAATAATAAATTAACATAATTCGTATGAATAAGCTAAATTGTAAGCTTACAGTAAAATTAATAAGCTAATTTAAATCAAATAAGCCTATAACATCAAAAATTAAACTTGATATAAGGATCACACATGACATGTTCTTAACAAATTGAAAAAGAAGATGATAGATTGATGAATCGGAGAAGGTGATAGATCGATCGATAGATTTGTTATAGAGAGAGAAAGTAACAATAAAGGTGATAGACACCCGGTTCTTGTGTGAATTAAAATGAATGTTTAATAAGAAAAAAAGACTTATATAGTGCATTTGTGAAATGACCAAAATACCCCCAGTGTAAATTGAGGATTTAATCTCATCTATTGGATGAGATGAAGATGGAGGGTGGAGATGAGTCCCTCAATCTCTTAGAAAAATATGGTATCCAAATAAACTTAAATCTGATACTAAAAGATTACTCATTCTTAAGAGTGAAAATAGTTATTGATTTTAATTTAATATTTAATAAATTGTATTGCAGTTTCTAAGTAAGGGTTTTTAGTCTAATAATGTTACTTATTTTGTAGTTTTTATTTAATTTTTTTCTTTCAAATTTTTAATTTATAGATTGAATTCACTATCGGTTGATATATATGATGAGTGTCATTTTATACACTTTTTAGGGGTCATTTCACTCCGTTATTTGTTCTAAAATACTCTAACACGTCTTAATCCCTTTCTTTTTGTTATTTAGTAATTTGGAAACACTTGGAGCATTTTGATGATTTTGGAGTTGTTTTCAAGCATTTTCAAGGCTATTGGAGCAAGTATGAAAGATACCAAGTAAAAAATGCACGGTCAGACGACATCAGGCTTTATCTCTGATGTCGTTGTAGCTAACCGACTCTGGAAGCCCATGGAACATTCGACGGGCCCGACGGCGTCGCGATTAACATACGACGTCGTCGCAACCCAAACTCTATGTATAGAACTCCTTGTAAACATACAATACGTGTTGAATTTTAAGGTTAGCTTGGAGCAGCCATTGGAAGTTGATTTTAGGGTTTCTTAACCCTAAGAAACTCCATTCTTTCACCTATAACAACTGAAGAACAAGTTTTTACCTATTTTCATTAATAATGTCTATGCATTTAGTGATTATTTCTTCTATCTTCTCTTCTCTTGCTATACTAGGCTAGATCTTGTGTTATTTATCTGACTGCATGAAAACTATGATGTGATCTTCTTGTGTATGTTGCTTCTTGGCTTGATTGTGTGCACTTTAGGCTCTATAAAATCATACTAGATCTTCATATCTTAACTGTTGATATGTCTAGGGAAACGTGGTGATAGATGATACCTCGCTTCGTAGATCCATGTTCTTGGTCGTGAACTCCCTTGACCAAGTCGTTAATTGCATGAAAATCGCGTTGCTTCGATGTGGCAAATACTTTAAGTGTTTGTTAATGCATGTTTTAATGAGTAGATATAGGGTTTGTTTGTGGCTCTAGATACACAAATTATTATGTAGACAATTATAAGGATGTATGCTTGATCGATAGGAATTAGTAAACATTGCCATACCACTATGTTAGAGACTGCTTGTTTCGCATATGATTTACAATTAATACAAACGAAAACACTTACATATTTAGTTGACACGATGTGAAGGGAACGAACACATTAGAGAACATTGTAGTAAGTAGTGCATGATTAGATAAACACATTTTATTTACTTGGTGAAATTCTACGACATTAGATTAGATTTAATTAGAGTGTTAGTCAAAACCCCCTCATTTACCTCGATATTTTACTTGTATTTATAAAATGTAAAAATACATAAACAATTTTCTTCCCACCTCTAAACCTAGTGTACGTTCGACTCTAGCCTCCCAAACTATTCCCAGAGAGAACGATAACAACCCTGAATCCTTACCTATACTATATCTACATGACCGGATACACTGCCAGAGGGGTTGTAAAACTACTTGAGGGGACTAACATCCACTTCATCAAGTTTTTGGCACCGTTGCCGGGGAATAGTGAGACTTAGTGTTCCACAAGCTATAGGTCTACTCATTAGGTTCCATCCTAGTGAGATTATTTATTTGCCATATCTTAGCTTCTTGTAGTCTATCTTTTTCTTTGTTTATTTGTTTTGTAATTTCTTTCTTTTTTCATCATGGTGAACGAAAATCCTCCCGTACGTACCATTGGAAGCTATTTCACATCTAGACATGAGGGCTATCAAAAGACCATTGTGCCTCCCACCGAGGGAACCAATGATGTGGCGCTTAGATCAACATCACCCGATCCGATTTGTGAAAAACGGATGTTTGTTTTACGGACTCCGGCCCGAGGATCTGAACCAACATACGAAGAACTTCCTTAAGATTGTTGACTCTCTCACCAAAGAAATAGAAAAGTAGAGTTTGTGCTTAATCTGATCCCAATTTTCTCTCCAAGATCATGTCATTCGTTAGCTTGAACATCTCCCAGCCAGTTCCATCACCACTTGGGAAGGCCTCACCAATAGTTTCCTTGCTCAATACTTCCCACTAGGGAGGACTGCTAAATTCAGAAACGACATCTTGACATTCGAATAACATCAAGATGAATCACTTTACGAAGCATGGATTCGATACAAAGACTTGATTCAAAAAGTCCCTCATCTTTGCATAGATCTTTGACTCCTCGTCCAAATATTCTATGACCATGTCTCTTTCCATCATAAACGCGACGTCGATCATGCCGTTTATGGCAAACTTCTCGCCAAGAGAGCCAAGACTCTTGGAAAATTATTGAGGATCTAGCCATCTATGATAAAGAATGTTAGGTTGACCCAAGAGACTCCACAAAACCAGTTAAGCAAATCTATTTGCCTTCAAAAGCTTCTTATCCTCCTGAAAGGCGACTGCTTGAGTTAGAGGACCAAGTAAAATACTTATTCAAAGCGACTACATCGCCCGAAACAAACATAGCCCCTCCTCCTCAAGCATATTCTCAAGTGGTAACTTCAAGACTATGAGTTCCCAACTCATATGATCAATCACGAGTATAACATATAAATCCACCAAACAAGACCCTCAGACAAATGCTTTCAAACCTTTCTTTGAGGCTAGACTACAAGGGTATATGTACGCCCACACCGAACGAGTAGAAAGATTCGAAGAGACCATGAACAAGTAAAAGAAGGAAATCAATGATAAAATGATGAAGATGATCGATCTCCTTAAGTTTTTCACCAAAGGAAAATCTCCGAAAAGTTTTCTCGTTAAAGAATCTATCACCAAGTACTCTAATGCAGCCATACTCGAGATGGAAATAGAAAGTGACGAGATTATAAGCGAAGAACGTGTGGAACAACCCACGGATAAGGTTGACAACCAAGAGAAGGAAAAGGATCTCGCTAAGAGTGAGGTCATCCCCATGGGTCAGAATGATCACTCAATAGAATCTATTATTAGGTTTAGGCCTCAACCGATTAAGTATTATCCAAAACACGAGCTCAATAAGAGAACAATAGAATACCTCATAGATAATCATAAGTAGAACCCCCACTTCAATAGGCCTTTAAAGGGAAACTAGTATTTGAAGTAAATGATAAAATTCCCAACGAAAAATTATATGGTTTGATTCATAAAATAAGAGTAACCAATAAGATAGAAATGAACCAAAATTTCATTTTGCCATGTAGCTTTGGCGACCTTAGGTTTATCAACGCCTTGGCCGATCAAGGATCCGACGTAAACATCATGTCACTATCAACATACAACAAATTCAATAGTAAAATCTTAACCCAAAAAACCTTAGGATTTCCCTTGTCAATCACTCATATGGATATCCGTTAGTGATAGCAAAAGATGTGCTAGTAAGGTTGGTAGCTTTGTGTATCTCATAGATTTTGTTATCCTTGATATTGAGGAAGATGTTGAGGTCCACCTTATCCTAGGAACACCCTTCTTAACCATAGCAAGGCGGAAATCAAGTTCGATGAAGGTACAATGACTATTAGGGTCGGTAAGGACGAACACTTGTTTCATAGTAAACCTAGACGCCCTAAAAATCTCAAGAAGAAGAAACACGATGATGGTACATCTAATATATCTACCAAATTAGTAAATAAGATGACTTTTAAATGGGAAAGTAGGCTTGAAAGGATTAAGAAATAAGAAGAACCACAACCCAGCCTTTAATTATACTATATATACGACCGGGTACACTGCCCGAGGGTTTGTAAAACTCCTTGAGGTGACTAACATCCACCTCACCAATATACTCATTTTTTTAAATAACTTAATGTGAATTATTATTTACATAGTCGTAAAAGTCAAACTTGTAACAAGCTGCGTCGCTAACTTTTAAAACCTCTAAAATTAAACTTGAATAAAAACTTTTAAAATATAAAAATGAACACTTATAGTATAATATACCCGTGACATTAATTTCTTAAGATTCATAATGTTTATAAACAAAATATAAGGAATCGTTGACTACAACAAACACATCTTTGAATATTTTCTAGAGAGCATAAGGCTAGATGGAGTGGTGTTGCCAAACTCACCTCCACGTCAGCGCACCCTCAGCTTTCTCTCTCTACTTATTTTTTCACCGTCCGCCACATCATACCCTATTTTTTTCTTAATTATTTGCATTCGTAAAATAGAAACCTATACAAATATTTTAAACACTACATTTCATAAAAGTCCACATTAATCTTAAATAATTTTTTTTAACACAAATTCGTTTAATTATTTCATACCAACCCTCTAATCTCATCCCTTACCACACACACCATCACTTTTAATTTATAAAAACACACACAATAAAACATATTCCAACCATGAATTTAAAAAAAATAGAAGTTGTATACACATGGCATGACTCATGCATGGTGAAGAACTCACCGTTTCTTGAACATGTCGCATGCGAGTTTAAAAACCGGGCTAGAAAGTTACCCGTGAGTTGGCAACTCACGTTGCCAATCCACTACCACCCCGCCCATCCTAAGGGCACATTTTACGTGTGGCACTATAGTGCCACAAACATCACTTTAGGAAAAGGTACTACTCCCTTCGTCCCATAATAAGTGTTCACTTTTGACTACTTTTAGTCTTTCTTATCTAAATTTGACCGTAAATATAATTATTTGTGTTACATACCAATTTATAAAAAGTATATCATTTGAAGTACTTTTGAAATCGAATGTATTCATATAACGTTCATCAAGTATTATATAACATAAGTAAAAATATTTATGGTCAAAGTTAAAAAACAAAGACTTATAATATTCTATTTTACACACTTAATTTGGGACGTAGGTAGTAATAAATTGTAAGAAAACTCGTTAAAAAATTGCAAGAAAACCATAATATTTTTATTAGAAAAATAAATAAATAATATTAATTAAATTAACAGAAAATCAATAATAGAAACTAAATAATAGATGATTAAATACAGAAAATAATTATAAATGATAATTAAATAAAACAATAAAATGTTCAAAGGACTTACTAAATCATCGGTCAGTCGAGACACATGTTATACATGTTTAACACAAAAGAGTCGAGACACGTGTTTGACACGCTTACCTTAAACAGATTTGTTGTATGTTTTACAAGTACAACGGATGAAACAATAAGTTGTACTGTTAAACTTAACAAAACTGTCTGAAATTAAGGATCACGGAAGACTTGCGTGTTTCTGATCAAAAGACTGCTGAAATTCGTTTTCTATGAAAATGTATTTTTTATGTAAAAAATAAATGAGGATGAGTTTAATTTACGGTGAAAATATGTTTTGGTAACCAACACAAATAAAAAAAAATGATTTCAATATAATCAGTCTAATATATATTTTATATATTTAAACCGATTCTATTAAAACATGTTAATAAGTTCTAAAAATAGATTATATAAAATCTAAAAAGTTATTAAAGGAAACAAAATTACAAACTTGCATATCTCATTAGACAAAATCTCACGCTAACTTGCTCTTCTTCTTCATTCGACCACATATATATTTACTGTTCGAACAAAACAAGATTATACAAAATCACCTCAACTTCTTCCTCTAAAACCCGTAATGAAAACAGGGACTTACATGTTCCGACAATCTCGTACATGTGTAATAGGTTTAACTTACACTATATTCCTTACGTACTTAGTATACTTTTATTCTGATTTATTTGAAGAGACAGTTTTCTTACTCAATACTCAGGCAACTGTCCAAGATAAACCAATATCGATATCGGTGTCCGATAGTTCAAAAACTTACAAGTTAGATTATCCTTTCATGAAGGCAATGAGAAGTGTTGAGAATCAAAGTGATCCATGTGGTGGAAAATATATTTATATTCATAATCTTTCGCCACGTTTTAACGAAGATATGGTTAAGGAATGTGGTAGTAGAAAGACATGGTTTAATTTGTGTAAGTTTATCAGGAATAACGGGCTTGGACCGGTGTTAAATAATACAGAAGGTGTGTTCTCGGATAATGGATGGTATGCAACTGATCAGTTTACAGTTGATGTTATTTTTAATCATAGGATGAAGCAGTACAAATGTTTGACGAATGATTCGTCTTTAGCTGCAGCTATTTTTGTCCCGTTTTACGCCGGGTTTGATGCTTCTAGATATCATTGGGGGTATAATACTTCGGTTAGAGATGCTGCTTCGATTGAACTTGTTGAGTATTTACAGAAAAGAGATGAATGGAAGTACATGAATGGTAAAGATCATTTTCTTGTAGGAGGTAGGACTACTTGGGATTTTAGAAGAGCAACTGATGAAAACTCAGATTATGGGAATAAGTTGTTGTTATTACCGGCTGTGAAAAATATGTCTGTACTTTTTGTGGAGTCATGGGATAATAACGAGTTTGCTATTCCTTATCCGTCTTATTTCCATCCGTCTAGAGATGTTGAGGTTTTTCAATGGCAAGATCGGATGAGAACAATGGAGCGGAAATGGCTGTTTTCTTTTGGTGGTGCTCCACGACCAGGTCTACCTAAATCAATTAGGAGTCTTTTGATTGATCAATGTAAAAATTCCAGTGTTGCAAAGTTGTTGGATTGTGGGGTTGCGGCAAAGAAGTGTCATTCGCCAAGTGGAATCATGAAAATGTTTCAAAGTTCTGTTTTTTGTTTACAACCTCCAGGTGATTCATTTACAAGAAGGTCGGCTTTTGATTCGATTTTGGCAGGCTGCATACCAGTTTTCTTTCATCCAAGTTCATTTTACGCGCAATACACTTGGCATTTACCAAAAAACTATACAACATATTCGGTATATATTCCTGAGGCTGATATTCGTAAGAATGTGAGTATAGAACAGCGCCTTAGTCAGATTGATCCTCATAAAATCAAGATGATGAGGGAAGAGGTTATAAAGTTGATCCCCAGACTGATATACGCTGATCCCCGTTACAGATTGGAAACTTTAGAAGATGCATTTGATGTATCCGTAGAAGCAATGATCAACAAGGTGACAAAGTTAAGACAAGATATGATTGATCGACGTGTGAATGAGGATTTCTCTGATGAATATAAATGGAGGTTAGGGTTATTAAAAGAAGGCGAGTAGGCGAGCACTTACGAATGGGATCCCATATTTTGCTGGTACAACAAAGAGGTTCCACTACTATCAACGAGTAAAAATAATGTAAACTAGATCAACTCGAGTTGTTGTCTTGAAGTAGGAAGCAAATTTGCTATAGTTTTAGACTTTTAGTTCTAAATTTTCACCCATCTTAGACATATTTTTTACTTGTTACTACCTTTTTCCTGCATTCCCAAGGCATACTAATGAAATTGCTTTACTAGGTCAAAGTTGTGTTTTAGGTTTTCTGTTTTTTCCTTTAATTGTGATTTTCATGTTTTACCGATAGGATTTTTTTAACCAGTTCACGTGGTTTGAACCCGCCGACACATAGACTATGCTCTCAAACTTACTGTAATGTTCTCTTCCTATTTGCATACTCAAAACAAATATAGCTGTAGTTCACCATTCAGATTCTTATTATAATTATTTAATTTAATCATGACACATTAACAACTCTAATTAGCTATAATAATCTGTTACTATGGATTTGGATTTGATTTCAAAGAAGGAAAAATGGAAATTCTGATGTGATGAACAAATATATATGAATTACAATTTAGGCAGACTATCATCATTTTGGCAATCACCATCTTTTACTTTTAGTAGAAGTCAAAACACTTTACATCAGTAGGGAGTAACGAAGTATAGAAACTGAGGTTTTGATCTTTTGAATGTATATGATTGGATACTTTAGGCTAGTTGGTGAAAATTTTTTTATGTTTTCGAAAAAAATCTTATTTGAAAAATAAAAAACAGAATAGCTGGTTAGTAGCATTATTTTTCGAAAATTTTCTAAAATTCCAAAATTTTCATTTTCCAAATTTATATAGAAAATTGGAAAACCCCATATTACCCTTTTCTAAATTTTCATTTCACACCCACCCACACCAGATCCCCTTTTGAAAAAAATGAAAAATGGAACTTCATCTAAACATGTTTTTAAAATTTTCAAACTCTTTTCTAGAAAAATAAAACTCTTCTTTTTTTTAGAAATTTGAAAACAGGAAAATATGAAAAAATTTCCACAACTAAACACACCCTTAGCTTTTCATGTAGAGTGTGTAAGCTTTATTTTGAATCTCAACATAGAGATTAAGAAAATAAATGACATGCAATGCCTTGACACTACAAAATTCGAGCGTTTCCCTGGCAAAATTTCGAGCGTTTCTCTGGCGACATGTCGCTAGGCTAGGGAAAACGTATCCCTGGCGACATGTCGCCAGGGAAATTCGCCAAAGAAAGCTGGTGCGGGAAAGTTTCCCTGGCGATTTTTTTGGATTTCCCTGGCGACTAAGTGGGCCTCGCAGCTTTTGGGTTCAAAAACTAGTGCCATGCAGGATTTGGTGCGGGAAAGTTTCTCTGGCGACACATGTCACCGGGGAAATTTTGGGTGATTAACAAACTTAAGTAAACATGCTACTTAAACCTCACTTTTCCCTGGCAACATGTCGCCAGGGAAACTATTTGTTACGTTGACAAGTCAATGCCTCGCGTTGACAAGTCAACGTTGTGCCAGAGTTTTCTTGGCGACATGTCGCCAGGGAAACTATTCGTTACGTTGACAAGTCAATGCCTCGCGTTGACAAGTCAACGTTGTGCCAGATTTTCCCTGGCGACATGTCGCAAGGGAAATTTTGCTGACTTTTCAGAAAGTCAAGCGAGCCTCAGGTTTCCCTGGCGACATGTCTCGGGGGAAACTTTATCATTTTTTTTTTCAGCCTGCACAGCAGGCTATTTCCAGATTTTTTCCGGAATTTTTCCAGAAAAAATCTACCAAAACCCGGGAATACAAATACAAAAACTGGGGATACAAATACTAAAAATCTACCACGAATCTAGTACCAAAACACAATAACATGTAACCTCTCGATCGATTAACTCGATCAATACAAATACATATGTCACAACTTGAGTACAAAGTTCCTAGTTACACTTATTAAACTTGCAATTCGGGGTTTACAATTATTAAACTTGCATGCTAAGGTAGGAAAATAAGACATACTAACCATTATTGCCACTACCGCCACTCCCACCGGCGCCACTACCGCTGCCTCCCGTGCCACTCCCGCTAGCACCACCCGATAGGAATGCTGAGAACGCATCGACGAACCTAAAGTCACTTCTCATAAATTCGAACACTTGAGACGCTTGTTCAAATCGTGGGTCGATGGCAGGGGGAGGAATATATCGAGCAGTCCTTCTCGGCACTATCTGACCGACACCGGGCATGTGGCCTTGCTGCTTTCCGCCTCTGACGATACGGTTGATCTCGTCGTCCGTATGTTTGCCTTCAGCCTTCATCGCAAGCATCTCCTCCTAATGAAGCGACAAAAACAAACGACAGTTAGTATATTATTTATTAGTCGGATTGGAAGATTATTTATCGGCAGGGAATAGTAAAAAATCAAGGTATATAAAAAAAATAATTAATTTAAAAAAAAAAATACTTACATACATAACGCGGTCCGCATGGCAAGGAAACTTCCCATCCTGGTCGGTGTGCGTAATGAAGAATTGGTCAATGACAGTCAGGGGTGGCACATCAGCTTGAATTGCAGCTTGGGTCTGTACATACATAGACACGCATATATAGAATGAAGCAAATTCAAAATAAAAAATCACAACACCAAAACATATAATCAAAGACATATATGTATGTAAATTAATTATAGAATTTCTAACCACTTTGTCTCTAATGAGTGCTAACGATCGAGACCCCTGCCGACTCGGTGTCTTCTGCTTAGACCGATTTTGGGAGTTCGTCATGCATCTTTTCTCGTAATCCGGATTACTCCAAAGTGCGATATATTTTTCTCAGTCCTCGGAAGTAATTTCCTGAGGACGCTGGCTGCGGACTCTGCCGATGTCTACCGTGCCGGTATCTATGTTTCGGCGCCAATGCTTTGTCTTGAACGTATTTTTTCGAGAATTGTAACTCTTTTGAAGCATGTGATTGATACCGCCACGTATACCCCTCCATGTCTCGGGATCACTCTTGTATGGTGTCAAATTAAACTTAGACTGCATTCATATACAACAAATAAAACAAACACAAAGTTAGAGTTAGAGATATAATTTATACAT
Source organism: Glebionis coronaria (assembly GCA_025667525.1). Classification (NCBI taxonomy): domain Eukaryota; kingdom Viridiplantae; phylum Streptophyta; class Magnoliopsida; order Asterales; family Asteraceae; genus Glebionis; species Glebionis coronaria. The sequence goes on from CM046879.1 coordinate 534,810,276, forward strand.
TATTTTGTTTATTTATTTAATGGCTTATATATTTATTTAAATTTATATAATAAAAACAACTTATCCTGATAAGCATAAGCTTTTTGAAAACAGCTTGTTCTGATAAGCTTAACAGGACAAGCTGTTTGAAAACAACTTATCCTGATAAGCTGTTTGAAAACAGCTTATCCGAAAAAGCTTATTACCTTATTCTCATCAAATATATATTTATTTAAATTTTTTTTATATTTATTAAAAAAAATTATATGATATAAATAAATAAGATACAATTTATATATTTATTTAAATTTGTTATTTACTTATATGATATAAATAAATAAACAAATTTATTTAAATATATACACCATTGAATAAATAAACACAATAACGTTATGAACATAAAAATGATAACTGACCTCTATGTTCGCCCAAACCATCGTCGTGATCTCATCAGAGACATCATTCCAACTTGGGTAGTACAGTGGCATGAGCCTCCTGATACAATCCCCGACGTAATTAGCTAAATGTTGAGCATGTGCGCCGCGAGGCCGGAAAGAGACTTCTTCAAAATCTATCGGGATAGGGCCATGCTCTTCAACTTCGTCCAACAAATCGAGACATCGGGTAATGCCCCGAGTCTTTCTACCGGCCTCTCTGCCACCCAAATTTTCTTTTCTTTTGCCTTTGCCTGCAAAAATCAAGTGAGTGACAAAGTCATAAAAATTCAAGGCAAGCAACATATATATGCACCAAATTTATGATTGTGTTACAATAATCCAAATATTCTTACCTTTATTTCTAAATAAGGCGAAACAACCGCTGAGGATGTTTGGCGTAGGAGGTTCATCCTCACCACCACCGTCACCACCGTGTGATCGTACAACATCTGCTGACATCTGTACAAGTACAATTAGCATAACATAGAAAAATTCATGAACAATATAATATAAGCATGCACAAATCCAAATACAACACATCCAAATAAATATACACATTTAAACAATCCACAACAATTCGATTCATACATTAAAACAAATAAGTGTCTTTTGCAAGTTACAACTAAAGGTCAATCTTCTTCTTCACTGGAATAAACTCTGTCTTCACCATCATCATCATTCACACGTTCTTCATCACTTAAATCATGAGGGACGTCTTCATCATCAGTAATACCATCGTCTTCGTCATCAACATCAATGATATTTGGCGGTGCATCAACCTCCATTTCTTCGCCATCTATATGCAAGGTCACATCACCCAAGTCATTCAAATCAGTGGAAAGCGGTAGATCAGATGAGTTGTCGAAATGTATAATATCAGGAACGACATCTGAAACTATGACACCCCCGTTGGAAAACTTTTTATGATTAACATGTTCAACGACCTTCCAGTTGGGTTTGTTCTTATCTTCAATGTAGAAGACTTGTTTGACTTGTGTTGCGAGAATGTATTGATCATCTTTCTACCACTCAGCTCTTGTGTCGGTGAGTTGTGTCATGTTGTTTCTATAGATAAGACGTTGTTTACGTAATGTGGGGCGAGTGTCGAACCACTTAACTTGGAACAACACAACACTGAACGATAAATAATGAAACACGAGGATCTATTGAAGCTGACCATAATCCATTGTGTTCTCAGGGCCAGGCGCACAAATGCCGTTGTTTTGAGTTGTACGACGTTCATCGCGACTGTGCACGACATACCTCACACCGTCGACTATGCAAGAGTTTAGTGAGATTGGATGCGGTGATGGTCCACAAGCCAAAGCGAATAACTCGTTGGTTTTGATAACCTTTGGGTCTTTGTCATTGTCTACGTGACGTTGAAGGATCTATGAGGAATAAAGGATTAGGTACAGAAAACTATTTATAATAATACTATTTTTTACACGTAAGTACACAAGATAAGTCTAAGTTTAGCTTTTTCCCAAACCACGCGGGGAATTGTTTTTTCCTGTCTTTGTCAGGATATAATCTGAAAAACGTTCATGGTATTAGAATAAGTCGTTATTGTTAAGAAAAAGAAGTCTCAAAATAAAATAAAAACGCGTACCTCTTGAACTCGGAAATATACTTGTCGTTTTCAGGACTGTTGTTTAGTACATACCATTCCACTTTCTTGAACTCTTGATAAGGGAACAGAATAAACGACTTTTCCCAAGCGGGTTACATACCGATCGGAACACCTGAAACTGAAACGTTGGGGGAGGGGGTCCACATTACGGTCGAGACGATTAAATTTAGTGGTAACATCATCCCGAAAATATTTGAACAAAAAGTCAATGCTTCTTGTGCAACATAACCCGGTCAGTTTAATTTCTAAATTCATTCCGATTTAGTCCGTTTAATTTCTTGATTTATTCTAATTCGGTAACCATTGAATACGTTTAACAAATGTATACCGACTCATCCATTGAACATCTAACGTTTAACAAATGCATACCGACTAATCCATTGAACATCTAACATGTAACCAAGACATGTCGAGTCATCCATTGAACATCTAACGTGTAACCAAGACATGTCGACTCATCCATTGAACATCTAACGTGTAACCAACACATACCGACTCATCCATTGAACATCTAACGTTTAACAAATGCATACCAGCTCATCCATTGAACATCTAACGTGTAACCAAGACATGTCGAGTCATCCATTGAACATCTAACGTGTAACCAAGACATGTCGACTCATCTATTGAACATCTAACGTGTAACCAACACATACTGACTCATCCATTGAACATCTAACGTTTAACAAATGCATATCGACTCATCCATTGAACATCTAACGTGTAACCAAGACATGCCGACTCATCCAATGAACATCTAACGTGTAACCAACACATACCGACTCATCCATTGAACATCTAACGTTTAACAAATGCATACCGACTCATCCATTAAACATATAACGTGTAACCAAGACATGTCGACTCATCCATTGAACATCTAACGTGTAACCAAGACATGTCGACTCATCCATTGAAAATCTAACGTGTAACCAACACATACCGACTCATCCAATGAACATCTAACGTTAACAAATATATACTGACTCATGCATTGAACATCTAACGTGTAACCAAGACATGCCGACTCATCCATTGAACATCTAACGTTTAACAAATGCATACCGACTAATCCATTGAACATCTAACGTTTAACAAATACATACCAACTCATCCATTGAACATCTAATGTGTAACCAACACATACCGACTCATCCATTGAACATCTAACATTTAACAAATGCATACCGACTAATCCATTGAACATCTAACGTGTAACCAAGACATGTCGACTCATCCATTGAACATCTAACGTGTAACCAACACATACCGACTCATCCATTGAACATCTAACATTTAACAAATGCATATCGACTCATCTATTGAACATCTAACGTGTAACCAAGACATGCCGACTCATCCACTGAACATCTAACGTGTAACCAACACATACCGACTCATCCATTGAACATCTAACGTTTAACAAATGCATACCGACTCATCCATTGAACATCTAACGTGTAACCAAGACATGTCGACTCATCCATTGAACATCTAACGTGTAACCAAGACATGTCGACTCATCCATTGAACATCTAACGTGTAACCAACACATACCGACTCATCCATTGAACATCTAACGTTTAACAAATGTATACCGACTCATCCATTGAACATCTAACGTGTAACCAAGACATGCCGACTCATCCATTGAACATCTAACGTTTAACAAATGCATACCGACTAATCCATTGAACAAACGTTTAACAAATGCATACCAACTCATCCATTGAACATCTAACGTGTAACCAACACATACCGACTCATCCATTGAAAATCTAACATTTAACAAATGCATACCGACTAATCCATTGAACATCTAACATTTAACCAAGACATGTCGACTCATCCATTGAACATCTAACGTGTAACCAACACATACCGACTCATCCATTGAACATCTAACGTTTAACAAATGCATACCGACTCATCCATTGAACATCTAACGTGTAACCAAGACATGCTGACTCATCCATGGAACATCTAACGTGTAACCAACACATAGCGACTCATCCATTGAACATCTAACGTTTAACAAATGCATACCGACTCATCCATTGAACATCTAACGTGTAACCAAGACATGTCGACTCATCCATTGAACATCTAACGTGTAACCAAGACATGTCGACTCATCCATTGAACATCTAACGTGTAACCAACACATACCGACTCATCCATTGAACATCTAACGTTTAACAAATTCATACCGACTCATCCATTGAACATCTAACGTGTAACCAAGACATGCCGACTCATCCATTGAACATCTAACGTTTAACAAATGCATACCGACTAATCCATTGAACATCTAACGTTTAACAAATGCATACCAACTCATCCATTTAACATCTAACGTGTAACCAACACATACCGACTCATCCATTGAACATCTAACGTTTAACAAATGCATACCGACTAATCCATTGAACATCTAACGTGTAACCAAGACATGTCAAGTCATCCATTGAACATCTAACGTGTAACCAAGACATGTCGACTCATCCATTGAACATCTAACATGTAACCAACACATACCGACTCATCCATTGAATATCTAACGTTTAACAAATGCATACCGACTCATCCATTGAACATCTAACGTGTAACCAAGACATGCCGACTCATCCATTGAACATCTAACGTGTAACCAACACATACCGACTCATCCATTGAACATCTATCGTTTAACAAATGCATACCGACTAATCCATTAAACATCAAACGTGTAACCAAGACATGTCGAGTCATCCATTGAACATATAACGTGTAACCAAGACATGTCGACTCATCCATTGAACATCTAACGTGTAACCAACACATACTGACTCATCCATTGAACATCTAACGTTTAACAAATGCATACCAACTCATCCATTGAACATCTAACGTATAACCAAGACATGTCGAGTCATCCATTGAACATCTAACGTGTAACCAAGACATGTCGACTCATCCATTGAACATCTAACGTTTAACAAATGCATACTGACTCATCCATTGAACATCTAACGTTTAACAAATGCATACCGACTCATCCATTGAACATCTAACGTGTAACCAAGACATACCGACTCATCCATTGAACATCTAACGTGTAACCAACACATACCGACTCATCCATTGAACATCTAACGTTTAACAAATGCATACCGACTCATCCATTGAACATCTAACGTGTAACCAAGACATGTCGACTCAATCATTAAACATCTAACGTGTAACCAAGACATGTCGACTCATCCATTGAACATCTAACGTGTAACCAACACATACCGGCTCATCCATTGAACATCTAACGTTTAAAAAATGAATACCGACTCATCCATTTAACATCTAACGTGTAACCAAGACATGCCGACTCATCCATTGAACATCTAACGTTTAACAAATGCATACCGACTAATCCATTGAACATCTAACATGTAACAAATGCATACCAACTCATCCATTGAACATCTAACGTGTAACCAACACATACCGACTCATCCATTGAACATCTAACGTTTAACAAATGCATACCGACTAATCCATTGAACATCTAACGTGTAACCAAGACATGTCGACTCATCCATTGAATATCTAACGTGTAACCAAGACATGTCGACTCATCCATTGAACATCTAACGTGTAACCAACACATACCGACTCATCCATTGAACATCTAACGTTTAACAAATGCATACCGACTCATCCATTGAACATCTAACGTGTAACCAAGACATGTCGACTTATTCATTGAACATCTAACGTGTAACCAACACATACCGACTCATCCAAATACACCCATGCATGAGGTTTCAGTATGCAACACTTGTCCAGCTGATGGATTTGATGGATGGGTGGTCAATTGAACATCTAAATATTGGAGGGAAAACATTGGCGGGAAAATATTAGAGGGAAAACATTGGAGGGAAAATGTTAAAAATTTTCCTCACTTTTTTAGCATAAAAGGAGAACTACACACACTCCTTATCATCACAACCACCAGCAGATTACACACACTTATCATCACAAACACATTGTTATTATGAAGATGTTGAAGCATAAAGCTTTTTTGTGCAAGTGTGGACATGGAGATGTATTTCTTCGAGAATCGTGGCAAACTGAATCCTTTGGTAGACTGTACTATGCTTGTCCACGTTCATGGGTTCAACCTCCAGTTTCATATGGATGCAATTTTTTTTTATGGAAAAACAAACGCGTCCAATTACTAGTCAATTCTCTTGGAGGTTCAATGAGATTTTTTCCTCCAAGCTCTTCTTCAAGACCTTCAACGAGCTTTTCTCCTCCAAGCTCTTCTCCCAGACCTTCAACGATTCCAATTTCTTCTCCAAGCTCTTCAACGTGTGCAAACTATGTGCGCTTGAATGGAATGATAAAGGTACTTGAGAGTACAGTAGAGTTGTACAAAAATTGCGATAGGCACACAATGGATTCAACTACAATACTTCATGACCTTTACGATGACATGGGGAACCTTAGTTTGAACTAGTTTGTGATGTGTTTTTTTCCGTGTTTACGAGTCTAATATCGTTGTAATATCCATGTTTAATTAAGCGCGTGTTTAAGTGTCCGTGACGAATAAAATTATGTTTAGGAGTGTTTGTTTGTAAGTCTCCCATGTGATATTACAAAAGGTTTTATGTAATATTTGGAATAAATAAATATTGTTTTATAAATGTCTCATTTTTATTATATAAACGTCGCAAAAATAAAATAACATCGGATCGATAGTTAAAATATAAATTATTTGAAATAAATAAATATTTGTTTTATAAATGTCTCGTTTTTATTATATAAACGTCGCAAAAATAAAATAACATCGGATCTATAGTTAAAATAATAATTATATGGAATAATTAATAATTTTTCATAACAAGCAAAAACTAATTATATATGACAGGGAGTTTCTCCGGCGACGTGTCGCCAGGGAAACTTTTGAGATTTGGCGGGTAAAAGCCCGCCACACATTTTCTGCTTAACTTTGAAGCTAATTACGTTTGATAAAGTTTCCTTGGCGACATGTCGCCAGGGATAAATTTGGCAGGTTATTATCAAAAAATAATTATTGTTAATTACGATGGACGAATTTTCCCTGGCGACATGTCGCCAGGGATAATTTTGGACAAAGTTTCCCTAGCGACATGTCGCCAGGGATAAACTGGAGGGAAAATTTCACGCTCTTTCATTTGGCATCTGATTTTGGACGGAGTATCCCTAGCGACCTGATGCCAGGGATACCCTGTTCAAACTTTGGCCAAAAATTAAATCAGCTTTATTGCCACGTCAGCGTTCTCGCCAGAGAAAAGGGGTTATCCCTGGCGACATTTTGTCGCCAGGGAAACTCCGGTCACTTGTTCCCAGTTTTCTTGTAGTGTGACCTTCCTTCTAGTATTTGATAGACAAAGAGATTTCAGCATAACAAGTAAAATCTATAATCTCTCAGCAATCTAGTCTCCAAAAGAACTGATACCACTACAACAAAAAACAGCAGGGGCGATTTAACTTCTTGGCGAGGACAAAAAGCAGCGCATGCATGGAGATAATAGATTATGCAAAAGCATATTATCACAATTGATTTACTAGTTAATCATATAAGATTTTCAATTAATTCTCCTGAGATGCATCTCCATAATTCAGAACTAATGTTGGAAAATGATAAAGTGTGTCAATGTTATAATATGAATATTAAGTTGAATTGTTTTGGGTTCATAAAATTCTTAATCGAATAAGACAGATTGGTAGTTGAGCACGAGAAATTAATGAGGAAACCGTCTTAGCTAAACTTTTATAAAGCCATTGGTTTCAAGGTAAAACACAATTATATAAAATAAATTGATAACACTAAGATTATCAACAAAATACACCAAAATCTTTCTTAACATAAGATAAAGATTTAAGTTCATTTGGATACTAAACTTATCTAAGATATAGGGGGACTCATCCCCACCCTCCATCTCCCTACCATCTAATGACTGAGATTAAATCCCCATTTTACACTGCAAGGGTATTTTTGTCATTTTGCACGACCACTATATAAGCCATTTTTCTTTTTTTCTTTCTCATAAAAAACACATACGATCTCTCTACCCCCGATCTAATTTCTCTCTCTACATATTCTCTAAGATCACCGATCAATCATGACTAATCTTTCACCAATCTGGATCGATGATTATGAACCCATCACGGATTCATAACGAATCCATCAACATAAATCAATCACGAATTCATCATGAATCCATCCATCATCAGATTAGTATCTTTTCTTATATTACTTATTATCATCATTCTAATATATAAGCATTCAATTAGATTATAATGAATGAATTATCTGAGATTGGTTTGAATAAGTTGATTATAAGCTAGCTTATTATGTTATATATGTAAATAAGCTGATTTGTTTAAATAAGCTTATGAATAAGATTTTGAATTAGATGAGAGTTATGAATAAGGTTTTTAATTAGATGATTTGAATTTATTTTGTTAGATTATAAGCTAGCTTATTTTAATGAATTATCAGATTCTTTGAATAAGAGAGTTATGAATAAGCTTATGACCATGTCAATAAGCTGTATTATTAGGTTTTATTATGTTGTTGATGTAAGATGAATTAACCTCGATATATCAAATATGATACATTATATTATCATATATAATAGATATATGATATAGGATATATGATCGGTATATCATATATGATATATGATGTATCATATATGATATATCTAACAAACCAGAAGAAAAAACAAGAGTTGTATGACTAATTTCCACAAATCTTTTTAAGCTCCTTAAACCTATATTCTATCATATATGATATTGTACATGACCTTTTCACTTTTAACGTATTGTATATAGCTTGACCGTAAAATTCTTTTCTTGTCTTGTATAAATGCAGAATGTGCGAACACAACAACGAGAAGAGAAAGATACTAGAATGTGCAAACACGTGCACAAGTATGTTAAAGTATCAACATTAATTCGGGGTGACCCAGGAGGAAGTTATTCAAGAAAAAGTATATTTCGTTGAAATTGAATAATGATTGATTAAAGAAGAAGAATAATAGTTTCAATAATAAGAATATATTTTGTGTTAATCGTGTATTTAATAGATTCTTTTGTTTATTTATCTTTTGATCATAACTAAGTGTTTATCATATGTAAATACATTATGTTTGAATTATCATATATGTTACTTTCAAAAGTACTCTTTTTATTTACTAAACAAGTGTTTAATCAAGAATCCAACATACTCTTTGTTTTAAAAAAATTGAGTATCATATATGATAATGCATTATCATATATGATAAGGCAGTATCATATATGACATAATATAGGAGTTACATGGATTATCATATATGTTATTTCACTATCATATATGATACTAATAAAAATGTAAAAAAACTATGCTTCAATTGATAAAAACATCAACAAAATAGGCATATTATCCGAAAGTTACATCCGTAAATATTTCGCCATTTTCATATTCAACAAAAATTGTCAATGATTTAGTAGCATTATAAAGTTAAAGCATTACAACATCATACACAAATTACTAAAATATAAAGAATTCAAATGACTAAAACAATGGATCTTGATTCCATGCATCAACACTTTGGTTGCAAACTTGACACTCGTCTTTTATCGTCTCATGCACATGCCGTTATTTATTCTTTCAGCCAGGAATTCCATGTTCCACTTCTTGACATTGTCTTTTTGACTTCTTCAAAGTGCATCGAGAACAATATTCACTACACATATAACAAAATTTGGTTTTAGTTTCAACCAGATTATCAAACATGATATATTATAAAAGCTAAATTTCAACCAAATTATCAAATATTATTATATTATCATATATGATACCTTCATATATCATATATGATATATTTTATCATATATGATTTATTGAGGTATCATATTTGATACATCTATTCAATATAGCAAGAGATTACAGAGTTGCTTGTATTTTGTTTTCAAGCACATTATCATATTATCATATATGATACTTCCATATATCATATATGATATGTTTTATCATATATGATGTACTGAGGTATCATATTTGATACATCTGTTCAATATAGCCTACAGCTTCATTACAACTCTCCTAATAAGCTTGTTCACATACCTCATCTTATGCTTATTATACAGCTTCAAGAAACTCAATTTACAAGCTTATACAAATAACTATATTCTAATATTCATACAATTCTTCTAATAAGCTTATTCACATTGAGCTTAATTATAACACATCAAATAAGCTAACACATCCATAGTCACATCAAAATAAATTAAAAATAAATAAATTCATAAGCTAAAAAAGTTATCATCTTATTCACATCAAATCTAAACTAGTATATAAATTCATGTCGAATAAGCTTAAAAAATAAGCTTATTTACATCAAATAAGCTAAAAAAATATAAAGATATTGATGATATTACCTAATTTTAATGAATTGTAGATGGGGATGATTTAATTACGAAATAGATGATGATATAATAGATCGAAGATGGATCAACTCGTGTTTTGGATCAAGGATTTCATCAAGTATGTGTTTGTGTGTGTGTTTTAGAGAGAAAAAGAAAAAGACGTAAGATAGATCTATCTAATGTGGGAGGTGGTATTAGGTGTGAGGGGTAAAATGACCAAAATACCCCTCTGCTTGTTCTTTTTTTTTAATCTGAGCTGTTGGATGAAATGTGATGGACGACTTGGATCAGTCCCCTTGTATCCAAAAAATACAAGGGATCCAAAATCGTCGGACTCTAAGATAAAATAAGTTGATAACACTAATATTAAGTTAGTAAATTATTTAAGCGTAAACATATTTAGTGACCATATATAAAACATATTAAACTCTCTTTCTTCATTTAATACTTCAAAGTTGTTAAGTAATCCTATATATAAAGCATATTATACAATACTTTTAATACATGTAAAATTTTATTTTTATTAAAAAAAATTTAAAGTTTTATTTATAATTATTAAATTCACGCGTACCAACTCAACAACATTATCAATGCTAAAATTAATAATATCCTTTACTAAGATGTACAACTAATATAACAAATGCTCCGAGCTAAACAAGTTACTAATTTGTTATTTTAATTATAATCTAAGCAAAAAAAATGCATTTTTGAACCCATATTTATAAAGCTTATTATATACTATGTATAAATTAGATAGTCATATAAAACAACAAAAACTATTGCTCAATAATATAAGAGGATAGTTATTTTTGATATTATATTTATTTTAGATACAAAGAGACTTATCCCACCATCTATCTCTACTCATCTAATCGATAAGATTAAAAAAAAAATTATTTCACTTATTTTTATAATTTTAATATCCCTTAAACCGTTATGCGTTAAACGAAAAAAATCATAGCGACGAGCATTTAATAAACTTTCTACAGATATGCATTATGATATACTTTTGAAGAAAAAAAATTCGGCTTTTTTTCGTTTTCTAAAATTTGCGTAAAATGTCATATATGATAATAGTGCTTCATCATATATGATATTAGTGTTATGTTACAAATTATTATTGAATCTAGGGATGAGCATTTGGACCCGAATCCCGAATTGAACCCGAACCGTTCCCGGAACCGTACCGATTCCCGATACCCGAATCCCGTTCGGTACGGTACCGGGACTACGAAATAAGGTAAAAAAAAATTCGGGACCACTAATTCGGGACGGGACCGGTACCAAATCGGGAAATTCCCGAAAAAGAACGGGAAAATCCCGATTTCCCGGTACCGGTACCGATTCCCGTACCGGTACCGATACCCGAATCCCGTTCGGTACGGTACCGGTACCATAAATTTATGCTCGGGAAATAATCGGTACCACTAATTCGGGACGGGTTCGGGACGGGACCGGTACCGAGCTCATCCCTAATTGAATCATATATGATATTGGTTTATATCATATATGATAAGTTATATCATATATGATACTAGGTGTTACTATCATATATGATATTTAGTATCATATATGATAATTTTTGACCACGAAAAAAAACGTGAAAAACGAAAAAAAAATTTGGCGAAAGTATATCATATAGCATAGCTGTAGAAAGATAACTAAATGCCCGTCGTAATGGTATATATTTTTCGCATAACGATTAATGTTTTAAGAAATACTAATGTTTGAAAAATATGGGGAAATAGGTTTTTGGTTTAATCTTATCCATTGGATTACGATGAAGATTGATGGTGAAAATTAGTCCCTTGGTATCCAAATAAACTTTTGGTATCCAAGTAAACTTAAATCATAATATAATGAAAAACATAAACATTGGTAACTACGACATCAAATGTATTGTAAAAAACGTAATAAATCTAAAACATTGCTCGTCAGAGTGTGAAATACCCGCCAGTATATGTTGTCTCCCCGAGTTGACTCTCTCTTAGCGATAAACCCTTAAATCTCTAAATATATGTCGGTCCCTTGTTTTCTTCTATATCCTAATTCTTATTAACATATTTTAACAAAGGCGAATCTTTGGATCTTTGTGAGACCCCCAGAATCTGACATGGAACAGTTAGGCAACGGGGGGATCACACATCAAGGTACAAGTAACAATGAGTTATAAATGACACGAAAAATGACGTAATAGAAGACACATATATTACATCACATTATATCAGAGTTTAGAAACCTCGGTCCCACAAGTTTTAAAACATAATAAAGTACCATAACATCATAGTTTAAAGTTTTAAGATAACAAAAGATCAGCGGAAGACTTTAACAACATCATTTATAACAAAAGTATAACATATCACAACACAGATCTTTCCAAGCTGCCAACATCCTGCGGTACCTCGTCCAAGCCCATTAAGCAGTATTACCTGAGATTAAAACATGTAAACTCGTCAACAAAAAGTTGAGTGGTATTCATAGGTTTAGAAAACAAATTAATGGAACACAATATGCTTTGTAAAAACAAGTACTGGGGGGATGACTATGTACATTCTCCACAGTCATGATATATTATTTCTATTTAGTTCATGAACTGAAGCTTAACTCAGTGTAAGTTCCTCTAGTGAGTATCCAGCCTAATACTCAAGTATAAACAAATGTAAGTGCGTAAAAGTAATCAGGATGGGGATAGTCAATCCCGATGGATCCACCCACAACATTCGCGCTTCGCGCAATGCACACCGGATAATTAACGGTTCATGATCAGGAGAGGAAACTTAAGGCTAGAGACTAATGGCAATAATATCAATGAATTCATCTGGCAGCATATAGTTCTGGATAGCATACAGTTTAAAAGATTGTGTTCCAACATGTTAATCTCACCCCGTGTTTTGAAACAATGAACAAGTAGCTAGAGAGGCTATGAACTCACCTTAGCTATACGGTGGAATCAACACGAAACTAGAGGGCTCAGTAGAAACAACAGAAAATCAAGCAACGTTAATTCATCCGAGACCTACGATAACGGGACGCGAAAGTTTAGAAGACACGAAATAAATGTTTATAAAAACACTTGAATTAAATGAATACATAATAAAATTATGACATATGAGAAAAACCAAGCAAGGGGTACTTCTAGACTCCATCTAAAAGTATACTTTTATTAGACAATGTTCTCGATAAAAACTGTCGGCACATACCAAATGTGCGGGCTGATTTACCTCACTTACACACGTCAAATGTTTATGGTACTAACTGAGAAGCTCACTTAACATCTATAGAAAGACATATAAAAAGCTCGTCAAAAGTATTTACTTCTAAGACTCACTGCCCGACACATCTTCGGGTTACAAAATCCGGACAGATTTACGTCTTTGACTCGTAAAACCATTTTGACCTTTCTAAACAATATATAAAACCGACACTTGAGTTTGATAATAGACTCACAACCTAAAGTTTATAGTCCAAAAACAGCCTTTGACAATTTTTAAAACTCAACTTATAGTCCCCGAGATTCGATCCAAATATCGACAACAAATTTTAGATTGTGTCGATACTCGTCTCCCGGTACACGAATAATCAAACTAACGCCATTTCCAACTCCTTTGGAGTTGGAAGCTCTACTTTATATCAAATCGAAGCTAAGAAAAATATCTACAGCCCTATATTATTTGTTTAATAATAAAACAAGTTTAAGTTACCCAAAACCTTCCTCAACTTTCTGCCTAAAATTGGCACTTTGAAAATCATATCAAACGATATTTACAACAAAATCTAATCATTTTCCCACGTATAAAAGCATCCTAATATCATCCTTAAACATCCTAAACCCTTGCATGCATCAAATCAAAAGATCAAAATCAAAACTTTAGACTTTTAAACATCAAAACCATAGAATTTAACCATGATCATGCTAAAAATAATGATCAAACACATAATCAACCATGAAATCATCAAAACTTCAAAAGTGGTTGCATGTGTACAAATTTTGCACCATTGGAATCACCTTACAAAATTAGGAAGTGGTCTTTAATTAGTTTTGGATTGATCAAGGTGGATGATGAAGAAATTATGGTGTTTTTGGGATGAGGCTCACGGCTAGGGGAAGAAGAAAGGGTGAAGTGGGTTTTTATTTTTATTTTTTTATTTGTTTAATATGTGTTAGTGGAAGTGAAATGTTTGTTTTATATATGGTTAGTTAAGTGGAGGACTAAACATGTCACTTTTGAAACTTTAGGACCACAAAATAAATACTTTGTTAAAAAGTGAGAAATGACTATTAGTCAATTTTACAAATATTTAGGGGGTTCGGGTTTCGTAAAAATACTTTCTCAAAAGTTAAAACGCACCCAAAATAAGATAATATCGACTCCCGACTCGACTTATTACGACATTAAAAAGAAAACATCGGACATTGAAACAATCGACAGTAAAAATATGAAATACAAGAATTTATTACTGTGCCCGTTATCGGTCTAGACTTAATACATGTAAAGATAAATATCTTTAAGTCGAAAGATTTATCCCTCGGTTCTCGTTCCGTTGATTCAAGTAAACGTTTGTAAAAATGCACGTGGGTGATTTTTAAATCAGAATATTTGATTTAAATAAATATGGAATTATAAAATAAAAATAATTTTATAATTTCGAATAAGTACCAACAATGATTAAAATAATGAATACGAGTAAAATAATTACCAGGAAAATACGAGATCTCACAGTCTTCCCCCCTAAAGGAAATCTGGTCCCTCAGAGTTTAACTGGAGATGGAAGAAGAAGACGAGAACAGATAGAGATACTTAGTCTTGAACTGGTCTTCACTTCCCAAGTGAACTCAGCACCCCGACGTGAATCCCAACGAACTTTAACGATAGGAATCCAATTACGTTTCAGCTTCTTGATTTGGCGATCCACGATCTCTATCGATTCTTCAATGAAGTACATTTTCTCGTCCACCCTTATTTCTTCTAACGGTATCTGAACATCTGATTCGGCTAGACATTTCTTAAGATTGGAAACGTGAAATACGTCGTGAACACAACTTAACTCCTGGGGTAACTTCAGTCGATAGGCTACCGAACCAATACGCTCGACGATCTCGAATGGTCCTACAAAACGTGGCGTAAGTTTTCCTCTTTTACCAAACCTCACAATATCCTTCCATGGAGATACTCGTAACAGCACACGGTCTCCGACTTGAAACTCAAGAGGTCTGCATCTTTTGTCTGTAGTTTCTAAAACTAATTCAGGCCCTATCAGTTGACTTTCACCTACTTCGTTCCATGTCACTGACGATCTGCACTTACGTCCGTATAAAGCCTCGAATGGTGAACACTTGAAACTTTTATGATAACTATTGTTATAGGAGAATTCGACTAAAGGTATATGAGTGTCCCAGCTACCACCAAAATCTATAACACATGCTCGCAGCATGTCTTCCAGAGTCTGAATAGTGTGTTCACTTTGCCCATCCGTTTCTGGGTGATATGTTGTACTCATTAATACTTGCGTACCCAACGCCTTTTGAAGTGCTTTCCAGAAATGTGACGCAAAACGACCATCCCTATCAGAAATAATTGATATTGGCACTCCGTGCTTTACAACAATCTCATTGATGTAGATTCGAGCCAATCTATCAGTATTATAATCCTCACGAATAGGAAGGAAATGAGCAGATTTGGTTAATCTATCAACAATTACCCAAATTGCATCAAAACCACCATTGCTTCTAGGCAGCTTTGTGACTAAGTCCATTGTAATCTTTTCCCATTTCCATTCTAGGACTTCTGGTTATTGTAAAAGACCTGAGGGTTTCTGATGTACTGCTTTAATCTTTAAACAAGTCAGACACTTGTTAACGTATTCTGCTATGTCCTTTTTCATACTTGGCCACTAGTAAATATCCCTTAAATCGTAGTACATCTTATCTGCACCAGGGTGAATCGAATATCTTGAAGCGTGAGCTTCGTCCATTATTACCTTTCGTAATTCTCCAACAAATGGAATCCATAATCGTCCATCAAAGTAAATTGTTCCATCATCTTTCCTTTCAAACTGAGCATCTAATCCTCATAGCAATTCTGCTGGAGTCTTAAAGTCCTTTGCAGCTTCTTGTTGTGCTTCTAAAATCTTATCCTTGAGGCTAGATTGAATGGTTATGCTCATAGTACGCACTCTCCTAGGTTTAAGTCTTTCCTTTCGACTTAGGGCATCAGCTACAACATTAGCCTTTCCTGGGTGATACTTAATTTCACATTCATAGTCGCTAAGAAGTTCTAACCAACGTCTTTGTCGCATGTTCAAGTCCTTTTGGTTAAAGATATACTGGAGACTCTTATGATCAGTGTATATCACACTTTTCGTCCCATAAAGATAATGTCTCCATATTTTCAAGGCGAAAACTACTGCACCTAACTCCAAATCGTGAGTAGTATAGTTCTGTTCATGGGTTTTAAGTTGTCTGGAGGCATAAGCAATCACTTTTCCTCGTTGCATTAAGACACACCCAAAACCTTGGTAGGATGCATCACAATAAACAACAAAATCATCCGGTCCGTCAGGAAGTGTTAACACTGGAGCATTACACAATTGTCCTTTAATAAGCAAAAGGCTTGCTCTTTCTCTTCATTCCAAATGTATTCCTTTTTCTTTTGTGTAAGCAGGGTTAAAGGCTTAACAATCTTGGAGAAATTTTCGATGAATCTATGATAATATCCGGCTAACCCGAGAAATGAACGGACCTCAGTAGGCGATTTAGGAGATTTCCAATTCTTAACTGCTTCAACTTTACTAGGATCCACGTGTATACCATCCTGATTTACCACGTGTCCTAAAAACTGAACCTCTTTCAACCAAAATTCACACTTAGAGAATTTGGCATACAGCTTTTCTTTCTCCAAAAGACTTAAGATTATTCTAAGATGATTTTCATGTTCTTTTTCTGATTTCGAGTAAATGAGGATGTCGTCAATAAAGACTATGACAAACTTATCAAGATAGGGTTTTCAGACACGGTTCATTAGATCCATAAAAACGGAAGGAGCATTGGTAAGACCGAATGGCATAATGTTAAATTCAAAGTGACCATAACGGGTTCTAAATGCGGTTTTGGAGATGTCACTTTCATGCACTCTTAACTGATGATAACCTGAACGAAGATCTATCTTGGAAAAGTAGCACGCACCTTGCAGTTCGTCAAATAAGTCGTCTATACGAGGGAGAGGGTAACGATTCTTGATTGTCAGCTTATTTAATTCCATGTAGTCAATACACATTCTCATTACACCATCCTTTTTCTTAACAAAGAGCATAAGCGCTCCCCACGGCGAATGACTCGGTCTGATGAAACCTTTCTCTTGTAATTCTTTGAGCTGATTCGATAATTCATTCATCTCAGACAGGGCTAGACGATAAGGCGATTTGGCAACAGGCAGTGCACCCGGAAGAAGATCGATACGGAATTCAACTTCACGCACAGGAGGTAATCCCGGCAAGTCGTCTGGGAAAACTCCAGGAAATTCACAAACGATACAAATATCATCAAGCTTTTTCTGATCAGCCTTGATAGAAAGAAGAGAATTCGGATTGTCATCCGGATTCTCACCGCGAAGTTCTAAGATTTTACCCGAAGAAAGAGGAATACGCAAGATTCGCTCAGAACAAACAATGACAGCATGATGAGACGCTAACCAATCCATACCAATAATAACATCAAAATTGCCGAGACGCGTCGGTAAAAGATCAATTAAAAACAAATGACCAAGCAAATCAAGGGTACAGCCACGCAAGACTGTATTAGTACTAACAATCTTACCGTCTGCTAATTCTACTTCATAACTAGTGTCTAAAGCAGAAGGAGTAATATCAATGAAAGGAGTGAAAGCAGAAGACACGAAACTCTTCTCAGCACCGGAATCAAATAAAACGCTAACATAGTGATCATTAAGAATATACGTACCCGTGACCACCTGAGGATTTTGCTGAGCGTTATTTCCCACATGATACACTCTACCTCGAGCTCTATCGTTCTGTGGATCCTTAGTATTTGGACACTTATACTGGATATGACCTTTTTCACCACAACTATAGCACACTGGGTTGCAGTTTCCTTCCTTATGGCCAAACCTATTACAAACTGTACATCTAGCAGGACACATACCGACAGGGTGATGCCAATTACATCGATCACACTTAGGCTGGTTACCAGTATAACTTCGTCTGCCAGCAGAAGTAACAGGAGCAATAGGAGCAGCAAGAGTAACAGGAGCAGCTGGAGTAGCAGGAACAGCAGTAGCAGCAGGAATAGCTGGAGCAGCCGCATACATGGTTGCTGTCTCTTGTGTCTTGTTGGCTTGTCGGTTATTGTTCTTGTTGGAGTTTCTATTGTTGCCTCGGTTGTTGTTATGGTTATTGCCCTGATTGTTTCCTTGATTGCTTCCTTTATTATCCTCCCATTTCTGTTTGTTATCAGCATCTAACTTAGCAGCTTTACCTTCTACAGACTGCTCGACCAATTCACGAGCCATGTTCACTGCTTCATGTATGGAAGAAGGTTTTAATGAAGTAATGTGTCCTTTAATCCTTTCAGGAAAGCCCTTGACATACCTTTTTATTTTCTTCTTCTCATCTGGAACCAGTTCAGGACACATTAAGGCCAACTCATGAAACCTATTAGTGTAGGCTTCAATATCATCATTCTTCATTTGTAAGTTCCATAGCTCGTGTTTCATCCGAGCTATCTCTGTCTCAGGGCAGTACTCAGTAGTCATCATTGTTTTGAACTCGCTCCAAGGGATTTGGTTTGCATTATCAAGACCTAAGGTTTTAATATTTCCATTCTACCAGGTAAGTGCTATACCTTCCAAAGTACTAGCAGCATAAATTACCTTATCCTCTTTAGCACACTTTCAATTTCCAAATACTTGCTCCATCTTTTCAAACCATCATGTCAAACCAACGACACCTTCGGTCCCTTTGAAGAAATGGGGTTTTCCAGACATGAAGGTCTTGTGTGAACCTCCTTTTGTGCTTGAAGAACTTTCAGCTTTAGTTTGAGTCTCTCGGCTCTTTTCGTATTCGGCAACAGCTTTCTTTACCCTTTTTGCAATAACTCTCCCCATAGTAGCCCGGCGGGATCTCCTGGGTCCATCAGCTCTACGAATTCTGGTAGGCGGCATGTTCCTGTCAACAACACAATACAAAATTCAACGTAAACTTGTATAAGTATGCTATTTCAAGATTGATGAAATGGAGAAAATAGAATAAGAAGAGATTTTAGGTATGCATAACTGATTGTCAACAAGGAATGCAACACTAAGGAGTGGAATATATATATAATATTAAGCAAGAGGGGTTTGGAAGGAGGTAATACGTATCATAATGAAACCAATGTAATATTTCAAATGAAATCAAGGTATGAAATATTATAACAATAATTAAGGTAAACAATAAGGATTAGAGAGTTACCCGCGCAGATATTGAACAACATTGGCAGAATCTGTGTTTGACACTTGTAAAGCATGAAATATCCTGATATTTAGTTATAGACCAAGTTTTGAAAATGACTCAGTTCTCTATAACCATCGATCTGATACCAATCTGTGAGACCCCTAGAATCTGACATGGAACAATTAGGCAACGAGGGGATCACACATCAAGGTACAAGTAACAATGAGTTATAAATGACAGAAAAAATGACGTAATAGAAGACATATATATTACATCACATTATATCAGAGTTTAGAAACATCGGTCCCACAAGTTTTAAAACATAATAAAGTACCATAACATCATAGTTTAAAGTTTTAAGATAACAAAAGATCAGCAGAAGACTTTAACAACATCATTTATAACAAAATTATAACATATCACAACACAGATCTTTCCAAGCTGCCAACATCATGCGGTACCTCGTCCAAGCCCATTAAGTAGTATTACCTGAGATTAAAACATGTAAACCCGTCAACAAAAAGTTGAGTGATATTCATAGGTTTAGAAAACTAATTAATGGAACACAATATGCTTTGTAAAAACAAGTACTGGGGGGGATGACTATGTACATTCTCCATAGTCATGATATATTATTGCTATTTAGTTCATGAACCAAAGCTTAACTTAGTGTAAGTTCCTCTAGTGAGTATCCAGCCTAATACTCAAGTATAAACAAATGTAAGTGCGTCAAAGTAATCGGGACGGGGATAGTCAATCCCGATGGATCCACCCACAACATTCGTGCTTCGCGCAATGCACACCGGATAATTAACAGTTCATGATCAGGAGAGGAAACTTAAGGCTAGCGACTAAAGTCAATAATATCAATGAATTCATCTGGCAGCATACAGTTTTGGATAGCATACAGTTTAAAAGATTGTGTTCCAACATGTTAATCTCACCCCGTGTTTTGAAACAATGAACAAGTAGCTATAGGGGCTATGAACTCACCTTAGCTATACGGTGAAATCAACACGAAACTGGAGGGCTCAGTAGAAACAAAAGAAAATCAAGCAACGTTAAGTCATCCGAGACCTACGATAATGGGACGCGAAAGTTTAGAAGACACGAAATAAATGTTTATAAAAACACTTGAATTAAATGAATACATAATAAAATTATGACATATGAGAAAACCAAGCAAGGGGTACTTCTAGACTCCATTTAAAAATATACTTTTATTAGACAATGCTCTAGATAAAAACTGTCAGCACATACCAAATGTGCGGGCTGATTTACCTCACTTACACACGTCAAATGTTTATGGTACTAACTGAGAAGCTCACTTAACATCTATAGAAAGACATTTAAAAAGCTCGTCAAACGTTTTTACTTCTAAGACTCACTGCTCGACACATCTTCGGGTTACAAAATCTGGACAGATTTACGTCTTTGACTCGTAAAACCATTTTGACCTTTCTAAACAATACCATTTATAAAACCGACACTTGAGTTTGATAATAGACTCACAACCAAAGTTTATAGTCCAAAAACAGCCTTTGAAAAATTTTAAAACTCAACTTATAGTCCTCGAGATTCGATCCAAATATCGACAACAAATTCTAGATTGTGTCGATACTCGTCTCCCGGTACACTAATAATCAAACTAACGTCATTTCCAACTCGTTTGGAGTTGGAAGCTCTACTTTATATCAAATCGAAGCTAAGAAAAATATCTACAGCCCTATCTTATTTGTTTAATAATAAAACAAGTTTAAGTTACACAAAACCTTCCTCAACTTTATGCCTAAAATTGGCACTTTAAAAATCATATCAAATGATGTTTACAACAAAATCTAATCATTTTTCCACTTATAAAATCATCCTAATATCATCCTTAAACATCCTAAACCCTTGCATGCATCAAAATCAAAAGATCAAAATCAAAACTTTAGACTTTTAAACATCAAAACCATAGAATTTAACCATGATCATGCTAAAAATAATGATCAAACACATAAAAATCATCAAAACTTCAAAAGTGGTTGCATGTGTACAAATTTTGCACCATTGGAATCACCTTACAAAATTAGGAAGTGGTCTTTAATTAGTTTTGGATTGATCAAGGTGGATGATGAAGAAATTATGGTGTTTTTGGGATGAGGCTCACGGCTAGGGGAAGAAGAAAGGGCGAGGTGGGTTTTTTTTGTTTAATATGTGTTAGTGAAAGTGAAATGTTTGTTTTATATATAGTTAGTTAAGTGGAGGACTAAACATGTCACTTTTGAAACTTTAGGACCACAAAATAAATACTTTGTTAAAAAGTGGGAAATGACTATTAGTCAATTTTATAAATATTTACGGGGTTCGGGTTTCATAAAAATACTTTCTCAAAAGTTAAAACGCACCCAAAATAAGATAATATCGACTCCCGACTCGACTTATCACGACATTAAAAAGAAAACATCAAAAACATCGAACATTGAAACAATCGACAGTAAAATATGAAATACAAGAATTTATTACTGTGCCCGTTATCGGTCTAGACTTAATACATGTAAAGATAAATATCTTTAAGTCGAAATATTTAGCCCTCGGTTATCGTTCCGTTGATTCAAGTAAACGTTTGTAAAAATGCACGTGGGTGATTTTTAAATCAGAATATTTGATTTAAATAAATATGGAATTATAAAATAAAAATAATTTTATAATTTCGAATAAGTACCAACAATAATTAAAATAATGAACCCGAGTATAATAATTACCAGGAAAATACGAGATCTCACAATCTTCCTGTTGTTAATAGTGTTCTTATTAATTGGTGTGGGTTTATCTAGGGTTTTATAGTTGTAGGGTCTTTTTTTTATCATTGTAAGGTTCGACTAAGTTTGTTTCAGTTATTCAATCTTTACGTCTGGTTTTATCCCTTGATTGTTGTTCGGGATCTCATTATTTCGTGTTTATTGTTTGATCGATTAGATGTTGGTTGTTGGTTTTGTTCGTAAGTTTTCAATAAGCCTTTAGGGTTTTTGGTTTTTTTCCACGAAACGTGCTCATGGCTGTTTGATTTCTGACTTTTTGAGTGCATGTAGTGAGAATGTAGACTAGTATTTTGGATGCTGGATTGGGGGTGAGTCTTCAAAGTGTTTAGTTTGAGGGTGATCATGTTAGTTTAAATGTTGTGGGCATAGCTAATACTATTAGTGCGACACTATTAGTTGGTGTTCATGTTTCTAGTGATTTAGGTATGATGAATGTTGGTAAACAGCAAACGCAGAGCTGGTCCCTTGATCCTAAAGAGGGAGGGCGTCTTTTGCTAATTTGTTTATTGATGAGACTGTATTTATACATAGTCTCATCGTCCAAATCGGGCTTAAAACGCTTAAAATGTCATCAAAAATACCCATATATGTGCTTGTGTTTGTTCATTGTGTATTTTAGGTATGGATATCGTGAATTCACCAAAAGATTGCAAGAATAGAGCAAAAACGAACACGAGAAACGAAGCCGCACAAAGAACCAAGCCCGAATCATGAATTTCCTTTGAAGTCCTTGAAGTTTGAAGATTTAGCAAGAATGGTCCCTCAACTTTTGAAGACTTGTCACTTTTGACCCTTGTAAATCTCTATTATTACAAGATTGGTCCTTAAGTTTCAAGAAAATACTATTTATGCCCTTGAAGAATGCATTAAATGCATAAAATACCCTTGTGAATGTGTTTTATAAAGTTTGGTGGCCAAAATGGAAAGTTTTAAACTTCTTTTACAAAGGATAATTGAGTTAATGGCTGATAAGACTTATTGTGAAGATATTTTGGAAGACAGGGGGTCACTTTTGCCAATTACCAAACCCAAACCCAATCCCTACCCAGTCTGAGCCCACTTGCACCACCATAAGCCCAAACCTTAAACCTTTACCCGACCCACTAGCCCAGGTCAAACCCTCCAGTCAACAAGTACCCACTAACCCCAACTTTTTAAACGTATTTAATATAATTAAAATACGGGGGAAACATATCCTGTTACCTAATCCTCCCCTAATCCCCAGCCATAAACCCTAATTCCCCTACCCTTAATTACCCAATAATTCAACCCCATCTCCTCCGGATTTACAATTAATCTCACTTAAAACATAACCCCACCTTAAACCCCTTTACCTCGTGACCACATGAGGCCCTACCCATGTCCCCTGCTCCTCCATAATTGGCAAAAAGGGAATCCTACAGCTATTTAACGTTACCAAACGCGTTCCTTGGTCCCAAAGTATGATTTTAACGGACAAGATCAAAAATCCAGCCTGGCAAACATCTCAGAAATCACATGATAGATTTTGACCAAGAAAAGTCAGCAAATTTCAAATTCTCAAGGGCAATTTTGGAAGACAGCTTGTTAGGGTTTAGCTTGTTAATTTATTTGTATTATTTTATTCAAGGTACTAGAAGAATCAGTAGGGTAGTATAAAATGGGACGGATTGTGTCCCATTTGCCTTGTTCCAGTCTTTATGTAATTTTCTAAACTTATTAATGAAAATGAAATGTTTTTAAATTTGCATATAACTGAGTTCCTTCTATTTGTTTTCTAGTTTAATTGATAATTAGTTTAGAAAGATTTCAAGTTTGTAGTTTATAAACAAGTTTTCAGAAAATCGTTTTTTTTAAGTTCTTGGAAAACTTTTTAACTTGAAATCAATTAAAAAGGATTGAAGTGAAAGTGGAGGTTCTTTTTGAGTGATTTCATAAGTTGGTTACTAGTTTTTTTAGAAGTTCCAAAAAGATTTCATGAAAAATCTGTTTTCATTTTTTTAGCTTAAGCAATAAGCTATAGCAGCTTATTCAATAAGCCTGTTTATAGCTTATTTGTTGCCCACAGGTCACTATTTGTGTCTCTCTTGTTTTCTTGGCAGGTTACAACAGCAAGGAACCAATTCCACCATTTCCATCCCATTTCTCATTTTGAAGACATATTGGGTGTTGACTGGATAGTCAACACCAGCTTTTCTCTACTTCAGCACACTTCCCATAAGCTCTCATTAAGCTCAAAAAAGTGATTAAGGAAGGCATCAGCTATGAAATCAGGCTTGAACCCCTTTTACATATTTTTCTGAAATTTTATGTGAATTATGTGATTTGTGAGAAAGTTCTTGTTTTATGTGTTATATGTTGCTTATTCATGTTTATTCAAGTTATTATGCATGTTATCACTGATTTGGATTAGTTTAGTTTAGGTTTGTATGCTTTAGCTTAGTTATATTAGTGTTAGCAGAATTAAAGGTGTGTTTGGTTTTGCAGATTAAGCTAGGAATTTGTGAGATTTGTGGTTTAAAATCAGTCTATAAACACGTAGGTTGATAGTCTGTGTAGTTCTAAGTACTAAAGGTTTGGCTTAGAAAAGGATTAAATCAGATTTGCATGCTCAAACTTGGTAAACATTGGCTAAAATCAGCAAATCGTGTTAACTGCCTGTTTAGCTAAATATTGACCACCATTTTTTGTTGCATGCTAGATTTGGATAGTATCTAGGGGTTAGAATTAGTTAGGTGTGATTTGGTTTAGCATTGTGATAGTTAACAAGTTTTAAAAATCGGTTTTGTGCACTTAGAGTAGTCAACTGCCCCCCACAGCCCCCCAAACCATATCAGTAACTGCTATTTGCCTATTTTTGTGTTTTTTTGTATTGTGCTTGTGTGTTATTTGCTTAAAACTGACTCCCCACACTTCCATGAGTGTGGGGGTGCCTTTGTTGCTATCCAATTCCAAGTAATAAGCTATCCACAAGCAAATCAGTCCACAGTCCCGTTTTTTTTACACTACCAGTGGGAACTAGTTCCCACTGTCTTTGTTAGCTAGTTTCCCCTGCTGGGTAAAAGACAAAAACAGCAACAAGTCAACATCAGTTTCCTTTCTTTTTTGTCTTTAGTGCACCAAAATAGGAGTTAGGTTTTCATTCTTTTTTTCAATATTTTTCTTTTTTTAATTCTTGATTTTTTAGTATAATTAATTTTTATTTTACTGTTCATTTTCTATTTTTTTATATTTAAGTGCATTTTTAATTACTTTTAATTAGGCTGTTTTTGGCATTTAGTGCCAAAAAGTAATATTTTTATGTTTTAAAATTTTTCCTAGACTTAGAATAATATTTTTAAGATTTTTAGTCAAAAAGCTTTTTACTGTTCACTTTTTTTAATCATTTTTTATAATTAAATTAGTTTAATTAGGGTTTAATTAATAAACTGTTTTGTCTTTTAGTGAAAAATTTTACACTTTTCAAACTTTTTCATTTTTCTACTGTTCATTAGGATAATTTAGGATTTTTAAAATTGTCAAATTAATTTTGGCATTATTTTATTATTTTTAATCATTATTTTAGTTTTAAATAGTTTAAAAATAGTTTTAAGTCATTTAAAAATAGAAAAATAGTTTTAAAAATTTAAGAAAAATAGTTTTTAGTCTTTAAATAATATAAGTTAGTTATTAGTTCAATAATTTAATATTTTGGGCATTTTGTTAATTATATTTAATTTTTGGGCTTTAATTAGCATTAAAAATTGAATATTTAATTAATTAAAGGTTTAAAATATATTTGTTGGATTTTTATTCTTATTTATATTATTTAAGACTTAGTTTAATATTTTAATTAATTTTTAGGTTTAATTTTAATTTCGTCACGTTTTACGTATTTACGTTCGCGTTTTACGTCATTCGTCGTAGTTTAATCGTAGTTATAGCTCGTCTTTACTTTTTCCCTTCCAACCAAAAACGTCACTAATCCAAACATTGTTATTTTATATTTTGGCACATTAATACACACACCTCCTTCGAGAACGAACTTGGAATTTATTCGGTTTTACGGTTTTTAATTAAATCGTACTACTTAATACTTGCCGCACTTATACGTTCTTTTTCCTAAAAGACGTATTTACACAAATATCATTTGGCGCCGCTGCCGGGGAGGTGTTTGTGTGCCATTATTATTAGTATCGTGTTTGTGTGAGTAGTGCGTTTTTGCTTTTCAATTTTTGAAAAGCGTGAATATCGTACATACTCATTTTTGTTATTTTTCCTTATTATATTATAGTATCCAAATAAATCGTGTTTAATTTTCCTAAATTAAACACACAAAACAATCTTTACTATATTGTAGATATATTGGTTTTCGTTTTTATTGTGAATATATTATTACTATACTGTACTACGTAAGAACAAATAAATATACAAGTACTCCAAATACGTGAGAAATCACAACCTTGATTCGGGATTTCATCACTCGATCATTGTATTCGAATCCAAAGCAAAAGTTTAAAGGCAAAATAGATAAATACTTTCGTGAGGCTTAATTTCAATTAACACAAACTATAAGGTGGGTATAAGGCGGTTGTATTTCACGACCTAAAGGAAAAAGGCTCTTAAGTGCTTCGCGCCGCCTCGTTTCCTCCGCTTGCTTGTGCGTGTTTTGAGAAAGAGGGCTAATCGAGGGTTTGCCGCCCAAGTATTATCTACGTATATTATATTTGCTTGTGTTTAGATTAAAACCTCTTGAACGTTTTGGTGTTCCATCAACGTTCTAAAGTCATCGAGAACGTTCACTCCACGTGATCGTTTTCATTCTTTGAGGCTCCTTTAATCGAGAAAGTCGATTCGAGGGGAGATTTGTAGATTTGTGTCTACGTAATACATTCAAAAATCCAAAAAAATTAAAAAAAACCAATCAAAAACCAAAAAAATTGAAAAAAAAATCGAAAAACCGCAAAAAGAATCTTCTTTGCTACCACCCATTCTACGCTTAGTGCATGCGCACTCGATCGAAGGATTATTCCAATTCTAGCGAAGCTTCGAATCGACGCAATTGTAATCGAAGGAATCGACGACGTAGACGAGAATTAGAAACCGACGTTCCTAATATCGTTGTTGAAGAAACCGTAGAGGAGATGGCCGACAATCGTTCGATGATGGAATTGCTCCAAGCGCCCACCGAGGGTTATGGAAACGCGATCGTAATTCCCGCTATCGAAGTGGAGAATTTTGAGATAAAGAGCGGAATGCTTTCGTTGATCCAAGCTACAAAGTTTCGAGGTCGTGAAGCCGATAATCCTCACGACCATATTCGGAATTTTGATCGTCTTTTAGCCACAAGCAAGTTTAAGAACGTCGACACCGATGTCGTCAAGCTTATGCTTTTTCCGTACTCGCTCGATGGTGCCGCCAAGGATTGGTACGAGAAAGAGCCACCTAATTCGATAACTACGTGGAAGGATCTCGTTTCCAAGTTCGTTAATTATTTTTTCCCACCGTCTAAGACGACGTTTTTCAAGAATGAAATTACGAAATTTGAGCAAAAATCGAATGAATCTTTTAGAGACGCGTGGGATCGTTTTAAGGAATTTCTTAGGCAATGTCCTCACCATGGTTTTTCCGAGTTGCACCAAATCGATACGTTTTACAACGGTCTTAATTTTCACGAACAAGACTCGTTGAATTCCGCCGCCGGTGGCAACTTTTTGTGTAAAACTCCGAGAGAAGCTTTGATAATTATCGAGAACCGATCCAAGGTTTACCAACTCCGCAACGCACCGAGTGTTGCCAATGTCGCCAATGTTAGTAGTTCTAATCGCGACATTGAGAGAGTTGATGCAAAAGTCGACAAGCTTACGAATGTGTTCACGTCTTATCTCATTGAGATGCAAAAGAAAGACGCTCCCGCTACGGTGAAAGCGGTTGAGGTTTCGTGTACATTTTGTGGTGGACCTCATAATTATTACGAGTGTGCGGCTACGGACGGCCAAACGTCGAATGTGAGTGCGTTAAATGGAAACAACAATTTTTCAAATCAAAATAACGCGGGTCCATCACAACAAGGCAATTATAACCAAGGCAACAATTTTCAAAATCGAAACAATTTTCAAGGAAATAATCAACAAGGAAATTTTTCGAATTAAAATCAAGGAGGTTATAATCAAGGTCGTAATATAACTTGGCAAAATCGAGATAACAATCAAGGAAATAATTTTTCAAGTGGGAATCAAAACAATTTTCAAAGAAACAATCAAAACCAAGGGAACTTTAATTCAAATCAAAATAGTTCGTCAAACGATTTTCAAAATTACATGAAAACGAATGAGGCTAATATGAGACGATTAGAGGGAGAAATTGGTACTTTGAAAAACGACTTTACAAATACTTTGAAATTGCAAAACACGAAGATTGAGCAAGGGCAAATTGATATAAAAAAGATGTTTTCGGCCATAATGAACAAAGCCTCGGGTTCGTCATCAAATTCATTACCTAGTGACACCGTTGCTAATCCGAAAGAACAATGTAAAGCCGCCTCGTCTCGTGAGAAAGGTCGTGTGATTACCCCCAACCTTGAAGGATTCCGTGTTGTTTATCCCTCTCAACCTCGACTTCTAAGACGTCTTCTTGTTCTAAAGTCGAGGGGGTGAACGTGGCGACCAAGGAAAGGAGTGCACATCCTCGTGTACCTCAAATTCCATCCACGGTTCAAAAAGAGAGCTTTGTCGACCTTACCAAAGTAATCCTTGAAGAAACTTGTGCATCGATCCTTCTTAAAAAACCCAAAAGGCGTATGCCGAGAAAGGAAAAGGATCCGGGCCAATTTCTACTACCTTGTGATTTTTCCGAGATTGAGGGATGTTTAGCCCTTGCCGATTTAGGTGCTAGCATCAATCTTATGCCTCATTCTCTATGGAAATTGATGAGATTGCCTTCGCTTACCCCCACGAACATGACAATCGAGCTTTCAAATTGTACTCCACTTATACCAATTGGAATAGCCGAGGATGTCTATGTTAGGATTGGAAAGTTTGTTTTTCCCGCGGATTTCGTTATATCCGATTACGAGTGTGACCCTAAATGTCCCATTATTTTAGGCCGACCATTCTTATCGACGGCTCGAACCGTAATCGACGTTCACGAGGGGAGACTTACTATGAGATATGGGGATGAGAAAATAGACTTTTTTGCTAGAAAATCCCAAGGATTTTATGAGAATGAAAAAACCGAGGTTTCCAAACCTAATGATTCAAATTCTAATGATTTCAAAATGTTTACTTTAGCGGAAAGAATGCATGTTTTGAAAGAATTAAGAAAAACGGTTTTAAGGATGATGATTTTAATGATAAAGAATACGTGTACCTAATTCAAAAGGGTATGTGTAAATACATGGATGAAAACTCACTTTGGGATGTTTTTAGCGAAACAAGTGAAACACCAATTCCGAAGGGTGACGTTAATGCCATCACGACAATGACCAAAATGGATTCGTCTTCACCACCTTCGAAGGACCACGTCTTTGAGGCTTCAACTTCTAACTCCATCGAAGTGCCTCCTTTGCCTAGCCCAACACCCGTTGAGGCTAAAGGGTTTATCGACATCGATCCTCTCGTCTTAGAAAAGTCACCTAAGCGTAGCCCTAGTGCTTGTAAGTCCATGGTTGTGAGTGCTCACATCGACTCTTTCTTTGACGATGACGATGGCGATTTTGCCGAGCTTGATCACGTACTTCGACATCCACATGCTATTTTTGATTCTCCTAAGAAGAAACATGTGAAGTACGATGATTATGAGTTTGATCCCGAGATTGAGGAAATCATTGAACAAGAGCTAGCTCTTATGCCTCCACTCCCACCTACGAGTGAGGTTGATCTTTCCAAAATCGAGGATGAACTAAATGAGTTGGAACGTCTTATTTTCGATGACGAACCAACTCATGTAACCACTAAAAATCCCATTCTCGAGGAGTTACCTAATCAACACTCCTCATTTGAGAATGACGTTTACCACATTCGTGAGGATCTAACTTATCAACGATCCCCACAAAAGAATGATGGTTTTGTGCTTGATCGTGATCTTTTCGAGAGAGTTTCTAAAATACTCAAGGAGGGGAATGACAAACCATGGTTCGACAAGCCTATCTTTGATGAAGAAATCGATGAGATCGACGTTCATGAGGATGACGAGTATGTAGACCCCGAGGGGGCGGTGTTCTTTATTGACAAACGTTTTGAGAACTTATATAATCCGCCACCCCCTCCCGCCAAAGACTTAAATGTGAGAATTTTTAGCGCGACTAATTTTGAATTTGACACGCCAAATATTTTCGACATCATTAAATCGGGTTTTCATAAAGAGTTTAAACATGATGAAAAAGGAAAGGATTTTAAAAATGCTTTAAATGATTTTTCTACATTGCTAACTCCGTCATCACATCGTTATATGAGTGCTACCACCTCGTCTACTCCTTTTGACGACGGTTGGTGTGGTCTTAGTGTGGGGGAAGCCCCAAATGTTCCTTCACACTTTACCACCGAGGACGAGATTTACGATCCCGGAATTGCTTGTAAAGGGAAATCTCGGTCTTCCACCGATGCAATAAATGGAAATCGTATCTATTTGCTTGGTGTGAGTCTACCTCGAGTAGCTCATATGTTTGACTTACCCATTGCCCCACCTTTCTACTTCTTATCTCTTTTCTTCTACCCCATTGGGGTTTGTGTTGAAGTAGTGTTGTTTCGTCTTTCATCTGAAAACGAAGACGCTATCTTTGACCCCGGTATACGTTTATCGGGTTTTTAAAGTACTACACGTACATTTGGGCATTTCTCATCATGTAAGCCCCACCAAAAATGACCATACCGAGAAATAATCACATTTATGGGGATTCGAGTCGAGCTTTTGACTCGGTTATCAAAAACAAGGTGCCTCGTGGGGGATTCTCATGCTTATCCTTGTACATATTATCGCTTTCTTAGTTAATGTAACGAGGGGACTTGTGCTCTTCCAACCTTTGTTCCGTGGTTGTTTGTGATTGTGATTTATTAGGTTCATCGTCATCATCGAAGCCTCTCGTGTTCGTTTTATGGATCACTCGAGCTTTGATCGTTGCCTTTGGAGATTCCGATATCTGATGATATCCTTTTATGTTCTAACGTTTATCTTATTAGCATAATTCTTAAACGGCTTTTAGGTTATTCGTTTTACCCTTTCCATGCTCGAGATTAAGCATTCGACTTCGTCTCTAGTATGGGGGTGTTTACACCCCTAGACTCGAAACATTGAGAACAATGTTTAGTTTTAGTATGGGGGGTGAGTAGATACTTCACCTTGCTTACGTCAACACGCAATCCAATATTCATCTTTTTGTTATCGTTTTGTTGCAAAATAAGGCTAAAAATGGCCAAATTTTAAAATTTTTCTTGTTTTTTATAAGTGTTTAAGACACGAATGTAGGTTTTCCGATGGTGAGAATAAGAGTAATTTTTGACTCGACTGTGCGTGTTGAGCACTTAGCTTCGATTCCTTAACTTTTTAGGCTAAGTCTCTTAAATGAGGACGAGAAATGATAGAGTTATTTATAAGTCTCGTAATCGTCACGATCTCATGTGTAGTAATTATTAGCTTATTCTCCCAACGCTTTTGCATAATAAATTGTTAATAAATATTGATTTGGCGGTTTAGTCACTATTGTTGGGTTTCTAATTTGTTTTGGTAGCTTCCATGTAATTAAATTGGGAAAACATTAAGGTATCGCCAGCGTCACGGTTTTGAAGTATTGGCACCCGAATAATCGAAAGCTTCACCTAATAATAAGATTTCAAGTGCTCACCTAAATTAAGCAAAAATTTGAAGCTCTCAAGGCCGAAAAATCTATGCCCAAATTGAAAGTGAATCAAGCATTAATCTTCGAAGCTTTAAAGATCCAAAATTCGCTTTAGCGTGAGGATATACGTCTTTGGCTAATAAAACCACCGATGAGGCGGATAATAAAAGGCAAGGCAAGACCGAAGTCATAATAAAAGCTTCATGGCGAAGTTGAATAAAAGATGGAGGTAAACCAAAGATAATAAGTCCCTTCCGTTAGGGGGCGTATAAAAGTCTTGGTAATAAGTCTCATGTTCAAAACCGTTATAAAACCGTGTTTATCGATCCTTCTTGTTGACTTAATTTTTTGACATCGTTGTCTATTGGGATGAATTATTGATTTGATGATTTTGGTTACACCGTTAAGTTTCTATTTTTAGACTTAATCTCTATTTACGCATAAGTCGATGATGTATCCTCGTGATCATTAAGACATAATAAAATATAAGAGATACCAATTAGGAATAAGGGAGTTTAGGTTCGTAATTAACACTCATGAGATGTGTTCGTGTTGCTAACTTATAATAACAATGATCTCGTTACACGCTTAGCATGGAATTGGGTGAAAATCGAGGACGACGAAATTATTTCTAACGAAGCATTCACGTGTTCTTGTTCTATGATCCTAAAAGTCACATTCTCGTGATGAAAACAATACATTATGTCTAAAACACGTGTAGTAGTTTATTTAATTTATGTCTTGAATAAATGTCATCAGAAAATGAATTTTGGAAGTGCTACGATACTTAATTCTAGCATTGCGTGGGGACACGGCAATGGTTTAGTATGGGGGAGTGATGAGACTGTATTTATACATAGTCTCATCGTCCAAATCGGGCTTAAAACGCTTAAAATGTCATCAAAAATACCCATATATGTGCTTGTGTTTGTTCATTGTGTATTTTAGGTATGGATATCGTGAATTCACCAAAAGATTGCAAGAATAGAGCAAAAACGAACACGGGAAACGAAGCCGCACAAAGAACCAAGCCCGAATCATGAATTTCCTTTGAAGTCCTTGAAGTTTGAAGATTTGGCAAGAATGGTCCCTCAACTTTTGAAGACTTGTCACTTTTGACCCTTGTAAATCTCTATTATTACAAGATTGGTCCTTAAGTTTCAAGAAAATACCATTTATGCTCTTGAAGAATGCATTAAATGCATAAAATACCCTTGTGAATGTGTTTTATAAAGTTTGGTGGCCAAAATGGAAAGTTTTAAACTTCTTTTACAATGGATAATTGAGTTAATGGCTGATAAGACTTATTGTGAAGATATTTTGGAAGACAGGGGGTCACTTTTGCCAATTACCAAACCCAAACCCAAACCCAATCCCTACCCGGTCTGAGCCCACTTACACCACCATAAGCCCAAACCTTAAACCTTTACCCGGCCCACTAGCCCAGGTCAAACCCTCCAGTCAACAAGTACCCACTAACCCCAACTTTTTAAACGTATTTAATATAATTAAAATACGAGGGAAACATATCCTGTTACCTAATCCTCCCCTAATCCCCAGCCATAAACCCTAATTCCCCTACCCTTAATTACCCAATAATTCAACCCCATCTCCTCCAGATTTACAATTAATCTCACTTAAAACATAACCCCACCTTAAACCCCTTTACCCCGTGACCACATGAGGCCCTACCCATGTCCCCTGCTCCTCCATAATTGGCAAAAAGGGAATCCTACAGGTATTTAACGTTACCAAACGCGTTCCTTGGTCCCAAAGTATGATTTTAACGGACAAGATCAAAAATCCAGCCTGGCAAACATCTCAGAAATCACATGATAGATTTTGACCAAGAAAAGTCAGCAAATTTCAAATTCTCAAGGGCAATTTTGGAAGACAGCTTGTTAGGGTTTAGCTTGTTAATTTATTTGTATTATTTTATTCAAGGTACTAGAAGAATCAGTAGGGTAGTATAAAATGGGACGGATTGTGTCCCATTTGCCTTGTTCCAGTCTTTATGTAATTTTCTAAACTTATTAATGAAAATGAAATGTTTTTAAATTTGCATATAACTGAGTTCCTTCTATTTGTTTTCTAGTTTAATTGATAATTAGTTTAGAAAGATTTCAAGTTTGTAGTTTATAAACAAGTTTTCAGAAAATCGTTTTTTTTAAGTTCTTGGAAAAGTTTTTAACTTGAAATCAATTAAAAAGGATTGAAGTGAAAGTGGAGGTTCTTTTTGAGTGATTTCATAAGTTGGTTACTAGTTTTTTTAGAAGTTCCAAAAAGATTTCATGAAAAATCTGTTTTCATTTTTTTAGCTTAAGCAATAAGCTATAGCAGCTTATTCAATAAGCCTGTTTATAGCTTATTTGTTGCCCACAGGTCACTATTTGTGTCTCTCTTGTTTTCTTGGCAGGTTACAACAGCAAGGAACCAATTCCACCATTTCCATCCCATTTCTCATTTTGAAGACATATTGGGTGTTGACTGGATAGTCAACACCAGCTTTTCTCTACTTCAGCACACTTCCCATAAGCTCTCATTAAGCTCAGAAAAGTGATTAAGGAAGGCATCAGCTATGAAATCAGGCTTGAACCCCTTTTACATATTTTTCTGCAATTTTATGTGAATTATGTGATTTGTGAGAAAGTTCTTGTTTTATGTGTTATATGTTGCTTATTCATGTTTATTCAAGTTATTATGCATGTTATCACTGATTTGGATTAGTTTAGTTTAGGTTTGTATGCTTTAGCTTAGTTAAATTAGTGTTAGCAGAATTAAAGGCGTGTTTGGTTTTGCAGATTAAGCTAGGAATTTGTGAGATTTGTGGTTTAAAATCAGTCTATAAACACGTAGGTTGATAGTCTGTGTAGTTCTAAGTACTAAAGGTTTGGCTTAGAAAAGGATTAAATCAGATTTGCATGCTCAAACTTGGTAAACATTGGCTAAAATCAGCAAATCGTGTTAACTGCCTGTTTAGCTAAATATTGACCACCATTTTTTGTTGCCTGCTAGATTTGGATAGTATCTAGGGGTTAGAATTAGTTAGGTGTGATTTGGTTTAGCATTGTGATAGTTAACAAGTTTTAAAAATCGGTTTTGTGCACTTAGAGTAGTCAACTGCCCCCCACAGCCCCCCAAACCATATCAGCAACTGCTATTTGCCTATTTTTGTGTTTTTTTTGTATTGTGCTTGTGTGTTATTTGCTTAAAACTGACTCCCCACACTTCCATGAGTGTGGGGGTGCCTTTGTTGCTATCCAATTCCAAGTAATAAGCTATCCACAAGCAAATCAGTCCACAGTCCCGTTTTTTTTACACTACCAGTGGGAACTAGTTCCCACTGTCTTTGTTAGCTAGTTTCCCCTGCTGGGTAAAAGACAAAAACAGCAACAAGTCAACATCAGTTTCCTTTCTTTTTTGTCTTTAGTGCACCAAAATAGGAGTTAGGTTTTCATTCTTTTTTTCAATATTTTTCTTTTTTTAATTCTTGATTTTTTAGTATAATTAATTTTTATTTTACTGTTCATTTTCTATTTTTTTATATTTAAGTGCATTTTTAATTACTTTTAATTAGGCTGTTTTTGGCATTTAGTGCCAAAAAGTAATATTTTTCTGTTTTAAAATTTTTCCTAGACTTAGAATAATATTTTTAAGATTTTTAGTCAAAAAGCTTTTTACTGTTCACTTTTTTTAATCATTTTTTATAATTAAATTAGTTTAATTAGGGTTTAATTAATAAACTGTTTTGTCTTTTAGTGAAAAATTTTACACTTTTCAAACTTTTTC
Organism: Glebionis coronaria; assembly: GCA_025667525.1. Classification (NCBI taxonomy): domain Eukaryota; kingdom Viridiplantae; phylum Streptophyta; class Magnoliopsida; order Asterales; family Asteraceae; genus Glebionis; species Glebionis coronaria. The sequence continues at coordinate 534,846,588 of CM046879.1, forward strand.
ATTTTTCTACTGTTCATTAGGATAATTTAGGATTTTTAAAATTGTCAAATTAATTTTGGCATTATTTTATTATTTTTAATCATTATTTTAGTTTTAAATAGTTTAAAAATAGTTTTAAGTCATTTAAAAATAGAAAAATAGTTTTAAAAATTTAAGAAAAATAGTTTTTAGTCTTTAAATAACATAAGTTAGTTATTAGTTCAATAAATTAATATTTTGGGCATTTTGTTAATTATATTTAATTTTTGGGCTTTAATTAGCATTAAAAATTAAATATTTAATTAATAAAAGGTTTAAAAATATATTTGTTGGATTTTTATTCTTATTTATATTATTTAAGGCTTAGTTAATATTTTAATTAATTTTTAGGTTTAATTTTTAATTTCGTCACGTTTTACGTATTTACGTTCGCGTTTTACGTCATTCGTCGTAGTTTAATCGTAGTTATAGCTCGTCTTTACTTTTTACCTTCTAACCAAAAACGTCACTAATCCAAACATTGTTATTTTATATTTTGGCACATTAATACACACACCTCCTTCGAGAACGAACTTGGAATTTATTCGGTTTTACGGTTTTTAATTAAATCGTACTACTTAATACTTGCCGCACTTATACGTTCTTTTTCCTAAAAGACGTATTTACACAAATATCATTTATCAATGAGAATAGTCAAGAGGGCCTTAATTTTCACACATTTATACATCGCCGACGAATGGGGGTGAGGCGCTAGTTCCGCTGGAGTCTATTAGAACTACTAGTGAAATGTTAGTCAATTCGATTTATGATTTCTTTTTTGGCAAAATGTGTGCATACCTTGTTTTTGCGAATTATGCTAAGAATACTTAGAGTAAATTCAGATTCGTTAAATTAATGCTTTATTCGTCGACCGGGTTCTTATTCTTCCAATTTAATCAATCGACGATATGAATGCTATGCTTGAAAGTTGTCTCTACTTTATTCGAAATAATCCAACTATCTTTAATAAATGAGATCCATATATGAATATGTTGAAAGAGGATGTGCGTAAGATTGTGGTTTGTGTAAATCTTCATTGTGTTTCCATGACGAATTTAGTGAAGGTAGTCTTAATGCAATTGCTACAAAATTTGGTACTCGTTTGAAATAATAAAATTTATCGTAAAAACTCTTTAAAATTTTAGGACGGAGGGAGTAGTAAAATATATATATATATATATTTATCGTATATCTAACTATTTAGAAGTCAGAAAGTTTTAACGATATGAGACTATAATTATAAGACGGGGAGTAGTAAAATATATATTTTCAGCAACCACTTGCACTATCCAATAACATACAAAGTCAACCCAAGACTTTTCATTAATTACAGCTTTTTTATATCGCAAACTTTATTATCTACGTATCTAACAGATATATAACAATATATTTAATTGAAAAAATATCAATAAAATTGTCTTTCGAAAAACAGAAAAACGAGCTTAATATTGATATACTTTTCATACAACTATGTTCTATAAAAAAAATGTTATATAACATGTTTAGCAACACTCTTTTCACTCCCGCAAAAGAAAAAGTCAGCGGCAACATGCAAATACAAACAATTCATAAATAAAAACGCTGCAACGCGCGAGTACACTTCGTCTCGTTTAGAGCACCATTATGTGAATTAAAAGAGTTTTTGGTGGTATCGCTTTATGACACCCAAGAAGCAACCGCACATGAACAAGCAATCGCATATTAAGGTACTCCATTAATTGTGGATCCCAATTTCTGGTTACTTCAACACCACTAAGGCACACTAATCACTATAATATCACAATTCTTTTTTGTTTTGATAAATTGGTAGTGTGTAATTTGTCGCTATTAGCAAAACAGACAAAAAAAATTTTGATATAAAATATACTACATTTACTATTTTTGAACCTCCTCGTGATTTTTATAACCTATTCTTAAAGTATTACTTAAAGTATCACAGTGCATACTTATATCAAATGATAGTTCAACATTCATACACCAACTTTTATCAAATTCAATTAGCTGAGTTTATATTTTTACATAAAACCACTATCACTAAAAGCTATCAATTCATTCCTATCACACAAGTTTCATTTGGTTCCTTCTATTAATACCTCCTAACTTTTCAAAAAGTACAACATTTTTGTAATTTTTGTCCTCTTGTCTCCTATTTACAGTCTCGCATAATTTTTTATTTTTGTATTTTTATTTGTTTATTACTTTTAACTTATTAAATTTTATAAATTTCATTTCATATTTTCATAATTTCATAAAATTATAAATTTAAAAAAAAATGGAAAAAAAATGAGAGGTATCAACTGTGTTTTAAGGTCTTTATAACATTAGCCGTTTCATTTATTTTCATTTCAGTCGATACCAATAAGAATAAAATGATGCATCTAACTTTGTCTAAAAGTATTATATATGCCAAATTTGTTATAGCATAACATCACATTACATAATATTATTCCACATTACATCACACTATATGATAAAATATACTACATTGTTTCTATCATTGACATTAACATCTTAACATTAAGCTTTTATAAACAGAATATAAGGAACATTAATTTGACCACAACTAACACAACTTGGAATATGTACACGTGGCACCATTTTACACGCCACCGACGCCACTTTAAGAATAAGTCGTAAATAAATCCCATGCTTACATTGCGCATATTACGCTTCTTCTTCATTTGACTATATCACTATATTTACAAATTTACATAACAAATATTTTCATAGAAAATCACCTCAACTTCTTCCTCTAAAACCCTAAATGGAAAAGGGGAGTTACATATTCCAACAATCTCGTATTTGTGTACTAGGTTTACTATGTGCTATGTTTTGGATGTACTTGGTATACTTCCATTGTGAAGTATTTGAAGGGACAGTTTTCTCAGTCAATACTCAGAAAACGACCGAGAAAACTATCCAAGATAATGAAATATCGGTGTCCGATATTTCGAAAACTGATAAGTTAGATTTTCCTTTCATGAAGGCAATGAGAAGTGTAGAGAATGAAAGTGATCCATGTGGTGGAAGATATATTTATATTCATGATCTTCCGTCGCGTTTTAATGAAGATATGGTTAAGGAATGTGGTAGTATTAACAAATGGTTTGATATGTGTGAGTTTACGACGAATAATGGGCTTGGACCGGTGTTAGATAATACGGAAGGTGTGTTCTCGGATAATGGATGGTATGCTACAAATCAGTTTACAGTTGATGTTATCTATAATTATAGGATGAAGCAGTATGAATGTTTGACGAATGATTCGTCTTTAGCTGCAGCTATTTTTGTCCCGTTTTACGCAGGGTTTGATGCTGCTAGGTATCTTTGGGGGTATAATATTTCGGTTAGAGATGCAGCTTCTAATGATCTTGTTGAGTGGTTACAAAAAAGAGATGAATGGAAGTTGATGAATGGTAAAGACCATTTTCTTGTTGGTGGTAGGATTACTTGGGATTTTAGAAGATTAAGTGATGAAGAATCCGATTGGGGGAATAAGTTCTTGCTTTTACCCGCGGCTAGAAACATGTCAATGCTTTTGATCGAGTCGAGCCCCTGGAATAGTAATGATTTTGCTATTCCATATCCGACTTATTTTCATCCGTCTAGAGATGATGAGGTTTTTGATTTGCAAGAAAGCATGATGAAAATGGAGCGGAAATGGTTGTTTTGTTTCGCGGGTGCTCCACGACCAGGTAATCCTAAGTCGATAAGAAGTCTTTTAATAGATCAATGTAAGAACTCAAAAGTTGGGAAGTTGTTGGATTGTGGCGTTGGCGAAAAGAAGTGTCATTCACCAAGTAGTGTAATGAAAATGTTTCAAAGTTCTGTTTTTTGCTTGCAACCTCAAGGTGATTCGTATACAAGAAGGTCAGCTTTTGATTCAATTTTGGCGGGCTGTATTCCTGTTTTCTTTCATCCGGGTTCGTTCTACGCGCAATACACTTGGCATATACCTAAAAACTATACAACATATTCGGTTTTTATACCTGAGGATGATATTCGTAAGAATATTAGCATAGAACAACGCCTTAGTCAAATTGACCCTGAAACAATTAGGATGATGAGGGCGGAGGTTATAAAATTGATTCCTAGATTGATATACGCTGATCCTCGCTCCAAATTGGAAACTTTAAAAGATGCTTTTGATGTATCGGTGGAAGCGATTATCAACAAGGTAACAAAGCTGAGACAAGATACCATCGATGGACGTACAAATGATAATTTTATTGAACAACTTAGTTGGAAGTATGCATTACTAGAAGAAGGTGAAGACTTGGGCGTTAACGAATGGGATCCCTTTTTCTCTAAACCAAAATCAGATAATGGTAACACAGATTCAGATAGTGTGTCAGAAGATACAAAAACGAATTCTACGATCAACAAGTAAAAATGTAAACTTGATCAATGCGAGTGGAGGTGTGATTCTTTGTTTGTATGGTTCATTCATTTGTTGTGTTGTAGTAGGAAGAAAATATGTTATAGTTTTGGTTATACATATAGTTGATTCTTGATTTAATGAACATTAGTTGTGGATTTTATGCTCCTTTCCTTCGCTACTAGGAGAGTCGCTAGCTTGTTTGCATTCTAGAAACGACAGCTTCTGCGCCCTTCCTGCCTACTGAAATACATGAGTCTGATTATTAGTTGTGGATTTTTGCAATAAAAGTAACATATATGAATGGCTATTGTCTACTGTGTTAGCTAACCATGATTTCCATTTGCATTTTAAGCTTCGAGATATATAATAACATCTTTACGAAACTAAAATCGTGATCTAATATCTCTTACGCCAAGACTTTCGGTCACTAAGCATTTTATAAGCAGTATTTTGCTTGCATTTTACAAACACTCTGTTCTCAAGTTAGTGTTAAGAAGGAAAATGAAAATGAAACGGAAGATGTTGGGAAACCGCAAAAGATACAAAGCACTGAAAAACAATGTTTGGATGTGAGATTTTAAAAGATCCGTTACTACTTTGGGCGTGCGTTGAATTACATCCGCTTAATCCAAATGATTAACGAAGGCCGTCAAAAGGCTGTGACATTTGAACATAAATCTCTGTTTCGCAGACTCACGGTCTCTGACAGACTCTCCTTTGGTATCCAAAGTAAACTATCAAGTACCAACCGCAGTTAAATTTACTGATAGAACAATCTTAATGGATCAAATTATCTACACACCGATAATGTGTCGAGTCACTAAAGATCCGCAACAAAACACATGATCTATCATTATTGACAATCTTAGGAACATGATAAAAATTTACTTGTTCTATGCAAAAAGACTAGTGAAGGTAAGAGATGGTCATTAATCATGTGGTCCATATATAGTCCAAACATTTTGGATTAAAAAGGAAAGTGAAATCTGAAAGTACACCCATCCTAGATTTCCTAATATACCCATTTGGTACATGATCATGGGGACACTACAATAATTGCATATGTACATTCAATTCTTTCAAAAACTAAGAGTATTCTTAATAGAAAGGTTTTGTTAAAAAACATAATATCGAAGAATAGAGACAAATCTTACACCGAACAAACTATCTTTTGGTGTATTTTATTGGAATCAGAGTACTAAAACAAAAGATAAAGACTAGTCCTTAAATGGATGCTAGTCGAACGATTACAAAAGAAATAGTGAGATCGTCCCAACTAGGTTGATCCGATCTTCCTCACATACGTAGATCACTCAAACATACACTTTAGAAGATGAAAAATCAAACTCCCAGATCAAGTTATTGTTCTTGAAGAGAGAGAGAGAGAGAGAGAGAGAGAGAGAGAGAGAGAGAGAGAGAGATAGAGAGAGAGAGAGAGAGAGAGAGAGAGAGAGAGAGAGAGTGAGAGAGAGAGAGAGTGAGAGAGAGAGATGAGAGAGCATCCAAACGGCTGTGTGTGAAATAATGAAGTGATAACCCTAGCTTTGTGAGAAAGCTAAGGTATTATACTCGAGCCTTTCTCTAACGGTTCCAAACAAGCCCACCAAGAGAAAGAGAAAGCCCATGAGAATAAGCAACCAAGGCCTAACTGCAAAACCTGAAAGCAACAAGTAAACATAACACAAATAATATCATGGGAAGATTGCCAAAAACAACAGCCTTTCCTCAATCTGACACATGAGAGAGCTATAAATTATCTGCCAAACATGTTCACAAGTCTCAACTGTTTACATAGCTTCAAGTATTGGTTAACAACTGTTTACATAGCTTCAAGTGTTGGTTAACATCATGGGCTTTTGTAAAGATGTCAGCAGTTTGATCAAGTGAAGCAACCTTGATGGTGTTAATCACACCATCCTGAACCTTTTCTCTCACCAGGTGAACATCAACCTCAAAATGTTTGGTTCTTTCATGAAAAACAGGGTTGGCAACTATCTGAATTGCAGAGCTACTATCACTATAAAGGTTCACAGGAAACAAGTTTCTAACTCTGAGATTACTCAATAAGTTAGTGATCCATATCACTTCACATGTTGCACTAGCCATACACCTATATTCAGCCTCAGCTGATGACCTAGATATTGTGGGTTGCTTCTTGCTCTTCCAAGAGACAAGAGACCTTCCAAGGAAAACACAGTATCCAGAAACAGATTTTCTTGTTTTGAGACACTTAGCCCAATCAGTATCAGTAAAACAAGAGACCTTTAAAGAGTTATCTTTATAAAACTGAATTCCAGTCCCATGAGAGTTTTTAAGATATCTAATAACTCTTAAAGCAATTTTAAGATGAGACTGAAGAGGAGCATGCATGTACTGACTAAGATAATGAACATCATAAGATATATCAGGTTTGGTGTGAGTAATATAGATGAGTCTCCCAAGTAATCTTTGATACTAAAAAATGTTAAGAAGTAACTTGTTAGTATCACTTTCATCAGCAGCCAAAACACAGTTCTCAGGCAAAGGAGTTGCAGCAGGTTTGGCAGCAAGAAAACCAAATTCATGAATACGCTCAAGACAATATTTCCTTTAGGTCATGCAAATACCATTAGTATTTTCAAGAATCTCAATACCTAAGAAATACTTCATTATCCCAAGATCTTGAATCATAAACTTGGTTTTTAGAAAGCCTTTAAATGATTCAATTTCCTCAGTGCAGTTACGAGTAATGATAAAGTCATCAACATACACAAGAAGAGCAATAAACATATTCCCATTCTGTTGAGTGTAGAGAGAATAATCAATCTTACTTTGGACAAAGCCATGCTCAACCAAGACAATGGTAAGTTTTGCATTCTACTGCCTTGGGGCTTGCTTAAGACGATACAAAGCTTTATTAAGCTTACAAACCTTAGTTTTATCTTTGCAATTAAGACCCAAAGGTAAAGTCATATAAATGTCCTCATCAAGATCACCATACAAGAAAGAATTGTTAGCATCAAGTTGAAAAAGGGGCCAATCATTAGAAACAGCAATGCTAACAAGGCATCTAACAGTAACCATTTTCACAACAGGACTGGAGGTCTCATCAAATTCAATACCTTCCCTATGACTATAATCTTTAACAATAACTCTGGCTTTAAATTTATCAACAAGACCAGAGGACTTATATTTAATCTTATAAATCTACTTATTATTAATAGCCTTTCTGTCAACAGGTAAATCACATAAGGTCCAAGTATTGTTCCTTAAAAGAGCCTCTATTTCATTGTTCATAGCCTCACCCTACCTACTATCTTTCACAGCTTCATAGTTGGTAGAGGGTTCAACAGATTGATTAAGAGTGGTAGCAAAGCAGAAATTTTAGTGTTCAACTTAGAGTAATTCACATGCTTCTCAATACAATACTTAAGCTTACTATCAAGAACAAAATCATTAAGTTTAGTTGATAGTTTAGTGGGTCTATTAGACTTTCTAACAGGATGATCCCCTTCTTGAGGATGATCCTCACTATGCTCAATAGAAGTGTTAGGAGAATTTTCATTATCAAAATTTCCCTCAGAGCAGGATTGCACATTTTCACCTATGGTGGTTGTAGAGCCCTCCTCCTGATGATGCACAAAGGCATCATCAATAGTGGGGTGAACCCTACCATCCACACCAGGCGTTACTCTCTCATCATCATTGGGACTTGGAGGTGTTTGGTTATCAAAAAAGGTTAAAAGTTCAACATCACTTGTAATAACTACATCTGTCGAACCTTTTATTGTTTTTCATTTTAAAAGGGAAAATAGTTTCATAGAACTTCACATCTCTAGAAAAAAAACTCTTCTATTATCCAGGCTAAATAGTTTATAAGCCTTTTTAAAAGGTGAGTAACCAATTAAAACACATTTTCAGACCTAGATGTGAGTTTGTCACTGTTATTCAGACAGGTGGAAAATCTTAGACAGCCAAAACACTTTAAATGAGAGAGGTTAGGTTTTTTTCTATAGAGCAATGCATAGGGGGACCTACCATTTAAGACAAAAGAGGGGAGCCTGTTAATCAAATACACAGCAGTTAGAATACATTCAGACCAAAAATTGATAGGAATCCCTCCCAGAAACATGTGACAACCATGGTTTTTGGGGTTCGTCACTTAGATTATAGTTTAAGGTGTTTTGTGCAAATATGTGCTTTTATGTGCTTATGTGTTTATTTTGTGTGTTTGGAGTGAGGTTTGGGTATCGTTTATGGGTATATGGTACTCATAAGTAAATCGAGGAACGGTTATTTCATGTTCATGAGCCCGCATGATAGTGACTATGAAATGAGATGGTGTTATTTAGTGGTTTTACGTATACGTATATGTATTATAGAAAATCGTATTTTTACGGTTTAGGGTTTTGCATTTAGGGGTCTCGGAAGAGGTATTTAGTCACGGGAGTATTTTTTGGGATGGTTTTAAGCCATTTAGGACTTAGTTATATACTTTATTTCATCTTCTAAGAGTTTTTATAAAACTGTATATTTTTACGTCTTTTACGGTATACACGTAAAAACTGATTAGTTTTACGGTTTTGAGGCTTCGGAGGCTTTAGGAGCTGAAATAAATTAAGGTAAATTAAAGTATTATTAATAATATATTAATAAGTAATAAAAAGAAAAAAAAATATAAAAATATATATAATAGTCGGTTTCGGGACGCAAGAAAGAAAAAGAAAAGGGAAAAAAAGGAAAAAGGAGAAACGGGTTTTTGTAATGGGCCAAGGACTTGTTAGGAAATTATAAAAAAACTGTTTATTAACCAAAAACATTCATAAAATCCATGGAGATCAAGCTTAAGTCGAAATCCATGGAGTCTATTTAGGGTTTTCATATTTTTCTTTTCTTCCATTAAATCTAAGGTAAAATCTTTAAACCCTTTTTAATTAAATTGTTTTTAATTCTTTCTTAATCATTATATGATAGATCTAGGTTAGTGTTTATTAGAAAATCTGTAATTTAATGTTATCACAATGATATAGACTTGATTAGAGTAATTAGGGTTAATGATTAAACATGAAAAGGGTAATTAATTTGGTTAATTATGTTAAATTCGTTTTTAAAAACTAGGCAGAATTTTTGGGTCATTGTTTTGATCATATCTTGAGTTTTACAAACTGTTAATTTTCGAATCTTATGTCCCTAGAAAGGTAATTGAGTTTACTTTCAAATGCAAGAAACTAGAACTAAATTGGAGGTCTGGAAGTGGGTCAAAAACATGTTACATCAGTCGGGTGTCAAAACAGTTTTTCGATCAACCTGTTTTCTTTTTATGTTTTGAATTGTTTGGGGTACTTAGGGTTATATTGGAACCTTCAAACGAACATGTGACTTAGATTATATATTAAATAAAAGATATGGAGGAGGTCTAAACAAATGGGTTAGGGTAAGACCCTCTAATCATAACAAACTTTTCATATGTTCAAAATCAGTAAATTCTGGATAGGTAAAAGTATATATATATATATATATATATATATATATATATATATATATATATATATAGTGATATATTCTATGCAGAACCATATTTTCTTACAGAACTTGCAGAACCAAGATAATCCAATCAGATTTTAGTTTATTATTTTTAATTAAATATATTCCTGTTTTAATATAGGGGTATTTATGGTATATTACAAGATTAACAGTTATTATGTAATCACTGTAGACTTTACAGTTATTTTTCCCACGTACAGACATTTTGAAACAGAATGTAAGATCAGAAATATTAAAACTATTTTACAAATTAAAGATTTAATAGGCAAAATTACAAAAAAACATAATGGTTGTTATTGAGGAACATGGGATGAATAATGATTTTGGCCAGTGTTCGATGTCTAATGAAAATAATTATGATACGGGCCAGTGTTCGATGTCTAATGAAAATAATTATGATACGGGCCAGTGTTCAATGACACAAGATATTCGAATTTCTGATGACACAGTTATAATACCCCAAATTGAAGAAAACCATGGTATGAATTTTATGTTTTTTATATTAATTTTTCGTGTACATACGAATTTGAATGCATGATTTTGTAAGTACATCGGGTTACTGTCAATATGGGTGTTTTTGAGTTAAATAGGTTAGTTTTTCATCCGATAAATATTGCGTACATGTTTCAAATGAAAATAGTTCATACATGTTATATAGAACACTTATTCAGTTAGTCATATGTTCACTGTCGGTATACTTTTTTAGAAGTTAGAACAATTGTAAGTACATACATGTTGTAAGTTGTTATGGACCGTTTTGAATTATATGTACACTTGCATTTTGTAAAAGATTATGCATTCATGTTTTATAGTGTTTACATTATGTTAATTTTATGTTAACAAATTTTTATATTCATTGTAGATGATTCCGATATCGAGGTGTATGAAATTGATCCTGAGTTTCAGCCTACTCCAAATGGGACACCATACTGGATCCCAAATGTTCCTCAAAATGCAAAACCTAATTATGTAGATGAGTTTGACAGCTTTGATGATGTTTTTAACATGTATTTGGTTTATTCTCAGAAAGCTAGGTTCAATATTCGTAAATCCGGAATTAAACGTAAAAAGGGTGAGATCACACACAGGTCTGTTTACTGCAATAGAGCAGGTAAACCTAGGATAAAAGAAGTAAATACTTTAAAGGAATGTGCAAAAGTTGATGGTGTTGATGTTTCTAAGAAAAAAAAAAGCGCAGGACTAAGTCCAAGGCCATTGATTGTCCTGCAAAGATTAGTATGAGAAAAATCCCGGGGACAGAAAAATATATTGTGTATGATTTTGTTGAAAACCACAATCATCCGCTTATGAATCTGAATAATATGGACCTCTCACGGGCTCGACGTCAATTGGAATTTTCTGACTATGTTTTTATCCATCGTACTTCATTGACGAGCATAGGTCCAACTGTAGCTCATCGTATAAAAGTAGCACTTGTTGGTGGATATGATAAAGTTCATGGCACACCAACAGATTGGAGGAATTTTAGGCGTAAGGTTAATTCGTTTATCGGCGACAGGGATGCACAGATGTTAGTAGATAAAATGCTAAGGAGACAAGATCATGTGCCTGAATTCTCTTTTGAGTACCACACACTTCCTTCAAATGAGCTTATCAGAATGTTTTGGGTTGATGAAACCATGAAATGCAATTATAATGCGTTTGGTGACGTGGTTTCATTTGATGCTACTTTCGACACTAACACGTAATTGTCGTATACGTATGTATTTCCATTATAAACACTATTTAAAATTGTAAGTAATATAAAGTATGTTTGGTCAGGTATGGTTATAAATTTGTGCCATTCACGGGCATTGACCACCATCAAAAGTGCGTCACGTTTGCTGCTGCGTTGTTGTCCGATGAAACTTATGAATCGTTTTGTTGGATGTTGGAAGCGTTTTTGAAAGTTCATAAGAAGGCGCCACCTTTCGCGGTTACAGACCAAGACGGTGCTCTAAGAAAGGCTGTTGTTCAAATGTTTCCAGATTCGCATCACCGGTTGTGTATGTGGCATATCACACAGAAACTTCCGGTGAAGGTAATTTTATCATGTATATTTATTTTTTATTTCTGCAAATGGGGGTGCACTACATGTAAATTTTTTTTCCAGGTTTTAGGAGATTTACAAACTGATTCTAAATTCAGGAAACATTTCCATAAACTGGTATGGAATGTATACATAGGCCCGGAAGTGTTTGAACAACGGTGGGAGGGTTTGATAAATCGGTATAATTTGCACGACAACAAATGGTTGTCTGACATGTAACAAATTAGAGAAAGGTGGGTACCCGGTTATTTCAAAGATGTATCTATGTGTGGTTTGATGAAGACCACGTCTCGGTCAGAAAGTACCAACGCGTTCTTCCAGGTCTATTCACATCCTGGTAACACACTTGTTCAGTTCATGCTTTGTTTTGAATCTGCAATTGAGAAACAAAGATATACACAGCGTGCGTTAGACAATGACTCAAATAGTATCATTCCAGTCATGGTTACTGATTTACCGATTGAGAAGCATGCATGTGATGTGTATACACCATCTATATTCAAAGATGTACAACTTGAAATACACCAAGGTTTTAGTGCATGTATACAGATTAGTTATCAGTCTGAAGGCGATGTTGAGACTTGCATCATACGACACAAGGACAAGATAGCTGATAGATTTATATATTCAACGGTATACCTTTTTGCAGCAACTATCTATGTTAATATATTAAATTTAATATCCTTTTATGTTCTGATGTGCGTATATGTTGTTTTTCAGGTTACGTTTAATACAAAGGATGCAACTGTCAAATGTTCTTGTGGCCATTACAACCGCCATGGGTTTCTGTGTCGACATATTTTTTGTGTATATCGTATTTACGGCATTGTCAAAATACCTGAGCTATATCTTAAACGTCGGTGGAAAATGAATGTTCTCCCTGCGCATTTGCTTGATAAACGCCATAGATATGGTCCTTGCATAGAAGAAACTGAACGTTTAGCCTCCGAGGTTCATTCAACAATTGAAGATTGTATCGGTCTTATCAGGAATGATAGTGACAAACTATCTGAGTTCCTTTCAACTGTTAAAGAATTGAAGAAAAAGCTAGAAGCTGATACGCCATCACCAACTGCTGAGCTAGATAAGGATTCCTTAATTGCGAATTTGTTAGATGTTACTATCCCTGATAAAGTTGTTATTCAAACTCCTAAATCAATATTTAGAAGTAAAGGTAAGAGGAGAGTTAAAAGCGCGGCTGAAATAAGGACATCCAAGTCAACAGCAAGAAGTAGTAGGAAAAGGCCTTACAAACAGCGTACGTGCAGCATATGTCATAAAAAAGGCCATAACAAGAAAACATGTGATGACAGGCCCAAAAAAAATATTGATGATGAAGAACAGGCCAGTGTTGAAAGTGATGGTGATGACGCAGACACGGTACAAGTTCAGGAAGAAGATGGAATCGACGAAGAATATGAAACTAACAATGAAGATGAAAGTCAAGAAGAAGACGAAATTGACGAAGAAAGTGAAAGTGACGCAGATGATGAAAGTGACGAATATGATGAAAGTGAACAAGAGTAAACATGTTTTGAGTTTTGACTTTTTTTATGTTTAAGCTGATTAGATATAATTTATTTCATGGATCATGTTCTTATACTAAGATTTGTTTTATTATGTTTATGCATATGGAAGATATGCAGGTATGCAACATGTAGTGAGCTTGTTTCATTTTCCATTTTGTTTCTATTTTATGCAGTCTTTTTAAAAAAAAATGATTATCGAACGATATGCAAATCGTTTATGCAAATTTATGGTAAACGAGCACAGGTTCATGGAGCTATTATTATTGATGGTCGGTATCATTATTTTTATGTTTATGGATGTGCTAGTAGTAAGTAGTAACCTTGCAATCATTATTATTATTGGTTCGCATTTTTTTATATACTTGTCCTCGCTGAAGTTGGTTATGGGTACTGCAAATTTGGTTGGAGCAACCATAGTTATCCATCTGGGTGAGCTGCAATATTTTTGGTATGTGACAATTTAGAAACATTGCAATCAGCTCTATTAGATCAGCTGTATGCCTGTAACAAGTCTGCAATGCTGTTCAGTACTACTACTAATCTAGTAAACCGGGCCACTATCGTAGCCATTTACATGCGTCGGGGGTTGAGGCGGAGAGATTTGCTGTCCCCAATACTATTTGATATTGTAATTTGAGTGTTTGATCGTATCGATGTGTACGGGGATGTAGATTGGTCTGAGTGTTGGTAGCAAACATCGGATTCAGCTAAGAATTATGAAACGGGTATAGCATCATCCTCAAATCATGTCCAGACTTAAGATAAGTGTAGTGAGACATGAACTTGGTTAAAGGTTAGAAAAGAGATTGTCCGAAATTTAAGACTTCTAATTTGCCTATGAGTGGGTATTGAGCGTGAAGTAAGTTGCATAGGATTTTGGTCGATGACAGATACTATGATTGAAACGGCAAATGCTTCAGTTGTGGATTTTTAAAGTCTGCAATATCATGTCATAATGCTATATGCTTTGGATTAATTACAGAAGGGGGTCCTATACCATTATATGACATTAATTGGTTGCTTCAAAATAACCATTTTTGAGTCTAGGTTAAAGATGACCCGTAAGAAGTTCGATGGAGGTATATTTTTAGTAGTAGATATCCTCAAATGGTTGGTTGATCTGTTGTTGACAGAGGCTGAACTGTGTGGTCATTATGAGATCATGTTTGGAATAGAAACTGGAAGCAAGGAGAGTGAGATCATTTTTAAGACTCTACTTAGAAAACGTGTATGATTTAAATTAAATCACGTGATAGTATCTGGAAGGAATAGTTTTTGAAACGTGTCTCAAAATAGGTGTGTTGGATCAAAGTTTTGTAACGTGTCTGTAATGCTGTCATTACTAACAGGGTCTACGTCGACGCAATTTTGCACGTATGACAGGTTGAGGAAGAAAGACTAAGCTACTATGTATTGAAAACTGAGTGAATCTACACGGTGCACACTTACTACGTTTTTGGTGCCTTTTGGTTGGAGCAATTTTGTTGGTGCAAGTATAGTTCTCCATCTAGCAGTTATAGTTCTCCATCACCCGATCTCAGTACTTAATTTGGTGCCTTTTGGTTGGAGCAATTTTGTTGGTGCAAATATAGTTCTACATCACCCGATCTTAGTACTTAATTTGGTGCCTTTTGGTTGGAGTAATTATAGTACTCCAGCAGTTATAGTTCTCCATCACCTTTTTTTGTTTTTGGTGCCTTTTCATGGATCGTGTTCTTATAGTCAGATTTTTTGTTTTTGGATGTTTTCACACATCCTGTATCAGTTAACTGAGTCATTGTTTTTTTGCCTTTTTTTTAAGTTCTGTTTGTGTTTGCTGTAGGTTAAGTTTTTTGGTTTTTTCTTAGGTTGTGTTTGGGTTTGGGTTTGCTTTGAGGTTTCTGTTTGATTTTACTGTGTTTGTTTTTGTGCAATTATCATTGGTAGTTTTTGTTTTTGGTGTGTTTGTTTAGAGGTTTCTGTTTTAATTTTGCTGTATGTTACACATGATGTTTTGTCACATAATGAGTTGCCTTTATATACTTTATAAATATAGGGTAATGTGTATTTACAACAGGCTAGTGTGAATTTTTGTACCATAGATGCCATTCGGCACTATCCAACCACCATATATGCACTATCCTAACCTTTTAGTATTTTATTGTATAGTTGCAGCCTGCAACTTGCAGGTACACAGTATAAAACATATATGCAGTTATGCACTATCCAACAGGCTTGGTGATTTTTTTTACCATAGATGCCATTCGGCATACACACATTACAATTGCACCATAACATTTCTACCCAAGCATGAAACTCTATCAATAGGTCGTTTGGTGAATAAGATTATACTCCATACCAGAAAATAATATACTGGTTTGAATTTTGATAAGAATAATATACACAATAACAAATACACATATGCAATAAAAAATAAACATAAACATAAACATTCTTAATGATTGCTGAATCATACATTGTTCAACATTGAAAAAAAAGACAAACAACAAAAAGTACCATCAGAACATTAAATCTGAAACCAAAAAGTACCAACAAAACATAACAGATAACAAAAGTACAATTATAACATCTAAGTAGAAACAGAAGATTTATGATTCAGCAATTTGCACTTTCCAGTAGTGCTTCCCTTTAGCCACCTAGCTTTACTTTCTTTGATTTCATTTGATCCAGTTCAGCACGAATAATATCCTTGTGAATATTGCAATCTGAAAGTAGTAAAGTTGATGCGTACTTGTTTCTTAAGCGTGCCAATTGGGTATTCTGCTTTCTACCCTCATCTGCCAAGATGTCTTTCCATTTATTCAGGTCATTGCCCATATATGCATCCATGTGTCGCATCAAAAATATGCCACTATCTTTCAACCTTTTATCAGTCTGCCAACTAAACTCTCCGCGCACAAGCTCAGTACCCATAAGCGCAACTGATTTTCTATGATTTTTTGCTATTAGGTATTGGAGGAAACTGTGGTGCTACAAACATTAAGGTGCAAATAATTAGTATACCATTTTTTACGAATAACTAATAAACTTATATAGCATCATTACGTACCAATATCGATGCCACTCTAACCGGAACAATATGCTCAGCTTGATTCTTTTTTTTCGATGTTTCTTTCTTTTCGTTTTTCTTGTTATCAATCAAGTATACTGCTGGTTTCTTCAAGTTCACACAAACAAGGTATTTATGGTCTTCATTACTAACCGGGATAAAAACCTGCATTTGTTTTTATATTTTAAAAATATGAATGACACACATGCATATTCGAGTTTAAAATACACGGTATTTGGATATGCACTTTATTCACCGACATATTCATAATACATTACTGTCGGTCATATATCAATTTTATAGCATATACATAGAAAAATCGTATACATAGAAAAACCTTATCAATTTTATATCATATACATATTCCATAAGATGTTCGTCGTATATCAATTTAAAAATAAACCTCTTATCTTTAAACCGGATAAATTCCTATAAATAGTCCAAAACAGAAAATCTTATACGCGTATAAAAAGTCTTCCTACCCATATGCATATATGCACACTATGAATATACGCACATTTTCACAATCTGACCAATCACAAAAACAGTAAAGTTCATTATAATAAACAATGTTCATAAAATGAAACTATGCACATATGCATGATAATGGAATATGAGGTTCAATCATGCACTTAACTATTTTTTTATATATTAAATAGAAAATACTTACAATATCGGCTTTATCCAGCACAGACTGACCCTCGTAGGTTGAAATGGCGTTCTCAAAATATATCATACACATTTTTACCCTGGTAGTATCATCGTAGTCATCCTTGAAAACATTATTGTCCTGTTTGACATTCGATTTTGTTAGTTACATTTCTTATTACAATTATGCCACACATTTAGGAAACGGAACACTTACCACTTCAAATACATGTAAAAACAATCTTAACGGTGAATTTGCATCTTTTTTACACTCCATGAAATTCAGATACGCAGACCATGAGTTCAAAATGTTGTTTTCTACCAGTTCCTGTGGACCAAGTGACAATACTTGTTCCCTTGTAGAACGGTGTCCGTTTTTTGTCTCAAACAGAACCTCACTGTAATGAAACAATATGAGATTAATAGTAATATTGCATTATATTTTTCAATGCGTATACGCAATAATTTAATATTAACGTACCTATAATCGCCATCCATACGTCTAAACAGGTACTCTGCCACCTTCTTTTCTTCAGTGTTTTCAACTCGATTGGCATTAACCTCCCTTTCTAAGTAAGGTGACTTCAGATTTTCAGGTAATTTAGTTGTCCGTTGTTCACGCAAGTTCCTTTCACCGCCCATTTCATCCTCTGGGCTAATAGAATTCAGCGGCACTACATCCAACCCATCATCTTCATCATATCGACTCCTTTCCACAATTTCCATACTATATTGTCTGACAACATTGTCAACAGCCAATACAACTTCTTGTTGCGTTTCTGGTCCCATATAGTATTCATCTGCATCCAATCCGATCCCAATACCAAAATCCTGAGTCAGCCCAAGGCTAAAACTAGGTATATCAAAATCATTACATCTTCTCTTACGTTCAATATCAGTCTCAACCTTTTCAACACTCTGCAATACTTCTAACTGCGTCTCTTCACCCATGTTGTATTCTGGAAAATCAAACCCTTGAAAGAAGTTATTTTCATTTTCCATTTTGGAGGTATCACGTTCAACGCTTCCAGTTGCTTTTTCTGTTTGCACACGTGATCCGCTTGCCCCATCATTTTTTTCTTCTTTATGATCAAGTGATTCAAAGTACCTCTTACACAAAGAATCAACCAATGCGTTTCCAGGAAACATCAACTTTGCAGCATCCATAATTTTTTCAAATACAGCTCGTTCCTTAATTATAGATTCCACAGACTTGTTCATTTTCCAAAGTACATACTGCATAATTAAACTGATTATTGTTTCACATATATATATATACGGCGTATACCAAAAAAATTCAGTTGAAGTTCAAAATTGACCTCCAAATTTGTTGGAATTTGCTCGTTATGATCTTCAACATATGGTCCTGCAAGCTCACCCTTCCCAAATCCGTCTGCTTTTAACTCTTCAAATTCGCGTTCTTTCAGCAATTCATGTGTCCACATTGTAGTCGGTGGCCTCTTTCTTACAACTCTAAGATTATTACACACTGTCCCATCAACGTAGAACATCTGTTGTATGAAAAAAACACTCACATTATGAATGATAATCATTTTATTAGAAAACAAGTATGTAAATTTAATTGAACTTTAGAAAATATAAAGGATTACTTACTATTAGCACTGTTATTGGACCTAAGAAATAGCTGTTTGTTTTCTTTCGATCCCACCCAGTCTTGCATGTACGCAAACAAATCCAAATGTAACTACACCAATTGATACTTGATATATCAGTATTTACACCGATATAGTCAAGTATACCCAAATCACAGATCCCTGATGGTTTAACACCTCCCATCACTGAAGTAAATAGAACAATAAAATTTAATTTAAAATTCAAATCAGCAACGTTGGACTGCCTAATCATATGTTTAACTGCATTCGGGGTGTTGTCTTTAAAATCTTTAAACTGGTCTTCCTAGTTTTTAAGCATATCTATGTCTCTAATGACATTACCAGCCAATATGTCAACACCTTCGTTGACAACTCCTATCATCTCAGATATCGACTGCATACTTATTTCAATATACTCCTTTTGCAACTTGATTACCATTTTTTTTTTCGTCAAAGCTGTCTACTACATAGAACCCTAGCTTCGATGGAGTGCCATCTACTTTAAAATCAATTAGTTTCCCAAAACCTATTTGTTCTAGGCAAAACTTCTGGGCTGGTGATAGTGTAGCTACGGCATTGAATAATGCCTTAGGGCTCGTCCTGGTCTGGAATGTATATGAAGTACCACCATTTCCCCTTTTCTTTTTCAAAGGTATCTTTTTCAAAGTTTCAGTTTTCGGCCTTTTCATATCCTCATTTCCTGTAATTGTTAAACATAATACAAATTAGCACACTCATTTAAATATTTTACATGAACATTTATGTTAATAGTATAACTTGCATCTTACCAATTGGATTATCAGGATTCCGCTTTTTTGTTGTCTGTCTTATAACTTCCTCAATTTTCACTTTGTTTGCCCCTGTTCATATAAATAAAACACTTTCAATAAACACATACGTAATAACTATATTATGTGATAAACATCTAACATATAACAACTTACCACTTCTATCTATAGCCGATGTAGTTGTTGACGTTCCGATTACATCTTCATCACTTTCGTCGTCGTCAATATCTTCATCAACTTCAATATTTTCAATTACTGGTTGTTTACCTTTTGTCCTTTTACTTCTACGCAGTCCTGATAAAGTCATCATAATTTCAATATGATTAATGTGTCCACACTAATATATGTACTATCAACTACAATTGGTCAAATTCAATATATTTTTCAACTATATATCATATCAATACCAAGTAACTTTCTAACAACCATATTCAAAAAAGACAGAAACACGTTTGCAATTAATAACCTTTTAGTTTTTATAGACATTAATATTTAATATTCAAAACGACTAATATAATTTATTGTGTTGAGCTTAAAAAAAACGTACCTGCAAATGTATAAGATACAACTTTAACAAGATTTAAAAAACAAACAAACATATACGCACATATAACTTAATCATCTTTATATTATAAACATATATTACGCGCACTATATAAAACACATTTGTATCTATCATACCTGTAGATGTTGACCCAATATCCAAGTTATCAAAATCAGGCCATATTAAATCATCCAAGTTAAGATCACCAGCTAAATATTCATCTACGTCGATATACTCATAGCCTGTGTGTTCTTCAATAACTGGCAGTTTATGTTTAGAACTTCTACCTCTCCGCGCACCTGAAACAAGTATGCATACTTTTAACGTTTTAACAAAAAGTTAATAACTTTTCAAAAGTGAATCTACACGGTGCACACTTACTACGTTTTTGACTAAAAACTTAGTATGACACAGTATAACCCCCAAAACGAACAGTATTGACTCCGAAAACATGTCTACACTATGGGGTGATTGTATATGATTAGGAAACATAAACGTATTTCGGCTTATATTTCATAAGCCTAAATTTGTGGCTTATTTTGATACTCATGAGCTTATATTAGTTTATGGTGTTAAGATAAACTTATATAAGACCAAAATTCTCAAACCAGCCACAAACATTGAGCCTTATGAAATATAAGCCATTTTGTTTGCTTATTTTTTTTGCATATATGCTATAAACCCCAAATAAACTTTCATAACACAATGACTATCAAAATAAGCATCAAAATTGAGGCTTATTTAATATTAGGCGAAATAGCTTATGATTCTTAAGCCTAAACAAACATCCCTTACATCATAACTGAATACTAAACAACTTTTAATAAACCCCTTTGTTCAAATACATATCCGCATCAAAATAAGCATCAAAATTGAGGCTTATTTAATCTTAGCCGCAATAACTTATGATTCTTAAGCCTAAACAAACACTCCTTACATAAAAACTGAATACTAAATAACTATTAATAAACCCATTTGTTCAAAAACATATCCGCATTTTGCATGATCGAAACCGAAATGACGCATTAAAGGTTGGAAATTTGATTGAAATCAAGGTGAGATTATGTTTATTAACCATAAACAAACAACTTCTTGTTGTTTGTTTAGAACTTCTAACTCTCCGCGCACCTGAAACAAGTATGCATACTTTTAACGTTTTAACAAAAAGTTAATAACTTTTCAAAAGTGAATCTACACGGTGCACACTTGCTACGTTTTTGACTAAAAACTTAGTATGACACAGTATAACCCCCAAAACGAACAGTATTGACTCCGAAAACATGTCTACACTATGGGGTGATTGTATATGATTAGGAAACATAAACGTATTTCGGCTTATATTTCATAAGCCTAAATTTGTGGCTTATTTTGATACTCATGAGCTTATATTAGTTTATGGTGTTATGATAAACTTATATAAGACCAAAATTCTCAAACCAGCCACAAACATTGAGCCTTATGAAATATAAGCCATTTTGTTTGCTTATTTTTTTTGCATATATGCTATAAACCCCAAATAAACTTTCATAACACAATGACTATCAAAATAAGCATCAAAATTGAGGCTTATTTAATCTTAGGCGAAATAGCTTATGATTCTTAAGCCTAAACAAACACCCCTTACATCAAAACTGAATACTAAACAACTTTTAATAAACCCCTTTGTTCAAATACATATCCGCATCCAAATAAGCATCAAAATTGAGGCTTATTTAATCTTAGCCGCAATAACTTATGATTCTTAAGCCTAAACAAACACCCCTTACATCAAAACTGAATACTAAACAACTTTTAATAAACCCCTTTGTTCAAATACATATCCGCATCCAAATAAGCATCAAAATTGAGGCTTATTTAATCTTAGCCGCAATAACTTATGATTCTTAAGCCTAAACAAACACTCCTTACATATAAACTAAATACTAAATAACTATTAATAATCCCATTTGTTCAAAAACATATCCGCATTTTGCATGATCGAAACCGAAATGACGCATTAAAGGTTGGAAATTTGATTGAAATCAAGGTGAGATTATGTTTATTAACCATAAACAAACAAAAATTATATAACATACTGTGCATTTACAAAAAAAATTAATCATAGAAATTATCATATTATAAACAATAATTCATGTTTCAATTGATCAATGAAAACCAATAAATTATGCACTAAGACTGCATATATGATCAGATTATAATTCATATTAAGTGAAAAAAAACTAATCAAAGGATTTACCGTCCATCGATGATGTTCTTGATACAAGATGATAGTTTGACTTTTTTGGAGGAAGTTTTATGATTATTGTGTGTTTATTTAATGAGAACAGTAGCATCAATATTTTAATTCTGATATAATATGGTGTGAGTGATGGTCGTGGGTGGTGTGAGTAGCAGTTACTGGAGTGTGGGTGAGAGTCGTGTGTCTTCTTATATCCAAAACTCAAAAAATTGAAAAGTTAACTTCCTATTTTGCCCTTTTTATCTTTTTCCTGGCAATATTAGTTTTTCATTTTTTTACAATAATGCCATTATGCTATAAAGTCATGTACATAATGCATTTTTAGTGGTAAATATTTGGTTCTGTAAGTTCTGTAAAGAAAAACTGGTTCTGCATTGAACGCTCCCCTATATATATATATATATATATATATATATATATATATATATATATATATAGTGTATATATATATATATATATATATATATACTAGCGTCGTAACCCGTCCAACGGGCGGGGTCGCTTTTTTGTTGTTTCGGAGGGTTTATTGTTTGTGCGTTTTTAGTTTATTATTTTTTTAATTTATCCTTTAGTTTGTTTTATTTATAATTTATGTATAATTAATGTATAATTAATGTTAAATTTATGTTTTATTTTTTATTTAAATGTGAATTTAAATAAAAAGGTTATTCTTGAAAGTCCGGATAACATAACTTTTTAAACAATCCAATTTTTTTAAAAGAAGTCTAAACATACTATGTATTATTTTGTGTTTTATTATGTTTGTTGGGAGTGTATAATTTTTTATGCTTTGGGCCACCCCACATACATGTTTTTCTAACTTTTTAATGATGTACTTAATTATATATTTATATGAGAGACACACGCACACGGGTTCTAATCTTAGTCATATTCTACATGGTAGCTATTAACCAATCAGATTCTAGAAAAAATAATAACAAATAATAACAATAATTATTTATCTATTTTGAAAAACTAAATAACTATAAATCGCAAGCGACTTCTCCGAATCGCGTGTAATTTTACGGGAGCAAAAAAATCTCAACAGTAAAAAATCGACGAAAATATATCAAAGTGCTCGTTTTAATAAAGATAAAAAAATTTCTGCCGCGATGGTGTATTTTTCGTATTCCGACAATTTACTGTTTGGAAAATTTATTCTTTAAAAAAAAGTGAAGTATGAGTTTTTGTTTTTTGATGAAAAAATTATAATTGAGATTCACCTATTTGTTTTTGAGTTGAGATGAATATAAAACTATAATTTAGCATATATCCGATGAGCCAATAATATTCATTTATTTTTTCATTAAAAAAATAAAAAATTCGTTTTTCACCTCTTCTAAAAAATATCTTACAAATGGTAAATTTTCAAGCGACAAAAAATACACCTTCTTGACAAAAATTTAAATCATCTTAAGGGAAACATGTATAAAATTGTGAATAAATATTCAAAAAATCATATACATATACGAATCATATATGCTTTTCCAAAATTATATATGATTTCAGAAAAATCATAAATCATATACGATTCGCGATACGAATCATATATGATTTTCTCAAACATGAGTTAATAAAAAAATCGAAAAAATTTGTTGAAAGTATATATATACATGTGTCCACTGACACACTATAAAAATATGATTTACTTTTTATCATCATAGTTTGTTTCATTTGCGTAACAATTAAGTATTTAAGATATTTAAAAAAAATGAATTTTTTTTGTTAGATGAAAAAGAGAAGATTAGGTAAAATACATTAATTAACATTTGATATGTAGACCACCGATCTCGGTCTGTAAATCATGGATCGGTGTCTATAGAAGCATATAGGTCTATAGAAAATCTAAAATTAATACGTAATAAAGAATGGAATATTATATACCATGTGAATACATGTAACAAAAAGAATATAGCCATATTTATATCATGGTCGTCAAAACAATTTAATTTAACCATATCCTAACCGATAATTTTAACGATAGTAAATTTCAAAAAAATGATACATGTTTGTTTGGTTGACTCGCAAGCGTGGTTTTATAAGTTGTGAAATTCCATCCTTAATTCATGTGATGGATTTTGATATGCGATTATCATTTTGCCATGCGAAAATATGTAGTCTGATGATACGCGTATGGCTGCTTACTAATATATAGAAAACTTGAAACGGTCTATTTGAAATAAGTTATGTCAAAAAGCACAAGCCATTATAAACAAAACTAAAACATGGATTTGTGTGTCCGAATCAATAGACGTATGCAAATTATTCTCATATGAGATACCAAGGCTGATGCCATACAAGAAACTGTTGCTGAGCCAAGTTTGAAAACTTAAACTTACAAAAATAAAAGATGAAATTATTATTTTGTTGATATTATAGAAAAATAAAGTCGGTTGAATGATGTGGAAATGAGGAAGTATCACCTTTATTGGTGGATTGGACATGCCTTAGCAAGCCATCAAACATGAACTCTGTGATACTAAATAAGTGCCATCAGGGCAATCCTGTACTACACCATACAAAGCCATTACATTCGGACGACGGACCTTTGAGAGAACATCAGCTTGAAACCAAAACTTGGTGGTCTAGAATAAGCGAAACATGATGTATGATAACAAATTGAGAAAAAAGTGATAAGTAAATGAAGAAAACTGATCAAGGTTTGATTATAATAATGATACTTACTAATCTTGCTTGCTCAGATGAACGACCTACAAATCAGCTCTTCTCTAGAGGATGGTCATTATATTATATTCGAGGTTCCATAACCAAGTTTGCCTTCTTTGTTTCATTCCCAAATGAACATTTTATTTGAATCATATACTAATACAACAGTGTGTTTGTTTGCTACAGCAACACCAACAAAGAAGTGAATAATATCTCATACATTTGGGATTACATATACTAAAAATATTTCATACCTTTCTTCCTATGTTAAGGCTTAATTAATATATTACTCAAGTTAAGCTTTTCCTGTAACATAGAAGTGAATTATATCTCATACGGATTACATTACTGACCGCCTTAAAAAAATACTTTTGTATGTTGAAACCTTCCAAAGTTTACTAACTTCTGCACTATTACAAGGGCTTACAATTAGATCTTGTTCATACCAAGAATAATAGTCTAATGTCCTGGACATTAATCGATGCTCAACATTTTAAATTTTAGTCTCACCAAGCGAAATAGATAAAAGATCAGTAGCGTAGTTCAGCTAGGAAGAATAAGTTACTTAGTTAAGAAATAAACTTACTATTCGATAGTGAAAGCAAGAGTTCTCAGAAACATGTAATCCAACCCAATCTCGTTGATTAACTTAGTCATCAATTACCTGAGAGAAACAAAAAATCAGATTGAACCTTAAAAAATCCAGTACACTATATTAAAAAAATTCAATGAATACTTGAAACTAATAGAGCACAAAGTCTTTAGTTTGCACCTGAGTAATTGGAGGTTACAAAAGCAGGATCAGTATGTATTGTCTTCTCCAAGAATAATTTAGGTATGGGATGGATTCAAGTTATGGTAAGATGAATCGAGCTTTTTCCGGATGACTTCTTCTCCACATCAGATCCCGAACCTCCACTACCACCCACAACTCGAGATACATTAAAAGATATCGACTAATCAATTGCTTCATGTCAAAAACAGGTTTTGTCACCTGCTACTATAAAGTACGTAGTAAATAAAGCTTTTCAGCTTGTTGACATTGACAGGACAAGACAACAATGTATAAGTCATCAATGAATATCCTCGTGCACCTGTTTCTGCTAGCCCCAGTCACATGCATCAAGAAGCTGGTTCTATGACCTATCCATATAAAACAAAATAAGAGTTATACTCCGGTTTAACTACACATAATGGGATTCCATTAATGTGCCATGTTATCATTTACTTTTCTATAGAGAAAATAAAATTTGTTAATTTTAATTCTGAAAATAGCATAACAGACAGTAAGAAGTCGAACCTTGGGTATCTCCGGACTATGATTTTATTCTTACGGGTCCATGGGTGCTCACAAGTTCGTCTGTGTTCTTTTACCAAATAAGATTACAAACCTGGATGCATTTTTTGTATTTCTTTCACTGTTGTCACAAATAGTGTTTAGCCAAAGTTTAAAGTTGGGGTAAATGACCTGTAGATGGTTCTTTTAAGCTCTTTAATCACTTGTCCGATCTGGTTGTAAGACGTGTGACGCCATCAGATGAGTGGATAAATATATCATTTTGGCAGCAACCTATGTCGGTTGTTCTTCCTCTTTCATTTGCCACAACATTAGAAAAAGGCACATAGAATATATATCAATAACAGATCTTGTATACAATATATATTCATAATTTATATTATGCAGCAAGAGCTTCCAAGGGGGAGAGTTTATGTTTCTGCAAGTTCACGGACCAATTTAAAAGCCATTGCCATAAAGAATGTTGTGTTAATAATATTGAAAAATGACTTTATAAGCACCTATGCATTTTGTTTTCCAAATCTTTTTAACATTGCACCTACAATGTCTCATTTAAAGTACTCCCATGCATAATAGAAATATGGATTCACATCTTTAAAATACATTATCTATTTGCCTCTTCAACCATAAATCCATGAACTTTTTGATAATATCTTTTTGTATAACATTGTTGTAACTTTCATATCCATGCCATTTTTTCACAAAGTATTAAGTTGAAACCATACCTTTGTCTTCGATGAAACCGCAAAATGCATCCCTCATTTAATCATCAAGGGCTCTATAAGTCAGTAGCAAAACCAATTAGTTAAAGCATATAAGCATTATTCCAAGTGTTTTATAAAGTAATTATATGCATCTAAATGCTTGTCGTAGACCAGAATATGTTATATGAGGAACAATCAAAAATATGAAAACGTATATTTACAGCAATCAAAACCACAATTGTTTGGTAGTCATCTTCCATCATTTGCTGAATCAAATGCTCCATCCAGGAACACTAAAAGATCACATCTTGAGCTGGTACATCCAAAATTTTCTATTTCTTATCTTGAAAAAATGAAATGGTGGCAGCAATACCTTGTTGTAGACTCGTGGTTGGGGTGTACCCAAACTCTTGTTTCGCTTAGCAGCACACTGCTCCAAAAAGAAAAAATTTCTTTTGAACAAAACATGTTCTCACATATTAAGATTCAAACTGACATTAAAAACAAAATAATAGTATCAAAACTACAAAAAGCTGAATTTTTTACTATCCACTTACTAATTTTGAATCTCATTTTTGTTTCATTGGCTGTTTTAGAAACTTGAATATTGAAATTGATGGATCTGTTGTAGTTGACCGCCTGCGACTTTTGTGTTAGGCGGTGCGGATAGATCATCGTGGGAAGGTTGGACCCTTTTCACAGAGCTCACCATCAAACATTTTCCAGAAGTCTCTTTAACCGAGTTAGCTGACAACAAACAGTGTCTGAAACATCTGGTTTTTAGCAGTCATCGCTCCATTCGACAATGAAGTGCTATAAAATGAGCTCTTTTCAAGTTTGGAACTACAAATATATAAAGAAAATACACCTACAATACATTATAAACATATTACTGGTCAAAAGAAAAAAGCATGGACACTAATGTTGGGAGTTCGTCCAAACTATCTGTCGTCGAAGGTAAATCTTCGTTCCAGCTGGCTCAAGAAGATACAAACTTGAAGACGTTATGCAAAAGCTAAACTCCAATTTCAGTTAGAATATTAGTTAATGCATAAAGTTTAGTAACCGATTAATAGTCGCCTGACCCCTAATCGGTCGGTAAGCGGCCTGGTTTTGACTAATCGGCCTAATTAATCGGGTTGATCAAATATTTGTTTAAAATCGGTCAATAAACCGTTTAACGGGATAAAATCGTTCTGCGTAGTCGATCAACATAGTCAAGTGGCCGCTAAAATTAAAACTACCAGAATGTATATATTGGGCTAATGTACTAAACTAATAATAGGGAAAAAATGTATTTATGTACATCAGTAGATGGAGTACACACATCGCTAGTAAACTACTACATCTGTAGATGGAGAGCACACATCGGTAGTAAACTACTGAAAATGTAAACTACTAATAATGACTTTACATATTGTAAAGTGATAGGACCATAAAAATGTCACTGTTACAATAATAAATGGAGCCAGATTTTATAAACAAAGGTTCACCTGCTTCTTTCTTGCGCTAATCAATTGGTCTGGCATAGGTTTAGTAATATAAGTGACAATTGAATGATTCAATTCCGTTACAGGTAATCCAAAGTTGTTTTTGTTGAAACTTCATAATATGTTATTTAACTTTAAGTGATCATAATAGGCTTAAGTGCAGAGCGCAGACAGTAGATAGTTGTAGATATAAAAATAGACAAACATCTCTTATATCGAAACCAGAACATTTTAGTCCTGAGCTTATATCGAGCTTGTAGCTGAATAGTCAGGTCTCAGAACTATCTGTGCAAGATGATTTAAAGTTATTAGCTACTCAGTGGATTGTTTGTCTGGTTTTGAGTAATGAGTTCAGCAAGCGTTATGTATCTCGCTTGAACGTGGCATTGAATGTGTCATTTAGTTCAGCAAGTGTTTGTCTGGTTTTGAATGTGTAGCTTATTTGGTACGTACTTGTTGTAAATCAAAAAAATATAACAACGGCAACACTCGATATAAGAGTAATTTGTTAGAAACTATCACTATTATCAAAAAGTTAAGCAAATGTACATTTTACGACATAAAACTAAGCAATCCCAAACACACCTTAATATCTAGTGGTCAGTAGTGCAAGGGAACTTCCAAAGCTACGCATATCATCAGGCGACTGATCATAAAAGAATTTAATATTCCCGATAAAAAAAACACTTTCAGCGCCTAAAAAGATATAATGAGGAGCTTACAGTCTGTTGGTGCTTCCCGATTCTTCAACCACCACCACAATCGTCCTTGTATTCTGCCCTCACCTGTAGCTAAATCTAAAACATATCAAGGTTAACATTGTATAATATCTACTCGGTTGAGAAAACATATATCTGTTAGTTTATTTTTTCGTTACATATGATCAATGTGAACAATCACCCTCTTATGTTTGTTCACTTGTGTTTGCATTCAAGTTCTCAACAGGATTATCTCAATGACCGACAACTCGTGTACAACATCTTCAACACCATCAGATATTTCCCCACTATATGCCTACATTTATACAGGAAAGTGAATATAGGGAAGTTGGGCAGGTACCATTGAAATGGAGACATATACCAGTACATCAAAAAATGCCAAATGCGTTAGATAAACAAAGACATTGGTAACGATAATTTTATTGTCAAAGAATTTGGACAACTAACTTTGGAGGATGGTGGCATAGAGTTACCTGAATGGGCAAGCAATATAATGAGCGTTTTATGTATCCTGTTTGTGCCATTGGTGAAATACCGAGTGTTGTGGATGGACTGAGAACAGTAGCATTAAAAACTGGAATTTGGAGTATCACATAATCATACATTTGAAAGGACTATAGTTGTTCATTCACCAACCAGTTTCACGTCAGCACACCTTTGGCTCATAAGTGCAGTGATGGCACTTTGCTTTTCCAAGTCATACTACACTCACAAGTGAAGGCCTGCTTATCACCTGTAATAAAGCATAATATAAACAAAATAAAACCTTAATCATATCACCTGATTTTCCAAGCAGGTATAAAGCAACTGCCGCTGCCAAATGCATTTATCTCCAATGTTATGATTAAGTGACAAACACCCAAGAAATGTTATCATATCCTTCATACAAGGTTTCGCAAGACCACCAAATTTATTTTTGTTTATATGCAGCTCACCAGATTTCTTGCCCATGTTTAGTGAGATCACAATTTTTTTTCTTCTGATCCCCTCCTACAGCAGGCACCAATACCCTTTTTTTCTTCTTTTCTTCCTTTTTTACATTTTGATAATCGACCATGGATTGTGATTGGGTGTGTAACTTCATACCCAGACAACAACCAAATTAACAAAAACCCAGGTTTTTTTTCTTCTGATCCCGTCCTATTAACTTTTATTCTTTTCTTCATTTTATCCCTTTTGATAAATTGACAATGGGTTGTGATTTGGTGTGTAATGATGAATATAAGGAAGAGTTTCTTCATACTTTTTTTTCTTTTCTTCCTTTTTTACCTTTTGATAAATCGACCAAGGATTGTGATTTGGTGTGTAACGATGAATATAAGGAAGATAAGATAATCAAGGAGTGGGTTAATCATCAAAAGATTGGATGGTGATGGCTGTTTTTTTTTTAATTAGGGTTTATGGATGTGCAGACGGTGGTGTGTGTGTTTTCCTCGTGGGTGGGCTTATTAGGAAAATAAAAAATGGGTAAAACCTATTATATATAGCTGCGTTATCAAAACGCAGATTTAGGCAAATTGCGGCCCGCTTTTTCAAAAATGCGTTTTCGTAAAGTATTTTTGGAAGGTTTTTGAGATTTTTTAGCTAACAAATAAATATTATTGGTTTACAGGTGCCATGTCACATATGACTGGGATTAGGGGTGTGGTATCAAGTCATAGTTATACCTATATATATATATATATATATATATATATATATATATATATATATATATATATATATATATATATATATATATATATATATATATATATATATATATATATATATATATATATATATATATATATATATATATATGGAGGCCTTAACAGTGTCTTCAAGGTTGCGGCCAAAGGGGAGAGTTAGCTAACACATGTAAGGGCATAGGGTTTCTTTTACAGAGGAAGTTGATTTGGTTAAGGGGTGTTCGACCCATAGTTTAAGGTATGAAAAACGGGACTGTTTTGGGTTAAATGTTAACGGGGCGAGTTATGAACTAAACTAAGTTAAGGGCTTTATAGAGGGGTGTCATGAGATGCATATGCCATATAAATAGGGTTAAGTTGTAGGACAAGGTTAGATATCCATCATAGGTTGATGAGCCATTTTGGTATGTGGTTCATGTCTTAATTGTGTATGTTTGTGTGTTTAGATTTTGCTAGAGCGTGGATACTTGGAGAAGCTTGTTCAGGTGAGTTTCATAGTCCCATATCTTTTGATGTATTGATTTCCAGATGGGATGGAAGAGACATTCTATGGTTTTGTAACTAATGTTGTGAATGTTTTAATGGTTTTTGATGGACTTGTGTGTACACTTATGTGATTAACTGCTATGTGGTTCTTGATTGTTATTGTGGTTTGACTTGGTACCAAGGGGATGTTGACAAGGCGGGGCCTTGGGATTGGTTCATAGGTGTATGTGCGCCTATGGGACCATGGTTATTGGTAAGGCTGGGAGCCTTGGAAATTGTGGTTATTGGTAAGGCTTGGTGCCTTGGAATTGTGATTGTATGGTTAATCTTGAATGGTAGTTGTTAATGCATAATTGTAACACATTGTCCATATGTTCTTTTATTGATGGTTGCTATTCACAGCTTATAACTATTTTGGGGTTTGGATTCTAAACCTATGACTCTCACCAACTTTATGTTGACGTGTTTTAGTGTCTCTTTCAGGTGATAATGTGGTTAAGCGTGAGAATAGGAGTGGCTAGCTGGGAGGCTTAGGATTGCATTGGAGGAACCCCCTTTCCTCTTAGTCTTTAGTTATGTTTGAGTAAGTGATACTTTGTAGACACCTATATGTTTGTTATTTGTTAATTGTATGTCTTTGGTAAGAGGTAGACCTGTTACCTACTTACCTAGACGGCTGCATTGTTTGTGATATCTTCATGACATTGTGTCACTATTTATGATATTTCTATTTCATTTAGTTATCTCTATAGACACGCTATTGTTGTGATGATATCCATACCTCGCGCCCCATATTCCGTCATGGTGGGGTGTGACAAAACATAACACTCCTGGCTACATTAAGCAGGTGTCTATGTTTCCTTTCAGCAATCCCATTTTGCTGAGGGGTATGAGGACAAGAGGTCTGATGGATGATACCCAAAGAAGAGAGCATAGTGTGAACTTTGTTGTTAACAAATTCAGTCCCATTATCAGACCTAAAAATTTTGATTTTAGAATCAAACTGATTTTTAACAAGATTTATAAACTGGGTTAACCAATCAAAAACTTCATCCTTAGATTTCAAGAGATAAGTTCACACAGCTCCAGAGTAATCATCAACAATGGTAAGGAAGTATCTATACCCTTCCTTACTTTGAACTTTATAATATAAGGGCCCCACAAGTCCAAGTGAACAAGGTCACCAAGTTGACTGGATTTGTGATCACTCAAGGGAAAGGATTCCCTTGTTTGTTTAGCCCTATGACAGGTTTCACAAACAGAAATAGTGGTGTTTTTGGAAAGATTAATGTCAGTCTTGAGAGCATTAAGAACTTGGTCAGAGGGATGACCAAGCCTACAGTGCTAGAGGTCTTTAGAGGTGTTACAAGTCATGGCAGTGTTAACAGTACCTAAGCTCTGAGTCTTAAGGTCATCAAACAAATGGATCCCTCCTATATTCACTACCAGTCCCCAGAATGGTCCCCTTGTCCAAGTCCTGAATATAACCTTTATCTTCATCAAAACCAACAAATATTTTGCTATCTATAATAAGTTTGTTAACAGACAACAAGCTAACACAATATCCAGGCACAACCAACACATCATGAAGAACAACATTATTAGAGAGCTTGAGGTCACCAATGTGACTAATGTTGGCAATAGTACCATTGGGATGAACAACAGAAATGTTGAGATTAGAAATGTCAACAACATTGAACATACCAACTGTGGAAGTGGTAAGGTGTTGGTTTGCCCCAGAGTCTATAATCCATCCCAGAGTTATAGTTTTAACAAAAAAATTAGAATTCCCACAAGAAAACTTAGAAAAATTAATACTAAACCAAGCATTAGCATTAAAGAAGAAGATTCTACCTGCCATATTGGATTGAGTGTTGCCAGAGGTATCATTTATCAGATTAAGAAGCTTCTGCATTTTTCAGTGGTGAAAGAGTTTGGAGAATTACAGGTGAAAGCCCGTTTTTCTCCAGTTTTAATGTCACAATTAGCATTAAAGTTAGATTTAAAACCAGTTTGCCTTTGATAATTACCCCCCTTTTTGTAACCAGCAGGATAACCAACCAATTCAAAGCATCTATCAACATGTGACAACCACGGTTTTGAGGTTCGTCACTTAGTTTTATTTTGTCCATATTTCGTGGAATTACGTGTCTTTATGTGTTTATGAGTTATGTGGTGTGAATAGAGTGTGGTTTGGACATCGTTTTCGGGTACGGGGTACCATGTGAGTGAAAAGATGTGTGATGTCATGTTCATGAGATCACATAGTAGTGACTATGAAATATGATGGTGTTATTTAATGGTTTTACGTATACGTATATGTATTATAGAAAATCGTATTTTTACG
Organism: Glebionis coronaria; assembly: GCA_025667525.1. Taxonomy (NCBI): domain Eukaryota; kingdom Viridiplantae; phylum Streptophyta; class Magnoliopsida; order Asterales; family Asteraceae; genus Glebionis; species Glebionis coronaria. Next base: position 534,880,371 of record CM046879.1, read on the forward strand.
ATTTAGGGTTGTGCATTTAGGGGTCTCGGATGAGCTATTTAGTCACAGGAATAATTTATGGGATGTTTATAAGTCATTTAGGACTTAATTATATAGTTATTTCATATTCTAAGAGTTTTTATAAAACTGTATATTTTTACGTCTTTTACGGCATACGCGTAAATTTGACTAGTTTTACGGTTTTAAGGTTTTGGAGGTTTTTGGAGCTGAAATAAATTAAGGTAAATTAAGGTAATATTATCAATACATTAATTAATAATAAAAATAAAATAAAAATAAAAATAATAATAAAGGGGGTCGGTTTGGACGATGCAAGGAAGAAAGAAAAAAGAGGAAGTTGTTAAAAGCCCAGATTGAGCCCAATTGTGAAAGCCTTTTTATTAAATCTTTTAAAACCAATCATAATATCAAAAAGATCAGTTTTTTTCTCTCCTCCACCCTTTTTGGCCGAAATATTATGAGCCCTAATTTAGGGATTCATCAAAAATAATTTTCTTGAAGATTTGAGGTAAAAACCTTGATTTAATTCTTATAGTTTTCATGTTTTATATCATTAAGGCTTCAAGTATTATCTAATCAATTTATATGATGGATTAGGGTTCTTAATAGATCTATAATTAGGAGTTTTATAACAATTAACATGATTAGGATAATGATTGGTGATAATTAGTAATGTTAATTAGGGTTTAATCATGTTTAAATTCGTATTTAAAAACTGGGCAGAATTTTTGGTCCATTGTTTTGATCATATATAGAGTTCTACAAACTTTTAATTTTCTAATCTTATGTCCCTGGAAAGGTAATTGAATTAGCTTTCAAATTCAAAAAACTAGAACTAAATTGGATGTCGGGAAGTGTGTCAAAAACAAGTTACATCAGTCGGGTGTCAAAACAGTTTTTGGATCAGCATGTTTTCATTTTATGTTTTGAACTGTTTGGGCTACTTAGGTTTATAATTGGAGCTTCAAATGAACATGAGACTTAGATTATATATTAAATAAAAGATCCAGAGAAGGGATAAGCAAATGGGATAGGGTAAAACCCTCTGATCATAACAAACTTTTCATATGTTCAAAATTAGTAAATTCTGGATAGGTAAAAGTATATATATATATATATATATATATATATATATATATATATATATATATATATATATATATATATATATATATATATATATATATATATATATATATATATATGGAGGCCTTAACAGTAGCTTAAAGGTTGACGCCAAAGGGGACAGTTATCTAACACATATATGGGAATAGAGTTTCCTTTACACGACATTTTATTTTTGTTAAGGGGGTGTTCAACCAATAGTTTGAAGTATGAAAAACGGGACTGTTTTGGGTTAAATGTTAACGGGACGAGTTATGAACTAAACTAAGTTAAGGGCTTTATATAGGGGTGTGGTGAGATTCATATAGCATATAAATGGGGTTAAGTTGTAGGAGAAGGTTAGATATCCATCATAGATTGATGATCCATTTTGGTATGTGGTTCATGTCTTGATTGTATACGTTTGTGTGTTTAGATTTGTGCTAGAGCGCGGGTACTTGGAGAAGCTTGTTCAGGTGAGTTTCATAGTCCCATGTCTTTTTATGATTTGAATTTCAGATGGGATGGAAGAGACACTCTATCGTTTTGTAACTAATGTTGTGAATGTTTTTATGGTTTGTGATGGACTTGTGTGTGAACTTATATGATTAACTGCTATATGATTCTTGATTGTGTTTATGATTTGGATCGGGGGACACGTACCATTTCAGTTATTGTGGTTTGACTTGGTACCAAGGGGATGTTGACAAGGCGGGGCCTTGGGATTGGTTCATAGGTGTATGGGCGCCTATGGGACCATGGTTATTGGTAAGGCTTGGAGCCTTGGAATTGTGGTTATTGGTAAGGCTTGGAGCCTTGGATTTGTGGTGATTGGTTAATCTTGAATGTTAGTTGTTAATACATAATTGTAGCACATTGTCCGTATGTTCTTTTGTTAATGGTTGTTATTCACAGCTTATAACTGATTTGGCGTTGGAGTCTAAACCTATGACTCTCACCAAAATTATGTTGACGTGTTTTAGTGTCTCTTTCAGGTGAGAATGTGGTTAAGCGTGAGAATAGGAGTGGCTAGCTGGAAGGCTTAGGATTGCATTTGGAGGAACCCCTATTTCCTCTTAGTCTTTATTTATGTTTAAATAAGTGATACTTTGTAGACACCTATATGTTTGTTATTTGTTAATTGTATGTCTTTGGTAAGAGGTAGACCAATTACCTACTTACCTAGACGCCTGCATTGTTTGAGATATCTTCATGACATTGTGTCACCATTTATGATATTTTTATTTCATTTACTTATCTCTATAGACACGCTATTGTTGTGATGATATCCATATGTCGCGCCCGATATTACGCCATGGTGGGGTGTGAGACATTGCAATGAGTGCACAGAATGTTAGGGTTAGGACCCCTATAACTTTTGGACCCATTGCCCTTGTTAGGGGTCCTCCTATTTTGATTAAAGGTCTTAGCAGCAAAAAAAGTAGCATTCATTTTAGCCTCTTTATGATCAGAGTTCTCAGGAACACCCCTAACATTCATCAAGCCCCATTAGGAACTGCATAAGCCTCATGATCTGCTGATGCAAAGCCAATTTAGTGCTAGCAGAACAAGAGCATTTAACATCACAAATACTGTAACACCCCAAAACCGGTTCTTAAGCATTTATTTACGATATTTCCATTTGGTTGTTTGAATGTGATATGTGATTGGCTAGTCAAACTGGTTAGTCAAAGTAATAGTCAAATATATGTAAAATGACTTTAGAAAGTATTACGTGTCACAAGTATGAGAAATAAGAGTTAAAAGGCTGAAGTTATCATATGATAAATAGTTATAGAAGTTTTTATGGCCAAATTGTGAAGATTAGCATTTAAGGGACCATAGTTGTCAAGTTGGCAAACTTCTAGCCATATAAATAGCTAAACTTTCCCATATCTTCAAAAAGTTCCAAATATTTCAAGTGTGCTATGTGTGTGTCAGTTTAGAGAGAAAGAAAAGAGGGGGAAATGATGGTGATGATGATTGATGATAAGAAGTGTTTCAAGCCAAGAGATAAACTCATACCAATGATCCTCATCAAGTAAGTAACTTTAATTAGGTTAATTAGATAAAGAAGAACTCATGTATTCAAAATTAGGATTTTGGGTAATTATGCTTCTAAAGAAAGAATTAAGATGTTTATGATAAAGATGGTTAAAGGTTTATGTCCACTTTATGGTTTAAGCTTAACTTATATAATTTAGGTTTCATCATATGATCAAGATATGATCATATGATGATTATTGATAATGTTTGTAAGGTTATGTAAATGGGTTGAGTAAACCTTTGATGATGGTATTGCACTAATGGAATAATATGTGTGTTTGGCTAGTGAGTAAGAAACCAAGGTTGAAGATGATGATGGTGATGATGCCTATTATTAGTGTTAACTATGGAGCTAAGGTAAATAAATCGGTCTTAATGTGTTATTATATGGATTTTACCATTATGTGTTATGTGGTTAATGTTGAGTTGCAACGATTGATCTTATGTGCTAGAAGAACGTGTTTGTGATTGTAAAGTGTTTGCTATAGATGCAAATGATGTAAATGATGTATAATATCATGTTATGCTCGGTTACTTACTAAGCGAAAGCTTTTGTGTTATAGTTGACATGTTTTGTAGGTGATATGCCAAGAAGGTAAAACACTTGATAAATGGCTTCATAGTTGGAAGCAAGGATTGAAGTATTTTGTTTATGCGTAGGATCTTAGTTAAAATATCGAGCTCATGGTAAAGTTTAACCCTAAATTTCATAAACAGCTTGTAAATTTTCTTGTCAAGTGGTAATGTCCTTTGTTATAGTCTAGTCTTCTAATGTATGCAATTGGGTCAAAAAGTGTATGTAAACGGGTCAAAATGGCCGTTTGGCATACCCCATAAAGTACACGAGTTCGGGTCATATAGACCGCACATGTTTATGAGATTGATGTATCTTAATGTTTTATTAAGTCCAGGAAAGTTTGATAAAGTTTTGAGTTGTAGAAGTCGTTTTTGAAAGGAAATGCGAAATGTGTTAAAATTGGAAAATCCTGGGCTCGGCTTGTGTCTGTGGCCACTCGGCCAACGGCTAAAGGCCTCAGAGGGTGGAAATATGGGCTCGGTCTGCGGCTAGGAACCTCAACCTGCAGCTAAAGGACTCAGAGGGGTTTAGCCTGCGGCCGTGAACCCTCGGTCGGCGGCCAAAAGCCCTCTTTGAAGTAAAAATGTCGTAACTTGTTTTCTCTATATCTTTTCATTCATAAAGAGTTATTAGTCGTGTCTTATATCGTCGGAAAGTTACTCAAGTCTACTTTCTTTAAATGATGCTTTCAAGGTATGAAAGTTAATGTTTTTTGTCAGTTTATTAAAGTGTAACATGATGTTTGTTTTGTTAAAGTATTTTCCGCATAAAAGGTCAAAATTCTTATGTTTTATGTCACGTTGGGAAAGGGGCGTTTCAACTTGGTATCAAAGCTTCGGTCTAAGAGAAATAGGTTCCCATGTTGTAGATGCGTTTGCCATAGGTGTAATGTAATATGCAAAGTAGACGCCTTAATTATAAGGTTTATCTTATTCATACTATGATAGAATAGTAAGAATGCATAGATATAAATGGTTTATGGTATGTTATAGAAGATACAAGAGAACTGAATTAAATGTGATTTGTATGTTGCAACCCTTATTGATAATGTTAAGTGTAAGATGGCAAAATTGTATAAAAGTGAAGTTATGACTTAATCGATTAAACCCCGTGAAGTATGTGTATGTGGGTCATTTAGACCTTGAATGTTTATGACAATGATGTAATATGATATGATAACGATTTTTGGAAAATCTCATGTCGTCTTGAGTTATAAAAGTCATTTTTCGAGAAAATGGGTTAAAAGTGCACAAGAGGTGTTTTACAGAAAAACAGTGCTTTGGAGGGTATTTTAGCGCAACTGAGGCATGTATGAAAAATATAGTGCACTTGAGGGGTTCTTTAGTGCACTAGAAGAGTATTGTAGAAAATAGTGCACTTTAGGGGTTCTTTAGTGCACTAGAAGGGTATTGCAGAAATAATGCACTTGAGGGGTTCTTTAGTGCACTAGAAGGGTATTGCAGAAAATAGTGCACTTGAGGGGTCATTTAGTGCATAAATGGGTTTGCCAGATTTTAGTCGTTTTGTTTATTTTGTATATAATGAAGAGTAAGGAGGTAGATGTTATGTCATATACCGTTAGAAAGATACTTGAGTCTAGTTTTATCTAAAAATACCTTCAATATCTAAATGTTTATTGATTTTGTTCAGTTTATGAAAAGAGTGACATAAAGTCAATACCGATCATGGTTTTATTAAAGATTTTTATTTTGGTCAAATTTTGGAGTCGGGAAATTGGCGTTTCAACTAGGATATGGTGTCGCAAGTTTAAGTAATGAAGAATGTGAATGTCTTAATTATAAAGTAGTTAAGTGCTTGCGGTAAATGAAATGGTTATACGTAGACATAATTTGATTATTATACATGTAATTTTGCCATAGACTAAATGTATTGAATGTAGTTAAATATAAACCAATTCTTAAAAAGTGTTAAGTGTAGTTATGTGTGTGTATGTGAATTAAAGTCTATGGTAGTACTTATATGTCTAAGTAAAGAATTAATGTGTGAAGCTAAGATCCTATGGGATGTATATGAATGATGAATAAGGCATGGTTATAGATCACCATAAGTTCAAATGTTTAAAGTTGTGGTAAGCGAATGTAATTAGATTGCGATGCGTGATCAATATATTATCTAGCTATATGTTATGTGTAATATTGAATAAAGGCTCACAATAATTTTTATGTATCGAGAATATATGCTTGTAAGCATGTTATGTAACTGTATAGTTGAGACATGATGACTTAACGTGGAATGTATATAGGCTCACGATAATTTTTTGATGTGTCGTGGAATGTATATGTTAATTAGATACGTTATAGGGTAAAATAGAAAATTACCTTTAGGAAAAAGTAATAGACTAAAATTACCAAATACGGATTTAATTAAAACACGATGATGAACCAAGTTCGTTGTACACGAAGATCGAGTGAATTTGAGATGCTTTGTTTCGATTTGGACAACTGATTTAAATGGGTTTTCGGTTTTTTAACTAAAATTACTCCTACAAATTTAAAACCTAAGTGCATGAATCGTTCTCCATTTAATCTAAAAACAATTATTTAAAATTAAAATCAATTAAACTATTTTAAAAATAAAACTATTAAAAATTTAATAAAAACTTAAACTTTATAATAAAATTTATATATATACTAAATAAAACTCTATTAAAACTAAATAAACTAATTTAAAACTATTAAAGATTTTTAATACTAATTAAATCTATTTAATATTAAGCTAAGACTTTTTTTATCAAAACAAAATCTATTTTAAAAACTAATTTACTAACTTAATTAAAATCTAATTATTTTAAAAAACTTATTTTCATAACTAATTAAATTTCAGAAATTAATAAAACATTTTTTTGTATTCTATTTTTATTTATTTATTATTTAAACTTTTTAAAAGTGACTTTATAAAACTAATATTTAAAATTTACTTTAAATAAAAATAAAACTTGTATTTAAATCAATTAAGAAAACTGGCAACTAAACAACAAACTATATTAATGAGACAAACTGAATTATGACAAAAACAACAAGCTAGATCCAGTGGTAAACACGATTGGTGCATAACCTTGAGGTCAAGGGATCGAGTCCCATTGGGGACGTTTTTGTGAATTATTTTTTTGAACAATGTAAATGAAAACAGAGTCACAAGAGTTACTTGTATGGCAGCGAACCGACTGATAAAAATCAGTACAAAACTAGCAGATCAATTGAATCTGCTAGTTTTTGAAACTTACTGAACAAACAATCAGCCAAAAATGAATTTGCAGCAATCAACGTAACAGTAAAGTCAAGACATAGCAACAAACTTAAGCTAACTCTTAAAATCTCAGCACGAAGAATACAAGTAAAAACCAATAACATATTTTAAAACATGGTGAATTACTAAGATGTAACCACAAAGCTATCAGACTTAAGTAAACAGTTCACTCGACAAATTCTCAGGAACAATATATACAACAAATAAACCATTCAAAATTAAAAAAGTATGAAAATAACGAAACTCAAGCAAGCATACAGAATCCAAGATCAGGGGAGTGAATAGATTATAACAGTGCTACAAAATTACACAGACAACTTATAAATGAAGCAGTAAAAGTCTGTGACAAGTATCTTATTTTAACTAAGCAGCAATCATAAACAAATGCATCATTGAACTGTTATGACTCAATTACAAAAAGACTAGTATGATATTACAAAGTATGCTATTGTCCCAAATACTTAGTTTAAATTGAGTTACAAATTCTGAATACAATATCAGTTCAGAAGAGTTAACAACTATAAATCAAAATCAAACAAATCTAGATGCACACAAATCATCCAACAGCTCATTCACCGAAACTCAGTATAATTAGATATAGGACAACAGTAAACCTCAAGCTAATATAAATGATAAATAATTTAACCAAATCACTCATAAACAGCAGTTTATATCATTAACCGTTTTGAAATCAAACAATTAAAATCCGCCTGACGATTTCAATAATCCAAACTTAAGATAACAAATCTTAATTCAGCAACTAACATTCAAAAACCTATTTGAGTCAAAAAGATTATTAGTGAACTACAAACAGATTCATCGCATAATATCTTCGCAAATATTTAAGCATAAACCCAATCCTATAGCATCTTAAATAGTCAACAAATAGCATAACAATCATGATCATCCATCACAAACCTTTATCAATTAACAGATAAATCAAGCTAACTTAAAATAAAAATGAGTTCTTACCTTAATTAAGAAAACCTTTGGGATGATGTGCAGCGCTGAGCTGACATGGAACTAGAATCAGAACCTCCTTTCGCCACCACCATTCACCATACTAACATTAACCAATATTTGAGCCATATTTTTTACACTTTACAGCAGGGAAAGTCTCTCCAAATTTTTACTCAGATAAATTGACTAAAGCTATTTATTAGCTTAAATCAAGTATCATCAACATTATTATTATAAAATAGCTTGAAGAATTAAATTGCAAAATTCAATTTAAACAGAAACATAAGGCACAATTAAAATTAAACGTAATAAACTTTTATTAATAACCCATTAAGATTACAATACTAAAGAAAAGAAAGATTACAAATTAACCTATATCTATTTAAGCATAATAATGTTAAGTAAAAACTTGGATACCAAAAATTACAGGAAATAGAGGGGTTTTTATAGCCAACCCCCAAGGCCCTTGGTGGAAGGTTGTTGAGCAGAATCTTGAATCATAGCCATCGATTTCTTCTTTTCTCTTTCCATCTTGATCTAACGGCTGTAATTCACAAGCTAGTACACGGATTGCCAACGTGGCAATCAAGTGTGCTAGTTGTGTTTGTTTAGCTCTCAGATGGCTTCATCTTATTGGAGGATTGGGGAATGATGCGTTGTCTCAACCAATCAGGGAGGAGAGATGAGCCACGTCACACACAACTCCTCCCATCTTCAATCTCCGAAAATCTTGTGATTTAATTAAGACGCGTGTGCTTCCACACGCCTTAATTAAGAAAGCCCCAATTTGATATATGTTTAGGGTTTGAAGGATGAATAAAGTGGTAACAGGTTTTTGGGAGAGAGAGATAACACATAGATTGTATCGTAAAAATGGGGGATGTGTTTATTAGTTTGACCGAGATAAAAAGTTAAATAATAATTTTCTCTACATAACTTTATTCTACGTTTAGAAACTTACCCTAATGGGCTTTAAAAAAAAGTTTTATTTAAGTTAGAAAATGGGCTTGGGCCTTGAATCATCCGTCCCATAATTAGTTCATTTGGGCCTTGTAATGGTCTAATAGTTACAAAGTGAAATCTCGAACCATTATTGGGCTTTTTGGGCCCAATAACTAAAAGTGGGACCCACAAGACAAAAATCCTTTGAAAACTTAATTCCTCGAACAAAATCGAACTTGTTTTTTGGCTTCCTCGATTTTCTTCAATCTCGTGTCGTTTTCGCCGGTTTTCGTGAACTTGGTACCTACACACACAAAACAAACAAAACAAACATATACATGGCCATTTTCTTTGATTATATGCATTTATTGTTCGTTTTTAGATATAAATGATATGAGTATTTAAGCTCATATCAAATTCCCCCTTGATAAGCATTTGTCGTGTCCTCACGCAATGATAAAATAAAACTCTAACTACACTTTTATTCAACTTTTGAAACTTTTTATTTTGCAAAGACATAATGTATTGCTTTCATTATTTGAAAAATAACTTTTAGGATCATAAAACTCAAATATATTCATCGTCCTCGACTTTTCACTTTTCCATGCCAAGTGTAAAAACAAGATCATTGTCAATCATAAGCCCCAAAATTAAAACAGCCCATACAAGTAATTTGTGTTAAACCCAATCTCCTATTATTCCTAATTGTATCTCTAGATTTTAAATGTCATTCACCCAAAGGCTCATTTGACTTTATTTGATATTTATTAATCCAAAAATGAAGGCAAAATCGGTGTAAACTCAACACTCAAAACCTAACCTCGACTTCAAAAACCGTTGTCACTAAAGAAAGCCCACATCAAGGATAACTTAACACGATTTGAGGGATAAATCCCCGGATCCAAAATTTGGCTAGTAGGACTACTTAAAAGCAACAATAAAACCTCCAAAGTCAATTATGACCTTATTGATGGAGTTAGCAACAACTACATCATATCACCTTGTGGCTCTTTAAGATGTAATTGTGCTCCTTATTTAAAATCCACACCCGAAGGCTCCTTGGACAAAAATAAGGGAATTGACATTCACCATCCCACCTTATGGCTCATGATGATGAATCAATTTTTATTCAACACGTCCCCTTACCATACACCCTAAGGCTCTAATGACAAGGTTAGTGCTACATGACTCCCACCCGAAGGCTCTTAGAGAACATGTTTTTATTTATTCTTCTTTATTAATATGATATTTATAGTAAGCCAAATTTCCGCAATCCCATGATCAAAAGTCCATGACGCTGACACCCTTAATGTGTTCTCACTTTAATTACAAGGGAAGAAAAAGAAGGAGTTACGAGTTAAGATATCTAGCCTAAACCGCTAAAAACTTCATTTATTAAGCAATTATTATTCAAGCATCAAAAATAAATACGAGGAGATTAAATCAAACACAAAAATACTTATACAAAGAAGAATTAACCTTAGAAACTTATGATTAAACTCTATCATCTCTTGTTCTCCATATTGTAAAATTTAAAAAATGTAGAAATCAATAGATACTTAGCCTATTAAATTAAAATTTTGGGTTTTCAAGTCATCTATAGGATCTTGCATCTTCTTATACTTTTTCAAGTTTTAGAATTTTCGTTTTAAAGTTCCTTTGATAAACGACTTTCTAGGATCAATTATAGGAACTTGCGAAAAATTCTCGTTCTTAAACCCGTATGAGTTAAGACTTTCGCGTTTTAAAATTCCCTATATAAAAGCCTAGCAAAACTTAATTCAAACACGTTAAGGAAAAGCTAAGGTAAAAACCTAGTCGAGTCAAAAACTATTTTTATTTTCACCAACAGAAAGCCTACATTTGTGTCAAAAGCACTTATTTTATTTATTAAAACTTAAAAATAACACTAAAAATTTAAATTTTTTATGAAAAACGAGAAAAACAATTACGTTTAGACATGACAAAAGCAATTGCAAGCGATTATATCGATTGACTCCCCCATGCTAAAACCAAACATTGTCCTCAATGTTTCTTAGCTCAAGAGTAACACCCCCTTGCTAAAACACGAAGAGTCTAATGCAAAATCCTAACATGGAAAGAGCACGCAGATCTATAAGCCGTTTATTAATTATGCCTCAAGATAAAACATTAGTCGATAAAAATCAAAGGATAGAGTGTGTGCCCCTTTTGAAAATCAAAGTATGGAGGATCAAGTGGACCGACAAAAACCTAACATAAGAGTCTTCAATTATTAGGGTCATACCTAAGATTCACAACACAACAAAACACGAGCACGAGCTTGAAAGATCAATCCTTATTAGTGTTAGAAAATAGAAAGAAGATAGAATGTATGGGACTCCCTCACAAGGCACCTCGTTTTTGTTAACCGAGTCATGAGCTCGACTCGATCCCCGCATTCATTGGTCCTTAGGGAAAGTTTGAAGATCCGGAACAACCTCCGTAGGTATGTCCCCTCCAAAGTAATGTTTCACACGATGACCATTCACCTTAAAGTTAGGCCCGTCCTTTTGAGCTAGCTCAACGGTGCCATAAGGGAAAACTTGTGAAATGGTGAATGGTCCGGACCAACGGGATTTAAGCTTGCCCGAGAAAATCTTACGTCTAGAGTTGAATAAGAGGACTTGATCACCAACATTGAAAATGCGGTTTTTGATCTTAGAGTCATGAATCCTCTTAGTCTTCTCCTTATAGATCAAAGAATTTTCATAAGCTTGATCCCTTAATTCACTTAGTTCATTCAATTAAACCTTGCGATGATCACCCGCGGTCCTCAAATCAAAGTTACAATGCTTAAGAGCCCAATACGCCTTATGTTCGAGTTCAATTGGCAAGTGGCATGCCTTTCCGTAGACCAACCTAAATGGTGTACAACCAATTGGCGTCTTGTAAGCCGTACGGGAAGCCCACAATGCATCGTCCAATTTATCCGACCATGAAGTGCGATTTTCTCCAATAGAACGCTCCAAAATCCTTTTAAGAGCACAGTTTGAAACCTCCACTTGACCACTCGTTTGAGGGTTATAAGTCGTAGAAAGTCGATGAGTGACACCATATTTCTTTAGAACTTTTTCAAATTGTTCATTACAAAAATGGGTCCCACGATCACTTATAATAGCCCGTGGAGTTCCAAACCTAGCGAAGAGTTGTTTCAAAAATTTCACCACAACTCGAGCATCATTGCAAAGCCTTAGCTTCAACCCATTTAGACAAATAGTCCACAGCTACGAGAATGTACTTATTTCGTTTCGAAGATGGAAATGGCCCCATAAAATCGATCCCCCAAATGTCAAAGATTTCACAAACTTGGATAATGTTTTGAGGCATTTCATCCCTTTGTGAGTTATTTCCTTGACATTGACAAGCATCGCAAGTCTTGATCAAGTCTTGGGCATCACGATATATGGAAGGCCAAAAGAAGCCGACATCAAAGACTTTCTTCGCGGTGGCGTTGGCACCATGATGTCCCCGGTGGGTCCTTTATGACAAGATTTAAGGATATCTTGAGCTTCGTTGCCAAACACGCACCTACGAATCACTTGCTCCGCGCACACACGAAACATATAGGGGTCGTCTCAAAATTAATAGGATATATCCTTGAAATACTTTCGTTTTTGTTGGGACGACATACCCTTGATCACAAACTTCCCTGCATGGTAATTTGCAATGTCCGCAAACCATGGGGTACTATTATCACTACGAAAATCAATCATACCAAGCGTCTCGAGAGGAAATATTTCATTGATTTCCTTATTCTCTCGATTTCTTTGGTGAGGATTCTCAAGTCGAGATAAATGATCGGCCGCGAGATTCTCGGCTCCTTTTTTGTCTAGAACTTTGAAATTAAATTCTTGAAGGAGGAGAATCCACCGGAGCAACCTCGGCTTCGCATCTTGTTTACTAAAAAGATATTTGATAGCCGAGTGGTCCGTATACACTATGGTTTGAGACAAGATGAGCTATGGTCTAAACTTTTCAAAAGCATACACAAAGGCAAGTAACTCCTTATCCGTTGTGGTGTACTTAGTTTAAGAATCCGTCATAGTCTTACTTGCATAGTGTATAGGCAAGAAATGTTTTGACTTACGTTGCCCCAAAACCGCACCTACCGCGTAATCACTAGCATCACACATTTTCAAAAGGTAGGTTCCAATCCGGAGCAACTAAAATTGGAGATTCGGTTAATTTCTTTTTAAGCATCTCAAAGGCTTGAATACACTCATCCGAAAAGAGGAATGGAATCTCTTTTTCCAAAAGGTGGGTCATAGGCTGAGCTATCTTAGAGAAGTCTTGGATGAAACGTCTATAGAAGCCGACATGCCGAGAAAACTCCTAATTCCCTTAACGGTGGTGGGTGGAGGTAATTTGGCAATCACGTCGATTTTAGCCCTATCAACCTCAATACCCGCCTTAGAGATCTTATGTCCTAACACAATTCCCTCTTTGCACATGAAGTGATATTTTTCATAATTTAACACAAGATTCGTTTCCTCACAACGTTGCAACATTCTTTCAAGGTTAGAGAGACATGAAGTGAAAGATTCCCTAAAAACCGAGAAATCATCCATGAAGACTTCCATGGTTTTTTGATCATATCATGGAAAATGGCCATCATACACCTTAGGAACGTCCCCGGAGCATTGCATAATCCAAAAGGCATTCTACGATAAGAAAATGTTCCATAAGGACAAGTGAATGTGGTCTTTTCTTGATCACGAGGGTCTATGGGAATTTGGAAATAGCCGGAAAATCCATCCAAAAAGCAATAGAATTCATTTCCCGCTAGTCTCTCTAACATTTGATCCATAAAAGGTAATGGAAAATGATCCTTCCTAGTGGCATCATTAAGCTTCCTATAGTCGATACAAACACGCCAACTGATCACAAGTCTAGTAGGAATCAATTCATTATCCTCACTAGTAACAACCGTCATTCCTCCTTTCTTTGGAACACAATGCACGGGACTAACCCATGGACTATCCGAGATAGGGTAGATCATTCCGGCGTCTTGAAGTTTAGTGACTTCCTTTTTGATCACTTCATGAATCTTTGGATTGACCCTTCTTTGATTTTGAATAGCGGGTTTATAATCTTCCTCCATTAGAATTTTATGAGTACAACATTTTGGATCTATACCCTTAATATCGGAGATTTTCCATGCAATGGCCCGTTTATGTTTCTTAATCACTTTAATAAGTTCATCCTTTTCATTTTCCTTTAATCCCTTAATAATAATCACCGGTAACTTATTCGTTCCTTCAAGAAAAGCATACTCTAAATGAGAGGGAAGTTCCTTAAGTTCTAGGTCGGGTGCTTCTTCAATAGATGTTTTCACTTTAGTCTCATTTTCACTCACAACTTTTAAATCCATAGGTGGCGATTCAAAAGGATCTTCATTCAAAAAGGCTTCAAGCAAATCGATATCTCCCTCCATATCATGATAATCCTCATCATATGTAGATGGCAAATCCGATGTGCTAAGAAAAGCATCCACCTCCTCCAAGATAAAATCACTAGCCCCAAATGGAGTAAGGGGTGGAGACGAAAGGGCAATAATAGGATCCGATAAAGAAGGATTGCCACTTTCGGAATTAGCCGAGAATCCAAGCACTTCTTGAGAATATTCTTCACAAGTAACATCAATCACATCGATTTGATCAATTGATTCCTCGTAATACTTGGAAGAATATTTAGAGATATTACCAACATCAAGTGTAATACTTTCATCATCAAAACGCAAAGTCAAGTTCCCCGCTCTCATGTCAACTATAGAACTAGCCGTCATTAAAAACGGTCTTCCCAAAATAAGTGGTACACGAGAATCTTCGGGATAATCGCAAACTACAAAGTCTGTTGGAAAGACGAGTTTCCCTACTTTGACAAACACGTCCTCGGCTATACCCTTTGGAAAGGTGGTCGATCGATCCGCTAGCTCGAGAGTCATCTTAGTAGGTGTAAGCTCGGGAAGTGATAACCTTTTCCACACGGAAAGAGGCATCAAATTAATGCTAGCGCCAAGATCGGCTAATGCTAAGCATTCTTCCATATTAGGGAAATCACATGGTATCAAAAACTTGCCCGGGTATCCAAGCTTTTTGGGAAGCTTTTGTGTAAGAACCGCGAAACAATTAGCATCTAAAGATTTAGACACTTCAACCAATTTCCTTTTATCGTTCATCAATCTCTTAATAGTCGAAGCAAACTTAGGCATGTAAAGCAATGCATCCGTGAAACTAACATTGATATAAAGATTCTTAAACATCTCTAAAAAAGTAGTCATTTGAGCATTGGACTTTTCGCGAAGCTTCTCTTAGTTAAGTATCGAAGGGTAGGGTAGTGTGGGTTTAGTCTTCGGAAGCTCGGGTTCCAGAATAGGAAATTGGTCTACCTTTGGTGGAATAGGAATTTCCTTTTCTTTAACCACCTCGGGTTCTTGCTCCACTTCCCTCACCGGAGAGGTACTCACATGTGGAAGCAAAGGTCCGTCTAAAGCCTTCCCACTACGTGTGGTTATAGCTTTCATCTCACCCTTTGGGTTTGGAATGGTGTTGCTAGATAAGTCACCCGAAGAAGAGGAGGGTTTGCTTATAAAAGACTCAAACATCGAAAGCAATTTGTTTTGACCTTGTTCCAAACTTTCTTGCATACGATTTTGACTTTGCTCTAATCTTTGTTCAAAACGGTCTTGGTTTTGCTCTAGTCTTTGTTCAAATCTTTGTTGGTTAAGGTCAATCTTGTTATTTTGCCCCTTGATCGTATTTTGAAACTCATTTTTTAAAGTTGCCATTTGTCCTTGAACATTGTTTTGAAAAGCTTTCAAATATGCCTCATTTGTTTTAATGTAGCTTGACAAATCATTATGATTATTGCTTTGAAAACCTTGATTGTTTTGATTAGCATTAAACCCATTTCCTTGATTGTAATTCCCTTGGTTACCACGGTTAAAATTATTCCCCTTATTCCCATTGTTGTACCTATTTTGAACTGGTGGAGCAACATGATTTTGACGAGGAACTTGACCGTTGGAGCCATAAGTTCCCGTCATGGCAAAAGCACTAGCTTGATCAAACCCCATGGTTGAACAAGCATAATTAGGATGTGCTCCACCACATGATACACAAAAAATCTCAACCATATTAATCGTTCCATGGGGATTCTTCCTAAGCTCATTCAAAATCGTGTCAATCTTAGAGTCCAATCTAGAAATCTCGGTATTAGATGAATTCACATTTGAAACAACCGGTGTGTTTCATGAATATTGCACTCTAGACTTATTCTCAATTATACCCCACGCGTCTCTCGGAGTTTTTCTTAAAAGATTACCACCCGCAACGACATTTAAAGAATCTTGTTCAACCATATTAAGTCCATTATAAAACGTATTGATTTGATGCAATTCCGAGAAACCGTGGTGTGGAAATTGTCTTAACAAATCTTTAAACCTTTCCCAAGCAACCCCAAATGATTCATGCACTTTTTGTTCAAATCTAGTGATCTCATTCTTAAAGTGTGTTGTTTTGGATGGTGGAAAGAAATAATTCATGAACTTAGACACTAAATCATCCCATGTCAAAATCGAACCCGGTGGTTCTTTCTCATACCAAATCTTAGTGTTACCCTCAAGCGAGTACGGAAAAAGCATGAGCTTAATCGTGTCATTTGGCACATCTCTAAACTTGAGAGTCGAGGTAATACGATGAAAATTCCGAATGTGAGAGTGCAGACTATCAGTCTCATTGCCACGAAATTGGTCGGCATGAATGAGCGATAAAAGACCCGACTTAATCTCAAAATGATCCGCCAAAATATCCGGCACAACGATTGCTTCCCCATACCCTTCGGTGGGTGCACGGAGCAATTCCTCCATTGTTCGGTTATCGGCCATCTCTACAACAATAGGTGGAATCTCGGGTTCCACTATTCGTTGTTGACGATTTCTATTTCTACGAGGAATATTTTCAAGCCTATTAACATCAATCAAAAGTCGAGAAGATCGTAATTGCATAAACCAAAGTGAGCAGAATTTAGAGGATTGAAGAAAAGAAAGTAGACAAGAAGAAGATTATTTTTTTGGTATTTTTATTTATTTGGTATTGCTCAATCAAAATGATCGATAAAACAAGGAATAAGGATAACTACTATGGAAGTAAATTACCCTCGGTCGACTTTGAAACGATAGGTGAAAACCTAAACGTCTCGAGGTTCAATAAGTAAACTACAAAAATAAGATTTAATACTACTTGAGTTGGCAAACCAATAATCGGTTGTCCCTCTCAATATACGCACAAGCAAGCGGGGAAACGAGGTGGCACAAAGCACTTAAAAACCTTTTTCCTTAGACGACCTTTTATAGCTCGTCGCCTTATACCCACCTTATAGTTTGTATAAATCGAGTTCAAACTTTTTATTAGTATTTATCTATTTTGCCCTTTTTTCGTTTTGGATTCGAATACAATAGCTAGGTGATGAAATCCCAACTAAGATCTTATTTGGAAGTAGGTAAATTTATTGTTCTACGTAATATAATATATTAATCACAAAAAACACGAAAAATGATACATACTATAATAATAGAAAAATAACAAAACTTTCCGAGGACGGAAAGAGTCTTCAAATCAACGATCAACAAATCTCACAAAGACGAATCGTACACAAGATCCCCGGCAGCGGCGCCAAAATTTTTGATGTGTCGTGGAATGTATATGTTAATTAGATACGTTATAGGGTAAAATAGAAAATTACCTTTAGGAAGAAGTAATAGACTAAAATTACCAAAGACGGATTTAATAAAACACGATGATGAACCATGTTCGTTGTACACGAAGATCGAGTGAATTTGAGACGCTTTGTTTCGATTTGGACAATTGATTCAAATGGGTTTTCGGTTTTTTAACTAAAATTACTCCTATAAATTTAAAACCTAAGTGCATGAATCGTTCCCCATTTAATCTAAAAACAAGTATTTAAAATTAAAATCAATTAAACTATTTTAAAAATAAAACTATTAAAAATTTAATAAAAACTTAAACTTTATAATAAAATTTATTTTCATACTAAATAAAACTCTATTAAAACTAAATAAACTAATTTAAAACTATTAAAGATTTTTAATCCTAATTAAATCTATTTAATATTAAGCTAAGACTTTTTTATCAAAACAAAATCTATTTTAAAAACTAATTTACTAACTTAATTAAAATCTAATTATTTTAAAAAACTTATTTTCATAACTAATTAAATTTCTGAAATTAATAAAACATTTTTTTTATATTCTATTTATATTTATTTATTATTTAAACTTTTTAAAAGTAACTTTATAAAACTAATATTTAAAATTTACTTTAAATAAAAATAAAACTTGTATTTAAATCAATTAAGAAAACTTGCAACTAAACAACAAACTATATTAATGAGACAAACTGAATTATGACAAAAAAAACAAGCTAGATCCAATGGTAAACACGATTGGTGCATAACCTTGAGGTCAAGGGATCGAGTCCCATTGGGGACGTTTTTGTGAATTAATTTTTTGAACAATGTAAATGAAAACAGTGTCACAGGAGTGACTTGTATGGCAGCGAACCGACTGATAAAAATTAGTACAAAACTAGCAGATCAATTGAATCTACTAGTTTTTGAAACTTATTGAACAAACAATCAGCCAAAAATGAATTTGCAGCAATCAACGTAACAGTAAAGTCAAGACATAGCAGCAAACTTAAGCTAACTCTTTAAATCTCAGCACGAAGAATACAAGTAAAAACCAATAACAGATTTTAAAACATGGTGAATTACTAAGATGTAACCACAAAACTATCAGACTTAAGTAAACAGTTCACTCGACAAATTCTCAGCAACAATATATACAACAAATAAACCATTCAAAATTTAAAAAGTATGAAAATAACAAAACTCAAGCAAGCATACAGAATCCAAGATCAGGGGAGTGAATAGATTATAACAGTGCTACAAAATTGCACAAACAACTTATAAATGAAGCAGTAAAAGTCTGTGACAAGTATCTTATTTTAACTAAGCAACAATCATAAACAAATGCATCATTGAACTGTTATGACTGAATTACAAAAAGACTAGTATGATATTACAAAGTATGCTATTGTCGCAAATACTTAGTTTAAATTGAGTTACAGATTCTGAATACAATATCAGTTCAGAAGATTTAACAACTATAAATCAAAATCAAACAAATCCAGATGGACACAAATCATCCAACAGCTCATTCACCGAAACTCAGTATAATTAGATATAGGAAAACAGTAAACCTCAAGCTAATCTAAATGATAAATAATTTAACCAAATCACTCATAAACAACAGTTTATATCATTAACCGTTTTGAAATCAAACAGTTAAAATCCAAGTGACGATTTCAATAATCCAAATTTAACATAGCAAATCTTAATTCAACAACTAACTTTCAAAAACCTATTTGAGTCAAAAATATTATTAGTGAACTATGAACAGATTCATAGCATAATATATTCGCAAATATTTAAGCATAAACCCAATCCTATAGCATCTTAAATAGTTAACAAATAGCATAACAGTCATGATCATCCATCACAAACCTTCATCAATTAACAGATAAATCAAGCTAACTTAAAATAAAAACGCGTTCTTACCTTAATGAAGAAAACCTTTGGGATGATGTGCAGCGCTGAGCTGACATAGAACTAGAATCAGAACCTCCTTTCGCCACCACCATTCACCATACTAACATTAACCAATATTTGAGCCATATTTTTTACACTTTCCAGTAGGGAAAGTCTCTCCAAATTTTTACTCAGATAAATTGACTAAAGCTATTTATTAGCTTAAATCAACTATCATCAACATTATTATTATAAAATAGCTTGAAGAATTAAATTGCAAAATTCAATTTAAACAGAAAAATAAGGCACAATTAAAATTAAACGTAATAAACTTTTATTAATAACCCATTAAGATTACAATACTGAAGAAAAGAAAGATTACAAATTAAACTAAATCTATTTAGGCATAATAATGTTAAGTAAAAACTTGGATAGAAAAAATTACAGGAAATAGGGGGTTTTTATAGCCAACCCCCAAGGCCCTTGGTGGAAGGTTGTTGAGCAGAATCTTGAATCATAGCCATCAATTTCTTCTTTTCTCTTTCCATCTTGATCTAACGGCTGTAATTCACAAGCTAGCACACGGATTACCAACGTGGCAATCAAGTGTGCTAGTTGTGATTGTTTAGCTCTGAGATGGCTTCATCTTATTGGAGGATTGTGGAATGATGCGTTGTCTCAACCAATCAGGGAGGAGAGATGAGCCACGTCACCTACAACTCCTCCCATCTTCAATCTCCAAAAATCTTGTGATTTAATTAAGACGCGTCTGCTTCCACGCGCCTTAATTAAGAAAGCCCCAATTTGATATATGTTTAGGGTTTGAAGGGTGAATAAAGTGGTAACAGGTTTTTGGGAGAGAGAGATAACACATAGATTGTATCGTAAAAATGGGGTGTGTGTTTATTAGTTTGACCGAGATAAAAAGTTAAATAATCATTTTCTCTACATAACTTTATTCTACGTTTAAAAACTTTCCCTAATGGGCTTTAAAAAACGCTTTATTTAAGTTAGAAAATGGGCTTGGGCCTTGAATCATCCGTCCCATAATTAGTTCATTTGGGCCTTGTAATGGTCTAATAGTTACAAAGTGAAATCTCAAACCATTATTGGGCTTTTTGGGCCCAATAACTAAAAGTAGGAGCCACAAGACAAAAATCCTTCGAAAACTAAATTCCTCGAACTAAATCGAACTTGTTTATCGGCTTCCTCGATTTTTCTTCAATCTCGTGTCGTTTTCGCCAGTTTTCGTGAACTTGGTACCTACACACACAAAACAAACAAAACAAACATATACATGGCCATTTTCATTGATTATATGCATTTATTGTTCGTTTTTAGATATAAATGATATGAGTATTTAAGCTCATATCATAATGTCTCGAAGAACATAATGACTATTATTAAAAAATATGGTTATAAAGGTATGTGATGGATTAAAACCTAGGGTTAGTTAAAGTATGCTTAGAATTTACGAGATCAAGTAGATCATCGAAACTAAACGAATGAAATGGGAAGTAGCGAGAATGTATGAGTAATAGATATGATGTGGAATAGATAAAAGATTTCGAGGACGAAATCCGAGTAAGGGAGATAGATTTGTAACACCCTAAAACCGGTTCTTAAGCATTTATTTACTATATTTCCATTTGGTTGTTTGAATGTGATATGTGATTGGCTAGTGAAACTTGTTAGTCAAACTAATAGTCAAATATATGTAAAATGAATTTAGAAAGTATTACGTGTCACAAGTATGAGAAATAAGAGTTAAAAGGCTGAAGTTATCATATGATAAATAGTTATAGAAGTTTTTATGGCCAAATTGTGAAGATTAGCCATTAAGGGACCATAGTTGTCAAGTTGGCAAACTTATAGCCATATAAATAGCTAAACTTTCCCATATTTTCAAAAAGTTCCAGATATTTAAAGTGTGTTATGTGTGTGTCAGTATAGA
This sequence comes from Glebionis coronaria, assembly GCA_025667525.1. Taxonomy (NCBI): domain Eukaryota; kingdom Viridiplantae; phylum Streptophyta; class Magnoliopsida; order Asterales; family Asteraceae; genus Glebionis; species Glebionis coronaria. The sequence goes on from CM046879.1 coordinate 534,901,853, forward strand.
GAGAAAGAAAAGAGGGGGAAAATGATGGTGATGACCTTGGTGATGATGATTGATGATAAGAAGTGTTCCAAGCCAAGAGATAAACTCATAACAATGATCCTCATCAAGTAAGTAACTTTAATTAGGTTAATTAGATAAAGAAGAACTCATGTATTCAAAATTAGGGTTTTGGGGAATTATGCTTCTAAAGAAAGAATTAAGATGTTTATGATAAAGATGGTTAAGGGTTTTTGTCCACTTTATGGTTTAAGCTTAACTTATATAATTTGGTTTCATCATATGATCAAGATATGATCATATGATGATTATTGATAATGTTTGTAAGGTTATGTGAATGGGTTGAGTAAACCTTTGATGATGGTATTGCACTAATGGAATAATAGGTGTGTTTCGCTAGTGAGTAAGAAACCAAGGTTGAAGATGATGATGGTAATGATGCCTATTATTAGTGTTAACTATGGAGCTAAGGTAAGTAAATCGGTCTTAATGTGTTATTATATAGATTGTACCATTTATGTGTTATGTGGTTAAATGTTGAGTTGCAACGATTGATCTTATGTGCTAGAAGAACGTGTTTGTGATTGTAACTAAATTGTTTGTTATAGATGCATAATGATGTAAATGATGTATAATATCATGTTATGCTCGGTTACTTAATAAGCAAAAGCTTATGTGTTATAGTTGACATGTTTTGTAGGTGATATGCCTAGAAGGTAAAGCACTTGATAAATGGCTTCATAGTTGGAAGCAAGGATTGAAGTATTTTGTTTATGCGTAGGATCTTAGTTAGAATACCGACCTCATGGTAAAGTTGAACCCTAAGTTTCATAAACGGCTTGTAAATGTTGTTGTCAAGTGGTAATGTCCTTTGTTATAGTCTAGTCTTCTAATGTATGCAATTGGGTCAAAAAGTGTATGTAAACGGGTCAAAATGGGCGTTTGCCATACCTCATAAAGTACATGAGTTCGGGTCATATAGACCGCGCATGTTTATGAGATTGATGTATCTTAATGTTTTATTAAGTCCGAGAAAGTTTGATAAAGTTTTGAGTTGTGGAAGTCGTTTTTGAAAGGAAATGCGAAATGTGTTAAAATGGGAAAAACTTGGGCTCGGCTTGTGGATGTGGCTAATCAGCCAACGGCTAATGGCCTCAGAGGGTGGAAATATGGGCTCATCCTGCCACTAGGAACCTCAGCCTGCGGCTAAAGGACTCAGAGGGGTTTAGCCTGCGCCCATGAACCCTCAGCCGGCGGCCAAAAGCCCTCTTTGAAGTAAAAAATGTCGTAACTTGTTTTCTCTATATCTTTTAATCCATAAATAGTTATTAGTCGTGTATTTTATCGTCGGAAAGGTATTCAAGTATACTTTCTATTAATGATGCTTCAGGTGTGAAAGTTAATGTTATTTTTGTCAGTTTAGTATAGTGTAACATGATGTTTGTTTTGGTAAAGTATTTTCTGCATAAAATGTCAAAATTTTTATGTTTTATGTCACGTTGGGAAAGGGGCGTTTCAAATACATTTAGGAATTTTAGAAACAACATAAAACTCTCTCCACAGAGAGTTCAATCTGTGATAATAGTCAGATAAAGAACTACCCCCTATTTAACAGACCCAATCTTTTGAAGTAAGTTATAGACAATAGAACCATCAACCTTATCATATGTTTCATTAAGATCTTTCCAAATAGTATCAGCATTTTCGGAGTAAATAAGGCCCATATACACATCATTAGAAACAACATTCATAATCCTGGTAAGAACCATAGCATTGCATCTATCTCATTGAGCGCACAATACATCATCAGTATAAGACTCCCTTAAACAAGAACCATCAACAAAAGCGTACTTGTTTCTAGCTTATAAATCAAGTCTCATAGCATTGTTCCACATTCTATAATTTCCAGTTCCCAATAACTTGAAAGGAACAAAAACAGAACTACTATTATCACTACTATGAATATGAATTAGGTTTCCAGCATCCAAAATGCTAATGAGAACAACAGGATTGGTAGTGGTTTCAGGGAGACCCCTGCCACCACCATTTCCTCCACCACCATTAGGTGGTGCAGGAGGAGCACCACTAGCACTCATGAGTCACACCAAGAGACAAAACAAACAAACAAAACCAGAATAACAAACAACAGGAAGCAAGAAATAATAACACTGATAAGATATAATAAGCAAAATAATAGCAAACACAAAAAAGACAAAGAACCACTCAGAATATGAGTTACTACAAATGCAAGCTGTGGACTGGGATTGGCCAGAGCAGATATCCACACCAGTCAAGGATGGAGGGTCAAGGTGTTAACCAAATCCGTTTGCACCCACACACTTAGCAACAGTAACCCACAAATGTAACCAAGAGAGAGGTAAGTAAGAAACTGAAAGAATGACTTACAGCGCATAAACAACAACCAGTTTCTATAAAAAAACACCTAATCTCTAGATTCACTTAGTCTAGAGGATGGGTGATCCACCAACAGGAAAACCCCCAATAAAGAGAGAAAAATTAGGGTTAGCAAAACCCTAACAAAGATTTACCCGAGTGAACTATCAAAATAGGTAACAACTTTTTATTATTCAAAAAAGCTATTAGAAGACTTTATGCATTGTGATAAAGGGTTTGCAAACAACTTTTTGGAGAAAGAATTTCTATATGCAAAGTGGTTTGTAAAAATTGATAAAGTTATTTGCGTTAATTGAAAGCTTTTGTATAACTATTTATCATTGAAGAAGATTTTGGAAAAAAACTTTTTACATAAGATAATAAATGAGATAATTAATGTATTAAATGCATAAAGTCTTTTAAGACTTTATGCATTGGAGATGCTCTAAGGTTAAATATATAACTAACGACAATTATTTTCACTCATCTGATGGAAATCAGTTAAATATATAACTGATGACAATTATTTTCACTCATCTGATGGATAATCAGTTGTGTTTTTCATTGTAAGCCACAAACAGACCCGATAGTTACATTCATGCATAAAATCACCCTATCTACTTATAGGCTTAAAGCCATAAATTACCAACGTATTTTTTTCGATCTTATCAAAATAGAATATAGGGTAAATGTCATAAATACACAACGTATTATCCAAAAGTATTCATTATACACACTGAACTTTTTTATGTACAATATACATAGTTGACTGGAAAAAAATGACCTTTGACTTAACTAAACAACCTGTGATCGTTAGTACTTTCATTAATTTTGAAATATAGTTTTACAATTTTAGTCCCCCTAGCTAATTAACATCATCATCATCTACATCATCAACTATCAGTCTATCAAATTCCAGATCCACAAAAACAAGATCCACATTCCCAGGTCCACAACATAAAGTTGCTTCTTGCATTTTTGCCAACCAATATACAACTGGCGTACTATTTTCCTCCTTTAATCCCCTTATGATTTCACCACTCGTTTTTGCAAATCGCTCCTTCCCCACTCGTCATCCTATTGATTTCCCAGACGATGAATCAAAATGTTTTTGCACTTTTCTGCTACTTGTTCCTTCCCCACTCGTCATCCTGTTGATTTCACTAGTAGCAAATCGCTCGTAGCTTAACAGCCCTTTAATGTTTTCATTCATTTGTTTCGTTGATCTTTGAATGCTTAGAAGGGTTGTGTTTAAGTCAGCACAATTTCAAGGGCGAGTATGATGAAGAAAGAAAAATTGCATTGGTGAAGAAAGATTTATTCTAGTAGCTAACACGAAATTGATGAAGAAAGATTTATTGCATTGGATCTGGGAAATCTTATCCAAATCACAGTATAGAGCTGCTTGCTTTGGGAGTATTTTCTGCAGTTTTAGTTGTTGAGAATATAGCCTTGATATTTATGGAACCCTTGATTTTGATTTGGGTTTTTAAACACAAATACGAAACCACTTCCATCACCAAAAAGCCCATCATTCTGAAGCCTTCCATTTGTTTGAGTTTGGCTATTTTCTACCGCTATCCCTGCTTTTTGCAAGAACATATCTAGCGGCATCTCACCCAAAGCCGGTTGCCTCTCTTGTGGCTGCAAGTTTGCTTCTTTGATCAATCCAAATTTTTGAACCAACTGTGAATATGGATCTAGGAATATGGATCTTGTTAGTTGTTAGTGATGACGAGGATCTAGAAATATGGATCTTGTTTTTGTGGATCTAGGAATTTGATAGACAGATAGTTGATGATGATGTTCGATGATGATGATGTTAGTTACCTAAGGGGACTAAAATTGTAAAATTATATTCTAAATTAACAAAAGTACTAACGGTAACAGATTGTTTAGTTAAGTCAAAGGTCGTTTTTTCCAGTCAACTATGTATATTGTACATAAAAAGTTCAGTGTGTATAATGAAAACTTTTGGATAGTACGTTGTGTATTTATGTCATTTACCCTCTACCATTATCACCATCGAAACTTGTTGGTACCAGTTAAAATAAGGTAACATAATTTCCATAATTTTCGTGTAATATTTTTTTCCACGTGGCATTGAATTTCGTTGACTTTTTCCACCTCAACCATCTTCACTCATTCGATTGCATTGACTTTCGTTGAATTTTTCCACCTCAACCATCAACGTGGTAGAACTTGGTAATTTATGGCTTTAACCCCTACTTATAAAGCAAGAATACTCGTTTTAGCATGCAGATATACTTAAAGTTAAACTTCGAATGCAACTTGTTGGACAAAGATGTCCATAAGGGGAATGATATGAACAACTCTAGTATCTGTCATAATTATGCGCTTTAACAATAAGAATTGATGGATCGGTCTAGTGTTTTGGTGTTTACGGGGACAAACATTTGCTCGAGTTGTTAGAAAGAAAGGAGCTTGGACTTTGTACCTCCGTTTGACACCAACATTGACGAGGTGAATTAGCTATGGATGTCTATGTTTAGGTTTGTATGAACCATCTAAAATTTTCTGTAAACTTGCCTTTAAGTATACTAGCATCTTCATGCAGATTGTCTCTAGTGCTTTAGTGACATTGCTAACCAACCCTATGGAAGTTCTAAAGGTAAATCTTTACATGCGTTGAAATTCTCCCTCTACAAATCCTATGTAATATAGTGCCACAAGATTGCATATATCACATGTTTATTACACTTGTATCTTGCATTGTACAAACACTACAATTGCAGTCCGATACCAAACATTGTTCTGGTTATTAATGAACATTGTTTGTTGAATAGGTACGTTTCCAAATGAACAATAATGCACGAAGAGGAGCAATCGGTGATGTTAGGATTAGGGGATGCTAACCATGGGCACAAAATCATAACATGGGAGCAAAACAGAGAGTTTGGGACAAAATACAAAGTGGTACTTTCATTATCAAACAAAGTACAAAGTTCTACAGGTCTGTTATGCTATTGTTATATATTAGTACAAAACCGACATACATTTCCTACTGTTGAAGTTACATAGCCAGAAAAGGACCAAAATGCACTTAGGTCAAAATTATAGAAATACCCTTAGGAGGTATAAGTCAAATATCTAACAGGTGAACTGCAGAAAATTGCTGCAAAATAGGGTGTATTAGCTCTTTGGAAAAGGGTTGGACCTGCTATGGATGGGGCATCACAACTGGCTACATATGGTGACTTCAAGCGAGTTAGGTTCTAAAACTGTTGTTTTAACTTTATATTATGTTGTTTCTTAAGTGAGTGGTTTATCAACTGAAAAAACTGATATGATAATGCATCTCTGCCTCTCTGGTCGGAAACCCTATATACGCGAGTGCTAATGAGTTGTATATGTGAAGAAAATATGTCAAATGTTTGCATATCACCAAAAACTACTGTTCTAAATGAGACTTTCATCTTATGAAGTTCGAGTACAATAGCAGGCTCAACGAACATCCTCGTAAATGCCGACATGGTTAAAATACGTCTATTAAAACAAGAATGTATAAGTTACGCTGCTTCATAAACGAATTATGTTCTGCAAATGTGGTAAATTGATATAACTTGTACGACTTAGAGTCTTTGGTTGATAAAGACTTATAGAATCTTAATTGAAAAACAGGGATATGAATTAAGTCATCAATAACTTGTTTGTTTTGCGTTTAAAATAAACTAATGACTTTTTAAAAAAAGTTAAGAGCAATAGGCTTTTCATATTAAGTCATAACTTATTTTTGTTATTTTACATATTTACTCTCTAACTTCTTTATTTATTAAAGGACATGATAGTAAATTCTCTTATTCAGACACTATATTCAGCGCACAAAACAGACAGTCACTATATTCAGATACTATATTCAGCGCACAAAACAAACAGTTATATATTCGTTTACAAACAGAAAACATATATATTTATAGACACTTTAATTTTACATAACTTAATAAAAAAAATAAACAAACCCTTGGAGAATTTACAGCAAGTTAGAGGTGACTAATTTATTGCTTGGTACCCGAGAGGAAAAAAAATACCATCTTTTCATAAACTCATACATCAAGTCAAAATCCATACTTCCAAAATCAATAACGTAATATCCTAGAGATTACTATTGTAAAAGAAAAGTACTTAAATAAGAATTACACAAAGTAAAAAACATAAAAGTGACATATTGAATTCCTCCGGCTCATAGGGCTCGATAACTAAGTGTTAGTCAGCTTGAGCTTAAACTCAAACTGAGCTTAACAACAGTTCGCAAGTCATCTCGTCAACACCACCTACAAAAATAGAAATGTTGAGGAAACAGGCTACTAGGGCCAAACTATTGGACCTTAACAATAACTCTTAAGAATAACTCGTAATAAAAAAATTGCATTTAGGATCTGTTTGGTTAAATTTAATGGACTGATAAAGGAATATAATCGACGATGTAGTGTAATGAATATATTAATTGTATGAGTCGTTATTGTTTGATTGGCCTATTTGGTTGCCATGTTAGAGTGAATTATATCATTTGGTACGTTGTTTGATATGATGCAATGAAAGTTGGAAATGAATGATATATGACAACACGTGGTTACATATCATAATGGATAAAAAATATTAATGGTTGACTACGTGTTGTCATATTTTTTTTCATTCAATTACGTAAGTGTTGTTTCTTTGCATTTATTGAATGTAATTATTCATTACAAAGAATGATCATTACACTAAAACCATTCTTTAGGGGTCCCTTTCTTTTTTTCATTACATCTCGTAATGCAATCAAAATTACATAACATCCCATTATAACTAACCACATTAAATAAGCTTTTTATAATTAATGAACATTTTTGTCTTTTTATATCAATTCCATTACATCTTATCATACAAACGAAACAAAGTTAGTAACAGTAATGTACTATATCATTACACTATTCATTCCATTACTCGTCTATTTCATTCATTTAACATTTCATCTATTTCTACCAAACGAACCCTTAACTTAATGAAACAATTAATAAACCATTCTATTACAAAACTCAAAACAAACAAAAAAGTTATTCCATTGTAATAATTTATTTCATTACAACTTTGATTCATGCATACCAAACCCTACGATATATACTAGCGAGTTTTATAAAAAATAGGTAAAAGTGGTGGCCACTTGTATCATTAGGTATCATTGATACTATGGGTAGATACAGACCTTCACCAAACGTTTTGGTAGGGCTATCGATACAATACTTGTGTGAATAAGAGAGTCAAAATCTACTTGTATTTTTTAATACAACAAAGGCATAAAAATTAATATACTACAAAATATTTTAGGAATGCCATCACTCTCTCTAATTCTCATAGAGCTTCACCCTCGACTATGAGGTAATGCTATAAGTAAAAGTAACATCATGTTAACAACTTTTCATATAACATCGTAATCTATCACAACACAAAAATATCGTTCTCTTATATAAAAGTGATGCCATGCATAAATTGGTGTCATGAGTCGACTCATAACCCACTAAAATATAAATACAACATAATGAAGAAAAAGAGAGAATGTACGGCACGTGGGCCGGTCTTCTTGGCGCTAGAATAAAAACACCACACTTGATGTTGTTTGTCGCACCATTGTTCGGATTTGTCGATGATTCTAGATCCATTGTCTACTTGTATTTCTTGAGTGCAAACTTCTTTTATAAAATGGTAAATAATAGAAATATACAAATATGCTCCCTGGGACTTTTAAAAATTGTATGTTTGCTCCCCAAAGACGAGAAAGTGCAGGCGGCCTCCCCAACGACGAGCATAATTGGCAAGCAACCTCCCTAGTCCTTAACTCTGTTAAGTTTTAGTCGTTATCTCCTTTATTGGAAAGGGCAGTTATATTTTATAGCATTGATACTCCCTGTGATGTCCTTTATAACAAACACTTGCTCACACACCTACTTTAGATCAAAACCCCCAACTTCAGAACTCATAAACCCTAATTTATAAATCGATGAACTGCTTTTGTGGAAATCAAACACTTATTTGTACATCATAGACCGACACAAATCCATGAAGGCGATTTTGATGTTGTTCTATTAATACTTGTCCATTTTTCTCGTGGGTTGATCCCCTATGTGTGCTCCAGCAGTGGCTATAATACTAGGTTTGCTAAGATCAAGAAATGTGCTTGAACAATCGTTGAATGCACTTCAATCATCTTTGAATGCAATGGAGTCGGGAAATCGAAGGTTGGAGATATGATTGATTTGTAGTTGGATTTTTTTCTTGTTTTTCTACTTGATGTAATGGTATATGTTTGATTTATCTTATGATCACTTGAACATATTGACCAAATAATGTAATGGTTAATAAATTTTGTCTTGATTAATGAAGTTCAAGTTTATGCTTATGTTTGAGTTATTATAAGGTAGTCTTCAAATAGATCGAGATCCTGTTAAGGATTGCACAATAGCTTGCAAACAAACTAGAGCACTTGAGATACTCTTACTCGACCTATATAAGGTATGTGGAATCTAACTTAAATAAGCAAAGAAGAACAGAGGTATAAGCTAACTATTCGATTCTTATTAATCGCTATGTTGAGGTACAATAATCTGATCGTACCTATGTTCCTGTTATAGTGCAAGGAACACCTAGAATATTCTATTAGGATATTTATATCACACACGATATACTCTTATAATAACAAGAACATATCTTTACTTAAGATATATCAGTCCTTATCTTAACTAGCAGTACTTACACTAAGCCTAACGGTATTTGGTTATCTACCGTGCATACACTAACAATACTTGCTACACTAGCGGTACTTGGTTACATACTAACAATACTTGGTAATATTACAAATAATTCACAACAATCCTCCCCTAAACAGGAATGATAACTTGTTTTCTTCTTGTTTCTCTATGTGTTAATGTATTTAGAATACATGCCTTCAAACTTCACTTCAAAACTGGGTGGATCTTGGTAATTTTGATTTTGTACCAACTAAATGCATTCAAACACTTTTTTAGATCTTCTTCTGGTATAATGAACTCCATTTCTTCATGAACTTCATCTTTGTCTTCAAAGTATGATCTTCTGTGAATTGAACTTAAACATTCTTTTCTTCAGCAACTATATTGATTTCATGTATCAGACCACCAAAACTTGACATCTTTATCTTTAGTTCCAACAATCTTCCCCTATTTGATGATGACAAAACTTCCTTGTGATCTCCTTGATTTTTTGAATATGCGTGAATATTATTGAACATATTATTTATGAATCAACATCCTTTCCTTGAATCTACCCACCTGAAATAAAACAGTTAACAACAAACCAATCTGTATTGGCAACATGATTTTTAGCAAATCATCAGTAGTCAATGGATTTGATTTATTCTTTACCAGTTAGCCATTTGCTCTGGAATAGCCAATACTTTATTCATCAAGAATAAGGTGTACTGATAACCCTACAATTTTTGATAAACTGTCAACCATATAAAGGATTTGATAGAGTCTTTACCTAGAACTGTTTGCCCTAGGACTAGCCAACTCTTTTCAATTAATCATGGTAAGTTAATGACCATGTAGTTTTTAGCAAAATACCAGCTATCAACGGATTTGAGAAGCCTTTACCATAAACTGTTTGCCTATGTACTAGCCAGGTCTTATGTGTGTGAGACATGGTGAACTGATTACCATTTAAGAAGTGTGGCTGAAAGCTAAACACTTAAAGTTCCTTTTCAGCTTCCTCCTCTCTCTCCAAATCCTTGATAAGATGTTTGATCATCCTTATAACTCAAAAGCACATGTGGCTTCTTCAATTTCCAATTGAATATCCAAAATCCTTTCTAGCATTCTTCTTCCAAAGGGATACCTTCTTTTTTGAAGCATATAGTAAGTGATATCATCAACATCTAAAGTATGCACTCCACAAGACCTATAATATCTCCAGTATGTAGGAATTTTATTTTTTAACTCTGTCCATATCTCTAAATTATATGAATCTGGTTCATACATCAATTTCAACTCATGAAGTAACATATATACTTTTTGTTTTCCTTCACACCCTCCTTGGACATATGTATATAAATCCTGGATATCTTGTCTGTCAAGCAAATGAAGTACTTCTTCTAGTAACCTGAATAGCCTATGAGATCCATTTGTTCTGAATATGCCATAGGATTCTAGTCCTTGACTTGTAGCACAAGCCTATCTAGCTATGGGTTACTTCTTTCCCAGCACTTCTGTATTCACATATTGATCTGTAAATCCAACTATCTTCAAGTACTTCTTATTGCTTTCATCACTGTCACTTTCTTCATCAACTGTAAGTTTTACCCTTTTCCTTTCTAGGTGCTCTTTCTTGGTTGAATTCTTTCTTTTAATACCTCTGGAGGTTCCTTCTTCAAGTACTTCTTCATCTTGCACAGTACCTTCCTCCGGTATTTGTTATGTATGTACTATTTGTTCATTTGTATGTATCATGGACTGATCATGTACCGTTTGTACAATGCCAGTCTCTTTCACACCTTGAGGATTGATTCCCTCATCTAGTCCTTGAGTTCTAAGTTCCTTAGGAGTCTCATTTGCTCTCTTAGTTTTCTTGACATAAGTTGCCTTAATAGGTGGAGAACTCTCTTCAAGTCTGGGGGTACTTCCAATTTTCCTTTGTTGTATATGTCTCTTAGCTTCTTCAATAGCTCTTTTATCTACTTCGGATCTAATATCAACAAATTTGAATTTACTCCTCTTGTGTTCTTCATAAAGAGCCTTGATTTCATCAAAGTTCTTCCTTTTTAGTTGATCATGAGTGAAATGCTTTGCCTTCTTTAGATAAGCCATCATCTGAGTCCTAAGTTGATTGTTTTTTAGAGGTTTAATCCTTTCCGTTCTCCTCTTTTCTGTAAATAACTTTTTCTGTTCTCTGACCAAGTCATCAGTTAACTTATCCTTTTCTTTTTCATCATAAGCATCTCTTTCTTCTACTATCATGGACTCAGCTAGGATTTCACTTGCCTTCAACTCAGCTTGGATTCTATCATACTCCTCAATATACCATTCTAATTGTAGTCTTCTGCCTTCAAGAAGTTCTTTTTCCGCTGCAAGAGCCTATTGATGTTTTTCTTCATGAATCTAAGCTTGCATTCTCCAAGCTACTTCCTCATCATGCTCAAGTTGATGAAACTTCTCTACGGCTTCTTGTACACTATCTGAATCATTATCTTCTTCTTCAGATTTAGACTCAAGTTTATTCTTTCCTTTGTCTTTTGGGTCAATCTTTGGCAACTTTCTTGTAAATCTGAGAGGTCTATCATCTTCACTCACTTGATGTTATTGACCCTGTATGACAATGCCCTTTGTAGCAGGCTGTGAAGTCTGAACCTTTTTACCTTTATCTTTTGGTTCTTAAACTCCACTGGCAATAACAAGTTGTTCTTCTAGAAGCTCTTGTTGAACTCCTTCTTGAACATCTGAATCTCTAACCTGTTCTGGTTGTTGCGGCTCAGCTGTTGAAACATCTTGAGCCATTATAACATCAACTTGTGTCTTCTTCTTAAACTCTGCTTGCTTATCTTTTTATGCTGAAGTCTTCTCCCTTAGACCAAGCAACAAGTTTACTAGAGTCTCATCTTCTCCAAAAGATGGAGTGGCACTCTCTTTATAAGTTGGTTGTGAAGCCTCTTGACGAATGATACCTGCACCTGGAACGTTACTTGCACTAGGCTTGACAATATTTGGTCCAGCAGTACTTGCATCACCAGCATTAGACACATTATTGTCCTTCTCACTAACCACCGTGGTATCTTCAGATACCTTTCGTCCCACAGAAGCTGATTCTTCAATATTCACCTCTTCAGTTTTATCTGACCCATCACTCTTCTTTGATTCATCTCTTGGCTGTGATTGAGCCTCCTGTTGTTGTTGAAGTGTATTGATTTCAAAAGTTTGATCAATTTTTCAAAGCTCTCTGTAGAATCTTTCCCAATTAGCTTCCGGAATCTCTTGTTGTGGTAGTAGTGATTTTTATGGTGGTTGATCTGCCTCAACTGTTGCTATCTCCATATCATGAGTTGTTTGTTGTAGAGTTGGCATAATTGATATAACCACTTATCCAGTTAATGGATTATTTTGTGGAACTTCCTGCTGATTATCAATGTAGGTGTCAACCACAAAGTGCTCAAACCCATCATTCATATCTTCTGCATCAGAAATCCTCCCCTCAATGTTTTCTTCATCTTTAATTTCAGCTCCCATACTAGAAGAAGGTCCAGCTTTGTCAATTTTCCTCCCATGTTTGGATGATTTCGGTTGAGCCCTCCTAAACTTCCTTAACTTCTGCTTTTTCTCCTTCAATTGAGCTTTATGAATAGCCCAATGATGCCTGATCCATGTGTTGGCTTTGCTTCTCAACAAACTATGAGCTAGAAGTCTTTTGACTTTCGTTTGGGCCATGGCGGCCAGCGCTCCTAAGATCATAGAAGCAATGCTGCAGAAAAAGAAGATTTGTTGCAATGTAGCTCCATAAGAACCATAAATAGAAAGACGTGAAATATTAGCAGAAATAGAGATTTTAGGCGCAATAGAAAAACCTAACATGGTAGTTTCCCATCATAAGGCTTTCTATCTATAGATTAAGCCATTACCAAACCAAGGAGCGAATTCGTTCAGAAGTCAGTTGACTGCTTTTATAGATAAGGCGGAGCGTCCTTGGCCGACTTTTTTTCCTAGGTGCTCATTTTGTCTGAACTTTTAGTTTAATTTTTTTATTCAGTGGACGTGGTTATTGGCAAGAACTTATTGAATCCATCGCTTTTTGATCTTGGCATCTAACTCAGCTATCCTAACATCTTGTTTGATCTTTGCACTTTGAAACTCCTTAACCTGTTTAGCCAAAGAACTACACAAAGCAGTGAAAGCAGTAATAGCTTGTGGAGAACCACTAGCATTGTGAGAGGCAGAAGGTGTATGGATCATTTCATCAGAGACTAGTTGGTCTGGGTGAGATGAAGAAGTTTGAGCTTCATCAGAAGGGTTAGGACTTTCGTGAGAGGGAGTTTGCTAAGGTTCACTAGCAGTGCTAGGATCCTCACCCTCTTAACCATCATCCTCAGTCAACATATGGGCAAACAATGGTGTGACAGTCCCTATAAAGTTAGTACCTTGCTTTGCTAGAAAGGGAAAGGTCCTAGATGTAAAGGTAGGAACTTCCCATGGTTCTGATGATGTGGTTAGGTCAGTTAGTTGATCACTTAACAAGTATTGAATAAACCTAGGGTCCATTAAAAAAATTTCTTGGCCTCTAAATGTTTTAATATTCCATCAAAAATCATTTTTGAAAAAATAAAAACTATGTTTGTGGCCAAACAAATACCAGCAGTTGTTGTAGTTGCAGAAATTTGATCCCAATAGGTACTTTTAGGACTTAAACAATGAACAATAGTATGAAAAAGAAGTCTCCATTGGGGTGAAAACAAACCTTTAAGGAAAGTAAGTGATACTCTCCCACCTTCACACCCCATCGCGGCTAAGCCATCATGTATTTCTTGGTCTGGTAGCATGCTAATGTCATCATTATCATTTAGTCTTAATGATGCTCTTATTAGAACTTTTGTCACATATATATTCCTATGGTGCACCCTTGCTTTCATACAAGGTGCTCCATGGCGAAAAATAGAAGAGACAGTGCCCCAAAAATATTCAACCATATATATTGTAACAATAGGACTTACAGTTAAAGCGTGTTCAATATGACTTCTAAAAAGGAAGTCCAACATCTCATGAAAACCTTGACTATTAACATTCTGAATCAGGTTTGCAACTTGATTATGCTGAGAGACCAATTGTAAAGCAGCCATTGTTGATTGAATGTGATCGTTGGTGAAAAATTAGGGTTATGGAATCAAGGTAGATATTTAAGAGATTTGGTAAATCAATTATGTAATTGGGATTTCTTTATATAGAGTAAGGAATTTTGAGCGCGAAGAAATTGCCAATTTTACATAATAGACCCTTCAACGGTACATCCGGCAACGATAAAATAGTGATACATGGCTTATTAGCGGTAGATCGAATTAGCCTAGCGGTACATGGATTTTCAAACGGTACCTTAGAATGAACCACCGGTACATGTATCCTAATATCGTTGTAATCTGTTGATCCTTGATCCATCTAACATGTAATTATATCACAAACAACTGCAAACACTATACAATCTAATAAACATATATATTGTACAATTATATCCTCCCTTTAACAAATGCATCAATTATTGATTGAGCATACCAATATGTGTTACCAAGAACTCAAACCTCTTTGTTTCAAACGCCTTGGTCAACAAATCAGCTACATTGTTATCTGTATGGATCTTTAAAACCTGAATAAGCTTCTTATTAGGGTTGCAAACGAGTCTGAGCTCAACAGGGCGCGGGCTCGGCTCGAAACATAAAATAATGGGCTCGAGCTCGGCTCGATAGCTCGTTGAGCTTTTACCTTCAAAGCTTGAGCTCGGCTCGATTAGGATTCGAGCAAAGCTCGAGCTTAGCTTGAAAAGCTCGAAATTACATATACGAAACAAATATATTGTAAAACCCGCATGCTTTTACCATGCATAGTACCCTTAGGATCGTACGTACTAGATTAAAACTTTCCTAATATAGCATGATTACGATTACGTGTTAGGAGTTTACGTATTACGTACATGTTAGAACACGATAAGTATTTACTATGCACGATCACGTAATAATTATTTAACGATAATTAATCACGAACATGCGATCATGAAATCATGAACGTAATTAAAACATGAACTATTATTAATTACGTATATATATTTATTACGAGCATAATTAAATATATTAGGTCACGGTAATTATTTAACGAGAACACACAAAACGCGAACACAAATAAACACGAACAAACACGTAAAACACGAACACGAGAACACACTTATTAATTAGACACGGAAAATGATCGGGTTACCCCTTGTGGGCCCCATTACCACGAAATTTAGGAGGGAGGACGGGCTTAGCCCATCAATTTTTACTAAAAAGGGGTTAAATATTTTTACACTACTCATTTTTAGTTTACAGAAGATTTAGAAAAAAAACCCTAAAACCCTCCTCCTTCTCCTCTTTGTGCCGCCACCTTAAGAACACCACTGGGAGGTGGTTTGTGATCTTGGATCTTGGAAATTAAGTTGGTGATCGTGTTTGTTCTTCATCCTTTTGATCCACGAATTCGGTAAATCCTTTTTAAACCTTTTCTTTTGATTTAATCTTTTTATAAATTATGAACATCAGATGTTTTTACAAAAACATAATAATTAAGCATAGATCTAACATGTTTTGGTGTTAAATAAAATCAAAAGGTTGTTTTTAAGGGGTGTTTGTTTTGGCCGCAGGCTGCAACCGAACCCGAATGGGTTTTGGTTTGCCAAGCCGACCACCACCAAGACCATATGGTCTTGGTTGGTGCGTGTGGGTCCCACGGCAACAAGGTAAACACGGGGTACCCCGAGTTGGTTCGGGTTACGGTGTCGATTTCATGTCCGGTTCATGTTTTTAGCCTAGATCCGGTTCATGGTGTATGTTAGTTTTTTTTTATGTTTATGAACTTATGTTAAAATTAAATTAATAAAATGATGTGATTAATTTAATAACATGACTTAGGTTATTTAATTTATTAATGATCATGCAATTATTTTAACCTAAGTATTTATATATTTAAGACTTATAATTAATTAATTATTTTAAAACCATGGATATAATTAATTAATTAACATAACTTAGGTTATATTATTAATATATAATAATACATATTTTAACCTAAGTATTTAACTTATTTAATTAAAACATGTTATACTTTAATTAAATATTATAACCTATAGTTTAATTAAGTTACATGAAATAATTATTAAACTATACAATATACCATATGACTTAGAAAATAATCATGAAAAACACTTAGGCTTATATACTTAGCTTATTTAACCAGCTTATTTCTAATTATGGAAACTTTCTATTTTTAGAAACTTAATTAAATAAGGCAGCTAATCTATTTATGGAAACCAGCTATTTTTAGAAACTTATTTATTTCAGGCAGCTAATCTATTTATGGAAACTTATTTAATTAAGGCAGCTAATATATTTATGGAAACTTTCTATTTTTAGAAACTTATGTATTTTAAGCAGTAAATCTATTTTTGGAAACTTTCTATTTTTGGAAACTTTCTATTTTTGGAAACTTTCTATTTTTGGTAACTTTCTATTTTTGGAAACTTTCTATTTTTGGAAACTTTCTATTTTTGGAAACTTTCTATTTTAGGAAACCTGCTATTTTTGGAAAGTTACTTATTATTACACAGTAAGTATAATAACACATGAAATACCAGAAATACTTAATCAGATTAACCAGAATATAAGATAAAACACAGTTTAAGGCTTTTAAACAGTAAAACATGGTAAGAACACATAAAATAAGCTAAGACATGACATAAAACCAGCTACGTATTTAGTAAGCAGATACTTATTCATGTATGTATTTATGTAGCACTAGTGATTCGGAAGTAGGATTCCTCTCAGTTCGTCTTCTTCGTTCACTGGACATAAGGTACGGATTTCCGTCCTTTCAGTATGGACATTCTTTCCTTATTAGGATTCCCCGTATGCAGCCAACTGTTTTCCCGTAGTATAAGTTATGTGTTTGATTGCTTATGTTTAAATATGATTACCTATAGCCATATACATGCATGACCAGTTTCACCTAGTTATGGAGGTACCATAACCATAACATTAGAGGCACTGATGTTGTGACTTCACCACGGCAGAGTGATTGCTCGTGGCGTCCCTTCAGCTTTTGGCCATTTATTTATATTTATCATGTGGGGCGTATGGGTGCATCCTAGTTACATGTTTTTATTCAGGATTACATGGTGAATGTGGTGTGTGCCTTGCATCCTTCACAAGGAGCTGATCCCTCCTACCCAAAAACCAGTATATTAAATTAGAGGCAGCCCTTCTAATTTACATGATGAGGTCACCCCTCTAAGTATTCATGCACGGTGGATTTTCATGACCTATATTGGCTAATGGTAAAATATGTTAAACAGTTTTCATAAGATAAACATAAGGCTTTTCAAACTATAAAACCAGTTTTATGAACATGTTCCAGGTTTTCCAGGACTTATACATTTCCGCTGCTATTAAGTCTTTATTATGTTTTAGTCATTCATACTATGTCTATATCCGTGCACTGAGCGTTTTGCTCAGCCGTTACTTTCCTTTCCATGTCCCAAAACGGCAGGTACCCTAGGAGAGACTCGAGCATTTGGAGGACGTGCATAGGATGGAAGCTGCTAGAGACTTCTTTTCCTTTTGCCTTCATATACTTATGCTTGTTTAGTCTTTCATTCATTTGTTTTGCTTTATTTTGTTTTGGGCTTATGTTTGGGAACCGATGTTTGATTCCGGTTATCCCTATGGTCATGTTATGTTTTAGACATTTATCCTTGTATGCTTTGATCACGCCATAATTACGTGTGACATTCCATTAATCAAAATGGGGTGTTACAATTATGGTATCAAAGCTAAGGCTTCGACCTGTAGGCTCTAAAACTCGACCTGTGACTAGTGGGTAGTCACAAGGAGCTTCCTAAGCCAACGTTTGTTATTCCACGTATTGATGTTTTCAGCGCATTGTTGTTTCAACCATGATGTTTTCAGCACCTTGAGGTTTTAACCTTGATGTTTTCATCGATATTGTTTTACTAATATGGATGGACAACCGTCATTCATATTTAGTTATGTGTCATTGTTTCATGCATAATGTTCCTCGTGAACTGTGACTATGTGGACTGAACCCCAGTAGTTCATAATTAGTCACATAAAATTTTTTTCTGATAAGTTTTGACATATGAGTTTCATTTATTTATGTTTCATGTATCATTGTTGCAGGGATTATGACTAAGTAATGGTTGGTACAGGACTGGCCCTATTTAGTCGCATGTGCTTTTATCGAAACTTTTAACTTTGGGACCGACCCATAGGCGTCCCCTCGCCATATCTTTTGTTTTGGAACCGACCCATAGGCGTTCCCTCGCACATATAAAGGTTTTATAAACTACATTATGCATTCATGCACTGTTTTTCATGAATAAATTTTTCTCATGATTTAAATTGGCATTAAAAAAAAAATTCATGTCCCCTCATAAGTTATTATGTTTTTATGTCAAGTATGTTTTCATACTGTCATGGTTAACTTCAGTTTCATGCTGATTATGTTATACACTTCTTCGTGATAGATGGTTTCATGTTTCTTCATGATAATTCCGTCTTCATGTTGCTTATGTTTTACGCCTCTTTTGTTATTTATGTTGTCCTGCAAGACATTGTTGGATTTCATTGGATTCTGCTTTCATGATAGGCATGGTTGGTTTTCATTGATCATGCTGTCAGGCAAATCATCGTTGAATTTTATGTAACCACACTTTAACGTTTCCATTACAACCAAAATGATGTCTACGCTAATACTGCCAGGTTATCATGATGGTTTTCCTAACCGTTTAACCGTTATACTTTCCTTAAATCATGATAAATGATCGACCCCATACCGATCATTTCATGTGCATTCCACGTGTACTCCACGTACCGTATTTCATGTGTATTACACGTACCTAAATCCATGTGTATTTCACTTGCAATACTTCACGGGTATTCGCTAGTCGATTCTAAATCATCTCAGGCGTATGTTCACTTGATGATATTCTACAAGACTGTCGATGCCGCTCATAACTTGGAGATGTTACTAAAGGTTGATGTTGCTGATGTTCGGAGACGCTACGAGATGCGGATGCTGTTCACAACCTGGAGATCCTACAAGACGAAGACAAAGGCGTCGGAGCAAAGCAATTGGACGAGAAGATGCTTCACCATCAGACGATTCCCATCAATCATTGTCCCTAATTCTTAGTTACATGTCACACGTCATTCGACTGTCATTTAAGCCATATGAGTGCATGTAACACCCCATTTTGGAAATGGAATCTTACGCATAATCATGGCGTGTCATCAAAGCATACAAGGATAAATGTCTAAGCATTATTTGACCATAAAAGGGAAATACCGGAATCAAACATCGGTAACCCCAAAGTAGAGCTCATCACACACAAACATAAATACTGTAAAAGGAAAGGACGAAACAATGTCCATTGCAAGCTGTATTAAAGTAAAGGAAATGCATAAAGTAAAGAAAGACAGTAAAGCTTCCAATCCATATGCACGTACGTTTGAGATCTATGAGCGTCCCTGAGTACCTGCCGTTTTGGGAACATAAAAAGGAAAACGGCTGAGCAAGACGCTCAGTGCACGGATGTACAAAATAGCATGAAATAGGATAAGCATGTAACATATAACAGCGGAAGACTAAGTTCTGAGTAGACTGGTTAAGTATTGAGAAAACTAGTTTTATAGTTTGAAAAGCCTTATGTTTATCTTATGAAAACTGTTTTAACATATATATACCATAGCCCATATAGGTCATGAAAAGGTCACGTGCATGAATACTTGGAGGGGTGACCTCATCATGCTGATTAGAGGGGATGCCTCTAATTAATATACTGGTCTGGGTAGGAGGGATAAACTCCTTGTGAAGGATGCAAGGCACACACCACATTCACCATGAAATACTAAATAAAACATGTAACTAGGATGCACCCATACGCCCCACATGATATAATAATATGGCCAAAACTGAAAGGGACGCCACGAGCAATCACTCCGCCGTGGGGAAGTCATAACATTGGTGCCTCCAATGTTATGGTTATGGTGCCTCCATAACTAGGTGAAACTGGTCATGCTTGTATATGGCTATAGATTATGCTAATTAAACATAAGCAGTTCAAAACAATAAAACAAATACTGGGGAAAACAGTTGGCTGCATACGGGGAAATCCTAATAAGGAAAGAATGTCCATACTGAAAGGACGGGAATCCGTACCTCAAGTCCAGTGAATGAACGAAAGAAAGACTCCTACTTCTGGATCACTAACGCTACATGAATACACACGTGCATAAGTATCGAATCACTGATTACGTAATGGGTTTTATGTCTCATCTTAGCTTACTTTGTATGTTTTAGGTCATGGTTGACTGTTTAAAGCCCTATCTGTGTTTACCTTGTACTCTGATTAATCTGATAAAGTATTACTGGTAATTCATGTATTATTATACTTACTGTGT
Organism: Glebionis coronaria; assembly: GCA_025667525.1. NCBI lineage: Eukaryota > Viridiplantae > Streptophyta > Magnoliopsida > Asterales > Asteraceae > Glebionis > Glebionis coronaria. Next base: position 534,922,470 of record CM046879.1, read on the forward strand.
AATAATAAGTAACTTTCCAAAAATAGCAGGTTCCCAAAAATAGAAAGTTTCCAAAAATAGAAAGTTTCCAAAAATAGAAAGTTTCCAAAAATAGAAAGTTACCAAAAATAGAAAGTTTCCAAAAATAGAAAGTTTCCAAAAATAGAAAGTTTCCAAAAATAGAAAGTTTCCAAAAATAGAAAGTTTCCAAAAATAGAATTCACTGCTTAAAATAGATCAGTTTCTAAAAATAGAAAGTTTCCAAAATAGATCAGCTGCCTTAATTAAATAAGTTTCCATATATAGAAGGTTTCCATGATTAGATTAGTTGCCTTATTTAATTAAGTTTCTATAAATAGAAGTTTCCATAATTAGAATTAAGCTGGTTGCATAAGCTAAAATATAAGTCTAAGTGTTTATAAGCTTATTTCTTAAGTCATATGATATAGTGTATAGTTTAATTATTATTTCATGCATTTTAAATAAACTATAGGTTAAGCATTTTAATTAAAGTATAACATGTTTTAATTAAAATGGAATAAATTACTTAGGTTAAAATGTATATTAATATGTATTAATAATATAACCTAAGTCTGTCTAAATTAATTAATTATAAGCATGTTTTAAATAATTAATTAATTTTAACTTATAACATAAAAATACTTAGGTTAAATTAATATCATGCTAAATTAATAATTAAGAAATAACCTAAGTCATGGTTTAATTAATATCTCATGTTATTAATTAATTTATATCCTAAGTTCATAATTCATAATATTAACATGTAGCATAAATCATGATTTAACCAACGAACCATGAATCGGGCATGAACCCGACACCGTACCCCGAGCCAACTCGGGGTACTTGTGTCCCCTTGCTGCCGTGGGTCCCACATACACCAACCAAGACCAAAATGGTCTTGGTGGTGGCGGCTAAAAGCAAACCGAACCCCCCCTCGGGTTGGTTATACTAGGCGGCCAAAAACAAACACCCTCATATAACAACCTTTGATTTTAATTAACCCCAAAACATGTTAGATCTATGTTTAATTATCATGTTTTAATAAGAATAACAATAACTTGTTCATGAAAATAATCAAAGATTTAAAAAGAATTAAAAAGAAAGGTTTAGAATGATATACCAATACGTAGCTTGGAAGAGGATGAACAAACACGGTTTATAGCAATGATTTTTAAGATCAAGATCAATCAACAACCACCTATGGTGGTCCTTAAGGTGGCGGCACAAAGAGACCAAGAGGAGGAGAGAAAAACCTTTTTAGGTTAAATGCTTATTTTCTTGAAATGTAAAAATGAAATGAATATTTACCATAACCCCCCCTTTCATGTAAAAAGTCAATGGGCTAAGCCCATTTATTTATGTGTGCCGTGGGTATGGGGCCCCACATGGGGTACCCGTACCTTTTCTCGTGTCCCGATGTTTCGTGTTCGTTCGTGGTTAAACGTGTTCGTGTTTAAAGTGTTTCTGTTTATTTTATCATGTAGTTTATCGTATTATTTACACTCGTAATTAAGTACTTACGTAATTATTTTAGTTCGTGTTTTAAAATGGTGATCATGATTTAATTATGTTCACGTGAAATATCTATTAACTGTTTATCATGAGTTTGTACGTAATCGATACTTATCATGTCATACACGTATGCACTTGCTTGATTATAAGCACATGAATGTGATCAATACTAAATAGGGTAAGTTTTAATCTAGGACGTACGATCTTAAGGGCACTATTCATGGTAAAAGCATACGGGTTTTACAATTCTTCCCCCCTAAAAAGAATAATTCGTCCCCGAATTATAGATAAAGTAAACTTGAAAGAAGTAACATACCCGAACTCAAAATATGAAGTGAGGGTAAGAAGCCCGGATAGACTCCTCCGTTTCCCAAGTGGCTTCCCGCTCGGTATGGTCCCTCCAAAGAATTTTGACGAATGGAATCGTCTTCCTTCTCATGACTCGTTCTTGCCTGTCAAGAACTCGTTCGGGTTCCTCTATAAAAGTGAGATCTTCACGTATCTGTTCCAGTGGATACCGAACCATGTGAAGGGGATGATACTTGTACCATCTGAGTAAGGACACATGAAACACGTTATGCACGTGCGAAAGCTGAGGAGGTAACGCCAATCGGTAAGATACTTCACCGATTCGTTCAATGATATCAAACGGTCCGATGAAACGAGGACTGAGTTTCCCTTTGATCCCGAAGCGTTTAACACCACGCGCCGGCGAAACCTTGAGGAAGACGTGGTCTCCCACATTAAAATGTATGTCCCTACGATGCTTATCAGCGTAACTCTTCTGACGTGACCGTGCTTCCTGCAGCTTCTGCTTAGCTACTTCGATCTTCTCATTGGTCATTTCTATAATTTCTGGTCCTTCGAGTGTTCGCTCTCCCACTTGATCCCAGCAGATTGGAGCGCGACACTTCCTGCCATACAACATTTCGAAAGGAGCACATTTGATACTTGCGTGCCAGATGTTGTTGTATGCAAACTCGACCAAACAGATGTAATCGTCCCAATCACCTATCCATTCCAACGCACACGACCTTAACATATCTTCCAATGTCTGAATTGTTCGCTCCGACTGTCCGTCCGTTTGAGGATGAAAGGCCGTACTCAGCTTAAGTTGTGTACCCCAAGCGTTTTGCAGACCTTTCCAGAATCGCGACGTGAAACGAGGATCTCTGTCTGAGACAATGCTGGAGGGAGTACCGTGGAGTCTCATGATCTCCCTTATGTAAGTATCTGCGAGTTTACTTACCGGATCTTCCTTGCGTATCGGTAAGAAATGAGCTGATTTGGTGAGTCGATCGATGATGACCCAAATGGCATCGTGCTTCTTCTTGGTAGGCGGAAGACCGGTAACAAAATCCATGGTGATTTTGTCCCACTTCCACTCTGGAATATCCAACGGTTGAAGGAGACCGCCCGATCGCTGATGCTCAATCTTAACCTGCTGGCAGGTAAGACATTTGGAGACATAAGTGGCTACATCCTGTTTCATACCACTCCACCAAAAGTACTGTCTGATGTCATGGTACATTTTTGTCGACCCAGGATGTATAGAAAATGGGGAGCTGTGAGCTTCAGCTAACAATGCTTCCCGGAGTTCTTGATTGTCAGGAACAAAAAGTCTCATGCCCTGCCAAACGATACCGTCTGCGTCCATTCTGAATTCTGTCTACTTCTCCAAATTCTGAATTATCGCCCATATTTCTCCATCATCCTTCTGAGCTTCCTTGATCCTAGACAGTAACTCGGGTTCTACTCTAAGATTCGCCCAGTATCCGTGCTGCCCACGTACCATGATTTCGATGTCTAGCCGCTCCAAGTCTCTTATGTTTTGTTCCTTGATTTCAATGCCGTTGATCATTCCGGACTTTCTGCTGAGTGCATCTGCTACTACATTAGCCTTTCCGGGATGATACTGTAGGTTAATATCATAATCCTTCAACAGTTCCAACCATCTCCTTTGTCTCATGTTCAATTCACGTTGAGTGAAGATATACTTCAAGCTCTTGTGATCCGTGAAAATGTCGCATGATTCTCCGTATAAGTAGTGCCTCCATATTTTCAATGCGAACACCACTGCAGCAAGTTCCAGGTCATGCGTAGGGTAGTTTTCTTCATAGGGCTTAAGCTGCCGTGAAGCATACGCGATCACTTTCCCATGTTGCATGAGAACACAGCCCAGTCCCTTCCCCGATGCATCGCTGTAGATCTGAAATCCACCTGTACCAGATGGGAGAGTAAGAATAGGTGCAGATACTAACTTCTCCTTTAGGTCTTCGAAGCTCTTCTCTCGTTCTTCCGTCCAGACGAATTTCTCTCCTTTTCGCATCAGTTTGGTGAGAGGTAGTGCCAAACGGGAAAAGTTCTCCACGAATCTGCGATAATATCCAGCTAAGCCCAAGAAACTGCGGACTTCTGTCGCTGACGTTGGTCTTGGCCATTTAGTGATAGCCTCAACCTTCGCTGGGTCCATAGTGATCCCTTCTGCTGATACAATGTGACCTAAGAATGCCACTTTGTTTAACCAGAACTCACACTTGGAGAATTTCGCATACAGCTGCTTCTGACGAAGAATCTGTAGTACCGTACGGAGATGGTCTTCGTGTTCCTCCGTGGACTTTGAGAAAATCAGGATGTCATCGATGATACAATGACAAACTTATCAAGGAATTCATGGAAGATTCTGTTCATCAGATCCATGAATACTGTTGGAGCATTAGTCAGGCCGAATGGCATGACTACAAACTCATAATGGCCATAGCGGGTACGAAAAGCAGTCTTGGCAATATCCTGCTCTTTAACCCTTAGCTGATGGTAGCCTGACCTTAGATCGATCTTTGAGAAGTGTTTGGCTCTTGAAGTTGGTCAAACAGATCATCTATACGTGGCAGTGGATATCTATTGCGGATGGTAATCTTATTAAGTTCACGGTAGTCTATGCAAAGTCGCATGCTGCCGTCCTTCTTCTTAACGAACAAGACCGGTGCGCCCCATGGAGATGCGCTTGGTCTAATGAACCCTCGCTCAAGAAGTTCATGCAGTTGGTCCTTCAGTTCTTTTAGCTCTATGGGAGCCATACGATACGGAGCCTTAGAGATTGGTTCAGCTCTTGGAACGAGGTCGATGTTGAACTCCACTTCTCGTGCAGGTGGTATGCCGGGGAGTTCAGCTGAGAAGACGTCTTGAAATTCCGAAACTACTGGTTGATCCTGAATCGATGGGGATTCAGCATCCATGTCGTGAACCGTAGCTAGATAACCCTCACAGCCATGTGACAGTAATGCACGTGCTTGCAAGGTAGATATGACTTGTACAGACCGTCCGGGTATGAACCCGTTATGAGTGTACTCTGGTGCATTAATGTCGCCGAAGATCACCCGATATGAGTGGCAGTCTATGGTAGCATGGTGCTTGGATAGCCAGTCCATGCCGAGAATCATATCGAACTCAATCATGTCTAGGGGAAGTGCATCTACTGTACGAACTTTATCGTCAAACTCTAGAGGAAGACTCTTGTATACATGAGTTATTAATACAGAGTCCCTCAAAGGCGTGGAAATGGTAAGCCTATTTTCTAATGGCAAGGGAAGTGTCCTGATGTTCTTAGCATATGTAGTGGAAATAACTGAGTGAGTGGCAACCGTGTCGAAAAGAACACATGCAGCTTGGCCGTACATATACAAAATTCCAGTAATGGTACCTGTAGATTTGTTTGCCTGATCGCGAGATGTCGTGTAGACACGCCCAGTGGTAGGAGGCGGCTTATTATCAGCATGACCCGAGGTACCCTCCATCTCACCCTTACGGCAATCTCTCATACGATGGCCAGGGAGACCGCACTTGTAGCACGCGTCGGAATCACGACGACATGGGCCAGGGTGTCTGCGATGGCAAGTACTGCAAAGAGGATGAGTGAATCCTCTAGCAGGAGTCCTTGCTTGCTGAGGGCCTGCTGATGACAAAATGTGTTAAGATAAAGTATATGCACGAGTATAAGACATATGCATCATAAGATGTTCACCAGTGATAGCTGAACGGTTAGGCTGCGAACCCCTGAGGTTCTGGTCCTTCCCGTTACCGTGGTTCCTGGTAGAGGTTAATATAGTGTCAGCATGAGAGATATAACATGAAATCATAAGAAGATGCGTAAATATTAGGACCTGCTGTTGTTGGAGTGTCCAGCGTTGTTACGGTAATTATCATTACCGCTACGCCTTTCCACAACAGAACGGTCGTTAGTGTGACCGTTTCCTTTGGGCTGATGAGGTTGCTGCTGAGTAGCCGACTGAGACCGGTCCCCAGTTTTCTGCCTGGAAGATACAGTTTAAGAGATGATTAATGAACATATAATGATAGGATGCGGTTTGGTTACCGTTTGAATACGAAATGTTTACCTCTTGTCGGGTATTTCAGCTTCCCCGAACTCATCTCGCTCCTGCAGCATCTCTAGCTTCCTTGCTGCATAAGCCACTTGTGCCACAGTATCCAACGGGGCAACCGATAAATTATTGGCAATCCTTGGAATAAGGCCCCAACGAAAATGTAGTGCTTGTTCTTCAGTGGTGCCTGCGGATGCCCTCAGAACAGCTGTGTACCCGAGGAACCTCTGCATGAACTGACCACTATTCTCGTCGAGCCTCTGTCTCATGGCGTAGTATTCCCTCATGAGTCGATTCCTTCCTTCCATAGGAAAAATGATAGGTGGGGGAGGATATTCGTCGTCATGAAGAATGGCGTCTTGCATTTCTGCCTCCATGTCTGCGAATAACTCCCAGAGTTTGTATGTGTTTGCCATCTGACAGTATAACATAAATCATATGATTAACAGTTCAAAACATAAAACATAAATTATATATATATATGAAAAAAAAATTTTATACCAAAAAAAATTTCACGAGAAAAATTTTATGCAAGAAAATTTTGGTATGAATGCATGATGCAGTTTTATGAAAACTTTTGATGCTCGAGAGTGAACGCCTCTTGTCAGTTCACTCAAAACAAAAGACATATCGAGGGGACGCCTATGGGTCGGTCCCAAATCTAAAAGTTTCGATAAAACACATGCGACTAAATAGGGCCAGTCCTGTACCAACCATTACTTAGTCAAAAACCCTGTAACAATGACATGTATATGTATGCTTAAAAAAATGATGAATGCATGAAAACAACTGTCAGTTCTAGGAAGACCGTAGTGACTACCCACTAATCACAGGTCATATTTGAGAGCCTACAGGTCGAAACCTTGGCTCTGATACCATAATTGTAACACCCCATTTTGGAAATGGAATCTTACGCATAATCATGGCGTGTCATCAAAGCGTACAAGGATAAATGTCTAAGCATTATTTGACCATAAAAGGGAAATACCGGAATCAAACATCGGTAACCCCAAAGTAGAGCTCATCACACACAAATATAAATACTGTAAAAGGAAAGGACGAAACAATGTCCATTGCAAGCTGTATTAAAGTAAAGGAAATGCATAAAGTAAAGAAAGACAGTTTAGCTTCCAGTCCATATGCACGTACGTTTGAGATCTACGAGCGTCCCTGAGTACCTGCCGTTTTGGGAACATAAAAAGGAAAACGGATGAGCAAGACGCTCAGTGCACGGATGTACAAAATAGCATGAAATAGGATAAGCATGTAACATATAACAGCGGAAGACTAAGTTCTGAGTAGACTGGTTAAGTATTGAGAAAGCTGGTTTTATAGTTTGAAAAGCCTTATGTTTATCTTATGAAAACTGTTTCAACATATATATACCATAGCCCATATAGGTCATGAAAAGGTCACGTTCATGAATACTTGGAGGGGTGACCTCATCATGCTGATTAGAGGGGATGCCTCTAATTAATATACTGGTCTGGGTAGGAGGGATCAACTCCTTGTGAAGGATGCAAGGCACACACCACATTCACCATGAAATACTGAATAAAACATGTAACTAGGATGCACCCATACGCCCCACATGATATAATAATATGGCCAAAACTGAAAGGGACGCCACGAGCAATCACTCCGCCGTGGGGAAGTCATAACATTGGTGCCTCCAATGTTATGGTTATGGTACCTCCATAACTAGGTGAAACTGGTCATGCTTGTATATGGCTATAGATTATGCTAATTAAACATAAGCAGTTCAAAACAATAAAACAAATACTGGGGAAAACAGTTGGCTGCATACGGGGAAATCCTAATAAGGAAAGAATGTCCATACTGAAAGGACGGGAATCCGTACCTCAAGTCCAGTGAATGAACGGAAGAAAGACTCCTACTTCTGGATCACTAACGCTACATGAATACACACGTGTATAAGTATCGAATCACTGATTACGTACTGGGTTTTATGTCTCATCTTAGCTTACTTTGTATGTTTTAGGTCATGGTTTACTGTTTAAAGCCCTATCCGTGTTTACCTTGTACTCTGATTAATCTGATAAAGTATTACTGGTAATTCATGTATTATTATACTTACTGTGTAATAATAAGTAACTTTCCAAAAATAGCAGGTTCCTAAAAATAGAAAGTTTCCAAAAATAGAAAGTTTCCAAAAATAGAAAGTTTCCAAAAATAGAAAGTTACCAAAAATAGAAAGTTTCCAAAAATAGAAAGTTTCCAAAAATAGAATTCACTGCTTAAAATAGATCAGTTTCTAAAAATAGAAAGTTTCCAAAAATAGATCAGCTGCCTTAATTAAATAAGTTTCCATATATAGAAGGTTTCCATGATTAGATTAGTTGCCTTATTTAATTAAGTTTCTATAAATAGTAGTTTCCATAATTAGAATTAAGCTGGTTGCATAAGCTAAAATATAAGTCTAAGTGTTTATAAGCTTATTTCTTAAGTCATATGATATAGTGTATAGTTTGATTATTATTTCATGCATTTTAATTAAACTATAGGTTAAGCATTTTAATTAAAGTATAACATGTTTTAATTAAAATGGAATAAATTACTTAGGTTAAAATGTATATTAATATGTATTAATAATATAACCTAAGTCATGTCTAAATTAATTAATTATAAGCATGTTTTAAATAATTAATTAATTATAACTTATAACATAAACATACTTAGGTTAAACTAATATCATGCTAAATTAATAATTAAGAAATAACCTAAGTCATGGTTTAATTAATATCTCATGTTATTAATTAATATATATCCTAAGTTCATAATTCATAATATTAACATGTAGCATAAATCATGATTTAACCAACGAACCATGAATCGGGCATGAACTCGACACCGTACCCCGAGCCAACTCGGGGTACTTGTGTCCCCTTGCTGCCGTGGGTCCCACATGCACCAACCAAGACCAAAATGGTCTTGGTGGTGGCGGCTAAAAGCAAACCGAACCCCCCCTCGGGTTGGTTATACTAGGCGGCCAAAAACAAACACCCTCATATAACAACCTTTGATTTTAATTAACCCCAAAACATGTTAGATCTATGTTTAATTATCATGTTTTAATAAGAATAACAATAACATGTTCATGAAAATAATCAAAGATTTAAAAAGAATTAAAAAGAAAGGTTTAGAATGATATACCAATACGTAGCTTGGAAGAGGATGAACAAACACGGTTTATAGCAATGATTTTTAAGATCAAGATCAATCAACAACCACCTATGGTGGTCCTTAAGGTGGCGGCACAAAGAGACCAAGAGGAGGAGAGAAAAACCTTTTTAGGTTAAATGCTTATTTTCTTGAAATGTAAAAATGAAATGAATATTTACCATAACCCCCCCTTTCATGTAAAAAGTCAATGGGCTAAGCCCATTTATTTATGTGTGCCGTGGGTATGGGGCCCCACATGGGGTACCCGTACCTTTTCTCGTGTCCCGATGTTTCGTGTTCGTTCGTGGTTAAACGTGTTCGTGTTTAAAGTGTTTCTGTTTATTTTATCATGTAGTTTATCGTATTATTTACACTCGTAATTAAGTACTTACGTAATTATTTTAGTTCGTGTTTTAAAATGGTGATCATGATTTAATTATGTTCACGTGAAATATCTATTAACTGTTTATCATGAGTTTGTACGTAATCGATACTTATCATGTCATACACGTATGCACTTGCTTGATTATAAGCACATGAATGTGATCAATACTAAATAGGGTAAGTTTTAATCTAGGACGTACGATCTTAAGGGCACTATTCATGGTAAAAAGCATGCGGGTTTTACAGTGCAAACCGGTACCAGCCGGCCACTCAGCTGAATAGTTACATGAATCACGGTCATGAGAATGACCATCATGGAACTGACAGGCAGGACGATAGTAATCACTACTATGATAGCAACTATCCTAGAAATCGCAACCGCAACTCTGGCCACGGACGTGATCAGAAATACAAGGATTAGTAGTCCAACCGATCCGCCAATTCTGGCATAATAACCTTATATTGTGGTTATATTTGTTTCACATCTCGAGACACATGTCAAGACATCAATCAAGACACATGTCTCACGTATACTTTCTGAAGACACATGTCAAAACATCAGCCAAGACACATGTCTCACGTATACCTCCTGAAGACACATGTCAAGACACCAGTCAAGACATATGTCATGCTTATAGTTCCAAGAAACGAGTCAAGACACATGACTCACGTCCAACTATGGAACATTTCTAAGAAATTCAGGGTACCCTCCAAGGGTATATCCATTTTGTTGTGCCATGTATTAATCAGGCCACAAGAATTTCACTACCATTACCGGCACATCAGTGAGAACTGTCACGTTGCTGATGTCACTTTCATTCTTGTAACCATAAATCATTGATTCATGACCATGAAGGACGCCTTTCGTATTCCCACGTATACGAATGTTTTCCTTCAGCTTAGTGATGAGATCCAAGCTGCTAACGCATTTCCTCGGACAGACACGAGATGAATTTTATCCTAATTATGTACTATGAACAGCACACCATGCTACGATTCATAATTATGTACGGTAATGTTCAGGCTCCTGAATACATTCAGCTTGATTTTCCATCGGGAAAATCTGTACAAATTATCTATGCTTACAAGCATGTGCGTTGTTAGCCATGGTCGCTAAAATTTTCTAGCTTTCAGTAAGACACGAACACTTAAGTCCTTTTACGCATAACCAGTTGATTATTCCAAAGTCTTCCTATACATTCCAGAAGAATCTACAAGGAGAAGGATGGTACCATGAGATTATGTGTCGACTACCGTCGACTTAAACAAATCACCATTCATGACCATTATTCTCCTCCACGTATTGGCGACATGTCCAATCAACCGTATAGTGTTAATCACTTTTCCAAGATCGAACTCATGATCATGCTGCCAACAGTGACGAGTGAAAAAGCAGGACATGTCCATGACTGCTATTCGTACACGACTCGGTCATGCTAGATTTATGATTTTGAATTAGTCTCATCAATGCTCCAACGACATTATAAGAATGAGTTTCCATGAACTCATAGCAAATTCATCAGTGTTTTCATTGAGGATAACCTGATTTCCTCTAAGTTTAGAGAAGAACAGGAAGACCCTATCTGCACTATGTTGCAAATTCTATGACAAGAGAAATTCTACACTGGAATTTTTTTTTTGTTTTCCAATATCAATTTTGTTTGATTACAGTAACACACTGAATCACATGGGTTTCTATGGTTAATCTTACCATGACCCAGCTTATGCGTAAAAAAGAGAACCCTACACTACATTAGGTGTTCTAGGAAATCCTACGCTAGGAGAAGTCTAGATTTAGAGACTCAGAGTTTCGCAAACTCCTATGTATCAAGTTCTACGAAGCAAGATACAGTTACGTTCATATCTAGGTACCTGACATTCCAACAGGTTAAGATAGGACACCAACAAACTGGGATGGTTTTCATCATCTGAAATGGTGAATTGAAATGGGACAAGATCTCCACGGATTTTGGCTACCAGTTTAACGCAAACTCCGAAGAAGCATGATGCTATCTGGTTTATTGCAAACAGTTTGATCAAGTCTGCAGAATCCTTACATCCGCAAGGATTTCAGAACCAACAGATTGATCGGACATATTCCAGCCAAGGCTCATCCGATCACTTGGCAATTCCTTAGTTATCAGGACAGATAAATATTCATAATTAAGCTCCTTATTTACTTCACGCCTTGCTTTCGCGCTCGCGTTCATGACACTATTCACGTTCATGATCGTATTTTGGTTTACGATTTTACGTTCATTTCTTTTCTCATTATGGGTAGTTTGCAAGAACTTGAGAGACCAGACCCAAGTTTAGTATAACTCCCTATCCTCAGATTCACGTTTCTCGTCATAATCTATGTCTCACCTTCTAGCGTTTGTCGTTACCGCCATTATATTCTATGATCACGATATGTTTCACATGTCATGTTCATTCCACGTTCCTCATATCATGATCAAGATATGTTACACGTATCAGGGATCACGATATGTTTACTCATACTACACTCGCCATATCTCCACTTAGCACGTTCAAAATTTTTCACGTATCACGTTCAAAATTTTTCACGTACTACATTTCTATATGTCTCGTGCATCGTTGCTAGTTATCGGTTAAGTTGGATTGTTTTACACCATAATGTTTCAGTTACTCTTACACGTTATTTCTTATTCCCTCGATCGAATTTAGGGGATCTACCTTACGTTGATAACCAAGAACTTCTTCTTATTCCAAGTCAAGGTCAGGAGGACCAAGACTTATCATTCGTGTCAAGATCTTATGAAGGAACCGTTCCAAGAGGGAAGCCACTTGGAAACGGACAAGTTCATCCGGACTTCTTATCCGTTTTCTCTTATCAATTAGATATGTCCTTTCAGCCACGTCACGTTCCATGTCCTTTTAAGACATGTCACGTTCCGCGTTCTTTCTGCCAGGTCACCTGCACGTTAATTTATCATACATACCCTCTTAGTTTGATTCGGGTATGTTTCTCTTTTAGTTACGTTATCTATAATTCGGGGACGAATTATTCTTTTTAGGGGGGAAGAGTTGTAAAACCCGCATGCTTTTACCATGCATAGTACCCTTAGGATCGTACGTACTAGATTAAAACTTTCCTAATATAGCATGATTACGATTACGTGTTAGGAGTTTACGTATTACGTACGTGTTAGAACACGATAAGTATTTACTATGCACGATCACGTAATAATTATATAACGATAATTAATCACGAACATGCGATCATGAAATCATGAACGTAATTAAAACACGAACTATTATTAATTACGTATATATATTTATTACGAGCGTAATTAAATATATTAGGTCACGGTAATTATTTAACGAGAACACACAAAACGCGAACACAAATAAACACGAACAAACACGTAAAACACGAACACGAGAACACACTTATTAATTAGACACGGAAAATGATCAGGTTACCCCTTGTGGGCCCCATTCCCACGAAATTTAGGAGGGAGGATGGGCTTAGCCCATCAATTTTTACTAAAAAGGGGTTAAATATTTTTACACTACTCATTTTTAGTTTTACAGAAGATTTAGAAAAAAAAACCCTAAAACCCTCCTCCTTCTCCTCTTTGTGCCGCCACCTTAAGAACACCACTGGGAGGTGGTTTGTGATCTTGGATCTTGGAAATTAAGTTGGTGATCGTGTTTGTTCTTCATCCTTTTGATCCACGAATTCGGTAAATCCTTTTTAAACCTTTTCTTTTGATTTAATCTTTTTATAAATTATGAACATGAGATGTTTTTACAAAAACATAATAATTAAGCATAGATCTAACATGTTTTGGTGTTAAATAAAATCAAAAGGTTGTTTTTAAGGGGTGTTTGTTTTGGCCGCAGGCTGCAACCGAACCCGAATGGGTTTCGGTTTGCCAAGCCGACCACCACCAAGACCATATGGTCTTGGTTGGTGCGTGTGGGTCCCACGGCAGCAAGGTAAACACGGGGTACCCCGAGTTGGTTCGGGGTATGGTGTCGATTTCATGTCCGGTTCATGTTTTTAGCCTAGATCTGGTTCATGGTGTATGTTAGTTTTTTTTATGTTTATGAACTTATGTTAAAATTAAATTAATAAAATGATGTGATTAATTTAATAACATGACTTAGGTTATTTAATTTATTAATGATCATGCAATTATTTTGACCTAAGTATTTATATATTTAAGACTTATAATTAATTAATTATTTTAAAACCATGGATATAATTAATTAATTAACATGACTTAGGTTATATTATTAATATGTAATAATACATATTTTAACCTAAGTATTTAACTTATTTAATTAAAAACATGTTATACTTTAATTAAATATTATAACCTATAGTTTAATTAAGTTACATGAAATAATTATTAAACTATACAATATACCATATGACTTAGAAAATAATCATGAAAAACACTTAGGGTTATATACTTAGCTTATTTAACCAGCTTATTTCTAATTATGGAAACTTTCTATTTTTAGAAACTTAATTAAATAAGGCAGCTAATCTATTTATGGAAACCAGCTATTTTTAGAAACTTATTTATTTCAGGCAGCTAATCTAGTTATGGAAACTTATTTAATTAAGGCAGCTAATCTATTTATGGAAACTTTCTATTTTTAGAAACTTATGTATTTTAAGCAGTAAATCTATTTTTGGAAACTTTCTATTTTTGGAAACTTTCTATTTTTGGAAACTTTCTATTTTTGGTAACTTTCTATTTTTGGAAACTTTCTATTTTTGGAAACTTTCTATTTTTGGAAACTTTCTATTTTAGGAAACCTGCTATTTTTGGAAAGTTACTTATTATTACACAGTAAGTATAATAACACATGAAATACCAGAAATACTTAATCAGATTAACCAGAATATAAGATAAAACACAGTTTAAGGCTTTTAAACAGTAGAACATGGTAAGAACACATAAAATAAGCTAAGACATGACATAAAACCAGCTACGTATTTAGTAAGCAGATACTTATTCATGTATGTATTTATGTAGCACTAGTGATTCGGAAGTAGGATTCCTCTCAGTTCGTCTTCTTCGTTCACTGGACATAAGGTACGGATTTCCGTCCTTTCAGTATGGACATTCTTTCCTTATTAGGATTCCTCGTATGCAGCCAACTATTTTCCGGTAGTATAAGTTATGTGTTTGATTGCTTATGTTTAAATATGATTACCTATAGCCATATACATGCATGACCAGTTTCACCTAGTTATGGAGGTACCATAACCATAACATTAGAGGCACTGATGTTGTGACTTCACCACGGCGGAGTGATTGCTCATGGTGTCCCTTCAGCTTTTGGCCATTTATTTATATTTATCATGTGGGGCGTATGGGTGCATCCTAGTTACATGTTTTTATTCAGGATTACATGGTGAATGTGGTGTGTGCCTTGCATCCTTCACAAGGAGCTGATCCCTCCTACCCAAAAACCAGTATATTAAATTAGAGGCAGTCCCACTAATTTGCATGATGAGGTCACCCCTCCAAGTATTCATGCACGGTGGATTTTCATGACCTATATTGGCTAATGGTAAAATATGTTAAACAGTTTTCATAAGATAAACATAAGGCTTTTCAAACTATAAAACCAGTTTTATGAACATGTTCCAGGTTTTCCAAGACTTATACATTTCAGCTGCTATTAAATCTTTATTATGTTTTAGTCATTCATACTATGTCTATATCCGTGCACTGAGCGTTTTGCTCAGCCGTTACTTTCCTTTCCATGTCCCAAAACGGCAGGTACCCTAGGAGACACTCGAGCATTTGGAGGACGTGCATAGGATGGAAGCTGCTAGAGACTTCTTTTCCTTTTTCCTTCATATACTTATGCTTGTTTAGTCTTTCTTTCATTTCTTTTGCTTTATTTTGTTTTGGGCTTATGTTTGGGAACCGATGTTTGATTCCGGTTATCCCTATGGTCATGTAATGTTTTAGACATTTATCCTTGTATGCTTTGATGACACGCCATAATTACGCGTGACATTCCATTAATCAAAATGGGGTGTTACATATATCATTATCGTTTACACACCACCACAAATTCTATGTATGTACTAAACTATGATAACGACTATTAATAAATTATTTAAGTTTTTATATAGTTACTCTTGATAATAAGGCTAATACTTAAATGAACGTTTTCGTACTTATAAAAAAATATATTTATACTAAGGCTCGAAAAAGCTCGATAAGGGCTCGAGTCTAGCTATCAAAAGCTCGAGCTCGGCTCATTATATGTTTCGATCCATACTATTGGGCTTGGTCTCGGGCTTGAGCTCGATAAAAGCTCGGCTCGATCGAGTCGAGCTTGAGCTCGAGCTCGAATAGCTCGATAAAAGCTCGGCTCGTTTGCACCCCTACTTCTTATCATAAGCATGTTTGATGAAGTGATGCCTTATTTCAATATGCTTGGTTTTAGAGTGAAACACTGTATTTTTGACAATGCATATTGTGCTTTCATTATCAATGTAGATTTTAGTATTCATAAAATTGAAACCATAATCTAACAACTGGTTTTGAATCCAAAGTACTTGTCTACAACAATGAGCAACAGCCACATATTCAGCTTCACTAGTTGAAGTTGCAACAATTATTTGCTTCTTACATTGCCAAGAAATAAGTCTTCTTCCTAGAAATTGGCAACCTCCTGTTCTGGACTTTCTATCATGATTAGCTCCAGCATAATCACTATCTGAGTAAGCTTCCAAGTCAAAAGTTGACTCTCTAAGGTACCATAATCCCAAATTAGGTTGACCTTTGAGATACCTGAAAAACCTTTTCATAGCTTGTAGATGTGAAATTTTGGGATTGACTTGAAACCTTAAACAAGCACACACTGCAAATATAATATATGTCCTAGAAGCAATAAAATACATAAGTTAACCAATCATGGACCTTTATAAGTGAATATCTACATCTGCACCATGTTCATCTTTTAACAAAGACTTTGTTAATGCAAGTAATGCCTAAAAACATTATTAGTGTTAACTAATCTTTCTTAGTTTTGATCACAACAAACCATACAACACATTTAGTGTAAAACACAAAATGAATATTTAACTAACACTATCATCAAGGTAATAATCATATCACTAACCTTTCTTAATCATACTTAGTGATCATCAAAATGATTATTCTTAAAACTCACTTTTGTTAAAATGACAAAAGACTTTTTAATAAACTTTATTTTTTAGAAAATGTTTTATTAAAATGGAAAATGAAAATTTGAAAATAGCATATTCCAAATGCTGTTAGAATATCCTTTGAAGGCTTCAAATACCTCAGATATTCCTACCCCACTAAAAGACAAAAAACAGAGCGTACTCTAGTGGCGGTACCTTAAGTACCTACGCGGTTCCTTAGCGATATGGAACCGCGGGGCGAGATAAGGTACCGCGCACAGTAGCCGTTATAGATCCGTTATAATTTCTCTCCTTTAAATAGTGGGTCAAATCTCATTTTCCAGCAAGCCTCTTGGATGTTTTTCTCAGCCCTCTTTCTATTTTCTATAGCATAATCATTAGTAAATGATCACTTAAATTGTTAAGGATGTTTACATATGATTATCCTCTTGATTCCCTCCTTACCTTGTCCAATGAGAAGATCACTCACTCACTAGTGTTGTGATAAAGATGAATCTATGAGCTAGTCATATTCATCATGATACCTTTTATGTTTTAGGTCAATCCAATGTATTTATGAATACTTGGACTAGTTGTGTTCATCCAAGTTATTTGTGAATACTTGGATTTGTTGTGTACATCCATTGCATATGTGTTTGCTTGGATTTGTGTTGTGTAAATCCAAGCTACATGTGTGTACTTGGATAAGTCTAGTTGAGTTGTAATAGATTTGATTAGGAGTTCTCACTAAACTATAAAGTGATGTGGTTGTGTCTTGTGAGTTCTCACTAAACTATAAAGTGACTAGTAGTTGTGTTGTGTGAAGTTCTCACTTAGCTTCAAAGTGAAGAGTCATGAAGATTGGTTCTAGCTTTGGATTAGAACTCGACATCTAGCCTTGTGTCGTAAAATGGTGAAGTAGGCAACGTCGTGAAGATTGGTTCTACCTTAAGATTAGAACTCGACATCTAGCCTTGTGTCGTTAAATTGTGAAGTAGGCAACGTTGTGTAGATTGGTCTTAGCTAAAGATTAGGTCTCGACATTTAGCTTAGTGTCAGAAAATAATGTAAGCAATGATGTAAGGTTTTCTCCGCCGAGAAGGGAGCTTGTGGATATAGTGGAAATCTCGAGTAAGTGTACTCGAGGAGTGGAGTAGAAACGAGGATAGAGCCTCGTTGTCGAACCACTATAAATCTTGGTGTCTTCCCACTAGGTTGTCTCCTTCCTTACTCTTTACTTATTTCATTATCATTACACTTACCTATTATCTTTGCTAGTGCATTTGAATTGAACCTAATCATTATGCAACTTAGCTTCAAGTAAAAGATACTTTTGATACAAACCAAATTGAAAGTAACTTTAATTTGGTCACCAATCGAAGAGAAACTATTCAACCCCCCCCCCCCCCCCCCCCCCCCTTCTAGTTTCTACAATTGGTATCAGAGCGATGGTCACTCAAGATCTTTGAAGTATATTGTACATTGAAACTTGGATCGATCCATTGTCTCCTCAAATTAGAAGGTCAAGTTGTACTAAAGTTTCTCTTTGGTCAAAACTATTTTGTTCTTGTAAAATAGGTCCTTTAATTGATAATATTGCATCCCACTAAAGATTAGTAGCCTTTATGCATTTTAGATATACTCTTGAAATGTATCTACTAGTTTGCATCTTGCTTTGTGTAGGTACTCATAAAGATCAATCACTTAATTGGTTGTGGATTGAGTTACTTGCACTTGTAGAAGACACATCTTCATTGATCTTTAACTTCTTTGAATGATGATACCAAGATGATCGAGAATGATACTAGTCCTTGAAGACTTAGTACTCATCATAGTCATTGTTGGGCATAGCATTGATTCCTTCATGGATTGCTCTTTGTGACCAAGTGATACTTTGTTTTGTATGGGTTCAATTTTATTCTCGGTATCCTCTCGAATTGATCTTAGCTCTTAGTGGAACGATTTGTTCTTGGTTAGTAACAAGGTGTTGGTTTGTTTATGTTTATCTATTTTAAACTAATGAAAAGAAGTTAAGTGTCGAAGAGTAAAATCAAAGACTTGAAAGTTTAAACTAAAAAGGCAAGTTAAAAGTAAATGCTTGAAAACTTAAAGATTATATTAGAGAAAAATAAGTGAACACTTGATAAAAACTAACACTTGGAAAATTTTGTGAAAAATAAGAACTATTAGAAAAGTACTAAAAGAAAGTAAGAACGGAGAACAGCAAACAACTCAATCGAAATAATGGAAAAATGCACTAAATCGAAATATATTCCGATCTACTGATCGGAATATAGGCAGTACCGGTAATCGGAATATGAATTGGACCAATCGGAATATGACAAAAATAAGCTCAATCGGAATAATCAAAATTTTCATCAATCGGAATATCTGAAACTTGCATCAATCAGAATATATAAAATGGACAAATCGGAATATGGACAAAAATAAAGCAATCGGAATACACTAACACCCACCGTCGGAATATGAGACTATCACCAATCTGAATATTAAAACCCTTTTCCGATCGGTCGATCGGAATAAGGGGGGGGGGGGGGGGGGCTTTGGTCGGAAAACTCAATCGGAAAAGGGCTTTGCCCTTTCCGAAATTGGTGCTAAACCGAGGCTAAAAGCAAGGAGATAAGCTTATGGAATAAGCTAACTCCCAAAACTAACTCGAATCCAATAAAATACTGATCAAATAAGCACTTAAAAACAACTTATCTAACTTCAAATAAGCAAAATCATAAATCAAATGATAAAAAGATGAACTTTTTATAAAAAAAACTTTAAAAAGTAAATAAGCTAAATCAACAAATAAACCAATAAGAACAAGGATCTCAAAGCTTATTTATGTAGAAACTTAAGGAAACATAAAAAGTAATCAACTTTTTAAAGCACAAATCATTGATGAACAACACGGATCATACGAGATTTGTACCAAAATCAATCAAAGTAAAAGAAAGGAAGGATGAGATTAAAGATTAAAAGATAAAAACTTGAACTTGATTAATGAAAAATACTACAAAGTTTTGATCTTGAAATAGAAAAAGATGA
Organism: Glebionis coronaria; assembly: GCA_025667525.1. Classification (NCBI taxonomy): domain Eukaryota; kingdom Viridiplantae; phylum Streptophyta; class Magnoliopsida; order Asterales; family Asteraceae; genus Glebionis; species Glebionis coronaria. The sequence continues at coordinate 534,942,138 of CM046879.1, forward strand.
AATCTAGTGAGAGAAAGTTTAGAACTTTCTCTCTCTAAAACTAGAGAGAATGAAAATTAAACTAAAAACTAACTAAGTGTGTGAAATTTGTGAAGTAAGGGCCTTTATATAGGCGTGAGTATGGTGGTGGTGGGCTTGTAAATGGGCTTTGGTTTGGGCTCCTTTTTCTTCTTCCTTCTTTAGTCTTCTCGTCTCTTTTAAATAAACGTTTCTGACTTGGATTTGAGAAGTGTGGGTGAATAATTCCAACTCGTCTTATAATCTTTTATTTAATAGACTCGAGTTCTTCGACATATATGAATCTTCCATCTTTGGCTCTATTCTTCAATAAATCTTCAAATAGGCACAATGACTTCAAATCTTTTGCATCTCTTGGACAATAGACTTTGCCTTGAGTCTTTTTCCTTGATAAAGCCCGTGCAATCCCATGTTTTCTTCAATATTTATCCGGTCGACTCTGAAAACACAATAAACACAAAAACCACGCATAATTCCAAACAAATGATATTAAATACGTGTTTTGGTCTTGTTTTATCCAGAATTAAGTGGTAAAAGGATGGGTGTTTTCACACCTATCAAATCCCCTACACTTAACCATTGCCATGCCCTCATGCAATGCTTAGTGACAAAGCACATTTACACTTTTCTCATAATCAATCAACCTTGGCCTTATTAATATGCTACTAAACAAAAATGAAAGTACTAAGAGAAATTAAAACTTTAAAGTAAACTAAAGGATGGAAAATAGCTATGTGGAAATAACTTGCAAAGGGATCGAGGACTTACATTAGGGCTTCGGTGCTGCGACGATTTATCACCCTCAAGTTTCACGTTCCCCAAACTAAGCTTAAAAACGAGATCATTGTTATTATAAGTTAGCAGTTCAAACACTCACACACATGGCTTAATTAAATGCTTAGACTCCCTTATTCCTAGGTGTATCTCTTATATTTTATTTTTGTCTTAAAACGATCATGAAGATGCATTTTTGGACTTATTTCGATAGTTAGTTAGGCTGAAAGCAAAGTAGGACGATTTGATCAATAGTTAGCTAAAGGACAAAATCTCTTAAAACTGCTTCTCGGGATATCAAAAAGTTCATATCTTGGCATAACTCGGTTCACGATTTGAGACGTTTCTCGGGCCGATATTTGGCATGTACTTCATACTTCATATCTTCGAGAGACGTTCTTGAGATAATGGTCTTCTCATCATAATAGAGTTTCTTCACTTGGAGACTTTTGAGGGGTACTCCAACTTTGTTGACCACGACTTCATGATTATTTCTTCAATCTCTAATTGGGATTTTGAGATACAACGATCTGCCTCCTTTTCGGACTTGGATCTATTTATCCTCATACCTTGTTATGGTCTTTTCGGATAGACTTCTCCATGATCTTTATGGGAGTTGATTGCTTTTCGTCGTGAGTCTTGATCCTTCATATTGATTTTGGGAATAATGCTTTTCACATCACTTTGGATCTTCAGCAATAAAATTGAATCCTCATGCCTTGTTAGGGCCTTTTCGGACTCGCCAATCTTCGCGCCCCGCTTCATAAGTTATGCCTTGGCTATGAACTCTTATCATTACCGAGCAACTTTTAAACGATCTTGGGCTAGAAGCTAAGTAACTTTTCAAATCGTACGACCTTACTTATTGCAGATAAATTATTAGCAAGTGATGGGAGAATAGGCAAATAATTACACCAAGTGAGCTTGTGCGAGAATACCGACTTATAATTGACTCTATCCTTTCTCGTCCTTCACAATTTAAAATCTCAAGTAATGAGACTCGTGGATACTTAGCCTAATAAACCAATTAAGGTCTACATGGTTAAGGATACTAGCTAGAATAAACTTGGATAAGTCTATTCGGGTTGAGTCAAAATAATCGCAACGGGCCTAATATGTCAAAGATTTCTAAACTAGCTACACCACTTTATTAATATTTTTGACTTTTAAACAGGATATATACATATGAAAGCAACGATAAAAATTTAAAAATTACGACTAAATGGCCAAAGTTAATAAAAAAATTTGAAAAATGTTGAAAAATAGGATTTTCTGGTTAAATGAAGGCATTTTCATGGAAAAGTCCACTTAAAACTTCGATAGAAGTCCCCCCCTACACTTAAGATAAACATTGTCCTCAATGTTTAAGCATGTGGGAAAAGTTTCCCCTACACTTATGACATTGTGCACGTTGGTTAACTCAAGTTAAGGAAGAGACGACTAAAGTGATCAATTTCAAATGTGAGTATGAAGAAAATTGAATCACGATAGTTGAGAGATAGAACCGGATTTTGGATAACACAGGAGCACGGTTCTTCAAAGATTCCAAGAGTGCACTTATCCTTGTAATCACATCACCACACAAAGACAAACACGTATAGAAGTCCCCCTACACTTAGGAGGTTAAAACATAAAGGATAGATACTCGGGTTTCCTCCCGAGGAGCGCTTGTTTTTGATAACCGAGTCACGAGCCTGACTCGACCCAAAATTAGTTCATGGGGAACGTGGTGAGGGATGGAATCACCTCCTGAGAGGTGTCCTCACCTAAGTACAACTTCACTCGTTGGCCATTCACCTTAGAATTTGGTCCATCAGGTTGAGCGAGCTCGAGAGTACCATATGGAAAAATTTGGGCAATGGTGAATGGGCCAGACCAACGAGATTTGAGCTTTCCCGAGAAGATTTTCAACCGAGAGTTAAAAAGTAAGACTTTGTCTCCAACATGGAACTCTCGGTTTTTGATCTTGGAGTCGTGAATGAGCTTAGTTCTTTCCTTATAGATCAAAGAATTTTCATAAGCCTCATTACGGAGTTCATTGAGCTCATTGAGTTGGATCTTCCACGGCAAAGATAATAAGCACGTGGAAGAGATACTTCCACGGCGAAAATAAGAAGCACGTGGAAGAGATTCTTCCACGGCAAAAATAATGAACACGTGGAAGAGATACTTCCACGACGAAAATAATGAGCACGTGAAAGAGACACTTCCACGACGAAAATAATGAGCAGGTGGAAGAGATACTTCCACGACGAAGATAATGAGCACGTGGAAGAGATACTTCCAAGGCGAAAATAATGAGCACGTGGAAGAGATACTTCCACGGAGAAGATAAGAAGCACGTGGAAGAATACTTCCACGGCGAAAATAATGAACACGTGGAAGAGATACTTCCACGACGAAAATAATGAGCACGTGAAAGAGACACTTCCACGACGAAAATAATGAGCACGTGGAAGAGATACTTCCACGACGAAGATAATGAGCACGTGGAAGAGATACTTCCAAGGCGAAAATAATGAGCACGTGGAAGAGATACTTCCACGGCGAAGATAAGAAGCACGTGGAAGAATACTTCCACGACAAAGATAATAAGCACGTGGAAGAGATACTTCCACGGCGAAAATAAGAAGCACGTGGAAGAGATTCTTCCACGGCGAAAATAATGAGCACGTGGAAGAGATACTTCCACGGCGAAAATAATGAGCACGTGGAAGAGATACTTCCACAACGAAGATAATAAGCACGTGGAAGAGACACTTCCACGACGAAGATAAGAAGCACGTGGAAGAGATACTTCCACGGAGAAAATAAGAAGCACGTGGAAGAGATACTTCCACGGCGAAAATAATGAGCACGTGGAAGAGATACTTCCACGGCGAAAATAATGAGCACGTGGTAGAGATACTTCCACGACGAAGATAATGAGCACGTGGAAGAGATACTTCCACGGAGAAGATAAGAAGCACGTGGAAGAATACTTCCACGACAAAGATAATAAGCACGTGGAAGAGATACTTCCACGGCGAAAATAAGAAGCACGTGGAAGAGATTCTTCCACGGCGAAAATAATGAGCACGTGGCTGAGATACTTCCACGGCTAAAATAATGAGCACGTGGAAGAGATACTTCCATGGAGAAAATAATGAGCACGTGGAAGAGATATTTCCACGAAAAAGATAATGAGCACGTGGAAGAGATACTTCCACGTCGAAAATAATGAGCACGTGGAAGAGATACTTCCACGACGAAGATAAGAAGCACGTGGAAGAATACTTCCACGGCAAAGATAATAAGCACGTGGAAGAGATACTTCCACGGCGAAAATAAGAAGCACGTGGAAGAGATTCTTCCACGGTGAAAATAATGAGCACGTGGAAGAGATACTTCCACGGCGAAAATAATGAGCACGTGTAAGAGATACTTCCACGGCGAAGATAAGAAGCATGTGGAAGAATACTTCCACGACAAAGATAATAAGCACGTGGAAGAGATACTTCCACGACGAAAGTAAGAAGCACGTGAAAGAGATTCTTCCACGGCGAAAATAATGAGCACGTGGAAGAGATACATCCATGACGAAAATAATGAGCACGTGGAAGAGATACTTCCACGGCGAAAATAATGAGCACGTGGAAGAGATACTTCCACGACGAATATAATGAGCACGTGGAAGAGATACTTTCAAGGCGAAAATAATGAGCACGTGGAAGAGATACTTCCACGGAGAAGATAAAAAGTACGTGGATGAATACTTCCACGGCAAAGATAATAAGCACGTGGAAGAGATACTTCCACAGCGAAAATAATGAGCACGTGGAAGAGATACTTCCACGGCGAAGATAATAAGCACGTGGAAGAGACACTTCCACGGAGAAGATAAGAAGCACGTGGAAGAGATACTTCCACGGCGAAAATAATGAGCACGTGGAAGAGATACTTCGGCGGCAAAAATAATTAGCACGTGGAAGAGATACTTCCACGACGAAGATAATGAGCACGTGGAAGAGACACTTCCACGACGAAGATAAAAAGCACGTGGAAGAGATACTTCCACGGCGAAAATAAGAAGCAATTGGAAGAGATACTTCCACGGCAAAAATAATGAGCACGTGGAAGAGATACTTCCACGGCGAAAATAATGAGCACATGGTAGAGATACTTCCACGACGAAGATAATGAGCACGTGGAAGAGATACTTCCACGGCGAACATAATGAGCACGTGGAAGAGATACTTCCACGGCGAAGATAAGAAGCACGTGGAAGAATACTTCCATGGCAAAGATAATAAGCACGTGGAAGAGATACTTCCACGGCGAAAAAATTTAGCACGTGGAAGAGATACTTCGACGGCGAAAATAATGAGCACGTGGAAGAGATACTTCCACGACGAAGATAATGAGCACGTGGAAGAGACACTTCCACGGCGAAGATAAGAAGCACGTGGAAGAGATTCTTCCACGGCGAAAATAATGAGCACGTGGAAGAGATACTTCCACGGCGAAAATAATGAGCACGTGGAAGAGATACTTCCACGACGAAAATAATGAGCACGTGGAAGAGATATTTCCACGACAAAGATAATGAGCACGTGGAAGAGATACTTCCACGGCGAAAATAATGAGCACGTGGAAGAGATACTTCCACGGCGAAGATAAGAAGCACGTGGAAGAATACTTCCACGACAAAGATAATAAGAACGTGGAAGAGATACATCCACGGCGAAAATAAGAAGCACATGGAAGAGATTCTTCCACGGCGAAAATAATGAGCACGTGGAAGAGATACTTCCACGGCGAAAATAATGAGCACGTGGAAGAGATACTTCCACGACGAAAATAATGAGCACGTGGAAGAGATACTTCCACGACGAAGATAATGAGCACGTGGAAGAGATACTTGCAAATCGAAAATAATGAGCACGTGGAAGAGATACTTCCACGACGAAGATAAGAAGCACGTGGAAGAATACTTCCACGACAAAGATAATAAGCACGTGGAAGAGATACTTCCACGGCGAAAATAATGAGCACGTGGAAGAGATACTTCCACAGCGAAGATAATAAGCACGTGGAAGAGACACTTCCACGGCGAAGATAAGAAGCATGTGGAAGAGATACTTCCACGGCGAAAATAATGAGAACGTGGAAGAGATACTTCGACGGTGAAAATAATGAGCACGTGGAAGAGATACTTCCACGACGAAGATAATGAGCACGTGGAAGAGACACTTCCACGACGAAGATAAGAAGCACGTGGAAGAGATACTTCCACGGCGAAAATAATGAGCACGTGGAAGAGATACTTCCACGGCGAAGATAATAAGCACGTGGAAGAGACACTTCCACGGAGAAGATAAGAAGCACGTGGAAGAGATACTTCCACGGCGAAAATAATGAGCACGTGGAAGAGATACTTCGACGGCGAAGAGATACTTAGCACGTGGAAGAGATACTTCCACGACGAAGATAATGAGCACATGGTAGAGATACTTCCACAACGAAGATAATGAGCACGTGGAAGAGATACTTCCACGACGAACATAATGAGCACGTGGAAGAGATACTTCCATGGCGAAGATAAGAAGCACGTGTAAGAATACTTCCACGGCAAAGATAATAAGCACGTGGAAGAGATACTTCCACGGCGAAAAAAATGATCACGTGGAAGAGATACTTCGACGGCGAAAATAATGAGCACGTGGAAGAGATACTTCCACGACGAAGATAATGAGCACGTGGAAGAGACACTTCCACGGCGAAGATAAGAAGCACGTGGAAGAGATTCTTCCACGGCGAAAATAATGAGCACGTGGAAGAGATACTTCCACGGCGAAAATAATGAGCACGTGGAAGAGATACTTCCACGGCGAAAATAATGAGCACGTGGAAGAGATATTTCCACGACAAAGATAATGAGCACGTGGAAGAGATACTTCCACGATGAAAATAATGAGCACGTGGAAGAGATACTTCCACGGCGAAGATAAGAAGCACGTGGAAGAATACTTCCACGGCAAAGATAATAAGCACGTGGAAGAGATACTTCCGCGACGAAAATAAGAAGCACGTGGAAGAGATTCTTCAACGGCGAAAATAATGAGCACGTGGAAGAGATACTTCCACGGCGAAAATAATGAGCACGTGGAAGAGATATTTCCACGACGAAAATAATGAGCACGTGGAAGAGATACTTCCACGACGAAGATAATGAGCACGTGGAAGAGATACTTCCAAGGCGAAAATAATGAGCACGTGGAAGAGATACTTCCACGGCGAAGATAAGAAGCACGTGGAAGAATACTTCAACGACAAAGATAATAAGCACGTGGAAGAGATACTTCCACGACGAAAATAATGAGCACGTGGAAGAGATACTTCCACAGCGAAGATAATAAGCACGTGGAAGAGACACTTCCACGGCGAAGATAAGAAGCACGTGGAAGAGATACTTCTACGGCGAAAATAATGAGCACGTGGAAGAGATACTTCGACGGCGAAAATAATGAGCACGTGGAAGAGATACTTCCACGACGAAGATAATGAGCACGTGGAAGAGACACTTCCACGGCGAAGATAAGAAGCACGTGGAAGAGATACTTCCACAACGAAAATAATGAGCACGTGGAAGAGATACTTCCACGGCGAAGATAATAAGCACGTGGAAGAGACACTTCCATGGAGAAGATAAGAAGCACGTGAAAGAGATACTTCCACGACGAAAATAATGAGCACGTGGAAGAGATACTTCGACGGCGAAAATAATGAGCACGTGGAAGAGATACTTCCACGACGAAGATAATGAGCACGTGGAAGAGACACTTCCACGACGAAGATAAGAAGCACGTGGAAGAGATACTTCCACGGCGAAAATAAGAAGCATGTGGAAGAGATACTTCCACGGAGAAAATAATGAGCACGTGGAAGAGATACTTCCACGGCGAAAATAATGAGCACGTGGTAGAGATACTTCCACGACGAAGATAATGAGCACGTGGAAGAGATACTTCCACGGCGAAAATAATGAGCACGTGGAAGAGATACTTCCACGGCGAAAATAATGAGCACGTGGAAGAGATACTTCCACGACGAAAATAATGAGCACGTGGAAGAGATACTTCCACGACGAAGATAATGACACGTGGAAGAGATTCTTCCAAGGCGAAAATAATGAGCACGTGGAAGATTTACTTCCACGGCGAAGATAAGAAGCATGTGGAAGAGATACTTCCACGGCGAAAATAATGAGAACGTGGAAGAGATACTTCGACGGTGAAAATAATGAGCACGTAGAAGAGATACTTCCACGACGAAGATAATGAGCACGTGGAAGAGACACTTCCACGACGAAGATAAGAAGCATGTGGAAGAGATACTTCCACGGCGAAAATAATGAGCACGTGGAAGAGATACTTCCACGGCGAAGATAATAAGCACGTGGAAGAGACACTTCCACGGAGAAGATAAGAAGCACGTGGAAGAGATACTTCCACGGCGAAAATAATGAGCACGTGGAAGAGATACTTCGACGGCGAAGAGATACTTAGCACGTGGAAGAGATACTTCCACGACGAAGATAATGAGCACATGGTAGAGATACTTCCACAACGAAGATAATGAGCACGTGGAAGAGATACTTCCACGACGAACATAATGAGCACGTGGAAGAGATACTTCCATGGCGAAGATAAGAAGCACGTGTAAGAATACTTCCACGGCAAAGATAATAAGCACGTGGAAGAGATACTTCCACGGCAAAAAAAAATGAGCACGTGGAAGAGATACTTCGACGGCGAAAATAATGAGCACGTGGAAGAGATACTTCCACGACGAAGATAATGAGCACGTGGAAGAGACACTTCCACGGCGAAGATAAGAAGCACGTGGAAGAGATTCTTCCACGGCGAAAATAATGAGCACGTGGAAGAGATACTTCCACGGCGAAAATAATGAGCACGTGGAAGAGATACTTCCACGGCGAAAATAATGAGCACGTGGAAGAGATATTTCCACGACAAAGATAATGAGCACGTGGAAGAGATACTTCCACGACGAAAATAATGAGCACGTGGAAGAGATACTTCCACGGCGAAGATAAGAAGCACGTGGAAGAATACTTCCACGGCAAAGATAATAAGCACGTGGAAGAGATACTTCCACGACGAAAATAAGAAGCACGTGGAAGAGATTCTTCAACGGCGAAAATAATGAGCACGTGGAAGAGATACTTCCACGGCGAAAAGAATGAGCACGTGGAAGAGATATTTCCACGACGAAAATAATGAGCACGTGGAAGAGATACTTCCACGACGAAGATAATGAGCACGTGGAAGAGATACTTCCAAGGCGAAAATAATGAGCACGTGGAAGAGATACTTCCACGGCGAAGATAAGAAGCACGTGGAAGAATACTTCAACGACAAAGATAATAAGCACGTGGAAGAGATACTTCCACGACGAAAATAATGAGCACGTGGAAGAGATACTTCCACAGCGAAGATAATAAGCACGTGGAAGAGACACTTCCACGGCGAAGATAAGAAGCACGTGGAAGAGATACTTCCACGGCGAAAATAATGAGCACGTGGAAGAGATACTTCGACGGCGAAAATAATGAGCACGTGGAAGAGATACTTCCACGACGAAGATAATGAGCACGTGGAAGAGACACTTCCACGGCGAAGATAAGAAGCACGTGGAAGAGATACTTCCACAACGAAAATAATGAGCACGTGGAAGAGATACTTCCACGGCGAAGATAATAAGCACGTGGAAGAGACACTTCCACGGAGAAGATAAGAAGCACGTGAAAGAGATACTTCCACGACGAAAATAATGAGCACGTGGAAGAGATACTTCGACGGCGAAAATAATGAGCACGTGGAAGAGATACTTCCACGGCAAAAATAATGAGCACGTGGTAGAGATACTTCCACGACGAAGATAATGAGCACGTGGAAGAGATACTTCCACGGCGAAAATAATGAGCACGTGGAAGAGATACTTCCACGGCGAAAATAATGAGCACGTGGAAGAGATACTTCCACGACGAAAATAATGAGCACGTGGAAGAGATACTTCCACGACGAAGATAATGACACGTGGAAGAGATTCTTCCAAGGCGAAAATAATGAGCACGTGGAAGATTTACTTCCACGGCGGAGATAAGAAGCACGTGGAAAAATACTTCCACGACAAAGATAATAAGCACGTGGAACAGATACTTCCACGGCGAAAATAATGAGCAAGTGGAAGAGATACTTCCACAGCGAAGATAATAAGCACGTGGAAGATACCCTTCCACGGCGAAGATAAAAAGCACGTGGAAGAGATACTTCCACGGCGAAAATAATGAGCACGTGGAAGAGATACTTCGACGGCGAAAATAATGAGCACGTGGAAGAGATAATTCCACGACGAAGATAATGAGCACGTGGAAGAGACACTTCCACAGCGAAGATAAGAAGCACGTGGAAGAGATTCTTCCACGGCGAAAATAATGAGCACGTGGAAGAGATACTTCCACGGCGAAAATAATGAGCACATGGAAGAGATACTTCCACGGCGAAAATAATGAGCACGTGGAAGAAATATTTCCACGACAAAGATAATGAGCACGTGGAAGAGATACTTCCAGGGTGAAAATAATGAGCACGTGGAAGAGATACTTCCACGGCGAAGATAAGAAGCACGTGGAAGAATACTTCCATGGAAAAGATAATAAGCACGTGGAAGAGATACTTCCACGGCGAAAATAAGAAGCACGTGGAAGAGATTCTTCCACGGCGAAAATAATGAGCACGTGGAAGAGATACTTCCACGGCGAAAATAATGAGCACGTGGAAGAGATACTTCCACGACGAAAATAATGAGCACGTGGAAGAGATACTTCCACGACGAAGATAATGAGCACGTGGAAGAGATACTTCCAAGGCGAAAATAAAGAGCACGTGGAAGAGATACTTCCACGGTGAAGATAAGAAGCACGTGGAAGAATTCTTCCACGACAAAGATAATAAGCACGTGGAAGAGATACTTCCACGGCGAAAATAATGAGAACGTGGAAGAGATACTTCCACAGCGAAGATAATAAGCACGTGGAAGAGACACTTCCACGACGAAGATAAGAAGCACGTGGAAGAGATACTTCCACGGCAAAAATAATGAGCACGTGGAAGAGATACTTCGACGGCGAAAATAATTAGCACGTGGAAGAGATACTTCCACAACGAAGATAATGAGCACGTGGAAGAAACACTTCCACGGCGAAGATAAGAAGCACGTGGAAGAGATTCTTCCACGGCGAAAATAATGAGCACGTGGAAGAGATACTTCCACGGCGAAAATAATGAGCACGTGGAAGAGATACTTCCACGGCGAAAATAATGAGCACGTGGTAGAGATACTTCCACGACGAAGATAATGAGCACGTGGAAGAGATACTTCCACGGCGAAAATAATGAGCAAGTGGAAGAGATACTTCCACGGCGAAGATAAGAAGCACGTGGAAGAATACTTACACGACAAAGATAATAAGCACGTGGAAGAGATACTTCAACGGCGAAAATAAGAAGCACGTGGAAGAGATTCTTCCACGGTGAAAATAATGAGCACGTGGAAGAGATACTTACACGGCGAAAATAATGAGCACGTGGAAGAGATACTTCCACGACGAAAATAATGAGCATGTGGAGGAGATACTTCCACGACGAAGATAATGAGCACGTGGAAGAGATACTTCCAAGGCGAAAATAATGAGCACGGGGAAGAGATACTTCCACGGTGAAGATAAGAAGCACGTGGAAGAATACTTCCACGGCAAAGATAATAAGCACGTCGAAGAGATACTTCCACGGCGAAAATAATGAGCACGTGGAAGAGATACTTCCACAGCGAAGATAATAAGCACGTGGAAGAGACACTTCCACGACTAAGAAAAGAAGCACGTGGAAGAGATACTTCCACGGCGAAAAAAATGAGCACGTGGAAGAGATACTTCGACGGCGAAAATATTGAGCACGTGGAAGAGATACTTCCACGACGAAGATAATGAGCACGTGGAAGAGACACTTCCACGGCGAAGATAAGAAGCACGTGGAAGAGATACTTCCACGGCGAAGATAAGAAGCACGTGGAAGAATACTTCCATGGAAAAGATAATAAGCACGTGGAAGAGATACTTCCACGGCGAAAATAAGAAGCACGTGGAAGAGATTCTTCCACGGCGAAAATAATGAGCACGTGGAAGAGATACTTCCACGGCGAAAATAATGAGCACGTGGAAGAGATACTTCCACGACGAAAATAATGAGCACGTGGAAGAGATACTTCCACAACGAAGATAATGAGCACGTGGAAGAGATACTTCCAAGGCGAAAATAAAGAGCACGTGGAAGAGATACTTCCACGGTGAAGATAAGAAGCACGTCGAAGAATTCTTCCACGGCAAAGATAATAAGCACGTGGAAGAGATACTTCCACGGCGCAAATAATGAGAACGTGGAAGAGATACTTCCACAGCGAAGATAATAAGCACGTGGAAGAGACACTTCCACGACGAAGATAAGAAGCACGTGGAAGAGATACTTCCACGGCAAAAATAATGAGCACGTGGAAGAGATACTTCGACGGCGAAAATACTGAGCACGTGGAAGAGATACTTCCACAACGAAGATAATGAGCACGTGGAAGAAACACTTCCACGGCGAAGATAAGAAGCACGTGGAAGAGATTCTTCCACGGAGAAAATAATGAGCACGTGGAAGAGATACTTCCACGGCAAAAATAATGAGCACGTGGAAGAGATACTTCCACGGCGAAAATAATGAGCACGTGGTAGAGATACTTCCACGACGAAGATAATGAGCACGTGGAAGAGATACTTCCACGGCGAAAATAATGAGCAAGTGGAAGAGATACTTCCACGGCGAAGATAAGAAGCACGTGGAAGAATACTTACACGACAAAGATAATAAGCACGTGGAAGAGATACTTCAACGGCGAAAATAAGAAGCACGTGGAATAGATTCTTCCACGGTGAAAATAATGAGCACGTGGAAGAGATACTTACACGGCAAAAATAATGAGCACGTGGAAGAGATACTTCCACGACGAAAATAATGAGCATGTGGAAGAGATACTTCCACGACGAAGATAATGAGCACGTGGAAGAGATACTTCCAAGGCGAAAATAATGAGCACGGGGAAGAGATACTTCCACGGTGAAGATAAGAAGCACGTGGAAGAATACTTCCACGGCAAAGATAATAAGCACGTCGAAGAGATACTTCCACGGCGAAAATAATGAGCACGTGGAAGAGATACTTCGACGGCGAAGAGATACTTAGCACGTGGAAGAGATACTTCCACGACGAAGATAATGAGCACATGGTAGAGATACTTCCACAACGAAGATAATGAGCACGTGGAAGAGATACTTCCACGACGAACATAATGAGCACGTGGAAGAGATACTTCCATGGCGAAGATAAGAAGCACGTGTAAGAATACTTCCACGGCAAAGATAATAAGCACGTGGAAGAGATACTTCCACGGCAAAAAAAATGAGCACGTGGAAGAGATACTTTGACGGCGAAAATAATGAGCACGTGGAAGAGATACTTCCACGACGAAGATAATGAGCACGTGGAAGAGACACTTCCACGGCGAAGATAAGAAGCACGTGGAAGAGATTCTTCCACGGCGAAAATAATGAGCACGTGGAAGAGATACTTCCACGGCGAAAATAATGAGCACGTGGAAGAGATAATTCCACGGCGAAAATAATGAGCACGTGGAAGAGATATTTCCACGACAAAGATAATGAGCACGTGGAAGAGATACTTCCACGACGAAAATAATGAGCACGTGGAAGAGATACTTCCACGGCGAAGATAAGAAGCACGTGGAAGAATACTTCCACGGCAAAGACAATAAGCACGTGGAAGAGATACTTCCACGACGAAAATAAGAAGCACGTGGAAGAGATTCTTCAACGGCGAAAATAATGAGCACGTGGAAGAGATACTTCCACGGCGAAAATAATGAGCACGTGGAAGAGATATTTCCACGACGAAAATAATGAGCACGTGGAAGAGATACTTCCACGACGAAGATAATGAGCACGTGGAAGAGATACTTCCAAGGCGAAAATAATGAGCACGTGGAAGAGATACTTCCACGGCGAAGATAAGAAGCACGTGGAAGAATACTTCAACGACAAAGATAATAAGCACGTGGAAGAGATACTTCCACGACGAAAATAATGAGCATGTGGAAGAGATACTTCCACAGCGAAGATAATAAGCACGTGGAAGAGACACTTCCACGGCGAAGATAAGAAGCACGTGGAAGAGATACTTCCACGGCGAAAATAATGAGCACGTGGAAGAGATACTTCGACGGTGAAAATAATGAGCACGTGGAAGAGATACTTCCACGACGAAGATAATGAACACGTGGAAGAGACACTTCCACGGCGAAGATAAGAAGCACGTGGAAGAGATACTTCCACAACGAAAATAATGAGCACGTGGAAGAGATACTTCCACGGCGAAGATAATAAGCACGTGGAAGAGACACTTCCACGGAGAAGATAAGAAGCACGTGAAAGAGATACTTCCACGACGAAAATAATGAGCACGTGGAAGAGATACTTCGACGGCGAAAATAATGAGCACGTGGAAGAGATACTTCCACGACGAAGATAATGAGCACGTGGAAGAGACACTTCCACGACGAAGATAAGAAGCACGTGGAAGAGATACTTCCACGGCGAAAATAAGAAGCATGTGGAAGAGATACTTCCACGGAGAAAATAATGAGCACGTGGAAGAGATACTTCCACGGCGAAAATAATGAGCACGTGGTAGAGATACTTCCACGACGAAGATAATGAGCACGTGGAAGAGATACTTCCACGGCGAAAATAATGAGCACGTGGAAGAGATACTTCCACGGCGAAAATAATGAGCACGTGGAAGAGATACTTCCACGACGAAAATAATGAGCACGTGGAAGAGATACTTCCACGACGAAGATAATGACACGTGGAAGAGATTCTTCCAAGGCGAAAATAATGAGCACGTGGAAGATTTACTTCCACGGCGGAGATAAGAAGCACGTGGAAAAATACTTCCACGACAAAGATAATAAGCACGTGGAAGAGATACTTCCACGGCAAAAATAATGAGCAAGTGGAAGAGATACTTCCACAGCGAAGATAATAAGCACGTGGAAGATACCCTTCCACGGCGAAGATAAAAAGCACGTGGAAGAGATACTTCCACGGCGAAAATAATGAGCACGTGGAAGAGATACTTCGACGGCGAAAATAATGAGCACGTGGAAGAGATAATTCCACGACGAAGATAATGAGCACGTGGAAGAGACACTTCCACAGCGAAGATAAGAAGCACGTGGAAGAGATTCTTCCACGGCGAAAATAATGAGCACGTGGAAGAGATACTTCCACGGCGAAAATAATGAGCACATGGAAGAGATACTTCCACGGCGAAAATAATGAGCACGTGGAAGAAACATTTCCACGACAAAGATAATGAGCACGTGGAAGAGATACTTCCACGGCGAAAATAATGAGCACGTGGAAGAGATACTTCCACGGCGAAGATAAGAAGCACGTGGAAGAATACTTCCATGGAAAAGATAATAAGCACGTGGAAGAGATACTTCCACGGCGAAAATAAGAAGCACGTGGAAGAGATTCTTCCACGGCGAAAATAATGAGCACGTGGAAGAGATACTTCCACGGCGAAAATAATGAGCACGTGGAAGAGATACTTCCACGACGAAAATAATGAGCACGTGGAAGAGATACTTCCACGACGAAGATAATGAGCACGTGGAAGAGATACTTCCAAGGCGAAAATAAAGAGCACGTGGAAGAGATACTTCCACGGTGAAGATAAGAAGCACGTGGAAGAATTCTTCCACGACAAAGATAATAAGCACGTGGAAGAGATACTTCCACGGCGAAAATAATGAGAACGTGGAAGAGATACTTCCACAGCGAAGATAATAAGCACGTGGAAGAGACACTTCCACGACGAAGATAAGAAGCACGTGGAAGAGATACTTCCACGGCAAAAATAATGAGCACGTGGAAGAGATACTTCGACGGCGAAAATAATTAGCACGTGGAAGAGATACTTCCACAACGAAGATAATGAGCACGTGGAAGAAACACTTCCACGGCGAAGATAAGAAGCACGTGGAAGAGATTCTTCCACGGCGAAAATAATGAGCACGTGGAAGAGATACTTCCACGGCGAAAATAATGAGCACGTGGAAGAGATACTTCCACGGCGAAAATAATGAGCACGTGGTAGAGATACTTCCACGACGAAGATAATGAGCACGTGGAAGAGATACTTCCACGGCGAAAATAATGAGCAAGTGGAAGAGATACTTCCACGGCGAAGATAAGAAGCACGTGGAAGAATACTTACACGACAAAGATAATAAGCACGTGGAAGAGATACTTCAACGGCGCAAATAATGAGAACGTGGAAGAGATACTTCCACAGCGAAGATAATAAGCACGTGGAAGAGACACTTCCACGACGAAGATAAGAAGCACGTGGAAGAGATACTTCCACGGCAAAAATAATGAGCACGTGGAAGAGATACTTCGACGGCGAAAATACTGAGCACGTGGAAGAGATACTTCCACAACGAAGATAATGAGCACGTGGAAGAAACACTTCCACGGCGAAGATAAGAAGCACGTGGAAGAGATTCTTCCACGGAGAAAATAATGAGCACGTGGAAGAGATACTTCCACGGCAAAAATAATGAGCACGTGGAAGAGATACTTCCACGGCGAAAATAATGAGCACGTGGTAGAGATACTTCCACGACGAAGATAATGAGCACGTGGAAGAGATACTTCCACGGCGAAAATAATGAGCAAGTGGAAGAGATACTTCCACGGCGAAGATAAGAAGCACGTGGAAGAATACTTACACGACAAAGATAATAAGCACGTGGAAGAGATACTTCAACGGCGAAAATAAGAAGCACGTGGAATAGATTCTTCCACGGTGAAAATAATGAGCACGTGGAAGAGATACTTACACGGCGAAAATAATGAGCACGTGGAAGAGATACTTCCACGACGAAAATAATGAGCATGTGGAAGAGATACTTCCACGACGAAGATAATGAGCACGTGGAAGAGATACTTCCAAGGCGAAAATAATGAGCACGGGGAAGAGATACTTCCACGGTGAAGATAAGAAGCACGTGGAAGAATACTTCCACGGCAAAGATAATAAGCACGTCGAAGAGATACTTCCACGGTGAAAATAATGAGCACGTGGAAGAGATACTTACACGGCGAAAATAATGAGCACGTGGAAGAGATACTTCCACGACGAAAATAATGAGCATGTGGAAGAGATACTTCCACGACGAAGATAATGAGCACGTGGAAGAGATACTTCCAAGGCGAAAATAATGAGCACGGGGAAGAGATACTTCCACGGTGAAGATAAGAAGCACGTCGAAGAATTCTTCCACGGCAAAGATAATAAGCACGTGGAAGAGATACTTCCACGGCGCAAATAATGAGAACGTGGAAGAGATACTTCCACAGCGAAGATAATAAGCACGTGGAAGAGACACTTCCACGACGAAGATAAGAAGCACGTGGAAGAGATACTTCCACGGCAAAAATAATGAGCACGTGGAAGAGATACTTCGACGGCGAAAATACTGAGCACGTGGAAGAGATACTTCCACAACGAAGATAATGAGCACGTGGAAGAAACACTTCCACGGCGAAGATAAGAAGCACGTGGAAGAGATTCTTCCACGGAGAAAATAATGAGCACGTGGAAGAGATACTTCCACGGCAAAAATAATGAGCACGTGGAAGAGATACTTCCACGGCGAAAATAATGAGCACGTGGTAGAGATACTTCCACGACGAAGATAATGAGCACGTGGAAGAGATACTTCCACGGCGAAAATAATGAGCAAGTGGAAGAGATACTTCCACGGCGAAGATAAGAAGCACGTGGAAGAATACTTACACGACAAAGATAATAAGCACGTGGAAGAGATACTTCAACGGCGGAAATAAGAAGCACGTGGAATAGATTCTTCCACGGTGAAAATAATGAGCACGTGGAAGAGATACTTACACGGCGAAAATAATGAGCACGTGGAAGAGATACTTCCACGACGAAAATAATGAGCATGTGGAATAGATTCTTCCACGGTGAAAATAATGAGCACGTGGAAGAGATACTTACACGGCGAAAATAATGAGCACGTGGAATAGATTCTTCCACGGTGAAAATAATGAGCACGTGGAAGAGATACTTACACGGCGAAAATAATGAGCACGTGGAAGAGATACTTCCACGACGAAAATAATGAGCATGTGGAAGAGATACTTCCACGACGAAGATAATGAGCACGTGGAAGAGATACTTCCAAGGCGAAAATAATGAGCACGGGGAAGAGATACTTCCACGGTGAAGATAAGAAGCACGTCGAAGAATTCTTCCACGGCAAAGATAATAAGCACGTGGAAGAGATACTTCCACGGCGCAAATAATGAGAACGTGGAAAAGATACTTCCACAGCGAAGATAATAAGCACGTGCAAGAGACACTTCCACGACGAAGATAAGAAGCACGTGGAAGAGATACTTCCACGGCAAAAATAATGAGCACGTGGAAGAGATACTTCGACGGCGAAAATACTGAGCACGTGGAAGAGATACTTCCACAACGAAGATAATGAGCACGTGGAAGAAACACTTCCACGACGAAGATAAGAAGCACGTGGAAGAGATTCTTCCACGGAGAAAATAATGAGCACGTGGAAGAGATACTTCCACGGCAAAAATAATGAGCACGTGGAAGAGATACTTCCACGGCGAAAATAATGAGCACGTGGTAGAGATACTTCCACGACGAAGATAATGAGCACGTGGAAGAGATACTTCCACGGCGAAAATAATGAGCAAGTGGAAGAGATACTTCCACGGCGAAGATAAGAAGCACGTGGAAGAATACTTACACGACAAAGATAATAAGCACGTGGAAGAGATACTTCAACGGCGAAAATAAGAAGCACGTGGAATAGATTCTTCCACGGTGAAAATAATGAGCACGTGGAAGAGATACTTACACGGCGAAAATAATGAGCACGTGGAAGATAAGAAGCACGTGGAAGAGATTCTTCCACGGAGAAAATAATGAGCACGTGGAAGAGATACTTCCACGGCAAAAATAATGAGCACGTGGAAGAGATACTTCCACGGCGAAAATAATGAGCACGTGGTAGAGATACTTCCACGACGAAGATAATGAGCACGTGGAAGAGATACTTCCACGGCGAAAATAATGAGCAAGTGGAAGAGATACTTCCACGGCGAAGATAAGAAGCACGTGGAAGAATACTTACACGACAAAGATAATAAGCACGTGGAAGAGATACTTCAACGGCGAAAATAAGAAGCACGTGGAATAGATTCTTCCACGGTGAAAATAATGAGCACGTGGAAGAGATACTTACACGGCGAAAATAATGAGCACGTGGAAGAGATACTTCCACGACGAAAATAATGAGCATGTGGAATAGATTCTTCCACGGTGAAAATAATGAGCACGTGGAAGAGATACTTCCACGGCGAAAATAAGAAGCACGTGGAATAGATTCTTCCACGGTGAAAATAATGAGCACGTGGAAGAGATACTTACACGGCGAAAATAATGAGCACGTGGAAGAGATACTTCCACGACGAAAATAATGAGCATGTGGAAGAGATACTTCCACGACGAAGATAATGAGCACGTGGAAGAGATACTTCCAAGGCGAAAATAATGAGCACGGGGAAGAGATACTTCCACGGTGAAGATAAGAAGCACGTCGAAGAATTCTTCCACGGCAAAGATAATAAGCACGTGGAAGAGATACTTCCACGGCGCAAATAATGAGAACGTGGAAGAGATACTTCCACAGCGAAGATAATAAGCACGTGGAAGAGACACTTCCACGACGAAGATAAGAAGCACGTGGAAGAGATACTTCCACGGCAAAAATAATGAGCACGTGGAAGAGATACTTCGACGGCGAAAATACTGAGCACGTGGAAGAGATACTTCCACAACGAAGATAATGAGCACGTGGAAGAAACACTTCCACGGCGAAGATAAGAAGCACGTGGAAGAGATTCTTCCACGGAGAAAATAATGAGCACGTGGAAGAGATACTTCCACGGCAAAAATAATGAGCACGTGGAAGAGATACTTCCACGGCGAAAATAATGAGCACGTGGTAGAGATACTTCCACGACGAAGATAATGAGCACGTGGAAGAGATACTTCAACGGCGAAAATAAGAAGCACGTGGAATAGATTCTTCCACGGTGAAAATAATGAGCACGTGGAAGAGATACTTACACGGCGAAAATAATGAGCACGTGGAAGATAAGAAGCACGTGGAAGAGATTCTTCCACGAAGAAAATAATGAGCACGTGGAAGAGATACTTCCACGGCAAAAATAATGAGCACGTGGAAGAGATACTTCCACGGCGAAAATAATGAGCACGTGGTAGAGATACTTCCACGACGAAGATAATGAGCACGTGGAAGAGATACTTCCACGGCGAAAATAATGAGCAAGTGGAAGAGATACTTCCACGGCGAAGATAAGAAGCACGTGGAAGAGATACTTCCACGACGAACATAATGAGCACGTGGAAGAGATACTTCCATGGCGAAGATAAGAAGCACGTGTAAGAATACTTCCACGGCAAAGATAATAAGCACGTGGAAGAGATACTTCCACGGCAAAAAAAATGAGCACGTGGAAGAGATACTTCGACGGCGAAAATAATGAGCACGTGGAAGAGATACTTCCACGACGAAGATAATGAGCACGTGGAAGAGACACTTCCACGGCGAAGATAAGAAGCACGTGGAAGAGATTCTTCCACGGCGAAAATAATGAGCACGTGGAAGAGATACTTCCACGGCGAAAATAATGAGCACGTGGAAGAGATACTTCCACGGCGAAAATAATGAGCACGTGGAAGAGATATTTCCACGACAAAGATAATGAGCACGTGGAAGAGATACTTCCACGACGAAAATAATGAGCACGTGGAAGAGATACTTCCACGGCGAAGATAAGAAGCACGTGGAAGAATACTTCCACGGCAAAGATAATAAGCACGTGGAAGAGATACTTCCACGACGAAAATAAGAAGCACGTGGAAGAGATTCTTCAACGGCGAAAATAATGAGCACGTGGAAGAGATACTTCCACGGCGAAAATAATGAGCACGTGGAAGAGATATTTCCACGACGAAAATAATGAGCACGTGGAAGAGATACTTCCACGACGAAGATAATGAGCACGTGGAAGAGATACTTCCAAGGCGAAAATAATGAGCACGTGGAAGAGATACTTCCACGGCGAAGATAAGAAGCACGTGGAAGAATACTTCAACGACAAAGATAATAAGCACGTGGAAGAGATACTTCCACGACGAAAATAATGAGCATGTGGAAGAGATACTTCCACAGCGAAGATAATAAGCACGTGGAAGAGACACTTCCACGGCGAAGATAAGAAGCACGTGGAAGAGATACTTCCACGGCGAAAATAATGAGCACGTGGAAGAGATACTTCGACGGTGAAAATAATGAGCACGTGGAAGAGATACTTCCACGACGAAGATAATGAACACGTGGAAGAGACACTTCCACGGCGAAGATAAGAAGCACGTGGAAGAGATACTTCCACAACGAAAATAATGAGCACGTGGAAGAGATACTTCCACGGCGAAGATAATAAGCACGTGGAAGAGACACTTCCACGGAGAAGATAAGAAGCACGTGAAAGAGATACTTCCACGACGAAAATAATGAGCACGTGGAAGAGATACTTCGACGGCGAAAATAATGAGCACGTGGAAGAGATACTTCCACGACGAAGATAATGAGCACGTGGAAGAGACACTTCCACGACGAAGATAAGAAGCACGTGGAAGAGATACTTCCACGGCGAAAATAAGAAGCATGTGGAAGAGATACTTCCACGGAGAAAATAATGAGCACGTGGAAGAGATACTTCCACGGCGAAAATAATGAGCACGTGGTAGAGATACTTCCACGACGAAGATAATGAGCACGTGGAAGAGATACTTCCACGGCGAAAATAATGAGCACGTGGAAGAGATACTTCCACGGCGAAAATAATGAGCACGTGGAAGAGATACTTCCACGACGAAAATAATGAGCACGTGGAAGAGATACTTCCACGACGAAGATAATGACACGTGGAAGAGATTCTTCCAAGGCGAAAATAATGAGCACGTGGAAGATTTACTTCCACGGCGGAGATAAGAAGCACGTGGAAAAATACTTCCACGACAAAGATAATAAGCACGTGGAAGAGATACTTCCACGGCGAAAATAATGAGCAAGTGGAAGAGATACTTCCACAGCGAAGATAATAAGCACGTGGAAGATACCCTTCCACGGCGAAGATAAAAAGCACGTGGAAGAGATACTTCCACGGCGAAAATAATGAGCACGTGGAAGAGATACTTCGACGGCGAAAATAATGAGCACGTGGAAGAGATAATTCCACGACGAAGATAATGAGCACATGGAAGAGACACTTCCACAGCGAAGATAAGAAGCACGTGGAAGAGATTCTTCCACGGCGAAAATAATGAGCACGTGGAAGAGATACTTCCACGGCGAAAATAATGAGCACATGGAAGAGATACTTCCACGGCGAAAATAATGAGCACGTGGAAGAAACATTTCCACGACAAAGATAATGAGCACGTGGAAGAGATACTTCCACGGCGAAAATAATGAGCACGTGGAAGAGATACTTCCACGGCGAAGATAAGAAGCACGTGGAAGAATACTTCCATGGAAAAGATAATAAGCACGTGGAAGAGATACTTCCACGGCGAAAATAAGAAGCACGTGGAAGAGATTCTTCCACGGCGAAAATAATGAGCACGTGGAAGAGATACTTCCACGGCGAAAATAATGAGCACGTGGAAGAGATACTTCCACGACGAAAATAATGAGCACGTGGAAGAGATACTTCCACGACGAAGATAATGAGCACGTGGAAGAGATACTTCCAAGGCGAAAATAAAGAGCACGTGGAAGAGATACTTCCACGGTGAAGATAAGAAGCACGTGGAAGAATTCTTCCACGACAAAGATAATAAGCACGTGGAAGAGATACTTCCACGGCGAAAATAATGAGAACGTGGAAGAGATACTTCCACAGCGAAGATAATAAGCACGTGGAAGAGACACTTCCACGACGAAGATAAGAAGCACGTGGAAGAGATACTTCCACGGCAAAAATAATGAGCACGTGGAAGAGATACTTCGACGGCGAAAATAATTAGCACGTGGAAGAGATACTTCCACAACGAAGATAATGAGCACGTGGAAGAAACACTTCCACGGCGAAGATAAGAAGCACGTGGAAGAGATTCTTCCACGGCGAAAATAATGAGCACGTGGAAGAGATACTTCCACGGCGAAAATAATGAGCACGTGGAAGAGATACTTCCACGGCGAAAATAATGAGCACGTGGTAGAGATACTTCCACGACGAAGATAATGAGCACGTGGAAGAGATACTTCCACGGCGAAAATAATGAGCAAGTGGAAGAGATACTTCCACGGCGAAGATAAGAAGCACGTGGAAGAATACTTACACGACAAAGATAATAAGCACGTGGAAGAGATACTTCAACGGCGAAAATAAGAAGCACGTGGAAGAGATTCTTCCACGGTGAAAATAATGAGCACGTGGAAGAGATACTTACACGGCGAAAATAATGAGCACGTGGAAGAGATACTTCCACGACGAAAATAATGAGCATGTGGAGGAGATACTTCCACGACGAAGATAATGAGCACGTGGAAGAGATACTTCCAAGGCGAAAATAATGAGCACGGGGAAGAGATACTTCCACGGTGAAGATAAGAAGCACGTGGAAGAATACTTCCACGGCAAAGATAATAAGCACGTCGAAGAGATACTTCCACGGCGAAAATAATGAGCACGTGGAAGAGATACTTCCACAGCGAAGATAATAAGCACGTGGAAGAGACACTTCCACGACTAAGAAAAGAAGCACGTGGAAGAGATACTTCCACGGCGAAAAAAATGAGCACGTGGAAGAGATACTTCGACGGCGAAAATATTGAGCACGTGGAAGAGATACTTCCACGACGAAGATAATGAGCACGTGGAAGAGACACTTCCACGGCGAAGATAAGAAGCACGTGGAAGAGATACTTCCACGGCGAAGATAAGAAGCACGTGGAAGAATACTTCCATGGAAAAGATAATAAGCACGTGGAAGAGATACTTCCACGGCGAAAATAAGAAGCACGTGGAAGAGATTCTTCCACGGCGAAAATAATGAGCACGTGGAAGAGATACTTCCACGGCGAAAATAATGAGCACGTGGAAGAGATACTTCCACGACGAAAATAATAAGCACGTGGAAGAGATACTTCCACAACCAAGATAATGAGCACGTGGAAGAGATACTTCCAAGGCGAAAATAAAGAGCACGTGGAAGAGATACTTCCACGGTGAAGATAAGAAGCACGTCGAAGAATTCTTCCACGGCAAAGATAATAAGCACGTGGAAGAGATACTTCCACGGCGCAAATAATGAGAACGTGGAAGAGATACTTCCACAGCGAAGATAATAAGCACGTGGAAGAGACACTTCCACGACGAAGATAAGAAGCACGTGGAAGAGATACTTCCACGGCAAAAATAATGAGCACGTGGAAGAGATACTTCGACGGCGAAAATACTGAGCACGTGGAAGAGATACTTCCACAACGAAGATAATGAGCACGTGGAAGAAACACTTCCACGGCGAAGATAAGAAGCACGTGGAAGAGATTCTTCCACGGCGAAAATAATGAGCACGTGGAAGAGATACTTCCACGGCAAAAATAATGAGCACGTCGAAGAGATACTTCCACGGCGAAAATAATGAGCACGTGGTAGAGATACTTCCACGACGAAGATAATGAGCACGTGGAAGAGATACTTCCACGGCGAAAATAATGAGCAAGTGGAAGAGATACTTCCACGGCGAAGATAAGAAGCACGTGGAAGAATACTTACACGACAAAGATAATAAGCACGTGGAAGAGATACTTCAACGGCGAAAATAAGAAGCACGTGGAATAGATTCTTCCACGGTGAAAATAATGAGCACGTGGAAGAGATACTTACACGGCGAAAATAATGAGCACGTGGAAGAGATACTTCCACGACGAAAATAATGAGCATGTGGAAGAGATACTTCCACGACGAAGATAATGAGCACGTGGAAGAGATACTTCCAAGGCGAAAATAATGAGCACGGGGAAGAGATACTTCCACGGTGAAGATAAGAAGCACGTAGAAGAATACTTCCACGGCAAAGATAATAAGCACGTCGAAGAGATACTTCCACGGCGAAAATAATGAGCACGTGGAAGAGATACTTCCACAGCGAAGATAATAAGCACGTGGAAGAGACACTTCCACGGCTAAGAAAAGAAGCACGTGGAAGAGATACTTCCACGGCGAAAAAAATGAGCACGTGGAAGAGATACTTCGACGGCGAAAATATTGAGCACGTGGAAGAGATACTTCCACGACGAAGATAATGAGCACGTGGAAGAGACACTTCCACGGCGAAGATAAGAAGCACGTGGAAGAGATTCTTCCACGACGAAAATAATGAGCACGTGGAAGAGATACTTCCACGACAAAAATAATGAGCACGTGGAAGAGATACTTCCACGGCGAAAATAATGAGCACGTGGAAGAGATATTTCCACGACAAAGATAATGAGCACGTGGAAGAGATACTTCCACGGCGAAAATAATGAGCACGTGGAAGAGATACTTCCACGGCGAAGATAAGAAGCACGTGGAAGAATACTTCCACGGCAAAGATAATAAGCACGTGGAAGAGATACTTTCACGGCGAAAATAAGAAGCACGTGGAAGTGATTCTTCCACGGTGAAAATAATGAGCACGTGGAAGAGATACTTCCACGACGAAAATAATGAGCACGTGGAAGAGATACTTCCACGGCGAAAATAATGAGCACGTGGAAGAGATACTTCCACGACGAAGATAATGAGCACGTGGAAGACATACTTCCACGGCGAAAATAATGAGCACGTGGAAGAGATACTTCCATGGCGAAGATATGAAGCACGTGGAAGAATACTTCCACGGCAAAGATAATGAGCACGTGGAAGAGATACTTCCACGGCGAAAATAAAGAGCACGTGAAAGAGATACTTCCACGGTGAAGATAATGAGCACGTGGAAGAGATACTTCCACGGCGAAAATAATTAGCACGTGGAAGAGATACTTCCACGGCGAAGATAAGAAGCACGTGGAAGAATACTTCCACGACAATGATAATAAGCACGTGGAAGAGATACTTCCACGGCGAAAATAATAAGCACGTGGAAGAGATACTTCCACGGCGAAAATAAGAAGCACGTGGAAGAGATTCTTCCACGGCGAAAATAATGAGCACGTGGAAGAGATATTTCCACGGCGAAGATAAGAAGCACGTGGAAGAGATTCTTCCACGGCGAAAATAATGAGCACGTGGAAGAGATACTTCCACGGTGAAAATAATGAGCACGTGGAAGAGATACTTCCAAGACGAAGATAATGAGCACGTGGAAGAGATACTTCCACGGCGAAAATAATGAGCACGTGGAAGAGATACTTCCACGGCGAAGATAAGAAGCACGTGGAAGAATACTTCCACGACAAAGATAATAAGCACGTGGAAGAGATACTTCCACGGCGAAAATAAGAAGCACGTGGAAGAGATTCTTCCACGGCGAAAATAATGAGCACGTGGAAGAGATACATCCATGGCGAAAATAATGAGCACGTGGAAGAGATACTTCCACGGCGAAAATAATGAGCACGTGGAAGAGATACTTCCACGACGAAGATAATGAGCACGTGGAAGAGATACTTCCAAGGCGAAAATAATGAGCACGTGGAAGAGATACTTCAACGGCGAAGATAAGAAGCACGTGGAAGAATACTTCCACGGCAAAGATAATAAGCACGTGGAAGAGACACTTCCACGACGAAAATAATGAGCACGTGGAAGAGATACTTCCACGGCGAAGATAATAAGCACGTGGAAGAGACACTTCCACGGAGAAGATAAGAAGCACGTGGAAGAGATACTTCCACGGAGAAAATAATGAGCACGTGGAAGAGATACTTCGACGGCGAAGATAATGAGCACGTGGAAGAGATACTTCCACGATGAAGATAATGAGCACGTGGAAGAGACACTTCCACGACGAAGATAAGAAGCACGTGGAAGAGATACTTCCACGGCGAAAATAAGAAGCACATGGAAGAGATACTTCCACGGCGAAAATAATGAGCACGTGGAAGAGATACTTCCACGGCGAAGATAATAAGCATGTGGAAGAGACACTTCCACGGCGAAGATAAGAAGCACGTGGAAGAGATTCTTCCACGGCAAAAATAATGAGCACTTGGAAGAGATACTTCCACGACGAAAATAATGAGCACGTGGAAGAGATACTTCCACGGCGAAAATAATGAGCACGTGGAAGAGATACTTCCACGACAAAGATAATGAGCACGTGGAAGAGATACTTCCACGGCGAAAATAATGAGCACGTGGAAGAGATACTTCCACGGAGAAGATAAGAAGCACGTGGAAGAATACTTCCACGGAAAAGATAATAAGCACGTGGAAGAGATACTTCCACGGCTTAAATAAGAAGCACGTGGAAGAGATTCTTCCACGGTGAAAATAATGAGCACGTGGAAGAGATACTTCCACGGCGAAAATAATGAGCACGTGGAAGAGATACTTCCACGGCGAAGATAATAAGCACGTTGAAGAGACACTTCCACGGCGAAGATAAGAAGCACGTGGAAGAGATACTTCCACGGCGAAAAAAATGAGCACGTAGAAGAGATACTTCGACGGCGAAAATAATGAGCACGTGGAAGAGATACTTCCACGACGAAGATAATGAGCACGTGGAAGAGACACTTCCACGGCGAAGATAATAAGCACGTGGAAGAGATTCTTCCACGGCGAAAATAATGAGCACGTGGAAGAGATATTTCCACGGCGAAAATAATGAGCACGTGGAAGAGATACTTCTACGGCGAAAATAATGAGCACGTGGAAGAGATATTTCCACGACAAAGATAATGAGCACGTGGAAAAGATACTTCCACGGCGAAAATAATGAGCACGTGGAAGAGATACATTCACGGCGAAGATAAGAAGCACGTGGAAGAATACTTCCACGACAAAGATAATAAGCACGTGGAAGAGATACTTCCACGGTGAAAATAAGAAGCACGTGGAAGAGATTCTTCCACGGTGAAAATAATGAGCACGTGGAAGAGATACTTCCACGACGAAAATAATGAGCACGTGGAAGAGATACTTCCACGGTGAAAATAATGAGCACGTGGAAGAGATACTTCCACGACGAAGACAATGAGCACGTGGAAGAGATACTTCCACGGCAAAAATAATGAGCACGTGGAAGAGATACTTCCATGGCGAAGATAAGAAGCACGTGGAAGAATACTTCCACGGCAAAGATAATGAGCCCGTGGAAGAGATACTTCCACGGCGAAAATAAAGAGCACGTGAAAGAGATACTTCCACGGTGAAGATAATGAGCACGTGGAAGAGATACTTCCACGACGAAAATAATGAGCACGTGGAAGAGATACTTCCACGGCGAAGATAAGAAGCACGTGGAAGTATACTTCCACGGCAATGATAATAAGCACGTGGAAGAGATACTTCCACGGCGAAAATAAGAAGCACGTGGAAGAGATTCTTCCATGGCAAAAATAATGAGCACGTGGAAGAGATACTTCCACGGCGAAGATAAGAAGCACGTGGAAGAGATTCTTCCACGACGAAAACAATGAGCACGTGGAAGAGATACTTCCACGGTGAAAATAATGAGCACGTGGAAGAGATACTTCCACGACGAAGATAATGAGCACGTGGAAGAGATACTTCCACGGCGAAAATAATGAGCACGTGGAAGAGATACTTCCACGGCAAAGATAAGAAGCACGTGGAAGAATACTTCCACGACAAAGATAATAAGCACGTGGAAGAGATACTTCCACGGCGAAAATAAGAAGCACGTGGAAGAGATTCTTCCGCGGCGAAAATAATGAGCACGTGGAAGAGATACATCCATGGCGAAAATAATGAGCACGTGGAAGAGATACTTCCATGGCGAAAATAATGAGCACGTGGAAGAGATACTTCCACGATGAAGATAATGAGCACGTGGAAGAGATACTTCCAAGGCGAAAATAATGAGCACGAGGAAGAGATACTTCCACGGCGAAGATAAGAAGCACGTGGAAGAATACTTCCACGGCAAAGATAATAAGCACGTGGAAGAGATACTTCCACGACGAAAATAATGAGCACGTGGAAGAGATACTTCCACGGCGAAGATAATAAGCACGTGGAAGAGACACTTCCACGGAGAAGATAAGAAGCACGTGGAAGAGATACTTCCACGGCGAAAATAATGAGCACGTGGAAGAGATACTTCGACGGCGAAGATAATGAGCACGTGGAAGAGATACTTCCACGACGAAGATAATGAGCATGTGGAAGAGACACTTCCACGATGAAGATAAGAAGCACGTGGAAGAGATACTTCCACGGCAAAAATAAGAAGCACGTGGAAGAGATACTTCCACGGCGAAAATAATGAGCACGTGGAAGAGATACTTCCACAGCGAAGATAATAAGCATGTGGAAGAGACACTTCCACGGCGAAGATAAGAAGCACGTGGAAGAGCTTTCTTTTTAACCATTAGTACTTATGTTTCATGTGACAATTGTTATGAAGACTTAATTTGTTGATAAATATTTTATAGGTCGAAAGGGTTATTTTCTATCAACGAGTCATAAACGGTTTGTCTATGATTGGCTATCTTTTGTATTAATCATTTCTTGAGAAGTTTTGATTATCAAGAAACATAATTATAAGTGTTAGCAAATTCTTGAAAAGACCGTGAATCGAATGTGTTGAAATTGGATTAAGTCTTGAAATGAGTGGTTGAGTCTAATGCTTGTTTTCTTTAACCAAAGTCTTGATGAGGATTGAAGCTTTTGAAAACAATAGATTGGAGTATCCATCCAATTATCACAATCATATTTGTTAAACGTGTCATCATAATCATACCACTACGGATGCCTAAACTAGTCTTTACCAAGTGTTCCTTTTAATCTTATTATTAATCTCATCATTTTACTTGTTATTTGTTTGTATACAATTGCTACAATCAACGATTATAGTTTTATTTTTGAATGATCATAGGTTTTCCAAATCCCCGTGAACGATCTCGGTATTACCACATAAAAGCTATACACAAACGAAAGGGTTATACTTGCCCGTGCGTTTTTAGCCAATCCGGTAATTCGTGTTTATAAATTTAAAACTTGTTCTCCAAATCCATCACACCGGAGACGCATCATATAATTAGTTGGATACTCTGTGCAAAGTAAAGCCTTTAGGGTCTATAATTTAGCATCGGGCATGGTAGAAGAAAATGCTCATGTCAATTTCTTGGAGAATAAGCCTAATATTCCAGGAATAGGTTAAGCTTGGATGTTTGATTTAGACTATCTGACTAACTCCATGAACTATTATTCTATGAAAAAGGACTGTCAAACTAACAATGTAGGTGAAGAAGAACAAACTACTAGCACATGCACACAACAGAAAGATTCTCCTACCTCAGATTCTGAGGATGATGATGTTGATGGGAATATTTTTATACCTGGCCTACCTCCTGTTTCACCTACATTGCCTAATCCAACACAGAAGCCACAAGTAATACTAAGGGATGATCAAGCCTCAAATGATGAACTTCAGAGGCTTATTGATCAAGAACAGAGAGCTACAGCTGAAGCTGAGCAAGTTAGAGAAGAACCTTAGGAATCTCAAGGCTCAACAGTACATGTTCACACTAACGGTACCTCACATCGAAGTACCGCTAAGCAATTTTTTTCACCTACTGCTGACTTACTAGAAGACATTCTTCAATCAATGGATGATGAACATATTTATGTTAGTCGAAAGGAAATAATCTACTCCAAATGCTCCTATGATGAGGAGGGTGCAGCTACTGACTTTAATAACATGGTATCAAAATTCTAGTCAGTTTTATTCCCACTCATACAGTTAACACTAATCATCCTATAGATCAGATAATTGGTGATCCTAAATCAGCTGTTCATACTAGAAGACAAGCTAAAGCTAGCACTGAAGCCCATGCACTCATTAGTTATGTCAAGAAACAACAGAGAATAAACCACAAGGATACACAACATTTTCTGTTTGCTTGCTTTTTATCACAAATAGAGCCTAAGAAAATTTCTCAAGCTCTTGGAGATAAAATTTGGGTGGATTCTATGCAAGATGAGCTGATGCAATTTCAACTACAAAAGGTTTGGATTCTTGTTGTGACCTACCATCTCGAAAAAGAGTAATTGGTAATAGGTTGGTTTTCAGAAACAAAAAAGATGAAAGAGGTGTTGGAGTCAGAAACAAGGCAAGACTTGTTGCTCAAGGCTATAGACACCAAGAAGGGATAAACTATGATGAGGTTTTTGCACTAGTGGAAAGAATAGAAGCTATTAGGTTATTTTTGGACTTTGCATCATATATAGGATTTATGGTGTATCAAATAGATGTCAAAAGTGCTTTCTTATATGGCACTATAACATAGGAGGTGCATGTTGCACAACCTCCAGGTTTTTAGACCCAAAGTTCCCAAACAGAGTCTACAAGGTAATTAAAGCTCTTTATGGTCTTCATCAAGCTACTAGAGCTTGGTATGCTACACTTTCAAATTTTCTATTGAAACATGGATACAAAAGAGGGACCATTGACAAAACTCTTTTCATCAAGAAATATAAACATGACATCATCTTAGTTCAAGTTTATGTATATGATATTATCTTTGGATCAACCAGGAAGAAAGGTGTGAAGAGTTTGAAGCTTTAATGAAACGAATATTTCAGATGAGTTCTATAAGAGAACTTACTTTCTTCTTAGGACTTCAAGTCCAACAGAGGAAAGATGGAATATTTATCAGTCAAGATAAATATGTTGCGGAAATCTTGAAGAAATTTTCAAGTATGGATACAAGAAGTACAACGACATCTTTTGAAGCCAAGAAGTCTATAGAAACTAGAAGGGGGGGGGGGGGGGGGGTTGAATAGTTTCTCTTCGATTGGTGACCAAATTAAAATTACTTTCAATTTGGTTTGTATCAAAACTATCTTTTACTTAAAGCTAAGTTGCATAATGATTAGGTTCAATTCAAATGCACTAGCAAAGATAATAGGTAAGTGTAATGATAATGAAATAAGTAAAGAGTAAGGAATGAGACACTGATTTTCTGCTATGGGGTTCTAGATTTAATCTCGGAATCCTCTCGAATTGATTACAGCTTAAAGTGGAATGATTGTTCTTGGTTACTAAAAAGGGGAGTGGTTTTCTATTCTACTAAAGGTTTAAATGCACTAAAATGTAAACTTAAATTTAAAAGCAATTAAATTAATAACAATTAATAAAACTTGAATTAAAATATAATATAAAATGAAGATACAGTAAATAACACTTAACTTTGATACCAAATGCTTAAAAGAAAATTGATCCGGAACTTCTTGATTCGGAACACTTCCGAATGAACTGCTTGATGCGGAACTTGTTGATCCGGAAGATTGATTCGGAACTTTTGGTCCGAACTTCACTCGGAACTTTGCTCGGAAGTTTGGTTCGGAAGTTGGTCCGGAACTTTTGGCTCGGAAGTTTATACGAAACTTGGTTCGGAAGTTTACTCGGAACTTCACTCGGAACTTTGGTCTGGAAGTTGATTCGGAAGTTTGGTCCGGAAGTTGATTCGGAAGTTTACCCGGAACTTGGTTTGGAACTTTAAAAATGAAACTGATTCGGAACTTTTGAAAACACTTTCACTCGGAACTTTATTCGGAACTTTTGAAACTAACATTCATCCGGAACTTTTAAAACTGATTCGGAACTTTTAACTGAGATCATTCATTCGGAAGTTTTATGCTCATTCGGAACCTGGGAAACTCAAGAACAGTACGATTCAGAAAAACAGGGGAACTCGATTTCAAGCCAAAAATCCACCAAGTTTTTAACCAAAACTTAAATAAAACTAATCACTAATCATCTACTAACCATAAATATCAAATCCCATCAATAAAAACTTAAAACCCAATAACTTTTAAAGATCAAAATCAACAAGATAAACTTTAAGACTTGGAATAAAAAAAGATGAAGATGAAAAAGATGAAATGGAAAGATTATATTGATTGAATAAGGTTTTAACAATCAAAAGACAAAGATTAAACTACAAGATTGGAAAAACAAGAATCAAAATCACCAAACACCCTAGTGGTATTGGTGATGACTACGAACAGAAAAGAGAAAAAAAGGGAATTAAAAAACTGAATGAAAAGTGTGAAGGGTGGTCTTTACATAGTCTTGTCTTTGGTTGGTGAGTGGGCTTTCTCCCGTTCTTCTTGTCTTCTCGTCTTTTCAGAAAAGTTGACGTTTCCGATTCTGATTCAGGATTTGTCGTCGATTAAATTCAACTCGTCTTTTAATTTCTTTGTTTAATAGACTTGAGTTTCTTCGACATATGTAAATCTTCCATCTTTGGTCCTTTTCTTCGATAAATCTTTAATTAGGCCAAATGACTTCAAATCTTTTGCATCTCTTGGACAATAAACTTCGTCTTGAGTCTTTTTCTTCGACAAAACCCGTGCAATCCCATGTTTTCTTCAATATTCATCCGGTTGGCTCTGAAAACACAATAAACACAAAAACCACGCATAATTCCAAACAAATGATATTAAATACGCGTTTTGGTCTCATTTTAGCCAGAATTAAGTGGAAAAAGGATGGGTGTTTACACACCTATCAAATCCCCTACACTTAACCATTGCCATGCCCTCATGCAATGCTTAGTGATAAAGCAATTTTACACTTTTCTCATAATCAATCAACCTTGGCCTTATTAAAATACTACTAAACAAAAATTAAAGTACTAAAAGAAATTAAAACTTTAAAGGAAACAAAAGGATAGAAAACCATTTTCACTTGAAAATAGCTACATGGAAATAACTTGCAAAGAGATCAAGGACTTACATTAGGGCTTCGGTGCTGCGAAGATTTATCATCCTCAAGTTTCACGTTCCCCAAACTAAGCTTAAAAACGAGATCATTGTTATTATAAGTTAGTAAATCAAACACTTACACACATGGCTTAATTATATGCTTAAACTCCCTTATTCCTAGGTGTATCTCTTATATTTTATTTTTGTCTTAGAATGATCATGAAGATGCATTTTTGGACTTATTTCGATAGTTTATTTAGGCTGAAAGCAAAGTAGGACGATTTGATCAATAGTTAGCTAAAGGACAAAATCTCTTAAAACTGCTTCTCGGGATATCAAAAAGTTCATATCTTGGCATAACTCGGTTCACGATTTGAGACCTTTCTCGGGCCGATATTTGGCATGTACTTCATACTTCATATCTTGAGAGACGTGCTTGAGATAATGGTCTTCTCATCGTTAATAGAGTTTCTTCACTTGGAGACTTTTGAGGGGTACTCCAACTTTGTTGACCACGACTTCATGATTATTTCTTCAATCGCTAATTGGGATTTTGAGATACAACGATCCGCCTCCTTTTCGGACTTGGATCTATTTATCCTCATACCTTGTTAGGGTCTTTTCGGATAGACTTCTCCATGATTTTTATGGGAGTTGATTGCTTTTCGTCGTGAGTCTTGATCCTTCATATTGATTTTGGGAAAAATGCTTTTCACATCACCTTGGATCTTTAGCAATAAGATTGAATCCTCATGCCTTGTTAGGGCCTTTTCGGACTCGCCAATCTTCGCGCCCCGCTTCATAAGTTATGCCTTGGCTATGAACTCTTATCATTACCGAGCAACTTTTAAACGATCTTGGGCTAGAAGCTAAGTAACTTTTCAAATCGTACGACCTTACTTATTGCAGATAAATTATTAGCAAGTGATGGGAGAATAGGCAAATAATTACACCAAGTGAGCTTGTGCAAGAATACTGACTTATAATTGACTCTATCATTTCTTGTCCTCCACAATTTAAAATCTCAAGTAATGAGACTCGTGGATACTTAGCCTAATAAACCAATTAAGGTCTACATGGTTAAGGATACTAGCTAGAATAAACTTGGATAAGTCTATTCGGGTTGAGTCAAAATAATCGCAACGGGCCTAATATGTCAAAGATTTCAAAACTAGCTACACCACTTTATTAATATTTTGACTTTATTACAGGATATATACATATGAAAGCAACGATAAAAATTTAAAAATTACGACTAAATGGCCAAAGTTAATAAAAAATTTGAAAAATGTTGAAAAAGATGATTTTTCCGGTTAAATGAAGGCATTTTCATGGAAAAGTCCACTTAAAACTTCGATAGAAGTCCCCCCTACACTTAAGATAAACATTGTCCTCAATGTTTAAGCATGTGGGAAAAATCTCCCCTACACTTATGACATTGTGCACGTTGGTTAAATCAAGTTAAGGAAGAGACGACTAACGTGATCAATTTCAAATGTGAGTAGGAAGAAAATTGAATCACGATAGTTGAGAGATAGAACTGGATTTCGGATAACACGGGAGCACGGTTCTTCAAAGGTTCCAAAAGTGCACTTATCCTTATAATCATATCACCACATAAATACAAACACCTAGAGGTCCCCCTACACTTAGGAGGTTAAAACAGAAAAGGATAGATACTCGGGTTGCCTCCCGAGGAGCGCTTGTTTTTGATAACCGAGTCACGAGCCTGACTCGACCCAAAATTAGTTCATGGGAAACGTGGTGAGGGATGGAATCATCTCCTGAGAGATGTCCTCACCAAAGTACAACTTCACTCGTTGGCCATTCACCTTAAAATTTGGTCCATTAGGTTGAGCGAGTTCGAGAGTACCATATGGAAAAATTTGGGCAATGGTGAATGGGCCGGACCAACGAGATTTCAGCTTGCCCGAAAAGATTTTCAACCGAGAGTTAAAGAGTAAAACTTTGTCTCCAACTTGGAACTCTCGGTTCTTAATCTTAGAGTCGTGAATGAGCTTAGTCTTCTCCTTATAGATCAAAGAATTTTCATAAGCCTCATTACGGAGTTCATTCAGCTCATTGAGTTGGATCTTGCGTAGGTCACCGGCTTTGTTGATATCAAAATTAGTCCACTTCAAGGCCCAGTAAGCCTTGTGCTCCAACTCAATGGGGAGGTGGCACGCTTTCCCGTACACGAGACGATATGGTGTACAACCAATCGGAGTCTTGTATGCGGTACGAAAAGCCCACAAAGCATCATCAAGTTTATCAGCCCATGAGGCACGATGCTCTCCCACGATTCTTTCAAGAATTCGCTTTAGTCCTCGGTTGGATATTTCAGCCTGGCCATTAGTTTGTGGGTGGTAAGCGGTGGAAAGACGATAATTTACACCGTACTTAGCCATGACTCTTGCGATTTGGTCATTGCAAAAATGAGTCCCGCGATCACTAATAATGGCACGAGGCACACCGAATCTAGCGAACAGCGATTTCAAAAAGTTACAAACCACCCTTGCGTCATTAGTGGGTAAAGCTTTGGCTTCAACCCATTTGGAGACGTAGTCAACGGCTACAAGGATGTATTTGTTTCCTTTAGAAGAAGGGAATGGCCCCATAAAGTCGATACCCCAAACATCAAAGATTTCACATTCCTGAATGAAATTCTGAGGCATGTCGTCTTTATGTGTGATCTTGCCTTGTTTTTGGCAAGCATCACATCGTTTAACCATCTCGTGAGCGTCACGATAGATGGTGGGCCAATAAAATCCCGAGTCAAACACTTTTTTGGCGGTGTAGTTGGGACCAAAGTGACCACCGGTGGGTCCTTTGTGGCAAGCGTCAAGGATTTCTAAAGCTGTCGGTCCATCAACACATCGGCGAATAATCAAGTCGGCACATTGTTTGAATAGGTAAGGGTCGTCCCAGAAATAATGTTCAACATCTTTAAAGAACTTTTTCTTTTGTTGGGATGTTAACCCTTCCTTGAGAATTCCACCCGCCAAGTAGTTTGCAATATCCGCAAACCACGGGGTTTCATCAGAATTCGAGTTGATAGACATTAAGGTCTCCAGGGGAAAAGAATCATTGATTTCTTTGTTCGGATGCTCCCCTTGGTAAGGATCCTCAAGTCTACTGAGATGATCCGCGGCTAGGTTTTCAGCTCCTTTTTTATTGCGAATTTCTATTTTAAATTCTTGGAGTAGCAAAACCCAGCGAAGAAATCTTGGTTTGGAATCTTGCTTAGTTAACAAGTACTTCAGCGCGGAATGATCGGTGTAAACGATTGTGGTGGAAAGGACAAGATAGGGGCGGAATTTTTCAAAGGCATAGACAACAGCTAAAAGCTCTTTTTCGGCTGTCGTGTAATGCAATTGAGCCCCAGTCATTTTCTTGCTAGCGTAATGGATCGGTTGGAAGTGTTTGTTCACTCTTTGGCCCAAAACCGCTCCAATAGCAAAGTCACTAGCATCGCACATCAACTCGAAAGGCAGCTCCCAATTAGGGGTAACCAAGACGGGTGTCTGAGTTAGCTTATCCTTAAGCGAGTTGAAGGCTTCGATACACTCTTTGGAAAAGATAAAAGGAGTATCTTTTTCCAAGAGGTGGGTCATCGGGCGAGCAATCTTTGATGAATCGACGGTAAAAGCCCGCATGACCGAGATAACTTCTCACACCCTTCACGGTTGAAGGTGGAGGCAACTTAGCGATAACATCGACTTTAGCACGGTCTACTTCTAGACCGGCTTTGGAGATCTTGTGTCCTAGCACGATTCCCTCTTTTACCATGAAATGGCATTTTTCCCAATTAAGAACAAGGCGAGTGTCTTCACACCGCTTCAGCATACGTTCTAAATTGGCAAGGCAAGCAGAGAAAGAATCGCCATAAACCGAGAAATCATCCATGAATACTTCCATAGTGTCTTCCACCATGTCATGGAAGATAGCCATCATACACCTTTGGAACGTCCCAGGAGCATTGCATAAACCAAAAGGCATGCGTTTGTAAGTAAATGTTCCATAGGGACAAGTGAATGTGGTCTTTTCTTGGTCCTTAGGATCGATGGGAATTTGAAAATACCCGGAGAAACCGTCTAAGAAGCAGTAATAGTCATTACCCGCAAGACGTTCGAGCATTTGATCCATGAAAGGAAGAGGAAAGTGATCTTTTCTCGTGGCATCATTGAGCTTGCGATAATCAATACAAACTCTCCACCCAGTAACGAGACGAGTGGGAATCAACTCGTTGTGTTCATTGCGAACAACGGTTATTCCACCCTTCTTGGGCACACAATGGACGGGACTTACCCACGGCGAATCCGAAATAGGGTAAATCAAGCCGGCATCTAGAAGTTTGATAACCTCTTGTTTGATGACGTCATGAATTTTAGGATTAACCCTTCTTTGGCTCTGGATTGCGGGTTTAAAGTCATCTTCCATGAGAATTTTGTGAGTACAAAAGTTCGGATCAATTCCGCGGATATCGGAAATTTTCCAAGCAATTGCCTTCTTATGATCTTTAAGCACGGCGATGAGGCGAGTTTTCTCTTCGTCTTTCAAGTCCTTCGCGATAATGACGGGCGACTTCTTCTCTTCTTCAAGGAACATGTACTCGAGATGGGGCGGCAACTCCTTAAGTTCTAAATCTGGAGGATTTTCGATGGGAGGCTTTTTCAAAGTCGGAGTATCGATAGCAATAACCTTGGGAGATGGTGGAGAAAGATTGTCTTTGTTGAGAAGGTTTTCAAAGAAATGCATGTCTTCATCCCAATTGGTGGGAGAATCGTCATTTGCTAAGTTCACATCTCCCATGGTGGCTTTAAGATCTTTCCAAAAAAATCACTTTCTCCAAATAGAGACAGTGATGAATCAATAGAGGAAACGGTCTCAACATTGGGAAGAGAGGTAGGAATATTTTTACAAGCATCAATAAATTGTTCTTCACAAGCCTCATCCAGAACGTCAATACAATTAACACTCTCATTAGAATAAGGCTGTTTAGACAACTTTCCCATGTTGAAAACGATTTTATCATCACCCACTCTCATGATAAGCTCACCGGCTTCAACATCGATGAGAGTGCGACCGGTCCTCAGGAATGGACGACCCACGATCAAGGGAACACGAGGATCCATCTCGTAGTCGACGACAACGAAATCAGAAGGAAACGTGAATTTGTCGACTCCTACAAAGACGTCTTCGGCTATCCCCACTGGATAAGCAACCGTACGGTTAGCTAATTCCAAAGTCATTTTGGTGGGGACTAGCTCAGGGAGAGATAATTGCTTCCAAACGCTTAGAGGCATTAGATTAATACTGGCACCTAGATCGGCTAGGGCCATGCAATTCTATACTCCCGGGAAGTTGCAAGGGATTAAGAAACGACCCGGATCACCAAGCTTGGTTGGCAATTTCCTTAAGAGCACTGTAGAGCAATTCTCATTAAGTTGGGTGTTAGCAATATCAAGAAGCTTCTCCTTGTCGCTAAGAAGATCTTTGAACATTTTCGCGTACTTAGGCATGTGAGCGAGAGCCTCAGCGAAGGAGATGTTAAAATTCAATTGTTTAAACATTTTAAGAAAGTTCGAAACCTGAATATCGTCCTTGCTTTTGAGCTTCTCTTTCCTCAACCTTGATGGATAAGGTATATCGGAAGAAGAGGAAGACTTTGGAAGAATAGGATCACTCACATCCTTGGGTGGGGGAGGGGTAGAAGTAAGAGGCGGAGAAATTGGGGAAGGAGAAGGATGAGGAATAGGAGCAGGTGACTCGTTCTCCTTAGTCACAACCACCGGTGGAGGTATAGGAAGCTCGGGTTCCTTGGTACCTTTGCCACTACGAGTGGTGATTGCTTTCATCTCCCCTCTTGGATTCGCAACGGTGTTACTCGGGAGAGTACCCGAAGAAGAGGGTTGATTACCTTGGAAAAAACTAGCCATCATGTTCTTTAAGTCATTCGTTTGACTATCCAAAGTGTTTCTCATATCAGCTCTCAGATCGTTCCCTTGTTTCACCAGGTCTGCTTTCAAGTTGAGAACTTCCCGCTGAAGATTTCCCACGATCACATCGTTAGTCCTCATATAGGTTTACACTTCTTGGTGTAAAGCGGTGGGTTGGTTGGGAGGAGCATTGTATGCGAGTGGTTGATAAGCAAGTTACTGGTAAACTTGGTTGTTTCTTTGAGATGGTTGTGGTTGTTTGTGAGGTGGTATGTATGGTGTACGAGGTTGTTGTTGTTGTTGAGGAGGGCGATTGAGGATTTGTTGTTGGTTTGGGTTGTTAGGAGGAAAACCGGGTGGTGAGAGATAGTTGTTGGAGCGGTAGCTAAGCAAGTTACGGTCACCTTGAGGACGAGCTTGATAAGCGGGTTGAGGATAGGTGCCATATGCTGCATTCACATTTTCAGAAGGGTAGTCTTGGGTGGCGGTACAAGTGGTGTAAGAGTGAGGACCCCCGCATATCTCGCATGGTTGGCTAACAGCATTGACTTGAGCGTCTTTTGCGTTTCTAGCGTTGATGCTGTTGGTGTTGCTGGCGGTTTAGGTAGCAAGCGATTCAAGAAGCGCAGTGATTTTGTCAAGTCGTTTATCGCTGTCACTAGTACTAGCACTCGCGACATTGGTCCGAACACTCTTGGTTTGCACACGAGACTTATTCTCAATGATATCCCAAGCAGCATTGGAAGTTTTAGCCAAAAGATTACCCCCCCGAGGCACTGTTTAGTGAATCTTGGTCATTCATGCTTAAACCATTGTAAAAAGTGTTAATTTGGTGCACTTTGGTAAAACCATGTTGTGGGCATTTTCTTAAAAGATCTTTAAAACGATCCCAAGATTCACTAAACGACTCATCGTACTTTTGTTCAAAATTGATAATTTCATTCCACAAAGCGGTAGTACGAGAGGGTGGGAAAAAGTAATTGATAAACTTGGTCTCCAAATCCGTCCACGAAAGAATACTCTGTGGCGGTTCCTTAGCAAGCCAATGCCGGGCTTGTCCCTCTAAAGAAAAGGGAAAAAGTTGTAAACGGATTACCTCTTGTGGAACACCATTGAATTTGACCGTATTGGTGAGTTGCAAGAATCTCTTGATGTGGTCATGTGGATCATCAATGGTACGCCCCAAGAATGGTTGAGCAGAGACCATCTGGATAAAACCGGATTTGAGCTCAAAGTTGTTGGCTGCAATCGCGGGTATGACAATTGGATCATTGTTGCCATCTACATGTGCTTGCAGAAGTTCAATCATCGGGCGATTCTCTGGTAAAGGCTCATTGTTGTTGTTATTATTGTTGTTGAAAGGTGGGTTGTTATTGTTATTATTATTGTTTTGAGGTGGGTTATTGTTGTTGTTTTGTACACCGGCCATGTCTAAGTCTTCGAGAGGCTCGGGCTCTTGATAAGACGTTGATCGAGTGCGCATACACCTGCAAAAGAACTAACAAGGCAAAAACAAAGGAAAAATATTTTCGGTTTTTATGTTTTTTTTTAGGATTTTTGAAAATTTTATGTTTTTTAGGGTTTTTGAAATTTTTTGTGAAAAAGTAACGTTCACGGTGAACGGATCCCAAAATCCAAGTTCTCACAAAAAACTGTCGATCTTAACGAGAAGAGCCGGCAGTGGCGCCATTTGATACACTGATTTTCTGCTATGG
Organism: Glebionis coronaria; assembly: GCA_025667525.1. Taxonomy (NCBI): domain Eukaryota; kingdom Viridiplantae; phylum Streptophyta; class Magnoliopsida; order Asterales; family Asteraceae; genus Glebionis; species Glebionis coronaria. Next base: position 534,983,873 of record CM046879.1, read on the forward strand.
GGTTCTAGATTTAATCTCGGAATCCTCTCGAATTGATTACAGCTTAAAGTGGAATGATTGTTCTTGGTTACTAAAAAGGGGAGTGGTTTTCTATTCTACTAAAGGTTTAAATGCACTAAAATGTAAACTTAAATTTAAAAGCAATTAAATTAATAACAATTAATAAAACTTGAATTAAAATATAATATAAAATGAAGATACAGTAAATAACACTTAACTTTGATACCAAATGCTTAAAAGAAAATTGATCCGGAACTTCTTGATTCGGAACACTTCCGAATGAACTGCTTGATGCGGAACTTGTTGATCCGGAAGATTGATTCGGAACTTTTGGTCGGAACTTTGCTCGGAAGTTTGGTTCGGAAGTTGGTCCGGAACTTTTGGCTCGGAAGTTTATACGGAACTTGGTTCGGAAGTTTACTCGGAACTCCACTCGGAACTTTCCTCGGAACTTCACTCGGAACTTTGGTCTGGAAGTTGATTCGGAAGTTTGGTCCGGAAGTTGATTCGGAAGTTTACCCGGAACTTGGTTCGGAACTTTAAAAATGAGACTGATTCGAAACTTTTGAAAACACTTTCACTCGGAACTTTATTCGGAACTTTTGAAACTAACATTCATCCGGAACTTTTAAAACTGATTCGGAACTTTTAACTGAGATCATTCATTCGGAAGTTTTATGCTCATTCGGAACCTGGGGAACTCAAGAACAGTACGATTCAGAAAAACAGGGGAACTCGATATCAAGCCAAAAATCCACCAAGTTTTTAACCAAAACTTAAATAAAACTAATCACTAATCATCTACTAACCATAAATATCAAATCCCATCAATAAAAACTTAAAACCCAATAACTTTTAAAGATCAAAATCAACAAGATAAACTTTAAGACTTGGAATAAAAAAAGATGAAGATGAACAAAATGAAATGGAAAGATTGTATTGATTGAATAAGGTTTTAACAATCAAAAGACAAAGATTAAACTACAAGATTGGAAAAACAAGAATCAAAATCACCAAACACCCTAGTGGTGTTGGTGATGACTACGAACAGAAAAGAGAAAAAAAGGGAATTAAAAAACTGAATGAAAAGTGTGAAGGGTGGTCTTTATATAGTCTTGTCTTTGGTTGGTGAGTGGGCTTTCTCCCGTTCTTCTTGTCTTCTCGTCTTTTCAGAAAAGTTGACGTTTCCGATTCGGATTCGGGATTTGTCGTCGATTAAATTCAACTCGTCTTTTAATTTCTTTGTTTAATAGACTTGAGTTTCTTCGACATATGTAAATCTTCCATCTTTGGTCCTTTTCTTCGATAAATCTTTAATTAGGCCAAATGACTTCAAATCTTTTGCATCTCTTGGACAATAAACTTCGTCTTGAGTCTTTTTCTTCGACAAAACCCGTGCAATCCCATGTTTTCTTCAATATTCATCCGGTTGGCTCTGAAAACACAATAAACACAAAAACCACGCATATTCCAAACAAATGATATTAAATACGCGTTTTGGTCTCATTTTAGCCAGAATTAAGTGGAAAAAGGATGGGTGTTTACACACCTATCAACTAGTCACTTTATACTTTAGTGAGAACTCACAAGACACAACCACATCACTTTATAGTTTAGTGAGAACTCCTAATCAAATCTATTACAACTCAACTAGACTTATCCAAGTACACACATGTAGCTTAGATTTACACAACACAAATCCAAGCAAACACATATGCAATGGATGTACACAACAAATCCAAGTTTTCACAAATAACTTGGATGAACCCAACTTGTCCAAGTATTCATAAATACATTGGATTGACCTAAAACATAAAAGGTATCATGATGAATATGACTAGCTCATAGATTCATCTTTATCACAACACTAGTGAGTGAGTGATCTTCTCATTGGACAAGGTAAAGGAGGGAATCAAGAGGATAATCATATGTAAACATCCTTAACAATTTAAGTGATCATTTACTAATGATTATGCTATAGAAAATAGAAAGAGGGCTGAGAAAAACGTCCAAGAGGCTTGCTGGAAAATGAGATTTGACCCACTATTTAAAGGAGACAAAGTATAACGGATCTATAACGGCTACTGTGCGCGGTACCTTATCTCGCCCCGCGGTTCCATATCGCTAAGGAACCGCGTAGGTACTTAAGGTACCGCCACTAGAGTACGCTCTGTTTTTTGTCTTTTAGTAGGGTAGGAATATCTGAGGTATTTGAAGCCTTCAAAGGATATTCTAACAGCATTTGGAATATGCTATTTTCAAATTTTCATTTTCCCATTTTAATAAAAAAATTTCTAAAAAAGAAAGTTTATTAAAAAGTCTTTTGTCATTTTAACAAAAGTGAGTTTTAAGAATAATCATTTTGATGATCACTAAGTATGATTAAGAAAGGTTAGTGATATGATTATTACCTTGATGACAGTGTTAGTTAAATAATTCATTTTGTGTTTTACACTAAATGTGTTGTATGGTTTGTTGTGATCAAAACTAAGAAAGATTAGTTAACACTAATAATGTTTTTAGGCATTACTTGCATTAACAATCTCCCCCTTTTTGATTACGACAAACGATAAACTCATTTACGTAGAAACACAAAATATTGAATTATTAACGAGTTTTATCACTATCATTTCTCCCCCTTTGTCGTAGCAAAAAGGTTAGCACAAGTCTTCGAAGAACATCAAACTTTGCTAGTAGCTCCCCCTTGGTGGTTGCTCCCCCTTGCTTGGCGCACCAAGTTTGTGAGCTAAGGTGACATGCTACACAAAGGTTAGTAGAAAGGAAAGAAACACCAATGTATATATGATCACTACCTACTAAGTAACTTGAGAGGGAGAGAGAGAAGAAATCTCAAATTAGAAGCAAGTATTTTGCTAAGTATGTCCAAAGAGGTAACTGACAAAATCAAACTTCAATCCAGTGAAGATGATAAGCTTGTCAATGGGTTAAAGTTTAGAATTGATGGAATCATCCATAAACAATTGTAAAAATTAACCATGATCAACTCAAAATAGAACTAAGGAAATAACATACAAACAAAACAAAGGTTACATAAAAGAAAAGACATAACAAAGTAGATAGTCATACCCACAATATGAGTATCTAAAAGCAATAAATATGGAAAGTAAAACACTAAGCATAAGCTAGTCTAATAGTGATAATTTTCCAAGATTGCTAAAAAAATAAAAGACTAAAAAGACGACGATGCATCATTCGAAGTTTTGTCCACCAGAAAGAAAACTTGAATAGGAGGTCGAGTGAGGAGGAATTCAAGAAAATTTAACTTCTCATACACATGAGCAAGTTCAAGTTGTTGAAATCGACAACAAGCACACGAGGATCCATGATGCAACACAAAATCGTTTGATGGGGTTATGGCATCAAACTTAGGGTTTGGTGGTGGTGGGGTAATGGGTTTGGGAATGTTTTCACAATGCCTTGTGAGGTTAGGGAAGGTTGAAAGGTCATTGAGTTGAGGGGTATTGAAGGATTTTGGTGGTGGGGGAACATTTTCTTTTGCTCCGATGATGGGGTTTATGGTATAAGTCTCATTCCAATACTTGATTGGAGAGAAGGTAGGGTTTTTGGGTGGTTTGGAGGAAGATGGTTCATTCTTCTTAACCCAAAAAGGTCGAACCGAGATTTTCGGTTTCTTTAAAAGCTTGGATGAGGAAGCTTTGGGTGAGTGGGGTTGTGACAAAGAAATGTCAAGGTTAGGAATGTAGGAGTTAGGCATTGTGAGAGTGTGAGAATGAAATCTCAAGGTTGTGTGAGAATGAAATCTCAAGGTTGTGTGAGAATGAATTCTCAAGGTTGGGAATGTGTGAGAGTGAAATCTCAAGGTTGGGGTATAAGTAAAATGTAATCAAGGTAAGAATTTGAATACAAAATGTGAAGTGTCAAGGAATGTTTAGTCAATTTGAGCAAACAAGGAATCTTGATAGGGTATAGGGTTTTAAAAGTTTTGACCAAAAAATTCGTCAAAAGTTGATTTCTGCCCGCGGTACCTTAAAGGGACCGGCGGTTCCATATCACATAAGGAACCGCGGGACTTTAAGGAACCGCGTCCAGTGGACTTGAAACCATGTTTTTTCTGGGTTTTGGGAAAAACTAAGACTTTTTCAAAAAGTTGCAAATCTTGGAATTTTACCTCTATTAGCACCATATTATGCTAGGGTTGCATAAAGCAACACATTCACAAAGAATGTCTTGACAAAGGGTGACAAAATAATTTAGATATCATTTTGAACCAATTTTAGTCAAGTTTTTAGAGGTTGTGATAGATTTAGGTTCAATTTTAATTTCAAATTAAAGTTGATTAATGTGCACATAAGAGTAGAAACACACAAAGCTAAATCCATATAACATCTTCATGAAACAATCATGAAGGAAGCAAGTACAATAACAAATGAAAAACTAACTAATACAAAGCTAGCTTAACATTAAATCTAGATGAGTAGTCTTCTTTGGCTTTGAAAACTCTTATTTAGAAAACTCATCATTCATCTCCTAGGAGGAGGCATGGAGAACAAGGCAAGCAAGAAATCTTGCAACCTCCTATGTAGTCCATACATATCCATCCTAAGGTTATGGATGATGTAGTGGTTGTAAAGACAACATGGACAACTAGGACCATGTGTTTGTTGAAACCCATAGTATGGATCACCCAAAAGGAGGGAAAGTGGAACACCCAAGAGTCGAATGTTTGAGTTGGGTGGAGGTGGAGGAGGCATGTTCTCCAAGGGTGATGTGGGTGAGAGTGGAGGCATGTTTCCTAAAGGGGAAATGGGTGAGTGTGGAGGTATGTTCTCCAAGGTTGGTGAAATGGGTGAGTTAGGAGGGGTAAATGATGATGTCACCAAGGTTTCATCAAAGTCATTCACAAAAGGAATGCTTTGGATTGGTTGGGGTTGTGTGGTCACATCCAAGGGTGCACTTGGAGTGAAGGGTGAAGAAAGCTCAGTCATTCTTGAGTTGAATGAAGAGGAGGTAGAACCAATGGAGTGGTTAGTACCATGGTGGATGACGTCTTGCATGGTGCAAGGGGTGGTGAAGGTGATGAAGAAATAAGGATAGGAACCATCTCATTCTTAGGTTTGTGGAGGGGTGAGGAGTTAGGCTTGGCTACCTTAATCCTAATCTTAAGTGTTTTCCTTGGGGTGGAGGTCTTGGAAGTGTTTGAGGTTTTGGTACAAACCATGGTAGACAAGGGTGGTTTAAGGGTTAGGGAAGGATGTTTTGATGTGTGAAGAACATGACTAACAAGGTGGGTTTAAATAGGTGAGGGGATGATCCAAACTAGTAATGGGTTAAAATCATTTTAGGTGAATAATGAATTTAGATAACCTAGTTTAGGAAATGTGTAGTTTATTACAGAAAATCATGCAGTGTTTACATAGAATTAAGAAAATAGTGTAAAGCAAAATATGTTGTCGGGCACAGTGGCCGGCGGTTCCTTATCTAGGACCGACGGTTCCTTATCGATAAGGATCCGCGGGTCGATATGGAACCGCGACCAGAGGGCTTTCAAAAATTTCACATCCCAAATTTTGATAAACCCAGATTTTTGCCAAAAGATTCACAAGCCAAAGTTAACTACAGATCATAATCTAATAAGCTAACTATCATAAGGCATGCACAAAGCTATGTAAATCACAAACATCATTGCGTAAGCAACATTTAGGATCAAAGAATATAATAATCCAAAAATGTAACATAAGTTAATAAACAACTAAACCAAAGTGTTAATAAGCAAATGTTTAAGCTGCAAATGATAACCAAACTTTGACACAACTCAAAGTCTTCACCTCCTTTTCTTGCCTAGATCCTTGATCATTTTTCCCAAATACTTGATTCCCTTTCTTGACTCAATCTGGTGTTCATGCAAATCACCTCGGGTTTGAAGATTTTGACAGTAAAGTTCCTCTAAATTGCGATTATTAGGAACTTCACTAGAGGAATGGTGAGGAGGAGAAGCAATGTCATTTAAACCATCCACGAATGAGTTTGTGGAGTGGTGAAAAGAACTCGAAGAGTCAATGGGAGCACTTGTGCCAATGCCATCACCATCACTTGTTGGCATGTCCATGTCCTCATCATTGAACTCTTGTTGGTCGGATTTACGATCAGATCTTGTCTTTCTCTTATATACCTCTTGAATAGGTAGCATGACCCGTTTGACCGGTTGAAACTGAGAAAGATCAAGATTTGGAAAATCACGGCCAACCCTTTTAAAAAGGCGAGTGAGAAGCATTGTGTAAGGGAGGTTTGTTTTAGGCTTGTGAATAGCATAATTGATCCGTTGAGCGATAAAATATGCCAAATTGTAATTGGTGTTGGTAAAGATGCAATATAACATATGCACTAAACACGCCGGAACATGATCCCGGTTTCCACCAAGACAAAACACATTTTCCCAAAGGATATTGGTCCATTGAACCATATTATCATTAAGGTCGCTTAAGAGAACCTCATGACGTTTCACCGAACGTACCTTAGTATGAAGGCTTCTCTTAACGGGTCGATTACGCTTTTTGGAGACAATGTCGACAATGAAGTCAAATTTCCTCATGATCATTTGGAGGACAATTGTAGGATTTAAGGAGAGCACTAAGCTTCCATTTATCCGTGAAGCGACAAGTGCCTACAAATGGGACATCAAGAATTTGACCAAACACTTCGAGAGTGTATTGAATGAGTTGATCTTTCAAGATGAACCTAACAAATATTCCATCATTGTTTTCAATGACGGAGTATGTGCTAAAGAACTCCAATAGGAATCGAGGATAGATGTCTGTGGAAACCTTGGTTTCCGGATCTTTGAAGCTACTAGAAATGCATCATGTTCATATGATTAGATAATCAAAGCGGAATTAGAACACGACACATTAACAAGGTGTTTGGACACAAAGAACATGAATTAAAACAATTGGATTTCTAATTATATTAATAATCAACAATCACTAAACGTGTATACATTGAATCTCACGTCTAGTCGACACACGCTTTTATGTTTACATTGTGAATGAAAGTTATGAATAAAACCTAAGACCCTTGGTTCCTTTTATAGTGTAAGTGTGTTGGGAATAAATTAAGGTCAGATCACTTGAGCGCTGACAAGAACAATTCAAGCGTTGACAAGAGCAAAGCAAGCGCTGACAGCTCAAGCGTTGACAAGTTAAGGTCAAGCGTTGACAACATTGAAGACAAGCACTAATGGAAGATATAATCTACACGTTTATTATATTCTAGAATACTTCTAGTAAGGATAGAAACGACAATGTATTTTCTATGTTTATCTTTACCTAGAATAGTTGATACGTAGCTTATTGTACAAGGCTTCTTGTATCTATAAAAGAAGGCCTTTAGGTTAATGTTTGATATCAAGTTTCATATAAGTTTTCGTTCGTAAACATCTTTCATTGTAAGCAAGTTCGACATTAATAATCAAAGTGAAAGTTTGTTTATATCTTGTGTGTTCTTGTTTAAGTGTTAAATTCCGCATAACACTTAGATTCACAAAGCATATACAAAGGTTTCTCTACGTGTTATACTTGATCTAATCTCGTATACACAAAGATAATCGATCTAAGTTTGGGATCAACAAGTGGTATCAGAGCTTGTTGAGGAACTTTTGATCTTTAAAGAACACCATACACGAACACCAAAACCCTAATTTTCTCAGAAACCCTAAAAACACCAAAACCCTAACAACATCATGTCTGAAGCAATAACCTCCTCCTCCTCAGCCTTACCTAACATCAAGATTCCCATGCTTGATGCAACCCACTTTGACTTATAGAAGTTCAACTTTGAACAATATCTGAGGATCTATGACTACACACTCTGGGAGATTATTGAATATGGAAACTCATTCAATAAGGCTCAAAAGATTCTTGATGCCATTACTCAAAGATCAGCTGTTGAAGGATGCCCTGATGAAGATAAGAAAGAAAAACCTGGAGATGGTAGAGCTGTAGGTGCTGAAGATATTGCAAAGAAAAGGGTTGACATGAAAGCCCTAAATATTCTGAAAGTCTCTTTGGGACAAGAAAACCAGCACAAATATAGAGGCTATGAATCTGCTAAGGATCTTTGGGAAGCACTTGAAGTTGCATATGGTGGCAATGCAGACACTAAGGAAGAAAAGAAAAAGCAACTTCTGCATGATTATGCTGTCTTCAAAGCTCAACCCAATGAGAAACTGAGTAGTGTGAGAAGCAGATTGCTTGACATCACAAGCAAGTTGTCCTTCATGGGGACACAAGTAGGTGATGTTGACACCAATGCTACCTTTCTTAAAAGTCTTGGTGAGGCATGGAAGATTGAGGCAAGATCTATTCTTGCCAACAATACTTACAAGAGCTCCTCGTTTGATGACATCTACAACAAACTAAGACTGTTGGAAGATGAAACTCTTTCAGATCAAGGAAGCAAATCTAGCTCCAGCAACATGGCCTTCTTCTCTCATAGTGAAGGTCAATTCAATCAGAAGGACTCTTATATGCATCCAGTTACTGGATCATCATATGTCAGCGCTGGAACAAGTCCTGTCAACGTCTCCTTTTCAGACGCTGACACCTTCATGAATGACTCCCCAAGAGTTAAACCTGCTGGTTTGGATTTGGATACGTTGTGTGCTTACATTGCTTCTTTGCCCAATGGTTCAGTGATTACATATGAGGACCTTGAGCAGATAAGTGATGAGCACTTGGAAGAGATGGACATCAAGTGGAACATGGCTCTTGCTAGTATAAGAGCAAATAGGTGGAACAGAAGGTTTAAAAAGAAGATGACCTTCAATGCTAAAGACACAGCTGGATTTGATAAATCCAAAGTTGAGTGCTACAACTGTCATCATATGGGGCATTTCATTAGGGAATGCAGATCTCCTAGAAGATCTGATGCTGGTAAACCCTCAAGTCAGGTTGTTAAAGCTCAAGATTCCAAAGCCATGGTTGCAGTTCAAGGAATTGATGGTACATGATGGGATTGGAGCTATCTGGCTAAGGATGTTGAAGAGGATAAAGCTTTGGTTGCTGATATTGAAGAAGAAGAGCATGTTGAGTATGCTCTCATGGCTCACTCCTCCTCTTCATCTGATAATGAGGTATATGATGATGCTTTTTGTAGCAAAGGTTGTAGGTTAAACACTGAAAAACTTAACAAAGAGGTGTTAAAATTAAAAGATGATATGAGTACTGAAAGGTGTAAATTGTCTAATTACCAACTAGCTCTTACTGAAACTGAGAAAATCGTTTCTGAATACAAGAAAATGGAATTTGACTTAAAAGATAAGATCAATATCTTAAAACATGAGCTAGAGGGTAGCATGGATGTTAGGAACATCATGACAAAGGTTGATAGAGACCTACAGGCTAAGTTAGATGAGGCCATTAAGAATAAAGATAATGTTGACCTCAAAATTCAAAGATTTGATAGAGCCACCCAAACCCTAGGAGACTGTGTAGCTAAACAAAGGGATCCTAAGGACATGACTGGGATTGGGATGAATGATTACTCTCTGGTTCCACCACCAGCTGGTGACTTCTATGGTGTCCTTAGAAAGGACTTGTCTTGGACTGGTATACCAGAATGCCAAGAGGAGGAATTCATTCCTCCACCAAGAGTTGTCGCTCCAGTGGAAGAGTATCAACAAAAACTGACTGACCTAAATGAGTGGAAGAAAGCTAACCCTACTTTATTTGTTAAGGGAGGTTTACTATGTGAAAGTCCCAATGAATCACCACCTATTAAGGTTACTCACCCAATCACTGGTAAAGCTGTTGACCTAGGCTCAAACAGTGTTAGAAGACCTACCATTAAATATGCAGAGATGTATAGGAATAATAGGTCACCCAAGAGCCAAGTTAGCAATCATGGAACAGGTTTCTTCTCTTCTAGACCTAAGGGTGTGACTAAGAAAGCCTGTTACACTTGTGGTAGCTTTTCACATTTGGCATACAAGTGTGTCAACGCTCCCAAAGCCAGCGCTGACAGGAACAATTTCAGCGCTGATAGGAAGAAAGTCAACGTTGTTAGAAAGTCAAACGTTGTCAGACCCAAACCTTGTGTGCAGCAAAGTCCACAAGTGATTAGACCTGCCCCATTCTTTTCTAGAAGGTCTAACACTCATGGAAAAAGACCTTTTCAAAAGACAAACACCTGGTCAAATAGGCAATGGCTTCCTGTAGCAAACCCTAGGTTCAACGCTGACAAGGGTAATTTCAGCGTTGACAGGACAAATTCTAACGCTGACAGAAACGTGACCAGTCCTAAATATTTGCAGCCACAAGGTAAGGGGTCTAAAGCTTCTTCAAGCTTAACATGGAGACCCAAGAAAGATCAAAACCCTAATAATAATGGGATTTCAATGACCTGCAATAGATTTAATTACATTTCAAAGGTCATTACAAAACCTATTGGGGTTAACTGGGTATTTCATCCTAAAAAGGATGAGAATGGGGTTGTTGTGAGAACTAAGTCTGTTCTTATTGAACAACCAGATGAATCCAAGTCTTCTGAGACTTGGGTTCCCAAAGAAAACTAATTTGTTTTCTTTATGTGCAGGGCATTCAAAGACAGATCAATGATTATGGATATTGGGATAGTGGATGCTCAAGGCACATGACAGGAAAGGAAGACTATCTGACGAATTTCACCCCTATTAAAGATGGTGATAAGGTATACTTTGGAGGTGGATATGGGACTATCACAGGCAAAGGAACCCTTCTCACCAATAATCTGTGTTTTGAGAACGTCTTCCTGGTAAAAGAACTGGATTATAATCTGTTTAGTATATCACAAGTTTGTGATAACAAAAATAAGGTTCTTTTTACTGATACTGAGTGCTTGGTGTTAAGCAAGGATTTTAAAATCCCTGATGAGAAATATATTGAGTATAGAACACCTAGGCATAAGGACATATACAATGTGAATTTAAATGGGATTAAAATGAATTCAAATATGTCTTGTTTTTATGCTAAAGCCTCAGTAGATGAGAGTAATTTGTGGCACATGAGACTAGGGCACATAAATTCTAAAAATATAAATAGGTTTGTGAGGCTTGGTTTAGTTGATGGTTTGCCTGAGAAGGCCTTCCACAATGACCACTCTTGTGTTGCATGTCTTAAAGGCAAGCAGCACAAGGTCTCATTCAAGTCCAAACAGGTGCACACTAGTTCCAGACCTCTTCATATGCTTCATATGGACCTCTTTGGTCCAACAAATATAGAAAGTTTGAATGGTAAGTCATACTGTTTTGTTGTCACAGATGACTTTTCTAGATTTACTTGGACATTCTTTCTAGCTATGAAGAGTGACACAGCTGATGTTCTTATTGATTTTATCACTCAGATTGAGAAAAGGTCTGGAAATGAGGTTAAAATGCTTAGGAGTGATAATGGTGGAGAATTTAGGAACAAGAAGCTAGATGATTTTTGTGCCAGGAAAGGAATTACTAGGCAATTTAGTATTGCTAGAACCCCACAACAAAATGGGGTTGCTGAGAGGAAAAATAGAACCCTAATTGAAGCAGCTAGAACAATGTTGGCTGATGCTCACTTTCCTATAGCCTTTTGGGCTGAAGCTGTTAATACAGCATGCTATGTGCAAAATAGAGCATTGGTTAACAAAATTCAGAACAAAACACCTTATGAGTTACTTTGGGGAAGAAAACCTAATATTGGTTTTCTCAGACCTTTTGGTTGTCATGTAGTAGTGTTGGATACTAGTGATGCCTTAGGGAAATTTAGTGCAAAAGGTGATGAGGGTTACTTCATGGGGTATTCAGTACAGAGCAAGGGTTATAGGGTTTATCTTAAAGAGGACAAACGTATAGTTGAGAGAGTACATGTTAGATTCTTAGAGAATAAACCTAGTGATCCTGAAAGTGGTCCTAATTGGTTGTTTGATTTGGAACCCTTATCTAGAACTTTAAATTATATGCCTGTCACTAATCCAGACATTGTGAAGGTAACTTCAAGTGTTGTGGAGGAACAAGTTGTTGATGTTTCAGGTACACAGGTTCATGAGAAGGTTGGATCACAAGCAGAAAAGGCATCTCCTACATTTGAATATGTCACAATTCCCATCTGGACAGATGCTTTTGCTGCTGCTGCTGCTGCTGGACAAGATAATGGTGGTTTCCAAATACCACCAGATACAAACATGCATGGTTCTTCAGGCACTGACAAAGGCAAATCTAGCGCTGACAAGACAAATTCAGACGTTGATGGCTCAGACGTTGACATCAACATTTCAAGCGCTGTTAGCCCAGACGATGACAACCAAGATTCAGACGTTGACAACACTTATGGCCATCTTTTCTCTTCCAGTTTTGAACAAGGTGGAACTTCCAATGTTCATGAAGAGATTCCTGTTGATCAAAGAGAGTCTGATGAAGAAGATATTGGCAACATGGAGCGTGAAGTTGAGGACACCAGACTTTTTGAAGGAGGGGTTCTCACTTCCACAATGAAGAATCACCCCACATCTCAGATCATTGGTGATATTATGACTCCAGTTCAGACCAGAAGATCTCATCAAGGTCTTGGTGGGTTTATTGCCAATATACACAAGAAGGTTGATACCCCTCTTGTGCAAGCATGTTTGTTTGCATGTTTTCTGTCACAAGAAGAACCCAAGAAGATATTTGATGCTCTCAAAGAACCAAGTTGGGTGGAAGCAATGCAGGATGAGCTTCATCAATTTGCAATTCAGGATGTTTGGGAGCTGGTTGATTGTCCTAGATATGTCAGACCTATTGGGACAAGATGGGTTCTCAGGAACAAAAGAGATGAAAGAGGTATTGTGGTCAGAAACAAGGCAAGATTAGTGGCTCAAGGTTATACACAAGAGGAGGGGATAGACTATGAGGAGGTCTTTGCACCAGTTGCAAGGATTGAAGCTATTAGGATTTTTCTAGCCTATGCATCCTGCATGGGCTTCACAGTCTATCAAATGGATGTCAAGAGTGCTTTCCTCTATGGAACTATTGTTGAGGAAGTTTATGTGATGCAACCTCCTGGTTTTGAGGATCCAGAGCATCCAGATAAAGTGTATAGAGTCAAAAAGGCTATGTATGGCCTTCATCAAGCCCCTAGAGCATGGTATGGTACTTTGTCTACCTATTTGGTGGACAATGGATTCAAGAGGGGCACCATAGATCAGACACTATTTACAAAGAAGAAAGGCAAGGATGTGTTGCTTGTGCAGGTCTATGTTGATGATATCATTTTTGGGTCTACTGATCCAAAGATGAGTGAGGATTTCTCCAAGCTTATGACAGACAAATTCAAGATGAGTGCTATGGGGGAGATGAACTTCTTTCTTGGTTTACAAGTTCAGCAGAAAGAGGATGGTATCTTCATCTCCCAGGACAAATATGTTGCTGAGATCTTGAAGAAGTTTGGCTTTTCTCCACATGAAAAGAGGGCTACTACTCCTATGGATAGAGAACACCCTTGGGGAAAGATTGGAGATGGGAAAGATGTTGATGTCAGGCACTATAGATCCATGATTGGATCCTTGATGTATCTTACTGCCTCCAGACCTGACATTATGTTTGCTGTGTGTGCTTGTGCACGCCATCAAGTGACTCCCAAAGAATGTCACCTTTATGCTGTGAAGAGGATCTTTAGGTACCTAAGATGTTACCCCAGTCTTGGTTTGTGGTACCCAAAGGATTCACCATTGGAGCTGATTGCATATTCAGATAGTGATTATGGAGGTGATAAGTTTGATAGAAAATCCACAACTAGTGGATGTCAGTTTTTTGGGAGCAGGTTAATATCTTGGCAATGCAAGAAACAAACAGTGGTGGCTAATTCTACAACTGAAGCAGAGTATGTGGTTGCAGCAGCATGTTGTGGTCAAGTGTTGTGGATTCAGAACCAGCTGTTGGATTATGGGTATAATTTCATGCATACTAAGATATTTGTTGACAATAATAGTACTTTATGCATCATTAAGAATCATGTACATCATTCTAAAACTAAACACATAGAAATTAGACACCATTTTATAAGAGATTGCTTTGAGAAAGGTTTAATACAACCAGATAGGGTTGACACTGAGGAAAATGTGTCAGATTTATTAACTAAACCTTTTGATGCTGGGAGATTTCAATACTTGGTAACAAGTATTGGAATGGTTAATCTCACTTAATATGTGTTTTGGATTCTCTTTGTAAAAGTATGTACAGGATAATGCATTATTATTATTGGTCTTATTGATGATTTAGATTTTCCACTATATTTTTCTAACACTGACAAAGGTTGCTTGAACGCTGATAAGTGTTTTTGCAACGTTGTCAGCAATATAATTGTCTAACGCTGACAAAGCTTCCCTCAACGCTGTCATGTGTTATCGGGGCGTCGTCAGCAACAATGTTAGTTTTGTGGTTTTCAATCTAAATGTGCAGATGGTGTTAGCAGTATACCATTGGATACAGAGTTGCTTATGGATCAATTGAGAAGTATTTGGACAAGTTTTTATTTATGGATGATGGTTGGAATGTTTCATTCCTATCTTGACATAAATTTTTTATGTTCATGCATGATTTTAGCAAACTTTTTGTCTCATCGTTTAAGGGGAGGTTTTAGGAACCTTTAGGATGTTTGGGTATCCATATGATACTCTTATCACAATTCTAGATTGTGTCCACAGGTGAGTATGAGTTAGTTTTACTAAATCATGAGGCACTGTAGCATGCATAGTATATCAACTTTGCATGCTGCCAAGACATTTTTGGCCTAGAATTGGTTGTGGTCTGTTGGGAGACTTGGGAATAATTTTGATATGGGATTTACCTGGGAGTAACAAGGATTTTATAAGGTAACTTTGTTGTTAAGACTTTTGGTTAGCAAGGGACACTAGAGGACTGATATGTCTATCTTGCTTATGCAAGTGTGCATAACTGGACAGTGCTTGCCGCCCTATAATAATTATCAGCTTTTGGTTATCTTCTCTAGGATAAATTACTTGTTAAGGTCATTTTTCACTTTTTAAAACAATTTTATTTTTGGACGCTGACAAGAAATTTCCAAGCGTTGTTGTGACCAAATTGGACGCTGACATGGCTTTAGGCAAACGTTGACAAGATTATAGCCGTTGGGCGTTGATAGGTTATTTTTGACCGTTGACACTCAATGGGACCTACCCAGTTGTTACTTTTTGACATATTTTCAAGCCGTAATTTTAGGAGTTGTTACTTTCATTTAATGCATGAGATAACTTATAAACTTTTTCAATATTTTCATGATTGATTTTTGAAAATCTTTGCCTATTTTTGGGCCAATCACATGCATTCTTTCTCTCCTATAAATTTGGCTCCTATTTTTAAACAGGGTATCTATAATTCTTGTCTAACACTTTTCTTTTATCAACTTCATCTTCTACACTTAAAATTAACAGCTTTCATCAATGGCACCAAAGTTTAACTCAGCAGAATTGGAATTGGGGTTCAAGTCTCAACACAACATGATTGCTTATCTTGCTGTTGATGATACTCTGTTTCCTCAATACACACAAATGGTGGCGTATTTGAATGCATCCCCATTAAGGTATGCTCTTTCTCATGCACCACTCATTCCAGTCACACACATTAAGCAGTTTTGGAACACTGTCAGTTCCTCAACAGTTAATGGAGTGACCACATTAACTTCTATTGTTCATGGGAGGTCTTGGGTGGTTACTGAGGCCTTGGTACGCCAGGCCTTGCATCTTGATGATGCTGATGGTGTAGCCATCCTTCCCATAAATGAAATAGAACAAGGGCTTAGGGCTTTGGGATATCCTTTTCCTGATGAAGGTACTCTTAATAAGTATCATAAGCAGGAATTTCCCCCAGCCTGGAAGTACCTCATCCACATCCTCCTTCAATGTTTGAGTCCCAAATGTACTGCACACAATGAGATCAATAGATCCATTGCTAGTGCTATTGTGTGCATTGCAACAGGGCAAAAATATAACTATTCTAAAATGATTTTTGAAGGGATGTGTAAAAACAAGGGGACAAAAATGACTTTAGCTTATCCCCGTTTTCTGCAAATGATTTTTGATGATCAAGGTTACTGCTCAAGGGATCACAATGATTTTTATAAAATCCCTGAGCAAAAGAAAGCTATTTTTACGAAGATGAATTCACCACCCCATAGAGACTTACCTTTAACCCCAGCCATGCTTGCTGTTGTTGCAGTAGCACAACCCCAACCAGACTCCCAACCTCAAATTGGTCCTCAACCACAACTTGAACCCATTCATGAACCTTTACCCTCACCTGAACAAATGCAAATTGACCAAGAACCCTTTGACGCTGACACATCAAATGTTGGCGTTGATGTGCCTATTTCCCACGCTGACACACAACCTTCACAATCCTAAACACCCCTTAACCAACCTACATCTACCCATTCTTCCACACCATCTTCCACACCACCTGAATATAGGTTGATGAAACGCCAAAGGACTACTGGAGTGTTCTCCTCTGGTGGTCCTAGCCATGAAGCAGAGAGAACCACCACCACAAGTGTGGCTGGTGACCTAGATGAGGCTGGGACTATTGGTTTTGGCTTAGATGCTGGCCAAGGCAGTCCCACCATAATTAAGTCCTCATCCTTTCCCAATGAACTTGACTTGGGAGGTCAAATCCCCATTTCAGAAGAGGGCAGACTGGAACCAATGACTCTTTTGGAATTGACGGCAGTCTGCATTAGCTTGCAAAAGCAAAATGCAGACTTAGTACAAATTGTCAGCTCTCAAGGCCTTGAACTCAAGCAATTGAGGTAGAGGATTGTTGTTTTGGAAAGTGATCATGTTAGAAGGGGTATGGAGGAGTCTTCCAAAGGGGAGGAAGATCAAAGAAATCTGAGTGATAAGGGCAGTCAAGATGGTCAATCAATGGATGTTGTTGAAGCCCTTACAACTTTGAAGGAACAAACAGGTTTTGATACGTCCTTAATTTCTCCAACCAATCTAAATTTATCATTTACAGCTATGTTGAGAGAGGTTACACAAGGCGCTGAGGGAAAATATTTGAGCGTTGACAAGACAAATTTGGACGCTGATAGAAGTATTTTGGGCGCTGATAGAGGAAATTTGGGCGTTGACAGACCTGCACATGAAGGTGATGTATCCCAGTCATCATCTATCATCAAGGAGGTTCCTACTCAGGTATTACCATCTACCTTACCAACCATTGCACCATCAGATAAGGGTAAGGGTAAATTGGTAGAAGAAATTGTTCCAAAGGATGCAGCCCAAGTTGAATTTGATAGAAGATTGGCTGAACAAATGATGGAACAAGGTGAAAAGGAAAAGTCACCATTTGTTGTGACTTCTGAAGAAGAAAGTGATGGAGCTAGCTCAGACTCTAGTGTGATGATTATAGAACCAGAAAGGCTTGAGTATGGTGATGAGCTTGCTAGGGAAAAGTTGAGAGAATTGAAATTGCAGGTTGACTTTGACATGCCAGAGGTGGTTCAAATGTACAATTCTTGGGAAGAAAGCTGCATGGATAATCCAGACTTGACCATTTCAGATCAAATATAGGGTTTGGAGCTTCTTCTTAGAGTTCAGAAGGATTGTAAGGTGATTTTGAAGCACAAGGCAAGCAATATTCTCTTAGAGTTGAAAAAGGATAGAAGAGAGCTCTACTTTCTGTTGCTCAGATGTCATGGAGTTGGATGGACACATCAGAAGTTGAAGGCTTTGACATTTGATGAGTTGGAACATAGGGCTTATCCTATTTGGGTGAGAGTGCAGGAAGCAAACACTCTCAGACTTCTTTCAGATGAAAGAAAGGAGCAACTTGCAGAAGAAATGGAAATCAAGAAAGCTATGATGATTCCCACGCCAGTGAAGAAGGGATTTAAAATTGAGTTTCCAAAAGATATGGATCCACTATATCCAAGTGAAGCAGTTATAAGAAAGAGCCTCAGGCTCTCCCTATTAGAAGCTTCAGATATGGTGCAAGTGTTACCATTAGATTCCAGGAATCCAATTGTGAGTTATGATGAGGATGAATGTGGATTCTGGAAGATTGGCAGATTTGGCAAGGAGGTACACACTTTTACCACTCTCATATCTTTATTTGCAAGTTGTGATAGAGAAGACTTGGTGGACCTTTGGAGGTTGCTGGAGACCAAGTATGAGGCTGAAGCACCAACTTCAGCTAATGGAATAAAACTTTGGACCACATTCAAAAGAATGTGTGGGACAAAAGAGGAAGATCCTGAAATATGGAAGGATCTTGAAGATGACCTCAGTGGTCTTCAATGGAGGTTATATTCAGCTGCTGGTGTATACCATTTGAGTTCTACAAAGTTTTCTGAGTATCTACTTGTGGATGCTCAGTATTTCATATCCAAGGCTGTTTTGGAAAAGATGAAGGACACTCAGCTGGAGATAGATTATTCAAGTGACGTGGCAAAGGATTTGATCAGATTTATTCATTATCAATATGACAAGGTTTTTCAGACTCCTCCAAGTCCTTAATGCTTATTCAGAAACTTGATCATAAGAGTGGATATCAAGTTTAGGGGAGGATTGTTGGGAATAAATTAAGGTCAGATCACTTGAGCGCTGACAAGAACAATTCAAGCGTTGACAAGAGCAAAGCAAGCGCTGACAGCTCAAGCGTTGACAAGTTAAGGTCAAGCGTTGACAACATTGAAGACAAGCACTGATGGAAGATATAATCTACACGTTTATTATATTCTAGAATACTTCTAGTAAGGATAGAAACGACAATGTAATTTCTATGTTTATCTTTACCTAGAATAGTTGATACGTAGCTTATTGTACAAGGCTTCTTGTATCTATAAAAGAAGGCCTTTAGGTTAGTGTTTGATATCAAGTTTCATATAACTTTTCGTTCGTAAACATCTTTCATTGTAAGCAAGTTCGACATTAATAATCAAAGTGAAAGTTTGTTTATATCTTGTGTGTTCTTGTTTAAGTGTTAAATTTCGCATAACACTTAGATTCACAAAGCATATACAAAGGTTTCTCTACGTGTTATACTTGATCTAATCTCGTATACACAAAGCTAATCGATCTAAGTTTGGGATCAACAAAGTGTAACACCCCACTTGGATAAGTGGACCGTTACGTGTATTTATGGCGTGTCATCAAAGCATAAGGTAAATGTCCTAAAACATTAACTGACCATAAAGGAAATACCGAAATCAAACATCGGCAATCCAAACATAAGCCCAAAACATGAAAAATAAAATACTGAAGGAAAGGACTAAACAATGTCCAAATAAGCAGAATAATGTAAGTACATAAAGTAAGAAGTCTGGATAGCTTCCATCCAAATGCACCTACTCTCAAAATCCTAAGAGCGTCCCGGTGTACCTGCTGTTAGAACATGAAAGGGAACTACAGCTTAGCATAACGCTCAGTGAACGGATATAAAGCATGATAAGGAATTACTGAGATGAAACAGATGATAAAATACTGGAGCTGTAAGACTGATAAGTAAAGTTGCAGCGGAAATCTGTGTATAATCTGTAAAGTCTGTTTATAAATACTAAAGCTGAACTGTTATCTGTTACATCTGAAAACATGCATTTACTGTATTTTAATTGCCAAAGCTTATATAGGTCATGTGTTGTAACAACGGTGCATGAATAACTGGAGGGGTGACCTCGTCATGCTGTAGAGGGTGACCTCTAAATAAGTGTAGAGGGGTGACCTCTAAATACTGTGCTGGGTGGAGGGATCAGCTCCAATGTGAAGGATGTAGAACACACACCACATTCACCCTGATAACTTGTAAACTGATAAGCCTCGGATGCATCCATACGCCCCACTAAACATACTTATAAAAATGGCCAAACTAAACATGAGTGGGACGATGTAGGATATCACTCTCCTGCATGTGAGTCACGACACCGGTGCCTCTAGTGTCATGGTTACGGTACCTCCGTAACTAGTACATAAACTTGATCATGCTTGTATATAATGCTCAAGCAATTTATTTAGTTATTAACATGATTACTGATAAGCTTAACCATATAATGGGGAAAAACATTTGGCTGCAGATGGGGAATCCTAATCATGCATAGAAAGGAAGTCCTTACTAAAAGGACGGAAAATCAGTACCTCTTGTCCAGTAACTGACTGAAAGAAAACTGAATGAACTCTACTCGGGCTTTGCGGAAGCTACAATAATAATAGGCGCGAATAAATTATCTGATATTTATTTAATTTACTGATCTTATCTGTTTCTCATTTAGTTATTTTATTCCTGAAATTCTGTACGCATCTTAACTGATAATTCTGATCTTTCTGATAATTATTTTTAACGCATTATCGTTCTACTATTAATTACGGTACAACGTATTCTGACGGTATATTAATACTATATTAGGTAACCTGCTAAAAAAATAGAAAGTTTCCTAAATTAGAATGTTTCCAAAATCATTTATAATTTCTTTAATAAAATTATACCCTTTTAAATTTAATAAAACTATTTTAATTTAATTCATTTAAATATACAATTAATACATTTATAAAAATAAGTAATAAAAGGTATAACTTAAAAATCTTCGTTTTTTTAATGTTTAAACTATATCCCGAGCCTACCGAGATACCCGTTCTCGGTCGCACTAAAACAATTCAATAAAATATAAACTGTGCCTATATGGATTAGTGACAGAAAAAATGTCACTAAAAAGAGTGACCAAAAGCTGAGTATTTTAAAAACTGTCACCAAACGAATCTGCGACAGAAATTAGCGTCGCTAATCTGTCGCTAATTTCAGAACTAAAACTTTTTTTTTTCTGTTTAAAGTTTTCCCACTGCTCCTTATAACATTCCCACTGTTTTCATATCGTTTCCCACTGTTCGTCACAGTCCCAAACACCCCTTTTATCAGCCTTACAGTACAGTGGGTTTTTGACAGCTTTTGGGTCGAAACACAGCCCTAGCCGCCCCTGTGTGGGTCACGGCTGGGCAGGGCTGGAGTCACCGAGACCTTAGGGTCTTGGTTCATATAAACCAACACCCCCCGATCATCATAAGCTAAACAAACACACCCCGTGGGGTTGCTGTTCTCGACGGACCACAACAAGAGACACCACCGAGACATGTGGTGTCTCGGTTTTCGTGCAGTAACCAAACCGACACCCCCTTTTTACTGTTTATTTCATGTTATAACGTAACCTCCATTTTATTGTAAATTAAACGTATCAATTCGTGTATATAGGAATTAACAGAGAAAGGATTAATTACCTTGTTTGATTAGTAATGGAAGATGAAAACACAACCAAGATTCCTGAAGAAACTAAACCTGAAACCCCTCTTCTTCCTTCTCTAGCTGGCGGCACAACTAGGTTTCCAAACCCTAGTTTTTGTTTTCTCTCCTTTTTTTTTGTTTATGCTGCGTCTGATAGTTATCAAAGGGGTATGCCCCGTATTTTTTTTTGGTCAGGCCTAAAGCCCATTTAAACATTACTTTCCTCTTTTTTTAAAGCTTTCAATTATTTACATACTTTCGTGATCAACCTTCTCGTGTCCTTCGTCTTTCTGAAACGTATTAATTTTGTGTACTTAACGTATATACGTTCGGAATAATTATTTTCCTGAATAATTGCATATATTTTATATAATTAAAATTGCGTATTTAATATTTTAAATATTTAAATGCGGGTTTTACAATTCTTCCCCTCTAAAAAAAATAGTTCGTCCCCGAATTAAGGATACGACTGTACTGAGTTTTACAATTCTCCCTCTCTAAAAAAATATTTGTCCTCGAATTAAGGGTAATAAGCTGATGAAATTATAAGAACTGAAAGAACATGTAACTGAAAAGACAATTAAGCTGAAGGATAAATCGTCTTCTAATTAAGACATAATGCTGCTGATAGGTATAACATGACATGACTGAAGTGATCATGTAACGTGACATGGCTGAAGAGGACCTTGAACGTAACCTGACTGAAAGAACTTAATCTGGATTTATTGAAGGAAAAGTGATGAGAGGTCCGGATGGACTCCTTCGTTTCGAGTAGCTTCCAGCTCGAAATGATTCCTTCAAGGGTCTAAACATAATGAAAATCTTGGTCCTGATGACCCTGTCCTGACGATGCCAAATAGTTTCTGGTTCCATATTCAAGATGGATTTTCTGAATCTGATAGACTGAATACCCATAGCATGTATGATACATGAAACGGTACGTGTAAATATTCTGAAAAGATAACCTTTATAACTCTGAGCAAGCTGCTAAAAATATATATATGGACGAACTACGTGAACAATTGTGAACGTGCTATGTGAGCAATTGTGAACGTGGTTCACGATTATAAGAGGAACGCTGTGCATGAAGTATATCGTGAACGTGATACTTGAAACATACTGTGAACGTGATCTAGGACATATCATGATCATATACTGACTGAGGAAAGAATACCAAATGATATGGCCTGAGATGTGAAACGTCTGCCTGGTTTTGAAAGTTGTGCTAACTTGAGTTTGGTTTCTTAAGCTTCTTTAACCCTATTCGGTAGTAAACTGTGAAACGTGTATTAAATCATGAGATAACACGAAACATAAACTGAAATAGCATCATACTGCGAATGAGACGTGAACGTGAACATTAAATAAACGTGAACGTACAATGAACGTAAACATACACGTGATCGTGAACATGAATTCTGTCTGATATGATGGTCGATGGAATACCTTGAATTCGTACAATTTACTACAAAATTTTCTACAGTTCTGCTACTGCGTGATCCTTTCGGATGAAAGAAACGCGCAGGCTGATTACATGTTTGACGATACGCTAGATAGTATCATACTTTTTTTTTGAGTCTATGATAGTTGGTAACCATTTTATGGATTTCCTTCTCATTTATGTTCAGGAATTTCTAAGGATTATAGTAACTCATTAGCATTACGGTGTTCTATCTTGAAGCTGCGGCATGTCAGGCATCAAGATATGAACATAGTTGCATCAATGTGTGATATTGCTTCTATTAAAATTCTGCCTGGGATTACGGAATATTTTGGTGGAAATCTGGTTGAGTAGTCATGGAAAAGTTTTCAATGAGAACCGCCTGCAATTTCTGCGGTAGCAGTTAACTGAGTTCTAGAAAATCCTGTACTTTGTTCATAGGCGTTAGTCGGGACCATCAGGTGATGGCCTTCACCTTCGTAGGATTGTCTGAAATTTCTTCTACTGAAATAGGGTGGCTCAGAAATACCACCTTGTTCATTTGGAACTCACATCTGGAAAGCTGCGTATATAATTTCCTCCTATCATAAAATATGCAGGATCGTGAAAAGATGATTCCCATGTTCTTCTCCAGAATTTTAGGAGATCAGGATGTTATCAAAGAACATACTGACGATTTTGTCTTCGATGTCGAAAAAAAATAAAAAAAAATTATTCATAATTTCCAAACTATAGCTGGGGCATTAGGGAGCCCAGACGTATAAGTCAAAATTTTAGAGAGACTGTAACGTGTTCAACAGCAATCTGGAAACATCATGTTCTTCTCTCACCACTGGTGGTGTCATGATCGCGAATTGTTCTGGAACTATTTAAGATATCGTAGCAGGTCAGGTAAACCTTCTATACGTGGAATGAATATCGATTAAGAATGGTGATCTGGTAAATTTGCCGGTGGTCGATATATGATCTCACGTTACCGGCCTTCTTAATAGACAGAAACGGTGCACTTTCTGGTGGTGCGTTAGGCGAATAAGGCCTCGTTCTGGTAACTCTTGCAGCAATTGCTGCAACTCTTTTAACTCAGCTGAAACCCTGCAATAAAGAGTTTTGAAAATAGGTTCTATTTTTTAGACAAGCTCGATTTTAAATTATGTCTCGTGGTCAGGAAGGTATTTCTGGAAAACCTTCCGGAATTACATCAGGAAACTTTGGGATATACTGCTGATTTTTAATTTAAGAAATTTCAGAATTTGCATCTTGAATGGTGACTAGAAGTCCTCGCAGCTATAAGATAATAATTCACGTACTTGTAAAGCTGAAACCATTTGTAATGATTTTTTTTCTGGCAGAGGTAAAATGAATATGATCTGGAGTTAGTAAGACGGATCTCGTCGTTAACTGAAAATAAAACTTTAATAATTATGGTGATACTGTGGAGTCTTTTCTGGCTGAGAGGTGGTAATAATGATTTAAGATAAAGCTGACGTAGGAATACGTGAAATAAACATTGCGACTTTCACTGAACGTGTTCATCTGTAACTTTACAGAATGAATACTGCTTGTCTAACCTGAATAATACTCCAGTGGTGGTAACTGGATTTTTTATGGTCTGATTTATGCGTGTCATGACAAAATGGGTATACTCCCTTGGAAGGTACCCTGAATTTCTGAGGGTCTGGTTTAGAAGATATACTGAAGTTATGAGTTTTGACTCGTACCTAGAGACGACATGACTGGTGTCCTGAAAAATGACTTCAAAAAGGGTACCTGAGGTCTGTGTCTTGACTGATGTGTTAACCTGTGTTTTAGTAGGTGAAACTGAACAAGGCTGGAGATTTTGGTAACTGCTAGGGTTGGCGAACCGGTTAGACTGCTGACCTCTGTATTTCTGGTCATGTCCGTTCCGGAGTTCTGGTTGTTACTGACTAGTTAATTATTAGCACGGTGGTTGTCACCACTGCCTTGTTTGTCAATTTAATGACGGTCATTATCATGACCATGATTCAAGTAACTATTTCTGTTTAGTGGCCGGATAGTTACCAGTTCTTACTATTCCGCCTAAAAGATCAGCTGAGTAACGTGTGACAGCTAACTGAGGAAGTAAGGCATAAAACAGAATGGTAGTGTCTGATGGTTGAAATTTATTCTTGTTAAAAATTTCAAATTTATAGTTTTAGTCCTTGCTCTGCGGAGTCTTTATAGTATAAATAGCATCAGCATCATCATCTTGAGAAATCTCCAAAGTATCAGCAACATCAGCAATTGTGAGGTCTTCAAAGTGTTAGCAGCATCAGCATCTAGTAAAATCTTCAACTCACGAGCAGCATCAGCACCTGGTAGAATATCGACAAGTGGAAACGCCTAAGATGATTGAGAATCGATTAGCAATATCCATGGAGTAGGGTACCTAGAGTACACCTGGATTACTGTACATGAAGTACAAAATAAATACTACACATGGAGCATATTTGAGACACTGTACATGGGGTACGTATGGAATACTGTACATGTCACTAGTGGGAATTTATGAGATGATCGATACTGGTGTCAATTGTCTGACATGATCAAAGAAATAAATTGATTTAAACGGTAGTAACTGAATTGAAATGAGTAACATGATAACTTGGTAATTCTTGTGTAGACTTAATGCTGGTTGTATAGAGGTTCAAGAATATGATTAAATGGACTTTCAATAATGGTCAGCATAAAGACATGACTGATGAAGACCAAACATGATTTATCATGAAATAGGATGATACTGTAATCCTTCTGTATGTTAGGATGAAAACATTATCACCTTGCTGAAAACATAATCCTCATAAGGAGACATGAACTTAGTCAGCATGAAAACGACATTCACGTGAAAGTATAACTTGACTGATACAAATAACATAGGAGAATAATCAACTGAGGTTTAACATCAACTGATGTGGATAGTTATGGTTTAATCCACGGTATTCAAAGTAGGAAGCATGTGACTAAGTATGGGCGATTCTGTTTTGATCCATACCTGTCAAAATTTTCTTAGAACTGTCATGAATAGAAATGTACAATCTGGGACTAAATGTGGTTGGTTGTAGTCCAATTCATATTTGTCAAGATTTTATGAAACGTCATGATATGACAAAGGTGAACAACTATGGATCGGTTCACAAAACAACATTAAACTGAAAAACATGAAATTTGATCTGAACATTGGTGAACGTATATTGGCTGTTCACCAAGTAATATTCGACTGAAAGCATGAATCTGTCAAGAGTAAGGATGAACGCCATTGGGTCGGTTCACCAATACAAAAATCTGAACGGGCAAGGGTGAACGCCTATGGGTCGGTTCACCAAAACAAAAATTCGCAGAAAAGCACATGCGACTAAATATGGCCAGTCTTGTACCAACCTTTTACTTAGTCAAAAACTTTAAGAAAATGACTGATAATTGAAGAAAACTGACTAATAAATGCATGAGACACATGAAAGATAACAACGCCAAAATCTGGGAAGTTCCTGGTGACTACCCACTAGTGTGACAACCGTGGTTTTGAGGTTCGTCACTTGGTCTTACTTTTAGGTTATTTTATGTGTGACTACTTGATTTTTGTGCTTACGTGTTTATTTTGTGTGAACGAGGTTGGTGTGATTATCGTTTATGAGTGTAGAGTACTCATAAGTAAATCGAGGAACGGTTAATTCATGTTCATGAGATCACAATTAATGACTATGAAATGAAATGGTGATATTTTGGTGGTTACGTATACGTATAAGTATTATAGTAATAGTGTATTATTTTAGGATTTACGGTTTAACATTTAGAGGTCTCGGAAGAGGTAATTAGTCATATGAATATTTTTCGGGATGGTTTTAAGTCATTTAGGACTTAAATATAAAGTTTATTTCAAAATTTGAGATTTTTTATAAAAATGTATATTTTACGACTTTTACGGTAAAACGCGTAAATTTGACTAGTTTTACGGTTTTAAGGTTTTGGAGGCTTTAGGAGCTGAAATAAATTAAGAAAAATTAAGGTAATATTATTATTACATATATTAATAATAAAAATAAATAAAAAACGAATTTTAGGGGTGTTAGGTCGGTTTGGGAAAAAAAAAGAGGAAAAAAAAGGAAACAAGTGTTATAATTGGACTAGGATTCTTGTGTACATTATATAATGTTTTACCAAACAAAAAATAAAAACATAAATCCCTGGAGCTAATAAAATTCGTGGGTTTCACTAAAAAAAAGTTAGGGTTCTTCATAATTTTGGGGGTTTTTCATCTTTCATTAATCATAAGGTAAAACCTTCAAATCCCTTTTTAATTTAATTGTTTTAATGATTTCTTAATCATTCTTATGATGGATTAGGGTTAGGGTTTATATAAAATCAGTAAATTAATGATGTTATAATCATAATATGATGATCATATAATCTAGGGCTTGTATTAGATGGGGTTATGGGTAATTAATTAGTTCAATTTGTTTAAAACCCGTTTTTAAAAACTGGGCAGATTTTGAGTCAATTGTTTTGATCATATCGGGAGTTCTATAAACTCTTATTTAACGATCCAAGTACCCCTGGAAATCTATTTGAAGTGGCTTTCCAATGCAAGAAACGAGAACTAAATTGGAGGTCGGGAAGTGGGTCAAAAATAGGTTACAACAGTCAAAGGTCAAAACAGTTTTGAATTCAGCCTGTTTTCTTTTTAAGTTTTGGGTTGTTTGGGGCACTTAGGGTTGCATTGGGATCTTCTCACGAACGTGAGAGATGGTTTATATATTGTAGTTAATATCTGCACTTGGGCTAAAGTGGTGGTTTAGGGTAAGACCCATTAATGGTAACAAACTTTTAGTACGTTTAAAATCAGGAAATCTGGAATGACAAAAGAAGATATATATATATCGGAGCCTTAACAGTAGCTTTAAGGTTAGGGCAAGTGGGAGGTGTTAGCCAACATATGTAAGGGTATGAATATTCCTTTTACAGAAACCATAGGTAGGTTTAAGTGGGCGTTTGACCTAAAGTTTTGAGACCTAAAACTGGGACTGTTTTGGGTAAAATACGAACGGGTTAGTTATTAAACTTAACCAAGTTAAGGACTTGTTAAGGAAGGGTATTGGGGTAATTAGAGCTTATTAATGAGGTATATATGTGAGAATATGCTAGAAGTCCATCATAGGTTAATGAGCCATCTTAGTGATTGGTTCGTTTATTGATTTCGTGTTTTTGGTTTATTAGCTTGTTGCTAGTGCAAGGACGTGTGAAGGAGCTATCAGGTGAGTTTCATAGTCCCATGTTTACTATTGATTTTGACTTCCAGATGGGATGGAAGAGACACTGTGTTGAGTTATTTTCTAAATTGATGCTGTGAATGTGTTTGTGATTTGAGATGGACTTGTGTGTACATTATGTGATTAACTGCTATGTGATTTTTGATTGTGCATGATTTGGATCGGGGGACACGTGCCGTCTCAGTTATTGTGGTTTGACAAGGTAGTGGCCTTGTGGTTTGACAAGGTAGTGGCCTTGTGGTTTGACAAGGTAGTGGCCTTGTGGTTTGACAAGGTAGTGTCCTTGTGGTTTGACAAGGTAGTGGCCTTGTGGTTTGCCAAGGTAGTGGCCTTGGGATAGGTACATAGTGTGATCATCTAAGGTACCATGATGTTGTTTGGCAAGGTAGGAGCCTTGGATTGGTTTGGTATGATTGGTCTTGATTGATAGTTGTTAATACATAATTGTAACACATTGTCCATATGTTCTTTTGTTGATGATTGTTATTCACAACTTGTAACTGATTTAGCGTTGGATTCTAAACCTATGACTCTCACCAACTTTATGTTGACGTGTTTTAGTGTCTCTTTCAGGTGATACTATGGTTAAGCATGAGAAATAAGTGGCTAGGATGGGAGAAGCATAGGATTGCATGTAGAAGGAGAATCCCTGTTTCCTTCTTAGTTTTATTTGATTGTTCTTTTAATAAGTGATACTGTGGCACACATTTGTTTGTTGGTATGTTATTTGTTGTCTTGGGTAAAAAGTAGGACTGTTACTTACTTACCTAGACCCCTTGCATTTCTTGAGATACTGTCATGACCTTCGTGTCACCATTTTCATGACATTTCTTATTTCATATAGTTGTCTCTATAGACACGCCATGTTGTGATGATATCCATACGTCGCGCCCCATGTTCCGCCATGGTGGGGTGTGACAGAATGGTATCAGAGACAATGGTTATAGAGAATTAGGTTGCCTAGTCGCGTAGCCTAGTCTATAGCTTAAGGGTCCCTGCATGTAGGCGTCATAGGAGTATGTGTGCATTTATTATAATTGATGTGTTTGGATGTTATTTATTGCGATGTTTTGACTAGTATGAATTGAACCGTAGTATGTTCATACTTAGTCAAATGTTATTTTCTTTTCGGGTTTATGACTAGTACGGGTTGAACTATAATCGTCCACGCTAGTCACTGTTGTATTTTGCTCCAATTGTACATTATAGTACATAATTTAGTACAAGGTAGTTTCTATCTTTTATCGAGTTATTTTACATACCTGAGGTATGTTACTTCTCTTTTGATGTTTAAGTCATGTTCCCTAAGAATCGTGTGGTGGTTCGAGCTACTAGGAGTACACGGGTAGGAAGGATTTTAAGCTGTTTCCACTCTTACGGGCGACATGACTTATAACTGATTATGTTTTCGTTTTGGATTTAGTCTATGCTGTTTTAGCTAGACTATGGATTTTTGTATTCCAAGAGTATTACTATGTTATTTTAATAGATGGAGTTTTTGATCTTATTGTTTATGTGGTTATGAGCTTATGTGAGTAGATGGATTTATGTGTTATATGTTGTATTGATTCTTATAAGTGTCATCATAAGAGGGAGTGCATTGGGGAAAGGGTAATTGTATAAGTATGGTGGCCAACATAGTTATACAAGTACCATAACTTCAATGGGTTCTCAAGTATGATTGCATGAAAGAGGGTTAGTACATGCTTGTATATGGTGAGATGTAGAATTTAGGTATACGTATTATATATGAGTTTATGTAATGGCTGCCTATGATATGGCTATTGTTCTTTTTGTGTTATATGTTTTGGATTATAGTTGTGTTGTGTGATTATGGGGTCACACGATATGGTTTGGTTTTGGAGGTGGGCTTTATGTTTTGTTGTGGCACGGTGAGATGGTGATTACTCGTATGGAAAAACGAGCGTATAAAGCAATTGATTGACTTGACATGTATGATAACGGGTATGTTTGGGAGATTCGATAGGTATATATATGCGGATGTATATATACTACTACGTGTTAGGTTATGGTATATGGTCGTTCACTAGTTATTATAACTTGAACGTACCTTGTGTTTGTCGTGTTTTATGGTGCTGGAGTTTGTTGGAGTTCCAACGACGTTTTGAATCTTTTGAAGTGTCTCTTGTAGCGTATTCTTTGAGTTTCGTATTTCATGTGTACGTTTTAAAATGGTGTTTTTGTTTTCAAGTCTATTGAAATAAATTGGGATTTCTTTTGTGATAATGAAATCTTTTGTGTTGGGTCTTGCATTTCTTTTGGTCGGTATATATCGAGTTAGATGGTTGGTTGTGTTCGGTAAAATAAGGGTAAGGTGTTGGAGTCGTGTTTGAAACAAGATGTAACATAAGACTTCTTTTTAATCAACACTTATATATTTCAAATTCTAAAGGACTTTCTTTAAAATAAAGCGAAGTAAAATTTCTTTCTACTTACATAGTTTATATAATTGGGTTTAGCCGATTCACGTCATTTATAATTATTAATACAAGGTTAAATTGAGTTTATAAAGGTTACACATACAATTATATCTGTCATTTAAAAGGATTACATTAATCATTAAGTTTATTCTTTAGTTTTTTTTAAAACAACTAGTATAAAACTGATTTGGTCATAACTTGTTCGTTTTTAGAGCTTTTTGAGTGATTCAAAAGCCAAAAATTATGTACTCGGAACGTACTTTTGAAATATTCAGAATGTATAGTCATGGGAGGTTAGTATCTTGGCCGAAATTATTGTGCAAGTGTCGGGTTAGAGGTTGAGTTTGAATAGTAGTTTTTTTTTTATATGGGATGCACGGGATACCTTGTTTTTGAGTTGAGTTTTGAGTTCGTCAAGAGGGTTGTTTGTAGATTGTTTGAGTCACATGGATGTGGGAGGTAATAGTAAATAAAAAAAAGATATATATTCTTTTGGAAAAGTCGATCTTTTGCACGGTTTAAATAATATGTCGCGGGGCGTAATATGTATGGTTGCCATTGGGTGTTTCTTGGATTATTTTTCGTTGTCATGGGTCATTTTGAATTGATACACGTACTGGGTTTGAGTTTTCTTTTGAGTCTCGTGGTTTTGACTTGTTTTAACTGGTGCACGTGAAATGTCGTTAGTTATCCGTGGGTTTGATTCGTTGATCGTATCTGGTGGATTCAGGATGTAGTTTTGGTTACGTATTGTTCGGGAGCGTTGAAGTAATCGTATGAAAGACTTGGTCGCGCCTACACGCTTAAGTAGGTGACCATGAGAGAACGGTCGGAATGCCCTTAGTGGGGAGGAAAGAAGTTCGTAGACGAACTAATGTGGTCATGAGGTCTCTTAGGAGTGTCAAGGGAGATGAATAGAGGTTTGCAGAATGTATGGTTATTGGTACAAGTAACGCGCCATAGAGAGTGTTGGGAGGGGATATTGTTCGTAAGGCATGTATGCTTTCTGAAAATTTCCTGAAACTTAGTAGGTTTGCCTATTACTTTGAGGTAGAACCATGAATAGAGCAAGTAGGAGAGGTGAGAAGAGTTGTAGTTAGTGCCTTTCCAAGGCAAATCGTTGATGGAGTGATTTAAAAACAAGAGCTGTTAGAAATTGCAAGAAATTTATTCGTATTGCCGCTAAGAGAGGGTGTGAGGAGGACATAGTTGAAATTGCTAAGGATGTTATATGAACGCTTTGGGTTTACGGTTATGCATTTGGCTTCGCCAAAGCACTAGCGGTTCTCATGGAGTCAATGAACCGAGTGTGCATGAACGTATGTAAACGAGTTGTCATCGAGAGTATCGACGGCATCTTGATCTACTCAAATATAAGAAGGGGAGTGAGGCGAATTATGTGTCGGTTTTGGAGTGGAGTTAAACGTGAGATTTTCAAGTGTGAGTTTTAGGATTAAGTTGGCCAGGACTAGTAGTCAGAGATGATGGCATATCGTGGAACCAGCAAGGGGCGAAGTGAAGAAGGACGAGGAAGCATTTTGGAGGCTGAAGAGGTGGATTCAATGATGAGCAGATCTTGGCATTATCGGAAGGACTGGATGAATTCGCGAAGCATGACGACACGTGGAGCAAGGATTTGGATGTGTACGAGAACGATAAAGAAAGGCGATTGCTTATACGTTGCAGAACTGAAGACTTGGAAGAACTAGATAAGACTTAGTTAGTGGAGCTGGATTGTTATATCTGCCTAGAATGCTAGAGGCATTTGGTGTACGAGACGTGGAGAATGATCTATACGGATCATGAACATCTCCAACACATATTTAATCATCTTGATTGAACATTTGGCAAAGGTGATGGGTGGAGTTAATTGATGGAAGAAAATTGCAAGGCCAAGTACCATCTGGGAAAGGAAAGCATGGTTGATGAGACATGGAATAAGAAGAATGAAGTGAAGCTAAGACGAACTTGAACTATAGGGATGACGTATTAGGGCGGCTTGGATGAAAGATGTAGGTTGCACGAGTTGAGTTGTCTAAAGCAGAGAACGCGTCAACATGTATGTTGCGTGGCTTGGACAATCATATGGAGAAAAGGACGTAGACTATACTTCCTACATAGATAGGAGTAGCTTAGAAAGGGGCGATGTAAGGACGAAGTTGGTGGAAGGGATACATAATGCATTGGACGATTAAGTACGATGAGAGTTGGGTGATAGTCGATAGACTGACTAATTCATCACCTATTTTCAGAGGAATGAGAAGTCACGTAGTTGGGAAGTTGGAAGAACTAATGGATCTATGAAAGACCGTCGTAGGTCACTTTGTAAGGAAATTGGAATTTTTAAGTAGTTTGGAGTACGAACTGAAGGGAGTTGATGAACATGATTGGATATGAGTATATCCAGCTAACTGGGAAAAGGATAGACAAGTGAGATATTTGTACAACCTTAGGAGTTACACTGAGGGCATGGGTGATTGGTTTAGAGGGAGTTAGAAAACTCTTTAGCGATGGCTGAGTTTTCATATAACGATAGTTATCATACTAGAAGTCGATAAATGCCATTTGAGGCACTATGTGAAAGGATAGGGTGAGATGTCCCTATTGTGGACTAGAAATGGTAAAAGAGGCTACTAATGTGGTAGTGATGTTTGTGGAAAGGATGAGTGCAACAAGGGATGCTATATATAAAGGAGGAAACCACTAGAGTTAGTGACAGAGTTATGTATGAAGTTTCACCCATAGTAACGGGTGGTATGATTTGGTAAAATGGAAGAGTTGATGTAGAGTTTTGTAGGTCCATTTATGATCTTTGGAAAGATCGGACCAGTAGATTATGGGTATAGAATTACCTGGGGGAAATGAGTTGTATACATGATACATTTCATGTATTGGGGTTGGTAAATGTTGTTTGAGGATGCATATTTGCATGTCCGGTTATTCGGGTTTTGTGCTAATAAGAGTCTTTGTTTTATCGAAGAGTCATTTGCGAGATTTATTGACTGTGAGGTCAAGAGTTTGGCAATGGGTTTAATTATTTTTGGTTTGTACATGTAGTATCTTGAAACTTGAACTAAAGTTCACGTGGAAATGAGAGGAGTTCATTTAGAACAAGTATCCTCGTGTGATTTGTTGTCTGTGTGTTGATCCTAAGGAGTAAATCTCGGGACGATATTTCTATTAGGAGGGAGTGATGTGACAACCGTGGTTTTGAGGTTCGTCACTTGGTCTTACTTTTAGGTTATTTTATGTGTGACTACTTGATTTTTGTGCTTACGTGTTTATTTTGTGTGAACGAGGTTGGTGTGATTATCGTTTATGAGTGTAGAGTACTCATAAGTAAATCGAGGAACGGTTAATTCATGTTCATGAGATCACAATTAGTGACTATGAAATGAAATGGTGATATTTTGGTGGTTACGTATACGTATAAGTATTATAGTAATAGTGTATTATTTTAGGATTTACGGTTTAACATTTAGAGGTCTCGGAAGAGGTAATTAGTCATATGAATATTTTTCGGGATGGTTTTAAGTCATTTAGGACTAAAATATAAAGTTTATTTCAAAATTTGAGATTTTTTATAAAAATGTATATTTTACGACTTTTACGGTAAAACGCGTAAATTTGACTAGTTTTACGGTTTTAAGGTTTTGGAGGCTTTAGGAGCTGAAATAAATTAAGAAAAATTAAGGTAATATTATTATTACATATATTAATAATAAAAATAAATAAAAAACGAATTTTAGGGGTGTTAGGTCGGTTTGGGAAAAAAAAAAGAGGAAAAAAAAGGAAACAAGTGTTATAATTGGACTAGGATTCTTGTGTACATTATATAATGTTTTACCAAACAAAAAATAAAAACATAAATCCCTGGAGCTAATAAAATTCGTGGGTTTCACTAAAAAAAGTTAGGGTTCTTCATAATTTTGGGGGTTTTTCATCTTTCATTAATCATAAGGTAAAACCTTCAAATCCCTTTTTAATTTAATTGTTTTAATGATTTCTTAATCATTCTTATGATGGATTAGGGTTAGGGTTTATATAAAATCAGTAAATTAATGATGTTATAATCATAATATGATGATCATATAATCTAGGGCTTGTATTAGATGGGGTTATGGGTAATTAATTAGTTCAATTTGTTTAAATCCCGTTTTTAAAAACTGGGCAGATTTTGAGTCAATTGTTTTGATCATATCGGGTGTTCTATAAACTCTTATTTAACGATCCAAGTACCCCTGGAAAGCTATTTGAAGTGGCTTTCCAATGCAAGAAACGAGAACTAAATTGGAGGTCGGGAAGTGGGTCAAAAACAGGTTACAACAGTCAAAGGTCAAACAGTTTTGAATTCAGCCTGTTTTCTTTTTAAGTTTTGGGTTGTTTGGGGCACTTAGGGTTGCATTGGGATCTTCTCACGAACGTGAGAGATGGTTTATATATTGTAGTTAATATCTGCACTTGGGCTAAAGTGGTGGTTTAGGGTAAGACCCATTAATGGTAACAAACTTTTAGTACGTTTAAAATCAGGAAATCTGGAATGACAAAAGTAGATATATATATATCGGAGCCTTAACAGTAGCTTTAAGGTTAGGGCAAGTGGGAGGTGTTAGCCAACATATGTAAGGGTATGAATATTCCTTTTACAGAAACCATAGGTAGGTTTAAGTGGGCGTTTGACCTAAAGGTTTGAGACCTAAAACTGGGACTGTTTTGGGTAAAATACGAACGGGTTAGTTATTAAACTTAACCAAGTTAAGGACTTGTTAAGGAAGGGTATTGGGGTAATTAGAGCTTATTAATGAGGTATATATGTGAGAATATGCTAGAAGTCCATCATAGGTTAATGAGCCATCTTAGTGATTGGTTCGTTTATTGATTTCGTGTTTTTGGTTTATTAGCTTGTTGCTAGTGCAAGGACGTGTGAAGGAGCTATCAGGTGAGTTTCATAGTCCCATGTTTACTATTGATTTTGACTTCCAGATGGGATGGAAGAGACACTGTGTTGAGTTATTTTCTAAATTGATGCTGTGAATGTGTTTGTGATTTGAGATGGACTTGTGTGTACATTATGTGATTAACTGCTATGTGATTTTTGATTGTGTATGATTTGGATCGGGGGACACGTGCCGTCTCAGTTATTGTGGTTTGACAAGGTAGTGGCCTTGTGGTTTGACAAGGTAGTGGCCTTGTGGTTTGACAAGGTAGTGGCCTTGTGGTT
This sequence comes from Glebionis coronaria, assembly GCA_025667525.1. Taxonomy (NCBI): domain Eukaryota; kingdom Viridiplantae; phylum Streptophyta; class Magnoliopsida; order Asterales; family Asteraceae; genus Glebionis; species Glebionis coronaria. The sequence continues at coordinate 535,019,502 of CM046879.1, forward strand.
TGACAAGGTAGTGTCCTTGTGGTTTGACAAGGTAGTGGCCTTGTGGTTTGCCAAGGTAGTGGCCTTGGGATAGGTACATAGTGTGATCATCTAAGGTACCATGATGTTGTTTGGCAAGGTAGGAGCCTTGGATTGGTTTGGTATGATTGGTCTTGATTGATAGTTGTTAATACATAATTGTAACACATTGTCCATATGTTCTTTTGTTGATGATTGTTATTCACAGCTTGTAACTGATTTAGCGTTGGATTCTAAACCTATGACTCTCACCAACTTTATGTTGACGTGTTTTAGTGTCTCTTTCAGGTGATACTATGGTTAAGCATGAGAAAATAAGTGGCTAGGATGGGAGAAGCATAGGATTGCATGTAGAAGGAGAATCCCCGTTTCCTTCTTAGTTTTATTTGATTGTTCTTTTAATAAGTGATACTGTGGCACACATTTGTTTGTTGGTATGTTATTTGTTGTCTTGGGTAAGAAGTAGGACTGTTACTTACTTACCTAGACCCCTTGCATTTCTTGAGATACTGTCATGACCTTCGTGTCACCATTTTCATGACATTTCTTATTTCATATAGTTGTCTCTATAGACACGCCATGTTGTGATGATATCCATACGTCGCGCCCCATGTTCCGCCATGGTGGGGTGTGACAACTAGTCATAGGTCAAGTTTTAGAGCCTACAGGTCGAACCTTGCGCTCTGATACCATAATTGTAACACCCCACTTGGATAAGTGGACCGTTACGTGTATTTATGGCGTGTCATCAAAGCATAAGGTAAATGTCCTAAAACATTAACTAACCATAAAGGAAATACCGAAATCAAACATCGGCAATCCAAACATAAGCCCAAAACATGAAAAATAAAATACTGAAGGAAAGGACTAAACAATGTCCAAATAAGCAGAATAATGTAAGTACATAAAGTAAGAAGTCTGGATAGCTTCCATCCAAATGCACCTACTCTCAAAATCCTAAGAGCGTCCCGGTGTACCTGCTGTTAGAACATGAAAGGGAACTACGACTGAGCATAACGCTCAGTGAACGGATATAAAGCATGATAAGGAATTACTGAGATGAAACAGATGATAAAATACTGGAGCTGTAAGACTGATAAGTAAAGTTGCAGCGGAAATCTGTGTATAATCTGTAAAGTCTGATTTATAAATACTAAAGCTGAACTGTTATCTGTTACATCTGAAAACATGCATTTACTGTATTTTAATCGCCAGAGCTTATATAGGTCATGTGTTGTAACAACGGTGCATGAATAACTGGAGGGGTGACCTCGTCATGCTGTAGAGGGTGACCTCTAAATAAGTGTAGAGGGGTGACCTCTAAATACTGTGCTGGGTGGAGGGATTAGCTCCAATGTGAAGGATGTAGAGCACACACCACATTCACCCTGATAACTTGTAAACTGATAAGCCTCGGATGCATCCATACGCCCCACTAAACATACTTATAAAAATGGCCAAACTGAACATGAGTGGGACGATGTAGGATATCACTCTCCTGCATGTGAGTCACGACACCGGTGCCTCTAGTGCCATGGTTACGGTACCTCCGTAACTAGTACATAAACTTGATCATGCTTGTATATAATGCTCAAGCAATTTATTTAGTTATTAACATGATTACTGATAAGCTTAAACATATAATGGGGAAAAACATTTGGCTGCAGACGGGGAATCCTAATCATGCATAGAAAGGAAGTCCTTACTGAAAGGACGGAAAATCCGTACCTCTTGTCCAGTAACTGACTGAAAGAAAACTGAATGAACTTTACTCGGGCTTTGCGGAAGCTACAATAATAATAGGCGCGAATAAGTTATCTGATATTTATTTAATTTACTGATCTTATCTGTTTCTCATTTAGTTATTTTATTCCTGAAATTCTGTACGCATCTTAACTGATAATTCTGATCTTTCTTATAATTATTTTTAACGCATTATCGTTCTACTATTAATTACGGTACAACGTATTCTGACGGTATATTAATACTATATTAGGTAACCTGCTAAAAAAATAGAAAGTTTCCTAAATTAGAATGTTTCCAAAATCATTTATAATTTCTTTAATAAAATTATACCCTTTTAAATATAATAAAACTATTTTAATTTAGTTCATTTAAATATACAATTAATACATTTATAAAAATAAGTAATAAAAGGTATAACTTAAAAATCTTCGTTTTTTTAATGTTTAAACTATATCCCGAGCCTACCGAGATACCCGTTCTCGGTCGCACTAAAACAATTCAATAAAATATAAACTGTGCCTATATGGATTAGTGACAGAAAAAATGTCACTAAAAAGAGTGACCAAAAGCTGAGTATTTTAAAAACTGTCACCAAACGAATCTGCGACAGAAATTAGCGTCGCTAATCTGTCGCTAATTTCAGAACTAAAACTTTTTTTTTCTGTTTAAAGTTTACCCACTGCTCCTTATAACATTCCCACTGTTTTCATATCGTTTCCCAGTGTTCGTCACAGTCCCAAACACCCCTTTTATCAGCCTTACAGTACAGTGGGTTTTTTACAGCTTTTGGGTCGAAACACAGCCCTAGCCGCCCCTGTGTGGGTCACGGCTGGGCAGGGCTGGAGTCACCGAGACCTTAGGGTCTCGGTTCATATAAACCAATACCCCCGATCATCATAAGCTAAACAAACACACCCCGTGGGGTTACTGTTCTCGACGGACCACAACAAGAGACACCACCGAGACATGTGGTGTCTCGGTTTTCGTGCAGTAACCAAACCGAAACCCCTTTTTTACTGTTTATTTCATGTTATAATGTAACCTCCATTTTTATTGTAAATTAAACGTATCAATTCGTGTATATAGGAATTAACAGAGAAAGGATTAATTACCTTGTTTGATTAGTAATGGAAGATGAAAACACAACCAAGATTCCTGAAGAAACTAAACCTGAAACCCCTCTTCTTCCTTCTCTAGCTGGCGGCACAACTAGGGTTTCCAAACCCTAGTTTTTGTTTTCTCTCCTTTTTTTTGTTTATGCTGCGTCTGATAGTTATCAAAGGGGTATGCCCCGTATTTTTTTTTGGTCAGGCCTAAAGCCCATTTAAACATTACTTTCCTTTTTTTTAAAGCTTTCAATTATTTACATACTTTCGTGATCAACCTTCTCGTGTCCTTCGTCTTTCTGAAACGTATTAATTTTGTGTACTTAACGTATATACGTTCGGAATAATTATTTTCTGAATAATTGCATATATTTTATATAATTAAAATTGCGTATTTAATATTTTAAATATTTAAATGCGGGTTTTACAGTAAGGATTAGGGTTTACAAGAGATAAAATCAAATAAACAAGTAAATCTTCTATTTAAATAAACTTATGCAGAATATATCTTGCATGTTTATCTAAATAGAAGCTTCCATAAGCTTCTTTGTCTACGTTTCTAACAATGCTTACATTGTACATGAAAATGCTTGGATTGTACATGACAATGCTTGCTTTGTCAACCTTGGATTTGCTCTTGTCAACGCTTAGATTGCTCTTGACAACGCTTAGACAAAATCTTCATGTTTTCTTCGTTTTTGAGTTTCTGCCACATCAACTTTTTGACCCAACAATCTTCCCCTATTTGATGTTGGCAAAACTCTATGTGTATCTCTTGTAAGTTGTACATGATCTTCAAATTGCTTCCCCTCAAGTGTAGCATGTGTATCTTCCCCTTTTTGTCACATCAACAGGGAAGTAAACAATGTATGCAATCTTGAAGATTCTCCAAATGTAGCTCTATGTAATGATCTTGAAGTAAAATAAATAAAGTATTCTTGATGTAGAAGTAGAATAACCCAACCTTGTGTTCCATGTCTTGTACTATCCATGTGATAAAGAACTTATACTCATGGTACAAAGTATAAGTAGACCTCGATCCGTTTGTCAAAAATCCTCATCCTATGTGAGACACTGAGCACGATAATGTAACTCCTTCAAGTGATAGCATCTACTACTGCTAGATTTTGACAAGTCTTCATCACCAACCATGTAAAGCACGAACAAGTTATCTTTAAAGTCAGTGGCTGGAAGTGCATGACTTTAAGATATGATAGAACACAAACTCGCGAAAATCTTCTTCAAACATCAAACTTACCATAAGAATTCTTCCCCTTAAGCCAACACTTCTTCATGACGAATCTCAATCTCACGAATTGTTGCTAACTCGCTTTAAAATCATTAATCCCTTTAAAAATATCCGAGCCATAAATATCAACATGATATTCTAAATAAAACGGAGATACCATGTACCTCCGTGTGTATATTCCTCCTTTTTGTGTGCTAAAAACGTACCAATTTTCTCGACAACAGCTATTCTTTTGTTATCCGAGAACCTTCTTTGTCCAATATCCTTTCTATGTTATCGGACAACACCTATCAACGCTTGAACAAGCGTTTCCCGGACAACTCATGTCAACGCCTATTCTGTCAGCGTTCACTTATTCCTTGTCAGCGTCAAAATTACAAACGTCAGCGTCAACTTTAAACCTTGTCAGCGTCGAACCAAAAACCTTGTCAGCGTCTATTCTTGTCAACGTCTATATATATCAACGTCAAGAACATTGAAACAAATAACTATGATATCTAATCTAGGAATGACAACGCTTGATTTAATATCCCAATTCCAAATCACGTCAATTCCAAATAAGAATATCACGTCACTTTGAATATCTCACGTGAACACAATATAATATGGACCATGGCCATGAAAAACTTCACACCAAAACATATTTTCTTCCACTCTTACACGTGATCTTACCTTTTCTTTTCCTTGAAGCGCTGGTCCACACAAAATATAAACAATGCATAGTACCTTGCATAGTGTACGAACAATACACTTTTCTTGTCACATGCTCACTTTTGTCTTCTGCTAGTTGGATCAAAAGATTCTTTCACCACAGCCAATAAGAATCTCTAAACATCCTTGTACCATCAATTAATACCATGGGAACAAAGTCACAGAAACTCATTACTCCCACGTCCTGAATATTAACACGAAAAACACCATTGACCCAACACATATCTTGTTCAATATATCCCATAAAAATAGGATCACCAAATATGCATGTGTTGTAACTTAGGACATCAATCCCACGACCAGAAGATATATGACAAAGACGAATCCCAAAAACCAGGCAACAATATCTCTAAAATACCAATTACATATGCATACCTTACATCTACTTTCAGAATATTCGTTCATGAGGAGATCTCGTCCAAAAAATATTTAAGAAAGTATTCGAGTGAATCAAACATACTCCCTAAAGATCTTAACATCATGTTGCTCTAGATCGTATCCCATGATCTGCTATTCTTCAAACTTCACGTATTCTTTTGAAACACATGCTGTTAAGATCTTATGGCAACATAGTCAAACCAAACCATGAGAAACAACAGCTATGAAACCCTAGAACAGAGATTGTTTAATCCGAAACCCTAATTAGGGTTTTAAGAACAAACAAATTCGAATTATACACCAGAATGCATTATAACAGCCTCCAAATCTCAAACGTTTCAGCCTTAAGTCGATCTAGGGTTTATAGAAACCCTAGTTCATGATTTTATGTAAAAGAGCAAAAATGTTTATACCATAATCAGCAAACTTCGACGTTGAATAACTTCATATATTAGAGCTCAGATCGAAGATCCCTTCAGTGAGATCCTAGACACAAGTGCCAAGAATCTCAGTTCAAAAATCACGAAGATCCAACGGTTAACGAAGGAGAAAACGTGTTTTGAACATGGCTGTTTACAGAAACTGCATTCATCCTGCTGCTGACTTTGACGCTTAATAACTTTTTTTGGGGGATAAAACTCGACAATCCCTCCGGTGGATGTCTAGATATATGTGTATAGAATACACACAAGAAATTTCGTGACGATCCAACGGTTCAATCAAAAGTTATGACCTTCTGAATACTGATGCGCACACAAAAACGTCCAAAAAAACCCTAGACGGATTTTTCTTCTTCTTCACGATACACGAACACCTTGTTGGTCCTAGCATCACGAGCCACGAGGCTCTGATACCAATTGTGGAAACCTTAGTTTCCGGATCTTTGAAGCTACTAGAAATGCATCATGTTCATATGATTAGATAATCAAAGCGGAATTAGAACACGACACATTAACAAGGTGTTTGGACACAAAGAACATGAATTAAAACAATTGGATTGCTAATTATATTAATAATCAACAATCACTAGACGTGTATACATTGAATCCCACGTCTAGTCGACACACGCTTTTATGTTTACATTGTGAATGAAAGTTATGAATAAAACCTAAGACCCTTGGTTCCTTTTATAGTGTAAGGATTAGGGTTTACAAGAGATAAAATCAAATAAACAAGTAAATCTTCTATTTAAATAAACTTATGCAGAATATATCTTGCATGTTTATCTAAATAGAAGCTTCCATAAGCTTCTTTGTCTATGTTTCTAACAATGCTTACATTGTACATGACAATGCTTGGATTGTACATGACAATGCTTGCTTTGTCAACCTTGGATTTGCTCTTGTCAACGCTTAGATTGCTCTTGACAACGCTTAGACAAAATCTTCATGTTTTCTTCGTTTTTGAGTTTCTGCCACATCAACTTTTTGACCCAACAATGTCTTCCTTAATGTTCAACAAACAATCAAATCCAATGTTTCCAAACATGGACTTGATGTAGACATAATCCTTGATATCCTTTTGGACAACTCTACCCTCATGAAAGCAACGAGATTGAAGAGAGGAAAAAGTATGAGCAATGTGAGTTGAGTGACAAAAGTCGGATAGGTTTGGCATATACTTTTTGGTGAGTTGATGATCCTTTTGGTATTGTGAAGGCATGATTAGTACCTAAATAAACACAATAAAATATTTCTCCAATCACTCATATGAAAAATAAAATCAAAAATTGAAAATATGAGAATGTGTTATATCAATTTCTTGACAAACAAAGGATTGAATCCATATCATTCTCATGTTCACAATGCATCTATTCCATCATTAACCAAGAACACATGAACTATGTTGGATCAACAATAGACTAGAACATTGGTTTTTCAAAACAAGGTTTTTAGGTAAGCATTAACAATGTCATTACCTACTTGTTTATGGGTTCATCTCAAATCCATATTTTAACCCAAATCATTTAGCCAAAATTCGTATTTGTTCTACAAGTGGGTTTTAGTGAAATCTTAATGAATATGAACCTAAGGAATCATAGTAAAATAATCATGTCGACCCACATTCCTATTAAGGTTTTAATTCAATTTCAATTTTAAAAATCCCCAATTATGAAAGGATGAACCCTAGAACAAAATAGATGAAATTGAAAGAAAATACTTACAATTAATTGATGTTAGATGAAGGATGAGTGAAACCCGCAACTTGGAATCAATTAATTTGAGTGATTGAAGGTTTTGGAAGCTTCAACAATGGTGGAAAACAAGAAACCCGTCGGCTGTGTGTTTTTGGGAGAGAGAGATAGTGGTTTGAAAAAGAATAAAGAAATCAAACTGGCGCTCTGACAAAAGTTTCTGCCCGCGGTTCCTTATCGATAAGGTACCGCGGGTTTGAGCCGCATAGATAAGGAACCGCCTACAGAGGCAGGTCTTTATCTATGAAAAACGCCAAATTTTAAAAACCAAGTTTTTCTAAAATACTTAAAATTATATCATGAGCCTTTTAGAATATCACTGGATCATCATAACACTAAGCAATATGCCTTAATGAAGGATTACGAGTTAAATCAAGATCGAAAAGAAGGGAAACGGGCAAACGACTACTCGTAGCAAAACGGAAAAGTGGAGAGAAGTCAAGGGAAGTGAATCAAGACTAGGACCAATGCTCAAGGTATTAATGACAATCTTCAAATAGTGGTAACGAAGAGCTTGTGTCATATATAGTGGTTTAAGACGTGCCTTTCCGGCGAAACGTTAAACGGCTTTGGTAATGAATAAACACAAAGCAATTATTCATGTATAGACTAAGATAACCTTCAATAATAGTCTTAGTCTAAACCAAATTATGAGCAAGGTATTAATTCACTTTCTCTCCCATAAAGGGCCTACTAACCGTATGGATGCAAACCATGGAAATCATGCTTGATACTTTAAGCTACTACTAACTCACTCTACATCACCATAGTGAGTCAAGTATCCAAGCAATGAAGGTTTGAGAGGATAAAAGGAAAGAATCACAAACCACAAATAAATGTCAAGGCAAGGATGCCAAGAACAAGCACATAGTCAAGTAATGATCAAAAGAATGATCAAAGGGCGTGTGGAAGAACGAAAGCGTACCTTGGTGATAGGTGTGAAAACACCCATCCTTTTACCACTTAATTCTGGCTAAAACAAGACCAAAACACGTATTTAATATCATTTGTTTGGAATTATGCGTGGTTTTTGTGTTTATTGTGTTTTCAGAGTCGACCGGATGAATATTGAAGAAAACATGGGATTGCACGGGCTTTATCAAGGAAAAAGACTCAAGGCAAAGTCTATTGTCCAAGAGATGCAAAAGATTTGAAGTCATTGTGCCTATTTGAAGATTTATTGAAGAATAGAGCCAAAGATGGAAGATTCATATATGTCGAAGAACTCGAGTCTATTAAATAAAAGATTATAAGACGAGTTGGAATTATTCACCGACACTTCTCAAATCCAAGTCGGAAACGTTTATTTAAAAGAGACGAGAAGACTAAAGAAGGAAGAAGAAAAAGGAGCCCAAACCAAAGCCCATTTACAAGCCCACCACCACCATACTCACGCCTATATAAAGGCCCTTACTTCACAAATTTCACACACTTAGTTAGTTTTTAGTTTAATTTTCATTCTCTCTAGTTTTAGAGAGAGAAAGTTCTAAACTTTCTCTCACTAGATTTCATCTTTTTCTATTTCAAGATCAAAACTTTGTAGTATTTTTCATCAATCAAGTTCAAGTTTTTATCTTTTAATCTTTAATCTCATCCTTCCTTTCTTTTACTTTGATTGATTTTGGTACAAATCTCGTATGATCCGTGTTGTTCATCAATGATTTGTGCTTTAAAAAGTTGATTACTTTTTATGTTTCCTTAAGTTTCTACATAAATAAGCTTTGAGATCCTTGTTCTTATTGGTTTATTTGTTGATTTAGCTTATTTACTTTTTAAAGTTTTTTTTATAAAAAGTTCATCTTTTTATCATTTGATTTATGATTTTGCTTATTTGAAGTTAGATAAGTTGTTTTTAAGTGCTTATTTGATCAGTATTTTATTGGATTCGAGTTAGTTTTGGGAGTTAGCTTATTCCATAAGCTTATCTCCTTGCTTTTAGCCTCGGTTTAGCACCAATTTCGGAAAGGGCAAAGCCCTTTTCCGATTGAGTTTTCCGACCAAAGCCCCCCCCCCTTATTCCGATCGACCGATCGGAAAAGGGTTTTAATATTCAGATTGGTGATAGTCTCATATTCCGACGGTGGGTGTTAGTGTATTCCGATTGCTTTATTTTTTTCATATTCCGATTTGTCCATTTTATATATTCCGATTGATGCAAGTTTCAGATATTCCGATTGATGAAAGTTTTGATTATTCCGATTGAGCTTATTTTTGTCATATCCCGATTGGTCCAATTCATATTCCGATTACCGGTACTGCCTATATTCCGATCAGTAGATCGGAATATATTCCGATTTAGTGCATTTTTCCATTATTTCGATTGAGTTGTTTGCTGTTCTCCGTTCTTACTTTCTTTTAGTACTTTTCTAATAGTTCTTATTTTTCACAAAATTTTCCAAGTGTTAGTTTTTATCAAGTGTTCACTTATTTTTCTCTAATATAATCTTTAAGTTTTCAAGCATTTACTTTTAACTTGCCTTTTTAGTTTAAACTTTCAAGTATTTGATTTTACTCTTCGACACTTAACTTCTTTTCATTAGTTTAAAATAGATAAACATAAACAAACCAACACCTTGTTATTAACCAAGAACAAATCGTTCCACTAAGAGCTAAGATCAATTCGAGAGGATACCGAGAATAAAATTGAACCCATACAAAACAAAGTATCAAATGGCGCCGCTGCCGGCTCTTCTCGTTAAGATCAAAAGTTTTTTGTGAGAACTTGGATTTTGGGATCCGTTCCCCGTGAACGTTACTTTTTCATAAAAATTTTCAAAAACACTAAAAAATATAAAATTTTCAAAAATACAAAAAAATTAAAAAAACATAAAAACCAAAAATATTTTTGCTTTGTTTTTCTTTGTTCGTTCTTTTGCAGGTGTATGCGCACTCGATCCACGTCTTATCAAGAGCCCGAGCCTCTCGATAACCTAGACATGGCCGGTGTACAAAACAACAACAACATACCACCTCCAAACAACAATAATAACAACAACAACCCGCCTTTCAACAACATGAACAATAACAACAACAATGAGCACCTTCCGGATAATCGCCCGATGATTGAACTACTGCAAGCTCATGTCGATGGTAACACGGATCCAATTGTCATACCTCCAATTGCCGCCAACAACTTTGAGCTAAAATCAGGCTTTATCCAGATGGTCTCCGCTCAACCATTCTTGGGACGTACCATTGATGACCCACACGACCACATAAAGAGATTCTTGCAACTCACCAACACGGTCAAGTTCAATGGTGTTCCATAAGAGGTTATAAGGTTACAACTTTTTCCCTTTTCTTTAGAGGGACAAGCCCGGCATTGGCTTGCTAAAGAACCGCCACAGAGTATTCTCTCGTGGACGGATTTGGAAACAAAGTTTATCAATTATTTTTTTCCACCCTCTCGTACTACCGCTTTGCGGAATGAAATCATAAATTTTGAACAAAAGTACGATGAGTCGTTCAGTGAATCTTGGGATCGTTTCAAAGATCTTTTAAGAAAATGCCCACAACATGGTTTTACCAAAGTACATCAAATTAATACTTTTTATAATGGTTTAAGCATGAGTGACCAAGATTCACTGAACAGTGCCTCGGGAGGTAATCTGTTGGCTAAGACTTCCAATGCTGCTTGGGATATTATTGAGAATAAATCTCGTGTGCAAACCAAGAGTGTTCGGACCAATGTCGCTAGTGCTAGCACTAGTGACAGCGACAAGCGACTTGACAAAATCACTACGCTTCTTGAATCGCTTGTCACCCACACCGTCAGAAACAACAACAACAACAACGCTAAAAATGCTCAAGTCAATGCTGTTAGCCAACCATGCGAGATATGCGGTGGTCCTCATTCTTACACTACTTGTACTGCCACCCAAGACTACCCTGCTGAAAATGTGAATGCGGCATATGGCACCTATCCTCAACCTGCTTATCAAGCAAAACCTCAAGGTGACCGTAATTTGCTTAGCTACCATTCCAACAACTATCTCTCACCACCTGGTTTTAATCCTAACAACCAAAACCAGCAACAAAACCTCAACCGACCTCCTAGACAACAACAACAATCTCGTACACCATACATCCCTCCTCATAAGCAGCAACAACCACCTCAACGTAACAACCAAGTTTACCAACAACCTACTTATCAACCACCCGCATACAATGCTCCTATAAACCAACCCACTGCATTACACCAAGAGGTTGCAACCTACATGAGGACCAATGATGTGATCGTCGAAAATCTCCAACAGGAAGTGCGAAACTTGAAAGCAGACTTGGTCAAGCAAGGGAACGATTTGAGAGCCGACATGAGAAATACGTTGGATAGCCAAACTAATGACTTGCGGAACATGATGGCTAGTTTCTTCCAAGGTAATCAACCCTCTTCTTCGGGTACTCTTCCGAGTAACACCGTTGCGAATCCAAGAGGGGAGATGAAAGCAATCACTACTCGAAGTGGCAAAGGTACCAAGGAACCCGAGCTTCCTATACCTCCACCGGTGATTGTGACTAAGGAGAACGAGTCACCTGCTCCTATTCCTCCTCCTTCTCCTTCCCCAATTTCTCCACCTCTTCCTTCTACCCCTCCTCCACCCGTGGTTGTGAGTGATCCTATTCCCCTAAATCCTTCTTCTTCATCCAATATACCTTATCCATCTAGGTTGCGGAAAGAGAAGCTCAAAAGCAAGGACGATATTCAGGTTTCGAATTTCGTTAAAATGTTCAAACAACTGAATTTCAATATCTCCTTTGCTGAGGCTCTCGCTCACATGCCTAAATACGCGAAAATGTTTAAAGATCTTCTGAGTGACAAGGAAAAGCTCCTCGATATTGCCAACACCCAACTTAATGAGAACTGTTCTGCAGTGCTCTTAAGGAAATTGCCAACCAAGCTTGGTGATCCGGGTCGTTTCTTAATCCCTTGCAATTTCCCGGGAGTAGAGAATTGCATGGCCCTAGCCGATCTAGGTGCCAGTATTAATTTAATGCCTCTAAGCGTTTGGAAGCAATTATCTCTCCCAGAGCTAGTCCCCACCAAAATGACTTTGGAATTAGCTAACCGTACGGTTGCTTATCCGGTGGGGATAGCCGAAGACGTCTTTGTAGGAGTCGACAAATTCACTTTTCCTGCCGATTTCGTCGTCGTCGACTACAAGATGGACCCTCGTGTTCCCTTGATTGTGGGTCGTCCATTCCTGAGGAACGGTCGCACTCTTATCGATGTTGAAGCCGGTGAGCTTATCATGAGAGTGGGTGACGATAAAATCGTCTTCAACATGGGAAAGTTGTCCAAACAACCTTATTCCAACGAGAGTGTTAATTGTATTGACGTTCTTGATGAGGCTTGTGAAGAACACTTCCAAAATGCTTGCAAAAGTATTCCTACCTCTCTTCCCAATGTTGAAACCGTTGCCTCTATTGATTCATCACTGTCTCTATTTGGAGATAGTGATCTGTTTTGGAACAATCTTGAAGACACCATGGAAGATGTGAATTTAGCTACTGACGATTCTCCCACCGATGGGGATGAAGACATGAATTTTTTTGACAATCTTCTCAACGAAGACAATCCTTCTCCTCCATCTCCCACGGTCATTGCTATCGATACTCCGACTTCGAACACGCCTCCCGTCGAAAATCCTCCGGATTTAGAACTTAAGGAGTTGCCGCCCCATCTCGAGTATGTGTTCCTTGACGAAGAGAAGAAGTCGCCAGTCATTATTGCTAAGGACTTGAAAGATGAAGAGAAGACTCGTCTCATCGCTGTGCTGAAAGCTCATAAGAAGGCTATTGCTTGGAAAATCTCTGATATTCGTGGAATCGATCCTCACTTCTGCACACACAAAATTCTCATGGAGGACGACTTTAAGCCCACTATTCAAAGCCAAAGAAGGGTGAATCCAAAAATACATGAAGTCATCAAAACAGAGGTTATCAAACTTCTTGATGCGGGTATGATTTACCCTATTTCGGATTCACCATGGGTTAGTCCAATCCATTGTGTGCCCAAGAAAGGCGGAATAACCGTTGTTCCCAATGAACACAACGAGTTGATTTCCACTCGTCTCGTTACTGGGTGGAGAGTTTGTATAGACTACCGCAAACTCAATGATGCCACGAGAAAGGATCATTTCCCTCTACCTTTTATGGACCAAATGCTTGAACGTTTAGCCGGTAATGAATATTACTGCTTTCTTGATGGTTTCTCGGGTTATTTCCAAATACCCATCGATCCCCAAGATCAAGAGAAGACGACATTCACTTGTCCCTATGGCACATTTGCTTACAAAAGAATGCCTTTTGGCTTATGCAATGCCCCCGGGACTTTCCAAAGGTGCATGTTAGCTATCTTCCATGACATGGTTGAACAAACCATGGAAGTCTTCATGGATGATTTCTCGGTCTTCGGGGATTCCTTCTCTTCTTGCCTTGCCAATTTGGAACGTATGCTTAAGCGGTGCGAAGACACTCGCCTTGTTCTGAATTGGGAAAAATGTCATTTTATGGTAAAAGAAGGCATCGTGCTGGGACATAAAATTTCCAAAGCCGGTCTTGAAGTAGACCGTGCTAAAGTCGATGTTATCGCAAAGTTGCCTCCACCTTCAACCGTGAAGGGTGTGAGAAGTTTTCTGGGTCATGCGGGCTTCTACCGTCGATTCATCAAAGATTTTTCTCAAATCGCTCGCCCGATGACCCACCTTTTGGAAAAAGATACTCCTTTTATCTTTTCCAAAGAGTGTCTTGAAGCCTTCAACTCGCTTAAGGATAAGCTAACTAAGGCACCCGTCTTGGTTACCCCTAATTGGGAGCTGCCTTTTGAGTTGATGTGCGATGCTAGTGATTTTACTATTGGAGCGGTTCTGGGACAAAGAGTGAATAAACACTTCCAACCAATCCATTACGCTAGCAAGACAATGACAGGGGCACAATTGCATTATACGACAACCGAAAAAGAGCTTTTAGCTGTTGTCTATGCTTTTGAAAAATTCCGCCCCTATCTTGTCCTTTCTACAACAATTGTGTATACCGATCATTCCGCGTTGAAGTACTTGTTGACAAAGCAAGATTCCAAACCAAGACTTCTTCGCTGGGTTTTGCTGCTCCAGGAATTTAAAATCGAAATTCGCGATAAAAAAGGAGCTGAAAACCTAGCCGCGGATCATCTTAGCCGACTTGAGGATCCTTACCAAGGGGATCATCCGAACAAAGAAATCAATGATTCTTTTCCCTTGGAGACCTTAATGTCTATAAATTCGAAATCTAATGAAACCCCGTGGTTTGCGGACTTCGCAAACTACTTGGCGGGTGGAATTCTCAAGGAAGGGTTGACGTCCCAACAAAAGAAAAAGTTCTTCACCGACATCAAGACTTATTTTTGGGACGACCCTTACCTATTCAAACAATGTGCCGACCTGATTATCCGCCGATGTGTTGACGGACCGGCAGCTTCAGAAATCCTTAATGCTTGCCACAAAGGACCCACCGGTGGTCACTTTGGTCCCAACTACACCGCCAAAAAAGTGTTTGATTTGGGATTTTATTGGCCCTCCATATATCGTGACGCTCACGATATGGTTAAACGATGTTATGTTTGCCAAAAACAAGGCACGATCACACATAAAGACGAGATGCCTCAGAATTTCATTCAAGAGTGTGAAATCTTTGATGTTTGGGGTGTCGACTTTATGGGGCCATTCCCTTCTTCTAAAGGAAACAAATACATCCTTGTAGCCGTTGACTACGTCTCTAAATGTGTTGAAGCCAAAGCTTTACCCACTAATGACGCAAGGGTGGTTTGTAACTTTTTGAAAGCTCTATTCGCCAGATTCGGTGTGCCTCATGCCATTATTAGTGATCGTGGGACTCATTTCTGCAATGACCAATTTGCTAGAGTCATGGCTAAGTACGGTGTAAACCATCGTCTTTCCACAGCCTACCACCCACAAACTAATGGCCAGGCCGAAATATCCAACCGAGGACTGAAGCGAATTCTTGAAAGAACTGTGGGAGAGCATCGTGCCTCATGGGCTGATAAACTTGATGATGCTTTGTGGGCTTTCCGTACTGCTTACAAGACCCCGATCGGCTGTACGCCTTATCGTCTTGTGTACGGGAAAGCGTGCCACCTCCCCATTGAGTTGGAGCACAAGGCTTATTGGGCCTTGAAGTGGGCTAATTTTGATATAAACAAAGTCGGTGACCTACGCAAGTATTCTTCCACGTGCTTCTTATCTTCGCCGTGGAAGTATCTCTTCTACGTGCTCATTATTTTCGCCGTGGAAGTATCTCTTCCACGTGCTCATTATCTTCGTCGTGGAAGTATCTCTACCACGTGCTCATTATTTTCTCCGTGGAAGTATCTCTTCCACGTGCTCATTATTTTCGCCGTGGAAGTATCTCTTCCACGTGCTTCTTATTTTCGCTGTGGAAGTATCTCTTCCACGTGCTTCTTATCTTCGTCGTGGAAGTGTCTCTTCCACGTGCTCATTATCTTCGTCGTGGAAGTCTCTCTTCCACGTGCTCATTATTTTCGCCGTCAAAGTATCTCTTCCACGTGCTCATTATTTTCGCCGTGGAAGTATCTCTTCCACGTGCTTCTTATCTTCTCCGTGGAAGTGTCTCTTCCACGTGCTTATTATCTTCGCCGTGGAAGTATCTCTTCCACGTGCTCATTATTTTCGCCGTGGAAGTATCTCTTCCACGTGCTTATTATTTTTGTCATGGAAGTATTCTTCCACGTGCTTCTTATCTTCGCCGTGGAAGTATCTCTTCCACGTGCTCATTATTTTCGCCTTGGAAGTATCTCTTCCACGTGCTCATTATATTCGTCGAGGAAGTATCTCTTCCACGTGCTCATTATTTTCGCCATGGATGTATCTCTTCCACGTGCTCATTATTTTCGCCGTGGAAGAATCTCTTCCACGTGCTTCTTATTTTCGCCGTGGAAGTATCTCTTCCACGTGCTTATTATCTTTGTCGTGGAAGTATTCTTCCACGTGCTTCTTATCTTCGCCGTGGAAGTATCTCCTCCACGTGCTCATTATTTTCAACGTGGAAGTATCTCTTCCACGTGCTCATTATCTTCGTCTGGAAGTATCTCTTCCACGTGCTCATTATTTTCACCGTGTAAGTATCTCTTCCACGTGCTCATTATTTTCGCCGTGGAAGAATCTCTTCCACGTGCTTCTTATCTTCGTCGTGGAAGTATCTCTTCCACGTGCTCATTATTTTCGCCGTGGTGGAATCTCTTCCACGTGCTTCTTATTTTCACCGTGGAAGTATCTCTTCCACGTGCTTATTATCATTGCCGTGGAAGTATTCTTCCACGTGCTCATTATTTTCGCCGTGGAAGTATCTCTTCCACGTGCTCTTTATTTTCGCCGTGGAAGTATCTCTTCCACGTGCTAATTATCTTTGCCGTGGTAGTATTCTTCCAAGTGCTTCTTATCTTCGCCATAGAAGTATCTCTTCCACGTGCTCATTATTTTCGCCGTGGAAGTATCTCTTCCACGTGCTCATTATCTTCGTCGTGGAAGTATCTCTTCCACGTGCTCATTATCTTCGCCGTGGAAGTATCTCTTCCACGTGCTCATTATTTTCGTCGTGGAAGTATCTCTTCCACGTGCTCATTATTTTCACCGTGGAAGAATCTCTTCCACGTGCTTCTTATTTTCGCCGTGGAAGTATCTCTTCCACGTGCATATTATCTTTGTCGTGGAAGTATTCTTCCACGTGCTTCTTATCTTCGCCGTGGAAGTATCTCTTCCACGTGCTCATTATTTTCGCCGTGGAAGTATCTCTTCCACGTGCTCATTATCTTTTTCGTGGAAATATCTCTTCCACGTGCTCATTATTTTCGCCATGGAAGTATCTCTTCCACGTGCTCATTATTTTCGCCCTGGAAGTATCTCTTCCACGTACTCATTGTTTTCGCCGTGGAAGAATCTCTTCCACGTGCTTCTTATCTTCGCCGTGGAAGTGTCTCTTCCACGTGCTCATTATCTTCGTCGTGGAAGTATCTCTTCCACGTGCTCATTATTTTCGCCGTCGAAGTATCTCTTCCACGTGCTCATTATTTTCGCCGTGGAAGTATCTCTTCCACGTGCTTCTTATCTTCGTCGTGGAAGTATCTCTTCCACGTGCTCATTATTTTCGACGTGGAAGTATCTCTTCCACGTGCTCATTATCTTTTTCGTGGAAATATCTCTTCCACGTGCTCATTATTTTCTCCATGGAAGTATCTCTTCCACGTGCTCATTATTTTAGCCGTGGAAGTATCTCAGCCACGTGCTCATTATTTTCGCCGTGGAAGAATCTCTTCCACGTGCTTCTTATTTTCACCGTGGAAGTATCTCTTCCACGTGCTTATTATCTTTGTCGTGGAAGTATTCTTCCACGTGCTTCTTATCTTCTCCGTGGAAGTATCTCTTCCACGTGCTCATTATCTTCGTCGTGGAAGTATCTCTACCACGTGCTCATTATTTTCGCCATGGAAGTATCTCTTCCACGTGCTCATTATTTTCGCCGTGGAAGTATCTCTTCCACGTGCTTCTTATTTTCTCCGTGGAAGTATCTCTTCCACGTGCTTCTTATCTTCGTCGTGGAAGTGTCTCTTCCACGTGCTTATTATCTTCGTTGTGGAAGTATCTCTTCCACGTGCTCATTATTTTCGCCGTGGAAGTATCTCTTCCACGTGCTCATTATTTTCGCCGTGGAAGAATCTCTTCCACGTGCTTCTTATTTTCGCCGTGGAAGTATCTCTTCCACGTGCTTATTATCTTTGTCGTGGAAGTATTCTTCCACGTGCTTCTTATCTTCGCCGTGGAAGTATCTCTTCCACGTGCTCATTATTTTCGCCTTGGAAGTATCTCTTCCACGTGCTCATTATCTTCGTCGTGGAAGTATCTCTTCCACGTGCTCATTATTTTCGTCGTGGAAGTGTCTCTTTCACGTGCTCATTATTTTCGTCGTGGAAGTATCTCTTCCACGTGTTCATTATTTTCGCCGTGGAAGTATTCTTCCACGTGCTTCTTATCTTCTCCGTGGAAGTATCTCTTCCACGTGCTCATTATTTTCGCCTTGGAAGTATCTCTTCCACGTGCTCATTATCTTCGTCGTGGAAGTATCTCTTCCACGTGCTCATTATTTTCGTTGTGGAAGTGTCTCTTTCACGTGCTCATTATTTTCGTCGTGGAAGTATCTCTTCCACGTGTTCATTATTTTTGCCGTGGAAGAATCTCTTCCACGTGCTTCTTATTTTCTCCGTGGAAGTATCTCTTCCACGTGCTTATTATCTTTGCCGTGGAAGTATTCTTCCACGTGCTTCTTATCTTCGCCGTGGAAGTATCTCTTCTACGTGCTCATTATTTTCGCCGTGGAAGTATCTCTTCCACGTGCTCATTATCTTCGTCGTGGAAGTATCTCTACCACGTGCTCATTATTTTCTCCGTGGAAGTATCTCTTCCACGTGCTCATTATTTTCGCCGTGGAAGTATCTCTTCCACGTGCTTCTTATTTTCGCCGTGGAAGTATCTCTTCCACGTGCTTCTTATCTTCGTCGTGGAAGTGTCTCTTCCACGTGCTCATTATCTTCTTCGTGGAAGTATCTCTTCCACGTGCTCATTATTTTCGCCGTCGAAGTATCTCTTCCACGTGCTCATTATTTTCGCCGTGGAAGTATCTCTTCCACGTGCTTCTTATCTTCTCCGTGGAAGTGTCTCTTCCACGTGCTTATTATCTTCGCCGTGGAAGTATCTCTTCCACGTGCTCATTATTTTCGCCGTGGAAGTATCTCTTCCACGTGCTTATTATTTTTGTCGTGGAAGTATTCTTCCACGTGCTTCTTATCTTCGCCGTGGAAGTATCTCTTCCACGTGCTCATTATTTTCGCCTTGGAAGTATCTCTTCCACGTGCTCATTATATTCGTCGAGGAAGTATCTCTTCCACGTGCTCATTATTTTCGCCATGGATGTATCTCTTCCACGTGCTCATTATTTTCGCCGTGGAAGAATCTCTTCCACGTGCTTCTTATTTTCGCCGTGGAAGTATCTCTTCCACGTGCTTATTATCTTTGTCGTGGAAGTATTCTTCCACGTGCTTCTTATCTTCGCCGTGGAAGTATCTCCTCCACGTGCTCATTATTTTCAACGTGGAAGTATCTCTTCCACGTGCTCATTATCTTCGTCGTGGAAGTATCTCTTCCACGTGCTCATTATTTTCACCGTGGAAGTATCTCTTCCACGTGCTCATTATTTTCGCCGTGGAAGAATCTCTTCCACGTGCTTCTTATCTTCGTCGTGGAAGTATCTCTTCCACGTGCTCATTATTTTCGCCGTGGTGGAATCTCTTCCACGTGCTTCTTATTTTCACCGTGGAAGTATCTCTTCCACGTGCTTATTATCATTGCCGTGGAAGTATTCTTCCACGTGCTCATTATTTTCGCCGTGGAAGTATCTCTTCCACGTGCTCTTTATTTTCGCCGTGGAAGTATCTCTTCCACGTGCTAATTATCTTTGCCGTGGTAGTATTCTTCTAAGTGCTTCTTATCTTCGCCATAGAAGTATCTCTTCCACGTGCTCATTATTTTCGCCGTGGAAGTATCTCTTCCACGTGCTCATTATCTTCGTCGTGGAAGTATCTCTTCCACGTGCTCATTATCTTCGCCGTGGAAGTATCTCTTCCACGTGCTCATTATTTTCGTCGTGGAAGTATCTCTTCCACGTGCTCATTATTTTCACCGTGGAAGAATCTCTTCCACGTGCTTCTTATTTTCGCCGTGGAAGTATCTCTTCCACGTGCATATTATCTTTGTCGTGGAAGTATTCTTCCACGTGCTTCTTATCTTCGCCGTGGAAGTATCTCTTCCACGTGCTCATTATTTTCGCCGTGGTAGTATCTCTTCCACGTGCTCATTATCTTTTTCGTGGAAATATCTCTTCCACGTGCTCATTATTTTCGCCATGGAAGTATCTCTTCCACGTGCTCATTATTTTCGCCCTGGAAGTATCTCTTCCACGTACTCATTGTTTTCGCCGTGGAAGAATCTCTTCCACGTGCTTCTTATCTTCGCCGTGGAAGTGTCTCTTCCACGTGCTCATTATCTTCGTCGTGGAAGTATCTCTTCCACGTGCTCATTATTTTCGCCGTCGAAGTATCTCTTCCACGTGCTAATTATTTTCGCCGTGGAAGTATCTCTTCCACGTGCTTCTTATCTTTGTCGTGGAAGTGTCTCTTCCACGTGCTTATTATCTTCGTTGTGGAAGTATCTCTTCCACGTGCTCATTATTTTCGCCGTGGAAGTATCTCTTCCACGTGCTTATTATCTTTGTCGTGGAATTATTCTTCCACGTGCTTCTTATCTTCGCCGTGGAAGTATCTCTTCCACGTGCTCATTATTTTTGCCTTGGAAGTATCTCTTCCACGTGCTCATTATCTTCGTCGTCGAAGTATCTCTTCCACGTGCTCATTATTTTTGCCGTGGAAGTATCTCTTCCACGTGCTTCTTATCTTCGCCGTGGAAGTGTCTCTTCCACGTGCTTATTATCTTCGTTGTGGAAATATCTCTTCCACGTGCTCATTATTTTCGCCGTGGATGTATCTCTTCCACGTGCTTATTATCTTTTCCGTGGAAGTATTCTTCCACGTGCTTCTTATCTTCGCCGTGGAAGTATCTCTTCCACGTGCTCATTATTTTCGCCTTGGAAGTATCTCGTCCACGTGCTCATTATCTTCTTCGTGGAAGTATCTCTTCCACGTGCTCATTATTTTCGTCGTAAAAGTATCTCTTCCACGTGCTCATTATTTTCCCCGTGGAAGTATCTCTTCCACGTGCTCATTATTTTCGTCGTGGAAGAATCTCTTCCACGTGCTTCTTATTTTCACCGTGGAAGTATCTCTTCCACGTGCTTATTATCTTTGTCGTGGAAGTATTCTTCCACGTGCTTCTTATCTTCGCCATGGAAGTATCTCTTCCACGTGCTCATTATTTTCGACGTGGAAGTATCTCTTCCACGTGCTCATTATCTTCGTCGTGGAAGTATCTCTACCACGTGCTCATTATTTTCGCCATGGAAGTATCTCTTCCACGTGCTCATTATATTCGTCGAGGAAGTATCTCTTCCACGTGCTCATTATTTTCGCATGGATGTATCTCTTCCACGTGCTCATTATTTTCGCCGTGGAAGAATCTCTTCCACGTGCTTCTTATTTTCGCCGTGGAAGTATCTCTTCCACGTGCTTATTATCTTTGTCGTGGAAGTATTCTTCCACGTGCTTCTTATCTTCGCCGTGGAAGTATCTCTTCCACGTGCTCATTATTTTCAACGTGGAAGTATCTCTTCCACGTACTCATTATCTTCGTCGTAGAAGTATCTCTTCCACGTGCTCATTATTTTCACCGTGGAAGTATCTCTTCCACGTGCTCATTATTTTCGCCGTGGAAGAATCTCTTCCTCGTGCTTCTTATCTTCGCCGTGGAAGTATCTCTTCCACGTGCTCATTATTTTCGCCGTGGTGGAATCTCTTCCACGTGCTTCTTATTTTCACCGTGGAAGTATCTCTTCCACGTGCTTATTATCATTGCCGTGGAAGTATTCTTCCACGTGCTCATTATTTTCGCCGTGGAATTATCTCTTCCACGTGCTCTTTATTTTCGCCGTGGAAGTATCTCTTCCACGTACTAATTATCTTTGCCGTGGAAGTATTCTTCCAAGTGCTTCTTATCTTCGCCATAGAAGTATCTCTTCCACGTGCTCATTATTTTCGCCATGGATGTATCTCTTCCACGTGCTCATTATCTTCGTCGTGGAAGTATCTCTTCCACGTGCTCATTATCTTCGCCGTGGAAGTATCTCTTCCACGTGCTCATTATTTTCATCGTGGAAGTATCTCTTCCACGTGCTCATTATTTTCACCGTGGAAGAATCTCTTCCACGTGCTTCTTATTTTCGCCGTGGAAGTATCTCTTCCACGTGCTTATTATCTTTGTCGTGGAAGTATTCTTCCACGTGCTTCTTATCTTCGCCGTGGAAGTATCTCTTCCACGTGCTCATTATTTTCGCCGTGGAAGTATCTCTTCCACGTGCTCATTATCTTTGTCGTGGAAATATCTCTTCCACGTGCTCATTATTTTCGCCATGGAAGTATCTCTTCCACGTGCTCATTATTTTCTCCCTGGAAGTATCTCTTCCACGTGCTCATTGTTTTCGCCGTGGAAGAATCTCTTCCACGTGCTTCTTATCTTCGCCGTGGAAGCGTCTCTTCCACGTGCTCATTATCTTCGTCGTGGAAGTATCTCTTCCACGTGCTCATTATCTTCGTCGTCGAAGTATCTCTTCCACGTGCTCATTATTTTCGCCGTGGAAGTATCTCTTCCACGTGCTTCTTATCTTTGTCGTGGAAGTGTCTCTTCCACGTGCTTATTATCTTCGCTGTGGAAGTATCTCTTCCACGTGCTCATTATTTTCGCCGTGGAAGTATCTCTTCCACGTGCTTATTATCTTTTCCGTGGAAGTATTCTTCCACGTGCTTCTTATCTTCGCCGTGGAAGTATCTCTTCCACGTGCTCATTATGTTCGCCTTGGAAGTATCTCGTCCACGTGCTCATTATCTTCGTCGTGGAAGTATCTCTTCCACGTGCTCATTATTTTCGTCGTAAAAGTATCTCTTCCACGTGCTCATTATTTTCGCCGTGGAAGTATCTCTTCCACGTGCTCATTATTTTCGTCGTGGAAGAATCTCTTCCACGTGCTTCTTATTTTCGCCGTGGAAGTATCTCTTCCACGTGCTTATTATCTTTGTCGTGGAAGTATTCTTCCACGTGCTTCTTATCTTCGCCATGGAAGTATCTCTTCCACGTGCTCATTATTTTCGACGTGGAAGTATCTCTTCCACGTGCTCATTATCTTCGTCGTGGAAGTATCTCTACCACGTGCTCATTATTTTCTCCATGGAAGTATCTCTTTCACGTGCTTCTTATTTTCTCCGTGGAAGTATCTCTTCAACTTGCTCATTATTTTCGCCGTGGAAGTATCTCTTCCACGTGCTCATTATTTTCGCCGTGGAAGAATCTCTTCCACGTGCTTCTTATTTTCGCCGTGGAAGTATCTCTTCCACGTGCTTATTATCTTTGCCGTGGAAATATTCTTCCACGTGCTTCTTATCTTCGCCGTGGAAGTATCTCTTCCACGTTTTCATTATTTTCGCCATGGAAGTATCTCTTCCACGTGCTCATTATCTTCACCCTGGAAGTATCTCTTCCACATGCTCTTTATTTTCTCCGTGGAAGTATCTCTTCCACGTGCTCATTATCTTTGTCGTGGAAGTATTCTTCCACGTGCTTCTTATCTTCACCGTGGAAGTATCTCTTCCACGTGCTCATTATTTTCGCCGTTGAAGTATCTCTTCCACGTGCTCATTATTTTAGCCGTGGAAGAATCTCTTCCACGTGCTTCTTATTTTTGCCATGGAAGTATCTCTTCCACGTGCTTATTATCTTTGTCGTGGAAGTATTCTTCCACATGCTTCTTATCTTCACCGTGGAAGTATCTCTTCCACGTGCTCATTATTTTCGCCGTGAATGTATCTCTTCCACGTGCTCATTATCTTCGTCGTGTAAGTATATCTTCCACGTGCTCATTATTTTCGCCGTGGAAGTATCTCTTCCACGTGCTCAGTATTTTCGCCGTGGAAGTATCTCTTCCACGTGCTCATTATTTTCGTCGTGGAAGTATCTCTTCCACGTGCTTCTTATCTTTGTCGTGGAAGTGTCTCTTCCACGTGCTTATTATCTTCGCTGTGGAAGTATCTCTTGCACGTGCTCATTATTTTCGCCGTGGAAGTATCTCTTCCACGTGCTTATTATCTTTGCCGTGGAAGTATTCTTCCACGTGCTTCTTATCTTCGCCGTGGAAGTATCTCTTCCACGTGCTCATTATTTTTGCCTTGGAAGTATCTCTTCCACGTGCTCATTATCTTCGTCGTCGAAGTATCTCTTCCACGTGCTCATTATTTTTGTCGTGGAAGTATCTCTTCCACGTGCTTCTTATCTTCGCCGTGGAAGTGTCTCTTCCACGTGCTTATTATCTTCGTTGTGGAAATATCTCTTCCACGTGCTCATTATTTTCGCCGTGGAAGTATCTCTTCCACGTGCTTATTATCTTTTCCGTGGAAGTATTCTTCCACGTGCTTCTTATCTTCGCCGTGGAAGTATCTCTTCCACGTGCTCATTATTTTTGCCTTGGAAGTATCTCGTCCACGTGCTCATTATCTTCGTCGTGGAAGTATCTCTTCCACGTGCTCATTATTTTCGTCGTAAAAGTATCTCTTCCACGTGCTCATTATTTTCGCCGTGGAAGTATCTCTTCCACGTGCTCATTATTTTCGTCGTGGAAGAATCTCTTCCACGTGCTTCTTATTTTCGCCGTGGAAGTATCTCTTCCACGTGCTTATTATCTTTGTCGTGGAAGTATTCTTCCACGTGCTTCTTATCTTCGCCATGGAAGTATCTCTTCCACGTGCTCATTATTTTCGACGTGGAAGTATCTCTTCCACGTGCTCATTATCTTCGTCGTGGAAGTATCTCTACCACGTGCTCATTATTTTCGCCATGGAAGTATCTCTTTCACGTGCTTCTTATTTTCTCCGTGGAAGTATCTCTTCAACGTGCTCATTATTTTCGCCGTGGAAGTATCTCTTCCACGTGCTCATTATTTTCGCCGTGGAAGAATCTCTTCCACGTGCTTCTTATTTTCGCCGTGGAAGTATCTCTTCCACGTGCTTATTATCTTTGCCGTGGAAATATTCTTCCACGTGCTTCTTATCTTCGCCGTGGAAGTATCTCTTCCACGTTTTCATTATTTTCGCCATGGAAGTATCTCTTCCACGTGCTCATTATCTTCACCCTGGAAGTATCTCTTCCACATGCTCTTTATTTTCTCCGTGGAAGTATCTCTTCCACGTGCTCATTATCTTTGTCGTGGAAGTATTCTTCCACGTGCTTCTTATCTTCACCGTGGAAGTATCTCTTCCACGTGCTCATTATTTTCGCCGTTGAAGTATCTCTTCCACGTGCTCATTATTTTAGCCGTGGAAGAATCTCTTCCACGTGCTTCTTATTTTTGCCATGGAAGTATCTCTTCCACGTGCTTATTATCTTTGTCGTGGAAGTATTCTTCCACATGCTTCTTATCTTCACCGTGGAAGTATCTCTTCCACGTGCTCATTATTTTCGCCGTGGAAGTATCTCTTCCACGTGCTCATTATCTTCGTCGTGTAAGTATATCTTCCACGTGCTCATTATTTTCGCCGTGGAAGTATCTCTTCCACGTGCTCAGTATTTTCGCCGTGGAAGTATCTCTTTATTTTCGCCGTGGAAGAATCTCTTCCACGTGCTTCTTATTTTCGCTGTGGAAGTATCTTTTCCACGTGCTTATTATCTTTGCCATGGAAGTATTCTTCCACGTGCTTCTTATATTCGCCGTAGAAGTATCTCTTCCACGTGCTCATTATTTTCGTCGTGGAAGTATCTCTTCCACGTGCTCATTATCTTCGTCGTGGAAGTATCTCTTACACGTGCTCATTATTTTCGCTGTGGAAGAATCTCTTCCACGTGCTTCTTATCTTCGCCGTGTAAGTATCTCTTCCACGTGCTCATTATTTTCACCGTGGAAGAATCTCGTCCACGTGCTTCTTATTTTCGCCGTGGAAGTATCTCTTCCACGTGCTTATTATCTTTGTCGTGGAAGTATTCTTCCACGTGCTTCTTATCTTCGCCGTGGAAGTATCTCTTCCACGTGCTCATTATTTTCGCCGTGGAAGTATATCTTCCACGTGCTCATTATTTTCGCCGTGGAAGTATCTCTTCCACGTGCTCATTATTTTCGCCGTGGAAGAATCTCTTCCACGTGCTTCTTATCTTCGCCGTGGAAGTGTCTCTTCCACGTGCTTATTATCTTCGCCGTGGAAGTATCTCTTCCACGTGCTCATTATTTCGTCGTGGAAGTGTCTCTTCCACGTGCTTCTTATTTTCGCCGTGGAAGTATCTCTTCCACGTGCTCATTATTTCGCCGTGGAAGTATCTCTTCCACGTGCTTCTTATTTCCGCAGTGGAAGTATCTCTTCCACGTGCTCAATATCTTCGTCGTGGAAGTATCTCTTCCACCTGCTCATTATTTTCGCCGTGGAAGTATGTCTTCCACGTGCTCATTATTTTCGCCGTGGAAGTATCTCTTTTACGTGTTCATTATTTTCGCCGTGGAAGTATCTCTTCCACGTGCTCATTATTTTCGCCGTGGAAGTATCTCATCCACGTGCTTCTTATTTTCGCCGTGGAAGTATCTCTTCAACGTGCTCATTATTTTCGCCGTGGAAGTATCTCTTCCACGTGCTCATTATTTTCGTCGTGGGAGTATCTCTTCCAGGTGCTTCTTATCTTCACCGTGGAAGTGTCTCTTCCACGTGCTCATTATCTTCGTCGTGGAAGTATCTCTTCCACGTGCTCATTATTTTCGCCGTGGAAGTATCTCTTCCACGTGCTCATTATTTTTGCCGTGGAAGTATCTCTTCCACGTGCTTCTTATCTTCGCCGTGGAAGTGTCTCTTCCACGTGCTTGTTATCTTCGCCGTGGAAGTATCTCTTCCACGTGCTCATTATTTTCGCCGTGGAAGTATCTCTTCCACGTGCTTATTATCTTTCCGTGGAAGTATTCTTCCACGTGCTTCTTATCTTCGCCGTGGAAGTATCTCTTCCACGTGCTCATTATTTTTGCAGTGGAAGTATCTCTTCCACGTGCTCATTATCTTCGTCATGGAAGTATCTCTTCCACGTGCTCATTATTTTCGTCGTGGAAGTATCTCTTCCACGTGCTCATTATTTTCGCCGTGGAAGTATCTCTTCCACGTGCTTCTTATCTTCGTTGTGGAAGTACCTCTTCCACGTGCTCATTATTTTCGCGGTGGAAGTATCTCTTCCACGTGCTCATTATCTTCGTCGTGGAAGTATCTCTTCCACGTGCTCATTATTTTCGTCGTGGAAGTATCTCTTCCACGTGCTCAATATTTTCGACGTGGAAGTATCTCTTCCACGTGCTCATTATTTTCGCCTTCAAAGAATCTCTTCCACGTGCTTCTTATTTTCGCCGTGGAAGTGTCTCTTCCACGTGCTTATTATCTTCGCCGTGGAAGTATCTCCTCCACGTGTTCATTATTTTCGCCTTGGAAGTATCTCTATCACGTGCTTCTTATTTTCGCCGTGGAAGTATCTCTTCCACGTGCTCATTATCTTCTCCGTGGAAGTATCTCTTCCACGTGCTCATTATTTTCGCCGTGGAAGTATCTCTTACACGTGCTCATTATTTTCGCTGTGGAAGAATCTCTTCCACGTGCTTCTTATCTTCGCCGTGTAAGTATCTCTTCCACGTGCTCATTATTTTCACCGTGGAAGAATCTCTTCCACGTGCTTCTTATTTTCGCCGTAGAAGTATCTCTTCCACGTGCTTATTATCTTTGTCGTGGAAGTATTCTTCCACGTGCTTCTTATCTTCGCCGTGGAAGTATCTCTTCCACGTGCTCATTATTTTCGCCGTGGAAGTATATCTTCCACGTGCTCATTATTTTCTCCGTGGAAGTATCTCTTCCACGTGCTCATTATTTTCGCCGTGGGAATCTCTTCCACGTGCTTCTTATCTTCGCCGTGGAAGTGTCTCTTCCACGTGCTTATTATCTTCGCCGTGGAAGTATCTCTTCCACGTGCTCATTATTTTCGCCGTGGAAGTGTCTCTTCCACGTGCTTCTTATTTTCGCCGTGGAAGTATCTCTTCCACGTGCTCATTATTTCGCCGTGGAAGTATCTCTTCCACGTGCTTCTTATTTTCGCCGTGGAAGTATCTCTTCCACGTGCTCATTATCTTCGTCGTGGAAGTATCTCTTCCACCTGCTCATTATTTTCGCCGTGGAAGTATGTCTTCCACGTGCTCATTATTTTCGCCGTGGAAGTATCTCTTCCACGTGCTCATTATTTTCGCCGTGGAAGTATCTCTTCCACGTGCTCATTATTTTCGCCGTGGAAGTATCTCATCCACGTGCTTCTTATTTTCGCCGTGGAAGTATCTCTTCAACGTGCTCATTATTTTCGCCGTGGAAGTATCTCTTCCACGTGCTCATTATTTTCGTCGTGGGAGTATCTCTTCCAGGTGCTTCTTATCTTCACCGTGGAAGTGTCTCTTCCACGTGCTCATTATCTTCTTCGTGGAAGTATCTCTTCCACGTGCTCATTATTTTCGCCGTGGAAGTATCTCTTCCACGTGCTCATTATTTTCGCCGTGGAAGTATCTCTTCCACGTGCTTCTTATCTTCGTCGTGGAAGTGTCTCTTCCACGTGCTTATTATCTTCGCCGTGGAAGTATCTCTTCCACGTGCTCATTATTTTCGCCGTGGAAGTATCTCTTCCACGTGCTTATTATCTTTCCGTGGAAGTATTCTTCCACGTGCTTCTTATCTTCGCCGTGGAAGTATCTCTTCCACGTGCTCATTATTTTTGCCGTGGAAGTATCTCTTCAACGTGCTCATTATCTTCGTCGTGGGAGTATCTCTTCCACGTGCTCATTATTTTCGTCGTGGAAGTATCTCTTCCACGTGCTCATTATTTTCGCCGTGGAAGTATCTCTTCCACGTGCTTCTTATCTTCGTCGTGGAAGTATCTCTTCCACGTGCTCATTATTTTCGCGGTAGAAGTATCTCTTCCACGTGCTCATTATCTTCGTCGTGGAAGTATCTCTTCCACGTGCTCATTATTTTTGTCGTGGAAGTATCTCTTCCACGTGCTCATTATTTTCGACGTGGAAGTATCTCTTCCACGTGCTCATTATTTTCGCCTTCAAAGAATCTCTTCCACGTGCTTCTTATTTTCGCCGTGGAAGTGCCTCTTCCACGTGCTTATTATCTTCGCCGTGGAAGTATCTCCTCCACGTATTCATTATTTTCGCCTTGGAAGTATCTCTTCCACGTGCTTCTTATTTTCGTCGTGGAAGTATCTCTTCCACGTGCTCATTATCTTTGCCGTGGAAGTATCTCTTCCACGTGCTTATTATTTTCGCCGTGGAAGTATCTCTTCCACGTGCTCATTATTTTCGCCGTGGAAGTATCTCTTCCACGTGCTCATTATTTTCGTCGTGGAAGAATCTCTTCCACGTGCTTCTTATCTTCGCCGGGGAAGTGTCTCTTCCACGTACTTATTATCTTCGCCGTGGAAGTATCTCTTCCACGTGCTCATTATTTCGCCGTGGAAGTATCTCTTCCATGTGCTACTTATTTTCGCCGTGGAAGTATCTCTTCCACGTGCTCATTATCTTCGTCGTGGAAGTATCTCTTCCACCTGCTCATTATTTTCGCCGTGGAAGTATGTCTTCCACGTGCTCATTATTTTCGCCGTGGAAGTATCTCTTCCACGTGCTCATTATTTTCGCCGTGGAAGTATCTCTTCCACGTGCTCATTATTTTCGCCGTGGAAGTATCTCATCCACGTGCTTCTTATTTTCGCCGTGGAAGTATCTCTTCAACGTGCTCATTATTTTCGCCATGGAAGTATCTCTTCCACGTGCTCATTATTTTCGTCGTGGGAGCATCTCTTCCAGGTGCTTCTTATCTTCACCGTGGAAGTGTCTCTTCCACGTGCTCATTATCTTCGTCGTGGAAGTATCTCTTCCACGTGCTCATTATTTTCGCCGTGGAAGTATCTCTTCCACGTGCTCATTATTTTCGCCGTGGAAGTATCTCTTCCACGTGCTTCTTATCTTCGCCGTGGAAGTGTCTCTTCCACGTGCTTATTATCTTCGCCGTGGAAGTATCTCTTCCACGTGCTCATTATTTTCGCCGTGGAAGTATCTCTTCCACGTGCTTATTATCTTTCCGTGGAAGTATTCTTCCACGTGCTTCTTATCTTCGCCGTGGAAGTATCTCTTCCACGTGCTCATTATTTTTACCGTGGAAGTATCTCTTCCACGTGCTCATTATCTTCGTCATGGAAGTATCTCTTCCACGTGCTCATTATTTTCGTCGTGGAAGTATCTCTTCCACGTGCTCATTATTTTCGCCGTGGAAGTATCTCTTCCACGTGCTTCTTATCTTCGTCGTGGAAGTATCTCTTCCACGTGCTCATTATTTTCGCGGTGGAAGTATCTCTTCCACGTGCTCATTATCTTCGTCGTGGAAGTATCTCTTCCACGTGCTCATTATTTTCGTCGTGGAAGTATCTCTTCCACGTGCTCATTATTTTCGACGTGGAAGTATCTCTTCCACGTGCTCATTATTTTCGCCTTCAAAGAATCTCTTCCACGTGCTTCTTATTTTCGCCATGGAAGTGTCTCTTCCACGTGCTTATTATCTTCGCCGTGGAAGTATCTCCTCCACGTGTTCATTATTTTCGCCTTGGAAGTATCTCTTCCACGTGCTTCTTATTTTCGCTGTGGAAGTATCTCTTCCACGTGCTCATTATCTTCGCCGTGGAAGTATCTCTTCCACGTGCTCATTATTTTCGCCGTGGAAGTATCTCTTACACGTGCTCATTATTTTCGCTGTGGAAGAATCTCTTCCACGTGCTTCTTATCTTCGCCGTGTAAGTATCTCTTCCACGTGCTCATTATTTTCACCGTGGAAGAATCTCTTCCACGTGCTTCTTATTTTCGCCGTGGAAGTATCTCTTCCACGTGCTTATTATCTTTGTCGTGGAAGTATTCTTCCACGTGCTTCTTATCTTCGCCGTGGAAGTATCTCTTCCACGTGCTCATTATTTTCGCCGTGGAAGTATATCTTCCACGTGCTCATTATTTTCGCCGTGGAAGTATCTCTTCCACGTGCTCATTATTTTCGCCGTGGAAGAATCTCTTCCACGTGCTTCTTATCTTCGCCGTGGAAGTGTCTCTTCCACGTGCTTATTATCTTCGCCGTGGAAGTATCTCTTCCACGTGCTCATTATTTTCGCCGTGGAAGTGTCTCTTCCACGTGCTTCTTATTTTCGCCGTGGAAGTATCTCTTCCACGTGCTCACTATTTCGCCGTGGAAGTATCTCTTCCACGTGCTTCTTATTTTCGCCGTGGAAGTATCTCTTCCACGTGCTCATTATTTTCGCCGTGGAAGTATCTCTTCCACGTGCTCATTATTTTCACCGTGGAAGTATCTCATCCACGTGCTTCTTATTTTCGCCGTGGAAGTATCTCTTCAACGTGCACATTATTTTCGCCGTGGAAGTATCTCTTCCACGTGCTCATTATTTTCGTCGTGGGAGTATCTCTTCCAGGTGCTTCTTATCTTCACCGTGGAAGTGTCTCTTCCACGTGCTCATTATCTTCGTCGTGGAAGTATCTCTTCCACGTGCTCATTATTTTCGCCGTGGAAGTATCTCTTCCACGTGCTCATTATTTTCGCCGTGGAAGTATCTCTTCCACGTGCTTCTTATCTTCGTCGTGGAAGTGTCTCTTCCACGTGCTTATTATCTTCGCCGTGGAAGTATCTCTTCCACGTGCTCATTATTTTCGCCGTGGAAGTATCTCTTCCACGTGCTTATTATCTTTCCGTGGAAGTATTCTTCCACGTGCTTCTTATCTTCGCCGTGGAAGTATCTCTTCCACGTGCTCATTATTTTTGCCGTGGAAGTATCTCTTCAACGTGCTCATTATCTTCGTCGTGGGAGTATCTCTTCCACGTGCTCATTATTTTCGTCGTGGAAGTATCTCTTCCACGTGCTCATTATTTTCGCCGTGGAAGTATCTCTTCCACGTGCTTCTTATCTTCGTCGTGGAAGTATCTCTTCCACGTGCTCATTATTTTCGCGGTAGAAGTATCTCTTCCACGTGCTCATTATCTTCGTCGTGGAAGTATCTCTTCCACGTGCTCATTATTTTTGTCGTGGAAGTATCTCTTCCACGTGCTCATTATTTTCGATGTGGAAGTATCTCTTCCACGTGCTCATTATTTTCGCCTTCAAAGAATCTCTTCCACGTGCTTCTTATTTTCGCCGTGGAAGTGCCTCTTCCACGTGCTTATTATCTTCGCCGTGGAAGTATCTCCTCCACGTATTCATTATTTTCGCCTTGGAAGTATCTCTTCCACGTGCTTCTTATTTTCGTCGTGGAAGTATCTCTTCCACGTGCTCATTATCTTTGCCGTGGAAGTATCTCTTCCACGTGCTCATTATTTTCGCCGTGGAAGTATCTCTTCCACGTGCTCATTATTTTCACCGTGGAAGTATCTCTTCCACGTGCTCATTATTTTCGCCGTGGAAGAATCTCTTCCACGTGCTTCTTATCTTCGCCGTGGAAGTGTCTCTTCCACGTACTTATTATCTTCGCCGTGGAAGTATCTCTTCCACGTGCTCATTATTTCGCCGTGGAAGTATCTCTTCCACGTGCTTCTTATTTTCGCCGTGGAAGTATCTCTTCCACGTGCTCATTATCTTCGTCGTGGAAGTATCTCTTCCACCTGCTCATTATTTTCGCCGTGGAAGTATGTCTTCCACGTGCTCATTATTTTCGCCGTGGAAGTATCTCTTCCACGTGCTCATTATTTTCGCCGTGGAAGTATCTCTTCCACGTGCTCATTATTTTCGCCGTGGAAGTATCTCATCCACGTGCTTCTTATTTTCGCCGTGGAAGTATCTCTTCAACGTGCTCATTATTTTCGCCATGGAAGTATCTCTTCCACGTGCTCATTATTTTCGTCGTGAGAGCATCTCTTCCAGGTGCTTCTTATCTTCACCGTGGAAGTGTCTCTTCCACGTGCTCATTATCTTCGTCGTGGAAGTATCTCTTCCACGTGCTCATTATTTTCGCCGTGGAAGTATCTCTTCCACGTGCTGATTATTTTCGCCGTGGAAGTATCTCTTCCACGTGCTTCTTATCTTCGCCGTGGAAGTGTCTCTTCCACGTGCTTATTATCTTCGCCGTGGAAGTATCTCTTCCACATGCTCATTATTTTCGCCGTGGAAGTATCTCTTCCACGTGCTTATTATCTTTCCGTGGAAGTATTCTTCCACGTGCTTCTTATCTTCGCCGTGGAAGTATCTCTTCCACGTGCTCATTATTTTTGCCGTGGAAGTATCTCTTCCACGTGCTCATTATCTTCGTCATGGAAGTATCTCTTCCACGTGCTCATTATTTTCGTCGTGGAAGTATCTCTTCCACGTGCTCATTATTTTCGCCGTGGAAGTATCTCTTCCACGTGCTTCTTATCTTCGTCGTGGAAGTATCTCTTCCACGTGCTCATTATTTTCGCGGTGGAAGTATCTCTTCCACGTGCTCATTATCTTCGTCGTGGAAGTATCTCTTCCACGTGCTCATTATTTTCGTCGTGGAAATATCTCTTCCACGTGCTCATTATTTTCGACGTGGAAGTATCTCTTCCACGTGCTCATTATTTTCGCCTTCAAAGAATCTCTTCCACGTGCTTCTTATTTTCGCCGTGGAAGTGTCTCTTCCACGTGCTTATTATCTTCGCCGTGGAAGTATCTCCTCCACGTGTTCATTATTTTCGCCTTGGAAGTATCTCTTCCACGTGCTTCTTATTTTCGCCGTGGAAGTATCTCTTCCACGTGCTCATTATCTTCGCCGTGGAAGTATCTCTTCCACGTGCTCATTATTTTCGCCGTGGAAGTATCTCTTACACGTGCTCATTATTTTCGCTGTGGAAGAATCTCTTCCACGTGCTTCTTATCGTCGCCGTGTAAGTATCTCTTCCACGTGCTCATTATTTTCACCGTGGAAGAATCTCTTCCACGTGCTTCTTATTTTCGCCGTGGAAGTATCTCTTCCACGTGCTTATTATCTTTGTCGTGGAAGTATTCTTCCACGTGCTTCTTATCTTCACCGTGGAAGTATCTCTTCCACGTGCTCATTATTTTCGCCGTGGAAGTATATCTTCCACGTGCTCATTATTTTCGCCGTGGAAGTATCTCTTCCACGTGCTCATTATTTTCGCCGTGGAAGAATCTCTTCCACGTGCTTCTTATCTTCGCCGTGGAAGTGTCTCTTCCACGTGCTTATTATCTTCGCCGTGGAAGTATCTCTTCCACGTGCTCATTATTTTCGCCGTGGAAGTGTCTCTTCCACGTGCTTCTTATTTTCGCCGTGGAAGTATCTCTTCCACGTGCTCACTATTTCGCCGTGGAAGTATCTCTTCCACGTGCTTCTTATTTTCGTCGTGGAAGTATCTCTTCCACGTGCTCATTATTTTCGCCGTGGAAGTATCTCTTCCACGTGCTCATTATTTTCACCGTGGAAGTATCTCATCCACGTGCTTCTTATTTTCGCCGTGGAAGTATCTCTTCAACGTGCTCATTATTTTCGCCGTGGAAGTATCTCTTCCACGTGCTCATTATTTTCGTCGTGGGAGTATCTCTTCCAGGTGCTTCTTATCTTCACCGTGGAAGTGTCTCTTCCACGTGCTCATTATCTTCGTCGTGGAAGTATCTCTTCCACGTGCTTATTATTTTCGCCGTGGAAGTATCTCTTCCACGTGCTCATTATTTTCGCCGTGGAAGTATCTCTTCCACGTGCTTCTTATCTTCGCCGTGGAAGTGTCTCTTCCACGTGCTTATTATCTTCGTCGTGGAAGTATCTCTTCCACGTGCTCATTATTTTCGCCGTGGAAGTATCTCTTCCACGTGCTTATTATCTTTCCGTAGAAGTATTCTTCCACGTGCTTCTTATCTTCGCCGTGGAAGTATCTCTTCCACGTGCTCATTATCTTCGTCTTGGAAATATCTCTTCCACGTGCTCATTATTTTCGTCGTGGAAGTATCTCTTCCACGTGCTCATTATTTTCGCCGTGGAAGCATCTCTTCCACGTGCTTCTTATCTTCGTCGTGGAAGTATCTCTTCCACGTGCTCATTATTTTCGCGGTGGAAGTATCTCTTCCACGTGCTCATTATCTTCGTCGTGGAAGTATCTCTTCCACGTGCTCATTATTTTTGTCGTGGAAGTATCTCTTCCACGTGCTCATTATTTTCGACGTGGAAGTATCTCTTCCACGTGCTCATTATTTTCGCCTTCAAAGAATCTCTTCCACGTGCTTCTTATTTTCGCCGTGGAAGTGTCTCTTCCACGTGCTTATTATCTTCGCCGTGGAAGTATCTCCTCCACGTGTTCATTATTTTCGCCTTGGAAGTATCTCTTCCACGTGCTTCTTATTTTCGCCGTGGAAGTATCTCTTCCACGTGCTCATTATCTTCGCCGTGGAAGTATCTCTTCCACGTGCTCATTATTTTCGCCGTGGAAGTATCTCTTCCACGTGCTCATTATTTTCGCCGTGGAAGTATCTCTTCCACGTGCTCATTATTTTCGCCGTGGAAGAATCTCTTCCACGTGCTTCTTATCTTCGCCGTGGAAGTGTCTCTTCCACGTGCTTATTATCTTCGCCGTGGAAGTATCTCTTCCACGTGCTCATTATTTTTGCCGTGGAAGTGTCTCTTCCACGTGCTTCTTATTTTCGCCGTGGAAGTATCTCTTCCACGTGCTCATTATTTCGCCGTGGAAGTATCTCTTCCACGTGCTTCTTATTTTCGCCGTGGAAGTATCTCTTCCACGTGCTCATTATCTTCGTCGTGGAAGTATCTCTTCCACCTGCTCATTATTTCCGCCGTGGAAGTATGTCTTCCACGTGCTCATTATTTTCGCCGTGGAAGTATCTCTTTCACGTGCTCATTATTTTCGCCGTGGAAGTAACTCTTCCACGTGCTCATTATTTTCGCCGTGGAAGTATCTCATCCACGTGCTTCTTATTTTCGCCGTGGAAGTATCTCTTCAACGTGCTCATTATTTTCGCCGTGGAAGTATCTCTTCCACGTGCTCATTATTTTCGTCGTGGGAGTATCTCTTCCAGGTGCTTCTTATCTTCACCGTGGAAGTGTCTCTTCCACGTGCTCATTATCTTCGTCGTGGAAGTATCTCTTCCACGTGCTCATTATTTTCGCCGTGGAAGTATCTCTTCCACGTGCTCATTATTTTCGCCGTGGAAGTATCTCTTCCACGTGCTTCTTATCTTCGCCGTGGAAGTGTCTCTTCCACGTGCTTATTATCTTCGCTGTGGAAGTATCTCTTCCATGTGCTCATTATTTTCTCCGTGGAAGTATCTCTTCCACGTGCTTATTATCTTTCCGTGGAAGTATTCTTCCACGTGCTTCTTATCTTCGCCGTGGAAGTATCTCTTCCACGTGCTCATTATTTTTGCCGAGGAAGTATCTCTTCCACGTGCTCATTATCTTCGTCATGGAAGTATCTCTTCCACGTGCTCATTATTTTCGTCGTGGAAGTATCTCTTCCACGTGCTCATTATTTTCGCCGTAGAAGTATCTCTTCCACGTGCTTCTTATCTTCGTCGTGGAAGTATCTCTTCCACGTGCTCATTATTTTCGCGGTGGAAGTATCTCTTCCACGTGCTCATTATCTTCGGCGTGGAAGTATCTCTTCCACGTGCTCATTATTTTCGTCGTGGAAGTATCTCTTCCACGTGCTCATTATTTTCGACGTGGAAGTATCTCTTCCACGTGCTCATTATTTTCGCCTTCGAAGAATCTCTTCCACGTGCTTCTTATTTTCGCCATGGAAGTGTCTCTTCCACGTGCTTATTATCTTCGTCGTGGAAGTATCTCCTCCACGTGTTCATTATTTTCTCCTTGGAAGTATTTCTTCCACGTGCTTCTTATTTTCGTCGTGGAAGTATCTCTTCCACGTGCTCATTATCTTCGTCGTGGAAGTATCTCTTCCACGTGCTCATTATTTTCGCCGTGGAAGTATCTCTTCCACGTGCTCATTATTTTCGCCGTGGAAGTATCTCTTCCACGTGCTCATTATTTTCGCCGTGGAAGTATCTCTTCCACGTGCTCATTATTTTCGCCGTTGAAGAATCTCTTCCACGTGCTTCTTATTTTCGCTGTGGAAGTGTCTCTTCCACATGCTTATTATCTTCGCCGTGGAAGTATCTCTTCCACGTGCTCATTATTTTCGCCGTGGAAGTATTCTTCCACGCTGCATCATTATCTTTTGTCGTGGTAGTACGTCTTCCACTGGCTCATTCTGCTACATAAGTACGTCTTCTGTTGGTTCATATCTTTGTTACAGAAGTACGTCTTCCTCGATGAATTACTTGGCCCGGCTAAGAGTGAATTTCCAAAATTTATATCGTTTACACTTAATTAGACGGAGCCTGATCAATTACGTTTAATCCAGGAAAAAACGTGACAAATTTTGGAAGTCGTTATCAAATGTCATAGCCATAAGACGGATGTAATATCCGCATAAACATGCCACAGAAGTACGTCTTTTGTTGGCCTTAAGACGAATGTAATATTCGCACTATGCTACATCATAAGTGGTACAAGAAGTACGCCTTTAATATACTCACGATGCAGCGTACGGGTTCCACCTCCACCTTCACAAAACCTTCTTGCCATCCCCACATTAGAGATGAAAAAGAATTAAACCTTGCCAAATGCTAGTGTTACCCCGGCTATATAACATGTTTTCTTCTTACGGGGTCCTTACCATCTGAACACGGGAAACCGAGCATTCGAGCACAACCACCCGTCTTACGTATACGTGTTTTCCCATTTCTGATGACGTGGATATGCTTACAGGTAGCGGATATGGTGTAAAGTCTAGTAACCTCGGGGACAACCTCGCATACTAGACTGGGGGGACATGATGACGTATAGTGGCTATGCTCACTATCCGTAACCCCAAACCATCATCTTTTCGCTAAAAGTAGCCCATTACGAGTGGAGCCATATGTAACGGACAACCTGCGAGGATATCCTAGCAGCAAGCCACACGCGGTTGTTTAGTGAGCATGATACACGAATGAGTCTAGCATAACATGATCATGGACCATATCATACTAGACCGGGGGACATGTCGACGTACATTCGGTATTCGGCCCGGCCCAACAGGCCCGCGGCCCACACACACCTAACTTATCCTTCAAGAAACCCTAGCACTATATAAACAAGGCTAGGGGTCTCTATCTAGAACAGGTAATCTCTCTCATCTACACCTCTTATACCACACATCGACCCGATACTAACTTGACCGTCGGAGGTGGACCCCGGGGCTCCGGCCTCGGGTCCATGTCTAACCGGTTCACCTCTGTTTGCAGCATTACTCAACACCCGGGAAGACGATTAACGGCCCAGGAGAGTCGTCGAACCGGCCCAGCCAAACTATGCTCCAACAGACAAGGTTGAGAGAGTTATTTTGTGGTTATGAAAGAGTAATGAGATTATGTGAAGAGATATATGATTACATGACCCCAAGGGTCTTATTTATAGGCAAAGTTAAGGCCTAGACTTCAATGATTGGCTTGGAGCCAAAGACAAATGCTTGGAGCCAAAGGAAGTCTAGAATCTTCTTGTATGTTCTCCCTTGAGCTTGCATGAATGTAGACACAAATTCTGCCAACACAAATATGGGTGGCAACTTAAATCCTGCTGGTGGCAAGTCGGCTGAGTTTTGCTGGTCGCGACTTTGATTCTGTTGGTGGCAACTTCATGCTGAGTGACTTGTATACTCCTTGGAAATACTTGTTCTTGCACCCGAAATTGATCTTTAAAGGCTTGTAACTTGTACATGGGTCTTGAACTTGACTAGGATTCTTCGTACTCGTACTAATCTCCATGTTTGCCTTGTTTGATACTCTATTCCGGCAATTGGCTACATAAAGACTTGCAAACACAATTGGGCATAAATATGCACAAAAGTATTATAGATATGACCAATATACATGTACAAAAGTATGGATAACGCTCCTAAAAACATGTTGGATGTGGGCGTTAAAAAATCCCCTCACACTTAAGTTTTGCTTGCCCTCAAGCAAGAAGAAAAGAATATTAAATCCAAAGGTACATGTATTTTATAAAAATTCGATGCAAGTCTACCAAGTACAAGTATAGGATAGAACTCATCGACTTAAGTTTTTAAGGTTGAAAAATTGAGATATAAAGTCAATACCCATAAAAATCTAGAAAGTCTTTTATTTCTAACTACACTAATAACATATGAATTGAAGCAACATGTATCACGACTTAGCACATTGGCTAATCGATACCTTTTATTTCTTCTTCTTCCTTCAACTTCATAACATTATAGGTCATTGGCTATTTATTTGTCTTTTTGACTTTTTCTTTCTTTTTCTCTTTTTTTTTCTTTCTTGACTAAAACTCCTAGCCATGGATCAATATACTTACAAAGTTCATGTTGTATTGATAAACATGGAACTTGCAACTTTCTCCTAAATTTTTTTTCTCTTCTATTATTATATGAGACTTTGACTTGGGTAAGTTTGACACAAAAATATATCTTAAATTTTCAAAAATTACCGATTGGATAATTTCTTAATTATTTATATACATTTGCTTGAAACTTTTTATTTACGAGGGCAAAACAGAACAAAATTTTAAAATAGCCCAAAAATATGGCAATTAAGCATCTTTTTTCTCGATTTCCCTACAACCCCCTCACACTTAAGTTTAGAATTGTC
Source organism: Glebionis coronaria (assembly GCA_025667525.1). Lineage (NCBI taxonomy): Eukaryota > Viridiplantae > Streptophyta > Magnoliopsida > Asterales > Asteraceae > Glebionis > Glebionis coronaria. Next base: position 535,059,429 of record CM046879.1, read on the forward strand.
CTCAATGTGATGAAACTGAACAAAAGTTAAGGAATAAGTGAAAAACCAGAATCACGGGCATATCATGTATCATACAAGAGTCTTGTCTTCGCCTTCAACTTGCGGTGCCTACAAAAAAGATAAAACACACAAAAATACGAAAACACTATATTTTTGGTTGTATAGGTTTTTATAAAAGCGACACATGCTACACCCCCTCACACTTAAGCAAAACATTGGTTAAAAATTGTGGGGTGTAAGCATGAATTTATTTTAAAAAAGGAAAATCACACATAAATTTTTTAAAAAAAAACACACGGGTTACCTCCCGAGAAGCGCTTATTTTATTATTGAGTCATCAGCTTGACTCGTACTTCTTTTTAGTTTTCTTTTTTTATCGAGCGGAAAATGTTCACTCCACTCATCATGGTATAGTTTAACACGGTGTCCATTAATAATGAAGCTTCCTCCATTCTTGTCAAACAATTCAACATAACCGGACGGGTATCCATGTTTTACTATAAATTGACCGTACCACTTTTGTTTAAGCTTTGGAGCTTTGAATTTGTATCGCATATTAAACAAGAGAACTTTGTCTCCCTTCTTGAATTATTTTTGGATTCGAAGTTTCTTGTCATGATAAGATTTGGTACGTGCTTTGTATAATTTGGAATTCTCATAAGCTTGGAGTCTTAATTCATCGAGTTCATGCAATTGCAAGAATCGGTTTTCTCCAGTGATTTTGAGATCGGTATTACAGCTTCTCAATGCCCAATAAGCACGGTGCTCAATTTCAAAGGGCAAGTGACATGTTTTACCATACAATAAACGATAAGGTGTTGTGCCAATTGGTGTCTTATAAGCTGTTCGGAATGCCCACAGAGCGTCGTCAAATTTCCTTGACCAAATGGAAGGATTGTCCTTAACCGTTTTTTCTAGTATTCGTTTTAAGGCTCTGTTGGTATTCTCAACTTGTCCACTCGTTTGTGGATTATATGCGGTGGCAAAGCGACGGGTGACTCCATAACGCTTTAAGATTTTCTCCATTTATTTGTTACAAAAATGGGATCCTCGATCGCTAATTAAAGCTTTCGGCATTCCATAACGAGAGAAAAGTTTTTCAGAAAATTGATTACGGCTCGTGAATCGTTCGTGGGTAAAGCTTCGGCTTTGGCCCATTTGGACACGTAATCAATAGCGACTAAGATATATTCGAACTTATGGGATTTGGGAAAGGGTCCCATGAAATCAATTCCCCATACGTCAAATATTTCACTAACTTGGATGTTGTTTTGAGGCATCTCATCTCATCTCTTCGTGAGAGGCTACCAGTATGTTGGCAAGCATCACAATTTTCGACTAGAGTATAGGCCTCTTTAAAAATTGTTGGCCAATAGAAACCAGCATCAAACACTTTTTTCGCAGTGGTGGAAGGACCATAATGTCCCCAGTAGGGCCATGATGACATTCATCAAGGATGTAGGTCTACGATTTCTTAGGATTTAGCAAGTTATGATTAATCTATTGAGATGGATGGAAAATGGAAGAACTAGAGAGAGAAAGAAGAGAGAGAAAGGAGAGAAAGAGAAGAATGGTCGATTAAGTGAATGTGTGAGAAATAACAAAGTGACCAACCCCTCCTAACATGCTAGGAGGGGGTATATATAGCCCACCCTACATGTGGGCTATATGGACTATATGTATACTTAATGGATCACGAGCCCAATACTTGAATCTATTATTGGAGTGACCGATCCTTTCTAAATACGTAAAAACATATTTCCAACAATCTCCCCCAAAGGGAGGTCACTCCAAGTTACAATGTCCTAAATAGTCTATAGCTCGTGATCTATGATAATAATTATGTGACCGAGACTTTCCTTGGAAAAACGTATTTCCAACAATCTCCCCCTAAGGGAGGTCACACCATTATACAAAATCTTAAACCTAGCATACTATGCTTGAGTCTTCGATCTTGTTCTTGTGAATATGCTGATGAGATCTTTGACTTTAGTCTTGAGCAAGTTCTCTTGCCTTGACCTTGCGCATTCATCACTTGTGATATTTGCCTCTTCGTGACTTCATGATCCACATACTTATACTTTTATAAATTCTTGAAAACTTCAGAGTTTGATACAGCGGAAGACTTGACTTTTAGATTTTTTTGAATTTGTTGAAGTATTAAGTGCAGAAATCATAAGCATGTGTTGACGACTTCTTCTGGATTAAACACCGCAATGCCACCTTCTTGTTACGCTGCATAAGACAGTTAGCAACAAAACATATACACGGATGAAATGGCCTTCAACTCTTCATTCTAATTCGGTAGCATTTTACCGCCGGTCGGTGAAGACCGTTGGACGATATTAAATATCGTACTTGTGGCAGGTAGTTTCAATTAAGAACCTCCTTGACAAGATTTCGCGGGTAAACTCATTCTCTTTGTTCGACCGTCCAAAGCTGACTACGAACATAAAGAGTGAATCATTTGGATAATAATATCCGCATGATTTGAATCTGTCAATTCATGTTCCTGGAACAAGTGAAATTTAATTAAGAACCGCACCATCTTTGCTTTCCAGTTGTCACGAGCTTGATTCGTATAGAATCTTACAAGTTACCTACCAAGTGCTGTTTGAGGTTAACACTAGAAGGATTTCTACTCATCACTGTGAACACTAAGGTATCACTCTGAGTGTTCTGGCAAGATCACTAAGATATTGCGTAGAGGCCTGGAACGTGTTTAAATTCATTTAAGAATTAAACCACTGTTGCTTTCCAGTTATCACAAGTTTGATTCATAAAGAATCGCACAAGTCACCCACCATGAGCTTTTTGATATTCGCTCAAGAAGGATTTCCATCTTCATTGTAAATACTTTCATATTACTCGGATGTTCAGGCAAGATCATGAAGATTTTGCGTAGGACTCTTAAAATCTTTCTTACTTTTCATAGTGTGTGAAGAAGCAAGGAATTCTGAAAGTGTGTCCTAATGAGATATATGATGATCTCAAATGGCTCTAGACTCGATCGTGCATTTTTTATTTTAGTGATCGGAGGCTGGAGAGGAGTGCCACATTTTCAATACCAATTTATTCGGAGTGAATAAATCAATAGATAATGTGTTGTCTCCGTGTGATTAAAACAAATATTTTTGAGAGATATCTGAGTTAGCTGGGATGGGTTGTGCATTGCATCATTGGGTCCATGATGTCTATCTTCTATATCGAGCATCATTAAAATGATCTCAATAGCATATGAGTTGACCCGGTTTCTGCCTAAGGTTGTAAGGAGGGCTTCTTTCTTTACACCCTTTATCTTTACAATTCTTTTTCATTCTTCAACCCCTTTAATGCTTACCAATACATCATAACTAGCACCTTGTTGTGATTGTTCCAGTGCTAACTTAAGTACTTGGTCGGCATTAAGCTACGTTCACAATCTTTCTCCATCTTTCCTAAGGACTACTATTTCTAGCTATGGAATTTCTTTGGGAAGATTCCTCCGGTTCTAGAAGAATCATTGGACTTTAACCTATCCTTCCATCCTTATGTCACCACAATCTTCATCGTCGTGAAATAAAAGGGTTGTGGGTAAGTATAAATACATTTTGAAGTGCAAATCCATTTTTCTCCCCCTTAACATATGCCACGATATCCGAAAACATTTCGCACATGTCGGGATGAGCTATCACGTTAAGTCAAACCATTTATGATTAATCATTTCCCATATTAAATCACATTTTCTCCCCCATATTAAAAATATTAACCCAATCAATGTTTTTAATATCAATTGATTTAATAAAGTTTTAAGAAAATTTGGGAAGAAAAATGTAAATCCAATTATCTTCATGATTTACACAAGCTCCCCCTCAAATTAATGAGGGTGTACTTGAAACGTAAATTAAATACCTTTTAAACACAAGTGTAAGGTATTTATCACGTGCAAAGATCACATATAATAATGTATTCACAAGATTAGTGATTTATGAGGTTGGACCTGAATGATGGAGAACATCATATGAAAGAAGCACATGGTTCTTGTTCACGAATGTTGGTCGCCTCATCACGTCTGAAGTTATCTCTTGACTCCATGTGTACGATTGATATCGTTGTCTTGACACCAACATGTGAACTTGGCACTTTCGGCGTCAAATATTCTGAATGCTGGACAATTGCTCCCCCTCAATTGTTGACCCGTGTTCTATTGAAAGAGCCGTAGTCGCCGTTTGAGTAGTCGCATCGTCGAGTATGTAGATATCAATTGTAAATTGCTACGGTTGATGGAGAGGATAACTTCATAAAAAACAAGATTTCTCTTGTTTAACAAATAAATGCACTGACACGTACATATATTCATGTTAGATTGTGTTATTCCGTAAACACAATCCCTTACATGGTTATACAGTAAACCATGCCCGAGAAACTTAATTCTCGTTGTTGAGTCAAAGCTTTCCGGTGAAATGCTTGACTTGAGTATGAAAATCGGGTTACTAACTGAAGTAATAGCAAGCCATAATTGAGCATGTTTTAAAAGACATTTGAACTTCTGCTCGAACTTTATTTACAACCCCGTGTCATTATTGAATGACATTTCTAGGTTCGTAAATATTATCGATTCCAGAAGACATGCTCTTTTTATCAAAACATTTTTGAACACACAATTTTGAAAGATTTAGAAAAACCTTTTGAAAAATTCTTGAAAAATTGTGTTCAACGTTTTGGAAATCAATTACTCGAGCTTAAGATGTTGAATATCTTACAAAACAAGCTCAGGTCCGAGAAGTTGTAAACTTCCTGTTGTTAAGGAAAAGTTACCATCGGCGATAAACTTTCCTTTTTACTGAAGAACGATTTCTAAGCTGACATTTACTTAGAAGTCGTGTTCATGAGCTTGAAAAATTTGAATGTTTTAACGGAAAGCTCATGACCGAGAAAGATGAATTTCTCGTTATGAGGAAAAGTTCTCTTATTTAAAAGATACACTTTCCTTTCTGAGCTTAAAACTTGGAATGTTTTAATACAAGCTCATGACCGAGAAAATTTAATTTCCCGTTACGAGGATAAGTTATCTTTAAAGATAAGATTTCCTAAAATTGAAGTCCGAGTTACAGTCTGATATTTAACTGTAAGTCATTATACACGAGTTTAAAACCTTTGAATAGTTTTAACGGAAGCTCGTGTCCGAGAAAATTTAATTTCTCATTTTGAGGATAAGTCATCATCGGGATGAACTTTCCTGTCTTTTGAGAGCGAGTTACATTCTGTTATGTGACTGTAAGTCATTTAGGTAAGCTTAACCATTAATCCCTTGAGACACTTGTTTCTCCGATATCTGCTTCTTCAGTAACCAAACTTTAAGAGTGTCCTTAGTTGAACGGTATACAATGATTGGACCGCTTCGTTCTTTTGGAACGTCAACTTTGGTACCTGCATTCTCATTAGGAATTTGCACGCTTTGACATGGGTTAGCGATATCAATTTTAGAAGCACATGGGGTTTCACAGTTGGCTTTACTTGTGTCAGAGGCGACCTGAGTAGATGATTCACTTGTCTTAGCTAGCAAACGTTTCCGTTTATAGAATACCTTAAGTTCAGGCTTAAGTGATATATCATCCTTTTCAATTTCCTCCCTAGCAGACTTAGTAGAATCAGATATCCTAGTTAAAGGGCACTCGTTTCCTACAAGAGTAAAAATTCTACCAGTGGGGCGCCACATTTTACCAACGGGTTTGATTTTAGCTACCCACTGGGATTTAAGTCTAGCAAGGGAGTTCACCTCATTATGTAATTTTTTGATACAAGAATCATGATTGGCTTTAAAGACACATTTCCTACATGTTTTACAAGTAGCATATTAATGTCCGAGTAAGATCTATAATTCCTAGATGATTGATTGATGCTCCTAGGATGTGACATGCTACGGTTAGAAGTGTTGGGTAAACTAGAAGGCATCTGACTAGGTTTGAAATTCCTATCTCTTACTTGTGTCTTTTGCTTAGCTTCCCTTAGACCAAATGTATGGCGAATGTCATTTGAACTAGTTCGAGACGTGTTCTTTGGACTATGTCTAGGGAAACTAGAGAAATCATGTGATTAGGTCTTGCGAAAGCTGTTTTAGTCACATTGGGCCTAGATGTTGGAGTGATTGTTCTAGAAAGATGAACCATATCAACTTGGGAGGCAAACCACGGTCTCAAGGATTGAGATCGCTCGGATCTAAATGCATTCGGTTGTCGAATGAACTGATTTGTAGGCGGTTTCCCCAAGATTGATGTTTTTTTAAGCTTAGTGTCCACACTAGTTCCTTTAGTTTTCCTTAATTCATTTCTCAAAGCAGCTATAGCAAAAACCTTTTCCTGTACTTGAGCCTTTAATGTCTCATTCTCTTTGAGCAAGTTATCTTAGGATGCCAATTTAGATTCAAGCAACTTAATTTGTTTCAAAAGATTATCCTTTTCAGCTTTAGAATCTAGAACAGTTTGATCCAATTTTCGTTCAAGAACAACGTTTGACTTTTCAAGTTTTTCAAAATATGTTTCCAATGTCTCCTTTTTCTTTGAAAATTCAATTTTGGCATCCTCAAGCTCTTTGGATTGTTGAGCTAAAATCGTTTCAAGCTCTTTAGTCCTAGAATCAGAATTATTTAAAGAAGCAGTCATAAGACACTTATCATGATGTTTAGCATTTTGAACACTTTATCCCCCATTATGACTCACATCGGATGAATCAGAAGTGGTATCTGTGACAAATCTAACATTTTCAGGTAGTGAAATATTTTCTCGTATAATATTTTGAAACTTATTTTGTGTTGGTTGACGAACTCACAATTTACGGATTTAAATTTGGGCTTACGTGCATAATTTGGCGTCTTTTACGACTAAACCGGAAACCTTAGGATTACGTATTTACGTTTTTGAACTCCGTTTTTGATGAGACAATTTTTATTGGATTCGTTTTGTGACGGTGATTCATAATTTATAAAAACGTTTTTCGTAAAACGACCCGAGGGCACGCAAATCGAGAAAACTAGAATCGAGAAATACCCGTAAACTAGTGAGATGGGACAAAACACTTTGCCCCATCCCACTAGCTTATATGGGACGGCAATGTTGACACACCACACATAGGTGGCACAAGTTTTAGCTAGTTTGCACAAGTGTAAGCTTGTGCTTACACTTTAAGCTAACCCTTCCCACTAACTAAACAAAACTAGCTAATGGTTTTCATTCTTACCATTTCATCCATGCAATTCACTCTAAAACTCTCTCTCTACTCCACTCTTTGTGCCGTCCCAAATCAAGCAACAAACACCATCTTTGATCTTTTCTAGCTACAAACCACATGTTTACTAGTCCTATTAAGGTGTTTCCTTGAAGCCTTGATCATTTGGTGGCATATAAACAACTTTGGAGGTGATTTGCTTGTGTCCTAGGGCTGATTTTCCAACATATGTTCTTGATATTTGATGGTCTTGGAGATACTTGTTGTGTTCATCAAGTTCTTGCCTTCCTAAAACAAGAAATCCACTTGGATTGGTAAAGAAGATCATCCTCTACATTTTTCTCTTATTATTTTGTAAAGAAAAAATGTATTTTCTTTCATTTTGTATATGTATATGATGTATATATGATGATAAAAATGTTGTGTGGGGATCAAGTGTTGATAAACATGCTTAAAAATGATGATAACCATAAGAAATGAAGCTAAAATCATGACTAATTAGTTGGCTGTATAAAAACAGTAGATAACTAAATGATGAACTGATAAAAATGCATGGTTTGATCTATTTACAGTAAGTAGGTGATGTTATACACATGTGAGAGTTGGCCATGCAATGGAATCAAAATAATGAGTGAGATATGATCAAAACAAGTTAGGTGGTACAATCTGAATAAGCAGTTTTGTAGGGACTGTTAAGGCAACTTAGACTCAAAATGGGCAGTAGCTATAACTAAGTTATATGTAGCACATATTATGAAGAAGTTGTCATCCAAAAATGAGCTTCTAAGTCATTGTAGAACTCTAGATATGATAAAAATGGTGAATATGAAGTTAAAAATCAGATTTTGGAAATAATGTTTATTATTATTATATAAGCACTCACTTTATAATTTATAAAATGTAAAATATAAACCCACTAACTTATAGAACTTATTTATATAAATGTATAAAAGGTTAATTAAATGGGTAAATTATATAAATGGTGGTAAAAATAATATTTATAAGTAATAAAAACTATAAACTTGATTTTTACGACTTTTTCGGCTATCGCCGTGAAATTAACGTTTTTCATCAAATAAAACTTAGACGACCAAACCCGTCTAATGTAAAGTTTATAAAAGTTATATGCTGATGTATAAGTAACTAAGACAAGTAAAAACCGATAAAACCCGAACTATAAGAATTACGGACATTTACGAGCTAACTAAACCTATTAGACTAATAATTGGACTTAATAAGATAAATACTTGTAAAAAGAATTATTTGGGCTTAACCCAATAGGGCCCAACATGAAAAGTATATATACTGATCATATAGGTATAAAATGGGTAAAAACAAGTTAAAGAACTTATAAAAGAATTAATGGACTTAAAATAGGTAAATCGGTAAAACTAGTGAACTAGTAAGACGTTACCAAGACGTAAACACTAAAATGAGTAAACGAGGATTTATAAACCCACTTGATCATCATCATATGTACAAAAATCATATATATGTATATTGTTATTTTGATAAAAGTCATTGGATCGAGTCTAAGACCGATTATTATTTATATAGGTTTCTGTGACCGAAGCACGCCCGTAGCCGATAATCCGCCTTTCATTAACAACGTGAGTTCATAGCCTCGCACTCTTTTAAATGTTTTATAAAATGATTTATAAACCCGCGAGGGAGATAACATGCTAGATTTTTATAAAAATAGAACACAAGTAGTCCCGATTGTATGCTTAATGATATGGACCCGAATGATGCTATGACCCTATATTCGAGACTAAAAGGATTATTAGTAGTTAGGTTATGTCACTTAAAGTCCCATTAGCATGAATTATGAACTACCGGGTTTTGGTAGACTCTTATGCATTTGATAGTACTATTTGGGGACGATCACCCCAGTTCGCGCCTTGACGGTTGATCCCCGTCGTACCACATTGATTGGTAAGCGAATTTATGTATGAGAAGATTCCATAGCGTGACTTTTGTGACGACACGCTAACTTAGATGGGCAAATTGTTTGTCGGGTTCGCGGCCCGCTATTTTCACAGTAAGGTAACAATGTCATGCGGCTAATAATAATCCTAAAACGTATACCTAATTCAGATACTATAGTCTATACGACATGTATAATCTAAATAAACGATAACGACGCTATTACGATGAATATATTACCTATCATGGTAATATAGAGACTACGGTCTCATGGACGGTTTCAGATGTATGCTTGATTTATATATTGCCTGACTAGCAATATGTGGACTTACTTCCGATATTATACTTGTGTTCTGATTTTAAATGATTGTAAATGATTGTTTTATATAACGGTTTTCATTAAACTCTATGAATTCACTCGGCATTCGCTGATATGATTTTTGCATGTTTTCTATCTCAGGTGCTTGAAGGTAATCCGGATGGAGATCGACTCTGATGGCCCACACTTAATATTAAAAATGTTCATTCGATCTGTGTTTTGTAAACTTAATGACCTGTATAATTTGGGACCTGTTGTACACTTTTAAACCTTTTTATCGAATGAATGTTTGTTAAACCTTGTACAACCATTTTTATGTGTTGTCTATGATTGGAGTTATTGTGCTATCCCGTAACACTCTGAAAGACCCTTCCGCTGTACCGATACGAAAAATGAGAGTGTTACAGTTTGGTACCAGAGCTCTCGTTGTAGAGAACAAAAGATTTTAAAAACCAAGGTTTTGAACAAAACTTTTCTAAATCTTTTGACAATGAACATTTGAGAAAATATTTGAAAAATCTTTTGACTATAACGGTGCCAGAGATCTCCGACGTTACCAACAAGCCTTATTGAGAAGATATATATTTTGATATATATAATTTAATTTATATATATGTATATATCGTGATTTCATTATGTAATTATTTAACTAGTATGTTATCCTAATACGAGATAAATATATATAAATGCAGATTGTCATGGCTGACCCTAATATTCCTGTAGAAAACCATGCTATTCCCGAACCTAATATAGAAGATGATCCTTATTTAGACTTAGTAGATTTTGATATTGATGATGAGGAGGAACCATTTGAGGATCCCGAGCCCGAGTTAGGACTAGGAGATCAGATTGCCCCTCAGGTTGACTTAGTAGAGAATGAGATTGAGAATGTGGGTAATGAGAATGTGGATATTGAGAATGTGGGTAATGAGGACGTGGATATTGAGAATGCTGATATTGAGAACGATGATGAGATTGGGTTAGATGAGATTGACGACGAGGATGTCGAGGAGGACGTAGGTATAGATGTTGAGGTTGATGACGATGAGGAAGCTGAGCTTATTTATCCGTATGATGTACCAGAGGGCGAGCCTTTGCCCCCACTAGTTTGTTTGTCTGATTCTGAGGATGAGTTACCTAGGGATGAAATGTCTGAATCGTCTGAATCTGATTCTGAATCAGAGAAGGATGAGGATGACGATGCACCTGACGGTACTGATGGTACTGATACTCGTAGACGTGAGATAGGAGAGTCGTCTAGTGCTCGAGAGGCTACTCATATTGATGGTCTTGCACCATGGGCCTTGAGACGTGATCTAGATGCTTCCCGTGTTAAGAGTTGTGTGACAGAGGTTGGATTAGGTGTTGTTCAGACTCAGGTTTCTTATTTGGAGTCGAAGGCTAAGATTGGCGAGAAAGAGCGGGAATTGCTTAGTTTGGATTTGAGTGACGTAGAACGTGGTTTGAATGAGGCTTTTAGGAGGTTATCGGTATTGGAAAGTGGTGAGTATGCTGCTATGAAGAGAAAAGTGAATTCTATGGAGATTCAGTTGAGTGTGGCTCGTGCGATGCGTGAGAAAGCCGAAAAGGAGTTGAATATATCTGTGGGATGGAACAGTAGATTTTATGCCGACATGGTTGAAAGAGGAGTAATCCGTAAGCGCCCAGCTGAAGATGTGTCTAGTGATCGTCCGGCGAAGATCCAGAAGACGATGGATGATGGACCATCTGGCGGTTCTCAGTAGACCAGTCTGTATTTAGTAGTGACCTTTATATCTTTTGTGTTTGTAGCTTTGACTAAACCGACTTGTTAGTAGTAGACTTGGCACGAATTTTGAGTGTATATAGTGTTAGAACTTTGATATGGATGTACTAAGACAATACTTTTGTTTCAGATTGAATGAAATATGTATCTTGTCTTGAATTCCATATTGTGCCTTATTTGTATCTTGATTATGAATTCGATCCATATTATATGAATCCTTTGTTGGATGAATGCTTAATACTTTGAAATTGTGAAATTATAGAACTATGCCGCCCAAGAAGGCTGTGACTGAGGATGATGTACGTAGGATTATTACGGAGCAAGTTACCGCATCTATGACTGAATTTATGGCAAACGCTAGAAATGAAGCTGGCGGTAGTGGAGCTGGCGGTAGTGGAGCTGGCGGTAGTGGAGCTGGCGGTAGTGGAGCTGGCGATAGTGGAGCTGGCGGTAGTGGAGCTGGCGGTAGTGGAGCTGGCGATAGTGGAATTGGCGGTACTAATGTGAATATGAATGCTAATAATGTGAATGCTAATGCTGGAGGAAATATAGGAGGACTTGGAATGAATGCACCTGAAGTTGGTGGCTGTACTTATGTGACGTTCATGAAGTGTGAACCTCTACCTTTTAATGGAACTGAAGGTGCTGTAGGATTAAGCCAGTGGATCGAGAAGATTGAATCGGTGTTTAGGATTAGTAAGTGTAAGGAGGAAGATAAGGTGACTTTTGCTATGGCTACTCTTAAAGGTCGTGCGTTGACTTGGTGGAACGGGAGAATTGCTTTCATGGGTCTTGATGCTGCTAATGCTAATCCTTGGGCTGAAATCAAGAAGTGGATGACTTTGGAGTTTTGTCCTCGTAGTGTGATCATTAGGTTAGAACAAGAGTTGATTCATCTGAGAATGAAAGGTGTGGACATTGATAGTTACACGAACCGATTCCATGAGTTGGCCTTGCTATGTCCTCGATTGGTTGAACCCGAAGAGATCCGAATTGAGCAATATGTGAAAGGGTTGACCAGGAATATCCGGGGGGACGTAACATCATCGAAACCACTGACCATTGATGATGATGTTCGAATGGCTTACCAACTCATTGGACAGATAATTCAGGATAAGGAAGATGAAGCCCGTGTAGGTGAGAAAAGAAAGGGAGACGGTGATCGTGTAGATAGAGGTGATAATAGGAACAATTTCAATCACCGTCAGAACAAGAGAAAGGGGAATGCAAATGCTATTACCAACAATGCACCGCGCAACGATGATAGATGTCCTAAGTGTGGCAACAAGAGGCATCCTGGCGACTACTGGAAGTGCCGAAATTGCGGAAAGCTTGGACACAAGGTTGAAAGGTGTAAGAAGGGAACGATTTGCTTCAACTGTAATGAGGAAGGTCATAGGAAATCGGAATGCCCCAAGTTGAAAGCGATTGTACCTGGAAGAAACCCCCAGGGTGGTATCTACCAACTTGGAACAATTGAGGTGAAGAAAGAGGATCCGAATGTCGTTACCGGTACGTTTTTACTCAACAATCATTATGCTGTTGCTTTATTCGATTCGGGTGCCGATAGGAGCTTTGTATCCACTAAATTTAGTGCCCTTATTGATATTGAACCTGTTGAGATAAGTACCAGTTACGAGGTGGAATTGGCTGATGGTAAATTAGTGAAAACTAATAAGCTATTAGAAGGATGCTCTCTAAATCTCTTGAACCATTCCTTTCCGATTGATTTGATGTTGATAGAATTAGGTAGTTTTGATATTATTATTGGTATGGATTGGTTGTCGTTGAATAATGCTACTATTTTATGTGGAGAGAAGAAGGTTAAGATTCCTCTTAGGAATAGGACGTTAGTAATTGATGGTAGTCGAGGTGAATCCCGTTTGAAAATCGTTTCATGTATTAAAGTCCAAAAGTACATCAGGAACGGTTGTGAGTTATTTTTAGCTCAAGTGACCGGGAATGAGTCTAGAGAGAAACGATTGGAAGATGTACCTATTATTTGTGAATTTCCTGAGGTATTTCCTAAAGATTTACCAGGACTTCCACCGATAAGGCAAGTAGAGTTTCGAATCGATTTAATTCCTGGTGCTGCACCGGTGGCACGTGCGCCTTGCCGATTAGCCCCTTCTGAATTAAAGGAGTTATCTGAGCAACTTAAGGAGTTGTCTGATAAAGGTTTTATTCGACCGAGCTCGTCGCCTTGGGGAGCTCCAGTCTTGTTCGTTAAGAAGAAGGATGGATCTTTTCGTATGTGCATTGATTATAGGGAACTGAATAAGTTGACAATTAAGAATCGATATCCTTTACCTAGGATTGATGATTTGTTTGATCAACTGCAAGGATCTAGTGTGTATTCTAAGATAGATTTGCGGTCAGGATATCACCAACTTCGCGTCCGTGAAGAAGATATTCCTATAACTGCATTTAGAACTCGTTATGGACACTATGAATTTCAAGTAATGCCATTTAGGTTAACTAACGCACCTGTGGTTTTCATGGATTTAATGAATCGAGTGTGCAAGCCCTACTTGGATAAATTTGTGATTGTGTTTATTGACGATATTCTAATCTATTCTAAGAATGAAGACGAGCATAGAGAACATTTGAGGATTGTTTTGAATTTGTTGAAGGCTGAAAGGTTGTATGTTAAGTTTTCGAAGTGTGATTTCTGGTTAGATTCTGTGCAATTTCTTGGTCATGTGATTAACAGAGATGGAATTCATGTTGATCCTGCAAAGGTTGAAGCTATTAAGAATTGGTCTGCACTGACAACGCCAACGGAAGTGCGACAGTTCTTAGGATTGGCTGGCTATTATAGGCGATTCATTAAAGAATTTTCTTTGATAGCTAAACCCTTGACTAAGCTTACTCAGAAGAATAAACTTTTCGTTTGGGGAAGTGATGAAGATGGAGCATTTCAGACATTGAAGCAAAAATTATGTAGTGCGCCAATCTTATCATTACCCGACGGAAGTGAAGATTTTGTAGTGTATTGTGATGCATCTCTTAGAGGTTATGGAGCTGTTTTGATGCAGAGAGAGAAGGTGATAGCTTATGCTTCTAGGCAATTAAGGAAGAATGAGGAGAATTATACTACTCATGATCTTGAGTTAGGAGCCGTGGTCTTTGCTCTTAGGTTGTGGAGACATTATCTGTATGGCACCAAGTGTACGGTATTCACCGATCACAAAAGCCTACAGTATATTCTCGACCAGAAGGAATTGAACATGAGGCAACGAAGATGGATAGAGTTGTTAAGTGATTATGATTGTGATATAAAATATCACCCAGGAAAAGCCAATGTTGTTGCTGATGCGTTGAGTAGGAAAGATAGAGAGCCTATCAGGGTGCGTTCTCTAGTCTTGACCGTGCACAATAATTTGCCTGAGCAAATTAGAAATGCGCAAATAGAAGCTTGTAAGAAGGAGAATTTTGTTAATGAAGGGTTCCGAGGAGAAGGAGATCCTTTAGAGGTTAGAGCTGATGGAGTGAAATGCTTAAGAGGTCGTATGTGGATACCTAAGTTTGGAGGATTAAGAGATTTGATTATGTTAGAATCCCATAAATCTAAGTATTCCATTCATCCGGGATCTGATAAGATGTACCATGATTTGAAGAAGTTGTATTGGTGGCCGAATATGAAAGCTGACATAGCTATGTATGTTCTTCAATGCTTGACTTGTGCTAGAGTTAAAGCTGAACATCAAAAGCCATCAGGACTACTTCAACAACCAAAGATTCCTGAATGGAAGTGGGAGCGAATTACGATGGACTTTATCTCCAAGCTTCCTAGAACATCATCTGGAAACAATTCGATTTGGGTTATTGTCGATAGACTGACCAAATCAGCACACTTCATTCCGGTTAAGGAGCAGTTCTCACTGGAGAAGCTGACTCGAATATACCTTGATAATGTTGTATGCAAGCATGGAGTGCCTGTATCGATCATTTCAGATCGAGATCCTAGATTCGCATCGAATTTTTGGAAATCTCTCCAAAGATCTTTGGGAATGAATCTCGACATGAGCACTGCTTATCACCCCCAGACTGATGGGCAGAGTGAAAGGACGATACAAACACTTGAAGATATGTTGAGAGCTTGTGTGTTAGACTTTGGTAAGAATTGGGATGAACATTTGTCGTTAGCAGAGTTTTCATATAACAATAGTTACCATTCTAGTATTAAGGCTGCACCGTTTGAAGCTTTGTATGGTAGGAAGTGTAGATCTCATGTATGTTGGAGTGAAGTTGGGGATACCCAGCTCACGGGACCGGAATTGATCCGGGAGACTACGGAGATGATAGTTCAGATTAAGAAGAGGTTGTTGACTGCCCGTAGTAGACAGAAAAGTTACGCGGATGTGCGGCGGAAGCCAATGGAGTTTGAAGTGGGTGACCGAGTAATGTTGAAAGTATCGCCATGGAAAGGCGTTATCAGATTTGGAAAGCGAGGAAAATTGAATCCCCGTTATATTGGACCCTTTAAGATTTTATCTAGAGTAGGTCCGGTGGCTTACAAAATAGAGTTACCCCCAGAACTTCATGGTGTTCACAACACATTCCATGTATCTAATCTGAAGAAATGTCTAGCAGTGAGTGATGAGAAAATTCCGTTAGGTAAGGTTCGAATAGATGGGAAGTTGCATTTTATCGAAGAGCCCGTAGAAGTTATGGACCGTGAGGTAAAGCAACTGAAACAAAGTCGGATACCTATTGTCAAGATCCGATGGAATTCAAAGCATGGACCGGAGTATACTTGGGAACGAGAGCATGAAATGTGGAAGAAATATCCGCACCTCTTCGATTTCAATAAGAAACGGACATCCAAATGAAATGGATCACGAGGACGTTGATCCCTTTTAGGAGGAAAAGCTGTGACAAATCTAACATTTTCAGGTAGTGAAATATTTTCTCGTATAATATTTTGAAACTTATTTTGTGTTGGTTGACGAACTCACAATTTACGGATTTAAATTTGGGCTTACGTGCATAATTTGGCGTCTTTTACGACTAAACCGGAAACCTTAGGATTACGTATTTACGTTTTTGAACTCCGTTTTTGATGAGACAATTTTTATTGGATTCGTTTTGTGACGGTGATTCATAATTTATAAAAACGTTTTTCGTAAAACGACCCGAGGGCACGCAAATCGAGAAAACTAGAATCGAGAAATACCCGTAAACTAGTGAGATGGGACAAAACACTTTGCCCCATCCCACTAGCTTATATGGGACGGCAATGTTGACACACCACACATAGGTGGCACAAGTTTTAGCTAGTTTGCACAAGTGTAAGCTTGTGCTTACACTTTAAGCTAACCCTTCCCACTAACTAAACAAAACTAGCTAATGGTTTTCATTCTTACCATTTCATCCATGCAATTCACTCTAAAACTCTCTCTACTCCACCCTTTGTGCCGTCCCAAATCAAGCAACAAACACCATCTTTGATCTTTTCTAGCTACAAACCACATGTTTACTAGTCCTATTAAGGTGTTTCCTTGAAGCCTTGATCATTTGGTGGCCATATAAACAACTTTGGAGGTGATTTGCTTGTGTCCTAGGGCTGATTTTCCAACATATGTTCTTGATATTTGATGGTCTTGGAGATACTTGTTGTGTTCATCAAGTTCTTGCCTTCCTAAAACAAGAAATCCACTTGGATTGGTAAAGAAGATCATCCTCTACATTTTTCTCTTATTATTTTGTAAAGAACAAATGTATTTTATTTCATTTTGTATATGTATATGATGTATATATGATGATAAAAATGTTGTGTGGGGATCAAGTGTTGATAAACATGCTTAAAAATGATGATAACCCTAAGAAATGAAGCTAAAATCATGACTAATTAGTTGGCTGTATAAAAACAGTAGATAACTAAATGATGAACTGATAAAAATGCATGGTTTGATCTATTTACAGTAAGTAGGTGATGTTATACACATGTGAGAGTTGGCCATGCAATGTAATCAAAATAATGAGTGAGATATGATCAAAACAAGTTAGGTGGTACAATCTGAATAAGCAGTTTTGTAGGGACTGTTAAGGCAACTTAGACTCAAAATGGGCAGTAGCTATAACTAAGTTATATGTAGCACATATTATGAAGAAGTTGTCATCCAAAAATGAGCTTATAAGTCATTGTAGAACTCTAGATATGATAAAAATGGTGAATATGAAGTTAAAAATCAGATTTTGGAAATAATGTTTATTATTATTATATAAGCACTCACTTTATAATTTATAAAATGTAAAATATAAACCCACTAACTTATAGAACTTATTTATATAAATGTATAAAAGGTTAATTAAATGGGTAAATTATATAAATGGTGGTAAAAATAATATTTATAAGTAATAAAAACTATAAACTTGATTTTTACGACTTTTTCGGCTATCGCCGTGAAATTAACGTTTTTCATCAAATAAAACTTAGACGACCAAACCCGTCTAATGTAAAGTTTATAAAAGTTATATACTGATGTATAAGTAACTAAGACAAGTAAAAACCGATAAAACCCGAACTATAAGAATTACGGACATTTACGAGCTAACTAAACCTATTAGACTAATAATTGGACTTAATAAGATAAATACTTGTAAAAAAAATTATTTGGGCTTAACCCAATAGGGCCCAACATGAAAAGTATATATACTGATCATATAGGTATAAAATGGGTAAAAACAAGTTAAAGAACTTATAAAAGAATTAATGGACTTAAAATAGGTAAATCGGTAAAACTAGTGAACTAGTAAGACGTTACCAAGACGTAAACACTAAAATGAGTAAACGAGGATTTATAAACCCACTTGATCATCATCATATGTACAAAAATCATATATATGTATATTGTTATTTTGATAAAATTCATTGGACCGAGTCTAAGACCGATTATTATTTATATAGGTTTCCGTGACCGAAGCACGCCCGTAGCCGATAATCCGCCTTTCATTAACAACGTGAGTTCATAGCCTCGCACTCTTTTAAATGTTTTATAAAATGATTTGTAAACCCGCGAGGGAGATAACATGCTAGATTTTTATAAAAATAGAACACAAGTAGTCCCGATTGTATGCTTAATGATATGGACCCGAATGATGCTATGACCCTATATTCGAGACTAAAAGGATTATTAGTAGTTAGGTTATGTCACTTAAAGTCCCATTAGCATGAATTGTGAACTACCGGGTTTTGGTAGACGCTTATGCATTTGATAGTACTATTTGGGGACGATCACCCCAGTTCGCGCCTTGACGGTTGATCCCCGTCGTACCACATTGATTGGTAAGCGAATTTATGTATGAGAAGATTCCATAGCGTGATTTTTGTGACGACACGCTAACTTAGATGGGCAAATTGTTTGTCGGGTTCGGGGCCCGCTGTTTTCACAGTAAGGTAACAATGTCATGCGGCTAATAATAATCCTAAAACGTATACCTAATTCAGATACTATAATCTATACGACATGTATAATCTAAATAAACGATAACGACGCTATTACGATGAATATATTACCTATCATGGTAATTGATATCGCTCATTTATACGAGTTTTTCATAGCGATATTTGTTATGTTTTGTGTCCTAAACGTAATGGATAGACCCCATATTGCTTATATTTTGTGAAAAGTGTGTTTTGTAGGTTCTCAACTCACCATGTCTTACCGACAAGAAAGAGTTGATTCACCTTGAGGGTACGGCTCTTGGTGTGACACATCAAATCCGTTGATGGTTGCCAGGTTACCCAAAACTGGATGGTTTTCACTTGCCATGGTCCTAGACTGAAAAGTGGCTAATCCAAGGGGGTACGGCTCTTGGTAAAGATTTTATCAAATCCGTTGATAGCTGTAATAGCTTGCTTAAAGCTATAGGGTGTTCAATTCACCGATGCTTCATTGCTAAGAATTGGCAAGTCCAGAAGGGTACGGCTTCTGGTAAAGACATATCAAATCCGTTGACGGCTGTGATGGTTTGCCTAAAATCATCAGGGTACCCCCACTCACCATTGATTCACGTTCTAAGAGTTGGGCTGGGTTCTAGTCTCCCAGGGTGATGCTTATTCCACCAGAAAGACTGGCTAGCCCAAGAGCGAGCAGCTACTTGGTAAAGGCTCATAAAATCTGCTCATGTTGCTGTAAAGATTTGGGACCAAAAAGGAGCAAAGCAAAAGTTTTACACCCAGATCAGTTCAGCCTCGGATCAAGAGTTGCGCCGCAGGACATACCTGTTGCGGCGCAACAGAAGTTGCTACAGATCATGGTTTCACGGATCACCAATTGCGGCGCAATACTCAAGAGTTGCGGCGCAACTAAAGAAGCTACAGGACTTGGCACTTGCGGAACAAGAGTTGCGGCGCAAGACCATTCAGTTGCGGCGCAACTGGTCTTTTTGCAGTTATAAACTCTGTTTTTATTTCTCATTGCGGGGGAAGCTAAAGAGTTAGTGGACATCATGGGACATTATTGCTAGACGTTTTTTGATGTCCCAGGAGGAGTATTTAAGGAACACAACATCCACACAAGGGGGGGCATTTTGATATCATCATACACTCAACACCCATATTACACACATCCATTCTTGAAGATATAATTCAAGAATCATCATCATCAAGCTTTAGCATAATTTTTATTATCATCATAAGTTTCTATTGAACAATTGTTACTTCAAGTTTTTGCTTTGTTACTTTGAAGATCATTGGAACCTCTTTCGCAATTTGGTATTCATCTTCTATCATTTTAATAGCAAGATTAAAGTATGTCTTTTACATATTCAATTGTGTTTGTTACAATCATGAGTAGCTAATTTCTTTATACGTTTGCTTGGATTATGTGATGTTTATGTGTTAGATTTTGGGTTGGAAATTCGATTGATTTGTTGAGATTAATTGGGGATCCGTTTGGGTTAATAACTTAATTATCTTGTCAAAATTGTTTATACTCTTGTTTGGTAATCTAAAAACGGGTATTCGAAAGGAATCCGTAATTTTTACTAAAATAGGAACGAATTAATCGGCCTGTCTTTAGTTGATTATAAGTGAATGATATTCGAAAGGAGTCATTAACAACAATTTTCATAAGTAGATATTTACACAAACGCTAGCTACTAAATTAAGAGAAATTGGTTTAGGAGTTAGTAAGCTATTCGAAAGGAAGCTTATAAATTAATTCTCACTTATCAGCTTGAAACTTTATGCACTATTACTTGAGGTGTTAACGGTATTCGAAAGGAATCGTTGCATGGTTAGGTAATTGGAGAAATCCGGTATTCGAAAGGAACTTAGGATTTTACATTAGAAGTTTATCGATATTTTCATACCTAAGGAATAACTCATAGTCATTCACGGTCCAAGCAAGCGTATCTTTTATCCATATTTGAAATCTTGAATATTTTCACTGTTTTTATAAGCAAGTCTTCACTAAGACTAAAACCAATTTGTTACTCGTTACGCATTTTTACTAACTAATATTTCAACTATAAATAGTCCCTGTGTTCGAACCCGATATTTGCTAATACTATTTTACAATTGACAAGGGTACACTGCCCGTGTTATAATCTAGTAAAGGTTAATTTTGGGAAAACTAGATTGCACGCATCAAGTTTTTGGCGCCGCTGCCGGGGACTTGATTTAGTTGAATATTTTTCACGGGTATTGTTGTTTGTGTTGTGATTTTCAGGATTATTGATTGTGTATGTACACGAGATCCCAAGGGAAACCATTGCAAAGTCCTTTGTCGGATCCGGAAAAACTTTTGAGGAATCGGGGTTTAGGAGCAGTCGCTTCGGTAGTTTATAGTGAAAGCATATCCTCCGAGGATAAAGTTGAATCAGTTTTTGAAGAAGAAATGTCAGACCACGATGATGATGATGCTGGACCAAGGAACAATCCACCCAATCCTTTTGACATACCGATGATCGATAGGAATAGGATAGTACCACAGACGAATGGGTCGGCTATTGTGGCACCGGATTTGGGGGATGAATTTTCCGTTAAAGGTCATCACTTAAAGATGATTCAAGATAGTACTTTTGACGGACATTTCAAGTCCGACCCGCACAAGCATGTGGCGAGTTTCATGGAGACATGTAGAATGTTTCGATATGGAGCGGGTCAAGTGGAAAGCGTTATGCTAAGTTTGTTTCCATCGTCTCTCACGGGAGAGGCGAAAACATGGTTTAATGAATTAGAGCCGGGTACGATTAGAACTTGGGAAGAAATGAGGGAGCTTTTTGTAACAAGATTTTTTCCACCTATTTTGCGCAGGAAGCTATTGAATCAAATCCGTTCTTTTCAACAATGGGACAACGAGTCCATAACAAGTGCTTGGATTAGGCTTAAGGAATTGTTAAGGAACTGCCATGGGCACGATTTAGATAAGGATGAAGTTATTGATATCTTCTACTACGGTTTGGATAGTCGTTCTCAACATGACTTGGATTTGGCGGGTGGTGGCAGTTTCTTATACAAGTCACCAAACGAGGCTCACCGAATGATGGAAGACCAAGTGCAAGCTCATATTGCTAGGGATCGGATTAATAGGAATAGGAGAACCAGAGGAACGGTAAACCAAGTTGAAGAAGGAGGTAGTAGTGGTAGCAACAAAGAAGTGGTGAACGAGATTAAAGCCTTGGGTAAGGAAATGAAAAGCCGAATGGATCGTTTGGAGAAAGATGTACACTTAGTGAAAAACGGTTGTGGGAAATGCGGGGGACCTCACTACACGGATGATTGTGAGCCGAAATCTGAGGAGGCTAACTATGCCAACTATGGGTATCAAAACCGGGGAAATAGTGGGTATGGAAATAAGAATCAGGGAAACAGAAATGAGGCGAGATTTCAACCCAACCAATCGAAACAAAAGGAGGAGCATACCGAACAGAATTTTGAGGAAATGATGAAAGATTTTGTCTACTCCCAAAAGGCAGCTAATGATATGATGGCTAACTCCATGAAAGGATTCACCGCAAAATGGGAGCAAAACCAACGGAACACCCAAGCTAACATGCAAGACTTGGAGCGAAAATTTGAAAGATTAAGTGAAAAGTTCTCGAACCGACCAACGGGTCAAATGCCAAGTTCAACCCAACTAAATCCGAGGCAAAATCAAAACAACACCGGAGGATCATCGAACCAAGGGTCGAAGTATGTAACACCAAATAATCGTGATGAGCATGTGAACGTTATGGAGACTAGGTCTGGACCTAAGTATGGGGGGAACCGAGAATTGGTGCTAAATAAAGACAAAACAGGAAAAACTGCTGAAACAGACAAGTTGCGCCGCAATAACAGGGACTTGCGCCGCAACTCGCCATCCGAAGGAAACCCAATTGTCAATGACCAACCACTTGCGCCGCAAGAGGATGGAGTCGCGCCGCAACTGGTGGTCCGAGATTTCAAAATGAGCCAGGAACCCATAGATAGTGATTCGGACGACGAGGAAGAGATAGAAATGGAGTCGAGACCTGGGAAGGAACCAAAGGGTGATAATAAAGGAAAAGAGCCGGAAATCGAACAAAAAGGGCCATATAAGCCACATATCCCATATCCACATAGACTTCGAAAAGAAAAGAAAAAGGAACAATACGGGAAATTCATCGAGTTAATGAAGACTGTTAAGATTAATGTTCCTTTAGTTGATCTTATTGCGGGTATGCCAAATTATGCAAAGTTCATGAAGGAACTTGTGAGTGGGAAAGGTGATTACATGGAGAAAACCACCGCGTTCTTAAATGCCGAATGTTCAGCAATTGTGAAGAGATCTATTCCACCGAAACTTGAAGATCCCGGAAGTTTTCTCTTAACTTGCACTTTTAATGATAAACTTACTTTTAGTGCATTAGCGGATTTAGGGGCAAGCATTAACTTAATGCCCTACTCTATTTACACTAAATTGTCTTCAAGTGTTTTAACCCCAACACGTATGAGTATAAGATTGGCCGATCGATCTTATCAATATCCATTGGGTATTGCCGAAAATATGCTCATACGGGTCGGAGAATTTTTATATCCCGTGGATTTTGTTATTCTTGAAATGGAGGAGGATGAAAAAGTTCCTCTCATTTTGGGTAGACCATTTTTAAACACCGCGGATGCTATCATACGGGTTCGGGATACCGAAATTTCTTTGGGTTTGGGTAATGAAAGGGCAACATTTTCTTTGAAGCAAGCAATGAAACATTCATATTCTACAGATGAATCTTGTTTTAGAATAGATGTTCTAGATGAAGCAGCTTATGACCTTGATTGGGAAGGCATTTTGGAAGCAGAGGCGGAAATGGAAAGGCTGAATTCCATTGTTAAAGAAGAGGCGAATGAAGAGGGAAGCTCGGATGAAGTGAAGGAGTTGGTGGTTAACGACGGGGAGAGGATCAAGACTTCTATTGAGGATCCTCCGAAGGATTTGGAACTTAAGCAATTGCCAGCACATCTCGAGTATGCATTCTTAGATGGTAATTCTAGTCTCCCAATTATTATTTCGTCTTCACTTTTGGAAGACGAAAAGATTAAATTACTAACGGTCCTTAAAAGCCATAAAAAGGCTTTCGCTTGGCGTATTTCTGATATTCCGGGTATAAGTTCTGATTTTTGTAAACATAAAATTAACTTTTTAGATGATGTAAAACCTGTTGTCCAAAGACAACGGAGACTTAACCCGAATATGCAGGATGTGGTCAAGAAGGAAATTGTTAAACTTTTGGATGCAGGTATAATTTACCCGATAGCGGATAGCCCCTGGGTTAGTCCGGTACATTGTGTGCCCAAGAAAGGTGGAATGACTGTGGTGTTGAACGAAAAGAATGAATTGGTACCGACAAGAACAGTGACGGGCTGGAGGGTTTGTATCGATTATAGGAAGTTAAATGAGGCGACTCGAAAGGATCATTTTCCATTGCCATTTATGGATCAAATGATAGAAAGGTTGGCGGGGAACGAGTTTTATTGTTTCCTTGATGGTTTCTCGGGTTATTTTCAAATTCCAATTGACCCCGAGGACCAAGAGAAAACAACATTTACTTGTCCTTTCGGCACCTTTGCTTATAGACGGATGCCATTTGGGTTATGTAATGCACCGGGAACATTTCAGAGGTGTATGATGGCGATTTTTCAGAATATGATTGAGAATTCCATGGAGGTTTTTATGGACGATTTTTCGGTTTATGGGAGTTCATTTGATGGTTGTTTAGAAAGTTTAGATAAGATGCTAGCACGGTGTGAAGAAACAAATTTGGTGCTTAATTGGGAAAAATGCCATTTCATGGTGAAGGAAGGAATAGTGTTGGGGCACAAAATTTCTAAGGCGGGAATTGAGGTTGATAGAGCAAAGATTGAAGTTATAGCAAAGTTACCACCTCCAACGAACGAGAAATCAGTTAGAAGCTTTCTAGGACACGCGGGGTTTTATAGGCGGTTTATTAAGGATTTTTCAAAGATAACTAGGTCGATGACTCGTTTGTTAGAGAAGGATACAAAGTTCGAATTTTCGGAGGATTGTATGAAGGCATTTGAATTGTTGAAGGAAAGATTAACGAACACACCCATTCTAATCTCGCCAAATTGGGATCTACCCTTTGAGTTGATGTGTGACGCGAGCAATTTTGCGGTAGGGGCGGTATTGGGTCAAAGGATTGAGAAACATTTTAGGCCGATTTATTTTGCAAGCAAGACATTGAACGAAGCTCAGCAAAATTATACCACTACCGAGAAGGAGTTACTAGCTGTTGTGTTCGCGTTCGATAAATTTCGGTCTTATTTGGTATTGAGTAAAACGGTAGTGTTCACGGATCACTCGGCCTTGAAGTTTCTGTTTTCAAAGTTAGATGCGAAGCCGAGATTGATTAGGTGGATCTTACTTTTGCAAGAATTTGATGTGGAGATCCAAGATAAGCGGGGTAGAGAAAATGTGGCTGCGGATCATTTGAGCCGTTTGGAGAATCCGAGTCTTGGAGCTTTGAATGAAGAGGATATTCGAGACACCTTTCCGGATGAAAGATTGGCATTTGTTGGAAAAGCAGTTGGTGAACGGGGTCCTTGGTACGCCGACATAGCCAATTATTTAGCGGGTGGAGTCGTTAGTAGATTGCTTACTTATCAACAACGGAAAAAGCTATACTCGGATGCCAAGTATTACTTTTGGGAGGAGCCGTTTCTATTTAGAATGTGTGCCGATGGAATGGTGAGAAGGTGTGTTTCTGGAGCCGACACAAGGCGAGTTCTCGATGAATGTCACCATGGTCCAACGGGAGGACATTATGGTCCAACCGTGACGGGAAAGAAGGTGTTTGATGCAGGTTTCTATTGGCCTACTATTTTTCAGGAAGCACGCACCTTAGTGAGGACATGTGATTCGTGTCAAAGGCAAGGAACGGTTACAAAACGAGACGAGATGCCGCAACAAAGTATACAAGTGTGCGAAGTGTTTGATATTTGGGGAATTGATTTCATGGGGCCGTTTAAACCGTCAAACAAAAATGTCTACATCTTGGTGGCGGTGGATTATGTATCAAAATGGGTCGAGGCAAAGGCACTACCTACTAATAATGCTAACGTTGTTATTGAATTTTTGCGAAGCTTGTTTTGTAGGTTTGGCATGCCAAAAGCTTTGATAAGTGATCGGGGAACCCATTTTGCAAACGCCCAAATGGAGAAAGTTTTGAAAAGATATGGGGTACAACACCGGTTTTTGACTTCCTACCACCCTCAAACAAGTGGGCAAGTCGAAAATACCAATCGGGCGATTAAACGGATTTTGGAAAAGACGGTCAACAATAATCCGTCTTTATGGTCAAAGAAATTGGATGAAGCATTATGGGCATTTAGGACAGCTTACAAGACTCCGATTGGGACCACCCCGTTCAAGATGCTATATGGGAAAACGTGTCATTTACCCATGGAGATAGAGCATAAGGCATATTGGGCGCTTAAAGAATGTAGCATGGATTTACTAGCTAGTGGCGAAATTAGATTTTTACAACTCCATGAGCTAGACGAGTTAAGATGGAACGCATACGAGAATTCCGCTCTTTATAAGGCAAGAACTAAGATGGTCCATGATTTGAAAATTAGGCGGAAAGAGTTTAAGGAAGGGGACAAGGTGCTTTTGTTTCAATCGAAGTACAAATTTAAAGCACCTAAGTTGAGATCAAAGTGGACGGGTCCGTATTTGGTGAGACGGGTCTTTTCGAGTGGATATGTGGAGTTAGAAACGGATGAGGGCGGATCATTTATTGTTAATGGTCAAAGAGTCAAGCTATATCATGAGGAAGATGAGGAGAACGGTATGACGATGGAGGATGGGTTTTACCCGTTCTAGATTCTCGGCACAACGAGGAGTCAAGCTCATGACTCGAGGAAAAAAACGAGCATTTCCGGATTAAACCCCGGTTTGTTGTATCATTTCTTTTTTTAACTTCTCTTATTTTGATTATTTTTACTGACTTTAGTTATTTTAGTAACTTAGGAGTTTTTATAGTATGTTTTAGTATTAAGTCAATTAGAAGGAAAACATCTCGGATCAAGAGTTGCGCCGCAACTCCTCTGTCTTGCGCCGCAAGTTAGGATACGAAAATAGTTGTAATTTTGGTGTTTATTTTAGCTGCGCCGCAACCCATGGTCTTGCGCCGCAAGACGTGATTCGAGGGTGGTTGATAAATAGCGTGTATACAGTTGCGCCGCAACTGTTAGGTCTTGCGCCGCAAGACATTCAGGTGTGGTTAAAATTTTTTTTCTTATCTTTTAAAACCCTAACACCTATTTCTTTTCTCACACACTTATAGCGGCGCAGCAAACACACAAAAACACACACTAATCTCCATCTTCGAATTTTCATCAAATCTTTTCTTAAAAATCTATCAATTCATTCATGAGGAGATCGGTATGTTGTATATTCCTTTTAATTTCTTAATTTTAGTTTTAATTAGGGTTCTTGATGTACAATTAATTTGGGGGAAAGTTTTTTTTAATTAGGGTTCTTTAGTATTAAGATTAGTTAATTAGTAACATAAGTTAATTAGGCCTAATATCGTTTAGTGTTAGGATTTTTTTGGTTTAGATTTGGTCTTTTTGGGGTTCCTTGTTGCTGCAGTTTTTGCCCAGAAAACACCCAGTTGCGCCGCAAGAGGGAATAGCTGCGGCGCAAGAAAGAGCCCGAGACAGAGTAATAGGATTCTAACAGTTTTGTTTTGTTTCGTTGTTGTTGTTGTTTGTTTTTGTAGGGCAAACGTCAAGCTGTTGAGGAGCCAGAGATGGGAGAATCATCCAGAGCACCTCGAGTGACCCGCCCACCGGTTCCATCCGCTGAATCCATGCTCATGAGACAAGAAGTGCACCCTTGGCTAAAATGGCCGGGATGCACAGCTGATGAAAAGATCCGGTTTAATAACAATTTGGCCTTGCTTCAGAATAAAGTGGTTCATCCCCCGAAGTTCTTAGATTGGGGTATGCTAGATAACTTGGGAATAACTGCTGAGTTGAATCCGTTTTTGACTACTCAGTTTATAAGCAGGGCAGGGGCGCCACCTTTTGAGGTGGACGTTTGGAGGAGAGCATTTAGTGTCCGGGAGAAAATTTATCGAGAACTCTGTCTCGAATTTTACTCTACTTTGACAGTTGACCCGGTTCCGGATCAAAGTCATGAAGTTTATGGTGCCGAGATAATTCAGTTTCGGTTAGGAGGGCGAGCTCATGAGGTCACCCTACCACAGTTTGGGTATTTGGCGGGTTTATTCACGGAAGCTGAATATATGGATAAATTCAATATGCCAAATTATATTTGTGAGGGAAGTTGGGACTGGAATGCAATTCGGGGTAGGAAAGATGAGGTATGGTTTGATTTGTCCGGACATAGGCCTTACGCACGCACCAACAAAGCAAACAATCTGACGGATCCGATACTTAGAGTGCTTGAAAAAGGTATCTCTAATTCATTCTTGCACCGATTTCAGCATCAGGACAAGGTGTATCTTGATGATTTGTGGCTTTTGTTTTTCTTCGCAAAGAGGGACCCGAATCAGTTTGTGAATGCCCCGTGGGCATTGGTTGAGTATATGAGCGATAAAGGGTCAGGACGACAAGCTGCAGGGCCTATGGTTTGTGGCCACTTTATTACGAGGATTGCAAGGAATTTGGGTATTCTAAATCAGGCGGGGATTCAAAGGTGCGGTACACCGGTGGGATGGAAGACGTTTACAATGAATGATTTGCAACGAGCAAATATTGTAACCGCAAACCGAGTGTATGTTGGTCATGTGCAAGAGGAGGAGGGTGACGATGCTGAGGAAGAGTATGAGGAAGAAGCGGGTAATGCAAACGCAGCGGGAGCAGTTCCCCCACAACCTGGGCAGTTTGATTTTAATCCTATGATGCAGGAATTGTATAGGATTGGGCACCGAATGGATGAGACATATTCGGAGGTTCATCAGCTCAGAACAGAGGTCGAGAGGACCCGCTCAGATTTGCACCAGTTTGGGGATTACACGCAGTACCACATGCAGCGATACCAGCCCATGTGGGATTATATGGCCACTTCCCAGTATCATGTGCAGAATTCCGAGGCAGCAAGTGGGTGGACTGAATACAACCCACCTCCCATGTGGTACCAACCACCAGCTACGGATGATGAGTGAAGAAGTTGAAGCCGTTTGTGGGGGCTTCTTTGATTGTTGTTGTACTTTTTTTTTTCAGGTGTTATTTTTTCTTTTCCCTTTTATTTTTCTAATTTTATTTTAATTTCCCTTTTAGTTAGATTTTCTTTTGATGGAACACATTAGGGACAATGTGTTAGTCAAGTATGGGGGGGTGAGTCGGGAAATTAGTTAGTTTTGTCCCCTATAACGTTTATTTTAGTCCCATTTGAGTCATTTAGAGTCTTACAAAAAAAAAAAAAAAAAAAAAAAAAAAAAAAAAAAAAAAAAAACATTACGGTTTGAGTCGGATTTGCTTAGGGACAAGCAAATGCTTAAGTATGGGGGGGTTTGATATCGCTCATTTATACGAGTTTTTCATAGCGATATTTGTTATGTTTTGTGTCCTAAACGTAATGGATAGACCCCATATTGCTTATATTTTGTGAAAAGTGTGTTTTGTAGGTTCTCAACTCACCATGTCTTACCGACAAGAAAGAGTTGATTCACCTTGAGGGTACGGCTCTTGGTGTGACACATCAAATCCGTTGATGGTTGCCAGGTTCCCCAAAACTGGATGGTTTTCACTTGCCATGGTCCTAGACTGAAAAGTGGCTAATCCAAGGGGGTACGGCTCTTGGTAAAGATTTTATCAAATCCGTTGATAGCTGTAATAGCTTGCTTAAAGCTATAGGGTGTTCAATTCACCGATGCTTCATTGCTAAGAATTGGCAAGTCCAGAAGGGTACGGCTTCTGGTAAAGACATATCAAATCCGTTGACGGCTGTGATGGTTTGCCTAAAATCATCAGGGTACCCCCACTCACCATTGATTCACGTTCTAAGAGTTGGGCTGGGTTCTAGTCTCCCAGGGTGATGCTTATTCCACCAGAAAGACTGGCTAGCCCAAGAGCGAGCAGCTACTTGGTAAAGGCTCATAAAATCTGCTCATGTTGCTGTAAAGATTTGGGACCAAAAAGGAGCAAAGCAAAAGTTTTACACCCAGATCAGTTCAGCCTCGGATCAAGAGTTGCGCCGCAGGACATACCTGTTGCGGCGCAACAGAAGTTGCTACAGATCATGGTTTCACGGATCACCAATTGCGGCGCAATACTCAAGAGTTGCGGCGCAACTAAAGAAGCTACAGGACTTGGCACTTGCGGAACAAGAGTTGCGGCGCAAGACCATTCAGTTGCGGCGCAACTGGTCTTTTTGCAGTTATAAACTCTGTTTTTATTTCTCATTGCGGGGGAAGCTAAAGAGTTAGTGGACATCATGGGACATTATTGCTAGACGTTTTTTGATGTCCCGGGAGGAGTATTTAAGGAACACAACATCCACACAAGGGGGGGCATTTTGATATCATCATACACTCAACACCCATATTACACACATCCATTCTTGAAGATATAATTCAAGAATCATCATCATCAAGCTTTAGCATAATTTTTATTATCATCATAAGTTTCTATTGAACAATTGTTACTTCAAGTTTTTGCTTTGTTACTTTGAAGATCATTGGAACCTCTTTCGCAATTTGGTATTCATCTTCTATCATTTTAATAGCAAGATTAAAGTATGTCTTTTACATATTCAATTGTGTTTGTTACAATCATGAGTAGCTAATTTCTTTATACGTTTGCTTGGATTATGTGATGTTTATGTGTTAGATTTTGGGTTGGAAATTCGATTGATTTGTTGAGATTAATTGGGGATCCGTTTGGGTTAATAACTTAATTATCTTGTCAAAATTGTTTATACTCTTGTTTGGTAATCTAAAAACGGGTATTCGAAAGGAATCCGTAATTTTTACTAAAATAGGAACGAATTAATCGGCCTGTCTTTAGTTGATTATAAGTGAATGATATTCGAAAGGAGTCATTAACAACAATTTTCATAAGTAGATATTTACACAAACGCTAGCTACTAAATTAAGAGAAATCGGTTTAGGAGTTAGTAAGCTATTCGAAAGGAAGCTTATAAATTAATTCTCACTTATCAGCTTGAAACTTTATGCACTATTACTTGAGGTGTTAACGGTATTCGAAAGGAATCGTTGCATGGTTAGGTAATTGGAGAAATCCGGTATTCGAAAGGAACTTAGGATTTTACATTAGAAGTTTATCGATATTTTCATACCTAAGGAATAACTCATAGTCATTCACGGTCCAAGCAAGCGTATCTTTTATCCATATTTGAAATCTTGAATATTTTCACTGTTTTTATAAGCAAGTCTTCACTAAGACTAAAACCAATTTGTTACTCGTTACGCATTTTTACTAACTAATATTTCAACTATAAATAGTCCCTGTGTTCGAACCCGATATTTGCTAATACTATTTTACAATTGACAAGGGTACACTGCCCGTGTTATAATCTAGTAAAGGTTAATTTTGGGAAAACTAGATTGCACGCATCAGTAATATAGAGACTACGGTCTCATGGACGGTTTCAGATGTATGCTTGATTTATATATTGCCTGACTAGCAATATGTGGACTTACTTCCGATATTATACTTGTGTTCTGATTTTAAATGATTGTAAATGATTGTTTTATATAACGGTTTTCATTAAACTCTATGAATTCACTCGGCATTCGCTGATATGATTTTTGCATGTTTTCTATCTCAGGTGCTTGAAGGTAATCCGGATGGAGATCGACTCTGATGGCCCACACTTAATATTAAAAATGTTCATTCGATCTGTGTTTTGTAAACTTAATGACCTGTATAATTTGGGACCTGTTGTACACTTTTAAACCTTTTTATCGAATGAATGTTTGTTAAACCTTGTACAACCATTTTTATGTGTTGTCTATGATTGGAGTTATTGTGCTATCCCGTAACACTCTGAAAGACCCTTCCGCTGTACTGATACGAAAAATGAGAGTGTTACAGTATCCCTATCACTCTTTTCCATCCCATGTTTGGCATAATTTGTTTCAGAATGCTCAACATGTTGTATATTGTTGAAACTTGGCACCTGAACAGTTGGTGCTTGTGACTTGCTGCTCGTTTCATGTGTTCCTCCTAATTCCTTGCCATTACTTACCTTGATGACCAAACTGACACCTATTTCTTGCACGGGGAAGATGTTATCATCTTTTGACGACAACTTGAAGCATGTCTCTCTCTCATGTTCATGAGGTATTGCTGCATTCAATGACTTAGACGACTCCTTGATTCTTTGAATCTGACCCTTTTTCAACCGTAACTCGTTGTAATTAACTAACCTGACCTCAATACACTTCTCAAGTATATTGATGTGATTGAGTAAACCACTTCTAAAGGTTTCAGTCTGGCAACCTGTATCCAAGTTGAAAATCTGGTAAAAGATTGGAGTCGAATAATCAAAAGGAGGTTCCATTGTTGAGGCAAAGAAATCCTTTAATTGTGTGCGAATAATTTCTAGACATATCTTCGCTTTAACCTCATGAAGATTCTCCCTTTCAAATTACAACTGTAATGCATCCAAATTACTATAAATCTTCTCTTTGAAATTATCCACTTTTCCAAAGAACAGTTGAACTATGGCTTGTAGTTATTTCAGACTGCAACCCGCTTTTCCCATTAAAGTCACGTATTTCTTTTGAAAACGTTGGCTCACAATGGGAATTAATTTTTTCGGGCAAGGTTTACTTAAAAACCTTGTAAGGGATCAAGTTTACTTTATAACTTGGTCTAACACAAATTAGTGTACGTTTCAGTGCACTTATTTTGTAAAAATAAGAGAAATCTTATTGCCGCCAGAATCGTTCCAACCAATCATTTAACCGGAAAATGTCTTCATGGATATTTGCTTCTTTAAAATCATTATCTACAGCTCTTTAAATAGAAAACGGGTCCGTGTTTAAGGGGGAGAAAATATTAACTCGTCTTGGAATTAAAATTAGTCTTCAAAAAGGGTTTTCAGAAAATATAAACCGTTAATCGTAATCATTATATGCTTTGTGTGCTTTATGTGGTATATGGTTTGAAGAATAGGTCGTTTGCAATTATGCGTTAAGTGTAAGTGTTCGTGTTTTTGTACGGGTTAGTACTTCGTTAAGTCATTTGATTAATCCTAATGATCTTATTAAATCATACTAACTGGGGGACTGATTTTGCAATTCTTGCAAAAAGAGGGTCAAATATATCATTTTTGG
Source organism: Glebionis coronaria (assembly GCA_025667525.1). Classification (NCBI taxonomy): domain Eukaryota; kingdom Viridiplantae; phylum Streptophyta; class Magnoliopsida; order Asterales; family Asteraceae; genus Glebionis; species Glebionis coronaria. The sequence continues at coordinate 535,092,407 of CM046879.1, forward strand.
CATCAAGTTGACCAAAGTCAACCTTCTTACCCCTCCCCCCTTCCCGGTCTGAGTTCATCGCAAAAACACACATCACACTACCACTTCCACCATTAACAAAACCTTGCATACCTTCATCCCTGATTTTTTCTGCTTGCAATCAGTTCATCTTATCTAGGTATTGTGACTATGGTTATGTGCTTATATTCCTATCATCTTATCCTCTTTAACATATCAAACCAACCCATAATAAAGATTTAATCAAAATTAGGGTTTCGAAATTTTTGTGTTAAAAATGTTAATTGATAAGTGGGATTTGTTTAGATTACATAGATGCATATAGGTCTTGCTCAGTTTTGCCTATATCATTGCCAAAGTCCCGTTCTCGCGAAGTCAAACTTCATATCGAATCCCAGTCTTGGAATGCGATGATCATTGCGACACCACATTGCGATGCATGGTCATTGCGGTGAGTCCTTCCGATGGCTCATTGCGATGGGTTATTGCGATGGGTCATTCCACCAAATTGTGAAAGAAGAAAATTTTTACCACCAAATCAATAGATAAAGACACGCTAATCCGAAGAATCAACCAAAGCTCTGATACCAATTGTAGGTCTACGATTTCTTAGGATTCAGCAAGTTATGATTAATCTATTGAGATGGATGGAAAATGAAAGAACTAGAGAGAGAAAGAAGAGGGAGAAATGAGAGAAAGAGAAGAATGGTTGATTAAGTGAATGTGTGAGAAATAAGAAAGTGACCAACCCCTCCTAACATGCTAGGAGGGGGTATATATAGCCCACCCTACATGTGGGCTATATGGACTATATGTATACTCAATGGATCACGAGCCCAATACTTGAATATATCATTGGAGTGACCGATCCTTTCTAAATACGTAAAAACGTATTTCCAACAAAGGATCTTTCTTGTTTACGCATCATAAACACATCTCCTAATCATGCCATCGGGGCATACCTTGAAAAGATAGGGATCTTCCCAGAGATAGTGTTTTAGGTCGGAAAAGAATTTACATCGTTGGTGATAGGTTAAACCTTTTCTTAGAATTCTTCCAACGAGGTAATTTACAAAATCTGCAAACCACGGAGATTCGTCCGTAGAGATTTGCATAAGAGTTTCATCGAGAAAATAGTCATCGATATCTTCATCCCTTAACTCTTCCATGTTTGGATTTTCAAGTCACGATAAATGATCGGCTGTGACGTTTTCAGCTCCTTTCTTATTTTGAATTTCGATGTCAAAATTTTGGAGTAGTAAAATCCATCTAATAATACGCGGCTTAGCACCTTGTTTAGAGAATAGGTATCTCAACGCGGAATGATTGGTGAATACAATCATTTTCGACAACACGAGATAGGATCAGAATTTGTCAAAAGCAAAGACTACGGCAAGTAGTTCTTTCTCGGTGATCGTGTAGTTGAGTTGCGCGCTATTTAGAGTTTTGCTCGCAAAATGTGTAGGACGGAAATGTTTTCCTTCGCGTTCTCCTAATACGGATCCTACAGCGAAATCGCTTGCATCACACATAAGTTCAAACGGTCGCGACCAATTAGGTGAAACCATGATCGGTGCATTCGTTAACTTGTCTTTAAGCTTTTCAAATTCCTTTATGCATTCTTCGTTGAAATCAAAGACTATGTCTATTTCAAGGAGTTTGGTCATCGGTCAAGCGATTTTGGAAAAGTCTTTTATGAATCGGCGATAGAATCCTGCATGACCTAGAAAACTTCTAACGGCTTTAACGTTAGTGGGTGGTGGTAATTTAGATATCACTTCGATCTTGGCCTTGTCTACTTCCAATCCGGCTCCGGAGACTTTGTGTCCAAGCACAATTCCTTCAGTCACCATAAAGTGACATTTCTCCCAATTGAGCACGAGATGAGCTTGTTTGCATCAGATGAGCATGTAATCTAGATTAAAAAGGCAAGACTCGAATGAGTTTCCGAAGACTGAGAAATCATCCATGAAAACTTCCATGGATACTTCGATCATGTCTTGAAAGATCGCGATCATACACCTTTGAAAAGTAGCAAGTGCATTATAAAGACCAAAAGGCATACGCCTATAAGCTAACATTCCAAAAGGACACGTAAAGTGGTCTTGTCTTGATCGGATGGTTCGATAGGTATTTGGAAATATCCAGAAAAACCATCGAGAAAACAAAAGAATTTGTTCCCTGATAGTCTTTCCAACATTTGGTCCATGAATCGTAGAGGAAAATGATCTTTTCGTGTGGCATCATTTAATTTTTGATAATCAATACACACACGCCAACCAGTAACGGTTCTTGTAGGAACAAGTTCATTATGTTCGTTGGTCACAACAATCATTCCTCATTTCTTAGGAAAGCATTGAATAGGACTAACCCAAGGACTATCTTCTATGGCAAAGATGATTCCTGCCTCAAGGAGTTTGATTACTTCGGTTTTTACAATCTCCTTCATGTTTGGGTTAAGTCGACGTTGCCTCTCAATAACGGGCTTGGCATCATCTTCAAGATTGATCTTGTGTTTGCAAAATTATCAATTCTCGGTATATCGGATGTTCTCCATGCAAACGCTTCTTTGTGGTTTTTGAGCATAGAAACAAGGCGTTTCTTCTCATCTTCCTCGAGTGAGGCTGAGATAATCACCGGAAGGAGTGAATCCTTCTCTAGATAAGCGTACTCGAGATGTTCGGGAAGAGGTTTCAATTCAAGATCCGTCAGTGGATCATGAATAGATTTGGGAACTATAAAGTTCGACTTAGAAGGCAAAACTTCGAAGGGTTTGTTTTACTCTTCTTCGAGAGTTACTTCAGAATCAATGGCCATGAATTCTTCGAATTCACGATCACGATCGGTATCACTAATCTCTAAATTTGTTTGGAATGGTGCGTTGTCATCAAGCAATGCATCCAACTCTTCTTCCGTTACTTCATCGATAACATCCACGCGGAAGCATGTATCATCATTTGAATGAGAATGTTGCATAGCTTTATCGACTAAGAATGTGACTCGATTGTAACCAACTCCAAGGTTGAGTTCTTTATTCTTCACACGAATGATAGCATCGGCGGTGTGCAAGAATGGTCGTCCTAAATTGAGAGGGACTTGATGGTCTTCCTTCATTTCAAGGATTACGAAGTCGGTGGAAAATATGAATTTTCCAACTTGAACAAGCATGTTCTCAGATATCCCAATGGGATATTGGTAAGTGTGGTTAGCCAAAAGTATACTCATACTTATAGGTTTCAAAGTATTGTTTGAAAGATTTTTGTATAATGAGTATGGCATCAGATTGATACTCGCGCCTAGATCGGCCAAGGCGTGACATTCAACATTGTTGGCTAGAGTGCATGGTATGAGAAAGCTTCCCGGATCTCCGAGCTTTGGTGGAAGTTTGCTTGCAAGGCTACAGAACATTCTTCATTCAGAAACGCAGGAGAGATTTGCTCCGTCTTACTATGGTTTCTCACAAGATCTTTGAGGAATTTCCCATAGTTGGGCATGTCAGTTAAGATATCAACAAGGGAAATGTTGATCTTAACTTCTTTAATCATCTTAAAGAATTTGGCATTACGAGCCTCCATCTTTTCCTTTCGTAGGTGTTGAGGATATGGAATTTTGGGTGTATATGCCTTTGGTGTTGGTGTTGGAATGGGTGTGGTTTGTTTTGGTTTTGGTTTGGAAGGAGGAACGGTTTCTTCCTTCTCGGGCTCATCGGCTTCATCTTCACTTTCATCAGCGAAAGTGGGAGCATTGGTGTTTAGGTTTTGTGGTGGATCATAACTCAGCCCACTTCTTGTGAATACGACATTCACATGTTCATTACAGGAGGAGGGTGGGTGGTATGGTTTATCCATAGATGGTTTTGGGTTTGTTTGAGTGTTGCTTGGCAACGAACCACTTGGTTGATTGGCTAACTGGTCGGTGATTCGACCGATCTTGGTTTTGAGATCACTAATAGTGGCGGTGTGGTGTCTTTGTCCTCTTTTAATGTTGGTTTTGAGATCGAAGAATTGGTTCTTAACGAACGTGTTTATTGATTTTTGAGATTCTATGAAAGCTAACAACGTTTTTTCTAAGTTCGAATCTTCGGGTTTCTTCTCGTTTGATGGAACGGAATTATCGTACTCACGAGGTTGTGAGTTATGATTTTCGTTTTTGGGGTACTCACGCCAAGTGTCGGGGTTTCTACCGTAGTAGTTACCTCGATAACCACCTCCTCGGTATCCTTGGGCGTAGTTTGCTTCTTGTGGTGGTTCTCTTATTGGTGTGTCATCACACTCCGTAGATGGGTGTGGTCCTCCACAAAGAGTACATTCGCCTCGCATCTCTTTCATTTCGTCTTTGATAGTTTTGAATTGCGAGTCGAATTTAGATGTGAGAGCGTCCATCTTTTCCATGAGTTTAGACTTTTCGCTACTTTCAACGAAAGAAACGGTTTTCTTAAAAGGTTTGGAACGGTTATATTTGAACCAATCGAGTCTTAAGAGAACTCGGTCCTCGAGCAATTTATATGCTTCGTTGGGGGTCTTATGAGAAAGATTCCACTGGCGTCAAGGATTGCTTGCGTCGGTTCATTGAGACCATGATAAAAGATTTGGACGATGGTTCCTTTTAATAAACCATGTCCATGACAACTACGAAGTAGGTCTTTCATTCGGTTCCACGCAACAATGAGTGTTTCTTGTGGAAGTTAAGCGAAACCTCAGATTTCTCCCATGAGTCTTTCGTACATGGCGGGTGGAAAGAAACGGCTAACAAAAGCGGTTCTCATTTGTTCCCACGTGGCAATGGTACTGGGCGTCAACTCATTATACCAAACTCTTGCATCTCCGGATAGAGATGATGGGAGGAGTTTGAGTTTTATAGCGTCTACATTGACATCGGCTCCATATCGGAACATGCCACATATTTCTATGAATTCGGATATGTTCTTATGCGGATCGGCTCGCGTACGGCCGTCAAATTGGCGGTCTTTGATCATTGAAAGGTGATGACCTTTCACGGTGAAGTTTTCTCCAAGCTCAACTTGAACAATAACAGCCTCGGGGGTAGGTGCTACTACTCGGTTGGCTGCCCACATGGATTGATTGTCAGCCATTGGGAATGGTAGATCGTTAAATGGGTTATAGACGACAAGTGCGTCCAAGAGATTATCAAATGGTGGGTTTTTGATTTTTGAAGTCCGGTTTTCAAAAGAAACAAAGGGTTGCTTCTTGCGGTTTTTCTTTCGAGATTGATGAATATAACGTTCGGGATCGGTGTATGGACTAAGCAATTCTTGACCGGAAGAACGTGTGTTCATTCAAGTCTTGAAGAACTTTTGAAAAAGACTACAGGTAGCAAAAATAAAAACAAACAAAATATAACTAATAGGAAAATAAGTAAAATAGAAATTAAATAAACCAAACAAAATAAAAACATAATTTTTTTAACAGATTCGGTTTTGCCGGTCGGCAAAATGGCCTTGCCGGTCAGCAAAATGGCTTCTGTGAAAAGTTTTGAAAAGTTTCTGGCGGCAGAAAGTGGGTTTGGGTGTTTGCCGGTCGACAGAAGGGTTTTGCCGGGCGACAAAATCGCTTCTGATGAGCAGTTACCGGCGGCAACTGGCTTTGCCGGGCGGCAACTCGGCTGCTGATGAATTTTTTTATTTTTTTTTAGTTTTTGATTTTTGGTTTTTTGGCAACAAGAATGCTACAATGGGTTTGATTATAGGATGATTTTGGAACTAAGAACACAATCAAATCCCCGGCAACAGCGGCAAAAACTTGATGCGTCTCCGGTGTGATGGATTTGGAGAACAAGTTTTAAATTTATAAACACGAATTACCAGATTGACTAAAAACGCACGGGAAAGTATAACCCTTTCATTTGTGTATAGCTTTTATGTGGTAATACCGAGATCGTTCACGTGGATTTTGAAAACCTATGATCATTCAAAAATAAAACTATAATCGTTGATTGTCGCAATTGTAGACAAACAAATAACAAGTAAAATGATGAGATTAATAAGAAATTAAAAGCAACACTTGGTAAAGACTAGTTTAGGCATCCGTAGTGGTATGATTGTGATGACACGTTTAACAAATATGATTATGATAATTAGATGGATAATCCAATCTATTGTTTTCAAAAGCTTCAATCCTCGTCAAGACTTTGGTTAAAGAAAACAAGCATTAGACTCAATCACTCAATTCAAGACTTAATCCAATTTCAACACATTCGATTCACGTTCGTTTCACGAATTTGCTAACACTTATAATTATGTTTCTTGATAATCAAAACTTCTTAAGAAATGATCAATACAAAAGATAGCCAATCATAGACAAATCGGCTATGACTTGTTGATAGAAAATAACCCTTTTGACCTATGAAATCATTATCAACAAATTAAGTTTTGATAACAATTGTCACATGAAACATTAGTACTAATGATTCAAAGGAAAGCTTGACATTGAAATAAACATAAATCATAATCACAACCACTACTTCATACCACAAACATCATCCTACCAAGTGTAGAATGAGATTTAGCTACTCATAACAAACAATGAAATAAACTCTGAAATAATAGTCTCATAAGTCATAATTAAGAGTCTTACAAAGTGGAAATATGTTGCTAATGATTAGGGTAATGATCCCTAAGAGTTTCGTGATGTTAACTGTAACACCCCATTTTGGAAATGGAAATATCACAGAAATTATGGCGTGTCATCAAAGCATACAAGGAAAAATGTCTAAACATTACTTGACCATAAAAGGAAAATACCGGAATCAAACATCGGTAGTCCAAAAGTAAAGCTCATCACACACAAACATAGTATAATAAAGGAAAGGACTAAACAATGTCCAAAACATAAATATCATAAGAAAGGAAATGCATAATGTAAAGAAGGCTAGACAGCTTCCAGTCTATATGCACGTACTCTTAGTGTCTACGAGCGTCCCTGAGTACCTACCGTTTTGGGAACATAGAAAAGGAAAACGGCTGAGCAAATACGCTCAGTGCACGGATGTACAATAAAGCATGAATAGGATAAGCATATAACATATAACAACGGAAGAAAACTAAGTCCCGAGTAACCTGGTTAAGTCTTAATAAAACTGGTTTTAATAGTTTGAAAGTCTTATGTTTATCTTATAAAATCTGTTTGTCATATTTTTCCATAAGCCAATATAGGTCATGAAAATCCACCGTGCATGAATACTTGGAGGGGTGACCTCATCATGCAAATTAGAGGGGCTGCCTCTAATTTAATATACTGGTTTTTGGGTAGGAGGGATCAGCTCCTTGTGAAGGATGCAAGGCACACACCACATTCACCATGAAATCCTAAATAAAAACATGTAACTAGGATGCACCCGTACGCCCCACATGATAAATATAAATAAATGGCCAAAAGCTGAAGGGACGCCACGAGCAATCACTCCGCCGTGGTGAAGTCATAACATCAGTGCCTCTAATGTTATGGTTATGGTACCTCCATAACTAGGTGAAACTGGTCATGCATGTATATGGCTATAGGTAATATTAATTAAACATAAGCAATCAAACACGTAACTTATACTACGGGAAAACAATTGGCTGCATACAGGGAATCCTAATAAGGAAAGAATGTCCATACTGAAAGGATGGGAATCCGTACCTTATGTCCAGTGAACGAAGGAGATGAACTGAGAGGAATCCTACTTCCGAATCACTAGTGCTACATAAATATATACATGAATAAGTATCTGCTTACTAAATACGTAGCTGGTTTTATGTCATGTCTTAGCTTATTTTATGTGTTCTTACCATGTTTTACTGTTTAAAAGCCTTAAACCGCGTTTATCTTATATTCTGTTTAATCTGGTTAAGTATTTCTGGTATTTCATGTATTATTATACTTACTGTGTAATAATAAGTAACTTTCCAAAAATAGCAGGTTTCCTAAAATAGAGAGTTTCCAAAAATAGAAAGTTTCCAAAAATAGAAAGTTTCCAAAAATAGAAAGTTTCCAAAAATAGAAAGTTTCCAAAAATAGAAAGTTTCCAAAAATAGAAAGTTTCCAAAAATAGAAAGTTTCCAAAAATAGAATTACTGCTTAAAATAGATAAGTTTCTAAAAATAGAAAGTTTCCATAAATAGATCAGCTGCCTTAATTAAATAAGTTTCCATAAATAGATTAGTTGCCTGAAATAAAAAGTTTCTAAAAATAGAAGGTTTCCATAAATAGATTAGCTCCCTTATTTAATTAAGTTTCTAAAAATAGAAAGTTTCCATAATTAGAAATAAGCTGGTTAAATAAGCTAAGTATATAAGCCTAAGTGTTTTCATGATTATTTTCTAAGTCATATGATATAATATATAGTTTAATAATTATTTCATGTAATTAAATTAAACTATAGGTTAAAATATTTAATTAAAGTATAACATGTTTTTAACTAAATAAGTTAAATACTTAGGTTTAAATATGTATTATTATATATTAATAATATAACCTAAGTCATGTTAATTAATTAATTATATCCATGATTTTAAAATAATTAATTAATTATAAGTCTAAAACATAAAAATACTTAGGTTAATTAATTTCATGATTATTAAATAATTAAATAACCTAAGTCATGTTATTAAATTAATCATATCATTTTATTAATTTAATTTTTAACCTAAGATCATAAACATAAAAAAAACTAAACATACACCATGAACCGGATTTAAGCTAAAAACAATGAACCGGACATGAAATCGACACCGTACCCCGAACCAACTCGGGGTACCCCGTGTTTTACTGCTGCCGTGGGACCCACACGCACCAACCAAGACCGTATGGTCTTGGTGGTGGTCGGCTTGGCCAAACCGAAACCCCTTCGGGTTCGGTGCAGCCTGCGGCCAAAAACAAACACCCCTTAAAACACCCTTTTGATTTTCTTTAACACCAAATCATGTTAGATCCATGTTTAATTATTAGGTTTTTGTAAAAACATAACATGTTCTTGATTTATAAAAAGATTAAATCAAAAGAAAAGATTTAAAAAGAATGTACCGAATTCGTGGATCAAAAGGATGAAGAACAAACACGATCACCAAGCAAAATTCCAAGATCCAAGATCACAAACCACCTCTTATGGTGGTTGTAGGGTGGCGGCACAAAGGAGACAAGGGAGGAGGGTTTTTAGGTTTTTCTAAAAATCTTCTGTAAAATTTTATAAGTAGTGAAAATCCCCTTTTTCCCTTTTAGTAAATTTGACAAATGGGCTTGGCCCATTTGCCCTTGTAGCCGCGGGTAGGGGCCCCACTTGGGGTACCCGTACCTTTTTTCGTGTCTCGTTGTTAAGTTAAACGTTTGTGATTATTTGTGTTCGTGTTTTAAATGTTCTCGTTACGTAAATATCGGGATCTAATATATTTAATTACGCTCGTAATAAATATATATACGTATTTAATAATAGTTCGTGTTTTAATTACGTTCATGATTATGATCGCATGTTCGTGATTAATTATCGTCAAATAAATATTACTTGATCGTGCGTAGTAAATACTTATCGTGTCCTAACACGTACGTAATACGTAAACTCCTAACACGTAATCGTAATCATGCTATATTAGGAAAGTTTAAATCTAGTACGTACGATCTTAAGGGTACTATTCATGGTAAAAGCATGCGGGTTTTACAACTCTTCCCCCCTAAAAAGAATAATTCGTCCCCGAATTATAGATAAAGTAAACTGGAAAAGAAGAACATACCCGAATTCAAAATATGAAATGAGGGTAAGAAGCCCGGATAGACTCCTTCGTTTCCCAAGTAGCTTCCCGCTCGGTATGATCCCTCCATAGAATTTTGACGAATGGAATCGTCTTCTTTCTCATGACTCGTTCTTGTCTGTCAAGAACTCGTTCGGGTTCTTCTATAAAAGTGAGATCTTCACGTATCTGTTCCAGTGGATACTGAACCATGTGAAGGGGATGATACTGGTACCCTCTGAGTAAGGACACATGAAACACATTGTGCACATGCGAAAGCTGCAGAGGTAACGCCAATCGGTAAGATACTTCACCGACTCGTTCAATGATATCAAACGGTCCGATGAAACGAGGACTGAGTTTCCCTTTAATCCCGAAGCGTCTAACACCACGTGCCGGCGAAACCTTAAGGAAGACGTGATCTCCTACATTAAATTGTATATCCCTACGATGCTTATCGGCGTAACTCCTCTGACGTGACCGTGCCTCCTGAATTTTCTGCTTAGCTACTGCGATCTTCTCATTGGTCATCTCTATGATTTCCGGTCCTTCAAGTGTTCGCTCGCCAACCTGATCCCAGCAGATTGGGGCGCGACACTTTCTGCCATACAACATCTCAAATGGAGCACACTTGATACTTGCGTGCCAACTGTTGTTGTATGCAAACTCCACCAAACAGATGTATTCGTCCCAATCACCCGTCCATTCCAACGCACATGACCTCAACATATCTTCCAATGTCTGGATGGTTCGCTCCGACTGTCCGTCCGTTTGAGGATGAAAAGCCGTGCTAAGCTTAAGTTGTGTACCCCAAGCTTTCTGCAGACTTTTCCAAAAGCGCGAAGTGAATCGAGGATCTCTGTCTGAGACGATGTTGGATGGTGCACCGTGGAGTCTCATGATCTCTCGTATGTACGTATCTGCGAGTTTACTTACCGGATCTTCCTTGCGGATCGGTAAGAAATGAGCTGATTTGGTAAGTCGATCAACGATAACCCAAATTGCATCGTGCTTCCTTTTGGTAGGCGGAAGACCGGTAACAAAATCCATGGTGATTTTGTCCCACTTCCACTCTGGGATATCTAACGGTTGAAGGAGACCGCCAGATCGCTGATGCTCGATCTTAACCTGCTGGCAGGTAAGACATTTGGAGACGTAAGTGGCCACATCCTGTTTCATACCACTCCACCAAAAGTACTGCTTGATGTCATGGTACATCTTAGTCGAACCAGGATGTATAGAGAATGGGGAGCTATGAGCTTCAGCTAACAAAGCTTCCCGGAGTTCTTGGTCATCAGGAACACAAAGTCTAGTGCCCTGCCATACGATACCATCTGCATCTACTCTGAATTCTGTATGCTTCTCCAAATTCTGTACTATCGCCCAGATTTCTCCGTCATCCTTCTGAGCTTCCTTGATCTTAGATAGAAACTCGGGTTCTACTATAAGATTAGCCCAGTAACCGTGTTGTCCACGTACCATGATTTCTATGTCTAATCGCTCCAAGTCTCTGATGATTTCCTCCTCGATTTTAATGTCGTTGATCATTCCGGACTTCCTGCTAAGAGCATCTGCTACTACATTTGCCTTTCCGGGATGATACTGTAGATTAATGTCCTAATCCTTCAACAGCTCTCACCATCTCCTCTGCCTCATGTTCAATTCACGCTGAGTGAAGATATACTTCAAACTCTTGTGGTCCGTGAAAATGTCACATGATTCTCCATATAAGTAGTGCCTCCATATCTTCAATGCAAACACGACTGCGGCAAGTTCCAGGTCATGCGTGGGGTAATTTTCTTCATAAGGCTTAAGCTGTCGTGAAGCGTACGCGATCACTTTCCCATGTTGCATGAGAACACAGCCAAGTCCCTTCCCCGATGCATCGCTGTAGATTTGAAATCCACCCGTACCAGATGGTAGAGTAAGAATAGGTGCAGATACTAGCTTCTGCTTCAGGTCTTCAAAGCTCTTCTCTCGATCTTCAGTCCAGACGAATTTCTCCCCTTTCCGCATCAGTTTGGTCAATGGTAGTGCTAGGCGGGAAAAGTTCTCCACGAACCTACGGTAGTAGCCAGCTAAACCTAAGAAACTGCGGACTTCCGTCGCTGATGTCGGTCTTGGCCACTTAGTAATGGCCTCAACCTTCGTTGGATCCATAGTGATTCCTTCTGCTGATACAATGTGACCTAAGAATGCCACCTTGTCTAACCAGAACTCACACTTGGAGAATTTAGCATACAGCTGCTTCTGGCGAAGAATCTGTAGTACTGTACGAAGATGGTCTTCTTGTTCCTCCTTGGACTTTGAGAAAATTAGGATGTCATCGATGAAGACAATGACGAACTTGTCCAGAAATTCATGGAAGATTCTGTTCATCAAATCCATGAACACTGCTGGAGCATTTGTCAGACCAAATGGCATAACTACAAACTCGTAGTGGCCATAACGGGTACGAAAAGCAGTCTTAGCGATGTCCTGCTCCTTGACCCGTAGCTGACGGTAGCCTGACCTAAGATCAATCTTGGAGAAATGTTTGGCCCCTTGGAGTTGGTCAAACAGATCGTCGATGCGTGGCAGTGGATACCTATTCTGAATGGTAATCTTGTTGAGCTCGCGATAGTCTATGCAAAGACGCATACTACCATCCTTCTTCTTAACAAACAAGACCGGTGCGCCCCATGGAGATGCGCTCGGTCGAATGAAACCTCGTTCAAGAAGTTCTTGCAGTTGATCCTTCAGCTCCTTCAGCTCTATGGGAGTCATGCGATAAGGAGCCTTGGAGATTGGTTCGGCTCCTGGAACCAGTTTGATACTAAATTCCACTTCTCGTGCATGTGGTATGCCCGGAAGTTCTGTTGGAAAAACATCTTGGAATTCCTACACTATAGGTTGATCCTGAATTGATGGAGATTCAGCATCCATGTCGTGAACCGTAGCTAGATAACCCTCGCAGCCATGTGACAGTAGTGCACGCGCTTGCAGGGTAGATATAATTTGTACAGACCGTCTGGGTATGAACCCATTATGAATGTATTCTGGTGCATTAACATCACCGAAGATAACTCGATATGAATGGCAGTCTATGGTAGCATGATGCTTGGATAGCTAATCCATGCCCAAAATCATGTCGAAGTCATTCATGTCCAGCGGAAGTGCGTCGACAGGTCGAACCTTATCATCAAATTCTAGGGGAAGACTCTTGTATACATGGGTGATTAATACAGAGTCCCTCAAAGGCGTGGAAATAGTAAGCCTATTTTCTAATGGCAAGGGAGGCATCCTAATGTTCTTAGCATAAGCAGTAGAAATAACCGAGTGAGTAGCACCCGTATCGAAAAGAACACATGCATCTTGACCATACATATACAAGATTCCAGTGATGGTACCTGTAGACTTGTTTGCCTGGTCTCGAGATGTCGTGTAGACACGCCCGGTAGTAGGAGGCGGCTTGGTATCAGCATGTCCCGATGTACCCTCCATCTCGCCCTTACTGCAATCCTTCATAATATGGCCAGGAAGACCACACTTGAAGCACGCATCAGTATTACGGCGACATGGTCCTGGTGCCTACGATGGCAAGTAGAGCAAAGAGGATGAGTGTATCCTCCAGCAGGTGCTCTGGCTGGCTGAGAACCTGATAAAACATTTTACATAAGACATGATAGTTGGTACAAAGGACAAAGCGGATAATCGTAAGATTGAATACCAGTGATAGCTGGACGGCTAGGCTGCGAACCTCTCTGGTTCTGGTCCCTACCGTTTCCATGGTTCCTGGTAGAAGTTTTGCTAAAGTGTCAGAATATGAGTTATAACATAAAACATAAGGAGTTGCGTAAGTATTAGGACCTGCTGCTGTTGGAGTGCCCAGCGTTGTTACGGTAATTGTCATTACCGCCACACCTATCCGTAGCAGAACGGTCGTTAGTCTGACCGTTTCCCTTGGGCTGATGAGGCTGCTGCTGAGTAGCCGGCTGAGACCGGTCCCCAGTTTTCTGCCTGGAAGATACATTTAAGAGATGAATAATTGACATATGGAAAAATATACGGATTGGTCACCGCTTGAATACGAATGCTTACCTCTTGTCGGGTCTTTCAGCTTCCCCGAACTCATCTCTCTCCTGCAGCATCTCCAGCTTTCGTGCTGCATCGGCCACTTGTGCTACAGTGTTGAACGTAACACACACCAAATTGTTTGCGACCGATGTACGAAGATTCCATCTAAAGTGATGTGCCTGCTCTTTAGGAGTACATGCTGCCGCACCAAGGAAACCAGCCAAGCGAAGAAAGCGCTGCATAAACTTGTTGATATTCTCCCCAGCTCTCTGTCGGATCCCATGATACTCTCTCTTGAGCTTGTCCTGCTCAGCCTTGGGAAAGAACTGCTCCATCACCTTGTCCTTGAACTGAGCCCAAGTCAAACCAGCAACCCACTCATCACCACCTTCAGATTGCATCAATGCTAACCACCAGTTGATTACATCGCCTTCGAACCGATAGCATGCCAACCTCGCCTTGTATGCGGGGTCACAACCTATAGCATTGAAAATCTTCTCGATGTGAGCCAGCCAGCTTTCAGCATCGCTGGGGCTATCTGTCTTCTCAAAAGATCGAGGGCGGAGCTTGTTGAATCTCTCCAGCCATACTACTAATGTCACTGGAGGAGGAGGAAGAGGTGGTTGATTATGCTGCTGATTGTTGGCAGCTTGAACTTCAGCCCTGATGTCATTCCTCAGTTGAGGAAGCAAGGCTTGCATGGCAGCCTGAATTGCAGCATTGAGCTGCTCCTGTTCGCGTGTGAGAACCATCTGACAGTATAACATAAAACATATGATTAAACAGATCAAAACATAAAATATATATATATACATGAAAAAAATTTATACTAAAATTTCACGAGAAAAATTTTATGCAAGAAAATTTTGTGTAAGAATGCATGATGCAGTTTTATGAAAACTTTTGTATGCTCGAGAGTGAACGCCTCTGGTTAGTTCACCCAAAACAAAAGACATAGCGAGGGGACGCCTATGGGTCGGTCCCAAATCTAAAAGTTTCGATAAAACACATGCGACTAAATAGGGCCAGTCCTGTACCAACCATTACTTAGTCAAAATCCCTGCAACAATGACATGTATATGTATGCTTAAAAATGATGAATGCATGAAAACAATTGTCAGTTCTAGGAAGACCGTAGTGACTACCCACTAATCACAAGTCATATTTGAGAGCCTACAGGTCGAAGCCTTGGCTCTGATACCATAATTGTAACACCCCATTTTGGAAATGGAAATATCACAGAAATTATGGCGTGTCATCAAAGCATACAAGGAAAAATGTCTAAACATTACTTGACCATAAAAGGAAAATACCGGAATCAAACATCGGTAGTCCAAAAGTAAAGCTCATCACACACAAACATAGTATAATAAAGGAAAGGACTAAACAATGTCCAAAGCATAAATATCATAAGAAAGGAAATGCATAATGTAAAGAAGGGCTAGACAGCTTCCAGTCCATATGCACGTACTCTTAGTGTTTACGAGCGTCCCTGAGTACCTGCCGTTTTGGGAACATAGAAAAGGAAAACGGCTGAGCAAATACGCTCAGTGCACGGATGTACAATAAAGCATGAATAGGATAAGCATATAACATATAACAGCGGAAGAAAACTAAGTCCCGAGTAACCTGGTTAAGTCTTAATAAAACTGGTTTTAATAGTTTGAAAGTCTTATGTTTATCTTATAAAAACTGTTTGTCATATTTTACCATTAGCCAATATAGGTCATGAAAATCCACCGTGCATGAATACTTGGAGGGGTGACCTCATCATGCAAATTAGAGGGGCTGCCTCTAATTTAATATACTGGTTTTTGGGTAGCAGGGATCAGCTCCTTGTGAAGGATGCAAGGCACACACCACATTCACCATGAAATCCTGAATAAAAACATGTAACTAGGATGCACCCATACGCCCCACATGATAAATATAAATAAATGGCCAAAAGCTGAAGGGACGCCACGAGCAATCACTCCGCCGTGGTGAAGTCATAACATCAATGCCTCTAATGTTATGGTTATGGTACCTCCATAACTAGGTGAAACTGGTCATGCATGTATATGGCTATAGGTAATCTTAATTAAACATAAGCAATCAAACACGTAACTTATACTACGGGAAAACAGTTGGCTGCATACGGGGAATCCTAATAAGGAAAGAATGTCCATACTGAAAGGACGGGAATCCGTACCTTATGTCCAGTGAACGAAGAAGATGAACTGAGAGGAATCCTACTTCCGAATCACTAGTGCTACATAAATATATACATGAATAAGTATCTGCTTACTAAATACGTAGCTGGTTTTATGTCATGTCTTAGCTTATTTTATGTGTTCTTACCATGTTTTACTGTTTAAAAGCCTTAAACCGTGTTTATCTTATATTCTGTTTAATCTGGTTAAGTATTTCTGGTATTTCATGTATTATTATACTTACTGTGTAATAATAAGTAACTTTCCAAAAATAGCAGGTTTCCTAAAATAGAGAGTTTCCAAAAATAGAAAGTTTGCAAAAATAGAAAGTTTCCAAAAATAAAAAGTTTCCAAAAATAGAAAGTTTCCAAAAATAGAAAGTTTCCAAAAATAGAAAGTTTCCAAAAATAGAAAGTTTCCAAAAATAGAATTACTGCTTAAAATAGATAAGTTTCTAAAAATAGAAAGTTTCCATAAATAGATCAGTTGCCTTAATTAAATAAGTTTCCATAAATAGATTAGCTGCCTGAAATAAAAAGTTTCTAAAAATAGAAGGTTTCCATAAATAGATTAGCTCCCTTATTTAATTAAGTTTCTAAAAATAGAAAGTTTCTATAATTAGAAATAAGCTGGTTAAATAAGCTAAGTATATAAGCCTAAGTGTTTTCATGATTATTTTCTAAGTCATATGATATAATGTATAGTTTAATAATTATTTCATGTAATTAAATTAAACTATAGGTTAAAATATTTAATTAAAGTATAACATGTTTTTAACTAAATAAGTTAAATACTTAGGTTTAAATATGTATTATTATATATTAATAATATAACCTAAGTCATGTTAATTAATTAATTATATCCATGGTTTTAAAATAATTAATTAATTATAAGTCTAAAACATAAAAACACTTAGGTTAATTAATTTCATGATTATTAAATAATTAAATAACCTAAGTCATGTTATTAAATTAATCATATCATTTTATTAATTTAATTTTTAACCTAAGATCATAAACATAAAAAAAACTAAACATACACCATGAACCGGATTTAAGCTAAAAACAATGAACCGGACATGAAATCGACACCGTACCCCGAACCAACTCGGGGTACCCCGTGTTTTACTGCTGCCGTGGGACCCACACGCACCAACCAAGACCGTATGGTCTTGGTGGTGGTCGGCTTGGCCAAACTGAAACCCCTTCGGGTTCGGTGCAGCCTGCGGCCAAAAATAAACACCCCTTAAAACACCCTTTTGATTTTCTTTAACACCAAATCATGTTAGATCCATGTTTAATTATTAGGTTTTTGTAAAAACATAACATGTTCTTGATTTATAAAAAGATTAAATCAAAAGAAAAGATTTAAAAAGAATTTACCGAATTCGTGGATCAAAAGGATGAAGAACAAACACGATCACCAAGAAAAATTCCAAGATCCAAGATCACAAACCACCTCTTATGGTGGTTGTAGGGTGGCGGCACAAAGGAGACAAGGGAGGAGGGTTTTTAGGTTTTTCTAAAAATCTTCTGTAAAATTTTATGAGTAGTGAAAATCCCCTTTTTCCCTTTTAGTAAATTTGACAAATGGGCTTGGCCCATTTGCCCTTGTAGCCGCGGGTAGGGGCCCCACTTGGGGTCCCGTACCTTTTTCCGTGTCTCGTTGTTAAATTAAACGTTTATGATTATTTGTGTTCGTGTTTTAAATGTTCTCGTTACGTAAATACCGTGATCTAATATATTTAATTACGCTCGTAATAAATATATATACGTAATTAATAATAGTTCGTGTTTTAATTACGTTCATGATTTCATGATCGCATGTTCATGATTAATTATCGTCAAATAAATATTACTTGATCGTGCGTAGTAAATACTTATCGTGTCCTAACACGTACGTAATACGTAAACTCCTAACACGTAATCGTAATCATGCTATATTAGGAAAGTTTAAATCTAGTACGTGCGATCTTAAGGGTACTATTCATGGTAAAAGCATGCGGGTTTTTCATTAACTTTGCTTTTCAGACTCCAGAAGTGACTTTTCTTGCACCACCTTGCTCAAATCCGGGAATGGAAGTTTGGACAAGGTTGAGAGAGTTATTTTGTGGTTATGAAAGAGTAATGAGATTATGTGAAGAGATATATGATTACATGACCCCAAGGGTCTTATTTATAGGCAAAGTTAAGGCCTAGACTTTAATGATTGGCTTGGAGCCAAAGACAAATTCTTGGAGCCAAAGGAAGTCTAGAATCTTCTTGTATGTTCTCCCTTGAGCTTGCATGAATGTAGACACAAATTCTGCCAACACAAATATGGGTGCAACTTGAATCCTGCTGGTGGCAAGTCAGCTGATTTTTCCTGGTGGCGACTTTGATTCTGTTGGTGGCAACTTCATGTTGAGTGACTTGTATGCTCCTTGGAAATACTTGTTCCTCCACCACGAAATTGATCTTTAAAGGCTTGTAACTTGTACACAGGTCTTGAACTTGACTAGGATTCTTCGTACTCGTACTAATCTCCATGTTTGCGTTTTTTTATACTCTATTCCTACAATTGGCTACATAAAGACTTGCAAACACAACTGGGCACAAATATGCACAAAAGTATTATAGATATGACCAATATACATGTACAAAAGTGTAACACCCCCACAATTGTTATGCGCAGCGGAACTACAACAATGGGTGCTACACAGTATTCATTGCACACAAGAGATATCAAACGACGCTAAAAAGACGTCGACTTAAAAATTCAACATTTAAAATTGTTAAATAATACATGTCCACAGTTTTTCCAACCCCAAATAGTGCACAGAGTTTAGCGTTTTGGTCCCCATGAATCTCAACCCAAAAACCTCAGTTTTACAACCACATGACATTAAACATAAAAATTGTTTAAGTAGAAAAGGAGGGAAAAACAAGCGGACACCAAGCCGTACACACAACATCCATCCCATGCATGCTCCATCCTACTGCTCAGCGGTTACCTGAAATACATGCCAAAATTTGGTCAACGAAAACGTTGAGTGGAATTCATAGGTTTTTCAATCCATTTGAACGTATATATAATAAAAACCATTCGTGATCATTTATAGTCTTGTCGATCAAACAAACTATAATCAGGATACTGACAATTGTGTTTAAGCTCATGACACTAATCCGTTAACTCAATCACCCGCGTAAATATACCGGCATGATTCAGATGAAACCAGTGCCCCTCTAAAGGCATCAGTTGCAATTATACCTTATTTCTCATACAAAATAATCTACCGCAGAACTTACTATAAGTACAGCTTCTCGGCTAGCATTGGGTCGTTAACCCCGTAGTACTACAAATTGCATAAGCGGCTATTTCCCCCTTCGCAAGGGCAAGACAATAGTTAATAGTTCATGAATTTAGGGACTTTTGCAACTTTGGTACTCAACACAATTTCTAAGGCAACTTTCGGGTCTAACAATCATTCATGATATACGTTCCTTTTTAAAAACTAGCATGCATTTCCCTCGCGGGTAAAACAATTTGAAATAATATAAGCGAGGCTATAAATTCACACCTTAGATATTAAGTAGTCGGTAGTTCGAGGAGTGTTCACTGACGATGAAACGGATGCCCGGGTAATTCAACACCTATCACAAATAACGCGTAATGAGTAATCTCATTTAAATACTTACGGTACTGTATAAAATACATATATATAAGTCACTTAAGACAAATATAACTCACGCCAAAAACAAAAACAACAAGTATCATTCATTTTATACCATTCGTTCTTATAACCTACGTTATCCATTTTTACACGTTCTCGCCGGTACTTGACTAAAGTACGGGCTGTTTTACCTTATTAAACCATGCTTATAAAATTTGACAAAATTTCCAAAAATCCTATATGACCTGTAGATAACATGTTTTTAAGTCCAACAAAAGTTTTCACTTTTACGACCCGTCACGCAACTCATTTCCACGACTACATTTTACGGGCTGAAATTGCGCTTCGACCAATTTTGACCACTTTGACCTATATGAAAAATACCTTTGACTTCCTTGACTCATAAGTCAACATATAGACTCATTTGTACAGGTTAGGGACCAAGTTTTGACCCTTGATCATTCACCAAATTATACTTGTGACCCTCGGGATTTGACTAAAACTTTGCACAAATCCGGATTGTGAAAGTCCTCGTCTCCCGGTACCCGATCTTTAAAATGTCATAACTTTTAGCTCGTTTTGAGTCACGGGCTCTACCTTATACCAAATTAAAGCTAGAAAAACCCTCTAACACAATATTTAGTTTTCAAGACCTGGAACAAAAATCATTTTTCCAAAATAGACCAAATGTTTCTGCCTAAAAATGACCATACCAAAAACATGCTTAGACTCGATTCCAAGACTTCTAACCAACTCTAAACATCATTCTAAGACTTCCCAAACATATCCTAACATCAAACTTCCATCCTACCCCTATTGATCAACCAATCTCAATATCAAATTCAAAGAAAAATACACATGCAAGTAGTAACACCTATGTAAATCATCATAAAACAAATAACCAAACACTATAATAACATGCATATTCATCAACCACCATGGCTCCCCCAAACACCCCCATGCCGTGGGGTTTGGGTGACCCATTCACCACAACCAAATTAATTTTGGTGGGTTTTCATGGTGTTTATACTTCCATAACACTCAAAATTAACATGCATTAGCTCAATTAGCCACAAAAACGAATTTTGGATCATATGAAAAATCTTGAAAAATTTTTATCAATGCATGTTGGATTTGATTACATGAATAGGTGGGTAATGACCAAACTAAGCGTGGTCTAACCTTAGATTTTTGAAAAATCAAGTAGAAAAGATTTTAGGTGGATTTTTGTTTGAGTTGGGTGTGCCGTGAGTTTGAGAGAGACAAGGAGAGTGTGGGTTTGATTTTTCTTGTAAAATGTTGTGTGTGTTTGTGTGTTTGTTCACTTTGCCCCCTTTTGTTAGTTAGGAGGGACCTAAGTGCAATATTGGGCTTCTTTTGTCCTTAAATAGAAAACAACCTCAAAACTTTGCGGGTTTGACTCATTTGTCAATTTTGAAAATTTTACGGGAGTCGGAAATCTTCCCGAATGCTCCAAAATATTTTTGGGATACTTTAAATGTACTTGGAAGGCTATAAAACTCACACGACTCAACTTAACACGAACCGTAAATAAAATTCTCGAAAAATTACATTATCGATAAATCGTCAAAAATTATATAAAATTGGGCATCCCTCGGGATCGTAATCGTCATCGTCCTTCTCAAAACGTCAACCGTAAAAATTATAACCTCGAACATCGGCTCTAACCAAAATACTTATAATTATAGAAATTAAAATTTAATAAAAATTTCAAAAATTTGCGTAATTTAGGGTATCGTTAATGACCTCGATTCTAGGGTGTCACATCCACCCCTCCTTAAAGAGAGCGACGTCCCGGCGCTCGCCTCTTCTTGGGCTCACATTTCGTCTACTGGAACAAATGAGGATACCTTTCCTTGAAAAAGTCCTCACGTTCCCAGGTGTATTCCGGTCCACGCTTAGAATTCCATCGGACCTTCACAATAGGAATCCTACTATGCTTCAACCGCTTGACCTCCCGGTCCATAATTTCCACAGGTTCTTCCACAAAGTGCATTTTGTCGTCTAGTCGAATCTCGTCCAAAGGAATCACCAATTCCTTGTCCGCCAAACTCTTGTTCAGGTTCGATACGTGGAACGTGTCATGAATAGCACTAAGCTCGGTCGGCAATTCTAACTTGTACGCTACTGGTCCAATTCGTTCAACGATCTTAAACGGTCCAATATACCTCGGACTCAACTTTCCTTTCTTCCCAAAACGAATTACACCCTTCCATGGCGATACCTTGAGCATAACCATATCTCCAACTTCAAACTCCAACGGTTTCCTTCGGTTATCAGCATAACTTTTCTGTCGGCTTCTCGCAGCAAGTAGTCGGTTCTTGATCTGCACGATCTTCTCTGTCGTTTCTAAAACCATTTCGGGTCCAGTCAATTGACTTTCCCCTACTTCACTCCAACACACGGGCGATCTACACTTCCTTCCATACAATGCTTCGAACGGTGCTGCTTTGATACTCGCATGATAACTATTATTGTACGAAAATTCCACCAGAGGCAAGTGGCGTTCCCAACTTCCTCCAAAATCAATCACGCACGCTCGGAGCATGTCCTCCATCGTTTGAATCGTTCGTTCACTCTGGCCGTCAGTTTCCGGGTGATAAGCCGTGCTTAAACTCAGTTCAGTGCCCATCGCACGTTGAAGCGATCTCCAAAATTCCGACGTAAATCTACTGTCGCGATCCGAAATGATCGATAACGGCACTCCATGTCTACAGACGATCTCTTTCACGTACACGCTGGCGAGTCTTTCCATGCTGTCCGTCTTCTTCATAGGTAAGAAATGAGCAGATTTCGTCAACCTGTCCACAATTACCCATATCATATCGCATCCACTAGGAGTCCTAGGTAAACCCGTCACAAAATCCATTGCGATTTTCTCCCATTTCCATTCTGGGATTTCCGGTTGTACCAACAATCCAGATGGTTTCTTATGTTCTGCCTGAACCTTCGCGCAAGTCAAACACTTACTGACGTAACGAGCAATATCTGCCTTCATATTCGGCCACCAATAAACTTTCTTCAGGTCGTGGTACATCTTATCCGATCCAGGATGTATCGAATACTTCGACTTATGCGACTCATTCATAACCAATTCTCGAACTCCAGGCTTTCCTTCCTCAGATGGACACAATGGTAACCAAATCCGATTCTCAAAATATCTTAGTCCGTCAGACCTAATCACGAAAATAGGTTTCAACATTCGTCCCAAATTCTCGGCTTCAACATTCCCTTTCATCAATCCTCTCTCCTGAGCCTTCAGTATGGTTTCGGTTAAGTCAACGCTCTCACTCATCACTAAAGCTCTAACCCTCAAAGGTTTCTCCCGTTCTTTCCTACTCAATGCATCCGCTACAACATTCGCCTTCCCAGGGTGATAGCGAATTTCACAGTCGTAATCACTCAATAGTTCAACCCATCGTCTTTGTCGCATATTCAACTCCTTTTGATCTAAAATGTGCTGCAAACTCTTGTGATCAGTGAATACAACACACTTTGTCCCATACAGATAGTGTCTCCACAGCTTCAACGCAAAAACCACCGCTCCTAATTCCAAATCGTGCGTCGTGTAGTTCTCCTCGTTCTTCCTTAATTGCCTCGACGCGTAAGCTATCACCTTTTCACGTTGCATTAACACTGCTCCGTAACCCTTACGAGACGCATCACAATACACTACGAAATCTTCGGTTCCCTCAGGCAATGATAAAATCGGTGCGGAACATAACTTATCCTTGAGCGTTTCGAAAGCAAGCTCTTCCTCATTTCCCCATTCATACACCCTATTCTTCTCAGTAAGCCGCGTCAATGGTTTCGCAATCAACGAAAATCCTTCAATAAACCTTCTATAATACCCAGCTAAACCCAAAAATTGTCGAACTTCAGTCGGCGTCGTCGGTGCTGACCATTCCCTGATCGCTTCGATCTTAGCAGGATCTACACGAACTCCTTCCATATCAATCACATGACCTAGAAACTGCACTGATTCCAACCAAAACTCACACTTAGAGAATTTTGCATACAGCTTCTCCTTCCTTAACAACTCCAAAATCTTTCTTAGGTGCTTCTCGTGCTCCTCCTTACTCTTAGAGTAAATAAGTATGTCGTCGATGAAAACAATAACAAACTTATCTAGATACGGCTTGCACACGCGATTCATAAGATCCATGAATACAGCAGGCGCGTTAGTCAACCCAAACGGCATCACTCGAAATTCAAAGTGTCCATACCGCGTACGAAAGGCAGTTACAGGAATATCCTCCTCTCTTACACGCAGTTGATGATACCCTGATCTTAAATCGATCTTTGAGTATACACTGGAACCTTGCAATTGATCGAACAAATCATCAATCCTCGGTAATGGGTACCGATTCTTAACCGTCAGCTTATTGAGTTCTCTATAGTCAATACACATTCTAAACGAACCATCCTTCTTCTTTACGAACAACACTGGCGCTCCCCAAGGTGATGAGCTCGGCCTAATAAATCCTTTGTCCATCAATTCCTTCAATTGATCCGATAACTCCTTTAACTCAGATGGTGCTAAGCGATAAGGTGCACGTGCAACCGGTGCAGCTCCTGGCACTAAATCAATTCGAAACTCGACCTCACGGTTAGGCGGTAAACCTGGCAACTCGTCTGGAAAAACGTCCGGATACTCGCGAATAATTGGTACCTCTTCAATCCTCGCCTCTACATCACCATCGCTCGAAACCTGTGCCAAAAACACATCGCATCCGCTCTCTACGTACTTCATCATCTTCAAACACGAAATCACCTTCAAACGAGAAATGCATTCGTCTCCCTTTACCGTCAAAACCCTATTCCTCAGCGGAATCTGCACCAATCTCTCACCACAGACGATTGTAGCACTATGCGCCATTAGCCAATCCATTCCCACAATCACGTCAAACGATCCTAGCTCTATAGGCATCAAGTCGATTTTAAAAGCGTAGTTTCCTAACTTCAAGGTACACCCTTTCAGTATAGAATTCGTACTAACAATTTTTCCATCGGCTAATTCAACATTATAACTAGTCGTTAACAATACCGGTTCTCTATCGATATGACGACTAAATCTAACGTCTACAAAACTCTTGTCGGAGCCAGAATCAAATAAAATACTAGCATAACAAGCGTCTAGCAAAAACGTACCGGTAACCACATTGGGACCTTGTGGTTTATCAGCAGTTCCCACTTGATACACAGCTGCCGCATTATTTCCTCCCCGTCTGTTCCCTGCCTTCGGGCAATTTGCTTGCACATGCCCCCTTTCTCCACAGCTATAACATCCTCTCATCCTGATAGCATTAGCCCCAGTGGCTACTCCTCCCATTCGACAACTAGCAGTCCTATGACCTGCCTTTCCACACTTGCCGCATGCCTGCGGGCAGTTTCCAACATGATACAAGTTGCACTTTCCACAATGGGGATTCACTTTCACACCTCTAGGGTTTGTCACGGCCCTCATTCCTTCGTTCCTTCTCTGATTAAACTGCTGATTACGGTTCGGCCCTTGGTTGTTTCGATTTCCTCCTCGGTTCTGGCCTTGGGATTGATTACCTTGTGCTGCCTCCCATTTTCTTTTGTTACCCTCAGCAATGTAATTCTGCTTATCCTGAAGCTTAACGTCCATCAAAGCGTGTGCCATTTGAACCGCCTCGTCAAACGTTCCAGGTTTCGACGAAGTTGTTTCACCCTTGATGTTGCTAGATAAACCCTTAATATACTGCTTCATTTTCTTGGCGTCATTGGCAAATATGTCCGGACACAAAAGACTTAACTCATTGAATCTCCTGGTGTAAGCAGCTATATCGTTGTTCCTTAAGGTCAAATGTCTCAATTCGTCCTCCAATTGCCCCAATTCCTCCTCTGGGCAAAACTTCTTTGTCAACAAAGCTTTGGTCGCATTCCACGTTCTCGCATTTGCCACAGCCAATCCCACCGTAGCTACCTGAGTATTCCACCAGCTTAACGCATCATCCAGAAATGTAGCTGCTGCAAACTTTACTTTATCCGCCTCTGCACAACCACTGATTTCAAACGTACTTTCAACTTTTTCCAACCATCGCCTAAGTTCTAGGGCTCCACCCGATCCACGGAACTGCGTAGGACCGCACTTCATAAAGCTTGAATAGGTACACACTCTCGGGGCTGGTTGTCTCCCCGCGTTCCTTCCTGGATCCTGATTTCTCCCAGCTCGGTCCGCTTCCAACGCATTAGCTATCGCTTCCTGAATCATGTTGTTAACACGATCGGCAGTCAACTTTGGAGGCATTGTTTTATCGAATATCTCTTTCTGCAAGACAAGAAAAATAGAAAAACAATGTAAGTATTCATATCAAGTTTCCCAGACATAAAATACATACAACGACACATCACTACGGAGTTACTAATATTCATCAATTCACACCACAAAAGATCAAATTTCAGACATATCACAGATCATGAAAGGTAACATAGATTGTATTGATAGTTAACCAAAATCGTGACAAGTAATGCCACTACAATCATTCACCACAAAACATCAAGTACTTGAGTTTCTCGTCATAATACCATCATACAAAGGTCTAAAATAGTTCTATTACAATGATCAAAGAAAAATACAAAACAAGTAACTAGGCATGTGGTGATCCACACGGCCTCTTGGATGGCGGCTCGTCGTCGTCCTCAGTTTCCTCATCACTCACGTCCTCGTCCACATCATCCACTTTTCCCTTTCCTTTCTCATCTGGCCCACATTCTGTTTCCTTTCTCATCCCTGATGTGGATCCATGCTCAATCGCTACCTGATTTCCCACCGAAATACAAGCACCTCCAGTAGGCGGCTGAACCATGAAGTCATTCGCCTCCATCTCCACATCGTCCACGAATCTCCAATCCGGGGGCAATGAATCCCTCACACGATGCTCCCAACTCTGCATCCTCGACAACCTCATCTGATCTTCCCTCACACGATCAAGACTAGCACTTAAATTCGCAACCATTGATTTCAAACTGTTGATGGCACTTGTGTTCATCATCCCATCATACGCAATCCTTGAAGTCCTTTCCAACAATCTTTGATGCTCCCTCTCAGTCTTATCAAACTTCTTAATCACCCTAGTCTCAACTACAAACCGCTCATACATTAACCTTTCCATCCTCCCCAAACGACCTGCGGGATCCCAGTAGTGACTCGGTCTCGGAAAATAGACCCTCGTAATGTTCTCGTGAATCGATGGCGACTTGGATGACTCTCCACTGCTCCCATTACTATTGTCCATCGGGCGATCAAAAGGTTGCTGCTCATAACGACCGGTCGGTGGTACCTCATAACCCTTCGGCGAACTCGGGGATTGAAACAAATCGGGTTCGGTCTGGCCTACGGCATCCTCGGGAATGCCATCATCCAATAGCTCCTCGGGCTCTTCTTCGGAATCCTCATTGTCATCACTACTCATGCTGAAATTATCCACCTCACTTTCGCCATTGTCGTTTTCCGGCCCTATTTCGTCTTCTGGAGCGATCCATCCATTATTATTGTCCGGCGGGTTCGGAGGAAACGGTCCCCCTTCGTGACCTACGACGTAATCGTTCCCGTTATCGTTGGGCGGTACCTCGGCCATTCCTGCGATAACAGCGAATTTCGGAGGGTACATAAGTAATTATACAATAATTATAAATATATGCATGCAAATGCAATGCAAAGGTGGTACATATGCCCAAAATGTAATAATATGATGCTCATGCATGATTAATACAAAAATTACGATGTCGGATATTTCGCGTAAAATTTAACGTCTACATATAGTAATTCCATACTTATATAATAATTACCCACTTATATACTTTACTCAAAAGTATACGTCAAATGCCATAAATACAACAATAAATCTTACCGGAGCCATGCAGGATAGTTGTGTGTGCTTGGACCCTTTTCTTACGACACCAAAAGTTATAGTTTAGGATTTTCAAAAACGACCTAGTTCTCTATAACTCGTGGCTCTGATTACCAATCTATAACACCCCCACAATTGTTATGCGCAGCGGAACTACAACAATGGGTGCTACACAGTATTCATTGCACACAAGAGATATCAAACGACGCTAAAAAGACGTCGACTTAAAAATTCAACATTTAAAATTGTTAAATAATACATGTCCACAGTTTTTCCAACCCCAAATAGTGCACAGAGTTTAGCGTTTTGGTCCCCATGAATCTCAACCCAAAAACCTCAGTTTTACAACCACATGACATTAAACATAAAAATTGTTTAAGTAGAAAAGGAGGGAAAAACAAGCGGACACCAAGCCGTACACACAACATCCATCCCATGCATGCTCCATCCTACTGCTCAGCGGTTACCTGAAATACATGCCAAAATTTGGTCAACGAAAACGTTGAGTGGAATTCATAGGTTTTTCAATCCATTTGAACGTATATATAATAAAAACCATTCGTGATCATTTATAGTCTTGTCGATCAAACAAACTATAATCAGGATACTGACAATTGTGTTTAAGCTCATGACACTAATCCGTTAACTCAATCACCCGCGTAAATATACCGGCATGATTCAGATGAAACCAGTGCCCCTCTAAAGGCATCAGTTGCAATTATACCTTATTTCTCATACAAAATAATCTACCGCAGAACTTACTATAAGTACAGCTTCTCGGCTAGCATTGGGTCGTTAACCCCGTAGTACTACAAATTGCATAAGCGGCTATTTCCCCCTTCGCAAGGGCAAGACAATAGTTAATAGTTCATGAATTTAGGGACTTTTGCAACTTTGGTACTCAACACAATTTCTAAGGCAACTTTCGGGTCTAACAATCATTCATGATATACGTTCCTTTCTAAAAACTAGCATGCATTTCCCTCGCGGGTAAAACAATTTGAAATAATATAAGCGAGGCTATAAATTCACACCTTAGATATTAAGTAGTCGGTAGTTCGAGGAGTGTTCACTGACGATGAAACGGATGCCCGGGTAATTCAACACCTATCACAAATAACGCGTAATGAGTAATCTCATTTAAATACTTACGGTACTGTATAAAATACATATATATAAGTCACTTAAGACAAATATAACTCACGCCAAAAACAAAAACAACAAGTATCATTCATTTTATACCATTCGTTCTTATAACCTACGTTATCCATTTTTACACGTTCTCGCCGGTACTTGACTAAAGTACGGGCTGTTTTACCTTATTAAACCATGCTTATAAAATTTGACAAAATTTCCAAAAATCCTATATGACCTGTAGATAACATGTTTTTAAGTCCAACAAAAGTTTTCACTTTTACGACCCGTCACGCAACTCATTTCCACGACTACATTTTACGGGCTGAAATTGCGCTTCGACCAATTTTGACCACTTTGACCTATATGAAAAATACCTTTGACTTCCTTGACTCATAAGTCAACATATAGACTCATTTGTACAGGTTAGGGACCAAGTTTTGACCCTTGATCATTCACCAAATTATACTTGTGACCCTCGGGATTTGACTAAAACTTTGCACAAATCCGGATTGTGAAAGTCCTCGTCTCCCGGTACCCGATCTTTAAAATGTCATAACTTTTAGCTCGTTTTGAGTCACGGGCTCTACCTTATACCAAATTAAAGCTAGAAAAACCCTCTAACACAATATTTAGTTTTCAAGACCTGGAACAAAAATCATTTTTCCAAAATAGACCAAATGTTTCTGCCTAAAAATGACCATACCAAAAACATGCTTAGACTCGATTCCAAGACTTCTAACCAACTCTAAACATCATTCTAAGACTTCCCAAACATATCCTAACATCAAACTTCCATCCTACCCCTATTGATCAACCAATCTCAATATCAAATTCAAAGAAAAATACACATGCAAGTAGTAACACCTATGTAAATCATCATAAAACAAATAACCAAACACTATAATAACATGCATATTCATCAACCACCATGGCTCCCCTAAACACCCCCATGCCGTGGGGTTTGGGTGACCCATTCACCACAACCAAATTAATTTTGGTGGGTTTTCATGGTGTTTATACTTCCATAACACTCAAAATTAACATGCATTAGCTCAATTAGCCACAAAAACGAATTTTGGATCATATGAAAAATCTTGAAAAATTTTTATCAATGCATGTTGGATTTGATTACATGAATAGGTGGGTAATGACCAAACTAAGCGTGGTCTAACCTTAGATTTTTGAAAAATCAAGTAGAAAAGATTTTAGGTGGATTTTTGTTTGAGTTGGGTGTGCCGTGAGTTTGAGAGAGACAAGGAGAGTGTGGGTTTGATTTTTCTTGTAAAATGTTGTGTGTGTTTGTGTGTTTGTTCACTTTGCCCCCTTTTGTTAGTTAGGAGGGACCTAAGTGCAATATTGGGCTTCTTTTGTCCTTAAATAGAAAACAACCTCAAAACTTTGCGGGTTTGACTCATTTGTCAATTTTGAAAATTTTACGGGAGTCGGAAATCTTCCCGAATGCTCCAAAATATTTTTGGGATACTTTAAATGTACTTGGAAGGCTATAAAACTCACACGACTCAACTTAACACGAACCGTAAATAAAATTCTCGAAAAATTACATTATCGATAAATCGTCAAAAATTATATAAAATTGGGCATCCCTCGGGATCGTAATCGTCATCGTCCTTCTCAAAACGTCAACCGTAAAAATTATAACCTCGAACATCGGCTCTAACCAAAATACTTATAATTATAGAAATTAAAATTTAATAAAAATTTCAAAAATTTGCGTAATTTAGGGTATCGTTAATGACCTCGATTCTAGGGTGTCACAAAAAGTACGGATAATGCTCCCAAAAACATGTTGGATTTGGGCGTTATCAGTATATTAAATCAGAATTTCCATCAAACTTTCCCAAATGATCAAGAGTGTTCAAACTAGAGACATGCCATTCAAATGGTCTTATATAACTTATGGTTGGTTTAATACCAGCCAGAAGTTCATAAGGGGTCTTATTATGAGGCTTGGTTACTAGGACTCTATTAAGTACATAACATGCAGTATTGATTGTGTCTGCCCAAAATGTATTAGGTAAAAGAGAATCAGCTAAGATAGTCCTATCAGCCTCAATAAAGTGTCCTATTTTTCCTCTCAGCTACTCCATTTTGTTGTGGAGTCCTAGCATTACTAAATTGTCAAATTCAGCATTCTTGAATTATGTCCCATTATCAGTTCTAATGATTATAACCTGTTTAGTGAACTATTTTTCAACTAATGTTACAAAGTCTATAAGCAATTCATTGGTTTCACTTTTATGAGCCATAAAGAAAACCAAATTAAACCTGCTAAAATAATCAGTGATAACTAAGCAAAATGTCTTATTACTAATACTCCTAACAGAAACAAGTCCAAAAAGTCCCATATGCAAAAGTTGCAAGGGTTTAGTCACAGAATTGACAGTCTTGGTCTTACAAGAGGCCTTGTGTTGCTTACCTTTCTGACAAGCAACACATATGAGGTCATTTTCAAAATACTTGGAAGGGAGTCCTCTAACAAGATTACCCTTAACATGTTTATTAAGATTTTTGAAATTCACATGACCAAACCTCCTATGCCACAAATTAGACTCATCAACAGAAGCTTTAGCTAATAAACATGTAATACCACCTGTTGGAACAATAGTATGGAGATTGAAAGTGTACATGTTTTTTTGCCTAGGAACCTTGAGTAGAATTTGACTCTTTCGGCATCTCAAAGTCTGAAGAGACTACCATACAGTCTGTATCAGTAAACAGTACCTTGTTCTTTTATCACACATCTGTGATACATAGAAGAGATTAAAGTCATTCAACTCCTTCACAAAGAACACTTCTTTAAACTTTAATTTCCCTGTATTTATTCTTTCTTTTCCAATGATTCTTCCTTTACTTCCACCAAAGGCTATTGGTCCACCTCTGAATTCTTCAAATTCAGCAAGGTAGTCTTTATTCCCTATCATATGCCTTGAGCATCCACTATCCACTTGTTACTATTTTATGTTATGGAATAAGATAAGAAAATTCACATTCATTCGTACCAACATTACATGATTCATTCAAAAGACAACATCATTTGCATACATAACATAAAACAGATATAAACATAAGCATAAAACTTACATAACATAAAGATAATAAACAACACCAAAGCAACATACTACATCATCAAACTTTGCCTTTACCATTCAACTTGTCATCCTGATTGAGAGTCACAAAAGGCCTCATTCTTAGCTTTTCCTCAGTGGTAGACCAGGTCTTAAGATTGTAAATTCCAAGCATGACTCATGATATGGCTTTTAGGCTTTTGATATCTGGCATTGATCTTGCATTCTTGCCCAAAAGAATGTACTTACTAACTAGGACTTCCATTTCATGTTGTGCACCCCTGTCTTTGCTTCCATAACTCTGTTTCATGCCTTTATCACTTTGAGAACTAGAGGTATCCCAGTAATCATCATCAAGATACTAAAATAGATCCTCATAACCATACTGGCTTACCAAATCCTTTGTAAGATTTCCTTCCCCAAGCCTTTGTGCAATACCTAGAGTTAGTATTAGCCTAGGTCTTCCAGGTGAGCTAAATGGAGGAAGTTGGGCCATTGATACTAAACGACTGCTTATTTGACTAGGGTTTGATGATATTTTATGAGTTTACAATAGAGTTGTGTGTCTTATTTATAGTTGGTTTAGTGTGTAGATGGGTAATAAATTGTGACTTTACTCATTCAACTTCTTAACCACCTAGTTAGTCAAGATTATAAATGGGTCAAATTAGGGTTAGACCAAGGTGGGCACATTTTACAATAGGTCAAAATGGAATAAACAACCATTACTACTTGCCTTTGACAAAAAAAACTATGATATCAACCAAATCTTAAAACAAGAATTTAAACAAGAACAATTTGTCTTAAAACATATAACTATATGTCTTAAACAAGAAATTAAACAAGTCTACTTAAAGTACATGAGTTCAATTTTGAAGAATAAGTTTACATGCACTCCTATTTGTTTTTTTTTTTTTGCTTGGGGATCGAATAGGAGACACTTGTGAAGTTTGAGTGAAAGCCTGTGAAGCCTATGTACCACCTTGTGTAGCATGTTGTAAAGCTTGGGCCTTAGCCTGAGAAGCCTGTGTACCACCCTATTCACCTTGAGTCCTAGCAGCAGCAACATTTGAAGTTGATTTTCTTTTAGTTTGTGAAGCATTCCTTAGTCCAGCTTGTGAAGCATGTGTTCCAGCAGCGATGCTTGGTCCAGCTTTTGAAGCTTGTGTTCTAGCAGCATTGCTATATCCAACATCCTTTCTCCTATTACAACTTATTTTATTATGTCATGCAACTTTACACGAACCACATGTAATACATTTACCTTGCTTAGCTAGTTTATTCCCTTTCACCATCAAAATCCCCCTTTAGTCTTCTTTATTTTCTTAGGTGGTCTCCCAATCTATGGATGGATTTGAGGTGGGAGCAGAGTAGTTGGAAAATCAAACTTAGCCCACAATTCCCTACCATTGACTGGGTTAACCTTTGGGAATAAACAACCTTCCATGTCGCCAGTTTGTATGAGTCATGAACCCAATCCTCAGGTATGCCTACATCATAGCCATTATATGCCATATCATGTATTGCAGCAATAGCATGCTTTCATGGTATGTCTGATATCTCCCACTTCCTACATGAACAAGTCTTTTGAGTCAAGTTAACAACATACTGTTCTTGGAGATAACCTTTAACCTGGTATAGATCATAACCATTCCAATACACAATACACTCACTAGCAGCAGCCTTAATCTTACCAAACACTTTAGCAACAGTTGGAGTCAATGGACCATCACATTTTTCAATCACTTTTTTATAAAATAACAATACTTTTCATAAGATATTCCCTCACATGTTCTAACGCTATAATGATAGGACTATCTCAAGCATCTAACAAGTGTCAGTTGAAGGCTTCACAAACTTTGTTTATTAACAAGTCATAATGAGCTCTACCTAGATTTTTGTTTAATTCTTATGTATTAGACAATATAATAATAAGATATATGAATATGTTTAAAAGCTAATAGTTAGAACACATTCCAAAGATGTAAGCTATGCTCTAATGTTCAGCGGGAATCTTTTTAACCAATGATATGCTTTGCGGTTGAAATCTTTCAACTCTTGCATATTTTTTTCAAACAAAACAGTGGTTGTGCATGATTCACACTTGTATAGCATTTCCTTGTACTATGCACATTTCCAAGTTTGGTTCATGTTTTCATAAATATGCCAAACACACTACCTATGCTCAGCATGTGGAAATAACTTTTCAAGTGCTGGTAATAGACCCTACAACAAATATCAGTTAAATTAATAATCAATCATATTCATTTTAAATAAAGATCAAAATAAATTTACTTGTATGGTAGAACAATACTTTTTGTCTTTCTATAATGAATGTAAATTCGAACTGATGTTAGATCCAAATTATCACCTAGAAATTTTAAGGACCAAGTTCCAGAGTATTGGTTCTTTGGTTCAACTATGACATATGCAACAGGGTAGATCTCATTATTGGCATCCATACCCACTGCTGTCAGCATTTGTCCTGGATAGTGGCCTCTCATGAATGCACCATCCAAACCAAGCAGATCTCTACCACCTTTTTTAAATCACCTTTTCAAAGCACCCAAACATACATAAATTCTCATGAACATTCTTTTTGGACTTTCATGATTTTCTTCACCATATACACCTATCTTACAAGTAGTATCTGGGTTATACCTCATTAACTCACAAACAAGTATGTGGGTTACACATCATTAACTCACAAACATAGTCCCTCAATAGAGCATATCGAACCTTAACATCTCCGCTCAAGTAAACTTCTGCTTTAGCCTTAGCCCTAAATGCTTTGTCCTTAGAAACAACTACATGAAACTTTTTTTGCATATGTTCTTGAATTGCTTTAATTGGCATGTTTGGATTCATTATGAGTGGATATGTGATATGTTTTGAAATGAAAGTTGAGGTACAATATTTGATTTTTCTGAATTGCAAGCAGTGGTGCTCATTCTTGAAGGTTTTTATTATCTAATTTGTTTTCTCCTTTTGGATAAATACAATACCCATGGACAACATATTTTGTCTTCTTGTGCATCCTTATTTAGTATCTTACTACTAATATCATTGTCCACATTAGGTCCTTAGACTTTATCATTTTTCAAATTTTTGCTAGGAACTAAATCATTACAAGCCACCCTTATTCTTCTAGGATCATTCCTCAAAAAATGTTGCAAGTTCATCCTACTCTCAACATCATGACTTCTAATAAACTCTTTAGCTACATCCTTGTTAGCAAATTCTTTACATGTATAAAACTTAGATGTTGAGTGTTTTTTTTAATTTTCTAAGCCCTAGACGCCTAACATTTTCTAGGACATCCTCTATGTCACTTTCAAGTGAATCAATGTCTAAAACCTCTAAGTTATATTCATTTAAAATCACATTAGGTGCCATAGGATCATTGCCATATTTTCTTTACTTGAATCTCCTACTTCAAAATGAGAGTCATACAAGTTAACTTCTACTTCCTCAACTACATGTTCTTCATCTTCAAAGTCATTGTCAGACTCACTATCCATATCAAAACCACTATCACTTTCTTCATCCTTCTTAACTAATTCAACATATATATATATATATATATATATATATATATATATATATATATATATATAGATTTACGTTCATGTAAGCACCAACCTTAAAATAAAAACAATAAGAACCAATTAAGTTTTGCCAAGTGTTTATTTTCATTAAAATAAATATAGATATTAATAATATCTGTGAGGGTAGCATGGTAATTTTGTCTATCTCTATAACATTGAATAAGCTCATTCAATGAAGGAAAAAAATGAAACCACCGTGTCTAATATTTTCTAGAATTCATTGTTGTGATTTAAATGAATTCTTTTTTTATTAATTCAGGTAGCTTCGTACTAGATAAAGTTCATTGTACTAGATAAAGTTATTATTCATGATTTGAGATTTAAATGAATTTCTAAAATCAAAATTAGTAGTATTAGAATATCTTGAAATACCAACCGCTGCATGTATTGTTTTAATCACGGGTTTGTGTCCAGATAGGTATATGTATTTTCAGATACTAAT
This sequence comes from Glebionis coronaria, assembly GCA_025667525.1. Taxonomy (NCBI): domain Eukaryota; kingdom Viridiplantae; phylum Streptophyta; class Magnoliopsida; order Asterales; family Asteraceae; genus Glebionis; species Glebionis coronaria. The sequence continues at coordinate 535,128,193 of CM046879.1, forward strand.
CAATTAAGTCTTTTAGTTAGTTGTGTATTTTTTTGGATACATCACATTAAAATATTTTAGTTGGTTGTGTATTTTTTTCGAATATGTATCACTTGAGTTTTTAAGTTGGTTGTGTAGTTTTCGATACGTGTCATTTGGATATTTTAAGTTGATCGTGTATTTTTTCTGAATACGTATCACTAGAGTCTTTTTAGTTGGTTTTGTATTTTTTCGAATATGTATCACTTGATATTTTTTAGTTGGTTGTGTATTTTTCGGATACGTATCACTTGGTTCTTTTTAGTTTGTTTTTTATTTTTCTGGATATGTGTCACTTGATAATTTTTTGTTGGTTGTGTATTTTTCAGATACGTATCACTTGGTTCTTTTTAGTTGGTTGTATAATTTTTTAGGTACATACCAATTAGGCTTGTGTATTCTTTTGGCTACGTGTCACTTGTATATTTTTTAGTTGATAATATATTTTTTGGATACGTATCATTAGTGACTTTTTAAGTAGGTTGTGTGTTTTTTGGCATATTATCACTTTGTTTTTTTATTGGGTTGTGTATTTCTTTTGAATATCTACCATTAGTCTTTCTAATTGATTACATATTTTTTCCTAAATGTATCACCTGGTCTTTGTAATTGGATCACGTACCAATTTGAGTTTTTAATTGATTCTCTACGTTGGGTTCTAATTTATGCACTAAAGTTATTTGTAACATGCTAGAATAAATAGTTAAACACTAAGATTTTCTCATGCGTATGTGGTTTAGAGAATGACGTTATTAAAAAGTAGTCAAAATCTAATGCTAGTTCTTTATAGAAAAGAAAGAAAACGTTAGAGTAATAACTGCGATTAGATGTATTAATGTCCTTGCTTTGCCCTTAGTTTAATATTATATTACAATTTAGCCATTCATTTAAAAAAATTGATCTTGATACATAAAATTAGATCTAATGGTCCATAACGGTTCTTATTGTTTTTATTTTAAGATTGGTCACCACAATAACGCTCCTCTATATATATATATATATATATATATATATATATATATATATATATATATATATATATATATATATATATATATATATATATATATATATATATATATATATATCTTTACATTATATATAAGAGGAGGGATTTGCCACGTCATCTATCAGAGCACTAATCCCAGTCAGCACATGGGCTTACGTGCTGGGCTTAAGGTGTCACGTTATGGGCTTACGTTCTGTTATATCTATCCTTCCAAAACACTTCCCGTCTTCGATTGTCTTCCAAACCCTAAACTGAACCCCCACAAACTAATCGATCCATATCTATTATTCATCAGAAAGTAGCAGATTATTTAAAAAAACACATACGAACGCACACCACTGAAAACGGCCAGGTATTGTTAATCGACTTTTCTTTTTGTTAATTAGGCTATTGTTAATTAAACCTTACTGTATTCTTTTGGAGCTAATTTTTTGCAGACTCAATGAAAACCATTGAATCACGGAGGTTTATGGATCAAGTTAATGCTATCGAACTTTATTGTACAAAAATATAAGGTATTTGATATTTAATTGGTATTTGATATTTAATTAGTTTCGTTTCTTTTATCATTGATTGACCTTTTTTTATTTATATGTAGCAGAACAACAGGCTAGAGAAGATGTTGACACAGTGTTCAAATTTCCGAAGGATTTGATGATGAATGATAAGGAACCGAAGGAGCAAGAGTTATGTGCTTTGGCCCAGAAAGCGAGACCTGAGAGAGCTGATACTGGTGGTGCAGGTTATTACCCAGCTTCTGAAAATGATGGACACATATGGAGATCGATACTCTCCGTGAAGAGAGGCGTAGAGAGCGAGAAAGAGAGAAGGTTGGAGGCTAAAGACCACGAAGTGGTGAAGTCATGTACGATAAAAGATTATTCAATCACAAAAAGGTAATGGTTCTGGTTTTGAAACTGACTACCAGTACATTATCTATGATAAACGGTTGTTACTACACAACCGACTCTATCTACTTTACACATGCCAAAGAAAGACATTGATGATGAGAACTTGAGAAGTATGGTGGGCTACTGGGCTATAGAACAGTTTAAGAAGATCAGGAAGACTAAACGATTTAAACCCGACAATAGATTAACAAGTGCTGGTGAAAAGAGTGCACCGAGAACCGAACCAGACGAGTTTGAGAAAGAAGTGGCTGGTAAAGCTGATCCAGATAGGTATTGCGACGATTTTATGTGCAGCACCTGATTGGGCACCTTTAACCTGCTTACCCGTCCTTCCTTACAGGTCACAATTTTTGCTGCTAATTAAGGATTCTTGGCCCTTAAACTATTATTGTCACATCACCAGGTTCACATTTTTTATTGTCTGTTTTATTGCATGCACACATACATTATCTTGAAGTTACGAGACGACAATGATATTACAGAATCAATGGTTAGAGTTTTTGCCACCAATCATGTGCTACACATGAATCAACAAGCATATATGTTTTGCTATAAAGAACTTATACCCTTCATACGATAATTTCTATTATGGTTATTGATTTTATTGTGGGTGTATTAATTTATGATTTGTAATGGATGCTAATATCATTACATTTTTGTTACAGTTTAAAGAGCTTGCACATGCATACGAGGTAGTGAGTGACCCAGAAAAAGTGTGATATCTTTTTATCAAGATGGTGCTGATGCGTTGAAGGAAGGAATGGGCGGTGGTGGTGGTCATGAGTCATACCCAAATTTACATCTTTCAATTCTTTTTTGGCGGTGGTGGTAGTCCTTTCGGTAGTGGTAACAACATGGGATGACAACAACGTAAGGGAGAAGATGTTCATCCACTCAAAGTGTCTCCCCGGGGTCTTTATAATGGGACGCCCAAGAAGCTTTCTCTTTGATGTAGTGTACTCTGCTCCATGTGTAACGGGTAAGAGCTGATCATGTTCACTATATAGGGTCTACTTATAATATATTGCACTATTATATTGTCTAACTTAAGTTGTAAATGTTGCAGTAAGGGGTCAAAGTCAGGCTCCTCAATAAAATGTGTCGACTGTCAAGGTTCTGGAATCAAGATGCCAATCAGGCATCGCGCTTCATCTATGATTTAGCAAATGCAAGATATATGTAACGAGTGGAAGGTTACTGGAGAAAATATCAATGATAAGGATTGGCGCACACAGTGCAAGGGTGAGAAACGGGTGCAACAGAAAAAGGTTTTTGATATCCATGTCGAGAAGGGCATGCAAAATGGGCCAAAAAAAGGTAAGAAATTAGATTTAACTTTCGTCTTACACATAGTCTATCGTATAGGTATGTGATATGACCACGTCTTAAGATCTTGCTACAAAATCATGTTAGGGACTGTTAAGGATCAAATTTTGGTATCTTCAACGGTGTTCTCTTTGAATTAGGGGTATCGTCTTGGTGCCTTAAGCGGGGCCCTTTCAAGGGTTATTTCTCTAGATATTGGTGTAGTTACATAAAACATAATAAGCGAAGCTTATTTACAGATTAACAAATGGTAAAATCACTTTTAAATTTGGGAAATAGTTTTAGGTAGAATAACCTTTTAGAACATCATAAGCTAAGCCTATTTACAAATTAACAAATGGTATATAAGTTAACACAAAAGACATTTGGCACAAGTCAACCGTCCGGATACTTATACACCAAATATCTCCAGATACTAATAAAAAACGTTGTAATAGTGTGCACAGTATGACCAGTTTTATGGAACATTTATGCTTCACATGTCTAAACTGTCATGCTAATAAGAACATAATGGAAGAATGATAAAGGCTCTAAGAGTAGACAAGAAGCCTCAACTTAAGGCCTCGCCTTCGTCTTCCACCCCATTGAATTTTCTCATGTATTGGTTGTGATACCTACTGTCGAGGTTGCTACTCTCAACCCTGTTATATCTTAATATCCCATTCATTCCATGTTTTTGGTTTAAGAATATGTTAGGCTATACTTGATTTCAGTTGGCGAATAAAACAAGAATGTTACATGTAATCTAAGGTTCTACAGTGTATCAATTTGAGTGAAGGTGTGTTACTCTATAAAGGATGGACTGTATTTTCTACTGCTTTGGTGTGACCTGATGCGGCATCAAGGTGGTGACATCTTAGGTCTGTTTAATAAGATGTAGATAGGATTACTCTAAGGTGTTTCATAGCTCAGCGATAATGAAAACGACACGTTTTAGGGATCAAACTTGTGAGACCTCCTCATACGTAGTGAATATAAGATGTACATGAAACTAAAAATCCTCTTGCTATAAAAATACTCCTTTTGTTGTTCTTTTAATTGTAACTTCCTAATTTTTTTTAAACATGAACGTGAATAAAAGCCTAAAAGGTGGTGACATCTTAGGTCTGTTTTAATAAGATGTAGATAGGATTACTCTTAGGTGTTTCATAGCTCAGCGATAATGAAAATGACACTTTTTACGGATCAAACTTGTGAGACCTCCTCATATCTTGTGAAATAAGATGTACCTGAAAATGGACGTGAATAAATTTTATTTGTTTTAAAACATGGACGGGAATAAAAGGCGGTGACATCTTAGGTTTGTTTGTTAGGATGTCGGCGGATAGCATTCACTGGACTTTATGCACGGGAAATATAAGTTGGGTTCTGGTTGGTTGATAAATTTATGCTTTATAATCTAATAGTAAATGTTAGTCTAGGATTATTTAACTCGGATATGTTGCAACTAAATTCTTGCTTCTCTCTTTGTATCTGCAGCGAAGCAGATGAGATATATAAAATTCACAGTGCGATAGAAAGTCCAACAAAAAGCTCATGGACTGAGGGACTAGAACTTGAACATGGTATCAGTTATAAGTTTCCAGAGGTTGGCTTCTCTTTCTCATCATAACTATTTCTTATTAGTTGAATCTAATTGTCAATTTGTCTAAGTTAATCTATGATAATTGAAGTATCTATAAACTAGGATTTGGTGGCACTAAGATTGTACATGTTTATTCGTATAGCATATTATTGATTTATCTTGTAGTAAAATAATTAGTTTGTCTTTGTTACTGGCATGGTATGCTTATATGAGTTAGCACTCATTTTTATCAGATAAGGCTTTTGTGTATTGATTTACCTATTTTATTTGTTACCCAGCCCATTCCTCTTCTACTGTTAAATGCAATATCTTTCAAGTCATCATTACCCTTAAGTTTCAATCCCCTTTACCTGTTTTTTATGCCCATCTCGAACTTGACATGAGTAATATAAACACTCCGAAAATCGGTAATGAGTTTCATTTTCCGAAGAAAAAAAACAACTCAACGTGTTTATTCAAGTAGATAAAAAGCAGGTCAACCATAAAGTATAGAAGATTTGTGACAAATTATGCACATCCAATTACAGACAGTTTACTTGGTAAAAAAAGCAATATTCTCTATTTGATATATGCATCTCTGTTTAAGAAGGTTTTAATTGAAAACACAACTCAAAGATCATCAAATTCTTCACGCGAGGTTTCAACTTCTAATATCGGTGCGTTCGATGATCACTCTTTTGCTGGAGAACTATGACAGGAGTTCAAACTCTTTGTTGAACTGGAAAATGAAATTTTTCTAAGGTACTTCACAAGGAGGAAGGACTTGTCTGGCCATGTAACTTTAGGTGTATGATGACAATATAGATACTTTCAGAGGAGGTAACAAAGATAGTTAAATTTGATCTTAACTTTATTTGATCTTAACTTTCTACCCAATCAAGGGAACCCGTGACCGAAGAGGGTTTTTACCCAAAAAAATCAGTAACTACAGTTGAACAAAAATACCTCAGCTGAACATAAATATATCCCACACACAACCACAACTTTCATAGGCACTCTTCTTATCTTTCACCTTTTTTTATGAAGCTAAATCTGTAATTTGATCAGTATACTTACAGTTGCATTGGAACCAACCATTGTTCTTTGTTGAATTATAAAAAGAAACATTAAAGCAAACTGTGCAGATATTTATTTTTTAGCACTGATCTCAAGGTTAAACTCAGTTGTTATTTCATCCTACTTAGTTACTTATGCATTGAATTTGATGGTTGAGTGGGACAAGGTGGTACATTTGTAGTTTCTACATTGGATACAAACAAACTCGAGCAAGAGCCTAAATTTTTAGTATCCTCATATTATATATTTTTTTTTCTTTCGTTGGTGGTTGGCATGATTTGGCTTAATTAAGTTGCTTACTACAGTAATATATTAACTATTGAAATTGGTATCTTGCAACTGCATCATCTTCTGATTGCAACGGAAAGGTTGGCATAATCCAAGTTGAAAAAGCATTGTCGATGATTAAAGGGGTGTTACAGCCTACTCAGAATGCAAGGATGTGGATATGGTCACTGAGGTATCTTCTTCAATACTACTATCACAGACTACTCATCTTTCATTTAAATTCTCAAGTAACATATAACATTGATGAATATAATTGTATATACCCGGCTATGTTTAGTAATAGGCCGTTATTCTTAAGTTCAATTACAATGATATATATTTAGTGAGATCGAGAATGTGCAGCTGCCTCATTGCATTTTGGTAACCAACACACCTACCATTGACCTGAATTTGAAGGGGGGAACTAAGTTCTCAAGACCAAGTGGTAGGCGACTGGGCGCTCATTCTTTCAGGTTAGCCCATATCTTCATGAAACTTAATGGAAGGAAGTATGCAAAAATGACATGTTGTAATTCATAATTCTAAATATTTATCCTTCATGCAAAGGGCCAACTAAGCAATTTTCATGCAAGCTGAAACGGATTGGGTGGCTATAAATTTAATTCCAAATATCTAAGATTTCATTTAAACTATTATGGCATTAAATAATTAAGATTTCTTTCATGGTGTAAATAAGAGACTATTTGTATTGCATTCTTCTATTACAGCTGTTCACGGTGCACTGAAAGTACACTTTCGTGCTGACTCAGGGTTTAGTTCTTATAGACATGACCTAAATAGCTTTGTATACTGTTAGTAGTCCTACTCTTTTGATGCCTACTAAACTTAGAAAAAGACTAAATCTGGGATAATCTTCATTGAAAACAGGAATGTAAAACAGAAAAAAAATTGCAAACTAAATATCTTCTTCACAAGGGTTTAGTTCTGATGACGCATGTTGAATTTAAGTGTGCATGTGTTAAACCTTATATAGATCATACAAGACTCCAGAAGGGGAAATCTCAGTCCAAAAACTTAGACGTGAAAGGTTTGCTAAAATAATAGATTGCCTTGGAATATATAAAATAAAAATAAAAACGTCAGTTTTTGTCAAAGTTTAGCTTAGAGTCCAAGCATAGTATGGAAATAAAGATACCTATTTGAGTTATACGGAGTATTAGAAACTCAGGAGCAGTTTTTGAAGGACCATGAGGTGTCAGAGGTCTAATATTTTATGCAAATGTTCTGATGTTTCATTGTATTTTGCAGGCGGACATGGCAGGAACAATCGTTACATATATAGTTGGCCATGGAATAGAATGATGAATGGCATGACTAACTATTAATCAACCATCTGATATGATTTTTTGTCACTTTTTCTGATATGGTCTTAGTTTTCCTTTTAGAATTTTGCTAACATCTTTGTTGATTAATGATTCTTTAAAGAAATTTTATGTAATCTCACTTTGACGGTATTTGTTTCTTACATTGTTTAAACCATACTATATTAATAATTTATGTATGTTGTATGCTTGAGATTTTGATATCCGAAAGTGGCCGGTTTGATTACATGAAAACTCAAATTTAAAATAATTCTATTCATATTATAAAATTGCATACGGATGCTCTTTTGCGATTTCAAATTTTTGTTTCACGAATTCATATAACGGTTTAAGTAATAATAGCATCTAAAAATAACATGACATAACTTAGAGCATGGTATAAATTACTTAAAACTTTATAATAGTTTCATGTGCTTTAAATTGTGAACATGCATAAAATTTTAAGACATTTTCATACCACCCTTATAAGTTTTTTTACCTATTTTTTAGATTTTTCATAGTGAATACTTTTATAAGTTCAGGTTAAAAAAGTATAGTTGAAGTCATGTCGACTAATCATGTATTAAAAAGCAATTATAATAAAAAAAACATTGAATAACCAATGCTATGCTTAAAAATACAAATTAATACTGATATAAATAAAAAACTTACAAAAAAATTATTTTTGTAAATAAAAAATTAAACAAGAAATACAAGTCATGGCGAATGATAACGCGTTAGAAGACAATTATACTGAAAGTTAAATTTACAAACAAATAATTACCAAATAAAAAAGGTTAAACAACAATCAGAAGTCATACCCGTCCATTGGACGGGTTTTGCCACTAGTATATATATATATATATATATATATATATATATATATATATATATATATATATATATATATATATATATATATATATATATATATATATATATATATATATATATATATATATATATATATATATATATATATATATATATATATATATATAACCATGTGCTTATCAATATAACCTAAGAAGGTTCTGACTCTCTCTTTCACTGACCAAAGGTTTTAACCCAATATCTAAACTCTTAAGTGGTATTTTATAGTAATAAATCACGTCATGATCCATTTCATAACCTAAACTGTTCATAACCGTATTCAAAATGGCAGCAGAAAATTCATCACTATTAACCATATCAACATAGCAAATCTCACCTTCAAGGTACTCTATTTTTGGACCATCACTGAACTTTCCATAGTAGTGACACTTGATGGTAAACAATTATTTATACGCATCTGTTTCAAAATAAAATAACGAATGTCATCAATTGATTATCATATCCGATTTCTAATATACAATGCACAGAAGAACAATGTATGTAATCACTCACCATAAATTGCAAGATCAAACGTTTCCCCTTCAGGCCGTATGTAGAAATATTGTACAAGATCATCCATTTGTTAGGATGAAACGAATTTAGTAAAAATCTAGGGAGGATGATTGAAGATGAAATAAGAATATGAAAAGTTGTGTTTGTGATTTAGGTATAAAAGCAAACGGATAAAAACCAGGGTCGGGTTATGATTATGGATACTGGTTGGGTTTAATATATTAAATAGGAAAAAAGACTATTATACCCCTAAATAAAATGTTAAAAATCTGACAACTTAACACTGTTACTGACGAGAGAGGTTGCTTGTTATATATGCTCGTCGTTAGGGAGACCGCCTGCACTTTCTCGTCGTTGAGGAGCAAACATGCAATTTTAAAAAACCCTAGGAAACATTTTGCCTTTAAAAAAGTGTTTATAAATAATAGGTCATGTGTTTAATCAAACCTCTCATCTCATAACAAATCTAAACATCAGTTATTTTTGGCAAATATGCTTGAGCTTATAAAAGTTTGAACTTTTTTAATAAGCTAGCTATAAGTTAAATTTTGTTTGTTACAAAAGCTTATAAAACCTTTTATAAACCATAAGTCTCCATAAGCCTAAACTCGTGGAGAAAGGCTTAGGCTACACACATCAAACGACCGCTTTCAACCCCCAGTCTCTCGTCACCTCAGCTTTCTATCTCCTATGACCTACAAACGATTTATTTTCACATCAAGACGACCATGTTAGTTTTTTTTAATTAAAATTCATTAAAACTTTAATTTATAAAATTAAAAACGATACACGGATAATTAAAAAACTTAAACATATGAAATTAAGGATTTAAACGTGAATTAAATTGCGGAATAGTTTGCAAAACCTCACAACAATGAAGATGCTTAAACCGTGTCTCGAATTTTGTTTCATACTCACGAAGGGAGTTTTTCATCACATTCGTGTCGGTTGCTCCATTCACCCGTATATGCATTGCGTAATTGCGAAATCTAACAAACCACACACGCTTTGCGTTATGTACTTCCATCTCCCGTGTATGCTATCGTACGTTCGTTTCCCCTTCTATTCTCGTTTGTCCTCCATGTATTGCAAAATCCCAGTCCAAAAACCACGAGAATGCCCTGCGTAATCTATCACGTCGTTTACGGAAACAAAAACCCAAGCGTTACATAACACTATTTCTTTTTCAGTGTCCATGAAACCAGCGCCATTTTTGATAAAGTAATGTACTTGGTAAATTTGAAGAAGATGACTAAAATGTTTTAAGTTATTGTGTTTTAAAATTGGTTAAATAGTGATTATTTATAGATAAAAAAAGATAAAGTTTCTTTTATAAATGTAACGCATAAAAGAATGAGGCTCACTTTTTCCAATGATTGCTTCATATGAATTTAATTTAATGTATAGTACATTAATAAGCTTTGGCTTCAACTAATTTGTCAAACAACTTTAGAAAAATAGAGTTTCAAATATTGACATATATAATATTAGGGGTGTTCACGGTCGGTTCGGTTAGTTGGAAGATTTTAACTATCCGTCGCGAGGCGGGTAATTAATTTTACTACCCGAAACTGAATCGCACTAAGCGGGAACCTGAAATGAGCGGTTATCCCCGGTTCAGTTCGCGGTTAACCATTTTTTATGTTTAATTGAATTTAACCGTATAAAGAATAACACGGTCTAGAACATAATATGCCATTTTATTATAATCAAATGACATCGAGTAGATAAAAGCTATATAAAAGTAATATAATCGAATTTAATCGTATAAAATTTATTTCGTTTATGTATTACGATTACATTAATTAATTTTTATACACAAATTACTACATAAGCTTACATTAGGAGCTAAAAAGTTTTTATGAAATAAGAGTGGTGCAATAAAATGGTTAATACTTTAACGATTATTTGAATATTTAACTAAAAAAATCATGTATAATATGCACGGTTCGGTTCGGTTAACCGAGGATTTCTAAAAGTAAAAACCGAAACCGACCCGTGATTAGCGGGTTTTACAATTTCGAGTTTTTTTGGTTTCGAGTTGAACGGTTCAGCTCAATACGTCAGTTTCCCAGGTTTTTTGAACACCCTTATAAAATATGAGTTTCAGCTTTTGCTCGAGTTTTAGCCTTAATCCTGGTCCTAAGTCCGAACCAATTACGCCAGGCATACAAATGAACCGCCCAATACACGTGTATACTTATTAGCAGTGTTGCAAAAATCATTCTAAACGCCCGATTAATATTTGTTTAAACGTTAGGCGCTCATTAACTGTCTTAATTTTCACTAATCGTCTTTATTAATCGTTTTGGTAAAAAAGCCGGTTAACATATCAATTTATCTGATAAAATTCAGTCAACATACAGATTTATCGGATAAAAATCGGCTAAATCGGAAAAAAAATCAGATAAATTGACCAACTCGGTTACGGATAAAATTTGACCAAATTAGGCATAGTTCGGCAAAATCAAACAACAATCGATTAAATCGGTCAAATTTTTATATATGTCCAATCTGGTTAATCTCCGCTTAATCGGTCAATCGCTAGATTTTACCTGTCCATTCAGCTGACGTCTAACGATTTTTATGACCTTAGACTCTGCATATGAAACCACGCAACACACACGGTTTATTTGAACATATATTGGACAGGGTCCGTGTCATTAAAATTAAAAAATTAGTCGATAGCTACAATACATTCGCACATCCTGTCGACTAGTTTTCTATAAAATATCTAACCTTGAAAAAGTCGATAAACAAACCACAACACATGTGACCTTAACCGCTCATGGACCACCAAAATCTATGTTTCAAAAGTCAAACACATTGACTTGAATAAACAACAACTTAGTCATATTCACATGTCTCAAATGACCAAATCAAATTTTATAAATAGGTGTTATGTGATGTGGGTTTTATTTAACTTTGTCAAATTTCAATAAAGAAATTTTTTCAACTTTATTTTTGCGCCTTAAATCTTGAAATTGGATTTTAAGAATCTTGGGGAAAAAAAAGTTTTTTTGTTTTTTTGGCGCGAAATTTGGTTGTGAAATCTGGTATTGAAGATGGGTGGTTTAGTGATTAGTAATGAAGAAGGGATTGCTAAAAGTTTATGGAAGAAATCGAGGAATGAGTCGATTTTCGCTATTTATACGCCTTATATTTTGTCATTAGCCTCAGGGAAATTGGATTCTGCTTCTTTTTTGCATTGTATATCTCAGGATATTCGCTTTCTTCAAGCTTCCGCTCAGGCGTAAGTTGTATGATACTAAAAGGGTGTTTGTTTCGGCTTATATGTGGGCTTATGACCTTATTTGATTCGGTTTATAATTCGTAAGCACCAAATATTTTTGGCTTATTTTGAGACTTGTGGGCTTATATAAGTTTATTACGATATGATAAACTTAGATTAGCCGAAAAGTTTCAGAATAAGCAATAAAAAGTCAGCTCATGAAACATAAGCCCAAAACCAGATAATGAAATAAGCCATAAACCTTAAGCTTATTGTTGGGCTTATGAGCTTATGTGATTCAGGAGTATGTTTTAAAAGCCTGTTTTTTTCGGCTGAGGCTTATAAGCTTTATATAAGCCTACAAGTTTCAAAATTACCTGGAAAAAATGAGCTTATGAAACATAAGCCGAACTCACATAAGCTAATAAGCCCAAAAATAAGCTTAAACAAACGTCCTTAAATTGTTTTGTTGATGTGTTGTTTGGTTATATATGTGTTTGATTGTTGTATGTTTTGGATCTTAGGTTTGAGATGGCAGAAGAATGTGCAGATGATGACGATGATAAGAATGTTATTCTGAAGATTCGAAAACGCGTGTTAAGGAAGATGTCAATGTTTCAATCTATTGTCCAGGTAGGATCCTGAATTCCCTCTGTTTTTTTGCTGTGTCAAAACTCAAAATGCAATAAGCCTCGGTTTTTCTGATAAATGATAGTGTAGATAAGTAGTTTTGGGGTATTTGTAATTAGGTATGCTAAATGCCTATGTGATTATTTGATGTTGAAATAAGCAGTTTTTGAATATTTGATATTGCTTATGCGATTATTTGAGGTTGGGTTTTAGAATAAGTTGCTTATTCCCAACTGTTTATGTGAGACACTGAGAGGGTGTTTTGGATTGCTTATTGAAGTAATTATCCTCTTATTTCTAAGATATAGTTTTAAGCGTATTGATAAAACTCCTTATATGCTTATTTTACTCCAAATTTAGCAATAAGCAATAAGAAATCCCAAATATCCCTTGATTTTTTTAAAAGCATAAGCAGTTCTAATACGCAATCCCAAACACCCCCATAGTATCTAGAAGACCTTAGTAACTGGTTACTCGTAACTCTTGAAAACGTTGGTTTGAACTGTGGCCTGTGGGCTTATGTAGAGCTGCAGAAATGGCTAATCATTCGTACTTTTTGCTTCAATATTGTTTTATTTGAGTTCTAAATAAAAGATCGTTAGTTTGATTACTAAGTTTACACAGGAATGGGGCTTTGAACTTCCAGCAGGAACCTCAGATCGTGCAATGATCAAATACACAGATTTTATACTAGCAACAGCCTCAGGAAAAGTAGTAGGAGAGAGATTTCCTGGTATGCTCGCAACTCCTTTCGAGAAAACAAAGCTTGCTGCTTATGCACTTGCTGCTATGGCACCCTCCATGAGGATTAAATCTTTTTTAAGTAAGGAGATACAAGCTGTTCTTCAACCTGACGAAAACGTTCATCTTTACAAAAAGTGGATCGATAGTGTAGCTTCTCAAAAGTTCGAGGTTTGTGTAATATTATTGCTATTAGGTGTACCTTTTGTGTACATTTGAACTATTAAAAGATTGTATGTGCCCCATTTGGATCATGGTGTAGCCAAAATCCCTCAAAAACTGGTTTTCGGAAGTAAGATTTTTTGTTTTTTTTTTCCTTACAAAAAGGGACAAAATTTGCAAAAGTTAAAGATATAGAAAAAATATATATATTTCATTTAAAACACTGAGGTTGAGGGTTAGAAAACGACTCATGCGAAGCACAAACACAGCTTTTGATGATACATACAGGAAAACGTTAGGACAGATGAATAAGTAGTATGTACCATGGGTTTATGCAAAAGAAAAAAAAAATCATTATTTATAATTGAACTTGTGAAATGTTTTTAGGATTCAGCATCTCAGATTGAAGAACTGTTAGATAAATTGACGGTTTCGTTGACTGGAGAAGAGCTTCAATTTGTGGAAACGATTTATCACAAAGCTATGAAGCTTCAAGTAGATTTTTTCTCAGCACAACCTATCAATCAAAACACTATTTTACCCTTGTATCAAGCTCTTGGAAGTGATGAACATAGTGTTATTATATGTAGTGGTTTTGACATGACATGTAGTGCTGTTGATTCATGTGCGCTTCTCGCTGATGTGGCACTTATAAAATCGTCAAATGTTGTTAAGGTGAATGGGAATGAATCCGTTGATGATGGAAGTTCAATGGATAATCTTCGGGATAATCTTCGTGATGTGTGGAGTAGTCTCCATGGTCAGTATGTTAAAGAATATGAACAGTGTATCGACAGTATCATGAAGACAGAAAAAGGTACGTTTTATAGCCTGCCTTTCTTCACTTTGTGATTCATGTGATTATTTCAGGGGACATAACCACTTTGAAAACTTACATGGTCCATACAAAACCCCGTAAAAACGTGTGATACACACCGTTAGGATCAGTTAAGATCGATAACAGATTACAACGGCTTGGACTCTCAAGATGATAAGAAACAGAGTGTCGAAAGCTTGATTGTATTATCAATGGCGGATTGTAACAGAATTCAGTTAGAAATCAGTTACAATCATTGTGATAGTTGTTACAGAGAGATTTAGGAAAGGAGAGTGTTTTCACACAGTTACAAAGTATTAGCTAAATGGTAAAATGACCAGAGGAAGTTTATATAGCAGCAGTTGGAATGACTCTCAACAACTTATGGATATTTCTTCTTCTAGTCCTCCATCTTTTAGACATGGGCATTACTAGTCCCTTGACGATTTGACCCGTAACAATCCATTCCCCTTAAGAGATTCTTGACCTCAAGAATCGGATTTGAAAAGAAATCTTACGCCTCATCAATCCTTTACCATCAAGTCTCACCTCAGATCATGTAACTTTGGGTCATGTATCAACAGTTTTGGACTCAAGTCTTCAGACTCGAGCTAAACTTTAACAACTCAATTTGAACTTTGACTACTTGTTTACTACAACTTCTTGTATATACTCAGCACTCCAATAAACTTCAGCTTCCAACACCACTTGCTGATCTTCCACTCCAATCTAACTTCAAACACCCTTTATCCGCGGCCTTTCATTCCAATATTATTGTCCAAATTCCACTGCATCAACAACTTCCACTGACCTCCATCCCAAATCAACACACAAACTTCTTCTCTTTTTTTTTTTTTCCTATTGGGCCACTTCCATACATCGAACACCACCCGTGCCTTTTTCTTTCTCGGCCATTTCCTTGTATCACTCTTCCCAAAAACAACACTCAATAGACTAATCCCAATTTTAGCTTCATCAACCCGATCACCATTAATCTTTTCACCATTTTGAACCATTTTGGACGAAACAACGTTCCTGTTAGTAGTACCTTTACCAACACTCTCTACTCCAAGACAATCCTCTTTATTAGTAACACCACCAAAACCATTGCCACAACCGTCCTTCTTACCCCTATCCTTCACAAAATTTCCCACACCACTACTATTACTACTACCATTTTCTGAAACATCTACGCTACTTTGCTCAACACCTATACCCACTTCATGCTCGTCATTCCAACTCATCATAGAAACATTCCAAACTTGAGCTATGTCATACTCCAAGTCACCATCAGATTCTACACCTTCCATTTCTTTAGTAATAACATTCAATACACCAAAAGCATTAACCTTTACATCATCGCTCTTATTTCCATCCTTTCTATCATTCCCTTTCACCATGCCGCCATCACCTTCCTCACACAACTCACCAACGCTCATCAACCCACTGGTTATACAATCAACAACTTCTTTCAATTCGTCCATAGTATTGCAATCTCCGTTTGTCCCTATAAGCTCTATTTCCCTATCCTCACTCCTATTTTTCTTCCCTCTATCCTTTACAAACGTCTCTACTTGCATCTCACTCGTACATCCCTCAACATACTCTTCATCCATAAACCCATTGTCCGCATCACCCACTTCGTCTACACTTTCAATCACAACATCTTTTAAAATATCATATTCCCCAAGTTTCTGTTTTCTTTCCATTGTTGTACGTTCCTCAACAACACACGGGTTATTCCCCTCCACCTCACTTACCATTGACTCAGTTTCTTTACTCGTGTGACCAAGAACCATCACACAATCACTATCATCTTCATTTCCTTTTGTCTCATCAACAGTTTCTTCACAATCAATCAACACTCTACCCATCAATCCGATGGATATCTCAATACCACCATTTCCATAATTCAACTTCTCACCATGCCCAATAACAACTATTTTGTCCGTTTTATCAAAATCATTAAAAATACCCTCACACTTGCTATCATCCCTTGCACTTCCCTTCCACACAAGCTCTTCACATTCATCATGGCCGTCCTGATCATCATCACAATCCGCCATCTCATCAACATCCACTTTCCCATTAGTCTCTTTGAGAGCACAATCAGGATGAAGATCAAAGTTACAATCCTTGCAGCAATAAGTCCAAATCTTCCCATTTTTATCACAGCCATCACACTTGTACTCTTGTAAACGAGTAAGAACAAGCTCATGCTTTGGATGCAAGTCATGTTTCACCTTGTTAGGCCATTCCTTTGCCTTGTCAACAAACATAGCTTCTTCTTCCATAAGAGCTACACAATATGCTTCATAAAGCGTTCTTGGTTGACACTTTATAACTTTTCTTGCAGTTTCTAATTGAAGACCCAAAATGAACATACTAATGCCATAGAATCCACTCCAACCCCTTCTAGTAGCATCAGGAACAAACTCCTCATAGTATTCACGCACCGACTCATCGTGTTTGATAATTCTACTACTCGACATTTCATCAAACACCTTAAAGTCACCAAGAAAAAAGAAGATTCAACCCAACGAAGATTAACCAAAACCCCCAATTTCAGAATCACAATCAAGAATCCTAATTTGTTCCCACTTAATCAAGAACACCAATTTTCCCAATCAACCGATCAACAAGTAATAACTCCTCACTAAACCACCGAAAGTAACAGCTTCACCGAAATCGTAACAACTCGCTGGAATATGTAACAACTTTTTCCGGCGAACCAAGAAACAGATCAACTACTCGAATCAATGGCGGAGCACGGTCGCAAGATTATGCTCTGATACCAATTGATACACACCGTTAGGATCAGTTAAGATCGATAACAGATTACAACGGCTTGGACTCTCAAGATGATAAGAAACAGAGTGTCGAAAGCTTGATTGTATTATCAATGGCGGATTGTAACAGAATTCAGTTAGAAATCAGTTACAATCATTGTGATAGTTGTTACAGAGAGATTTAGGAAAGGAGAGTGTTTTCACACAGTTACAAAGTATTAGCTAAATGGTAAAATGACCAGAGGAAGTTTATATAGCAGCAGTTGGAATGACTCTCAACAACTTATGGATATTTCTTCTTCTAGTCCTCCATCTTTTAGACATGGGCATTACTAGTCCCTTGACGATTTGACCCGTAACAACGTGTCTGAATTTTTTTTTTTAATAAAAATTGTAAAATTTTGTGTATGTAATTTTCATGCAGTTACGAAGTTTGACTTTGAAAGCTTACGTAAAGCACTTGCGAAGTTAGCGGATCTTGAGAACGAAGGGAATTTTAGAGTGGGTAGGTCTGGTGTTTTGAAAGGATTGCATATGGACGACATTAAGTGGGCAGGTGAACACGTTAAATTCCAAGATGGTTGCACAGAGTTCTTTAAAGAGATTGAAAAGAGCAAAGATGTTGCTGCAATAGATGCCCATATACTTTCCTACTGCTGGTCTGGCGATCTCATTAGGTCTGCCTTCCACTCAGGTTAGTGTCTTTACAAGGTCACGTGCTTGTATTTGAGTCTGATAAGATCTACACGTCTTTTTTGGCTCTCATAAAGTAGACATTTTAACCCATTTGCCAGGAAAACAGATTTGGGTCAAAATGGTTCATTCAGGTCATGTTCACCCATGCTATATATACATCTCCGTTTCTTTCCATTTCATAGGTGATTAATGTGTTAAACATAATCATGTAAAACAAATATTAAGAAAACAGTCCAATGAGATTTTTAGTGCATTTTAATACATGTTGGATGAGTTCAATGATTCAGTGGGGCTCTTTTTTTAGCTAATTTTCTTTAGATTACACCATTTGATGTGCTTAAATCGACCCATTTAAGGTAAATGTGTCAAAGTTGCCGCCTTTACTAAAAGCGAGTGTATTCAGATTATATTATATCTCAAACATAGATCAAACCGGAAGACCTAACAATGTTGGCTGAATCTAGAATGGATTGAAAGTTTCGCAAAGTGTATCCAAATGATTAAAGCCTACTGTATTTATCATTAAGAAATACATATATTATCCATATATTATAGTTTTTAGAATCATAAATAGCAAATTAGTTATTACAATTTAAAAAATAATGGCACGCCTATTACTTTCCGTTTCTCACCTAAAGTGATATGAGCGGGGATACTTGAATATGAATGCACAAACATTTAGAATCTGATTTTAGTTGTGCTATACTTTCTTGAATATCATTTGAGCCTCTTTTTTTTTCGTGAACAGGAGATTCAAGATTTCCTAGTGTCCATTCAAATGAGTTGATCTTTAATGGAACTATATCAACTGGCGAAATCTCGAAAAAGGTGCAATGTCCGGTAGAAAAGCTTCAAACTTTCAACGATATATGCAGCAACTCCACGAAAGGCAAGAACTTATCAGTTTACATTGGAGGGTCTGTGGAAGACTTGCTTTGCTTACTAAAAGCCGATATAGGCGTTGTTATCTCTCCAAGTGCTAATCTAATCAGGCTTGGGGGTCTCTTCGGGTTTTCATTTGTCCCGTTATTTTCTGGTTTGGTAAAGAAACAAAGAGAGTTAATTGAAGGCGGGTCTCCTTGGAATGGTCTTTCTGGTACTCTTTATACAGTTTCTAGTTGGGCTGAGATTCATGCTTTCATTTTAGGTGTATGAGGGGCTGTTTGGGATTGCTTAGTTAAAATGCGTATCCTATCAAAAAGTATGCATTTACCAATCTGCTTATTTTTATGCCTTTTTTCTAAAATAAACCGTTTTACCTAAACACTCAAAAGTGGTTATCTATTTAAACAATTAACTGCTAAGCACTTAGATAAGCAATCCCAAACACCCTTTTAAGTTAAGAGTTCCTCCACACACACACACGCACAAAAAAAAAACGTATAGGTAGTGATAAAACGAAGTAAATATTTCTGCGCAAGAATGACAATAAGTTGTGACATATATTGTTGATAGCCAGATTATTAGTAATGGCTTGGGTTGAGGTTCGATATAAATGAAGGGCCGTCGCCCTTAATGTTTAGTTCTGATATTTATAGGTTTGTATCTGTCAAAAAAAAGAAAAGGAAGTATATAATCCTTATTGAGTGATTATTTATAGGGTTAATAGCCAGATTATTAGTAATGGCTAAGGTCGAGCCTCAAGTATCTTAAAAGGGCCACCGCCCTTAATATAAGGTTTTGGTTGTGGGATTTGCGGATTTGTATGTAACTGTAACAATTAAGGTTTGAATTTTTGGAATGCAAGTTGTTAAGTGATTTCCTGAATCGTGCAAATATTGTTATGTATCTGATATAATACATGTTTGGTTTTTGTATCTCGTATTTCCTTAATCACGTCTCAATTGCATGACAGCTAGACTTGATATTTCGCAAACTCCCTAAATGCCGCTAGAAATTGAATTGTGTGATTTTATGCAGAATTCGCCAGAAATCAATAACTTTGTTTATGGCAATTTGTTTGGTCTGCAGAAATATCAAGTTTCCATAAATTGCTATTCGCCGGAATGTATGTCTATGTTTTAGGAGATCACAGGAAAGGAATATATATGCAATGTAGCTAGACATCGAAAGTGATTTGTCAGTAAAATACAACATAAATCTGGACCAGTTATCATCTTAATAATAATTTGTCGTTTTGTTTAACAAAACAGTTGGTATACAAGAAACCAAACATAAGCATATCTGCAGCTGGTCAAGAAATAATAACCAAGATTCACACAAAAATCTAAAAAGAACTCTGATTCTCATTCATTGTAAATTCCATAATTACAATATTACAGAACTCATATACAACCCACAAAAACAAAAGGATTGATCAAGCCACTGCTCACCCCTTGACCAAACAAGAACTTGGATCGAGTTCATCTAACCAGAAAACGAAGTTAAAAAGTGGTATTAGACAGCATCACTTCTATGTCTCTCGTTGTTTTCTATGGTGAGTAACCTTGTAAAATAAAGGTAGATTATAATTTTAGGCTTATGCCAAACCAACATACTAACAGGGTCTAGCTTTCAAGATATCCGTATGAAGTGCCTTAAGACCCCTGAGTAAACTATACATCTTTCATACTATCATTTCATTATTCTTCTCAGTTTTACATTCCACTCTTCTCTGCTTCCTTAACTGCTCTTGAATGGAGATAAGAAACTCCATGTAATCAACTACAGTAGATGCCATAATTTGTACGTAGGAATTTTTATATGGGGGGGGGGGGGGGGGGGGGGGGGGGCAAAAGTTTTTCGAAAGACGTTTTAAGTTTAAAAATTAGTAATAAAAGTGTTACAATAAATTTGTTCATTTGACGCTTTATTTGCACACCACGAGACGTATTAACTGGTTGACGAGACTGAGGGATTCTTAAATCATTGGAAGATGACTGATTAGGCGAACGCGAGGTGGGCGAACGCGCCAACGCAGCATACCTTTGTGGGTTATGAGTAATTAGTTCAAAGTTTTGCTCTAATGTGGTAACTTTCTCAGTGGGAAAGTTGCTCATTTTTTGTTTGCCTGCTGCTGCTAGCATCTGCTTTTTTACCCTTGTTGTTGTTTCGTCGTCGTCTTGTTGGTTCACCACAAACTTGGCCTGTACATTATAAAAAATTACTCCAACGTCACAAAATGCAAAAACATCATGTAGTAGTGAGAAAATATAAACTGATTCGTACCTCGGCAGAGGTGTTCTTGTTTGGTGGTGGTGAAACTGCTGAGTTTATTTATAGAGGTGGAGTGAATATGATGAGCTACACTGGTTTGTGGCCATTCAAAAAAAGAGAAACACTTTACTTAAAGGAGGGGGAATTAGATACTTATCACTAGTCACCTCAATATTAAAGTTGGAATAAAATCTGCCAAACCATGTTATCAAACATAAGAACCATTAATTGATTTGGTTTGGAATTAGATTCATGTTATCAAAATTCGATGCACTTAGATAAGCAATTTCAAAAACTCCCTTTTGTGTGAAGAGTTCCTCCACACACACCCCAAAAAAAACGTATAGATACTGATAAAAAGAAGTAAATATTTCTGACTGAGATTTGAGAATGACAATGAGTGGTGACATATATCGTTTATAGAGCGATTATTATAAATGGCTTTGGTTGAGTTCGATATGAATGAAGGGCCTTTGCCCTTAATGTTTAGGTTCTGCCGTTCTGGTATTTGTAGGTTTGTATGTAAATGTAAAAAAAAAGGTATATAATCCTTGTTTAGAATGATAAAGAGCTGTAATTTATAGGGTTAATAGCCAGATTATTAGTAATGGCTAAGGTCGAGCCTCGACTATCTCAAATTGCCACCGCCCTTAATGTATGGTTTGGTTGTGGGATTTGTGAATGTGTATGTATTGTAACAATTATGGTTTGAATTTTTGGAATGCAAGTTGTTTGTACAGAAACTGTTATAATACACAGTTTGCTTTTTGTATCTCATTTCCTTAATCACGACTCGGTCATTTGTATGACATTGATCCTGAATGTTCACCGGCACAGATTACTTTCTTCCGAGTATCATTTCTTTTAGCATGACTAGAAAACACATAACTGATATTCCGTTCTCCGTTTCAAGTCCTTTCACTCCACTTTTTTACTTGATTTATTCAATATGAAAATTAAAAAGAAAGTCACTAGCTGTTGACATCTACACTTTCATATAACATCACCGCCAGAAATTGAATTCTGCAGTTTCTTCTGCAGAATTTACCAGAAGTCCGCAATAACCTTGTTTTTCGCAATTTTGTGTGGTTTGCTGAACACCAAGTGTATGTAAATTACTATTTGCGGAATGTATGGCTATGCTTTAGGGAATCACAGAAAAGTGGTATATATAGCTAGAGATCAAAAGTGAGTAGTGTATCATTGTACTAACATTGTCTTGTTGCATTTAACACAACAGTTGGTATTCAGATACCATACATAACATGGATATTTGCAGCTGGTGAAGAAATAATAACCAAGATTCACTCAAAACTCTAAAAAGCATTCAATATAATCCTTCATAGTAAATT
Source organism: Glebionis coronaria (assembly GCA_025667525.1). Taxonomy (NCBI): domain Eukaryota; kingdom Viridiplantae; phylum Streptophyta; class Magnoliopsida; order Asterales; family Asteraceae; genus Glebionis; species Glebionis coronaria. The sequence goes on from CM046879.1 coordinate 535,150,648, forward strand.
CCATAATTATGATAATTACACACCGCAGATGTTAAAAAGAACTCTAGTTTAGCACCAACAAGTGTGTTAGAATATTAGGAGTAATATTAAACATAGGTCAGGGACTTAAGTGTACTTTGTAATATAGATTAGGAATAAACTTGTATTAGGAAGGTGCCTACCCCTCATTTCTATAAATAGGGATGAGGGGATCCTATTTCATTGAATTCTTCTTCCCAATGTAATCTTTATTAGGGTTATTAATAAAGGGGTAGTTGGGGGTATTCCGTGTGCATATACTATTGTCGGTTCTTTGTAGTCTCTCGTGTTCGCTACTTGTGCTCGATACAACTCGCGATCTAGCGGTTCCGCGATATCGATCTTCGGGTTTTTTGTCGATATCGTACAACAAGTGGGGATATTGTTCTGATCGGGTTGCTTGTTCTGTTCTGATCGAGGGTTTAGGGTTATCCTAGTTAATTCGATTTGCAAGAAAGGGTTTTAGCAACAACGGGGATATTGCACACGGCTTGTGAGGCTTGTCGGTAAAGTTGGTTAAGAAACAACTTGACAAGGTTTGTAGCAAGGTTAAAGAAGATTCATGGAGGTCATAAACAAGTGGTATCAGAGCCACGGTTATTGTGGTCTCACGAAGGTCGAAGGCTAGGGCGAGGTTTCTAAGGTATCGAGGTGACGGTTTCGGAGTCGTCTTTGGTTCCATCGATTTGGGTTTCGAATCGATCGTAAAAGTAGCGATCGGTCGACGATAACTTTGGTGCGTCATTGTTTTCTTTAGAAAGCGACGTGAAGGAAAAAGCATATAGGATGCTTTTACTTGTGTAATGGATATTGTCACTACAAAGATCACGTGGGTATAATAAAAGTCGACAAAGAACTTTGGTTTTTATTGGTTTAATAAAATCAAGGTTTGTTTTCTTTTACTAAAAAATGGACTTCATTCTATTTAGTTTATATTATATTCGAAGAAAGTGAAGTTATCGTTGTTGCGGTGTTTTTTCTTGTGGTTCAAGTTTGATTGTGGTTCGTTTGGGTTTCAAGCTAGCGATCTGATTGACTTGTTCGAAATCGAGGCTTTAGGTTTCTAATAAATTCGATTGCAAGAAGGGTATTTTCTTGTGGTTCAAGTTTCGATCGTGGTTCGCTTGGGTTTTAAGTTGGCGGTCGAGGTTGCTTGTTCGATATCGAGGTTTTAGGGTTCTCTAATAAATTCGATTGCAAGAAGGATATTCTCTTGTGGTTCAAGTTTGATCGTGGTTTGCTTGTGGTTTCAAGTTTACGATTGGGTTTTCTTGTTCTAATCGAGGGTTTAGGGTATCTAATAAATTCGATTTGCAAGAAGGGTATTTTCTTGTGGTTCAAGTTTGATCGTGGTTTGCTTAGGTTTTCAAGTTAGCGATCGGGTTGCTTGTTCTGATCGAGGGTTTAGGGTTATCCTAGTTAATTCGATTTGAAAGAAAGGGTTTTAGCAACAACGGGGATATTGCACACGGCTTGTGAGGCTTGTCGGTAAAGTTGGTTAAGAAACAACTTGACAAGGTTTGTAGCAAGGTTAAAGAAGATTCAAGACTTGTCGAGGTTGCAAGATTTCTTATGATATTAGAAATTGGTTTTGCAAAATTAAAAGTACTACAAGGGTTACTTCAAAAGGAGTCGGGTACTTTCTTGATTCAAGGGTTGTCGATTTGTTGGATAGGTTAATTTCCAAGGCTCAATCGATATTTGAGTAAGAAAGGGTGTTCTTTTGAAGGGTTACTTGGTTTGATCGATTTCTAAGAAGTTTTTCTTATGGTTATATCGATAAAGCAAGGGTTTTTCTTTACAAGGGGACTTCATAATTCGTGATTGTGAGGTTTAATATATCACAAGGTTTAGCGAATTATTGAAGGGACTTTGTCGGTTTGTGATTGTGAGATTTTCACAAGGTTTAGCAAACAACAAAGGGATAAAGAAAAATGGCTAGTTCTATAACTAGGTTTGACATCGACAATTTCGATGGGTCTAATGTACATAAGCATGGAGGTTCAAAACAAGTTGGGTTCAAACAACTTAGTCCTTGTGTTAAAACAGGAGTCCATGGAGTACATGTTCATAAACGTGTTTGGTTTGAGGTGGAACTGCAGGGAGCTCAGGGGGATCGTGAAGCTGAGGTTTTTCAGGTTAGTAACGATCAAGCTGTAGTGGCTCAAAGACGGTTTGAGGTAGAACTGCAGGGAGCTCAAGGGGATCGTGAAGCTGAGGTTTTTCAGGTGAGTAACGATCATGCTGCAGTGGCTCAAAGATGGTTGAAGGACAAACAACCTGAAGAAAAGACAAACACGTGCTGCTTGGTAAATGAGCAGGAAAAGGTACACATTGGTATAAAGGTGGGGGTAAACATTACGGTAACCGGAGTACCTGGTCAAGAGGGTGCGGAGGGTAATGTTGCTGAGAAGAAGAATGTGAAGGAGTTTATGGAAGCTAATCTAGGAAAATTACAGAAGTACAATGCCTGGTCGACAAGGTGGTTCCCGGTTCGAGGTTCCAACACCGGTAAAGGGTGTTGAGTATCGGTTATGTTTAAGTGTTACTCCTAAGGTGGAAATTGTTAGAATATTAGGAGTAATATTAAACATAGGTCAGGGACTTAAGTGTACTTTGTAATATAGATTAGGAATAAACTTGTATTAGGAAGGTGCCTACCCCTCATCTCTATAAATAGGGATTGTTGGGGTTTACTTCGTTCCAACAGGGTGAAGATAATCAATAGCCTAACTACGTACCAATGAATGGTTACCGGATATCTCTTGGAGTCGTGTAATCACTTTCCAAAGAAGATTATTCGACCCTATGCCTGGGTTAACACGAATACCTCCTTGGGATAAAACCAAGAGTTAGTTCTTGTTTTAGGCACAAATCAAGAACTCTGTGCGTTTATGTGTTTCTTGTTTCTTTATCTCATCATGCAAAATATGATCACTATTTATAGTGATCCTATTCCTTTAAGGAATGTAACTCCTAGTCAAAGGTATTAAGAGCATTAATCGGCCTATTAATCTCATAATAACCTTCATAAAGCATAGTGGTTACATGACCAGAAATCTGGTCATCAAGTCAATATTCAACCCTCATTAACTGGTCAAAGAGGTTACAAAGACTTTGTGCATCACCAGGAGCAACGTCCTAACCAGGAGCAGCTTCCTGACCAGGAGCAGCTTCCTGACCAGGAGCAACTTCCTGACCATGAGCAGCTTCCTACTGATATCACAACCACTATATTGAGTCCAGGGAGGTAAGGGACTTAATGGGTGTACACTCCGTACCTCCAAACCCATTTACAAGTATTACCCGTTCCCACAATTGCACTAAATTTCCAACAATCCTCCCTAATTTAGTACAATTACTTTTTGCATGAAAATCAACTTTAACAAAACCAGTGCATAAATGAAAATGTCCTGAGGATTGAATTTCCATCTTAGTACATCACTCCAAATATTCGAGAATCAGGGTGTTCTAAGAATTGAACCCTTCAACTACTTTGAACACCTGAAGATAACATACACCCAAGTTTTCAAACACTTAAAACGCTCCTGACACCATACAAGCCATGTGTCCATATCCAATTCATAAATGTTGTAAGAGCCAAAGTCCATGCTCCTTGAGGCGGCGAAACCTCAACATTTACATAGGTGGTTCCTCTTTAGTTCATGCTCCTGCTTAAGCACTTTTTCAAAGAAATTAACCATTAAGAAGTTTATAACTTCATCCTCCTTTCAGCAGGTACAAGCACATCCTTGGGATGATATGTAAAACATGTGCTTCAGTCCCCTGAATGTTCAGCTTTCCACATTGAACTCAGCTCCCAAGTTTCCTCAGGAGGGAGTTGGGTGTCCTATCATTCAGTGACTAGAGTGGACTTTTAAACCCATCCCTTTACCAGACTTTATAACCAAGTCTCTAGCCAATCCCTTCGTCAAGTGATCAGCTAAGTTTTGTTGAGACCTCACAAACTCTATTGAAATCACCCCATTCGTGATCAAATCACGAATCATGCTATGTCTAACACCTAGGTGTCTAGACTTGCCATTGTACATCTGGCTATATGCCTTAGCCAATGTAGCTGCACTATCACAACGGATAGAAATGGGTGCCATAGGTTTGACCCACAATGGAATCTCAAGAAGCAAGTTTCTCAACCATTCAGCCTCTTTACCAGCAGCTGCTAGAGCCACAAATTCAGATTCCATTGTTGAACCAGTAATGCAAGTTTGCTTCTTGGATGCCCAAGAAATTGCACCACCACCAAGAAGGAATACCCAGCCACTTGTGGATGAATTATCCTCAGTATTGCTGATCCAACTTGCATCAGTGTAACCTTCCAACACTGAAGGATATCCAGTATAAGACAAACAATAATCCATTGTTCCTTTCAAATACTTCAGTACCCTCTGAATTGCTTGCCAATGCTGAGTACCAGGATTACTAGTATACCTACTCAGTTTACCCACAGCAAATACAATGTCAGGCCTAGTACTAGTCATGGCATACATCAAGCAACCAATCACCCTAGAATACTCAAGCTGGGAGACAGCCTGACCATTGTTAGGCATCAGTTTCTCACTTGTATCCATAGGTGTACTCACTGGAGTACAATCAAAGTGATTGAATTTCTTCAGCACCTTCTCAATGTAATGAGACTGAGAAATTACAATACCATCACTTTCATGTTTAATCTTTATGCCAAGGATAACATCACCCTCCCCCATGTCTTTCATGGAGAACTTTGACGACAAAAAATCCTTTGTCTGATCAACCTTAGCTTGGTCAGTACCAAAGATTAACATGTCATCAACATATAGGCAAATGATGACTCCTTTACCAGATTCATCAAATTTGCTATATACACATTTGTCAGCTTGGTTAAGTGAATAACCATTAGACAAAACCACTTCATCAAATTTCTGGTGCCATTGCTTAGGTGCCTGCTTCAGTCCATATAAGGACTTAATCAGTTTACACACCTTTCCTTCATGACCAGGCATGATGAAGCCCTGAGGTTGGTTCATATAAACCTCCTCATCCAAGTCACCATTCAAGAATGCTGTCTTCACATCCATCTGATGAATAATCAGATTGTGAATACTTGCTAGAGCAATCAACATTCTTATGGTACTGATACGTGCTACTGGAGCATAAGTATCAAAATAGTCTATCCCTGACTTTTGTTTAAAGCCTTGAATGACTAGCCTTGCCTTGAACTTTTCAACAGTTCCATCTACCTTCATTTTCCTTTTGAAAATCCACTTGTTACCAAGTGGATTACAACCTGGAGGTAGATCAACCAACACCCAAGTGTTGTTGCCCATGATGGAGTCCATCTCATCATTTATTGCTTCTTTCCAGAAAGCAACATCCTGGGACTTCATTGCTTCATCAAATGTTTTGGGATCATCCTCAACATTAAAGCAATAGGAGTATTGATCAGAGACCTCATCCCTTGTTCCTTCAACTAAGTATAGTTGAAACTCAGGCCCAAAATTCTTTGGAGTCCTATGCCTTGTGCTTCTTTTAAGCTCAGGCTCAGGTTGCTGAACCACAACCTCATCAGTGACCCTTTCAGGTTCCACTGAAACACCAGTGTCCTCAGCTCCTATAGGAGTCCTAAGGCTTGGTCTAGGGACTGATGAGAACCTAGTCTCATCAAAGTTAGCATCCCTTGATTCAATGATTGAGTTTATTGAAACTGAATCATTAGGTTCAATAACATAGAACCTATAAGCCTTGGAATGCTCAGCATATCCAACAAAGATGCATTCAATGCCTCTTTCACCCAAGATTTTCACCTTTGGATCAGGGAGTCCTACAACAGCCCTACAACCCCAAACTTTGAGATAGTTCAAGTTTGGTTTCCTTTTAGTCCAGAGTTCATAAGGGGTAATTCTGTTCCTTTTGTTGGGAACCCTATTTAATAAATAGCAAGCTGTTAACATAGCTTCTCCCCAAAACCCTTGACTCAGTCCTGAGTAGGACAACATGGAGTTAACCATCTCTTTTAGTACTCTATTTTTTCTTTCTGATATACCATTTTGTTGTGGAGTATAGGGGCAATTGTTTCATGGATTATTCCAACAGACTGAAAATACTGAGTATTCATGTACTCACCTCCCCTATCAGTCCTAAATCTTTTGATTTGGACTCCTTGTTGTAATTCAACTTCAGTTTTAAATACTTTAAATTTATCTAATGCTTCATCCTTAGTATGTAACAAATAGACATAACAAAACCTTGAAGCATCATCAATAAATGTTACCAAGTATTTCTTATTCCCTAATGAGGGAGTAGCATGTAAATCACATAGGTCACTATGGATTAGCTCCAAAATTGTAGTTACACGTTTTACATCCTGAAATGGTTTCTTAGTAATTTTATTCAACATACAAGTCTGACACTTATCAGTGTCCATGTCAAAAGCTGGAATTAACCCATCCTTAGACATATCTTGCATCCTCTTATAGTGGACATGGCCTAGTCTAGCATGTCATAGTGATGAATCATTCAGTTTAGTGGTAGTCATCAGGACAGAGTCAACATTTATACTAGAATCAATATTAAGCCTGAACATTTGATTACTCAAATAGCCAAAACCAATAAACACACCATGTTTAGATAAAACAAATTTATTAGATTCAATCACTTGTTTATGACCACAATTATTCAACACACTACTAGAAACCAAGTTCTTCCTAATATTAGGAACATGCAAAACATTAAACAAAGAAACAATCTTTCCAGAACTAAATTTAAGATCTACGCAACCACGTCAGTTTGTCAATGACACACGAGACCTGAATGGTCTCATCCATGTTCATTTTATGTTGTGTAAATCTACCAAGTATTCTAAGAAGTTCATTGTATTGTCCCATGACTGGTCTTGAATCAGTCATTTTGTAATTTGTGAAATCACTCACAAGGAACTTCTTACTTGATGCATCCTCAGCCATATATTTGGCTTCCAAGGAATCCCATAGTTCTTTAGCAAATTCAACATTTTGGTAAATATCAAATAAAGAATCAGACATACCATTGAGAATTATGCCGCGACACACATAATCATCATTCTCCCATTTGCTCCTTTTCCTCATCTCCTCCAAAGTAGCATCATCACCACCATCAGGAAAAGGAGTGGTCAGCACGTACACCACGTTCATGGTAGAGAGAAGAAAGTGCATCTTCTTCTGCCATCTCCTGAAATCAACCCCTTCAAACTTGTCCAGTTTGGAGAAGTTAGCCACCATATGCTTCATTGCCGCCGCCATTGATTATCACAAAATAATCTTCTTTGATTGTTGGGGTTTACTTCGTTCCAACAGGGTGAAGATAATCAATAGCCTAACTACGTACCAATGAATGGTTACCGGATATCTCTTGGAGTCGTGTAATCACTTTCCAAAGAAGATTATTCGACCCTATGCCTGGGTTAACACGAATACCTCCTTGGGATAAAACCAAGAGTTAGTTCTTGTTTTAGGCACAAATCAAGAACTCTGTGCGTTTATGTGTTTCTTGTTTCTTTATCTCATCATGCAAAATATGATCACTATTTATAGTGATCCTATTCCTTTAAGGAATGTAACTCCTAGTCAAAGGTATTAAGAGCATTAATCGGCCTATTAATCTCATAATAACCTTCATAAAGCATAGTGGTTACATGACCAGAAATCTGGTCATCAAGTCAATATTCAACCCTCATTAACTGGTCAAAGAGGTTACAAAGACTTTGTGCATCACCAGGAGCAACGTCCTAACCAGGAGCAGCTTCCTGACCAGGAGCAGCTTCCTGACCAGGAGCAGCTTCCTGACCAGGAGCAGCTTCCTGACCAGGAGCAACTTCCTGACCAGAAGCAACTTCCTGACCAGGAGCAGCTTCCTACTGATATCACAACCACTATATTGAGTCCAGGGAGGTAAGGGACTTAATGGGTGTACACTCCGTACCTCCAAACCCATTTACAAGTATTACCCGTTCCCACAATTGCACTAAATTTCCAACAGGGATGAGGGGATCCTATTTCATTGAATTCTTCTTCCCAATGTAATCTTTATTAGGGTTATTAATAAAGGGGTAGTTGGGGGTATTCCGTGTGCATATATGTTTGTCGGTTATTTGTAGTCTCTCGTGTCGCTACTTGCTCGATACAACTCGCGATCTAGCGGTTCCGCGTTATCGAGCTTCGGGTTGTTGTCGGTTTCGTACAACAAAGTGGGTTAGGATTATGAAAAATTCAGAGTCTAATGAGCTTGGCGAGTAACTTTGCCAAACCAACATACTAACATCTTAATGCAATCGTATTTCAGCATCTAGCTTTCAAGACATTTATATGAATTTGTAGCTATTTGAACTACAAATTCAAACCTACATAATTCATGAACTATACATCTATCATACTATCATTTCATTATTCTTCTCGGTTGTACATTCCATCTCTTCTCTACTTCCTTAACTGCTCTTAAATCTTTGACCTGTAGGCTCATTAGACGCTTGACGGAGATAAGAAACTCCCTGTAATCATGTAGAGTCGATGATATCAGAATTTGTAAAAAAGGATCAAAATATGCTTCAAAATCTAAAGAAAAGGGAGTTAAGAAAACATACTGCCATGATCAGGGTCTTGCACAAGCATCCACCGTCCATGCTTGTCTAGAACAAACTAGTACAAATTAACAGGTGCTTCTGCGAAACAAATGAAGGCCAAATGTGTATCATCATCAGTTATGTAAGGAAATCGAAGAATCAAAGAATAAATTTAGTTATAAAGTCAGAGCAACATTCAAGATTAAGCAAAGACGAGATGGACTTAAAGACATGAACAACAAAGTCAGGAATTTGGTTTGAAAATGGTATCTAGCTAGTATTAACATTTCATCTATATATGCAATCATGCTATGTCTAACACCTAGGTGTCTAGACTTGCCATTGTACATCTGGCTATATGCCTTAGCCAATGTAGCTGCACTATCACAACGGATAGAAATGGGTGCCATAGGTTTGACCCACAATGGAATCTCAAGAAGCAAGTTTCTCAACCATTCAGCCTCTTTACCAGCAGCTGCTAGAGCCACAAATTCAGATTCCATTGTTGAACCAGTAATGCAAGTTTGCTTCTTGGATGCCCAAGAAATTGCACCACCACCAAGAAGGAATACCCAACCACTTGTGGATGAATTATCCTCAGTATTGCTGATCCAACTTGCATCAGTGTAACCTTCCAACACTGAAGGATATCCAGTATAAGACAAACAATAATCCATTGTTCCTTTCAAATACTTCAGTACCCTCTGAATTGCTTGCCAATGCTGAGTACCAGGATTACTAGTATACCTACTCAGTTTACCCACAGCAAATGCAATGTCAGGCCTAGTACTAGTCATGGCATACATCAAGCAACCAATCACCCTATAATACTCAAGCTGGGAGACAGCCTGACCATTGTTAGGCATCAGTTTCTCACTTGTATCCATAGGTGTACTCACTGGAGTACAATCAAAGTGATTGAATTTCTTCAGCACCTTCTCAATGTAATGAGACTGAGAAATTACAATACCATCACTTTCATGTTTAATCTTTATGCCAAGGATAACATCAGCCTCCCCCATGTCTTTCATGGAGAACTTTGACGACAAAAAATCCTTTGTCTGATCAACCTTAGCTTGGTCAGTACCAAAGATTAACATGTCATCAACATATAGGCAAATGATGACTCCTTTACCAGATTCATCAAATTTGCTATATACACATTTGTCAGCTTGGTTAAGTGAATAACCATTAGACAAAACCACTTCATCAAATTTCTGGTGCCATTGCTTAGGTGCCTGCTTCAGTCCATATAAGGACTTAATCAGTTTACACACCTTTCCTTCATGACCAGGCATGATGAAGCCCTGAGGTTGGTTCATATAAACCTCCTCATCCAAGTCACCATTCAAGAATGATGTCTTCACATCCATCTGATGAATAATCAGATTGTGAATACTTGCTAGAGCAATCAACATTCTTATGGTACTGATACGTGCTACTGGAGCATAAGTATCAAAATAGTCTATCCCTGACTTTTGTTTAAAGCCTTGAATGACTAGCCTTGCCTTGAACTTTTCAACAGTTCCATCTACCTTCATTTTCCTTTTGAAAATCCACTTGTTACCAAGTGGATTACAACCTGGAGGTAGATCAACCAACACCCAAGTGTTGTTGCCCATGATGGAGTCCATCTCATCATTTATTGCTTCTTTCCAGAAAGCAACATCCTGGGACTTCATTGCTTCATCAAATGTTTTGGGATCATCCTCAACATTAAAGCAATAGGAGTATTGATCAGAGACCTCATCCCTTGTTCCTTCAACTAAGTATAGTTGAAACTCAGGCCCAAAATTCTTTGGAGTCCTATGCCTTGTGCTTCTTCTAAGCTCAGGCTCAGGTTGCTGAACCACAACCTCATCAGTGACCCTTTCAGGTTCCACTGAAACACCAGTGTCCTCAGCTCCTATAGGAGTCCTAAGGCTTGGTCTAGGGACTGATGAGAACCTAGTCTCATCAAAGTTAGCATCCCTTGATTCAATGATTGAGTTTATTGAAACTGAATCATTAGGTTCAATAACATAGAACCTATAAGCCTTGGAATGCTCAGCATATCCAACAAAGATGCATTCAATGCCTCTTTCACCCAAGGTTTTCACCTTTGGATCAGGGAGTCCTACAACAGCCCTACAACCCCAAACTTTGAGATAGTTCAAGTTTGGTTTCCTTTTAGTCCAGAGTTCATAAGGGGTAATTCTGTTCCTTTTGTTGGGAACCCTATTTAATAAATAGCAAGCTGTTAACATAGCTTCTCCCCAAAACCCTTGACTCAGTCCTGAGTAGGACAACATGGAGTTAACCATCTCTTTTAGTACTCTATTTTTTCTTTCTGATATACCATTTTGTTGTGGAGTATAGGGGCAATTGTTTCATGGATTATTCCAACAGACTGAAAATACTGAGTATTCATGTACTCACCTCCCCTATCAGTCCTAAATCTTTTGATTTGGACTCCTTGTTGTAATTCAACTTCAGTTTTAAATACTTTAAATTTGTCTAATGCTTCATCCTTAGTATGTAACAAATAGACATAACAAAACCTTGAAGCATCATCAATAAATGTTACCAAGTATTTCTTATTCCCTAATGAGGGAGTAGCATGTAAATCACATAGGTCACTATGGATTAGCTCCAAAACTGTAGTTACACGTTTTACATCCTGAAATGGTTTCTTAGTAATTTTATTCAACATACAAGTTTGACACTTATCAGTGTCCATGTCAAAAGCTGGAATTAACCCATCCTTAGACATATCTTGCATCCTCTTATAGTGGACATGGCCTAGTCTAGCATGCCATAGTGATGAATCATTCAGTTTAGTGGTAGTCATCAGGACAGAGTCAACATTTATACTAGAATCAATATTAAGCCTGAACATTTGATTACTCAAATAGCCAAAACCAATAAACACACCATGTTTAGATAAAACAAATTTATTAGATTCAATCACTTGTTTATAACCACAATTATTCAACACACTACTAGAAACCAAGTTCTTCCTAATATTAGGAACATGTAAAACATTAAACAAAGAAACAATCTTTCCAGAACTAAATTTAAGATCTACGCAACCACGTCAGTTTGTCAATGACACACGAGACCTGAATGGTCTCATCCATGTTCATTTTATGTTGTGTAAATCTACCAAGTATTCCAAGAAGTTCATTGTATTGTCCCATGACTGGTCTTGAATCAGTCATTTTGTAATTTGTGAAATCACTCACAAGGAACTTCTTACTTGATGCATCCTCAGCCATATATTTGGCTTCCAAGGAATCCCATAGTTCTTTAGCAAATTCAACATTTTGGTAAATATCAAATAAAGAATCAGACATACCATTGAGAATTATGCCGCGACACACATAATCATCATTCTCCCATTTGCTCCTTTTCCTCATCTCCTCCAAAGTAGCATCATCACCACCATCAGGAAAAGGAGTGGTCAGCACGTACACCACGTTCATGGTAGAGAGAAGAAAGTGCATCTTCTTCTGCCATCTCCTGAAATCAACCCCTTCAAACTTGTCCAGTTTGGAGAAGTTAGCCACCATATGCTTCATTGCCGCCGCCATTGATTATCACAAAATAATCTTCTTTGATTGTTGGGGTTTACTTCGTTCCAACAGGGTGAAGATAATCAATAGCCTAACTACGTACCAATGAATGGTTACCGGATATCTCTTGGAGTCGTGTAATCACTTTCCAAAGAAGATTATTCGACCCTATGCCTGGGTTAACACGAATACCTCCTTGGGATAAAACCAAGAGTTAGTTCTTGTTTTAGGCACAAATCAAGAACTCTGTGCGTTTATGTGTTTCTTGTTTCTTTATCTCATCATGCAAAATATGATCACTATTTATAGTGATCCTATTCCTTTAAGGAATGTAACTCCTAGTCAAAGGTATTAAGAGCATTAATCGGCCTATTAATCTCATAATAACCTTCATAAAGCATAGTGGTTACATGACCAGAAATCTGGTCATCAAGTCAATATTCAACCCTCATTAACTGGTCAAAGAGGTTACAAAGACTTTGTGCATCACCAGGAGCAACGTCCTAACCAGGAGCAGCTTCCTGACCAGGAGCAGCTTCCTGACCAGGAGCAGCTTCCTGACCAGGAGCAACTTCCTGACCAGAAGCAACTTCCTGACCAGGAGCAGCTTCCTACTGATATCACAACCACTATATTGAGTCCAGGGAGGTAAGGGACTTAATGGGTGTACACTCCGTACCTCCAAACCCATTTACAAGTATTACCCGTTCCCACAATTGCACTAAATTTCCAACAGGGATGAGGGGATCCTATTTCATTGAATTCTTCTTCCCAATGGAATCTTTATTAGGGTTATTAATAAAGGGGTAGTTGGGGGTATTCCGTGTGCATATATGTTTGTCGGTTATTTGTAGTCTCTCGTGTCGCTACTTGCTCGATACAACTCGCGATCTAGCGGTTCCGCGTTATCGAGCTTCGGGTTGTTGTCGGTTTCGTACAACAAAGTGGGTTAGGATTATGAAAAATTCAGAGTCTAATGAGCTTGGCGAGTAACTTTGCCAAACCAACATACTAACATCTTAATGCAATCGTATTTCAGCATCTAGCTTTCAAGACATTTATATGAATTTGTAGCTATTTGAACTACAAATTCAAACCTACATAATTCATGAACTATACATCTATCATACTATCATTTCATTATTCTTCTCGGTTGTACATTCCATCTCTTCTCTACTTCCTTAACTGCTCTTAAATCTTTGACCTGTAGGCTCATTAGACGCTTGACGGAGATAAGAAACTCCCTGTAATCATGTAGAGTCGATGATATCAGAATTTGTAAAAAAGGATCAAAATATGCTTCAAAATCTAAAGAAAAGGGAGTTAAGAAAACATACTGCCATGATCAGGGTCTTGCACAAGCATCCACCGTCCATGCTTGTCTAGAACAAACTAGTACAAATTAACAGGTGCTTCTGCGAAACAAATGAAGGCCAAATGTGTATCATCATCAGTTATGTAAGGAAATCGAAGAATCAAAGAATAAATTTAGTTATAAAGTCAGAGCAACATTCAAGATTAAGCAAAGACGAGATGGACTTAAAGACATGAACAACAAAGTCAGGAATTTGGTTTGAAAATGGTATCTAGCTAGTATTAACATTTCATCTATATATGCAATCATACCTTTGTGGGATATGAGTGATTTGTCCAAAGTATTGCTGTAACTTTCTGCGCGGGAATTTTTTTTTTCTTTTTCGGGGTGGCAGGGGCATGCTGCTGTTGCTGTTGTTTGGTGGATGATGATGTCTAAGCGAGACTGACTGAGTTTGTTTATAGAGGTGGAGTGAAGATGAGCTACATTGGTTTGTGGCCATTCGAAAAAACAGTAACACTTCACTTTGAGGAGAGGGAATTAGATACTTGATCAGTCACCTCAGTATTATTAAAGTTGGTGGAATCCAAATCTGTGAAGCCATGTTATCAAACATAAAAACTCGACCCGTAACAAATCACATAATGCTTATGAGAATGGAATTTGAGATAACTAATTTCGGTGAAGGCCTAACTGTAACTGTAGGTCCATATGGATTGAAAAACATAAACATCTTCGTTCGTTGTTGTGACATACTAGCATACGTTCGTTGTTCGTTGTTGTGACATATTGGCTGCCATGCAAATCAGGGACGGGACTAGGGTGGATCCCGAGGGGTCCGGGACACCCATGAATTTTTGTTTCCTAAGAAAGGAACACTATACAAGTTTACAATTATGCGTATCTAATAGATATGTAGTCTCTCTTAGCACAGCTGGTCACATGTGTTTTTTACTCGTGAGTTTTACTCGGTTTGAGTCTTGCAAGAGAAAAAAAAATCCGGATTTTACTCCTATTCGATTTATAAAAACAAACACAAGAAAAGATTTAATCAACCAACCTCCCCTTTTATTTTTCTATAACTGCGTTAGGCTATCACTTCAAATGTGATACCTAGCTTTGTGATCGTACATACAACTCAGAAATCAAAGAAACTAAAAGTATAATTGATCTTACAGGCAAGATCAATATACAAGAACAAAACCAACAAGATCGCTCAAATCAACAATGGCGGATCAATATATGTGAGAGATGAAACAAGATGCAAAGTAACAGAATGACGGAACAAACAATGAAAATGGAGTATATAAGCACGCTTGACTAGGGTTGACTCATCTTTGGTCAACTTGCTACATTAAGCCCTTCAAGTTCTCTCAACCTGTCAAAGACAAACCAAACATTGCAAAATAGGAAATATAAAAAAAATATATTTACCTTTCTTACCCTTAAGCTTATATCAATTGTCAAATTATGTTTTAATAACTCCTCGTGCGAAGCCATGAGTTTTATAGGTTTCTTTTCACAGGACTCTCGTCCCGAGACTTTGCTATTTGGATGGTACAACTTGGAAGTCAAATTTTAAATATAGTGTCGTTCGGAAAAAAAATACTACCGAAAATCTTATCGTTAAATCTAGGAATGAGCACGGTACCGTACGGATCCCATACCGAATTAGTGGTACCGATTTTTCCCGACCATAAATTAATGGTACTGGTACCGTACCGAACGGGATTCGGATATCGGTACCAGTACCGGTATCGGTACCGGTACCGGGAAATCAGGATTTTCCCGGGTTTTTTCGAGAATTTCCCGATTTGCTACGGTCCCGTACCGAATTAGTGGTACCGAATTTTTTTCACCTTATTTCGTAGTACTAGTATCGTACTGAACAAAATTCGAATACCGAAAATCGATACAATTCTGGTTACATTTCTAAATTCGGGACGAAATGCTCATCAGTCAAATCCATTATTTCAAATCTTAGCAATCGTCACTTGGCCCATTAAATAGTACATATTAATAAGATCTTAACCCATTAGTCTATACCAGGTTATTTTTAGCCCAATAATTATAGCTACCCAAGACCTCCAAGCGTTCAAGACCATCATACTTCAAATTCAAAAGCCTCAAAATAATGAACCATGTTTTCATGGGTTCGTTCTTACTAAAATCATCTTTTGAAATTTGATAACATATGTTATGCTTGTTTTTTGCTTCTAAAATAAACTTTGTTAAGTCATTTAGACTTAATTTATTAATAAAAAAATGAACATGCTCATTAATCATTTTGATACAAACAAGCTAAGTATTTTACATCTCAAGTAAAGCATATGATGCGTTTACGCAAAATGACATTTGACTTAGTTTGACAAATAAGGGAGTGAAACTGTTATGTGATTAGAGACAACGTAAATCCGGATTAAGGTCAAATTAATATTTTCGTTTGATGGCATGTTGAAAGTATGATTCTACTAGGTTTAGAAAAGTAGTTTGAACCTTAGATGCGTTTAATACAGAAATTTTGTTGCGTTTGTTAAAAACGGGAGGATTCGTTTTTCTAAGTCTAAACCTCGTTTTTTGAAAACGGGAGGATTCGTTTTTCTAAATTTAAACCTCGTTTCGAGTATCACGTACGTACCTTTATTGAAAGTTTCACATGTGTCCGGTAAGAAAACTGCAAAATCAGTAAAAATGAAAACCGCTAGTCACTGTCCCACGTGCTGACGCATGACCAGCATGCCGGAGGCACTTATCCGGTTTTCTGGATTTTGGCTATCGTTTATTATTTTACGTGTTGCGACTGTTTATTTGAGATCATTAAAACATAAGAATTCTTAGTCACTGTTGCACCAAGAGTGCACGGTTTCTCTGCAGATTTATTTTCCAGAAATCCGCAATAACCTTGTTTTTCGCAATTTTGTGTGGTTTCTGAATGTTAGTCTATGTTTTAGGAAATCACAGACTTCTATATATGTAATGTAGCTAGAGTTCAAAAGTGAAATTTTGTCGTTAAAACACTAACATAAATCTGGACCTGTTAGCATTGTACTAGTAATACTTTGTCGTTTTCGTTTAACACAACAGTTGGTATATAAGAAACCAAACATAACATATGCATATTCGCAGCTGGTCAAGAAATAAAAACCCAGATTCACATAAAAAAAATCTAAAAAGAACTCTAATTCATTCATAGTAAATTCCATAATTACAATATTACAGAACTCAGGATTATCAGTGATGTGTGTGTGCATTGTGTATTCTTAAACAATATATAAACTAGATGCTTATACAAAGCTTCCAGACAAAACCGGCTCTCTCCCCTAGACCCTGGTCTCATGAAAAATGTAGGATTTATACAACCCACAAAAACAAGCGCATCGATCAAACCATAGCTCACCCTTTGACCAACAAGAACTTGGCTCAAGTTCATCTAACCAGAAAACGAAGTTTACAAGTAGAGTATTAGACAGCATCACTTCTATGTCTCTCATTGTTGTGTTGAAAGCTAGATGCTGAAATACGATTGCATTAAGACGTTAGTATGTTGGTTTGGCATAAGCCTGATACTATAATCTAACTCTATTTTACAAAGTTACTCACCAAGCTCGTTAGACTCTGAATTTTTCATGATCCTAAGCCTCTTAACGGAGCTAAGAAACATCCTGAAATCAAGTAGATGTTGAATTTGTAAGAAAGAATCAATGTTTGCTTCAAAAGGTAAAGAAAAGGAAGGTAAGAAACCATACACCCATGGTACATCTCCAACAAGCATACAATCTCCGTCTTTGTCTTCATAAGTGAGGACAAATTCTGATGTTCCGTCCAACAATTTTGAAGGTCTTGCTGCTACTGTGCTTGACCCTAAACACATTAACGACAACTATGTACATCAGTAATCTAATAAGTCAAAACATGAAAGATGAAATTTTAACCAACCCCTAGATCGACTCAAAAAGACATACAACAAAGTCAGTAATTTGTTAATTTAAAGGCTAAAAGAAAATGCGAGTATGTTGCACTCGATGGGGAAAATTTGGTTCAAGTCATAAAAGGTTAGTTATTGCGCATCTGATAACAGTTCTTTTAAAAGAACAGTTGCATTAAATGGTTAAAAAAATTGTTGCATTTTGCACTTTCTTATGGTTTGCCCATTTACATGAAAAAAGTGTAATTACAAAACGAAAAGATAAACTTACGTCGTCCCCAAAACATTTCTTCTAAAGTTTGGGCTAACATCTCATAGGATGTGTAAGCATTGAGATCAACTTTCCTTCCTATAGGAGCTCCATCCATGTTCACCTTTACTGATCGATATTTGTTGTTGGAAGTTACTTTTCGCTCATCAGAATAATCTTTGACTCCAGTAGTTCTGTTTGTGCTTTTGTTTTGTTCGGTAGCTGAGGCATGATTTTCGGTTGGTGACTTGGCCAAACTTGGCATCCTGTGAGCTTTACTTACAGGTGGCCATCCAACAACACTTCAATAACACAAATTTTAAGCGGAATTAGCTTTCTATATATATGGAAACATAACCAATTAACAGTGAATCAGTGATAAAAAAAAACGGTTCAATTCTTCATCTTTCAGATAGAAAACAGATTCCATTCAGAACTATCATTCTTCAAGGTTTACAGTTTCACACAGACTATGCCAAACGTTTGGATGTGCGCTTTCGTTTCAATCAGAATCAGATTTTACAAGCGCTTAAACTTTCACATTTACCATCACTAAAATCTTATTACTTTAACTGGAATATTTCAAAACACCATACAAACAATTAGTTTGATTGCACATCAAAACACCACTAAAAAAAGAGTTATTGATGGTCTTTTGACTCTTTTCCAGGATCAAAACTATAGTTTCGGGTTCCAAATAGAGCATACAAGATCAAGAACAACATCAAAAAGAAAGAAAACACCTAATAAATGTTTGCTTTCTTTCTATTCGCGAAGGGGGTCAGAATCAAAGATTAATAGGGGGTGTTTGTTTTAGCTTATGAAACATAAGCCGAAATGGGTATAAGCCCCTTTTTGTGGCTTATTTTTTAGACTTATGGGCTTATATAAGTTTATTATTATATGATAACAAATATAAGCTCATAAATCTCAAAATAAGTTGCAACATTATGACTTACGAAATATAAGCCTAAAAGAAGCCAAATTTCAGCTTAATAAGCCTCAAAATTGTAGCTTATTTTGAGACTTATATAAACGTATATAAGCCTATAAGCCACAAAATTGGGGCTTATGAAACATAAGCCCATTTCAGCTTACGTTTCTTAAGCTTAAACAAGCACCCCCTAAGCCTAACTCAAGCATTCAACATCCAAAATCAATTAACCTACCCTTAAGTTCTCTAATTTTCAAAATTCAAGAACACAAATATACCAAAAACTGAAAGAAAAAAAAAAGGCTTTTGTGGGTTTCCTCAAGGAAAAAAAAAAAAAAAAAAAAAAAAAACCTCATGTAAAGCATCTAACAATAACATGCAAGAAATTAGAATAGGGTTTTCACTAAACATAACTAAAAAAACACAAAAACTTATAAAAAAACAAATCAGAAAATTAGAAAAAAAATACAAGAAATAATAATGATATACCTAGGAGGTGAAACAGAATCAGTAGCAGATCTTTTAGTCCCACCAGAATTAGATGATGAAGAACAACAATTATTATTAGTATTATTAGTACCAAAATCTTTAGCAGTCAGTATTCTTGCATATTGACCAACCCAACCACTCCCACTAGCACCATTTTTAGACTTCAAACCACCACCACCTAAACTCAACCCAAGCCCCAACTCAAGCTCATCATCATCTTTCTCACCAACATAAGATGAAGTAACCTCAGATGAAACATCCATTTTTTTACCGAAAAAGTTGGTTTTTCTGTTTTTTTTAAGGAAGAAAAGAAATGAGATTGTGGGTATGAATGAGAAGTGTGTTTTTTTGTGTTTGGTTTGGTTTGAAGGGAAGGGAAAGGGAAGACATGAGTTTGTGTGTTTATGATGATGGTGGAAAGTGGGGCCTTCATGTCGGCTTTGTGCGTCTCACAATTCATCATCATCATTCATCGGTTTCTCCTAACTTTCTTGTCCCCACACAACACATACATTTTTTCTCTTTCCAATTTCTATTAAACACTCTTGTCCCCACCTATTACAAATTAAGTTACATGTCATTATTACAAACTATTTTACTCTTAGACAAAAATAGACAATACTAGTTTATCGTATTTGATTAATTGGATATAATTATAATTCAATTATATTATTAAAAATATTTGATTCGTATAATTAAAGAAATTATAATTTAGAATTATGTTTTTTAATTAAATAATTTTATCCTTTAAAACGTCAATATTTGTAAACAGTTGTAATAAAAATTATTATTATAATAATCATTCTTTTGTTAGAATAAAAAGATTTACAAATAGTGAGTGAGAAGTCTAAAACAATTTGGGTTCTCACTCTTCTAACAATAGCAAATTTGATTTTATCATACTATCTTATAAAAGAGATTAGACACTCTCTCTTTATTTAATACCAAAAAATTAAGTAGTACAACAAATACAACATAATGTACAACATATTAGTGCAGCAAAGAAAATGAAATTTAAGTAATACAAGATTTTAATGCATATGTACAACTTTATATCTCTAATATATACAAAGTATTTAATTATACCTAATTAATACATAATCAATAATATAATTAAAACACCTCATCACCACAATTTACAAGCAAAACAACCTATTGTACAAATCTCATCTATCATATTTTTCTTCATTTTTCCTTGCAATCATATGTACAAACTACTTTTAGGTTGATCTTCTCATTCAAATGTTCAAAAGAGTTTATGTCAATTCTCGCGTTTAATTAAGTCCTGAAAATAAAGTTACACATATTACATATTACATATACGCCACAAGTAATAATATCTCCATATCAAAATTACGTTTTTGAGACATGTTTTTAGGTGAAAACTATCGTCATCCATAAATTATTCATATGAAAAACGAATAACCGAATAACATTCACTCTCAAGAAAATTTAGTCACAGAGTACTCGTCGTCGCATCGCGCGGGTACCCTGCTATTTAAACATATAACAAGCATCACGTGACTTAATATCCTGAGCCATAGAATATCTTTGGATCCACTTTAGTAAGTCCATTCATCCTTCTTAAATTCTCGGAAAAAAGAAAATGAGAAGAGAATATTACAGTATTAATAAAAAAATTATTATTATCAGTTATTATTACTATTAATAAAATAGTTATTATTAAATTAAAAATATTTATATGATAAAACTAATAAACTATTTTTTTATTATGTTAATAAATACTAACATTAAATATTAATAAAATAATTATTAAATTTATATATTTTTAAATAAATAAATTATTATTTATTAAAATAATAATTATTAAAAATTATTTATAAATAAAAAAATATTATTAAAAAAACTAATAAAATTAATATTATATTAAAAAGTATCGATAAAAGTAATAAAAAAAAATATTGACTAAATAGTTATTAATAAAATACTTATCATAAAAAAATTAAAATTCTAATTACAAATTAAATTATTATCAATCAAATTATATGATTAATAAATAAGATATTTTTATATTCATAACTTTTATAAATAATAAATATTATCTTTATTGTTATGAAATAATTTTTATTAAAAAATAAAAAGTAATATAAATAAATACTTTATTATTATTATTATTATATTAATTAAAGATTAAATAATAATAATAATAATAATAATACAATAATAATGATAATAGTAAAAAATATTATTATTATTATTATTATTATTAATTTATTCTTATTTAATATTAAATATTTTTAATAATAATATTATATTTTATTATTGTAATTATTCAATTATTCAGTTATTTATTATTATTATTACTATTTTTTATTTTTATTTTTTGTAAAACATCACTCCATTAGAATAATAGGATTTACAAGAATTAGTAGGAAGCCGAGATACTATCAAGGCACCCACTCCTTTAGCAATAGCGAAACTGATCATATTAATTATAAGAACAACGGCACGTGCCCCAATGCCCTGAGCCATAGAGAACTTCCGGATCCGCTGAAATAATACTCTTCCTTCTAAATAAAGTATTTTATTATTATTATTATTATTATTATTATTATTATTATTTATTATATTTATTATTTATTTTTAGTTTTATAATTGATTTTTATTACAGTATTTTTATTTTATTTATTGTTGTTATTACTACTATTATTATTTATTATTAATATTGTTAATTATTATTATTTTATATTTTTTTTAAAAAGAATTACATAATATTGATAATCAATCAAATAAAATGATATAATATATCAGTATTAATTCTACCACGTTACAATTATAACATATTACATTTTTTATAATTACATTTTATTCGAATTACGATTCATTTCATCAATTAAAATTTCTTTCAAAACCTATTACGAAACAGACACTTATACTTTTAAAAGTCAGAATTTTTAACTTATGTTTTAAAGACACAAAATAAGATGCAAGAGTCTTACATAATGATACATTGAAGTACATATCAACCAACGAAATTTGTGAATTTATATGTACTTTTCTATTACTTTAGCTCCAATATTTCTTTTGTGTTTTTTTCTTGTTCTCTTACGACACAAGTTAAAAAAAAAACTTTTAAAAGTTATTTATTACTCTATTTATTTAGAAAGAAGAGTATTATTTCAGCATTTTCACATTTAACATTTACACATCAAAACGTAATTTACGATAACCATAGTGATTTCGTTAATTACTTCCATTCATCTTTTGGATTTTGGGTGTTTTATTATTAGTGGTAATAATCGAACAATATGGTTATATTTCTTTAATCGTGTGAAGATTATTTTTAAATTAAAGTATTTCGATTGTTTATGCTTTGAATATCGCGCAATTCTCAATTGAATAATTAGAAAAATCGTATTTTACTTTTAGGGCACGAGAGAACATGATAATACAAAGAAGGTTGACACGTTGTTATAACGGTTGGGGAGAAAAATGACAATTATTGGCAAAAATTGTGTCTATTGATTAAAAAATGGTTGACAGAAAAACACATAGTACTCGAATTTTAAGTGGCATTGCCTTTGCCTCTTGATCCTGCAAGAGGTGAGGATTGACTTACACTTAATTGTCACGAAATCAAGTTAACTAGAATGAGTGTGCATTATATAATTTGTGGAAAAAAAATATTTGTTTTGAGTCATGTCTCTATGCTGTAGACGGTATTTGACCAAACATCTGTGTTTTCCGGTTTTAGGCCATGCTCTATTAGAAAAATGTTCTACCTATCTCAGCGACTGACACGTGACATGCTCTACTTAACTTTTTCAGGCTCTACTTATCCCGATGACTGACACGTGGCATGAGTAGAGCACTTTGGGTAGAACATAACCATAATAAGAACACTTTTATTGTCTAGCCAAATAATGACTACAGAAAAAAACATGGCCCAAAACATGAATTTTCTCTAATTTGTGACTCGATAATAAGCTACACGCTAAAATATCAACATCATTCATATTGAGATTCTTTGTGCCTGTTTTAGTAATTTTCATCCCTTATTTTGCGTAATGTCTGTCTCGTTTGGTTATATTAATGTGCTGGTATTTGTTTTGTGTCATAGTCTTAGTTTGGTTGTCACTTTTGTTAGGTTTTGGTCATCATGATGTTTTTAATGTTGCTCAACTTGCATGAGTAGGTTAAGGTATTCTAACTTGCTATTTGCTAAATTTGTCTTTGCTAATTTAAAAGTTCAGTAAAATATAATCTAGATTTTGTCTTTTGATTTTAGAGAACAAAAGCCACTTTCTTAAAAAATTACATATTAGTCATCGGATAATAATTAAAAACGACAAAAGTAAAACATTTAATTAGCTTTAATGATTGACTTAACACTACATCAACTATACCATTATGGATATAAAATACTACTAAGGGGGTGTTTCTTTTTCTTTTTAGGCCTCTTAGTGGGAAAGTTGTGGGCTCAAATTCTTTTGAACATCTTGTTTCACACTCACACAAATATCTCTCTATTCCCACTAAGAAGTTAATTAAGAGTCTAATATGGAAGCATTAAAAAAAGAAACAAGCCCTAAGAGGGTGTTTGGTTAAGCTTATAAGTGGGCTTAGGTTTATATTATATAAGTAAATTATGGTTTTTATATAATAAGTTTATAAGTGTTTGTTAAGTGTTTGGTTTAACTTATCTTTTTCTTTGTAAAGCAAAACCTAAAGTAGGGACTTTTTTAAGAGATTCTTTCCTTAGTAGGAAATAATTTTTTTATTTATTCCTTTAAGTGGTGAAAGTATTCCTTAATTTAGTAACAAATGTGTAATTTTCGTTTTTTGTTTAATAAAGCTAAAAATCTGGTTAAAAAATATACGTGTCAAAACGAAAAGAATAAAATTTATAAAAAAAGCGGGCAAAAAATTATAAAACCTTAGGGTTGAATCTATCAATTGCAAAATTTAAGGGTTAAAACTAACCTTTTTAAATCTTAAGTCCCCAATCGACTGATTTATGAATTATCCAAACCAGAGAGGATAAACTCAAAGTCATAATTCGTCACAAACCACCGTCACAATCGACGATTTGGTAACCTGATTACCACCGTTACCGACACAAAGGAGGTCAGTTCAAGTTCAAGGCGAAGATCCAAACCAGCAGACATATTTCTTTCACACACAATTTATCAATTACAAACATTAATTAAGATTAATAATTTTTTTTATTGAGGGGCTTTGTTGGATGAGCCAGTTTGATTTCAAAGGTATTGTAATTTTGTATTTTTTATTTATTAGTGTTAATTAATGAATTACATGATTAAGGGGTTTTGTTTGATGGGCCAGTTTCATTTCTAAAGAATGGTTAATTTTGTAGTAGTTTCTTGATTAGTGTTTTTATCTGAGATGATGATTCTTTTTTGATTTAAGAGCATCAAAAGTTCTGCAAATTTTGTGATATTCTACTATATATTTCTCTTCTGATATTAATCTTTCTTTCATTTGATAGAAAATGCGAATGGGCGTAAAACAATAAATGAAGTGAAGCTCATCAATGTCGGAAAGATATTGGAAAATAAAAAAACTCTTTGCAGATTCCGATCTCTGGTTAGTGAAATTCTTTAATGTGTCATCAGTATGCATGTCGTTGGACGTCCTCGGATGGCTGATAAAAACAGTGGTATATATTGATTCACTGTTTAGTCCTGACTTGATCTACCTTGACGAGTAATCGTGAAGGTTTTTTGATTATCTTTTTGTGGGCATTTCTTAAAGTAACGAGTTTTGACTAGCGAACTATCTCCGCGAAGACACTTTGGTGTTCTTCCAATCACGGAGTAATGATAATAATAAGGTATCAAAAGTTCTGAACACATTCAATGAGTCTAAGCTTTTCTTTTGAACATTCAACTTCTGATAGAATTTTGTACCTATGTAAAGATGTTAAAGCTTTACTATCGAGATAAGTGATAAGTCACACTCCCTTAGACACGATCATAGCCCTGAATCCTAGAGATGATTTGATGAAAATTTATGACGAAGAAGCAACCGAGGCATTTATTTGAGCATTATGGTCATATCAGGAGTTGGAGAAGATTAGTTTTAGGACAGGAATTTCGAGGAGGGTAAGAATATAGCTCTATCACTTGAATCTGAAAGTGACGGTGTTTACGTATCGGTTGATAAAGTTTCAACGATATGCAGTTATTGGACATGTCTCATTTGTGAAATATCGTGATGAGGTAGGTAATACACTTTTAGCTGCTCACACAGAGTCTAATATGCATAAGCCATATGAATCGCTGAAGAGCGTCACAACTTCAGTATTAAAATCACTGGTCATTATATTATATTTTAGGCGCATAATTATTTTGATAATTGAGCGGTTGGGATTGCTTTTCGGAACTGCTGATCTGATCTGAATGATAGAAACTTGAGCAATATGTGAATCTATGTGTCATTTGTCTTAGTTTTCCTATCTTCTTAAACTTTGGTATGTCCTTCTTACATATAAATGGGTTATTTGTGACCGGTTGTAATGTTTTTCTTTTCATTATAAAATATGATCCATAAGAGTTGCAAAAAAATTTCTCATTATGATATTAAGACCGTGTGTGTTATTCCATCTGCTATAGGATGGAAGGACCAACTTATTTTACAAAGATGTAGTAGGTGAAAGCTTTGTTCTTCTAATCCTTTAATATAATGTATGTCATGAACGTGTTCGTGTAATTAACCATTGAATTTTATTGCAGACAAATAAGAACTATGAACAAACAGCACCGTTTGTATTCTTATCTGAAGACGTTAAAGAATTAGCTGGTGGAATTAAGCATTGAGAACAACCGAATGGAGATCTTGAGTTCTACTCTAAAGAGTGATTCTTTTAAACCACTTCCATATGTTGGTAAGTCTTTCTTCCATATGTCATTTGGGCGCGACAAGCTCGACACGAACAACTAAAGTAACTGAGTGGTTGATCCTTATATATCAATAGCAGGTGTGTTTGAGCCGACGACGTGGGTATGTTGATGTATCCCTTGATTATATTTTGACATTGTCGAGATTTAAGCTTAATTATAGGATGATAAATTCAAAATATGTATAATTTTTAAAAATATCTTAAAGTCACTAACTCGGCAAGATATAAAAAGGGTAATATGGATTTGAGTGGTGTAAATCAGGTAGACATCATGAGTTATCTGTATTATTTTCAAAAGTCAACCGTCAACTATCATGAAAATAGATATCTGCATATTGCCAGTTAGACAACTTCAACCCACTCTACACAACTATGGTGACCAAATACATTATAAGAGGTGGCAAATGGGCGGGTTAGCTAAGTGGTCACATGGGTATAAAATTTAAATCTTTTTCTTTATAAAGCAAAACGCTTTTTGGGATTCTTTTTTGGAACTTTCTTTATTTAATAGTGTTTTTGGGACTTTTTTATTTTTTATTTTTTTAAATAATTAAAAAAATAGCTTAATATTTCTTATTTTGTCAAGTTTTCTAATGGTATTTTAAAATCAGTGTTTTCAAAATTCGTTTTTTCTCATTGCGCTTTTTTTCATCTTGGATTGTTTGTTTCATCATTGATCTCAGAGGTATCATGTGCTCATCCTTATTCGTATATACTGGTCAGTAAAATGTAATTTCTTTGTTTTACTCTTTTATTAATTGATCTGATTGTAAGTTATATGGATTATGTACTTGATTTGTGTATATACTGATTCATGTATGATCTAATGTGATTATATGAATATTTGTTAGTAATTTGTATGGGGTTCCAGTATCAGATAGATATAGGGACTTCGATGAAGTTAGAATTGGCCATGGTTTAAATGCGTTTATGCAAAATCCTTGCACGTGTCATGAGGGTCTAAAACTGTTAAGATAAGTTTTGATTAAAGACAGTTCAGATGCTTGGGTGTTTGGATAAGCAAGATGAAAATGAGTGCGCACATGATTATAAAAAAGACAACCTGAAACCTTTCTGTAATGTGGTAACTCACCAATGTATTTCTAAATATTCAATAGTTATGTTAGATGCTTATTTTGATTTATGTTCTTATAAAAAAGACAACCTGTAACCTTTCCATGACGACATAATACAGCCTTTCTGAACGTGACCATGTGAAGAATTCTTGTGTGCTTATATTTACTACTAATATAATCACTTCCATCTATAGTAATGGGTTTCTTTGCAATAACCGTACAAATTTAATATTCTTGCGTAAGTTGGGTAGTTATAATGGTGGCTTCAGTCCTGAGATATCATGTAGGAAGCCATGTTTGTTCAGTTCATTAAATGTTACTGTTGGTTACAAGATTTTGCTATCATACAAGTCTTTAATCACGAGTTTGCAAGTCTTTTATTGCTGTTTTTGCTACAAAACAATAATGGTACCATCTATTTAATCTTATTTTGTCAAAACATTGTACTGGCTTACTGCTCTCTTTGTCTCTAAGATGTTACAACGATTAGGTGCATGTTTCTGCAACTATTCCTTTTAAAAAATGGAGGTTCACGGATCTACAATGGACCACCGCCACTTGGCCTCCAGTCAACTAGGATCATTAATTCATTGTCAATCGCAAAAGTTTTTTGCCACTAAAAGTTATCAGTCAAATTCTACATCTCATGAAGGTAGTAACGAACAATGTTAGGACATCTCATCGGATAGGTACTTACATTCTTATCCATACGAGGGAAACGATGTAATGGAAATCACAAGCAAGAGTTGCAAGAAACCATGAATCATCTGGAACTACTCCAACATGTAAGTGTAAGATTTCAGATCTTAAGAAATCGTTCTACGTATTATTAAACTTTATAATTATGAGTTTGCTATTAAACTTTGTAGGAATTGGATATCTTTTGACATAATCAAGTAAACTGATTCAAGAAATATTTCTATGTTCGAGAATAAGGTTAGTTCCGGTTCATTGACTCAAACATATTATCCGTATCTTCTAGACTTTCCTAATTGTGAAATATTCACCTTTGAGCCATTATTTGTCTAGATTAGCTGACAACTATACACTATGACTAAGTTTATAATAAATAACGCTTTATCCTTTACATAGTTATATCAGACCGCCTAAAAAATGTATCTAATACCGCTTCAGGGCAAGGACTTTCTTGACTCACTTCAAGACAGGAAAATAAGGCATACAAATAGACTTTGCACATAATGCTAAAAAGTATATGTTGGCCGATGGCATAGCGATAAATAGTATAGAGGGTGGCACAACTGAAGCTTTACAAGAGGAGCAACCCGGTAGGGAACACGTTTACCCGGTTGACCCATTAACACAAGCGGGTCGTTGATTTTAGTAGGGGTGCAAATGGCAACTATCTACAACAATAGTATGAAGTTCAAAATCAGGACCCTTTTATTGAAGTGCCAACAACACCAGAGTCCAAATTATGCACAACATAAACATATAATACACCTAATGCTACATAATAAACCTAATGCTACATAATACACCTGATGCTACATTGTACAGGTTCATATTAGTCAAGCCCCGTAACTCTTTGAACATGTGTTCTGTTACACTTTTAAGTTTCACATGCAAATGTTATGGGAAGTAAATCAGAAGAAAAAATTGAACTTGATCAATGATCAAAATCAGATGTTACACCTGAATACTTCTGCCGCTTAGGCCTATTCTTGGATGATATGCGCCTCTCAGAAATGGCCCTTTTCTTGAGGATTCCTCATCAATCACACTGACAAAACTTGAGAACACAGCCACACCTGCCTTCGTAAGTTGGTATCTGATAGTTCAAATGTGTATGCTTGAGATTGTTGAACACAGTTATTTATGTGCATTGAAGAGATCAAACAAGAAATAAGCTAACCATCATTTCACCATCAGGTCCCTAAAGTGTGTAGTTGGATTTTAGGGCCATACTAAGCTCGAAGATACATCAACAACACACCATCAGGAACTTCAAATGAAGGTGGATCAACAGCCGAAACAAATGCAAATGAGACCCCTACTCCTACACAAGGACTATCAACTAATATCTACAGGTACTGGCGTACTGTAACTGGTCTAGGCTACAAGGATGGATTGATCAGATCTTAACCAAAAGAGTGTGTTTGTGAGGTAACAATGTATGAGACTATCGGTCCAAGATAAGCATTACACACCTTCAAGAGTAATACACTGTAGTAGTTGTTCATACATAATTTTTATTCCAAAATTACAACCAAGAGATGATCTAGCTGACATATGTAGAGGTTTCATCCTCATTAGTCATTATTAGTATGATAACACCATACAACTTTGTTAGCATTGTCCAAGTTATCTAATCTTAATTCTGACCAAATTAATATAGATATTTTGCTCCATTTTAAGTTTAACGTCACTTGGACTTGAACATATATCTGTGTTACTTATTGTTGTCGTCTTCAATGTCATTCGAGAAAATCGAATGATCACCACCACCTAAATAAAAGAATAATTAAAACAAAAATTTAACTATTTATTTTTTATTAAATAGAAACATATTATTAAAAATTTAAGAAAAAAACCCGTGCGTGCACGGGTATTATAACTAGTATAACTAATATGGTAAAATAACAAAAAAATACATAAAAATAATAAGGATAATAATAATTAAATAAGGGTATAAAAGTCTTTTTAAGTAATATTTTTATATAAGCCCAATTAACCTTACATAAGCCACAAATTCCTGGTTTACCAAAACCCCCTTATATAAGCTTATTATAAGCCCACTTATATAAGCTTAACCAAGCACTTGGTTTTAGCTTATAAGCTTATATAAGTTAATAAGCTTATAAGCCCACTATATAAACTAAAACAAACACCCTCTAAAATAAGTATATAAGCATGTTTAATTTGTTCATTAGAACAAAGGGTGTGGTGGATGTGGTGGAGAGGGTGAGCTCTTTATAAGTTTGAGGTGGATACTTCGCTGATGTTCGTGATAACGTCCACCTCTAATTCGTCGATTGCTCATCGTGTTTCGACGAAGAGAAAAAAGAGAAATCAGACTCAATAATTGTTTTTTTCGTGTGTGATCACAAATAAGAAGAACAAGGAGTTATTAAAATATGTTTGGAAAATATAAAGCTTTTGCAGAAGATAAAATGTTTTTTTTTATAAGAAGCTGTATTTATATAATAAACCTTTTTGTTTTTTATGTCTATTTTGAATTCAAGTATACAATTTTTTTATAAAGTGTCTTATAAAAACAAATTTATAATTTATAACATTTGATTTTATGTTAAAATTTTATTTTAATGAAATGAATTTATTTAGTTTTAATTAAAAAGAAAAATAAAATTGTGGATAAGTGGGGCCAAAGTGAGAATCCATATCCGCATTCGCAATTTTGGGTTTTTTTAAAGTTAGAATACTCACCGTGCGGTTTTTCGTGGTTTCGGTTTTACGGGGTTTTGCGATTTTTGGGGTTTCGTGAATTTTAACCGTGCCGTACTACCACTTATGATTTATATAATTAATGCGGGTTTTTGCGGTTTTTGGTTCACAATATAGGTATTTTATGTTATGACAATGCATATATTTAATGTAAACAAACATATTACTCAGAATATCAATGATATTATGCATTAAGACCCTTATAACAAACATTAAATAATTGACGTGCCTTTTTCGGTTTTATATAATTAATATGCGGTGCGGTCTGGATTTTATGGTATGATTTTAAAAGCAAAATCGCAACCCATTTGCGATTTTTATTTTTTCTTAAAACTAATCCATCGGTCTTTTGCGGGTTTTGTGGTTTGCGGTGCGGGTTCTGCCCACTCTAGCTCTTATCACGGAGGAAATGAGCTTAAAACCCACATAGGATTTGCATACATGCCAAAAACCTACCTTTTGCTTCCGCCCCATTACTTAAAACTCACTCATGGATTGAGACATTGAGAACCTTTAGTGCTCATTTTTTTATCACCCGGCACGTATTTAGTTTTTTTATATACTGTAATAGTTTTATTAAATTTTAATATATATTGTAAGTGTATGATTTATTTAGTAAGATGTATTTTATATAAAATATATGTGAGATGAAAATGGGTGTTTTTTTAATACATTTAAATGTATATTTGTAGTGAGTTTAAGTTAGTAAGAAGAGAAACAAAACTAAAATGACACTTTTATCTCATCACTCCCTCAAGCTTTATAAACACTCTCTGGGTGCCCCGTGATGATAAATGTTTCTATTTCTCTGATAAATTCAGTTGCTAAAGTACAAGTATTTCTGCATAATGAATATGATTGAGTACAACACACTACTGCTGACATTTGCTTCTAATATTTCTTTCTGTGAAAGTTGCTTTCATTAAAGCAAAAGTTCATCATTTTTTTTCTTCTTTTGTTAGTGGTTTTTTATTGAATTATTTTGGCTAAAAGAATAGAATCCTATGCACCGATAAAGAAAGAACAAAGAAAAGAACTAGAATCTAAAAAACACTTTTTTTGGTAAATTTGAGGGACTTTGAACTTTATTTTGAAAGATATAAATATTTTTGTAGCAAATATACTCATGTTTTGATAGATATATGATTTTTTATATGCACGTAAAAGTTACAAAAGTTCTACATTTCGCAAGTATTTCTAGGCTTCGAGTCGGCGAGGACCCTTGAAACAATTCAGTATTGCGAACGAGTTACGAGATACAATGTTAAAAATAATTTAGGTAAGTTTAGTTTAATTGTTCAAATCATCTAATATCAGGTGGGTTTCAGAGAGGATGTGTAATAGATGTCGTCGCACATAATTTACATTTAAAAATAGTAACATTTTTAATAGTTTCGCATATAATCACATATAATATTCGAGTCGCATAATTCAAGTTATAAGGGATTTTTTTTTAATTTATGAGTGTCATAAGACATGTTTGTTATTCTCACATAAGGCTGTCGAAAACCACGAGCTGACACTATCAAATATATACATGTTTTGTATATCGATATTTTTATATGTTGCTCATTTGTTGCATTTACATTAGTCTTGGTATTGATTTATTTTGTATTTGCAAATAAGGTTGAAAATGTAGCAATGGAACAAGAAGATATCGAAATATACAAGAATCAAGTGAAGAAACACCTATGTTAAAAAAAAGTGAAGAAACCAAATTGGAAGTTGAAACCAAATTATGGGTCAATGTAATTTAAACAATTGCAATTACACATATTTATCAACCAAATAACCTAAGTAATTATAATTCGGATTATAATTACACCAAATTACATCGAATTCGACGAACCAACGCCCCATTAGTGTTTCAACCTAAAGCCTAAAACACAACCCAAAGTACAGCAATATTATTCGAGAGCGAAACATCACATCCATAAAGTTCAATATGTTGTATTCATGTATGTTTTGAAAAACTTATATAATCAAATCCTAAACACAACTCAAAGTATTAGCGAATTTATAAAAACCCTTAATCATATGAACAGATTAATAATTACGAGTACGCAACGAAATAAATTATAAAATCACGTATAGACAATTAATTAACAAACCGTAAACAAAACGTACCTCTTTGCAATAGATTAAATACAAGATCAATTGATATTTAGTATATGGACAAAGGATATTGTTAAACAATATTTATTTTATTAATTGAAGTATTTGATATGTTCGGATTTTATTTCTATTTATTGGTCCTCTTTTTTATGTTTAAATCCTTGAATAATATGTTATTCAAAAATTGTCTATGTCGATGAATTATATGAGAATATTTGAATTAAGACATATTTGAGTGATGGTATTATTCGTAGAATATGTAAAAACGGTTCACCAACTCACATAATATTCAAATGTTATATATTGGACATCTCCTACTAACAAGTTAATTACTTAATGGATCGCTGTCTTTAAGTGAAAATTGTAAACGATTTACATTATTAAATCCTTTGACTTGAGATGCAAGCAGGTTTTATATATCTGGATGATACTTTTTGCTATAGTTCTAACGCTATCCTGAACAAAGTAGTAATAAAGGTTATAATCATTTGTATCTTGAAGCATGTAAGAGGCAGGTGTAGTCAGATAAAATTTGTTCCTTCAACGAGGTTTGAAGAATGATGTTATTGGGCCCCTCGTTTAATTAATCAGATGTGTGTTCGGCCGAACCCAATGATAATCTACATATGTCTCGATTACATTGGTAATCTTGATTTAATTTTGTAATACGAGAAAGATAATCGTTAAAATGGAATGACTACATAAATGATTAATCATTTAAATGTATTTTTATAAGAAACTACACTCGTGAGTTTCTGGGACCATTGACGTGTTGTTAGACTCTAAACAGTGTTATTATATTATATTATTATACACGTCTAAATGGGAGTTGAAGAAATATGTACACGTAAATAGTATATTTTTGAAAAATGTCTCGAGCTTATGGAGACGGACACGATAATACTTCAATTATATATAATTAAATAATATTGTAGTAATTAATTATATAACAATAAGCTAGCGAACGTGAATTATTTAGTTATTTAACGGAATTATTTAATGGTCGTTAATAGTTAAAGGACTAAATAGAAAATTTAAGAAAATTAAAGCTTTGCTTTTGCCCCTTGGGCTTGTATGGGCTTACTTGGTCACCAAGTAGTTATGCCTATATAATGAATTATAGGATTCATTATTTGGTTAATCTCGTGTGTGAAAAAAACCTATGCAAAGCTTTTTTTTTTCCCTTTACTCTCTTGGAGTCCAACCCTTCCTATTAGCCTTTTGGTTTGATTAATCTAAGATCAGGTGATTTTCTTTGCTTATTGTTTATCAAGAACTAGCAAATTAATTGAATTTCTAACAAATGTGTGTGTGAAACCATAGAAGATTCATATTTTGAATCTTTACAAGTTTCTTGGTGTTCTTGGAGGTTAGTTCTAAAACTTAAGGATTAGGGTTTATTCGTTTGATCTTGTTGATCCATTTAATGGTAAACGAATGTGGTTTATATTGGGATTTTAATACTAGTAAACCATTAATTATGAGTACGCAGCAAAAATTAATCTAGTATGACATACATGATTAAAGCACATAATAATAAACAATTAAATACCAACCTTTATTAATTGAATAAATTAATTAATGGAGCTTGATCTTGATGTAGAAACTTAACGGTTAAATTACCGTCTCTATCGTTTGCTCAGACGACACGTTAAACGAACAATCACTACGATGCTAGTAGTAACTTCACTTCACGAACAAACAAGTGTAAGTCTTGTAACTAGAAACCCTAGATCCAAAACCCTAGATAGGGATTATGTAAGGATTAGTTTATAAATGTTACAAGACAATACCAAAAAATCACATGAAACCCTAAATGGGTTTAGGTGATCGCCGAACCACAAGGGTAAACCTAACAAAAGCTAAAACCTTGATGTATCAAGGGTTTAGTAAAAGGCTTAGTTACCTCACAAGAGAGTAAGAAAAGGTAGTCGATCTTGCAAATATTTACACTTAAGTTGATTTGGGGATTTGAGGAGGAGTTGACAACCGAAAATCAGTTTGCGGTAGAGGTATGGGACGAAAAAATAGAATGAGGTGTTGGGGTATTTATAACCTTCACACCTCCTTAGTTTTCTTGATCCTTACTCAAAGTTATCTAAATATAGTAAATATTTAGCTTAGTAATTAACCAAAAAATGTTTCTAGAACCCCCTAAGGAGTAATCGACTGACTAGGGACTTAGGGTTCCTAGAATTGACTTTTTGACCTCTCTAATTTAATTACGCGCATAAGTTGTAAAACCCGCATCTAAATGTCATGAACAATACACTACGTAAACATACGAACAAATTAAAACTTTCCTTTTATATCATGAACACGTGTCACGAATATTAAATTCAGAAACTACCTACGTGTTAGTGCACGATAATTATTAAGTACGTATTAATACACGATGATTATTAATCGTAATAATTATAATCTCGAGCATATGACACGAACATTAAAACACGAAAATTTGAACTACGTATATTTATTATTTCACGATAAATAAGTATTAATTATAACACGAATAATTAACCACGAACTAACAGGAATATATTAGCAAACGAACACGTAAATTATTAAACATGAAAATTAGTCGGGTTTAGCCTCGTGGGCCCCTATTAGCCGCGGACAAGAGAAGGAGGACCCAACCCAACTTGATTTTTGACTAAAGAAACAAAAAGGAAAACACAAACTTTTATTCTACAGATTTTACAAAAAAAGAAAAACCCTAGCCTCCTTGTCTTTTCTCCTTGTCGCCGGAAACAAGAACACCAAGGGTGTGTTTGTGGTTTTGATCTTTGATTTTGGTTATACGTGTTCGTGTTCATTAACCAAATTCATCTACGCATTCGGTAACCTCTTAACTCTTTTTCTTTTAATTCTTTTATTGGAATCATGAACATATGTTATATAAATCTTAAAAAAACAAGCAAGAACACATGTTGGTTAATCAAGAAAACGTAAAAAGAATTGGTTTTGGGTTGGTTTTTGGTTCGGCCGACACTCAACCGAGAGCCTAGGCTCTCGGCTTGTTTTGTTTGCACCACCAACCGAGACATCAAGTCTCGGTGTGGTTGGTTTGTGTCGATCGCAAAGAAAATGGAACCCCCGACTTGAAGTCGGGGTGTTGTTTGGTTTGTTGTGGGTCTCGGCAGCAGCAGCAGCACCACCGACTTAAGCAGGTGGCTGCTTTGTTCTAACAGTGGGAACCGCAACGAGAACAAGGGGAACCACCAGCTAGCAGCCGGTGATGTTTGGTCCAGCAGTGGCTAGCCAGGCCACGGCAGTGGCTGCCAGCTAGACCGGTTAAGCCACTGTCGGGCCGGTTCGGTCCAGTTCATGGCTCGGTCTAAATTAAAACACGGGTTTGGTCACGGAATTAATTTTTACAAGTTATATTATTTTTCAAGATAAATTAAGTTAATTAAAACATGACTAATAATTAATTTAATTTAATCATAGACTTAGGTTATAATTATTTTAGAAAATAATACATGTTTTAACCTAAGTATTTTACCATTTAATTTAGACTGTAGTATTAATTAATTATTAAAACATGGACTATAATTAATTAATAAATCACGACTTAGGTTAAATTAATAAATTATTAATACATGTTTAACCTAAGTATTTTATATGTCTTAATTTAATTAAATCATGCCTTTATTTAATTAAATCATATAACCTATAGTTTATTTAATTATCGTGACATTATTAATAAACTATACTAATTACATGACTTATGATATTTAATCAGTAAACTTATGCTTATATTATTAGCTTATTAATCCAGCTTATTTCTAAATATGGAAACTTTTCATTTCAGGAAACTTACTATTTTTGAAAACTTTCTATTTTTGGAAACTTTCTATTTTAGGAAACCTGCTATTTTTAGAAAGTTACTTATTATTACACAACAAGTATAATAATACAAGAATACCATATAATACTTAATCAGAAGTACATGAAATACATGATTAATACAGTATAACACTTAAAACAGTAAAACAAGACAAGAACATATAAAACAAGCTAAGACATGTTATAATCAGTTACGTACTAAGTAATCAGAATACTTATACATGTCCCTTATGTATGTAGCATTAGTGAGGTCGGAGTAGGACTTTCATCCTTTCGTCTTTCCTCGTTCACTAGACACAAGGTACGAATTTCCCGTCCTTCAGTATGGACATTCTTTCCTTATTAGGATTCCCCGTTTGCAGCCAACTGTTTTCCCAGTATTGTTTTATATGTTTGATTACATGTGTTAGTTTAAATGCCTAAGCCATATACATGCATGACCGGTATCACCTAGTTATGGGGAACCATAACCATAATACTTGAGGCACCAGTGTTATGACTTCCCCACGGCGGAGTGATTGCTCGTGGCGTCCCTTTTCAGTTTTGGCCGTATATTACATTATCATGTGGGGCGTATGGGTGCATCCTAGTAACATGTTTTTACAGGATTTTCATGGTGAATGTGATGTGTGTCTTGCATCCTTCACACGGAGTTGATCCCTCCTACCCATACTATTTAATTAAAGGAAACCCCTCTAAATTAATGACGAGGTCTCCCCTCTAAGTATTCATGTACGGTGGAACCTCATGACCTATATGGGCTATTGGCTAATTATTACAGACTTTCATATAAACACATAAGTCTTTTTAAACTATAAAACCAGTTTTATGAACATGTTCCAGGTTATCTAGGACTTATATATTTCCACTGCTATTAGTCTTTTATGCTTATGTCATTTCATGCTATACTTGTATATCCGTTCACTAGGCGCTATGCTCAGCCGTTTTCATTTCATGTTCCCAAACGGCATGTACTCAAGGGCGCTCGTAGACTATAAGAGTAGGTGCATACTGTGAGAACCCGTACTTTTTGAGCATTATTTTATTCTTTTATTCGTGTTTCTTAAATTTTCCAACGTATTATGTTTTCTTGTATTGTTATATGTAAATCCTGAGATCTTGATAATTTTAATAAATTATACTTTTCAAGTTTTTTTTATCATTGACAATACTTTGTATGGAATGATAAATTTTTTTATTTTATTTTTCCATATTTATTTAAATCAAAGTTTTTGATTTAAAATCACCCGCGTGCGTTTTACAACGAGTTTATTCAAAATCAATGTACAACGAGAATTCCTAGTGATCGCGATACCGACGGATGCCCAAAATATTACGTTTATTTATCGATTGTTTCGATAATTAATATTTTCGACGATTTAGTTTTAATTACGTATTAAGTCGTGTCGAAAAATCATTTAGTCATTTTTATG
The DNA here is from genome assembly GCA_025667525.1 of Glebionis coronaria. Taxonomy (NCBI): domain Eukaryota; kingdom Viridiplantae; phylum Streptophyta; class Magnoliopsida; order Asterales; family Asteraceae; genus Glebionis; species Glebionis coronaria. The sequence continues at coordinate 535,188,502 of CM046879.1, forward strand.
ATGCATTGTAACTTTTGAAAAGTATTTTTACGAAACCCGAGCCCCGTAAATATTTTCAATATTTACCAATAACTATTTTTTACCCTTTAAAACTATTAATTGTTTTTTAGTCCACAAGTTTCAAACTTGGCAATATTGGACCCTCCACTTAACTAGCCATATAAAAGCCTTTTATTTCCACTAAAAACACACATACAAGTTTCTTTTTATACAAATCAAACACACACTCCCTCCTCTCTTTCTTTTTTCGTCACATCACCACCACAAACACCCCTTGATCCTCAATTTTCAACATGATTTACACAAAACTAAAACAAGACCCCATCCTAAAATGTTCTTGTGATTCTAATGATACTAAATTTATACACATGCATCACGTTTTTATAAACTTATGATTTCATGGTTGTATGATGTTTTAATCATCATACATGTGTTGTTTTTGGTAAGATTATGTTGTTTTGATCATAAAAAGTCTTGTTTTTCATCTTTGATTTTTGTTAGATTTTTCATACAAGTGTTTTTAAGAGTGTTTGGTTGATAGGAATGATGGTATAGTGATCCTAGAGGTATGAGAATGAGTGGTTTTGGTTGAAAAATTTATTTGACTTGTTTTCTAAAAGGCTATTTTGGGACAGCAGGTCTTTATCAGAATTTTCGTGGGTTTAAGGTCTGATAAAGGCTACGATGATTTAATATTGTTGTAGAGTTTTCCGAGACGGTCGTTTTGGTATAAGGTAGAGCTTCTAAGTCATTACGAGTCAAAAGTTATGCTAGTTTTAGTTTTCGTGTACCGGGAGACGCAAGTCAGCACAATCCGAAATTGTGGCTGATTTTGGGCCGACTCTCGGGGACTTTAGGCTTGGTTAGATAGTTGATACTACTGATTTTCAAAGTTTACAAACTGAGTTTGATGAGTCTAGTAGTGGTTTCTAAAGACGGATTGTCGAATTAGTATTTTTAAAGTGGTCCAAACGGTGTTACAAAACAAGTGTACAAATCTGTCCTAAAATTTGGAGTCGAGTAAAGTGTCGAGTTGATGGATTTTAAAGTGTGAACTTTGGCTCAAATTTTGGTGAGGTCTTATACAGGTTATAAGTGACCTTGACACCAATTTTCATGTAAAACGGACACTTATTTTGGACATTCGGGGTGTACTTGCTGATTTTATTTTGGACACTTAGTTCGATGCTTGTGTTGCGTGACTTTGAGTGTTCACCATCGGACATGGTGACTTACGCAAGTGCTTAGTCATTATATAAATGACTTAGCTACTGGTCCAAATAAGGGTAAAGGATAGTTTGACTTGCGTTGACTTGGCGTCGTATGACGGGTCATTTTTAAGTGTTCAAGTGTTTTAACGTGTAGTGTTGGAATAAATGGTTAGTATGAATTCATTTGGTTCGTGTCAATGGTTTTGAAACATGAATACTTTGAAAACATTTGAGTCATATTGTATTTGGTATATATATCGATATTGAGTTCGAGTCTTAACGCGCGCCTTATTCTGATAGGTTGCGGTTTTCGTGTTTCCCCGGGCATCCATATCGTCGGTGATCGTCTCACTACATTGTTTTTACTCAGCTGCTGAGTACCGTGATTGACTTACCTCGTGGCTAAGGTGAGTTCATAGCCCCTTTTTACTTGTACATGATTTCTAAACACGGGGGTGAGATTTTACATGGTGGAACACAATCATTTAAAACTGTGTGTTATCCTCAACTTGTATGCTATCCAGAAATTGTATGCTTTCCAGAACTTGAGGATTTCCAACTGATTTTCATTGATATTATTGCTTTTAGTCTTTAGCCTTAAGTTACCTCTCATTGATCATGAACCATTAATTAATCCTGCTACCAAGCGCGAATGTTGTGGTTGGATCCATCGGGATTGACTATCCCCGTCCCGATTACCTTGACGCACTAATATTTGTTTATTCACTTGAGTATTTAGGCTGAATACTGACTAGAGGAACTTACACTGAGTTAAGCTTCGGTTCATGAACTAAACAGCAATAATAATGTCTCGGACTATGGTTATCGTACGTAACCATTTTCCCATATTTCTTGTTTACAAATGAATGCTTGTGTTCCACATCCTTATTGCTAAACCTATGAATGTCACTCAACTTTGTGTTGACGATTTTACATGTTTAATCTCAGGTATTATTACTTAGCTTTGCTTGGATGGGAGCCCGCAGGATATTTTCGCAGCTTGGAGATTTCTATGATGCTTTTGAAAGATTTGTTTTATATAAACTATCAGAAGTTTATTCAATCTTTTGGGCAACTTATTGTTATAAATCGAGACGAAATAATATAATTTTTCTGCTTCTAAAACTCTGGGTCCTATGTTTAAAAACGTTGAACTTTTATGATGTAATGTACATGTTTTTATTTCGTCAGCTTTGTATGAACTGTAATTCATTGTTTCTTGTACTATGAGGTGTTACCCCCTCGTTGCCTACTTGTTCCATGTCAGATTTTGGGACTCTCACAGGTTGGTATCAGAGCGATGGTTATAGGGAACTGAGTCATTTTTCAAAAACTTAGTCTATAACCGAAAGCTCAAATATTTCATGTTTTAAGTGTCAACCACAGAATCTGCCAATGTTGTTCAATATCTGCGCGGGTAACTCTCTAATCCTTATTATTTACTTTGAATTATCGTTGTAGTATTTCATTTCTTGATTTCATGTTGAAATATTACTTTACTTTAATGACGATAATTACTGTGTCTTTACAAAGCCTAGTGCTTCATGAATTATCATTGAATGTTACTGTGATTACATCTGCCTATACTATATTTCTTGAATTATTGTTCTTGTGAATTGATCTTATTGCAATGATTTTATATTGTTATGACGTTACATACTTGTATTCAGAGCGCGTATGCTGCCGACTTTTCATGCTCATTTTCTGAGTACTATTGCTATTTCATTTATGCGTGATACGACTGACTTCATATACTCGTTCGTTTTGAATCATCTGTTTTCCTCGACTCGCTGTTACATTATGTGCATACTCTCGTGATACCATTGTTCGGAATTGAAGAAGTGTTGTTTTCGATGAAACTCCTAATTTTCATTCTACTACCGTACGTGTTGCTCTCATTGTTTAATTCTTTTAAAATATCTATTTAGATACGCAGATTTTCTTTCTGACCATTTGTGATTGAATGTCTTGGAAAATAGTATAAAGACCATTGTGTAGCTCAATGTATCTCCAAAAAAGACTGAAAGACATCGTGTGAGTCACACATCTCGAAGAATTCGTTGAATCAGTGCTAAATAATATCGTGAGTTTTCGTAATCTTTATTTACCTTTACGCCACCGTTTTACACGACACTTGTACATGGATTACATCTTATTTCATCGACCATTCTACGTTTCGACTTCGACTTACAACATCAGTTGTACCTTGAACACATGATCGTCGTTTATTATGTGACGATTGTTTGGAATACGATCCTACTTGTATCCTCCCTTTTTCATTAAACCTCCTCGCCTCAGGAGTGTGACTTGTTAATATTTTGTTTCTTTCTCGGTATGCCTTGTGATTTTGGAAAAATCACGCCGCCAGGAGACCTTCCTGCATTGCATCTTGCAGCCGAAGACACAGATGTCATGCGTCGTTTTTGATTTCTTAGTTGTTCGATGGTATTCTTGAACCATTTCTATACTGTATTTTCTTAAATGATTAATTAAACAGTTTATTCTCTTTCGTCTTTATGGAATCCACTAATTTTGTGTGTACATTAATTCTGAGTCATTATGAAATTTAGATTTGATTTCAAGCTGTGTCGAGAAAATATTTTTATAACTTTAGACATAAAAATATATTTCTACTTGTTGAGACGTCCGTTTAGGACATAAAATTTGACCAATAAACATTAAAATCGAGCAGGTTACGCTCATTTGAGATTGTGAGATTTAAGAACTTATTTGTGCGTAGTTCTAAAATATCGTTTTGTTGACAGATTTAATGCATGGGCATTTTCGTCCATTTTTATTCCGTTTCAAGTTTCGGGTAAAACTAGAAAGTTGTTCAAAACATTGTTTTACATCGAAATGCGTTAGACTTCGAGTCTTAGAATATCATTTAGCGAGTTAATTGGTCGAGTCAAACCCAAAAGTCAAAACTGATAGACTTTAAAAATATGATTTCAAGCGTTTTTGAGTTCGTTGAGCTCTTAAAAATTTTAACTAATCATATTTTACAATCTAAGAACAATGATTGCGTTTGAACCAGTATAAAATAGTAACTTTGAGTTCGGTCATACATGTACATAGATCTTGAACTTTTGAAATTCGGTAACTTCCTAATATAGAAACTTTTCGGTGTGATTATACTATTTGTTAACTGATACCCTACTTTCTTAAAGGTATATTATTGTCAAATTAATCACGATGTGCACACATACAGATTCCTTTATCATTTCTTTTTGTTTATGACTTATTTGTCATTCTATTGTCTTTCTTTGCTTTTATCGTACCACTGAATTAGACCGAGTTTGTAGATCTTGCTTTCGTATCGTTCGTTATCATCTTGACACGTGTCTCTTGACGATTTCGGCTAAATCTCTTGAAACCTTATTAATACTAGGGTTTTTAATCCTTTTAAGCAATTAATATTCGTTTTTCCTCGACTCACTCGAATTGATATCCGGTTAAACGTAAAACTAATTTGTTCTTTGTAACTATATTTTTTTTTGGTATTTTAAAACTAAAGTCTATTTAATTAAAATTAATTTATCTAATCTAAAAAACTATTTTAAACTAAAATTTAAATAAGATTAAAACTAATTTTAAATAAAAACTAATTTTAAAAATAAAACTTTAAATCTAATTTTCAAAAACTAAAATAAAGACTTTTAAATTAAAAAAAACTTAAATCTAAACTTTAAATCTAATTACTCTAAATTAAAACTAATTTAAAATTATAAAAACAATTTAAATAAAATATTTTTTTACTTTTTATTTTTTTTATTTAGAACTGAATTAACTAAAATTGATATAAAACTTTTTATATAAAAGTAATTAAACTAAAAACTTGTATTTAACTAATTTAAAGAAACTGCCAGCTAGAATATACCCTTACTTAATTTATTGCTGAGAAGACAAACACAAGAAAGGTCCTAGCTAAGCTGGTTGTGTCGTTTGGCTCCTGGACAGGAGGTCCAGGGTCCGAATCTAGGCAGAGACAAATTATGCTATTTAATATATTTTTTTTGGATTTAACCTACTCAGACCAATTGTGTCTAGTGTATATACGCAGAAATAATAAGCTAATAATAAGAATCAAAAAAGTAGTTAAACTAAGCTACGAAGACTGAATAAGCAGTTACAAATTCTATTGAAAATAAGCAAATATTACCAAAACCAAATAAGCTAAAAGGTGAATAAGCATTAAACTGATTAACCGAAAAATAAACTTTAAGCAAATCTAACTATAAGCAAACAAGACCAAATAATCTATATAACCTATCAAAAGCAGATAAACCGTAATTAAGCCAAAATAAGCAGATCCAAACACAACTATTCCCAAACAGTAACAAATAAGCAGATCTAAATAACTAAAAACCAAACAGAAACAATCAAAAATCAAACCAAATTTAACTGATAACTAACTAAGCAGATTCAAACGACTCCAAACCAAACAGACTAAACAAAAATAAGCAGATCCAACTATACTACGAACCAAACAAAAACTTAAACAGAAAACTGATAAGCAGAATAAAATTCCAACAGTAACTATAACCAAGCAGATACCAACAAAATAAACCAAACAAAATTAAACAAGAAGATCTAAAACAACCTCAAAGCAAAATCATATAAACTAAAATAAACATAAACATAAAAGAACACAAACCTAATGGAGATTTCCTTTGAGTAGAAGGTGGGCGCTGAACCCCCTTTTGACCCGAAACAAACGAACCAACACCATCGTTTTTACCCAATTTCCATCATCATCGAGCCAAGAACATCAACCAATAAAACCAAGCTATTTTTTATAATTTCCCAGTAGGGGAAATTATTGCTACCTCTTTTATTTTAATAATTATTAAATCAAAATAAAATTAAACTTAATTGCAATAATAATAAAACGCAGCCAAGAATTTAACAAAATTGAAATTTCATTAATATAAAAAGTGAGTACAATACTTGATTGAAATTAAAATTACATAAAACCCTAATTCTATTTTTTCATAAATAAAAATTAAACTAAAAGAAAAAGCACTCTAAATTACAGATATGAGGGGGTTTTTATAGGCAAACCCCAGGAAACCCTCTTCTTAGCTTCAATATTAAGCAACAAATCCTAGCCGTCCAATCCTTCTTTCTTCCTTCGCTCTCTTCATTTTCTTGATCTTGCGGTGGAAAATAACTCCCTTGCACACGGATCGCCCTCGTGGCACTTTTTGTGTTTGTTGTGCTAGTTGAGAGATGATGTATATGATTTTGATTGGTGGGAGGGTTTGTGGAGATGTGGGATAACCAATCACAAAAGAGGGATTTGCCACGTCAAGAGAGGGGAGAGAGAACCACTGGTAGTGATTGCTCCGAAAACTATGGGGATTTAATTCCCATTGGTGTGAATTAACCATTGAGGGTAAAACCCCCAATTTTCATTGAGTAAATTAGGTGATGGTAAATTAGGGTTTTGAGGGTAACTGGTTGTGTTTGAGAGGGAGGAGATAAACAGTTGAAAAGTTATATCTCGTTTATATCGAATGAGTGGGTGGGTAACTTTTTATTTATTTATTTGTGTGGGGTGAAGTAACACGTGTGTGAGGGATTGTTTATTTAATTTGTGTATGGGGTGAAAACGTGTATACGTTTGTGGTTGTGTTGACCATTTCTTTGACTAGCAAATTGTATATCCTCCGTCCCTTATTTGTGATTGGGCTTGGGCCCAAATGAACTCTCATTCATTCGTATTATACCAAATGGGCTTTCCTTGTTATGGGCCTTTTTATCCAATTGTGAAAAGATAAATTTCCCCAAATGGGTTTTTAGGCCCATTTACCCAAATGTGGGACCCACTTGGCTTGAAATCTTCGTAAAATTAAATCCACTAGAAATCGAGCTCAAATTTGGCTTTGTTGATCATTTCTTCAAAACCGTGTCGAATTGCCGGTTTTCGTGATTTTGGGCACACTTTTGATCTTTTGACTTTGTCTTTGTCTCTTTTTTGGACTTTTCTTCAACATTTGACCGTGAAATCCCGTGTTTTCTCTTCTTTTGATCATTTATACCTATTTTGACACAAAAACACAAAACCACGCGTAATTCCGACTTTTAAGATGTGAAACACATGATTAGGTCTTGTTTTTCCTTGATTTTAGTGGCAAAAGGATAAGTGTTTACACACTTATTAAATCCCCTACACTTGACCATTGCAATGACCCCATGCAATGCATAGTTTTAAAGCATTAAGTTACATTTTTCTCATAATTAATCCATCTCGGCCTTTATTATTATTACTACTACTACTACGACGAAAAATTTAAAAGGAGACAAAAGTTGTAACAATTTATTAACTTGGAAATTATTTGATGGAAGAAACTCGTAAAGAAATCTAAGACTTGAATTAGGGCTTTAGTGTTATGAATATTAATCACCCTCAAGTTTCACGTTCCCCATACCAAGCTTAAAAACGAGATCATTGTTTACCATAAGTTCTCAAGTTAAATCCCACTCATATAAGATAATTATGTAATACTCTTTCTCCAATTCCTAATTTGTATCTCTAGATTTTGTTGATTGTCATTCACCCGTAGGCTCATTTGACTTATTTGATAATTATTAGTCCAAAAATGAAGGCCAAACGGTGCAAACACGATACTCAAAACCTAACCTCGTCCTTAAAAACATTGTTACTAAAGTAAGCCCACATCAAGGATGATTTAACACGATTTGGGGAATAAATTCCCGGACCCAAAATTTGGCCAAGTAGTACTACTTATTAATTATTCCTCCAAAGTCATGTAGACTTTATGTGGAGTTTAGCAAGTTCACATCATATACCCTTAGGCTATTTAAGATGTAAAAATGCTCCCCGTCTATTGTCCACACCCTAAGGCTCCTTGAACGATAAACGAGGGAATTGATTTTTTGATCAATTTTTATTCAACACTTACCATGCCATACACCCTAAGGCTCTAATGACAAGTTTCGTGCTACATGCCCCACACCCTAAGGCTCCTTGAGGTCATGTTTTAATCTTATTCTTTCTTTATTTATGATATATATAGGAGGCCAAATTCCGCGGTCCCATGATCTGAATACCTCATACTTAGTGGTTATGAGCCAGCTTAGTCGGAAGTCCACAATGCTGGCACCCTCAATGTGTTCATGCTTTAATTACAAGGAGAATAAAGATTTGGCTAAGAGTTAAGATATCAAATCTACACCGCAAGAATCTTCATTTATTAAGCAATTAAATATACAAGCGGGAAGAAAGAGCCACAAAAACCATATAAGCAAAAATTAACCCTTAAACTTATTATCAACTCTATCATCTCTCGTTCTCCACAATTTAAAATCTCAAGAAATGAGACTCGTGGATGCTTAGCCTAATAAACCAATTAAGGTCCATATGGTTAAGGATACTAGCTAGAGTAAACTTGGATAAGTAAACTCGGGTTGAGTCAAAATATTCACGACGGGCCTAATATATCAAAGATATCAAAACTTGTTAAAACCATTTTATTCATTTATTTTTTATTTTTACTTTATTCTTGAAATGGAAATTATTACGATGCGATGATAAAAGGAAAGAAAATAAATGAAAATATACTAGGCTAAAATAGATCAAAATCTTGAAAAACGTTGAAATTTTTTTAAATTTTCCGGTTAAATGGGGTCAAATTCATGGAAAAGCCCACTAAAATTCGATAGAAGTCCCCCCTACACTTAATATAAACATTGTCCTCAATGTTTAGGCATGTGGGAGAATAAACTCCCCTACACTTAGGACATTGAGTACGTTGTTTAAAATCGAGCTAAGGGAGGGACAACTAAAGTGATTACATTTATTTGTTTTATTTATATACATGTATGAATCACAATAGTTTTGATAGAACCGGGTACACGGGAACACGGGATCACGGGTCGTGTCAAAAGTACCAAAAGTGGATCATCAAAGCACATGTCCCTGCACAACATCACAACACACAAACAACCTACTTGGCTCCCCCTACACTTATTGGTGGAAATGGATGAAGGTGAAAAAGGGTGGAAAGGATGGTAAAGGTAAAAATCTAACCTAGTTAAACGATGCTTGATTTATTTATCACGAGTCTCTAGCTCGACTTGATTTCCCGAATTAATTCAAGGGAAATGTGAAGAGGGATAGATTCATCTCTTGAGAGATGTCCTCTCCATAGTACAACTTAACCCGTTGGCCATTCACCTTAAAATTGGGCCCATTTGGTTGGGATAACTCAATGGGTCATAAGGGAAGACTTGGGCCACGGTGAATGGACCGGACCAACGGCTCTTAAGTTTACCCGAAAAGATTTTCAACCGAGAGTTAAAGAGTAAAACTTGATCACCAACATGGAACTCTCGGTTTTTAATCTTGGAATCATGAATGAGCTTAGTCTTCTCCTTGTAGATTAATGAATTTTCATAAGCCTCATTCCTAAGTTCATTAAGTTCATTGAGTTGGATTTTCCTATGATCACCTACTTTGTTTATGTCAAAATTAGCCCATTTCAAGGCCCAATAAGCCTTATGCTACAACTCAATGGGGAGGTGGCACGCCTTTCCGTACACAAGGAGATAAGGAGTACAACCTATAGGTGTCTTATAAGCGGTACAACCTATAGGTGTCTTATAAGCGGTACGGAAAGCCCACAAAGCATCGTCTAATTTATCGGCCCATGAGGCACGATGCTCTCCCACGGTTCGCTCTAAGATTCTTTTAAGACCACGGTTAGAAACCTCGGCTTGACCATTATTTTGTGGATGATACGCGGTGGAAAGTAGGTGATTGACACCATACTTAGCCATGACTCGTGCGAATTGATCATTGCAAAAATGAGTCCCGCGATCACTAATAATAGCACGAGGCACACCGAATCGAGCAAACAATTGTTTTAAGAAGTTAACAACCACCCTCGCATCGTTAGTAGGTAAAGCCTTTGCTTCAACCCATTTTGATACGTAGTCAACGGCTACGAGGATGTACTTGTTTCCTTTGGATGATGGAAATGGCCCATAAAGTCGATGCCCCATACGTCAAAGATTTCACACTCTTGGATGAAATTTTAAGGCATCTCATCTTTATGTGTGATCTTGCCTTGTCTTTGGCAAGCATCACAATGCTTAACCATTTCATGTGCATCATGATAAATGGTGGGCCAATAGAATCCGGAGTCAAAAACGTTTTTAGCGGTGTAATTAGGACCAAAGTGACCACCGGTGGGTCCTTTATGGCAAGCTTCAAGGATTTGTAAAGCCGCCGACCCATCAACACATCTACGAATGATTAAATCCGCACATTGCTTGAAAAGAAAAGGGTCGTCCCAATAGTACGTTTTAATGTCCTTGAAGATTTTTTTTTTTGTTGGGACGATAACCCTTCGATAAGAACACCACCCGCCAAATAGTTTGCAATGTCTGCAAACCATGGGGTATCATAAAGATTGGAATTAATAGACATTAAGGTCTCAAGGGGAAAGGATTCATTAATCTCTTGATTTGGAGATTCCCCTTGATAAGGATCCTCAAGTCTACTAAGATGATCCGCGGCTAGGTTTTCCGCTCCCTTTTTATCACGAATTTCGATTTTAAATTCTTGTAGGAGAAAAACCCAACGAAGGAGTCTCGGTTTAGCATCTTGCTTGGTCAAGAAGTATTTCAAGGCGGAATGGTCGGTGTACACGATGGTGGTGGAAAGCACAAGATAGGGGCGAAATTTCTCAAAAGCATACACTACGGCTAAAAGCTCTTTTTCGGTAGTGGTATAATGCAATTGAGCCCCCGTCATTGTCTTACTAGCATAATGAATGGGTTGGAAATGTTTGTTAACTCGTTGACCTAAAACCGCTCCTACCGCGAAATCACTAGCATCGCACATGAGCTCGAAAGGTAACTCCCAATTTGGAGAGACTAAGACTGGTGCCTTAGTTAATTTACCTTTAAGAAGCTAGAAAGAGTCGAGACATTCTTGAGAGAAGATGAAAGGAGCATCCTTTTCTAAGAGATGAGTCATTGGACGAGCTATTTTTGAGAAAGCTTGGATGAAACGTCGATAAAATCCCGCATGGCCTAAAAAACTTCTAAATCCTTTGACGGTGGTAGGTGGAGGTAACTTAGCAATGACGTCAACTTTAGCACGGTCGACTTCGATACCCGCTTTGGAAATTTTATGACCGAGGACGATGCCTTCTGTTACCATGAAATGGCATTTTTCCCAATTAAGAACAACACGAGTGTCTTCACACCGTTTAAGCATACGTTCTAAATTGGCAAGGCAAGAAGAGAAAGAATCACCATAGACCGAGAAATCGTCCATAAAGACTTTCATAGTTTCTTCAACCATGTCATGAAATATCGCCATCATACACCTTTGGAAAGTCCCGGGAGCATTGCATAAGCCGAAAGGCATTCTTTTGTAAGCAAATGTTCCATAGGGACAAGTGAATGTGGTTTTCTCTTGGTCTTTTGGATCGATAGGGATTTGAAAATATCTGGAAAAACCATCTAAGAAGCAATAGAAATCATTACCCGCTAAACTCTCGAGCATTTGATCCATGAAAGGAAGAGGGAAATGATCCTTACGAATGGCATCATTGAGCTTACGATAGTCTATGCAAACGCGCCAACCCGTTACGAGTCGAGTAGGAATCAACTTGTTGTTTTCATTGGGAACAACGGTGATTCCGCCTTTCTTAGGCACACAATGGACGAGACTAACCCATGGCGAATCCGAGATAGGGTAAATCATTCCGGCATCGAGAAGTTTGATAACTTCTTTCTTAATGACTTCATGAATTTTTGGATTAACCCTTCTTTGATTTTGGATTGCGGGTTTAAAGTCATCTTCCATGAGAATTTTATGAGTGCAAAAATTAGGATCAATTCCGCGGATGTCGGAGATTTTCCAAGCAATTGCTTTCTTATGATTCTTAAGCACATCGATAAGTCGGGATTTTTCATCTTCTTTTAAGTCCTTAGCAATAATGACGGGTAACTTATTATCCTCCTCTAAGAAAACATACTCTAAATGAGACGGTAAATCCTTAAGCTCTAAATTCGGTGGATTGTCAATGGAAGGCTTAGTCAAATTAGGACCATCGTTTGTAAATTCCTTAGGAGTAGGTGGAGAAATATGATCCTCATTGAGAAGTCTCTCAATGGTACGAATATCTTCTTCCCAATCGGTGGGAGAATCGTCATATTTTAAATCCACATCCCCTAAACTCGCTTCAAATTCTTGTAAAAGAAAGTCACTTTCTCCAAATGGAGTCAATGAAGGAGCAATAGAAGCTACGGTCTCAACATGAGGTAAAGGAGAAATCCGGCTCTTACAAGCCTCGTGAAAATGTTCTTCGCATGCTTCCTCGAGCACATCGATGTAATTCACGGATTTGGGCTCATCGGGAAGTTTGGAAAGTTTACCCATGTTAAAGACGAACTTTTTATCCCCGACCCTCATGATAAGTTCACCCGCGGCTACCTCAATCAATGTACGCCCGGTTCTCAAGAAGGGTCGTCCCATAATTAAGGGAACACGGGGATCCATCTCATAGTCGACTACAACGAAGTCGGCGGGAAAAGTGAATTTGTCGACTCCTACAAAAACATCCTCGGCTATCCCCACCGGATAAGCAACCATACGGTTAGCTAATTCCAATGTCATACGGGTGGGGACTAGCTCGGATAAAGATAATTGTTTCCACACGGACAATGGCATAGGATTGATACTCGCTCCGAGATCCGCCAAAGCCATACAATTCTCAACACCCGGAAAATTACAAGGAATAAGGAATCGACCGGGATCTCCTAACTTAACCGGTAATTTTCTCAAAAGAACCGCGGAACAATTCTCATTCAATTGGTATTGGCAATATCGAGCAATTTTTTCTCATCACTTAAAAGGTCCTTAAACATCTTAGCGTACTTAGGCATGTGAGCGAGCGCCTCGGCAAAGGTGATATTAAAATTCAATTGTTTAAAAATTTTTAGAAAGTTCGAAACTTGAATATCATCCTTATTCTTCAATTTCTCTTTCCGCAACCTTGAGGGATAAGGTATATTGGGTTGAGATGAAGGCTTTGGAGTGGATTGCTCCCTCACATCCTTTGGTGGAGGAGGAGGAATAGAAATGGAAGGTGAAAGAACCGGTTTGGGAACCGAAGGTGTGGTATAAAATTTAGGTATCGGTAGAACATATGGTATAGACGAAGGCCTAACAGGTGGTATGTCACAAGTAGAAGAAGAAGGAGGTTGTGTAGAAGAAGAAGGTATCTCGGGTCCTTGGTTAGGTGGGGGATAGGAAGGTTCTACGGTGGTCTTACCGCTCCTAGTAGTAATAGCATTAACATTAGCCCTAGGATTGGTCACGGTGTTCGAAGGGAGGGCACCTTGGGGACGAAGGTTTTAAATCATAGTCAAAAATTTCTTATCGGTCGATTCTTGCATCTCTCTCATAATTCGTTCATGGTCGGTCAATTTTTGTAGAACCAAGTCCATTTGAGGATTATGCATGTTCATTTGATTATACCCTTGATTGTTAAAACCTTGATTAGGAAAACCTTGGTTTTGATATTGATTATAACCTTGATTAAATCCTTGATTTTGAAAACCTTGGTTATTAAATCCTTGATTTTGGTTATTGAACCCTTGGTTTTGCCCTTGAAAATTCCTTGATTTTGATTAAAACCCCGTTGATTAGAATTTCCTTGAAAATTACCTCGTTGAGGACCTTGGTTCCTATTTTGGGCGGGTGGGGGTGGTCTTTGTGGTGCTACAAAATCCGGGGAAGCCAAATAGTTATTAGACTTGTAAGACAAATGTTTAACATCAACATTTGGTTTGAAATGAATCCGCTCATTTTCATTGTTGTTATAAGCATAAACTTCTTGTTGATTATTATAAACCTTGTCACAATTAAAATATGAATGCGGTCCACCACAAGTCTCACACGTTTCACAAGTTTCTTTCATGGCATTAACTTGACCATTTAGGGCATCGGTTTTTAGAGCAAGTGATTCAACAAGCGAAGCGAGTTTATCGATTCTCTTGTCACTCTCACTAGAACTAGCACTTGCCATAGTGGCCCTAACACTCTTGGTTTGCACTTTAGCCTTGTTTTCAATTATGGCCCAAGCCTCGTTCATTGATTTCACAAGAATATTGCCCCCCGCGGCACTATTAAGTGAGTCTTGGTCATTTAGAGTTAAACCATTGTAAAACGTATTAATTTGATGCACTTTAGTGAAACCGTGTTGTGGACATTTTCTTAAAAGCTCTTTAAATCGATCCCAAGACTCACTAAACGTTTCCCCATATTGTTGTTCAAAAGTGATGATCTCATTCCTTAAAGAAGTGGTCCGTGATGGTGGGAAAAAGTAGTTTATGAACTTGGTCTCTAAGTCGATCCATGTGGTAATACTTTGGGGTGGTTCCATATCAAGCCAAATCCGGGCTTGTCCCTAGACGGAAAAAGGAAAGAGTTGTAAACGAATCGCCTCTTGTGGCACCCCATTGTATTTGACGGTGTTGGCTAATTGTATGAAACGTTTGATATGAGCGTGTAGGTCATCATTAGTACGGCCTAAAAATAGTGTAGCAGAAACCATTTGAATAAAACCCGTTTTAAGTTCAAAATTATTAGCTCCAATATCCGGCACCAAAATCGCGTCATCGTTTCCTTCAACGTGAGATTGGAGAATCTCAATCATTGGTCGATTATCTGTTGCCATCGTATTGTCGAAAGCTCGATTCTTGGGATCGGCTTTAATGACAGTCTTTTTGTTTTTCTTCTTCTTCTTCTTTTTGGAAGAATTGGAAGAGTTTGGTACACCAATCGGTATGTATGTATGCGCGCGAGTGCGCATACAATTAAAACTTGGAATGAGGTAGGTGACCTCGGTCGACTTTGAGAGGAAAAGGATTCTCCCTCTCGAGGTGCAATATGAAAAAGCTACAAAAATAAATACTTAATTACTACTTGAGTTGGCAAACCAATAATCGGTCGTCCCTCTCAATATACGCACAAGCAAGCGGGGAAACGAGGTGGCACAAAGCACTTAAAAACCTTTTTCCTTAGAACGCCTTTTATAGCGCGTCGCCTTATACCCACCTTATAGTTTGTATATGTCGAGTTCAAACGTCTTACTAGTATTTATCTATTTTGCCCTTTTTTCTTGTTATGGATGCGAATACAATAGTTAGGTGATGAAATCCCAACTAATGCTTATTTGAAAAGTAGGTAAATTAATGTTCTACGTAATATAAAATAATAAATGAAAAATCTTTTTGTATATTATTTTTTTTAAGAAAAATATATATTCACAATAAAAACGAAAGAAATCGAAATAATAAAAATAAAAATAATACGTAATATTTTTGGTGTAATACTTTTAGGAAAAAGTATTACTTTTTGATTTTTTATTTTTTTGGTGCAAATCTTAGGAAAGAATTTGCTTTTTGTGATTTTTTAATTTTTTTGAATTTTTAAGTTTTTTATTTTTTTGTATTTTTGATTTTGTTGCAATAAAATTAACGTTCAAAGCGAACAGATCCCAAAATCCAAACGTCTTCACGAAAAATCGTCAATCGTACGAGCGAAGCGGCAATGGGGCGAATTTAATACTAGGGTTTTTAATCCTTTTAAGCAATTAATGTTCGTTTTTCCTCGACTCACTCGAATTGATATCCGGTTAAACGTAAAACTAATTTATTCTTGGTAACTATATTTTTTTTGGTATTTTAAAACTAAAGTCTATTTAATTAAAATTAATTTATCTAATTTAAAAATCTATTTTAAACTAAAATTTAAATAAGATTAAAACTAATTTTAAATAAAAACTAATTTTAAAAATAAAACTTTAAATCTAATTTTCAAAAACGAAAATAAAGACTTTTAAATAAGAAAAAACTTAAATCTAAATTTTAAATCTATATACTCTAAATGAAAACTAATTTAAAATTATAAAAACAATTTAAATAAAATATTCTTTTACTTTTTATTTTTTTTATTTAGAACTGAATTAACTAAAATTGATATAAAACTTTTTATATAAAAGTAATTAAACTAAAAACTTGTATTTAACTAATTTAAAGAAACTGCCAGCTAGAATATACCCTATATTAAATTATTGCTGAGAAGACAAACACAAGAAAGGTCCTAGCTAAGCTGGTTGTGTCGTTTGGCTCGTGGACAGGAGGTCCAGGGTTCGAATCTAGGCAGAGACAAATTATGCTATTTAATATATATTTTTTTATTTAACCTACTCAGACCAATTGTGTCTGAGTGTATATACGCAACAATAATAAGCTAATAATAAGAATAAAAAAAGTAGTTAAACTAAGCTACGAAGACTGAATAAGCAGTTACAAATTCTACTGAAAATAAGCAAATATTACCAAAACCAAATAAGCTAAAAGGTGAATACGCATTAAACTGATTAACCGAAAAATAAACTTTAAGCAAATCTAACTATAAGCAAACAAGACCAAATAAGCTATATAACCTATCAAAAGAAGATAAACCGTAATTAAGCCAAAATAAGCAGATCCAAACACAACTATTCCCAAACAGTAACAAATAAGCAGATCTAAATAACTAAAAACGAAACAGAAACAATCAAAAATCAAACCAAATTTAACTGATAACTAACTAAGCAGATTCAAACGACTCCAAACCAAACAGATTAAACAAAAATAAGCAGATCCAACTATACTACGAACCAAACAAAAACTTAAACTGAAAACTGATAAGCAGAATAAAATTCCAACAGTAACTATAACCAAGCAGATACCAACAAAATAAACCAAACAAAATTAAACAAGAAGATCTAAAACAGCCTCAAAGCAAAATCATATAAACTAAAATAAACATAAACATAAAAGAACACAAACCTAATGGAGATTTCCTTTGAGTAGAAGGTGGGCGCTGAACCCCCTTGTGAACCGAAACAAACGAACCAACACCACCGTTTTTACCCAATTTCCATCATCATCGAGCCAAGAACATCAACCAATAAAACCAAGCTATTTTTTATAATTTCCCAGTAGGGGAAATTATTGCTACCTCTTTTATTTTAATAATTATTAAATCAAAATAAAATTAAAATTAATTGCAATAATAATTAAACGCAGCCAAGAATTTAACAAAATTGAAATTTCATTAATATAAAAAGTGAGTACAATACTTGATTGAAATTAAAATTACATAAAACCCTAATTCTATTTTTTCATAAATAAAAATTAAACTAAAAGAAAAAGCACTCTAAATTACAGATGTGAGGGGGTTTTTATAGGCAAACCCCAGGAAACCCTCTTCTTAGCTTCAATAATAAGCAACAAATCCTAGCCGCCGAATCCTTCTTTCTTCCTTTTCTCTCTTCATTTTCTTGATCATGCGGTGGAAAATAACTCCCTTGCACACGGATCGCCCTCGTGGCACTTTTTGTGTTTGTTGTGCTAGTTGAGAGATAATGTGTATGATTTTGATTGGTGGGAGGATTTGTGGAGATGTGGGATAACCAATCACAAAAGAGGGATTTGCCACGTCAAGAGATGGGAGAGAGAACCACTAGTAGTGATTGCTCTGAAAACTATGGGGATTTAATTCCCATTGGTGTGAATTAACCATTGAGGGTAAAACACCCAATTTTCATTGAGTAAATTGGGTGATGGTAAATTAGGGTTTTGAGGGTAACTGGTTGTGTTTGAGAGAGAGGAGATAAACA
Organism: Glebionis coronaria; assembly: GCA_025667525.1. NCBI lineage: Eukaryota > Viridiplantae > Streptophyta > Magnoliopsida > Asterales > Asteraceae > Glebionis > Glebionis coronaria. The sequence goes on from CM046879.1 coordinate 535,206,431, forward strand.
GTTGAAAAGTTATATCTCGTTTATATCGAATGAGTGGGTGGGTAACGTTTTATTTATTTATTTGTGTGGGGTGAAGTAACACGTGTGTGAGGGATTGTTTATTTAATTTTTGTATGGGGTGAAAACGTGTATATGTTTGTGGTTGTGTTGACCATTTCTTTGACTAGCAAATTGTATATCCTCCGTCCCTTATTTATGATTGGGCTTGGGCCCAAATGAACTCTCATTCATTCGTATTATACCAAATGGGCTTTCCTTGTTATGGGCCTTTTTATCCAATTGTGAAAAGATAAATTTCCCCAAATAGGTTTTTAGGCCCATTTACCCAAATGTGGGACCCACTTGGCTTGAAATCTTCGTAAAATTAAATCCACTAGAAATCGAGCTCAAATTTAGCTTTGTTGATCATTTCTTCAAAACCGTGTCGAATTGCCGGTTTTTGTGATCTTGGGCACACTTTTGATCTTTTGACTTTGTCTTTGTCTCTTTTTGGACTTTTCTTCAACATTTGACCGTGAAATCCCGTGTTTTCTCTTCTTTTGATCATTTGTACCTATTTTGACACAAAAACACAAAACCACGCGTAATTCCGACTTTTAAGATGTCAAACACATGATTAGGTCTTGTTTTTCCTTGATTTTAGTGGCAAAAGGATAAGTGTTTACACACTTATTACTTATCACCTTGTAACCATTTCATTGATTGCCTTGAACTACCCTCTATTACCCTCATGTAACCCACTCACTAATTTACAAGTTACTATATAAGCTCAAACTGGTATTATTTGCGAAACATTTTACAAAATGTTCCATTTGGGCATGATTAAGAACTTGAAGGTTATCTAATAAAATCAATTTATATTAATTTTACAATGTATTTTCAAAAATTGTTCTACCTTGGGTCTTGGAAAGAATCTTGTAACATTACAATTGTTGAATTAAATATCTAGCCAGTAACTTATTGGCGAATAGTTTCATAAACTATTTTGACTTCTGTTCTTACAAATGCTATTATATACATATTTTAAATCATATGATATGTAATACTGGTTTGACGAAGCTGAGCATCGCATTGCTAGTCCTAAATTATGCATGGCCTGATCACCTATGCCTAATTTAGAAGGAGCCATGCAAGGCCAAATAGTAGTCGCCCTAAATATTTGACCAAAAATCAACTTTTTAATCATGTTCCTTAAAAAGTTAGATAAAATAAAAGTTTTGAAAACTTTTACATCTTATGCGAGTAACAACAGTTCGCGACATACACTAATGAACCCTTATCTTTTCTTGAACAAAGTACATGCCTCAAACACATATTTCCATACTCGACGATCACTGCCTTACTTGTTACCTCATCATTCTCATAATACAATTTTCGTTACCATTTGCCTAAATTCTTACTATGGATACCCGACTTGAAAATTTCAACGTTGTTATGCTTCTTCATCGATCGACCTTCTCTATTTATTTTGGTAGAACTACGAAACGTCTTTGGACGCGATTAATGATTTATGACTGGACGTGAACGATGATTTCGTGTAATTGTCATGATGTGTGTTAGACTTTGTCGTCTTGAAATTCATTCGTGTGAATCATGTGTTTATTTCGTCTTTCATTGCTAATGTTTTCATTTTTACTGAATTTACTTTCAGTTGACTTCTTAAGGATTTTTTTTGATTAGAAAATTCGTTGTGTGGCTTTTCCCTTTCGATATGTCGACCATCGAGAACTTCATAAGCTGTTATTGGTGTCACCAACTGCACTCAAGAAGTGGTGACTTGCTATAATACTTGTTCTTATTATTTTTATCGTCGGTGATCGTCTCACTACATTGTTTCTACTCAGTTGCTGAGTACCGTGATTGACTTACCTCATTGTTTCCCCGGGCATCCATATCGTCGGTGATCGTCTCACTACATTGTTTCTACTCAGTTGCTGAGTACCGTGATTGACTTACCTCGTGGCTAAGGTGAGTTCATAGCCCCTTTTTACTTGTACATGGTTTCTAAACACGGGGTGAGATTTTACATGGTGGAACACAACCATTTAAAATTGTGTGTTATCCTCAACTTGTATGCTATCCAGAAATTGTATGCTTTCCAGAACTTGAGGATTTCCAACTGATTTTCATTGATATTATTGCTTTTAGTCTTTAGCCTTAAGTTACCTCTCATTGATCATGAACCGTTAATTAATCCTGCTACCAAGCGCGAATGTTGTGGGTGGATCCATCGCGATTGACTATCCCCGTCCCGATTACCTTGACGCACTAATATTTGTTTATTCACTTGAGTATTTAGGCTGAATACTGACTAGAGGAACTTACACTGAGTTAAGCTTCAGTTCATGAACTAAATAGCAATAATAATGTCTCGGACTATGGTTATCGTACGTAACCATTTTCCCATATTTCTTGTTTACAAATGAATGCTTGTGTTCCACATCCTTATTGCTAAACCTATGAATATCACTCAACTTTGTGTTGACGATTTTACATGTTTAATCTCAGGTATTATTACTTAGCTTTGCTTGGATGGGAGCCCGTAGGATATTGTCACAGCTTGGAGATTTCTGTGATGCTTTTGAATGGTTTGTTTTATATAACTATCAGAAGTTTATTCAATCTTTTGGGCAACTTATTGTTATAAATCGAGACGAAATAATATAATTTTTCCGCTTCTAAAACTCTGGGACCTATATTTAAAAACTCTGACCTTTTATGATGTAATGTACATGTTTTTATTTCGTCAGCTTTGTATGAACTGTAATTCATTGTTTCTTGTACTATGACGTGTTACCCCCTCTTTGCCTACTTGTTCCATGTCAGATTTTGGGGGTCTCACACATACGGATTGGAAGCTATCTAGCCTTCATCACTTTATGCATTTTACATACTTTATGCTACTCTATTTCTTTGGACATTGTTTAGTCCTTTTCCATTTTAGTACTTATATTCATGTGTGTTGAGCTTATACTTGGACTGTCGATGTTTGTTTTCGGTATTTCCATTCATGGTCATAAAATGTTTTTAGACATTTACCTTGCATGCTTTGTTGACACGCCATAATTACGTGTGACATTCCATTTACCAAAATGGGGTGTTACAATTATGGTATCAGAGCTTAGGATTCGACCTGTAGGCTCTTAAAACATGACCTGTGATTAGTGGGTAATCACCATGGTCTTCCTAGAACTGACAATTATTTTCATGCATTCATTCATGTATCATTGTTGCAGGAATTTTGACTAAGTAATGGTTGGTACCGGACTGGCCATATTTAGTCGCATGTGCTTTTAATCGAATCATTTTGTTTTGATGAACCGACCCACAGGCATTCATCCTCGTCATGTCATTTTGTTTAGGTGAACCGACCCATAGGCGTTCACCCAAACCCATGTTATTTCATCATCATGCATTCATACACTGTTTTCATGCATAAATATTTTTTTATGTTTATATGCATAAAAAATATTTCATGTATATATATTATGTTTGATCAGTTTAATCATGCATTTTGTTTTATACTGTCAGATGGTTCTCACACGTGAACAAGAGCAACTCAATGCACCAGTTCAAGCTGCGATGCAGGTCATGCTTCATCAATTGAGGAATAAAATTAGGGTCGAGGTGCAAGCTGCCAACAATCAGCACCAGCACTAGTATCCGAATCCCCCTCATCCTCCTCCAGCTACACTGATCACATGGCTGGAGCGATTCAACAAGCAGCGTCCGTGATCCTTCGAGAAGACTGACAGCCCTGAATCCTGATGAGGCTGAGAGCTAGCTAGCTCACATTGAGAAGATCTTTGACGCGATAGGATGCGACCCTGTATTTATGGCAATGTTAGCCTGTTACAAGTTTGAAGGGAACGTGCTTGGATGGTGGAAGTCGATGAAACAATCGGAGGGAGGCGACAATTGGGTAGTTGACTTACTTGGGCACAGTTCAAGGAGTTGGTTATGTGACAGTTCTTCCCAAAGGCTGAGCAGGATAAGCTAAGAGGGAGTATCACGAGATTAGGCAGAGAGCTAGGGAAAACAGCAATGAGTTCATGCATAAGTTTCTTCGTTTGGCTGGATTCCTTGGCGCAGCAGCAGGAACTGCAGAGGTGCAAGCGTACCACTTTCGCTGGGCTCTTCGTACATCGGTCGCCAATAACTTGGTGTGTGCTACCTTTAACACGATAGCACAAGTAGTTGATGCAGCCCGTAAGTTGGAGATGCTGCAGGAGAGGGATGAGTTTAGAGAAGCAGAGAGACCCGACAAGAGGTATATCTCGTCATTCAGCGGTGATCATTTCGATTCATTAAGTACTATCCAAATATTTATCTTTCTCTATACAATTGCATCTTTCAGGCAGAAGACTGTGGACCGGTCCCAACCGGACACCCATCAGCAGCAGAGTCAGCACAAGGGTAACGGTCAGACCCAGGACCGTTCTGCTTCGGATAGGCGTGGCGGTAATGACAATTACCGTAACAACGCCAACAACTCCAACAACAGCATGTCCCTAACTTACTCATTTTCTTATGTTGCATGCTTTATGATTCTTAATTCTTACACTTCATCATCTACTACCAGGAATCATGGCAACGGAAGGGAGCAAGACCAAAGAGGTTCACAGCCCAACCGTACAGCTATAGCTGGTATTATGTCTTACGATTTTCTGCATTGTCCTGTTTGTACCCATTAGCCATTTCTCACGTATACTTTTCTGAACAGGCTCCCAGCCAGCAAGGGCACCTGTTGGAGGGTATACTCACCCTCTCTACACTACGTGCAACTGCAGGAACCCAGGGTCGTATCGCCGTGACAGCGATGCTTGCTTCAAGTGTGGCCAACCAGGCCATCGTATGAAGGACTTCCGTAAGGGTGAGATAGAGGGCACTTCTGGACATGCCGACTCCAAGCCACCTCCTATAACTGGACGGGTGTACACGACCTCGCGTGATCAGGCCAACAAGTCAACAGGTACCATCACTGGAATCTTATATATGTATGGTCAAGCTGCATGCATATTATTTGACACGAGTGCTACTCATTCGGTCATCTCTACTGTTTATGCAAGAGTGTTAGGATATCCCTTATGCTATTAGAAAATGTCTTAAACATTTCCACGCCCTTAAGAGACTATGTACGTATAACACATGGGTACAAGGGTCTTTCCCTCGAGTTTGACGACAAAATTCGTCTAGTTGACGCACTTCTATTGGATATGTGCGATTTTTGACATGATATTAGGCATGGACTGGCTATCCAAACATCACGCCACCATTGACTGCCATTCATATCGGGTCATCTTCGGTGATGTAAACACACAAGAGTACATTCACAACGGTTTTATACCCGGAAGGTCTGTACAAATAATTTCAACCTTACAAGTACGTGCATTACTATCACATGGTTGTGAGGGCTACTTAGCTATTGTTCATGATATGGAGGCTGAATCTCCATTTATCTAGAAACAGCCGATCGTGTCAGAATTTCCAGACGTGATCCTAGAATAACTTTCGGGCATACCACCTGCTCGTGAAGTAGAGTTTAATGTTGAGCTCATCCCAAAAGCTGAGCCAATTTCCAAGGCTCCTTATCGCATGACTCCCATAGAGCTTAGGGAGTTAAAGGAACAACTACAGGAAATTTTGGAACGAGGTTTCATCCGACCTAGTGCATCTCCATGGGGTGCACCGGTTTTATTCGTAAAGAAGAAGAACGAAAGTATGCGTCTCTGCATTGATTATCGTGAGCTTAATAAGATCACCATCAGTAATCGATATCCTTTGCCACACATTGATGATCTGTTTGACCAACTCCAAGGGGCCAAACATTTCTCCAAGATTGATCTGAGGTTGGGCTATCATCAGTTACGGGTTAAAGAGTAGGACATCGCCAAGACTGCTTTCTGTACACGTTATGGATACTAAGAATTTATAGTCATGCCATTTGGCCTTACCAATGATCCAACAGTTTTCATGGACTTGATGAACCGTATCTTCCATGAGTTTCCGGACAAGTTCGTCATTGTCTTCATTGACGACATTCTGATTTTCTCTAAGTCAAAGGAGGAACACGAAGACTATCTTCGTACAATCTTACAGATACTTCACCAGAACAGCTGTATGCCAAGTTCTCCAAATGCGAATTCTGGTTAAGTAAAGTGGGTTCTTAGGCCACATAGTATCCGCAGAAGGAATAATTATGGATCCAGCAAAGGTTGAGGCTATTACCAAGTTGCCAAGACCGACATCAGCGACTAAAGTTCGCAGTTTTCTAGGCTTAGTTGGTTACTACCGTAGGTTCGTAGAGAACTTTTCCCGGTTAGCACTGCCATTGACCAAACTGATGCGGAAAGGGGAGAAATTCGTCTGGACTGTAGAAAGAGAGAAGAGAAGTAGAGGCTGGTATCTGCACTGATTCTTACTCTCCCATCTGGTACAGGTGGATTTCAAATCTACAGTGATGCTTCCGGGAAGGGACTTGGTTGTGTTCTCATGCAACATGGGAAAGTGATTGCTTACGCATCACGACAGCTTAAGCCTTATGAAGATAACTACCCTACGCATGACTTGGAACTTGCAGCAGTCGTGTTTGCATTAAAGATATAGAGGCACTACTTGTATGGCGAATCATGTGATATCTTCACAGGTCACACGACGGTATCTTATGGCAGGGCTCTAGACTTTGTGTTCCTGATGATCTTACACTCAGGGAAGCTGTTACACTTACTTTTTGGTAAGTTGGCGCCTTTCACGTGAGTTGGACTAGATATACATCCATTGTTATACGCAGGGACTTATTATGTAAAGGATAGATAGTCTAGTTAAGCTAGGCCTATAATACCCCCATGACTCTCCATGGGGGTGTGGAAGTTTAGTTTATTTTTCTTTTTTATTGTTTTCACTTGAAATAATACACACACTTTTCTTCACCTCTATCTAACTTTCTCTCACTAGAACTACATCATGTTTACCATGTTTTTTACATCCCCGACCCCCCGAACCAAGGTGGTTTTTGATGCTTGTCAATTGGTATCAGAGCTAACCGGGGGTGTTTTGTATCTGTGTGAGTTGATGTTCGTGTTGTGTTATCAGATTCGCGATTTGTGCTATTCTGATTCATGGTTGGTGTTCGTGTTGTGTTATCAAGATTCACGGTTCATACTTTTCGGATTCAATTCTTTATTTGATTTTATCATGTCTAGTTATTACAATATCCTTTGAATCTGTTAAAGTCACGATAATTGTTGTCGAATCTTTTTTTGGTTTATTATTCTGTGTCCACTATCTTTGTATACCCGTGTATTTTTTTTGTCCCTGTTTACATTGATTAGATCTGTATTACTTTTTGGAAAAAGGACAACAACAAATGGACCAGATCCATTTTTTTTAGTATCTACAAAATGTTGGTCAAAACCTTTTTGCGATGGTCATATTCAGATGCTTATTCCGATGACATTGCGATGGGGTGTGGATATTACGATAGCCACATTCCAACGGGGAGACACATATACACTGCGATGGGTTCGACTGACTCCATGCGATGGGACTCATTCCGATGGTACTCATTGCGATGGGTGGTTTAACTCAAGCATAAAACATATATCTGATATAAGGGTTGGGTCTGATTTGACTTGTGGTTTGATTTGACCTCGTGTCGCTGTGGTGTTTCGATCAAGCTAAATCCCAAATCTGATATATCTGGTTTAACTCATTTCGATCAACCACTTGATCCATTTCCTATGAAACAAATAGGGATCGTTAGTGTTTTCTGGTGAAAAAGATTTGGGATTTGATGGTGATAAGGTAAGCAGAGATGATAGCAGATTGTGATGGGGTTTGTTTTTAGTTAATGGTGGTGCTTTGTATGTATCGCAAGGTTAAGAAGATGAGATGGGTTTTATGAGCATTTTTCTCTAGCTTCGGAAGTATCGTCAGATGAAAGATAATATGGTGGCGATGGTTTCTAAGTTGAGAGGATAAGTGGCTGTGATATTGAGATTAGGTGTATGTGAGAATTATTAGGGTTGGTTGACTTTTATAATCCCTAAATTCAGGATAAACTTTCAGACCGACTATCACTTGGAGTTGGGCCTGGACTCGGGATAAATAAATGGACAACTCTCTTTATTTTTTATCAAATATTAAGAGACATTGAAATCGGGTTGTATCTATATGTGGGCCTCTTGAACCGCATACTGTTGATTGTTATATTTGGTTATGTGTGTTCATGGTTCGCGTGTGGTATTTGATAAACGAGACGATCACTAAATTAACCGAATGCATAAAATAGGACGATTATTTTTGTAGTTGAATTCGGGATAATCGATTATATTTCTGAATGTTGCAAAATTAATCATGTTCGGTTAACTGGGTTACGGTGTTATCGGATTAAGCCAGGATATTTCGAAAGAACCGAGTAGTATAATTGTAGTCGAGTTAAATGCTTATGTGACAGGATTTTATTACTTTGGCGGGCCGTTTAAACAGTGACATTCAAGGCCGGGTATCCGTTTTCGATCATAACACTTCTTCACGAACAACAAACACAACAAACACGATACATTACACTAAAATGATCCTTATCAAAAATTCACCTAAATTCTTAACGGCTATTACGGTTTATGTGATTACGAATATGGTTCGATGCTACTTATTTGAGGTTGAAGTGAGATTTTTCAGAGGCGTTCTTATTTTATCTTTAAAGGAGTACTTACAACCTTATAAGATAACTTGCTCTAGCATATGCGGTTATGAATAAGACTTGAAGTATCTGGTTTCCAGTGTCAAGGGGAGGATGGTCGACGACATGGATAACTATCCCTTAAAGGAGCTACATTGTTGTACTCAGTGTCACGCGCATAGTCGACGTGGATATCTTCAAGAGGTGATGTGCTTATATACTTTGTCAGTAATGTATTGGGTACTCAGAAATTTCTCAGCAATGATATTTCTACACCGTTATTCATTCTACAATAGTGCAAGCTTAAGTTCAAGTTTGGGGAATTCTATTTCAGTTTCAAGTTAGGATTATCGGGTTATCTTCATCACTGGTCACTATCAATAGCCAACAAAATTGATAAGGGGATTCAGTTCGGGTGATCAAGAGAGAATTTTGGTTTAGAGAGATATTGTTGACATCTTCTCACGTAGTATTGGTTACTAAGTAAGCGGTTCCAGTTGGCATACCACGTACACACATGAAGGATGATTCCCTTTATAGGTATCATCTTGGAGGGAGAAATGTGTACATGCGGGGTCACTTGACTTTGGTGTTATCGTTTCTACATAAAGGGATAAGTTGTCTACATTCGGGACTTAATTGACTTTGATGTGGCAACTTTACATCATCATTGTCATGTCAGGAGAAAAGTGAATTTCCGGGACTTAATTGACTCTGGTGCTATAGTTTGACTTCATGATTGGGATAGAGTGTGTACTTCTGGTAATCTCTAACAGAATCAAGACTGGGATTGCTTCAAATTGTGAGAAAATGTTGATGACGTTATCACCTCCCACAGATTTCCTCTAAAGGATCTGTTTGGGAGGGAGCAGTCTTCACTGCTTGTTTAATGAAAGGCCTTCTAGTTGGGAGGGAGTAAAACTCAACTAGATTCTACAAGCTGAAGAAATAGAGCTGGAATATTCAAGAAGATGAAGGTCGCTGAAGACTGTCTTAAGGAATGTTGGAATTCATGTTTATCAGTTTTCTTTATTTGTGCTTGTAGGAATCATTGTAACCAACTCACGTGAGTCACCATCTTGGAGGGAGATTGTTAGACTTACTTTTTGGTAAGCTGACGCCTTTCACGTGAGTTGGACTAGATATACATCCATTGCTATACGCAGGGACTTATTATGTAAAGGATAGATAGTCTAGTTAAGCTAGGCCTATAAATACCCCCATGACTCTCCATGGGGATGTGGAAGTTTAGTGTATTTTTCTTTTGTATTGTTTTCACTTGAAATAATACACACACTTTTCTTCACATCTCTCTAACTTTCTCTCACTAGAACTACATCATGTATACCATGTTCTTTGATCATCCCCGACCCCCCAGACCAAGGTGGTTTTTGATGCTTGTCAGAAGCGTTATTGGCAGAAGCTCATAGCTCCCCATTCTCCATTCATCCTGGTTCAACCAAGATGTACCACGACATCAAGCAGTACTTTTGGTGGAGTGGTATGAAACAGGATGTTTCTACTTATGTATTTAAATGTCTTACCTGCCAACAGGTTAAGATCGAGCATCAGCGGTCTAGTGGTCTACTACAACCATTCGACATTCCAGAGTGGAAGTGGGACAAGATCACCATGGATTTTGTCACCGGATTTCCGCAGACCAAGAGGAGGCATGATGCAATTTGGGTTATCGTTGATCGACTTACCAAGTCAACCCATTTCTTACCGAGTCGTAAGGATGATCCCGTTAACAAATTGGCTTACACTTATAAGAAGGATATCATGAGACTTCATGGTGCTCCATCCAGTATCATCTCGGATAGGTATCCACGGTTTACTTCGCGATTTTGGAGGAGTCTACAGAAAGCTTGGGGGTACCAAACTTAAGCTTAACACGGATTTTCATCCTCAAACAGACGGGCAGTCGGAGCGAACCATTCAGACATTATAAGACATGCTTCGAGCATGTGCATTAGAATGGACAGGATATTGGGACGATTATATCTGCTTAGTAGAGTTTGCATACAACAACAGTTGGCACGCCAGCATCAAGTGTGCACCGTTTGAGATGTTGTATGGCAAGAAGTGTCGCGCCCCAATCTGTTGGGATCAGGTTGGTGAGCGAACACTTAAAGGTCCAGAGATGATAGAGTTGACCAACGAGAAGGTCGTTGTAGCTAAGGTGAAATTACAAGAAGCTCGTGCACGATAGAAGAGTTATGCCGACAAGCATCGTAGGGATTTGCATTTCAATGTAGGATATCATGTCTTTCTTAAGGTATCACCGACACGTGGTGTTAGGCGTTTTGGAATCAAAGGAAAACTCAGTCCTCGATTCATCGGACCGTTTGATATCATAGAGCGAGTTGGTGAAGTATCATATCGTTTAGCGTTACCTCTGTAGCTTTCTCATGGTTATGACGTTTTCCATGTGTCCTTACTCAGAGGATACAAGTATCATCCCATTCATATGGTTCAGTATCCACTTGAACAGATTTGTGAAGATCTTACCTTCATCGAGGAACCCGAACGAGTTCTTGATAGACAGGAACGATTCATGAAGAAGAAGACAATTCCATTCTTCAAAATCCTTTGGAGGGATCACACCGAGTGGGAAGCCACTTGGGAAACAGAGGAGTCTATCTGGACTTCTTACCCTCATTTCAAGTTTTGACTCGGGTATGTTCCTCTTTCAGTTTACGTTATCTATAATTCGGGGACGAATTATTCTTTTTAGGGAGGAATAGTTGTAAAACCCGCATCTAAATGCCATGAACAGTACACTACGTAAACATACGAACAAATTAAAACTTTCCTTTTATATCATGAACACGTGTCACGAATTCAGAAACTACGTACGTGTTAGTGCACGATAATTATTAACTACGTATTAATACACGATAATTATTAATCATAATAATTATAATCTCGAGCATATGATCACAAACATTAAAACACGACCATGTGAACTACGTATATTTATTATTTCACGATAAATATTGATTACGTACAAGTATTAATTATAACACGAATAATTAACCACGAACTAACACGAATATATTAGCAAACGAACACGTAAATTATTAAACATGAAAGTTAGTCGGGTTTACCCTCGTGGGACCCTAGTAGCCGCGGACAAGAGAAGGAGGAAGGGCCCAGCCCAACTTGATTTTTGACTAAAGAAACAAAAAGGAAAACACAGACTTTTATTCTACAGATTTTACAAAAAAAGAAAAACCCTAGCCTCCTTGTCTTTTCTCCTAGCCGCCGAATACAAGAACACCAAGGGTGTGTTTGTGATTTTGATCTTTGATTTTGGTTATACGTGTTCGTGTTTATTAACCAAATTCATCTACGCGTTCGATAACCTCTTAACTCTTTTTTTAATTCTTTTATTGGAATCATGAACATATGTAATATAAATCTTTAAAAAAACAAGCAAGAACACATGTTGGTTAATCAAAAAATGAAAAAAGAATTGGTTTTTGGTTGGTTTTTGGTTCGGCCGACACTCAACCGAGAGACTAGGCTCTCGGCTTGTTTTGTTCGCACCACCAACCGAGACATCAAGTCTCGGTGTGGTTGGTTTGTGTCGATCGCAAGAAAAGGGAACCCCCGACTTAAAGTCGGGGTGTTGTTTGGTTTGTTGTGGGTCTCGGCAGCAGCAGTACCACCGACTTAAGCCGGTGGCTGCTTTGTTGTAACAGTGGGAACCGCAGCGAGAACAAGGGGAACCACCGGCTAGCAGCTGGTGGTGTTTGGTCCAGCAGTGGCTAGCCAGGCCACGGCACTGGCTGTCGGCTAGACCGGTTAAGCCACTGTCGGGCCGGTTCGGTCGGTTCACGGTTCGGTCTAAATTAAAACACGGGGTCGGTCACGGAATTAATTTTTACAAATTATATTATTTTTTAATAGAAATTAAGTTAATTAAAACATGACTAGTAATTAATTTAATTTAATCATGGACTTAGGTTATAATTATTTTAGAAAATAATACATCTTTTAACCTAAGTATTTTTATCATTTAATTTAGATTATAGTATTACTTAATTATTAAAACATGCACTATTATTAATTAATAAAGCATGACTTAGGTTATAATTAATAAATTATTAATACATGTTTAACCAAAGTATTTATATGTATTAATTTAATTAAATCACGTCTTTATTTAATTAAACCATATAACCTATTATTTATTTAATTATCATGACATTATTAATAAACTATACTAATTACATGACTTATGATATTTAATCAGTAAACCTAAGCTTATATTATTAGCTTATTAATCCAGCTTATTTCTAAATATGGAAACTTTCTATTTCAAGAAACTTACTATTTTTGAAAACTTCTATTTTTAGAAACTTATTTATTTTTGAAAACTTTCTATTTTTGGAAACTTTCTGTTTTAGGAAACCTGCTATTTGTAGAAAGTTACTTATTATTACACAACAAGTATAATAATACAAGAATACCAGATAATACTTAATTAGAAATACATGAAATACATGATTAATTCAGTATAACACTTAAAAGAGTAAAACAAGAAAAGAACATATAAAACAAGCTAAGACATGTTATAATCAGTTACGTACTCAGTAATCAGAATACTTATACATGTCCCTCATATATGTAGCATTAGTGAGGTCAGAGTATGACTTTCATCCTTTCGTTTTTTCTCGTTCACTAGACACAAGGTACGGATTTCCCGTCCTTCAGTATGAACATTCTTTCCTTATTAGGATTCCCCATTTGCAGCCAACTGTTTTTCCAGTCTTGTTTTATATGTTTGATTACTTATGTTAGTTTAAATGCCTAAGCCATATACATGCATGACCAGTATTACGTAGTTATGGAGGTACCATAACCATAACACTAGAGGCACCAGTGTTATGACTTCCCCACGGTAGTGTGATTGCTCGTGGCGTCCCTTTTCAGTTTTGGCCGTATATTATATTATCATGTGGGGTGTATGGGTGAATCCTAGTTACATGTTTTATAGGATGTTCATGGTGAATGTGATGTGTGCCTTGCATCCTTCACAAGGAGTTGATCCCTCCTACCCAGACTATTTAATTAGTGGCAACCCCTCTAATTGCATGACGAGGTCTCTCCACCAAGTATTCATACACGGTGGAACCTCATGACCTATATGGGCTATTGGCTAATTGTTACAGAATTTCATATAAAAACATAAGTCTTTTCAAACTATAAAACCAGTTTTATGAAAATGTTCCAGGTTATCAAAGACTTATACATTTCCGCTGCTGTTAGTCTTTTATGCTTATGTAATTTCATGCTATACTTGTATAGCCGTTCACTGCGCGTTATGCTCAACCGTTTTCCTTTCATGTTCCCAGACGACAGGTACTCAAGGGCGCTCGCAAACTATAAGAGTAGGTGCATACAGATTGGAAGCTATCTAGCCTTCATCACTTTATGCATTTTACATACTTTATGCTATTCTATTTCTTTTGACATCATTTAGTCTTTTTCCATTTCAGTACTAATATTCATGTGTGTTGAGCTTATACTTGGATTGCCAATGTTTGTTTTCGGTATTTCCATTCATGGTCATTTAATGTTTTTAGACATGTACCTTGCATGCTTTGATGACACGCCATAGTTACGCATGACATTCCATTTACCAAAATGGGGTGTTACATACGTTAAGTTAATTAAACAAGTAACGAACTTAGCTACCGTTAATTAAATGTTTAAGTGAAGTTTTATTAAATGTTTAATATATTAATAATAATTATTAAATATTTAACACTAATAAAGTGCTCTCCGTGTTTGAGTGATTCATGATGACCCTAGTTGAAAAATCGTGTCTCAATATATGTCGATCATACTTGTTGACAATGCATAGATTTCATTAAATTCTACTATATTTGATATTTGGAATTTTAAGAATGTTTGTTTCAAATTCACAATTATTACAATCACTAAACATATATAATGATTGTTATTATGTATGTATGCACATATTAACACACACCAAAATATGAGTATTGTTGTTGTACATCATATGAGGTGTGTGAGTCCCACAAAACACTTCATTGAAAACAATAATCTTTAATAGCTTCTTAAACTATAAAATATTATTTATTCTTTTAATATGTATTACAACATTCTGCTCAGTTGAGCTCAACTTATCCACATGGTTATCATCAAAGATTATATCGTACCATGACTAGTATTAAGTTTTATCTCAATCTAAGTATCATCCGTGTCTAGAAACATCACTATGATTTATTATAATCCATAAACTATAAATATTGCTATGATAATATTTTGTTTTTTTCTAAACTCTAATTTTGTTGACAATGATAATTACATATTATTATCATATAAAATATTCATTACTTGGAAAATTCAAGCTAGTAATGATTTTCTATTCCAAACAAATCTTACCATAATATTTGTAGTAATCATCTAAATGACTTTCTCTTTTAGCAATCATGGTTGTCAAATCTTCTTGTACTTATACAATTTACAATTATACATATACACATTATTATTTACATGATGAATCCCTTAAGATGTCATCTTATGTTTCATTTATTGAGATATATATTCACTGAGACTTTCTTAATGATATTTCATATTGTGTTGGATTTTATTAACTACAAATGTTTATCTTAATAAATATATATAAATCAAGGTCATACGTTGAATTTTTTAAACCATTTCATAAGAAACTTTATTCCAAACTTAGATGTAATATAGTTTTTCATATGTTATACATCATATATGATTTTAAAAAACATAATGCTCCCACTAGATTTTAGATGTACTCACAATTTATCTGAGA
This sequence comes from Glebionis coronaria, assembly GCA_025667525.1. Lineage (NCBI taxonomy): Eukaryota > Viridiplantae > Streptophyta > Magnoliopsida > Asterales > Asteraceae > Glebionis > Glebionis coronaria. The sequence continues at coordinate 535,221,931 of CM046879.1, forward strand.
TCTCATGAAAAATCAAAACATAGATTTAACAATTAAACTTGAGATACATTCCTTAGATGCATGCATTAATACATATTGCGATTCTTACATATGCACACTTTATTAGGATTATTGTAAATAATAAACATTTTGATCACAGCCGTCCTCGCTATTGTAATCATACTAAAAGAGTTTAAATATTATATTGTCACATTTATCATTATAAAACCATCATGATAATAAATCATCTTTATTAAATTAATGCGCGTAAAGCTTTCTATGTATCACATAGTGTGCATTAATCATGTGTGCAATATTGTCCGTATAAATCTTTTAGTAAAGAAACATATATTCACCTCATAGTCTAACCATTTGGTTAAGATTAATCAAGTTTCAGAAAATTTCTTCTATAGACTTGCATCTAGCCATTCATAGTTTTATTTAATCATGCATTTAACATTTAACAATACATCTATTATGGTTAGCAGGTTAACCAGGATCCTCTAACTTACATTCCTTAGTATTGATATATCAATATATCACTTAAGTACTAGAAGTATTCTTCGGATCTATGAATGTGATATCTATCATCATGAGGTTCAACATTTCCATGTGCATCCTCATTATCACATTTTCTAGTGTATTTAGAATGTGACATATTTTGTTATTAAATATCTACGAGTACTCCGACTTGTTTTTTTGTAATTTGAGACTATTCTTCTTTTACTTAGCATGTTGAGAAACAATAAATTGTTACTATTTTATAGGACATTATAAATACATTCAAAGTTCTTGAAAAATTCAAAACTTCAATTTTAAGACTTAAGATAACAAGATTTCTTAGATTTCTCGATACGAAAGATAACAAGACCACTCTTCGTCCTTGCCTTGACAATGCACTCCTGAATTCGAATACAAAACCATTACCACACTGGGTGCTGATGGTACTCCAACCACTAAAAGAGCCATGGAAACCTTTGACACATGCTCCGCCGAGAAAAAGAAACTTATTTAAGCTGAAGTAGAGGTTGTGAATTACATTCTCATTGGGATTGATAACAATATATATTCCATGGTTGATGCATATGAGAATGCTAAAGAAAGGTGGACTATAATTCATAGGTTTAAGCAAGGTGAATCGACCAATGCTCAAGATCTTGAGACTAATCTAATCTAGGAGTTCAGAAAATTCACATCACAAGATGGTGTATCATTTGACTCATACTACTCTATATTTTACAAAATGATGAATGAGCTTGTCAAAGATCGATGTACCATCTCCAATTATCATGCGAATTTTCAGTTTTTACTTCAACTCAAGTCGGAATGACAAAGGTTTGTGACTTTAGTTAAGCAAAGGGAAGATTTGAAGACCATCTCATATCACAAACTTAATAATATCTTGAAACAGCATCAGAATGATGTAAATGAACTTAGAGCTAAAAAAGCAGTATAGTCTGCTAACTCAATTGCATTTGTTGTTGTAACTTCACCTCAACTCGTTTATCATCAACAAGCACCTTCTCATTATTCTAAATCATCAAGCTCGTCAAACAGACCACTAGCTACTACCAGAAACAAAAGCAAAAAAGTTGTTCCCACCCCCACTCCAAAGTATGACACTAAGTCAAATGAAGATAGTGATGAAGAACAATCTTCAAGGGACAAGAAGATTGAGAAACTCATGTCATTACTTTCCACAAAATACAAGAAGATCTACAAACCTACCAACAACAACCTCATGTCATCATCTAATGCCAAATACAAGAAAGTTGACAATACTCCATGGTATGATCGAAATGCAAGGTCTGATAGAGATGCACGGTATGATAATCAAACGATGCCAAATCAAGTTGGGGATAGAGAAAATGTAGGCACTCTGGTTGTGTAGAATACTGGGATTCAATGCTTTAATTGTCGGGAATTTAGGCATATTGCTAGAGAATGTAAGAAGCCAAAATGGGTTAAGGATTCTGCACATTACAAGGAAAAGATGTTGATGTGTAAGAAAAAAGAGGCATGGATTCGACTGACTGCAGAAGAAGTCGATTGGTGTGATGACACTAATGATGAACTCGATGATCAAGAGTTGGAAGAACATTACATGTACATGGAAACTATTCAATAAGTGACTCTAGAAACTGCTGACAATTCTAGACCTGTCTTTGATACTCGGCCATTTGAAAAGGTACATTCAAACGATAACTATAATGTGTTTGATAATGAGCGACAACATCCTGAGCAACCCGAAAGCATCAATCACACATATGTAATGGAGAAGGATGATAACAATATCACTTCTGATTCATCAGATATGTGTAATGATGACAAAAATGTTGACCATAATAGTGAATCGGATGAGGACCGTGCTTTGCTTGCGTCTCTAATTGATCATTTAAAAATTTAAATTGATTTAAACAAAAAGACCAATAAACGTTTACAGCAAGCAAACATATCCTTAGCCGATGAGATCACCAGGCTTAAAAAGTGTGATTATGTAAAAGAAGCTGATCATCGAGTTGCCACAGCTAATGGTTTGGCTTATGAACGAAAGGTGCTCAACGAACTATATTGTTCTAGTGCAGCACGTCAACTTCATGAGACAAAACAAAAGGTATCAGAACTTGAAGAAAAACTGAGGTTACATAAACATCAGATTTCTCATTTAAAATCGATTAACAAAGAACAAACCCAGCTTTATAAAACTCGTGAAGAAAAGGAAATTGAAAAAGTTCTTGCTTTGGAAAAGGAATTCGAAACTTTAAACAACACTGTTTATAAAACGGGTCAATCCATTCCAACTATGGACATGCTCAATAGAAATATGACAACGAGTTTTGTTAAACCTGAGTATTCTAAGAAAATTTGTGCTATCCAGCCTGCTCTATATGATATCGGCTGTTATAATGATAATCTTGCTCTTATGATGGCCCTTGACTTTGATGAAACTATTAGTCTTACCAAATAAAGTCGAACCAAATTAAGTGATTTTATAAAACCTTATGATTATACGAAATGGAATGATCTCTATGCTAAGTTAGTTTCTAAAAAAGAAATTCCAAAGAACAAGAGTATTTTTTTAAATGTTTCGTAAACGCGTTATAACTCGGAAAAGAAAGTATCTTTATAAAAGGGTTTTACAAAACAGTCAATTTTGTTAGAAAAATATTGGACAAAAAATGTTAATGGTTTGAGAAATTTAAAAGTGTTCAGCAATTTGAGTTTATAAAGCAAAGGATTTTAACTTTGTATAAAGGTGTCACAGATTATGAAAAAGTGTCAAGAGATACTCTTTGGAATATTAAACCTAGCCCAAAAGTTGAAATCATCAATAAAGAATATATTCTTCCAACTATCGATACTCTTTCAAAAAATGTGAAAATATTTTATAACACTCTCACTGAGGAAACGGTGACTGATTTAAGATATGTTAACTCTCTTGAGGAAGAAGTTGACTTTATTTAATCAAAACTACAGACTCAGGAACACCAACTTTCTAATGAAATTGATCGAGTTTCTAGGGAATACTATTATGCTAACCTACCGATATTGATAACTATTGCGATGTAGCATGCATGTCGTCATAAGCGAACGAAAAATGTCAAAAGTTTGAAGTTGAGCTTTCAGAACCAACTGAATCATATAACGCACTTTCGAACAGATTTTTCCAACGTGAGAAACACTCTAATTCCATTGAACTTTGTTTACAAAGTCATGATAATGTCCTACTCAAAAAAAGTGTCAAGAACTGGAAGCTTTAATATTTGTCTTTTTTAGTTCGTTTTACTCGGTATCGATTCGAATTGATATAACAATTCTAAGCTCGACTCAATTGTTTTTGGTAGTAAAATCTTGTTTTGGAATTATTAACTACTTGGACAAGTAAAGCATGTAAAAAAAATGTAAAAAGTATCTATTATACTACATATACGTACTAACTAAAACAAATTGCAATTACAACAATTAAAGCACAAAAGTTCAAGTAATAACAAAATGTAACAAATTTAACAAATTTAACAAAAATAACAAGATAAACTCAACTGTACTAATATAATATCCTATTTTTATAAAACTACACTGATATTAACTATTAATACCATGCCATGCTAGATGAATCAATACATGTTAAACTTGACAAAAGAAACAAGTTTGTGAATTCTTATAAAGCAAAAAACAGTCCAACAAGCAAAATGGCCTAACAAGACTAAATTGACTACCAAATAGATTTAACCAGTTATGACCCTTAAGATGTGACAAAAATAGGTAACTAATAACTACAAGGACTGTACCATGATTACTTAACAGAAAATAAACTAACAGACTAAACAAATAAGGACCTACAGACCTTTAAGCCTAATAGAATGTCTAACGAACTAATTGTCAAGCTAATTCGGGACAGTGACTGTAAAGATACAAGTAACAATAGAGGACTGAACTTGCACTTATTCCAAACTACTGCAAGTCAAATTATGGAAATCAAGTACTGGTTCGATTCTAATCTTTGGCAAATAAAACTTCAATTTTATAACTAATACTCTAAAGCTTCATTCCGCTACTCAAAATTCATAGTACCTAATAGCACTATTCGTTCATCAAAAGGGAAAGCTAATTAAGATCTAAAAACGCAACCTGAATACCTTCTGCCAAACGCACTATAACTACAATCCAAGAAAATCAAAACAGCTAATTCAAAGAATCATTGCAGAAAAGTTTATATCAGATCTCTAATACTATTCATACATGAATTTAGACAGAATGCAATCACTATTAAGCACAATTTGGACCGTGACTGATAACAGTGAATACAAGTAAAAGAATTAACAGTACAATCAGACGAATTCAACAAGTAAAAATCAGTCAAGTAACTCCATTATTCTAAGCAGTTGAAACAAATAGCAGTCAAAGTTATTCTATAATTGCTGATTAATAGAATATACTACTGAATGCAAAACTTAAAATGGAACTTCCCTCGTCCGAAGTCAGTCCTTTGATGACGAAGCGGAGCGCTGAGCTCACTTAATTCACTCGCCAAGAACCAGAAGTCAAGAACCGATATTCAATCCTAAATGAACTAATGAACAAATCTGCTGAACCGAGATAAGGAATAGAAACAGATAACTGCTACCACCATTCTGAATATCCAGACATCTTCAAATCTGATAACCTGCACGATTGAAACAAAGCAAAGGGAAACTAGACGAGACTTTGAAACCGAATATTACTATCTGAGCTGTGACCACTTGAAACTCAGTATGAACAAAATACTACTAGAACACCTAACAAGACTTTATTCAACTGAATATTTAACTCTCTAAAACAACGTTCATTAGCAAATTTATCTAATGGCAAACCAAACTTCAAATTCTAAAATAGAATATGAAGCTTTCTGATCTCTAATAACAACACTCTAAATCCCTAATTTACTTACACTAATCAAATTCAAATCTGTAAAGGACGATCAATAAGATCCTATCCATAAACTCTCGATGATCCTACGAACTAATATCTGCTGGAGGACTTTTAAAAGAACAATTTATAACTGGTACTTAAGATAACGTGAACAGTATCTCGAATCATACTAGGCTTAAAATCAATTCTCAAAATTAGCTTATATGAAAAGCTATAAAGGAACAAAGATTGATCTATTACTCAAACAGCTATTCTCATTACATTTACCTTGTGAACAGTTACAATTACGTGAACAGTAACAAGCTAAGAAGAACAGAAATCAAGAGATTAAAAAGAAAACATTTAAGAAAGCTTTTGAGAGAAAAGAAGATTCCATTAATGGTGGAAAACGTTTCACAATCGTAACTAATTCATAACAGATCAAGCTAATAACATCCAAACAGTTTAAAAGAAAGAAGATAAAGAAGGTTCAAGCTTTCATTAATGGCAGAAAAATGATTTCGGTTACAACTGATTAAGAAGGTTCGTTGCAAAATTTAACTAGAAACATAACTAAATTGAACGATTTCTAACTAACTAACTAATTCTAACCTACTGTGTGAATCCTACACCTAAGCTAACCGATTGAAGTGAGGGTCTTCTCTTCTATTTATAGGCGTCGAGAGAGGAGGGATGACGTGTTTCTTCCAATCAGGAGATGCCACGTATTTAATACGATGATCTTAAACTCGTTCTTCATTCTTCATCATTGGGGGTTTCTTCATTCTTCAGTCTTGATCTAATTAAATAATACCATCTTGTAGAGGAGAAGGAGATGAGAATTTTTGTAGTTTTGATCTTGGCGTGAAAACTTCTTGTTCTCCCTTGATTTGCATTTGCAGGTTTCGGTGGATAAAAGATATGAAGAACTTATATTTCTCTCTCTTCACGTTGGAGAAGAAAGTGAAACGTATGTTTGTGTTTGACCGACTTGTCATTTGACCAAGTTAATAAATCTTTCCACTAGTTTTTTCCTCTTTGGTCCCTCATCTTTCAATCTTTCATCAAATAGGTTGTAAGAGTTAAAGTAAAACTAATTATCATCCTTCATTTTTGTGAAAGTACAACTTTAGCCCTCGATCTTGGTGAATAATGGCAAATAAGGTCCTTGAAGCATCTTTCGTCTCTTTCTTCATCTTTTTATCAAATAAATCCTTGAAAACGTGTCTTTTCTTCAAAATGTATCTTTCTTTTCTTGAAAACACAAAAACACAAATACACGCATAATTCTGATATTTTACAGTTTAATATCAGGTATTTGACTGTGTTTTTAGTGGTTTTTGGATCATTATTGATGAGTGTTTTCACACTTATCAACTCCCCCTCCACTTGACCATTGCCATGACCTCATGCAATATAGCATTTTAAAACTCTAGAGTGCACTTTTCTCATAATTAATCAACCTTGGCCATTTTATGATTTAATAAACTATGCTATGCTACATGATGAATGATTTTGAATATTTACAATGCAATGCAAAGAAAACAATTCTATTTATATATTTTGAATTTATAAATGGTTTTGATGGAAATAACTCATAAAGAAATCAATGACTTAGATTAGGGCTTGGGTACCATGGACACTTATCACCCTCAAGTTTCACTTTCCCCATACCAAGCTTAAAAATGGGATCATTGTATTCACAAGTAAAAAGTGCATCAACTTACTCATGATAATTAAATGTGGAACCGGTTATTATTTGAGCAAATTGCTTGAAGGCAAATTTGTCATTATTTGAAGCGTGAAATATAAGAAATGTAAAATCCAAAAATAAGGAAGCACGGTTTTAATCCTAAGTAATCCTCTCATCCATTACTTGAAAAACCGCTCACAATTAATATAAGTCCGTTTCAAGAGTAATAAGTCATTCGCCTTATGTGTAAAATCCTCATGTCATGCTTTCATAAGTAGCTACACACTCGCTAAGGAAAGAAAAATAAAACTCACGCAATAATTTACATCCGCCATCTTTTTGAGACTTTGGATCTTCAACCCCGCAACCCGTCAAAGTTTATTGGATTGGAGCAATCTATTGAATCCCCGCAACCCGTCAAGGTAATATTGGAACTCAATAGTCACTATAATTAACACCACACTGCCCCTCTTGGGAGTCTTCTATAATTATTTTTTTTCTTTTCTTTTTTTTTAGCCACTCATTTTTCTTATAAGCCGCTCTTATTTTTCTTTATTCCTCACTAAGAAAGTTTAAAAGAATAAAAGGAAAAACACCCGCTAAATATTGAGCATGACATAAGTCTAGTACACATAAACCGTTCTAACTAAGAATCTTAAGACGTACTTATACCAACCGTGAATGATTAGACAAAAATACATAAGAGATTACAAACCAATTAAAACCGTTCTTGATTATTTATTAACATATATACATGCGAAGAAATTAGAGGTAAAGAAGAGAAGGGTTTAGCCACAAGTAATTATCATGAAGTTTATCTAGCCCTCTTATACTTGCTTCAACTCTATCATTTCCCATTCTCCACAAATTTAAAATCTCAAATAATGAGATTGGTAGATGCTTAGCCTAATAGACCAATTAAGGACTACATGGTTAAGGATACTAGCTAGATAATGCTAAGATAAGCAAACTCGGGTTGAGTCAAAATATCCATGGCGGGCCTAATATGTCAAAGAAGTCCAAATTTGTTAAACCATGTTTTATTATATTTTTTTCTTTTTCCAACTTTTGATGAAAAATAAAAGAAGAAATATATACAATGCAAATGTGATATGCAAATGAAAAATGATTAATGCAAAAATTATGAATGCATATTTTTGGTGGCCAAAGTAGATCAAAAATTTGAAAAAAATGTTTGAAAATTTAATTTTCCAATTATCATGAAGTTAAGGCAATGGTCTAGGTAAGGTCACTTCGATAGAAGTCTCCCCTACACTTAAGATAAACATTGTCCTCAATATTTAAGAGTATTGGAGTAAACTCCCCTACACTTATTACATTGATTACTTTGCTTAACCCAAGTTAAGGAAGAGACAACTAAAGGGTATTCATTTTAAGCACAAGTTTTTGAATATCACAATAGCAAAAACTAATCGAAGTGAACCAGATACACGGGCCTCCTCCATAAGCTCCAAGCATGAAATGTGAGAGAGCAACCCTTGAAACAAACACCAAAAGACGAAGAAAGGCCACCCCTCCACTTCAACTCTACTATAACATCCTTTTAATTAAACCTAACCTATTGAAAATCTACTCTACGTTTTCTAACCTAGTTATTCATTGCTTGAGTTTTTTTAACCCTAAGTCGCTAGCTCGACTCGGCCCCGAATTAGGTTGTCCTTGGGGAAACCATCATGGAGATTAAAGGATCTCACTTTTGAAGCACATCTCACATGATACACTCAAACTTAGCACGTTGCCATTTACTATAAGATTTACAATATCCGCCTCGATAAATGGAACGGTCCAACGTGTCTCAAGTTTGTCCAACATACGAAATCTATCAAATATGAAGCACACCAGGATCAAATACATAGTTTCCATCTCGACAAGTGAACAACTCCAAAGTAGGTAGCATCACCAAAGTAAGCTCATACAAGAAGCACATATCAGTCGAAGTAACACTCTTAAGTGGAGTAGATGAAAACTGATTTTTCCCAAATATACGTATCCCAGGATCAAAAACCTTTCCCTTCATGGGAAAATAAGAAGATGAGCTCATATCAACCATATAAGATTCCCCCTTAGTGATCAAAGCATCATGAGAAAATGAAGATGTAGGTATCAAAACATTCATAACTATTATATCCATATTGGGCTCCTCATCATCATCAAAAGGTGGGTAATCTTCCACAGAAGGCATAGAAAAAGAAGGATCAAGATGAATAGTGTCTTGTGGTGGAGGTGTAATCTCTATGTTCCCAAAAAGCAAGTTCTCACTAAGACGAATCTCCTCTTCCCAATTAGAATCACTATCATCAACCTCAATATCAATATTAGCAAGATAAGCCTCTATGGTGGCATCAATATCTATATGAGAATCCATATCAAAGGTTTTGAGTTCTAAAGGTGCTTTAGGTGAAAAAGGATCAATCTCTAAGAGTATAGGATCTTCATCAATAACCAACTTCAAGGGTGGGAGGGTGGGAATAGAAGGCTCAAAAGAAGGTGTATTAATGAGAGAATCACTCAAAGGGATGATATCATCATAAAAATCAATAAGTGCAACCTCAAAAACCGGTGAAGAAATATCAATGAAAGGTTCTTCTTCTATGGAATCATCATTATGGTTTGTGTTCAATGATTCAATCGAGGAGATAAGATGATAAACGTTTGATAAAACCTCACGAATATGGAAATCTTCCACTTCTTCTATATGATCAACATCATCATCCAAATTAGGAATGTCATCTTGACATGAAAAGTCCTCGGATAATATATCATAAGATGCCTCACTAGAATCACAATCATCATCCTCTATTTGTGGCAAGTCTTGCAAAAATTCTTCTTCAATCTCATTATCCCTTTCTTTGAACAATTCATCAAGATCAAAGTCACCAAAATCACTAGTAGTAGCATGAAGGTCAACATGTGATGAAATCTCAATGTGATCATGAAGAGAAGAAGTATCAATACAAAGCTCATCACATGGTTCAATGGAAACACCCTCAAACTCTCTTTGGATTGGGATAAGGTTCTCAACACTAGAAGCGGTTAATTCATCCAAATCGGTGTTTGTATTAGTGCTAAGAGGCTCGTCCCCCATGGTTAAAGAGTCGGTGGGTTCCACGTGAGGTAAAGGTGATGAAGGTGTGTCATCATTAAGTGTCATACAAATCGAAGGTTCGTCATCATCATCATATAAGCATTGTTTAAGCAAACGAGCACGATTAGCAATGAATTGTTCTTCTTTTTCCTTTGTAGCAATCTTAAAGAGGAAATTATCTAAATTTTCCTTGAGGCGACAAGAACCTTTTTTCAACGATTCACGACACATTGCACCGATCTCCTTGTCATAAATTTGCCAAGTCATAATTTCCACTTCCTCAAAAAACTTAATTTGTTCCTCTAACAACGGGCATGCGTTTTTCATTTCCTCAAGGCTCATGTCTTTCATACTATCAAGCATCTTATAAACGTCATCGTTTGACTTGTTTATTATCTCAAGTGAAGAATAAAACTTCTTGACATTATTAGGGTCATAGGATGGCGGATCCTTCGGTCTACAATCATAACCATAATGGGGAGCGTTTCCACAAAACTCACATGAAAAAGTTGAAGAACATGGTGGAGGTGGATTTCCATAATTAGGTGAATTATAGGTTTGAAAAGAGTCTTGATTATGAAAGTTCTCATGATTGTAACCTTGAAAATTTCCTTCATTTTGAAAACCCTCATAAGGTGAAAATCCTTGATTTTGAAAAGTATCTTGATTATAGCCTTGAAAATTATCATTATTTGGAAAACCCTCATAGTTGGAAAATCCTTGATTATGAAAGGTTTCTTGATTATAGCCTTGAAAATTTCCATCATTTTGAAAACCTCCATAATTGGAAAATCCTTGGTGTTGGTATGGCTCATTAAAGGTTTGATCATGAAATGATGGTGGCTTTTGTGATGAAAAACCGGAATATCCCATATGGTCATTACAAGTATAGTCCATTTGAATGTTAGGTCGAAAAATAGGGTTCTCGGTTCCATTATAAGCATATCCCTCCCCATAATAGCCATTATTTTGATCACATAAATAAGTATCGTGTGGACCTCCACAAGTCGAAAAAGGCGAATAATTAGCGTTGGCGGATCGTTGTTGCAAAATCTCCAACATGGAACGAGTATCCATGTTGAACAAGGTGGCCGAATGTATATACAAGTAAAATGACGTTTAAAAGCTTCCTCGGGGAAGGAAGTAATACACCAAAGGTGGTATGTTTACACGTGCGCGAGTACACGTGTAAGTAAACACGAGGAATGCGGGAGTAGCCCTCGGTCGACTTTTGAAGGAGAAGAGATTATCTCCCTCGAGGTTCGATATGAAATATTCACAAGAAAGTATAATATATGTAATTACTACTTGGGTGCAAGACCCCCAATCAAGCCTTCCTTCTTAGAATACGCACTAGTGAACATGGGGTTAGGTGGCGCGAAGCACTTAAGTACCTATTGACCCTTAGATGGCATTTTATAGCACATCGCCTTTCTATTCACTTTGTAGTTTGTATTCGTCGAATTATTGCCAATTGGAAGTATTTATCTATTCTTGCTTTATTTTGTTTGATCGATACGCGTGTCAAGGACCGGAACGCCCCTCAACACGGTGTATTTCCTCGGCAATACTTATGGAAATAGGTAACTTGGTTGTTCGTATCTACGTATACTTATTTACATATAATAATATATCAAAAATATTTTTGTATTTATTTGACTTTTAAGAAAAATACTATATGTACGTAAAAACGATGAAAACGATATAATATATATTTTTGTTGTAATCCTTTAGGAAAAAGATTACTTTTTGGATTTTTTATTTTTTTGGTTCAATTCTTTAGGAAAATAATTGATTTTTGTGATTTTTTTTTTGTATTTTTATCTTTTTAAATTTTTTTTTTATCTTTTTGATTTATAGTACGTAAAAATAACGTTCACAAAGTGAACGGATCCCAAAATCCAATCGTCTCACTCGAAACCGTTAATCTTCACGAAAAGAACCGGCAGCGGCGCCATTTAATATTTGTCTTTTTTAGTTCATTTTTCTCGGTATCGATTCGAATTGATATAACAATTCTAAGCTCGACTCAATTGTTTTTGGTAGTAAAATCTTGTTTTGGAATTATTAACTACTTGGACAAGTAAAGCATGTAAAAAAAAATGTAAAAATATCTATTATACTACATATACGTACTAACTAAAACAAATTGCAATTACGACAATTAAAGCACAAAAGTTCAAGTAATAACAAAATGTAACAAATTTAACAAATTTAACAAAAATAACAAGATAAACTCAACTGTACTAATATAATATCCTATTTTTATAAAACTACACTGATATTAACTATTAATACCATGCCATGCTAGATGAATCAATACATGTTAAACTTGACAAAGCAAAAAACAGTCCATGAATTCTTATAAAGCAAAAAACAGTCCAACAAGCAAAATGGCCCAACAAGACTAAATTGACTACCAAATAGATTTAACCAGTTATGACCCTTAAGATGTGACAAAAATAGGTAACTAATAACTACAAGAACTGTACCATGATTACTTAACAGAAAATAAACTAACAGACTAAACAAATAAGGACCTACAGACCTTTAAGCCTAATAGAATGTCTAACGAACTAATTGTCAAGCTAATTCGGGACAGTGACTGTAAAGATACAAGTAACAATAGAGGACTGAACTTGCACTTATTCTAAACTACTGCAAGTCAAATTATGGAAATCAAGTACTGGTTCGATTCTAATCTTTGGCAAATAAAACTTCTATTTTATAACTAATACTCTAAAGCTTCATTCCACTACTCAAAATTCATAGTACCTAATAGCACTATTCGTTCATCAAAAGGGAAAGCTAATTAAGATCTAAAAACGCAACCTGAATACCTTCTGCCAAACGCACTATAACTACAATCCAAGAAAATCAAAACAGCTAATTCAGAGAATCATTGCAGAAAAGTTTATATCAGATCTCTAATACTATTCATACATGAATTTAGGCAGAATGCAATCACTATTAAGCACAATTTGGACCGTGACTGATAACAGTGAATACAAGTAAAAGAATTAACAGTACAATCAGACGAATTCAACAAGTAAAAATCAGTCAAGTAACTCCATTATTCTAAGCAGTTGAAACAAATAGCAGTCAAAGTTATTCTATAATTGCTGATTAATAGAATATACTACTGAATGCAAAACTTAAAATGGAACTTCCCTCGTCCGAAGTCAGTCCTTTGATGACGAAGCGGAGCGCTGAGCTCGCTTAATTCACTCGCCAAGAACCAGAAGTCAAGAACTGATATTCAATCCTAAATGAACTAATGAACAAATCTGCCGAACCGAGATAAGGAATAGAAACAGATAACTGCTACCACCATTCTGAATATCCAGACATCTTCAAATCTGATAACCTGCACGATTGAAACAAAGCAAAGGGAAACTAGACGAGACTTTGAAACCGAATATTACTATCTGAGTTGTGACCACTTGAAACTCAGTATGAACAAAATACTACTAGAACACCTAACAAGACTTTATTCAACTGAATATTTAACTCTCTAAAACAACGTTCATTAGCAAATTTATCTAATGGCAAACCAAACTTCAAATTCTAAAATAGAATATGAAGCTTTCTGATCTCTAATAACAACACTCTAAATCCCTAATTTACTTACACTAATCAAATTCAAATCTGTAAAGGACGATCAATAAGATCCTATCCATAAACTCTCGATGATCCTACGAACTAATATCTGCTGGAGGACTTTTAAAAGAACAATTTATAATTGGTACTTAAGATAACGTGAACAGTATCTCGAATCATACTAGACTTAAAATCAATTCTCAAAATTAGCTTATATGAAAAGCAATAAAGGAACAAAGATTGATCTATTACTCAAACAGCTATTCTCATTACATTTACCTTGTGAACAGTTACAATTACGTGAACAGTAACAAGCTAAGAAGAACAGAAATCAAGAGATTAAAAAGAAAACATTTAAGAAAGCTTTTGAGAGAAAATAAGATTCCATTAATGGTGGAAAACGTTTCACAATCGTAACTAATTCATAACAGATCAAACTAATAACATCCAAACAGTTTAAAAGAAAGAAGATAAAGAAGGTTCAAGCTTTCATTAATGGCAGAAAAATGATTTCGGTTACAACTGATTAAGAAGGTTCGTTACAAAATTTAACTAGAAACATAACTAAATTGAACGATTTCTAACTAACTAACTAATTCTAACCTACTGTGTGAATCCTACACCTAAGCTAACCGATTGAAGTGAGGGTCTTCTCTTCTATTTATAAGCGTCGAGAGAGGAGGGATGACGTGTTTCTTCCAATCAGGAGATGCCACGTATTTAATACGATGATCTTGAACTCGTTCTTCATTCTTCATCATTGGGGGTTTCTTTATTCTTCAGTCTTGATCTAATTAAATAATACCATCTTGTAGAGGAGAAGGAGATGAGAATTTTTGTAGTTTTAATCTTGGCGTGAAAACTTCTTGTTCTCCCTTGATTTGCATTTGCAGGTTTCGGTGGATAAAAGATATGAAGAACTTATCTTTCTCTCTCTTCACGTTGGAGAAGAAAGTGAAACGTATGTTTGTGTTTGACCGGCTTGTCATTTGACCAAGTTAATAAATCTTTCCACTAGTTTTTTCCTCTTTGGTCCCTTATCTTTCAATCTTTCATCAAATAGGTTGTAAGAGTTAAAGTAAAACTAATTATCATCCTTCATTTTTGTGAAAGTACAACTTTAGCCCTCGATCTTGGTGAATAATGGCAAATAAGGTCCTTGAAGCATCTTGCGTCTCTTTCTTCATCTTTTTATCAAATAAATCCTTGAAAACGTGTCTTTTCTTCAAAATGTATCTTTCTTTTCCTGAAAACACAAATACACGCGTAATTCTGATATTTTACAGTTTAATATCAGGTATTTGACTGTGTTTTTAGTGGTTTTTGGATCATTATTGATGAGTGTTTTCACACTTATCAAGCTTCTTCGTGTTGTAACTTGAATGAAAAATATTACGAAATAAGTGACCTGAAAGCTTCGCTACAAGAAAAGGACGTAGCTATCAGTGAGTTACAAAAAACTCATTGAGAAGATGAAAGGAAAATATGTGAAGATCACGTTTGAAAAAGGACCCCTTTTGGGAAAACCATCCATTGTTCGTCAACTAAATGCTTTTAAATGTCAAAAATCATCCGCTTTGGGTAAACCTCTATAGATTCTACCTAAAATAAGAAACGATAAAAACACAAACGTGATTGCACCCAGAATGTATATAACAAACACTAGGCCCACTCAAACTGGAATATCGTAGTTACCTCAAGAAATTAGGAAAACTAACACGCGTGTGTCTTTTTCTACAGGAGTAATTCCCACTACTAGCGGTAGCATGCGAAACCTTAAGAGCACTAGAATACAAGATATAGTCATGCCTAACAATAGTGAAGCGAAGAAGATAAAAGTATTAGACCACCGCAGGAATTTTCATTTTTCTAATAATAAAACGTCTATAACCGCATGTAATGACGGTTTGAATGTTAATACCTCAAATGTTGAATTTGCTTGTATTACTTGTGGAATATGTGTTCATAATGATAATCATGATGCTTTTGATTTTCGCTATATTAGCGGCGCGAATGATAGAAATAGGAAGCCTATGGCAGTGCCCACTAGTACTAGAGAACCCAAGAGACCTTTGAACAAATTTGATGTGTAGAAACTAGAAGGGGTGAGGGGGTTGAATAGTTTCTCTTGATTAAGGTCCTAATTAAAAATCTTTTCAATTAGGTTTGTCCCAAAATTACCTTTTACTTGCAAACTAGTTTCATAGTTGTTAGATTCAATTCTAACGCATTAACACTATCTAGTGACAATGAAATGCAATGTAAGAATGAAAGCACAAGTAAAGAGTAAGAAAAGAAACAACCTAAGGTAAGACACCAAGATTTATAGTGGTTCGGCAATGAAGCTCTCTCTTCGTTCCTACTCCACTCGTTGAGTACACCTTACTCGAGATTTACACTATATCTACAAGCTCCCTTCTTGGCGGAGAAAACCTGACAATCTTGCTAACATTTTTTTCCGACACTAAGCTAAATGTCGAGACCTAATCTTAGCTAGGACCAATCTACACACGTCGCCTACTTCACCATTTTCCGACACAAGGCTAGATGTCGAGTTCTAATCGAACACTAGAACCAATCTTCGTTGCCCATCTTTTTTTCTGACACAAGTCTAGATGTCGAGTCCTAATCCAAAGCTAGAACCAATCTACACAACTCTTCACTTTCAAGTTTAGTGAGAACACACAAGACACATACACACATCACTTTGTAGTTTAGTAAGAACTAACACACAACACTTATTACAACTCAAAAACACATATCCAAGTATACACATTTAACTTGGATCTACGCAACACAAATCCAAGTATACAATGGATTTACACGAGACTAGTCTAAGTATTCACAAATACCTTGGATCAACACAACACTAATCCAAGTATACATAAATACATTGGATCTACACAAGACTCAATTTAAAAAAAATGATGAACATGACTAGATCTAAGGAAGGATGATCTTAATCAAAGCTTCATCTTTAATCACATCACAAATGTGTGAGTGATCTTCTCTTTGGACAAGTAAAGAAGAGGATAAAGAGTATACTCATAAGTAAACATACTTAACAAATTAAGTGATCATTTTCTAATGATTGAAGAACATAGAAAGAAGATAGGAAGCCGAAAGATTTGTCCAAAAAAGTTCTTTTAATATAAAAATATGATCCACTATTTATAGGAGACAAAAATAACAGCTCTTTGGGCGCAGCTCAATATCTAGCATGCGGTTCATTATTACAAAATAACCGCATAACTATTTAGGGAACCGTCTAGAGTAGACTACGCTTCTTTTTGTCTTTTAGTGGGAAAATTTTATCTAAGATAGTTTATAATTTCAAAGGATATTCCTATGGCATTTGTAATATGCCATATTTAAACTATCATTTCCATTTTAATAAAACCTTTTATTAAAAATAAAGTTTATTAAAATCTTTTGTCACATTTGTCAAAATGTGAGTTTTAAGGTTAATCACTTTCTATGATCACTAAACATGATTAAGATATGTTTGTGTAAGACTTAAATGATTATTACCTTGATGATAGTGTTTGTCAAATATTCGTCTTTCGATTATCTTTGACGATAAATGTCTTTATACTTTGTCGATTTAAAGCTAAGAAAGATTAGTTAACACTAATAATGTTTTTAGGCATTGTTTGCATTAACATGATGCTCAACCACTAAAGAAACTAAGTACGTTAGGCTCCACTATTCATAGAAAATGAAATAAGTTAAGGGAGCTTTACGAGAACATGGTTAAGACATGTAGAAGGGGGTACTCGAGATTTACACCACTAGGATACAAATGGGTACCTAAGTTAACCACAATAATAATTAGGTCTATGAATGATAGCTTGCCTCTAAGATATGAATCTAGGCCTGCTAGTATTTTGGAACCCATATCTATTAAGGGCTCCACTTTGTCAAACTCTACATTGTCTCGTAATTCTTATGCAACTCTTTGAAATCCTTCTCTTCGTAATGGACTTTGGGTGCACAAAGCACATGATGGGAAATATCAAGCTTCTAATTAACTTCATGGAGAATTTTTTGGTACGGTGCGGTTTGGAAATGACCAGTTTGCGCTGATACTTAGATATGGTGATTTGGTTCAAGGGAAAATCACTATCAAACGGGTTTACTACGTCGAGGGACTGGATCATAATTTATTCTTGGTTGGCCAGCTTTGTGATGCGGATTTGGAAGTTGCTTTTCGAAAAACTACTTGTTATGTTAGAGACTACGACGTGAATGATCTTCTCACAGGTTCTCGTGGCACTGAACTCTACACCGACACCCTTCAAGAAACAACTTCACCCAACCCAATTTGCTTAATGGTTAAAGCTTCATCGTCTTAAGCATGGTTATGGCATCAACATTTTTCTCGTCTCAACTTTGACACCATCAACTTGCTCTCGAAGAATGATATTGTGACCGGTCTTCCTAATTTGAAATTCGTCACAGACCATCTTTCTTCTTCTTGTGAGTTGCGGAAAGCAAAATGAAAGTATTTCAAGACAAAGACTAATCCAAGCTCGAAAGGACAATTAGAACTTCTACACATGGATTTTTGTGGCTCCACGTGTGTAGAAAGTATTAATGGGAAAAGTATATTCTCGTGATTGTTGATGAATACTCCAGATCCACATAGACTTACTTCTTGAGATTTAAGATGAAACACCAGAGGTTCTCAAAAACTTTCTCTAGATGATACAACACAGTTTTTAGGCTCAAGTATTAACTATAACAACGGATACGGGCACATAATTTTTGAACAAGAATCTTGTAAGACTTATACAGACGACTTAACCAAATATGAATAACATCATGGATTAAACCAAAAAGAAAGATCAGATTAAGATGAAGAAAAGAGAAAACAAAAAGGTTGTAATTTCCTAGTGAGAGAAAGACATGTGGGTTCTCTCTCTACAATCTATGAAAATGGAAAACACACACACACACACACAAATGAGGTGTTTAGTGACTTTTATACTACAAGTGTAAGGTATAGAAGGCCTTCCTCATTTGTGGGTTCGGGACTAATTCCTGTTACATACATAACATTATACTAGAACTCTCAACACCATTATGTAGCATTTTTCACGAGCTTTGCAACGGTATATTATATGACCAACACTTTAAATACTTCTAACAATCTCCCCCTAAGGGGTGGTCATGTAATATGTGACTTCACTTCTTTGGTGTTGTTGACTTTGAAGCTTGCTGTCTTGAGAGTTCCTTCATAGTTCCTTTCATGACTTGTGATCTTGGATCTTTGATCTTTGCCTTGACTTAATCTTAAAACTTTGCCATCTTGTGTTTTTGTGTCTTTCCCCACATACTCAAACTTTGATTTGAGATGAAAGCTTGTTAACAATCTTCCTTGATCATCAGAGTAACGGAAGTCTTTGTCTTTTAGATGTTCTTGAGCTCTCTTCATTTACTTGAGTATGTGGTCTTGAATTGCGACTCTTGAGATAACACCACCGTTTGAATTCTTCCGGTTCCTGTTATACAGTACAAGTATTGTACCTGTGATTAGGTGAGTTCAAAGAACTTCCTTGACAGGGTTTCCAGCTGTGGTAGCCGTTCTCATTACTTAAACATCTCGAAAGATAGTTCACAGTAAAGAGTGAATCATGTAGTTCCATTCTGCTGATTAAGTCGTTAATTCATTTCCTGGAACAAGTTTGAATCAATTAAGAACCAAACCATTGTTTCTTTCCAGTTGACACAAGTTTGATTCGTATAGAATCTCACAAGTTACCTACAGCAGTGCTGTTTGATGATGACACTGGAAGGATTTCCATTCGTCACAGTAAATACTAAGAAGTATTACTCTGAATGTTCTGGCAAGATCATAAAGATATTGCGTCGAGACCTGGAACGAGTTTGAATCAAGAAGAAATCAAACTACTATTGCTTTCCAGTTAACATATGTTTAATTCAAGTGAATCTTACATATGACCTACCGTAGTGTTGTTAGATGTTAACACTGGAAGGATTTCTATTCATCACTGTGAGTACTAAAGAGTATCACTCTGAATGTATTGGCAATATCACAAGGATAGAGCATAGGACTCTATAAATTATCGCTTGTGTTCTAATGATGAACAACAATTGATATATGGAATAAGTGTCCTAATGAGATTTTTGATGATTCTCGTTGGCTCTAGACTCTATAAGTGCACGTTCATTTGGTAATCGGAGGCTGGAGCAGACTGCCACCTTTTCAATATCTACTATCTCGGAGTGAGAAAGTTGATAGAAATGAGTTGAACTCCGTGACAATAAAACAAACTTCTTTTTGAGAGAAGCTTGAGTAGGCTAGGAAGGGTTGTGCATTGCATCACTTGGTCCATGATGCTTTGCCTTTAGTATCAGAAATCATCAAAGTGATTATGATAATAGATGTATTGACCTGGTTTCTGCCTAAGTTGTATGGAAGGCTTCTTTCTTTACACCCTTTATCCTTACATTTCTTTTTCATTCTTCAACCCCTTCAATGCTTACCAAGAAGTCATAACTAGCATCTTGTTGTGATTGTTCCTGGTACATCTAAACTACTCCATTAGTCGACATTTTTCCTGTACACTCAACTACTCCATCTTTCCTAAGGACATCTAAATTCGAATGGATTGTCCCTGGGAAGATCCCTCCGGTTCTGGTTGGATCATAGGACGAATACCTAACCACCTTTTGACACCAATACCGTCGTGAAATGTGTTGAAGGGTATAGATATCGTAATCAGAAAAACCTGTTGAAAAAGCAATCAAGGTGTTGATGAAATCAGTGTTTACACCTTGAAAGTTTTCTATATCACCAAAACGCTCCCCCTACATATGTGCATCATAAAAGGAAAGGTTTTTGCACATATTAGGAAGAGAAAACACTTATATCAAAGATCTTATCCAAGATGACACATTTTAATCACTATTCTCCCCCTCAAAAATTGCATGAGATTGAAATTTTTTTGAAACTAGTGATGAAACATGGAAATAATAATGTTGCATGAAAGTTTGTACTCCCCCTCGAAAAGAAATTCTAATTAAAATAGGGGAGTATATGAGCACACAATTTTGAAATCCTTTGAAAAATTGTGCTCAAAAACCCGAGAAAACATATATCTCGTTGTTAAGGAATAATGTACATAAATGAACATTTTCCTTGTGTTCATGAGCTTAAAACTTTGAATGTTTTGATATAAGCCCATGACCGAGAAAAATTAATTTCTCATTGTTGAGGATAAGTCAAAGACTTTCCTTTCTTTGGGGACTGGGTTATAGTCTGACATGTGACTATAAGCCATTATAAGATGAAAGAAGAAAAGACATGTTTTAAAAAACGGTTGAACTCTCATTCGAACTTTATGTACGTACCCGTGTCGTTATTAAGCGACATTTCAAAGTACGTCCATATTATCGATGCTGGGAGACATGTCGGAGAAGAATATGTTTGGTATTTTTGAAAGTTTTTCGCATTTTTTATTTTGTTTTTATACGTTTTATATTTTTGTATTTTGATTTTCTGATAAATATATACAAGTTTACTACGAATGTGCAAGACGTTCAAGTTCATCTGGAGTGAAACTACGCATACCAAGTCGACGAACCAGGAATTAAAATCTGTCTTGAGAAAGAGCATTGGTGAAGATGTCGGCTAGTTGGTAGTCCGTCTTAACAAAATTACAGTTCGATCGTTCCTCTTTCCGCATGCTCCTTTATGAAATGGAATCGGACAGCAATGTGCTTGGTCTTGGAGTGTTGGACCGGGTTGCAGGATATGGCTGATTGTGAATCACAATAAATAGGAACCTTGTTAAAGTGAAAGCCATAATCCGTGAGTTGTGTTCTCATCCAAAGGACTTGAGCACTACACACGGATAGAGACACATATTCTGCTTCCGCGGTGGACAACGCCGTACAATTTTGCTTTCTTGAGGACCAGCTCACTAGCTTCTCGCCTAAGAATTGTGCGCCACTGGAAGTGCTCTTGAATGTATCATGTGTGAGAACCCGTACTTTTCCCAGCATTATTTTATTCTTTTTATTCGTATTTCTAAATTTTCAACGTATTTCGTTTTCTTGTATTTTATATGTAAATCCTGAGATTATATTACTTTTCAATAAATTATACTTTTCAAGTATTTTCGGATCATTGATAAATACTTTATCGGGAATTATAAAAAATTTTATTTTATTTTTCCATATTTATTTAAATCAAGTTTTTGATTTAAAATCACCCGCGTGCGTTTTACAACGAGTTTATTTAAAAACAATGTACAACGAGAATTCCTAGTGATCGCGATACCGACGGATGCCCAACATTTTACATTTTAATATCGATTATTTCGATAATTAATATTTTCGATGATGTCGTTTTAATTTCGTATTAAGTCGTGTCGGTAAATCATATAATCATTTTTATGATTCATTGTAACTTTTGAAAAGTATTTTTATGAAACCCGAGCCCCGTAAATATTTTCAATATTTACCAATAACCATTTTCTATCCCTTTAAAACTATTAATTGTTTTTAAGTCCACAAGTTTTAAACTTGGCAACATTGGTCCCTCCACTTAAACCACCATATAAATGGCCATTTTCTTCCACTTTCTCACACACATACAACTTAATAAAAAAACACACCACCCTCTCCTCCCTTCTTCCTTTTCCGTCACCACCACCATACAAAACACCCTCAAAATCTCAAAGTTTACTAAGATTTAATCAAAACAAATTCAAGACCACATCCTAGATTTTTGTGGTGCATCTTTTGGTACCAAAATCTTGAACATGCATCAAGGTTTTTATAAACTTATGATCTCATGGTTGTATGATGTTTTAATCATCATGCATGTGTTGCTTTTGGAAAGATTATGTTGTTTTGTTGTTTAAAAAGTCTAAGTTTTTATTTTGATCTTTTGATTTTGATGCATACATATGTTTACGAGTGTGTTTGGTTGATGGGTTTTATAGTATGATGATACTAGATGGGAATGATTATTTTTGGTGGGAAAATTGATTTGACATGCTTTCTAAAAGTATAACTTGGGACAGCAGCTTTAAACAAATTGTTTCGTGGGTTTAAGGTCGGTGAAAGACTGAGATTATTTGATTTCATTGTATATTTTTCCGAGACGGTCGTTTTGGTATAAGATATAGCTTCTAAGTTGTTACGAGTCAAAAGTTATGCTAGTTTTAGTTTCGTGTACCGGGAGACGCAAGTCGGCACAATCCGAAATTGTGGCTGATTTTGGGTCGACTCTCGGGGACTTTAGGCTTGGTTAGATAAATGTAACTACTGGTTTTCAAAGTTTACAAACTGAGTTTTATGAGTCTAGTAGTAGTTTCAAAAGACGGATTGTCGAGTTTGTACTTTTAAAGCGGTCTAAACGGTTTTACAAACAAAGTGCTCAAATCTGTCCCAAATTTGGAGTCGAGTAAAGTGTCGAGCTGATGGATTTTAAAGTGTGAACTTTGGCTAAAATTTTGGTGAGGTCTTATACAGGTTATAAGTGACCTTGACACCAATTTTCATCTAAAATGGACAAGTCTAGATAGGGTAGATCGGTGTGTACATTCGGGGTGTACTTGCTGATTTTATTTTGGACACGTAGTTCAATGTTTGTGTTGCGTGAGTTTGAGTATTTATCATCGGACATGATGACTTACTCAAGTGCTTAGTCATTGTATAAATGACTTAGCTACTGGTCCAAGTAAGGTTAAAGGATAGTTTGACTTGCGTTGACTTGGCGTCGTATAACGGGTTATTTTCAAGTGTTCAAGTGTTTAAACGAGTAACGTTGGATAAATGGATTCATTTGGTTCGTGTCAATGGTTTTGAAAACATGAATACTTTGAAAACATTTGAGTCATATTATAATTGTTACATATCGATATTTGAGTTCGAGTCTTAACGCGCGCCTTATTGTGATAGGTTACGGTTTTCGTATTTCCCCGGGCATCCATATCGTCGGTGATCGTCTCACTAGCATTGTTTCTACTCAGTTGCTGAGTAACGTGATTGACTTACCTCGTGGCTAAGATGAGTTCATAGCCCCTTTTACTTATACATGATTTCTAAACGCGAGGTAAGATTTTACATGGTAGAACACAAACATTTAAAAACTGTGTGTTATCCTCAAATTGTATGCTATCCAAAAATTGTATGCTTTCTAGAACTTGAGGATTTCCAACTAATTTTCATTGATATTATTGCTTTTAGTCTTTAGCCTTAAGTTACCTCTCATTGATCATGAACCGTTAATTAATCCTGCTACCAAGCGCGAATGTTGTGGGTGGATCCATCGGGATTGACTATCCTCGTCCCGATTACCTTGACACACTAATATTTGTTTATCACTTGAGTATTTAGGCTGAATACTGACTAGAGGAACTTACACTGAGTTAAGCTTCGGTTCATGAACTAAATAGCAATAATAATGTTTCGGACTATGGTTATCGTACGTAACCATTTTCCCTATTTCTTGTTTACAAATGAATGCTTGTGTTCCACATCCTTATTGCTAAACCTATGAATGTCACTCAACTTTGTGTTGACGATTTTACATGTTTAATCTCAGGTATTATTACTTAGCTTTGCTTGGATGGGAGCCCGCAGGATATTATCGCAGCTTAGAGATTTCTGTGATGCTTTTAAAAGATTGGTTTTAGTATAAACTATCAGAAGTTTATTATATCTTTTGGGCAACTTTAAGTTATAAATCGAGACGAAATAATATAAATATCCACTTCTAAAACTCTGGGACCTATGTTTAAAAACTCTGACCTTTTATGATGTAATGTACATGTTTTTATTTCGTCAGCTTTGTATGAACTGTAATTCATTGTTTCTTGTACTATGACGTGTTACCCCCTTGTTACCTAGTTGTTCCATGTCAGATTTTGGGGGTCTCACAGATTGGTATCAGAGCGATGGTTATAGGGAACTGAGTCATTTTTCAAAAACTTAGTCTATAACCGAAAGTTCAAATATTTCATGTTTTAAGTGTCAAACACAGAATCTGCCAATGTTGTTTGATATCTGCGCGGATAACTCTCTAATCCTTATTATTTACGTTTAATTATCGTTATAGTATTTCATCTCTTGATTACATGTTGAAATATTACGTTACCCTGATAACGATAATTACTATGTCTTTTTCAAAGCCTTGTGCTTCATGGATTATCATTCGATATTACTGTGATTACATCTTCTCTTACTGTATTTCTGGAATTCTTGTTCTTGTGAACTGATCTGGTTACGATGATTTTATATCGTTATGACGTTACATATTTGTATTCAGAGCGCATATGCTGCCGACTTTTCATGCTCATTTTTATGAGTACTATTGTTATTTCATTTATGCGTGATACGACGGACTTCATATGCTCGTTCGTTTTGAACCGTCTATTTTTCTTGACTCGCTGATACATGTTGTGCATACTCTCGAGATACCATTGTTCGGGATTAAGAAGTGTTGTTTTCGATGAACGCCTGATTTTCATTCTTACTACCGTGCATGTTGCTTTCATTGTTTAATTCTTTTAAGATATCTAATTAGATACCCAAATTTTCTTTCCGATCATTCGTAGTTGAATGTCTAGTCTATAGACCATTGTGTAGCTCAATGTGTCTCCGGAAAAGACTATAGGACACCATGTGAATCACACATCTCGAAAAATTCCTTGAATCAGTGCTGAATAATATCGTGGGTTTCATAATCTTGATTTATCTTTACGCCACCATTTTACACGACAATTGTACATGGATTACATCTTATTTCATTGACCATTCTACGTTTTGACTTCGACTTACAACATCCGTTGTACCTTGAACACATGATCGTCGTTTATTATGTGACAATTGTTTAGAATACGATCTTACTTGTACCCTCCCTTTTTCATTAAACCTCCTCGCCTCAGGAGTGTGACTTGTTAATATTTTGTTTCTTTCTCGGTATGTCTTATGTAAAGGATAGATAGTCTAGTTAAGCTAGGCCTATAATACCCCCATGACTCTCCATGGGGGTGTGGAAGTTTAGTTTATTTTTCTTTTTTATTGTTTTCACTTGAAATAATACACACACTTTTCTTCACCTCTATCTAACTTTCTCTCACTAGAACTACATCATGTTTACCATGTTTTTTTACATCCCCGACCCCCCGAACCAAGGTGGTTTTTGATGCTTGTCAATTGGTATCAGAGCTAACCGGGGGTGTTTTGTATCTGTGTGAGTTGATGTTCGTGTTGTGTTATCAGATTCGCGATTTGTGCTATTATGATTCATGGTTGGTGTTCGTGTTGTGTTATCAAGATTCACGGTTCATACTTTTCGGATTCAATTCTTTATTTGATTTTATCATGTCTAGTTATTACAATATCCTTTGAATCTGTTAAAGTCACGATAATTGTTGTCGAATCTTTTTTTGGTTTATTATTCTGTGTCCACTATCTTTGTATACCCGTGTATTGTTTTTGTCCCTGTTTACATTGATTAGATCTGTATTACTTTTTGGAAAAAGGACAACAACAAATGGACCAGATCCATTTTTTTCAGTATCTACAAAATGTTGGTCAAAACCTTTTTGCGATGGTCATATTCAGATGCTTATTCCGATGACATTGCGATGGGGTGTGGATATTACGATAGCCACATTCCAACGGGGAGACACATATACACTGCGATGGGTTCGACTGACTCCATGCGATGGGACTCATTCCGATGGTACTCATTGCGATGGGTGGTTTAACTCAAGCATAAAACATATATCTGATATAAGGGTTGGGTCTGATTTGACTTGTGGTTTGATTTGACCTCGTGTCGCTGTGGTGTTTCGATCAAGCTAAATCCCAAATCTGATATATCTGGTTTAACTCATTTCGATCAACCACTTGATCCATTTCCTATGAAACAAATAGGGATCGTTAGTGTTTTCTGGTGAAAAAGATTTGGGATTTGATGGTGATAAGGTAAGCAGAGATGATAGCAGATTGTGATGGGGTTTGTTTTTAGTTAATGGTGGTGCTTTGTATGTATCGCAAGGTTAAGAAGATGAGATGGGTTTTATGAGCATTTTTCTCTAGCTTCGGAAGTATCGTCAGATGAAAGATAATATGGTGGCGATGGTTTCTAAGTTGAGAGGATAAGTGGCTGTGATATTGAGATTAGGTGTATGTGAGAATTATTAGGGTTGGTTGACTTTTATAATCCCTAAATTCAGGATAAACTTTCAGACCGACTATCACTTGGAGTTGGGCCTGGACTCGGGATAAATAAATGGACAACTCTCTTTATTTTTTATCAAATATTAAGAGACATTGAAATCGGGTTGTATCTATATGTGGGCCTCTTGAACCGCATACTGTTGATTGTTATATTTGGTTATGTGTGTTCATGGTTCGCGTGTGGTATTTGATAAACGAGACGATCACTAAATTAACCGAATGCATAAAATAGGACGATTATTTTTGTAGTTGAATTCGGGATAATCGATTATATTTCTGAATGTTGCAAAATTAATCATGTTCGGTTAACTGGGTTACGGTGTTATCGGATTAAGCCAGGATATTTCGAAAGAACCGAGTAGTATAATTGTAGTCGAGTTAAATGCTTATGTGACAGGATTTTATTACTTTGGCGGGCCGTTTAAACAGTGACATTCAAGGCCGGGTATCCGTTTTCGATCATAACACTTCTTCACGAACAACAAACACAACAAACACGATACATTACACTAAAATGATCCTTATCAAAAATTCACCTAAATTCTTAACGGCTATTACGGTTTATGTGATTACGAATATGGTTCGATGCTACTTATTTGAGGTTGAAGTGAGATTTTTCAGAGGCGTTCTTATTTTATCTTTAAAGGAGTACTTACAACCTTATAAGATAACTTGCTCTAGCATATGCGGTTATGAATAAGACTTGAAGTATCTGGTTTCCAGTGTCAAGGGGAGGATGGTCGACGACATGGATAACTATCCTCTAAAGGAGCTACATTGTTGTACTCAGTGTCACGCGCATAGTCGACGTGGATATCTTCAAGAGGTGATGTGCTTATATACTTTGTCAGTAATGTATTGGGTACTCAGAAATTTCTCAGCAATGATATTTCTACACCGTTATTCATTCTACAATAGTGCAAGCTTAAGTTCAAGTTTGGGGAATTCTATTTCAGTTTCAAGTTAGGATTATCGGGTTATCTTCATCACTGGTCACTATCAATAGCCAACAAAATTGATAAGGGGATTCAGTTCGGGTGATCAAGAGAGAATTTTGGTTTAGAGAGATATTGTTGACATCTTCTCACGTAGTATTGGTTACTAAGTAAGCGGTTCCAGTTGGCATACCACGTACACACATGAAGGATGATTCCCTTTATAGGTATCATCCTGGAGGGAGAAATGTGTACATGCGGGGTCACTTGACTTTGGTGTTATCGTTTCTACATAAAGGGATAAGTTGTCTACATTCGGGACTTAATTGACTTTGATGTGGCAACTTTACATCATCATTGTCATGTCAGGAGAAAAGTGAATTTCCGGGACTTAATTGACTCTGGTGCTATAGTTTGACTTCATGATTGGGATAGAGTGTGTACTTCTGGTAATCTCTAATAGAATCAAGACTGGGATTGCTTCAAATTGTGAGAAAATGTTGATGACGTTATCACCTCCCACAGATTTCCTCTAAAGGATCTGTTTGGGAGGGAGCAGTCTTCACTGCTTGTTTAATGAAAGGCCTTCTAGTTGGGAGGGAGTAAAACTCAACTAGATTCTACAAGCTGAAGAAATAGAGCTGGAGTATTCAAGAAGATGAAGGTCGCTGAAGACTGTCTTAAGGAATGTTGGAATTCATGTTTATCAGTTTTCTTTATTTGTGCTTGTAGGAATCATTGTAACCAACTCACGTGAGTCACCATCTTGGAGGGAGATTGTTAGACTTACTTTTTGGTAAGCTGACGCCTTTCACGTGAGTTGGACTAGATATACATCCATTGCTATACGCAGGGACTTATTATGTAAAGGATAGATAGTCTAGTTAAGCTAGGCCTATAAATACCCCCATGACTCTCCATGGGGATGTGGAAGTTTAGTGTATTTTTCTTTTGTATTGTTTTCACTTGAAATAATACACACACTTTTCTTCACATCTCTCTAACTTTCTCTCACTAGAACTACATCATGTATACCATGTTCTTTGATCATCCCCGACCCCCCAGACCAAGGTGGTTTTTGATGCTTGTCAGAAGCGTTATTGGCAGAAGCTCATAGCTCCCCATTCTCCATTCATCCTGGTTCAACCAAGATGTACCACGACATCAAGCAGTACTTTTGGTGGAGTGGTATGAAACAGGATGTTTCTACTTATGTATTCAAATGTCTTACCTGCCAACAGGTTAAGATCGAGCATCAGCGGTCTAGTGGTCTACTACAACCATTCGACATTCCAGAGTGGAAGTGGGACAAGATCACCATGGATTTTGTCACCGGATTTCCGCAGACCAAGAGGAGGCATGATGCAATTTGGGTTATCGTTGATCGACTTACCAAGTCAACCCATTTCTTACCGAGTCGTAAGGATGATCCCGTTAACAAATTGGCTTACACTTATAAGAAGGATATCATGAGACTTCATGGTGCTCCATCCAGTATCATCTCGGATAGGTATCCACGGTTTACTTCGCGATTTTGGAGGAGTCTACAGAAAGCTTGGGGGTACCAAACTTAAGCTTAACACGGATTTTCATCCTCAAACAGACGGGCAGTCGGAGCGAACCATTCAGACATTATAAGACATGCTTCGAGCATGTGCATTAGAATGGACAGGATATTGGGACGATTATATCTGCTTAGTAGAGTTTGCATACAACAACAGTTGGCACGCCAGCATCAAGTGTGCACCGTTTGAGATGTTGTATGGCAAGAAGTGTCGCGCCCCAATCTGTTGGGATCAGGTTGGTGAGCGAACACTTAAAGGTCCAGAGATGATAGAGTTGACCAACGAGAAGGTCGTTGTAGCTAAGGTGAAATTACAAGAAGCTCGTGCACGATAGAAGAGTTATGCCGACAAGCATCGTAGGGATTTGCATTTCAATGTAGGATATCATGTCTTTCTTAAGGTATCACCGACACGTGGTGTTAGGCGTTTTGGAATCAAAGGAAAACTCAGTCCTCGATTCATCGGACCGTTTGATATCATAGAGCGAGTTGGTGAAGTATCATATCGTTTAGCGTTACCTCTGTAGCTTTCTCATGGTTATGACGTTTTCCATGTGTCCTTACTCAGAGGATACAAGTATCATCCCATTCATATGGTTCAGTATCCACTTGAACAGATTTGTGAAGATCTTACCTTCATCGAGGAACCCGAACGAGTTCTTGATAGACAGGAACGATTCATGAAGAAGAAGACAATTCCATTCTTCAAAATCCTTTGGAGGGATCACACCGAGTGGGAAGCCACTTGGGAAACAGAGGAGTCTATCTGGACTTCTTACCCTCATTTCAAGTTTTGACTCGGGTATGTTCCTCTTTCAGTTTACGTTATCTATAATTCGGGGACGAATTATTCTTTTTAGGGAGGAATAGTTGTAAAACCCGCATCTAAATGCCATGAACAGTACACTACGTAAACATACGAACAAATTAAAACTTTCCTTTTATATCATGAACACGTGTCACGAATTCAGAAACTACGTACGTGTTAGTGCACGATAATTATTAACTACGTATTAATACACGATAATTATTAATCATAATAATTATAATCTCGAGCATATGATCACAAACATTAAAACACGACCATGTGAACTACGTATATTTATTATTTCACGATAAATATTGATTACGTACAAGTATTAATTATAACACGAATAATTAACCACGAACTAACACGAATATATTAGCAAACGAACACGTAAATTATTAAACATGAAAGTTAGTCGGGTTTACCCTCGTGGGACCCTAGTAGCCGCGGACAAGAGAAGGAGGAAGGGCCCAGCCCAACTTGATTTTTGACTAAAGAAACAAAAAGGAAAACACAGACTTTTATTCTACAGATTTTACAAAAAAAGAAAAACCCTAGCCTCCTTGTCTTTTCTCCTAGCCGCCGAATACAAGAACACCAAGGGTGTGTTTGTGATTTTGATCTTTGATTTTGGTTATACGTGTTCGTGTTTATTAACCAAATTCATCTACGCGTTCGATAACCTCTTAACTCTTTTTTTAATTCTTTTATTGGAATCATGAACATATGTAATATAAATCTTTAAAAAAACAAGCAAGAACACATGTTGGTTAATCAAAAAATGAAAAAAGAATTGGTTTTTGGTTGGTTTTTGGTTCGGCCGACACTCAACCGAGAG
The DNA here is from genome assembly GCA_025667525.1 of Glebionis coronaria. Classification (NCBI taxonomy): domain Eukaryota; kingdom Viridiplantae; phylum Streptophyta; class Magnoliopsida; order Asterales; family Asteraceae; genus Glebionis; species Glebionis coronaria. Next base: position 535,253,069 of record CM046879.1, read on the forward strand.
ACTAGGCTCTCGGCTTGTTTTGTTCGCACCACCAACCGAGACATCAAGTCTCGGTGTGGTTGGTTTGTGTCGATCGCAAGAAAAGGGAACCCCCGACTTAAAGTCGGGGTGTTGTTTGGTTTGTTGTGGGTCTCGGCAGCAGCAGTACCACCGACTTAAGCCGGTGGCTGCTTTGTTGTAACAGTGGGAACCGCAGCGAGAACAAGGGGAACCACCGGCTAGCAGCTGGTGGTGTTTGGTCCAGCAGTGGCTAGCCAGGCCACGGCACTGGCTGTCGGCTAGACCGGTTAAGCCACTGTCGGGCCGGTTCGGTCGGTTCACGGTTCGGTCTAAATTAAAACACGGGGTCGGTCACGGAATAAATTTTTACAAATTATATTATTTTTTAATAGAAATTAAGTTAATTAAAACATGACTAGTAATTAATTTAATTTAATCATGGACTTAGGTTATAATTATTTTAGAAAATAATACATCTTTTAACCTAAGTATTTTTATCATTTAATTTAGATTATAGTATTACTTAATTATTAAAACATGCACTATTATTAATTAATAAAGCATGACTTAGGTTATAATTAATAAATTATTAATACATGTTTAACCAAAGTATTTATATGTATTAATTTAATTAAATCACGTCTTTATTTAATTAAACCATATAACCTATTATTTATTTAATTATCATGACATTATTAATAAACTATACTAATTACATGACTTATGATATTTAATCAGTAAACCTAAGCTTATATTATTAGCTTATTAATCCAGCTTATTTCTAAATATGGAAACTTTCTATTTCAAGAAACTTACTATTTTTGAAAACTTCTATTTTTAGAAACTTATTTATTTTTGAAAACTTTCTATTTTTGGAAACTTTCTGTTTTAGGAAACCTGCTATTTGTAGAAAGTTACTTATTATTACACAACAAGTATAATAATACAAGAATACCAGATAATACTTAATTAGAAATACATGAAATACATGATTAATTCAGTATAACACTTAAAAGAGTAAAACAAGAAAAGAACATATAAAACAAGCTAAGACATGTTATAATCAGTTACGTACTCAGTAATCAGAATACTTATACATGTCCCTCATATATGTAGCATTAGTGAGGTCAGAGTATGACTTTCATCCTTTCGTTTTTTCTCGTTCACTAGACACAAGGTACGGATTTCCCGTCCTTCAGTATGAACATTCTTTCCTTATTAGGATTCCCCATTTGCAGCCAACTGTTTTTCCAGTCTTGTTTTATATGTTTGATTACTTATGTTAGTTTAAATGCCTAAGCCATATACATGCATGACCAGTATTACGTAGTTATGGAGGTACCATAACCATAACACTAGAGGCACCAGTGTTATGACTTCCCCACGGTAGTGTGATTGCTCGTGGCGTCCCTTTTCAGTTTTGGCCGTATATTATATTATCATGTGGGGTGTATGGGTGAATCCTAGTTACATGTTTTATAGGATGTTCATGGTGAATGTGATGTGTGCCTTGCATCCTTCACAAGGAGTTGATCCCTCCTACCCAGACTATTTAATTAGTGGCAACCCCTCTAATTGCATGACGAGGTCTCTCCACCAAGTATTCATACACGGTGGAACCTCATGACCTATATGGGCTATTGGCTAATTGTTACAGAATTTCATATAAAAACATAAGTCTTTTCAAACTATAAAACCAGTTTTATGAAAATGTTCCAGGTTATCAAAGACTTATACATTTCCGCTGCTGTTAGTCTTTTATGCTTATGTAATTTCATGCTATACTTGTATAGCCGTTCACTGCGCGTTATGCTCAACCGTTTTCCTTTCATGTTCCCAGACGACAGGTACTCAAGGGCGCTCGCAAACTATAAGAGTAGGTGCATACAGATTGGAAGCTATCTAGCCTTCATCACTTTATGCATTTTACATACTTTATGCTATTCTATTTCTTTTGACATCATTTAGTCTTTTTCCATTTCAGTACTAATATTCATGTGTGTTGAGCTTATACTTGGATTGCCAATGTTTGTTTTCGGTATTTCCATTCATGGTCATTTAATGTTTTTAGACATGTACCTTGCATGCTTTGATGACACGCCATAGTTACGCATGACATTCCATTTACCAAAATGGGGTGTTACATACGTTAAGTTAATTAAACAAGTAACGAACTTAGCTACCGTTAATTAAATGTTTAAGTGAAGTTTTATTAAATGTTTAATATATTAATAATAATTATTAAATATTTAACACTAATAAAGTGCTCTCCGTGTTTGAGTGATTCATGATGACCCTAGTTGAAAAATCGTGTCTCAATATATGTCGATCATACTTGTTGACAATGCATAGATTTCATTAAATTCTACTATATTTGATATTTGGAATTTTAAGAATGTTTGTTTCAAATTCACAATTATTACAATCACTAAACATATATAATGATTGTTATTATGTATGTATGCACATATTAACACACACCAAAATATGAGTATTGTTGTTGTACATCATATGAGGTGTGTGAGTCCCACAAAACACTTCATTGAAAACAATAATCTTTAATAGCTTCTTAAACTATAAAATATTATTTATTCTTTTAATATGTATTACAACATTCTGCTCAGTTGAGCTCAACTTATCCACATGGTTATCATCAAAGATTATATCGTACCATGACTAGTATTAAGTTTTATCTCAATCTAAGTATCATCCGTGTCTAGAAACATCACTATGATTTATTATAATCCATAAACTATAAATATTGCTATGATAATATTTTGTTTTTTTCTAAACTCTAATTTTGTTGACAATGATAATTACATATTATTATCATATAAAATATTCATTACTTGGAAAATTCAAGCTAGTAATGATTTTCTATTCCAAACAAATCTTACCATAATATTTGTAGTAATCATCTAAATGACTTTCTCTTTTAGCAATCACGGTTGTCAAATCTTCTTGTACTTATACAATTTACAATTATACATATACACATTATTATTTACATGATGAATCCCTTAAGATGTCATCTTATGTTTCATTTATTGAGATATATATTCACTGAGACTTTCTTAATGATATTTCATATTGTGTTGGATTTTATTAACTACAAATGTTTATCTTAATAAATATATATAAATCAAGGTCATACGTTGAATTTTTTAAACCATTTCATAAGAAACTTTATTCCAAACTTAGATGTAATATAGTTTTTCATATGTTATACATCATATATGATTTTAAAAAACATAATGCTCCCACTAGATTTTAGATGTACTCACAATTTATCTGAGATCTCATGAAAAATCAAAACATAGATTTAACAATTAAACTTGAGATACATTCCTTAGATGCATGCATTAATACATATTGCGATTCTTACATATGCACACTTTATTAGGATTATTGTAAATAATAAACATTTTGATCACAGCCGTCCTCGCTATTGTAATCATACTAAAAGAGTTTAAATATTATATTGTCACATTTATCATTATAAAACCATCATGATAATAAATCATCTTTATTAAATTAATGCGCGTAAAGCTTTCTATGTATCACATAGTGTGCATTAATCATGTGTGCAATATTGTCCGTATAAATCTTTTAGTAAAGAAACATATATTCACCTCATAGTCTAACCATTTGGTTAAGATTAATCAAGTTTCAGAAAATTTCTTCTATAGACTTGCATCTAGCCATTCATAGTTTTATTTAATCATGCATTTAACATTTAACAATACATCTATTATGGTTAGCAGGTTAACCAGGATCCTCTAACTTACATTCCTTAGTATTGATATATCAATATATCACTTAAGTACTAGAAGTATTCTTCGGATCTATGAATGTGATATCTATCATCATGAGGTTCAACATTTCCATGTGCATCCTCATTATCACATTTTCTAGTGTATTTAGAATGTGACATATTTTGTTATTAAATATCTACGAGTACTCCGACTTGTTTTTTTGTAATTTGAGACTATTCTTCTTTTACTTAGCATGTTGAGAAACAATAAATTGTTACTATTTTATAGGACATTATAAATACATTCAAAGTTCTTGAAAAATTCAAAACTTCAATTTTAAGACTTAAGATAACAAGATTTCTTAGATTTCTCGATACGAAAGATAACAAGACCACTCTTCGTCCTTGCCTTGACAATGCACTCCTGAATTCGAATACAAAACCATTACCACACTGGGTGCTGATGGTACTCCAACCACTAAAAGAGCCATGGAAACCTTTGACACATGCTCCGCCGAGAAAAAGAAACTTATTTAAGCTGAAGTAGAGGTTGTGAATTACATTCTCATTGGGATTGATAACAATATATATTCCATGGTTGATGCATATGAGAATGCTAAAGAAAGGTGGACTATAATTCATAGGTTTAAGCAAGGTGAATCGACCAATGCTCAAGATCTTGAGACTAATCTAATCTAGGAGTTCAGAAAATTCACATCACAAGATGGTGTATCATTTGACTCATACTACTCTATATTTTACAAAATGATGAATGAGCTTGTCAAAGATCGATGTACCATCTCCAATTATCATGCGAATTTTCAGTTTTTACTTCAACTCAAGTCGGAATGACAAAGGTTTGTGACTTTAGTTAAGCAAAGGGAAGATTTGAAGACCATCTCATATCACAAACTTAATAATATCTTGAAACAGCATCAGAATGATGTAAATGAACTTAGAGCTAAAAAAGCAGTATAGTCTGCTAACTCAATTGCATTTGTTGTTGTAACTTCACCTCAACTCGTTTATCATCAACAAGCACCTTCTCATTATTCTAAATCATCAAGCTCGTCAAACAGACCACTAGCTACTACCAGAAACAAAAGCAAAAAAGTTGTTCCCACCCCCACTCCAAAGTATGACACTAAGTCAAATGAAGATAGTGATGAAGAACAATCTTCAAGGGACAAGAAGATTGAGAAACTCATGTCATTACTTTCCACAAAATACAAGAAGATCTACAAACCTACCAACAACAACCTCATGTCATCATCTAATGCCAAATACAAGAAAGTTGACAATACTCCATGGTATGATCGAAATGCAAGGTCTGATAGAGATGCACGGTATGATAATCAAACGATGCCAAATCAAGTTGGGGATAGAGAAAATGTAGGCACTCTGGTTGTGTAGAATACTGGGATTCAATGCTTTAATTGTCGGGAATTTAGGCATATTGCTAGAGAATGTAAGAAGCCAAAATGGGTTAAGGATTCTGCACATTACAAGGAAAAGATGTTGATGTGTAAGAAAAAAGAGGCATGGATTCGACTGACTGCAGAAGAAGTCGATTGGTGTGATGACACTAATGATGAACTCGATGATCAAGAGTTGGAAGAACATTACATGTACATGGAAACTATTCAATAAGTGACTCTAGAAACTGCTGACAATTCTAGACCTGTCTTTGATACTCGGCCATTTGAAAATGTACATTCAAACGATAACTATAATGTGTTTGATAATGAGCGACAACATCCTGAGCAACCCGAAAGCATCAATCACACATATGTAATGGAGAAGGATGATAACAATATCACTTCTGATTCATCAGATATGTGTAATGATGACAAAAATATTGACCATAATAGTGAATCGGATGAGGACCGTGCTTTGCTTGCGTCTCTAATTGATCATTTAAAAATTTAAATTGATTTAAACAAAAAGACCAATAAACGTTTACAGCAAGCAAACATATCCTTAGCCGATGAGATCACCAGGCTTAAAAAGTGTGATTATGTAAAAGAAGCTGATCATCGAGTTGCCACAGCTAATGGTTTGGCTTATGAACGAAAGGTGCTCAACGAACTATATTGTTCTAGTGCAGCACGTCAACTTCATGAGACAAAACAAAAGGTATCAGAACTTGAAGAAAAACTGAGGTTACATAAACATCAGATTTCTCATTTAAAATCGATTAACAAAGAACAAACCCAGCTTTATAAAACTCGTGAAGAAAAGGAAATTGAAAAAGTTCTTGCTTTGGAAAAGGAATTCGAAACTTTAAACAACACTGTTTATAAAACGGGTCAATCCATTCCAACTATGAACATGCTCAATAGAAATATGACAACGAGTTTTGTTAAACCTGAGTATTCTAAGAAAATTTGTGCTATCCAGCCTGCTCTATATGATATCGGCTGTTATAATGATAATCTTGCTCTTATGATGGCCCTTGACTTTGATGAAACTATTAGTCTTACCAAATAAAGTCGAACCAAATTAAGTGATTTTATAAAACCTTATGATTATACGAAATGGAATGATCTCTATGCTAAGTTAGTTTCTAAAAAAGAAATTCCAAAGAACAAGAGTATTTTTTTAAATGTTTCGTAAACGCGTTATAACTCGGAAAAGAAAGTATCTTTATAAAAGGGTTTTACAAAACAGTCAATTTTGTTAGAAAAAATATTGGACAAAAAATGTTAATGGTTTGAGAAATTTAAAAGTGTTCAGCAATTTGAGTTTATAAAGCAAAGGATTTTAACTTTGTATAAAGGTGTCACAGATTATGAAAAAGTGTCAAGAGATACTCTTTGGAATATTAAACCTAGCCCAAAAGTTGAAATCATCAATAAAGAATATATTCTTCCAACTATCGATACTCTTTCAAAAAATGTGAAAATATTTTATAACACTCTCACTGAGGAAACGGTGACTGATTTAAGATATGTTAACTCTCTTGAGGAAGAAGTTGACTTTATTTAATCAAAACTACAGACTCAGGAACACCAACTTTCTAATGAAATTGATCGAGTTTCTAGGGAATACTATTATGCTAACCTACCGATATTGATAACTATTGCGATGTAGCATGCATGTCGTCATAAGCGAACGAAAAATGTCAAAAGTTTGAAGTTGAGCTTTCAGAACCAACTGAATCATATAACGCACTTTCGAACAGATTTTTCCAACGTGAGAAACACTCTAATTCCATTGAACTTTGTTTACAAAGTCATGATAATGTCCTACTCAAAAAAAGTGTCAAGAACTGGAAGCTTTAATATTTGTCTTTTTTAGTTCGTTTTACTCGGTATCGATTCGAATTGATATAACAATTCTAAGCTCGACTCAATTGTTTTTGGTAGTAAAATCTTGTTTTGGAATTATTAACTACTTGGACAAGTAAAGCATGTAAAAAAAATGTAAAAAGTATCTATTATACTACATATACGTACTAACTAAAACAAATTGCAATTACAACAATTAAAGCACAAAAGTTCAAGTAATAACAAAATGTAACAAATTTAACAAATTTAACAAAAATAACAAGATAAACTCAACTGTACTAATATAATATCCTATTTTTATAAAACTACACTGATATTAACTATTAATACCATGCCATGCTAGATGAATCAATACATGTTAAACTTGACAAAAGAAACAAGTTTGTGAATTCTTATAAAGCAAAAAACAGTCCAACAAGCAAAATGGCCTAACAAGACTAAATTGACTACCAAATAGATTTAACCAGTTATGACCCTTAAGATGTGACAAAAATAGGTAACTAATAACTACAAGGACTGTACCATGATTACTTAACAGAAAATAAACTAACAGACTAAACAAATAAGGACCTACAGACCTTTAAGCCTAATAGAATGTCTAACGAACTAATTGTCAAGCTAATTCGGGACAGTGACTGTAAAGATACAAGTAACAATAGAGGACTGAACTTGCACTTATTCCAAACTACTGCAAGTCAAATTATGGAAATCAAGTACTGGTTCGATTCTAATCTTTGGCAAATAAAACTTCAATTTTATAACTAATACTCTAAAGCTTCATTCCGCTACTCAAAATTCATAGTACCTAATAGCACTATTCGTTCATCAAAAGGGAAAGCTAATTAAGATCTAAAAACGCAACCTGAATACCTTCTGCCAAACGCACTATAACTACAATCCAAGAAAATCAAAACAGCTAATTCAAAGAATCATTGCAGAAAAGTTTATATCAGATCTCTAATACTATTCATACATGAATTTAGACAGAATGCAATCACTATTAAGCACAATTTGGACCGTGACTGATAACAGTGAATACAAGTAAAAGAATTAACAGTACAATCAGACGAATTCAACAAGTAAAAATCAGTCAAGTAACTCCATTATTCTAAGCAGTTGAAACAAATAGCAGTCAAAGTTATTCTATAATTGCTGATTAATAGAATATACTACTGAATGCAAAACTTAAAATGGAACTTCCCTCGTCCGAAGTCAGTCCTTTGATGACGAAGCGGAGCGCTGAGCTCGCTTAATTCACTCGCCAAGAACCAGAAGTCAAGAACCGATATTCAATCCTAAATGAACTAATGAACAAATCTGCTGAACCGAGATAAGGAATAGAAACAGATAACTGCTACCACCATTCTGAATATCCAGACATCTTCAAATCTGATAACCTGCACGATTGAAACAAAGCAAAGGGAAACTAGACGAGACTTTGAAACCGAATATTACTATCTGAGCTGTGACCACTTGAAACTCAGTATGAACAAAATACTACTAGAACACCTAACAAGACTTTATTCAACTGAATATTTAACTCTCTAAAACAACGTTCATTAGCAAATTTATCTAATGGCAAACCAAACTTCAAATTCTAAAATAGAATATGAAGCTTTCTGATCTCTAATAACAACACTCTAAATCCCTAATTTACTTACACTAATCAAATTCAAATCTGTAAAGGACGATCAATAAGATCCTATCCATAAACTCTCGATGATCCTACGAACTAATATCTGCTGGAGGACTTTTAAAAGAACAATTTATAACTGGTACTTAAGATAACGTGAACAGTATCTCGAATCATACTAGGCTTAAAATCAATTCTCAAAATTAGCTTATATGAAAAGCTATAAAGGAACAAAGATTGATCTATTACTCAAACAGCTATTCTCATTACATTTACCTTGTGAACAGTTACAATTACGTGAACAGTAACAAGCTAAGAAGAACAGAAATCAAGAGATTAAAAAGAAAACATTTAAGAAAGCTTTTGAGAGAAAAGAAGATTCCATTAATGGTGGAAAACGTTTCACAATCGTAACTAATTCATAACAGATCAAGCTAATAACATCCAAACAGTTTAAAAGAAAGAAGATAAAGAAGGTTCAAGCTTTCATTAATGGCAGAAAAATGATTTCGGTTACAACTGATTAAGAAGGTTCGTTGCAAAATTTAACTAGAAACATAACTAAATTGAACGATTTCTAACTAACTAACTAATTCTAACCTACTGTGTGAATCCTACACCTAAGCTAACCGATTGAAGTGAGGGTCTTCTCTTCTATTTATAGGCGTCGAGAGAGGAGGGATGACGTGTTTCTTCCAATCAGGAGATGCCACGTATTTAATACGATGATCTTAAACTCGTTCTTCATTCTTCATCATTGGGGGTTTCTTCATTCTTCAGTCTTGATCTAATTAAATAATACCATCTTGTAGAGGAGAAGGAGATGAGAATTTTTGTAGTTTTGATCTTGGCGTGAAAACTTCTTGTTCTCCCTTGATTTGCATTTGCAGGTTTCGGTGGATAAAAGATATGAAGAACTTATATTTCTCTCTCTTCACGTTGGAGAAGAAAGTGAAACGTATGTTTGTGTTTGACCGACTTGTCATTTGACCAAGTTAATAAATCTTTCCACTAGTTTTTTCCTCTTTGGTCCCTCATCTTTCAATCTTTCATCAAATAGGTTGTAAGAGTTAAAGTAAAACTAATTATCATCCTTCATTTTTGTGAAAGTACAACTTTAGCCCTCGATCTTGGTGAATAATGGCAAATAAGGTCCTTGAAGCATCTTTCGTCTCTTTCTTCATCTTTTTATCAAATAAATCCTTGAAAATGTGTCTTTTCTTCAAAATGTATCTTTCTTTTCTTGAAAACACAAAAACACAAATACACGCATAATTCTGATATTTTACAGTTTAATATCAGGTATTTGACTGTGTTTTTAGTGGTTTTTGGATCATTATTGATGAGTGTTTTCACACTTATCAACTCCCCCTCCACTTGACCATTGCCATGACCTCATGCAATGTAGCATTTTAAAACTCTAGAGTACACTTTTCTCATAATTAATCAACCTTGGCCATTTTATGATTTAATAAACTATGCTATGCTACATGATGAATGATTTTGAATATTTACAATGCAATGCAAAGAAAACAATTCTATTTATATATTTTGAATTTATAAATGGTTTTGATGGAAATAACTCATAAAGAAATCAATGACTTAGATTAGGGCTTGGGTACCATGGACACTTATCACCCTCAAGTTTCACTTTCCCCATACCAAGCTTAAAAATGGGATCATTGTATTCACAAGTAAAAAGTGCATCAACTTACTCATGATAATTAAATGTGGAACCGGTTATTATTTGAGCAAATTGCTTGAAGGCAAATTTGTCATTATTTGAAGCGTGAAATATAAGAAATGTAAAATCTAAAAATAAGGAAGCACGGTTTTAATCCTAAGTAATCCTCTCATCCATTACTTGAAAAACCGCTCACAATTAATATAAGTCCGTTTCAAGAGTAATAAGTCATTCGCCTTATGTGTAAAATCCTCATGTCATGCTTTCATAAGTAGCTACACACTCGCTAAGGAAAGAAAAATAAAACTCACGCAATAATTTACATCCGCCATCTTTTTGAGACTTTGGATCTTCAACCCCGCAACCCGTCAAAGTTTATTGGATTGGAGCAATCTATTGAATCCCCGCAACCCGTCAAGGTAATATTGGAACTCAATAGTCACTATAATTAACACCACACTGCCCCTCTTGGGAGTCTTCTATAATTATTTTTTTTCTTTTCTTTTTTTTTAGCCACTCATTTTTCTTATAAGCCGCTCTTATTTTTCTTTATTCCTCACTAAGAAAGTTTAAAAGAATAAAAGGAAAAACACCCGCTAAATATTGAGCATGACATAAGTCTAGTACACATAAACCGTTCTAACTAAGAATCTTAAGACGTACTTATACCAACCGTGAATGATTAGAAAAAAATACATAAGAGATTACAAACCAATTAAAACCGTTCTTGATTATTTATTAACATATATACATGCGAAGAAATTAGAGGTAAAGAAGAGAAGGGTTTAGCCACAAGTAATTATCATGAAGTTTATCTAGCCCTCTTATACTTGCTTCAACTCTATCATTTCCCATTCTCCACAAATTTAAAATCTCAAATAATGAGATTGGTAGATGCTTAGCCTAATAGACCAATTAAGGACTACATGGTTAAGGATACTAGCTAGATAATGCTAAGATAAGCAAACTCGGGTTGAGTCAAAATATCCATGGCGGGCCTAATATGTCAAAGAAGTCCAAATTTGTTAAACCATGTTTTATTATATTTTTTTCTTTTTCCAACTTTTGATGAAAAATAAAAGAAGAAATATATACAATGCAAATGTGATATGCAAATGAAAAATGATTAATGCAAAAATTATGAATGCATATTTTTGGTGGCCAAAGTAGATCAAAAATTTGAAAAAAATGTTTGAAAATTTAATTTTCCAATTATCATGAAGTTAAGGCAATGGTCTAGGTAAGGTCACTTCGATAGAAGTCTCCCCTACACTTAAGATAAACATTGTCCTCAATATTTAAGAGTATTGGAGTAAACTCCCCTACACTTATTACATTGATTACTTTGCTTAACCCAAGTTAAGGAAGAGACAACTAAAGGGTATTCATTTTAAGCACAAGTTTTTGAATATCACAATAGCAAAAACTAATCGAAGTGAACCAGATACACGGGCCTCCTCCATAAGCTCCAAGCATGAAATGTGAGAGAGCAACCCTTGAAACAAACACCAAAAGACGAAGAAAGGCCACCCCTCCACTTCAACTCTACTATAACATCCTTTTAATTAAACCTAACCTATTGAAAATCTACTCTACGTTTTCTAACCTAGTTATTCATTGCTTGAGTTTTTTTAACCCTAAGTCGCTAGCTCGACTCGGCCCCGAATTAGGTTGTCCTTGGGGAAACCATCATGGAGATTAAAGGATCTCACTTTTGAAGCACATCTCACATGATACACTCAAACTTAGCACGTTGCCATTTACTATAAGATTTACAATATCCGCCTCGATAAATGGAACGGTCCAACGTGTCTCAAGTTTGTCCAACATACGAAATCTATCAAATATGAAGCACACCAGGATCAAATACATAGTTTCCATCTCGACAAGTGAACAACTCCAAAGTAGGTAGCATCACCAAAGTAAGCTCATACAAGAAGCACATATCAGTCGAAGTAACACTCTTAAGTGGAGTAGATGAAAACTGATTTTTCCCAAATATACGTATCCCAGGATCAAAAACCTTTCCCTTCATGGGAAAATAAGAAGATGAGCTCATATCAACCATATAAGATTCCCCCTTAGTGATCAAAGCATCATGAGAAAATGAAGATGTAGGTATCAAAACATTCATAACTATTATATCCATATTGGGCTCCTCATCATCATCAAAAGGTGGGTAATCTTCCACAGAAGGCATAGAAAAAGAAGGATCAAGATGAATAGTGTCTTGTGGTGGAGGTGTAATCTCTATGTTCCCAAAAAGCAAGTTCTCACTAAGACGAATCTCCTCTTCCCAATTAGAATCACTATCATCAACCTCAATATCAATATTAGCAAGATAAGCCTCTATGGTGGCATCAATATCTATATGAGAATCCATATCAAAGGTTTTGAGTTCTAAAGGTGCTTTAGGTGAAAAAGGATCAATCTCTAAGAGTATAGGATCTTCATCAATAACCAACTTCAAGGGTGGGAGGGTGGGAATAGAAGGCTCAAAAGAAGGTGTATTAATGAGAGAATCACTCAAAGGGATGATATCATCATAAAAATCAATAAGTGCAACCTCAAAAACCGGTGAAGAAATATCAATGAAAGGTTCTTCTTCTATGGAATCATCATTATGGTTTGTGTTCAATGATTCAATCGAGGAGATAAGATGATAAACGTTTGATAAAACCTCACGAATATGGAAATCTTCCACTTCTTCTATATGATCAACATCATCATCCAAATTAGGAATGTCATCTTGACATGAAAAGTCCTCGGATAATATATCATAAGATGCCTCACTAGAATCACAATCATCATCCTCTATTTGTGGCAAGTCTTGCAAAAATTCTTCTTCAATCTCATTATCCCTTTCTTTGAACAATTCATCAAGATCAAAGTCACCAAAATCACTAGTAGTAGCATGAAGGTCAACATGTGATGAAATCTCAATGTGATCATGAAGAGAAGAAGTATCAATACAAAGCTCATCACATGGTTCAATGGAAACACCCTCAAACTCTCTTTGGATTGGGATAAGGTTCTCAACACTAGAAGCGGTTAATTCATCCAAATCGGTGTTTGTATTAGTGCTAAGAGGCTCGTCCCCCATGGTTAAAGAGTCGGTGGGTTCCACGTGAGGTAAAGGTGATGAAGGTGTGTCATCATTAAGTGTCATACAAATCGAAGGTTCGTCATCATCATCATATAAGCATTGTTTAAGCAAACGAGCACGATTAGCAATGAATTGTTCTTCTTTTTCCTTTGTAGCAATCTTAAAGAGGAAATTATCTAAATTTTCCTTGAGGCGACAAGAACCTTTTTTCAACGATTCACGACACATTGCACCGATCTCCTTGTCATAAATTTGCCAAGTCATAATTTCCACTTCCTCAAAAAACTTAATTTGTTCCTCTAACAACGGGCATGCGTTTTTCATTTCCTCAAGGCTCATGTCTTTCATACTATCAAGCATCTTATAAACGTCATCGTTTGACTTGTTTATTATCTCAAGTGAAGAATAAAACTTCTTGACATTATTAGGGTCATAGGATGGCGGATCCTTCGGTCTACAATCATAACCATAATGGGGAGCGTTTCCACAAAACTCACATGAAAAAGTTGAAGAACATGGTGGAGGTGGATTTCCATAATTAGGTGAATTATAGGTTTGAAAAGAGTCTTGATTATGAAAGTTCTCATGATTGTAACCTTGAAAATTTCCTTCATTTTGAAAACCCTCATAAGGTGAAAATCCTTGATTTTGAAAAGTATCTTGATTATAGCCTTGAAAATTATCATTATTTGGAAAACCCTCATAGTTGGAAAATCCTTGATTATGAAAGGTTTCTTGATTATAGCCTTGAAAATTTCCATCATTTTGAAAACCTCCATAATTGGAAAATCCTTGGTGTTGGTATGGCTCATTAAAGGTTTGATCATGAAATGATGGTGGCTTTTGTGATGAAAAACCGGAATATCCCATATGGTCATTACAAGTATAGTCCATTTGAATGTTAGGTCGAAAAATAGGGTTCTCGGTTCCATTATAAGCATATCCCTCCCCATAATAGCCATTATTTTGATCACATAAATAAGTATCGTGTGGACCTCCACAAGTCGAACAAGGCGAATAATTAGCGTTGGCGGATCGTTGTTGCAAAATCTCCAACATGGAACGAGTATCCATGTTGAACAAGGTGGCCGAATGTATATACAAGTAAAATGACGTTTAAAAGCTTCCTCGGGGAAGGAAGTAATACACCAAAGGTGGTATGTTTACACGTGCGCGAGTACACGTGTAAGTAAACACGAGGAATGCGGGAGTAGCCCTCGGTCGACTTTTGAAGGAGAAGAGATTATCTCCCTCGAGGTTCGATATGAAATATTCACAAGAAAGTATAATATATGTAATTACTACTTGGGTGCAAGACCCCCAATCAAGCCTTCCTTCTTAGAATACGCACTAGTGAACATGGGGTTAGGTGGCGCGAAGCACTTAAGTACCTATTAACCCTTAGATGGCATTTTATAGCACATCGCCTTTCTATTCACTTTGTAGTTTGTATTCGTCGAATTATTGCCAATTGGAAGTATTTATCTATTCTTGCTTTATTTTGTTTGATCGATACGCGTGTCAAGGACCGGAACGCCCCTCAACACGGTGTATTTCCTCGGCAATACTTATGGAAATAGGTAACTTGGTTGTTCGTATCTACGTATACTTATTTACATATAATAATATATCAAAAATATTTTTGTATTTATTTGACTTTTAAGAAAAATACTATATGTACGTAAAAACGATGAAAACGATATAATATATATTTTTGTTGTAATCCTTTAGGAAAAAGATTACTTTTTGGATTTTTTATTTTTTTGGTTCAATTCTTTAGGAAAATAATTGATTTTTGTGATTTTTTTTTTGTATTTTTATCTTTTTAAATTTTTTTTATCTTTTTGATTTATAGTACGTAAAAATAACGTTCACAAAGTGAACGGATCCCAAAATCCAATCGTCTCACTCGAAACCGTTAATCTTCACGAAAAGAACCGGCAGCGGCGCCATTTAATATTTGTCTTTTTTAGTTTGTTTTTCTCGGTATCGATTCGAATTGATATAACAATTCTAAGCTCGACTCAATTGTTTTTGGTAGTAAAATCTTGTTTTGGAATTATTAACTACTTGGACAAGTAAAGCATGTAAAAAAAAATAAAAATATCTATTATACTACATATACGTACTAACTAAAACAAATTGCAATTACGACAATTAAAGCACAAAAGTTCAAGTAATAACAAAATGTAACAAATTTAACAAATTTAACAAAAATAACAAGATAAACTCAACTGTACTAATATAATATCCTATTTTTATAAAACTACACTGATATTAACTATTAATACCATGCCATGCTAGATGAATCAATACATGTTAAACTTGACAAAGCAAAAAACAGTCCATGAATTCTTATAAAGCAAAAAACAGTCCAACAAGCAAAATGGCCCAACAAGACTAAATTGACTACCAAATAGATTTAACCAGTTATGACCCTTAAGATGTGACAAAAATAGGTAACTAATAACTACAAGAACTGTACCATGATTACTTAACAGAAAATAAACTAACAGACTAAACAAATAAGGACCTACAGACCTTTAAGCCTAATAGAATGTCTAACGAACTAATTGTCAAGCTAATTCGGGACAGTGACTGTAAAGATACAAGTAACAATAGAGGACTGAACTTGCACTTATTCTAAACTACTGCAAGTCAAATTATGGAAATCAAGTACTGGTTCGATTCTAATCTTTGGCAAATAAAACTTCTATTTTATAACTAATACTCTAAAGCTTCATTCCACTACTCAAAATTCATAGTACCTAATAGCACTATTCGTTCATCAAAAGGGAAAGCTAATTAAGATCTAAAAACGCAACCTGAATACCTTCTGCCAAACGCACTATAACTACAATCCAAGAAAATCAAAACAGCTAATTCAGAGAATCATTGCAGAAAAGTTTATATCAGATCTCTAATACTATTCATACATGAATTTAGGCAGAATGCAATCACTATTAAGCACAATTTGGACCGTGACTGATAACAGTGAATACAAGTAAAAGAATTAACAGTACAATCAGACGAATTCAACAAGTAAAAATCAGTCAAGTAACTCCATTATTCTAAGCAGTTGAAACAAATAGCAGTCAAAGTTATTCTATAATTGCTGATTAATAGAATATACTACTGAATGCAAAACTTAAAATGGAACTTCCCTCGTCCGAAGTCAGTCCTTTGATGACGAAGCGGAGCGCTGAGCTCGCTTAATTCACTCGCCAAGAACCAGAAGTCAAGAACTGATATTCAATCCTAAATGAACTAATGAACAAATCTGCCGAACCGAGATAAGGAATAGAAACAGATAACTGCTACCACCATTCTGAATATCCAGACATCTTCAAATCTGATAACCTGCACGATTGAAACAAAGCAAAGGGAAACTAGACGAGACTTTGAAACCGAATATTACTATCTGAGTTGTGACCACTTGAAACTCAGTATGAACAAAATACTACTAGAACACCTAACAAGACTTTATTCAACTGAATATTTAACTCTCTAAAACAACGTTCATTAGCAAATTTATCTAATGGCAAACCAAACTTCAAATTCTAAAATAGAATATGAAGCTTTCTGATCTCTAATAACAACACTCTAAATCCCTAATTTACTTACACTAATCAAATTCAAATCTGTAAAGGACGATCAATAAGATCCTATCCATAAACTCTCGATGATCCTACGAACTAATATCTGCTGGAGGACTTTTAAAAGAACAATTTATAATTGGTACTTAAGATAACGTGAACAGTATCTCGAATCATACTAGACTTAAAATCAATTCTCAAAATTAGCTTATATGAAAAGCAATAAAGGAACAAAGATTGATCTATTACTCAAACAGCTATTCTCATTACATTTACCTTGTGAACAGTTACAATTACGTGAACAGTAACAAGCTAAGAAGAACAGAAATCAAGAGATTAAAAAGAAAACATTTAAGAAAGCTTTTGAGAGAAAATAAGATTCCATTAATGGTGGAAAACGTTTCACAATCGTAACTAATTCATAACAGATCAAACTAATAACATCCAAACAGTTTAAAAGAAAGAAGATAAAGAAGGTTCAAGCTTTCATTAATGGCAGAAAAATGATTTCGGTTACAACTGATTAAGAAGGTTCGTTACAAAATTTAACTAGAAACATAACTAAATTGAACGATTTCTAACTAACTAACTAATTCTAACCTACTGTGTGAATCCTACACCTAAGCTAACCGATTGAAGTGAGGGTCTTCTCTTCTATTTATAAGCGTCGAGAGAGGAGGGATGACGTGTTTCTTCCAATCAGGAGATGCCACGTATTTAATACGATGATCTTGAACTCGTTCTTCATTCTTCATCATTGGGGGTTTCTTTATTCTTCAGTCTTGATCTAATTAAATAATACCATCTTGTAGAGGAGAAGGAGATGAGAATTTTTGTAGTTTTAATCTTGGCGTGAAAACTTCTTGTTCTCCCTTGATTTGCATTTGCAGGTTTCGGTGGATAAAAGATATGAAGAACTTATCTTTCTCTCTCTTCACGTTGGAGAAGAAAGTGAAACGTATGTTTGTGTTTGACCGGCTTGTCATTTGACCAAGTTAATAAATCTTTCCACTAGTTTTTTCCTCTTTGGTCCCTTATCTTTCAATCTTTCATCAAATAGGTTGTAAGAGTTAAAGTAAAACTAATTATCATCCTTCATTTTTGTGAAAGTACAACTTTAGCCCTCGATCTTGGTGAATAATGGCAAATAAGGTCCTTGAAGCATCTTGCGTCTCTTTCTTCATCTTTTTATCAAATAAATCCTTGAAAACGTGTCTTTTCTTCAAAATGTATCTTTCTTTTCCTGAAAACACAAATACACGCGTAATTCTGATATTTTACAGTTTAATATCAGGTATTTGACTGTGTTTTTAGTGGTTTTTGGATCATTATTGATGAGTGTTTTCACACTTATCAAGCTTCTTCGTGTTGTAACTTGAATGAAAAATATTACGAAATAAGTGACCTGAAAGCTTCGCTACAAGAAAAGGACGTAGCTATCAGTGAGTTACAAAAAACTCATTGAGAAGATGAAAGGAAAATATGTGAAGATCACGTTTGAAAAAGGACCCCTTTTGGGAAAACCATCCATTGTTCGTCAACTAAATGCTTTTAAATGTCAAAAATCATCCGCTTTGGGTAAACCTCTATAGATTCTACCTAAAATAAGAAACGATAAAAACACAAACGTGATTGCACCCAGAATGTATATAACAAACACTAGGCCCACTCAAACTGGAATATCGTAGTTACCTCAAGAAATTAGGAAAACTAACACGCGTGTGTCTTTTTCTACAGGAGTAATTCCCACTACTAGCGGTAGCATGCGAAACCTTAAGAGCACTAGAATACAAGATATAGTCATGCCTAACAATAGTGAAGCGAAGAAGATAAAAGTATTAGACCACCGCAGGAATTTTCATTTTTCTAATAATAAAACGTCTATAACCGCATGTAATGACGGTTTGAATGTTAATACCTCAAATGTTGAATTTGCTTGTATTACTTGTGGAATATGTGTTCATAATGATAATCATGATGCTTTTGATTTTCGCTATATTAGCGGCGCGAATGATAGAAATAGGAAGCCTATGGCAGTGCCCACTAGTACTAGAGAACCCAAGAGACCTTTGAACAAATTTGATGTGTAGAAACTAGAAGGGGTGAGGGGGTTGAATAGTTTCTCTTGATTAAGGTCCTAATTAAAAATCTTTTCAATTAGGTTTGTCCCAAAATTACCTTTTACTTGCAAACTAGTTTCATAGTTGTTAGATTCAATTCTAACGCATTAACACTATCTAGTGACAATGAAATGCAATGTAAGAATGAAAGCACAAGTAAAGAGTAAGAAAAGAAACAACCTAAGGTAAGACACCAAGATTTATAGTGGTTCGGCAATGAAGCTCTCTCTTCGTTCCTACTCCACTCGTTGAGTACACCTTACTCGAGATTTACACTATATCTACAAGCTCCCTTCTTGGCGGAGAAAACCTGACAATCTTGCTAACATTTTTTTCCGACACTAAGCTAAATGTCGAGACCTAATCTTAGCTAGGACCAATCTACACACGTCGCCTACTTCACCATTTTCCGACACAAGGCTAGATGTCGAGTTCTAATCGAACACTAGAACCAATCTTCGTTGCCCATCTTTTTTTCTGACACAAGTCTAGATGTCGAGTCCTAATCCAAAGCTAGAACCAATCTACACAACTCTTCACTTTCAAGTTTAGTGAGAACACACAAGACACATACACACATCACTTTGTAGTTTAGTAAGAACTAACACACAACACTTATTACAACTCAAAAACACATATCCAAGTATACACATTTAACTTGGATCTACGCAACACAAATCCAAGTATACAATGGATTTACACGAGACTAGTCTAAGTATTCACAAATACCTTGGATCAACACAACACTAATCCAAGTATACATAAATACATTGGATCTACACAAGACTCAATTTAAAAAAAATGATGAACATGACTAGATCTAAGGAAGGATGATCTTAATCAAAGCTTCATCTTTAATCACATCACAAATGTGTGAGTGATCTTCTCTTTGGACAAGTAAAGAAGAGGATAAAGAGTATACTCATAAGTAAACATACTTAACAAATTAAGTGATCATTTTCTAATGATTGAAGAACATAGAAAGAAGATAGGAAGCCGAAAGATTTGTCCAAAAAAGTTCTTTTAATATAAAAATATGATCCACTATTTATAGGAGACAAAAATAACAGCTCTTTGGGCGCAGCTCAATATCTAGCATGCGGTTCATTATTACAAAATAACCGCATAACTATTTAGGGAACCGTCTAGAGTAGACTACGCTTCTTTTTGTCTTTTAGTGGGAAAATTTTATCTAAGATAGTTTATAATTTCAAAGGATATTCCTATGGCATTTGTAATATGCCATATTTAAACTATCATTTCCATTTTAATAAAACCTTTTATTAAAAATAAAGTTTATTAAAATCTTTTGTCACATTTGTCAAAATGTGAGTTTTAAGGTTAATCACTTTCTATGATCACTAAACATGATTAAGATATGTTTGTGTAAGACTTAAATGATTATTACCTTGATGATAGTGTTTGTCAAATATTCGTCTTTCGATTATCTTTGACGATAAATGTCTTTATACTTTGTCGATTTAAAGCTAAGAAAGATTAGTTAACACTAATAATGTTTTTAGGCATTGTTTGCATTAACATGATGCTCAACCACTAAAGAAACTAAGTACGTTAGGCTCCACTATTCATAGAAAATGAAATAAGTTAAGGGAGCTTTACGAGAACATGGTTAAGACATGTAGAAGGGGGTACTCGAGATTTACACCACTAGGATACAAATGGGTACCTAAGTTAACCACAATAATAATTAGGTCTATGAATGATAGCTTGCCTCTAAGATATGAATCTAGGCCTGCTAGTATTTTGGAACCCATATCTATTAAGGGCTCCACTTTGTCAAACTCTACATTGTCTCGTAATTCTTATGCAACTCTTTGAAATCCTTCTCTTCGTAATGGACTTTGGGTGCACAAAGCACATGATGGGAAATATCAAGCTTCTAATTAACTTCATGGAGAATTTTTTGGTACGGTGCGGTTTGGAAATGACCAGTTTGCGCTGATACTTAGATATGGTGATTTGGTTCAAGGGAAAATCACTATCAAACGGGTTTACTATGTCGAGGGACTGGATCATAATTTATTCTTGGTTGGCCAGCTTTGTGATGCGGATTTGGAAGTTGCTTTTCGAAAAACTACTTGTTATGTTAGAGACTACGACGTGAATGATCTTCTCACAGGTTCTCGTGGCACTGAACTCTACACCGACACCCTTCAAGAAACAACTTCACCCAACCCAATTTGCTTAATGGTTAAAGCTTCATCGTCTTAAGCATGGTTATGGCATCAACATTTTTCTCGTCTCAACTTTGACACCATCAACTTGCTCTCGAAGAATGATATTGTGACCGGTCTTCCTAATTTGAAATTCGTCACAGACCATCTTTCTTCTTCTTGTGAGTTGCGGAAAGCAAAATGAAAGTATTTCAAGACAAAGACTAATCCAAGCTCGAAAGGACAATTAGAACTTCTACACATGGATTTTTGTGGCTCCACGTGTGTAGAAAGTATTAATGGGAAAAGTATATTCTCGTGATTGTTGATGAATACTCCAGATCCACATAGACTTACTTCTTGAGATTTAAGATGAAACACCAGAGGTTCTCAAAAACTTTCTCTAGATGATACAACACAGTTTTTAGGCTCAAGTATTAACTATAACAACGGATACGGGCACATAATTTTTGAACAAGAATCTTGTAAGACTTATACAGACGACTTAACCAAATATGAATAACATCATGGATTAAACCAAAAAGAAAGATCAGATTAAGATGAAGAAAAGAGAAAACAAAAAGGTTGTAATTTCCTAGTGAGAGAAAGACATGTGGGTTCTCTCTCTACAATCTATGAAAATGGAAAACACATACACACACACACAAATGAGGTGTTTAGTGACTTTTATACTACAAGTGTAAGGTATAGAAGGCCTTCCTCATTTGTGGGTTCGGGACTAATTCCTGTTACATACATAACATTATACTAGAACTCTCAACACCATTATGTAGCATTTTTCACGAGCTTTGCAACGGTATATTATATGACCAACACTTTAAATACTTCTAACAATCTCCCCCTAAGGGGTGGTCATGTAATATGTGACTTCACTTCTTTGGTGTTGTTGACTTTGAAGCTTGCTGTCTTGAGAGTTCCTTCATAGTTCCTTTCATGACTTGTGATCTTGGATCTTTGATCTTTGCCTTGACTTAATCTTAAAACTTTGCCATCTTGTGTTTTTGTGTCTTTCCCCACATACTCAAACTTTGATTTGAGATGAAAGCTTGTTAACAATCTTCCTTGATCATCAGAGTAACGGAAGTCTTTGTCTTTTAGATGTTCTTGAGCTCTCTTCATTTACTTGAGTATGTGGTCTTGAATTGCGACTCTTGAGATAACACCACCGTTTGAATTCTTCCGGTTCCTGTTATACAGTACAAGTATTGTACCTGTGATTAGGTGAGTTCAAAGAACTTCCTTGACAGGGTTTCCAGCTGTGGTAGCCGTTCTCATTACTTAAACATCTCGAAAGATAGTTCACAGTAAAGAGTGAATCATGCAGTTCCATTCTGCTGATTAAGTCGTTAATTCATTTCCTGGAACAAGTTTGAATCAATTAAGAACCAAACCATTGTTTCTTTCCAGTTGACACAAGTTTGATTCGTATAGAATCTCACAAGTTACCTACAGCAGTGCTGTTTGATGATGACACTGGAAGGATTTCCATTCGTCACAGTAAATACTAAGAAGTATTACTCTGAATGTTCTGGCAAGATCATAAAGATATTGCGTCGAGACCTGGAACGAGTTTGAATCAAGAAGAAATCAAACTACTATTGCTTTCCAGTTAACATATGTTTAATTCAAGTGAATCTTACATATGACCTACCGTAGTGTTGTTAGATGTTAACACTGGAAGGATTTCTATTCATCACTGTGAGTACTAAAGAGTATCACTCTGAATGTATTGGCAATATCACAAGGATAGAGCATAGGACTCTATAAATTATCGTTTGTGTTCTAATGATGAACAACAATTGATATATGGAATAAGTGTCCTAATGAGATTTTTGATGATTCTCGTTGGCTCTAGACTCTATAAGTGCACGTTCATTTGGTAATCGGAGGCTGGAGCAGACTGCCACCTTTTCAATATCTACTATCTCGGAGTGAGAAAGTTGATAGAAATGAGTTGAACTCCGTGACAATAAAACAAACTTCTTTTTGAGAGAAGCTTGAGTAGGCTAGGAAGGGTTGTGCATTGCATCACTTGGTCCATGATGCTTTGCCTTTAGTATCAGAAATCATCAAAGTGATTATGATAATAGATGTATTGACCTGGTTTCTGCCTAAGTTGTATGGAAGGCTTCTTTCTTTACACCCTTTATCCTTACATTTCTTTTTCATTCTTCAACCCCTTCAATGCTTACCAAGAAGTCATAACTAGCATCTTGTTGTGATTGTTCCTGGTACATCTAAACTACTCCATTAGTCGACATTTTTCCTGTACACTCAACTACTCCATCTTTCCTAAGGACATCTAAATTCGAATGGATTGTCCCTGGGAAGATCCCTCCGGTTCTGGTTGGATCATAGGACGAATACCTAACCACCTTTTGACACCAATACCGTCGTGAAATGTGTTGAAGGGTATAGATATCGTAATCAGAAAAACCTGTTGAAAAAGCAATCAAGGTGTTGATGAAATCAGTGTTTACACCTTGAAAGTTTTCTATATCACCAAAACGCTCCCCCTACATATGTGCATCATAAAAGGAAAGGTTTTTGCACATATTAGGAAGAGAAAACACTTATATCAAAGATCTTATCCAAGATGACACATTTTAATCACTATTCTCCCCCTCAAAAATTGCATGAGATTGAAATTTTTTTGAAACTAGTGATGAAACATGGAAATAATAATGTTGCATGAAAGTTTGTACTCCCCCTCGAAAAGAAATTCTAATTAAAATAGGGGAGTATATGAGCACACAATTTTGAAATCCTTTGAAAAATTGTGCTCAAAAACCCGAGAAAACATATATCTCGTTGTTAAGGAATAATGTACATAAATGAACATTTTCCTTGTGTTCATGAGCTTAAAACTTTGAATGTTTTGATATAAGCCCATGACCGAGAAAAATTAATTTCTCATTGTTGAGGATAAGTCAAAGACTTTCCTTTCTTTGGGGACTGGGTTATAGTCTGACATGTGACTATAAGCCATTATAAGATGAAAGAAGAAAAGACATGTTTTAAAAAACGGTTGAACTCTCATTCGAACTTTATGTACGTACCCGTGTCGTTATTAAGCGACATTTCAAAGTACGTCCATATTATCGATGCTGGGAGACATGTCGGAGAAGAATATGTTTGGTATTTTTGAAAGTTTTTCGCATTTTTTATTTTGTTTTTATACGTTTTATATTTTTGTATTTTGATTTTCTGATAAATATATACAAGTTTACTACGAATGTGCAAGACGTTCAAGTTCATCTGGAGTGAAACTACGCATACCAAGTCGACGAACCAGGAATTAAAATCTGTCTTGAGAAAGAGCATTGGTGAAGATGTCGGCTAGTTGGTAGTCCGTCTTAACAAAATTACAGTTCGATCGTTCCTCTTTCCGCATGCTCCTTTATGAAATGGAATCGGACAGCAATGTGCTTGGTCTTGGAGTGTTGGACCGGGTTGCAGGATATGGCTGATTGTGAATCACAATAAATAGGAACCTTGTTAAAGTGAAAGCCATAATCCGTGAGTTGTGTTCTCATCCAAAGGACTTGAGCACTACACACGGATAGAGACACATATTCTGCTTCCGCGGTGGACAACGCCGTACAATTTTGCTTTCTTGAGGACCAGCTCACTAGCTTCTCGCCTAAGAATTGTGCGCCACTGGAAGTGCTCTTGAATGTATCATGTGTGAGAACCCGTACTTTTCCCAGCATTATTTTATTCTTTTTATTCGTATTTCTAAATTTTCAACGTATTTCGTTTTCTTGTATTTTATATGTAAATCCTGAGATTATATTACTTTTCAATAAATTATACTTTTCAAGTATTTTCGGATCATTGATAAATACTTTATCGGGAATTATAAAAAATTTTATTTTATTTTTCCATATTTATTTAAATCAAGTTTTTGATTTAAAATCACCCGCGTGCGTTTTACAACGAGTTTATTTAAAAACAATGTACAACGAGAATTCCTAGTGATCGCGATACCGACGGATGCCCAACATTTTACATTTTAATATCGATTATTTCGATAATTAATATTTTCGATGATGTCGTTTTAATTTCGTATTAAGTCGTGTCGGTAAATCATATAATCATTTTTATGATTCATTGTAACTTTTGAAAAGTATTTTTATGAAACCCGAGCCCCGTAAATATTTTCAATATTTACCAATAACCATTTTCTATCCCTTTAAAACTATTAATTGTTTTTAAGTCCACAAGTTTCAAACTTGGCAACATTGGTCCCTCCACTTAAACCACCATATAAATGGCCATTTTCTTCCACTTTCTCACACACATACAACTTAATAAAAAAACACACCACCCTCTCCTCCCTTCTTCCTTTTGCGTCACCACCACCATACAAAACACCCTCAAAATCTCAAAGTTTACTAAGATTTAATCAAAACAAATTCAAGACCACATCCTAGATTTTTGTGGTGCATCTTTTGGTACCAAAATCTTGAACATGCATCAAGGTTTTTATAAACTTATGATCTCATGGTTGTATGATGTTTTAATCATCATGCATGTGTTGTTTTTGGAAAGATTATGTTGTTTTGTTGTTTAAAAAGTCTAAGTTTTTATTTTGATCTTTTGATTTTGATGCATACATATGTTTACGAGTGTGTTTGGTTGATGGGTTTTATAGTATGATGATACTAGATGGGAATGATTATTTTTGGTGGGAAAATTGATTTGACATGCTTTCTAAAAGTATAATTTGGGACAGCAGCTTTAAACAGATTGTTTCGTGGGTTTAAGGTCGGTGAAAGACTGAGATTATTTGATTTCATTGTATATTTTTCCGAGACGGTCGTTTTGGTATAAGATATAGCTTCTAAGTTGTTACGAGTCAAAAGTTATGCTAGTTTTAGTTTCGTGTACCGGGAGACGCAAGTCGGCACAATCCGAAATTGTGGCTGATTTTGGGTCGACTCTCGGGGACTTTAGGCTTGGTTAGATAAATGTAACTACTGGTTTTCAAAGTTTACAAACTGAGTTTTATGAGTCTAGTAGTAGTTTCAAAAGACGGATTGTCGAGTTTGTACTTTTAAAGCGGTCTAAACGGTTTTACAAACAAAGTGCTCAAATCTGTCCCAAATTTGGAGTCGAGTAAAGTGTCGAGCTGATGGATTTTAAAGTGTGAACTTTGGCTAAAATTTTGGTGAGGTCTTATACAGGTTATAAGTGACCTTGACACCAATTTTCATCTAAAATGGACAAGTCTAGATAGGGTAGATCGGTGTGTACATTCGGGGTGTACTTGCTGATTTTATTTTGGACACGTAGTTCAATGTTTGTGTTGCGTGAGTTTGAGTATTTATCATCGGACATGATGACTTACTCAAGTGCTTAGTCATTGTATAAATAACTTAGCTACTGGTCCAAGTAAGGTTAAAGGATAGTTTGACTTGCGTTGACTTGGCGTCGTATAACGGGTTATTTTCAAGTGTTCAAGTGTTTAAACGAGTAACGTTGGATAAATGGATTCATTTGGTTCGTGTCAATGGTTTTGAAAACATGAATACTTTGAAAACATTTGAGTCATATTATAATTGTTACATATCGATATTTGAGTTCGAGTCTTAACGCGCGCCTTATTGTGATAGGTTACGGTTTTCGTATTTCCCCGGGCATCCATATCGTCGGTGATCGTCTCACTAGCATTGTTTCTACTCAGTTGCTGAGTAACGTGATTGACTTACCTCGTGGCTAAGATGAGTTCATAGCCCCTTTTACTTATACATGATTTCTAAACGCGAGGTAAGATTTTACATGGTAGAACACAAACATTTAAAAACTGTGTGTTATCCTCAAATTGTATGCTATCCAAAAATTGTATGCTTTCTAGAACTTGAGGATTTCCAACTAATTTTCATTGATATTATTGCTTTTAGTCTTTAGCCTTAAGTTACCTCTCATTGATCATGAACCGTTAATTAATCCTGCTACCAAGCGTGAATGTTGTGGGTGGATCCATCGGGATTGACTATCCCCGTCCCGATTACCTTGACACACTAATATTTGTTTATCACTTGAGTATTTAGGCTGAATACTGACTAGAGGAACTTACACTGAGTTAAGCTTCGGTTCATGAACTAAATAGCAATAATAATGTTTCGGACTATGGTTATCGTACGTAACCATTTTCCCTATTTCTTGTTTACAAATGAATGCTTGTGTTCCACATCCTTATTGCTAAACCTATGAATATCACTCAACTTTGTGTTGACGATTTTACATGTTTAATCTCAGGTATTATTACTTAGCTTTGCTTGGATGGGAGCCCGCAGGATATTATCGCAGCTTAGAGATTTCTGTGATGCTTTTAAAAGATTGGTTTTAGTATAAACTATCAGAAGTTTATTATATCTTTTGGGCAACTTTAAGTTATAAATCGAGACGAAATAATATAAATATCCACTTCTAAAACTCTGGGACCTATGTTTAAAAACTCTGACCTTTTATGATGTAATGTACATGTTTTTATTTCGTCAGCTTTGTATGAACTGTAATTCATTGTTTCTTGTACTATGACGTGTTACCCCCTTGTTACCTAGTTGTTCCATGTCAGATTTTGGGGGTCTCACAGATTGGTATCAGAGCGATGGTTATAGGGAACTGAGTCATTTTTCAAAAACTTAGTCTATAACCGAAAGTTCAAATATTTCATGTTTTAAGTGTCAAACACAGAATCTGCCAATGTTGTTTGATATCTGCGCGGATAACTCTCTAATCCTTATTATTTACGTTTAATTATCGTTATAGTATTTCATCTCTTGATTACATGTTGAAATATTACGTTACCCTGATAACGATAATTACTATGTCTTTTTCAAAGCCTTGTGCTTCATGGATTATCATTCGATATTACTGTGATTACATCTTCTCTTACTGTATTTCTGGAATTCTTGTTCTTGTGAACTGATCTGGTTACGATGATTTTATATCGTTATGACGTTACATATTTGTATTCAGAGCGCATATGCTGCCGACTTTTCATGCTCATTTTTATGAGTACTATTGTTATTTCATTTATGCGTGATACGACGGACTTCATATGCTCGTTCGTTTTGAACCGTCTATTTTTCTTGACTCGCTGATACATGTTGTGCATACTCTCGAGATACCATTGTTCGGGATTAAGAAGTGTTGTTTTCGATGAACGCCTGATTTTCATTCTTACTACCGTGCATGTTGCTTTCATTGTTTAATTCTTTTAAGATATCTAATTAGATACCCAAATTTTCTTTCCGATCATTCGTAGTTGAATGTCTAGTCTATAGACCATTGTGTAGCTCAATGTGTCTCCGGAAAAGACTATAGGACACCATGTGAATCACACATCTCGAAAAATTCCTTGAATCAGTGCTGAATAATATCGTGGGTTTCATAATCTTGATTTATCTTTATGCCACCATTTTACACGACAATTGTACATGGATTACATCTTATTTCATTGACCATTCTACGTTTTGACTTCGACTTACAACATCCGTTGTACCTTGAACACATGATCGTCGTTTATTATGTGACAATTGTTTAGAATACGATCTTACTTGTACCCTCCCTTTTTCATTAAACCTCCTCGCCTCAGGAGTGTGACTTGTTAATATTTTGTTTCTTTCTCGGTATGTCTTGTGATTTTGGAAAATCACGCCGCCATGAGACCTTCCTACATTGCATCTTGCAGCCGAAGACACGGATGATATGCGTCATTTTTTATCTCTCGGATTATCGTTGGCATTCTTGAACCATTTCCATACTGTGTTTTCTTTACATTATTAATTACGCAGTTTTTCTTCTCTTTCGTCTTTATGGAATCCACAAGTCTTGTGTGTATATTAATTCTGGGTTATTATGAAATTTAGATTTAGTTTCAAGCTGTGTCGAGAAACTATTTTTATAACTTTAGACATAAAAATATATATTTCTACTTGTTGAGACGTCTGTTTAGGACATAAAATTTGACCAGTAAATTTAAAATCGAGCAAGTTACGCTCATTTGAGATTGTGAAATTTAAGAACTTATTTCTGAATAATTCTAAAATATGATTTTGCTGACAGATTTAATGCAAGGGCATTTTCCTCCATTTTTTATCCGTTTCAAGTCTTGAGTAAAACTAGAAAGTTGTTCAAAACATCGTTTTATATCGAATTGCATTAGACTTCGAGTCTTAAAAATAATAATATCATTTGGTGAATCAATTGGTCTAGTCAAACCCAAAAGTCAAAGTTGACTAAAAAGGTAAAAACTGATAGAAGTTAAAAACATGGTTTGAAGCATTTTAGTTCGTGTGAGCTCGTAAAATTGTAACTAATAACATTTTACAACCATGAAACATTGATTGTGTTTGAAAACGTTTACAAATAGTAACTTGAGCTCGGTCATACATAAATCTTGAAATTTTAGGAACCAAGTGAATTGACAAACTGATGTTCTACATTCTTAGAAGTGTATTTTTGTCAAATAAATTACGATGTGCACATTACGGATTCCTTATTCCTTTCTTTTATTTATGACTTATTTGTCATTCTATTTTTTTTTCAGCTTCTATCGTACCACTGATCCGGGTCGAGGTTGAAGATATTGCTTTCATAACGTTCGTTATCATTTTGGCACGCGTCTCATGACGATTCCTGCTAAACCTCTTGAAACCTTATCACCTTGTAACCATTTCGTTGACTGTCTAGAACTACTCCTTATTTCCCTCTTGTAACCCACTCGCTACTTTGTAAACTATTATCATGTTATCATATAAATACAAATTGGTCTTGTTTGCGAATCATTTTACAAAAGGTTTCATTTGGGCTTTCTTAAATAATTGAATGCTATCTTATAAAATTAATTTATATTAATTTTACAATGTATTTTCACAAATTGTTCTAATACGGTCTTATAAAGAACCCTAGTAACTATACGAATTGTCGATTTAAACAGTTAGCCAGTAACTTATAGGCGAAAAGTTTCATATGTTATTTTGATTCCTGTTTTTACAAATGCTATTATATACATAACTTAAATTATATGATATGTAATACTGGTTTGACGAAGCTGAGCATCGCATTGCTAGTCCTAAATTATGCATGGCCTGATCACCTATGCCTAATTTAGAAGGAGCCATGCAAGGCCAAATAGTAGTCACCCTAAATATTTGACCAACAATCAACTTTTTTATTATGTTCCCTAAAAAGTTAGATAAATAAAGTTTAGAAAACTTTTACTTCTTATGCGAGTATCAACAGTTCACAACATACACATATGAACCCTTATCTTTTCTTGAACAAAGTACATGCCTCAAGCACATATTTCCTTACTCAACGACCTTTGTTTTACCTGTTACCTCATCATTCTCATGATACGATTTTCGTTACCATTTTCCTAAATTCTTACCTTTGATACCAGATTTAAAAGTCTCAACGTTGTTATGCTTCTATGAACGACCATCTCTATCTATTTTGGTAGACCTTCGAAACGCCTCTGGACGCATATAATGATTTAAGAATGGACGTGAACGATGATTTCGTGTAATTGTCATGTTGTGTGTTAGACTTTATCGTCTTGAAATTTGTTCGTGTGAACCATGTGTTGATTTCGCCTCTCCTTGCGAATGTTGTTCATTTTACTGGAATTACTATCAAGAAACTTCTTATGAATTTTCTGTGATTCGAAAATCTATTGTGTCGCTTTTCTCTTTCGATTGTGTATCGATCACCGAGAACTTCATAAGCCGTTATTGGTGTCACCAACTGTACTCAAGAAGTGATGACTTGCTATAATCCTTTGTTTCTTATTTTTATCATCGACGCGTCTATTCTATCACGTTTGTTAAGAATTGATACGACTTTCGTTTTATTCCCTTATGTTTTTGCTCGCATCAAATTGTTGACCTTTATATGATTCATATTCGTTGCTGTCTTGTCACCTTTTGAAAACCCGAAAATGTTACGTGTTTATCGTTTGATATCTTAAACACTTCCTTGAATTTCTAAAAATTATTATTAATTTTTAAAAACATTTTATACATTTTATCAAATGTCTAAATTACCAAAATAACTGTTTCAAGTTAAGTACCGGATATATATATTCTCTTTGGTAATTTATAACTAGTATTTAAAAAGGATATCAAGTTGTACCTTTTAAAGTATTTGATTCTATCGTACTATACTGTCAATATAATGAAATTATTAAATTAATTTATAATTTCTAAAAATGATTTAAATACCTTGGAAAATCTGATTTTTCCTAATGGTAACGTTAAACCTGAGTTTTAACAATAATTTCATATAGTCACCCAAAAGCTCTTAAGCCGATCAGGATAACCATTTTGAATTATTCTACTTTTGCTTCGAAAATCCTGATCAAGAAAAAGATTAGACAACTGATTTCGACAGATTGTATTTTAAATGATCATATGTTATTCATTTTTCCCTTCTATTTCGCTTGTGGCTAGATTCTTACGTTTTAAGACTGCCACGTTTTACAGTTGCAAGATTTGTGACCCCTTGTTGATTTACAATCTTGGTTCATTTTATCGTACTTTACTTGTTTAAGCGATTCTTGTGTTCATTCTTGATAGTTTATCGCACGTATTTCCAACAACTCTATCTCTTGATGTATCTCCGTATTGAAAGATCGTTATTCTAATCCGAGACTGAAAAGTTATACGAAAAGGATTTAAGAAACTGAAGCATAGTGAGTTCCAATTGTTAAGGTTCGTCGTGATGCAGAAATTTCCTGGGAAGCAATGAATTTTGTTCTACACTTTGTACCTCCTCTTGTTTGCATCTTCTATTGTCTTAAGGAGAACTCTGGGGACCAGAGTTCCTTTAGGAGGGAAGACTGTGAGAACCTGTACTTTTCCCAGCATTGTTTTATTCTTTTTATTCGTATTTCTGAATTTTCAACGTATTTCGTTTTCTTGTATTTTATATGTAAATCCTGAGATTATATTAATTTTCAATAAATTATACTTTTCAAGTATTTTCGGACCATTGATAAATACTTTATCGGGAATTATAAAATTTTTATTTTATTTTTCCATATTTATTTAAATCAAGTTTTTGATTTAAAATCACCCGCGTGCGTTTTACAACGAGTTTATTCAAAAACAATGTACAACGAGAATTCCTAGTGATCGCGATACCGACGGATGCCCAACATTTTACATTTTATTATCGATTATTTTGATAATTAATATTTTCGATAATGTCGTTTTAATTTCGTATTAA
Source organism: Glebionis coronaria (assembly GCA_025667525.1). Lineage (NCBI taxonomy): Eukaryota > Viridiplantae > Streptophyta > Magnoliopsida > Asterales > Asteraceae > Glebionis > Glebionis coronaria. Next base: position 535,285,688 of record CM046879.1, read on the forward strand.
GTCGTGTCGGTAAATCATATAATCATTTTTATGATGCATTGTAACTTTTGAAAAGTATTTTTATGAAACCCGAGCCCCGTAAATATTTTCAATGTTTACCAATAACCATTTTCTACCCCTTTAAAACTACTAATTGTTTTTAGGTCCACACGTTTCAAACTTGGCAACATTGGTCCCTCCACTTAAACCACCATATAAATGGCCATTTTCTTTCACTTTCTCACACACATACAACTGAATAAAAAAAACACCACCCCCCCCTCCCTTCTTCCTTTTCCGTCACCACCACCATACAAAACACCCTCAAAATCTCAAAATTTACTAAGATTTGATCAAAACAAATTCAAGACCACATCCTAGATTTTTGTGGTGCATCTTTTGGTACCAAAATCTTGAACATGCATCAAGGTTTTTATAAACTTATGATTTCATGGTTGTATGATGTTTTAATCATCATGCATGTGTTGTTTTTGGTAAGATTATGTTGTTTTGATGTTTAAAAAGTCTAAGTTTTTATTTTGATCTTTTGATTTTGATGCATACATATATTTAGGAGTGTGTTTGGTTGATGGGTTTTATAGTATAATGATACTAGAGATATGAGAATGATTATTTTTGGTGGAAAATTGATTTGACATGTTTTCTAAAAGTATAATTTGGGACATCAGCTTTAAACAGATTGTTTCGTGGGTTTAAGGTCTGTGAAAGACTGAGATTATTTGATTTTATTATAGAGTTTTCTGAGACGGTCGTTTTGGTATAAGATAGAGCTTCTAAGTCGTTACGAGTCAAAAGTTATGCTAGTTTTAGTTTTCGTGTACCGGGAGACGCAAGTCGGCACAATCCGAAATTGTGGCTGATTTTGGGTCGACTCTCGGGGACTTTAGGCTTGGTTAGATAAATGTAACTACTGGTTTTCAAAGTTTACAAACTGAGTTTTATGAGTCTAGTAGTAGTTTCAAAAGACGGATTGTCGAGTTTGTACTTTTAAAGCGGTCAAAACGGTTTTACAAAACAAGTGCACAAATCTGTACCAAATTTGGAGTCGAGTAAAGTGTCGAGCTGATGGATTTTAAAGTGTGGACTTTGGCTCAAATTTTGGTGAGGTCTTATACAGGTTATAAGTGACCTTGACACCAATTTTCATCTAAAACAGACAAGTCTAGATAGGGTAGATCGGTGTGTACATTCGGGGTGTACTTGCTAATTTTATTTTGGACACGTAGTTCGATGTTTGTGTTGCGTGAGTTTGAGTATTTATCATCGGACATGATGACTTACTCAAGTGCTTAGTCATTGTATAAATGACTTAGCTACTGGTCCAAGTAAGGTTAAAGGATAGTTTGACTTGCGTTGACTTGGCGTCGTATAACGGGTTATTTTCAAGTGTTCAAGTGTTTAAACGAGTAACGTTGGATAAATGGATTCATTTGGTTCGTGTCAATGGTTTTGAAAAAATGAATACTTTGAAAACATTTGAGTCATATTATAATTGTTACATATCGATATTTGAGTTCGAGTCTTAACGCGCGCCTTATTGTGATAGGTTGCGGTTTTCGTGTTTCCCCGGGCATCCATATCGTCGGTGATCGTCTCACTACCATTGTTTCTACTCAGTTGTTGAGTAACGTGATTGACTTACCTCGTTGCTAAGGTGAGTTCATAGCCCCTTTTACTTATACATGGTTTTTAAACGCGGGGTGAGATTTTACGTGGTGGAACACAACCATTTAAAAACTGTGCGTTATCCTCAACTTGTATGCTATCCAAAAATTGTATCCTTTCTAGAACTTGAGGATTTCCAACTGATTTTCATTGATATTATTACTTTTAGTCTTTAGCCTTAATTTACCTCTCATTGATCATGAACCGTTAATTAATCCTGCTACCAAGCGCGAATGTTGTGGGTGGATCCATCGGGATTGACTATCCCCGTCCTGATTACCTTGACACACTAATATTTGTTTATCACTTGAGTATTTAGGCTGAATACTGACTAGAGGAACTTACACTGAGTTAAGCTTCGGTTCATGAACTAAATATCAATAATAATGTTTCGGACTATGGTTATCTTACGTAACCATTTTCCCCTATTTCTTGTTTGCAAATGAATGCTTGTGTTCCACATCCTTATTGCTAAACCTATGAATATCACTCAACTTTGTGTTGACGATTTTACATGTTTAATCTCAGGTATTATTACTTAGCTTTGCTTGGATGGGAGCCCACAAGATATTACCGCAGCTTGGAGATTTCTGTGATGCTTTTAAAAGATTGTTTTAGTATAAACTATCAGAAGTTTATTATATCTTTTGGGCAACTTTATGTTATAAATCGAGACGAAATAATATAATTTTCCGCTTCTAAAACTCTGGGACCTATGTTTAAAAACTCTGACCTTTTATGATGTAATGTACATGTTTTTATTTCGTCAGCTTTGTATGAACTGTAATTCATTGTTTCTTGTACTAAGACGTGTTACCCCCTTGTTGCCTAGTTGTTCCATGTCAGATTTTGGGAGTCTCACAGATTGGTATCAGAGCGATGGTTATAGGGAACTGAGTCATTTTTCAAAAACTTAGTCTATAACCGAAAGTTCAAATATTTCATGTTTTAAGTGTCAAACACAGAATCTGCCAATGTTGTTCGATATCTGCGCGGATAACTCTCTAATCCTTATTATTTACGTTTAATTATCGTTATAGTATTTCATCTCTTGATTACATGTTGAAATATTACGTTACCCTGATGACGATAATTACTATGTCTTTTCAAAGCCTTGTGCTTCATGGATTATCATTCGATATTACTGTGATTACATCTGCTCTTACTGTATTTCTGGAATTCTTGTTCTTGTGAACTGATCTGGTTACGATGATTTTATATCGTTATGACGTTACATACTTGTATTCAGAGCGCATATGCTGCCGACTTTTTATGCTCATTTTTCTGAGTACTACTGTTATTTCATTTATGCGTGATACGACTGACTTCATATGCTGGTTCGTTTTGAACCGTTTGTTTTTCTCGACTCGCTGATACATGTTGTGCATACTCTCGAGATACCATTGTTCGGGATTAAAAAGTGTTGTTTTCGATGAACTCCTGATTTTCATTCTTACTACCGTGCATGTTGCTTTCATTGTTTAATTCTTTTAAGATATCTATTTAGATACCCATATTTACTTTCCGATCATTCGTAATTGAATGTCTAGTCTATAGACCATTGTGTAGCTCAATGTGTCTCCGGAAAAGACTATTGGACACCATGTGAATCACACATCTCGAAAAATTCCTTGAATCAGTGCTGAATAATATCGTGGGTTTCATAATCTTGATTTATCTTTACGCCACCGTTTTACACGACAATTTACATGAATTACATCTTATTTCATTGACCATTCTACGTTTCGACTTCGACTTACAACATCCGTTGTACCTTGAACACATGATCGTCGTTTATTATGTGACAATTGTTTGGAATACGATCCTACTTGTAACCTCCCTTTTTCATTAAACCTCCTCGCCTCAGGAGTGTGACTTGTTAATATTTTGTTTCTTTCTCGGTATGTCTTGTGATGTTGGAAAATCACGCCGCCATGAGACCTTCCTGCATTGCATCTTGCAGCCGAAGACACGGATGATATGCGTCATTTTTTATCTCTCAGATTATCGTTGGCATTATTGAACCATTTCCATACTGTGTTTTCTTTACATGATTAATTACGCAGTTTTTCTTCTCTTTCGTCTTTATGGAATCCACAAGTCTTGTGTGTACATTAATTCTGGGTTATTATGAAATTTAGATTTAGTTTCAAGTTGTGTCGAGAAAATATTTTTATAACTTTAGACATAAAAATATATATTTCTACTTGTTGAGACGTCTGTTTAGGACATAAAATTTGACCAGTAACTTTAAAATCGAGCAAGTTACGCTCATTTGAGATTGTAAAATTTAAGAATTTATTTATGAATAATTCTAAAATATGATTTTGCTGACAGATTTAATGCAAGGGCATTTTCCTCCATTTTTTTTATCCGTTTCAAGTCTTGAGTAAAACTAGAAAGTTGTTCAAAACATCGTTTTATATCGAATTGCATTAGACTTCGAGTCTTAAAAAAATAATATCATTTGGTGAATCAATTGGTCTAGTCAAACCCAAAAGTCAAAGTTGACTAAAAAGGTAAAAACTGATAGAAGTTAAAAACATGGTTTGAAGCATTTTAAGTTCGTGTGAGCTCGTAAAATTGTAACTAATAACATTTTACAACCATGAAATATTGATTGTGTTTGAAAACGTTTACAAATAGTAACTTGAGCTCGGTCATACATAAATCTTGAACTTTTAGGAACCAAGTGAATTGACAAACTGATGTTCTACTTTCTTAAAAGTATATTTTTGTCAAATAAATTACGATGTGCACATTACGGATTCCTTATTCCTTTCTTTTATTTATGACTTATTTGTCATTCTATTTTCTTTCTCTGCTTCTATCGTACCACTGATCCGGGTCGAGGTTGAAGTTATTGCTTTCATAACGTTCGTTATCATTTTGGCACGCGTCTCATGACGATTCCTGCTAAACCTCTTGAAACCTTATCACCTTGTAACCATTTCGTTGACTGTCTAGAACTACTCCTTATTTCCCTCTTGTAACCCACTCGCTACTTTGTAAACTATTATCATGTTATCATATAAACACAAATTGGTCTTGTTTGCGAATTATTTTACAAAAGGTATCATATTTTCACAAATTGTTCTAATACGGTCTTATAAAGAACCCTGGTAACTATACGAATTGTCGATTTAAACAGTTAGCCAGTAACTTATAGGCGAAAAGTTTCATATGTTATTTTAATTCATGTTTTTACAAATGCTATTATATACATAATTTAAATTATATGATATGTAATACTGGTTTGACGAAGCTGAGCATCGCATTGCTAGTCCTAAATTATGCATGGCCTGATCACCTATGCCTAATTTAGAAGGAGCCATGCAAGGCCAAATAGTAGTCACCCTAAATATTTGACCAACAATCAACTTTTTTATTATGTTCCATAAAAAGTTAGATAAATAAAGTTTAGAAAACTTTTACTTCTTATGCGAGTATCAACAGTTCGCAACATAAACATATGAACCCTTATCTTTTCTTGAACAAAGTACATGCCTCAAGCACATATTTCCTTACACAACGAACTTTGTTTTACCTGTTACCTCATCATTCTCATGATACGATTTTCGTTACCATTTGCCTAAATTCTTACCTTTGATACCAGATTTAAAAGTCTCAACGTTGTTATGGTTCTATGAACGACCATCTCTATCTATTTTGGTAGACCTTCGAAACGCCTCTGGACGCATATAATGATTTATGAATGGAGGTGAACGATGATTTCGTGTAATTGTCATGTTGTGTGTTAGACTTTATCGTCTTGAAATTCGCCTCTCCTTGCGAATGTTGTTCATTTTACTAGAATTACTATCAAGAAACTTCTTAAGAATTTTCTGTGATTCGAAAATCTATTGTGTGGCTTTTCTCTTTCGATTGTGTATCGATCACCAAGAAATTCATAAGCCGTTATTGGTGTCACCAACTGTACTCAAGAAGTGATGACTTGCTATAATCCTAAGGGGTGGTCATGTAATATGTGACTTCACTTCTTTGGTGTTGTTGACTTTGAAGCTCGTTGTCTTGAGAGTTCCTTCATAGTTCCTTTCATGACTTGTGATCTTGGATCTTTGATCTTTGCCTTGACTTGATCTTAAAACTTTGCCATCTTGTGTTTTTGTGTCTTTCCCCACATACTCAAACTTTGATTTGAGGTGAAAGCTTGTTAACAATCTCCCTTGATCATCAGAGTAGCGGAAGTCTTTGTCTTTTAGATGTTCTTGAGCTCTCTTCATTACTTGAGTATGTGGTCTTCAATTGCGACTCTTGAGATAACGCCACCGTTTGCATTCTTCTGGTTCCCGTTATACAGTACAAGTATTGTACCTGTGATTAGGTAAGTTCAAAGAACTTCCTTGACAGGGATTCCAGCTGTGGTAGCCGTTCTCATTACTTGAACATCTCGAAAGATAGTTCACAGTAAAGAGTGAATCATGCAGTTCCATTCTGCTGATTAAGTCGTCAATTCATTTCCTGGAACAAGTTTGAATCAATTAAGAACCAAACCATTGTTGCTTTCCAGTTGACACAAGTTTGATTCGTATAGAATCTCACAAGTTACCTACCGCAGTGCTGTTTGATGATGACACTGGAAGGATTTCCATTCGTCACAATAAATACTAAGAAGTATTACTCTGAATGATCTGGCAAGATCATAAAGATATTGCGTCGAGACCAGGAACGAGTTTGAATCAAGAAGGAATCAAACTACTGTTGGTTTCCAGTTAACATATGTTTAATTCAAGTGAATCTTACATATGACCTACCACAGTGTTGTTTGATGTTAACACTGGAAGGATTTCTATTCATCATTGTGAGTACTAAAGAGTATCACTTTGAATGTTCTGGCAATATCACAAGGATAGAGCATAGGACTCTATAAATTATCGCTAGTGTTCTAATGATGAACAACAATTGATATATGGAATAAGTGTCCTAATGAGATTTTTGATGATTCTAGTTGGCTCTAGACTCTATAAGTGCATGTTTTTTTGGTGATCGGATGCTGGAGCAGACTGCCGCCTTTTCAATATCTACTGTCTCGGAGTGACAAGGTTAATAGAAATGAGTTGAACTCCGTGACAATAAAACAAACTTCTTTTGAGAGAAGCTTGAGTAGGCTGGGAAGGGTTGTGCATTGCATCACTGGGTCCATGATGCTTTGCCTTCAGTATCAGAAATCATCAAAGTGATTCTGATAATAGATGTATTGACCCGGTTTCTGCCTAAGTTGTATGGAGGGCTTCTTTCTTTACACACTTTATCCTTACATTTCTTTTTCAATCTTCAACCCCTTCAATGCTTACCAAGACGACATAACTAGCACCTTGTTGTGATTGTTCCAGTGCTAGCTTAGGTCATTAGTCAACATTTTTCCCGTACACTCAACTACTCCATCTTTCCTAATGACATCTAAATTCAAATGGATTGTCCCTGGGAAGATCCCTTCGGTTCTGGTTGGATCATAGGACGAATACCTAACCACCTTTTGACACCAATACCGTCGTGAATTAATGTGTTGAAGGGTATAGATATCGTAATCAGAAAAACCTGTTGAAAAAGCAATCAAGGTGTTGATGAAATAAGTGTTTACACCTTGAAAGTTTTCTATATCACCAAAACGCTCCCCTTACATATGTGCATCATAAAAGGAAAGGTTTTTGCACATATTAGGAAGAGAAAACACTTATATCAAAGATCTTATCCAAGATGACACATTTTAATCACTATTCTCCCCCTCAAAAATTGCATGAGATTGAAATTTTTGTGAAACTAATGATGAAACATGGAAAGAATAATGTTGCATGAAAGTTTGTACTCCCCCTCAAAAAGAAATTCTAATTATAATAGGGGAGTATATGAGCACACAATTTTGAAATCCTTTGAAAAATTGTGCTCAAAAACCCGAGAAAACATAATTTCTCGTTGTTAAGGAATAATGTACATAAATGAACATTTTCCTTGTGTTCATGAGCTTAAAACTTTGAATGTTTTGATATAAACCCATGACCGAGAAAAATTAATTTCTCGTTGTTGAGGATAAGTCAAAGATTCCCTTTCTTTGGGGACCGGGTTATAGTCTGACATGTGACTATAAGCCATTATAAGATGAAAGAAGAAAAGACATGTTTTGAAAAACGGTTGAACTCTCATTCGAACTTTATGTACGTACCCGTATCGTTATTAAGCGACATTTCAAAGTACGTCCATATTGATGCTGGGAGACATGTCGGAGAAGAATATTTTTGGTATTTTTGAAAATTTTTCGCATCTTTTGTTTTGTTTTTATAGGTTTTATATTTTTCTATTTTGATTTTCTGATAAATATATACAAGGTTACTGCGAATGTGCAAGACGTTCAAGTTCATCTGGAGTGAAACTACGCATACCAAGTCGACGAACCAGGAATTCAAATATGTCTTGAGAAAGAGCATTGGTGAAGATGTCGGCTAGTTGGTAGTCCGTCTTAACAAAATTACAGTTCGATCGTTCCTCTTTCCGCATGCTCCTTTATGAAATGGAATCGGACAACAATGTGCCTGGTCTTGGAGTGTTGGACCGGGTTGCAGGATATGGCTGATTGTGATTCACAATAAATAGGAACCTTGTTAAAGTGAAAGCCATAATCCGTGAGTTGTGTTCTCATCCAAAGGACTTGAGCACTACACACGGATAGAGACACATATTCTGCTTCCGTGATGGACAACGTCGTACAATCTTGTTTTCTTGAGGACCATTTCACTAGCTTCCCGCCTAAGAATTGTGCGCCACTGGAAATGCTCTTGAATGTATCATGTGTGAGAAACCGTACTTTTCCCAACATTATTTTATTCTTTTTATTCGTATTTCTGAATTTTCAACGTATTTCGTTTTCTTGTATTTTATATGTAAATCCTGAGATTATATTAATTTTCAATAAATTATACTTTTCAAGTATTTTCGGATCATTGATAAATACTTTATCGGGAATTATAAAATTTTAATTTTATTTTTCCATATTTATTTAAATCAAGTTTTTGATTTAAAATCACCCGCGTGCGTTTTACAACGAGTTTATTCAAAAACAATGTACAACGAGAATTCCTAGTGATCGCGATACCGACGGATGCCCAACATTTTACATTTTATTATCGATTATTTCGATAATTAATATTTTCGATGATTTCGTTTTAATTTCGTATTAAGTCGTGTCGGTAAATCATATAATCATTTTTATGATTCATTGTAACTTTTGAAAAGTATTTTTATGAAACCCGAGCCCCGTAAATATTTTCAAAATTTATCAATAACCATTTTCTATCCCTTTAAAACTATTAATTATTTTTAAGTCCACAAGTTTCAAACTTAGCAACATTGGTCCCTCCACTTAAACCACCATATAAATGGCCATTTTCTTCCACTTTCTCACACACATACAACTTAATAAAAAAACACACCACCCTCCCCTCCCTTCTTCCTTTTCCGTCACCACCACCATACAAAACACCCTCAAAATCTCAAAATTTACTAAGATTTAATCAAAACAAATTCAAGACCACATCCTAGATTGTTGTGGTGCATCTTTTGGTACCAAAATATTGAACATGCATCAAGGTTATTTTAAACTTATGATTTCATGGTTGTATGATGTTTTAATCATCATGCATGTGTTGTTTTTGGTAAGATTATGTTGTTCTGATGTTTAAAAAGTCTAAGTTTTTATTTTGATCTTTTGATTTTGATGCATACATATGTTTAGGAGTGTGTTTGGTTGATGGGTTTTATAGTATGATGATACAAGAGATATGGGTATGATTATTTTTGGTGGGAAAATTGATTTGACATGTTTTCTAAAAGTATAATTTGGGACAACAGCTTTAAACAGATTGTTTCGTGGGTTTAAGGACTGTGAAAGACTGAGATTATTTGATTTTATTGTAGAGTTTTCCGAGACGATCGTTTTGGTATAAGATAGATCTTCTAAGTCGTTACCAGTCAAAAGTTATGCTAGTTTTAGTTTCCGTGTACCGGGAGACGCAAGTCGGCACAATCCGAAATTGTGGCTGATTTTGGGTCGACTCTCGGGGACTTTAGGCTTGGTTAAATAAATGTAAATACTGGTTTTCAAAGTTTACAAACTGAGTTTTATGACTCTAGTAGTAGTTTCAAAAGACGGATTGTCGAGTTTGTACTTTTAAAGCGGTCTAAACGGTTTTACAAAACAAGTGCACAAATCTGTCCCAAATTTGGAGTCGAGTAAAGTGTCGAGCTGATGGATTTTAGTGAACTTTGGCTCAAATTTTGGTGAGGTCTTATACAGGTTATAAGTGACCTTGACACCAATTTTCATCTAAAATGGACAAGTCTAGATAGGGTAGATCGGTGTGTACATTCGGGGTGTACTTGCTGATTTTATTATGGACACGTAGTTCAATGTTTGTGTTGCGTGAGTTTGAGTATCCATCATCGGACATGATGACTTATTCAAGTGCTTAGTCATTGTATAAATGACTTAGCTACTGGTCCAAGTAAGGTTAAAGGATAGTTTGACTTGCATTGACTTGGCGTCGTATAACGGGTCATTTTCAAGTGTTCAAGTGTTTAAACGAGTAACGTTGGATAAATGGATTCATTTGGTTCGTGTAAATGGTTTTGAAAACATGAATACTTTGAAAACATTTGAGTCATATTATAATTGGTATATATCGATATTTGAGTTCGAGTCTTAACGCGCGCCTTATTGTGATAGGTTGCGGTTTTCGTGTTTCCCCGGGCATCCATGTCGTCGGTGATCGTGTCACTACCATTGTTACTACTCAGTTGCTGAGTACCGTGATTGACTTACCTCGTGGCTAAGGTGAGTTCATAGCCCCTTTTACTTGTACATGGTTTCTAAACGCGGGGTGAGATTTTACATGGTGGAACACAACCATTTAAAAACTGTGTGCTATCTTCAACTTGTATGCTATTCAGAAATTGTATGCTTTCCAGAACTTGAGGATTTCCAACTGATTTTCATTGATATTATTTCTTTTAGTATTTAGCCTTAATTTAACTCTCATTGATCATGAACCGTTAATTAATCATGCTACCAAGCGCGAATGTTGTGAATGGATCCATCGGGATTGACTATGCCCGTCCCGATTACCTTGACGCACTAATATTTGTTTATCACTTGAGTATTTAGGCTGAATACTGACTAGAGGAACTTACACTGAGTTAAGCTTCGGTTCATGAACTAAATAAAAATAATAATGTTTCGGACTATGGTTATCGTACGTAACCATTTTCCCCTATTTCTTGTTTACAAATGAATGCTTATGTTCCACATCCTTATTGCTAAACCTATGAATATCACTCAACTTTGTGTTGCCGATTTTACATGTTTAATCTCAGGTATTATTACTTAGCTTTGCTTGGATGGGAGCCCGCAGGATATTATCGCAGCTTGGAGATTTCAGTGATGCGTTTAAAAGATTGGTTTTAGTATAAACTATCAGAAGTTTATTATATCTTTTGGGCAACTTTATGTTATAAATCGAGACGAAATAATATAATTTGCCGCTTCTAAAACTCTGGGAACTATTGATAACTGGCTTTTACCTAGTATAAAAATTAAAGTTCGTTGTTCTTGTCTCTTCGAATTGATCCTTGGTTAACTATGCGACTCAGTCGTTCTTTGGTGGAAACAAAAGTTGTGTCGTTGTAGTAAGATTAAAGGTGCGAGACTTTAAAGTAAATCTAAATCTAATTAAAATAAATGACGGAAATTTAAAAGCGTGACGAAAATTAAATTTGACAACGTAATATAATTTGAAAACTTAAAAAAAATCAAGGACAAAGGCGGGAAATCAAAATTTAAAATAAAAACAAAAACAAATAAAAACAGGAAAAACAAAACACTAACTTGAGTCCGATTCACACTACGATCGCAACCAATGAAGTGGTTGGATCGCACTCTGATCATACCCACGATCGCAGTCTAGATCGCACTTGGTGATCGTAGCTCTCGATCGCACTCAATGCGATGGAAACAAAAGGGTGGTGATCGTACTAATCGATCGCAACAACGATCGCAGTGATCGATCGCAGTCACTGATCGTAGCCAAGATCGTGACCAAGCAATCTTACCTTGGATCGCACTCTATGATCGTACCCACGATCCCAACAAGTGATCGTGTTATGGATTTTTGAGTGTGATCGTAGGATGATCTTAGTCTCTGATCGCAACACTGGATCGCAAGTAGAAACCCTAAGGGTTTATGCGATCGCACTTGTTGGATCGTACTGGGGTAAATAGCATTACGATGGGAATAAGAAAAGCAGAATAAGCAAGTTAAATAAGCACTAAGACAAAATAAGCAAATACCAAAGAAACACTTTTAAATATAAACGAATAACAAAACTTTAATTAAACGTGAATAAGCAAAACTAAATAAGCTTAAATTAAACAACTTTTCAAAACATAAATTTAGCAAACAAAATAAGCAAATTCTTAGAAAGAAGAACTTTTAGAAAACTAAGAAAATCAAATAAGCTAAGTACAAAATAAGCCAATAAGATTGTCAAACTTATGGCTTATCTCATACAAAGACTTAGATGAAAGTAAAAAGATAAACTTTTTAGTAAAATAAGCAAAGAGATTAAGCAAAAGCTTGCTTAATCCGAATTTAAAATAAGCCAAAAGCAAGAAAAGAAGAAGGAGAATGATAAAAGTAAACTTGATCAAAGGTAAATAAAGATTAAAGCAACAAAATTAAGAACACTTACTTGGAATTAAAAGTATTTAAGGTGCAAGACAATTAAGTAAATGACATTTATTTAAATTGCAATTAAAGTAAATGGTGGAAGACTAATTGTCACACTTAGCCAACAAGAATGAAAATGAAATCCTAATCATCTATTTATAGGAGGATTGGGGAGGTGCTTAGGAAGCTTCCTCCCCTCTTTCTTCTTTCTTTAATTGCATCATTAAGTCCTTAATCTTCTTAGTTCTTTGACTTTAATGACTTTGTCTCGGGATTTCTTTAAACTCGTCTTTGATTTTCTTCATAAATAAGACTTGATTTCTTCGGCTTTAAGTAAACTTCTTTTGACTTTTTCTTCGATAAATCTTCAGAATTGGTCTTGGACTTCCGTTCTTTTTGCACTCTTGATTTCTTGACTTCTTCTTTTGTCTTTTTCTTCGATAAAAGCCCGTGAATGCCGTGTTTTCTTCCCTTTTAACATTTTGAACCTAAAATCACAACAAAAACACAGACCACGCATAATTCCGACATTTACGACATAAAATACACGTTTTGGCTTGGTTATTATTGTAGTTAAGTGGTAAAAAGGATGGGTGTTTACACACCTATCAAATCCCCTACACTTGACCATTGCAATGTCCTCATGCAATGCATTAGTTACAAAGTACGTTTTACATTTTTCATCGTAATCAATCCACGTTGGCCTTTATTAAAGAGATAGAAAATTATGAACATTCAAAGTAAAGAAATCAAAAACATACCTTCGGGTTTTGGAAATGTCATGAATAATCATCATCCTCAAGTTTTCACTTTCTCCAAACCAAGCTTAAAAACGAGATCATTGTTATTATAAGTTAGCAAACTAACACGAACTCATGTGGGCCAATTATTTGCTTAGACTCCCTTATTCCTAGGTGTATCTCTTATATTTTATTGTTGTCTTGAATGATCACGAGGATGCATTGTTGACTTATTTCGATAATTGTTAAGGCTGAAAATAAAGTGGGACGATTTAATCAATAGTTAGCTAAAGGACAAAATCTTTTAAAACTGCTTCTCGGGACCTCTTAAAGTTCATATCTTGGCATAACTCGCTTCGCGATTTGAGACCTTTCTCGGACCGATATTTGGCAGCGACTTCATACTTCAAACCTTGAGAGACGTTCATGAAATAATGGTCTTCTCGTCATAATAGGAATTTCTTCACTTGAAGTTTTGAGAGATTCTTCATATTTGGACCACGACTTCTTCATTTTTCTCCAATCTTTACTTGGGATTTTGATATACAACGATCCGCCTCCTTTTTGGACTTGGATCTATTTATCCTCATACCTTGCCAGGGTCTTTTCGGATAGACTTCTCCATGATCTTTACGGGAGTATTTGCTTTTCGTCGTGTGTCTCGATCCTTCATATTGAGTTTTGATAAATGATTCTTCACATCACTTTTGGATCTTTAGCAACAAAATGTAGCCCTCATGCCTTGTTAGGACCTTTTTGGACTCGCCAATCTTCGCATCCCGCTTCAATAAGTTATGCCTTGGCTATGAACTCTAATCCATACCGAGCAACTTTTAAACGATCTTGGGCTAGAAGCTAAGTAACTTTTCAAATCGTACAACCTTATTTATTGCAGATAAATTTATTAACAAGTGACGGGAGAATAGGCTTATAATTAACTCACATAAATTCACGAAAGGATACCAAACTTATAATTGACTCTATCATCTCTCGCTCTCCACAATTTAAAATCTCAAGGAATGAGACTCGTGGATGCTTAGCCAATTAAATCAAAGTTTATGGTTTTCGAGTCATCTATAGGATCTTGCAAATTCTTAGACTTTTTCAAGTTTAGAAATCGCATTTTAAAGTTCCCTTGATAAACGACTCTCTAGGATCAATTATAGGAACTTGCGAAAAGTTCTTGTTCTTAACCCGTGAGAGTTAAGACTTTCGCGTTTTATAGCTCCCAATATAAAAGCCTAGCAAAACTCAACTTAAACATGTTAAGGATACTAGCTAGAGTAAATTTAGATAAGTAAACTCAGGTTGAGTCAAAAGATTCACAACGTTTGAAAATTAAAACCACTTTATTAAAATTTTATTCTAGCAAAGAAGGAAAAATAACTATACAAAGGTAAAAACTAATAGGCCAAAATAGATCAAAAATTTTGAAAAATGTCGAAAAATTTATTTTCCGGTTAAAATGAGGACAAATACAAGGAAAAGGCCACTTAACTTCGATAGAAGTCCCCCCTACACTTGAGATAAACATTGTCCTCAATGTTTAAGCATGTGGGAGTAAACTCCCCTACGCTTAGGACATTGTGTACTTTGTTTAAATCTCGCTAAGAAAGAGACAACTAAAGAGATTCCTATTTTAATATTGAGAAATATAAAATAGTGAATCGAAAAGAGTTTAGGATAGAACCGGGAAGATGGAAACACGGAATCACGGGTCGTCAAAAATCATCAAGAGTGGATCATTGAGCGCTCGAATCCCTGAATATGAGAAGAGAGGAAATAGCAAACACCAACGGGTCTCCCCTACACTTAGGATAAAGATAGCTAAAAGATAGCTACATGGGTTGCCTCCCAAGAAGCGCTTGATTTTTGTTCACCGAGTCGTGAGCCTGACTCGACCTTGATTAGCATAGGAAGAAGCATGAAAAATATCCACCGGGATCAAAGACATAGTTTTCGTCCATCAAATAGCACAAGATTAAGGCGAACAAGGCAAGCCAAAGAAGAGTAGGCAAGGTTCCCTTAAGCAAAGACGGAGCACGGTGGGAGCAAGGGTGAAGAGGTGCAAGCATATCTTCAGTAGGTCCAAAAAATTTTCCTTTTATTTCATCAGACGGATACTGAGATGGCTGAAGAATATCGATACCGTGGTCGAACACCTTTTCCTTTAGGGGAAAATAGCACTCAGGCTCAGCAGAATGTGAAGAATATCCGCGAAGAAGATGCACAACCTCGTCCTCAGAAGGTGGACAAAGAGGTGTTAAATCATACGTGTTGCGGATGTTGGTGTCGTCCGGTTTCTTCTCCTTTGAAAGAATTTTCTTCAAATCCAAAGTAGGATTAAGACCATAATCATCAAAATCTAAAGGAGGAGCATCACTCTCATGAGGGAAGTATGTATTGAGAAAAGTAGAGAAGTCTTCCTCAAATGAGTAATCATCCAAAAGAGGATCAAGTGATGGCGGAGGATCTTCATCATGTGAAGAATCACTCAAAAGAGTATCGGCCTCATCAAAATCATCATAAGTGGGCATGTCGGGATACTCGGAAGTAAAATCATCATAATCATCCGTATCTGAGCTAGAATCATCATCATAAGCATCAAAGACCGGTGGAGAATCATATATGGGTAAAGGTTCCAAAGTGGATAGAGAATCATCCACATCATCTTGAAATAGTGGATTATCGTTGCAAGAATCGAATAGAGGATTGTTGTAGATGACAAAATCATCGAGCACATTAATCATATTCACGGATTCTCTTCCATAGGGTTTGCTTGTAAGCTTCCCCATTTTGAACACTTGTTGTTCATTCCCGACCCTTAAATTTAATTCACCTTCGGCAACATCAAGTAAAGCTCTTCCGGTTCTCAAGAATGGGCGCCCAAGTATTAACGGAATACGAGGGTCCATTTCATAATCAACAACGACAAAGTCGACCGGAAAAGTGAATGTGCCAACTTTAATGAACACATCTTTGGCAATACCAACGGGGTAAGCGAGAGTGCGATTGGCTAGCTCAAGAGTCATTTTGGTGGGTGTAAGATCGGGCAATGATAACTTTTTCCAAACACTTAACGGCATCAAATTAATACTGGCCCCGAGATCGGCTAAGGCAGTAAATTTGTCGGTTTGGTTAAAAGTACAAGGTAGCACAAAACGACCGGGATCTCCAAGTTTCTCCGGAAGTTCTTTAAGAAGGACGGCAGAACAATTTTCATTCAATCGAGTATTAACAAACTCGGCCATCTTCTCCTTCTTACTAAGCAATTCCTTAAACATCTTGACAAATTTAGGCATTTGTGCTAGAGCTTCGACAAGGGGAAAAGTGACGGTCATTTCCGAAACTTTCTTCAAATAGTTTGACACTTGAATGTCATCCTTGGTGTGCATTTTGTCCTTGCCTAAGCGAGATGGATAAGGAATATTGGGGTTGGGTGGTGAAGGTGTAGGTGTAGCAGGTAAAGGTTGAGATGTTGAAAGTGGGGTTGGTAGAGGATTCTTGGCGGGTACTTCGTCATGACGAGGCGGAGATGGTAATGGTGTACTAATACTAGGTGTGGGAGTAGTAGGGATAAATGGTGGTGGAGGTGGTGTAGATGATGGGGGCGGAATAGGTGGTCCTACTAAAGTAACTCCACCACGGGTAGTAATAGCACTCACATTCCCTCGCGGATTGGTGACGGTGTTTGAAGGTAGAGAACTCGAAGAAGAGGGTTGAGTGGTGGGCAAGAAACTAGCCAGCATATTCTTCAAATCATTCATTTGATTGCTGAAGGAGGATTGAATATTATCTCGAAGCTCGGATCTAATGTCATTCCCTTGCTTGGTGATATCCCCTTTTAAATTGATAATTTGGCTTTGTAGATTCTTGATTTGCTCTCCTTGGGTTCTCATTAAGGCTTCAACATCTTGGTTAATGGGTGGGGCTTGATGAGCGGGTGGGTGATAAGGATTAGAAGCTCTTGATGGGATTTGGTTGCTTCTATTGTAATTGTTGTTGGGGTGTTGGTTTTGAGGAGAAAAACCGGGTGAAAGATAGTTGTTGGACCGGTAACTCAGCAAATTTCTATCCCCTTGAGGTCGGGCTTGGTAAATTTCTGGTGAATAATTACCATAAGCCGCATACACGTTTTCCGGATTTCCTTGAGTAGAAGGACAATCAGTGTATGAGTGTGGACCGCCGCATGTTTCACAAGGATTGGCTACTGCTTTAACTTGTTGTTGGTTTGTAGCGAGGAGCAAGATATTTTTGTTCATTTCTACCATCATGCGGGTGAATTCGATCATGTCGGGGTTTGCTGAAGTAGAAGAAACATTGACTCTCGGGTTGTTCCTTGAAGAAGCGGAGGAATCCCAGTTTTTGTGGTGAGTATTCATGTTCTCAATAAGCTCTCTACACTCCTCGGGTCTTCTTTTCATAAATGTGCCACCGGCGGCTGCATTAATAGTATCACGATCACGAAAAGTCAAACCGTTGTAGAAAGTATCAATTAAGGTCACAGGGAGCATGTTGTGGTTTGGACAACGATCGATCAAAACATTATATCTTTCCCAAGCATCAAAGAGAGATTCATCTGGTTCTTGCATGAAACTGTTGATTTGATTGCGAAGGCTCGTGACCATGGATGGTGGAAAGTAGCGCGACAAAAAGCGTTGAGTCATGTCATCCCAAGTTTTAATGGAATTCTTCGAGAGACGATCAAACCATTTCTCGGCGTGGTGTGATAAAGTATGTGGAAAGAGTTGTAGGCGAAGAACATCCATTGTGGCACCGGGCAACTTCATGCTTTGAGTGATTGTAATGAATTTGTCGAGGTGTTTGTTGGCATCATCATCAGGCAATCCACGGAATGGGTTAGTTTTCACTTGCTGAATCATGTGGTGCTTCAACGAAAATTCCGGAGCCATGATTTGCATCGGCGCAATCGGTCCTCCTCGTCCAAACATGGTAGGTTGACAAAGCTCCTCCATGGTCCGAAGATCGGGCTGTGGAAGAACATTGTTGTTGTTATTATTGAGGTGCGGTGGATTATTGTTGTTGATCACACCTGCCATATCTAAATCTTCACGAGTCTCGGGCTCTTGATAAGTAGAAGATCTAGTACGCATACACCTACAAAGGCAAAAGAAAAGATACCAAACACAAAGAGAATATATATACACTAAAAAGATAAAAATAAAATCTTTTTGGATTTTTGAAAATTTTAATTTTTATGGATTTTTAATAATTTTTTTTTATTTTTTTTGGATTTTTAAAATTTTTAAGCAAGAAAAATAACGCTCACGAATGAACGGATCCCAAAAATCAACGGGTCACTCACAGAAAACCGTCAATCTTTACGAAAAGAGCCGGCAGCGGCGCCATTTGATAACTGGCTTTTACCTAGTATAAAAATTAAAGTTCGTTGTTCTTGTCTCTTCGAATTGATCCTTGGTTAACTATGCGACTCAGTCGTTCTTTGGTGGAAACAAAAGTTGTGTCGTTGTAGTAAGATTAAAGGTGCGAGACTTTAAAGTAAATCTAAATCTAATTAAAATAAATGACGGAAATTTAAAAGCGTGACGAAAATTAAATTTGACAACGTAATATAATTTGAAAACTTAAAAAAAATCAAGGACAAAGGCGGGAAATCAAAATTTAAAATAAAAACAAAAACAAATAAAAACAGGAAAAACAAAACACTAACTTAAGTCCGATTCACACTATGATCGCAACCAATGAAGTGGTTGGATCGCACTCTGATCGTACCCACGATCGCAGTCTAGATCGCACTTGGTGATCGTAGCTCTCGATCGCACTCAATGCGATGGAAACAAAAGGGTGGTGATCGTACTAATCGATCGCAACAACAATCGCAGTGATCGATCGCAGTCACTGATCGTAGCCAAGATCGTGACCAAGCAATCTTACCTTGGATCGCACTCTATGATCGTACCCACGATCGCAACAAGTGATCGTGGTGTGGATTATGGAGTGTGATCGTAGGATGATCTTAGTCTCTGATCGCAACACTGGATCGCAAGTAGAAACCCTAAGGGTTTATGCGATCGCACTTGTAGGATCGTACTGGGGTAAATAGCATTACGATGGGAATAAGAAAAGCAGAATAAGCAAGTTAAATAAGCACTAAGACAAAATAAGCAAATACCAAAGAAACACTTTTAAATATAAACAAATAACAAAACTTTAATTAAACGTGAATAAGCAAAACTAAATAAGCTTAAATTAAACAACTTTTCAAAACACAAATTTAGCAAACAAAATAAGCAAATTCTTAGAAAGAAGAACTTTTAGAAAACTAAGAAAATCAAATAAGCTAAGTACAAAATAAGCCAATAAGATTGTCAAACTTATGGCTTATCTCATACAAAGACTTAGATGAAAGTAAAAAGATAAACTTTTTAGTAAAATAAGCAAAGAGATTAAGCAAAAGCTTGCTTAATCCGAATTTAAAATAAGCCAAAAGCAAGAAAAGAAGAAGGAGAATGATAAAAGTAAACTTGATCAAAGGTAAATAAAGATTAAAGCAACAAAATTAAGAACACTTACTTGGAATTAAAAGTATTTAAGGTGCAAGACAATTAAGTAAATGACATGTATTTAAATTGCAATTAAAGTAAATGGTGGAAGACTAATTGTCACACTTAGCCAACAAGAATGAAAATGAAATCCTAATCATCTATTTATAGGAGGATTGGGGAGGTGCTTAGGAAGCTTCCTCCCCTCTTTCTTCTTTCTTTAATTGCATCATTAAGTCCTTAATCTTCTTAGTTCTTTGACTTTAATGACTTTGTCTCGGGATTTCTTTAAACTCGTCTTTGAATTTTCTTCATAAATAAGACTTGAGTTCTTCGGCTTTAAGTAAACTTCCGTCTTTTGACTTTTTCTTTGATAAATCTTCAGAATTGGTCTTGGACTTCCGTTCTTTTTGCACTCTTGATTTCTTGACTTCGTCTTTTGTCTTTTTCTTCGATAAAAGCCCGTGAATGCCGTGTTTTCTTCCCTTTTAACATTTTGAACCTAAAATCACAACAAAAACACAAACCACGCATAATTTCGACATTTACGACATAAAATACACGTTTTGGCTTGGCTATTATTGTAGTCAAGTGGTAAAAAGGATGGGTGTTTACACACCTATCACCTATGTTTAAAAACTCTGACCTTTTATGATGTAATGTATATGTTTTTATTTCGTCAGCTTTGTATGAACTGTAATTCATTGTTTCTTGTACTATGTCGTGTTACCCCCTCGTTGCCTAGCTGTTCCATGTAAGATTTTGGGGGTCTCACATCATGACACCCTGCATGGTCGGCATCTGAAAAACCAGTTAGATTAAAACCAGAATCCTTCGTATACCAGAGACCCATGTGAATGGTTCCTCGGAGATAATGAAAGATACTTTTAACCTCCTTGAGGTGCTTCTCGGTTGGCTTAGCCTGAAACCGAGCACATAAACAAGTAGCTTGCACAATGTCTGGTCTGCTTAAGGTTAAGTACATAAGGGACCCGATCATACTTTGGTATTTTGTAGCATCTACAAATGTCCCTTTCTTATCCAAATCAAGCTTGTGTTTAGTGTCCATTGGAGTACCAATTGGATCACAGTTTTCCATTCCAAATTTCGTTAGAATCTCGAGCACATATTTGGACTGATTTATGAAAATACCACCGGGGGATTGGTGAACTTGGAGACCAAGAAAAAACGTCATTTCCCACATCATGGACATTTCAAATCGGCTTTTCATAAGGTCGACAAATAATATGGAATATTTTGGGTTTGTAGAACCAAAAATTATATCATCTACATAGACCTGAGCCACTAAGATGTCGTTGCCGTAGTGCTTGATAAACAACGTTGGACCAATGGTTCCTTTGCTGAAGTGATTTTGGAGAAGAAATGATGATAATTCGTCGTACCATGCCCTCGGGGCTTGTTTCAAGCCATAAATTACCTTTTTTAATTTGTAGACATGGCTTGGATGTTCGGTGTTAATGAAACCTTTAGGTTGACATACGTACACATCTTCTTTTAACGGGCCATGCAAGAAAGTCGTCTTCACGTCCATTTGATACACAGTGAACGATTTGTGTGCAGCGTATGCTAAGAAAATCCTAATAGCTTCCATTCGAGCAACCGGGGCGAAGGATTCTGTGAAATCAATTCCCTCCTTCTGATTATAACCTCTCACAACTAACCAAGTATTGTTCCTAATGACCGTTTGCTCTTCATCCATCTTGTTTTTGAATAACCATTTCAGGGTAAGTGGATCGATATAGTCCGGGCGTGGTACTAACTCCCATACATCAAGCCGGATGAATTGATTGAGCTCTTCTTGCATAGACTCAATCCATGATGCGTCAGTCATTGCTTCTTTAACACTTGTTGGTTCCATTGTACTGACTGATAGTGCATAGACACACATATCACCATCGGTACGCATCTGATTTCGTGTCGAGACTGGTCGTGAGAGATTGCCAATCACTTGAACCAAAGGATGATCCTTAGTCCATTTGTGTTCATTTGGAAGTGTATGAGAAACTTGATGCGAGCTTGACGGATCCACATATGGTGTTGAAGGTTGAGTGGTACTTGTGGAAGCCGCAAATGGGTTAACAAACTCACGTTCGTTTAGCATCGCATTGTTCGCATTTTCAGCAACGATTTCATTCTAAAGATGAACATGATTAGGGATTTGCTGAAAATGTTGTTGAGTCGCGTCAGCAATCTGAGAGGTGGTTGGAATGTTTGGAGTCAATATGGTTGAGGTTGACGTAGATGGTGCAAAAACGGATGTCTTTGGAGTAGATGCAATTGGAGTTTCTGGAACTACCGTAGCAGGTGCAACCGAGGCATTTTGAGGAACACCGAATGACGAAGGACCCTCCATATATTCATCATAAATTGGCCCAAATAAAACTTCCAAGTCACGTTCCGAAGGTTGTAACGAAGAGATTGCTGATGGTACAAACTGGAGCGCGAGTCCTTAACTAACGTGTCCAGAAGTCTGACTTGGAGGCTCGGGATGTGAACTTCTATGTTGAGATGCATTCCTGAGAGTTCATAAAAGGTAACATTCATAGTCTCCATTACCTTTCTTGTCCTTCTATTATAAATCCTGTAAGCACAAACAGTTGAAGAATAACCAATGAAAAAGCCAATATCACCTTTAGGTTCAAGTTTACCGATATCTTTACGATCATTCTTCGGATAACATAATGCACCGAAGACATGTAGAAATGAAATATCTGGTTTTCTTCCATTAATGATCTCATAAGGTGTTTTCTTGAATCGGGTGTGAATAATGGAGCGGTTTTGAGTATAACATGCAGTTGCTATAGCGTCGGCCCAAAGAAATAACGGTGCACTGGAGGAGAGAAGCATCGTCCGAGAAGCTTCAACTAACGTACGATTCCTCCGTTCCACAACTCCATTCTGCTCTGGAGTTCTTACAGCCGAAGTTTGATGAGAAATCCTAACTTCGTCAAAATAAGCTTTCAGTTGCTGATCGGTGAATTGTATGCCGTTATCCGTTCTTACAATGATGACAGGGTCCTGAAGTAGCACTGATGTTTTCTTCAAGAAATTAATAATTACACTAGGGGCTTCATCTTTTGAAGCAAGAAAATGAACCCATGTGTAAAGAGAATAATCATCCACAATCACAAGGACATACCGCTTTCCATTAATGCTTTTGATTCTCATTGGGCCACACAAATCCATATGTAAGAGATGTAACCTATTCGTTGAGTTGGGAACAGGTTTGGGTTTGTAAGGCTTCTTCTTACTTTTTCCTTGCTCACAGGAAGGACAAAGATGGTCTTTTGTATATTTGAACTTTGGAAGACCGGTAACGAGATCATCTTTCGCGAGATGGCATCAAAATTGAGATGAGATAGCCTTTGATGCCATAACCATGACTTTGTTGATGTGGCTCGGGCCATGAGACAAATTAGAGAAGCATCAGACATTTGAAAAAGATCAATGGTGTAGAGGTTGGTTGTACGATTTCCTTTCAACAAATTAATTCCTTCAAGATCTCTTATAAAACCTGTATGACTTCTGAAAGCAACCTCCAAGTCTGAATCATAAAATTCCCTAACTGAGAACAATATATGTCCCAAGCCATCAACAAAAGAGACTATGGTGATGATTATATTTCCCCAATGAAGATCACCATAGCCTAGAATTGTAGCAACATGATCATTTCCAAATCGAACAGTTCCCATGAATCACCATACAAAGTTCTTGAGAAGGCTTCGATTCCTAGTCATATGTTTGGAACAGCCCGAGTCCACGCACCATAGACAAATTTAAACAGTCTGCCAATGATAAGAGAAGAAAATATTTTGGCAACCGATGAAATAGGTTCCTGTAGGGTTAGATGAAAATTAAGCCTCACATACCGACATTTCACTGTCAGTATGAGATATACTAGTTTCGATAATTTTCCCACTACAGTCAAAATTTCTACCAGTATCCAACCATTTAGAAGGGAATCTAGGGCTACTAGGCTTAGCAAGACTTTCTGTGGACCCTACGTGCGTACTTTTTGGAACATACACCTTAGCCTCTGGAGTGCTATGTTTTTCACTGATTGACAACTTTTCAATTCGAGTGTAACCACCATAATTTAATCCATTCATAGTCAAGCCACAAGCATCATGACTAAAATTAAAGAAGCATTTATTACATTTAGCATAAATAACTTAATATTTTTCATTCCGAATAGCAAGCTTAAAGTCATTACATTCAGATGAATTAAGATTCTAATTATGATTGAAAAGCGGTAAATTCCTAGGGTGTTCTTCTACTTCCACATTATTGATCTTGGGGCGACTACTTCTAGAGGCAAAATGGACCCTATCATTCCTTGTATTGCTCGTAGGCTGTGGTCTTCTGCTCTTACTGTAGTTGTTTATTCCTGTAGAAGAAGACACGCGACTATTAGAATTAGCATTTTTTAAATCAATGACTTGTGGTTGAGATATAGTGGTCGGTTTTATCCTAACTCTTGCTTTACGTTGTTTGCGAGGCATAGAGGAAGAACTAACACAAAACATTCCTGGGGCAATCACAGCAGCTTTCGTTCCAGCAACCGTGGGACAAGGTGTTACAGCAATACAAGTAGGTCCCGAGGTTGCTGGTTTCTGGATCATCGAGTCCCAATCGAGTTAGGCTCAGAAGTCTTATCTTTTAACAAGGCATTTAACTTACAGTTCTCACAAATTTTATCGATAAGTTTCTGATAAACAGACTTAGTTTGTTCAACAGCCCGCTTATATGAAGCAACTACTGATTCTAAATCTACAATCTTAGCCTTAAGCTTCTGAACATTCCCATCACTGGCATTATCTAACCCTGAAGAGGACAAATTCTTTTCCTTAACCCCTCCTAACTGAGCCTACAACCGTGCGATAGTTTGTTGTATTTCATTGTAGGCTTTCTCATACGAAATTTTGTCATATTTGCATTCATCACATTTTTTGACAAATTTATTCCAAAGATCGATAAATTCTTTTTCCTTTTTAATGACAACAGATTCTATTCTCTCTTTCGTACGTTCAAGCTTAGTTTGGATGGTTTCATGATTCGACACAGAGGTATCTAACGTAATGGGGCTACTATCAACATTATCACGTGCTTTAGAGAGACGTTCAAGATTGTTTTCCAAAACTTTGATTTTATCAAGAGATTCATCAGCGTCCTTCGCCAAATATTTAAAGTCTTCAACAAAGTTGGCTAATTCTTTAAGAAAGGCGTTTTCCAAATTGCTTATCCGAGCATCAACTTGATTAATAATCAGATTAATATCGTTTTGAATAATTTTCTGGACCTCAATCTGAACTGGTGATGTAAAATTTCCTCTAGTGATTTTGGAATTAACAACACGTTTAAGTATGACAAAGTTATCTTTTAGCTCGTTTAGGAATCAGCGTGTGATACTCGGTTTAGGAGGGTCATCAGACAATTCCTCACTTGGTAGCAAAAGCATTTCAGTACTCGTTTTAGACCGAACAAAAAGAGTTGGAGGATTAACTTTCGGATAATAAACGGGTGTGACTTCTTTATTAAGCTTTTGTATTCTTAAACGACTCTCTTCGGCCAGTTCAAGAGTTTCTTCCAAATCAGGCACACTAGGAGGATCATGCTCATCAGACAAGAGCACACTACCATTATATAGAGTTTGATTTGTGGCCTGAACTTGCTTGAGATATCCGGGATTAGGAGGAAGAGGACAACCTAAAGCTAATTTTTATCGAGTGTAGTTTATCTCATTCACTTTTGGTGCGAGCATATTTATCGTCTGCATAGTTTGGCCACATTTAACCAAAAGGTTGTCTAATTCCCTAATCCTATCCTGAGCTTTGCAAAAATCCTCAAGAAGCCCATCTTCTCGAATTTTGAAATCATGTTTCAGCTTTTTTCGTTCTTCTTTTAAATCCAAAATAATATATTTTTCAGTTGAAAGCTGTTTATTAAGAGAGATGATTTCATCAGTCAATTTGCTTATCTTTTTAGCACTACTTAAGTGTAAGGCATTTAATTTCTTAGTTGTGCATTTTTCTTGATAAAATGATGTAGCATGAGCTTGTTCAAGTTCTTTAATTTTAGCCTGATGAATTTCAAAACTTTTCTCCCATTCCTTATATCCCGCAAGCTCAGTGGTTAATTTGGCATTATTTTCTCTAAACTTATTATTAACCCCCGTAGCATGGTCTACATCCTTAGCAAGCTTATCAAATAAAGATTTATAATACGCATGGGTCGCATCAGGAAGGGTTGTAGGCTGGGCAACTTGATCCACACTAAGTTCCACACTAAGCTCATTCGAAATAATATTACTATTATGCGTTTGATCCCCGTGTGTCTCAATGTAGGGCTCAAGCATCTCAGTATACTCCTCCTCCTGATTAGACGTACTATATATATCATTATCATCGAAACGTAGTTGTACCTCAGAGGGACCGTCGGAATCATAGATGGGAGCGATGTCATCATGCATTCATAAGGTAGATGCTTGTTGTAGGTTTGCCATCAAGATGTAGTTGGCATTCACTTCTTCTCCTCGTCATATTCTGATGCATAAGCCATAAGATCAAATTCCTCAGCTTGAAGTGAAATCCATGCCTCTTCCTTTTGTGCTATAAGAAGCTGAGTCTGAAGATAAGCAGCATCCCTCTTCTTTTTAGCTGTGCAATCTCGAGCATAATGACCAAATCCCCTGCAATTGTAGCACTGAACCTGACGATTGTTGTTTCCATTTCCCGTACCAGTGTTCTCAGCCCTTGCAGCCATAATATTTCCCATATGATTACTAACCGTTGGCACAACAATTAACCCATTCTAATTACCCACATTCAGAACACTTGGATTCTGACCACGGTTTTGTCCATACTGATTGTAACACCCCATTTTGATAATAGAATATCACGCGTAATTATGGCGTGTCATCAAAGCATACAAGGATAAATGTATAAAACATTACATGACCATAGGGATAACCGGAATCAAACATCGGTTCCCAAACATAAGCCCAAAACATAATAAAGCAAAAGAAATGAATGAAAGACTAAACAAGCATAAGTATATGAAGGCAAAAAGGAAAAGAAGTCTCTAGCAGCTTCCATCCTATGCACGTCCTCCAAATGCTCGAGTCTTTCCTAGGGTACCTGCCGTTTTGGGACATGGAAAGGAAAGTAACGGCTGAGCAAAACGCTCAGTGCACGGATATAGACATAGTATAAGTGACCAAAACATAATAGAGACTTAATAGCAGCGGAAATGTATAAGTCCTGGAAAACCTGGAACATGTTCATAAAACTGGTTTTATAGTTTGAAAAGCCTTATGTTTATCTTATGAAAACTGTTTAACGTATTTTACCATTAGCCAATATAGGTCATGAAAATCCACCGTGCATGAATACTTGGAGGGGTGACCTCATCATGTAAATTAGAGGGGCTGCCTCTAATTTAATATACTAGTTCTGGGTAGGAGGGATCAGCTCCTTGTGAAGGATGCAAGGCACACACCACATTCACCATGAAATCCTGACTAAAAACATGTAACTAGGATGCACCCATACGCCCCACATGATAAATATAAATAAATGGCCAAAAGCTGAAGGGACGCCACGAGCAATCACTCCGCCGTGGTGAAGTCATAACATCAGTGCCTCTAATGTTATGGTTATGGTACCTCCATAACTAGGTGAAACTGGTCATGCATGTATATGGCTATAGGTAATCTTAATCAAACATAAGCAATCAAACACGTAACTTATACTATGGGAAAACAGTTGGCTGCATACGGGAAATCCTAATAAGGAAAGAATGTCCATACTGAAAGGACGGGAATCCGTACCTTATATCCAGTGAACGAAGAAGATGAACTGAGCGGAATCCTACTTCCGTATCACTAATGCTACATAAATACATACGTGAATAAGTATCTGCTTACTAAATACGTAACTGGTTTTATATCAGGTCTTAGCTTATTTTATATGTTCTTATCATGTTTTACTGTTTAAAGCCTTAAGCTGTGTTTATCTTATATTCTGTCTATTCTGATTAAGTATTTCTGGTATTTCATGTATTATTATACTTACTGTGTAATAATAAGTAACTTTCCAAAAATAGCAGGTTTCCTAAAATAGAAAGATTCCAAAAATAGAAAGTTTCCAAAAATAGAAAGTTTCCAAAAATAGAAAGTTTCCAAAATTAGAAAGTTTCCAAAAATAGAAAGTTTCCAAAAATAGAAAGTTTCCAAAAATAGAAGGTTTCCAAAAATAGAATTATTGCTTCAAATAGATAAGTTTCTAAAAATAGAAAGTTTCCATAAATAGATTAGCTGCCTTATTTAAATAAGTTTCTATAAATAGATTAGCTGCCTGAAATAAATAAGTTTCTAAAAATAGAACGTTTCCATACATAGATTAGCTGCCTTATTTAAATAAGTTTCTAAAAATAAAAGTTTCCATAATTAGAAATAAGCTGGTTAAATAAGCTAAGTATATAAGCCTAAGTGTTTTCATGATTATTTTCTAAGTCATATGATATAATGTATAGTTTAATAATTATTTCACGTAATTAAATTAAACTATAGGTTAAAATATTTAATTAAAGTATAACATGTTTTTAATTAAATAAAGTTAAATACTTAGGTTAAAACATGTATTATTATTTATTAATAATATAACCTAAGTCATGTTAATTAATTAATTATAACCATGGTTTTTAAATAATTAATTAATTATAAGTCTAAAATATAAAAATACTTAAGTTAAATAATTTCATGATTATTAATAATTAAATAACCTAAGTCATGTTATTAAATTAATCATATCATTTTATTAATTTAATTTTTAACATAAGATCATAAACATAAAAAAAAACTAAACATACACCATGAACCGGATCCGAACTAAAAACAATGAACCGGACATGAAATCGACACCGTACCCCGAACCAACTCGGGGTACCCCGTGTCTTACTTCTGCTGTGGGACCCACACACACCAACCAAGACCGTATGGTCTTGGTGTTGGTCGGTTTGGCCAAACTGAAACCCCTTCGGGTTCGGTGTAGCCTGCGGCCAAAAAAAACACCCCTTAAAAACATACTTTTGATTTTATTAAACCCCAAATCATGTTAGATCCATGTTTATTTATTAGGTTTTTGTAAAAACATAACATGTTCTTGATTTATTAAAAGATCAAATCAAAAGAAAAAGTTTAAAAAAAGGATTTACCGAATTCGTGGATCAAAAGGATGAAGAACAAACACGATCACCAACTAATAATCCAAGATCCAAGATCACAAACCACCTCCTTGTGGTGTTTGTAGGTGGCGGCACAAAAAGAAAAGGGAGGAGGGTTTTTAGGTTTTTGCTAAAAATCTTCTGTAATTGTAAATGAGTAGTGAAAAATCCCTTAACCTCCTTTTTGTAAAATTTGATGGGCTAAGCCCATCCTCCCTCCTTAATTTCGTGGTAATGGGGCCCACAAGGGGTAACCCGAATGTTTTTTCGTGTCTAAAATATTGGTGTGTTCTCGTGTGTTCTCGTGTTCGTGTTTTACGTGTTCTCGTTAAATATTAACCGTGACTTAATATATTTATTTGTGTTCGTAATAAATATATATACGTAATTAATATTAGCTCGTGATTAAATTACGTTCATGATTTCATGATCGCATGTTCGTGATTAATTATTGTTTAAATAATTATTACGTGTTCGTGCGTAATAAATACTTATCGTGTTCTAACACGTACGTAATACGTAAAATCCTAACACGTAATCGTAATCATGCTATAATAGGAAAGTTTTAATCTAGTACGTACGATCTTAAGGGTACTATTCATGGTAAAAGCATGCGGGTTTTACAACTCTTCCCCCCTAAAAAGAATAATTCGTCCCCGAATTATAGATAACGTACTGAAAGAGGAACATACCCGAATCAAACTAAGAGGGTATGTAAGATAAATGAACGTGCAGGTGAGCTGGCAGAAGGAACGCGGAACGTGACATGTCTTGAAAGGACATGGAATGTGACGTGACTGAAAGGACATATCTAATTGATAAGAGAAAAATGGATAAAAGTCCGGATGAACTTGTCCGTTTCCAAGTGGCCTCCCTTTTGGAACGGTTCCTTCAGAAGATCTTGACACAAATGATAAATCTTGGTCCTCCTGACCTTGACTTGGAATACGAAGAAATTCTTGGTTATCAACGGAAGGTAGATCCCCTAAATTCGATCGAGGAAAATAAGAGTTAACGTGCTAGGGTAACTGAAACGTTACGATGCAAGACAATCTGACTTAACTGATAATTAGAAACGATGCGCGAGACATAAAGAAACATAGTACGTGAAAAATTTTGAACGTGATACGTGAAAAATTTTGAACGTGCTACGTGGAGATATGGCGAGTGTAGTATGAGTAAACATATCGTGATCCATGATACGTGTAACATATCTTGATCATGATATGAGGAACGTGGAATGAACATGACATGTGAAACATATCGTGATCATAGAATATAATGGCGGTAACGCCAAACGCTACAAGGTGAGACGTGGAATATGACGTGAAACGTCTATATGATGATGGAGAGTTATACTAAACTTGGGTCTGGTCTCTCAAGTTCTTGCAAAACTTCCCAGAACGAAATGAACGTAAAATCGTAAGCCCATATACGATCATGAACGTGAATAGTGTCATTAACGCGAGCGCGAAAGCAAGTCGTGGAATCAGAATGAAGACGTGAAGTAATTTAGGAGTACAATTGCGAATCTTTGTCTGACCCCATAGCTGAGGGATTACCAAGTGGTCCGATGAGCCTTGGCTGGAACATGTCCGATCAATCTGTTGGTTCTGCAATCCTTGCGGATGTAAGGATTCTGCAGACTTGATCAAACTGTTTGTAATAACCCAGATAGCGTCATGCTTCTTCTGAGTTTACGTTAATCTGGTAACCAAAATCCGTGGAGATCTTGTCCCATTTCAATTCACAATTTCAGATGATGAAAACATCCCAGTTTGTTGGTGTCCTATCTTAACCTGTTGGTATGTCAGGTACTTAGATATGAACGTAACTGTATCTTGCTTCGTAGAACTTGATACATAGGAGTTTGCGAAACTCTGAGTCTATGAATCCAAAATTCTCTTAGCGTAGGATTTCCTAGAACACCTAATGTAATGTAGGGTTCCCTCCTTTACGCATAAGTTGAGTCATGGTAAGATGAACTATGCAATTCCATGTGATCCAGCGTGTCATTGTAATCAACCAGAACTGATATAGGAAAAAATTTCTAGGGTAAAATTTCTCTTGTCATAGAATTTGCAACATAGTGCAGATATGGTCTTCCTGCTCTTCTCTAGGCTTAAAGGAAATTAGGTTATCCTCAATGAAAACACTGATGAATTTGCTATGAGTTCATGGAAACTCATTCTTATAATGTCGTTGGAGCATTGATGAGACTAATTAAAAATCATAAATCTAGCATGACCGAGTCGTGTACGAATAGCAGTCATGGACATGTCCTGCTCTTTCCCTCGTCACTGTTGGCAGCATGATCATGAGTTCAATCTTGGAAAAGTGATTAACACTATAAGGTCGATTGGACATGTTGTCAATACGTGGAGGAGAATAACGGTCATGAATGGTGATTTGTTTAAGCCGACGGTAGTCGACACATAATCTCATGGTACCGTCCTTCTCCTTGAAGGTTCTTCTGGAATATATGGGAAGATTTTGGAATAATCAACTGGCTATGCGTAAAAGGAATTAAGTAGTCGTGTCTTACTGACAGCTAGAAATTTTTAGCGACCATGGCTAACAACGCACATGCTTGTAAGCATAGATAATTTGTACAGATTTTCCCGATGGAAAATCAAGCTGAATGTATTCAGGAGCCTGAACATTACTGTAAATCATTATGAATCGTAGCATGGTGTGCTGTTCCTAGTCCATGATTAGGATAAAATTCATCTCGTGTATGTCCGAGGAAATGCGTTAGCAGCTTGGATCTCATCATTAAGCTGAAGGAAAACCTTCGTATACGTGGGAATACGAAAGGCGTCCTTCATGGTCATAAATATATGAAGTATGGTGAAACAAAAGAAAGTGAAATCGGCAACGTGATAGTTCTCACTGATGCGCCGATAATGGTATTGAAATTCTTGTGGCCTGATTAATACATGGCACAACAAAATGGATATACCCTTGGAGGGTACCCTGAATTTCTTAGAAATGTCCCATAGTTGGACGTGAGTCATGTGTCTTGACTCGTGTCTTGGAACTATAAGCATGACATATGTCTTGACTGGTGTCTTGACATGTGTTATCAGGAAGTATACGTGAGACATGTGTCCTGACTGATGTCTTGACATGTGTCTCGAGACGTAATTCCATAGAACTACAATATTAGGTTATTATGCCAGACTTGGCGGATCGGTTGGACTACTGATCCTTTGTATGTCTGATCACGTCCGCGGCCGGAGCCTCGGTTGCGATTTCTAGGATAGTTTCTGTCATAGTAGTGGTTACTATCGTCTTGTCTGTCAGTTCCATGACGGTCATTCTCATGACCGTAATTCATGTAACTATTCAGCTGAGTGGCCGGCTGGTACCGGTTTGCACTCATATGGCTGAAATGACAGCTGAATGACGTGTGACATGTAACTAAGAATTAGGGACAATGATTGATGGAAATTGTTTGATGGTGAAGCATCTTCTCGTCCAATTGCTTACTCCGACGCCTTTGTCTTAGTCTAGTAGGATCTCCAGGTTGTGAACAGCATCAGCATCTCGTAGCGTCTCCGAACGTCAGCAGTATCAACTTTAGTAACATCTCCCAGTTATGAGCGGCATCAGCAATCTTGTAGAATATCAGCAATTGAAAATACGCCTTAGGTGATTCAGAATCGACTAGTGAATACTCGTGAAGTATTGCAAGTGAAATACACATGGATTAAGGTATGTGTAATGCACATGAAATACGGTACGTGGAGTACACGTGGAATGCACATGAATGATCGGTATGGGGTCGATCATTTATCATGATTTAAGGAAAGTATATCGGTTAAACGGTTAGGAAAACCATCATGATAACCTGGCAGTATTAGCATAGACATCATTCTGGTTGTAATGGAAACGTTAAAGTGTGGTTACACAAAATTCAACGATGATTTGCCTGACAGCATGATCAATGAAAACCAACCATGACTATCATGAAAGCAGGATTCAATGAAATCTAACAATGTCTTGTAGGACAGCGCAAATAACAAAAGAAGTGTAAGACATAATCAACATGGAGACGGAATTATCATGAAGAAACATGAAACCATCTATCATGAAGAAGTGTATAACATAATCAGCATGAAACTGAAGTTAACCATGACAGTATGAAAACATACTTGACATAAAAACATAGTAACTTATGAGGGGACATGAAAAAATTTTATGCCAATAAATCATGAGAAAAATTTTATGCATGAAAAACAGTGCATGAATGTATAATGTAGTTTATAAAAACCTTTATATGTGCGAGGGGACGCCTATGGGTCGGTCCCAAAACAAAAGACATAGCGAGGGGACGCCTATGGGTCGGTCCCAAAGTTAAAAGTTTCGATAAAAGCACATGCGACTAAATAGGGCCAGTCCTGTACCAACCATTACTTAGTCATAATCCCTGCAAGAATGATACATGAAACATAAATAAATGAAACTCATCTGTTAAAACTTATCAGAAAAAAAAAAATTATGTGACTAATTATGAACTATTGAGGTTCAGTCCACATAGTCACAGTTCACGAGGAACGTCATGCATGAAATAATGACACGTAACTAAATATGAATGACGGTTGTCCATCCATATTAGTTAAAACAATATCGATGAAAACATCAAGGTTAAAACCTCAAGGTGCTGAAAACATCATGGTTAAAGCAACAATGCGCTAAAAACATCAATACGTAGAATAACAAACGTTGGCTTAGGAAGCTCCTGGTGACTACCCACTAGTCACAGGTCGAGTTTTAGAGCCTACAGGTCGAAGCCTTGTCTCTGATACCATAATTGTAACACCCCATTTTGATAATGGAATGTCACGCGTAATTATGGCGTGTCATCAAAGCATACAAGGATAAATGTATAAAACATTACATGACCATAGGGATAACCGGAATCAAACATCGGTTCCCAAACATAAGCCCAAAACATAATAAAGCAGAAGAAATGAATGAAAGACTAAACAAACATAAGTATATGAAGGCAAAAAGGAAAAGAAGTCTCTAGCAGCTTCCATCCTATGCATGTCCTCCAAATGCTCGAGTCTTTCCTAGGGTACCTGCCGTTTTGGGACATGGAAAGGAAAGTAACGGCTAAGCAAAACGCTCAGTGCACGGATATAGACATAGTATAAGTGACTAAAACATAATAGAGACTTAATAGCAGCGGAAATGTATAAGTCCTGGAAAACCTGGAACATGTTCATAAAACTGGTTTTATACTTTGAAAAGCCTTATGTTTATCTTATGAAAACTGTTTAACGTATTTTACCATTAGCCAATATAGGTCATGAAAATCCACCATGCATGAATACTTGGAGGGGTGACCTCATCATGCAAATTAGAGGGGTTGCCTCTAATTTAATATACTGGTTCTGGGTAGGAGGGATCAGCTCCTTGTGAAGGATGCAAGGCACACACACCACATTCACCATGAAATCCTGACTAAAAACATGTAACTAGGATGCACCCATACGCCCCACATGATAAATATAAATAAATGGCCAAAAGCTGAAGGGACGCCACGAGCAATCACTCCGCCGTGGTGAAGTCATAACATCAGTGCCTCTAATGTTATGGTTATGGTACCTCCAAAACTAGGTGAAACTGGTCATGCATGTATATGGCTATAGGTAATCTTAATCAAACATAAGCAATCAAACACGTAACTTGTACTACGGGAAAATAGTTGGCTGCATACGGGAAATCCTAATAAGGAAAAAATGTCCATACTGAAAGGACGGGAATCTGTATCTTATATCCAGTGAACGAAGAAGATGAACGGAGCAGAATCCTACTTCCGTATCACTAATGCTACATAAATACATACGTGAATAAGTATCTGCTTACTAAATACGTAACTGGTTTTATATCAGGTCTTAGCTTATTTTATATGTTCTTATCATGTTTTACTGTTTAAAGCCTTAAGCTGTGTTTATCTTATATTCTGTCTATTCTGATTAAGTATTTCTTGTATTTCATGTATTATTATACTTACTGTGTAATAATAAGTAACTTTCTAAAAATAACAGGTTTCCTAAAATAGAAAGTTTCCAAAAATAGAAAGTTTCCAAAAATAGAAAGTTACCAAAAATAGAAAGTTTCCAAAAATAGAAAGTTTCCAAAATAGAATTATTTCTTAAAATAGATAAGTTTCTAAAAATAGAAAGTTTCCATAAATAGATTAGCTGCCTTATTTAAATAAGTTTCCATAAATAGATTAGCTGTCTGAAATAAATAAGTTTCTAAAAATAGAACGTTTCCATAAATAGATTAGCTGCCTTATTTAAATAAGTTTCTAAAAATAAAAGTTTCCATAATTAGAAATAAGCTGGTTAAATAAGCTAAGTATATAAGCCTTAGTGTTTTCATGATTATTTTCTAAGTCATACGATATAATGTATAGTTTAATAATTATTTCATGTAATTAAATTAAACTATAGGTTAAAATATTTAATTAAAGTATAACATGTTTTTAATTAAATAAAGTTAAAAACTTAGGTTAAAACATGTATTATTATTTATTAATAATATAACCTAAGTCATGTTAATTAATTAATTATAACCATGGTTTTTAAATAATTAATTAATTATAAGTCTAAAATATAAAAATACTTAGGTTAAATAATTTCATGATTATTAATAATTAAATAACCTAAGTCATGTTATTAAATTAATCATATCATTTTATTAATTTAATTTTTAACATAAGATCATAAACATAAAAAAAACTAAACATACACCATGAACCGGATCCAAACTAAAAACAATGAACCGGACATGAAATCGACACCGTACCCCGAACCAACTCGGGGTACCCCGTGTCTTACTGCTGCCGTGGGACCCACACACACCAACCAATACCGTATGGTCTTGGTGGTGGTCGGTTTGGCCAAACCGAAACCCCTTCGGGTTCGATGTAGCCTGCGACCAAAACAAACACCCCTTAAAAACATACTTTTGATTTTATTAAACCCAAATCATGTTAGATCCATGTTTATTTATTAGGTTTTTGTAAAAACATAACATGTTCTTGATTTATTAAAAGATCAAATCAAAAGAAAAAGTTTAAAAAAAAGGATTTACCGAATTCGTGGATCAAAAGGATGAAGAAAAAACACGATCACCAACTAATAATCCAAGATCCAAGATCACAAACCACCTCCTTGTGGTGTTTGTAGGTGGCGGCACAAAAAGAAAAGGGAGGAGGGTTTTTAGGTTTTTAGGTTTTTGCTAAAAATCTTCTGTAATGGTAAATGAGTAGTGAAAAATCCCTTAACCTCCTTTTTGTAAAATTTGATGGGCTAAGCCCATCCTCCCTCCTTAATTTCGTGGTAATGGGGCCCACAAGGGGTAACCCGAATGTTTTTTCGTGTCTAAAATATTGGTGTGTTCTCGTGTGTTCTCGTGTGTTCTCGTGTGTTCTCGTGTTCGTGTTTTACGTGTTCTCGTTAAATATTAACCGTGACTTAATATATTTATTTGTGTTCGTAATAAATATATATATGTAATTAATATTAGCTCGTGACTAAATTACGTTCATGATTTCATGATCGCATGTTCGTGATTAATTATTGTTTAAATAACTATTGCGTGTTCGTGCGTAATAAATACTTATCGTGTTCTAACACGTACGTAATACGTAAAATCCTAACACGTAATCGTAATCATGCTATAATAGGAAAGTTTTAATCTAGTACGTACGATCTTAAGGGTACTATTCATGGTAAAAGCATGCGGGTTTTACACTGATTTCCTGGATTTCCAATAGCCTGCCCAGCATTCTGACCATATTGTTGAAACTGTGTCCCCGTGTTCCCAGCAACTACCAATTGGCGATCTTGATTCGCATTCATGAAAGGTTGAGCAATCTGCCTATTTCTAGTGTTTGAGGAGATTCTTTGATTGTTGTTGGTGGGGTTAATGGTAAATTTTAATGCCTTTGCAAGAAGTGAAAGACCAGTATTAATCGCATGAGTAGGATCGGTGATGTCATCAAAACAAGCAATGGGTTGTTGAAAGTAGTTCACAACAGCAGGAAGTTGATATCCATAAGGGGTGAGTTGTTGTTGTTGTTGTTGTTGTTGTGGCATGAAGTTACTTGATGAGGGTTGATGGTAGGGTACCATGGGATATGACATAGATGACGGAGAGTTTGCCATAAAAGCTAATGGATCTTGGGTTTTGGCACGTCTTTCATCCCTAACTTCGTTAGCTTCATCTTGATTCATCTTTAAATAATCATATACTTGAGTGTAGTCCACGACATGAAGATCCTTGGTTTGATTGACAAGAGTGACATATCGTGACCATTCAGAAGGAAGATTATCAAGAAATTTGATGTTGGCAGCAATTTGCGCAGGTTCATGTTTGTTTCTTCTAAGATGATTCATGAGGGTTGAAAAACGATGATAGTAAGGTTCAATTTGTTCCGCTTCAGTAGACGTAAATTTATCCCATTCACGAAGCAACTTAGTTTCCTTTTCTTGTAAACGTATTTCACTCCCCTTCATCATTTTCTGGATCCTAAGCCATATCTCGTGTGCGGTTTCACAACTATCGACAGCAACATAAACATCTTCAGGAAGTCCCATGAGAATGACTTGAATTTCTTGATCATCAGTGTCGATTTGTTTGGATTCAGCTTCAGTTAATTCTTCATCCGTTTGCTCATGACTAGAGTCAGCCACTGGGTTAGCATTCGTAGGGTCCCCAGGCACAAGAATTGTTCTTCTAACATACGGACCTTTTTGAATCGAGTTGACAATCAAATTTCCCAAAGGTTTACAATTTGCATAAAGAAGGAGACGACTAGCCCATGTAGTGTAATTCTCCTTGGTAAGCATGGGTGGACGATTCTCAGTACCCGCAACATAAATATCTTGTTGAGACGTCATCATAGAATTCGTGTGTAAAACAGGATCTCAATTTGAAGAAAGCAAAGTGTTGTAATTAAAATCCCCTAAAATGAGTAATTCCACTAAGAAATTGAGCACGAGAAACCAAAAATTCCAAGGTAAACAAAAACTCACGAAAAATTTTCAAAAAGATGTTTTTGAAAAAGACTTGGAATACTTGTCACTCTATCGCAATGTCAAAACTTGATCCCGTCGGAATATGATCGCAATGTTATCGGAATCCAGATCGGAATGTGATCGCAATATGTAGTGATCGCAATATGTAGTGATCGCAATATGCCCTATCGGAATAAGTGATCGCAATTTAGTGATCGCAATGTAGTGATCGCAATATAGTGATCGCAATATAGTGATCGCAATGTAGTGATCGCAATATAGTGATCGCAATATAGTGATCGCAACGTAGTGATCGCAATATAGTGATCGCAATATAGTGATCGCAATATGTAGTGATCGCAATATGCCCTATCGGAATAAGTGATCACAATGTAGAAACCCTTAGGT
This sequence comes from Glebionis coronaria, assembly GCA_025667525.1. Lineage (NCBI taxonomy): Eukaryota > Viridiplantae > Streptophyta > Magnoliopsida > Asterales > Asteraceae > Glebionis > Glebionis coronaria. The sequence goes on from CM046879.1 coordinate 535,324,045, forward strand.
TTTTGCGATCAGAATACACGATCGAAATGTGATACCCTCGAGATTTCCGATGGAGTCTGTCGTAATATGTGAGCAAGGTCGAGACTTTAGGTAACAAACTTGAGATTCTGCTTAGAGAAACCATGATAGTAATCAACCCAACGAACTCAAATCTCTCCAATACCTAAGTAGACGAAATAACAAGAACACCAAAAAATTGAATCTTGGTGAATATTTGATCAAAAACTCACGAATTTTAAGAAAAACAAAGACAACACCAAAGAGATATCCATGAATCCCTTGGCGAATGATACCACTTGTAAGACTTATACACACGACTTAACCAAATATGAATACCATCATGGATTAAACCAAAAAGAAAGATTAGATTAAGATGAAGAAAAGAGAAAACAAAAAGGTTGTGATTTCCTAGTGAGAGAAAGACATTTGGTTTCTCTCTCTACAATCTATGAAAATGTAAAACACACACACACAAATGAGGTGTTTAGTGCCTTTTATACTACAAGTGTAAGGTATAGAAGGCCTTCCTCATTTGTGTGTTCGGGACTAATTCCCGTTACATACATAACATTATACTAGAACTCTCAACACCATTATGTAGCATTTTTTCACGAGCTTCGCAACGTTATATTATATGAACATCACTTTAAATACTCCTAACAAATCTCCAATCTTACTTTCAAAAAGAAGGCATAGAACACAAAATGTCAACTGCTCGAACTCCTGAACAAAACGGCGTTGTCAAAAAAGGGAACAGCCTTTAGTTGAGGCTGCTCAAACAATGCTTTCTGCTTCAAAATTACCGCTATTCCTTTGGGATGAAGCTATTGCAACTGCCTGGTATACTCAGAATCGTTCCCTCGTAATCCTTAAACATGAAAAGACACCATACCACATCATCAATGGTCGAAAACATACTGTTAAATTCTTTCACATATTTAGATCGTTATACTACTTTCTTAAAGATGGTGAGAATCTCGACAAGATGAAAGAAAAGGGTGATGCATGTATTTTTGTGGGGTATGCTACATTGTCGAAAGGATATCGAGTATATAACAAGAGAAAAAGAATAATTTTCAAAACCATTCATGTAAACTTTAGTGAATTGCCAAAAATTGTACTTGATCACAGTAGCTTAAGTCCCGCTCCTCAATGTCCAGCAATGGCACCTACACAAAGCAGTGTAAATCCCGTGCAAGAATGTCAAGAAAATAATCCTACAGCAGACGTGACGGATACGACAAAAATGAATGAGTTGGATTACTTATATAGTCTAATGTTCGATGAATATTACTATGGAAACAACCAAGTTGTGTCAAAGCCTTCTGTTGTCAATACTGTTGATGCACCGAACAAAGTAAACAAGACACAACTGCATCTACTTCAGCAACCGTTGCTCAAGAGACAATTCCATTGGATAATCACCGATCTCATGATATTGTCATACAACCTTGTTCACCCGTTAATGTTGCATGAGGACACAAAGATCAAGCAGTAAATGCATCGTTTGACGAAGACGAATTTGTCAACCCATTCGGTACACCGGCATTCGAAGTTGGCGAGCCTTCTACTCGACATGTTGATCCGTCAAACATGCGTACATTCTATTAAAGATATACATCCACTCACCATTGGACACATGATCATCCATTCGCACAAGTCATTGGAAATCCTTCACAACCGGTTTAAACAAACAAGCAACTTGAAATCGATGGTGATGTGTGTATGTATTCACACGCCATGAGTACATCAGTCCCTAAGAACATCAAAGAAGCCATGACTGGTCATGCATGGATCGAATTAATGCAAGACAAACTTCATCAGTTTGAATGACTCGAAGTCTGGGAATTTGTTGACAGACCATATGGAGTAATGCTTCTCAACTTCAAATGGAACTTGAAAAACAAACTAGATGAAGAACAAACAATCATCAAAACAAATGTCGTCTTGTGGTGAAGGGATATCGTCAACAAGAACGGATAGATTTTGATGAATCATTTGCGCCCGTTTCTCGTTTGGAAGCTGTTAGGATATTTCTTACTTATGTTGCACATAAAGACTTCACGATTTATTAGATGGACGTTAAAACATCCTTTCTCAACGGTCATTTGAAAGAAGTATATGTGAACCATCCAGAAGGATTTGTGGATCCTCACTCATCTTGAAAAAGTCTATCATCTCAAGAAGGCACTATATGGACTTAAACAAGCTCCAAGAGCGTGGTACGATGAACTATCAAACTTCTTGGTATCCAAAGGGTTCTCCAAAGGTTCCATTGATCCTAATCAATTTATTCATAAATATTGGGATGACATATTGCTTGTGCAAATTTACATTGATGACATCATTTTCAGTTATACGAACCCAAAACTTTCAAAACGTTGTGAAAAAACTATGCACAACAAATTTGAAATGTCAATGATGGGGGAGCTAAAACGCTTTTTAAGCCTTCAGATTCACCAATCCCCACGTGATATCTTTATTAACCAAGCTAAGTATGCTCAAGAGATACTTAAGAAACATGGTATGACCTCATGTGCTCGCGTTGGTACACCATTGTCGACCACATCCCTAGACGTTGACTTATACTCACTACCCATAGATCAAACGCGCTATCACAGTATGATTGGGTCTCTCATGTACCTTACAACCAACAAACCAGATATTGTTCATGCTACATGCTATTGTGCACCATATCAAGCCAGACATACACTAAAGCACCTCAAGGAGGTTAAACGAATCTTTCGGTACCTTAAGAATACCATTCACATGGGACTCTGGTATCCGAGGGAAACCGATTTTCTTCTCACGGTCTTTCTAGATTCTGATCATGCAGGTTGCCTTGATACTCGAAAAATCACTTCTGGTGGTGTACAATTTCTAGGGGAGGACAAAGTTGTGAGTTGGTCGTCCAAGAAGCAAGATTAAACTTCATTATCCTCAACCGAAGTAGAGTATGTGTCTCTATATGCGTTTTGTGCTCAAGTCCTTTGGATGAGAACTCAACTGACTAATTATGGCTTCCAATTTCATAAATTACCTATGTATTGTGACTCAAAGTCGACCATAGCCATCTCTTGCAACCCGGTTCCTCACTTCCGCACCAAGCACATCAAAGTCATATATCACTTCATCAAGGAACAAGTGGAACACGGTATCGTGGAATTATATTTTGTCAGAACTGAGTACCAGATAGCGGAATTGTTTACAAAAGCTCTGGCGCACGATAGGTTTGAGTACCTCGTCGACTGTCTCAGTATGAGATGTTTGACTCCAGCAGAACTGGAGATTCTAGCAAATGAATCTGCTTGATAATTATCAAACATCGAACCTGTAAATATCATTGAAAAAGAAAATACAAAAATATAAAACCTATAAAAAGAAAATACAAAAATATAAAACTTCAAAAATTTCAAAAACAATCTTCTCGACATGTCTTTCGGCATCGATAATATTTACGTGCCTAGAAATGTCATTCAATAATGACATGCATTAGCAAATAAATCTCGAATGAAAGTTGTAAATATTTTAAAAACATGTCATTTCTATTTTCTCCACGACTTCTAAGCAAATGTCAGCTTAGAACTCGGACTTCAAGTAAGGAAAGTTTATCACAGATGATAACTTATCCTAACAATGGAAAATTATTTTTTCTCGATCATGAGATTATCACAAAACAATCAAAGTCTTGAGCTCATGTAAATCGAACCCGAAAAGGAAGTGTACGCTTTAGTGCGATTGCCCTAAACGATAGAAGAAAATTCCTCTATCATGTTAATTTTAAAACCGTTGAACACAAGTTTTCAAGAATTTCTCAAAAGAGTTTTCTAAATATTTCAAAATTATGTGTTCAACACTCCCTTCCTTATAATGTGATTTTAGTATCTAAAAATGTCAGATTTATGTGGATTGATTTTTGAAGGGGAGAGTTTTAAAAACATTGCCTTTAATTATGTTGGGTACATCTTAGAAAATGTCACATTTTATGTTTCCAACACATTCGGAAAAAGTTATAATGGGGTTAAGTGTCGTATGAAATATACAGTATCAGATAAGGCATCTCAACTTCGTACCTCAACATATATTGTGTTGTCTATTTTATTCTATATTGTCAAATTGTGATTATCTAGGACACACATATATTGTTGAGGGGGAGCAACCCAACAAAGTTCCATGATTCATGCGTGCACACATCTTTCTTTCCCAAACGATTTTCAGAAATTGTCATATTTTATTCAATTGGTAGCTCTACTATCAATTTTTTTATATTAGAGATAGAGGGAGAAAATGTGATTAAAATGTAATATATAAAAAATGTGGTCTTAAAGACTCAAGTGCAACTCTTTCCTTCACAAGCTAAACTATTTCGAATATCGATGCATGTGTGTAGGAGAGCATTTTGGAAATATAAAACTTTCAAAGTGTTACAAGTTTTGATATTCATGAAGCACTTTGATTGTTTTCTAATGGTTTTATGGTTACGATCTATACCCAAACAACTTACTATCTCACGAAGGAATGATGGATTCAAAAGGTGGTTTATGATAGGAAACTAAGTCCTATGATCTCACCAAAACTGAAGTGATCTACCCAAGGACATTCCATAGCTAAAAATAGATGTCCTTAGGAAAGATGAAGTTGAATGTGAACGAAGCTGAATGTGGACTATTTACTTAAGCTAGCACTAGAACAATCACAACAAGGTGCTAGTGATGACGTCTTGGTAAGCATTGAAGGGGTTGAAGAATGAAAAATAGATGTTAAGATAAAGGGTGTAGAGAAAGAAGCCCTCCTTACATTTAGGCAGAAACCGGATCAATACATCTACTATCAGAATTATCAAGATGATTGCTGATATCAAAGATAAGTCATCATGGACCGAGCGATGCAATGCATAACCTTTCCCAGCAATTCTATTTTCTCTCAAAAGAAACTTGTCTCATTGTTACGGAGATCAACACGTTATCAATTAACTTTCTCACTCCGAGTTAGTTGATATTAAAAAGGTGGCAGTCAGCTCCAACCTCCGATTACTAAAACCAAAATGCTCTTATTGAGTCTAGAGCCAAAATAGATCAATCTATCATCTCATTAGGACACAATCCATGTAACACACTTGATGCTAAAATCTAGAACACAAGTGATAACAAAGAGTCCTACGCATTATCCTTGTGATATTGCCAAAACATCTAAGTGATATGATTCACGATAAAGATGGAAATCCTGATTAAGTCAACATTAAACAAGCTCATTGTAGGTAACTTGTGTGATTCTACACGAATCAAACTTGTGATAACTAGAAGGCAACTAAGTTTAGTATCTTAAGTGATTCCAACTTGATTCCAAGTCTCTTCGCGAAATCCGTGTGATCTTGCCAGGACATTCAGAGTAACACTCTTTAGTGTTCATAAAGATAAATGTGTAGAAACTAGAAGGGGGGGTTGAATAGTTTCTTATATTTACTTGTTAAAATGTGGTTTCTAAAAATCCTTTTTCAAAAACTTAGGCTTGAGGAAATATGTGAAATCTTCTTATGCACAATATGAACAATAGTGTAACTAAACTAACACTAACAAAAATATATCCACAAAGAATAAAGAATGATAGTGTAACTAAGCTAATACTAACAAATGTATATGCATAAAGAATAAAGAATGTAAAGAGTTAAGGGTAAAGAAAGATCAAACTGAACACCAAGGATTTATAGTGGTTCGACAACGAAGCTCACTCCTCGTTCCTACTCCACTCCTCGAGTACTCCTTACGCGAGAGTTCACTACACAACAAGCTCCTTATCGTGGAGAAAACCGTACACGTCACTTAAACAATTTCCGACTCTAAGCTAAAAGTCGAGCCCTAATCGTAGCTAGGACCAATCTACACAACTATACTTAGTACATACACAACTTCCAAATAGACACACCTACTTGGATCTTCACAACTATGACACAACTACAAGTGTATAAAATTAGATCTTCAATGGATCTTTGGTGGTGGACTCAACACTTCACAAGGATAGTGTTCTTCTCTTTGCACTTGGAGAGGAAGGGATGGAAGAACAAGATTCACTTCTTAAACAAGTAATAATCAAACAAATGATCAAAGATTTGAGTGATTAAAGAAGGGGTTTGAATCTAGAAATAAATGTGCAAAAGAGGTGAGATGAAAAGATGAGAATGGTCCACTATTTATAGGACAAAGGAGCCAACGGCTAGTTCTGCCCGCGGTACCTTATCTTAGCCCGCAGTACCTTATCGATAAGGTACCGCCTAGGTGCTAAGGTATCGCCGGACTAGACTCCGCTCCTTTTTGTCCTTTAGTGGTGGAGGTCTTATCTGGATATAAAAAATATCCTGAAAGGATATTCTTAACCAAATAAGAATATTCCATTTTCAAATTTCAAATAATTAATTTAATAAAACATTTTCTTAAAAAGAAAGTTTAATAAAAACTTGTCACACTTAATAAAAAGTGAGTTTTAAGAAAAGATTAAATCACTTGATACTTGTTTATCCATACCTTAAGTGAAAATGGGTAAAATGAAAAATACTTGAACTCAAGAATTCGTTTTTCGTTGTTTTCGTAAATGCTTGTTTTTACATATTGTCGTAATCAAAACTAAGCGAGACCGAAAAATGCAAGTAACGTTTTTAGTCATTATTGCATTAACAAAATGGAAATCCTTCCAGTGTCAACCTCAAACAAAACTGGTGTAGGTGACTCGCAAGATTCTTTATGAATCGAGCTTGTGACAAATTGGAAAGCAACAATGGTGCGATTCTTAATTGAATCAAACTTGTTCCGGGAATCTGAATTGATGACTCTAGTCAGGCGGATATTTATCCAACTGATTCACTTTTACTCTCATAGTCTTCTTTGAGAAGTTTGAGTAAAGAGAATTGGCTAGTACAACCAGGAAACCCTTTCAAGGAGGTTCTTAATTGAATCTACCTATCACAGGTACGATATACAATACCGTCTAACGATCTTCACCGACCGGAGGTAAAACACTACCTATTTAGGAGAAAAGTCAAATCCATTTTGTCCTTTTCCATGATTTGTAACAAGAAGGTGGCGTCGTGATGTACTAACCGAAGTCGTCTCCACATGTTCATACTAAAAGTTAAAGACTTCCGCTACTCGGATAATCAATCGATACCTCAAGGTCTAACTAGAACCAAGTATGTATGAGAGATTGTTAGCTTTTTGAAATCAACAAAGTATGAACATGTCGATTCAGAAGTCACAAGAGCACAAGATGGCAATAATCAAGATAATCAATGATAGATTAAAGATCTTAAGCACTCAAAGTTAAAAGAAAAAGGCTCAAGATAAAGATCACAAAAGCATGTAGGAACAAAGTCGTTACAAACAAGATCAAGACCTAAGAAGGCAAAGCTCAAAATTCCAATAAAGATCACCTCCACAAGAATGTATTCATTCAATCAAGCATTTTAAGTGTTTAAATATGACTGGTACATTGGGGGATATTGTTAGCCTTATATTTTATATAGTCAAACAAGAATGTAATAGGTCATCTTAGTCGTTAAAGGTCTTGTATAGTAATAGGATAGTCGGGATAATCGGGCTTGGACTATAAGCTAATATTGTCTAAGTTAGGGGCTCTATGCCCAAGTTAAACCAAGCTCGACCCAAGAACAAAGCCCACGGCCTATATCCATGGCGTGACATATAATTCCCTCTTCCATGTGTGGAAGAGGGGTTGTTGGTTTCTATTTTACACATAGTCATTTCAACCAATTCTCTCCTTTCTCTCTCTACTTTCTTATATTCCTCTCTCTAATTTCTACTATATTTCATGTGTTATGGATTAAAGAAGGGATAACAACGAGGTTTTACGGAGTATAAGACATATGTGGCTATGTATAATCAAGAAGCCGGCGGGTAGGGGTCGTCTACAAGGACATATATACCTCGTGAACGGAAAGATGTGAGTCAAAGATTACTCGATGACTACTTTTGCGATGACGAGACTCCTCCAAAATATCTGGAAGAGAAATTCCGGCCAAGGTATCGGATGAGTTCAATAATTTTTATAAAAATAGTCGATGCTATTTTAAGTTATGATGTCGACCCTCTTCCAGAATACTTTCTTATTTTCACCCCAGGATGGATGCTACTGGTCGAGAAAGTATTCATACCGTTCTAAATATCACTTCGACAATTCTTCAATTGGCATATGGGTCATCACCCGATGCATTTGACGAGTATTTGCAAATTGCTGACCGCACTTCTAGAGAATGTTTGCTTAATTTTACTAAATGCATATATGACTTATATGTTGAAACGTATTTAAGAAAACCTTCTACCGCGGATACAGAAAAAACATTTGCATTGCACGTTAAGAAACATGGAATCTCGATAATGCTCGGGAGTATTGATTGCATGCACCTGGATTGAAGAAATTGTCCCAAGGCTTTACATGCTCAATTTAAAGAAGGGATCATAAATACCAACTCTTATGTTAGAAGCAATGGCGGATCAACAGTTTTGGAGTTGGCATGCATACTTTGGTGTTCCAGGGGCAAACAATGATCTAAATGTCTTATATGGTTCTCCTTTATTTGATGATGAGTTAGCAGATAGGGTTCCGGATTCTCCGTTTGTGATAAACGGAAAAACATACAAAAGGTTATTATTTGGCCGACGGTATTTATTCAGAATGGTCTACTTTTGTGAAAACATTTTCGGTTGCAATGGATGAAAAAACGTTGCGGTTTAAAAGAGTTCAAGAAGGTGCTTATAAAAGATATCGAACGCATTATCGGTGTCTTACAAAGTCGTTGGGGGATTATACGACAGTCCGCTCGTGCTTATGAAATAAACCACTTGAAACGAATCATGTATTGTTGTATCATGTTAAATAACATGATATTGGAAATCGAAAAATTCGCATTTAATCCTAGAGATATTTATGTTGATCATCAACCAAATATTGTTCGAAGTTGGATCGAACGATGTGAAATACATGAGAGGAAAACAAAAGCAATTCGAGACCGAATAGTGCAAAACGAGCTTTGAGCCGATCTTTTGAAGCATTTGAGCCGTAATCACTAAATACAATATTTTTTCATTGTAATGTTTTTTTTAATTTAATGAAGTTTTTATTTAAGTTATTTTGCATTTAAAAAAAGGGAAAATCACTTAAAAATGTACTACCTCCGTCCCATATTAAGTGTCAACTATTGAATATTCAAAGTCTTTGTTACTAAACTTTGACCATAAATATTTGTATTTGTGTTATGTAATACTTGACGAAAGTCATATGAATAGATTCGATTTTAAAAAATATTTCCATCGGTATAATTTTCATCGGGTATTATATAACACAAATAAAAATATTTATGGTCAAAGGTTTTTTTTTTTTTTTTTTTTTTTTTTTTTTTTTTTTGGGTAACCGTGATTTCCGACTCATTGGCCGACTAATCCACGGGGTTTGAGCTCACCGCCACACAGACTCAAACCAGGTAAAGACATGGAATATTCTATAGTGGACACTTATTATGGGACGGAATGAGTAGTAAACTTACTACTTTTTATGGTTGTGTGTACTAAACTATTTTTTTTTCTCAGCGTGTGTATTAAACTTTCAAATTAATATCATTGTGTGTACTTTGTGACCATTTTACCCTATTTTTCAAATTTTGAAGGGTAAAATCGTCATTTTACAAGGCAAAATCGTCATAAAATACACAAAATAATCGAAATTAAAAAGTTTAATACACACAATGAGAAAAAAAAATATTTTAATTCACACAATAATAAAAAGTGGTAAGTTTATTACATTATAAGTGATTCATTTTACATCCTTTTAAAACCCAACCGCTAACTCTCTAAGTATGTGCAAAATGATAAAGTGGGAAATATAAAGGGTGAACGAGACATAATTTGAAGGCGAAGGGTAAAAAGGAGAATTAGAAGCAAATAAAGTTTGAGTAGAAGACAATTGACGAAGAATACAAACGACAAGCCGACAAGATGTGGGGTCTGATAAAGTCTTTCTTCAGCGCTCCATGTCTTTTCACCCCTTTGAAACTTATTTGTTCTATGTTTTTTCCAAAAATAATCCTTTTTTTCTCAAAAATAATTATACCTGCGGAAAAATAAACACTATCAACTTTTAAGAAAAATAAAATCAAGATAATCAATAAAATATTATTTTTATTTTATTATTCTTTATATCTTATAATTTATTTAAAAAACATGCAATTTAAAAAATACTTTATTTTTACAAAAAAGATTCTTTTTAATTTTTATTTTTTAAATAATGACGATTTTATTTTTAATTAATTATTTTATAATTTCTTAAAATTGTAATAATATATTCAAATAATGATGATAAAATAAACTTAATCTAAATTTTATATTTATTTTTAAAATTAAATCATTATTTTAAAACAACTAAAAAATGAAAACTATATTATGAGACTTAAAAAGTATTTAAATAAGAAATAAATTATTATTTTATAACATCTCAAGTTAAAATGTTTTTATGCATGGTTTTAAATAGTCCGTTAAAGCTCGCGTTAAGGGACGCTAAAGTTTAAGGCGCAGTCTTCATGCTACGCAATAGGTCAAGGCGCGCTACGATATGAGGTACGATGATTTTTTTAATTCAACTTCAAAAAATTAATATTATTACATGTAAGGAGAGTTTTTTAACGTTAATTATATTTACAACACTTATTGTAAATTTAATATAAATATATTATTAAAATATGATAAAATAAATAAATATTTTTATATGTTCTGTCGTATTAAACCACGTTTTAAAAACGCTAAAGGTTTACTTTAGCCGCTAAATCGTGTAACTTTAACATGCCGTCACATCACACTTTACGCTATTTATGACTATGGCAAGATGTAAACGTCCTTTTAAGCTGGAAATATTGGATTTCTTCACCCTTTCTTTGCTAGATAGTGGGTAGCTTTCGTTTTTGTTGTCATTTTAGCTGCAACTTTAGTTTTTTTTTGCTTTGAGGGAAGTGCAAAAATCATTCTCGTGCTATATCGAAAAATCGAATTACATCATTCGTTAGTTTTTTTGACAACAGTCATCCCTCCGTTAGTGCGCGGGACACAATACCTCCCTCATGGACTAACGGTACAAATGTTTTTCCCGTTAAGAATTAACAAGGTTTAAAGAGAGGGTATTCTTATCTTTTTCGTTTTCTAAGAATGTATTGTGATCTATATCAAAACTTGTTTAAAAAATATTATTTTCAAAAAAAGGGTTTTATTTTCGGAAAAAAAGTTTTATTTTCGAAAAAAAGATGTTTTATTTTCGAAAAAAAAAGTTTTAATTTCGAAAAAAAAAAATTTCGAAAAAAAAATGTTTTATCCTTTTCGAAAAAAATAAAAAACATTTTTTCGAAAAAAAAGTTTAATTTTATAAGAAAAAGTTTGCTTCGAAAACAAAAATTAAACCCTTTTTTTTAAATAACTTGTTTGAAAACAAAAAATTTTGAAAAAAAGAATATAATCTTTTTTCGGAAAAAGAAAAAAATGTTTGTTTTGAAAAAAATAATTAAACTTTAAAAAAAATTGTTTCGAAAAACAAGTATGACTTGTTTCGAAAAAATTTAAAAAATAATTTGTTTTTAAAAAGTTTTATTTTCGAAAAAACAAATATTTTTGAAAAAACTTGTTTCGAAAAAAAATTAATTTCGAAAAGAAAAGTTTTATCTTTTTCGAAAAAAACAAAAAACATTTTTTTCTAAAAAAAGTTTGTTTCGAAAAAAAAGTAATTTTTTTTTAAATAATTTGTTTCGAGAAAAGAAATATGACTTTTTTTTTAAAAGAAATATGGTTTTTTTTTTCGAAAAAAAAGTCTTATTACATTTTAAATTTTTTTTCGAAAATAAAACTTTTTTTTTCGCAAATAAAACTTTTGTTTCGAAAATAAATTTTTTTTCCGAAATTTTTTTTTTTTTTGGAATAATTTTTTTTTAAAACTAGTTTATGATAAGGTTCACTATACATATTTGGAAAAGGAAAAAGACAAAAATACCCTCTTTTTTAAACCTCGTTAATTTTTAACGAAAAAACATTTGCACAGTCAGTCCATGAGGGATGTATTTTACCCCGCGCACTAACGAAGTGATGGTTGTTGTCCAAAAAACTAACTAAAAATATAATTCGGTTTTTTGACATAGCACAGGGAGATTTTTGCACTTTCCTCTTTTTCTTTTGTATTTTGGTTGTATAGCTGTTTGGCTCCTTCATGATGCCAATTTTGCAAAAAATGTTCTTTTATCGGTTACGAGTAAGTTTAAAATATAATAATATCATTTTGGTTTGTACTTCGTAATCAATATTTTGAAATCCGGGTTTTAAATCGACCGGGTTGAATCATCGGGTCCGGGTCAATTCCGGTCGACCCGGATCAATCCGGGTTAACCCGGTATTCTAAAAAAATATATATATTTTTTATATATTTAATAAATAACAAAAACTATATATAAAAATCATAAAAATTCTCGTATATTGAAAATATAAATTGTTTATCAACCAATATAATATGTAAAAAGAAAATTCCGTCGCAAATACATAAAATTTAATTTATTTTTTAAAAACCCGAAAAATCGAAACTCGGTCGGTTCTCGAAAACCGGGTTGACCCGGGTCACCCCAAACCTGGCGGGTCGAGCCGAGTTTCGAAAATATGAAACTCGAGTTAATATGACCCGTTTTTTCGATCGGAACTGGATCAACCGGTTGACCCGAGTTTCAAAACATTGTTCGTAATGTGGGAGTGATATCAAGATTAAACTAAGTTACAGAGTATTATTTGATAAATATAGGTTTAAGTTGTGTTAACTATTTTAACTCTGACACTTTGGTTTAAAAATGTGTTATGTGATTCGTTGCGTTTGAGGTTTCAAAATTCATTACGTGATATGTGATGTGATTGTGATTGTGAGTGTAATTTAAACGCGATACGTTTAGCATAAAAAAAATGACATAATTATTTACAAAATAGTATTGTCTACCAAGTATCAAATAAATGCAATAAAGTCACAAAATAAGTTACTAGCATATTGGAATTAGCTTATAATCTCTTATAAAACAAATAAACCAAAAGTAAAGCTTGACAAAAGAAACACTTAGAAAAATGCAACAGCAACAGCAGCAGCAACAGCAGCAGCAGCAGCAGCAGCAACAACAACAACAACAACAACAACAACAACAACAACAACAACAACAACAACAACAACAACAACAACAACAACAACAACAACAACAACAACAACAACAACAACAACAACAACAACGATACCCAATCCCGTCAGAGCATGGTATGAGGGAGGTGAGATGTAGACAGATCGTACCTCTACCCTTGGGCAAACCCGAAGGTAGAGAGACTGCTTCTAGATAGAACTCTGGTTAAGAGAAAAGAGAAGAAAAACGAAAGAACGCCGATTTATTTTATTTTTATTTTATTTTTTAATTATTATTTCTTTATTAATTCCCTTTTAAAAAAAATAAAGAACGATAAGGCAGCAAAAGGCAAATCAACCACGTAATCCCGACAAGGCAAAAAAAACAATCAAACATGCAAGGTCCCAAAACAGAGGAGCACATACCAGCTAAATACGCAAAAACACCACCAGGCGAGCAACACATACCAAGCACAAGACAAGCCAAAACAAAGAAACGAGGCTACAAAACGCAAAGTAAAGGCACACAGGCGAACAAGCAACCAACTACCCTCTACAGGCCTACTAACTAACCCAAACTAACATAAGCACAACAAACGAAACAAATAACAGCTCGCATGCAAAGAGGACCAAGCCTGCAATCTAACCCAAACAAACGCAAGAACAAACAAACAAAACAAACATAAATAAGCATGCAAAGAAAACCACAAAACGACCAAAAAGGACAAACACACAAGGGCATGAAAACCAGGAAGCAGATACATCCAAGTCAAACCAACCAAAACAACAAAGGAACTCTCCCAAAAACGCAAGAGAACACACACAACAGACATAAAGTCAAACCCCTACCCACCTAGTCAAATTCTAGCTCTCCACTCATTCCTATCGGAGGTCATGTCCTCGGACAAAAGAAGCTCTTTCATGTCGAAATTCACTCTATCCTCCCACATGAGTTTCGATCTACCCCTATGCCTCAAGCCGTCGACCACCATAGCTTTTACTCTCCTAACTGGTGTAGACTGTGGTCTCCTCCTGACATGTCCAAACCACCTCAATCGTCCTTCCCTCATCTTGTTGATGATAGTTTCGACTTCAAGAAACGATCTATACACTCTATTAGGGACAAGGTTCTAAAAGGCGCGCCATGGCGGCGCCAAGGCGTGAGGCGTGGCCTCGCCGTTACGATATACACCATGGAGTGGGTTCTAGGCGTGGCGTAAGAAAAGCGTGAAAAGGAGGGATATGGCGGGCAAAGGCGTGAGGCGTGGCGAGTTTTTTTCATTCAACTCCAATATTTTTAATTTTTTTTAAGTAACGAAAATTACATGTAAAAATAGCAGTTTAATCTTATTCATTATGTATTACAACGTTTTTTTTAATCTCGATTTCTATAAAAAAAACTATATAAATATAAAAATAAAATCATATTTTTGTGCCGCCTTAAGTCACGCCTTAAAAACGCAAAAACTTCGCCTTAGCCGCAAAAGCTTGAGGCTTGGCCTTGCCGCCACGCCTTACACTATTTATAACCTTGATTAGGGATCATATCACGTACGGATTTACCACAAATCCACCTAAGCATTCTCAATTCTGCCACTTCGACCCTGTTAGCAAGGGCTTTCGTAATAGGCCAACACTCGGACCCATACAACATGGTTCGTCTGTTAGCGACTCTATAAAATTTTCCCTTCAGTTTGAGGGGTACATTTCTATCACAAAGGACCCCTGAGGCTGCCCTCCACTTCAACCAGGTTGCTTTAATACGATGGGATACGCCTTCATTGATCCTCTCGGATTTGCGCAACACTGATCGGAGATATCTAAAAGAATCCTTAGGTTGTAGGATCTTGTCTCCAATACAAATATCTCCTTTGTTGTGGTCGTTTACAACGTTACTGAAGTCGCATCTTAGATATTTAGTCTTCTCTCGGCTAACCCTTAAACCATTGTCCTCTAGCACTTTTCTCCAGCTCTCAAGTCTGTTGTTTAAGCCTTCCGCCGTTTCTACGACTAGCACAATATCGTCTACGAAAATCAAGCACCATGGGATGGCCTCTTAGATCCCTCTCGATAGTTCATCCAATATCAAAGCAAAAAGATATGGGCTAATTGTCGATCCCTGGTGGAGCCCTACTTCAACGGGGAAAAAGTCTGTGTATCCGATTGAAGTTCGTACACGGGTTTTCGCCCCGTCATACATATTCCTAGTCAGCCTGATATATCTTCCTGGCTTGCCTTTGTAGACCAGAGTCTTCCAAATCAACTCCCGTGGTACATAATCATACGCTTTTTCTAGGTCTAAGAAGGCCATATGAAGGTCTTTTTGCCTCTCCGTGTACTTCTCCATAAGACTCCTGATAAGGTGTATTGCCTCGATTGAAGATCGACCAGGAATAAAACCAAATTGTTTCTCCGACACCGAAGTCTCTCTTCGCAGTCTTCTCTCGATCACTCTCTCTCAAATCTTCATGGTGTGCCTAAGCAGCTTGATACCCCTATAGTTGTTGCAGACTTGCGCGTCACCTTTGTTTTTGAAGATTGGGATGACTTCATTGAGTCTCCACTCTTCAGGCATCTTCGTGCTAGTGAAGATCTTGTTGAAGAGACAAGTTAGCCAGAAAATACCCTCGCCCCAAGGCCTTTCCAAGCTTCTATGGGTATTTGGTCAGGACCTATGGCCTTGTTTCTCTCCATCTTCTGTAAGCAGTCTTTACTTCCACCTGACTAATCTTCAAGTAGTAGCAGTCCTCCCTAGGTTCCGCTACCTCTTCACGTGTCTCTGTTTCTATTGCATTGAAATGAGAAGAGAAGTACTCTCCCCATCCTTTCTTATTCTCTCATTCGTCCGTGATAGTATGACCTCCTTCATCTTTTATAGAACAAATGTCCCCTAGGTCCCTTCTTCTTCTCTCTCGTGCTTTTGCAATCTTAAAGATGGCATTTTCTCCCTCTTTAGAGTCTAGGCTCTTGTAAAGATCTTCATACGCCTTTTCTTTCGCTTGGGCTACAGCTTTCTTTGCTTCTCTCTTAGCTTCTTTATATCTACCTTTTGCGCTAATCCCATCCTCTTGGTTGCCCTCCTGACACGAGGTAGTTCTCTAAACCTCGCTTGTTTTTCCGCGAATTTTGTTTGCACCTCTTCAGAAAGCCACCAAGATTCCCTACGGGTGGTACGAGTCTTTGATGCAAGATACTATATTTTTATTATTGTGCTTGTTTTAGATGTTTTTTAACAAGTCATCTTTAAAAGGCCATTAAAATATGCATGTCTCTTTTAAATGGTTAAAATTTGACAAAAATGACCTAAGTACTAGATTACGACAATTGCTACCGTTGCTAGCATTATACAAATGCGATAAATTGCGATTTAATACGAACGCATTCTTGATGGCATCACATTAGGCACCTTGATGCGAAATTTGAATGCAACGCATTGATGCGTGTAGTTTGCGCAGTGATACGTGCATTTTTATACCAATTCTAACACGATCGACTTTTACATTACACGCGCCACGCGTCCCATCCACTCCAACACTCCTCATGAGACGCGTTTTGTAGCAGGGATATAGCGTGCTATAGAGCATAAAGTGAAACTTTTTTTAATCTTTTAACAAATTTACTGATTTGTGCTTATTTACCATACTTGAGCTATTTACTAGACATGGACTTAATAATTTTAATATGGAGATAAATTTTTAACCACATAAATCGTTATATAAATATTAATTTTTAAATATATTTTGCCTCTATATATCACACTTTAAAAATGTTGCAGCCTCATTATATTTTCTGAAGCTTGAGGCTTGGCAATGACACCACGTCACACTTCACGCTATTTAAAACTTTGATTTTTAGCATTAAAGAAAAAGCTTGATGAATGACTTATTAAGAAAGATTTGTAATTTAACGAGTGTTTGACAAAAAAAAGCTATTAGTATTAAATTGATTAAGTATTACTCCTATAGCACAAGGAGCGGTAGTCTCGTGCCACATTAAAAAAGTTGTATAATAGTCAAAAAGTGCCGCCACGTAAGCTATGACACGAGAATTATTTTGACATCATTTTGTGGGTATTTTTGTGAAGAGTGGTAAGCCATAAAAAAGTGGTGTTATAAATCCACATATACCTCACTTATTATATATACAAAAATAATATGGCTACGACATGAGCGTTTGATGAAAAGTGATAAATTGTAGGAAAATGGTGTCATACTGTCATGGCAAGAAATTCTTAGCTGATGATCATGACGCGAGTTGTTATGACGCGACGAAAAGAGTGATATATAGTCGTGATTCTGGTGTCGTAAGTCGTGATTGCGTGACACGAGCCATGACACTACCGTTCCGTCTCCCCTTAAATATGAAGAAAAGAATTGATTAAAAATTTTTAGCATTAAATATATCAAGTTTTAAAAATTTGATGTCATTAGAAGGAAATGTGTAATGGAAAGGAAACTCCTTTCCAATTCGGTCTCAGTATTATCACATCAGCGTCAAATTACATCAAAACAATTAAAAAAAATACCTCATACTTATGTCATTTCTCTCTCTTTTTCACTTTGTGCCCACCCACTAATTTATTTTATTTTTCCTTTCATTTTTACACAAAATAAAATTTATTTCATTAAAATAAAATTACAAATGCATATAGAATACGGAATTTAAACTGCTACGGGGAATAAGAAATACAAATATGGAATAAAATAACAATAAATAAACTAGTTATTTTGGGATGTTCCTAAACATGCTCAATAAGAAATCGTTGAAGCTTTGTATGTGTTGGTTTATCACGAAATTCTTTTTATTTTCTTTGACGGATTGTACATCGTTCGACCTATGTCTTTAATATATTTTGTTGTGGATAGACGTAAATTTTACCCACTTTGGATATCGCATATCCTTGATTTTCTAAAATCGTGTTATGAAATATGATGCACATGTACATGATTTTTCGTAACTTGTTGACACTCCAAGCACGCGTCGGTTGAGCAATAATACGACATCTTCCTTGTAGGACACCAAATGCCCTTTCAATGTCTTTTCGGGCACCTTCTTAGCGCTGTTTAAACAAAGCATTTTTTTCACGATTGATTTACATACGCCTTCGAGCAAATTCGACTTCATCTTCTTCATCAATCTGCATTATTATTTCAAAATCGGTCATATCAAGATCGGACGAATAAACAAAGCTTGAATCACTCATTTTTTTAATGATTTTTGGGTTGAGAAAAAATATTAAATTGGACGTATGAAAGTTGTGAGTATAGAGGTATTATTTATAAGAATACAAGTATTAAATTTAAATTTTTTGATTTTTTTGAAAAACAACCGTTATCCAAGAACTATATTCTCTTTTTCTCTTGTCGTTGCCTTGTCGATACATGGCACAGGTGCAACGAAATAAAGGGCATTGTAGTAGAGCAAACCACCGAAAGTCGGTGAAGGTGCCACCTAGGCACGATGAGCCTATCTTCGCCACCATACTGTTGCTTTTTTAATATTAAAAAATTATTTTATTATTTTCGAGTACAGAACCTTAAATAAAGACATGTTAGTCAGTCAAAATGTGACAAATCTTGTCCATTTTTATAAATATGAGCATCTTTTGATACTTTTCAAAAAAGGATGGGGCACTTTTTGCCCATTCTTTATTATTGATGGTTTAAATGGGCGCACATGTAAGAAACTTATTAGTTTAATGGGCGCACATGTAAAATACTAATTAGCCTACTCATCGATATTTTATATTTAATTTTTTTTATCCCGGCATTTAAACAAGTATTTTTATTTTTTAATTCTACGTTTTTATAGTATTTTTTTCTCGTTTTATCTTGCGCCCGTTTATCCCGCCAGTGGTCATTTAGCTCGCGCTCGTTTAACCCACGCCTATTTAACCCGCCATTCATTTAACTCGCTCGCTCATTTTACCACCTCTACGTCAGCCTAAGGTGGGTATATAAAACGTCTTTAATTGAATCAATTTCGTAACAAGTAATGATGGTTTTATACTTCTAGTACATGACTCAAATTGATTAACGGAGTGAATTAATGCTCTACACATGTTATGTTTTTTTTTTGGATAAGATGGCAAATAGGAAAATAATGTAAAAGAATACTACAATGCTTTTTATGGTAATGCTCTTTATAGATAAACGAAACGTATGGCTTACTAACATGTGTGTAAACAAAAATGATCTAGTACACGACTTTGACAAAAACAAAAAGAAACCAAATCAAGATCATTCACTAATTGAAACCAACTTGTAAAAGAAAGTAAAACACTATACATAAATAGACCTAAACAAGACAACAACCAACCTAAGGTTTCATCAAAACAGGTAAAATGTAGACTTCTCAACTAATATCAAACACTCTCAATTATCACAATAATAAAGCTAATATCCACAAACCTAATATCAATTCTTATACTTTTAATCTTTTATTGACTCAAACCTAATTTTCGTATGTAACTCCTCCTGGTCATAGGAGTGTTCAAATAGAACGAGAAACCGTCGAACCAAGCTGAACCGTACAATCCGAAACCGAAAAAACCTGAAACCGAAGAAACTGAAACCGAAAAAAACCGAAACCGAAAAAACCCGTTTATCACTGTTCGATTCCGGTTTTCATTTTTAGATATCCGCGGTTAACCAAACCGAACAGTACATATTATATATGAAATTTTTATAATTACATATTCAAGTAATAGTACATTTATTACTCTATAGGTACACTATTTTTATTGTACAAAGACTTTATCGCTTTAATGTCAACATTTCGAAACATGTATATGTAAAATTTAGTTGATGTGATCCTAATCCATAGATCGAATAAAGATTTTTTGTTAATATGTTATTTATGACTATTTGAATGCATTTTTGTAAAGAAATAACTTTTGTATGATTTTTATCTATTTGAATATCATTTCTTTATTCGAGAAGAAATTTTATGTCGTAAACCATGTTATCTCTACTACTTATAAAGAAAAAATCCCAAAATCTTGAATGTTGAAAAATGACTTAATTATGTAATTGTTGAAAATTTTAATGCATAAAAATTGGATATTAATTATGGAATTTTTGAAAAATTAAATGCACATATATAAAATAGGAAATGTTGAAAAATTAAACCATAAACAATTGCATAAGTTACCGGGTCACGTGTTACACCACCGGATTAAATCAGTCGAGTAACTTGGCCACGGGTTCCACCAACGGGTCAACCCGGTCTTGTCATCAGGTCACGGATTGACCATCGGATGAGCCAATCTTTTCGAGTCACAGGTTCGACCATCGGGTTAACCCGATCGAGTCACCGGGTCACGGGTTCGACAACCGGCCAACCCTGTCGAGCCACCGGGTCACACTACAACAAAATGTGGGTTTAGGGTCGAAAATTTCGACCCTAAATACAAAGGGATTTCGACCCTAATATTTAGGGTCGAAATATTCGACCCTAAGTGCTCGACCCTAACTTTTTGACCCTAAAAAACTAGGGTCGAAATACTCTTAGTAATTTAGGGTCGAAAAAATGGGGCCCACCACTTTTCAGCAAACATTTTGACCAAAATTTAGGGTCGAAAGCCTTTGTAATTTAGGGTCGAAATTTTTTACCCTAAATAATATCCACGAGTAATTTAAAAATCATTGTGAAAAGTTTTTTTTTTATTTATTAAATTAGGGTCGAAATAAGATTCAGATTTAGGGTCGAAATTTTCGACCCTAATTAATATCCACGTGTAAATTTTAAAAAGTTTGTGAAAACGTTTTTTTTTTTTAATTTAATAAATTAGGGTCGAAAAACTTTTCAAGTTTAGGGTCGAAAATTTCGACCCTAAACATTTTATATTATTTTTTTTCCAGAAATCATGCGTGCAGGATGGATTTAGGGTCGAAACCTAGGGTCGAAATTTTCGACCCTAAGGCTTAGGGTCGAAAATTTTGACCCTAGCTATAATTTAGGGTCGAAATTTCGACCCTACCTATATGGTTAGGGTCGAAATTTCGACCCTAAATGGTTTCTGGGCAAAAAAAAAACTGCATTTTGCAGGTTTTTTCCAGATTTTTTTCCGGCATTTTTTCCGGAAAAAAATCTATATTTCAACAAATCCACAATATTACAAATCACTAAACAGTACAATACTAATAATTTATAATACGTTAAATAGCCAAAACGTTAGAATACATTTCACCAAATCCTTATTTCACAAATGTAACAAGTCTAAAATTATTACACATCACAATAAATCCATGTTTCACAATTTAACAAGTCTTAAGTTATTACACAAAATAAAAAGTCTAAAACCAACAACAACTCCTAATCTGAATAGTCCCCGCCGGCCTGATCATTATCACCCGAATCATCCCCCTCATCAGCATCCGAGTTAATTAGCTCATTATCGGACATGTTGTTGGCATTCTCAAGATCTCAAGCCAACTCGTCGACGGTCCGAGTATCATTTTGATGAGGATTTAGGCTGACGGTATAGTTGGGACTTTCCCGAGAGTTAGAACTCGAGGGGCCAGTGGTGTTGACAACGGGTCGATTACAGTTGTTGAAACTGTTAATGTTATTTTGGGTAATTGGAGGTTGGAGTGGGTTGAGTGGAGCATTATATGGAAATCCGGGAGGGGGAGGAATACCACGGAATTGGGGCATAACAGGGACCTGAGACATACCAGGGAACTGAGGCATACCAGGGATCTGAGACATGCCAGGCATAGAAGCGAATTGGGGTGGCGGTATAAAAGGGTTATTAGGTCCGGTATACCCTCGACCCACATGTGAAGTATAATGAGAAATCAAATGACTTAGGCGGGCGTTGTTTACCTCAGCATTTTGTTGCGCCACACTAGCATACATATGGGCCAAATTAGCCCGTTGCTGCGCCTCCTCGGTTTGCTTCCTCAACAGCTCTTTTTCTTGCTCATGAATCCTAAGTACCTCCGAGAGTTGTTCTCGAGTCACTCCCTCACTATAAGAACTACTCCCGCATCCATATGAGGTACCACCACCCGGCAACTTCCTGCCCCTGCCGACGATATTTTGAGTGTTGCGGCTCGGATTTACTAGATCAATTATTTCTTGATCACTTTTGTACTGCTCAGCACCGCAAGAAATCGCTTCTTTTATGGCCATCATTCTCGACTGTGAAAAAGAAAGAGAAAAAAGAAGTTAAAAACAAATAAAAATATGTTATTAAAGCAAGTATAAATTAAATTACTTACATATCTGTCTGCATTTTCCTCGGACATAGTGTCATTCTTGTTTGTGCGTGCCCTCTTCCAAGTTTGTATAAGGTCCTCGTGGGACCCATGCTTGACTTTCTGTACAATATCAAATAAATTAATAACAAGATCTTTACCAAAAAAAATTAATAACAAGATACAAATAAACAATATAAAACTTTTAAATGATCACAAAAACTATAACGATTCTTACATATTCGTTCCTTCCTTGAGCGAATGATTTTTTCCCTTGATGTGTAGAAACTTTGTTTTTCGAGCGGTTAACTGCATTAACTTCACTTCTCCTCACCTGTCTCGGGTCGGACCAATACCGGCACAAATCAAGCCACTCCCTTGTTGATCTGTTGCCCCATGTAGAACTCGATGGGGGCGGTACAAGCGCCGCTTCCTCGGCCGAATCATGGATAGAATAATAGTCACGCTTTAACTTGTTCTTATTTTTGCGCCAAAGTAGCCTCAACTTACAGTTAATTCCAGTTTTTATCCTTTCTCCCACCACATATGTTACCCCGCCATAAATCACAGTATCACGACTATCCAACCAACCCGTCAGGTTCTAATAGGTCTACATGTAAACATATGTATTTAAATAAACAAACAATTTTCAACCAAAACAGTTAATAAGACTAGATGTAACGCAAACAATTAATACCTCAAGTGTAGGAAAGATATGAGTTTTGAGGTGCAATGGTATCTGTTCCCACTCGCAAGCAAGTGGAAGTGGTCGGATTGTTTCCCCCATCAGAGAGCTCAACATCGCAGCATTATCGCCTAACGGATGGAAGCTATTAAGATCATAAATATCAAATGTAACTGGCAAAGGTCCTCCATGCGCCCTATGCTTCCTCCTTAGGCTCGTATTAACCGTAACCATATGTGGTATCGGGTCACCTGCAAAGATTAGTTATTGAAGTTATTGATTCGTGAAAATTCAAACACACTTAATTAACAATAAGAGTTGACATAAAATAAAAATAAATCACAATTTCTTACTTTCGCAATTGCCAGGTACGGACTTTGTAGGTCGTCTAGGTGGAGTACCACCACCATCCCCACCGTGTGATCTACCACCTACACACGTCATCTGTAATATAACAAGTACATGAACACACAATTTCGTGGACCGGTTAATGCTAATACACAAATTCATAAAAATTTACACATTTAAACATATAAGAACAATTTCATTAAAAAAATTACACATCTAAAGATTAAATCATTGTTTCATTCAAATTACAACTTAAGATCAATTATCACAATCTGAATCATCGCTAGATAAAACTTCTTCAACAACATTATTAGGGTTCACTTCATCATCATCAGACATTTGAACATCATCATCATCAAGGGCATGTGCAACGTCATCATCTTCATTATTGATTAGATCATCATCGTCTTCATTAACCTGTGTGGTGGACACTTCTACCGATTCGTCATTCAAACTGAAATTTGTATCCTCCAAACAAGTCAAACCAACATTCAGCGTAAAATTTGATGAACTGCTACCATGTATAACATCTTGATCGGACTCTTCAACATCGCCATGATAAACATGTTCGACCACCTTCCAACCCTTTGGTTTTCTAGCAAGGTCTTCAAGGTAAAATACTTGTGATACTTGTGTCGCAAGAATGTATTGGTTATTTTTGTGAAATTCCTTATTAGTCAAAATATGATGTATGCCCTGCTCAATGTAAGAACGTCTATTGCGTTTCGTACAATTTGGGGGGTTAATGGTGTCAAACCATTTACATCGAAACAACACAACCTTGCGGTTCCCGATATAAGTGAGCTCCAGAATTTCTTAGAGTTGACCATAATACATCTCTCCATCAAGCCCGGCTGTTGAAACACCGCTGCATTGAGTGGTGTGAAGTTTATCGCGTTCATGTATCACAAACCTCACACCGTTAACTACGCAAGCGGGGTATGTACATGCACTAGTATGTCCACATGCCAAAGAGAATAACTCTTCATTACAGTCGCCTGTCGTTTTTTTTTCACGAATCTACGAAAGAGATACAAACATATTTAGATATATGAGCAATAACTCCAAGTTAATATATCTAATGTATTTACCTTGTGACTAAACCAGGTGGGAAACCTCGTTTCCACGTTATCAGGCGATTCTCTGTAAAAGTTCATGATATTAGGATAAGTCATCCCGAAAGAAGATTTTTTAAAATATAGATAAGGAAGAGACATACTCTTTGTAAGCCAAGATGTCTGATTCGACTTCAGGACTGTTGTTAAGTATATACCATACAACTGCCCGCGTAACATCTAAACTCATATGAATATCTTTTACTCTACCCATCAGTTTGCATGTGGACCGGAACACCTGGAATTTATCTTTTTGTTCAGGCAAACCGTCGTCATTCCTGTCAAGACGGTTAAATCTCGTCTCGACATCCTCAGCAAGATAACGCGAACAAAAAGTTAATGCTTCTTCTGCAACATAACCCTCCGCAATAGAACCTTCGGGCTTTGCTTTATTTCGGACATAATTCTTTAGCTTATTCATGTATCTTTCAAATGGATACATCCACCTGCAGCGAATGAGGGCACCTAGAATAGCCTCATCGGGTAGATGTACAACCAAATGAGGCATTATGTCAAAAAAAGCAGGAGGAAAGATTTGCTCTAAATTAATCATCACACTGATCAATTGGTTTTTAGCTTTTACCATGTCCTCCTCCGTCAAAATTCTAGAACAAAGGTGCTTAAAAACAAGCAAAGCTGGATTATAGGATCTGCAATGTTTTTGGTCAAGTATTGTTGTACTCCGTAAGGAAGTAACCGTTGCATCATTATATGACAGTCATGAGATTTCATGCCGTTATATTGTCATAATTAGCGGTGACTTTTTGCTTAAAGTTGGATCCAAACCCATCAGGTAGTCTAACTCCTTTGATGAATTTACAAAAAAGTTCCCTGTTAGATTTGGTGAAAGAGTACTTTGGATGAGGCTTCTCAAACTTCCCGTTTCCTTTTGGAACTAACCACAACTCGGGTCGAACTCCCAATTTTTCCAAGTCTTGCCTTGCCTTTGCCGTGTCTTTGGATTAATCGTTTTGTAACAAGATATTCAGTATTGCCTCAAGCACGTTCTTTTCGATGTGCATGACATCCAAATTGTGTTTTAGTAGAAGAAAGGGCCAATACTCAAGCTCCCAAAAGATAGAACGCTTAGTCCAATTCAATTCAACATTTCTATCAGGAGGTGGGTTGCTTTTCTTAATTTTTGGATGCTTCCCCGGCTTACGACTCAAGAGGCTATTAATTTGTAACTGGATATCCATTTCGGTAAACTTTCCCGGTTTAGGCTTCCGTTCGGCTTTACCATGGAATTGCCTAGTTTTACTCCTTAGATAATGATTTGTTCTTAACCATCTTCTATGCCCAACATAAACGATTTTGTTCTTGATAGCCATCGATGGAGTGTCCTTGTTACAAGTGGGGCATGCGTAGTAGCCTTGCCCAACCCACCCAGAAAGACTACCCCGAGCTGGAAAATCATTGATGGTCCTTAAAAGCGCCGCTTTCATATCGAAATAAGTACCCGTAGCAGCGTCTTTCGTCCTGACTCCTTTCCATAAATCTTTGAGTTCTTTAATCAAAGGCGCCAGGAAAACATCAATATCTTTTGCAGGTGATTTAGGGCCGGGAATTAACATCGTCAACATTAAAGAAGTTTCTTTCATACACATCCACGGTGGTGTGTTGTATGCTGTCAATATGACCGGCCACATGCTGTAATTTTGACTCATAATGCCATAAGGATTAAAACCATCTGCAGCCAACCCTAATCGAACGTTTCTAGGGTCACTAGAGAAATCAGGTACCATCAAGTCAAAATGTTTCCATGCTTTACCGTCACAGGGGTGATTCAACTTGCCATCCTTAGACTGTCTAGTAGCATGCCAAGTCATCCACTTTGCTATGTGTTTTGTGTTGAACATGCGTTGAAGTCTAGGTTTTAACGGAAAGTAACGCACCACCTTGTTTGCAACCAACTTCCCCTTTGTTTTCTTGGGGTCTTTATATCTACTCTCTTCGCAGACTGGACAATCATCCCTCTTTTTGTTATCCTCTGATCCCCAATATAAAAAGCAATCGTTTATACAAGCATGAATCGATTCGTATCCTAACCCGATCTTTCTGTATGTCTTCTTGATTTCATAGTATGACGATGGGAAATTGAAACCTTGACTACGGGTACAAAACTTCTGGAGACAAGCTAGAATCTGGTTAAACCCGACATCACTAATTTTATTTAAAACCTTGATGTGTGCAATCTCTGTTGTAAATTCCAATGTAGTCAAATTGGTAAGCGTGTGCAACTTTTGGGTGGACCTACTAAGTAAATCTTCAAACTCGTTATTAGGACCCGTTGTTTGATCAGGTGGAGTTTGAGTCGGAGGAGTTTGAGTCGGAGGAGTTTGAGTCGGTGTAGTTTCGACATTAGTTACAGAAATATCTTCTAAGAACGTATTCATGTCAAGGTGTTCAGGTGAATGTGATACTGGTGTAGGAAGCGGAAAAATCGGTTCACCGTGATATTTCCAAGTGGTATAATGTTCGTCCCACCCGTGTTGGGATAAGTGTACCTCAAGAGCGTGGAGGTCAACCAATCTCTCACAGTTACAACAACATTTACATGGGCAACGGATCATTTGTGTGATGGGGTGCACAAATGTCTTACAATGCTCGAGGAAGGTGAAAAGACCATATAAAAATTCATCGGAATTACGATTGGATATAGTTGTCCAACTCTTATCAATTATCATAACTGCGTTGCAAATAAACATTATTCAAATAAATGATTTAATTAAACACATTAAAAACAAACAATCAGGAATGTTTTTTCACCTACTAGTGCACTATGGAAGGCAATCCTAACCCACTCTTTGAATGTTTCGTCTCATATATGAATGCGTATAACTGATTTACTATTCGAGAATATTTCGGCAGCATTTCCCCTCTACTCTCCAAATATGTGTTTAAAGACATATTCGTAGGAGTAAAGGAGAAACGTTGTCGAAATCATCTCAAATAATAAACCAGTTATACGCATTCATATCCTAAATGAGACAAAACATTCAAAAAGCAGTCCCAAAAATGGGGACTTTCCGAAATTAATTTCTAATAAATTAATTTTGGACGGGTTTTCTAAGGTTGATTAATTTCGGACGGGGCTTTTCCAAAATTAATCGACTAGAATCCTAAAACAATCCTAAAATTATTTACTACAAAAGACTAACAATATATAATATAATAAACATATGCATAATATTAATTACACACCTCGGTCACGGCTGAAATAAACAAAGATGGAAAGATAGAAAAAAGGTCTGAATGAGGAAGTTGTCCCGACTATCCCGGTGCTAACCAAACACAAACATAAAATAAAAAAATCTAAATTAGTTGGTTTCCGAGATTTTATCTAATTTGAAACAAACACTAAAACAATTTCAAAGAAAAAAAACATTACCTTTTATACGACTGTGATTCGGGAATTCGGTTCTCGACTCGCTTCCCCGCTAACTCGGCTGTGACTCGGGTCTCGACTACGTGATAAGCTTATCAAAACAAATACACTTTTCAAACACCTTTCAACTAAGCCTAAATAAGCCTAAATCAATTAAGCCGAAATCATAAGCACCTGTGGTGGTGGTGGAGGCTACTGCTGCTGCCGATGGTGGTGGTTGCTACTGCTACCGCTGCCGGCAGTGGTGGTTGCTACTGATGCCGCACCGGCGGTGGTGGTGGGTGGTTGCTAGCAAAAAAATTAACAATAATATAATAATAATTAAACATTAACAATCACATTTAGCAAAAAATTAAACAAAATTAATATATTAAACAAAAAATCAATACCTTTATATTTATTAAAAAAACAAATTGGTGGGACTGTGGTTGCCACTGCTGTCGCACCGGCGGTGGTGGTGGGTGGTTCTAGCAAAAAAACTAACAATAATTAAACGTTAATAATCACATTTAGCAAAAAAGTAAACATAATTAAACAAAATTAATACCTTTATAATTATTAAAAAAACAATCACAAAAAGTTTTAGTGCCAAATGGGACTGAGTGTGGTGGTGATGGGACTGAGTGTGGTGGGTCGGAGTGTGGTGGTGGTGATGGATGGGACGGAGTGTGGTGGTGGTGCGAAGGTGGTGGTGGGAAGGAGTGGTGATGCGGATTGGTGGGAAGGAGTGGTGATGCGGATTGGTGTGAAGGAGTGGTGGTGCGAAGGTGGTGGTGGTGCGAAGGTTGTGGTGGGAAGGAGTGGTGATGCGGATTGGTGGTGATGCGAACGGCGTGGTGCGAATGGTGGTGGTGCGAAGGAGTGGTGGTGGTGGGAAGGATTGGTGATGAAGAATGAAGATGGTGGTCGGATTGGTGGTGGTCGGATTGGTTGTGGTCGGATTGGTGATGAAAAATGCTTGTTCCCGTTTTTTTTTTGTGATGAAGATAATGAATGAAGAGTGTTTTGGGTAAAGTTGTGGATAGAATTTAGGGTCGAATATTAGGGTCGAAATTTTCGACCCTAATTTTTAGGGTCGAAAATTTCGACCCTAATGTTCGACCCTAAATATAAACCGCGAATTTTTTAATTTTGGTATAAAATTTTAAAATTTTCGTGAAATTTTTTGAAAATAAAAAGTTTTAGTACCAAATTTAGGGTCGAAATTTCGACCCTAAATTTCGAAACTATAATAGTTTTAAATTTAAAATGTTTAAAAAAAATTAATAAATAGAGTTTTTAAATTACTAAATTATTTATATAAAATATTAACAAATTATTTTGTTTATATAAAAAATTAATAAGTATCACCAATATATTTTATTTATGTAAATTTATTTTATAAATTACAATAATTACGTTTTAAAATAGTAAATTTCGAAAGTCGAATAATTTTAATCTTAAAATATTTAAAAAAATAATAAATAGAGTTTATAAATTACTAAATTATTTATATAAAATATTAACAAACTATTTTATTTATATAAAATAATAGTAAATTTATTTTATAAATACAATAAATACGTTTTAAAATAGTAAATTTCGAAACTAGAATAATTTTAATCTTAAAATGTTTTAAAAAATTAATAAATAGAGTTTTAAATTACTAAATTATTTATATAAAATATTAACAAACTATTTTATTTAAGGGTTTCCTAAAATAAGTTTGATATGCCATGGTGTTTTCACCTCTTGCATCCACGTTAACTAAGTATGGATACATAGAGATGACCCACTAAAGTACAGTAAGAAAAAAAAAAGAATATTAATAAATGGGTTTGATTATTTTTTATATCGTATTGCATGATATGAGTCAATATGGTATCGTATTACATGATATGAGCCAATAGGGTATCGTATTGCATGATATGAGCCAATACGGTATCGTATTGCATGATATGAGTCAATAGGGTATCGTATTGCATGATATGAGCCAATAGGGTATCGTATTGCATGATATGAGCCAATACGGTATCGTATTACATGATATGAGCCAATATGGTATCGTATTGCATGATATGAGCCAATACGGTATCGTATTGCATGATATGAGTCAATAGGGTATCGTATTCCATGATATGAGTCAATAGGGTATCGTATTGCATGATATGAGTCAATAGGGTATCGTATTACATGATATGAGTCAATAGGGTATCGTATTGCATGATATGAGCCAATAGGGTATCGTATTGCATGATATGAGCCAATATGGTATCGTATTGCATGATATGAGCCAATATGGTATCGTATTGCATGATATGAGCCAATACGGTATCGTATTGCATGATATGAGTCAATACGGTATCGTATTGCATGATATGAGTCAATAGGGTATCGTATTGCATGATATGAGCCAATACGGTATCGTATTGCATGATATGAGCCAATATGGTATCGTATTGCATGATATGAGCCAATACGGTATCGTATTGCATGATATGAGCCAATATGGTATCGTATTGCATGATATGAGCCAATACGGTATCGTATTGCATGATATGAGCCAATACGGTATCGTATTACATGATATGAGCCAATATGGTATCGTATTACATGATATGAGCCAATACGGTATCGTATTACATGATATGAGCCAATATGGTATCGTATTGCATGATATGAGCCAATATGGTATCGTATTGCATGATATGAGCCAATACGGTATCGTATTGCATGATATGAGCCAATACGGTATCGTATTGCATGATATGAGCCAATACGGTATCGTATTGCATGATATGAGTCAATAGGGTATCGTATTACATGATATGAGTCAATACGGTATCGTATTGCATGATATGAGTCAATATGGTATCGTATTACATGATATGAGTCCTTATCATCACAACCACCAGCATTGGAGGGAAAGCATTGGAGGGAAAACATTGGAGGGAAAACATTGGAGGGAAAATGTTAACAATTTCCCTCACTTTTTTAGCATAAAAAGAGAACCACACGCACT
Source organism: Glebionis coronaria (assembly GCA_025667525.1). NCBI lineage: Eukaryota > Viridiplantae > Streptophyta > Magnoliopsida > Asterales > Asteraceae > Glebionis > Glebionis coronaria. The sequence goes on from CM046879.1 coordinate 535,354,964, forward strand.
CCTTATCATCACAACCACCAGCAGATCACACACACTTATCATCATAAACAAATTGTTATTATGTACATGTTGAAGCATGAAGCTTTTCCGTGCAGGTGTGGACATGGAGATGTAGTTCTTCGAGAATCGTGGACAACTGAAAACTTTGGTAGACTGTACTATGCTTGTCCACGTTCACGGGTTCAACCTCCAGTTTCATATGGATGCAAATTTTTTTTGTGGAAAGACGAACGCGTCCAACTACTAATCAATTCTCTTGGAGGTTCAATGAGCTTTTCTCCTCTAAGCTCTTCTTCAAGACCTTCATCGAGCTTTTCGACTCCAAGCTCTTCTCCTAGACCTTCAACGATTCCAGTTTCTTCTCCAAGCTCTTCAGCGTGTGCAAACTGTGTGCGCTTGAATGGAATGATAATGGTACTTGAGCGTACGATAGAGTTGTACCGCAACTCCGATAGGCACACATTGGATTCAGCTGCACTACTTCACGACCTTTACGATGACATGGGGAACCTTAGTTTGAACTAGTTTGTGATGTGTTTTTTTCCGTGTTTACGAGTCTAATATCGTTGTAATATCAATGTTTAATTAAGCGCGTGTTTAAGTGTCCGTGACGAATAAAATTATGTTTAGGAGTGTTTGGTTCTGTGATTAATTAGTATTCTAGCTTGAATCATTGTGAGAATTTAGTTTGTTTGAGTCACAAAATTTAGTTTAAGTCTGTTGTGTTAGGTTTTGCAATCAAAAGTTCAGTCAAAAGCATTTTACTTCAATCAAATTTTGCTCAAACTCATAAATAAAGGAGCCTTTTTTATTCATACAAACATACAAGTACATTTCAAACACAAAAACCATAAAAGATGCAGAAGCATCATTATACACAACAACATGTGTTAGTATGGTTCTTATTCTATATGAACAATAATTATTAATTAGATTAAAAGAGACACAGTCTTAACGAATTCCTTCATCAAACTTTGCTCAAACTCATAAATAAAGGCTCCTTCTAAGCATTTACGAATGCTTATTTATTGATCCTTCATTTTCTTAACGAATTCCTCCTTCTCAGTCATTCTTGCTGCTGTATCTTTAATCAAACCTTCCAACCGACTTGAGGTTTTCTTATCCTTCTTTTGAGTATCTTTCAATACTTTAGCGCATTTCTTTAAGATATATATATATATCTCCAGCACGTTCTAATTCCTGGATAAACTGTTGTCTTTCTTCAACAGCTTCATCTAAAACCTCATGTAAACGTTCAAGTTTCAGACCAAAACGTTTGTCCGCTTCGGCAGATTGTTCAAAATATGCTACCATTCGATCAGTCCAATTATCTGAACCAGCAACTTCTTTTAATTCTTCTAACCTTCCTAACCAGGCCATTATTGTTGTTTTTTTTAGTATTGGAAAACTGAGATGAGTGATAATTTGAGGCAAACTACAAACCATTAAATAGCAAAACAACTACCCAATATGGATGGCACACATACATCTATTATCATCTTCCTGTTCACAATGGGTACATAATGAAAGCACTAAAACTAGTACCATCAATAGTGGGACTAATGAAAGCACTAAAACAATGGGTACAGTCATTTGTAGTCTAGTTGGTTTTTCATAGTGGTAACCAGCTTGATCTTTCTGGATTTGTGGTGTAATTGATGAACTTGTTATGTTCTTGTAGTTGCTAAGTTATTTGCACAGCTTTAGTTCTGCTTAGACTTAATTATTTTTAGCTATTACTGCATTATCTAAATATATACATATATTAATATTTTAAAAGCATTAACACTTAAAAAAAATTTAAAATATATTTAATAATTTAGGGTCGAAATTTCGACCCTAAATATAAACCGTGAATTTTTTAAATTTTTCGTGAAAAATTTTCGTGTGAAATTTTAAATTTTTCGTGAAAAATTTTTAAAATTTTAAATTTAGGGTCGAAAATTCGACCCTAAAGTTTTAAATATTAAAAATAATTTTTTTTTAAATTATTTTTAGTTATTACAAATATAATATATAATACATAAATTAAAATTATTTTAAATTTTATATTTAGGGTCGAAATTTCGACCCTAAATTATTAAATTTAAAATTTAATTTTTTTAAAATTGTTTTTAATTATTAAAAATAAATTATATAATAAATAAATTAAAATTATTTAAAACTTTTAATTTAGGGTCGAAATTTCGACCCTAAATTTAGTGGGTCCCACCTGCTTTTTGACCAGCCTTTTTGGGCTCTTTTGGGTTGAAAATGTGTGGGCCCCCACCTTAATTTAGGGTCGAAAATTTCGACCATAAATTTCGTCCGACCCTAAACATTGATTTTGTTGTAGTGTCACTGGTTTCGACCACCGGGTCAATCCTATTGAGTCACCGGGTCACGGGTTCAACCACCGGGACGCGGGTTCGACCACCGAGTCAACCCAATCGAGTCTATGGGAACGGGCTCGCCTACCGGTTCAACCCGGACGAGTCACCGGGTTACCGATTCGACCATCGGGTCAATTAATAAAACATTAACTATCTATCGCTAGACAATTATTGGGTCACGAGTTCGACCATCGAATCAATTAGCATATCATTATTTACATGTCTTTAGGTAATTCCGCTGCTATGCGCCGGTAATCGTCTAGTTATTTATAAACATAAATTCGATAAACTTATAACATGGTTAACCGTAACTCGAACCACGGGTAACCGATCATTTCGGGTAACCGCATGACCGGTTAACTGCCTTGTACGGTTCAGTTTCAGGTAGTAAAATTAACTACCCGCACCGTGATGGATAGTTAAAATTGTCTGACTATCCGAACCGAACCAATCCGTAAACACCTTGGTCATGTGTTTGCATAAAAACTATTGATCTTCGTTGTTACTTATCGAGATTATATACCTTTTTTTGTTTTGTGATTGATACGAACGAGATCAATTAAGAGATTGAAAAGTTGAAAAGGTTAAGTTTGCAAGTTTTTTACAAAGTTTGGTCATAATTTAATTTATGTATATGTTATATATATATTCGTAGTAATTTGTAGTTTTGTGTTCTCTTCGAAGAGAGCTTTAAAACTACTGAACTTGTGCATGGACGTGCGACTTACGGACACGCATGCAGTTCCGAAAATTGGTTGGGTGCAGGCAGATTCGGTCTCATTTTTTGCAGATCTCAATTTCCATTTTTTGAACAGAATATATTCAGACTTTGCAAACAAATTTAATTGAATATTTTTAGAATATTTTGTGTTATTAAAAGATATACAAATCGGGTTTAATATTAAACAGGTTTGTATGTTTATGGCGGTTATTTAGTCTTGGTGGACAAGACATCTTCTGGTTATAAATACAGACATAGTCTCATTGTTTTAGGATTAGAAAAAACGTAGCCTTTTCTATCTCCATTACCAGACGATTTTTCAGTAGTTTTTCGATCAGAAACACTCGATCCTTTCCGTGATCTTTAAGGCAAGTGTGTCAAGTCTGGCTGTACAACAGCTTTGGACGTTGTACCCTGAAAAACAAACGACGAATCTGTTTTAAGGGAAGCGTGTTAAACACGTGTCTCGTCTTTGTCTTTACTGTTTTTCATTACTGTTATTTATTTTCGATCTCTTAAGTTTCTTTTAACTTTATTATTGTAATTCGATTTATTGAATAAAAGTATACACCATTTCCTACATGAAAAACCATAAAGATAGAGTAATCAACGTTCGAAAAGTCGGTCGAATAAAATTTTCGGTTTGACACCAAATCAACAAAACATAATCATACTTTCTGCATTATGAAATTACAATCCTAAGGATTTATATATAATAATTTTACTCTTGTAGAAGAAGTCAGACTCTAATATTTACCTAAATAAAATATATTTAATACTGTATAATTAATAACTCCATGGTCAGAGGAGAATGTAAGTATTCTTATCGTTTATAATTATAATTTATCGATAAAAAACATATAATTTTTAAAAGTTTATAGTTAAATATAATAAGGTAAATTAAATATATATTTTTAATTAATATTTTAAAATAATTAATTAATTTAAAATAACTTGAAATAAAAACTTGAACTGTTATGATTCTATAAGGAGTTCAATTGAGAGTTCAATTTCAGTGAAATGAGATCAGCATTACGGTTCATAGTAGCTAGGAAGTTGTCATTTTAATATGAAAAAACTTTATGTTTGGTCTTTATCTTTTACGCCAAACATCAAGTTTGGTCCTTATTTCAAATTAAGTCCACAGATCATCTCCATCGTTTGTATTTTGGATCAAAAATAATCCCTATCTTGGATGGAAGTTAGTTTGGGTTGTTAACTCTTATGGCTAGAGGGGTATTTTAGTCTTTTACTTATTTCTTTTAATTTTTTTTTCATTCTTATCTCTCAATCTCTCTCTCACATATCTCTCTCTCACACACCTTAAATGCAGATTGGAAACATCTTTTCCATCTTTCGTATCATCATCACCCTTAGATAGAAGTTGTGACACACACCAGCCACCACTGCTGTTCAGCCGCCACTATCACCCACCTCTACTGGCCGCCGCCATCATAATCATATACTCCAGCCACCATCACCCACTGTCACGAGATTATTGTAGCTGCCACAATGATAGGTGTGTAAACACCCATCCTTTTTACCACTTAATTACAATAATAACCGAGCCAAAACGTGTATTTTATGTCATTTATGTCGGAATTATGCGTGGTTTGTGTTTTTGTTGTGATTTAGGATGAAAAGGTGAAAAGTGGAGAAAACACGGGCATTCACGGGCTTTTATCGAAGAAAAAGACGAAAGACGAAGTCAAGAAGTCAAGAGTGCAAAAAGAACGGAAGTCCAAGACCAATTCTGAAGATTTATCGAAGAAAACGTCAAAAGACGGAAGTTTGCTAAAAGCCGAATAACTCAAGTCTAATTTATTGAAGAATTACAAGACGAGTTCAAAGAAATCCCGAGAAAAAAGTCATTAAAGTCCAAGATTTAAGAAGATTAAGGAGATTAAGGACTTAAGCTTGGAATTAAGGAAAAGAAGAAAGAGGGGAGGAAGCTTCCTAAGCTCCTCCCTAATCTCCCTATATATAGTTTAGATTGTTTTCATTTCATAGTTGTTGGGTGGTTTGACAAACCACCACTTCCACCATTTTCATTCCTGCTCTTTAAATTCTTGCACTTTAATTTCATGTATTGCACTTTTAATTCATTTAATTTCCAAGTAAGTTTTATTTTATTGTTCTTGAATCTTTACTTTTCTTGTTCAATCTCTCATCTACCTTTCTTGTTTGATTTGTCCTTAATCTTTGTGTTCATGTTCTTGAGTTTTATAGTTTTGATCAAGTGGGTTTTGATTATTTTGGTTATGATTGTTAGTTTTGTTGATTTGTTATTGTTAGTAGATCATTTGTGGTTGTTTTGGTTTAATCTTTTGGTTAATCTTGATTAGTTTTGGTTAAATTCGTTCTTATTTTCATCCTTCTGTTCTTCGTTCTATGCTTACTATTTTTTTCTTCCCAGATTATTCCGAATCAAGCATCCTCCATTTTTATTCCGCATCAAGATTGTTCATCCGGAATATTTTATATTCCGGATCAAAGTCCCTTTATTCGGAATATTAATTTATTCCGGGTCAAAGTTGTTTATTCGGAATATCTCAAATATTCCGGATCAAAGTTGTTTATTCGGAATATCTCAAATATTCCGGATCAAGCTCCTTCATCCGGAATATTGGTTATTCCGGATCAAGCCTTTCATCCGGAATAATATTCCGGATCAAACTTTATTCCGGATCAATTGGTTTATTCCGAATGAGTTTTCAGTTTTTTATAATTTTATATTTTTAATTCTTAAGCTTTATTTTTCCCGCTTTTTTCTTTATTTGCACTTTTACTTGCCTTCCCTTTGATTTAAGTTTTAGTTTGAGTTATTTACCTTTATTGCTTTTAATTTCTCGTCATTAAGCCAAGTTTTAATCTTTCATTGTTGTTTCTTTTTACAGTCTTTAATTTTATCTTTCCAAGTCTTTATTTTTCATTAGTTTTGGACAACGACCATTCCCTTTTTATTCAACCAAGAACAACTAATCTCTTGCACTCAACCGGAAATCAATTCGTTAAGATTCCGAGAAACGAACAATTGAACCTATCAAAATCTCTACATTACGCAACCACTGTGGTCATCCCACGTGACCACCACCTCAACCAATGGATGGCCACCGCCGCTGCCTACATCATAGAGGATGTTTGTTTCGGATTTATATACAGCCACCACTCGATCCTCATGTTACCCACCCTAGATTCGCCACCATCTATAGTAACAACACTATAAACCGCCACTGTACACCACTTTCGTGGCCACCAGCCACCAACCGCCACCCACTTTCGTGGCTATCAGTCACCACCCGTCACCCACATAGCCACCAGCCACCATTCCGTGACTCTACCGCCACCAGATCCAATATCCAGCTGCCACCATGGATCCGCGCCACTACTGGTGTTCCTCATTGATGGGGTTACATCAGCCCTAAAGGGGTGTTTGATTCAGCTTATAACAAGCAACCACGGGTGTTTGTTTCTGCGTTCATAAGCCCACCAGGAGCGTTTGGATCTGCTGATTAGCAGCAGAGAAGTGGGCGTTAGGATCTGCAGTTAACGGCCAGGAACAGTGGTTATCAACCACAATAGTCACAATAATCATGGATTTGAACTTGTTTCGTTTATGATGAGGAGTTGATTGAAGTTCTGAGCTTTTTTTTGCTTTACATTGTTCATTATTGGTTGTGCTTTGTGGATTAAAAGCTTCTCTAAAGTTCTGGTTTTCGGATGTTTGTTTGTCTGGTTAGTTAAACACTGTTACAGTATACACTAATGGTACACAAATCTTTGATCTTCAAAATTAAGTATTGTTAACTGGTAAAATGCTAGTATGTTTTTTAGACGTTTGTTGTATGAAGTGTGGTGTAGTCGTGCACTTGTGTGCATTGATCTAGCAAAGGAATATAAAAGATAATACAGCTGAACAATGCAGTTCGGATCGAAGAATATATCGAGAGAGAGATATAAGAGAGAGAGAGAGAGATAGAGAGATAAGAATGAAAAAGAATTAAAAGAAATAAGTAAAAGACTAAAATATCCCTCTAGCCGTAAGAGTTAACAGTCAAAACTAACTCCCATCCAAGATAGGGAATATTCTTGATCCAAAATGCAAACGATAGGGATGATCTGTAGACTTAATTTGAAATAGGGACCAAACTTGATGTTTAGTGTAAACGATATGGACCAAACATGAAATTTTTCTTTTAATATAGTGAAGCAACCATGTGGTTGTCTTATTTACTGACTCCGGATAGATTTTCATTCTAGTAAAATTTAATAGTAATAAATTGTTTATAAACTATGTTAAAATATTTTCATTCTATTAAAATTATTAATATATCCCTCATGTTTCAAACATTTTATGTTGGCTCACTAACCTCAATTATTTATCAAACTTTTATATTATATTATTATTTAGGTCACGTTTAACGTGTAAATTTACGAAAATTTATCAAATCATAAGTTTGTTTTTTTTTTCTACAAATAAATTATATTTATTTATAGAAAACCTTTAACTCACACTCTAACAAACCGTTCTAACCAATACTAGTTAGAGTTGTAAACGAATTGAACGTTCAACGAACTGCTCGTCGATCGTTCGACGAAAAACTCGTTTATATTTGTCTATTTAATAAATGTACGAATCCGAACAAGATTTTTCGTTCGTTTAGTTAAATGAGTGAACATGAACAACGCTCCGTTTGTTTATTTACGTTCGTGAACGATCGATTATGTTTCTTCAATTAGTTCGTTTGTTAACGCTCGATTATTTTCGTTTGATTAACATCCCAAATATAAAAAGAAGTTAATAAATGATATACTCCGAAAGATTTTTAACAATAGTATAAACTATATATTGATTACTTCAAAAATCATACAGATCCTTTAAAATAACAACTTTATTTTCACGCTCGTTTATGTCCGTTTACGTTTATATATTATCGTTTACACATATTTATGTCCGTTTATGTTCGTTTACGTCCGTTTAACTTATTAATAAACGAACATGAACAAGTTCAAATTTAATAAACAAACATGAACAAAAAATTTAGTCCGTTTATACGTTCGTGTTCGTTTATTTATTCGGCTAAAATTAAATAAACAAACACGAATATACATTTCATTCTTATTCGTTCGGTTCGTTTACGACCCCTGTTAACAAATATACTTAGCGACATACAAAATGTATCATATATTTAGTTTCTAGATGAAAAAAATAGAGTTGAGAGTTTAGTGAGATAAATTTAGGAGACAAGTCGGTAGATAACAAATATTTAACGGTCAAATTCATCCATAGAAAATAGTGGGCGGTGATAATGACGGCGTTGGTGGCTGTCTGGTAGCGAGGGGCATCACTACCCGTCGATATTGATTTATCGTTTATTTATGGGCAAATGATTTAAAAATGCATCTAACTTATACATTTTTTTACTTTTTGTGTAGCTATTTTTTTTCTTTCTTATTATGGTCATCAAACTTTCAAAATTCGATCATTTCGTGTATTTTATGACCATTTTACCCTTACTTTTTCAAAATTTTGAAGGGTAAAATGGTCATTTTACATGGTAAATAGGGACAAAATACACATAATGACCGACTTTTGAAAGTTTGATGACCATAATGGGAAAGAAAAAAAATAGATACACAAAACACAAAAAAATGTCAAGTTAGATGCATTTTTAAGTCATTAGTCCTTTATTTATCTGAAATTAGTATTGGTTTCACATATACGATTTTCAGTCTTTTGTGACAAAAATTTTGGGTAACATGTTCTCATCAGTTTATCGACTCGTAAAATACAAAAAAAATATACAAAATAATAATAAAATCAATAAAAAGATACAACAACATCGAGTAAAATAAATATAAATGTAACTTTTTTTTTTCTGATACGCATAAAAGGATTACCAAATAATTATGATAATTTTTGTGTCATTAGCTCTTTATTAAATAAGCGAATATAAAGTATTTTTCGTCATACGATTAACGAACGATTTATCGTTTAATTCTTTTACAACCTTATATTTCATTGTAAATTGTAACGAATGTGGTACTCTGTCAAGTTCATGTGATTCAACGTTTTTTTAGTAATATATTTACGGATAAGATCTTGTCAAGCTGAAACTAACTTGATAGATTATGTTTGTCAATGATAATTTATATAAATGTATAAAAAAAGGTTATTCATCACGGATAACAAAGGGACGAAGCCAGAACCATATATAGCCGGGTGCACAAAACTTTTTGAAGCGTAATTTATAAAAGTTAAGATTTGTTTTCTATTTGTAAATATACTAACTAAATAAGACTAAAAACACATTTTTCAAAGACCTAATGTATTTAAGATGCATTTAAAAAATCGATATTTTTTTCAAAATTAACATTAAATCAAAAAAATTCATAAATATCACGAGCACCCACAAGACACCTCTGGCTCCGTCCGTACCAGCGGAGATAAAAACTTGCCCCTTTCACTAGTTCATGAAAGTAAAAGTTTTGACAATTTGGAATGCTTGGGTTGCTACATGCTTATCTATCCAAACAAGAATTGGTTGTTTATCCATTTATTTGTTATTTTCCTGTTTTCATGATGGTCAAATGTTTCACTTTCTAGCATGGGACCTATCAAAGAGACAAAAAACCAGAAAATCTTACTCGATAATCACCCCACGAGATACGACTCAAAACTCTCTTTTTTTCCATCATTCTATGTTTCCACCACGCCCCACTTGACCCACTCCGACTTGTCTCACCACTCACTCATGCTCCCACCCTACATACACCATCTTGCACATGTGTACGAACTAGTGCCGAGCAAAATCAATCGAAAATCAAACCGATAAACTAAGTCGAGCCGAACCGATCGTTTCGGTTTGGTTTTGCACATTTCTGATTTTCGATTTCGGTTTTATCAATTCGGTTTAAAACCAAGAAAATACACTTAACTATCTATTCGGTTTGGTTTTGGCTTTTATCAGCGAAGCTGTCAAGATCGCGATCTCACCTGATATCGTTTTTGTCTTTGCAAGATCGAGATCGTAAGATCGGATCGAGATCGTAAGATCCTACCAATTTATCATGTTATGCAAGCAATTGATAAACGAGTCAAACTTTTTTCTTATTTCTGCTAATCATCAAATATAAATTTATAATATCCATTTGAAAATGTCAAATTTCAAATTTAGAATACCTAAGTAAAAGTAAAACACAAAAAAGTCAAGTCTCAGTCGTCACATTCATGATTACATAACTCGCGTATATACGTCTCAAAACAAAGTACATCACTAATATCACTTTGAATAACCTATCTAAATTAATACTTAAAGGTTAATAATTAAAACTATAAAAAGGGTTAAAAAAAACAACAATTACCTATAAAAAACTTTTTGCTTCAGGGAAAAAGAACATGAGAAGAACCTTAATTTGGTTAACGTAATTTAGATTTAGAGAAAGTAGATAATTATGTTTACTGATTAAAAAATAAGAAAATTAAACGTAAATACTTGTTACTGAGATGACGGACTCGTATTTATCTTTTTTGAGCCTAAAAAGTATGGGTTAGTAAGTATGTAAGTGAGTAAGTTAGTAACTTGGTAATTTGGTAAACTCGTATCGACACGCGATCTTACGATCTTACGTGCGATCCTACACCGATCTTACGATCCTACCACTGATGCGATCCTACACCGATCTTACACGATTCTATTAAGTGGGAACGTAAGATCGTACGATCTTACGTGTAAACCGAATAGCAAACTGGACGCAAGCTCAAGTTTAAGAAACAGATGAAAAATGTCTTTTCAAGTTAAATAAGTATAAAAGGTCAAGGGGTTTCGGATTCGGATCAAACCAAGACAGGTTTGTGGAGACTCGGAACTGTCTTACAAACCAAATCAACTACTATACGTAACAACGATCAGGATGCTCTAATAACAAGGTACACCAACCTATTAGAAGATTGCTATTTAATGAAATCAAATCATCACAATCAGAAATCAAAACATTTATAACTAACAAAAGGATAAGAAATGAGCACAAAATGTCCAACTTTATTCAGATGTTAACAAAGAATTTTGTAACGGGGTCAAATTTAATCGTGTGCTACAACAATATCATATATAACATAGTCTAGAGAAACATTGGACAAAAGAATGTATATAGCTTAGATGCAAAATTTTATTCAAATAAACCACCTGAACAAGACTTGTTCGTTTTAGGATCATGTGTGAAACTTGAAAATGACTTAAGTGGCTTGAGGATGTTTGTTTGCAGGAGTATCTGGTTCTTGCGGTCGGGGGCAACCGGTAACGCAGGGTTGGCATTCTTGTGAATTAATCTCGTCTGATAAGCTAATTCTAAAAGTTCTGTTCTTTTCTTCGTTTTCCGGAACGTGTAGAAGAGCTTCCATTATTAAAATTTCCCAGTCTCGTGGGCGGAAAAATGATAGCCAATTTTCGTCTGTTACATATTACAAACATCATCGTGAAGTTTAGGTCAAGAGACAAACAACTTTTTACGCATAAATGTATAACCTATGTTCCGTGAATAAAAAAAATCTGGAAATGTATGGTCTTCTTTTTTTTTTTTTTTTTTTTTTTGGTAACCGTGATTTCCGACTCATTGGTCGACTAATCCACGGGGTTTGAGCCCACCACCACAAAGACTCAAACCAGGTAAAGCCCTCCCTTTTCAGGAGGTTGGCGTGGCCACTTCAAGGTTGTTTGCACCTAGTAGGAATTGAAGTTGAGACCTCACCCATTTTAGAGTGATAGCCACAAACCCTTTTGCCACTAGGCCACCCTTGAGTGGTTAAATGTATGCTCTTTTTTGCTTCATGCAAGGTTACATTTTGCTAAAAACGGCAGTTTTGACAATAAAAAAGGAAACCATTAACTTATGTAATCATATTCGACACACTGATTTGTATAAACAAATATATTTATTGGACAACAAGTGTTTTAAGTCAACCTAACTCGTTCCACGAATTTACCTACTTGACCCAAACCTGTTTATCCAGCTATCTGCCTAATTTGCTACCTCTAGGTTGAATACGGGTTTTGACATCACTGTTTAGATTTCACATATGAATTAGTTCCTTGTAACTAGCAACAAACTATAAGTTGTATGGAGATTTTTATATGGTAAAGTGAAAAGTGCTCAACAGGACGGTTCTAGACATTTTAAAACAAATTATGCTTTAGAAATAAAACTGACAGAAAATTATCTTTAAAGCAAACAATCTAAGATGGATATGGGAGTTACAAAGACAAACGTATTTTACATCTAAGAAATAAATGATGTGATGAAGAGTTGCGTTGAAGAGGAGATGGCACAATGAAACATTATTAAAAAATCTGTGTATATAATATCGAGTACGAGAACAGGTTGAAATTGCCTATTTTAATAGATAGTAATGATATATAGAATATTAGTGTGTTTTTAGCTGGTGAGTATATGTGTCTTTCACATTTTGGGCTAAAGAAGCAAAATATAGAAAAGGCGTTGTTTTCTGGATAAGAAAATTATACATATGGTTTTGAAGAGAAAAGTAAGGTTTAAGTGAACTCAAAAGCTAGAAATATGCATATTGTCATTTAAAATTTAAGACAAAATCTAGTAGCCAACTAACTATAGCTCAGGTCAACCGTGCAACATTTTTCAGTTGGCTAAAGATGCAACTTTTAAAACTATCATGACAATGGATTTAGTGGATTTTTATTTGGGCTTACAACCTAACCCTAGTCCTGTTGCCCAAGTAATTATGTAACCGAAACACGGGTAGAGTAACAGAAAGGAGGAGCTAATAGTAGAAAGCTTCGAGCTTAAATAATGGATAGAAAACTGATTCAATTTGGTTTACGTTTTATGTTTAACGAATCAACAAATAAGTTCAAAAAATATAGCTTATGCAGGCCAAAAGTCGCTCCAAAATTAGAATTTTATTTGATAATATAAGTTTCGTAATCATACTTGACACACTATACTTACCTTTTTTAATATTTTAAAGTTTGCACAAAAGTTTTTCGAATCAAACCATCATATCCCTGACCCGTACCAAAAATAGCCTGTTATGACTCAAACCCAATTTGACCTGTTTACCCAACCAGCCAGCCACTGCGACCCGCTCATTTTGCCACCTATATAAGTCATTTGGCATGGACCAGAAGCACACTTCTCTTGAATTTTTTATTTATTTCTTCCCATTTTACAATTGTTTTCTTTGGTGCGAGTGGAGGAGCAACATCTAATGAGATATTCATCAGTTAAGACTAAAACACGTCTGGGAACTCTATACGCTTATCGAAGTGAGTGATATCATGATGATTTATGTGAACATGGTTGTTAGTTGTTACCTGCATTGCGAACAGCCCTTAACTGAAAGATTCCAGAGCCTTGAGGACCAGAAACAGGAAACGTGCAAGAGACGGAGTGCCTTTTGTGAGTCACTGCAAGTGATGCATTATACCACGGACCTCTAGCAATCGGCTCCCCAATTGCATCTATAACGGCCTGGCTCTTGCTTGCTTTCTCCAAGGCTTTGCTGAACAAACATAACCAGCAAAAGGCTGAGACGCAGAAAAATTATGCAATCTATAAGCAGGGTGGCTTACAAATTTCAGAATTGTAATACCACGCAAAGAACTTTCAGAATTCAAACCATAAAGCACAATGGAATTAAGCGATATAGGTCGCCATTCTGATACACAATTGCATTTTCATATATCTCAAATAGCATCACCACAACGATATCAAGCAACACCAAGTCAACTTAGTCCACTTATATAAATAAATAAAATGTTTGTCTTAACATGACTTTCAAGTACGCAGAAAGGTTTCTCCCTGACCAAAGTTTAATGTCATTATGTCAAGATTTAGATAGGGAAAATCAATTAGCTCTATTGTGAAACATACATTACAGTAGATAACTCTGCACTTATAAGAGTGACTATGCAATATGATAGGACTCTGCACTTATAAGCATACATGTGAGCATGGACGTCATCCTAAGTATGGTTACTTGGGTCCAAAGACTAAGCACCGAGTAGTAACAAGGATTTCATTTGTCTCTCAACTTAAACAATAACCAAGTATTCCATCCAAAACTTGATGAACCCGGAGTATCTAGTAAAATCCATATTTACAAAACATAAAATGAACCGGTAACAATAAATCATATACTAGAATTTAAGCATGTAGCGCTTCTTCTTATATGAAAAAAAAAAACCAATGTGGCAAGGGAAACAGAAACAGGAAACTACAAGGGAAACTACATATCTTTTGCATAATGTCGGGAACGCCGTTTGCATTCTATGCTAACTCTTAATAGAACAGGTCTCCACAGCCGATAGCATGTATATGCAGCTGCTAGCATGGATATGCAGATCAAAATGACATAGAAGTATCTTATCAGAATTTTAATCAATCAAAGTAGCACAGATAAATATAAACATATACAAATCTCCCATATATGTTTACCATATACCATCATAATAAATTGTACACAATGACAACATAATGAAAATATGGCACGTTCTGGTGCGTTTGATCCTCAATAGTTAAAAAAAAAAAGTAATAACGGGGTGAAGTTATGAGAAAATATGCATAACAATCTTTCATCTGATGGGAGTCTATTAAATAAACTTTGACCGATTGTATAGTACTCGAGTCCTACAAGCTATTTTGATAACTTCTTATCATATCTAAACATAAACGTTGCACTATACTGCAACTGTTTTACAGCTGCAACCAAATCGAAAGTGGTGTTCCTTTTAGCATATTGTCTCTGCTTATTGGCTTATTTAGTGAGTGGATGTAATAACCTCCTTTTTGGTGGCTTATTTTACCAGCCACCTTAGCTTATACAAGTAAAACGGGTAAATTGATGAGGTTTATAGATTATAATCACAATAATCAAATTACATACATAGATACATTAGGAGCAAAAATGTCGTTATACAATAGAAGTATAATAATATTAATTAATATTTGTACAGTTATATGAATATTTAGCTAAAAAAATATGCACGGTACGGTTCGGTTCGGTTGCGGATATCTAAGAATAAAACCCGAAACCGAACCAGGGTATCCCGTAACCATTTTGGTTTCTCCGGTTTCGGATTGAGCGGTTCGGCTCGGTTTCTCGGAGTTTTTGAATACTCCTTGCCTACCCTAATAAAGGTATCTCGTAACCGTTTCCGGACCCTTTCCCTAGCCACCCCCAAGATGCATACCTAGTGAGGATTGAATGTGAGACCTCTACATCAAAGTGCCTAACAACTATACACCTTAATTACACCACAACAACATAATACCCAATCCCGCTGGAGCAAGGTATAGGGACACCTTAGTTATATCAGCTTATTATAATAAACTAATCCAAACACTCAGCAAGGGCTTACGACACAATCAACCCTTAAGGGGGTGTTTGTTTGGCTTATGAAACATAAGCTGAAATGGGCTTATGTTTCGTAAGCCCCAATTTTGTGGCTTATTTTCAGACTTATGGACTTATATCAGTTTATTATGATATGATAAATGTATATAAGCCTTAAGGGGTGTTTCGGCTTATGAAATATAAGCCAATATCTGGCATATTTTCGGCTTATATTTCGTAAGTCGTAATTCTGTGGCTTATTTTGAGACTTATGGGCTTATATACGTTTATCATATCATAATAAACTTATATAAGCCTATAAGTCTGAAAGTAAGCCACGAAATTGGGGCTTATGAAACATAAGCCCATTTCAGCTTATTTTTCATAAGCCAAAACAAAGTATGTCACAGCAACAACAATACCCAACCCCAGAACAGCAAGTACATCATAGCGCTTTAAGTGTTTCACATTTAATAAAATTAATACCAAAATACAAAAAAGATAAGTGATTCGAATACGAAAGGCGTAAGCAATACCGGGTAAAGTTAAAAAAGAAAGTAGTAGCAATTATTACCTGCTGCAACCATGGTAAATAATGAGATCATCAAGAGCACTCAAAGCAACACCACCAGTCAAACAAATCAACCCACCCGACACTATCCTTCGACCCCATGATTTGGGCACTTTCTCAGTACTAGAAACATAAACAAATCACAGTTTCTTTATAAAAATTCAAGATTTGGGTTCATTTCTATACTATAAACCATGATTAAGAAGTGAAATTTGTACCTTGAAGAAGATGGGTTGCGTTTGAATAAGGAGATAAACCTTCTGCCGATCATTTTGTTAAACAAAACCCTGATTGATTCTGTTAAACGGTCGGTCTATTTGGGGTTTTTGGGTTTTACTTTTGCCCACGTTGTATGTTTGGTTTGGGGGTGTTTGAGTAAATTTCTATATTTCCCCACAGAAGAAGGCAATTAGTATTAGCTTATACAACTAACTAGCTTATAGAACATAAGCTTATTTTAACTTATATAAAATAAGCTTTAATTTTGTGCTTTATCTGAAGATTTATGGAGTTATATAATTTTATTATTATATAATTTCTCCGTCTCATAATAAGTGTTCAATTTAATTTTTTTATTTTTTTATTTTACTTTAACTATAAATATTTTCATTTGTGTAATATAATACTTGATGAAATTATACCAATGAAAACACATTTAAAAACTGAATCTATAGATGTAACTTTCATCACATATACAAACATTTATGGTCAAAGTTCAATAACAAACACTTACAATATTTCATAATGAACATTGGACGGATGTAGTAATAAACTAGCTTATATAAACTTATAAGTCTTCAAATAAACTTAAAAAATTGAGGTCAATGAAATATAAATCGAGATATGGTTTATTTGTGGCTTGTATAACATAAGCCTCAATTCTGTGGCTTATTTTGAGATTTAGAGGCTCATATAAGTTTATTATGATATAATAAACGTATATAAGCCCATAAATCTTCAAATAAGCCACAAAATTAGAGCTTATGTTATATAAGTCGAAATGAGCTTACGCTATATAAGCCAAACCAAACACCCCCTAAGCAATTTGTATAATGAGACTTGACGGTATGATGCGTTTAAGACGTGATTAAAAGCAGAAAAAATATATATAAAAATCAATCTGTATTTGTATCATATTTTATAATTATATGAGGGGTAAGTAGTAAATCAAAACGCAAAAATATTAGTAAATCGAAGCTCAAATCTCAGATATTTGTAAATCCTCTAAATGCTTTGAAAAAACTGGCAACGCCTTATACTTTTGCTCGCTTTCTCACACTTCATCATTTAGAGTTGACGCATTGATTCATTTCCTAACCTGAAGGCAACGGCTCAAGTCTTAACAGCGCCATGATGCCACCATGACGCACCTTTTAAAAAACGCCATGATGCCACAATGACACACCTTTTATAAGACTGAATACGCCGGTAAAGCCAAAGCTCAAAACAAGTCGAGCTTGTTCAAGTATCAGCAGTAAACGACCTTTAAAAATAAACCTGATTAATTAACCAGACTTATATATACTATCAAATTTAATCAATACTTGGATATGTTTTTTGATTTTATGAAAATGAAATATGAGCTTAAGCATATTTTGTTTAACAAAACGTTGCACTTAGTTCTATTAGGATAATCATTGATGATGAGTTGATGACAACAGTCACTGATAAAACACTGGTACAGTTGACTAGCTGAGGACAGATTTATCGAATCAGCTTTGGAAGCTGTAGATTCAAAAAGCTAAGCTTCACAATAGAACCGACAACTCTCCATATTCTTATGATCGTCTTCTCTAACATCGCTTCATTCTATGACTTTTTTTATCACCCAAGTAGTTTTTTCACCCAGAAAAAACACTCACTCCAACTTAAAGTAGCAGAATGTGGCAATAAGATGCAAAGAAAAACAGAGGTAAAAAGAATGCCACCAACAGATTGAAGATGACAAAACTTCTCTATGCATCGAGATGTAAAACATTCGCAAAGTTGATACAAAATCAAAAGTCAATAATCTGCTTTGAAACCAAAACTATAGTCAACTACCAAGAACATGGTTATGTTCACTTTAGTAGTTACGTGATCCATTGCCTCTTCCATTAGAAACACCGCCATAATTTCCTCGGCCTCTTGCCCCTCCTCTTTCTCCTCCTGCACAAACCACCCAACAGTTTTCAACACAAAGTCTTTTACCTTACAAACCACTACGAGTAGCATCCTGTTCTAAACCGGTAGGTCATGATTTTGAGAAGAAAATGTTTAGAAAAATATCTTCAGTCAAAAGAGTATGATCAATATTTTAATACATTTTAATAATACTCGCTATAACTATTACTAATAAGACTCGAGCAAAAGGGGGACAACAAAAAGTCGGTGGGTATTCCAGTTACATTAGTTTTTGCAGCTAGGGTAGTTTCTGGAATTTTGTGGAAAGAAATATTGTCGGTGTAATTAGTCAAAAATTAAGCAATGAAAGACTTAAGAAATATTAACAGAAGCAAACTTTTGACAACTATAGATAAAATGATGTCTAATTAAGAGGAACTTACTTCCTCCACGAGACCCACCGCTGCTGTTTGCTCTTCTCTCTTCAATGTATACTTGTCTTCCCGCAAGCTGTATAGGGGACGCCTGAAAAAATTTAAGATAACACGAAACTTAGCTTTAGTTTTCTAGTCATCTCAGTCGCTTTTAAGCTCCGTGTATATAATCGACATTGGCATTTAAAAAAGACAATACATGGTATGAGTTAAACGTTACCAAGTATTTTAGTAAATGCAAGTAAACGCAATAAATGAAGTTAGGCTCAAACCTCGATAGCCTTGTGCACACCACTGACGTCTTCGAACTCAACAAAGGCAAAACAAACACCAACGTCCTGTGCATTTACACGTTAGATTCTTTGAATATTAAGTTGTTAGCAGTTAGAAGCTAAGGTACAGTTTAAAGAAAATTACCAGCCGGTTCTTTATAAACACGCCATCATGCACAATTTTACCAAAATTCTTGAACTCTTGATATATTTCATTACTAGTAACATTAGTAGGCAAGTTCCTGACGTAAACAGACAATAATTCCCCTACAAATATTGCACACAAGCGTAAATAAGTAATCGTCGCAACTACTCATAAAATAAAAGGTGCACCAAAGAAAATGAAAAGGAAAAGTTGAAGTTAAAAGATATTCACCATCTTCGTTAACTGAACTTTCCCTCATAACAGAAGTAGTTTCAGGCGCGTACGAAGCAACTGGTTCCGGGGTCCGATGCCGCTCTTTTGTAGGTGGAGCAGTCTTAGCGACAGGTGCTTGGGTAGGAGCTGGTGGCGCAGATTTTCCCAGCTATAATGACCATTTTCATGGCAAACAAGAAAGGAAAAAAGAAATTTAGGCCAATAAACCAGTACATAAAATTAGTAGTAAATTGAAGAAGTACAGGGGACACTTCATATAACAGCTTGAAAAGGTGGCAAAGTCAACTAAGAATAAGTTGACTCAAAGAATCTCTTACATCTAAAGAGTGTTGGGCCGCACAATTAAAAGTAACAGCTCAAAAAAAACAAGTCATAAGATCAATAGGCAGCAAGTGTATTACTTTAGAAAATAACCTATTTATAGTTTTATTCTAAAGATGTAAATTTTATTGCAGTAACATATATTCGATCATGTATGACACTGTATAACCATAAAAACCTCCAAAAGTTTAGACAAAAACAGAATCAAGCCAACCCAGCTAAGACTGTTTTAAGCGTACACCAAGTTATTACTGAAGCATTACTTACTATGGAAGCATATGTGAATTTCACAGGTTCTGGAGCAGGCTCTTCCACAGCTTGAATTGGTTCTTGAACATATTCCGATGTGTCATGATGCAACGGCTCTTGATAGTACTCCACTGCGTTCTGATGCAAAGGCTCTTGAACATAGTCCACATGGTTATAAGAAGGCTCTTTCACTGGTGGTTCTTCCTCGTAGTCTTCTTCACCGTCACCATCTTCCTCTTCTTCTTGCTGCCGATATTGCTGTTGTTCTGATGTATAGTAATCGCCTTGATATTCATCTTGTAAATGCAATGAATTGAAATTTTCGCGTAGCTTAGCCTCCAAAGAGTCTCCTGGAACTGCAATATAAAGGTCAACCATCAAATATATATTTTCTACTTTGGCAGGAGTTAACTCACTTATGCTTTAATGTTTGTAAGTAACAGGTCACACAAGCAAACTCGAACATATTAGCTTGTTTAGACAAAAACGGGTTGAATGGGTAAAGATGACAAAAGCATGGATTATAAGCGCATAGAACTTCCTAAATCACTTTATTCGAAAAATCAGATGATTATTACTCGTATATATAATACTATTTGTAAGCAAATTTGAACTGCCAAATTGTTCGTTCTGGCATGTTATGAAACCCACCCAACCTACCTAGTCTGCAACTCTAAAGTTTCACGTTCGCTCAACCATAGAATTGACAAGTTAAATACAGTCCATGTGCATCATACATATAAACCTTCAGAAGTTATAAAAATTCTACAAAATTGTAATATAAGAAAGAACTTTTAAAACTTGGGAGTCTTAAGCATTGACATGAAGTGAAAAAACAATTTGCTCGAAAGTTAAAAAAATGGTAAAAAGGACAAATACTTAATTTCTACTTTTACAAAAACTGTATAAAACCTCAGTTATAAAAGGGATATATTACTATATAACTCGCAACTTAAAACAAAATGTGATACCTAAATGCTCCTGAGGTGTAGCGTTTACTGGTTGATAATCATCTCTATGTCCAGCGGTCAATGGTGCAGGGAGATGATTATTATTAGCAGGTACAGGAAAATGATTGTTAGCCTCTTCGCTCACAAAATGAAAGATGTCGTTCAGAAGAAAGTAACCCGATGCCTGTGGAGCAAGGAAAAACGTTTGAAAAAAATCCCGCCAACCACTGAAGAACTTTGATCGGACACTACCAGATACCACAACAACAATCCCTTCCCTCCATGATTCAATAGAATTTATGGTCTTAATCTCAATCGCACTAAAATGTAAGCACTGAACGAGCGTATGGATTTGCTGCATGAAAACAAAACAAAAAAAAATTCTATTAGCCACTTTATGCTAAAATAAGCAAAAATGAAAAGCCGACGTGAACGATTATTTAGGAAAAACAAACAAACACAAATTCTAAGATCATAACTCTTTGGCTGTGCGATCTGAAAACAACTAGAATCTGATAATCTTCTATAAATAGACAAATTGCAATAAATGAGTCTTAAACGTGCTTCTGCTGAAGAAATTTATAAAAAAAAAACGTTATAATTTTCAACGTATGGTAAATACCAACTGTTCAAAGATTTAACAGATCAAGAAGACCCAGATCGTCATTCTTTATAAAATGGATGTTGAAGTCATTTAGATTAGATTAGATTAGATATTCAACTTAAAGATATACTTTAGTTGCAGCTCAAATGCAACTAAACTAAATGATCAAAAGTCGAACATGTTTATCCAAACCTAAAAACTAATAAGGTTCTTAAGTTCAAGTTAACATCATCAATAACCTTTTATACACATACTTCTAATCATTATAACAACTAAAACATCTCGCTATCTATAACTCACAAAGAACCGAAACTTTTATCCGCGCTGCACTATAATCTAGTTTCTACTCAGCCCTCAAAACATGACTCTCATACGAACTCAAACGGCAACCATACTATAAAACACACTTCTAATCATTAAAGCAATCATACTTTCAACACACTCCAAATTCTCAAAACAGCTCAAACATCTCGACATTCTTACAACTCAAAACCAGTTATATAACTTATAATCTATATTCTATACTAGTTTACTCTTATCAAAATTCTAACAAATAAAACAGCCAAAACTTAACAAATTTTTATACCAAAAAGCTCACAACAACAACAACGACACCCAATCCCGCCAAAGCAGGGTATGGGGGAGGTGAAAATGTAAACAGATCGTTACCCTACCCTTGGGCGAACCCGCAGGTAAGGAGACTGCTTCCAGGTAGACCTCCGGCTAGAAGAACAAGGGAGAGAAAAAAAAACCCCTTTTTTTCCTCTTTTTTTTCAGAAGACCATTAACCATGGATACGCACCTAAAATGCATTGCTACCATTGAAGTCAAAAACTACAAGTTAATACTATCAATAACCTTTATGATATATCGTTCTCATCACTAGAACAAATAAAACACCTCAACATTCTACAAAGTATAACCTAAAACCAATCAAATAACTTTATCCGGGCGGACATTATAACGGCCTAGTCTTTACTCAACCCCCTGAAAACAGATTTTGTTAAACTCCACTAACCATACTTATTACATAGTTATAATCATTAAAACAGCTAAAACATCTCTAACATTTTGACAGCTGAAAACCACTCAGATAACTTCCGTTCAAGCAACATTATAATTCAACCTCTCAAAACACGCCTAATTTATACAACCTCTAACAACAGCCATACTTTTAATACAATTGCAATAAGTAAAAACATCTCGACATTCTAACAACTCAAAAGCAATCATGACCCAGTTGTTCAATGATAGGGATCACAAATTGGATCGATCATCGATGACAATAGCATTCCAGAATTTAACTGATCTCTGAATTGGGACAGAACAATTCGCGTTCGAGTTATTTCTGATTCACGTTCCAATTAAAACCGATTTGCGTTCCAAATATATTTGATTCGCGATTCAGTTGCATTAATTTTGATTTCCTAATGAGTTGTCAAGATTTCAAATACTTGCTTCCATTTACTAAGTGCATATATTTCTAGGTATTATAGGCTATATAATTTAAAGATAATAGTTTATTTTGAAGATTTGATATGGTGACTTTTTCTAATGAGATCCTTCACCTGTTGCGTAGTATATCCTTGACCGAAACGAACCCAGATGAACCTACCCCCCATCAAAGCAAATTGTACGTGCCTAGCAAACCACAATCCCGTACCGGAGCGATCCCCGTTCCATGTAACTATGTTCTCCACTCAACCCACAAAACACGCAACTCTTAACAAAAACCATATTTTTAACACAACTCTAATCATTAAAAAGATCTTGATATTCGATAACTTACAACCAAGGGCTTATGTTTCATAAGTTCACTTTTTATGGTTTATTTTCAATTTTCAGCTTATATATCCTTTACTATGACATAACAAACTTATGTAAGCTGAAAAGTTTCAAAATAACACATAAAACGTGAGCTTATGAAACATAAGCCCAAAACAAGATAAGACATAATACATCTCAAAGAATTATAATCCAGCCTATACTCTACCCATCAAAACCCGCTAATTCATAGAAACTCCAACGACAATCATATTCTCAACACAATTATAATCATTAAGACAATCTAACAACTAAAATCAATGAATTAACTTTTAGCCACGCAATATTATAATCTAGTTTCTACGCAACTCCTAAAAACACACCTGAAACATCTCGGCATTCTTAAAACTTACAACCAAACACTTCTATCAGTGCGACATTATCATCTAGTCTCTCCTCACTCCTTTAAACACGTCTAATCCATACAACCTTTAACCACCACCATACTTTCAACACAATTATCTAACCTATAAGCTTTTATCCGCACAACATTATAACCAACGCCTAAAACATCACCTCGACGTCTCACAACCAAATAAACATCCATCCACGACATTATACCCTACACTACTTTTTGTACTTTTAACAACCAAAACTCTATCAAATTTTAATTACAAAAGCTAAAAAAATCTCGCATATACAGCAGAACCATATACAGCAGAACCGTTAACTTTTATCCGCAGAACATTATAATCTAATTTCTACGCAACGCCTCAAAACACGCCTAAACATCACCTCGACATCTCACAACCAAATAAACAGCATCCATCCACGACATTATACCCTACACTACTTTTTTTACTTTTAACAACCAAAACTCATCAAAATTTTATTACAAAAGCTAAAAAAAACCTCGTATATACAGCAGAAGCATTAACTTTAATCCACGCAACACTAATTTCTATGCAACGCCTCAGAACTAATAAACATCCTCCATTCGCGCTACATTACACTCTACAACACATTTCACTTCTAACAACCAAAACACATCAAATATAATTACAAGAGCTAAAAGAACCTCGTATATACAGCAGAAGCGTTAACTTTAATCCACGCAACATTATAATCAACGCCTAAAACATCACCTCGACATCTCACAACCAAAAAAACATCCATCCACGACATTATACCCTACACTACTTTTTGTACTTTTAACAACCAAAACTCATCAAGATTTTATTACAAAAGCCAAAAAAAAACCTCGTATATACAGCTGAACCGTTATCTTTAATCCGCGCAACATTATAATCTAATTTCTACGCAACGCCTCAAAACACGCCTAAAACATCACCTCGACATCTCACAATCAAATAAACAGCATCCATCCACGACATTATACCCTACACTACTTTTTTTACTTTTAACAACCAAAACTCATCAAATTTTATTGCAAAAGCTACAAAAACAGCAGACGCGTTAACTTTTATCCACGCAACATTATAATCTAATTTCAACGTAACGCCTCTAAACACGCCTAAAACATCTCCATTCGCGCGACATTATAGAAAAGCTAAAAAAAACTCATCAAATTTTATTAGAAACAACCAAAACTCAACAAATTTTATTAGAAAAGCTAAAAAAACCTCGTATATACAGCACAAGCGTTAACTTTAATCCACGCAACATTATAATCTAATTTCTACGCACCGCATCAAAACACGCAAAAAACATCTCCATTCGCGTGACATTATACTCTACAATACATTTCTCTCCTAACAACCAAAACTCATCAAATTTTATTACAAAAGCTAAAAAAACCTCGTATATACAGCAGAAGCGTTACTTTTATCCGGCGCAACATTATAATCTAATTTCTACGCAACGCCTCAAAACACACCTAAAACATCTCCATTCGTGCGACATTACACTCTACAATACATTTCACTCCTAACAACCAAAACTCATCAAATTTTATTAGAAAAGCTAAAAAACCCCTCGCATATACAGCAGAAGCGTTAACTTTTATCCGGCGCAACATTATAATCGAATTTCTACATAACGCCTCAAAACACGCAAAAAAACGTCTCCATTCGCGTGACATTATACTCTACAATACATTTTACTCCTAACAACCAAAACTCATCAAATTTTATTACAAAAGCTAAAAAAACCCTCACATATACAGCAGAAGCATTAACGTTAATCCGCGCAACATTATAGACTAATTTCTACGCAACGCCTCAGAACTAATAAACAACATCCATTCGCGCGCGACATTACACTCTACAACACATTTTACAACCACAACTCATAAAATTTAACAAACGAAAAAACATAAAAGCCTCACATAAAGAGAAGACGCATTAACCGTGGTCTCGCCGTCAACGCGAATCATCGAACTCAAATCACTATAAAACTGATGAAGATCCCCCGGGTTCTGCTGAAGCACCTTATAATACTGCTCAACGAAATACGATCCAATTGCTGAAGCCGTCAACGCCATTACACTTTCCGACAAAAAAAAAACCTAGTTTTTTCACAAAACCCTAATTCAATGAAATTGAAAGAGGGAAACGATGATTGACGGTGTGAATTTAAGGTTTTGGCGATGGATTTGAGGTGTGTGTGTTTTTTTAGTGTGTGTTTAGGTGTTTTTTTTAGGGGTTTTTGGAAGAGGAGGAGGAAGGAGATGATGAGATGGATTTGGGTTTGGGTTTTTGTGTTTAAATCGGACGGTGGAGATTGAGGGTGTGATGGAGATTTTATAAATTAAGCTCGGGAACGGAGTGTTATATACGTTTGATGAACTGTAATATAACGTGATCTGACGTAATACGCGTTGTAATGTAACGTGATCTCATGTGATATGTGTTGTGATGTAACGTGACGTGATGTAGTATAAGGTGTAACGTAGCGTGATCTAGTGTAGTATATATTGTAATATAATGTGATCTAAAGTAGTATATATTGTAATGTAAAGTAATCTCACGTAGTACGCGTTGTAAAAACGTGGTACACGTTGTAATGTAACGTGACGTAGTATATGTTACGATGTATCTCATATATGTTGTAATCATAGTTATAAATAGCGTAAAGCGTGGCGTTGCGCCATGTCTAAGCTACACGCTTTAGCGGCTAAGGCGAAGCTTTAGCGTTTTTATAGCGTGGCTTATAGCGGCACAACATATAAAATATTTATTTGTTTTATGTATTTCAATATTATATTTATATTATGTTCATAATAAGTGTTGTACGTAATAATTAAAGCTAGAAAACTCTCCTTACATGTAATAATATTTATTTTTTGGAGTTGAATTCAAAAAATAACCGCACTTCATGTCGTAACGCGTCTTGACCTATTACGTAGCGCGGATGTCACGCCTCAAGCTTTGACGCGCCTTAAGGCGGGCTATAACGAGCTATTTAGAACTATGGTTGTAATGTAATGTGACCTCGTGTGATATGTGTTGTAATGTAATGTGACCCGATGAAGTATAAGTTTAATGTAATGTGATGTGATGTAGTATACATTGTAATGTAACGTGACCTAAAGTAGTATACATTGTAGCGTAACGTAATCGTACGTAGTACACGCTATAATGTAAAGTAACTTGTAATGTAATGTAAGCTCCATCCTCCTCCTCGACTGCAATGAGAAAAATACCTCTATTCTTGTGAAGTGTTAGTGTCATATTATAATGAGATCTCTCTTTCTAAAGATCAAGTAATGATTATCTTTTTACTATCATGTAGATCATGTAAATCCAAGTGATGTGTACACTTGGACTTGATGTATGTGTAGTAGATAAGTGGTGTGTATACTTTGATGTGTTGTAAGACTAATAGATCCAATTGATGGGTATCCTTGGATAAGGGTTTAGTAGTGTAGATCTAAGTAGTGTGAATACTTGTACATGACGATAGTGTTCTAGATCCAAGTGGTGTGTATACTTGGATGTAGATTATATGATTTATGTGTTTATGTCATAAAGCACAAAGTTTGTTATGTTGGACCATAAAACATAACTAGTGGTGTGATGGGTGTAGATTGGTCATAGTTAAGATTATGGCTCAAAATGTAGCTTAGTGTCAGAAATTAGTGTAAGCGATGTGTATGGTTTTCTCCACCTTTAAAGGAGCTTGTTGATTAGTGAAGTTGTAAGTTTATGGACTTATATTTAATAGTCGTGTGATAGGATCGAACTCGAGATTACGGAATTGCACTCAATACGTAAAGAGTTAATCTATATCTATATCTATATTAACTATAAAGGAGCAATCCAATTTGTTGAAAGTTGAAAAAATTCAACAAAACTTCTCATGTAAGAAACTCTAAAAAAGGAAATATAAAACTCTGTAGGAAATGTTTGAAAAATTAATGCTCAATTTTGAAAGCTGAACTATTGAAATTGTAAAGACGTGTGAAACTTAGTTGACATTATTGAATCTTCCCATTTACGTTTCATTATATTCTTCTATGCTCCTTCTATGCTCCTCAACCCTAATACAAAAAAGAAGCACTACCGCCATCATATTTTTGTCACCACGTATCTGCCGAATCCGCCCCATTTCTTGATGGTTTAGGTGGTTTCAAGGTAGTTTCGATTGGTGATACTGATTGATGGTATTAGTAGTTGGTTTTGGTGGTTATTGTTGATCTGGGTAATTCGAATCACAGGTAATTCGAATTTTATATACTCGATTCTTGGTCGATGCATCTCCGAATCCAAACAATCCGATGAGGTTAGTGTTGTATTTCGTTTTTTATTCTTATATATTTGGGTGTAATATACTAAACTTTAACTTACTTGATTCTGATTTTGATAAATGTGTACAGTTAAGAAATTAATTTGGCTTCAATTTTGAAAACGATTAGTGTTAGGGTTTTGTGGCAATGTGTTTCATATACTTCGGAATTAAGCTACTTGATGTTATTTGTACTAATGTGTTTCATATACTTCTATGGTCTTCATTCGGGGTGATTGTTGTAAATTTTCATTAACTTTAATATGCTTTAGAAATATACTAATCCAACATGGTGAGCTAGCTCTACTGCACCGAAAGAGGGGACGTCCAGATTATAAATTTAGTATGAACAAAAAAGAGAAAGATGCAAAAAATAGACTTGTTGAGCTACGAGCCTACGGCAAACCAGTGTCATTTAGTTTATGTTATTACATTAATTGGCTCTTTAATTTCTGATAAAACACATTCACTAAATTTGATGTCAATGTGATCTGAACCCTGATGTTGCAAACTGGTCAAAATGGGTAATTTTAGAACAGGTGGGCTGATACATTTTTTAAGATTTCAAGTTAACTATCCTAAAAGTACTTATTTGCTAAGAAAATCCAAAATACCCTTTAGTACATACAAGAAAAATATGTTATTTTTAATATTCTAAAATTTTAATTTTGGATTTTTGATGTTTAGATAGGTGGGATTTGAAGTCAGTGTTACAAAATGCATGCAGAACAAGGAGGTTATATGGCAGGTTCTCATGCATAAGCCTGTAGTTATATGTCTAAGTGAGTCTTTTCTAACTATGGTCTTTGATTAAGCTTAATTGTGTGCTTGTGATTATAGGATTCCGACTAATATTTCGTAAGCTCAAAATGTTTAGTTTAGTTTGGGAACTACGAGCATTAGTATATCATGAGAGGTTTATATAAGCCTGTAAAGGGGTTTCTGTTTTGATGCTTATGGCTTATCTTTATAAGCTCGCTTTTATGACTTATTTTGAAACTTTTGGGCTTATATAGGCTTATTATGACATGATAATCCACAAAAGCGAGCTTAAGAAGCATAAGGTGAAAACTAAATAAGCCATAAGCCCGCTATAGAAGCTGAAACGAACACCTCGAACTTTAAATTAAACCGAAACCGAGCTTGCAAAATAAAAGCTGAGAATACATAAGCTCATAAGCTAACAAATAAGATTATTTGAATAAACGATTTAGGAGGTTGTATTGTTAAAGAATACACTAAAGGAAAGTTTCTAAATGACTGCCCCTTTCTATGTCTAAGCTTTTTATTTTTTTTTTACTTTGTCACTTCTGACTTATGAATGTTGAGACTTTGAGAGCTACATTATGGTGTTTGAAAGCAGAATCATTAGTATTTTCTGAAAAAGCATACGATTATAAATGACCGATAGTATGCACATATTGATAGAAAATATACGTGGACACCTTAACTTCTTATAACTTAAATTCCGACTGGCCTAATAATAACAGCAGGATGTATGTTCTAGAGGGCATGTACTCGTGCGTTCAAAATATGCAAATAGAAGCAGGGGACACATGTAACTTTTGTGGTGTCTATGGCAGACTTATGGTATCATTATGCGAGTTATAGTAAAAGTGCTTCACATATACTAGAACTTCAGGGTTATCTCGATTCTTGAAACCCATTTCCAATTTACTCTTCTGTCGTTCCTGTGGTTTCCGGGTATGCGCGTGCATCTATATCAGGGGAGTTAATCATCAGGGTTCTGTGTCCTCTATTAAAAGTGTCAGAGAAAGTAGTGCTCGTATCGATGTTGATGACAAGAGTCACAGAGTATCACACTTTTACATTCTTGTTTGTTAGGTTACATTCTTAATTTTATTGTTTTTTGTCCGATACTATATGCACCAAAAAAAGCCACTTTACTTGAATAATGCTACTAAAGAGAATTATAGTGGCCAAAAGTTGGGGCGCATATTGCTCCAGGGACCATTTCGTGAACCAACAATAATTATCAATAGTCGAAACGTTATTGTACTATGTTGCGGTCCAACAATAATCATGGACAGCATATTGACTTAAGTCAGTAACTTTAAAGGGAAAAATGGAACTCTATGTTTTTACTTGGAATTGATCCAGTTAACAAGCGCTATTTATTACTTAAGTCTGTTTTTGATGATCCTAAATGGGACCCTATGTTTTGACTTAAGTCAGTTTTTGATGATCTTAACTTTTTGTAAATGATTATACTATGTGTAGGATATATCATTATATGGGCACATTCTTTTGCGTTACAGCCCCAAACATTCGGTTAACAAGCATTATACGGGTTTTTTTAAGTGTAAGAAGAGGTTTTAGGTATTATGTTATGAAAATTTTATTAAGAAGAATTGTTTTTGAATTCGTGTTTTATAAAGGTTATTGGGTAAAGGCTAACGTGACAATACGTTTTACATACACGCATAACTAGAGGCGAGTAGATTTTGCATCACAAACCGCAAAATCATAGAAGTTGGTGTGATATAGTTGAAACCAACAAAAGTCGCAAAAACCCGTATAACCAAAAGCGCAAAAACCACACGGTTGCGTATTCACAATTTTTATTTTAAAGACTCGCAATTATGGATGCGGTATGATATTTGCGAAAACTCGCGCACCATGCTTACTGCCTATGTAATAGTTGGAAGTGCCCTTTTAAATGGAGGATCATACTGATTGGGTTCGTTGTATATGATCTTATTATAAATGATTTTTGAAATTCTTATAATAATGCCATCATACTCGACATTAGTTTGTTAAGATTCAGTGTGAACAATTTTACAATTCGGTTATTCTTTATGTTGTAAGAACAATGGGTCCAGGGTGACAGTTACTCCAAATGGCGGAACTTACCTTCTTATGCTCTTATTCCACTAAACGGACTTGCTTTGATAATGTTTCAGATCCAAACTGGTACTTCTTTTCCCTTTTTTCTATGAGTTTGAAAATTAATGTAAATGGATAGTGTGTGTTGGAGTCTTGAAACAATTACAAAAAATGGGATAACTAAATGAACCCTAAATTTATTGTCTTTTCTTTTTCTTGTTGCTTACTTTTCTGAGCCTCATAATAAATGCCCGGCTGCTTATGCAGTTTGTTATTTCCTAGATAAATACATTCTATCATTATAAAGAGTTGCATATCATTGTGATTCAAGCTGATTTTGTTGCTTATTATAAGTTTTCACCTTTCGATTTGTTTCGCAGTAATAATAAACGGAGGAAATGGGTTTGGGTCAAAACGTGTAATTATAGTACGTTCCGGTTGGGTGCCTTAAAACATTTTCTAGCCATCTTATATGCTCTAATTTGGGTGCCTTAAAATATTTTCTAGCCGTCTAACCTATTTCCCTCATCTGAATATACTTATCATCACTTTATTGCCTAAGAAGATTCATTTCTACGTATTACAGATTAAGATTAAGATTCTAATATTGGTGGTATTAACACGCATGAATACCAGAGGTCTCTTATGGGGATTCTATTGTCGAGAAACATTTTATACATTTTGAAGAACATTTTTGTATTGGTTCAACAATTTACAAAACACAACCTTCAACAGAAAAGTTACTTAATAAAGAAAAATTCCATATGTATGAAGCTAATTTTTGATATTGCAAAGAAGTTAGCTTTAGTGGTACCTTCACTCAGAAATATTTTCAACCAAGTCTTTTAAGATCGCGAACAAGACATAAATGCGCAATAGCTTTTAATGGATCTATGTATGGAGATAGAAGAGATGCTACAAATGAAGACGAAAAAAAAAGATGTAAGTTTAGATGAGGAAGATGACGGGTTCAAAGCCATTTTGTGGGAGGAAGTACTGAATTGTGTAGTAATTTGGACATATTATGATGGTCAACTTACTGTAATTGCATTTGAGGTTGTAAGATAGATCTTCAAAGATCTGGAAATGAAGCTCTTTTAGGTGAAGCTTCTGATGGTAAGGGAATACAACCTGAAATACGTCTCAGACAGTTGTTCTTAAAGTAGTGTGTTTTCTGTTGTCCTCTATCTTGCTCAAATTTCTTCTTCTTTTCGGGTATTGTTGCTGATACTTCCTTAATCTTTTTGTTCCACTCTGTGTTTTGGTTTTATGTATGTAAAAGTATAAGAATCCATGCTACTTAACTTTAGTGAAGAAGGTTATGACATCCTTGTATCAAATTAAAGGCAAATAAAAATATTTACATGATTTAATCTGTTAATGCTGTTAAAATTTCATGATTCTATATTCGATTATGTGATCTTATTTTTATGAAAAGTAACATTTTTGTTTCATGGTACTTGCTTTTGGTTGTTCACTTGTACGAAGGATTGCTGCTTCATAACGTCAAGGCCTTCTGTAACATATTGATGCCTTTCTTTGGTGGTGGAATATTGTTTCATTTATACGGAAGTTTAAATGCATAGTTGAAAAATACGGGGTTCAAGGGTTCGACTACTAGGTCATGGGTTCGACAATCGGGGCATGGGTTCGATCACCAGGCCATCCCGGTCGAGTCAACCCCGGTTCAACTATCGAATCAATTAGCGTATCATTAACTATTAGTATAGTTTCATTGTTTTATATTGGGGAATATATTGGTTTATACTTTATATCAAATGTATCACAACTTTGTTTTAATATCGTGCTTTGCGAAACTTGATAGGTAGTTAAATGTGACAACCCTGGTTTTGAGGTTCATCACTTAGTTTTATTTTGTGCTAGTTGCGTGTCTTTACGTGTTTATGTGCTTATTGGTGTGTATAGATTGTGGTTTGGATATCGTTTCCGGTACGGGGTACCTTGTGAATGAAACGATGTGTGATGATTTCATGTTCATGAGTTCACATGGTAGTGACTATGAAGTGAGATAGTGTTATTTGGTGGTTCTAAGTATACGTATATGTATTATAGAAAATCGTATTTTTATGATTTACGGTTTAGCATTTAGAGGTCGCGGATGAGGAAATTAGCCATATGAATATTTTTCGGGATGGTTTTAAGTCATTTAGGACATAGTTATAAAGTTTATTTAAAAATTTGAGATTTTTTTTAAAAGTGTATATTTTACGTCTTTTACGATAAAACGCGTAAAATTGACTAGTTTTACGGTTTTGGGGTTTTGGAAGTTTTAGGAGCTGTAATAAATTAAGGTAAATTAAGGTAATATTAATAAGGTATTAATTAACAATAAAAAGAAAAAAAAATAAAGGAAAAAACGAAATTAGGGGTGTTTGGGTCGGTTTAGAAGAGAAAAAAAGGAAAAAAAAAGGAAAGTGGGCTTTGGATTGGACTAGGATTCACCCATACCCTATATATTATTTTGTACACAACCAAAATTCATTATCTATCCCCTGGAGACAAATTAAATTCGTGGGTTTCACAAAAATTAGGATTCTTCATATTTTTTTTGGGGTTTTCATAAATCGAAGGTAAAGTCTTTAATCCCTTTTTTAATTTAATTGTTTTAATGATTTCTTAATCATTCTTATGATGGATTAGGGTTAGGGTTTATATAAAAATCAGTAAATTAATGATGTTATAATCATAATATGATGATCATATAATCTAGGGCTTGTATTAGATGGGGTTATGGGAAATTAATTAGTTCAATTTGTTTAAACCCGTTTTTAAAAACTAGGCAGATTTTGAGTCAATTGTTTTGATCATATCGGGAGTTCTATAAACTCTTATTTTACGATCCAAGTACCCCTGGAAATATATTTGAAGTGGCTTTCCAATGCAAGAAACGATAACTAAATTGGAGGTCGGGAAGTGGGTCAAAAACAGGTTACAACAGTCGGAGGTCAAAACAGTTTTGAATTCAGCCTGTTTTCTTTTTAAGTTTTGGGTTGTTTGGGGCACTTAGGGTTGCATTGGGATCTTCTCACGAACGTGAGAGACGGTTTATATATTGTAGTTAATATCTGCACTTGGACTAAGGTGGTGGTTTAGGGTAAGACCCCTTAATGGTAACAAACTTTTAGTACGTTTGAAATCAGGAAATCTGGAATGACAAAAGTAGATATATATATATCGGGGCCTTAACAGTAGCTTTAAGGTTAGGGCAAGTGGGAGGTGTTAGCCAACATATTTAAGGGTATGAATATTCCTTTTACAGAAACCATGGGTAGGTTTAAGTGGGCGTTTGACCTAAAGTTTTGAGACCTAAAACTGGGACTGTTTTGGGTAAAATACGAACGGGTTAGTTATTAAACTTAACCAAGTTAAGGACTTGTTAAGGAAGGGTATTGGGGTAATTAGAGCTTATTAATGAGATATATATGTGAGAATATGCTAGATGTCCATCATAGGTTAATGAGTCATCTTAGTGATTGGTTCGTTTATTGATTTCGTGTTTTTGGTTTGTTAGCTTGTTGCTAGTGCAAGGACGTGTGAAGGAGCTATCAGGTGAGTTTCATAGTCCCATGTTATTATTTTTTTTTACTTCCAGATGGGATGGAAGAGACACTGTGTTGAGTTATTTTCTAAATTGCCGCTGTGAATGTTTTTGTGATTTGAGATGGACTTGTGTGTACATTATGTGATTAACTGCTATGTGATTTTTGATTGTGTATGATTTGGATCGGGGGACACGTGCCGTCTCAGTTATTGTGGTTTGACAAGGTAGTGGCCTTGTGGTTTGACAAGGTAGTGGCCTTGTGGTTTGACAAGGTAGTGGCCTTGTGGTTTGACAAGGTAGTGGCCTTGTGGTTTGCCAAGGTAGTGGCCTTGGGATAGGTACATAGTGTGATCATCTATGGTACCATGTTGTTTGACAAGGTAGGAGCCTTGGATTTTGGTTTGGAATGATTGATCTTGAATGCTAGTTGTTAATACATAATTGTAGCACATTGTCCATATGTTCTTTTGTTGATGATTGTTATTCACAGCTTGTAACTGATTTAGCGTTGGAGTCTAAACCTATGACTCTCACCAACATTATGTTGACGTGTTTTAGTGTCTCTTTCAGGTGATGTTATGGTTAAGCTTGAGAACATAAGTGGCTAGGATTGGAGAAGCTTAGGAATGCATATAGAAGGAGAATCCCCGTTTCCTTCTTAGTTTACCTTTATGTTTTTTTGATAAGTGATGCATGTTGGCACCTATATGTTTGATATGTTTGTGTTATTTGTTTGTCTTGGGTAAGAGGTAGGACTGTTACCTACTTACCTAGACTCCTGCATTGTTGAGATATTGTCATGACCTTCGTGTCACCATTTTTATGACATTTCTTATTTCATATAGTTATCTTTATAGACGCACTATGTTGTGATGATATCCATACGTCGCGCCCCATGTTCCGCCATGGTGGGGTGTGACAGAATGGTATCAGAGACAATGGTTATAGAGAATTAGGTTGCCTAGTCGCATAGCCTAGTCTATAGCTTAAGGGTCCCTGCGTATAGGTGTCATAGGAGTATGTGTGCATTTTATATTAATTGATGTGTTTGGATGTTATTTATTGCGATGTTTTGACTAGTATGAATTGAACCGTACTATGTTCATACTTAGTCACATGTTATTTTCTTTTCGGGTTTGTGACTAGTGCGGGTTGAAACATAATCGTCCACGCTAGTCACTGTTGTATTTTACTTAAATGGTACATTATAGTACATAACTTAGTACAAGGTAGTTTCTATCTTTTATCGAGTTATTCTACATACCTGAGGTATGTTATTTTTCTTTTGATGTTTAAGTCATGTTCCCTAAGAATCGTGTGGTGGTTCGAGTTACTAGGAGTAGGTGGATAGGAAGGGTTTTAAGCTGTTTTCCACTCTTACGGGTGACATTACTTATAACTGATTATATTTTTGTTTTGGATTTAGTCTAGGCTGTTTTAGCTAGACTATGGATTTCGGTATTCCAAGAGTTTTATTATGTTATTTTTATAGTTGGAGTTTTGGACCTTATTGGTTATGTGGTTATGAGCTTATATGAGTATATGGGTTTATGTGTTATATGTTGTATTGATTCTTATAAGTGTCATCATAGGAGGGAGTGCATTGGGGAAAGGGTAATTGTATAAGTATGGTGGCCAACATAGTTATACAAGTACCACAACTTCAATGGGTTCTCAAGTATGATTGCATGAAAGAGGGTTAGTACATGCTTGTATATGATGAGATGTAGAATTTGGGTATACGTATAATATATGGGTTTATGTAATGGCTGCCTATGATATGGCTATTGTTCTTTTGTGTTATATGTTTTGGGTTATAGTTGTGTTGTGTGATTATGGGGTCACACGATATGGTTTGGTTTTCGAGGTGGGCTTATTGCCTTGTTGTGGCACAGTGAGAAGGTGATTACTCGTATGGAAAAACGAGTGTATGACGCGATTGGTTGATCTGATATGTATAGTAACGAGTATGTTTTGGGTGGTTTAATAGGTATATATATGCGAATGTATATATACTACTATGTGTTAAGTTATGGTATATGGTCGTTCACTAGTTATTATAACTTGAACGTACCTTGTGTTTGTTCGTGTTTTATGGTGCTGGAGTTGATGGAGTTTCAACAACGTTTCGAATTTTTTGAACTGTGTCTTGTAGCGTATTCTTTGAGTTCATATTTCACGTGTACGTTTTAAAATGTTGTTCTGGGTTTTAAGTCCGTTGAAATAAATGGAAATTTCTTTTGGGATAATGAAATCTTTTGGGTTGATTCTTACATTTCTTTTGGTTGGTATATGGAAAAAGGGGGGGACTTGGAAATCTACTATAGAGGTAGATAGTTGGTTGTATTCGGTAAAATAAGGGTAAGGTGTTGGAGTCATGTTTGAAACAAGATGTAACATAAGTTTTTTTTTTTATCAACACTTATTTATTTCAAATTCTAAAAGACTTTCTTTAAAATAAAGCGAAGTAAAATTTCTTTCTACTTACATAGTTTATATAATTGGATTTAACCGATTCATGTCATTTATAGTTATTAAAGGTTAAATTGAGTTTATGAAGATTTCACATACAATTTTATCTTTCATTAATATAAAACTGTTTCGGTCATAACTTGCTCGTTTTTAGAGCTTTTTGAGTGATTCAAAAGCCAAAAATTATGTACTCGGAACGTACTTTTCAAATATTCAGAAAGTATAGTCATGGGAGGTCAGTGGACCGGTCGGAATTGTTGTACAAGTGTCGGGTTCAAGGTTGAGTTTTGAATAGTAGTTTATTTTTATTTGGGGTGCACGGGATACCTAGTCCTTGGGTTGAGTTTTGAGATCTCCTAGAAGGTTGTTTGTATATGGTTTGAGTCACATAGATGTGGGGAGGTAAAAATAATAATAATAATAATAAATAAGAGTATATTCTTTTGGAAAGGTCGGTCTTTTGCACGGTTTAAATAATATGTTGCGGGGCGTAATACGTTTGGTTGCCATTGGGTGTTTCTTGGATTATTTTTCGTTGTGATGGGTCATTTTGAATTGATACACGTTTTGGGTTTGAGTTTTCTTTTGAGTCTCATGGTTTTTGACTTGTTTTAACTGGTGCACGTGAAATGTCGTTAGTTATCCGTTGGTTTGATTCGTTGATTGTATCTGCTGGATTCAGGATGTAATTTTGGTTTCGTATTGTTCGGGAGCGTTGAGGTAGTCATATGAAAGACTTGGTCGCGCCTACACGCTTAAGTAGGTGACCATGAGAGAACGGTCGGAATACCCTTAGTGGGGAGGAAAGAAGTTCGTAGACGAACTAGTGTGGTCATGAGGTCTCAGGAGTACTAAGGAGATGAATAGAGATTTGTGGGATACTAGCACAAGTAACGCGCCATAGAGAGTGTTGGAAGGGGATATAATACCTCAAAGGTATTTATGATTGTTCGTAGGGCATGTAAGTTTTCCAAAAATTTCCTGAAATTTAGTAGGTTTGCCTATTACTGTGAGGTAGAACCATAAATAGAGCAAGTAGGAAAAGTGAGAGGAGTTGTAGTTAGTGTCTTCCAAGGCAAATCGTTGATGGAGTGAATTAAGAACAAGAGCCGTTAGAAATTGCAAGGAATTTATTCGTATTGCCGCTAAGAGAGGGTGTGAGGAGGACATAGTTGAAATTGCTAAGGATGTTGTATGAACGCTTTGGGTTTACGGTTATGCATTTGGCTTCGCCAAAGCACTAGCGGTTTTCATGGAGTCAATGAACCGAGTGTGCATGAACGTATATAAACGAGTTGTCATCGGGAGCATCGACGACATCTTGATCTACTCAAATCTTAGAAGGAGGATGAGGCGAATTATTTGTTAGTTTTGGAGTTGTTAGTAAAGGGAATGAAACGTGAGATTTTCAAGTGTGAGTTTTAGGATTTAGTTGGCCAGGACTAGTAGTCAGAGATGATGGCATATCGTGGAACCAGCAAGGGGCGAAGTGAAGAAGGATGAGGAAGCTTTTGGAGGCTGAAGAGGTGGATTGGATAATGAGCTGATCTTGGCATTATCGGAAGGACCGGATGAATTCGCGAAGCATGACGATACGTGGAGCAAGGATTTGGACGCGTACGAGGACGACAAAGAAAGGCGATCGCTTATACGTTGCAGGAACTGAAGATTTGGAAGAACTAGATGGACTTAGTTAGTGGGGCTGGATTGTTATATCTGCCTAGAATGCTAGAGGCATTTGGTGTTCGAGACGTGGAGAATGATCTATACGGATCATGAACGTCTCCAACACATATTCAATCATCTTGATTGAACTTTTGGCAAAGGTGATGGGTGGAGTTAAGTGATGAAAGAAAATTGCAAGGCCAAGTACCATCTGGGAAAGGCAAGTATGGTTGATGAGACATGGAATAAGAAGAATAAAGTGAAGCAGAGACGAACTGGAACAATATGGATGACATATTAGGTTGATTTGGATGAAGGGTGTAGGTTGCACGAGTTGAGTTGTCTAAAGCGGAGAACGCGCCAACCTGTAAGTTGCGTGGCTTGGATAATCATATGTAGAAAAAGAGGAAACCACTAGAGTTAGTGACAAAGTTATGTAGGGAGTTTCACCCATAGTAATGGGTGGTATGTTTTGGTAAAATGGAAGAGTTGATGTAGAGTTTTGTAGGTCCATTTATGATCTTTAGAAAGATCGGACCATTAGCTTATGAGCATATAATTTCCTGGGGGAAATGAGTTGTATACATGATACATTTCATGTATTGAGATTGGTAAAGGTTATTTGAGAATGCATTTTGCATGTACGGTTATTCGGGACTTGTGTTAATGAGAGTTTTTGTTTTATCAAAGAGTCATTTAGGAGATTTATTGACTGTGAGGTCAAGAGTTTGGCAATGAGTTTAATTGTTTTTAGTTTGTATATGTGGTATTTTGAAACTTGAACTAAAGTTCACGTGGAAATGAGAGGAGTTCTTTTAGAACAAGTATCCTCGTGTGATTTGTTGTCTGTGTGTTTGATCCTAAGGAGTAAATCTCGGGACGAGATTTCTGTTAGGAGGGAGTGATGTGACAACCCTGGTTTTGAGGTTCGTCACTTAGTTTTATTTTGTGCTAGTTGCGTGTCTTTACGTGTTTATGTGCTTATTGGTGTGTATAGATTGTGGTTTGGATATCGTTTCCGGTACGGGGTACCTTGTGAATGAAACGATGTGTGATGATTTCATGTTCATGAGTTCACATGGTAGTGACTATGAAGTGAGATGGTGTTATTTGGTGGTTCTAAGTATACGTATATGTATTATAGAAAATCGTATTTTTACGATTTACGGTTTTGCATTTAGAGGTCGCGGATGAGGAAATTAGCCATATGAATATTTTTCGGGATGGTTTTAAGTCATTTAGGACATAGTTATAAAGTTTATTTAAAAATTTGAGATTTTTTTTAAAAGTGTATATTTTACGTCTTTTACGATAAAACGCGTAAAATTGACTAGTTTTACGGTTTTAGAAGTTTTAGGAGCTGTAATAAATTAAGGTAAATTAAGGTAATATTAATAAGGTATTAATTAACAATAAAAAAAAATAAAGGAAAAAACGAAATTAGGGGTGTTTGGGTCGGTTTAGAAGAGAAAAAAAGGAAAAAAAAGGAAAAAAAAAGGAAAGTGGGCTTTGGGTTGGACTAGGATTCACCCATACCCTATATATTATTTTGTACACAACCAAAATTCATTATCTATCCCCTGGAGACAAATTAAATTCGTGGGTTTCACAAAAATTAGGGTTCTTCATATTTTTTTTGGGGTTTTCATAAATCGAAGGTAAAGTCTTTAATCCCTTTTTAATTTAATTGTTTTAATGATTTCTTAATCATTCTTATGATGGATTAGGGTTAGGGTTTATATAAAATCAGTAAATTAATGATGTTATAATCATAATATGATGATCATATAATCTAGGGCTTGTATTAGATGGGGTTATGGGAAATTAATTAGTTCAATTTGTTTAAACCCGTTTTTAAAAACTAGGCAGATTTTGAGTCAATTGTTTTGATCATATCGGGAGTTCTATAAACTCTTATTTTACGATCCAAGTACCCCTGGAAATATATTTGAAGTGGCTTTCCAATTCAAGAAACGAGAACTAAATTGGAGGTCGGGAAGTGGGTCAAAAACAGGTTACAACAGTCGGAGGTCAAAACAGTTTTGAATTCAGCCTGTTTTCTTTTTAAGTTTTGGGTTGTTTGGGGCACTTAGAGTTGCATTGAGATCTTCTCACGAACGTGAGAGACGGTTTATATATTGTAGTTAATATCTGCACTTGGGCTAAGGTGGTGGTTTAGGGTAAGACCCCTTAATGGTAACAAACTTTTAGTACGTTTGAAATCAGGAAATCTGGAATGACAAAAGTAGATATATATATATCGGGGCCTTAACAGTAGCTTTAAGGTTAGGGAAAGTGGGAGGTGTTAGACAACATATTTAAGGGTATGAATATTCCTTTTACAGAAACCATGGGTAGGTTTAAGTGGGCGTTTGACCTAAAGTTTTGAGACCTAAAACTGGGACTGTTTTGGGTAAAATACGAACGGGTTAGTTATTAAACTTAACCAAGTTAAGGACTTGTTAAGGAAGGGTATTGGGGTAATTAGAGCTTATTAATGAGATATATATGTGAGAATATGCTAGATGTCCATCATAGGTTAATGAGTCATCTTAGTGATTGGTTCGTTTATTGATTTCGTGTTTTTGGTTTGTTAGCTTGTTGCTAGTGCAAGGACGTGTGAAGGAGCTATCAGGTGAGTTTCATAGTCCCATGTTATTATTTTTTTTTTACTTCCAGATGGGATGGAAGAGACACTGTGTTGAGTTATTTTCTAAATGGCCGCTGTGAATGTTTTTGTGATTTGAGATGGACTTGTGTGTACATTATGTGATTAACTGCTATGTGATTTTTGATTGTGTATGATTTGGATCGGGGGACACGTGCCGTCTCAGTTATTGTGGTTTGACAAGGTAGTGGCCTTGTGGTTTGACAAGGTAGTGGCCTTGTGGTTTGACAAGGTAGTGGCCTTGTGGTTTGACAAGGTAGTGGCCTTGTGGTTTGACAAGGTAGTGGCCTTGTGGTTTGCCAAGGTAGTGGCCTTGGGATAGGTACATAGTGTGATCATCTATGGTACCATGTTGTTTGGCAAGGTAGGAGCCTTGGATTTTGGTTTGGAATGATTGATCTTGAATGCTAGTTGTTAATACATAATTGTAGCACATTGTCCATATGTTCTTTTGTTGATGATTGTTATTCACAGCTTGTAACTGATTTAGCGTTGGAGTCTAAACCTATGACTCTCACCAACATTATGTTGACGTGTTTTAGTGTCTCTTTCAGGTGATGTTATGGTTAAGCTTGAGAACATAAGTGGCTAGGATTGGAGAAGCTTAGGAATGCATATAGAAGGAGAATCCCCGTTTCCTTCTTAGTTTACCTTTATGTTTTTTTTGATAAGTGATGCATGTTGGCACCTATATGTTTGATATGTTTGTGTTATTTGTTTGTCTTGGGTAAGAGGTAGGACTGTTACCTACTTACCTAGACTCCTGCATTGTTGAGATATTGTCATGACCTTCGTGTCACCATTTTTATGACATTTCTTATTTCATATAGTTATCTCTATAGACACGCTATGTTGTGATGATATCCATACGTCGCGCCCCATGTTCCGCCAATAGTTGTCAGAAGCTTGTTGGGTAAAGGGTCAAATATCAAAATACGCATAACACAACATCAAATTATATTATTTATCAATCGCTAAGTGCTTCTAGAAAACAATCAATAGGTGAACGGATTTGTACATATAAACGAATTTTATCTATCT
Organism: Glebionis coronaria; assembly: GCA_025667525.1. Lineage (NCBI taxonomy): Eukaryota > Viridiplantae > Streptophyta > Magnoliopsida > Asterales > Asteraceae > Glebionis > Glebionis coronaria. The sequence continues at coordinate 535,397,072 of CM046879.1, forward strand.
TAAATTGAAGTATCGCATGTTACAACACTTTTCAATCATTATTTGATCGTGCTATAATATATAGTATCGTTAATTTTATTTCGCTTAGCATCCGCCGCTATGCGCGGGTAATCGGCTAGTACCCTATAAAGGGTGTATAGACAATGTTGAATGTTGAAAAGTTGAAAATCTATATATATGGTAACTATAAAAAAACGCCACATGTTGAATTTATCAGACTTGTATTTCGGGCAAAGGTTGAAATAATCAGATTAGTATTTCAGGCAATGTTGTAGGTAAATGGAAAGGCTTTAACTGTATTAAATCAGATTTAATGTCCTTTGACAAAACATAAGGTAATTAAGGAAACTATACAATTGTTGTGGTTTATTTACAAAATACATAGCTATGTTGACTAATTGATGGATATTCAAAGAAAACGTATCAAACTAATGAAAATCAAATCACATATGTTGAAAACCATGCCATGAATTGTTTCTAAAATTAAGCCATGAATTCGAAAAATGCTAAGGATCTCTCCATTGCTATATAAGCCTCATCAACCTTGTCTGCATCGTCTATTTTTTTTGCAGTGTTTATATCAGTTTATATTGTGAATTTTAATTTTAATAAAGATCAAACTAATTTATTATTACTCATTTGTTTTTGTAGTTTCACATATCAATCCATCAGGAAGACATTAAAGATAAAAGTTACTCTTTTGTTGATAAGGTATTTTGTCATTTTGTGGTGCTTTGTTACATTATATGAAAAGCTTCTTATTATGGTTCATCAATTTTCTATGGTCCTTTTCATCTCTAATTGTTTTACGCATCTTCTTTACTTCTTTAAAAAAATGAACTAATTAATTTATTATTGATATACAGGATTATTGATCACTTCTTGAATCATTGTTGATTTTCAAACTCATACAAACATCACTTGTAACACCCCATTTTGGAAATGGAATCTTACGCATAATCATGGCGTGTCATCAAAGCATACAAGAATAAATGTCTAAGCATTATTTGACCATAAAAGGGAAATACCGGAATCAAACATCGGTAACCCCAAAGTAGAGCTCATCACACACAAACATAAATACTGTAAAAGGAAAGGACGAAACAATGTCCATAGCAACTGTATTAAAGTAAAGGAAATGCATAAAGTAAAGAAAGACAGTAAAGCTTCCAGTCCATATGCACGTACGTTTGAGATCTACGAGCGTCCCTAAGTACCTGCCGTTTTGGGAACATGAAAAGGGAAACGGCTGAGCAAGATGCTCAGTGCACGGATGTACAATATAGCATGAAATAGGATAAGCATGTAACATATAACAGCGGAAGACTAAGTTCTGAGTAAACTGGTTAAGTATTAAGAAAACTGGTTTTATAGTTTGAAAAGCCTTATGTTTATCTTATGAAAACTGTTTTAACATAAATATACCATAGCCCATATAGGTCATGAAAAGGTCACGTGCATGAATACTTGGAGGGGTGACCTCATCATGCTGATTAGAGGGGATGCCTCTAATTAATATACTGGTTTGGGTAGGAGGGATCAACTCCTTGTGAAGGATGCAAGGCACACACCACATTCACCATGAAATACTGAATAAAACATGTAACTAGGATGCACCCATACGCCCCACATGATATAATAATATGGCCAAAACTGAAAGGGACGTCACGAGCAATCACTCCGCCGTGGGGAAGTCATAACATTGGTGCCTCCAATGTTATGGTTATGGTACCTCCATAACTAGGTGAAACTGGTCATGCTTGTATATGGCTATAGATTATGCTAATTAAACATAAGCAGTTCAAAACAATAAAACAAATACTGGGGAAAACAGTTGGCTGCATACGGGGAAATCCTAATAAGGAAAGAATGTCCATACTGAAAGGACGGGAATCCGTACCTCAAGTCCAGTGAATGAACGGAAGAAAGACTCCTACTTCTGGATCACTAAAGCTACATGAATACACACGTGTATAAGTATCGATTCACTGATTACGTACTAGGTTTTATGTCTCGTCTTAGCTTACTTTGTATGTTTTAGGTCATGGTTTACTGTTTAAAGCCTTAAACTGTGTTTATCTTGTATTCTGATTAATCTGTTTAAGTATTACTGGTATTTCATGTATTATTATACTTACTGTGTAATAATAAGTAACTTTCCAAAAATAGCAGGTTTCCAAAAATAGAAAGTTTCCAAAAATAGAAAGTTTCCAAAAATAGAAAGTTTCCAAAAATAGAAAGTTACCAAAAATAGAAAGTTTCCAAAAATAGAAAGTTTCCAAAAATAGAAAGTTTCCAAAAATAGAAAGTTTCCAAAAGTAGAAAGTTTCCTAAAATAGAATTTACTGCTTAAAATAGATTAGTTTCTAAAAATAGAAAGTTTCCAAAAATAGATCAGCTGCCTTAATTAAATAAGTTTCCATATATAGAAAGTTTCCATGATTAGATTAGCTGCCTGAAATAGATAGATTTCCATATATAGAAGGTTTCCATAATTCGAATTAAGCTGGTTACATAAGCTAACATATAAGTCTAAGTGTTTATAAGCTTATTTCTTAAGTCATATGATATAGTGTATAGTTTAATTATTATTTCATGTATTTTAATTAAACTATAGGTTAAGCATTTTAATTAAAGTATAACATGTTTTAATTAAAATGGAATAAAATACTTAGGTTAAAATGTGTATTATTATTATTAATAACATAACCTAAGTCATGTCTAAATTAATTAATTATAGGCATGTTTTAAATAATTAATTAATTATAACTTATAACATAAAAATACTTAGGTTAAATTAATATCATGCTAAATTAATAATTAAAATAACCTAAGTCATGATTTAATTAATATCTCATGTTATTAATTAATTTATATCCTAAGTTCATAATTCATAAAATTAACATGTAGCGTAAATCATGATTTAACCAACGAACCATGAATCGGGCATGAACTCGACACCGTACCCCGAGCCAAACTCGGGGTACTTGTGCCCCCTTGCAGCCGTGGGTCCCACATGCACCAACCAAGACCAAAAATGGTCTTGGTGGTGGCGGCAATAAGCAAACCGAACCCCCCTTCGGGTTGGTTATACTAGGCGGCTAAAACAAACACCCTTTTATATCATCCTTTGATTTTAATTTACTCCAAAACATGTTAGATCAATGTTTAATTATCATGTTTTAATAAGAATATTAATAACATGTTCATGAAAATAATTAAAGATTTAAAAGAATTAAAAAGAAAGGTTTAGAATGATATACCAATACGTAGCTTGGAAGAGGATGAACAAACACGGTTTCTAACACTTGTTTTTATGATCAAAATCAACCAACAACCACCTATGGTGGTCCTTAAGGTGGCGGCACAAAGAGAGGCAAGGAGGAGGAGAGGAAAAACTTTTTAGGTTAAATGTTTATTTCCTTGAAATGTAAAAATGAAAAACATATTTACCATAACCCCCCTTTTCTTGTAAAAGTCCATGGGCTTAGCCCACCTTGGTTATGTGTGTCGTGGGTATGGGGCCCCACATGGGGTACCCGTACCTTTTCTCGTGTCCCGATGTTTCGTGTTCGTTCGTGGTTAAACGTGTTCGTGTTTAAAGTGTTTCTGTTTATTTTATCATGTAGTTTATCGTAATTTTAACGCTCGTAATTATATTATATGTATTTACGTAATTATTTTAGTTCGTATTTTAAATGGTGATCATGATTTAATTATGTTCACGTGACATATTTATTAACTGTTTATCATGAGTTCGTACGTAGTCGATACTTATCATGTCATACACGTATGCACTTGCTTGACTATTCGCACATGAATGTGATCAATACTAAATAAGGTAAGTTTTAATCTAGGACGTACGATCTTAAGGGCACTATTCATGGTAAAAGCATGCGGGTTTTACAATTCTTCCCCCTAAAAAGAATAATTCGTCCCCGAATTATAGATAAAGCAAACTGGAAAGAAGTAACATACCCGAACTCAAAATATAAAGTGAGGGTAAGAAGCCCGGATAGACTCCTCTGTTTCCCAAGTGGCTTCCCGCTCGGTATGGTCCCTCCAAAGAATTTTGACGAATGGAATCGTCTTCCTTCTCATGACTCGTTCTTGCCTGTCGAGCACTCGTTCGGGTTCCTCTATTAAAGTGAGATCTTCACGTATCTGTTCCAGTGGATACTGAACCATGTGAAGGGGATGATAATTGTACCCTCTGAGTAAGGACACATGGAACACGTTATGCACGTGCGAAAGCTGAGGAGGTAACGCCAATCGGTAAGATACTTCACCGATTCGTTCAATGATATCAAATGGTCCGATGAAACGAGGACAGAGTTTCCCTTTGATCCCGAAGCGTTTAACACCACGTGCCGGCGAAACCTTGAGGAAGACGTGGTCTCCCACATTAAAATGTATGTCCCTACGATGCTTATCGGCGTAACTCTTCTGACGTGACCGTGCTTCCTGCAGCTTCTGTTTAGCTAGTTCGATCTTCTCATTGGTCATTTCTATAATCTCTGGTCCTTCGAGTGATCGCTCTCCCACTTGATCCCAGCAGATTGGAGCGCGACACTTTCTGCCATACAACATTTCGAAAGGAGCACATTTGATACTTGCGTGCCAGCTGTTGTTGTATGCAAACTCGACCAAACAGATGTAATCGTCCCAATCACCTGTCCATTCCAACGCACACGACCTTAACATATCTTCCAATGTCTGAATTGTTCGCTCCGACTGTCCATCCGTTTGAGGATGAAAGGCCGTACTCAGCTTAAGTTGTGTACCCCAAGCTTTTTGCAGACCTTTCTAGAATCGCGACGTGAAACGAGGATCTCTGTCTGAGACGATGCTGGAGGGAGTACCGTGGAGTCTCATGATCTCCCTTCTGTAAGTATCTGCGAGTTTACTTACCGGATCTTCCTTGCGTATCGGTAAGAAATGAGCTGATTTGGTGAGTCGATCAACAATGACCCAAATAGCATCGTGCTTCTTCTTGGTAGGCGGAAGACCGGTAACAAAATCCATGGTGATTTTGTCCCACTTCCACTCTGGAATATCCAACGGTTGAAGGAGACCGCCCGATCGCTGATGCTCAATCTTAACCTGCTGGCAGGTAAGACATTTGGAGACATAAGTGGCTACATCCTGTTTCATACCACTCCACCAAAAGTGCTGTCTGATGTCATGGTACATTTTTGTCGACCCAAGATGTATAGAAAATGGGGAGCTGTGAGCTTCAGCTAACAATGCTTCCCGGAGTTCTTGATTGTCAGGAACACAAGTCTCGTGCCCTGCCAAACGATACCGTCTGCGTCCATTCTGAATTCTGTCTGCTTCTCCAAATTCTGAATTATCGCCCAAATTTCTCCATCATCCTTCTGCTCTTCCTTGATCCTAGACAGTAACTCGGGTTCAACTCTAAGATTCGCCCAGTATCCGTGCTGCCCACGTACCATGATTTCGATGTCTAGCCGCTCCAAGTCTCTTATGTTTTGTTCCTTGATCTCAATGCCGTTGATCATTCCGGACTTTCTGCTGAGTGCATCTGCTACTACATTAGCCTTCCCGGGATGATACTGTAGGTTAATATCATAATCCTTCAACAGTTCCAACCATCTCCTTTGTCTCATGTTCAATTCTCGTTGAGTGAAGATATACTTCAAGCTCTTGTGATCCGTGAAAATGTCGCATGATTCTCCGTATAAGTAATGCCTCCATATTTTCAATGCGAACACCACTGCAGCAAGTTCCAGGTCATGCGTAGGATAGTTTTCTTCATAGGGCTTAAGCTGCCGTGAAGCATACGCGATCACTTTCCCATGTTGCATGAGAACACAGCCCAGTCCCTTCCCCGATGCATCGCTATAGATCTGAAATCCACCTGTACCAGATGGGAGAGTAAGAATAGGTGCAGATACTAACTTCTGCTTTAGGTCTTCGAAGCTCTTCTCTCGTTCTTCCGTCCAGACGAATTTCTCTCCTTTTCGCATCAGTTTGGTGAGAGGTAGTGCCAAGCGGGAAAAATTCTCCACGAATCTGCGATAATATCCAGCTAAGCCCAAGAAACTGCGGACTTCAGTCGCTGACGTTGGTCTTGGCCATTTAGTGATAGCCTCAACCTTCGCTGGGTCCATAGTGATCCCTTCTGCTGATACAATGTGACCTAAGAATGCCACCTTGTTTAACCAGAACTCACACTTGGAGAATTTCGCATACAGCTGCTTCTGACGAAGAATCTGTAGTACCGTACGGAGATGGTCTTCGTGTTCCTCCGTGGACTTTGAGAAAATCAGGATGTCATCGATGAATACAATGACAAATTTATCAAGGAATTCATGGAAGATTCTGTTCATCAGATCCATGAATACTGCTGGAGCATTAGTCAGGCCGAATGGCATGACCACAAACTCATAATGGCCATAGCGGGTACGAAAAGCAGTCTTGGCAATATCCTGCTCTTTAACCCTTAGCTGATGGTAGCCCGACCTTAGATCGATCTTTGAGAAGTGTTTGGCTCCTTGAAGTTGGTCAAACAGATCATCTATACGTGGCAGTGGATATCTATTGCGGATGGTAATCTTAATAAGTTCACGGTAGTCAATGCAAAGTCGCATGCTGCCGTCCTTCTTCTTAACGAACAAGACCGGTGCGCCCTATGGAGATGCGCTTGGTCTAATGAACCCTCGCTCAAGAAGTTCCTGCAGTTGGTCCTTCAGTTCTTTTAGCTCTATGGGAGCCATACGATACGGAGCCTTAGAGATTGGCTCGGCTCCTGGAACAAGGTCGATGTTGAACTCCACTTCTCGTGCAGGTGGTATGCCTGGAAGTTCAGCTGGGAAGACGTCTTGAAATTCCGAAACTACTGGTTGATCCTGAATCGATGGGGATTCAGCATCCATGTCGTGAACCGTAGCTAGATAACCCTCACAGCCATGTGACAGTAATGCACGTGCTTGCAAGGTAGATATGACTTGTACAGACCGTCCGGGTATGAACCCGTTATGAATGTACTCTGGTGCATTAATGTCGCCGAAGATCACCCGATATGAGTGGCAGTCTATGGTAGCATGGTGCTTGGATAGCCAGTCCATGCCGAGAATCATATCGAACTCAATCATGTCTAGGGGAAGTGCATCTACTGCACGAACTTTATCGTCAAACTCTAGAGGAAGACTCTTGTATACATGAGTTATTAATACAGAGTCCCTCAAAGGCGTGGAAATGGTAAGCCTATTTTCTAATGGCAAGGGAAGTGTCCTGATGTTTTTGGCATAAGTAGTGGAAATAACTGAGTGAGTGGCACCCGTGTCGAAAAGAACACATGCAGCTTGGCCGTACATATACAAAATTCCAGTAATGGTACCTGTAGATTTGTTTGCCTGATCGCGAGATGTCGTGTAGACACGCCCAGTGGTAGGAGGCGGCTTAGTATCAGCATGACCCGAAGTACCCTCCATTTCACCCTTACGGCAATCTCTCATACGATGGCCAGGGAGGCCGCACTTGTAGCACGCGTCGGAATCACGACGACATGGGCCAGGGTGTCTGCGATGGCAAGTGCTGCAAAGAGGATGAGTGAATCCTCCAGCAGGAGTCCTTGCTTGCTGAGGGCCTGCTGATGACAAAATGTGTTAAAATAAAGTATATGCACGAGTATAAGACATATGCATCATAAGATGTTCACTAGTGTTAGCTGAACGGTTAGGCTGAGAACCCCTGTGGTTCTGGTCCTTCCCGTTACCGTGGTTCCTGGTAGAGATTAATATAGTGTCAGCATGAGAGATATAATCATGAAATCATAAGAAGATGCGTAAATAGTAGGACCTGCTGTTGTTGGAGTGTCTAGCGTTGTTACGGTAATTATCATTACCGCTACGCCTTTCCACAACAGAACGGTCGTTAGTGTGACCGTTTCCTTTGGGCTGATGAGGCTGCTGCTGAGTAGCCGGCTGAGACCGGTCCCCAGTTTTCTGCCTCTTGTCGGGTCTTTCAGCTTCCCCGAACTCATCTCGTTCCTGCAACATCTCTAGCTTCCTTGCTGCGTCGGCCACTTGTGCTACTGTATTGAACATAGCACATACCAGATTGTTCGCGACCGAGGTGCGAAGTGCCCACCTAAAGTGGTGTGCCTGCTCCTCAGGAGTACCAGCTGCTGCTCCCAGAAAACCAGCTAAGCGAAGAAAGCGCTGCATGAATTCGTTGCTATTCTCGCCCGCTCTCTGACGTATCCCATGGTACTCTCGCTTGAGCTTGTCCTGCTCTGCCTTGGGAAAGAACTGCTCCATCACTCTCTCCTTGAATTGGGCCCATGTCAAACCAGCGACCCAATCATCACCTCCTTCCGACTGCGTCAAGGCTAGCCACCAGTTGAGTACATCGCCTTCAAACTGGTAGCATGCCAATCTCGCCTTGAATGCGGGGTCACATCCCATAGCATTGAAAATCTTCTCAATGTGAGTCAACCAGCTTTCAGCATCGCTGGGGCTATCAGTCTTTTCAAAAGCTCTAGGACGGAGCTTGTTGAATCTTTCCAACCACACTGCTAGTGTCACTGGGGGAGGAGGAGGAGGAGGAGGTGCCTGATTCTGCTGCTGCTGATTGTTGGCAGCTTGGACTTCAGCACGGATGTCATTCCTCAGTTGAGGAAGCAAGGCTTGCATGGCAGCCTGGATTGCAGCATTGAGCTGCTCTTGCTCGCGTGTGAGAACCATCTGACAGTATAACATAAAACATATGATTAACAGTTCAAACATAAAATATAACTTATATATATACATGAAAAAAAATTTTATACCAAAATTTCACGAGAAAAATTTTATGCAAGAAAATTTTTGTAAGAATGTATGATGCAGTTTTATGAAAACTTTTGATGCTCGAGAGTGAACGCCTCTGGTCAGTTCACTCAAAACAAAAGACATATCGAGGGGACGCCTATGGGTCGGTCCCAAATCTAAAAGTTTCGATAAAACACATGCGACTAAATAGGGCCAGTCCTGTACCAACCATTACTTAGTCAAAAACCCTATAACAATGACATGTATATGTATGCTTAAAATGATGAATGCTTGAAAACAACTGTCAGTTCTAGGAAACCGTAGTGACTACCCACTAATCACAAGTCATATTTGAGAGCCTACAGGTCGAAACCTTGGCTCTGATACCATAATTGTAACACCCCATTTTGGAAATGGAATCTTACGCATAATCATGGCGTGTCATCAAAGCATACAAGGATAAATGTCTAAGCATTATTTGACCATAAAAGGGAAATACCGGAATCAAACATCGGTAACCCCAAAGTAGAGCTCATCACACACAAACATAAATACTGTAAAAAGAAAGGACGAAACAATGTCCATAGCAACTGTATTAAAGTAAAGGAAATGCATAAAGTAAAGAAAGACAGTAAAGCTTCCAGTCCATATGCACGTACGTTTGAGATCTACGAGCGTCCTTGAGTACCTGCCGTTTTGGGAACATGAAAAGGGAAACGGCTGAGCAAGACGCTCAGTGCACGGATGTACAATATAGCATGAAATAGGATAAGCATGTAACATATAACAGCGGAAGACTAAGTTCTGAGTAAACTGGTTAAGTATTAAGAAAACTGGTTTTATAGTTTGAAAAGCCTTATGTTTATCTTATGAAAACTGTTTTAACATAAATATACCATAGCCCATATAGGTCATGAAAAGGTCACGTGCATGAATACTTGGAGGGGTGACCTCATCATGCTGATTAGAGGGGATGCCTCTAATTAATATACTGGTTTGGGTAGGAGGGATCAACTCCTTGTGAAGGATGCAAGGCACACACCACATTCACCATGAAATACTGAATAAAACATGTAACTAGGATGCACCCATACGCCCCACATGATATAATAATATGGCCAAAACTGAAAGGGACGTCACGAGCAATCACTCCGCCGTGGGGAAGTCATAACATTGGTGCCTCCAATGTTATGGTTATGGTACCTCCATAACTAGGTGAAACTGGTCATGCTTGTATATGGCTATAGATTATGCTAATTAAACATAAGCAGTTCAAAACAATAAAACAAATACTGTGGAAAACAGTTGGCTGCATACGGGGAAATCCTAATAAGGAAAGAATGTCCATACTGAAAGGACGGGAATCCGTACCTCAAGTCCAGTGAATGAACGGAAGAAAGACTCCTACTTCTGGATCACTAAAGCTACATGAATACACACGTGTATAAGTATCGATTCACTGATTACGTACTAGGTTTTATGTCTCGTCTTAGCTTACTTTGTATGTTTTAGGTCATGGTTTACTGTTTAAAGCCTTAAACTGTGTTTATCTTGTATTCTGATTAATCTGTTTAAGTATTACTGGTATTTCATGTATTATTATACTTACTGTGTAATAATAAGTAACTTTCCAAAAATAGCAGGTTTCCAAAAATAGAAAGTTTCCAAAAATAGAAAGTTTCCAAAAATAGAAAGTTTCCAAAAATAGAAAGTTACCAAAAATAGAAAGTTTCCAAAAATAGAAAGTTTCCAAAAATAGAAAGTTTCCAAAAATAGAAAGTTTCCAAAAGTAGAAAGTTTCCTAAAATAGAATTTACTGCTTAAAATAGATTAGTTTCTAAAAATAGAAAGTTTCCAAAAATAGATCAGCTGCCTTAATTAAATAAGTTTCCATATATAGAAAGTTTCCATGATTAGATTAGCTGCCTGAAATAGATAGATTTCCATATATAGAAGGTTTCCATAATTCGAATTAAGCTGGTTACATAAGCTAACATATAAGTCTAAGTGTTTATAAGCTTATTTCTTAAGTCATATGATATAGTGTATAGTTTAATTATTATTTCATGTATTTTAATTAAACTATAGGTTAAGCATTTTAATTAAAGTATAACATGTTTTAATTAAAATGGAATAAAATACTTAGGTTAAAATGTGTATTATTATTATTAATAACATAACCTAAGTCATGTCTAAATTAATTAATTATAGGCATGTTTTAAATAATTAATTAATTATAACTTATAACATAAAAATACTTAGGTTAAATTAATATCATGCTAAATTAATAATTAAAATAACCTAAGTCATGATTTAATTAATATCTCATGTTATTAATTAATTTATATCCTAAGTTCATAATTCATAAAATTAACATGTAGCGTAAATCATGATTTAACCAACGAACCATGAATCGGGCATGAACTCGACACCGTACCCCGAGCCAAACTCGGGGTACTTGTGCCCCCTTGCAGCCGTGGGTCCCACATGCACCAACCAAGACCAAAAATGGTCTTGGTGGTGGCGGCAATAAGCAAACCGAACCCCCCTTCGGGTTGGTTATACTAGGCGGCCAAAACAAACACCCTTTTATATCATCCTTTGATTTTAATTTACTCCAAAACATGTTAGATCAATGTTTAATTATCATGTTTTAATAAGAATATTAATAACATGTTCATGAAAATAATTAAAGATTTAAAAGAATTAAAAAGAAAGGTTTAGAATGATATACCAATACGTAGCTTGGAAGAGGATGAACAAACACGGTTTCTAGCACTTGTTTTTATGATCAAAATCAACCAACAACCACCTATGGTGGTCCTTAAGGTGGCGGCACAAAGAGAGGCAAGGAGGAGGAGAGGAAAAACTTTTTAGGTTAAATATTTATTTCCTTGAAATGTAAAAATGAAAAACATATTTACCATAACCCCCCTTTTCTTGTAAAAGTCCATGGGCTTAGCCCACCTTGGTTATGTGTGTCGTGGGTATGGGGCCCCACATGGGGTACCCGTACCTTTTCTCGTGTCCCGATGTTTCGTGTTCGTTCGTGGTTAAACGTGTTCGTGTTTAAAGTGTTTCTGTTTATTTTATCATGTAGTTTATCGTAATTTTAACGCTCGTAATTATATTATATGTATTTACGTAATTATTTTAGTTCGTATTTTAAATGGTGATCATGATTTAATTATGTTCACGTGACATATTTATTAACTGTTTATCATGAGTTCGTACGTAGTCGATACTTATCATGTCATACACGTATGCACTTGCTTGACTATTAGCACATGAATGTGATCAATACTGAATAAGGTAAGTTTTAATCTAGGACGTACGATCTTAAGGGCACTATTCATGGTAAAAGCATGCGGGTTTTACATCACTCTTATTGGAGATGAGGTACTAACGATACTTCTTTAATGAACCATGTAAAAGTATTTAGTTGCTTAATTCTTTAGGAAGCTTATTGTCATTTTGTTAAATCTATCTAGCGTGAAAAGAATTTATGCATTCAAGGCAGATAAGCAAGTCTATCAAATTTATTCAATGTAATGACACCATGGTATGGAGATTCAGATTACACGATAATGTTTTGAAACCCCAAAATATGCTTGATATTTTTTTCTCTCGATTTTAACTTACGACAGGTTCCCTCCAAGAAGCCGACACTACAAGAGGGCACAAGATACATAGCGGACGTAATATGTAATGTGCAGATCTTGGTTATAATAAATTTGGTGTCATTTTGATGCCGGAGAGACATATGGATTTCATTCCTAACGTAAGGCATTACATACTATTTTCAATATAGGTTATTTATCTCACATATATAAAGGTGGATTTAAATACTAAAACAGCCTATGAAGTATGTGGAAAATCATGCTTTATATGTAATTAGAAATCTCATATTTAGATGATTTTGAACTTGCATTCATAGTAGGTCGAATGGGTCGAAAAACAAAACTCAATAGATTGTCGTATTTGAAGGTAATTTAACCTCGAATTTGTTAAATGTTTGAAACAGATGGCTCGTGTACTGGATATAAGTGTAGTTTGTTGTGGGTTTCTCTCGAAAACTACATGTTCCCTCAAGCGATTCTTGAAACTATACAAACATTTCAAAACTACGTTTCCGTATCAATAATGATCTTGCTGAATTTACGTGAATTCTATAAATCACAATGTTGCTACTCTGGTGATGCTTGAAAACCCCATCTCAAAAGTTTAATTTGATTTTGTAAGGATAATATTATTCATTCATTTTCTGTCTTCATAAGTAAGTTGTTTGCTTTACAATATCATGTCATGCTTATTGTCTGTTCAACACAACTATGACAAACGAATGATAAAGTGAAGCTCCTGCACCGGCTATTAAGTTGTTAACACTATTAAGTTGTTAACATTGGAAAATGTTGCATTTTATGTCCAAACTAGCATTTTGTCTTGATTTTGAAGTTACTATACTATCGCATATCGTTAATATCGGTCGCTAGGCTTCCGCCGCTATGCGCGGGTATTCGTCTAGTTTATTTAATAAATATATTTATTATATTTATTAAATTAAACCAAGAAAATAACTATATAACTTTAACAATCGTTAATTAATAAATAGTTAAGTATTAACGATTGTTAAAATAATATATAGTAAGAGGATCAAAGGAAGAAGGATGGAAAGTTCCGGAACACCCCACAAGGAGTGTTTCGTTGGTCGGTTAGGGCTCCAAAGGGGGGGGGGGGGCAAAAGTTGCATTTTATTTACTTGGGATACATTAGATTTTAGGCCTATAAATACATCTCCTTACCCCTCATAATCAATATAACTTGAATCTCTCCTCTCCTCTCTCTTTTGGCCGATCGCAAGGGGTAACCACGAAGGGGTTTTAAGTTGGTTTTCTTGGTTGATCGATTGTGTTGATAATCTAGTCCTAGCCCCTCTTTAGGGTTGTTGGGTAGATTATTAATAAGCGTTGTAGCTCGGTTTTCACGTGTTAGAATCACGGTTAGCTCGTTGTATTACGTGTGTTCAAGATCGTAATATAATCTTACTTTAGACTATATCTTGGTATATTACGGTATAAACCGAATTGGTGATTCGTTCTTCGTCTTGTGGATTTGCTTTAGCGTAAAGGTGTGTAACCTTAATTCGATTAATTATTATTGTGTTATTATCATGATCTTGTTAAATCATTTCCGCTATATGTGCTTTGATCTCGTTTAGGGTTTTATATAATTATTATGATGTTAATAAACCTTCAGTGGCATCGAGAACCGTTTTAACATGTTATAATTATCAAAAATCTAAAGTTTTTTAACTAATAATTGTTTTGAGTACGTGATTATTTGATTCAATAAATGTAGAATTAGTGAAGACTTTTATATTAATATAAAGACCTAGATTTGATGATTATTGAATAAATCGTATGCATGTGGCTATTTGATTTATTTGTTGCACATATAAATTGTTATTATGTGTTTATGATTTAGTTTTTTTTACTTGTTTATATAAAAATTGATGAATTGTTGTAAACAAATATTTTTTTTGAAAAAGAAATAATATGGACTAAATCATATTAAAATAATGATTTGTTAGAGATTTAAATTACATAAGATTAAGTTGATTGGTGAATTGCAATAATAATCTAACGGCCTGTTCCTTTTGACAAACTATAAAGTGGGTTTAACGCACCGTTGGTCATGTACCCGGTTAAGGAAGGAGGTGTTATGCGATTAGTCGCTGACCGAATTCCTGGCTCGCCTGTGCGTCAAATTGAAATTACCTACGATTATTAATTGAATTATACCTTAAGGGTGATTTACCACAAATTCACATCCGAAACACAATAAATAAGGGCATTGTTTTGTGCGTAGCCGAGTTCTAGCAAAAGTACGTTGTGAATAGTTGTGGGTAAATTCTTTAATTGGTTTAACCAATACCGCAACATAATTTATGAAGAAATTTAAGCTCGTGTTTACTGAATGTTTTATTAAACTTATGTTGTGGAGATTGTATGTATGCTTCTCCATACATTGATTTTAACATCAAAACTTATACCCTTAAAATTTAAGTCGAATGCTCCTAATTGACGAACACTTGAAATTACTTCGTTGTCAAATGAGATTTTTGGGTGATGTTGTAATGGAGATAAAACCGTTTGTAGAATGAGAATTCGTATGATGGTTTTACGTTACTCAGATTAGACGACTTAATTAAGTTACTCAATGAGATCTGGAAACTTAACGCATTCAGAAGGGATGAAACATGTTTACAATGCAAAACGTTTTTGGCAATTTAAATCCCTTAAATATCTAGAAACTGAAAACTGTTTGTCAATGAATTGTTCGACAAGTCGCTATGTTGAGTACATTCATTACTAGCAGATCAACTGATGTAATGGATTTATGTCAATATAGTTATAGAATTCAAGGAAAACAATATGATTTTTTATACCAAGGTAAGTTTATTTTCTTGAAAGTATTTTGTTATCGAAAATACTAATATTTGAAATTAATTCTGTAGAAATGGCTCAACCCGCCAATAACACTATAAGTTCCGCGTTCAAAGCTTTCTTTGAACGTCCTGGACTTACTGGCCCACACTTCAATGATTGGTACCGCTCCCTAAGAATTGTCTTGAGAGCAGCGGGTACTTTCGATATCTTGACTACTCCCTATCTGGAGAATCTTGCTGTCACACCCCACCATGGCGGAATATGGGACGCGACGCATGGATATCATCCCAACAATAGCGTGTCCATAGAGAGAACTATATGAATTAGAAATATCATAAAAGGTGAAACAAATGTCATGACAATATCTCATCAATGCAGGAGTCTAGGTAAGTAGGTAACAGTCCTACCTCTTACCCAAGACAAACAAATAACACAAACAAATCAACTGTTCATAGTATCAATTATTGAAACAAACAAAAATATAAACTAAGAAGGAACGGGGATCTCCTTCTAAATGCATTCCTACGCGACTCCAATCCTAGCCACATATGTTCTCACGCTTAACCACTTTATCACCTGAAAGAGACACTAAAACACGTCAACATAATATTGGTGAGGTTCATAGGTTTAGTGTAAAACCCGCATGCTTTTACCATGCATAGTACCCTTAGGATCGTACGTACTAGTTAAAACTTTCCTAATATAGCATGATTACGATTACGTGTTAGGAGTTTACGTATTACGTACGTGTTAGAACACGATAAGTATTTTATATGCACGATCACATAATAATTATTTAACAATAATTAATCACGAACATGCGATCATGAAATCATGAACGTAATTAAAACACGAACTATTATTAATTACGTATATATATTTATTACGAGCGTAATTAAATATATTGGATCACGGTATTTACGTAACGAGAACAATTAAAACACGAACATAAATAAACACAAACGAGCAACTAAATAACGAGACACGGAAAAAGGTACGGGAACCCCATGTGGGGGTCCCTACCCGCGGCCAAACAAGGACAATGGGCCAAGCCCATTGTCAATTTTTACTAAAAGGGGGGTTAATTAATTTTTACTACTAAAAAACACTTTACAGAAGATTTCAAGAAAAACCTAAAACCCTTTCCTCCCTTGTTCTTTGTGCCACCACCCATACATCACCATACAAGGTGATTTGTTGATCTTTGATCTTGAATAATTAGTGATTGATCGTGTTTGTTCTTCGTTCTCTTGATCCACGAATTCGGTAAAACCTTTTTAAACCTTTTCTTTTAATTTAATCTTGTTATTAATTATGAACATGTGATGTTTTTATAAAAACATATTAATTAATCATAGATCTAACATGTTTTGGTGATTAATTAAATCAAAGGGTTGTTTTAAGGGGTGTTTTGTTTTGGCCGCAGGCTGCAACCGACCCCAAGGTGGTTTCGGTTTGCGAAGCCGACCACCACCAAGACCTTATGGTCTTGGTTGGTGCATGTGGGTCCCACGACAGCAAGGGGTACCCCGAGTTGGTTCGGGGTACGGTGTCGATTCATGTCCGGTTCATGTTTTAAGCCTAGATCCGGTTCATGGTGTATGCTAGTTTTTTTTGCTTATGAACTTAGGTTAAAAATTAAATTAATAAATGATGTAATTAACTTAATAACATGACTTAGGTTATTTAATTATTAATGATCATGAAATTATTTTAACCTAAGTATTAATATTTAAGACTTATAATTAATTAATTATTACTATATTTAAGACTTATAATTAATTAATTATTTTAAAAACCATGGATATAATTAATTAATTAACATGACTTAGGTTATATTATTAATATTTAGTAATACATATTGTAACCTAAGTATTTAATATATTTAATTAAAACATGTTATACTTTAATTAAATATTATAACCTATAGTTTAATTAAATTACATGAAATAATTATTAAACTATACAATATATCATATGACTTAGAAAATAATCATGAAAACACTTAAGCTTATAAACTTCGCTTATTTAACCAGCTTATTTCTAATTATGGAAACTTTCTATTTTTAGAAACTTAATTAAATAAGGCAGCTAATTTATTTTATGGAAACCAACTATTTTTAGAAACTTATTTATTTAAGGCAGCTAATCTATTTATGGAAACTTATTTAACTAAGGCAACTAATCTATTTATGGAAACTTTCTATTTTTGGAAACTTTCTATTTTTGGAAACTTTCTATTTTAGGAAACCTGCTATTTTTGGAAAGTTACTTATTATTACACAGTAAGTATAATAACACATGAAATACCAGAAATACTTAATTAGATTAAATAGAATATAAGATTTAACACAGTTTAAGGCGTTAAAACAGTAAAACATAGTAAGAACACATAAAATAAGCTAAGACATGACGTAAAACCAGCTATGTATTTAGTAAGCAGATACTTATTTCATGTACGTATTTATGTAGCACTAGTGATTCGGAAGTAGGATTCTCGCAGTTCGTCTTTCTCGTTCACTGGACATAAGGTACGGATTTCCGTCCTTTCAGTATGGACATTCTTTCCTTATTAGGATTCCCCGTATGCAGCCAACTGTTTTCCCGTAGTATAAGTTACGTGTTTGATTTCTTATGTTTAATTATGATTACCTATAGCCATATACATGCATGACCAGTTTCACCTAGTTATGGAGGTACCATAACCATAACATTAGAGGCACTGATGTTATGACTTCACCACGGCGGAGTGATTGCTCGTGGCATCCCTTCAGCTTTTGGCCATTTATATTATATTTATCATGTGGGGCGTATGGGTGCATCCTAGTTACATGTTTTTATTCAGGATTACATGGTGAATGTGGTGTGTGTCTTACATCCTTCACAAGGAGCTGATCCCTCCTACCCAAAAACCAGTATATTAAATTAGAGGCAGCCCCTCTAATTTGCATGATGAGGTCACCCCTCCAATTATTCATGCACGGTGGATTTTCATGACCTATATTGGCTAATGGTAAAATATGACAAACAGTTTTTATAAGATAAACATAAGACTTTCAAACTATAAACCAGTTTTATTAAGACTTAACCAAGTTACTCGGGACTTAGTTTTCTTCCGTTGTTATTGTGTTATATGCTTATCCTATTCATGCTTTATTGTACATCCGTGCACTGAGCGTATTTGCTCAGCCGTTTTCCTTTTCTATGTTCCCAAAATGGCAGGTACTCAGGGACGCTCGTAGACACTAAGAGTACGTGCATATGGACTGGAAGCTGTCTAGCCTTCTTTACATTATGCATTTCCTTTCTTTTGATACTAATGCTTTGGACATTGTTTAGTCCTTTCCTTTATTATACTATGTTTGTGTGTGATGAGCTTTACTTTTGGACTACCGATGTTTGATTCCGGTATTTTCCTTTTTATGGTCAAGTAATATTTAGACATTTTACCTTGTATGCTTTGTGACACGCCATAATTACTGTGATATTTCCATTTCCAAAATGGGGTGTTACAATTATGGTATCAGAGCCAAGGCTTCGACCTGTAGGCTCTCAAATATGACCTGTGATTAGTGGGTAGTCACTACGGTCTTCCTAGAACTGACAGTTGTTTTCATGCATTCATCATTTTTAAGCATACATATACATGTCATTGTTGTAGGGTTTTTGACTAAGTAATAGTTGGTATAGGACTGGCTCTATTTAGTCGCATGTGTTTTATCAAAACTTTTAGATTTGGGACCGACCCATAGGCGTCCCCTCGCAATGTCTTTGTTTTGGGTGAACTGACCAGAGGCATTCACTCTCGAGCATACAAAAGTTTTCATAAAACTGCATCATGCATTCATACACAAAATTTTCTTGCATAAAATTTTTCTCGTGGAATTTTAGTATATTTTTTTTTTTCATGTATGTATTTATATTTTATGTTTTGAACTGTTTAATCATATGTTTTATGTTATATTGTCAGATGGTTCTCACACGCGAACAGGAGCAGCTCAATGCTGCAATTCAGGCTGCCATGCAAGCCTTGCTTCCTCAACTGAGGAATGACATCCGGGCTGAAGTTCAAGCTGCCAACAATCAGCAGCACAATCAGCCACCTCCTCCTCCTCCTCCAGTGACATTAGCAGTATGGCTAGAGAGATTCAACAAGCTCCGCCCTCGAGCTTTTGAGAAGACAGATAGCCCCAGCGATGCTGAAAGCTGGTTGGCTCACATCGAGAAGATTTTCAACGCTATAGGCTGTGACCCCGCATACAAGGCGAGGTTGGCATGCTATCGATTCGAAGGCGATGTACTCAACTGGTGGTTAGCATTGATGCAATCTGAAGGTGGTGATGAGTGGGTTGCTGGTTTGACTTGGGCTCAGTTCAAGGACAGGGTGATGGAGCAGTTCTTTCCCAAGGCTGAGCAGGACAAGCTCAAGAGAGAGTACCATGGGATCCGTCAGAGAGCTGGGGAGAATAGCAATGAGTTTATGCAGCGCTTTCTTCGCTTGGCTAGTTTCCTTGGTGCGGCAGCAGGTACTTCTGAAGAGCAGGCACATCACTTCAGATGGGCTCTTCGCACATCGGTCGCAAACAGTCTGGTGTGTGCTACGTTCAATACTGTAGCACAAGTGGCCGATGCAGCACGAAAACTGGAGATGCTGCAGGAGAGGGATGAGTTCGGGGAAGCTGAAAGACACGACAAGAGGTAAAACATTCGTATTCAAGCGGTGACCAATCCGTATACTTTCCATATGTCAATTATTCATCTCTTTAAATGTATCTTCCAGGCAGAAAACTGGGGACCGGTCTCAGCCGGCTACTCAGCAGCAGCCTCATCAGCCCAAGGGAAACGGTCAGACTAACGACCGTTCTGCTACGGATAGGCGTGGCGGTAATGACAATTACCGTAACAACGCCGGGCACTCCAACAACAGCAGGTCCTAATACTTACGAAATTCCTTATGTTTTATGTTATAACTCATATTCTGAGACTTTAGCAAACTTCTACCAGGAACCATGGAAACGGTAGGGACCAGAACCAGAGAGGTTCGCAGCCTAGCCATCCAGCTATCACTGGTATTCAATCTTACGATTATCCGCTTTGTCCTTTGTACCCAATTACCATGTCTTATGAAAATGTTTTATCAGGTCCTCAGCCAGCCAGAGCACCTGCTGGAGGATACACTCATCCTCTTTGCTCTACTTGCCACCGTAGGCATCCAAGACCATGTCGCCGAAATACTGATGCGTGCTTCAAGTGTGTTCTTCCTGGCCATATTATGAAGGACTGCCGTAAGGGCGAGATGGAGGGTACATCGGGACATGCTGATACCAAGCCGCCTCCTACCGTCGGGCGTGTCTACACGACATCTCGAGACCAGACCAACAAGTCTACAGGTACCATCACTGGAATCTTGTATATGTATGGTCGCGTTGCATGTATTCTTTTCGATACGGGTGCTACTCACTCGGTTATTTCTATTGCTTATGCTAAGAACATTAGGATGCCTCACTTGCCACTAGAAAATAGGCTTACTATTTCCACGCCTTTGAGGGACTCTGTATTAGTCACACATGTATACAAGAGTCTTCCCCTAGAATTTGATGATAAGGTTCGACCTGTCGACGCACTTCCGCTGGACATGAATGACTTCGACATGATTTTGAGCATGGATTGGCTATCCAAGTATCATGCTACCATAGACTGCCATTCATATCGAGTTATCTTCGGTGATGTCAATGCACCAGAGTACATTCATAATGGGTTCATACCCGGACGGTCTGTACAAGTCATATCCACCCTGCAAGCGCGTGCACTACTGTCACATGGCTGCGAGGGTTATCTAGCTACGGTTCACGACATGGATGCTGAATCTCCATCGATTCAATATCAACCAATAGTGTCGGAATTCCAAGACGTGTTTCCAGCAGAACTTCCGGGCATACCACCTGCACGAGAATTGGAATTCAGTATCGAGCTAATTCCAGGAGCTGAACCAATCTCCAAGGCTCCTTATCGCATGGCTCCCATAGAGCTGAAGGAGCTAAAGGATCAACTGCAAAAACTTCTTGAACGAGGTTTCATTCGACCGAGCGCATCTCCATGAGGCGCACCGGTTTTGTTTGTTAAGAAGAAGGACGGCAGTATGCGTCTTTGCATAGACTATCGCGAGCTCAACAAGATTACCATTCGGAATAGGTATCCACTGCCACGCATTGACGATCTGTTTGACCAACTCCAAGGGGCCAAACACTTCTCCAAGATCGATCTTAGGCCAGGCTATCATCAGCTACGGGTCAAGGAGCAGGACATTGCAAAGACTGCCTTTCGTACCCGTTATGGCCACTACGAGTTTGTAGTTATGCCATTTGGCCTGACAAATGCTCCAACAGTGTTCATGGATCTGATGAACAGAATCTTCCATGAATTTCTGGACAAATTCGTCATTGTTTTCATCGATGACATCCTGATTTTCTCAAAGTCCAAGGAGGAACACGAAGACCATCTTCGTACGGTACTACAGATTCTTCGCCAGAAGCAGCTGTATGATAAATTCTCCAAGTGTGAGTTCTGGTTAGACAAGGTGGCATTCTTAGGTCACATTGTATCAGCATAAGGAATCACTATGGATCCAGCGAAGGTTGAGGCCATTACTAAGTGGCCAAGGCCGACATCAGCGACGGAAGTCCGCAGTTTCTTAGGCTTAGCTGGCTATTACCGTAGGTTCGTGGAGAACTTTTCCCGCCTAGCACTACCATTGACCAAACTGATGCGGAAAGGGGAGAAATTCGTCTGGACTGAAGATCGAGAGAAGAGCTTTGAAGACCTGAAGCAGAAGCTAGTATCTGCACCTATTCTTACTCTACCATCTGGTACGGGTGGATTTCAAATCTACAGCGATGCATCGGGGAAGGGACTTGGCTGTGTTCTCATGCAACATGGGAAAGTGATCGCGTACGCTTCACGGCATCTTAAGCCTTATGAAGAAAATTACCCCACGCACGATCTGGAACTTGCTGCAGTCGTGTTTGCATTGAAGATATGGAGGCACTACTTATATGGAGAATCATGTGACATTTTCACGGACCACAAGAGCTTGAAGTATATCTTCACTCAGCGTGAATTGAACATGAGGCAGAGGAGATGGTTAGAGCTGTTGAAGGATTATGACATTAATCTACAGTATCATCCCGGAAAGGCAAATGTAGTAGCAGATGCTCTTAGCAGGAAGGTCGGAATGATCAACGGCATTAAAATCGAAGAGGAAGTCATCAGAGACTTGGAGCGACTAGACATCGAGATCATGGTACGTGGACAACACGGTTACTGGGCGAATCTTAGAGTAGAACCCGAGTTACTATCTAAGATCAAGGAAGCTCAGAAGGATGACGGAGAAATCTGGGCGATAGTATCGAATTTGGAGAAGCAGACAGAATTCAGAGTAGATGCATATGGTATCGTATGGCAGGGCACTAGACTTTGTGTTCCTGATGACCAAGAACTCCGGGAAGCTTTGTTAGCTGAAGCTCATAGCTCCCCATTCTCGATACATCCTAGTTCAACTAAAATGTACCATGACATCAAGCAATACTTTTGGTGGAGTGGTATGAAACAGGATGTGGCCACTTACGTCTCCAAATGTCTTACCTGCCAGCAGGTTAAGATCGAGCATCAGCGATCTGGCGGTCTCATTCAACCGTTAGATATTCCAGAGTGGAAGTGGGACAAAATCACCATGGATTTTGTTACCGGTCTTCCGCCTACCAAAAGAAAGCACGATGCAATTTGGGTTATCGTTGATCGACTTACCAAATCAGCTCATTTCTTGCCGATCCGTAAGGAAGATCCGGTAAGTAAACTCGCAGATACGTATAGATGATAGATCATGAGACTCCACGGTGCACCATCCAGCATCGTCTCAGACAGAGATCCTCGATTCACTTCGCGCTTTTGGAAAAGTCTGCAAAAAGCTTGGGGTACACAACTTAAGCTTAGCACGGCTTTTCATCCTCAAACGGACGGACAGTCGGAGCGAACCATTCAGACATTGGAAGATATGTTGAGGTCATGTGCGTTGGAATGGACGGGTGATTGGGACGAATACATCTGTTTGGTGGAATTTGCATACAACAACAGCTGGTACGCAAGCATCAAATGTGCTCCATTTGAGATGTTGTATGGCAGAAAGTGTCGCGCCCCAATCTGTTGGGATCAGGTGGGCGAGCGAACACTCGAAGGACCGGAAATCATAGAGATGGTAAATGAGAAGATCACAATAGCTAAGCAGAAGATTCAGGAGGCACGGTCACGTCAGAAAAGTTACGCCGATAAGCATCGTAGGGATATACACTTTAACATAGGAGATCACGTCTTCCTTAAGGTTTCGCCGGCACGTGGTGTTAGACGCTTCGGGATTAAAGGGAAGCTCAGTCCTCGTTTCATCGGACCGTTTGATATCATTGAACGAGTCGGTGAAGTATCTTACCGATTGGCGTTACCTCCGCAGCTTTCGCATGTGCACAATGTGTTTCATGTGTCCTTACTCAGAGGGTACCAGTATCATCCCCTTCACATGGTTCAGTATCCACTGGAACAGATTCGTGAAGATCTCACTTTTATAGAAGAACCCGAACGAGTTATTGACAGACAAGAACGAGTCATGAGAAAGAAGACGATTCCATTCGTCAAAATTCTATGGAGGGATCATACCGAGCGGGAAGCCACTTGGGAAATGGAGGAGTCTATCCGGGCTTCTTACCCTCATTTCATATTTTGAATTCGGGTATGTTCTTCTTTTCCAGTTTACTTTGTCTATAATTCGGGGACGGATTATTCTTTTTAGGGGGGAAGAGTTGTAAAACCCGCATGCTTTTACCATGCATAGTACCCTTAGGATCGTACGTACTAGTTAAAACTTTCCTAATATAGCATGATTACGATTACGTGTTAGGAGTTTACGTATTACGTACGTGTTAGAACACGATAAGTATTTTATATGCACGATCACGTAATAATTACTTAACAATAATTAATCACGAACATGCGATCATGAAATCATGAACGTAATTAAAACACGAACTATTATTAATTACGTATATATATTTATTACGAGCGTAATAAAATATATTGGATCACGGTATTTACGTAACGAGAACAATTAAAACACGAACATAAATAAACACAAACGAGCAACTAAATAAGGAGACACGGAAAAAGGTACGGGAACCCCATGTGGGGGTCCCTACCCGCGGCCAAACAAGGACAATGGGCCAAGCCCATTGTCAATTTTTACTAAAAAGGGGGTTAATTAATTTTTACTACTCAAAAATACTTAACAGAAGATTTCAAGAAAAACCTAAAACCCTTTCCTCCCTTGTTCTTTGTGCCGCCACCCATACATCACCATACAAGGTGATTTGTTGATCTTTGATCTTGAATAATTGGTGATTGATCGTGTTTGTTCTTCGTTCTCTTGATCCACGAATTCGGTAAAACCTTTTTAAACCTTTTCTTTTAATTTAATCTTGTTATTAATTATGAACATGTGATGTTTTTATAAAAACATATTAATTAATCATAGATCTAACATGTTTTGGTGATTAATTAAATCAAAGGGTTGTTTTAAGGGGTGTTTTGTTTTGGCCGCAGGCTGCAACCGACCCCAAGGGGGTTTCGGTTTGCCAAGCCGACCACCACCAAGACCTTATGGTCTTGGTTGGTGCGTGTGGGTCCCACGGCAGCAAGGGGTACCCCGAGTTGGTTCGGGGTACGGTGTCGATTCATGTTCGGTTCATGTTTTAAGCCTAGATCCGGTTCATGGTGTATGCTAGTTTTTTTATGCTTATGAACTTAGGTTAAAAATTAAATTAATAAAGGATGTAATTAATTTAATAACATGACTTAGGTTATTTAATTATTAATGATCATGAAATTATTTTAACCTAAGTATTAATATTTAAGACTTATAATTAATTAATTATTTTAAAAACCATGGATATAATTAATTAATTAACATGACTTAGGTTATTAATATTTAATAATACATATTGTAACCTAAGTATTTAATATATTTAATTAAAACATGTTATACTTTAATTAAATATTATAACCTATAGTTTAATTAAATTACATGAAATAATTATTAAATTATACAATATATCATATGACTTAGAAAATAATCATGAAAACACTTAGGCTTATATACTTAGCTTATTTAACCAACTTATTTCTAATTATGGAAACTTTCTATTTTTAGAAACTTAATTAAATAAGGCAGCTAATTTATTTATGGAAACCAACTATTTTTAGAAACTTATTTATTTAAGGCAGCTAATCTATTTATGGAAACTTATTTAATTAAGGCAGCTAATCTATTTATGGAAACTTTCTATTTTTGGAAACTTTCTATTTTTGGAAACTTTATATTTTTGGAAACTTTCTATTTTAGGAAACCTGCTATTTTTGGAAAGTTACTTATTATTACACAGTAAGTATAATAACACATGAAATACCAGAAATACTTAATCAGATTAAACATAATATAAGATTTAACACAGCTTAAGGCGTTAAAACAGTAAAACATAGTAAGAACACATAAAATAAGCTAATACATGACGTAAAACCAGCTATGTATTTAGTAAGCAGATACTTATTTCATGTACGTATTTATGTAGCACTAGTGATTCGGAAGTAGGATTCTCGCAGTTCGTCTTTCTCGTTCACTGGACATAAGGTACGGATTACCGTCCTTTCAGTATGGACATTCTTTCCTTATTAGGATTCCCCGTATGCAGCCAACTATTTTCCCGTAGTATAAGTTACGTGTTTGATTTCTTATGTTTAATTATGATTACCTATAGCCATATACATGCATGACCAGTTTCACCTAGTTATGGAGGTACCATAACCATAACATTAGAGGCACTGATGTTATGACTTCACCACGGCGGAGTGATTGCTCGTGGCGTCCCTTCAACTTTTGGCCATTTATATTATATTTATCATGTGGGGCGTATGGGTGCATCCTAGTTACATGTTTTTATTCAGGATTACATGGTGAATGTGGTGTGTGCCTTGCATCCTTCACAAGGAGCTGATCCCTCCTACCCAAAAATTAGTATATTAAATTAGAGGCAGCCCCTCTAATTTGCATGATGAGGTCACCCCTCCAATTATTCATGCACGGTGGATTTTCATGACCTATATTGGCTAATGGTAAAATATGACAAACAGTTTTTATAAGATAAACATAAGACTTTCAAACTATAAACCAGTTTTATTAAGACTTAACCAGGTTACTCGGGACTTAGTTTTCTTCCGTTGTTATTATGTTATATGCTTATCCTATTCATGCTTTATTGTACATCCGTACACTGAGCGTATTTGCTCAGCCGTTTTCCTTTTCTATGTTCCCAAAACGGCAGGTACTCAGGGACGCTCGTAGACACTAAGAGTACGTGCATATGGACTGGAAGCTGTCTAGCCTTCTTTACATTATGCATTTCCTTTCTTTTGATACTTATGCTTTGGACATTGTTTAGTCCTTTCCTTTATTATACTATGTTTGTGTGTGATGAGCTTTACTTTTGGACTACCGATGTTTGATTCTGGTATTTTCCTTTTTATGGTCAAGTAATGTTTAGACATTTTACCTTGTATGCTTTGATGACACGCCATAATTACTATGATATTTCCATTTCCAAAATGGGGTGTTATAATTATGGTATCAGAGCCAAGGCTCGACCTGTAGGCTCTCAAATATGACCTGTGATTAATGGGTAGTCACTACGGTCTTCCTAGAACTGACAGTTGTTTTCATGCATTCATCATTTTTAAGTATACATATACATGTCATTGTTGCAGGGTTTTTGACTAAGTAATGGTTGGTACAGGACTGGCCCTATTTAGTCGCATGTGTTTTATCGAAACTTTTAGATTTGGGACCGACCCATAGGCGTCCCCTCGCAATGTCTTTGTTTTGGGTGAACTGACCAGAGGCATTCACTCTCGAGCATACAAAAGTTTTCATAAAAATACAGCATGCATTCATACACAAAATTTTCTTGCATAAAATTTTTCTCGTGGAATTTTAGAAGATATGGGATTATGAAACTCACCTGATTGAGCTTCTCCAAAAATCCGCGCACTAGCAAAAAGCTAACAACCAAAAGCACACAATCAAAACATGAACCAAACACTAAGATAGCTCATCAACCCATTATGGACATCTAACCTTCTCCCATATATATACCTCATTTATATGCTCTAAGCATCTCATTACACCCCTCTATAAAGCCCTTAACTTAGTTTACTTTATAACCCGTCTCGTTAACATTTTACCCAAAACAGTCCCGGTTTTTAGGTCTCAAAACTATAAGCCAAATGCCCACCTAACCATACCCATGATCTCTGTAAAGGAAAACCTATGCCCTTACATATGTCAGCTAACTCCTCCTTTTTGCCTCAACCTTAAAGCTAATGTTAAGGCCCCGATATATATATATATATATATATATATATATATATATATATATATATATATATATATATATATATATATATATATATATATATATATATATATATATATATACTTCTGCCTATCCGCATATTACCGATTTTGAACATACAAAAAGTTTGTTATGATTAGGGGGTCTTACCCTAACCCATTTGCTTATCTACCCTTCAGGTCTCTTATTTAATGTATAAACCAACTACCATGCTCATTAGAGTGCTCAAGTGTACTCCTAAGTACCCCAATCACCTTAGAACATTAAATTAAACCCGACTGATTTCAAAACTGTTTTGACCTCCGACTGTTTAACCTGTATTTGACCCACCTTCCGACCTACAATTTAGTTCTCGTTTCTTGCATTTGAAAGCCACTTCAAATACCTATTCATGGATGCTTGGATCGCAAAATAAGGGTTTGTAGAACTCTAGATATGATCAAAACAAGTGACATAAAAATTTGCCCAGTTTTTAAAAACGAATTTAACACAATTAGCTTAATTAATTACCATCACCATGTATAATTATTATCTCTAATTAATCTAATCATGCTTATACCATTATAATACAGAATTCATAATTAACTTAACCCTAGATCCATCATGTATTGATTGTAAGAGAATTAAAAACAATTTAATTAAAAAGAGTATTGAAGATTTTACTTTAGAATTTTTGAAAGAAGAAAAATTAATGAAGAATCCTAAATAGACTCCATTGATTTCGACTTAAGCTTGATCTCCAGGGTATTATGATGTGTTTTTAGTTAATAAAAAGTCTTTATATAATTCCCTAACAAGTCCTTGGCCCATTACAAAAGCCCGGTTCCCTTTTTTCCTTTTTTCCCTTTTCTTTCTTTTTAATCGGCCTAAACCGACTTTAACATATATTTTTTTATTTTTTTCTTTTTATTACTTATTATTATGTTATTAATAATGTGACAACCCTGGTTTTGAGGTTCGTCACTTAGTTTTATTTTGTGCTAGTTACGTGTCTTTACGTGTTTATCTGCTTATTGGTGGGTATAGATTGTGGTTTGGATATCGTTTCCGGTACGGGGTACCTTGTGAGTGAAACGATGTGTGATGATTTCATGTTCATGAGTTCACATGGTAGTTACTATGAAGTGAGATGGTGTTATTTAGTGGTTTTACGTATACGTATATGTATTATAGAAAATCGTATTTTTACGATTTACGGTTTAGCATTTAGAGGTCTCGGATGAGGTGTTTAGTCATATGAATATTTTTCGGGATGGTTTTAAGTCATTTAGGACTTAGTTATAAAGTTTATTTCAAAATTTTAGATTTTTTTTTAAAAGTGTATATTTTACGACTTTTACGGTAAAACACGTAAATTTGACTAGTTTTACGGTTTTGAGGTTTTGGAGGCTTTAGGAGATGAAATAAATTAAGTAAAATTAAGGTAATATTATTAATACATATATTAATAATAAAAAGGAAAAAAAACGAAATTAAGGGGCATATGGGTCGGTTTAGACGCAAGAAGGAAGGAAAAAAAAGAAAAAGGAAAAAAAGGTAAGTGGACAATACTACTTGGGCTAGGATTTGGTAACATTAGTATATAAGTATTTTATATAAAAAAGACATAAATCCCTGGAGATAAAAAGAAACGACGGTTTGTGGGAGAAAAATTAGGGTTCTTAAAAAAAAAAATAGGTTTTCTTCATCTTCCATTGATCTTAAGGTAAAACCTTCATAAACCTTTTTAATTTAATTATTTTAATGATGTCTTACTCATCTTGTGATGGATTTAGGTTAGAGTTTACTTAAAAACAGTATATTAATCATAATATGATGATTACATAAATTAGGGCTTGTAATTAGAGGGATTAGGGTTAATTAATGAGGTTGATTTTGTTAAACCCGTTTTTAAAAACTGGGCAAAATTTTGAGTCAATTGTTTTGATCATATCGGGAGTTCTAGGAACATTCAAGATACGATCCAAGTATCCCTGAAAAGGTAATTAAAGTGGCTTTCCAATGCAAGAAACGAGAACTAAATTGGAGGTCGGGAAGTGGGTCAAAAACAGGTTACAACAGTCGGAGGTCAAAACAGTTTTGTAATCAACCTGTTTTCTTTTTAAGTTTTGGGTTGTTTGGGGTACTTAGGGTTTCATTGGGATCTTCTCACGAACATGAGATATGGTTTATATATTGTAGTAAGCATCTGCACTTGGGCTAAGGTTGTGGTTTAGGGTAAGACCCCTTAATTGTAACAAACTTTTCATACGTTTAAAATCAGTGAATTCTGGATAGGTAGCAATATATAGACATATATCGGGGCCTTAACAGTAGCTTTAAGGTTAGGGAAAGTGGGAGGTTTTAGCTAACATATGTAAAAGTATGAATATTCTTTTTACAGAAACCATGGGTATGTTTAAGTGGACGTTTGACTTAAAGTTTTGAGACCTAAAAACTGGGACTGTTTTGTGTAAAATATGAACGGGATAGTTATTAAACTTAACCAAGTTAAGGACTTGTTAAGGAAGGGTAATGGGTGATTAGAGATTATCAATGAGGTATTTATATGGGAATAGGCTAGATGTCCATCATAGGTTGATGAGCCATCTTAGTGATTGGTTCATGTATTGATTGCGTGTTTTTGGTTTGTTAGCTTGTTGCTAGTGCGAGGACTTGTGAAGAAGCAATCAGGTGAGTTTCATAGTCCCATGTCTACTATTGATTTTGACTTCCAGATGGGATGGAAGAGACACTGTGTTATCTTGTTTATAAATTGATGCTGTGAATGTTTTTAAGGTTTGAGATGGACTTGTGTGTACATTATGTGATTAACTGCTATGTGATTCTTGTTCGTGTATGAGTTGGATGGGAAAGGTACATAGGTGTATGGGCGCCTATGGTATCATGGTTTTTGGTAAGGCGTGATGCCTTGGAAATTATGATTGTTGGTAAGGCGTGATGCCTTTGAAATTATGATTGTTGGTAAGGCGTGATGCCTTGGAAATTATGATTGTTGGTAAGGCGTGATGCCTTGGAAATTATGGTTGTTGGTAAGGCGTGATGCCTTGGTAATTGTGGTTGTTGGTAAGGCGTGATGCCTTGGAATTGTGATGATTGATTGAACTTGAATGATAGTTGTTAATACATAATTGTAGCGCATTGTCCATATGTTATTGTGTTGATGGTTGTTATTCACAGCTTGTAACTGATTTTAGCATTGGAGTTTAGTCTAAACCTATGACTCTCACCAACTTTATGTTGACGTGTTTTAGTGTCTCTTTCAGGTGTGAATGTGTTTAAGCTTGAGGATAGAAGTGGCTAGACTTGGATGCCTTAGGATTGCATATAGAAGGAGATCTCCGTTCCTTCTTAGTTTACCTTTATGTTTTTTTATAAGTGATACATGTTGGCACCTATATGTTTGTTTGGTTTATGTTTATTGTTTGTCTTGGGTAAGTGGTAGGACTGTTACCTACTTACCTAGACTCCTGCATTTGATGAGATATTGTCATGACTTTTGTGTCACCATTTTATGACATTTCTTATTTCATATAGTTATCTCTATACACACGCCATGTTGTGATGATATCCATACGTCGCGCCCCATATTCCGCCATGGTGGGGTGTGACAAATAATACCTTAATTTACCTTAATTTATTTAAGCTCCTAAAGCCTCCGAAACCTTAAAACCGTAAAACTAGTCAATTTTACGCGTATACCAAAAAAACGTAAAATATACAGTTTTAGAAAAAATCTTAAATTTTGAAATAAACTTTATAACTAAGTCCTAAATGACTTAAAACCATCCCGAAAAATACTAACATGACTAAACACCTTACTCGAGACCTCTAAATGCTAAACCCCGAATCGTAAAAAAAAATACGATTTACTATAATACTTATACGTATACGTAAAATACCAAAATAACACCATTTCATTTCATAATCACTATATTGTGAGCTCATGAACATGAAATAACCATTCCTCGATTTACTTATGAGTACTTTATACCCATAAACGATATCCACACCAACCTCGTTCACGCAAAATAACATGTAAACACGCAAATCACATAGTCACACATAAATTAACCTTAAAATAAGACCAAGTGACGAACCTCAAAACCACGGTTGTCACATCACTCCCTCCTAATAGAAATCTCGTCCCTAGATTTACTCCTTAGTGTGAGACCCCCAAAATCTGACATGGAACAACTAGGCAACGAGGGGGTAACACGTCATAGTATAAGAAACAATGAATTACAGTTCATACAAAGCTGACGAAATAAAAACATGTATATTACATCATAAAAGGTTAGAGTTTTTAAACATAGGTCCCAGAGTTTTAGAAGCGGAAAATTATATTATTTCGTCTCAATTTATAACATAAAGTTGCCCAAAAGATAGAATAAACTCATGACAGTTTTTACTAAAAACAGTCTTTTAAAAGCATCACAGAAATCTCCAAGCTGCGATAATATCCTGCGGGCTCCCATCCAAGCAAAGCTAAGTAATAATACCTGAGATTAAACATGTAAAATCGTCAACACAAATTTGAGTGAAATTCATAGGTTTAGCAATAAGGATGTGGAACACAAGCATTCATTTGTAAAACAAGTAGTATGGGGTATGGTTATGATCATTAACCATAGTCCGAAACATTATTATTGTTGTTTAGTTCATGAACCGAAGCTTAACTCAGTGTAAGTTCCTCTAGTCAGTATTCAGCCTAAATACTCAAGTGAAATAAACAAATATTAGTGCGTCAAGGTAATCGGGACGGGGATAGTCAATCCCGATGGATCCACCCACAACATTCGCGCTTGGTAGCAGGATTAATTAACGGTTCATGATCAATGAGAGGTAACTTAAGGCTAGACTAAAAAGCAATAATATCAATGAAAATCAGTTGGAAATCCTCAAGTTCTGGAAAGCATACAATTTCTGGATAGCATACAAGTTGAGGATAGCACACAGTTGTTAAATGGTTGTGTTCCACCATGTAAAATCTCACCACGTGTTTAGAAACCATGTACAAGTAAAAAGGGGCTATGAACTCACCTTAGCCACGTGGTAAGTCAATCACGGTACTCAACAACTGAGTAGGAACAATGTAGTGAGACGATCACCGACGATATGGATGTCCGGGGAAACACGAAAACCGCAACCTATCACAATAAGGCGCGCGTTAAGACTCGAACTCAATATTGATATATATACCAAATATAACATGACTCAAATGTTTTCAAAGTATTCATGTTTCAAAACCATTGACACGAACCAGATGAATTCATTTATTCAACGTTACACGTTAAAACACTTGAACACTTGAAAATGACTCGTCATACGACGCCAAGTCAACGCAAGTCAAAATATCCTTTAACCTTACTTGGACCAGTAGCTAAGTCATTAATATAATGACTAAGCACTTGAGTAAGTCACCATGTCCGATGATGAATACTCAAGCTCACACAACACAAACATTGAACTACATGTCCAAAATAAAAATCAGCAAGTACATCCCGAATGTACAGACCGATCTACCCTATCTAGACTTGTCCGTTTTAGATGAAAATTGGTGTCAAGGTCACTTATAACCTGTATAAGACCTCACCAAAATTTGAGCCAAAGTTCACACTTTAAAATTCATCAGCTCGACACTTTACTCGACTCCAAATTTTAGGACAGATTTGTGCACTTGTTTTGTAAAACCGTTTGGACCACTTTAAAAGTATTAACTCGACAATCCGTCTTTTGAAACCACTAATAGACTCATCAAACTCAGTTTGTAAACTTTGAAAATCAGTAGTATCAACTATCTAACCAAGCCTAAAGTCCCCGAGAGTCGACCCAAAATCAGCCACAATTTCGGATTGTGCCGACTTGCGTTTCCCGGTACACGAAAACTAAAACTAGCATAACTTTTGACTCGTAATGACTTAGAAGCTCTATCTTATACCAAAACGACCGTCTCGGAAAACTCTACAATAATGTCAAATAATATCAGTCTTTCACAGATCTTAAACCCACGAAAAATCTGTTTAATACCTGCTGTCCCAAAATAGCTTTTTAGAAAACAAGACAAATCCATTTTTCACTCAAAACCAATCATTCCCATATCCCTAGGATCACTATAATATCATTCCTATCAACCAAACACTTCTAAAAACACTTGCATGTAAAATCTAACAAAATCAAAGTTTAAAAACAAGACTTTTAAGGATCAAAACATGATAATCTTACCAAAAACCTTACATGCAAGATGATCAAAACACAAATCCACCATGGAATTATAAAGTTTCTTGAATGTTGATGCATGTGTTTGAATTTAGTATCAATGGAATCACCATAATATTTTAGGAGGTGGTCTTTGTTTAGATTTTGTTAAAACAAGATGGATGGTGGTGGTTTATGGTGGTGAAGTGGCGGCAACAATGGAGGGTGGGGAGAGAGTTGGTGTATTTTTTTTTAGCTAGTGAAATGTGTGTGATAGTGGAAGTAAAGAAATGGTTTATATATGGCTAGTTAAGTGGAGGGACCTAAGTTGCCAATTTTAAAACTTGTGGACTTAAAAACAATTAGTAGTTTTAAAGGGTAGAAAATGGTTATTGGTAAATATTAAAATATTTACGGGGCTCGGGTTTCGTAAAAATACTTTCAAAAGTTACAATGCATCATAAAAATGATTATACGATTTCTCAACTCGACTTAATACGTAATTAAAACGACATCATCGAAAATATTAATTATCGAAACAATCGATAAATAAACGTAATATTTTGGGCATCCGTCGGTATCACGATCACTCGGAATTCTCGTTGTACATTGTTTTTGAATAAACTCGTTGTAAAACGCACGCGGGTGATCTTAAATTAAAAACTTTGATTTAAATAAATATGGAAAAGTAAAATAAGAAATTTTATAATTCCAGATAATTTATTATCAATGATCAGTAAATACTTAAAAAGTATTATTTAAAAATCTCAGGATTTACATATAAGAATACAAGAAAACAAAATACGTTGGAAAATGCAAGAAGCACGAATAAAAAGAATAAAATAATGCTAGGAAAATACGGGTTCTCACAGTCTTCCCCCATAAAGGAACTCTGGTCCCCAGAGTTCTCCTGAAAACAGTAGAAGATGCAAACAAGAGGAGGTACAAAGTGTAGAACAAAATTCATTGCTTCCTAGGAAAATTTCCGTACCACGACGAATCTTTACGGTTAGAATTCACTATGCTTCAGTTTCTTAACTCCTTTTCGTATAACTTTTTGAACTCGGATTAGGATAGTGATCTTT
Source organism: Glebionis coronaria (assembly GCA_025667525.1). Taxonomy (NCBI): domain Eukaryota; kingdom Viridiplantae; phylum Streptophyta; class Magnoliopsida; order Asterales; family Asteraceae; genus Glebionis; species Glebionis coronaria. Next base: position 535,432,081 of record CM046879.1, read on the forward strand.
CAATACGGAGATACATCGAGAGATAGAGTTGTTGGAAATACGTGCGATAAACTAACAAGAATGAACACAAGAATCGCTTAAACAGGCAAAGTGCGATAAAATGAACAAATATTTTAAATCCACAAGGGGTCGCAAGTCGTGCAAATGTAAAACGTGACAATCTTAAAATGAAAGAATCTAGTCACAAGCAAAATAGAAGGGAAAAATGAATAACATATGATCATTTAAAATACAAGCTGTCAAAATCAGTTGTCTAGGATTTTAGTATTACTTTAAAACCTAGTTTTAAATATTTTCTTAATTAAAAGAAAATTTTACCAAGTGTAGTGATTAAAATCAAACTCTATATAAAACGAGTGGGTAAACAGTTGTCAAATCTTTTTCTTGATCAGGAGTTCAAGGTAAAAGTAACTCAGTTCAAATAGTTATTTTGATCAGCTTAAGAGCTTTTCGGGTGACTACATGAAATTATCGTTAAAAACTCAGGTTTATCGCTACCATTAGAGAAAATCAGATTTTCCAAGTTATTTAGAAGCATTGTTTAGAAATTATTATTTTTATTTAATAATTTCATTATGTTGACAGTAAAGTATGATAAAATCAATTACTTTAAAAGATACAACTTGACACTGTTTAAACATAAGTTATAAATTTACCCAAGAGGATGTACATATTCGTTATTAAACATTTAAATGGGTATTTTGACAATTTAAACATTTGGTAAAATGTATAAAATGTTCTTAAAAATTAATAATAATTTTTTTTTAGAAATTCAAGAAAGTGTTTAAGATATCAAACGATAAACACGTAACAGTTTCTGGTTTTCAGAAAGTGACAAAATAGCAAACGATTATGAAACGAATATCGATCAACAATTAGTATACAAGCAATAACACGAAGGAATAAAGCGGATGTCGTATCATCTCTTAACAGACGTGATAGAATAGACGCGTCGATGATAAAAATAATAAGAAACAAAGGATTCAACAAGATTAATTCACGAGTTCGGTTGGCGTCACCAATAACGACTTATTAAATTCTCGGTGGTCGAAATACGATCGAAAGGGAAAAGCCACAAATAATTTTCGAATCAAAGAAAATTCTTAAGGAGTCACTTGCGAGTAATTCCAGTAAAATGAACAACATTAGCAATGAAAGGCGAAATCAATACGTGGTTCACACGAACAAATTTCAAGTCGATAAAGTCTAACACACATCATGACAAATACACGAAATCATCGTTCACGTCCAGTCGTAAATCATTAATCGCGTCCAGAGACGTTTCGTAGTTCTACCAAAATAAATAGAGAAGGTCGATCGATGAAAGAGCATAACAACGTTGAAACTTCCAAGTCAGGTATCAATGGTAAGAATTTAGGAAACTGGTAACGAAAATCGTATCATGAGGATGATGAGGTAACAGGTAAAACAAAGGTCGTTGAGTAAGGAAATATGTGCTTGAAGCATGTACTTTGTTCAAGAAAAGAGAAGGGATTATATGTGTATGTTGCAAACTGTTGCTACTCCCATAAGATGTAAAAGTTTTTAAAACTTTACTTTTATCTAACTTTTTAAGGAACATAATTAAAAAGTTGATTGTTGGTCAAATATTTAGGGCGACTACTATTCGGCCTTGCATGGCTCCTTCTAAATTAAGCATAGGTGATCAGGCCATGCATAATTTAGGACTAGCAATGCGCTGCTCATCTTCGTCAAACCAGGGTTACAAGTCATATTATTTAAAATATGTAAATAATGCCATTTTGTAAAGGCAGAAATCAAAATAATTTATGAAGTTCTTCGCCAATAAGTTACTGGCTAGATATTTAATTCAACAATTGAAATGTTACAAGATTCTTTACAAGACCTAAGGTAGAACAATTTGTGAGAATACATTGAAACATTAATATAAATTAATTTTATAAGATAGCATTCAATAATTTAAGAAAGCCCAAATGAAACCTTTTGTAAAATGATTCGCATACAAGACCAGTTTGAGTTTATATGGTAACATGACAATAGTTTATAAAGTAGCGAGTGGGTTACAAGAGGGAAATAAGGAGTTGTTCAACACAGTCAACGAAATGGTTACCAGGTGATAAGGTTTCAAGAGGTTTAGCCGAAATCGTCAAGAGACACGTGTCAAGATTGTAACGAACGATACGAAAGCAAGAACTTCAACCTCGGTCCAAATCAGTGGTACGATAGAAGTAAAGAAAGACAGTAGAATGACAAATAAGTCATATATAAAAGAAATGATAAAGGAATCCGTAGGTGTGCACATCGTAAATTTATTTGACAAAAGTATACTTTTAAGAAAGTAGGGTATCAGTTAACAAATAGTACAATCACTCCGAAAAGTTCTATATTATGAAGTTACCGAATTTCAAAAGTTCAAGATCTATGTATATGTATAACCGAACTCAAAGTTACTATTTGTAAACGTTTTCAAACTCAATCAATGTTTCATGGTTGTAAAATATCATTAGTTACAGTTTTACGAGTGCAAACGAACTCAAAACGCCTAAAAACTATATTTCAAAATTTCTATCAGCTTTGACCCTTTTGGGTTTGACTAGACCAATTAACTCACTAAACGATATTCTAAGACTCAAAGTCTAATGCATTTCGATGTAAAACAATGTTTTGAACAACTTTCTAATTTTACCCGAAACTTGAAACGGAATAAAAATGGACGAAAATGCCCTTGCGTTAAATCTGTCAACAAAATGATATTTTAGAACTACGCAAAAATAAGTTCTTGAATTTTCACAATCTCAAATGAGCATAACCTGCTCGATTTTAATGTTTATTGGCCAAATTTTATGTCCTAAACGGACGTCTCAACAAGTATAAGCATATTTTTATGTCTAAAGTTATAAAAATATTTTCTCGACACAGCTTGAAATTAAATCTAAATTTCATGATAATTCAAAATTAATGTACACACAAGACTTGTGGATTCCACAAAGACGAAAAAAGATAAACTGTATAATTAATCATGTAAAGAAAACATGATACAGAAATGGTTCAAGAATACCAACGATAACTAAGAAATTAAAAATGGCGCATGACATCCATGTCTTCGGCTGCAAGATGCAATGCAGGAAGGTCTCCCGGCGGCGTGATTTTCCAAAATCACAAGGCAGTCGAGAAAGAAACGGGACATTAACGGCACACTCCTGGAGCGAGGAGGTTCAATGAAAAGGGAGGATACAAGTAGGATCGTATTCCAAACAATCTCTACACAATAAAAGATGAATCTCAAGATGACAATGATGGTTTCAAGGTACAACGGATGTTGTAAGTCGAAGTCGAAATGTAGAATGGTCAATGAAATAAGATGTAATCCATGTACAAATGTCGTGTAAAACGGTGACGTAAAGGTCAATCAAGATTACGAAAACTCACGATATTATTCAACACTGATTCAACAAATTCTTCGAGATGTGTGACTCACATGGTGTCCTTTAGTCTTTTCTGGAGACACATTGAGCTACACAATGGTCTATAGACTAGACATTCAATTACGAATGGTCGGAAAGAAAATCTGCGTATCTAAATAGATATTTTAAAGAAATTAAACAATGAGAGCAACACGTACGGTAGTAGAATGAAAATCAGGAGTTTCATCGAAAACAACACTTCTTCAATTCTGAACAATGGTATCACGAGAGTATGCACATCATGTAATAACGAGTCGAGGAAAACAGATGATTCAAAACGAACGAGTATATGAAGTCAATCGTATCACGCATAAATGAAATAGCAATAGTACTCAAAAAAATGAGTATGAAAAGTCAGCAGCATACGCGCTCTGAATACAAGTATGTAACGCCATAACGATATAAAATCATTGCAATAAGATCAATTCACAAGAACAAGAATTCAAGAAATACAGTATAGGCAGATGTAATCACAATAACATTCAATGATAATTCATGAAGCACATAGGCTTTGTAAATACATAGTAATTATCGTTATTTAAGTAAAGTAATATTTCAACATGAAATCAAGAAATGAAATACTACAACGATAATTAAAAGTAAATAATAAGGATTAGAGAGTTACCCGCGCAGATATCGAACAACATTGGCAGATTCTGTGGTTGACACTTAAAACATGAAATATTTGAGCTTTCGGTTATAGACTAAGTTTTTGAAAAATGACTCAGTTCCCTATAACCATCGCTTTGATACCAATTTGTGATACCCCCAAAATCTGACATGGAACAACTAGGCAACGAGGGGGTAACACGTCATAGTACAAGAAACAATGAATTACAGTTCATACAAAGCTGACGAAATAAAAACATGTATATTACATCATAAAAGGTCAGAGTTTTTAAACATAGGTCCCAGAGTTTTAGAAGCGGAAAATTATATTATTTCGTCTCAATTTATAACATAAAGTTGCCCAAAAGATAGAATAAACTCATGACAGTTTTTACTAAAAACAGTCTTTTAAAAGCATCACAAAAATCTCCAAGCTGCGATAATATCCTGCGGGCTCCCATCCAAGCAAAGCTAAGTAATAATACCTGAGATTAAACATGTAAAATCGTCAACACAAAGTTGAGTGAAATTCATAGGTTTAGCAATAAGGATGTGGAACACAAGCATTCATTTGTAAAACAAGTAGTATGGGGTATGGTTATGATCATTAACCATAGTCCGAAACATTATTATTGCTGTTTAGTTCATGAACCGAAGCTTAACTCAATGTAAGTTCCTCTAGTCAGTATTCAGCCTAAATACTCAAGTGAAATAAACAAATATTAGTACGTCAAGGTAATCGGGACGGGGATAGTCAATCCCGATGGATCCACCCACAACATTCGCGCTTGGTAGCAGGATTAATTAACAGTTCATGATCAATGAGAGGTAACTTAAGGCTAGACTAAAAAGCAATAATATCAATGAAAATCAGTTGGAAATCCTCATGTTCTGGAAAGCATACAATTTCTGGATAGCATACAAGTTGAGGATAGCACACAGTTGTTAAATGGTTGTGTTCCACCATGTAAAATCTCACCCCATGTTTAGAAACCATGTACAAGTAAAAAGGGGCTATGAACTCACCTTTGCCACGTGGTAAGTCAATCACGGTACTCAGCAACTGAGTAGGAACAATGTAGTGAGACGATCACCGACGATATGGATGCCCGGGGAAACACGAAAACCGCAACCTATCACAATAAGGCGCCCGTTAAGACTCGAACTCAATATTGATATATATACCAAATATAACATGACTCAAATGTTTTCAAAGTATTCATGTTTCAAAACCATTGACATGAACCAAATGAATTCATTTATCCAGCGTTACACGTTAAAACACTTGAACACTTGAAAATGACTCGTCATACGACGCCAAGTCAACGCAAGTCAAAATATCCTTTAACCTTACTTGGACCAGTAGCTAAGTCATTTATATAATGACTAAGCACTTGAGTAAGTCACCATGTCCGATGATGAATACTCAAGCTCACACAACACAAACATTGAACTACATGTTCAAAATAAAAATCAGCAAGTACACCCCGAATGTACACACCGATCTACCCTATCTAGACTTGTCCGTTTTAGATGAAAATTGGTGTCAAGGTCACTTATAACCTGTATAAGACCTCACCAAAATTTGAGCCAAAGTTCATACTTTAAAATCCATTAGCTCGACACTTTACTCGACTCCAAATTTTAGGACAGATTTGTGCACTTGTTTTGTAAAACCGTTTGGACCACTTTAAAAGTACTAACCCGACAATCCGTCTTTTGAAACCACTAATAGACTCATCAAACTCAGTTTGTAAACTTTGAAAATCAGTAGTATCAACTATCTAACCAAGCCTAAAGTCCCCGAGAGTCGACCCAAAATCAGCCACAATTTCAGATTGTGCCGACTTGCGTCTCCCGGTACACGAAAACTAAAACTAGCATAACTTTTGACTCGTAATGACTTAGAAGCTCTATCTTATACCAAAACGACCGTCTCGGAAAACTCTACAACAATTTCAAATAATATCAGTCTTTCACAGACCTTAAACCCACTAAAAATCTGTTTAATACATGCTGTCCCAAAATAGCTTTTTAGAAAACAAGACAAATCCTTTTTTCACTCAAAAGCAATCATTCCCATACCCCTAGGATCACTATACTATCATTCCTATCAACCAAAAACTTCTAAAAACACTTACATGTAAAATCTAACAAAATCAAAGTTTAAAAACAAGACTTTTAAGGATCAAAACATGATAATCTTACCAAAAACCTTACATGCAAGATGATCAAAACACAAATCCACCATGGAATTATAAAGTTTCTTGAATGTTGATGCATGTGTTTGAATTTAGTATCAATGGAATCACCATAAGATTTTAGGAGGTGGTCTTTGTTTAGATTTTGTTAAAACAAGATGGATGGTGGTGGTTTATGGTGGTGAAGTGGCGGCAACAATGGAGGGTGGGGAGAGAGTTGGTGTGTTTTTTTTAGCTAGTGAAATGTGTGTGAAAGTGGAAGTAAAGAAATGGTTTATATATGGCTAGTTAAGTGGAGGGACCTAAGTTGATAATTTTGAAACTTGTGGACTTAAAAACAATTAGTAGTTTTAAAGGGTAGAAAATGGTTATTGGTAAATATTAAAAATATTTACGGGGCTCGGGTTTCGTAAAAATACTTTTCAAAAGTTACAATGCATCATAAAAATGATTATACGATTTCTCGACTCGACTTAATACGTAATTAAAACGACATCATCGAAAATATTAATTATCGAAACAATCGATAAATAAACGTAATATTTTGGGCATCCGTCGGTATCACGATCACTAGGAATTCTCATTGTACATTGTTTTTGAATAAACTCGTTGTAAAACGCACGCGGGTGATTTTAAATCAAAAACTTTGATTTAAATAAATATGGAAAAGTAAAATGAGAAATTTTATAATTCCAGATAATTTATTATCAATGATCAGTAAATACTTAAAAAGTATTATTTAAAAATCTCAGGATTTACATATAAGAATACAAGAAAACGAAATACGTTGGAAAAATCAAGAAGCACGAATAAAAAGAATAAAATAATGCCGGGAAAATACGGGTTCTCACACTTAGGATCGTCATTATCAATTAGCTGAGGATACTTGCTCCTCATAAATCCTTCCCGTTCCCACGTGAACTCTAGTCCACGTTCCAAATTCCATCTACCCATAACTACGGTATATTACCCTTTTTATCCAATGTCCTAGCTTCACGACCCAAAATCTCTATCGGCTCTTCGATAAAAGAAGACTCGTATCCATACTAATATCATCTAACGGTACTTGCAAGTCAGTTCTTGCTAAGCATTTCCTCAAGTTTGATACATGAAATACGTCATGCACACTACTCAATTCCTCCGGTAATCTCAACCTATACGCCACTAGCCCAATCCTTTCAAGGATTTCAAATGGACCCACAAATCTAGGTGCTAACTTCCCTTTTCTTTCCAAACCGCATCACCCCTTTCCATGGTGAAACCTTTAGCATAACTTTATCTCAAATCCCAACGGCACGCCTCTTGTCCGCATAGCTCTCTTGTCGGTTCTTTGCTATTTTCAACCTCTACTTAGTCACTGCCACCACCTCCATAGTTTTCCGATCCACCTCCGGTCCAATACGTTGGCCGCTTCTAACTTCATCCCACTGTAACGGTGATCCACCTCATCTCCTATGAATTAACTCCAGCAGTTTCTACTACAATTCCTATCACCATACCTAACGGCTTCTATCCTCTACGGATTTTCCATCATTCGGAAGTTCTCCCAACCTTAAACACATCCAATGGTATATGCAGGATTGCATAACCAAAAGCTTCCCATAATATTCACAAGAAACATGTCATAACCACCACCTCATCCTTGCTTCCCCATGCTCGGCACCAAGTAACTAACCATCCTTCATACTAACATGTGTTACACCTTTTCTCTAGGTGGACGTTCCATTGTTCGTGACTACTAACCTCTTGCTCTAATGGTTTCTCTTCAATATCACCCCACTATCTTCACAACCTCTTGCTCCCTCGAATCATTCTTCCTCCATACTACTTTTCGCTTGTCTCTCCACAATCTTAATTTCCATACCATCTTATATCCCGTCTTCAGCATATAATCTAGGTGTTTCCTCCTTTATTCCTTACATCCTCATCAATGGGGAATATGCCCCTCTCACCGGTGACTCTCTCTTTGTAGGAGAATTCTTCCTAATATAATGCGTTCTCCAACTATCTCCAAATCTCACGCCAATGCTCTAGGCGTCTTTCTCAATTACCCCTATAGTATGCTCATACCAAACATTAGTCTATCAACTGTGTACTACGCTTGCTTCCCATCGTTTCTTCCCTTGCCATAATCCTTCATAAGGCATTCCATACATATTAGGCTAACTTTTACGCAAAACCCTCTATTCCATCACATCCGTACGCAATCCTTCCAACTTCTCAACTACGTGACTTCTCATTCCTCTTGATATATGAGATGAATTAGTCAGTCTATCGACTATCGCCCAACTCTCGTCGTACTTATTCCTCCACCCCATTATGTATCCCTTTCACCAACTTCGTCCTTACATCGCCCTTTCTAAGCTACTCCTATCTATGTAGGAAGTATAGTCTACGTCCCTTTTCTCCATATGATTGTACAAGCCACGCAACATACATGTTGACGCGTTCTCTGCTTTAGACAACTCAACTCGTGCAACCTACATCCTTCATCCAAACCACCCTAATACGTCATCCATATAGTTCAAGTGGGTCTCAGCTTCACTTCATTCTTCTTATTCCATGTCTCATCAACCATGCTTGCCTTTCCCAAATGGTACTTGGCCTTGCAATTTTATTTCATCACTTAACTCCATCCATCACCTTTTCCAAATGTTCAATCAAGATGATTAAATATGTGTTGGAGACGTTCATGATCTGTATAGATCATTCTCTACGTCTCGTACCCCAAATGCCTCTAGCATTCTAGGCAGATATAACAATCCAGCTCAACTAACTAAGTCTATCTAGTTCTTCCAAATCTTTAGTTCCCACAACGTATAAACAACCGCCTTTCTTTGTCGTTCTCGTATACATCCAAATCCTTGCTCCACGTATCGTCATGCTTCGCGAATTCATACAGTCCTTCCGATAATTCCAAGATATGCTCATTATCCAATCCACCTCTTCAACCTCCAAAACGCTTCCTCACCCTTCTTCACTTTGCCCCTTGCTGGTTCCACGATATGCCATCATCTCTGACTACTCGTCCTGGCCAACTTAATCCTAAAACTCACACTTGAAAATCTCACGTATAATTCCCTTTCCTAACAACTCCAAAACGTATAATTCCCTTTCCTAACAACTCCAAAACCAACTCATAATTCGCCTCACTCTCCTTCTTAGATTTGAGTAGATCAAGATGTCGTCGATGCTCCTGATGACAACTCGTTTATATATTGTCATGCACCCCCGGTTCATTGACTCCATGAAAACTGCTAGCGCCTCGGCGAAGCCAAAATCATAACCGTAAACCCAAAGCGTTCATACAACATCCTTAGCAGTTTCAACTACGTCCTCCTTGCACCCTCTCTTAGAAGTAATACGAATAAATTTCTACCTCGTTCTACTCGCGAAAATCTACACGTATTCTAAAAGACCAATGCTTCTTCTTATCAGACCACTCAACTGCTTTTCGCAGCCAATCTACTACTAAGCAACTCAAATTTTACCTTGCATCCGTTGCAATTTCTAACAACTCTTGCTCTTAAAAATATTCCATCAACAATTTCCTTGGAAAGGCACTAACTACAACTCCTCTCACTTCTCCTACTTGCTCTATTTATGGTTCTACCTCACAGTAATAGGCAAACTTACTAAATCTCAGGAAATTTTTGAAAAACTTACATGCCTTACGAACAATCATAAATACCTTTGAGGTATTATATCCCATTCCAACACTCTCTATGGCGCGTTACTTGTGCCAATATCCATACATTATACAAATCTCTATTCATCTCCCTTGGCAATCCTAAGAGACCTCATGACCACATTAGTTCGTCAACGAACTTTTAACTCTTTCATCCCCACTAAGGGCATTCCGACCATTCTCTCAGGGCCACCTACTTAATCGTGTAGGCGCGATCAAGTCTTTCATATGTCTACCTCAACGCTCCCAATCAATACGAACCCAAAACTACATCCTGAATCCACTAGATACGATCAACGAATCAAACCCACAGATAACTAACGACATTTCACGTGCACGAGTTAAAACAGACCAAAACCACGAACACTCAAAAGGAAAACTCAAACATGTACCAATTCAAATGACTCATGACAACGAAAAATGATCCAAGAAACACTTAATGGCAACCAAAACATCTTATGCCCCGCGACATATTATTTAAACCGTGCACAAGATCGACTTTTCCAAAAGAATATTTTTTTTCTTTCCTCACCATCTATGTGACTCAAACAATCTACAAACAACCTTCTAGACGATCTCAAAACTCAACTCAAAGACTAGGTATCCCGTGCATCCCAAATCATAAAAAACTACTATTCAAAACTCAACCTTGAACCCGTCACTTGTACCAAAATTTCGATCAAGCTACTGACACCCCATGACTATACATACCAAATATTTGAAAAGTACATTCCGAGTACATAATTTTAGGCTTTTGAATCACCCAAAAAGCTTTAAAAACGAACAAGTTATGACCAAAACAGTTTTATACTAGTTGTTTTTAAAAAAAAACTAAAGAATCCTCTTAGTAATTAACGTAATCCTTTTTAAATGAAAAGAAATAAATGTATGTGAAATTTTCATGAACTTTGTTTAGTCTTGCATAAATAATTATAAATGACGTATATTAATTAAGCTCACTTATATAAACTATTTAAGTAGAAACAAATTTTATTTCGCTTTATTTTAAAGAAAGTCTTTTAGAATTTGAAATAAATAAGTGTTAATTAAAAATAAATCTTATGTTACATCTTGTTTCAAACACGACTCCAACACCTTACCCTTATGTTACCGAATACAACCAACTATCTAACTCTATAGTAGATTTACAAGTCCCTTTTTTCAATATATACCGACCAAAAGAAATGTAAGACCCAACACAAAAGATTTCATTATCTCAAAAGAAATCCCAAGTTATTTCAATAGACTTAAAAACCAAGAACACCAATTTAAAACGTACACGTGAAATACGAAACTCAAAGAATACGCTACAACGGAGGTTTAATATAAAAAAAGCGAGCTAGCCACCCTCCTAAGGATACAATCGATAATTGTAGGGGATCATACATATATAGGCATATCGGGATACATATACTTAAATCCGTCTAACATCTACTATACATGCATGTACTAACCCTCTTTCATGCAATCATACTTAGGAATCCATTGAAGTTGTGGTACTTGTACAACTATGTTGGCCACCATACTTCTACAATTACCCTTCCCCAATGCACTCCTTCCTACGATGACACTTATAAGAATTAATACAACACATAACACATATATCCATCTACTCACATAAGCTCATAACCACATAACCAAAAAAATTCCAAAACTCCATCCATTAAAATAACATAGTCAAACTCTTGAAATACATAGATCCATAGTCTAGCTAAAACAGCATAGACTAAATCCAAAACGAAAACATAATCAGTTATAAGCCATGTCGCCCATAAGAGTGGAAACAACTTAAAATCCTTCATATCCACCTACTCCTAATAACTCGAACCACCACATGATTCTTAGGGAACATGACTTAAACATCAAAAGAAAAATACTATACCTCAGGTACATAAAATAACCCAACAAAACATAGAAACTACCATGTACCAAATTATGTACTATAATGTACAATTTAAGCAAAATACGACAATGACTAGCGTGGATGATTATGGTTCAACCAGCACTAGTCACACCCCGAAAAGAAAATAACATGTGGCTAAGTATGAACTAATATGGTTCAACCCATACTAGTCAAAACTTAACAAACACCGCAAGTAAAAACCAATAACATCCAGAAAACTTTAATTAATATAAAATGCATACATACTCCTATGACGCCTATATGTAAGGACCCTTAAGCTATAGACTAGGTTACTAGACTAGGCAACCTAATTCTCTATAACCATTGTCTCTCTGATACCATTCTGTTACACCCCACCATGACGGAATATGGGACGCGACGCATGGATATCATCACAACAATAGCGTGTTCATCGAGAGAACTATATGAATTAGAAATGTCATAAAAGGTGACACAAATGTCATGACAATATCTCATCAATGCAGGAGTCTAGGTAAGTAGGTAACAGTCCTACCTCTTACCCAAGACAAACACATAACACAAACAAATCAACATATAGGTTCATAGTATCACTTATTGAAACAAACAGAAAAATAAACTAAGAAGGAACGGGGATCTCTTTCTAAATGCATTCCTACGCGACTCCAATCCTAGCCACATATGTTCTCACGCTTAACCACTTTATCACCTGAAAGAGACACTAAAACACGTCAACATAATGTTGGTGAGAGTCATAGGTTTAGACTCCAACCGAAAATAGATTATAATAAGCTGTGAACAACCATAAACCACTAAACATATGGACAATGTGCTACAAGTATGCATTAACAACTAACATTCAAGATCAATCATTCCAAACCAAATCCAAGGCTTCCAGCCTTACCAAACACCATGGTACCATAGGCGCCCATACACCTATGTACCAATCCCAAGGCCCCGCCTTGTCATTATCCATTGGTCCCATAGATGCTCACACATCTATGTACCTCCCCAAGGCCCCACCTTGTCAACATCCCCTTGGTACCAAGTCAAACCACAATAACTGAGACGGTACGTGTCCCCCGATCCAAATCATAAACATAATCAAGAATCACATAGCAGTTAATCACATAAGTGCACACATAAGTCCATCACAAACCATAAAAACATTCACAACATTAGTTACAAAACCATACAGTGTCTCTTCCATCCCATTTGGAAGTAAAAATCATTAAAAGATATGGGACTATGAAACTCACCTGATTGAGCTTCTCCAAAAATCCGCGCACTAGCAAAAAGCTAACAAACAAAAGCACACAATCAAAACATGAACCAAACACTAAGATGGCTCATCAACCCATGATGGACATCTAACCTTCTCCCATATATATACCTCATTTATATGCTCTAAGCATCTCATTACACCCATCTATAAAGCCCTTAACTTAGTTTACTTCATAACCCGTCTCGTTAACATTTTACCCAAAACAGTCCCGGTTTTTTGGTCTCCAAACTATAAGCCAAACGCCCACCTAACCATACCCATGATCTCTGTAAAGGAAATCCTATGCCCTTACATATGTCAGCTAACTCCTCTCTTTTCCCCAACCTTAAAGCTACTGTTAAGGCCCCGATATATATATATATATATATATATATATATATATATATATATATATATATATATATACTTCTGCCTATCCGCATATTACCGATTTTGAACATACAAAAAGTTTGTTATGATTAGGGGGTCTTACCCTAACCCATTTGCTTAGCCACCCTTCAGGTCTCTTATTTAATATATAAACCAACTACCATGCTCATTAGAGGGCTCAAGTGTACTCCTAAGTACCCCAATCACCTTAAAACATTAAATTAAACCCGACTGATTTCAAAACTGTTTTGACCTCCGAATTTTTAACTTGTATTTGACCCACCTCCCGACCTCCAATTTAGTTCTCGTTTCTTGCATTTGAAATCCACTTCAAATACCTATTCAGGGATGCTTGGATCGCAAAATAAGGTTTGTAGAACTCTAGATATGATCAAAACAAGTGACATAAAATTTTGCCCAGTTTTTAAAAACGAATTTAACACAATTATCTTAATTAATTACCATCACCATGTATAATTATTATCTCTAATTAATCTAATCATGTTTATACCATTATAATACATAATTCATAATTAACTTAACCCTAGATCCATCATGTATTGATTGTAAGAGAATTAAAAACAATTTAATTAAAAAGTGTATTGAATATTTTACCTTAGAATTTTTGAAAGAAGAAAAATTAATGAAGAACCCTAAATAGACTCCATTGATTTCGACTTAAGCTTGATCTCCAGGGGATTATGATGTGTTTATAGTTAATAAAAAGTCTTTATATAATTTCCTAACAAGTCCTTGGCCCATTACAAAAGCCCGGTTCCTTTTTTTCCTTTTTTTCCTTTTTCTTTCTTTTTAATCGGCCTAAACCGACTTTTACATATATATATATATATATATATATATATATATATATATATATATATATATATATATATATATATATATATATATATATATATATATATTAATTACTTATTATTATGTTATTAATAATACCTTAATTTAACTTAATTTATTTCAGCTCCTAAATCCTCTGAAACCTTAAAACCGTAAAACTAGTCAATTTTACGCGTATACAAAAAAAAAACGTAAAATATACAGTTTAAAAAAAAAATCTTAAATTTTGAAATAAACTTTATAACTAAGTCCTAAATGACTTAAAACCATCCCGAAAAATACTCACATGACTAAACACCTTACTCGAGACCTCTAAGCTAAACCCCAAATCGTAAAAAAAATACGATTTACTATAATACTTATACGTATACGTAAAACACCAAAATAACACCATTGCATTTCATAGTCACTAATTTGTGAGCTCATGAACATGAAATAACCGTTCCTCGATTTACTTATGAGTACTTTATACCCATAAACGATATCCACACCAACCTCGTTCACGCAAAATAACATGTAAACACGCAAATCACATAGTCACACATAAATTAACCTTAAAATAAGACCAAGTGACGAACCTCAAAACCACGGTTGTCACACTTGCTGAAGGAGCATCTGATGCACAAATGCTTGAACACGCTACTAATATTAAGAAGCACTCGGAGGTGGCTTGCTTAATGCTAGGAAAAATGGCTCCTGCACTTCAAAAGAAGTATGAGCTATTTTAACCTAAGCGAATGCTTGATGAGCTCAAGGCTATGTTCGAAAAGCCGCAAGCTGTGGAGATCTACAACTTGGTAAATGCTTTGCATAGCTGCAAGCAAGCTCCATGAAAGGCTGTAAGTGCCCATTACTTGGAGATGAAGGGTTATATGGAACAACTCATTGCACTAGGACAACACTGTGATCATAATATGGCTATCAACTTGACCAATAGGTCCCTTAACAAGGACTTCAGTGATTTTGTTAGAAATTATAATATGCATTGCACGGGAAGACAGTTAATGATTTGCATGCAATGCTTATTGTCTATGAAAAGGGGTTGAAATACAAGGCATCTACCGCTACGCCTTCTGTACTAACCATACAAATGTCACACCCTCAATTTGGCCCACGTGTACAATTACACGAGGATGTGACTATCATGACAACCAATAGACATAGATACAAGAAGAACTAAGAAAAAGTCATTTTTCATTCATAAAACATAAAGATAAAATTTGTTCCAATGAAATTGTTTTACACATCATGATAACATAAATCAAGTTTCCAAATGTCATACATTTAAATCAAGTCTCAAAAGTAAATCATGATAAAAAAAATTATTATCTCCATAGCACAACCACGTCACTCCTCCGCCTTGACACCTGAGAAAAACATTGCTAAAACGTCAACACAAAGGTCGGTGAGTTTATAGGTTTAAGTATAAGTAGTGTGATGAACCATAAGATTTTAGTTAGGCAACCGGCAAATAATCTTATAACAAATACAATATTATCATCAAATGGCATACGTTCATGATATTATACGTCTAAGCTCATGACACCGAAGCGTTAACCGTACCAACAAGTTTATATAAAAGAGCCCAAACAAATACTACCCCAAAGTATTCGTAACATCTCAAATGTAATTGTATCTATTTTAGTCACACGACTAACAATAGATAGGGAGGCCAATCCCAATAGATCTATCCATAACATTCGCGCTTACACAAAGTAATTAACGGTTCATGATAGTGGGCTAAAGCATCGAGGGGTATCGCTACTTAGACATCATGTAGGCACGTATGAGTTTTAGGGTACTTATGTTCATCCGTAAAAACAAGCAATGTTCTCACCCCAAAGAGTTAAAAGCAATTAAAAGTGGGGTTATAAACTCACCTCGTAAATCAAGCAAATGGATGAAAATGCAAAGAAGCTCGAGAATACGACCACGTTATCCACGACCTAGTTAAATATAAATATCGTGTTACGACTATGAGTTCATAACTAAAATGCATGACGTCCTAAGTGTGCTTGACATCACGTTTTATTTACGGAAAACACGTGGCATAAGTTCGTTTAATTTACTAGTGGGCTTTTATATTAATAACACATCCTAAGTAAACTTTTTAGTTTTGGGCTTAAATAATCCAACCAACCCAAACAACCCATCATCATAACCATGGGTTCGACCCATTTATTTGATTCAACCCTTCCAGCCCAATTATAGGGCGATACAAACAAAGACAGAGGGAGTTATAACCCTCTTGTCTCTCTTGGTTACTCAACCGACACTCACACATATCTCTCATATTCCATCTCTCTCTCTATCGCTGGTTAATATATTTACTCAGTTTCACCCAAATATGATCAATAGATCATAAATCCGATTCAAGTACATCAAAACGAGTGTTCATGGTCATCAATAAATCGTTAGACATGGGTTTATCCCCTACATAATCTTTAATCCGATTCGAGGTGTTTGTTCTTTTTAGATTCGGTAATGATTCACCCAAAAGATAAGTTTTAAATCCTTTTCATTTAAAGAAAACGTTCTTATGAGTTTCTTGTTCATAACTTCGAAAAAAAAGGTGTTTTATTGATCTAAAAACGCAAGATTCATGTATCTATTGATGGTTTTGCTCGAATTTAATTTATTTAGAAATTAGGGTTTTCGAAATAATTAGGGGTTTTGTTAAATCTAATGTTTAAACATAATTAATTAGTGTTTTCTTTCATAAAAAGTTGTTAATTATATCAATTAATCCGATTTGTAAATTAGGGTTTCGGTCAAATTAGGGATTTGTTCATATCTCAGTTTTAATCTAATTAATTCGTCATTTCGGGTTTAGATTAGGTTTAATTAGAGTTTAAATCAATATATGAAAAATTAGGGTTTGACAAATTTGGGGGTTTTGTGTATACGTGGTTTAATTCGAGTTTAAGGGTGTTTGTAGAAAGGAAAATAGTACATTTTCCAGGTTTTGATTGTAGTTTTTGATTTTAGGGTTTGACCGATTAGTGTATTTTGTATTCGGTTGGTTAATGGATTTCTAATGGTGCTCGTGGTTAACTTATTATATTTCACATCAGTTTCTACTCAAGAAAATAGTAAAAGTGGCTCAGTTATGTATTTGAATTACTAGCTATAAGATTTGAATGGTGTCTAAGTTTCTAACACATGTATTCTTGTTTCCCTAGGGTCGTTTGGTCAAGCACGTTATATGATATGCACAAGAAGGAGGAAAAAAGGTGTAAAAGACTCACATGAAGGTTTTTGGGTTCGGCTTGTATATTCTGATGGACAATGGAGTGTGGCTCGGCTGGAATTAAGCTTCGAATGTGGTTCAAGACCCTTGTTAAGAACTTATTTGTTACTCAGATTTGTTGTAGTGTGGTTTGTTTTTGTGTCAAGGATTGTGATTAAGGACTGTATATTTATCTTTGTATTCATGGCATAGGGTTAAGCCAAATCTGGAATTGTTAGTCTTGTGATATACCCATTTAGGGTATTTTTGGCATGTGTGTTGTCTTGACCTTGTTAGTGGGTTTGTAAACTATGATTTTCTAGTTTGAGAGTTGACTGGGGTTGACTGGGTTTGTAGTCACAGTGCATACTTAATGAAAGTTTATATCTTTTGATTTCAAATTCATAGTTAGTATACAACAAGGGTTTTAGTGGGCAATTCGACCCAATTAGGTTGTAAGTATAGCATTTGGTCCCACAAGGGTGATTCATCATGACATTCGGCCTAATCCTTACGGCTTGGTAAGCTTTTGGTTAAATTGTTAACACTCTATTCGACTAATAACTCAATTAACATGGTCGGTTTAGCTTAAGAGTTTGGTACGCACACGACCACACAATGTCGTGGCCAACAAGGAAGTGGACTTACGTATTCTCGATAGTTAAAATACATTATACCCGGCACAAACCGATAGTACGTCTAAACGTAGTTCATAAACATATCAAATGGTTAAGAAAACACGTCATTATAATAATAATAAGACGCGAAAATTTCAAGTTGTTACAACAAAAGGGTAGAGTGAGTAAGCCAAAACCGCAAGCGAATAAAAAGAAATGCAAAGGCAAGGGTGATAAGGGCAAACAATTTGCGACTTATTCAAAGCCTAAGCAGAACTTTGTCAAGAAGAATAGATCTCAGAACGATGAGACATGTCACCATTGCAAGGCAAGTGGTCACTGGAAGAGGAATTGCCCTCTTTACCTCGAAGAATTGCGAGAAATAAAGAAGAAGTCTGAGCAGAGCGCTGCAGCTTCAGGTACTTTATTAGTTTATTTATGATTGAATTGTTCAATTTAACATACAAATTAAATTCCTGGGTATATGATACGGGATGCGGTATTAACATTTGTAACACGATGCAGGGATTTAATCTGGAAAGGAAGCTTTCCTATGGGGAAAAATTTCTGCAAATGGGTAATGGCGCACAAGCAGCGGTTGGAGCTATAGGAACATTTAATCTAGTTTTACCTTCGGGTTTAGTACTGAGTTTAAATGATTGTCATTATGCACCTACAATTATTAGGGGTGTTATTTCCTTTTCTTGTTTGTTAAATAATGGATTCGTTCACACGATTGATAATAATGGAATTTTTGTTTGGAAAAATGGTACTTTTTATTTTAATGCAATTTCTGTGAATGGTGTGTTTGAAATAGACATGCATGATAATGAATCCAATAATGATAAATCTGTCTTTAGCATGAGTAAGAAGAGAAAGTTTGACAAGAACTCTTCTTATCTTTGGCATCGTAGACTTACCCATATCGGGAAGACTCGTATACAAAAGCTTTAACGTGAAGGTCTTTTGGAAAGTATCAATGACGAATCATTTGATAAATGTGAGTCTTGTATATCTGGAAAGATGACCAAGAAACCTTTTAATAGCAATATTGAAAGAGCTACTAATCTACTTGGACTTCTACATACTTATGTGTGTGGACCACTTAGATATACGTCAAAGAAAGGTTCTAGCTCCTTCTTAACATCTACGGATGATTATATCCGTTATGTTTATGTTTATTTACTTAAGCATAAACATGAGGTATTTGAAACATTCAAAGTGTTTAAAGCAGAAGTATAACTGCAATTAGGGAAGAAGATTAAACCTCTTCGTTCTGATAGAGGTGGTGAATATTTAAGAGTTTATAGATTATCTAAGTGAGAATGGAATTGTTCAGCATCTTACTTCTCCCTATACTCCACAACAAAATGGTGTATCCGAAAGGAGAAATCGTATATTATTGGATATGATGCGATCTATGTTTAATCTTACAACTTTACCTTTATCCTTTTGGGATTATGCTTTAGAATCTGTTGTTCGCATTTTAAATATGGTTCCCACAAAGAAGGCCGATAAGACACCATATGAACTATGGCATGGCAAGAAGCCATATATGTCTTATTTAAAGGTTTGGGGTTGTGAGGCGTATGTGAAACGTGACTCGGGTGACAAACTCCAACAACGATCTGTAAAATGTATCTTTGTAGGATACCCTAAGGAAACTATGAGTTACTACTTTTATTATCCACCTGAGAACAAAGTAGTTGTTGTTAGGTATGTAGACTTCTTTGAATATGATATTTTAAATCAAGAATTCAGTGGGAGAAATTATGATCTTGAAGAGAGTCATATAGATACGTTACCTTCTGAAAACACTAGCGATGAAATTCCTGTAGAGCTAGAAAGTCTGGCGGTTCCACCAGAATTAGTTCCTCTGCATAGATCCAAAAGGATTAAAAACGCAAATAGCAATATATGTCTTAACATAGAGGATAATGACGAGTTAGGGGATCTTGGTGAACCCGTTAATTATAAATCCGCCATACTTGATCCTGAAAATGATAAGTGGATGGTTGCCATGGATGAGGAAATGAAATCCATGAAAGTAAATGATGTTTGGATTCTTGTAGAATCACCACCGAATGCTAAAGTATTGAGACATAAGTGGATATACAAGAAGAAAACCGACATGGACGGAAAAGTAAAATCCTATAAAGCTCGTTGAGTAGCTAAAGGTTTTACTTAAACTTTTGACGTACACTACGAGGAGACATTTTCTCCTGTAGCAGACTTAAGAGCTATTAGGATTATCATAGCTATAGCAGCATACTATGACTATGAGATATGGAAAATGGATGTTAAAACTGCCTTCTTAAACGGTCGCTTAGATGAAGACATCTATATGCAGCAACCAGAAGGGTATGTTGATCCTGAGAATCCAGGACATTTGTGCAAACTTTAAAGGTCCATTTATGTTTTAAAGCAAGCATCACGTCAATGGAACAAAATATTTGATGAAGAAATCAAAAAGTTTGGATTTATTCAGAATCGTGATGAGCCATGTGTATATCGCAAAGCTAGTGGGAGTGATATAGTATTCCTAGTCCTATATGTCGATGACATATTAATCATGGGAAGTAACATTCCAAGACTTAAAGTTGTTAAGGATTATCTTGGAAAATGTTTTTCTATGAAGGATTTAGGAGAAGTTGCATACATTCTTAGAATTAAGATCTATCGGGATAGGAAAAGACGGTTAATTGGTCTATGTCAAGATGCTTATATAGATAAGATTTTGAAGAAGTATAATATGCATAATTCCAAGAAAGGTTTTCAACCTATGGAAAGCATAATCTGAGTTCATGAGATGGATGCATCAACTCCTGAAGAGGAGGCTTACATGCAGAAGGTGCCTTATGCTTCGGTTGGAGGATCTATAATGTATGTTGTTAGATGCACAAGGCCTGATGTGGCGTTTGCTTAGAACTTGGTCAGTAGATACCAACAGAATCCAGGGAAGCTCCACTTGACTGCTGTTAAACATATTATAAAGTATTTGATGAGTACGAAAGCTATGTTTTTGGTATATGGAGGGAAACCAGACACATAACTGAATGTGACAGGTTTCAGTGATGCGTCCTGGCAATGTGATAAAGACGATACAAAGTCTTAGACGGATTACGTTTTTGTTATCAATGGAGGAGCAGTTGACTGGAAAGGCAAGAAACATACAACGATTGTTATGCATGCTACTCAGTCTAAGTACATGGCTGCTTCAGAAGCTGCAATGGAAGCTGTTTGGATTAGGAAGTTTATTGAAGATATAGGAGTGATGCCTTTAATTAAAGCTATAGATATGTATTGTGACAATTCTGCCGCAATAATATTTTCCAATGACCATGGAGTTATGAAAGACGCCAGACACTTTATACGTAGACATCACTACATCCGAGAACAAGTAGAAGCTCGTGAAATCAAATTGATAAAAGTTCACACAGATGATAACGTAGCCGATCCTTTAACTAAGGCTTTTCCTAGACCAAAGGTAGTTAAGCATGCCAAGGTGATTGGGTTGCAACTAGCTAGCGAACTCATGCAATAAATCTGTGATTAGTATTTGAATAAAGGATGTTATGACATTATTATATAATGAAATAAAGATTGAGTTTCGTTTATTCCTATTATTTAATAAGTGTATCATATTTTACATGTTTTAATCCATGAATAAATTGTTATGTTAAATATTCGTTGTCGATTAATAATATGGAATATTATTATATTAAGAAAAATTAAAATAGCGACAGAGTATACTTGAAAGTATATTGATCGATTTTGGATGATATTTGATGAATCAAATATTGGACTTATCCCAACTATATGTTTTTTACTTTATGGATCTTTGTCATCAAGTAAAACATAAATAGTTATCCTTAGACTTGAGATACTAGGAAACTATTGTGAATCTAGTGTATCTCTGTGGAATAATGTAACGCTAAACGTAACTGGTAGTTATAAGGATTATTTTCGGAAGTGTTGCAAAATTCATAAGTTTTGCTCGTAGTCAACATGGAATTTATTTCCTTCAATTTCGTTTTGGATTTTAATACAGCTAGGCCCCTTGTGGGATTAGTAAGATGTTTGTGTGGCCACACTCAAATTTGTTTTGGCAATCTTGCTGAATCTGTGAACGAGAAACAGAATGGTTAATGAAAGGAATGACGGAGATCCATATCCTTATTAACGTCGTATTAGAAATAAAAGGATAATAATAACGATGTAAAATCGTTAAAAGGTTTTGTCCATGAGACCTTACTCGAGTTGTACTAGAGACATTGCTAAGTGTAACTAGACACTAGTTAATGTAATCACGATATTCGAAATATATCCAAGTGGGAGCTGTAAGTTTATAGACTTATATTTAATAGTCATGTGATATAATCTAACTCGAGATTACGGGATTGCACTCAATACGTAAAGAGTTAATTTATTTAATAAATATATTTATTATATTTATTAAATTAAACCGAGAAAATAACTATAGAACTTTAACGATCGTTAATTAATTAATAGTTAAGTATTAACGAGTGTTAAAATAATATATAGTAAGAGGAATAAAAGGAAGAAGGACAGAAAGTTCCGGAACACCCCACAAGGGGTGTTTCGTCGGTCGGTTAGGGCTCCAAGGGGGGGGGGGCAAAAGTTGTCTGTTATTTACTTGGGCTACATTGGATTTTAGGCATATAAATACACCTCCTTACCCCTCATAATCAATATAACTTGAATCTCTCCTCTCCTATCTCTTTTGGCCGATCGCAAGGGGTAACCACGAAGGGTTTTCGGTTGGTTTTCTTGGTTGATCGATTGTGTTGATAGTCTAGTCCTAGCCCTCTCTAGGGTTGTTGGGTAGATTATTTACAAGCGTTGTAGCTCAGTTTTCACGTGCTAGAATCACGGTTAGCTCGTTGTATTACGTGTGTACAAGATCGTAATATAGTCTTACTTTAGACTATATCTTGGTATATTACGGTATAAACTCGAATTGGTGAGTCGTTCTTCGTCTTGTGGATTTGCTTTAGCGTAAAGGTATGTAACCTTAATTCGATTAATTATAATTGTGTCATTATCATGATCTTGTTAAATCGCTTCCGCTATATGTGCTTTGATCTCGTTTAGGGTTTTATATAATTGTTATGATGTCAATAAACCTTTAGAAGTAACTCTCGAGTTGGGTACTTGAGGAGTGGAGTAGGGCGAAGAGGAGTTTCGTGACCGAACCACTATAAATCATCGTGTCGGTTTGCATTCTCTTTTACATTATGCACTTTACATTTATAGTTGCATAATTTATATGTTGGGTGTTGATTGTGGTCAACTATGCATCCCATAGTCTAAATATCTTAGTTGCGAAAAAGCTACGGCTTAGTACTTTTTTGCTTAGTGTTTAGACTATTGTTTGGTGTACTCTTGATTTGATGTGGTTGTGTGATTCATTACTTGTTGTTTATTATTCTTATGGTCATTATCTATAATAAACACATCTCGTATTAAGTCAAGCTTAATCGAGAATTTGATACAAAAGATTGTTAAGGTTTAAAAGGTAACAATGCTTTCGTCCATTGATGGCAGTTCTTTAATTCATCCACAGTTCTTTATATATATCGAACCGTGACCGGTAGGTTATAAGAAAAGCTTTTAAATCTTCATAAGAAACATATTCACCCCATCTACCGTTTCTACACAAACATCGTTGGAAAAACGTAACAACCATCGCTACTTCTTTATAATACTTTAAGTAATAAGAAAATCAACGTAAATAGTCATAAGTCGCCGTAAAACTCATTTGATTTACCTAAAAATCACAAAACGGTTATGGAAATCACAAATAGATCACCTATATTCACAAAGTCACCGTTAAAATGGGTGAAATTCAGTTCAATGATGGTATGGAAGTGTTCAACAGATCGACCTGAATAAACGTTGTTGAATACGATAATAAGCTTGAATTAGATACATACGATGTTTTACAAGAAATTGCAAATCCGGATGTTCTTATAGAAGAAGTTGCAGGTAAATTACATGTGATTCCGCCCTGAAAGTGTTTCGTTATGAATATCACATATGATTCGTTCCTTGTTGTTGGATGGTGATCCAAATAATACTATTTTCATATAAAAATGACAAATCACATGGGATTATAGTGTTGTATTGTTTTGTGATAAAAATAATCACAATCACATGTGATTCAATTATACAACATGTAATATCACATGTGATTTTGTGTGTTGTAATGCTTTGTTATAAGGAGATTATAATAAAATGAACCAAATTAGAAAGGTTTTCATTTATGAAATAATAAATCGCATGTGACATTGATAAATCACAAGTGATTTTCTATTTTGGTTGGTACAAACTGAACCGAAATAGCATAAGTTTTGATTTATGAAGAAGTAAATCACATGTGATTCAAATGTTATATTATCATGAATCTCATGTGATTCTAGTTTTTTTATATTGTATAAAAACACAAAGAGCGGCTTATATTAATCAAAGTCTAAAATTAAGGAATTCCTATAGATGTTGAGGGGACGTACTTTAATTTTTTAAATGAAGCTATAGATATGTATACGAATTACGCTGAAATAGGAGGTTTAAAGTTAAACAATCAAGGAAAAGGAAAACAAAATCATAAATGGTAAAACATAAGTACATCATGTGTAGCCAAAAGGTAGTTTTAAAATGTATTAATGTCAACACTATGGATCATCAACACAATGACAAACAAATAAGAAATACAACACATCATATAACATGTTACAAAGCTCACATAAAAAGTAGTTTTAGATATTGTTTTTGAAAATACAAGTTAGTTCAATTTTACCCTAAACACAACCATATGCTTATCCCAAAGAGTAAAATCACTTTACAAAGAAACAAATAAAGATGACTCGGGCAGAAAAAAAATTAATGTCAAAGCAACGACAAATAAAATTGGTGCAACATGTGCTCACAACTTGCTAAGGAGTATGAGAGATGGGTATGAATATGTTCATGTGCCAACTAAAGATTTTAAGAATCACCATAGGAACGTTGGACGCACAAATTCTTTTAAACAAAATGGAAAAGATGTATGTGTCTAACTTTACATTCTAGTCTAAGGTAGAATACAATAAATTGGTTGCAATGTTTTTTTATGGATGACGTTTCCATAGCTATAAGAAGTTTGGAGACATAATGTCTTTTTATGCAATCTTTATTAACAAGTAAATGAATGACTATTATTTTATGCATGTAGATTTTTTTTTAAATCACATGTGATTCTCTTGTAACTACAAGTGATTCAAACCTATTCACATGTGTTCTCTTGTAAATCACATGTGATACATTACTAGAGTTGTTGTTGAGATATAATGTCTATTTTCGAGTCGCATATCCCAACCATACATACTAAGTAGATTAATATCGTCCTCAAACTCACACTTGTATACAATTTTTATGAAAGTAGTTGTTTGAAAAACAAATATTTCTTTGCATCATTTACTACTAATGTCTAAAACTATAGTATCATTCACTAGTAATGTTTATTTCAATTTTGTTATGTTCTTTTGTGCTTGGGGCTAGTATATCCAATCAAATATGTAATTCACAGTTATAGAAAAAACTATGCAAATAAAACATAAATCTGACATATAAACACAACGGTTAATTTGTGAATACAAATAAGTAAGAAACTTACGATAGAAGGAAAACAACATCCATGGTCTATAGGGATCAACTGCGAACGACCATCTAGATGCCTAGTCGATAAAATATTGTTCACATGCCGGTCAGCATTTGCAAACCTCGAATCCAACACCGTACGTATATAACCAAAAAGAAATGTTTTAGTTTTTGAGTTCGTCATTTGGCATATACTTTTGGAGTTAGCATATACCAAAGCTTTTAACTATTTTCGGAAGACCGAAGATTTCAACAACACGCGTTGGTGAAAACCAGAAAACCTAATGGGTCAATATGTGACATTCCGGGGTGCCTCTTTTATGTGATGGTCCAACTATAGATTATAGCCTAAAAATAACCATAACGTGCAACAGTTCCTATCCTGGCCCTACCCTATGTACAAACTAACAATCGACCTCTTAAGACTTTAGTTTAAAAAGTGCTACAAACAATTCACATGTAATCTCATACATCTTTAACCATCTGCCTTCTAGAGTTTTTGCTAGACACGTGGCATTCCATCCAAGGTAGCATACATAAGGTCACAACCCGTAGTAAGGTGATACATATGTTTAAGATGTAAATGCACCTTCTATGTTGTTGCCACTGTTGTTACTTTTGCTTCTAGTTTATCTTGTGACAAATCTTCACAATGTTTGAATCTTTAACAACATTTTGATCATTATCACCATTATTCCTATCCAAGAAAGGGTTTCATTTTTATTTTTATTTTACACGAATTTCTTCTCAATTCATTATTGACATCTCAAAAGCAATGGTGAATCCAAAGTTGAAACTTATTATCTTAACCGAATATATGTAATAAATTTTTTTTGTTGCAATTCGAGTTGGATTCTTTTCTTATAACTGCTAAATTATGGTATTTTTGCAATTGTAAGGTTTTGTTTTTACTTTTGAAGATTCATGTGATCTTATCAAGTTTTGTCATGTGAGTTTTGTTGAAAACGATTGTTTGAGATGTACGTGTTTTTCATGTACACATCGTTGTGATTGTTTTATGTTGTGTTTTTAAGATGGAGCGATGTGTGTATGGTAGAATGTAAATGTTGAGTCACTAAAGTCACATCTATATCTTTGTTGACGTGGTTTTAACGCATGATTATTTGACATTATATTTATACCTATGTTATATATCATTAGAGATTTTTCTTACAAGTATAATTGGATTTTTAAAATTTTTTACTTACTTAATAAAGCAAGTTGTTAATATCATCCTAACATTATATATCATGGCTTTTTTGCAACAATTTTTTTTGTAACTAACAAGCTTTTATAATTAACTATTAAAAAATTATCTTTAATTATAAACTGAAAGGTTTTTTTATCTATTTATTATTTTTATATTTAATTTAATCATATTTTCTTAAAATGTTATACTTTTTAATTCAAAAGATATTTTGATGTATTTTTATGTTTTGTTACTTATAATGATTTAATTTGATTCAATTTTTTTAGAGTTTCAACATCAATTTGAATATATACTTGGTAAAACTGTAATATTTGTTCGTTTCAAAACTCGTAATCGGTTACTCGCATCCGTATTTCAAGTGTAACATGCTATATATTTTGAGAAATGTGAAAAACTTTTGTGAATAGAAAAATTACTTTAAATAATTAGTGATCAAGTTGAATGTCGTATATCTAAACAACCCGGCGGATTCGGGGAGAATCACACCTCAACATAGCATTCTAAAAGATCTTCAATGGAGATCGGGCAAGTTTTTGTAATTAGGTTTAGTGATGAGATGGTCGCGGCGCTCCAAACCCGCTCCAATGCTAATCCTACTCCGAATCACATTGTAACACTGCAATTTCATATTTTTAAGACTTTTATAGGGAGGCTGATTTTGTGTGTGGTCGAATTTTTAAGGCTCTTGTAATGTGAGAACCGTTGGATTTGGTGTGTGCTGATTTAGGAAGACAGTATACAGTGTAGAAATTTTTCAATGTTTTTAGAACTTTCAATCTGAATCATAGAGTGTAGAATGTTTTCCAAGATATTCGATAAT
Source organism: Glebionis coronaria (assembly GCA_025667525.1). Taxonomy (NCBI): domain Eukaryota; kingdom Viridiplantae; phylum Streptophyta; class Magnoliopsida; order Asterales; family Asteraceae; genus Glebionis; species Glebionis coronaria. The sequence continues at coordinate 535,459,951 of CM046879.1, forward strand.
ATATATCAGATCATACGGCCTTGTGTCACAGTAATACATGTTCGACGCCTTACAGCTAAACAACGTATAGATAACACGTACAATAAGGTTTGCAAGCTCAAGCTAAATCGCCTTTTCGGCGTGGCTCTTGCAATCGGATCATTTTCTCGAGTCAGCTCATATGCATTTATGCTTGTTCACGTTTTCTTCAAAGTTGTAACTGATGGTTCATCGGTAGTGTTTGGAGTCATCACATTGATTAAACATCTACCGAGTAAGAAAGTTAATTCATGCGTAATTTCCATTATAAAGCCATAAAAAAGATATTATACAAAATATTAGCTTCATCAAACCCCTGAACTAATGGTTGTTAAGATTTTCGCACAATTTTTATTGATTACCTTGCAGCTAACCAGAACATTTTATCTAGCCAAGTTAACATGGTTACAATATTCTGTAAACTCAAGGTTTTAGTTTCATTTTGGGGCGATTTTGTGTATTAAAAGTTGGGCTCGTGCCACGAACCCGTATGCGAGCACTCTCTACACCAACACGAGCCACATTAACTCTTCCTGAAGGACGTGTATTTTGAGTAGAACCTCGTTTGAGAGCCTTTTTGTTCATCTCTCCGATCAGATGGTCATTATCTGTGAGGAAATGAACATATGGTTATCCTAAACACTTCAGGAAAATGCCTCTTTTGCAATACACCACCAGCATAGAAAGTGCGTCAGGCATCTAATAAGGACTCGTTTGTGTCTGAACAACTATTGGGTGGAAAACCCATCATTTAAACTCTGAAAGTAGCAGTGCAACATGTTTAACGGGTCAAAACAGGTACGGTTAGAAACAAGTAATGTTTTGTATTGGTTGGGTAAACCAACACTTTTTGTCCAATGTTCTATAAATATTTTACGCTTTAAACATGCTTAGAAAATTTTATTATTATTTCAGTTTTTTTAAGAATATTGTACCATTATGGCATTGAAAAGAATACCCTTTGACGGCTTTCGACCCATTATACGCACTTTAGTTTTAGCTAAACCTTTTCTGGTGTATACCCATTTGACCCATTGAGATATAACTTCACGCAGATCGACCCATTCAGAAGTAAATGAGTCAAATGACAAAACTGTCACCTCTAGCAAATACACTACCCGATTCTTTTGTATAGCCGTGAGCAACGGTCATACCTGGACTAGATAATACTGCACGAGGACGCTGGACTACATGTTCGACATCCTTAATCTGATGATTCTTGGTCTGTCCTGACCCTGCATCTATATACAAAAAAAGAGTAATTGCGACGAAGTCAATATATGCAAAGGTTGTTAGAAATTTTATCCACATGCGGGATTACAACCTTTCTCCATGGGCGTAACTGGCATTTTCAATCTTGACACACAAATTCGTCTCACTTTTGCATGGTCATCAGGGACTACAGCTTCTTTCTCTGCTGCAAACTGAATAAGGTAACGGAGACCTGGTATTATAGCACCGAATTAAATTTCACAATTAATGAATCATAATAAAAAAGTAAAACTGAGAAATAAATGCAACTTAATAAATATCACGTATACCTGGCATTTTAACATGAGAATATAGATCTCCATCACGATCTTGGATTCGAGCCTTGACCATAACCCTAGAATACACTTTACGAACATGCAAATTTGTATTCTTTATTTATAATTTCCTACACTTTCTATAGAATTAAAACAAAACAAACACGTTCACAAGAACTTACTTGATGGATGAGCTTGCAGTTTCTTTCAAAGTTCAAAGAAATGAACAGATGGATTTGCTGTTTTTGCAGGCAAGATATAAAGGAAAGTGAAGAACTGAAGACGGAGGCAATCGATTAAAAATCAAAGCAATCGATTAAATCTGAGTTTATTGTTCATTGCTTGGCTTAAAAGACAAGAGGAACTGATTCCTCCATGCATGCATGTGTCTATATGACAACTTGACTTGAGGTCAAAGGCATGAAAAACAAATTGAATTTCTTTATATATCAGATAAGTTGGAATACGCATGGAGAATTATTACGCATGGAGAATTATTGAGAAGCTTTGCAAATTTATAGTATGGATAACCTATTTCGGCATTAAGGTGAAAGATATGAAATTGATTGATTTGCTAGTTCCTATACCACTAATGTTCAATATTACATACGTGTTATTTTGTTTCCCAATAATGCCTTAAAACTATCAACAATCCTGATGAGCCTGATTGAAAATTTGAGATAGCTTACTCGTACAAAACCTATTTGCAGATTACTTGTACAAAACCTATTTGCAGATAGCTTGCTTATACAAACCTATAACAATCCTATTTACAGATTACTTGCGAATCTGGCACCTATCACATCATAACTGGCACCAATCACAAGATCACATCATAAAACGATTCAAAGGAGCAATGATACTACAAATGGTGCATCTTGCAGATGTTTCTTTGGCCCTGCAATTTTCATGCAAAAACCCATGATTGGAATAGTTATTGACAAATTTAGATTTTAGTGTGTTGACCTTAGAAGTCGGTCAAAGTGACAATGATAGATGAGTATTTTTTTTATTTGCCGAATAATCCACGGGGTTTGAACCCACCGCCACACAGATTCAAACCAGGTAAAGCCCTCCCTTTTCAGGAGGTTAGTATAAGGGAAAATCACAAAAAACACCCATTTTTTAAAACCTACTTCACAAAATACCCAATTTTTTCCTCAAAAAGCAAAAATACCCATAAATATCTAAAAATTTGGCACCCTGTCCTGTTCGAGTGTTGGGATTTAGGTCGAGAATATCATAAGAGAAGTTAGACTTGGATCCTTCCGTTGAAAGAAGTCGTTTGCCTAGGCGACACCCACTCGTTTTGTCCGGATCAAACTCTCCCCAAAGCAGGTAAATGAGAAGGGCTCGGCTCCATACAGGTCTTTCACCAACGGCTGGCACTGAATTAGCGAAGTAGAAAAAAATATCTAAAACTAGCGAAATTTTTTAAAATTTCGAAAATATTAAAGGGGGTGTTTGGCAACGCGTTCAACAGCAACACACTTTTTAAACACGTTTCCAAACACCCCTTTAAAACCAGAAAAAGCTCAAATAAGCTGATTTAAGCTGTTTAGAGCTTAAATAAGCTGAAACACATGATAATTTCAACAGTACAGAGATCTTGAAACCGAAATATTCAAGCTTTTTGGTCCAAAGTCCAAACAAGCTTAAACGAAATTGTCAAGAAAATAAGCTATAAAACCAAAAATTAGATTTTAAAAAATGGGTATTTTTGTGATTTTCCCAACCGTGACTACAGACTAATAAAAGGATTAGATGGTGAATCAACCAATCTTTTCCACTTCTGCCTATTTACTTATGACCCGAGCCTATAGTTTTACACTGTTAGTTCCAAATAAACACATAAACAAGAATCAGTTCACACTATTCGAATTATACAGGCAGATATTTCATTAAACACGAAGGAAAGCACCTCACCCATGCCTCATATAATTCTGTCCAAACACTACATAGAAACAGCCGTGATACCTGTCACAAAAACTGATGAAAGCCGATCCAAATAAAACGTATCTGCAGCACTGTAACAATCTCGCAAACATCAATAGGGCAGCTATCTAATGAGTTAAATGGCCTAGCAATATATGCAATCAACTTTTTTTACCATTTTTTTTTATCAAAGTTTACAACATTTACTTACCATTTTTACCATTAAACAAAACATACTTACTTTTTTAACCATTTACCGGAGTATGTGTTCTGTTCTAAAGGTAATAATAATAAAGTTGAATGCAAAGGGGAAAATGGACAATGAACCCAAAAAAGTTGCTACTTTTTTCTTCTCTTTTATATTATTAGCTTTATAATTCTTTTCTCATTGTCTTTTCCAAGGCTTGAAAATAGCCCAAAACTTTAAATGATGATAAATAAGTCGTATAAACAAAGTCACTTTGGGTGGGACAGAGATATTTTTTCAAAGATAAATAGATATTCTCATTGAATATATAGAACAAAACTTACATAAATTTTTTTAAAAAAAAAAACTATATAAAGAAAATTAAACAACAATAAATATAGAAAAGTAAGTGTCTTTATCTTTGTCTTTACATCCTCCACTTAGAAAGCTCCAAAAATAATTCACCATTATCTTCTACTTTATCAATAACCTACATATTTAAACAAACCAAACTCTTTTAGATATACTTGTTTGTTTAGAACTCCTAAATTAGTTATCATAGAGACAATTTCATGTATATTTATATATTTGTCGATTAGCGGTCATTTATGATATGATATGTCGATTAAAACATGTTTAATCATTGTGTTCTAAGGTACTTATCAAACTAAACATGGCACTGCTTAGAGCCTTAGATGTTGTAGGCTACTTTTAGGCAGTATACATATGAAAACCACTAAACATATGCACTAAATGTCAAATAGACAATCAAATGAACTAGAAACCTTAGGAAAAACAATTATTTTTCTATGATATGTGAAAACAAATATATTAGTGGCAAATCTGGCAAGAGGAATTATCAAGATTTCTTTAATCCTCCATGATTGTGTTCGGTGATGTTTTGGATTCTTTATTACAAATGTTTCTTTGCTTATTATATTAAAGGTGATAAACTTGTGTTAAGAAACAACAATCACAACTAAACCAATCCCGACGGAGAGGGGTAAGAGGAGATTAAATGTAGACAGATCCTACCCACATCAGGATAAACCAGACAATATAAAGACTGCTTTAAGGGAGACCGTCGGCCATTGAATTATTTTGGGACCACCTTTAGCCTAAATGATTTTCATTTTGTGTTACGAAACTTAAGCCTAAATCCATTTACCAGGGTAAAAACCCTTTACCCAAAAAAAAAAAAAAAACTTTAGCCTAAATAGTTTTCATTTTGAGACCACCTTCAAAAGAGTTGATCATATATATCATTCTAGTAATACGCAGTACTCGGATAATCAAAATACAGTATTAATCGACAAACCTGAATAAGAGTGTTTCTCCTTTTTCTTTTTGAAAGCTGATTTCAAAACCAGCAAAAAAGCAATTCCGAGAAACAATCCTGCTAACCCGCCGATAATAATAGCTACTGTCTTCTGTGTATTGCGTTGCCCACCACCACCACCACCACCCGTCTCTGTCTCACCTGTTTGTATCCCACCACCACCACCACCCGTCCCTGTCAAAAAATCAAACCCATATCAAATCAGTTACCTTTTAGTCAAATGACAAGAAAAGGCACAAAATTCCAAACCATGAATCTAGATCAAACTTTTGATTCTTTATGCATCAGGTGGTTATTGATAGGATATGCATCATTAAAATTGATCTGTACCCCACATAAAAGATACACAAAAGTAACAACACTGAACCCACACACAATTAGTTTATTTGTGTAAAAAGATTAATTTACTTTAGCTAAACATCATCAATTTGATAACAATAACACAAAGTTTGAGTTCAGTTTACGGTATGCAGAAGGACTAAATCACTTTGTAACCGCAACTCTACCATATTGAACCCATACTGTACGCCTACATAAATCTCATCTTTTCAGTACCAAGACAGTCCAGTTTCGTATCACTGCACAACAATACACAATATGTATAATTGCTCAAAGTTACAGAACTGGTCTTTGAGCGATACTAATTACACATATTCGGAAAACATCAAAACATTCATATGCAACAATAACATTAATTAGGATAAGTTTCTAATTATCTTGCTTGTTCTCAAATTTCGTCCCTAATCCCTCAAACGCCAAACTAATATTGCTCTTGATCTCTAAAGGGTAAAGTGCGATTGGCCCAACACCAGAAAACAGCAGTGAATCTAGGAACCATATGTTAATAGGAACAACTCTGTAACTTTGAGCAAACAATCTAACCTAACTTTGAGCACATTTTCTTTTTACCGATTATTAGTACAATAGCACAAAAAAGTCAAAAGTAGTAATCAAGTAGCTTACGGAAACTAATCAAACATACGCACTCAATCATTTCCACAACCAAAACTAAAACCAAACCAATCTAATAAACTCCAGCAAGAACAATTACAATTACCTGATCCTGGTACACCATTCGGATAATAAGTATAACTAACATAACACTTCTCAAGAAAAACCCTCCCAGACAACGCGCTCCCACACGCGCTCCTCACACTCTCCACACCGCTCTTCACACAATCCCCACACTCCCCACTCCCCAAATCCCCTTCACATTGCCCCAAAACATAAACCCCTTCATACACATTCGCGTAAAACCCTTTCCCCCCGGTCCCAACCCCTTTCACCACCTCCCCTAACGCCATCTCCAACCTCCCCCCAAACCCGTCCCCACTCGCCTTTCCATTACCACACGTCTTATACAAAACATCAGTCGGAGAACCAGCTGGCGGGAAACCAACAATTTCATACAACATGGAACACCCAACCAACTGCACACGTGCTGCAATAGTCTCCCCGCCACATACTTTACGTATAACTTCAGGTAACTTTTTTACGCACGTGTTGCATTCGTTTTTGCTCAAGTCGCCACGACATTGGTAGTGTCCAGTAACTGAAGTAGCTAGCTGAGTGTTACCAGAAGTGGAGTTGAAGTAGGTTAAAGATGAGGACTGTGATATTAAGGTGGTGTAAAGCTGTTGTAAGTTGAGCTGAGATATGCCAGATGGGTCTTGGAATTTTTGGTTGGCACAGCCTTTGAAGATTAAGGTTGTTAAGTCATTTGTTGTTGCTGCTGCTGCTGAGGTTACTACTATGAGGAGATTTAGGACTAGGAATAAGGAAGCCATGTTATGGGGTTGAGGAGAAATTTAAGGATTTGGAGAAGATGTGATGATGATGAGATGAGAATGGAATGAAAGTGGAGGTGTGTGATTTGTTTTTGTTTTTGTTTTGTACTAGTAACATTCATGTTCATGGTCATGTTCACATTTGAATTGGTTTTGGTAATAAACTATTGCATATTGTGTTGGTGTGGCATTTAGTTGCACATTCTAAAGTGTGAATTAAATAAAAGTGTTCATTATGATGCTCTTAGAGAGGAAGGTACCTCGTCGTGCCGACGTGGCTTTTCGTCGTGGTTCGTCGTGCCTTGTTACCACACTTATCCTCTATTTCGCCGAAAAGATTTCGGTTTTACGAAATGTTGATGAGAGGTAGTGGAGTATATAGCCGTTGGAGTATATAACGGTAAGATTTTTTATTAATTAAATATTTTTTTTATATATATAATCTTAATTTTCTTAATTTTTAACACACACAAATAAAATCTCTCTTTCAAACAACAGACCTTATACAAAAAATGAATAACGAATGGTCCGGTGAAGAAGATATGGACGATTTAGATTACATAACCCAGCTTGAAGAAGAAGAAGCACAAGAAGAAGCTGAGGCCATACAAAGGCGTAGATACATGACATCGTCGAAGCACGTTTGATGGAAGATTACTTCGGCCCGTATCCAAAGTATCACGAGGAGTATTTCCAGAAGCGGTATCGAATGCTACGTTCTCTTTTCTTAAAGATTGTTCAAGGTATTTAAAATTATAATCAATCAAATAATCCTCTACCCAAACACTTTTATTTTTTTACTAGACGCATTTATGCAACAGGTTTAAAAAGTTTTAGTGAAATTATGAAATGCACATCTGCCATACGCTAATTGGCGTTGGGTACACTGCCAGATTCATTAGATGAATACTTGCAAATTGGTGCACATTGCGCACGCGATTGTCTTGTTACTTTATGATGTGCGTAATGGATTTGTTTCAACCTGAATTTTTAAGAAAACCCACACCATCTGACATTCAAAAGCTATATGTCTCTCATAATACGATTCATGGGTTTCCTGGGATGCTTGGTAGTATAGATTGTATGCACTGGGAATGGATTAATTGTCTGAGATCATGGCACGACCAATTTGGTAGAGGGGATAAAAAATACCCAACCATAATACTAGAGGCTAATGTATCATACGATTTGTTAATTTGGCATGCATTTTTCGGGGTTGCAGGTTCAAACAATGATATTATCGTTCTCAATCATTCACCCTTATTTGTTGATCTTTTGGATGGGAATGAACCCGAGGCCGCGTATGTTGTAAACGGGCAAACTTTTCATAGAGGGTACTACCTTGCAGACGGGATTTACCCACAATGGTCAGCTTTTGTGAAATCATTTAGTATTGCACGCGATGAAAAAACAACTTTTTTCAAACGCCGCCAAGAAGGTCCCCGAAAGGATATTGAAAGGGCATTTGGTGTCTTACAAGGGAGATGGTGTATTATTGCTCAGCCAGCGCGTCAATTTACTGTGAACAAGTTACGTAGAATCGTGTACACCTGCATCATATTGCACAACATGGTTTTGAAAAATCAGGGGGTGCGATATCTGAAGCTGCAGAAATGTATGTTTGTCCACAGGCAAATATATTAAGGACATGGGTCGAGCGTTGTGCAATACGTCAAAGACAACATAAAGAACTTCGTGATAAGCCGACACATTTAAGGCTTCAACGTTGTCTTATTGACCATATTTGGGAGCGTCGTCAACCCCAAAATGAGTAGTTTATATTAATTGTTGTCTTTTTAAAAAAAAAAAATTCGTATCGTAATTTTTTTAATCCGTATTTGTAATTATTATTTCCGTATTTGTAATATTTTATTTGAGTGAAATAAATTTTAGTTTGTGTGAAAATGAAAAAAAATAAATAATTGTGGTGGGGCTCAAATAAAGAGGGGTTTGTTGTGTTGTGAGTGAAAGGGTATTTTTGTTAGTTGTGTTGGTGTGATGTGGCGCCGCATTGACAGCTGACTGGGCAAAATTTTGAGGGGTGCCTTGTTGTGACACCCTTGTCTCTTAGGAGGTTTTCTACTTGTCTAATGCCATGTTTGACGTGCCACTTTATCAGACTTTATTATAATATGAGCTTATTATTTTATAAAAATAAGTCTTGTTTGATTAAGTCTCCTTTGATTAACAAAGTTTGAAAAAGTTTGTTAAAAAATAAGCTTTTAAATGTCATACTAATTAAACTAACATGTAAAAATAAGCCCAAGCCACATGCTCTATCATCCAGCTCTAGCGACTCGCTACAGCTCTTAAGAATGTCAAACATACCCTAAGGCTATGTTTAGCGTGCGAGTTTATTAGAGTTTATCTTTATTGTTTTTTAAAAAAAAATAAGTATTATTAAAAATAAGTCTCGTTTAATTGATAGAGCTTGAAGGTGCTTGTTAAATAAATAAGCTCTTAAATGGTATATTAGTTAAAATAGCATGTAAAAATAAGTTCAAATTACATGCTTCAGTATCCAGCTCTAACAACAACTCGCTCAAACGATCTGCTCCAGCTTCTAAGAATGACAAACATACCCTAAGTTTATAGATGAGCTTACGAGCTTATTAGTTTATATTAGAGATAGCATTTCGATTCGAATTCTGAAATCGAACTAAAACCGTACCCGGAACTGTATCGATTTTTGATATTCGAATCTCGTTCAGTATGGTATCGGGACTAAAAAATAAGATGAAAAAAAAGTTGAACTATTAATTCGGTACGGGACCGGTACCAAATCGAGAAATTCTAAAAAAAAAAGGAAAATCTTGATTTCTCATTACCAATGCCCGGAACGGTATCAATATTTGAATCCTGTTTGGTATGAGATCGGTACATTTACATCAAAAACTGGTTACATATATCTAAAGCTTATGATATAACGAACTTACACAAGTTGAATAAGAAAAGCTTATTATGTCGACTAGAAACCGTGCTTATTTTATATGTCTAAAATCATCGTATAAAATTAGTCGGTGTGGTCCAAGTACACGTAAGGTTACGCGTGCAAGAGTTGAAATATGAATTACTTGCAAGTTATGTGTTGGTTCAAGTACTAAATTAGAAATTTATAATTGATGTTTCTATTTTGACTTGTAACCTTTACCCATCAACTTTTCATCACTAACTTTTTTTTCCTTAATCCTCAAAAGTGCATAGCGCTAAAGCTTTTTTTCCTTTTTATTTTTCTTATTTACGTCGTCGCCATTTTGACAATACGCGATAGGCGCTCTGGCCATTTCAATAACGCGTTTTTTGTAAAAAAAAATAATATTACATTTTTAATTTTGAAATAGGTGTTTGTGTTGCGTTTGTGGGTATGTATGTTTGTTTTTTGGGTTGTTATTTGTGTGTGTAAATTTCGCTATTTTTGTTATTGTCATAGGCGTTACAGATTTTGGCACGGAAGACAATAAGAAAAAAAATGATATTTTAACTATTTTTGTTTTTAAACCTTGTTGTTGTGTTTATTTATAGTGTTATCATTTTCTATCGTTTTTTTATTCCGTTAATACTTTTATGTTTACGACGTTAGTTCTTGAGTTAAATTTTTTCTCCTTAAGACTTATAAACTGAAATGTGATTGTATTAAAGAAAACGAAAAAATGTGTTCTACCGACCACCGACAGTTATAACATTTTATAGCTAGATGTAAAAATTTATGAATCAAATTCTATATCAACCAAGAAAAACAGATTATAGTAAACTCAGTCAACCTCCCCTTGACTCACTTTTATTAATCGATGAATTACAATATTCAGTACAAAACAAGAATGAAAAACTCTCTTAAACTCACAAGATCAAAATGTATTGGTCAGAACAGAATGACAAACTTTTCACACAACGATAACAAAAATAATGAGATGATAATGAAACTAGTGGTAGGTGAGAAGTATATGTACTCCTATATTTCATTTAACCCTTCAAGTATTCAATAGTTATAACTTCAATCCTCCAGCAAATAATCTTGACATCACAGTTGTAAACCAGCGCCTTTATCTTTGTGACTTGACACAATAAGTCCTTCAGGTTATGACTTATTACTTCTAACACTCCTTCATAAGTCTTAACCTACAAATGCATTAAACAAATCAAGCAAACTACAAAATCAGTTATGGTCAGAAATCAACAATCTTTTTGTAAATATATCTACATTATTGTTTTCAAATTTCACTTTCAAAGGCTTAATAAAACTTGTAGATATGTTTTCTCTTAGAAAATAAAGATCAATTTCAAAATGTTTGCTTCTCTCATTAAGTACAGGATTCAAAGAAATTTGAATAGATGAATTATTATCACAATTCATTTCAACGGGTTAACCACATCAACTTTCAAGTCATTTAGAATCTTTTGAATCCACATAACCTCACAACAAACATTACTCATAGCCCTATATTCAGCCTCAGTAGAAGATCTGGAAACAACACTTTGTTTCTTACTCTTCCATGAAACTAAATTATTCCCAAGATAAACACAATAACCAGTCAATGATCTTTAAGTCACTTTACACTTAGCCCAATCAGAGTCCACAACATTCAATGTATTGCAGACTCCTTTCTTGAAAGTAATACCTAGACCAGGTTCATTTTTCAAATATCTCAAAACTCTAAAAGCAAGTCTCAGATGAGACTTCATAGGACTATGCATGACTTGACTCAAACAATGCACAACATATGCAATATATGGTCTTGTCATAGTCAGGTAAATCAATTTACCAACAAATTTCTGATATGGAGTAACTTCAACAAAATTTCATCATTACCAAACTTATCCTTGAGTTTCTTACTTTTAGAATTAACTTCAATTTAAGTACTACAAGGTTTACACCCAAGCATACCAAACTCAGACAGTAACTCAGTACAATACATCCTTTGTGTTAAACAAATACCATTACTTATGTCAATAACCTCAGTACCCAAAAAATACTTGAGTTTTCCAAGATCCTTAATAATAAACTTAGAATTCAAGAACTGTTTAAATTTGTTAACTTCGTCAAGATTATTTTCAGCAATGACAATGTCATCAACATATACAAGCAAAACCAAAAAAACCCATTATTGTTCTTTATAAACAGCAAAAAATCATTTGGACTTTGAATAAATCCATTCTCAAGAAGAACATAAACAAGTTTTTTATTCCACTTTCTTGGTGCTTGTTTTAAGCCATACAAAGAATTCACTAACTTGCACACTTTGTTACCATTATTATCACCATAACTTTCAGGTATTTTCATGTATACTTCCTCATTTAACTCACCATAAAGGAAAGAAGCATTATTCACATCTAATTAAAATAATGGCCAATTATTACAAACAGCTAAACTTAAAACACATCTAACAGTGACAATTTTAACAACCGAAGAGAATGTCTCATCATAATTTATTCCTTCTCTTTGATTAAAACCCTTTGCAATAAGTCTAGCTTTAAACCTTTTAACATCCCCACTAGACTTGTATTTTACTTTCCAAATCCATTTAGATGGAATAGCTTTCCTTCCAACAAGAAGATCAATAATAACCCAAGTATTATTCCTATTTAAAGCTTCTATTTCTTGATTCATAGTCTCTATCCATTTGCTACCTTTGATAGCTTCTGAATAAGTAGATGGCTCATGAATCTTATTCAAATTAGTAGAAAAACAAAGTTATCAATGCTAAGATTAGCATAGCTCACAACTTTATTAATATTATATTTAACATCTTTATTAAGCATAAAATCGTTATATTTAGTAGGAAAATTACTTTTCCTATTTGTTCTCCTAACAGTATTGTCTGCTATTGGCTCTGGTGACCAATTAAACATTTGACCAAAAGACTGTAGACCTTCATCCTTAGAGGAATAATTGTCATCATTATTAGTGTATGGTGTACCCTCAAAAACAAAAGTTTCTATTGCATACTCATTACTAGTGTCCTTCCTACTAGAAGTTGTGTTAGTATTAAGTGAAGTATATACCTCAGAAGAAACATCTGTATCAGTAGTATGAACACTATCTTTAACTTCACTAACATCTACAGTGTTGTCACTAGTATTAAGACTACTATCTACATGTACAAACTTAAACTTACTATCTGTACTACCTCCATCATCATCATAGTATTCACTAGGCCTTTGACTACTTATATAAAAAAAAATTAAATCATTAACATCTTTTTCACAAAACACAAAATCTTTACTCAGCACGTCATTTTTAAAAGGAAACACAGTCTCATAAAATTTTATATCCCTTGAAAAAATAAATTTCTTATTATCTAAACTGAACAATTTATATCCTTTTCTATCAAAAGCATATCCAACAAAAACACATTTATCTGATCTACATCCAAACTTATCAGACTCACTCAACGCAGTAGAAAAACATAAGCAGCCAAACACTTTTAGATGAAGAATACTAGGTTTAGACCCATAAACCATTTCATAAGGACTTTTACCAGATAACACAACAGTAGGTAACATGTTAATAAGATATGTAGCAGTTAACGCACATTCAGTCCACATGTTTTAATGTATGCCCCCTGAAACATGAGGGCCCAAGAAGTATTAAGCAAATATCTATATTTTCTCTCAGCAACACCATTCTGTTGGGGTGTATAATAACATGTAGTTTGATGAACTATACCATGACTTTTAACAAAATCATCAAATTTATGAATAATAAACTTTTTTCCATTATCACTTCTGAAATTAAACTAATTATCAAGAAGATTAAAAAAAACTAACAAAACAATAAAAAACTTCACTTTTACTTTTTAACATAAACAGCTAAACAGATTTGGTGTAATCATCAACAATAGTAAGAAAGAATCTAAACCCTTCCCTACTATTCACCTTATATGGTCCCCAAACATCAAGGTGAACCAGATCACAAAGACTTTTAGTCTTATGTTAACTTAAAGCAAAAGATTCTCTAGTCTGTTTAAGCCTATGAAAAACATCACAAGGTTCATTATTATTAAGTCTAATTTCATTATTATCTTTCCTTAGAACATCCAACACTTGATCAACTGGATGTCCAAGCCTATTATGCCAAATAGAACTAGACATATGACAACATTTAACATTGCTATTAAAAATTGGCCTACCTTCATCAAGAAAGTATAAAAGTTCCCATCAGGAACTTTTGAGTTAAATCCTGAATAACACATTTGGATTCATTAAAAGCCACATTCACTTTATTATCCTTAGCCAATTTTTGAACAGACAGTAAGCTAACTTTATAACCAGGAACCACCAACACATCTTTTATAATCAGATTGTTAATTTTAAAAACATCCAATTTGTTTAACATGTTCCAAAGTCCCATTTGGATGAGCCATACTAATATTCAAATATGACACATCAATCACATTAAACAATAATTTTTCAAAAAAGGTTATATGCTGGCTAGCTTCAGAGTCTATAATCCAACCAACATAAGTACTATAAGTACTTATGTTAGAATTATAGTTAAAAAATCTACAAGACAAAAAAACTAACAACACGATTGTGTATCTGAAAGGTACCTGCAACACTTGCAAAACGTTTATTATTTTCTCCTGAAACACTCAGTAATGTCATCAATCTTTGATATTGATCAGAGGTGAGAGTGTGAGATACACTCTTACCCTAATCACGTTTATTATCTTCACACTAACATTATGAACATTAGTTTGAGTAGCATTATTATTATTTCTTTTGAAATTAGTTGGATAACCAATTAACTCAAAACATCTGTCTATAGTATAACCAGTCATATTACAATGTTACAAACAAGATTAACATTTTTGTAACCATCAAACCCAGTTTTATTGGAATTCTAATTATTATTATTGTTCTTATTGAACCCTTTATTCCAACTATTAGAATTCCCACCAGACTTAACAACAAAAGCAAAAGGTCCATATATAGAATTCTTGGAAGACCCAATGCTATTTCTGTGGGACTCATCTCTAGATAATGTAGCAAAAATATAACATCTGGTATAGGATCATATGTAAGAATCTGACTTCTAACCGCACTATAACTATCATCAAGACCCATGAGGAACTGCATTAACCTAAGGAGATTATCATGCTCCTTAAGTCTAACAGCTCAATCACACTCACAAGTAGGTAAATCAACCAAAGAATCAAACTGCCTCCACAAAGCATTACACTCATGATAGTACTCAGACAAAGACAATCCAGATTGAGCTAAATTATAGATTTTATAGTGCATATTGTAAATTATTGACCCATCCTTTTTATCATATGTTTCTTTTAAGTCATCCCACACATCCTTAGCAGTTTTAGAAAACACTTGTCCTCTATACAACCCAAGTGAAACATAACCCAAAAGCCAAGAAAGAACCACAACATTACATCTAGTCCACTAATAAGCCATAGGACCAACATCATGTTTAACACATGACCCATCAATAAAACCAAGTTTATTCCTAGTTTTTAAAGCTAGTTCAACATCTGCAACCCACACTTTATAATTCTCAGTACCTTCTAGTTTGAAGGTGACAAGCTGAGAACCAATATCTTGTGGGTGCAAATACAAAGGATCATACACATCCTACTTAAGATCAGTACTAGAACTACTACTACCAATATCTTCTTTAACCATGATGACAAACAAAATAAACCAAACAGAAAAGAAATAGAACAAGAAGCACACAAATCACCTTGTAACTCCTCTTCAAACAACTACATCTATGAAAACTCAAATCCAACAATCACTACTAATAAGTGTGAAAACACTTATCCTTTCACCACTTAAAACAAATAAAAACGAGACCAAAACGTGTATTTAATGTCGTAAAAGTCGGAATTATGCGTGGTTTGTGTTTTTATTGTGTTTTAGGACCAAAATATGAAAAAGGAAGAAAGCACGGGCTTTTATCGAAGAAAAAGACAAAAGACGAAGTCAAAAGATCAAGAGTGCAAAAAGAACGGAAGTCAAAGGCCTATTATGAAGATTTATCGAAGAAAAAGACCAAAGACAAAAGTTTAACGAAGTCGAAGAACCAAGTCTAATAAAAGAAGAAAATTAGAAGACGAGTTCATATTATCTATCGACAAATCCTAAGACAAAGTCGAGAAAGACAAAGAGAAAGAAGGAAGCAACAACATCACAACCCTTCCACTATAAATAGACCTTAAACCTTCCTTTGTTGTAGTTAGTTTTTCATTAGTTTTTCATTAAGGTGATTAGGAGTAGGTGTAATTACTTTCTCTCTCTAGTTTTCTTTCAAGTTTCTTAATCTTTTCATCTTTAAATCTTGTTTTGTTGAATCTTAATCTTAATCTTTTAAAATTAATCTCATTCTTCCTTTCTTGTTTTTTTAATCTTATGTTTGATTTGGTTAATCATGTACCTTATTTGATCTTATTACTTGTTTGAGTGAAGTGCTTATTTCATTGTTCTTATTGTTTTGATGTGATTGATGGTTACAGCTTATTGTGCTTATTGTTTATTTTGTGTTTATCTTATTTTTAATTAAGTGGATTTAGTAGTTTAATCTTTTAAAAAGTTGATTTTGTTAATTTTGCTTATTTGGTATTTTTAGAGTTTTTAATTTGTGTCTTGTTAGCTTTTTCTAAAAATTAGTTTGGCTTAATTTTAGTTTATTTACTTATTTGGTTTTGCTTATTTTCCTTTAATCCGGATTACTAAAACCCTTTTATTTCAAACTATCACAAAACTTTTTTATTCCGAATTATATAAACCCTCATATTCATACTTATATGATTTTCATCATTCCGTATTAAACCCACTTTTGTTATTCCGAATTAAAAGTTTAGCAAGTTTTCTGAATTAGTCTTATCTCTTGTAATTCCGAATTAGGTGTTTTACTGATTATTCCAAATTGTCATTTTCTATTTATTCCGAACTTTAGTTCAAAATCCCTGCTTTCCGGATTGTTTTCAGTTTATAATTATTCCGAACTACATTATCAAAATTATTCCGAATTAAATTAATATAGTGGATTCCGAATTAGTTACCATTTTGATAATTCCGAATTACGTTTTGAAATTTGTTTATTCCGAATTACATTTGGTTTACTATTTTCTGAATTAAGTTAGAATCTTGGATTCAAGATTAGAAACTTGAGTTATATTCCGACTTGTTTTAATGGGTATTATTCCGAATTATGTTTGTGTTTTATTATTCCGAACTAGGTTTTAATCACATTTTCCCGAATTGTTTTTAACTTTTAAATTTTTCCGCCATTTTTGTCAAGATTTATTTCAAATTATTTTGTTCAGTTCTATTTTTAGATGTACTTTTAATCAAGTTTAATTTGTTTATTTCTTTTAAATTTTGTCGTTTATTTTATACTTTTTAAAGTTTTAATTTTTAAGTAGTATTAGCACGACATTTTCTTTTACTCACCAAAACGATTGAGTCACACTTTTAACCGGATCAATTCGACTAGACATATCAAGAATCAATTTTTCGGTATTAAAATGGCGCCGCTGCCGGCTCTTTTCGTAAAGATTAACGGTTTTTTGTGAGAGACGCGTTGGATTTTGGGATCCGTTCAATCATGAACGTTATACTTCTTGTTTAAATTTCAAAAAAAAAAATCAAAAATCCAAAAAAAAACAAAAATTACAAAAATTCAAAAACATTTAGAAAAATCATAAAAAGCACTTCATTTTCAAAAGTTTTGCACTAAAAATATTTTCTTTTTATGTTATCTTTATTTCTTCTATTTCTTTGCTATATTTTTCTTTTGTAGGTGTATGCGTACCCGTTCGCGCAAGAGGAAATCCATTCAAGCCGCTATCATCGAGACTCATGTTGTTAACACCATGGATAAACGTCCAATGATCAAGCTCTTGCAATCACACATTGAAGGCAATGACGATGCGATTGTGGTGCCGGCTATTGACGCCAACAACTTCGAGCTCAAAACTGGTTTTATTCAAATGGTTTCCGCAACACCTTTCTTGGGCCGCACTCATGATGATCCTCATGATCATATCAAGAGGTTTGTCCACTTAACTAATACTATGAAATACAATGGGGTCTCACAAGAGGCAATTCGTTTGCTCCTCTTTCCTTTCTTTCTCGAGGGACAAGCCCGGACTTAGCTTGATAAGGAACCACCCCAAAGTATTGCCACATGGGCGGACTTGGAGACAAAATTCATTAATTATTTCTTTCCACCCTCACATACTACCGCTTTGCAGAATGATATCATCAATTTTGAACAAAAGTACGGTGAGACGTTTAGTGAATCTTAGGATCGTTTTAAGGAACTTTTGAGAAAGTGTCTACAACACGGTTTTACTAAGGTACATCAAATAAATAATTTTTATAATGGATTAAGTTTTAATGACCAAGATTCACTAAATAGTGCTACGGGGGGGGGGGGGGGGGGGGGGGGGGTAATATTCTTGTGAAAACTATGAATGAGGCTAGGGCAATCATTGAAAACAAAGCAAAAGTCCAAACCAAGAGTGTAAGGGCTACAATAGCGAGTGCTAGTGATAGTGAGGTGACTAATCAAATTAAGGAGCTTACTTCAATAGTGAAACAACTTGCTTTAAGAGATAACCCTCCCACTATACATGTACATGCTTTAAAAGAGACTTGTGAAACGTGTGAGACTTGTGGACCACATTCGTACTATAACTGTGACAAGGTTTATGACCCATATCAACAAGAAGTTTATGCTTATAACACTAATGAGAGGGTGAATTTTAAACCAAATGTTGATGTGAACATTTTATCTTATAAATCGACTAACTATTTGGCTCCCTCGGGTTTTGTAGTTCCACAAAGACCACTCCCAACCGCCCAAAATAGGAACCAAGGTCCTCAACGGGGTAGTTTTCAAGGGAATGTTAATACAAGGGGTTTTAATCAAAATTAAAGGAATTTTCAAGGGTAAAACCAAGGGTTTAATAATCAAAATCAAGGCTTTAATAACCAAGGTTTTCAAAACCAAGGTTTTAATCAAGGTTTTCAAAATTATAATCCAACCCAAGGTTTTCCTAATCAAGGGTTTAATAATCAAGGTTATAATCAAATGAACATGCATAATCCTCAAATGGACTTGGTTCTACAAAAATTAACCGATCATGAGCGAACCATGAAAGATATGCAAGAATCGACCGATACGAAATTTATGCAAATGCTTCAAACCCTTCGTCCCCAATGTGCCCTCCGTTCTAACACCATGACCGATCCTAGGGCTAACGTTAATGCCATCACTACTAGGAGCGGTAAGACCATCAAAGAACCTTCTTATTCCTCATCTAAACAAGGACCCGAGATTCCTTCTACTTCTACCCATCCTCCTTCACCTTCTACTTGTGAGATACCACCCTTAATGCCTTCGTTTACACCTTATGTCCCTCCTTTACCTCAATTTTATACCACACCTTCGGTTCCCAAACCAATTCCTTCACCTTCCACTTCTACTCCTCCTCAACCTAAGGATGTGAGTGAGCAATCCACTCCAAAGCCTTCATCTCAACCCATTATACCTTATCCCTCAAGGTTGAGGAAAGAGAAATTGAAGAATAAGGATGAGAATAAGGATGATATTAAAGTTTCGAACTTCCTAAAAATTTTCAAACAATTGAATTTTAATATCACCTTTGTCGAGGCTCTTGCTTACATGCCTAAGTATGCTAAGATGTTTAGGGATCTTTTAAGTGATAAGGAAAAGTTGCTCGATATTGCCAATACCCAATTGAAAGAGAATTGTTCCACGGTTCTTTTGAGAGAATTACCGGTTAAGTTAGGAGATCCCGGTCGATTCCTTATTCCTTGCAATTTTCTGGGTGTAGTGAATTGTATGGCTTTGGCGGATCTCAGAGCGAGTATCAATCTTATGCCATTGTCCGTATGGAAACAATTATCTCTATCCGGGATAGTCCTCACTCGTATGACCTTAGAATTAGCTAACCGTTCGGTTGCTTATCTCGTGGGGATAGCCGAGGATGTTTTCGTAGGAGTCGAAAAATTCACTTTCCCTGCCGATTTCGTTGTAGTCGACTATGATATGGATCCCCGTGTTCCCTTAATTGTGGGACGACCCTTCTTGAGGACCGGGTGTACATTGATTGATGTAGCCGCGGGTGATCTTATCATGAGGGTCGGGGATGATAAAATCGTCTTTAACATGCGTAAACTTTCCAAACGTCCCGATGAGCCCAAATCCGTGAATTTCATCGATGTGCTCGACGAAGCATGTGAAGAACATTTTCACGAGGCTTGTAAGCGTGAGACTTCTCATTTACCTCATATTGAGACCGTAGCTTCTATTGCTCCATCATTGACTCCATTTGGAGAAAGTGATTTTCTTTTACAAGAATTTGAAGCAAGTTTAGGGGATGTGGATTTAAAATATGACGATTCTCCCACCGATTAGGAAGAAGACATTCGTACCATCGAGAGACTTCTCAATGAGGACCATATTTCTCCACCTACTCCTAAGGAAGTTACAAACTATGATCCAAATTTGACTAAGCCTTCCATTGACAATCCGACGGATTTAGAGCTTAAGGATTTATCGTATCATTTAGAATACGTTTTACTAGAAGACAATAATAAGTTACCCGTCATAATTGCAAAGGACTTAAAAGAGGATGAAAAATCTCGACTTATCGAAGTGTTTAAGACTCATAAGAAAGCAATTGCTTGGAAAATCTCCGACATCCGCGGAATTGATCCTAACTTTTGCACTCATAAAATTCTCATGGAAGATGACTTTAAACCTGCAATCCAAAGTCAAAGAAGGGTTAATCCAAAAATTCATGAAGTCATTAAGAAAGAAGTTATCAAACTTATTGATTCCGACATGATTTACCCTATTTTGGATTTACCATGGGTTAGTCCCATCCATTGTGTGCCTAAGAAAGGCGGAATAACCGTTGTTCCCAATGAAACCAACGAGTTGATTCCTACTCGACTTGTCACAGGTTGGGGAGTTTCCATAGACTATCGTAAACTCAATGATTCCACTCGTAAGGATCATTTTCCTCTTCCTTTCATGGATCAAATGCTTGAGCGTTTAGCGGGTAATGACTATTATTGCTTTTTAGATGGTTTCTCCAGATATTTTCAAATCCCTATCGATCCAAAAGACCAAGAGAAAACCACATTCACTTGTCCTTATGGAACATTTGTTTACAAAAGAATTCCTTTCGGCTTATGCAATGTTCTCGGGACTTTCCAAAGGTGTATGATGGCTATATTTCATGACATGGTTGAAGAAACTATGGAAGTCTTTATGGACGATTTATCGGTTTATCGTAATTCTTTCTCTTATTGCCTTACCAATTTAGAACGTATGCTTAAACGGTGTGAAGACACTCGTCTCGTTCTTGATTGGGAAAAATGTCATTTCATGGTAAAAGAAGGCATCATCCTCGGTCACAAAATTTCAAAAGCCGGTATCGAAGTCGACCGTGCTAAAGTTGACGTCATTGCTATGTTGCCTCCACCTATCACCGTCAAAGGAGTTAAGAGTTTTTTAGCTCATGCGGGATTTAATCGACGTTTCATTCAAGATTTCTCTAAGATAGCTCGACCAATGACTCATCTCTTAGAAAAGGATGCTCCTTTAATCTTTTCTCAAGATTGTCTCGACTCTTTTGAACTTCTTAAAGGTAAATTAACTAAGGCACCGGTCTTAGTCTCTCCAAATTGGGAGTTACCATTCGAGCTCATGTTCGATGCTAGTGATTTTGCGGTAGGAGCGGTTTTAGGTCAACGAGTTAACAAACACTTCCAACCAATCTATTATGCTAGCAAGACAATGACGGGGGCTCAATTGCATTATACCACTACCGAAAAAGAGCTTTCCGCCTTGAAATACTTGTTGACCAAGCAATATGCTAAACCGAGACTCCTTCGCTAGGTTTTGCTCCTACAAGAATTTAAAATCAAAATTCGTGATAAAAAAGGAGCGGAAAACCTAGCTGCGGATCATCTTAGTAGACTTGAGGATCCTTATCAAGGGGAACTTCCAAATCAAGAGATTAATTAATACTTTCCCCATGAGACCTTATTGTCTATTAAATCTAATCTTGACGATACCTCATGGTTTACGGACATTGCAAACTATTTGGCGGGTGGTGTTCTTATGGAAGGGTTAACGTCCCAACAAAAGAAAAAATTCTTCAAGGATATTAAGCACTATTATTGGGAAGATCCTTATCTTTTCAAGCAATGTGCGGATCTTATCATTCGTAGGTGTGTTGATGGGCCGACGGCTTTACAAATCCTTGAAGCTTGCCACAAAAGACCCACCGGTGGTAACTTTGGTCCTAACTATATCACTAAGAAAGTTTTCGTTTTTGGATTCTATTGGCCCTCCATTTATCAAGACGCACATGAGATGGTTAAGCATTGTGATGCTTGCCAAAGACAAGGCATGTAAAACCCGCATGCTTTTACCATGAATAGTACCCTTAAGATCGTACGTACTAGATTAAAACTTTCCTATTATAGCATGATTACGATTACGTGTTAGGATTTTACGTATTACGTACGTGTTAGAACACGATAAGTATTTACTACGCACGAACACGCAATAATTATTTGACAATAATTAATCACGAACATGCGATCATGAAATCATGAACGTAATTAAATCACGAACTATTATTAATTACGTATATATATTTATTACGAGCGTAAATAAATATATTAGGTCACGGTAAATATTTAACGAGAACACATTAAACGCGAACACAATTAAACACGAACGAACAATTAAACATCGAGACACGGAAAACGGTATGGGTACCCCATGTGGGGCCCCTACCCGCGGCAACAAGGAAGAGATGGGCCAAGCCCATCTCAAAATTCACTACAGAGGGGTTAAGGTAAAAATTAGCTAGTCATTTCACTTTACAGAAGATTAAAACAAAAAACCTAAAAAGTCTTTTCTCCTCCTCTTTTTCTTTTTTGGCCGCCACACATAAACACACCATGGAGGGTGTTTATTTGATTTTTGATCTTGGTTTTGGTGCAAGTGTTCGTGTTTTTTCATCCTTGTTTAGATTCACGCATTCGGTATATTCTTTTTACCCTTTTCTTTTTGATTTGATCTAATAATTAATTAAGAACAAGATGTTTTTAAAACCTAATTTAAAAACATAGATTAAACATGTAAATGGTTTTTGGGGAAATCAAAAAGGGTGTTTTTAGGGGTGTTTGTGTTGGCCGGCGCCTAAACCGAACCCCAAGGGGGTCTCAGTTTGGCTACTCGACCACCACCGAGACCATATGGTCCCGGTTGGTTGGTGTGGGTCCCACGGCAGCAGCAAGACAAGGGGAACCCCAAAGTGGTTCGGGGTATGGTGTCGATTTCATGTCCGGTTCATGGTTTTTAGTCAAGATCCGGTTCACGGTTTTTGTGAAGATTATATTTTTTTATATAATCATATGTTAAAATTAAATTAATAATTATGACATGATTAATTTAATAAACATGACTTAGGTTATATTAATTATTAAAATCATGAAATTATTAACCTAAGTATTTTTTATATTTTTAGACTTATAATTAATTAATTTTTTAAAAACCATGGTTATAATTAATTAATTAACATGACTTAAGTTATATTATTAATAAATCATAATACATGTTTTAACCTAAGTATTTAACTATATTTAATTAAAAACATGATATATTTTAATTAAATACTTTTAACCTATAGTTTATTTAAATTACATGAAATAATTAATAAACTATATATTATATCAATATGACTTAGAAAATAATCACGAAAACACTTAGGCTTATATACTTAGCTTATTTAACCAGCTTATATTTAATTATGGGAACTTTCTATTTTTAGAAACTTATTTAAATAGGGCAGCTAATCTATTTATGGAAACTTTCTATTTTAGAAACTTATTTATATCAGGCAGCTAATCTATTTATGGAAACTTATTTAATTAAGGCAGCTGATCTATTTATGGAAACTTTCTATTTTTAGAAACTTATCTATTTTAAGCAGTAATTCTATTTTTGGAAACTTTCTATTTTTGGAAGTTTTCTATTTTTGGAAACTTCCTATTTTTGGAAACTTTCTATTTTTGGAAACTTTCTATTTTAGGAAACCTGCTATTTTTGGGAAGTTACTTATTATTACACAGTAAGTATAATAATACATGAAATACCAGAAATACTTATCAGAATAGAAAGAATATAAGATATACACAGTTTAAGGCTTAAAACAGTAAAACATGATATGAACATATAAATAAGCTAAGACATGACATAAAACCAGTTACGTATTTAGTAAGCAGATACTTATTCATGTATGTATTTATGTAGCATTAGTGATACGGAAGTAGGATTCCTCTCAGTTCGTCTTCTCGTTCACTGGACATAAGGTACGGATTCCCGTCCTTTCAGTATGGACATTCTTTCCTTATTTAGGATTCCCCGTATGCAGCCAAATGTTTTCCCGTAGTATAAGTTTATATGTTTGATTTGCTTATGTTTAATTTAGAATACCTATAGCCATATACATGCATGACCAGCTTCACCTAGTTATGGAGGTACCATAACCATAACATTAGAGGCACTGATGTTATGACTTCACCACGGCGGAGTGATTGCTCGTGGCGTCCCTTCAGCTTTTGGCCATTATTATATTTATCATGTGGGGCGTATGGGTGCATCCTAGTTACATGTTTTCAAGCAGATTACTCAGTGTGAATGTGGTGTGTGCCTTGCATCCTTCACAAGGAGCTGATCCCTCCTACCCAAACCAGTATATTAAATTAGAGGCAGCTCCTCTAATTTGCATGATGAGGTCACCCCTCCATGTATTCATGCACGGTGGATTTTCATGACCTATATTGGCTAATGGTAGAACATGCTAAACAGTTTTTATAAGATAAACATAAGGCTTTTCAAACTATAAAGCCAGTTTTATCAAGACTTAACCAGGTTACTCGGGACTTAGTTTTCTTCCGCTGTTATATGTTATATGCTTATCCTATTCATGCTTTATTGTACATCCGTGCACTGAGCGTATTGCTCAGCCGTTTTCCTCTTCTATGTTCCCAAAACGGCAGGTACTCAGGGACGCTCGTAGACATTAAGTGTACGTGCATATGGACTGGAAGCTTTCTAGCCTTTCTTTACTTTATGCATTATCTTTCTTTTGATACATTTGCTATGGACATTGTTTAGTCCTTTCCTTTACTATACTTATGTTTGTGTGTGATGAGCTTTACTTTTGGACTACCGATGTTTGATTCCGGTATTTTCCTTTTATGGTCATGTAATGTTTAGACATTTTTTCTTGTATGCTTTGATGACACGCCATAATTACGCGTGACATTCCATTATCAAAATGGGGTGTTACAATTATGGTATCAGAGCCAGGTTTCGACCTGTAGGCTCTCAAAATATGACCTGTGATTAGTGGGTAGTCACTATGGTCTTCCTAGAACTGACAGTCGTTTTCATGCATTCATCATTTTTATGTATACATATATATGTCATTATCGCAGGTTTATGACTAAGTAATGGTTGGTACAGGACTGGCCCCATTTAGTCGCATGTGTTTTATCGAAACTTTTAAACTTGGTAGCGACCCATAGGCGTCCCCTCGCCATGTCTTTTGTTTTGGGTGAACTGACCATAGGCGTTAACTCTCGAGCATACAAAGTTTTCATAAAACTGCATCATGCATTCATACACAAAATTTTCTTGCATAGAATTTTTCTCTTGAAATTTTGGTATAAATTTTCTTTCATGTATATATATTTTATGTTTTGATCTGTTTAATCATATGTTTTATGTTATACTGTCAGATGGCAAACACAGACAATCTCTGGGAGATGTTTGCAGCTGCTGATGCAGAAATACAAGACGTCCTTCATCAGAACGACGGCTATCCTCCCCCGCCTAACATTTTCCCCATGGAAGGAAGGAATCGGCTCATGAGGGAATACTATACCATTAGACAGCGACCTGACGAAGACAGCAATGACTTCATGCAGCGCTTTCTTCGTTACGCTGGTGTCCTGAGAACAGCTGCATGCACCACTGAAGAGCAAGCACTACATTTTCGTTGGGCTCTTAATCCAAGGATCGCCAATAACTTATCAGGTGCTCCGTTGGATACGGTAGCACAAGTGGCCGATGCAGCACGTAGACTGGAGATGCTGCAAGAGAGAGATGAGTTCGGGGAAGCTGAGAGACCCGACAAGAGGTAAACATTCGTATTCAAGCGGTGATCAATCCATATTCTTTCCATATATGTCAAATATTCATCTCTTTAAATGTATCTTCCAGGCAGAAAACTAGGGACCGGTCTCAGCCGGCTACTCAGCAACAGCCTCATCAGCCCAAGGGAAACGGTCAGACTAACGACCGTTCTGCTACAGATAGGCGTGGCGGTAATGATAATCACCGTCACAATGCTGGGCACTCCAATGGCAGCAGGTCATAATACTTACGCATTTTCTTATGATTTCATGTTATAACTCATATTCTGACACTTTAGCAAAACTTCTACCAGGAACCATGGAAACGGTAGGGACCAGAACCAGAGAGGTTCACAGCCTAGCCGTCCAGCTATAACTGGTATTCAATCTTACGATTATCCGCATTGTCCTTTGTATCCTATTATCATGTCTTATGTAAAATGTTTTCTCAGGTTCCCAGCTAGCCAGAGCACCTATTGGAGGATTTACTCATCCTCTTTGCTCTACTTGCCACCGTAGGCACCCAGGGCCATGTCGCCGTAACACTGACGCATGCTTCAAGTGTGGTCTTCCTGGCCATATCATGAAGGATTGCCGTAAGGGAGACATGGAGGGTACATCGGGACATGCTGATTCCAAGCCGCCTCCTACCACCGGGCGTGTCTACACGACATCTCGAGACCAGGCCAACAAGTCTACAGGTACCATCACTGGAATCTTGTATATGTATGGTCAAGCTGCATGTGTTCTTTTTAATACGGGTGCTACTCACTCGGTTATTTCTACTGCTTATGCTAAGAACATTAGGATGCTCCCCATGCCACTAGAAAATAGGCTTACTATTTCCACGCCTTTGAGGGACTATGTATTTTACACCCATGTATACAAGAGTCTTCCCCTAGAATTTGACGATAAGGTTCGACCTGTTGACGCACTTCTGCTGGACATGAATGACTTCGACATGATTTTGGGCATGGATTGGCTATCCGAGCATCATGCTACCATAGACTGCCATTTATATCGAGTTATCTTCGGTGATGTCAATGCACCAGAGTACATTCATAACGGGTTCGTACCCGGACGGTCTGTACAAATCATATCTACCCTACAAGCGCGTGCACTACTGTCACATGGCTGCGAGGGTTATCTAGCTACGGTTCACGACATGGATGCTGAATCCCCATCAATTCAGGATCAACCTATAGTGTCGGAATTCTAAGACGTATTTCCAGCAGAACTTTCGGGCATACCACCTGCACGAGAAGTAGAATTCAATATCGAGCTTATTCTAGGAGCTGAACCAATCTCCAAGGCTCCTTATCGTATGGCTCCCATAGAGCTGAAGGATCAACTGCAAGAACTTCTTGAACGAGGTTTCATTCGACCGAGCGCATATCCATGGGGCGCCCCGGTCTTGTTTGTTAAGAAGAAGGACGGCAGTATGTGTCTTTGCATAGACTATCGCGAGCTCAACAAGATTACTATCCGGAATAGATATCCACTGCCACGTATAGACGATCTGTTTGACCAACTCCAAGGGGCCAAACACTTCTCCAAGACAGATCTTAGGTCAGGCTATCATCAGCTACGGGTCAAGGAGCAGGACATCGCTAAGACTGCCTTTCGTACCCGCTATGGCCACTACGAGTTTGTAGTTATGCCATTTGGCCTGACAAATGCTCCAGCAGTGTTCATGGATTTGATGAACAGAATCTTCCATGAATTTCTGGACAAGTTCGTCATTGTCTTCATCGATGACATCCTGATTTTCTCAAAGTCCAAGGAGGAACACGAAGACCATCTTCGTACAGTATTACAGATTCTTCGCCAGAAGTAGCTGTATGCTAAATTCTCCAAGTGTGAGTTCTGGTTAGACAAGGTGGCATTCTTAGGTCACATTGTATCAGCAGAAGGAATCACTATGGATCCAGCGAAGGTTGAGGCCATTAATAAGTGGCCAAGGCCAACATCAGCGACAGAAGTCCGTAGTTTCTTAGGCTTAGCTGGCTATTACCGTAGGTTCGTGGAGAACTTTTCCCGCTTAGCACTGCCATTGAGCAAACTGATGCAGAAAGGGGAGAAATTCGTCTGGACTGAAGAACGAGAGAAGAGCTTTGAAGACCTGAAGCAGAAGCTGGTATCTGCACCTATTCTTACTCTCCCATCTGGTACGGGTGGATTTCAAATCTACATTGATGCTTCGGGGAAGGGACTTGGCTGTGTTCTCATGCAACATGGGAAGGTGATCGCGTACGCTTCACGGCAGCTTAAGCCTTATGAATAAAATTACCCCACGCATGACTTGGAACTTGCTGCAGTCGTGTTTGCATTAAAGATATGGAGGCACTATTTGTATGGAGAATCATGTGACACGGACCACAAGAGCTTGGAGTATATCTTCACTCAACGTGAATTGAACATGAGACAGAGGAGATGGTTAGAGCTGTTGAAGGATTATGACATAAATCTACAGTATCATCCCGGAAAGGCAAATGTAGTAGCAGATGCTCTTAGCAGGAAGTCCGGAATGATCAACGGCATTAAAATCGAAGAGGAAATCATAAGAGACTTGGAGCGACTAGACATCGAGATCATGGTACGTGGACAACACGGTTACTGGGCTAATCTTAGAGTAGAACCTGAGTTACTCTCTAAGATCAAGGAAGCTCAGAAAGATGATGGAGAAATCTGGGCGATAGTACAGAATTTGGAGAAACAGACGGAATTCAGAGTAGATGCAGATGCTATCATATGGCAGGGCACGAGACTTTGTGTTCCTGATGATCAAGAACTCTGGGAAGCCTTGTTAGCAGAAGCTCGTAGCTCCCCATTCTCTATACATCCTGGTTCGACTAAGATGTACCATGACATCAAGCAGTACTTTTGGTGGAGTGGTATGAAGCAGGATGTGGCCACTTACGTCTCCAAATGTCTTACATGCCAGCAGGTTAAGATCGAGCATCAACGATCTGGCTGTCTCCTTCAACCGTTAGATATTCTAGAGTGGAAGTGGGACAAAATCACCATGGATTTTGTTACTGGTCTTCCGCCTACCAAGAGGAAGCACGATGCAATTTGGGTTATCGTAGATCGACTTACCAAATCAGCTCATTTCTTACCGATCCGCAAGGAAGATCCGGTAAGTAAACTCGTCGATACATACAAAAGAGAGATCATGAGACTCCATGGTGCACCATCCAGCATCGTCTTAGACAGAGATCCTCGTTTCACTTCGCGATTTTGGAAGAGTCTGTAGAAAGCTTGGGGTACACAACTTAAGCTTAGCACGACCTTTCATCCTCAAACGGACGGACAGTCGGAATGGACCATTCAGACATTGGAAGATATGTTGAGGTCACGTGCGTTGGAATGGATGGGTGATTGGGACGATTACATCTGTTTGGTGGAGTTTGCATACAACAACAGTTGGCACGCAAGTATCAAGTGTGCTCCTTTTGAGATGTTGAATGGCAGGAAGTGTCGCGCCCCAATCTGCTGGGATCAGGTTGGCGAGCGAACACTTGAAGGACCAGAAATCATAGAGATGACCAATGAAAAGATCGCAGTAGCTAAGCAGAAACTTCAGGAAGCACGGTCACGTCAAAAGAGTTACGCCGATAAGCATCGTAGGGACATACATTTTAACGTAGGAGATCACATCTTCCTTAAGGTTTCGCCGGCACGTGGTGTTAGACGCTTCGGGATTAAAGGGAAGCTCAGTCCTCGTTTCATCGGACCGTTTGATATCATTGAACGAGTCGATGAAGTATCTTACCGATTGGCGTTACCTCCGCAGCTTTCGCATGTGCACAATGTGTTTCATGTGTCCTTACTTAGAGGGTACCAGTATCATCCCCTTCACATGGTTCAGTATCCACTGGAACAGATACGTGAAGATCTCACTTTCATAGAAGAACCCGAACAAGTTCTTGACAGACAAGAACGAGTCATGCGAAGGAAGACGATTCCATTCGTCAAAATCCTATTGAGGGATCATACCGAGCGGGAAGCCACTTGGGAAACAGAGGAGTCTATCCGGGTATCCTACCCTCATTTCATATTTTGAATTCGGGTATGTTCTTCTTTTCAGTTTACTTTATCTATAATTCAGGGACGAATTATTCTTTTTAGGGGGAAGAGTTGTAAAACCCGCATGATTTTACCATGAATAGTACCCTTAAGATCGTACATACTAGATTAAAACTTTCCTATTATAGCATGATTACGATTACGTGTTAGGATTTTAAGTATTACGTACGTGTTAGAACACGATAAGTATTTACTACGCACGAACACGCAATAATTATTTGACAATAATTAATCACGAACATGCGATCATGAAATCATGGACGTAATTAAATCACGAACTATTATTAATTATGTATATATATTTATTACGAGCGTAAATAAATATATTAGGGCACGGTAAATATTTAACGAGAACACATTAAACGTGAACACAATTAAACACGAACGAACAATTAAACATCGAGACACGGAAAACGGTATGGGTACCCCATGTGGGTCCCCTACCCGCGGCAACAAGGAAGAGATGGGCCAAGCCCATCTCAAAATTCACTAAAGAGGGGTTAAGGTAAAAATTAGCTAGTCATTTCACTTTACAGAAGATTAAAACAAAAAACCTAAAAAGTCTCTTCTCCTCCTCTTTTTCTTTTTTGGCCGCCACACATAAACACACCAAGGAGGGTGTTTATTTGATTTTTGATCTTGGTTTTGGTGCAAGTGTTCGTGTTTTTTCATCCTTGTTTAGATTCACACATTCGGTATATTCTTTTTACCCTTTTCTTTTTGATTTGATCTAATAATTAATTAAGAACAAGATGTTTTTAAAACCTAATTTAAAAACATAGATTAAACATGTAAATGGTTTTTGGGGAAATCAAAAAGGGTGTTTTTAGGGGTGTTTGTGTTGGCCGGCGCCTAAACCGAACCCCAAGGGGGTCTCGGTTTGGCTACTCGACCACCACCAGACCATATGGTCCCGGTTGGTTGGTGTGGGTCCCACGGCAGCAGCAAGACAAGGGGAACCCCGAAGTGGTTCGGGGTATGGTGTCGATTTCATGTCCGGTTCATGGTTTTTAGTCAAGATCCGGTTCACGGTTTATGTGAAGATTATATTTTTTTATATAATCATATGTTAAAATTAAATTAATTATTATGACATGATTAATTTAATAAACATGACTTAGGTTATATTAATTATTAAAATCATGAAATTATTAACCTAAGTATTTTTTATATTTTTAGACTTATAATTGTTGGGAATAAATTATGGGTCAGTTCACTAGACGCTGATAAGAAGAGTTCAAGCGCTGATAAGAAGAAGTTGGACGCTGACAGTCAAGCGTTGACATTTGAAGAAGTCAACGCTGACAGCCTTGAAGACAAGCACTGATGGAATATATCTTCATACGAATCTTTTTGTTTATTTGTTTCTATATTTGTATATGGTAAAGATAAGTTCGACATTGTATTTTTCATTATTATCTTTACCTAGAATAGTTGATTCGTAGCTTATTGTACAAGACTTCTTAATCTATAAAAGAAGATATTTAGGTTAATGTTCAATATAAGTTTTCACAAGTATTCGACTGTTAAACCTCTTTCATTGTAATCAAGTTCGATTATTCTAATACAAGTGAAAGTTTGTTTAACATCTTTGTGTTCTAGGTTAAGTGTTAATTCCGCATAACACTTAGTTACTTTATTCATAAGCAAAGGTTTCTCTACGTGTGTTACTTGATCTAATCTCGTATACACAAAGCTTAATCGATCTAAGTTTAGGATCAACAAAATTACGGCCAAAGATTAGTCAAAAATAACAACTGGGTAGGGCCCACTAGGTGTCAACGGTCAAAAATAACCCATCAACGCCCAACGGCTATATTTTCTTGTCAGCATTTGCCTAAAGCCTTGTCAGCGTCACGATTGGTCTTAACAGCGTTTGGAGAAAAACTTGTCAGCGTCTAAAAATAAAAATTTTTAAAAAGAAAAAGACCTTAACAAAGTAATTTATCCTAAGGGAAATATCTTACAAGTTGATAATAATTACTGGGTGGCAAGCACTGTCCACTTATGCACACTTGCTTAAGCAAGATAGACACAAATGTCCTCAAGTGTCCCTTGCTAACCAAAATACTTACCAACAAAGTTATTTCATAAAATCCTTTGTAACTCCCAGGTAAACCCATAAAAAATATTCCCAAGTCTCCCAACAGACCACAACCAATTCTAGGCCAAAAATGTCTTGGCAGCATGCATAGTTTGTCAACTTTGCATGCTACAGTGCCTCATGGTTTAGTAAAACTAACCCATACTCACCTGTGGACACAATCTAGAATTGTGATAAGAGTATTATAAGAATACCCAAGAGTCCTAAAGGTTCCTTAAACCTCCCCTTAAACTATGATACATGAGTTTCTCAAAATATATATGAACATTAAAAATTTATGTCAAGATAGGAATATAAATATTCCAACCATCATCCATAAACAAAAACATGTCCAAATAGCTCTTCAAAGATCCATAGGCAACTCTGTATCCAATGGCATAAAGCTAACACCACCTACACATTTAGATTGAAAACCACAAAACTAACATTGTTGCTGACAGCGCCCCGACAACACTTATCAGCGTTGAAGGAACTCTTGTCAGCGTTAGACAATAATATCTCTAACAATGGCAAAATAACACTTGTCAGCGTTAAATTTACCTTTGTCAGTGTTAGAAAAATAAAGTGGAAAAATCTAAATCATCACAAAGACCAATAACAATGCATTATCCTGTACATACTTTTTAAAAAAAAAGAGTTCCAAAACACATATTAAGTGAGATTAACCATTCCAATATTTGTTACCAAATATTGAAATCTTCCAGTATCAAAAGGTTTAGTTAATAAATCAGCCACATTATCTTCTGTGTCTACCCTATCTGGTTGTATTAAACCTTTCTCAAAGCAATCTCTTATAAAATGATGCCTAATTTCTATGTGTTTGGTTTTAGAATGATGTACAGGATTTTTAATAATGCATAAAGTACTGTTATTGTCTACAAAAATCTTGGTATGCATGAAATTATACCCATAATCCAACAGCTGGTTCTGAATCCATAAGACTTGTCCACAACAAGCAGCTGCAGCCACATATTCTGCTTCAGTTGTAGAGTTTGCCAACACTGTTTGTTTCTTGCATTGCCAAGATATCAATCTACTCCCAAGAAATTGACATCCACCAGTTGTGGATTTTCTATCAAACTTGTCACTACCATAGTCACTGTCCGAATATGCAATAAGCTCCAATGGAGAATCTTTTGGGTACCATAAGCCAAGATCTGGATAACATCTTAGGTACCTAAAAATTCGTTTCACAGCAAAAAGGTGACATTCTTTGGGATTCACTTGATGGCGTGCACAAGCACACACAACAAACATGATGTCAGGTCTTGAGGCTGTAAGATACATCAATGAGCCAATCATTGATCTATAGTGCCTAACATCCACATCTTTTCCAGCTCCAATTTTTCCCCAAGGGTGTTCCCTATCCATAGGAGTGGAAGCACTCTTTTCATGTGGAGAAAAACCAAATTTCTTCAAGATTTCAGCTACATATTTGTCTTGGGAGATGAAGATACCATCTTCTTTCTGCTGAACTTGTAATCCTAGAAAGAAGTTCATCTCACCCATTGCACTCATCTTGAATTTATCTGTCATAAGCTTGGAAAAGTCTTCACTCATCTTTGGATTTGTAGATCCAAAAATGATATCATCAACATAGACCTGAACAAGTAAGACATCCTTACCTTTCTTCTTTGTAAACAATGTCTGATCTATGGTCCCCCTTTTAAAACCATTTTCCACCAAGTAGGTGGACAATGTACCATACCATGCTCTTGGGGCCTGATGAAGTCCATACATAGCTTTCTTCACTCTATAAACCTTGTCTGGATTCTCAGGATCTTCAAAACCAGGAGGTTGCATGACATATACCTCCTCAACAATTGTTCCATAGAGGAAAGCACTCTTCACATCCATTTGATAAACAGTGAAGTTCATACAAGAGGCATAAGCTAGGAAAATTCTTATAGCTTCAATTCTTGCAACAGGAGCAAAGACCTCTTCATATCTATCCCTTCCTCTTGTGTATATCCCTGAGCTACCAAACGTGCCTTGTTTCTGACCACAATACCCCTTTCATCTTTCTTGTTCCTTAGAACCCATCTTGTCCCAATTGGTCTCACATATCTAGGACAATCAACCAGCTCCCAAACATCCTGCATAGCAAATTGGTGAAGCTCATCCTGCATTGCTTCCACCCAACTAGGTTCTTTGAGAGCATCAAAAATCTTCTTGGGTTCCTGTTGTGACAGAAAACAGGCAAACAAACATGCTTGTACAAGAGGGGTATCAACCTTCTTGTGGATATTAGCAATGAAGCTATCATGAGTCTGGTAAGATCTTCTAGTTTGAACAGGAGTCATGATATTCCCAATGATTTGAGAGGGAGGATGATTCTTCAAAGTAGATCTAGGAATTCCATTTTCAAGAATTCTGTTGTCTTCAATATCATCCTCCATGTTGCTAATATCTTCTTCAGACTCTCTTCCATCTTGAACCTCTTCATTTATTCTTGAAGGTTCACCTTGTTCAAAATTGGAAGATACGAAATGCTCATGAGTGTTGTCAACGTTGGAATTTTGCTTGTCAGCGCTGGAATTACTTTTGTCAGCGCCAGAATCATTGTTGTCAACGTTTGAGCCATCAGCGTCTGAATTGGTCTTGTCAGCGCTAGAATTGTTCTTGTCAGCGCCTGAATGACCATGCATGTTATCAACTGGTGGTATTGAAGAACCACCTTTATCCTTTCCAGCAGCAGCAACAGCATAATACTCATCTGTCCATATGGGAAATGTAACATATTCTTGTGTGAGAGATGACTCAACTGCTTGTGGTCCATCCTTTTTAGCAACCTGTGTACCTGAAACATTACCAATTCTCTTCTCCAAACCATTTGAAGTTACCTTCACAATGTCTGGATTAGTAACATGCATATAATTTAAAGCTCTAGATAAAGGTTCCAAGTCAAATAACCAATTTGGACCACTCTCAGGATCACTAGGTTTACTTTCTAAAAACCTAACATGTACCTTTTCAAGTATACGTTTTTCTTTCTTGATGTAAACCCTATATCCTTTGCTCTGCACTGAATATCCCATGAAATAGCCTTCATCACCTTTTGCATCAAATTTACCTAGATCATCACTAGTTTCTAGAACAACTACATGACAACCAAAAGGTTTGAGAAAGCCAATATTCGGCTTCCTTCCCCAAAGTAACTCATAAGGTGTCTTATTATGTATCTTGTTGACCAATGCCTTATTTTGCACATAACAAGCTGTGTTAACAGCCTCAGCCCAAAAGGCTATAGGAAAGTGGGCATCAGCCAACATGGTTCTGGCTGCTTCAATTAGGGTTCTATTCTTCCTTTCAGCAACCCCATTTTGCTGTGGGGGTTCTAGCTATGCTAAACTGCCTAGTAATCCCTTTCTTGGCACAAAAATCCTCTAGTAACTGATTTCTAAACTCACCCCCATTGTCACTTCTAAGAATTTTGACCTCATTACCACTCTTCTTTTCAATCTGGGTAATGAAATCAATCAAAATTTGGGCAGTTTCACTTTTCTTAACTAAAAAGAAAGTCCATGTAAACCTAGAGAAGTCATCAGTGATGACAAAGCAGTATGATTTACCCTTCAAGCTTTCTATATTAGTTGGACCAAAGAGGTCCATATGCAATAAGTGAAGTGGTTTAGAACTAGAGTGCACCAGTTTAGATTTGAATGAGACCTTGTGCTGCTTGCCCTTAAGACATGCAACACAAGTGTGGTCATTATGGAAAGCCTTTTCAGGCAAACCATCAACTAAACCAAGTCTCACAAGTCTATTGATATTTTTAAAGTTTATGTGCCCTAATCTCCTGTGCCAAAGATTACTTTCATCTACTAAAGCTTTAGCATAAAAACATGACATTTTATTATTCATCTTAATTCCATTAAGATTCACATTATATATGTCTTTATGCCTTGGTGTTCTAAATTCTATGTATTTCTCCTCAGGGAGTTTGTAATCTTTGCTTAACACCAAGCATTCAATATCAGTAAAAAGAACTTTATTCTTGTTATCACACACCTGTGATACACTGAAAAGATTATAGTCGAGTTCTTTTACCAAAAATACGTTTTCAAAACGTAAGTTGTTGGTGAAAAGAGTTCCTTTGCCTGTGATAGTTCCATATCCGCCCCCAAAGAGAACCTTATCACCATCTTCAATGGGAGTGAAGTTACTCAAGTAATCTTCTTTCCCAGTCATGTGCCTAGAGCATCCACTGTCCCAATATCCATAGTCATTAACCTGTTTTTGAATGCCCTGCACATAAGAAAACAAATTAGTTTTCTTTGGGAACCCAAGCCTTTAAAGACTTGGATTCATCTGGTTGTTCAACAAGAACAGACTTGGTTCTCATAACAACCCCATTTTCATCCCTTTTAGGATGGAATGCCCAGTTAACCCCAATTGGTCTTGACATGACCTTTGAAATATAATGAAACCTGTTGCATGTCATAGAAAGACCAGTAGAATTAGGGTTTTGGTCTTGTTTTGGTCTCCATGTTAAGCTAGTAGAAGCTTTAGACCCCTTTCCCTGTGGTTGCAAATACCTAGGTTTGGCAGTGTGTCTGTCAGCGCTGAAATTGTTCTTGTCAGCGCCCTGATTGCCTTTATCAGCGTTGAACCTAGGGTTTGCTACAGGAACCCATTGCCTATTGGACCAAGTGTTTGTCTTTTGGAAAGGTCTTAGGCAATGTGTGTTAGACCCTCTAGTAAAGAATGGGGCTGGTCTAACACTTTGTGAACTTTTGTTCACAAAGGTTTTGTGTCTGACAGTGTTTGACCTATGTTGACTTTTGTCAGCGCTGAAATGGTTCTTGTCAGCGTTGACATTTGAAGCGTTGACACATTTGTATGCCAAATGTGAAAAGCTACCACAAGTGTAACAGGCTTTTCTAGACATAGTCTTAGGTCTAGAAGCAAAGAAGCCTGTTCCATGGTTACTAACTTGGCTTTTTGGTGACCTAGTATTCCTATACATCTCTGCATACTTAACACTAGGTTTTCTAACAGTGTGTGACCCAAGGTCAACAGCTTTGCCAGTGGTTGGGTGTGTGATTTTAATAGGTGTAGGATCATGGCTCGTGATTGGTGTGGGCTCATTTGGACTTTCACACAACAAACCTCCCTTAACAAACAAAGTGTGGTTAACTTTCTTCCACTCATCTAGGTCAGTCAGTTTTTGTTTATACTCTTCAACTGGGGAAGTCACTCTAGGTGGAGGAATGAATTCCTTCTCTTGGAGTTCTGGCAAGCCAGTCCAAGATAAGTCCTTTGACTGGACACCATAGAAATCCCCAGCTGGTGGTGGAACACCAGTATAGTCTTTCATCCCAATCCCACTCATGTCCTTAGAGTCTCTTTGTTTACTAACACACTCTCCTAGGGTTTGTGTGGCCTTATCAAATCTCTGGATTTTAAGACTCACATTGTCTTTATTTTTGTTAGCCTCATCTAACTTAGCTATCAAATCAAGATTAACCCTGTTTGTGATATCTTGAATATATTTACTTTGATGTAACTCATGTTTTAAGATATTTATTTTATCCTTTAAATCAAACTCCATTTTCTTATACTCAGCTACTGTCCTTTCTGTTTGGGTGAGAGCAATTTGATAATTAGATACTTTGCATCTTTCAGAACTTGCATCATCTAATAATTTTACTATCTCCTTATTTAGTTTTTCAGTATTTAAACGACAACCCTTAGAACAGAAAGCATCATCATATACCTCATTATCTGATGAAGAGGAGGAGTGTGCCATGAGAGCATATTCAACATGCTCTTCTTTAACTTCAGCAACCAATGCTTTGTCCTCTTCCTCATCCTTAGCCAAAAAGTTCCAGCTCCAGTCCCATCCTCCAACACCATCAATTTGTTGAACAGCTACCATGGCCTTGGAATCTTGGCTCTTAACCATTTGGCTTGAAGGCTTACCAGCATCAGATCTTCTTGGAGATCTACATTCCCTCATAAAGTGCCCCATACGATGACAATTGTAGCACTCAACTTTGGATTTGTCAAATCCAGCAACATCCTTAGCATCAAAGGTCATCTTCTTCTTGAACCTTCTATTAAACCTGTTTGCTCTTAAACTCACAAGAGCCATAGTCCACTTGATATCCATCTCTTCCAATTGCTCATCACTTATTTGCTCAAGATCCTCATAAGTAATTCTTGAATCACTGGGCAAAGAGGCAATGAAAGCACACACAGTATCTAGATCTAAACCAGCAGGTTTAGTTCCATCAACGCCAAAGTTGTGAGTGTCAACGCTTGAGTGTGAGGCGTTGACAGGATATGATCCAGCGCTGACAGAATGTGATCCAACGCTGATAGGAAGTGATCCAGCGTTGATATATGTAGATCCAGTGACTGAATGTCCATAGGAATTCATGGAGTCAAATTGACCTTCACTTTGTGAGAAGAAGGCCATGTTACTACTGGAAGGTTTATTATCACTCTCCAAAAGCCATTCATTCTCCAACAGTCTTAGTTTGTTGAAGATGTCATCAAACCTAGAGGTTTTGTGGGTGTTATTGACAAGAATGGATCTTGCCTCAATCTTCCGTACCTCACCAAGACTTTTAAGAAAAGTAGCATTCAAGTCAGGGTCATCAATCTGTGTTCCCATGAAGGAAAGTTGACTTGTAATGTCAAGCAGTCTACTTCTCACACTGCTGAGATTCTCATTGGGTTGAGCCTTAAAGACAGCATACTCATGCATGAGTTGCTTCTTCTTTTCTTCTTTAGTGTCAGCATTGCCACCATGTGCTACTTCAAGAGCTTCCCAAAGCTCTTTTGCAGACTCAAAGCATTTGTACTTGTGCTGATTCTCATGACCCAAGGCGTGTTTCATGATGTTCAAAATTTTCATGTCCACCCTTTTCTTGGCTATATCTTCAGCAGATACAGCTCTTCCATCTTCAGGCCTTTCCTTCTTATCAGCTTCAGGACAATTAGGAACAGCTGCCCTTGCGGCAATAGCATTAGCAATCTTTTGAGCTTTGTTGAATGTGTTCCCATATTCAACAATCTCCCAAAGAGTGTAGTCATGGATGGCTACATATTGCTCAAAATTGGACTTCCAAAGCTCGAAGTTCCTGGCATCAAACATGGGAATTTTGATACTAGGGTTTGTGGTGTTGCTTTGTAGCAAAACAGGAGCAGGAGGTTGTTCTGAGCCAGACATGATGTTTTTAGGGTTTTGAGAAATTTAGGGTTTCGTTGTTTTAGGGTTTTTTGTGTTTTAGGGTTCTTGCGTTACTTAAAGATCAAAAGTTTCTCAACAAGCTCTGATACCACTTAACCAACCCACACCCACACAATCTACATCATCTTCCACCCCCTTTCAATCTAGGTTGACTAAACGCCAAAGGACTGCTGGAGTGTTCTCCTCTAGTGGTCCTAGCCATGTTGCAGAGAGAACCACCTCCACAAGTGTGGCTGGTGACATGGATGAGGCTGGGGCTATTGGCATAGGCTTAGATGCTGGTCAAGACAGTCCCAACATCATTAAGACCTCATCCATGCCCTATGATTCTATTTTGGGAGGTCAAATCCCCATTCTAGCTGAGGGCAGATTGGAACCTATGACACTGAATGAATTGACGGCTGCTGTCATTAGCTTGCAAAAGCAAAATGTCAGCCTTGTACAAATTGTCAATAATCAGGGCCGCGAACTCCAAGCATTGAGGGAGCGGGTAACTATTTTGGAGAATCCTAGTAGCAGGAGTAGAATAGAGGAATCTTCCAAAGGGGAGGATGAAGAGGATGAGCTGATTCATACAGCCAGTGAGAAGAGTTCACAATTTAGTGAATCTTTAAATGTTGCTGAAGCACTCACCAACTTGAAGAAGCACCCTGTCATTGATACGTCCAAGGTAACCCCTTTGAATTTGGATGGGTCATTTACAGCAGTGATGGAACATTTTACACAGGGCGCTGTCACAAGTAATCTTGGCGTTGACAAAAGTTTGGACGCTGACACATCCAGCGCTGACAAGAGTAATCGGGGCGCTGACACAGGTAACTTGAACACTGACAAACCTGCAGGTGGTGTTGATGTATTCCAGTCATCAACAATCATCAAAGATGTGTCTACACAGGTATCTTCATCTACTTTACCTACCATTGATCCAAAAGACAAAGGTAAAGGAATTATGGTTGAAGAAGATGTTCCAAAGAAAGATGCAGCACAAATTGCATTTGATAAACAGTTGGCTGCACAACTTTTGGAAGAAGATTTGAAGAGGAGTGGTAGATCACCATTTGTTGCCACTTCTGAGAGTGAGGAAGAGAGTGATGATGAAAAAGAAGGAGCTAGCTCAGATTCAAGTGTTCAAATCATTGAAGATCCAGAAAGACTTGAATATGGGGATGAGTTGGCAAAAGAAAGGTTGAGAGATTTGAAGATGCAGGTTGATTTT
Source organism: Glebionis coronaria (assembly GCA_025667525.1). Lineage (NCBI taxonomy): Eukaryota > Viridiplantae > Streptophyta > Magnoliopsida > Asterales > Asteraceae > Glebionis > Glebionis coronaria. Next base: position 535,500,562 of record CM046879.1, read on the forward strand.
GACCTTCTAGAAATCACCAGAATGTACCATGCTTGGGAAGATAAGGTATTTGACAACCCAAGGATGAGCTTATCAGATCAAATTTGGGGGTTGGAAATTCTTCTCAGGGTACAAGATGATATAAAGGTGATTTTGAAGTATAATGCACAAGAGGTTAAGACTTGGCTTAGAAGAGATAGCAGGCCATTGTATTACAAGTTGCTTAGATGCCATCAACCTGGATGGACATACAAGAAGTTGCTGGCTTTATTTTTTGAGGAGCTAGAGTACAGGGCACATCCTATTTGGAGGCATGTGCAAGAAAATAATGTCTTACAGTTTCTTTCAGAAGAAAGGAAACAGGAGCTTGCTGAGGAAATGCAGATTGCAAAGGAGATGAGGATTGCTCAAAGACCAGTGAAGAAAGGAGATCCTCTCCAATTTCCCAAAGATATGGATATGTATGATCCAAGTGAAACTATCATAAGGAAGCATCTCAAGCTTTCTCCATTGGAAGCTTCAGATTTGGTTAATGTAGTATCTCTAGATGCCAGAAATCCAATCATAAGTTTTGATGAAGATGAGTGTGGATTTTGGAAGATTGGCAGATTTGGGAAGGAGGTACACACTTTCACTTCGATTATTTCTATCTTTGCAAGCATAGACAGAGAGGACTTGGTTCATCTATGGAAGTTGATAGAGGCCAAGTACAAGGCTGAAGCACCTACTTCAGCAACAGGAATAAGACTGTGGCACACATTTTTGACTTTGTGTGGTCCAAGGGAAGCAGATCCTGCCATATGGAAGGATCTTGAAGATGATCTCAGTGATCTTCATTGGAGGCTTTATTCTACTTGTGGTGTGTTTCATTTGAGTTCTACCAAGTTCTCAGAATATCTTCTTGTGGATGCTGATTATTACTTGTCCAAAGAAGTACTGGAGAAGATGAAGGAAACACCCTTGGAGATTGATTACACTAGTGACGTGGCCAAAGATTTGATTAGATATGTTTATCACCAACATAAGAAGTTTTTGTAAGATTCCTCCTAAGCCTTAAGTATTTATTCAGAAACTTGATCATTGGAATAGATATCAAGTTTAGGGGAGGATTGTTGGGAATAAATTATGGGTCAGTTCACTAGACGCTGATAAGAAGAGTTCAAGCGCTGATAAGAAGAAGTTGGACGCTGACAGTCAAGCGTTGACATTTGAAGAAGTCAACGCTGACAGCCTTGAAGACAAGCACTGATGGAATATATCTTCATACGAATCTTTTTGTTTATTTGTTTCTATATTTGTATATGGTAAAGATAAGTTCGACATTGTATTTTTCATTATTATCTTTACCTAGAATAGTTGATTCGTAGCTTATTGTACAAGACTTCTTAATCTATGAAAGAAGATCTTTAGGTTAATGTTCAATATAAGTTTTCACAAGTATTCGACTGTTAAACCTCTTTCATTGTAATCAAGTTCGATTATTCTAATACAAGTGAAAGTTTGTTTAACATCTTTGTGTTCTAGGTTAAGTGTTAATTCCGCATAACACTTAGTTACTTTATTCATAAGCAAAGGTTTCTCTATGTGTGTTACTTGATCTAATCTCGTATACACAAAGCTTAATCGATCTAAGTTTGGGATCAACAATAATTACTTAATTATTTAAAAACCATGGTTATAATTAATTAATTAACATGACTTAAGTTATATTATTAATAAATCATAATACATGTTTTAACCTAAGTATTTAACTATATTTAATTAAAAACATGATATATTTTAATTAAATACTTTTAACCTATAGTTTATTTAAATTACATGAAATAATTAATAAACTATATATTATATCAATATGACTTAGAAAATAATCATGAAAACACTTAGGCTTATATACTTAGCTTATTTAACCAGCTTATATCTAATTATGGATACTTTCTATTTTTAGAAACTTATTTAAATAGGGCAGCTAATCTATTTATGGAAAGTTTCTATTTTTAGAAACTTATTTAATTCAGGCAGCTAATCTATTTATGGAAACTTATTTAATTAATGCAGCTGATCTATTTATGGAAACTTTCTATTTTTAAAAACTTATCTATTTTAAGCAGTAATTCTATTTTTTGAAACTTTCATTTTTGGAAACTTTCTATTTTTGGAAACTTTCTATTTTTGGAAACTTTCTATTTTTGGTAACTTTCTATTTTTGGAAACTTTCTATTTTTGGAAACTTTCTATTTTAGGAAACCTGCTATTTTTGAAAAGTTACTTATTATTACACAGTAAGTATAATAATACATGAAATACCAGAAATACTTATCAGAATAGACATAATATAAGATATACACATTTTAAGGCTTAAAACAGTAAAACATGATATGAACATATAAATAAGCTAAGACATGACATAAAACCAGTTACGTATTTAGTAAGCAGATACTTATTCATGTATGTATTTATGTAGCATTAGTGATACGGAAGTAGGATTCCTCTCAGTTCGTCTTCTCGTTCACTGGACATAAGGTACGGATTCCCGTCCTTTCAGTATGGACATTTTTTCCTTATTTAGGATTCCCCGTATGCAGCCAAATGTTTTCCCGTAGTATAAGTTTATATGTTTGATTTGCTTATGTTTAATTTAGAATACCTATAGCCATATACATGCATGACCAGTTTCACCTAGTTATGGAGGTACCATAACCATAACATTAGAGGCACTGATGTTATGACTTCACCACGGCGGAGTGATTGCTCGTGGCGTCCCTTCAACTTTTGGCCATTTATTATATTTATCATGTGGGGTGTATGGGTGCATCCTAGTTACATGTTTTCAAGCAGATTACTCAGTGTGAATGTGGTGTGTGCCTTGCATCCTTCACAAGGAGCTGATCCCTCCTACCCAAACCAGTATATTAAATTAGAAGCAGCCCCTCTAATTTGCATGATGAGGTCACCCCTCCAAGTATTCATGCACGGTGGATTTTCATGACCTATATTGGCTAATGGTAGAACATGCTAAACAGTTTTTATAAGATAAACATAAGGCTTTTCAAACTATAAAACCAGTTTTATCAAGACTTAACCAGGTTACTCGGGACTTAGTTTTCTTCCGCTGTTATATGTTATATGCTTATACTATTCATGCTTTATTGTACATCCGTGCACTGAGCGTATTGCTCAGCCGTTTTCCTCTTCTATGTTCCCAAAACGGCAGGTACTCAGGGACGCTCGTAGAGATTAAGCGTACGTGCATATGGACTGGAAGCTTTCTAGCCTTTCTTTACTTTATGCATTATCTTTCCTTTGATACATTTGCTATGGACATTGTTTAGTCCTTTCCTTTACTATACTTATGTTTGTGTGTGATGAGCTTTACTTTTGGACTACCGATGTTTGATTCCGGTATTTTCCTTTTATGGTCATGTAATATTTAGACATTTTTCCTTGTATGCTTTGATGACACGCCATAATTACGCGTGACATTCCATTATCAAAATGGGGTGTTACAAGGCATGATCACGCAAATAAAGATGAGATGCCTCAAAATTTCATCCAATAGTGTGAAATCTTTGACGTATGGGGCATCGACTTTATGGGGCCATTTCCATCATCCAAAGGGAACAAGTACATCATCGTAGCCGTTGACTACGTATCCAAATGGGTTGAAGCAAAGGCTTTACCTACTAACGATGTGAGGGTGGTTGTGAACTTCTTTAAACAGTTGTTTGCTAGATTCGGCGTTCCTCGTGCTATCATTAGTTATCGGGGTACTCATTTTTGCAATGATCAGTTTACACGAGTCATGGCTAAGTATGGTGTCAATCACTGACTTTCCACCGCTTATCATCCATAAACTAATGGTCAAGCCAAGATTTCCGACTGTAGACTTAAGTGAATCTTAGAGCGTACTGTGGGAGAGCATCATGCCTCATGTGTCGATAAATTAGATGATGCTTTGTGGGATTTCCGTACCGCTTATAAGACACCTATAGGTTGTACTCATTATCGCCTTGTGTACGGAAAGGCGTGCCACCTCACCATTAAGTTGGAGCATAAGGCTTATTGGGCCTTGAAATGGGCTAATTTTGACATAAACAAAGCCAATGATCTTAGGAAAATCCAACTCAATAAACTTAATGAACTTAGGAATGACGCTTATGAGAATTCATTGATTATAAGGAGAAGACTAAGCTCATTCATGATAGCAAGATTAAGAACCGAGAGTTTCACATAGGTGATCAAGTTTTACTCTTTAACTCTAGGTTGAAAATATTTTCAAGAAAGATTAAGAGCCGTTGGTCCGGTCCATTCACCGTGGCCCAAATTTTCCCTTATGGCACCATTGAGCTATCTCAACCAAATGGGCCCAACTTTAAGGTGAATGGCCAATGTGTTAAGTTGTACTTTGGATAGGACATCTCTCATGAGAGATTCCATCCCTCTCCACGTTTCCCTTGAATTAATTCTGGGTCGAGTCAGGCTCGTGACTCGGTTAACAAAAACAAGCGCTTCTCGGGAAGCAACCCGATGATCTATCCTTTTTATCCGTTTTTCAAAATAAGTGTAAGGGAGCCAAGTAGGTGTTTGTTGTTTTCTTTCTTATGATGTGTAGGGATTAGAGCTTTTAAAGATCCACTTTTGATGATATTTGACGACCCGTGATCCCGTGTACCCATCTTCGTGGTTCTATCCTATACTCTTGTGATTCAATATTTTATCGCTAAATGTTGAAATGGGAATCACTTTAGTTGTCTCCTCCTTAGCAAGATTTAAACTACGTGCACAATGTCCTAAGTGTAGGGGAGTTTACTCTACATGCTTAAACATTGAGGACAGTGTTTATATCAAGTGTAGGGGAGACTTCTATCGTAGTTAAGTGGTATTTTCCATGAATATGTCCTCATTTTAACCGAAAAATTAATATTTTTCGACGTTTTTCAAAACTTTTGATCTATTTTGGCCTAGTAGTATTTTTCATTTTTCTTTTATCTTCTTTCCTTTGGTCATCACATCATATGTATATATTCCATTTCAAGAATAAAGTCAAGAGAAAAATAAATAAATAAATAAAATGGTTTAACAAGTTTGTCTTTGATATATTAGGCCCGTCGTGAATATTTTGACTCAACCCGAGTTTACTTATCCAAGTTTACTCTAGCTAGTATCCTTAACCATATGGATCTTAATTGGTTTATTAGGCTAAGCATCCACGAGTCTCATTACTTGAGATTTTAAATTGTGGAGAATGAGAGATGATAGAGTTGATAATAAGTTTAAGGATTAATTCTTCCTTATATGAGTTTTTGTGGCTCTTTCTTCCCACTTGTATATGTAATTGCTTAATAAATGAGGATTTTTGCGGTTTAGATTCGATATTTTAGCTCTTAACCAACTCTTTTATTTCGTTGTAATTAAAGCATGAACACATTGAGGGGACGCCAACGTTGTGGACTTTCGACTAAGGTGGCTCATAATCGCTAAGTAGGAGGTATTCAGACCATGGGACGGCGGAATTTAGCCTACTATATATATCATAAATAAAGAAAGAATAAGATTAAAACATGACCTCAAGGAGCCTCAAGGTGTTGGGCATGTAGCACGAATCTTGTCATTAGAGCCTTAGGGTGTATGGCATGGTAAGTGTTTAATAAAAATTGATAAATAATCAATTCTCTTGTTTGTGGTTCAAGGAGCCTTAGGGTGTGGATCATAGATGAGGAGCACTTTTACATCTTAAAGAGCCTAAGGGTATATGATGTGAATTTGCTAAACTACACATAAAGTCAACATGACTTTGGAGGAAATAATAATAAGTAGTACTATTAGCCAAATTTCGGATCCGGAAATTTATTCCCTAAATCGTGTTAAATTATCCTTGATGTGGGCCTACTTTAGTGACAACGTTTTTTAGGACGAGGTTAGGTTCTAAGTGTCGGGTTTGCACCGTTTTGCCTTCATTTTTTGACTAATGATTGTTTAATAAGTCAAATGAGCCTACGGGTGAATGACAATCTTTAAAATCTAGAGATACAACTTAGGAATATTGGAGAAAGAGTATTATACGATTGTCTTATATAAGTGGTTTTAACTTGAGAACTTATGGTAAACAATGATCTTGTTTTTATGCTTGGTATGGAGAACGAGAAACTTGAGGGTGATAAATATTCATGACACCAAAGCTCTAATTTAAGTCTTAGATTTCTTTACAAGTTTCTTCCATCAAACAATTTTGAAGCTAAGAAATTGAATGAAATTACTACATCTTTATAAGGTTTTATCTTTTCATCGATGTTAAGTTTCTTTTATTGTAGTGGTAGTAGCATATTATAATGAAGACCGAGATGGGTTAATTATGATGACAAATATAAAATTATGTTTTGAAATAATGCATTGCACGGGGACATTGCAATGGTCATGTGTAGGGGATCTAATAAGTGTGAAAACACTTCTCCTTTCACCACTTAAAACAAATAAAAACGAGACCAAAACGTGTATTTAATGTCGTAAAAGTCGAAATTATGCGTGGTTTGTGTTTTTATTGTGTTTTAGGACCAAAATATGAGAAAGGAAGAAAAATGGGCTTTCAGGGGCTTTTATCGAAGAAAAAGACAAAAGACGAAGTCAAAAGATCAAGAGTGCAAAAAGAACGAAAGTCAAAGACCTATTCTGAAGATTTATCGAAGAAAAAGACCAAAGACGAAAGTTTAACGAAGTCGAAGAACCAAGTCTAATAAAAGAAGAAAATTAGAAGACGAGTTCATATTATCTATCGAAAAATCCCGAGACAAAGTCGAGAAAGACGGATTAATTAAGAAAACGAGAAGACAAAGAGAAAGAAGGAAGCAACAAACTACAACCCTTCCACTATAAATAGACCTTAAACCTTCCTTTGTAGTAGTTAGTTTTTCATTAGTTTTTCATTAAGGTGATTAGGAGTAGGTGTAATTAATTTCTCTCTCTAGTTTTCTTTCAAGTTTCTTAATCTTTTCATCTTTAAATATTGTTTTGTTGAATCTTAATTTTAATCTTTTGAAATTAATCTCATTCTTCCTTTCTTGTTTTTTTTAATCTTATATTTGATTTGGTTAATCATGTAGCTTATTTGATCTTATTACTTGTTTGAGTGAAGTGCTTATTTCATTGTTCTTATTGTTTTGATGTAATTGATGGTTATAGCTTATTGTGCTTATTGTTTATTTTGTGTTTATCTTATTTTTAGTTAAGTAGATTTAGTATTTTAATCTTTTAAAAAGTTGATTTTATTAATTTGCTTATTTGGTGTTTTTAGAGTTTTTAATTTGTGTTTTGTTAGCTTTTTTTAAAAATTAGTTTGGCTTAATTTTAGTTTATTTGCTTATTTGGTTTTAGCTTATTTTCCTTTAATCCGGATTACTAAAACCCTTTTATTCCGAACTATCACAAAACTTCTTTATTCCGAATTATTGAAACCCTCGTATTCAGACTTATATTATTTTCATCATTCCGTATTAGACTCACTTTTGTTATTCCGAATAAAAAGTTTAGCAAGTATTCCGAATTAGTCTTATCTCTTGTAATTCCGAATTAGGTGTTTTACTAATTATTCCAAATTGTCATTTTCTATTTATTCCGAACTTTAGTTCAGAATCCCTGCTTTCCGGATTGTTTTCAGTTTACAATTATTCCGAACTACATTATTAAAATTATTCCGAATTAGATTAATATAGTGGATTCCGAATTAGTTACCATTTTAATAATTCCGAATTACGTTTTGAAATTTGTTTGTTCCGAATTACATTTGGTTTATTGTTTTCCGAATTAAGTTAGAATCTTGGATTCAGGATTAGAAACTTGAGTTATATTCCGACTTGTTTTAATGGGTATTATTCCGAATTATGTTTGTGTTTTATTATTCCGAACTAGGTTTTAATCACATTTTCCCGAATTGTTTTTAACTTTTAAATTTTCCCGTCATTTTTGTCAAGCTTTATTTCAAATTGTTTTGTTCAGATTTATTTTTAAATTTACTTTTTATCAAGTTTTAATTTATTTATTTCTTTTAAATTTTGTCGTTTATTTTATACTTTCTAAAGTTTTAATTTTAAGTAGTATTAGCACAACATTTTCTTTTACTCACCAAAACGATTGAGTCACACTTTTAACCGGATCAGTTCGATTAGACATATCAAGAACCAATTTTTCGGTTATTAACTACCTAATCCCTTCGACACCTAAACCCCACTAAAACAACCCTAAGAAAAAACAAAAAGAAAGGTGGGACAGGTGTTACGTAGCATGCGCAGCAACCCGAGCGTAGATTAAGAAGATCTAACCAACCAGAGCAACGGAAACAAACAGATATGCACGTTAAAACAAACAAGAATAACAATCTAACCAAACATACCAAGACAAAAAGAAAGCCTAATTTTTGATTTTAGGGTTTCTTCAAGATTATTGCAATTAACAACAATCCAACCACAATTAACAAAGAAGATATAACAGAAACTTCCCAAGATCCAACCCCCCCCCCCAAAAAAAAAAACGAAACCCTAAATTTTGAAAAGCCCAATTAAACCTCCAATTGATCAAATTAGAACAATTAACTAACAGATTTGAAACAAAAATCAATCAAAGATTATATATCAAAACCCACAAAAAATTTAACAAACCTTAATTTTTAAAATCGAAAAAAAACTTTGAGTCGAAAATATAGAGCAACCTTGCTCTGATACCATGTAAAAATTTATGAATCAAACTCTATATCAACCAAGAACAACAGATTATAGTGAACCCAACCAACCTCCCCTTGGCTCACCTTTATTAATCGATGAATTACAATATTTAGTACAAAACAAGAGTGAAAAACTCTCTCGAACTCACAAGATCAAAACGTATTGATCAGAACAGAATAACAAACTTTTCACACAATGATAACAAAAATAATGAGATGATAATGAAACTGATGGTAGGTGAGGAGTATATATACTCCTATATTTCACTTTAACCCTTCAAGTCTTCAATAGTTATAACTTCAGTCCTCCAACAAATAATCTTGACATCATAGTTGTAAACCAACACCTTCATCTTTGTAACTTGACACAATAAGCCCTTCAGGTTATGACTTATTAATTCTAACACTAGAGATGATGGTGTTCGAATTTCGTGTTAAAGGACGAATTTACATAGGAGTCGGTTTTGCATGAACTACACCTGATTTTAAGTTATGAAATGTCAATTTTTATAAAATGAGTCTTTTTCGCACACGCGATGCTAATTTACGTAATTAATTATAATTTTTAAACAACTTTAATATTCGTAAGTTTTATTCATTAGAACGAAAAATCAACTATGTAAATTTAGTATTGTTCAAGTGAAACATCTTATATCCATCTAGCATAAGTAATTTATTAAGTTACGGAAAAACTTTACTTAATGAGGATTAAGTCATAAAATATTAACGTATTTTCTTAAATATACCATTTTGCTATGTGAAATATTTTTTGTTTCATTTAATGTAACGAACTTTTAGATTCTGTGTTAATTTTATTTTCAACACGATACATGATAAAAATTTAAATGGAAATTTCTAATGTATGGTTTTTGATCGAAAATGGCAACGAACTTTTTCAAATGTACCGATTTAATATATGAACTTTTTCAATGTGTGTACAAATGAATTAATAAGAAAGTAAGTTAATGAAGACTGTAAAACAAGTTTCACGGTGCAAAGTAACAGAAAATTTGAAAGTTTGTAGCATTGAATGGAATAAAAGATAATTCATATACCAAAATGATATAATTGAAAAAATACGTTACTATTGTACGATTTAATTTTTATTTAATACAATTAGATGTTTGGGGTAAAAAGTTTTGCAAAACTTACTATTTTAATGGATCAAGATCCTCTCAAGTTGAAGGTAACCTAATTGATCATGTTAGCCAATCAAAATTTAGATAAATAATTAAAAGTTTTTTTTAGTGAAATGCATAAGCTCGCATGCATTTATATTTGTTATGATTGGAGAGAATTTGACCAATTAAGTTAACTTCAATTTAAGATGATCTTTTCTCATTCTAATTCAAAAAGTTTTTGCAATAACTTTTGAGTTTTAATGTAAGGTGCAAAATGGAAATTTACAAAGAAAACAGATTTTTGTCGATTAATTCAAAAAGTTTTTGCAATAGCTTTTGAGTTTTTAACGTAAGCTGCAACATGGAAGTTTTACAAAGAAAACAGATTTTGTCGATTAATTCAAGTGCTTGAAGTTCTATACGTGATTTTGTTACAAGTCTTTTTCAAAATTGTTGTCATTTTAATAGTTTGTTGGCAAAGTAAAAAATGTTTATTTTAGTTAGCAATGCAAATACTCTAAGCTAACAATGGACATAAAACTAATATAGCATTTATAACTTTGATTGCATCTCGCATTTTAAGAACTTTAGTTACAGTTTAAGCCGTGAAGAAAAAGTGATGGTATATCATCATTTTTTTCCATAACACCAAAACCCACAATAACACCAAGTTTTGGTGTTATGGCGACTCTACTACTTTTTTTATATATATAACAATTTATTTTGAACTAAAAAATTAATATTTCATTAATAATAAAAATAAAAATATAACTTTTAAAAAAAATACGGAAAAAATTACAACTTAAAAAAGTTACAATAATTTAAAAACATAAATGTTTAAGGTTCCACAAATGCTCAACTAGATCACGTCAGATGTCATCGTGAACTCTCCTATCCCGAAGTTCCTTGTTTTTCCTTCTATGTGTCTCACATCGTTCTGTCTAAGTACGTTTAATATTCGCTTGAGGCGAAGCGTACTTATCTTCGTATTCACTAATGTCAAAATTTTGGTCTTCCAATATCATGTTATGTAGTATGATGCAACAATACATGATTCTTTTAATCGTGCTGACTTGGTAACTTCGTGTTGATTGTTGAATAATTTCCCATCGACCTTGTAATACCCCGAACGCCCGCTCAACATCTTTTCTTGCACTTTCTTGAACTCTTTTAAATTTTATTTTCTTTTCGTCCGTTGCAATTGTATACGACTTAACAAACGAAGCCCATTGAGGGTACATTTCATCTGCTAAATAATATCTTTGCTTGTATATTTTACCATTTACAACAAATTCAGAATCTGAAGCCTCGTCCAAAAAAAGCTTATCAAATAACAATGAAGCATATAAAACATTAAGGTAGTTATTTGACCTTGGCACCCAAAGTAAGAATGTCATATCCAAAATTGTTGGTCTGCAACATCCTCGAGCATAATTGTTGGGTATTTCTTATCACGCCTTTTAAATTGACCATGTAAGCGTTTAGGACAATTTTTTTATTCCCAATGCATACAATCTATGCTCCCGAGCATACCCGGGAGCTTATGCTTCCTATTGTGCAAATCATAAATATGCTCTATATCATGAGCAGTAGGCATTTTAAGATATTTTTCTACATATAATACGTAAAAGCATTTGGTAAAGTTCCATAAGCATTCACGAGAACAACGTTCGGCTACTTGCAAGTATTCATCTAGTAAATCGGGTTTTGTACCGTACGCCAATTAGCGTATTGCTGATGTGCATTTCATAGTAGGGCTAAAACTTAAACGACCCGTACAATCGCGACGTTCTCTAAAAAAATAAAAGTAGTGATTGAACATTGTAATTTGTTATATCATGAATTATTTTTCTGAAAAGCGTAGAACTCGTAATAAGTGTGAAAACACTTATCCTTTTACCACTTATTTCCAATAATAACAAGACCAAAACGTGTGATTTATGTCGTAAAAGTCGGAATTATGCGTGGTTTGTGTTTTTATTGTGTTTTAGGACCAAAATATTAAAAAGGAAGAAAACACGAGCTTTCACGGGCTTTTATCGAAGAAAACGGGAAAAGACGAAGTCAAAAGATCAAGAGTGCAAAAAGAACGGAAGTCCAAGACCTATTCTGAAGATTTATCGAAGAAAAAGTCTAAAGACGGAAGTTCTAACGAAGTCAAAGAACTTAAGTCTAATAGAAGAAGAAAAATTAAAAAGACAAGTTCAAATCCCGAGACGACAAAGACGAAGAACTAAAGTCGAGTCGAGAAAACGTGAAGAAAGCAAGAGAGAAGATGCAACACATGCACTCCTTCCACCTTCCCTATAAATACCCTCCTAATAGTCATTAGGAGGGTGGTTAGAGTTTTTAGTTAATTTTCACTTTTTCTTAGTTTTCTCTAGTTTTTAGAGAGAGAAAGTCTTAAACTTTCTCTCACTAAATTTCATCTTTTTCTTAATCTTTCAAAGATTAAACACTTTGTATTGCTTATTTTTATTAATCAAGTTCATTTTAAGCTTTTATTTCTTAATCTCATTCTACTTTTCTTTGATTTTAGATTGATTTTAGTACGATTATCATAAGATCCGTGTTGTTCTAATTGATTTCGTGCTTAAAAAGTTAATCTTTTGATCATTTTATAAGTTCTCATTTGATTAAGCTTTAAGACTTTTGTGCTTATTGGCTTATTTTTATGATTAGCTTATTTTTCTTATTAAAAAGTTTATGTTTTTATTGTTTAATCTAAAAAGTTGTTTGATTTCGAGTTAGATAAGTTGATTAAAGTGCTTATTTGATTCGGTTAAGTATTTGGATTGATAAGTTTCGGGTATTAGCTTATTACCTAGCTTTTCCGATTTCCACAATTTTAGGAAAGGGTTCAAAACCCCTTTCCGATTGGTCCCTTTTCCGTGCAGCAACAAACTCCCCTTTCCGATCGAGGCTTTCCGATCAGCCACCCCTCTTTCCGATTGAGTCCAATCGGAAAAGGGTTTTGACTTTCCGACGGGATCCCACTTTAGTATTCCGATTGGTGGTTTTTCTGCGTATTCCGATTTGAATTGTAATCTAAGTATTCCGATTTGCCCTGCTTTTGATTATTCCGATTGGTGCTCGTCCCTTTATTCCGATTGGTTGGATATTCCGATTGACCCTTTGTGTCCACATTCCGATTGGGTGTTTAAGCTATATTCCGACCACCAGATCGGAATACATTCCGATCTGGGCCTCTTTTGGCTTGTTTTGGTTTCTTTCGATCTTACTTTCTTATAGTACCTTTTATTTTTAGAAAATTTTCTAAGTGTTAGTTTTATTTAGTGTGTTAGTACTTTTCCATTTTACCTTTAAGTTTATATGCATTTATTTTCACTCGTCATTCAGGATTAATCTTTTAACTTCCCTTTTACTCGTCGACATTTTAATTACTTGCTAATAGTTTAAAACAAATCAACCAAACCATTCTCTTGATTCACCAAAAGACGATTGAGTCGCACTTAAGACCGGTTTTCAATTCGAAAGGATTCGGACGATAATATTTTCATACCTAGCCAAAAGCGAAGTATTAAATGGCGCCGCTGCCGGCTCTTTTCGTTAAGATAAACGGTTTCTAGTGAGAGACGCATTGAATTTTGGGATCCGTTCTTTGAACGTTATTTTCATTTGCTATAAAAAATTTCCAAAAAATTCAAAAAATATAAAACTCTTCAAAAATACAAAAACATTGAAAAATCATTAAAAGCAATTCTTTTCAAAAGGTTTTGCACCAAAAAGATTATATAGATATTCTTTGTGTATATTTTTCTTCTGCAGGTGTATGCGTACTAGATCTTCGAACTATTCTGAGCCCGAGACTCGTGAAGATTTAGATATGGCTGGTGTTAATAACAACAATAATCACCCACCTCAACATAATTTGAATAACAACAACAACAACAACAATGTCCTCCTACCTGATTTACGAACCATGGAGGAATTGTGCCAACCCACCATGAACGGACGCGGAGGCCCGATTGCGCCAATGCACGTCACGGCTCAGGAGTTTTCGTTGAAGCATCACATGATCCAGCAAGTGCAAACTAACCCGTTTCGCGGAATTCCGGATGATGATGCCAACAAACACCTCGACAAATTCATTACCATGACCCAAAGCATGAAGTGCTCCGGTGTTTCTATGGATGACCTTCGCCTCCAACTTTTTCCATACTCGCTTTCTCACCATGCCGAAAAATGGTTTGACCGTCTTCCTAAGAATTCTATTCATACGTGGAACGACATGACTCAACGCTTTTTATCGCGCTACTTTCCCCCATCCATGGTCACTAGCCTTCGTAACCAAATCAGTGGATTTATGCAAGAGAATGATGAATCGCTTTTCGATGCTTGGGAACGCTACAATGATTTGATCGACCGCTGTCCTAATCACAATATGCTCCCCGTCACTCTCATTGACACCTTTTACAATGGTCTCACTTTTCGTGATCGTGACACGATCAATGCCGCCGCCGGTGGTACTTTTATGAAAAGGAGACCGGAGGAGTGTCGAGAGTTGATTGAAAACATGACTACTCACCACAAGAATTGGGATTCTTCCGCATCCTCAAGATCTAATCAGAGAGTCAATGTTTCATCTACTTCTTCCACCACCAACTCGTCTGTTTTGGAACGTGCTATTCTTGATATTAACAAAAGTCTCCAAATTTTGACTTCTAACCAAACTCAACAAGCTAAAGCCGTTGCTATTTCTTGTGACACATGTGGTGGTCCTCATTCCTACAATGAGTGTCCTTCTACTCACGGCAATTATTCTGAAGACGTTAACGCAGCATATGGTACTTATCCCACGGGAGGCTATCAAGCTCGCCCTCAAGGAGACCGTAACTTGCTAAGTTATCGCTCCAACAATTATCTTGCTCCCCCCGGTTTCCCTCCTGCTAACCAATCCCAACCTCGTGCAAATAATCAATATCAATCCCAAAGAAACCCATACCCAACTCAAGGAAATTCTCAAGCTTACCAGGCTCCACCTCTCAATCAACCGATGGCAGTGAATCCAGATGTCGAGACATTTATGAAGACTAATCGGGAGTTGGTGACGAATCTTCAGAGTCAAGTCCGCAACTTGAAGGGAGAAATGGCAAAACAAGGGAACGATATTCGAGCCGAGCTAAGGAATGATATGGCCAAACACAATGATGCAATTAATGCAAACATGCAAAACCCTTTTAACAATCAAGCTCTTCACCTTCGTGATATGATTGGTTCGCTCATCCAAGGTAATCAACCCTCTTCTTCGGGCACTCTTCCGAGTAATACCGTTGCGAATCCAAGAGGGGAGATGAAAGCAATCACTACTCGTAGTGGAAAAGGTTATATGGAACCCGAGCTTCCTACACCTCCACCCGTGATTGTGAACAAGGAAAAAGAGCAACTTTCTTCACCTCCTTCACCTTCTATCCCCATTTCCCCACCACCCGTGGTTGTGAGTGATCCTATTCCCTTAAAGCCTTCTTCTTCATCCAATATACCTTATCCTTCAAGGTTGAGGAAAGAGAAGCAAAAGAGCAAGGATGATATTCAGGTTTCAAACTTCCTAAAAATGTTTAAACAATTGAATTTTAACATCTCCTTTGCCGAGGCTCTCGCTCATATGCCCAAATACGCTAAGATGTTTAAAGATCTTCTAAGTGATAAGGAAAAGCTTCTTGACATTGCTCAGACCCACCTTAATGAGAATTGCTCCGCAGTGCTCTTAAGGCAATTGCCCACCAAACTTGGTGATCCAGGTCGCTTCTTGATTCCTTGCAACTTCCCGGGAGTAGAGAATTGCATGGCCCTAGCCGATCTAGGTGCCAGTATAAACTTAATGCCTTTAAGTGTTTGGAAGCAATTATCTCTCCCCGAGCTAGTCCCCACCAAAATGACTTTGGAATTAGCCAACCGTACGGTTGCTTATCCAGTAGGGATAGCCGAAGATGTCTTTGTTGGCGTCGACAAATTCACCTTCCCGGCGGATTTTGTTGTCGTTGACTACGAGATGGATCCTCGTGTTCCATTAATCGTTGGACGTCCATTTCTGAGGACCGGTCGCACTCTCATTGATGTGGCCGCGGGCGAAATAATCATGAGAGTTGGTGACGATAAAATTGTCTTCAACATGGGTAAGATTTCTAAGCAACCTTATTCATATGAGAGTGTTAATGCTATTGATGTTCTCGATGAGGCTTGTGAAGAACATTTTCATGATGCTTGCAAAAGTACTCTTTCTTCTCTACCCAATGTTGAGACCGTTGCCTCAATTGCCCCAGCATTGACTCCTTTCGGAGAAAGTGATTTGGATGACTTCGAAGCTAGCTTGGGTCCTCTCGATATTAAGTATGATAATTTGTCCACAAATTGAGATGAAGACATTAGTACTATTGAGAGACTTCTCAATGAGGACCCGTTCTCTCCTCCTGCCCCTAAAGAGGTGACTAATGATGATCCATCGTTAGTTTCACCATCTATTGAGGATCCTCCTACTCTTGAGCTTAAGGACCTTCCCCCTCATCTTGAGTACGTTTTCCTGGAAGACGACGAGAAGCTACCGGTCATCATCGCAAAGGATCTGAAAGAAGACGAAAAAGCCCGACTTGTCGCTGTGTTGAAGAAGCATAAAAGAGCTATCGCTTGGAAAATCTCCGACATCCGTGGAATTGATCCTCACTTCTGCACACATAAAATTCTCATGGAGGACGACTTTAAGCCCACAATTCAAAGTCAACGAAGGGTGAATCCCAAAATACATGAAGTCATCAAAAAAGAGGTTATCAAACTTCTTGATGCGGGTATGATTTACCCTATTTCGGATTCACCATGGGTTAGTCCAGTCCATTGTGTGCCTAAGAAAGGCGGAATCACCGTTGTGCCCAATGCAAACAACGAGTTAATTCCTACCCGTCTCGTTACTAGGTGGAGAGTTTGTATAGACTACCACAAACTAAATGATGCCACGAGAAAGGATCATTTCCCTCTACCTTTTATGGACCAAATGCTTGAACGTTTAGCTGGTAATGAATATTACTGCTTTCTTGATGGTTTCTCGGGTTATTTTCAAATACCCATCGATCCCCAAGATCAAGAGAAGACAACATTCACTTGTCCCTATGGCACCTTTGCTTACAAACGAATGCCTTTTGGCTTATGCAATGCCCCCGGGACTTTCCAAAGGTGCATGTTGGCTATCTTCCATGACATGGTTGAGCAAACCATGGAAGTCTTCATGGATGATTTCTCGGTCTTCGGGGATTCCTTCTCTTCTTGCCTTGCCAATTTGGAACGTATGCTTCAGCGGTGCGAAGACACTCGCCTTGTTCTGAATTGGGAAAAATGCCATTTTATGGTAAAAGAAGGCATTGTGCTAGGACACAAAATCTCTAAAGCCGGTCTTGAAGTCGACCGTGCTAAAGTAGATGTCATAGCCAAATTACCTCCACCTTCAACTGTGAAGGGTGTGAGAAGTTTTCTGGGTCATGCGGGCTTCTATCGTCGATTCATTCAAGATTTCTCTAAAATCGCTCACCCGATGACCCACCTCTTGGAAAAAGATACTCCTTTTATCTTTTCTAAAGAGTGTCTCGAAGCCTTCAATCTTCTCAAGGATAAGCTAACTAAGGCACCGGTCTTGGTTACCCCTAATTAGGAGCTGCCTTTTGAATTGATGTGCGATGCTAGCGACTTTGCTATTGGTGCGGTTCTGGGCCAAAGAGTGAATAAACACTTCCAACCAATCCACTACGCTAGCAAAACAATGACGGAGGCTCAATTGCATTATACGACAACCGAAAAAGAGCTTTTAGCTGTTGTCTATGCTTTTGAGAAATTTCGCCCCTATCTTGTTTTATCCACCACCATCGTATACACGGACCATTCCGCGTTGAAGTACTTGATGACTAAGAACGATTCTAAGCCAAGACTTCTTCGCTGGGTTTTGCTCCTTCAAGAATTCAACATTGAAATTCGTGACAAGAAGGGAGCTGAAAACCTGGCCGCGGATCATCTGAGCAGACTTGAGGATCCATATCAAGGGGATCATCCGAACAAAGAGATCAATGACTCTTTCCCTCTTGAGACCTTAATGTCTATAAATCTCAATCTTGATGGCACCCCGTGGTTTGCGGATATTGCAAACTACTTAGCGGGTGGTATTCTCATCCAAGGGTTAACATCCCAACAAAAGAAGAAGTTCTTGAATGATGTTAAGACTTACTTTTGGGATGACCCTTATCTATTCAAACAGTGTGCTGATCTAATTATTCGTAGATGTGTTGACGGACCGGCAGCTTTTGACATCCTCCAAGCTTGCCACAAAGGACCCACTGGTGGTCACTTTGGTCCCAACTACACCGCTAAGAAAGTGTTTGATTCTGGATTCTACTGGCCCACCATTTATCGTGACGCTCACGAAATGGTTAAGCATTGTGATGCTTGCCAACGTCAAGGCAAGATCACACATAAGGATGAGATGCCTCAAAATTTCATACAGGAATGTGAAATCTTTGATGTATGGGGCATCGACTTTATGGGGCCATTTCCATCCTCCAAAGGGAACAAGTACATCCTCGTCACCGTCGACTACGTCTCTAAATGGGTTGAAGCTAAGGCTCTTCCTACGAATGATGCGAGGGTGGTTGTGAACTTTTTGAAGCAGCTTTTCGCTCGATTTGGCGTTCCTCGTGCTATTATCAGTGACCGCGGGACTCATTTTTGCAACGATCAATTTGCACGAGTCATGGCAAAGTATGGTGTCAATCACCGTCTTTCCACCGCCTATCATCCCCAAACCAATGGGCAAGCCAAAATTTCCAATCGTGGCTTGAAGAGAATTTTGGAGCGTACTGTGGGAGAGCATCGCGCCGCGTGGGCCGATAAGTTAGATGATGCTCTGTGGGCTTTCCGTACTGCTTACAAGACCCCGATCGGTTGTACACCTTATCGTCTTGTGTACGGGAAAGCCTGCCACCTACCCATCGAGCTGGAACATAAGGCGCACTGGGCCTTGAAGTGGGCTAACTTCGACATCATCAAAGCCGGTGATCATCGCAAGGTTCAACTCAACGAGCTAAATGAACTGAGGAATGAAGCTTATGAGAACTCGCTGATCTACAAGGAGAAGACGAAGATGATCCACGATGCTAAAATCAAGAACCGAGAGTTCCACGTTGGTGATCAAGTCTTACTTTTTAACTCTCGGTTGAAGATCTTCTCTGGCAAGTTGAAGAGCCGCTGGACTGGTCCATTCACCGTCACCAAAGTCTTTCCGTATGGGACCATTGAGCTTTCTCAGCCGAATGGGCCCAATTTCAAGGTGAATGGCCAGCGTTTGAAGCTGTACTTTGGTGAGGACATCTCTTAGGAGATGATTCCATCCCTCACCACGTTCCCCATGAACTAAAATTGGGTCGAGTCAGGCTCATGACTCGGTGAACAAAAACAAGCGCTTCTCGGGAGGCAACCCGTGTTCTATCCTTTACTGCTTTCATAATAAGTGTAGGGGGAGCCCCGCATATGTTTGTTGTCTTGTGCTGTGCAGGGATTTAAGCTTCAGAGAGCATCTTGATGACTTTTGACGAACCGTGATACCGTGTTTCCATCTTCCCGGTTCTATCCTAAACTCTTGTGATTCAATATTTCATATTCTATATGTTCACATTGAATTCACTTTAGTTGTCCTTTCCTTAGCAAGATTTAAACAAAGTGCACAATGTCATAAGTGTAGGGGAGTTTACTCCCACATGCTTAAACATTGAGGACAATGTTTATCTCAAGTGTAGGGGGGACTTCTATCGAAGTAAGTGGTCTTTTCCATGAAATTGCCCTCATTTTAACCGGAAAATTTGATTTTTCGACATTTTTCAAATTTTTTAATCTATTTTGGCCTAGTTGTATAGTTGTATTTGCCTTTGTTATGTTTCCTTTGCTAGAATAAATTTTTAATAAAGTGATTTTAGATTTTTCCTAGTCGTGAATATTTTGACTCAACCCGAGTTTACTTGCCTAAGTTTACTCTAGCTAGTATCCTTAACGTGTTTAAGTCAAGTTTTGCTAGGCTTTTATATAAGGAGCTATAAAACGCGAAAGTCTTAACTCTCACGGGTTAAGAACAAGAACTTTTCGCAAGTTCCTATAATTGATCCTAGAGAGTCGTTTATCAAGGGAACTTTAAAACGCGATTTCTAAACTTGAAAAAGTCTAAGAATTTGCAAGATCCTATAGGCGACTCGAAAACCCAAAACTTTTATTTAATAGGCTAAGCATCCACGAGTCTCATTCCTTGAGATTTTAAACTGTGGAGAACGAGAGATGATAGAGTCAATTATAAGTTCGGTATTCTTTCGTGAATTTATGTGAGTTACTTATGAGCCTATTCTCCCTCCGCTTGTTAATAAATTAATCTGCTAATAAATAAGGTTGTACGATTTAAAAGGTTACTTAGCTTCTAGCCCCAGATCGTTTAAAAGTTGCTCGGTAATGACGAGAGTTCATAGCCAAGGCATAACTTATGAAGCGGGGCGCGAAGATTGGCGAGTCCGAAAAGGCCCTAACAAGGCATGAGGGCTACATTTTGTTGCTAAAGATCCAAAAGTGATGTGAAGAATCATTTATCGAAATCAATATGAAGGATCGGGACACACGACGAAAAGCAAGAACTCCCCAAAAGTCATGGAGAAGTCTATCCGAAAAGACCCTAACAAGGTATGAGGATAAATAGATCCAAGTCCTAAAAGGAGGCGGATCGTTGTATATCAAAGTCCAACATAAAGATTGGAGAGAAATGAAGAAGTCGTGGTCCAAAGATGAAGAATCTCTCAAAAACTTCAAGTGAAGAAATTCCTATTATGAAGAGAAGACCATAATTTCAAGAACGTCTCTCGAAGATTCGAAGTATGAAGTCGCTGCCAAATATCGGCCCGAGAAAGGTCTCAAATCGCGAACCAAGTTATGCCAAGATATGAACTTTTTGATATCCCGAGAAGCAGTTTTAAAAGATTTGGTCCTTTAGCTAACTATTGATTAAATCGTTCACCTTATTTTCGGACTAAATAACTATCGAAATAAGTCAAACAATGCATCCTCGTGATCATTCAAGACAAAAATAAAATATAAGAGATACACCTAGGAATAAGGGAGTCTAAGTGAATAATTGGCCCACATGAGTTCGTGATAGTTTGCTAACTCATAATAACAATGATCTCGTTTTTAAGCTTGGTATAGGGAACGTGAAACTTGAGGATGATAAATGTTCATGGCCGCCAAAACCCAATGTAAGATTTTAATTTCTTTACTTATTTCTATCTTTTATGTTTAGTATTTAATAAAGGCCAAGGTGGGTTATTTATGATAGAAAATGTAAACCGTGCTTTAAAATTAATGCATTGCATGAGGGCATTGCAATGGTCAAGTGTAGGGGATTTAATAAGTGTGAAAACACTTATCCTTTTACCACTTATTTCCAATAATAACAAGACCAAAACGTGTGATTTATGTCGTAAAAGTCGGAATTATGCGTGGTTTGTGTTTTTATTGTGTTTTAGGACCAAAATATTAAAAAGGAAGAAAACACGGGCTTTCACGGGCTTTTATCAAAGAAAACGGGAAAAGACGAAGTCAAAAGATCAAGAGTGCAAAAAGAACGGAAGTCCAAGACCTATTCTGAAGATTTATCGAAGAAAAAGTCTAAAGACGGAAGTTTTAACGAAGTCAAAGAACTTAAGTCTAATAGAAGAAGAAAAATTAAAAAGACAAGTTCAAATCCCGAGACGACAAAGACGAAGAACTAAAGTCGAGTCGAGAAAACGTGAAGAAAGCAAGAGAGAAGATGCAACACATGCACTCCTTCCACCTTCCCTATAAATACCCTCCTAATAGTCATTAGGAGGGTGGTTAGAGTTTTTAGTTAATTTTCACTTTTTCTTAGTTTTCTCTAGTTTTTAGAGAGATAAAGTCTTAAACTTTCTCTCACTAAATTTCATCTTTTTCTTAATCTTTCAAAGATTAAACACTTTGTATTGCTTATTTTTATTAATCAAGTTCATTTTAAGCTTTTATTTCTTAATCTCATTCTACTTTTCTTTGATTTTAGATTGATTTTAGTACGATTATCATAAGATCCGTGTTGTTCTAATTGATTTCGTGCTTAAAAAGTTAATCTTTTGATCATTTTATAAGTTCTCATTTGATTAAGCTTTAAGACTTTTGTGCTTATTGGCTTATTTTTATGATTAGCTTATTTTTCTTATTAAAAAGTTTTATTAAAAAGTTTATGTTTTTATTGTTTAATCTAAAAAGTTGTTTGATTTCGAGTTAGATAAGTTGATTAAAGTGCTTATTTGATTCGGTTAAGTATTTGGATTGATAAGTTTCGGGTATTAGCTTATAACTTTAGCTTATTACCTAGCTTTTCCGATTTCCACAATTTTAGGAAAGGGTTCAAAACCCCTTTCCGATTGGTCCCTTTTCCGTGCAGCAACAAACTCCCCTTTCCGATCGAGGCTTTCCGATCAGCCACCCCTCTTTCCGATTGAGTCCAATCGGAAAAGGGTTTTGACTTTCCGACGGGATCCCACTTTAGTATTCCGATTGGTGGTTTTTCTGCGTATTCCGATTTGAATTGTAATCTAAGTATTCCGATTTGCCCTGCTTTTGATTATTCCGATTGGTGCTCGTCCCTTTATTCCGATTGGTTGGATATTCCGATTGACCCTTTGTGTCCACATTCCGATTGGGTGTTTAAGCTATATTCCGACCACCAGATCGGATACATTTCGATCTGGGCCTTTTTTGGCTTGTTTTGGTTTCTTTCGATCTTACTTTCTTATAGTACCTTTTATTTTTAGAAAATTTTCTAAGTGTTAGTTTTATTTAGTGTGTTAGTACTTTTCCATTTTACCTTTAAGTTTATATGCATTTATTTTCACTCGTCATTCAGGATTAATCTTTTAACTTCCCTTTTACTCGTCGACATTTTAATTACTTGCTAATAGTTTAAAACAAATCAACCAAACCATTCTCTTGATTCACCAAAAGACGATTGAGTCGCACTTAAGACCGGTTTTCAATTCGAAAGGATTCGGACGATAATATTTTCATACCTAGCCAAAAGCGAAGTATTAACTCGTATGATAGCTTCGGCAAAAACGATCTTCCAAATACTTTGGCGGAGTTTCAACGTCACCAAAGTAATCGGCCATAAGTTTTCTTTCCGCGTCTTCTCGTTCGGATTAACCCTCTTTCTTACTCTTCATCATCCAACATTTCTATTTGTTCCCAATATTGAAGATATTGTGCATAATCTTTCCTATCATCTTGATCATAGCTTTAGTAATCGCGGACAAATCAGAATACCCGACATTTATATTGAGAAACTAGTGTGTGAATATATTGTAGGAGATAGTATAAAGTTTTATAGTTAAATAGGGTATTTATAGTGAAAAGAATTGGAAAATAAAGTAACTACACCTCTCAAGCGATCAAAAATTAGCCATAAAACAAAAATTCGTTACACAATGGCTACATATTTTTAAAAAATAAAAAAAAATCCATAACGCGTCCGACGACACGAGCCACGGTGCAATTGTGACGTCGTGTGCTCGCGCCATCGACCACAACGTAGACTGAGACTTACAGTTTAGACTCCAAAAACGTAAACCACGATACAGTGGCTCGCGCCAACGTAGCCAACCAACCGTTCAGCCATTGTGCCGAAAGCTCTAAAAAGTTAGGAACAAACCCATACACACTTCTATATATAGCAATTCTATTTTAAACGATAACATTTACGTCATGTAGAATGTCAAATGTTTTTTATTCGGGTAAATAACATAAAAAGGTACTAATCTTATATTAAAATTCA
The DNA here is from genome assembly GCA_025667525.1 of Glebionis coronaria. Taxonomy (NCBI): domain Eukaryota; kingdom Viridiplantae; phylum Streptophyta; class Magnoliopsida; order Asterales; family Asteraceae; genus Glebionis; species Glebionis coronaria. The sequence continues at coordinate 535,524,236 of CM046879.1, forward strand.
ATTAAAGGTACTCAATTCTTTTTTCTCAATTTAAGGTACTGATCTTTTTTCTTGTTGCAATGTTGGGACAATAACATATTTAAAGGTTATATATTAACGACCGTTTACTTTATTATTGCATCGTTAGTCCTTTATATTAACGAAACTTTATAATGACCTCAAAATTCGTTTTTTTTTATAGTTTTAGACTGTTTTCTATCTTTTTCGTTTGATTTTTATCGTTTTCATTCGGTTTTTAATCATTTTAGTCTGTTTTTTTATCGTTTTATCAGTTTTACCGTTTTCGACCTTCTTTAATGTGTTTGATAATGTTTTTGTTGGGAATCTAAACTTGTTAGATTCCCTGATCATTGATTTAAACATAATTAGGCTGTTAGATAGTCACTTGCCTGTGCCTAGGAGGCAGGCAAGTTTCGCAAGACTCACAGAGATCCAAGTCTCTGTAAGCAACCTCAGAGGAGTCCATGTCAAAGACATTGTTAGGGAAGTCGAAGAATTACCTGAAGACATACTCATTGGCTGTGATGGATAACAGCCAAGATGTATCAGGGACTTTGAGGGGTTGAGAGTTAACAGGGGTGGCAATACCCTGATAACTCTCATCACACTTTGGACATGCCATTTGTGTGTTCGAGACTATGAAGAAAAAGGAAACTGTTTTGACAACTGTTTCCTTAAAGCATAATGGAAGACTACCAAGAATAGAAGGACATCATGTGACTGATGTGGGAACTTGTAAAAGCTTGTGTAGTCGCCATCAAGTACTGTTTAAGTCAAACTCGTAACACTACAAATAGGATGTGTATCCATGCATTAATGTTCAACACTTTGAGATATTAAGAACATTATTGCATATAACTTAGTGAATCAAACAGCTACGACTGTATTCATAAGTTAGGGTTTATTGTTGTTCAAAGTGTGCACAACACATTGTCATCAAACTGTGTTATCCATAACACATGTAATTCTTTATTATACAATAATAAGATTACGTTTGAAAAGTAATACCTTGTGTTGATTAAGTTAAGATTAGGGTTTCTTGCATTGATTAGGGACTATCAATTGGTATCCGAGAAGTGTTTGATATTAAAACCTTCATGAAACATCGTTCTCAGTTTTATAATCAAGATCCACCATGCCAGAAACATCTAACCCACCACAATCACCTTCCACAAACCCATCTTCACCAAGACTCAACCCTCCTGCTAATGACGATGATCTACCCCAACTTCTTGACTCAAGAGGTGGATCACACGTCACAAGTGTACCAGTCTTTGATGAAGAATATTTTGCCAGTTGGAAGAGTCAATTTCTTGTATATCTTGATGGGCTTGAACCTTTTCTTTTAGAAATTTTAGAAAATGGTCCATATATTCCCATGGCGCTTACATCCACTGAAGAAAACCCTCTTCCCAAACCTCTCAAACAATGGACTCCAGCTGATAGGAAATTGGCAAACCAAGATAAACGTCTCAAAAGCATCATAATATCCTGCCTTCCCAAGCATATCATGAAGTCTGTCATTCAGTGTCCCACAGCTAAACAAATGTGGACAGACCTCATTCTTGGCCATGAAAGACCCTCTAAAACAAGAGAGACAAAGATTCAGGCACTCAGACTTCAGTTTAATACCTTTAAGTCACTTGAAGGTGAAAAGGTTCAGCAAACCTATACTACGCTGAAGATTCTTCTAAATGACCTAGCTATGAATGATGTCACTATTGGTCAAGCTGAGATCAATGCTACTTTTGTCAACAGCCTTCCAAGAAAGTGGCTGAGCATGAATCAGACTCAGAGAGCTAACAACTCAATAAAAAATGATACCCTTGCTCAGCTCTATGGTAAGTACAATTATGAAGAAGGGCTGATCGATACTATCTATAAATCAGAGACTGAAAGATTTATAGTCCAAGGAGCATCTTCCAAAGCATTGATCTCTGCAACACATCCTCATGACAGCGATTCTGATGTTGAAGAAGATACCCGTAGCAGCCAAGAGTTCTTGACAGACCTCAATGCAGAGTTCCATGAAAGAGCCTTGCTTGCCAACCAAAGAAGATACTACAAAAGATCGGGAAGAGTAGGATCAGCTAGTAAACCAACTGACAGGTCAAAAGAAACTTGTTTTGCCTGTGGAAAGCTTGGACATTATCAAAAAGACTGTCCTTCCACCAAGACATCCTCGCCCTCTTATCCACCATCTTCATCCAAACCCTACAAGTTCAAACAACATAACAACTCATCTCAATCCAATTCTTCAGACACTGAGAAGAAAGATTACAAAAATAAGTACAAGGCACTTAAAGCTGAGTTAGAACAAATGAACTTGAAGATTGAAGCTCTGTCCAAAAAGAAGGGTGGTGAGAAAAAGACAGAGAAAGGATTGGTTGCTGAAACTTATGATTGGAATGATGAGCCACTGACTTCAGATGAAGAAGACACCACCAGAGTCAGGGCTTTTATGGCGATAGCTGAGGATGAACCAGCTGTTGGAAAAGGTGATGCAAGATCAGGACAATGGGTTGACATCACAATGAAAAAGGTACACAGGCTTTTATCCATGTCTGATAGTGATGAACGTAAGCATGTCCTTGATTACACCATTGTTGATTTACACTTTGTTGAGGAACAAAGAAAAAACCTACTTGATAAGTTTTACTCTGTTAAATCTGAAATGATAAATGCTAAGGCTGAATGTGAAACTCTCAGGCGGGTTAATTTAGAGAAAATATCCCTGCAAAATGAAGTAGCTAGATTAACCTTGAAAAACATTGCTTTAAATGATCAAGTCTCTGAATTGAACAAGATTATTGAAAAATGGCTGTGTGCTAGGTTTGCTATTGATGAATTGCTTAGGGATGAAGTGCCTGCTGACTTAAAAAGGGATATATCTGCTAAGAAAAATAAGCTGAGAATTCTCACCAAACCCAAAGACATTGTCTTTAAATCTACAGAGACTATTCATATGTCAGATACCACTTTGACAAATGACCCTGTCTCTGAAGATGTGGCTGAGCTACCACCCTTGCCCAAACTCTCTGGAGTTGAACCCAGCAGTTCTTCTAGACCTGCTAAGGATGAACTTAGGACAGATATTGAGAATCCTCCAGCTAAAGTTTTTCATGTGCCTGCTAAACAAACTGGTAAACAAGTAGCTTTTAAGCCTGTTACTACTAAAGTTGTGAATAAGGTTGAACCTACCACTGAAGATCGCCTGTTGTCTCTTATGAAAGAAGTAGAACTCTTGAAACAACACATTAAGCCTTCCACTGAATGCTCTACTTCTCATGAACCTAAGTCAGTCCTAGGCGAACCCAAAGGGGAAAGGTTAATCAAACCTTATTGCAATGTATGTAAAAATTCTCACCATTCGACCTTAGATCATGACAGACACATGGCAGCTAAAAGAGCTCAGACACCCTCTAGGGACAGACCACAGAGTTCCAAAAGGCAACAAGGAAATTACAAACCTTATCCTCCCTGTAAATTCTGTGGGTTCACAGACCATCACTCAGACGAGTGTGGTGACTTCCCTGGGTGTGATATATGTGGGAGTTATAACCATGAAACAATGAACTGTCCATCCCAACGCCAAAATTTCTTCAGGAACACAAGAGTTGCTAATAAGAAATTCAGGGAACCCACTAGAAAGTGGGTTCACCATAGGAACTAATCTGTTTCTATGTATCTGTGCAGAAATATCTCAAGGAATCGGTATGGTATCTAGATAGTGGTTGTTCTAGACACATGACAGGGATTCAACAATACCTGTACCGATACTCAAAGGAGCCAGGTCCTAAAGTGGTGTTTGGAGATAACTCTTCAGGTGACACAGAAGGATATGGCTCAGTGAACTGCAATGGGATTACATTTACCAGGGTTGCATATGTGAATGGTCTTAAACACAATCTTATTAGCATCAGCCAATTGTGTGATGCTGACTATAAGGTTTTGTTTACTAAGACTCAGGGAACCATATTCAACAAAAACAATGATGTTGTGCTGATTGCACCTAGAAGGAGAGATGTTTATGTCATCAACATGGCTGTGTGCTCTGAAGACAGATCAAATTGTTTTCTTGCTAAAGCCTCTGAAAGTGTCAATTGGCTGTGGCACAAAAGACTGTCTCATCTCAACTTCAAGAACATCAATAAGATAGCCACTCAAAACTTGGTTGCTGGTCTACCTTCAGTAATGTTTTCCAAAGACAAAACTTGTTCTGCCTGTGTCAAAGGAAAGCATCACAGGTCTTCATTCAAGACTAGGCAATCATTCTCTATTGACAAGTGCTTACATCTCCTTCACATGGATTTGTTTGGGCCTGTCAAACCTCAGACCATTAATCACAACAAATACACCTTGGTCATAGTTGATGAACTTTCAAGATACACATGGGTGTTCTTCCTCAGAAAGAAAAGTGAAGCAGCTGAAACCATCATGTCCTTCATCAGACAGGTTGAAAATATGAATGATGTTAGAGTCAAAGCTCTAAGAAGTGATAATGGTACTGAATTCAAGAATCATCAACTTGAATCTTTTTGTGATGAAAAAGGGATTTCACAAAACTTCTCTTCAGCTGGCACCCCTGAACAAAATGGTGTGGCTGAAAGAAGAAACAGGACTTTGATTGAAGCAGCAAGAACCATGTTAAATGGTGCAGCCTTACCAAAGTAATTTTGGGGAAAAGCTGTTCACACTGCTTGCTACACACAAAACAGATCAATCATTGTCAAAAGACATGGTAAAACCTCCTATGAAGTTTTCAGAAAAAGATCTCCAGACGTCAGCTATTTTCATGTGTTTGGGTGCCCTGTGTTTATTTATAACTACAGGGATAAACTTGGAAAGTTTGATGAAAAAGCTGATGATGGTTTCTTTTTGGGATACTCTCCAACAGCCAAAGCCTTTAGAGTATTCAACATCAGAAGACAAGAAGTAGAAGAAACATTCCATGTTAGATTCAATGAAGATGATGAAGTCATACAGAGAACAGGAACAGAGGGTGATGAAATTGATTTTAATGAAAATGTATCTTTTCCAAGTGATGAGTTCATAGAACCCAGACCTACCAGTCATCATCACTCCAACACTCTCACCCCTTATGTCCCTGCCTTTGACCCTCTGTCTACTCACAACATAGAAGTTCCTACCTCTCAGGAACTTGATGAAGAAGAACCTCAAATTTCTGATGGTCCTTCTCATGATATTGATGACTCACCAATTCTTCAAATCCCTGAAGATTCTTCTGCTGATAATGAAATAGCACCCCTTGATATGGCTGAAGAAGACTCTGACAGTGAAGTAGTCTTTGAAGAAAGCCCTCCTATTCAGCAAAATGAAACTCAAATTATACCAGCTGTGCCCACAAGTACTCCTGTCCTTGAGTCCCCAGCTCCTCAAAATAAGTGGTCAAGAGATCAACACATTCTTCGTGTCAATATTATTGGGGAACCAAATGCAGGGGTCACAACTAGACAGCGAATTCAAGACTCAGAGTCAGCCTCAGCCAATGAATGTCTCTTTGCTGAATTTCTCTCACAAATTGAACCTAAAAGGGTAGTTGAGGCTCTGGTAGAAGAAGGATGGGTAGCTGCTATGCAAGAAGAAATCAATCAGTTCAAAAGGAACAAAGTATGGACACTAGTGCCAGCTCCACCTGGAAAGAATATCACAGGCACTAGATGGATCTATAGAAATAAGATGGATGAAATTGGGAACATCATCAGGAACAAGGCCAGACTGGTAGCACAGGGGTTCTCTCAGACTGAAGGAATTGATTATGATGAAACTTTTGCACCTGTTGCTAGACTTGAAGCCATTAGAATCTTCCTTGCTTATGCTGCCTATATGAACATCACTGTGTATCAGATGGATGTTAAGAGTGCTTTCCTCAATGGTGATTTGGCTGAGGAAGTGTATGTTGCACAACCTGAAGGATTTGAGAACAGCGAGTTTCCCAACCATGTGTACAGACTTCACAAGGCAATGTATGGTCTGAAACAAGATCCAAGAGCATGGTATGAAACTCTTTCAAATTTCTTAACTGGAAATAAATTTGTCAGGGGTTCTATTGATAAAACACTCTTTACCTTCAAGGACAAGAGTGATTTCATCATTGATCAGATTTATGTGGATGATATCATATTTGGGTCAACAAATGTCAATCTTAGTAAACGTTTTGCTAAATTAATGACCAAGAAATATGAGATGAGTATGATGGGTGAATTAACTTACTTTTTGGGCTTTCAAATTAAACAATGTCCTAAGGGAATTTCAATTTGTCAAGAAAAGTATGTTAAGGATTTACTTAAAAAATATGACTTAGCTGATTGTGCATCAGTGAAATACCCCATGCTTCCACCCAACAACTTGGGCCCTAATGAGTCAGGGGTCTCTATTAATGAGACTTTATATAGAGGCATGATTGGGTCACTGATGTATCTAACAGCTAGTCGTCCAGATATCCAATTCTCCACATGTCTCTGTGCAAGGTACCAAGCTAACCCAAAAGAATCCCATCTAGTGGTTGTTAAGAGAATTTTCAGGTATCTCAAAGGAACACCATCCCTAGGCCTATGGTATCCAAAAGAATCAGGCTTTGATCTCAAGGCCTATTCAGATTCAGACTATGCTGGATGCTGTATTGACAGAAAGAGCACTTCAGGCAGCTGTCAAATCCTAGGAGGAAAATTGGTTGGATGGAGTGCTAAAAAGCAAAACTTTGTGGCTATGTCTTCAGGTGAAGCAGAATATGTCGCTGCAGCCAGCTGTTGTGCTCAGGTGCTCTGGATGAAAAGTCAATTGGCTGACTATGAAATCTTGTATGACAAAGTGCCAATCTTTTGTGACAACACCAGCGCCATTGCCATATCCAACAACCCTGTTCTTCACTCTCGTACCAAACACATTGATATCAGGTATCATTTTATCAGGGATCATATAATGAAGGGAGATATTGAGCTGCATTTTGTTCCCACTAAGCTGCAACTAGCTGATATCTTTACAAAGCCTTTGGCTGAACCTTCGTTCAACAGGCTAGTTGCTGAGCTAGGGATGCTCAATATCTCAAAGCCTGTGGCTTGATATTAAATGTGTTCATTAAATGATTGATTCTATATTAAATGTTTTTCACATGAAACTAGGTAGTTACTTTCCAAGTAAATGCAAAAAACATTCTCAAATATTTAATCATTTATCTTTCAGATAACGAGGAGACAAACTTTTTGAAAGGTCAAGTGGACCCACTTGAGCAGTCATTTTCGCACCTTGCATTTAATACGGTTGAATAACTGTTCACTTAGTTTGAATATATATTGTCTCCTTTCTCTTCTCACCCACCACCATTCTAAAATCTACTTCTCTCTCTAAGTTCTTATCTCTCTTAACCTATCCGCCATTTTCTTTCACCTTCAACCTCAAATCCATGGCGTTTTCAGTTCCCAAAGCTTCAAATGTTAACTTCGAGATCAACGAGAGCATCCTCGCCTCCAACAACGCCATTGGATGGATTAAGGCACCAAATAACACCTATTCAGATCTGGTGAATTTCATGCAGAATTATGACCTAAGTGAAGCCTTCACTAAATCCCCATCCACCTTTTACCAAGAATACCTTAGGGAATTCTGGTATTCTGCTGAAGTGGTAGAAGACACCATAACATTTAGCCTTTCATGCAATGAACACCCTTTTGCCTTCTCCCTTAAAGACTTTTCAAGTGTGGCCGGATTGAAGCATGGAGATGAATGCCTGAAGGTAGTTGACAAAAAGGCTGTCAAAGAAGCCCTGGCCACACTCAACCCTTGCCATGACGTTAACCCTGCACTTACACCAGCTGAGGTCCTCGCCAAATCTCCTCTGAAGATTAAGTGTTTCACTCCTATGTGGCGTGTCCTCTTCACCCACATTGTTAAATCCTTGGGAGGAATGCAGGGATCACAGGATCAGATGTCTTTCAACCATCAGGCTATTGCTTATGGATTAATCTGGGGAGCTGATGTTGACGTTGGAAGCATTCTCTTCTCCAATCTTGTAGAACAGCTGAAGGGAAGGAATCAGGTCAGAGAAAAGAATATCTGTTATGTGCGCTTCCTGTCTTTGATCTTTGAAAGCCTGCTGGGAGATAACTACCACAACAAGGCCTTGACTGCTCTTAAGCCCTATCGCATCACAAGCGCCATCTACAAGGAAATAGGAGTTGAAGATGTCCCTGTCACTGCCCATATGCTGAATGTAGCCAACCAAGTACCAAACGCTGAGAAGCCCTTGCTCCCTTCCTCTGAGAAGGTGAATACTTCTAGTGTTGCTGGCAAGTCTATGTCTTTGACCTCTGGGCAGCACACTACTAAGTCCAAGGCTTCTTCTGGCCAACAGCCTAAGAAGAAGAAAATCCCCTCTTCTTCCCACTCCAAAGCTGTTTCTAAGGCCAAGGGAAAGAAGACTGACACCTCCTCTGGTCCAGATACTCATGTGGATTCAGATTCATTGGCTGACAAACAACAGGGGTCTAGTGTCTCAAAGTCAGCTGAGACAACAGGAAACCAGCCTGATCAAGCTGATATCTCACAGGTAATCAGTGTACATTTTTAGAGGTTCACAAGCAGCCACTCTCATTTGTCTGTAGGAGAAAGTGGTGAAGTTAGGGTAATCCTCGACCCATAGAAGTCTGTCAATGCACTTAGAATCCTTTAAGACTTCTGTACACCCTGTCTTTGCACCAAGGAATGACTCATTTGTGTTTATAAAGCACCCCGATGACCCTGCACCCTCTACACAGTATTCAGGCTAACAACAACCTGAATACACTAATGTCTCAACCTTGATCAGCTGTACTTCACACAGCCTCTTGGTTCCCTCCTTAAAAGAGTCCCAAAGGATTTATCCTTTCAGGGGGAGCTGAATCATCACCCTCAGCTTTCCTAGGGGCAGCGTAACAGGCGACCTTTAACCACATATGTTTCACTCTTAAAAGAGTCCCAAAGGTTTTAACCTTTTGGGGGGGCTGAATAATCACACTCAGCTTTCCTAGGGGCAGCGACTGGCGATCCATAAACAACATATGTCTCACAATCAAAAGAGTCCCAAAGGTTTTACCTTTTGGGGGGGCTGAATAATCACACTCAGCTTTCCTAGGGGTAGCGAATGGCGATCATTAACCTTATTTTTTTTCACTTAAAAGAATCCCAAGGATTTATCCTTTAGAGTGGCTGAGTAATCACCCTCAGCATCTCTGGGACAGCGAAATGGCGACCATTCCCCTTATATTTTTCCCTGTTACTAATTACAACAAATTTGCAGGCTGAAATTGTACAGTCAGTCATCGAGTCTCAGGTACAACAAGAAAAGGAGGCTGATACAATGACTCAAGACAAACCCAATGATGAAGAGCCTGTGTTAAATGTTGATGAAGAAATGCTATCATTGGAAGATTATGTCTCTGATATTGAGTCCATGCCTGAGGATGAATTCCCTGAAGGAATGTTCGATGATGAGGATGAAGAAGATAAGGAAGACCAGCTGTCTGTCTCTCCTCCAAAAGAAATAGTTGTGTCTACACCAGCTGATGATAAGACTTCTCCTCCCAAGGATGCTGTTGATACTCCCAACTCTGCTACATCCACAACAACAGTTTTCCAATCTCCAGCCTATGATCCAACAGCGGAGTTTCTCTTGTTTGATCATCCTGCCCAGACGAACTTTGATATTCTACCAAGGGGGGATGACTATGCTCAGCAAAGCCTCAATATCAAGAATCTTCAGCCTGTTCATCATCAATCAGATATTGAGCGCTTATCAAGAAAGCTGGATGTGATCAAGTCTGAGATGCACAACTTCACTGTGACATTTCCAGGCATCATCAAAAAGGCTGTGGCTGAGGCTGTCATTGAGCCAATTCAGGATGGTGCAAGAAGAGGTGTAGCCCAAGGACTCAGTCATCTTTCAACAAGAATAAAGGATGCCATTGACTCAGCAGTCCCTGCCATGTTCCATGAACATGAACTCACCATGCACAGGCAATTTAATGTTGTTCGCACCAGGCAATACCGCCATGCTAACTTTATTGTCAGGCGTGTTCAGGCAAATACTAATGCAAATGCCAACCTCCTGCTGAAGATTGCCAGGGCTTCAAGAAAAAGACAACGTGATATGGCTGCCTCTGTGGAGCAGATTGCAAGACGTTTTCAAGCACGTTCATCCAAACATCTACGAAGTCAGGATAAACGTGAGGGGGAGAAAAATACAACACTCAGCCTTGCATCTGCTGAACAAGGCTCATCATCAGCTAACCCCACCATTACACCTGTTCCTCTCCAAGTCATCACACCTGTTATAATACCTGATGATGAGGATAATACTCAGGGGGAGCAACAAACTCAAGATGGAGCTGACTCATCAAAGTCTCTGGTTTTGGTTAACACCAGCAAGCCTGAGGATGATGATGAACCAGCTTCCAAGAAATTAAAATTCACTGTTAGCTCTCTCCCCAAAGCTATTCAAACTCAGGCTCAGACAGCATTTATCAAAAGAGCTGATGTTTTGAAAAACATAAGTGTGGAGTCCTCTGTCTCGAAGAAAGGAAAGGAGATAGTTTTGGTTGACACAGATACCAAACTTAAGAAGATAGCTGCGATGCTAGAGACAGGAGGATCCACCACAGACCTTTCCCAGTTCTCAACCTTTACACCTTCCGATGAGATTCCTTTGACCCCTGAAGAAATAGAGCAACAGGCTGAAGAATTCAAAAGATTAAATGAACTCAAGACAGCCAAAGAATTGAATGAAGCTACTCTGAGGAAGATGACACCACCTGAAAGGGAAAAACAAAAACAAAGGTTGAGGGAAATGGAAGCAAAACGCGCTGAGGCTTTAAGGAAAGTCAAAGCTGACTATGATGCCTGCGTGAACAACAGATATGCTTCTGGCAAGATAACCAAGTTCAAATACACCATTCATAAATCCAAAAACACCCCACAGATGATCTTATGGAGGGAAAACCAACAGAGAAATATGGATGTGTTTGTCAACTTCAGGTTAAAGACACTTGGGTTATCAGAATGGTTCGAACTTGAAGCCTTAGCTGCCAAAAAGTCTGGACAGGCTAATTTTCTTCTGCTTAAAACTCTTAAGGCCAAGTTTAACTGGATCAAGGAAACAGCAACCAAACTTAAGATTGATCCCCCACCACAGATTTTTGAACAAGAACCCCCAAAGACAGGCAACAAAAGGAGAAGGATTTCACAAATTGTTAATGAAACTTTTGTTACTGAAGATGTTCAAGTGGATGGCATGCACAGGGATTTGATCCTCCCAAATGGTATTGTTGGCCCTGTTGATGGTCAGACATACACAGTGCCTGACAGAGGAATGGCATTCATGAACAAGGCTTGCCAGTATGCTTTTCAAAGGGAAGATGAGTTGTGCTTAGCTTCAACTATTCAGCTACTCTGTCACAAGAAATGTCTCAAGATCAACACAGAGTATTCCAAGAAGTTTGCAAAGACTTTGTAGGATGAAATTGATAACAGATTAGACTTGGCTGAAGCTGAAGAAAGAATTAAAAATAATGACTATTGAAGATGTTCACAGCCCTTTTTACCTTCATCTTTTATTTTGCTTATGTAATGCACTTGTAATTTTCTTTAAGTTTTAATAAAATAATGAGGTATGTTTGTTTAGATCTGTTATGTGTAAGAAGAAGCTGTTAAACTCACTTACCTTAACTTAGTTAGATCTAGCATTATTTATGTTTAAATAGGGGGAGATTGTTGGGAATCTAAACTTGTTAGATTCCCTGATCATTGATTTAAACATAATTAGGTTGTTAGATAGTCACTTGCCTGTGCCTAGGAGGCAGGCAAGTTTCGCAAGACTCACAGAGATCCAAGTCTCTGTGAGCAACCTCAGAGGAGTCCATGTCAGAGACATTGTCAGGGAAGTCGAAGAATTACCTGAAGACATACTCATTGGCTGTGATGGATAACAGCCAAGATGTATCAGGGACTCTGAGGGGTTGAGAGTTAACAGGGGTGGCAATACCCTGATAACTCTCAGCACACTTTGGACATGCCATTTGTGTGTTCGAGACTATGAAGAAAAAGGAAACTGTTTTGACAACTGTTTCCTTAAAGCATAATGGAAGACTACCAAGAATAGAAGGACATCATGTGACTGATGTGGGAACTTGTAAAAGCTTGTGTAGTCGCCATCAAGTACTGTTTAAGTCAAACTCGTAACACTATAAATAGGATGTGTATCCATGCATTAATGTTCAACACTTTGAGATATTAAGAACATTATTGCATATAACTTAGTGAATCAAACAACTACGACTGTATTCATAAGTTAGGGTTTATTGTTGTTCAAAGTGTGCACAACACATTGTCATCTGTTGGAAACTCACTTTATGTGACGACATTTAAGAATTCCCGTTAGTTATCATAGTCACGCACATTTAGACTAGACTAGGCTCTTTGTAAAGTGCGTGACTATATATACCCCTCCTTAGCTTCCAAGGAGGGGTGTTGATTGTATTTGTTCATTTTGAGGAACACACACATTTCACTCTCAACCTCTCTTTCTCTCTCTCTAAGCCAACAATGGCTTCCACCACCACTTACCACCACATTAGACCACCGGATCATATTTAGCTTTTCTACATTTGGCATCAGAGCCTCAGTTCTATCCTTGGATCGTGTTTATTTATGCGATTTTGGTGGTCTATATCATTTCTTGTGTCTCGTTTATATTGTTTCTGTCCATTATCTCAAAATTTTTTTGGGTCACGTCATTTTATTCAGTCCATTTGTCCAAACAGTAGCAAGTTTTTGGGTCTTATCATATCTATTTGTGTCTCGTTTCATTAATCTTAATGGTCAAATGTCTTATCTTTTTGGTCAAACTTTCTGGGTTCATCTTATGCAGTTAGAAAAGGACATGTCTGCAGTTCCATCTTTTTAGGGTCATTCAAAACCCTTTTCAGATTGGATTTTCAGATTGGTTATTCAGATTGGCCTTTTCAGATTGGGTTTACTATTGCACATTCAGATTGGGTTTCAGATTGACTTTCTGATTGAATTTTCAGATTGGTCTTTCCCATTGAACATTCAGATTGAACTTTCGGATTGATTATTCAGATTGGGGTGTTGATTTGATTCCGATAATGACTCATAAAACAAACTATTCCGATGAGACCACGTTCTAAAACATTCCGATTGGCTTGTTTCTTACATTCCGATTGGATTGTTTTTGTTAAAGACTTGTGAATAAAAATGTGACTTAAAACCAATTTCCACCAACCGAGTCAACTCGGTAATTACCGAGTTGACTCAGATCACTCACTGAGTCGCCTTAACTCTTCATTGACTCAGTCAACCCAACTGAGTTTAACTCACTGAGTCGACCTACAAACTCATTCCATCCTTTTATCACCTCAACTCCAAATCTAACTTATACCCATCGTCTCCTAATCCCTCTATACATCGTTTCTTGACTCGACCAAAAACAGAAACTTAATCTTAATCTCAGATTCATTTTCATGGCAAGATCTTTTTAGATCTTTTCACACGAAAATATGTACTCATCATAGATATGTGTTGGGTTTATCCCAGAATTTATATTCGAACCATATGTATGATTTATAACATTTTTTGTTATAATCACATCACTGATTCGTTTCATTTAAACACATGCAATCATTCTTATACCTACCCGAGCCTATATCATTGTCATCGTTTGATGTAAGGGTTTTACCCTTATTTAATATTCGAAATATAAACAATATTTATAACATATCTGTTATAAATAATTTGTTTTGTTTTCGTTAATATCAAACAAATGTCACGCAACCACATCCAAAATTAATCGAACCTACCTGTGACGGATTGATTTTGTGTGATGGGAGTTATTAGATGATGATGATGATGATTATGTGTGGTTGAGTTTGATGAATCTGGGATGGAGAGAGTAATTGTGGGGCGATGGTTACAAAGTTTGGTGGGTGAAGAGATGGAGTTTTGGGGGACGGAGGAAACGAGGTGGGAGAGAGGGTTTGGTGAGAGGATATTTAGGAGAGAAGGACGGAGTAAACTATGTGGAAGGGTTCTGTGATGTGTGAGTTGATTTAGGTTTTGTGATGTTATTTAACTCAAAAGATGGACCGGGTTTTCAACACACTTGGGCTTCAATTTTTTGGTTATCATGTCACTTTGGGCCGGATATAATGGGCTACATAAATTTGGATTTGGGCTGTGTATGGACTGGAGAAGATAGGGCCATGGGCTATTATTTATTTCACAAATGTTGGGTCGGATGATTTTATACACGCAATTTTTTTACACAAATTTGTATTTTTGTAAAAACGTTGTGTGTATTAAGTTTACTTCGGTCATTATCGGAATGGGACAACAAGGGTCGAGACAAAAAGTGTCGAGACATTGTTAAGGAGTATGGATGCTCAAACAAACAAATTCCTTTTTTGAATTTGTAGTTTTTTTGTCGCATTTGTGGTTCTTTAATTCTTTCTTGACACTGATGGGCTGACGAGAATTGTGACGCGACAAAATGAAGTGACAAATGTGACGAGAATTTATTTTGACGAGACCAAGAAAAATGGGCGATTTTTTTTTAGTGGCTTCAGATTTTGTTTGATCGGGTATTAATTACGTGACGTTGAAGACGGACTTTTTCGAAGGCGTGTATTTATTTTATCTTTGACTAGATAACTTGCTCGTGCTTAATCCTAGAATGAAGACTTGGTTATCTGGTTTCCGGGTTCGGGGTGGATGGTTGATGACTCGGATAACTATCACTTAAAGGGGTTACATTGTTGTACTCAGTGTCACGCGCTTAGTCGACGTGGATAATTTCAAGAGGTGTTGTGCTTATAGACTTCTTCAGTGATGCATTGAGTACTTAGAGATTTCTCCACCGTTCTTCATTCAACAATAGTGCAAGCTTAAGTCACAAGATCGAAGAATTTTTATTCAGCTTCACGTTTGATGTATCCGGTTCATTCTTTCAGTGGTCACTTCAAATTGCTTTCATGTGGTATGGTAAAGGTGGCCGTGGAGAGTTTATGAGAAGAGATTTTCGATCAACAGCTGATTCTCACAAAATATATAATTCTACTTATTTAGTATTCTCACGAGATTTCAGGTTCACGTGCGTACAATTTATTGATGGTTCCGACTCTCGAAACCATCAAGGGGGAAGAAGAAGACACATTGAACGCACAACGAGTACACGTGATGAACTTCATACCTTCTTTAGATTTGAAGATATTCCGGGATGACATTTGTCATAGCCGCAGAGAAAATCAGTGTTTTAACTCGTGTCGTTATCAATCAATCTCCAAACGGTACACTACTGATTCGAGGTTTAATTGTTTGATTGCTGCAATTAAACATCATCATTATCCTATATGCATTCCCGGGACTTAATTGACTCTGGTGCATCTCCGGAAGAAGACGTGTGCATTTCCGGGACTTGATTGACTCTGGTGTTACGATGTCAACTTCATGAATGGGATAAAGTGTCCACTTCAGTATTTGAGCTTCATAATTGGGATTGATTTACCTTCTTCAACTATGTGGGGGAAGAAGTGTCTTGATTCTTTCTGGTATGCATAACTTGAACTCTCAGGGGGAAGAAAAATTCAGAAGAATTATTCAAGCGTGAGAAGAGAAGTTGTTGATCTACTTGGGGGAAGCTATTTAAAATGCTTCTACATCAAGTTTACGTGGCATGAATTAGGGGGAAGCTAATTCAGAAGCTTCTCCTTAACCAGAAGTATATGGGTTACTTAGCTCGTGTCGTTACAGTATTTCTACTACAAGTTACTTTAAAGATGAGTCGTTTTTGAAGACGAAGGCCTCAGAAGACTTCATCAGCATTGGATGCTTCATGGAAGCTCTTGTTCTTAATTATTTTGTACTTGATAGGTAGAATATTGTAAGGAATTCTACACGTCGTCCCATGGGGGAAGATTGTTGGAAACTCACTTTATGTGACGACATTTAAGAATTCCCGTTAGTTATCATAGTCACGCACATTTAGACTAGACTAGGCTCTTTGTAAAGTGCGTGACTATATATACCCCTCCTTAGCTTCCAAGGAGGGGTGTTGATTGTATTTGTTCATTTTGAGGAACACACACATTTCACTCTCAACCTCTCTTTCTCTCTCTCTAAGCCAACAATGGCTTCCACCACCACTTACCACCACATTAGACCACCGGATCATATTTAGCTTTTCTACATCAAACTGTGTTATCCATAACACATGTAATTCTTTATTATACAATAATAAGATTACATTTGAAAAGTAATACCTTGTGTTGATTAAGTTAAGATTAGGGTTTCTTGCATTGATTAGGGACTATCAGTTTTCGACCTTTTTTTACTGTTTCCCCCCGTTTCTTGTCGTTATCGACTATTTATTTTATGGACGAAAAAATAAATAAACCAAATAAAAACGTTCAGAAATGGTAAAAAAGAAGGCGAAAACGAAAAAAACAGACGAAAACAGTTAAAAGCCGTAAAATGGACACAAACGGTCATAGCGGCTCGAAAACATATTAAAAAATAGACGAAACGGTTGAATATGGTAAAAGAACGACGAATTTTATAAAAATGGACCAAAACGATTAAAAACAAACGAAAATGGTAAAAATTAGACGAAAAAGGTGAAAAACGGTCTAAAACTGTAAAAAAAGAATTTTGAGTTTATTATAAAGTGTCATTAATGTAAAGGACTAACGATATAATAATAAACTAAACAATTGTTAATATATAACCTTTAAATTTGTTAATTGTCCAACATTGCAACAAGAAAAAAGATCGATACCTTAAATCGAGAAAAAAAAAAGTTAGATACCTTTAATTAAGTTTTGACTTAAGATAAGTACCTTTTTATGCTATTTACCCTTTTTATTCTGCTTTTATATTTCTTCTTTGATGGATGACTTAACTTCTAAGAAAGATGTAATGACTATAACAAGAAATAGTGTAACACCCCCAAATTTATACAACTCAATACAGCGGAAGACTCGTTGGTGTTACGGGATAGCACATTACTCACATCATAGACAACGCATAAAAATCGCGTCGTTTAATAATAAATCATTTCCATTCATAAACATCAAAGTTACATCGGTCCCAAGTCATTACATTTCATACAAAAGTTTTGCAAAGTGTTTGAATGGAAAAATATTGTTTAAGTACGGGCCATGAATTCTTGTCGTCTTCCCGAGAATTACCTTCAAGTACCTGAGATAAGACATGTTAAAAGAAAAGGTCAGCGATAACGCCGAGTGAATTCATAGAGTTTAATAAATTCCATCAATATAATATCAGTATAAAATTATTACTGAAAATCATTTTGTACAAATCATTTTAATAGGCCATAAAATAGCCAAAGTCATTTTATACAAATCCTTATCGAAAATCATAATATAGGCATTTGCCTTAAAAATCATTATACGAATCATTGTCGTTAAAAAATACCATACAATACGTTTTGCAACGTTGTATAGATTAAATAAAACCGTTATATGAATATGGTTATAAAAAGCCTTAAAAATCATTATACGAGCCAATGTCGTAAAAACGTCATACAATACGTCTTATGACGTTGTATAAAATCAAATAAAAACCGTTATATGAATATGGTTATGAAAACCAAAACACAAACATAATATCAATAGTATGACCCTGTATTGCTAGTCAGGCAATACATCGTAATTCGGAGCGTCTAGTAATATTTCGGTGATTGGATTATTATAAGCCGCATGACATTGTTACCTTACTAAAACCAAAAGGGGTAGCTAACCCGATACCAATTTTGCCCATCTAAAGTAGCGTGTCGTCACAAAGGTCACGCTATGGAAATCTTCTCATACATAAATTCGCTTACCAATCAATGTGGCACGACGGGGATCAACCGTCAAGGCGCGAACTGGGGTGATCGTCCCCAAATAGTACTATTAAATGCATAAGCATCTACCAAATCCCGGTAGTTCACAATTCATGCTAATGGGACTTTTAGTGACATAACCTAACTTTAATAATCCATTTAATTTCATCTATCGGGTCCTTTAATCATTTATCGGGTCATACAATCGGGTCATTCAATCATTCGGGTCCAAAATCAATAAACAAACAATCGGGACAAATGGTGTCCTATTTTATAAAAACTAACATGTTATCTCCCTCGCGGGTTTATAAAACATTTCATAAAAGCATTTAAAAGAGTGCGAGGCTATGAACTCACGTTGATATGGGAAGGCGGGTTATCGGCGATTCGGACGTACGGTACGTGCTTCAATCACGGAAACCTAGACAAATAATACTCGTCTTAGACTCATGTCCAATGACTTTATAAAAATAACAATTATGTATACATATGATGATTTTATATATATGATGATCAAGTGGGTTTACATATCCTCATTTACTCATTTTTGTGTTATGTGTCGATAACTTTTATACTAGTTTTCTCGTTTTACCTATTTACGTGTTTTAGGTCCAATAAGCTTATTATAAGTTCTTTAGCTTGTTTTAGTCCTTGTTATACTTATTTTATCAGTATGTATACTTTCCATGTTGGGCTCAAATGGGTTAAGCCCAATAATAAGTTCATAAGTATTTTAGTCCATTTTTGTTGTATTATTAGTCCAATAACGTTAATTTAGTCCGTTAACGTCCGTATGTCCTATAGTTCGGGTTTTATCGGTTTTTACTTGTTATACATGTCTATATATCAGTATATGAGTTTATAAAAGTTTACATTAGACGGGTCCAACCGTCTAAGTTTTATTTAGCAAAAACGTTAATTTTACGATAATAGCCGAAAAAGTCGTAAAAATCATGTTTATAATTTTATAACTTATAAAACTTAACAAGTTACCATTTTTATAAAATATACACTTATTTAACCTTTTACATACTTATATAAATAAAATCCATAAGTTAGTGGGTTTTTATTTTACATTTTATACTATTAAATTTTGAGTGCTTATATAATAGTAATATACTTTAATTTCCAAAAATCTGATTTTTATCTTCACTTTCACCAAAACTGTCATATCTAGAGTTCTATATGGAGATAGAAGTTCAAATTTTTATCACATAAACTACATGATATGTTCTACATTTAACTCTTTTATAGCTACTGTTGAATCATCTTCTAAATATTTTCTAAAAATCGTCCAAAACAGTGAACTCAGATTTATACCTTAAACTTGTTTTGATCATATCTCACTCATTACTTTGATTCCATTGCATGGCAAACTCTCACATGTGTACAAGACATATAGCTTACTGTAAATGGATTCTACTTCATCATTTTATCAGTCCATGACCTGTTTCTTTACTGTTTTATACAGCCATCACTTTTAAGCAAGATTTTAGCCTTGTTCTTTATAGTTTTTCACCTTTTTAATCATGTTTATCAACACCAAATCTCCACATAACATTTTTATCATCATATAATCATCATATACATATACAATAGGAAATAAAATACATGTTTACATAATCAAAATAACAAGAAGATGAGGAGGACAATCTTTATACCACCATGATGATGTAGGTTGATCAAAACATGGATTTTTGATGGAGAAACTTGTGATGCACCAAGACCTTCTTCATGACCACCATTCTTCATATACTCCTTGTGGAAAATCAGCCCCAAGACACCATGAATACTCCTCCTTGGATGTTATAATCACCACCAATCAATAGGGTTTCAAAAGAGCTTCATCTTATGTGTAAATAACATAAGATTCCATGGTAAATTTTTGATCAAAATGGTGTTTTAGGGTGAGATAGGGACGGCTCAAAGAGAGAGTAGAGAGGAAATTTGGGTGGTTTGCATGTAGGAAATGAGATGAGTGGTAAGTTTCTAATGGTTTTGTGTAAGCCTTAGCTTACATTGTAAGCAAAGGACATGTGTCTATCTAGTTAAATAAAAATGACACCAAATGTGGTGTGTTGTACATTGTTGCCGTCCCATGTAAGCTAGTGGGGTGGGACAATGTATTTTGTCCCATCTCACTAGTTTACGGGTATTCCTCGATTCTAGTTTTCTCGATTTGCGTGCCCTCGGGTCGTTTTACGAAAAACGTTTTTATAAATTATGAATCACCGTCACAAAACGAATCTAATAAAAATTGTCTCATCAAAAACGGAGTTCGAAAACGTAAATACGTAATCCTAAGGTTTCCGGTTTAGTCGTAAAGGACGTTAAAATAAAATCGTAAGTCCTAATCTCTTCTCGTAAATTTGTGAGTTTATGAACCAACACAAATTTAAAACTCCAAAATAATATTCACGGATAAATTTATTTTCTGAAATGTCGGACTGTCACCAAAGACGGTGTATGTAAACGTAAGCACGTAACTTTGAATCCTCCGGTTTAGACGTAGTCGATGCTACTTCAAGACGTAAATCCAAATTTCTTCCCAAAAATAAGTGAGTTCATATTGTAACATTAAAATAATATTTTCAAATAATATTTGAGAATAAAATATCAATCGTAAATTGACAGATTGTCACAGCATTTACCCCTAAACAGGATCTTTGTCCTCAAAGATCATCTTACCTTACTACTCGCTTCTTATAGAGTTAAAGCCATGTGGGTATTTCCTCCACATTCGGTCCTTTCTCACAAGTGCAATTCATTACAATACGCGAGTTTCATCAAACATAACTACGGGAATAAGATCAGGCTAAATGTTGACTTACTTTCTCTATCCATGATGTTCACGGGTTTCTGATGAATGCAACTTTTCGCCGATCTAAGCTTTACTAAGAACAATCAGATTTTCACTTGATAGATATTCCATCAAGTTCGATTTACGAAACAAAATTCACGCAGTTCTTGAAGTCCTAGGGTAGATCCAGCTTATATGCCTTTCAAACCAATCTTTTACATCATCTCAATGGTCCCATACAACGGGGACTTATATCCCATGATTTGTCAGATCATGAATTCATTTTTTCCAAGGTTAAAAATTGTGGCATAACTTCGCTACCCATTTGGCACTTCAAGATCTACATTCCACATTCACATAACCTCTTGCCCACTACCGGCTGTCAATAATCAAATCCTAATTTCAACAATCATTTCAGATTTCGCGGGTCGGGTATTTTGAAAGGTTAGGTTCGCCATCATAGGAAACCTTAAACCTAAAAGACATGTCCAACTCACAATGGGTGTATGTCGGGTGTCTTTATCTCAACTCCTGCTTACAGATGCTCTAATTTCTAAATCTTAACAAGATTCGATCTCGATCCTAATACGATGATTATCAATGATAATCCTTTCAAAGAAAAACGATTATACGATTTATTACCAAATGTCATTCATTCAAACATAAAAGAGCACTTATAGTATTTTTGTATCGTTACTTTACCTCGTCCCTTCGATTGGGGTGGTACATAGTACTCTCATCAAGGTTCGTTCTCAATGATTTCTGAGCAAATCTCTAGAAATTCGTTGCGAAGCGAGATCTTTGATATATAAATGATCGATACAGGCACACTATGTGTACATAACTCCTTTAAATAAAAGAGTCTATTTCTTCATCAAGATTCTATCATTAACGAGAATGATATTAGCAGATTTGGTCAGTCTGTCGACGATGACCCAAATCGAATCAAATTCAGATGATGACCTTTGCAATAGCTAGACGTTTACTAATGTAAGAGGCGATGTCTGTCTTCATAATTGCCATCAGTACAACTTCTTCAGACAAAGATACTTTTAGTCATAAATGACATAAATAGAATACTTATACTTACAAATTCCAATATAACTATATCTCACAATATCCATATTTAGGCAACCATAAACGGCTCTTTAAAACATTTAATGCTATCGGCTTCTCAATTCTAATGGTTCACATTAGCCGCGAACCACTTTTTATTATTTATATTATCCTTTTCACAAACATCGTTTATTTTTATATCGTTTGGCAATTTATTTTGCACCTTCATTAATAAGGAACATGTCCTAACTAGTTCTTTATCTTTTCTACATAATGCATCGGTATCTATATTCACTTCTCATGATGATATAATTATCATGTCCACAATTCACTTAGATATTCTTTCTATATTATGTGTCAGTGTCTATATTTACTTTTTCCTTGTGAAATAAATATCATAACCGTATTTATTCAAAATTCTTTCTTCATATCTTCTATGTTTCAGTTTCGTCTCATCCATCATTTTTATCCGTTTTACTCAATCCGACGTTTTAAGCGTCGATAAGTATTACAAGTAATTAAAGGTTAGATATTTAAATTTTTATGAAACGTAAACGTAAAATTTTAAATTTCCTAGTTCGACCAATTATATAAAATGTTCAAAATAAATTTGAATTTAATTAACACGATTTTTGTTGATTTATCGAAACTAATTAGTAAGATTCGTAAATGTTTGAAAATTCTTTGGTTATATTTTGGTCAAAATTTTCTTAGTTTGAAAAGCAAAATGTATCGTTTCAAATTTCAAGTCATGGTTCAAATGGTTTCCTCAATCCCTTTTAGGTTATCTTGAGGTATACACAAACATTTACCCCTAAACAGAAGTTTAGTTAAATGGTTTGTGTATAAGGGAATAATCCCTTAAAATCTTTTGTTAAAACATTTGTCAAAACATATTTGCACATTCTTTTTGGTAAAAATCCAAAGTCTTAAAAGGACTCTTAATTTTTGAAGAGTCTATATGCATACATCTTACCATTATTAATCCAACTGTCATTTTATGTAAAGGATTAAGTCCTTAATCACATGTTAAATATTTAAGGTATAGGTTTTCATTGTTTAGCCAACTCAGGGCAATCTATAAATAATTATTAACTCATTATTATTCTTATATACAAACAAATAGTCCTTAATGATCACACGCATGAATTTATCAAATTTCAGCCTACACACGTGATTCACCAAATTTATGAATGCTACATGTGCATTGGTCAATCCAAACGACATCACGTGGAACTCATAATGTTCATTACAAGCACCGGATGTAGTGATTGGAATAGATAATCTTTTTCGCGGACGCGAAGTTGATAATAACCATGCCGTGGATCAAATTGCTAAAACCTTGTAAATGATCGAACAAATCTTCCATTTCGAGTTATGGATATCGCTTTCGATTGTCAATTTACTCAGTTCACAGTAATCTATATATATAAGGAATGATAACACCATAGCTCTTCAGGATGACAGGCTTGGTATAATAACATCTTTCTCCGACAACTCTCTCAGTTGTACGGTAATTCCTTTAATTCAGATGGTGCTGACGTACAGTGCACAAGTCACAGATGCAGCACCGGAAATATAATCAATACCAATTTCAACTTGCCTTAATGGCAAAAGTCTAGGTAATTTACCAACAAATACTTCCTAAAGTTTTAGATAACATAAACATCTTTTAGTACATTCATATTAGGTTCTTTCTAGATTATAATCTCTATGACTAATTCACAACCATTCATGGTATAATTTTAAGTCTTTATACAGGATATGGTCATCCATCAAGAATTATTTAGATCACTTTTGATAATCAACATCTTATCATTTAGGGGAATTCTATTCGATTTCCCATCAATTAAGACAATGTCGTCATGTCATAATCAATCAATCCATTCTACTGCCATTACCAACTTTCTAGTTGCATTGTCGTCGATAAGATGTGAACTTCTCAAAAGACTAATAATAACTCATAATCCTTCACAGTTCAGGGATATTAGGATACACAACTACTATTAAAAGAGTAAGGTCAACGCATAATCTATGCGAGAGAATTTCAAATCAGAAACAGACGAAAACATTTAACGAATATGAATATATCCCATGTTTTCATAATGTGAGTACGCATTCGAAAGCTCCTCGGATCGTTACCCAGGTCATTCAAATGAAATCAAATCAAAAGAAATGATAGGAACGTCGATACATCCAGTCGGGTATCAACACTCGGTAATCAGATACTTTTCCTAAGAATCTCACTACGGGAGAATTGGACAAGAAAGAATTGTCAATTGTCAAATAAGACAATTTCCATAGATGAGTAAATTCAACTCAGAAGAATAGATGCTACAGGTACATATGTAGGTGTCCCTAACACTATGTCCTTATTTTTCACTTCTTGCAGATCTCATAAATTTTTAATTCTTCACAATCTTCAAAGAAAATTTAGTGTTTATAATAATTTCATGGTGACTACTAATCAGCCTTGCATGGTCCCTTCCAAATTGTATGTAGGCGCGCAACTATATACAATTTCAAGATTAACGATGCAATACTCAGTTCGTCAAAATTTTGTCATCATGTTTATAATAAAAACATTTTCATGCTTAATTCTTACATAAGAATCAAAGATTTATTTACAAAGGTTTTCTTTGTTATGGAAGTAATTAAGTTCCCAAAGCGTCTCATAAACAACTTCATTTTGATATCAATCACTTATAAATCTCACTTTGAATAATCCTTATTGTGATGAAAATTAAATTTTCTCAAAGGATACCGTTTTAACTTTATAAAAACAATGTGTGATCTGCAAAAGAGTGATGAATAGTTGTTCACCAAGAACTAACTTCAATATATCAAGAAATGAGCTTAGCCAAATAATCATGAGGTTCATGACTTCGATGGCACTCAGGAATACAAAGAGAATAATCCACAACGTAACTCAAATCAAGATGAGTACTTGTTCAATGGTTGCATCACTAATGCGAACATTAGGATGAAGCAATAAAAGATAGATAACATCGATACATGTAGAATTTAGTAATCAAAGGTAGTCTTTTTCATTAATCACAAACAAGTCAAATTGTACCGTAACACATTACATGTCACTATGTCATACAATTCTCGGAACTCATCCTACCAACTGATGTCTCAGTTAAGTTAGGGATTATTTTTAATAGATACCACAATGAATACTAATCTACAAGAGTCATTAGGTGTTCCACATGTCCCGGAAGATCCATCGGTCCCAATTCAGAAGAAGATTTCTTCAATTTATTTCCTGGACACTGGGCATCCTCATTATTGGACAATGGCCTAGGAACAACCCTTAACACGAACCTACAATCATTTAAAACCTTATAATTCAATCACAGAACTTAACGACTTCCTCTTAACAATCTCATATTCCATATAAGTTAAATTTTACTTTATTAAAGTTTCAACCAACTTATACTCAATGCGATATTCTACCTCATTCTCCAATACTTTCATCCTTATTCTTCGGCCTTGTAAAGGCAATAAAAGCTCAATATGATCAACACTTAATTCCAATCCTATAATTCCTTTATCAATAATTATCAAATAAGTCACTAGTATGAGATGACTCATACGTTCAACTAGACTTCTCGGAAAGGTATTAGTGGCATGAGGCTTTTGGGTAACGATTCCAATGACAGCCTCAAGTGCAACATTCACCCTTTCGATTTCAAATCTAAGAATTGGATGACAACGAATCAGATGACATCTTTCCATGTGATAATGTTTTGTCAAACTCCACTCTATAAGGAAAGATCGTCATGACATCGATATCAGATTTAATCTCGCCAATTCTCTTTTCAATATCACAATCAACTAATATCTACATTCCTATGAGTATTAACCATTTGTTGGGATCATAAATATCCACAACTTGGTTTAGATCTAGGATACCTAGAATTCCTACGAGAATAGTTTCGATTAATTTACTAGGGGATTTAGGGTTACTTGTGACAATCTACGTCGTATAAATACCTCGTATAAAAATCAAAATAATCATCAAACAATCATGTAATCAAATTACATCATATATATATAATCCAAGTTATATATATATTAAAATAACACTTCTCAGTCTGGTCTTGTCGGTAACTCGGGAATTCTTTGGCACCGTTATAGTCAAAAGATTTTTAGACATTTTTAGAAAAATGTTTATAGTTAAAAGATTTTGAAATGTTTTATTCAAAACCTTGGTTTTAAAAATCTTTCGTTCTCTATAACGAGAGCTCTGATACCAAACTGTAACACCCCCAAATTTATACAACTCAATACAGCGGAAGACTCGTTGGTGTTACGGGATAGCACATTACTCACATCATAGACAACGCATAAAAATCGCGTCGTTTAATAATAAATCATTTCCATTCATAAACATCAAAGTTACATCGGTCCCAAGTCATTACATTTCATACAAAAGTTTTACAAAGTGTTTGAATGGAAAAATATTGTTTAAGTGCGGGCCATGAATTCTTGTCGTCTTCCCGAGAATTACCTTCAAGTACCTGAGATAAGACATGTTAAAAGAAAAGGTCAGCGATAACGCCGAGTGAATTCATAGAGTTTAATAAATTCCATCAATATAATATCAGTATAAAATTATTACTGAAAATCATTTTGTACAAATCATTTTAATAGGCCATAAAATAGCCAAAGTCATTTTATACAAATTCTTATCGAAAATCATAATATAGGCATTTGCCTTAAAAATCATTATACGAATCATTGTCGTTAAAAAATACCATACAATACGTTTTGCAACGTTGTATAGATTAAATAAAACCGTTATATGAATATGGTTATAAAAAGCCTTAAAAATCATTATACGAGCCAATGTCGTAAAAACGTCATACAATACGTCTTATGACGTTGTATAAAATCAAATAAAAACCGTTATATGAATATGGTTATGAAAACCAAAACACAAACATAATATCAATAGTATGACCCTGTATTGCTAGTCAGGCAATACATCGTAATTCGGAGCGTCTAGTAATATTTCGGTGATTGGATTATTATAAGCCGCATGACATTGTTACCTTACTAAAACCAAAACGGGTAGCTAACCCGATACCAATTTTGCCCATCTAAAGTAGTGTGTCGTCACATAGGTCACGCTATGGAAATCTTCTCATACATAAATTCGCTTACCAATCAATGTGGCACGACGGGGATCAACCGTCAAGGCGTGGAATGGGGTGATCGTCCCCAAATAGTACTATTAAATGCATAAGCGTCTACCAAATCCCGGTAGTTCACAATTCATGCTAATGGGACTT
This sequence comes from Glebionis coronaria, assembly GCA_025667525.1. Classification (NCBI taxonomy): domain Eukaryota; kingdom Viridiplantae; phylum Streptophyta; class Magnoliopsida; order Asterales; family Asteraceae; genus Glebionis; species Glebionis coronaria. Next base: position 535,551,300 of record CM046879.1, read on the forward strand.
TTAGTGACATAACCTAACTTTAATAATCCATTTAATTTCATCTATCGGGTCCTTTAATCATTTATCGGGTCATACAACCGGGTCATTCAATCATTCGGGCCCAAAATCAATAAACAAACAATCGGGACAAATGGTGTCCTATTTTATAAAAACTAACATGTTATCTCCCTCACGGGTTTATAAAACATTTCATAAAAGCATTTAAAAGAGTGCGAGGATATGAACTCACGTTGATATGGGAAGGCGGGTTATCGGCGATTCGGACGTACGGTACGTGCTTCAATCACGGAAACCTAGACAAATAATACTCGTCTTAGACTCATGTCCAATGACTTTATAAAAATAACAATTATGTATACATATGATGATTTTATATATATGATGATCAAGTGGGTTTACATATCCTCATTTACTCTTTTTTGTGTTATGTGTCGATAACTTTTATACTAGTTTTCTCGTTTTACCTATTTACGTGTTTTAGGTCCAATAAGCTTATTATAAGTTCTTTAGCTTGTTTTAGTCCTTGTTATACTTATTTTATCAGTATGTATACTTTCCATGTTGGGCTCAAATGGGTTAAGCCCAATAATAAGTTCATAAGTATTTTAGTCCATTTTGTTGTATTATTAGTCCAATAACGTTAATTTAGTCCGTTAGCGTCCGTATGTCCTATAGTTCGGGTTTTATCGGTTTTTACTTGTTATACATGTCTATATATCAGTATATGAGTTTATAAAAGTTTACATTAGACGGGTCCAACCGTCTAAGTTTTATTTAGCAAAAACGTTAATTTTACGATAATAGCCGAAAAAGTCGTAAAAATCATGTTTATAATTTTATAACTTATAAAACTTAACAAGTTACCATTTTTATAAAATGTAAACTTATTTAACCTTTTACATACTTATATAAATAAAATCCATAAGTTAGTAGGTTTTTATTTTATATTTTATACTATTAAATTTTGAGTGCTTATATAATAGTAATATACTTTAATTTCCAAAAATCTGATTTTTATCTTCACTTTCACCAAAACTGTCATATCTAGAGTTCTCTATAGAGATAGAAGCTCAAATTTTTATCACATAAACTAAATGATATGTGCTACATTTAACTCTTCTATAGCTACTGTTGAATCATCTTCTAAATATTTTCTAAAAATCGTCCAAAACAGTGAACTCAGATTTATACCTTAAACTTGTTTTGATCATATCTCACTCATTACTTTGATTCCATTGCATGGCCAACTCTCACATGTGTACAAGACATATAGCTTACTGTAAATGGATTCTACTTCATCATTTTATCAGTCCATGACCTGTTTCTTTACTGTTTTATACAGCCATCACTTTTAAGCAAGATTTTAGCCTTGTTCTTTATAGTTTTTCACCTTTTTAATCATGTTTATCAACACCAAATCCCCACATAACATTTTTATCATCATATAATCATCATATACATATACAATAAGAAATAAAATACATGTTTACATAATCAAAATAACAAGAAGATGAGGAGGACAATCTTTATACCACCATGATGATGTAGGTTGATCAAAACATGGATTTTTGATGGAGAAACTTGTGATGCACCAAGACCTTTTTCATGACCACCATTCTTCATATACTCCTTGTAAAAAATCAGCCCCAAGACACCATGAATACTCCTCCTTGGATGTTATAATCACCACCAATCAATAGGGTTTCAAAAGAGCTTCATCTTATGTGTAAATAACATAAGATTCCATGGTAAATTTTTGATCAAAATGGTGTTTTAGGGTGAGATAGGGACGGCTCAAAGAGAGAGTAGAGAGGAAATTTGGGTGGTTTGCATGTAGGAAATGAGATGAGTGGTAAGTTGCTAATGGTTTTGTGTAAGCCTTAGCTTACATTGTAAGCAAAGGACATGTGTCTATCTAGTTAAGTAAAAATGACACCAAATGTGGTGTGTTGTACATTGTTGCCATCCCATGTAAGCTAGTGGGGTGGGACAATGTATTTTGTCCCATCTCACTAGTTTACGGGTATTCCTCGATTCTAGTTTTCTCGATTTGTGTGCCCTCGGGTCGTTTTACGAAAAACGTTTTTATAAATTATGAATCACCGTCACAAAACGAATCTAATAAAAATTGTCTCATCAAAAACGGAGTTCGAAAACGTAAATACGTAATCCTAAGGTTTCCGGTTTAGTCGTAAAGGACGTTAAAATAAAATCGTAAGTCCTAATCTCTTCTCGTAAATTTGTGAGTTTATGAACCAACACAAATTTAAAACTCCAAAATAATACTCACGGATAAATTTATTTTCTAAAATGTCGGACTGTCACCAAAGACGGTGTATGTAAACGTAAGCACGTAACTTTGAATCCTCCGGTTTAGACGTAGTCGATGCTACTTCAAGACGTAAATCCAAATTTCTTCCCAAAAATAAGTGAGTTCATATTGTAACATTAAAATAATATTTTCAAATAATATTTGAGAATAAAATATCAATCGTAAATTGACGGATTGTCACAAATAGTATTTCCACACTTTAGTCGAAGACAATTACATCAACATGTTATCATCAAATGATAGTTGTGGTAATATTTTTAGGGTTTTGTTAATGACAACTATAAGAGTTGTCGTTAAGAAGTGAATTTTTATTATATGATTATGATAAATGATTATGATTAGATGAATATTCCGAAAAAAGTGGAGACAATCTCTAAAATTATGGATTAACATTTAACACTTGATTGTGATTGATTCATTTAATTCATTACAACAATTTATAATAAAATTAAAATTTTATTTCTTAACGACAACCATTATGACTGTCATTAGCAAAACCCATATTTTTACATCAATATATTTTACTATGAAAAAAATTGAATGTAAAAGTGTCATGCATGTAAGCTTACATGTAGAATTATAATAAATATTATGACAAGTTTTATTGTTTTAAGGATAAAAATGTAAAATTCATCTTATTTGTATTTTGTTATTCACCGTATTAGTGTTTTCTTATGATTTCACATCATTAAATTTGGATTATTTTAAAACATGTATTTTTCTATACTAGACGTTTACCCGCGCATAGCGGCGGAATTGTGTGACTACAGATAATTAACGATACTCTATATCGTGGTAAGATCAAATTGTAATTGCAAAATGTCATAGTGTGCACCGAAAATTCTTAGCGATAGATAATTAACGATAGATGGTATTGTACGTTTGTGGTAAGTATTTCGTGTAAACGGTGTAAACATGCCACATTTCAACTCAATAAAAAAAACTAACATGTAACACACAACATACATAAACATTTGTTAAGTATAAATCTGTGAGGAACAGATCTAATGTCAAAAGCCAATGATGTTCAACATCTGCTCATTCTACTTTTTTTTTGTGTTTCGGTTTCTTTCGCATCTTGCATATGACGAAATTAAGAATACCCGTCAACGAAGCTTAAAATGGAAACTTAATTTGATTCTTTCGTTTTCTTCTTTGTCTTATCCTTCTCGTGTTTCAGTTTCAACTTCATTGTTTTATGCTTGTTTTTTTCTTCTTCTGTCGTACTTCAATATCCCATTGTTTGGCCTTGGAATACAACTGTAGGTGAGCTATTAATCTTCTTCGAGAACTATGATGCAGCGGCTCTTGCACCAGCTATGGCTGCTTTAAGGGTCGGAGATGACTCCTTGTTTGATTTAGATTTGATTAAGCCCTTGCTAAGCATATTAACCAATGACCCCGGTGCCAATGAAAGGTTTTGGAAAAGGAAACTTAATTGGTAATGGTGATTCATCTGGACGAAGACCTTTTAGGGCTCCCTCGAGAACCTATAAAATAAAAACAGAATCAGAAAAGAAAAAATTAGATAAAATAGATAAGGGAAACTCAATAAACAGGAGATGCTCGACTTTGCAAAGAAGTTTGAGTAGTTGTGCCCCACACAAACTAACTTTGCAAAATAAGTAGGCCGATAAACAAAACAGTTGATATCATTTGGAGTGCTATATTAACTTTGATTAGGAAAGTTATATGTAATGGTAAGACTCTTGAAAGTTATATGTAATGGTAAGCTAATCTGTTTGAGTTTGCTACTCATAGATAAAACAGTAGCTGATTTGACCCATTCATAACTAAATGGGTTAAATGGCCAATTCAATGTAAAAGAATCCTTCCAGCAATGGTTAACAGGTCAACATAGACGTTTATTTGGTGTTTAAAGAAACAAGTTTATGCTTACCCTTTTTAGTCAATTAAGAGGAAATGTTGCAAATAATTGGACTCTATTAAAAGGCATACAAAGTTACAATTTGCATAATACTTAAACTCGGCAATGTAGTTCTATTGGATGGTGACACGCGGCTACCAAAAACAACGATTTCAATAAACAGGCGTACACATTTCATCCTACAATTTTTTACCACTTTAGATACAAAGGCAACTGAAACACTCTTTCACTAAGTTACACTACATACTCAGTTTTTTGCCTAAACAAAGAAACTTACTTGGCAATTAGCACCCTCTTTGCAACTTATATCACTTGGCCTGGCAAACCTAATACTTGATTCCAAAACCAATGAGTCAAATGATATTGCGCAATACGAAATCCGATATATATGGTAATTTTTCACTTTACATCTGACATCGTCACACAAAACACACTTAATCCCTCATAAACACTACATTTATAGTTTCAAGTTCTTCACATATTCCGAAACACCAATACCAGCTATAACATGTACCGAGATCACCGATCTACTAATTTTTTATTCTAAATAAAAAAATCATGAGTAAAACTGGTAATCACTTCTTCTATAGCCGACTGAACCTACGGGATTTCAACCCAATGCCAACCATAGAACTATTTTCAAGTCGCACAGACGTCTCACGACCCGTAAAAGTTAGTTACACCAAAAACTGCAAGTTGCAAATGCCACAACAAGCAAGGATCACTCAACTCGAGAGCTTTTCATCATCTCAGATTTCAACACTAACTCAAACTTCTACAGACTTGAGGAATGGGATGTCACTTTTATCATATATTCGCCAAAAAACATTCGTATATAGAAACAGATATACATGCATACCTTGCAAACTCATAATGTATTAAAGAATAGATGCACATCTAAGAATTAGCATATTAGTAATGTGATATTGCACTTTGTGATCTCTATTAAACCCTTGTGTAATCATATTGGCGTATCTAAAAGGGATGCATCACCGAATTACAACTTATAAGTCAAATGAATGACCTGAAAAATCCACATAAGCTGCAAATATCTTAAGTGTACATTTTAAGATGTTTTAAATAGAGAGAGGTGATATAATTATTTGGGATTTCTTATTTATGTAGTTATCCGCTAGCCCTCAAATTCGTTAAAACTTTTGCTTTTCAAGCAGATAGTGGATCAATAAAAATGTGATAAAGTTTCTTCAATATTAAGAACAATCGACAAAAAGATTTTATAAACCGAAACACTAAAGCATTATCAAGATAAAAGTTGCCTCCAGGTGTAGCAGTAAAGCCGATAACATATGATCAAGTATAACGACAGAAAACAAAAATTAATAGCACGTAATTCCTGAAGCAGAATTGGGAAGTTTTGCCTAGCGTTTTTATTCTTTTAATTCGCATTCAATTCAGTTTTAAAATTGTAAATAAATTTAGGAGATCAAAGTGTTATGTGTCAAGTACGCTTACCATTACACTTACTTCAATACCTTACCGAGTGCAACAACCATGACATAACCAAAAGCGCACCAGCAAAGCAAGAATCATCAAACGTATGGAAGCATCAATCCTTTTGACCAATTAGCCAAAAGGCGTTGTGCATAAGGTATTATATCTATAAATTTCTGGGTAATAAGATATTATATGCAAAGTTTCTATAAGCTATCAAATCTCGATATCTACAGATAAATACGGGTTCGATAAAAAGATAAAAAGTTGATACCTTAGTGCGTTTTATTTGATCAAGCAGTGTGCTATCTTGTGTGGTCCATCCATCAATAGCACTTACCACCATGATAACCACATCAGCAACACCCATACCGATCACTTTCGATCTATCAACACCTGCATCAAGAAATTATCAACTAAAAAGAGCATTTATAAAAAAAAGTCAAAAACAAAAAATTCAAAAATTCAAAAAAAAGCCTAATTACTCTAGCTATTAGTAATGAAACAAACAAACTGATTAAACTCTTTGGGTTAAGCATTTGGACAACATGACGTCATAATATATTGTAATGGCATGCTGTTTGTTCTAGGTCATTAACGAATTTGGATTTGGTTCAACTAAAAAACAATAACACACACACTTGGTTCACCCATCCATAAGTCATATTTCGCATTAGCATTCAAGAGTAAGCTAGATCATAAGGGCTAATGCATCTACAAAATAATGTTAGGTAAGCTAACAACCCTACAATAATTAAAATTTACCCAAGACGTTTACTGCTATACAAAATAAAGCTTACCCAAACACCCCTTCTAAATATTTCTAGAATCTCTACACCATAAACTATAAAATATCAAAATCAAACTTTAAAAAGTTCAATGCATCACACACTTGCAGTCACAAACCATTAACCATCTGATGAGTACAAATAAATGTATAAAATAGAAATATTCACAATTTACCCCGGATTTCGTTACACATGTAATCCACCACCATAACAATAGAACTTTCTGCAGCTGCTGAGACCTAACCAAGTCGATAATGCTCTGTGTAAAGTCCTCCGGTTGTGATTGTCTATCCTGCAAGTGTCATACACAAATAATAAATAAAAAAACTCTACAAACTTGCCAGGTGAAAACTATAAAAAGTGTCTGATTTTTTATATTGGTAAAACACTGTTTATGTGCACCCTCAAAATTCCCATAAACTTTCAATATAACTGATAAAACCATCAAATTTACACAATTTACTATTTATTTACTATATAATTATCGGTAAAGTTAGGCGTGTTGAAGACTTGCTTATCGATTTTGATCGAACTGCCCATTAACTAACTTCGATTCGAAACAACCATTAAATCTCTGGTATACAAATCCGAACCACCAATTAACTCATCCGGTATCGATTAGCTTATCAGATTCGAAACCGAGCTACGATTAACTAACTCCCATCCGAAACCTTAACTACCGATTTAATCATTCCGATTTGAAACCCTAAAATCAATGACAATTAAAAAACATACCATAAAAATAAAGTAGAAACAATAACCTCATTCCCTTTACGAACACTTTAAGCGATTGAGTCGGGATAAAAATCCGCATCATCGGGGATCATCTTTTGTAGCAAATGAATAAACAAACATAAGTCATCTTATAGCCAATTGACAACATTTTATCAGAAAGAAAAACATTAGTTAGATGGCGGATCTAGTAGCTCAAACCATCAAGCAAACACATCAATCAACCATCGACGAGACACATCAATTAACCATCGGCTATGATAGACAGAGGCTCGGTGTTTTTGTGTATGTTTGCAAGGATTAGGGGTTTTGTGTGTATCTGCCGACCATCAACGCCGCACACCATGAACGGCGGCAACAAAGTGGTTTGTGGCTTGTGGGTATGTGGAGGCTCGCATATAACCAACCACAAAAACCACCCGAACCAACAACCAATCGAAACTACCTTGAAACCACCTAAACCATCAAGAGATGGTGGCGGATTCGGCAGATACGGTGGTGGTGGCGGCTGTGTTCTTATGAGGATGGTGATGGTGGTGGTGGTTGTGTTCTTTTGAGGATGTTGGTGGTGGCGGCGGCTGAGTTTGTTTGAGGGCATTACTCATTAGGGTTTAGATAGAACAAGGTTTGTGTGTGGAATGAGTATTAGTAGAGAGATTTGAAAAAAGTCAGAACCTAAAGATAGAAAGTTAGAAAAAGATTCCTATAGTTTCCGTTTTAGATTTCTAATTTCCATAGTTAGGTGTACTTAAAAAATTAGGCCTATATCCTTTATAAGTAGTATGGATGATCTTGTTGAATGTGTTTATCAAATAACCAATTAAGTCTACATTCAACTAGAGGTGAGTAAAACCGACCGACGATAAAAAAAACGACACAAATCGACTGAAATCGACACCGACCGATATAAACCGACCTTACTCGGGTCGGGACTCGGGGTAGATTTTCTACGATGTCAAGATTCGATTCGGTTCGGGAATCGAGATTAAATCGGGATCGTTACAAAGAAAATCACACAACCCGAGATTAACTCGGGCCTTACTTGGTTCGGTTCGTGACTCGAGATTAAATCGGTTCAGGATTTGGTTTGAGTTTTCTACAATGTCGGTTTCAGGATGAGCCGGAATCGTATCGAGATGGATCGGTTTTATCCCGATGCTCACCTTACATTTTATTATATTTTCATTTAATTCATCATTGAAAGTGTTTTACTATGTGTATATTAATTTCATTAGTTAAATTTAAAAAACAAAATAATTAAAATGTTATTTTTGTTAGTGATTTGAATGATTTTATATGTAAGCTAAGGTGCATGACATTTTCATATTTATTTTCTCTTTTAATACTTTTTCTTTATGGTTTTCAACCTTTTTAGTTCTCATCAAATAATCCTAGTTTGAGTTACATTAAGTGTTCGTTTTGCAAGAGTTATTTTGAAGGTTTTTTTAGAGTTGTTAACTTTTTTGTTAAAAAAATAATCTAATAGCTTTGTTTAGCGTAATAATTTTTTAGAGTTGTTAGTTTTTTATTTTAAATAAGTAGCTTTTAAAAAAAACAGACTCATACAACTTTTAAATAGTCAAGAGCTGTTAAAGCTATGAATTACTTATATAACCTCTGTTTAAGTCATTTTAAATTTTAATTTTATAATTAACAGTTAATCTATCAAACACTTTAATTAACAGCTAACAACTTACAGCTTACAGTTAACATCTTACAGCTTACAGCTTACAACTTACAGCTAGTTTTGCCAAACATAATAGTCGCGGAAACTGATTAACAACCAATAGTTAGGATATGCAAATTGCATTAGTGGTTGAATCGACTCGACTGGGTTCGTTCGGTTGTCAAGTCAGTGATTTGATGATTTGATCGAGTTGACACGGTGGTCGAACTCGTGGTCTGCTGACTCGGCCGATTGACTTGTTGGTCGATCTCGTGATTCGATGAATCGAATACCAGGTTAATCCAATGATTGACTCGATCGAGTTGAGCCGGTAGTTGAATATTTGACTCGATAACTCGACCAAGTTGATTAGGTGTAGTTGAACATATTTTAATTTTTACAAATTATAATAAAAATGTTAAAATGTCAATATTCTTAATAAAAAAATACATTTTTTTATATATTAATAGAGAGAAGTAAAGATAAGTCGTATAAAAAATACGATGGTTGGTAACTTTTTGGGCGATGATATGAGAAGGATCCTAAATGGGAAAAGCAAGTGAACGAGTTGGCATGTTGCTGGATTAGTTTTTCTAGTAGTATTTGGTTTTTGACTATATACCTTTACGCGTTAAGTATTTCTCCCATTATTATGATGCGTGTTTCCAAGTTAAATAATGGTTATTTACATAAATATATTCAACATCCACAACTCTCTACGAGGAAGGTTTTGAAATTCAAAAACTTTGATTCTACAAACATGTGACCGTTTCTAAATCCAATAGTTTAATATAGTATCATTGTTTAGTGTGTTGTAAACAATCTTCGAAAAATCATGAATCGTTAGCTGGCTGGTTGATGGAGAAATAAGAATAAACTGATTATTTGGTTTCCTTAATTTATGATAGCTTTATTTTAATTTTCTTATTTTGTGGTATGTTCTATTTATTTTTCTGATTTTGTGTTTCCTAGGAAGAATATTCTTATCTTTTTTCCCTAAGTTTAGTTTTCTTATAAAATTAGGACTTTGATTCATTGTAAGGATTATGAAGTTATGAATAAAAAACAGACTTTTAGTCTTTGTTAATTGACTTGAATCCATGTTAGGGTTTATTGTTCAATTTTCTCTTAATAATCGGGTATTCGTTGAATCAACGATTGTTGGAGTTTACCTGATTATCGGTATTCTTTTTGAATCAACGATAGTTGGAAGGATTGTTTCTGGTATTCTTTGTGAATCAACAGATTCAAATATCTATCTTGTTATCGCTACATCAATTGGTATTAAGAGCCGAAGTTCCTGATTAAGATGTTAGAATATCCGTTTTTTGAGGGTGATGGTTCATGTTTTGATGAATGGGAAGATTATGGTGCGGCTAGTGATGATTATGAAGGACCTCCAATATTTGATGATGAAAAATATGAAGAAGAATCTATGCTAGTTTATGATATTGATATTGAAGATGTCATTGGGGAAGAAGAAAGATTTATCGGGAAAGAAGAATTTGGTGGGGAAGAAGACAACATTGAAGACACTGTAGTTGTTGCTAATAATATTTATTCTTCAATGATCCAAACTACTATGGTTGACAAGTTGGGTTTTAAGACGATCAAGGTTAGAGGTCGATTCATTTTAAAAAAAGGTAATTCGATGCAAGGGATACAAATTTAGATGCTACGAGTACAAGAGACGAGTGAGACAAACTCGAGGACGGGTTTTTTGAAGTGAGGGAGAATGATGGAGGAGCATAAGAATAAACTTCTTATTTAGTTTTATTTTGTGATATCTTTTATTTTAATTTTTTTATTTTGTGGTATGTTTTATTTATTTTTCTGATTTTGTGTTTCCTGAGAAGAATATTGTTATCTTTTTTTCCCAAGTTTAGTTTTTCTATATAATTAGGACTTTTTGTATTGAATTATTATGAAGTTATGAATAAAAAACACAAACTTGTAATCTTTTGTTAATTGACTTGAATCCAGGTTAGGGTTTATTGTTCAATTTTCACCCTGATAATCGGGCATTCGTTTGAATCAACGATTTTTAGCAGAATTGTTTCTGGCATTCCCTGGGAATCAACAGTTTCAATTGGTCATTATCCTTGTTTCAAGCTACATTAGTAATGATGGAGAAATAAGAATAAACTGATTATTTGGTTTCCTTAGTTTATGATATCTTTTATTTTAATTTTCTTATTTTGTGGTATGTTTTATTTATTTTTCTGATTTTGTGTTTCCTGGGAAGAATATTGTTATCTTTTTTCCCTAAGTTTAGTTTTCTTATAAAATTAGGACTTTGATTCATTGTAAGGTTATGAAGTTATGAATAAAAAATAGACTTAATTGACTTGAATCCAGGTTAGGGTTTATTGTTCAATTTTCTCTTAATAATCGGGTATTCGTTGAATCAACGATTGTTGGAGTTTACATGATTATCGGTATTCTTTTTGAATCAACGATAGTTGGAAGGATTATTTCTGGTATTCTTTGTGAATCAACATATTCAATTATCTATCTTGTTCTCGCTACATCAGTTGGTTTCAGAGCCGAAGTTCCTGATTAAGACGTTAGAATATCCGTTTTTTGAGGTTGATGGTTCATCTTGTGATGAATGGGAATATTATGGTGCGGTTAGTGATGATTATGATGGACCTCCCATATTTGATGAATATGAAGAAGAACCGATGCTAGTTTATGATACAAATATTGAAGATCTCATTGAGGAAAAAGAAGGATTTACGAAGAAAAAAGAATTTGGTAGGGAAGAAGACAACATTGAAGACACTGTAGTTGTGGTTAATAGTCTTTGTTCTACAATGATCCAAACTATCATGGTCGACAAGTTGGGTTTAAAGACGATCAAGGTTCGAGGTCAATTCATTTTAAAGAAAGGAAATTTAATGGAAGGGATACAAATTTGGATTTTACGCGTACAAAGGACGAGTGAGACAAACTCGAGGACGAGTTTTTTGAAGTGAGGGAGAATGATGGAGAAATAAGAATAAACTGATTATTTGGTTTCCTTAGTTTATGATATCTTTTATTTTAATTTTCTTATTTTGTGGTATGTTTTATTTATTTTTCTGATCTTGTGTTTTCTGGGAAGAATATTGTTATCTTTTTTCCCTAAGTTTAGTTTTCTTATAAAATTAGGACTTAGATTCATTGTAAGGATTATGAAGTTATGAATAAAAAACAGACTTTTAGTCTTTGTTAATTGACTTGAATCCAGGTTAGGGTTTATTGTTCAATTTTCTCTTAATAATCGGGTATTCGTTGAATCAACGTTTGTTGGAGTTTACCTGATTATCGGTATTCTTTTTGAATCAACGATAGTTGGAAGGATTATTTCTGGTATTCTTTGTGAATTAACAGATTCAATTATCTATCTTGTTCTCGCTACATCAGTTGGTTTCAGAGCCGAAGTTCCTGATTAAGATGTTAGAATATCCGTTTTTTAAGGTTGATGGTTCATCTTGTGATGAATGGGAATACTATGGTGCGGTTAGTGATGATTATGATGGATCTCCCATATTTGATGAATATGAAGAAGAACCGATGCTAGTTTATGATACAAATATTGAAGATGTCATTGAGGAAAAAGAAGGATTTACGAAGAAAAAAGAATTTGGTAGGGAAGAAGACAACATTGAAGACACTGTAGTTGTGGTTAATAGTCTTTGTTCTACAATGATCCAAACTATCATGGTCGACAAGTTGGGTTTAAAGACGATCAAGGTTCGAGGTCGATTCATTTTAAATAAAGTAAATTTAATGGAAGGGATACAAATTTGGATTTTACGCGTACAAAGGACGAGTGAGACAAACTCGAGCACGAGTTTTTTGAAGTGAGGGAGAATGATGGAGAAATAAGAATAAACTGATTATTTGGTTTCCTTAGTTTATGATATCTTTTATTTTAATTTTCTTATTTTGTGGTATGTTTTATTTATTTTTCTGATTTGTGTTTCCTGGGAAGAATATTGTTATCTTTTTTCCCTAAGTTTAGTTTTCTTATAAAATTAGGACTTTGATTCATTGTAAGGATTATGAAGTTATAAATAAAAAACAGACTTTTAGTCTTTGTTAATTGACTTGAATCCAGGTTAGGGTTTATTGTTCAATTTTCTCTTAATAATCGGGTATTCGTTGAATCAACGATTGTTGGAGTTTACCTAATTATCGGTATTCTTTTTTAATCAACGATAGTTGGAAGGATTGTTTCTGGTATTCTTTGTGAATCAACAGATTCAATTATCTATCTTGTTCTCGTTACATCACTGGTCGACTACCTTCTAGCTTGTAATCGTTTTAGGCGGGATTACTCGGTGATTAATCGGATCGGCATTTTTAGCAATTTTTAGGTATTTCCAGCAAGTTTTAGATATTTTTGCCATTATTATTCCTAAAATTCAACTTATCATACTTATAAATAGTTATTATAAGTGATAAACGCAAGTTTATAGTGAGTTTGGTATTTTCGGCACGATTTGCAAGTTTTCGGCAAGTTTGACCGCCATTGACCCCAGTTGACCGCCATTAATCGCTTTTACATTAATCAGCAAGGTTGATGGCCTTGTAGTGATTAAGCGGCGATTAATCGGTCTTGTAGACCTTGTTTTGCAACATTGGTTGTAAATAAAATTAGAATTTAAAATAGCTATTCGTGCGTTGTGATCGTGAATACATTAAAATTAAAATTTTGTAAACGTAGCGTTTTATAATTATATATTTTTTTAATAGTACTTTATAATAATGGTAGGTTTAAGTTGGAATAACTTTAAAAAATAATAAATAATTTCATATAAAATAGTATAACGAGATTTTGATAATTGATAATAAAAGTTGTTTGTTAATTTGTGTAACATTCGTCACAATATTATACAGTATATAAATATAAAAAATCGTCATAATTTATATGTTTACAGGTTTTAATACATTATATTAATTTTAAATCTTCTTATCTTGATAGATACGATTTAATCGATTTAATTAGCAAAATAATTAGTCTTTCACTAGATTTTATACTACATATACAAACGGTATATGTTTTAGAATATGCAAACTTATGAGAAATTTAATGCTTCATAATCAAACACATAGTTGATATTAATCTTACATTAGTAAATAATTTAAATAATTGTATGTAAAAAATGATAGTTTGTACCGATAATCATTTGCACATGTTATATCCAGTAGTTTGTATTAATTTTGTTATTTAATGTGTATTGCTCATTAATACAAAAATAAATTTATGAAGATGTTGTGTTGTAAATGTTTGTATAAAAACCTTATAAGGTTGTACTAATTAAAATTTTATAAACATAGTCCAAACTTTTTTTTATAAGTACTACAAGTTTATGTGTCGTTAAAAAAGTAGTTATATAATGAGATCGTTTTTATCCCTTTTCGACGCGTCCTCTCTGGTTCAGCTTTACGGTTTTTATTGTTTAGCTGAACCGATTGCGACTTCAATTCCCAGTTGAATTCGTTGGTCCGGTTAGGTTTTTAAAATTATGTACACCATCACGTTAGATATGCAACACATGCACGAGTTCGTAGATATATTCTTTTAATTGTTGTACAATGTGAATAAATGATCTTATTTTTTAAATACTTGAGTGCCTTAATTATATTTTAATTAGTTTTAATTTGTTTTATTTTTAAGTGTGTATTAATTATTATGTATTAATTAATTTTAATATGAGTATTATGTTTTTATGTTTTAATTGATTCTATAATGTCGTAAGTTGATTTTTCAACATTAATAATTATTCTAAAGTCATTTGCTTTATATGTTGTACTAGCTTAAAGACCGGTCTAACGTCGGGAGTAGTTTAATGAAGTATTTATATAAAAAGTAACATACATATGTAAGAAATAAGATATAGTAAATATGTTTCGTAAATATGTTTCGTTAATACTTGAAATCAATTCTACAAAGATACGTGAATTATTCAATAAACATATGGTTTTTAACAGTCATAATAGTACACGTTCATATAATTTTATCTTGAACTTTGATGGTCTTGAATTGAATATGGTGTCTGTGAGAGTGGTAATCAAGTCAAAACTCAATGTCCCTTTTGTGAACACCTAACAAATCAAATGAAAAAGTGATAAACATGAGACGGTGATGAATCATTGAGATGTATCTGTTATATATATATATATATCTCTATATTATATATAGGTATAATTATGACTTGAAACCACAGTTTCAATCCCAGTCATATCCCAGTCACATCTTTTAACCAATAGTATTTCATAGTTTCCTAGAAAATCTCAAATTTCCATGTTTTTAGTGGTTTCAAATCGCAGATTTTGAAACCGCGTTTTGGCAATTGAAATATGCGTTATCGAAACGCAGTTTTGAAAGTTGCGTGTTATTTTTTAAAAAAATTGTTTTTTTTAAAAGGTTTGTAAGATTCGAACTCATGAACTTTGGGTTATTTATTTTGATCTTTTCCAATTGAGCTATTGTACTGTTTTTGTTTTAGGATATTAAACCCCTATACTTATTATCCAGTTTGTTTTATCTGATTAAATTATACGATTCAGGTCTGCTAATTGGTTCAGGTCAGACTTATTTTTACACCTTCAGCATACAAATTAGTTCAGGTCTGCTAATTTCTTATTATTAATTTTGGATATATTGTTATGTTTGAAAATAAATCCTACATATTAATAAAACCCAAATATCGTCTGATACAGGTTTATCACATATAACATGCATATCTATTCCTTAATTATAGTATACAGGTTTATCACATATATCCACCCTAATATCAGGTTTATCACATATATCCACCCTAATATCATTTATACGTTTCTTTATCAGTATTATTTTATCTGTTCCTCAAACCCTAATTCGTTTTTTTAATTTGTTATGGATGATGATAATTTTTTTGTTTCTTTGTACCAGGTTCATCTCTCATTGGTATTCATTCTGTCATTTTGGTGGACATAATATAGGTAGGCCTTCCTTATCTGTTAACCTTAATGATGAACGTTTTTTTTTCAGGTTGATATCCTCTTTTTTTTCTCTAAAGGTATCTTTTTACACGTAGGAACCCTATCAGCATATAACACACGGGTAATAGCGATGGTGTTTTCGGATATGAAGACGATAGTAGAGAAGAATTTGTATTCTGCAGTTTCAGACTGATGCATTAGGATACCCAATGTCTCTGGAAATGGTTATGATGGCAGTGGTCTTTTAGAATTTATGTTTGGGATCGAATATTGATGGGTATGGTGATCTTGATATTGATGACCTTGACCATGTATTATTCTCTTTTTATAGATGTTCATATCTTCTGTTAGATTTAGATACTTTTGTTTGCTGACTCACATCAATGATCCATCAATATATATGGGAGGCAGTTTGTGCGCAACATAATTTTAATGTCTGCATAAAATTAAATTCATGTTTTGGTTCACAGGGCAAAACCGTCTAAATCCACATCTTTTCGAAAATGATTTTCCAGGTTGGATAAGATGTCAGGATGCCCTTTCTTACTGTGAGAAGAATTGGGGTCGAGGTTTTCCCAAGAAAGTGGTTTTGGGTAAAAACCATCTCCTCTTATGTAATCATATTATATCAATATTTGTTTACAGGCCATCAGTTAAAAATTTTTTTTATATAGGCTCAATTATCGTATTTGATTTTCCTTAGAAAATCATCTTTCCCTAACTGGTTTAGGATCTCCTCATCAGAAAGAGTTAACGCGGAACATTTACGTCCGTTGATGCATGTGGAAGCCGTGCTTTTGCTTGCTGGCCTTGCTTTCACACGTTAAACACAAATATTTTAGCAAAAACTTACTAAAGTATGTTTTCGATGATCTTAGAAAAAACTTAAGTTAGTGGTGGCAATAATTTATCACACTAAGTCACTAACTATGCATTCGCCACTCATCCTATTTCAGGTTCAGGATTAGAAAGGCGGATCGTTAGGAGACGTGTCACTCTCCAACATAAACAAAGGCAAGAAAATTTTTCTGACTTTTTTGTCAATACTTTTTCTTTTTTTAGCCTATATCTTTCTAAATATATTATTGATACAGGTTTATTTGAACCAACAATGAGCCGGTGGTTGTTCATGAATGTGTTAAAAAAACGTTTTAGTTTTTTTATTCATCCATTCTATTGGTTTATTTGCAGAAATTAGTGAAAGGGAATCCTAATCAAAGGTACATAACTAAAGCTCTCATATTTAATAGAATTTGTGTTTCTTATATCACAACAATATATTGGTAATACAACTGTTATTACCGGTGTTCAAGTGCTGGTTGCCCTGCCAAAAAACATGCAGAACGAGCATGCCATGATGAAACACATAAAATGTGACTCGAGTTTCTGGATTTGTTACTAACAACAAAAGACTTACACTGATCTTCAACGTCAAGGGTTGATATAGTGGATGTTGCTCTTAACCACAAGTGAGTCTGTTTTTTAGAGTCACTTACTTGTAATGACGTGACTTATTCACGATGTTAGATAAGTTTCAGCAAATCTAATAAGTTTATTTTGTTACTCTTTGTACCAGATTGTTATAAATTGTGAGCATTTGTTACGATTATATCGCTTGGAGCAGCTAGCTCTTTGGCTCCAGTGATGAATGCCTCCGGGTAATATACATTCAGCAGGTATCACAGATGCTTCTTATACATAAACTATCTTAAAAGTTGAACATAAGCATATTAGCTGATAGATAACTGTATAAACTTACTGAATGGAAATGTACAAATGCAAATACTCGCGATACATGAGTAAATTTGTCTCTAACAAGACGAATATCGTGCAAATGCATTGATCATTATTACTATCCACTACAACTCTTACAGTTATACAATAATATATAAAAACAATGACAATAGTGTCACTTAGGCACATTGGTAGGATTAAACTTGTCACAAACATCAGGATTGAATGATTGATAGGCACACAAATACGGCGTGATATAAAAAAGGCATCAAACTAGTAAGTCTATAACTATCAAGCATGAAAATAATGAAGTATGTGACACAGTTTATGTATGTGAGATGAACATCAATGATTACTAACTTGTTTGGGTTGAGTATTGACCTCCATATCAAATCATTGGAAAAACAAGTTAGTTATTCCCAGTGTGTCCACTTCCATTGCATGCTCAAGATTTTTATTTTCTGATTCATTACTGACATGTTTCGTTTTAGCTAATTATTTTTAGCTAAACTCATCTAGGTCGATCAGGCTTATGTTATATCACTAATGGGGTCGTCTTATTTTGACGAAAAAGGTAATTTTGGATCGCATACTTCTAATAACCAAGCTATTATGTAATTTGACAGCTATTGGATTTGGAAAAGTCAACAACCTCACGCTTTTTTAGTTGGTCACCTTAAGCTTACGATTTCAGTAAACTGCCAAAAAAGTGAGTTTATTGGCTTTTCCATTTTCGATTAAGCTGATACGCCCGTCAAGTAACCTTTGAGGTTGTTTGGGTCATAAAGTTAGGTGGTTTGAAATGCTAACCTGCTACTATCAAATACTTTCAGGAACCTATTACATTAGTATTTGTTGAGATAAAGAAGGGAGCTGATTCATTTGAACATCGGATTTACAGTAACAGATTTCCTGCAACAACAATTCTTAGTGACAGATCACAACCTATAAGTCACATAGGATTTTCCTAGCAATTGCGAAGCAGGGCTACATGGAAAACGTTCAGACTAAACACATAAGAAATGCTTTTTTTTACCTTTCTTGAAAACGATTTAATTCAACAATTATTGGTCACCAACAGCCAAGTTCTTGGCATTGTCTTCCTAACACGGTTATTGTACCCGTCTCTTTTCAGGTTTTTTTCGAATTTGTTACATTAGACACTGTTTGCCTTTTTCCTATTCAAATATGCTATTTATATCATTATTTATATTCTCTTCAGTTAATAAGAAAGTTGCAGCAGATTAGAATACTATAGCAATTCACAGTTGATTGCTTAGTAATGGTTTTTCTCACGACCTTGTATTTGTGCAGCGTCTGCAGATATGGTTTCTTCTCAAACTGAAAGTACATTACTGAACCCCTAAAGGCGATTTTCAAAGGACTCAGTACGTATACATCAATAGTATCTGTAATCTACTATGCACATATTTACAAATGCAATCAAACCATCACCCTGTTGCAACATATATTAAAAGACTTGATTATCTGATGTTTACAACTTGAAAGTATTATACACTATGTTTAATATGTCGTTTTATTACAAATAATATAAAGTATGTTATCAAAATTACTTAATCTAAAACAAAATGCAGATTAAAATACCCACATCATGTCAGAAATGTATCACTATAACATTAATGATGTTTAAAAAAAAAGATATAGGATAACGATATCTAGAAGGTTTGTGAAGCAATGAAAGATAACTATGAGGTTTGGGTGAATGGATTTGCTCCATTAGCGATAAGGGTGATGTTCCATTGGCTGTGCGGGAAGTCAGTCGGACATTGTTCAACATGAGGCCAGACATATCACTATTTATATCCCAGATAGATTTTAGCAGTGACCTGGGACGTCTTAGGGTTAGTAAAGACACCATGCTGGATAATACAGACTTCAAAGGATGCATCAGTCCCACAATCAGTAGCGACTTACCTGAAGGATAATCTTAGAGGGCGGAACACAGTGGTGATGATAAGTGTCGAAGGTCATTTGGCTCATCTTAGGTGAATCAGAAATGAAAGTTGCTTGAATGTTTTGACTATATACACATGTTTAATTGGAGGATTTTGTCTCCCACGTATTTTGGATACGCAATGCTCTTCATTCCTGTTAACAAAGGAATTCTCTTTTAAATTTCTTTCCCTATTTTTAAAAATCTCAATCTTTTTATTAAATTGCACTTTATCTTTCAAAAAAGCAAAAATCTTTTAGCTTTAAAAAAAGAAATATTTTTTTCGTAAAAAAATTACATATAAAATTTAAAATATAGAAAGAGAAACAGATTTTTTTAGAAAATATGATTTTAAAAAGTAGAAAAAGACAAAATTAAATTAAACATAAAGAAAATTAAATTTTATCAATTTGGTTAATTAAAAACGTACGTCAATATAAAAAACTAACGCTAAAAAAGACCGTTGGCAAAATAGACTAATATATCCATATTATAAGCACAATAAAAAATTATTTTTTTGATTGTCAATACCAAAAAACGTATTTAATTTTTTTTTTTTTAAACTTGAACTAAACGTGTATATTGTTGGTTATAGTATTTACAAAATAGCAAGTAAAACGGTTGAATGTTTTTCATTCTTCGGCAAGGTTGTTTATATGGCACCACATACCCACAAAATATATATAATAAAATAATTAAATTCTATGGCGAGGGTTGTTAGTAAAATGAAAGATTGACATGAGACAGAACAAGTTTGATGGGTGGGTCAAGTCAAAAAAATATCAAAAAATAAATTCGTTTAAGTTTTCTTTTAAAAAACCGAGTCTTACTGCAGAAAAATAAAATTTATACGCAAACGTACATTTAAAAAAATAAACGAAATAGACCCGCCCATTAAGTGAGTTACACCGCTAGAATGCATACTTACAGGTGGCGTTGAATGCATTCTACGTACATTATCGAGAGAATCTAACAATTTTACCCAACTTTCTAACTTGAATATCGCTTGAAAAGTATTGCACATTATGTTATATCTGGCAGCATCATCAATAGTTGATACGACTGTGACTGTCATTTTAGACACCGAATATCAGTTCTCCTACAACTGCTACTCCTAGAAGACATTTATAATTGTGGTGTGGCATCTTTTAAGAATTAAAGGTTAGCTAATTTTAAAATTAATTTTCATGTGTACTTTCTAATCGACACATATCAAGGTATAGTATTTTATAATGAATTTTGGTATTTGGGTATGGAGGTAAAATGCATACCAATTGTATTTTACTGGTCATGTTGTCCAGGCTAAGAGAAGAGATGTCCTTAAGGACATATCTAAAAGTCCCTTTTACGGTTTTAATATAAAACTTGTGACTGGAGTTAAAGCTTAGGTATACATTTTTCTTTTATAGTTATAACTCTTGCCAATATGAGGTTTCCCTCGTCATTTGATTCACTACTGTACCGTGTTATTTTCTTTAACAGATCACTCATGTACGTCAGTTGGGAGGGAATAAGGATTTTAAAGATACCTTCGTGACAAACGCAACGACTACTATACTTTTTTTAGATTTAAAAAACCAGTGGTATTAAGTTTTGTAGAAAAAATAGTTACTCTAATGAAAGAGAAAAATTAAATTATAACTAATCGAGAGACGTTGTATAAAAAATCTATAATTAAAATTTGTATTACATCTAATTACTATTATCAATATTATTTTAAAAATGATGAAAAAGTTTACGAACCGAACCCACCCGTTGATTTGTGTACGTCCGAAGATTAACATGAGACCGAACCTGTACGATAGGTTCAAAGGTGAACAAAACACGGTACTTGAGTGTAGCAAGAACTAATATCAATGGATAATTTACCTTTAACCAACATAAAAAAACAATATTAGTACAACGAAACATTGACATGAGATAAAATAAGTCTGTTATGTGGGCGAAGCGCTAAAAAAATCAAAAATTAGTTGTGATTAGGTTTCTTTAAATTAAACAAGTCCCGCTTCAAAAAAATATAATTAATACACAAATGTACTTTTACAAAAGATTTACGAAACGTCCCCGTCCGTTGGGCGGGTTACGACGCTAGTATATATATATATATATATATATATATATATATATATATATATATATATATATATATATATATATATAAATCTTTTAAAATGTAAATGACACATACCTATTAAACCTTGTACATAAACCTTGTACCATGATGACCATAATTTGTAGTCGTTTTAAACAATGTTACTAACACGTGTCTCAATAGTCAATGAGATTTAGAAGAATGGAACCACATTATCAATAGCTTATGTAAACCCGTGAATAAACGGGATATTTTAAAGAAATTGTTCATTATGCGGTTATTATAAGAAACAACAACGCACAAAAACAGATTTCGCTATTTCGTGAAATAAATAAAATTATTATTTATATGCAAGAGTTTATTTAGTAAGGAGCTATGTATGTGACTAAATTAACTAACAACTACGAACAAAAATACATCTTATTATTTTACGAAGAACAAAAATATGTACTAAATCATAACAACTACTCATAACAAAAAACCCATTATTAAACATAAATTACATGATATCATCAAAAAAAATTCATAAAAGGCATGATTGTAGTCTCCTTCCGTTCCTCATTCCACCACGTCCCCTGCCCCTTTAAACCAATATATTTTATAAGCCATTAGAATTCATAAGTGATAGATGATATACGCTTTTGAATTTGTTTTACTCATTATCATACTATAAACGCTGTGTAAAGTGTTTTCTACTATTTGTATTTTTGGTGCGGTATATTTCACAACATTTGTGAGTATTAGC
Source organism: Glebionis coronaria (assembly GCA_025667525.1). NCBI lineage: Eukaryota > Viridiplantae > Streptophyta > Magnoliopsida > Asterales > Asteraceae > Glebionis > Glebionis coronaria. The sequence continues at coordinate 535,573,658 of CM046879.1, forward strand.
GATAAATGTTGTTTAGGTTTTGAAAGCTAAATGTAACAATGTAAACTATGAATTTGTAAATCATGATATAAAAAATGAACTATACCTGTCATAACACATTTTTCCTACTATCAACATCATATGACATGTTGCATCAAGATAACACCATTAACAACCAACCTGTTGATATATAGTTATTGTTTTTTGGGTAAAAGGGCATTCCTCGATAAAATATATTACTCAAAAAATCGTTACAAAGCAACGGATGTAGGTGAAGCCATACATCTCGGCCTATTCAAAGGCAAAAACCAAGCACGGAACCGTGCAACAAACCTAACAACTACATAGGAAGGTACGCCCTTCTAATGAACTACCAACAAAACAATTTACTTCCTATTCTTCCTATGTATACGGATATCACTGCCCAGGTAAATCAAAGACTTGAGCCTCGTATCCGTTATAGAATGTACATGGCACATAATATGTAGTTGTTGATTATTTATCAACTAAACTTTGAATGGTTTTTTATTTTAGACGTGTATTAAATATGAAAAAATAAATAATGTCATGACACATAATATAAGATATATGTAGATTAAAAAACAAATTAACTTTATTCGTACGTAGTTATACGTGGTGTTATAGTAGATTTAACGAACCTTCCTCTTGGTGGAGGAGTTGCCATAAAAATCCACTGGTTGTTGCTATTTGATTCATTGCATTAATATGCATAATCAAAAACAAAATTGTTAGTTTTTTAAATTGAAATTAACCAAATCCTACACTAAAACACATCAAAACATATTACTACGGCATCTTAGGGATGTTAATTGCTTAATGAAATATATATAGCAAAAATCGCAAGTTATTTTAGGATTTTTTTAATGCACTAACATTTATTAGAGGAGCGTGTATATTGATTTTATGGTAGTAAACTAACATTTATTAAAGGAGCGTGTATATTGATTTTATGGTAGTAAATTAATTTTAAGAAATCAAAATTTAAAATTAGAGATAGAAAAAAGAATCTGTTACAAATCAAAATCAAAATTAACTTTACATAATTAACAATTAACATTAACAAAACTCTATAATACGTTCGTTTTTCTTTGTAAAAATTTCAAACCGGTTTAACTGGACTTTTTATAACTTTACAAAAATAATATTTATTTCTAAGTTTACAAAAAATGAAACAGTTTTTTTTAGAACTATTCAAGGAATTGTTTTTGTTCTCAAAATATTAAAACTTGTTATGACTTGCCATAGTTATATTATTTTTATTTTTATTTTAATCAAATATATATATTTAATTAAAATATTGTTATGACTTACCATAGTTAAATAATTTTTATTTTTATTATAATAAAAAATATATATTCAAATTAAATAATTGATACGACTTACTCAAATTATATAATTCTTCCATTTATTTTAATTAAAAAATATAGTTTTCATATTATTTTCACTTTTGCTAAAATTAATTTAGTATATTATAATGGATCTTAGAGTTATTAGATAATAACAAAAATAGATGTTTATAAAGTTTTGTTTAAAAATAATATGTTTATAAAGTTTTGTTTAAAAGTAACATGTTTATAAAAGTAATATATTTATAATATATTTTTACAAAGTTTGTACATTGTATGGTTATAGATAAAAAAAATTACAAACTTTTTAACTGTATATTTATTAAGTCTTTTTTCAAAAATAATAAGCTTTAAATATTAAAATACTCATGCATTATTTTATTTTATTTTTAAAAAATTATTTCCTGTATGATTTAATTGCTTAATAACTTGTATACTTTCATCTAATTGTTAGCGTCTGTTATTTTTAAAATTGGTGCAAACATGAAAATTTAATATGAAAATGTTATTATTATTATTTTTTTAAGAAATTTGTTTCCTATGTGATTTATTTTTTTAGGCATATGGTTTACCTCAAAACATTGTTTCCTGGGTGATTTATTTTATAGGTCATATTAAAAAGTTGTGTATTAGTAGCTTAATTTAGGAAAGGTTTTTATGAGGTTTTTAATGCATTTGCTTAAAATGTTTGTACATTGATGTTATGTAAGGAAACTCTTTTAATGTTTTTAGCTTAAAGAACTTGTAAATTATTTTGTTTTATTAGTTAAAATAGATAGATAAATTAAACTTTGAGTAAATAACTTACTTTGATCTAAAAAATTATTCTAGTCATTATACTCTTTATTATTTGTTAGTATAATATTTAAAAAATAGATGGTTACTCTACCACAATTTCCTGTGTCTCACAAATGTTTTTATTTACGCGCCTCTCTCACAAAACATTTATAAAATAGTCCTTCTTTCTCTCATGCAAAAATCCTAATCTTCACTCGCCGGTATACGTTTTTTCTGTTTTTGGTTGTTGGACATATGTTTCCCACTTCCAAACCTTGGTATAAAAAACCTCCTATTTCTTCATTGCTTATTTTTAACAGATCTTTATACTTTTATTAGGTTTGTTGGTTTTCATCCCTTTTTTCCTTTCTATTTGGGTTGCTTTGGAGATTATGGTGTGTATTCTGACAATCGATTGAGTTTTTATGTTGTTCGTTATCTGTTCTTTCTTAATTGCATGTGCTGCATGTGGTGGGTTGCTTGATCAATTACCATTTCGGTTAAGTTTCTTTCTAATTGTTATTTTCATAATCATGTTAGTTATTATTACTGATAATTATTGAATCAGGAAAGAGTGTAATTAGTTGTGGTTGTTGGTTGTATCTCCTATTGTTTTAGGTATTGAATAGTTTATGATTTTAGGCTTTTGAAACCTTCATTTGTGTTGTGATGCTTGATCGATTAGGGTTTTGGTAAGTTTGTTTTTAATTGCTATTATTGATAATTATTTTTAATATAAATATCACATTAAAACGATGTTTATAATTTTAATGCTTCTTAAGTTTTGTTAACGATAAAAAATCGAATATATTTTTAAGCTTGTATTAAAAACAACACTAAAGCTTTGGATCAATGTTTTTATGTTTCTCACTTTTATAAAACATTCTATACAATTACAAGATTTTGTATAAACTTAAAATGTACAAAATACAACTAACACAAGCCATATATCTGATATGAAAAGTCAACTATCAAGTGTAATGATGATTGTGTAAGATATTGGACAAAAGATGTTAGGTCTTTAATAAATGTGAAAATATTTATCCTTTTACCACCTATTTCCAATAATAACAAGACCAAAACGTGTATTTTATGTCGTAAAAGTCAGAATAATGCGTGGTTTGTGTTTTTATTGTGTTTCAGGATGAAAATATGCAAAAGGAAGAAAACATGGGCTATCACGGGCTTTTATCGAAGAAAAAGACAAAAGACAAAGTCAAAAGATCGAGAGTGCAAAAAGAACGGAAGTCGAAGGCCTGTTCTGAAGATTTATCGAAGAAAAAGTCTAAAGACGGAATTTTAGTGAAGTCGAAGAACTCAAGTCTAATTATAGAAGAAAATTATAAGAGAAGTTTAATTTATATCGACAAATCTCGAGACGACATCGAGAAAGACAAAGAAATTAAATCGAGTCGAGACAAGAAGAAAGAAAGAAGAAAGCTTAAACACTTAACCTCCACACCTCCTATAAACACCCTCCTAATATGTCATTAGGAGGGTGTTAGTTAGTTTTTAGTTAATTTTTAGTTTTTATTTTAAGTTTGTTTTTAATTTCCTTCTCTCTCTAGTTTTTCAAGTTTATAAAACATTAATCTTGTAATCTTTTGATCTTAATCCTTAATATAATCAAGCTTATTTCTTTAATTCTCATTCTATCTTTCTTAATCTTTTTAATCTTGATAATCAGTTTATTTTAGTTTTGTTGATGATTTGATTGTGTAGCTTATTTGATTGTGCTTATTGAATTGGTGATTTTAAGAGTTTTAGATTAAAAGTGCTTATTTTCTTAATTTTTATGCTTAATAGTTTTTCAAAAATAAGTTTATTTTGATAAGTTATATATTTTTTATAAAAAAGTTGATTTTTTAGATTTTGCTTATTTAGTGTTTTTAATAGTTTTTAAATTGTGGCTTATTAGTTTTTCTTAAAAATCAGTTTGGTTTAGTTTTTGGTAAAATGCTTATTGGTTTTTAGCTTATTTTCTTAAGTTTTCTTGTTACGGAATAATTTTTCCAAAACCCTTTTATTCAGGATAAGCTCTCGAGTTAGTATTCCGGATAGGCCTTCTAGTTTCAATTTCCGGATAAGTTGTAGAAAGCCTCATTCCGGATAAGGGTCTTCGGATAAGCCTCCAAATCTACATATTGCGGATAAGGGTAGAAAACCCATTTTTCCGGATAAGCTCCATCAGTACCAATTCCGGATAAGGCCCCGAAGGTGTTTTGCGGATAAGGGTTAGAAGTACTGGTTTGCGGATAAGCACTTTTCCACTTTCCGGATAAGCAGTCGAAATCAACATTGCGGATAAGGATTCGCATAACATTCTGGATAACCTAATCTTCACACTTTCCGGATAAGGACCAGAGAACCGTTTCTGGATAAGCACTCGAAACCACTTTCCGGATAACTGCCACAAGTAGGATTGCTGATAAGGGATTTGTTACTTTTTCCGGATAAGCATCAGAAGTTTATATTCCGGATAACGTAGTTAGAGTTGGATTCCGGATAGCTTCAAGGACTCGTTTTCCGGATAAGCTGTACAAGAAGGATTCCGGATAAGTGTCAGTTACGGATTCAGGATAAGGACTAGTTTTCATTTTCCAACTTATATTTTTTGAAGTTCCTGTTTTTAATTTCAAATTTTTTTTCCCGCCTTTTTACTTAACATTATTTTAACGTGTCTCGTTTTAGTTTAATCTTTAAAGCTTTCATTTTTATAAATTTTAATCATTTACTTTTCAGTTTCTAAAGTCTTTTATTTTAGTTTAAATACTTTCAAGCTTTCATTTTTACTTAGTACTCTGCGACATTTTCACTTTTAGCTTAAAATAGATAATCAACCCTTTTTTTCCACAAAGAACGACTGAGTCGCACTTTCTACTAATAATTATATCGAAAAGATCGGAACAACGAACTTTCATAACTAAGTGAAAACCTAGTTATTAAATGGCACCGCTGCCGGCTCTTTTCCTTAAGATTAACGGTTTTAAGTGAGAGACGCGTTGGATTTTGGGATCCGTTCACTTTTGAACGTTATTTTCCTTGCTTAAAAATTTTCAAAAATCCATAAAAATTAAAAAAATTTCAAAAAAAATCCAAAAAAATAGAAAAACAAAAAAAAATCAAAAATATTTCTTGTCTATTTTTCTTTTCCTTTTGTAGGTGTGTATGCGTACTCGTGCTCGTAAGAAGAAAGCAATTCAATCCGAAGTCGTAACTCCACCTATTGTCACCATGGACAATCGACCAATGATCGAGCTTTTTCAATCGCAAGTGGAGGGCAACACCGATGCTATTGTCATACCCGAGATTGGAGCCAACAACTTTGAACTAAAATCCGGTTTCATTCAAATGGTCTCTGCTCAACCATTCTTGGGGCGTACACTTGATGATCCTCATGACCATATAAAAAGGTTTATTCAACTTACTAATACGGTTAAGTATAATGGGGTTTCACAAGAGGTGATTCGATTGCAACTTTTTCCTTTCTCCTTAGAGGGACAAGCCCGTCATTGGCTTGATAAGGAACCGCCACAAAGTATTCTTACGTGGACGGATTTAGAGACCAAATTCATCAACTACTTCTTCCCACCCTCACGTACTACCGCTTTGCGGAATGAAATCATTAACTTTGAGGAAAAGTACGGTGAGACATTTAGTGAATCTTGGGACCGTTTTAAGGAACTTTTAAGAAAGTGTCCACAACATGGTTTCACAAAAGTACATCAAATTAATACTTTTTACAATAGTTTAAGCATGAATGACCAAAATTCACTAAATAGTGCCTCGGGGGGGTAATATTTTGGTTAAGTATTCTAATGCCGCATGGGACATTATTGAGAATAAGTCTAGAGTGCAAACCAAGAGTGTTCGGACTAATGTGGCTAGTGCTAGCACTAGTGAGAGCGACAAAAGAATTGATAAGCTTACTTCGCTTGTTGAAACACTTGCTCTCCAAACCGCTAACAATACCAAAGCTATCAATGCACAAGTTAATGCTATAGTCAGTCATGTGAAATATGCGGGGGATCTCATTCATACACCGATTTTCCTTCGACTCATGACAATCCAGAAAATGTGTATGCCGCTAACGGTAACTATTCCATGGGAGGCTATCAAGCACGTCCTCAAGGTGACCGCAATTTGCTCAGTTATCGTTCAAACAACTTCCTTTCATCACCCGGTTTTTCTCCACAAAACCAAAACAACCTCAATCGCAACAATCAAAACCAAACTCGAGCTCCAAATCAATATCCACCCCAAAGACACCCATATCCACCTCAAGGAACCAACCAAGTTTACCAACAACCCGCTTATCAACCACCTGCCTACCATGCATTTCTTCCCACCCAACCCACCGCATTTAATCAAGAGGTTGACACTTACATGAGGACTAATGATGCGATAGTGCAGAATCTTCAGCAGCAAATGGCCAACTTGAAAGCAGATATGGTAAAACAAGGGAATGATCTTCGAGCTGATATGCGAAACTCGTTGGCCAGTCAAACGAATGAATTAAGGGATATGATGGCTAGTTTCTTCCAAAGTAATCGGGTTCTCTTCCGAGTAACACCGTTGCTAATCCAAGAGGGGAGATGAAAGCAATCACCACTCGAAGTGGAAAAGGTTTAAAGGAACCCGAGCTTCCTACACCTACACCGGTGATTGTGACAAAGGAAAACGAGTCCCCTTCTCCAACACCTCCAACTTCTACTTCTCCAATTCCTCCGCCATCTACTTCCACCCCTCCACCACCCAAGGATGTGAGTGAGAATTCCATTCCAAAGCCTTAGTCTCAACCCAATATACCTTATCCTTCAAGGTTGAGGAAAGAGAAATTGAAGAACAAGGATGATATTTAGGTTTCTAACTTTCTTAAAATGTTTAAACAACTGAATTTCAATATCTCCTTTGCTGAGGCTCTCGCTCACATGCCTAAATATGCTAAAATGTTTAAAGATCTTCTCAGTGATAAGGAGAAACTTCTTGACATCGCTCAGACCCAACTTACTGAGAATTGCTCCGTAGTGCTCTTAAGGAAATTACCCACCAAACTTGGTGATCTGGGTCGGTTTCTCATTCCTTGCAACTTCCCCGGGGTAGAGAATTGTATGGCCCTAGCCGATCTAGGTGCTAGTATCAACTTAATGCCTCTTAGCGTTTGGAAACAATTGTCTCTACCCGAGCTAGTCCCCACATGAATGACTTTAGAATTAGCCAACCGTACGGTTGCTTATCCGGTGAGGATAGCCGAAGACGTCTTCGTCGGTGTCGACAAATTCACCTTTCCGACGGATTTTGTTGTTGTTAACTACGAGATGGATCCCCGTGTTCCATTAATCGTTGGACGTCCATTCTTGAGGACCGGTCGCACTCTCATTGATGTATTCGCGGGCGAATTAATCATGAGAATTGGTGACGATAAAATCGTCTTCAACATGGGTAAACTTTCCAAACAGCCATCTGAAAACGAGAGCGTTAATTTCATTGACGTTCTTGATGAGGCTTGTGAAGAACATTTCAAAGACGCTTGTAAAAGTAGTTCTTCTTCTCTACCCATTGTTCCATCACTAACTCCATTTGGAGAAAGTGATTTCATTTTCAAAGAACTTGAAGCAACTTTAGGAGATGTGAACTTACAATATGACGATTCTCCCTCCAATTGGGATGAAGACATTCGTACAATTGAGAAACTTCTCAATGAGGACCATATTTCTCCACCATCTCCTAAGGATATCTCTATCGATGATCCGAATTTGACTACGCCTTGCATCGAAAATCCTCTGGATTTAGAGCTTAAGGATCTACCGTCTCATCTCGAGTACGTTTTCCTTGAAGACAATAAAAAGTCACCCGTCATCATCGCAAAGGATTTGAAAGAAGACGAAAAATCCCGACTTATCGCCGTGCTGAAGAATCATAAGAAAGTGATTGCTTGGAAAATCTCCGATATTCGTGGAATTGATCCTCACTTTTGCACACATAAAATTCTCATGGAGGACGATTTTAAACCCACTATTCAAAGCCAAATAAGGGTGAATCCCAAGATCCATGACGTTATCAAAAAAGAGGTGATCAAACTTCTTGATGCGGGAATGATCTACCCTATCTCGGATTCACCATGGGTTAGTCCGGTCCATTGTGTGCCTAAGAAAGGCGGAATCACCGTTGTTCCCAATGAAAACAACGAGTTGATTCCTACTCGTCTCGTTACAGGGTGGAGAGTTTGTATAGACTATCGCAAACTCAATGATGCTACGAGAAAGGATCATTTTCCCCTTCCTTTTATGGACCAAATGCTTGAAAGTCTAGCGGGTAATGACTATTATTGCTTCTTAGACGGTTTCTCCAGGTATTTTCAAATTCCCATCGATCCCAAAGACCAAGAGAAAACCACATTCACTTGTCCTTATGGAACATTTGCTTACAAAAGAATGCCTTTCGGCTTATGCAATGCTCTTGGGACTTTCCAAAGGTGTATGATGGCTATCTTCCATGACATGGTTGAAGAAACTATGGAAGTCTTCATGGATGATTTCTCGGTCTATGGCGATTCTTTCTCTTCTTGCCTTGCCAATTTGGAACGCATGCTTAAGCGGTGTGAAGACACTCGCCTTGTTCTAAATCGGGAAAAATGCCATTTCAGGGTAAAAGAAGGCATTATGCTTAGACATAAAATCTCAAAAGCCGGTCTTGAAGTGGACCGTGCTAAAGTGGATGTCATAGCCAAATTACCTCCACCTTCAACCGTGAAGGGTGTGAGAAGTTTCCTTGGTCATGCGGGCTTCTATCGTTGATTCATTCAAGATTTTTCTAAAATCGCTCGCCCGATGAGCCACCTCTTGGAAAAAGATACTCCTTTCATATTTTCCAAAGAGTGTCTTGAATCCTTCAATCTTCTTAAGGATAAGCTAACTAAGGCACCGGTCTTGGTCACCCCTAATTGGGAGTTACCTTTTGAATTGATGTGTGATGCTAGCGACTTTGCTATTGGAGCGGTTTTGGGCCAAAGAGTGAACAAACACTTCCAACCAATCCATTATGCTAGCAAGACAATGACGGGGGCTCAATTGCATTATACTACTACCGAAAAAGAGCTTTTAGCTGTAGTGTATGCTTTTGAGAAGTTCCGCCCCTATGTTGTCCTTTCTACCACCATCGTGTACACCGATCATTCCACGTTGAAGTACTTGTGGACTAAGCAAGATTCTAAGCCAAGACTTCTACGTTGGGTTTTGCTCCTTCAAGAATTTAAAATTGAAATTCGTGACAAGAAGGGAGCTGAAAACCTAGCCGCGGATCATCTAAGTAGACTTGAGGATCCTTATCAAGGGGATCATCCGAACCAAGAGATCAATGACTATTTTCCCCTTGATACCTTAATGTCTATCAATTCCAATCTTGATGACACCCCGTGGTTTGCGGACATTGTAAACTACTTAGCGGGTGGAATTCTCAAGGAAGGGTTAACGTCCCAACAAAAGAAAAAGTTCTTTAAAGACACTGAACACTATTTTTGGGACGACCCTTACCTTTTCAAACAATGTGCGGATCTTGTCATTCGTCGATGTGTTGATGGGCCGACAGCTTTACTAATCCTTGATGCTTGCCATAAAGGACCCACCAGTGGTCACTTTGGTCCCAATTACACCGCGAAGAAAGTATTCGACTCTGGATTTTATTGGCCCACCATTTATCATGACGCTCATGAAATGGTTAAACGTTGTGATGCTTGCCAAAGACAAGGCAAGATCACACATAAAGATGAGATGCCTCAAAATATCATACAAGAAAGTGAAATCTTTGATGTATGGGGTATCGACTTTATGGGGCCATTTCTATCATCTAAAGAGAACAAGTACATCCTCGTAGCCGTTGACTACGTTTCTAAATGGATTGAAGCCAAGGCTCTCCCTACGAATGATGCGAGGGTGGTTGTGAACTTTTTGAAACAGATTTTTGCTCGATTCGGTGTTCCTCATGCTATAATCAGTGACCGCGAGACTCATTTTTGCAATGATCAATTTGCTCGAGTCATGGCTAAGTACGGTGTCAATCACCGTCTTTCCACCGCTTATCATCCTCAAACAAATGGTCAAGCCGAGATATCTAACCATGGATTGAAGAGAAGTTTAGAGAGAACTGTGGGAGAGCATCGTGCCTCGTGGGCCGATAAGTTAGATGATGCTTTGTGGGCTTTCCGTACCGCCTATAAGACCCCGATTGGTTGTACACCTTATCGTCTCGTGTACGGGAAAGCATGCCACCTCCCTATCGAGCTGGAACATAAGGCATACTGGGCCTTGAAGTGGGCTAATTTCGACATCAACAAAGTCGGCGATCTTCGGAAAATTCAACTCAATGAGCTAAATGAACTAAGGAATCAAGCTTATGAGAACTCACTGATCTACAAGGAGAAGACCAAGATCATCCATGATGCTAGGATTAAGAACCGAGAGTTCCACGTTGGTGATCAAGTTTTACTCTTTAACCCTTGGTTGAATATCTTCTCGGGCAAACTGAAGATCCGTTGGTCTGGTCCATTCACCGTCGCCACAGTCTTCCCATATGGCACCATTGAGCTTTCTCAGCCAAATGGGCCTAATTTCAAAGTGAATGGCCAGCGCGTGAAGTTGTACTTTGGTGAGGACATCTCTCATGAGATGATTCCATCCCTCACCATGTTTCCCTTGAATTAAGTTCTGGGTCGAGTCAGGCTCGTGACTCGGTTAACAAAAACAAGCGCTTCTCGGGAGGCAACCCATTGATCTATCCTTTACCATTTTCATAATAAGTGTAGGGGAGCCCCGTATGTGTTTGTTGTCTTGTTTCTTATAATGTGCAGGGATTAAAGCTTCAAAGATCCATTCTCGATGACTTTTGACGAACCGTGATCCCGTGTACCCGTCTTCCCGGTTCTATCCTAAACTGTCGTGATTCAATATTTCATATCTTATATGTTCACATTGAAATCACTATAGTTGTCCTTTCCTTAGCAAGATTTAAACACCATGCACAATGTCCTAAGTGTAAGGGAGTTTACTCCCACATGCTTAAACATTAAGGACAATGTTTATATCAAGTGTAGGGGGACTTCTATCGAAGTAAGTGGGATTTTCCATGAATTTGTCCTCATTTTAACCGGAAAATCTGATTTTTCGACATTTTCAAAATTTTTAATCTATTTTGGCCTCGTTGTTTTTCCTTTGTTATCGTTATTTACTTTCTTTGATAGAATAAATTTTGAATAAAGTGGTTTTAAATTTTTCAAAGTCATGAATCTTTTGACTCAACCCGAGTTTACTTATCTAAGTCTACTCTAGCTAGTATCTTTAACGTGTTTAAGTCAAGTTTTGCTAGGCTTTTATATAGGGAACTTTAAAACGCGAAAGTCTTAACTCTCACGGGTTAAGAACCAGAAATTTTCGCAAGTTCCTATAATTGATCCTAGAGAGTCGTTTATCAAGGGAACTTTAAAATGCGATTTCTAAACTTGAAAAAGTCTAAGAGTTTGCAAGATCCTATAGATGACTCGAAAACCCAAAACTATGATTTAATTGGCTAAGCATCCACGAGTCTCATTCATTGAGATTTTAAACTGTGGAGAACGAGAGATGATAGAGTCAATTATAAGTTTGGTATCCTTTCGTGAGTTTATGTGAGTTGATTATGAGCTTTTTCTCTCATCGCTTGCTAATAAATTTAATTGCAATAAGTAAGGTTGTACGATTTGAAAAGTTACTTAGCTTCTAGCCCAAGATCGTTTAAAAGTTGCTCGGTATTAATTAGAGTTCATAGGCAAGGCATAACTTATTGAAGCGGGATGCGAAGATTGGCGAGTCTGAAAAGGTCCTAACAATACATGAGGGCTACATTTTGTTGCTAAAGATCCAAAAGTGATGTGAAGAATCATTTATCAAAAATCAATATGAAGGATCGAGACACACGACGAAAAGCAAAAACTCCCCTAAAGATCATGGAGAAGTCTATCCAAAAAGGCCTTAACAAGGTATGAGGATAAATAGATCCAAGTCCTAAAAGGAGGCGGATCGTTGTATATCAAAGTCCAAAATAAAGATTGGAGAAAAATGAAGAAGCCGTGGTCCAAGTATGAAGAATCTCTCAAAACTTCAAGTGAAGACATTCCTATTATGAAGAGAAGATCATAATTTCAAGAACGTCTCTCAAAGATTTGAAGTATGAAGTCGCTGCCAAATATCGGTCCGAGAAAGGTCTCAAATCGTGAAGCGAGTTATGCCAAGATATGAACTTTATAAGGTCCCGAGAAGCAGTTTTAAAAGATTTTGTCCTTTAGCTAACTATTGATTAAATCATCCCACTTTATTTTCAGCCTAAATAACTACCGAAATAAGTCAACAATGCATCCTCGTGATCATTAAATACAACATTAAAATATAAGAGATACGCCTAGGAATAAGGGAGTCTAAGTGAATAATTGGGCCACATGAGTTCGTGTTAGTTTGCTAACTTATAATAACAATGATCTCGTTTTTAAGCTTGGTATGGGGAACGTGAAACTTGAGGATGATAAACATTCATGACAACTAAAACCCCAATGTAAGTCTTTGATTTCTTTACTTGTTTTGTTCTTTTAGTCTCCTTAGTGTTTAGTATTTAATAAAGGCCAAGGTGGGTTATTTATGATGAAAAATGTAAACCGTGCTTCAAAATTAATGCATTGCATGAGGGCATTGCAATGGTCAAGTGTTAGGGATTTAATAAGTGTGAAAACACTTATCCTTTTACCACTTATTTCTAATAATAACAAGACCAAAACGTGTATTTTATGTCGTAAAAGTCGGAATTATGCGTGGTTTGTGCTTTTATTGTGTTTCAGGATGAAAATATGCAAAAGGAAGAAAACATGGGCTATCACGGGCTTTTATCGAAGAAAAAGACAAAAGACGAAGTCAAAAGATCGAGAGTGCAAAAAGAACGGAAGTCCAATGCCTATTCTGAAGATTTATCGAAGAAAAAGTCTAAAGACGGAAGTTTAGTGAAGTCGAAAAACTCAAGTCTAATTATAGAAGAAAATTATAAGACAAGTTCAATTTATATCGACAAATCCCGAGACAACATCGAGAAAGACAAAGAAATTAAATCGAGTCGAGACAAGAAGAAAGAAAGAAGAAAGCTTAAACACTTAACCTCCCCACCTCCTATAAATACCCTCCTAATATGTCATTAGGAGGGTGTTAGTTAGTTTTTAGTTAATTTTTAGTTTTTATTTTAAGTTTGTTTTTAATTTCCTTCTCTCTCTAGTTTTTCAAGTTTATAAAACATTAATCTTGTAATCTTTTGATCTTAATCCTTAATATAATCAAGCTTATTTCTTTAATTCTCATTCTACCTTTCTTAATCTTTTTAATCTTGATAATCATGTTTTAGTTTTGTTGATGATTTGATTGTGCTTATTGAATTGGTGATTTTAAAAGTTTTAGATTAAAAGTGCTTATTTTCTTAATTTTTATGCTTAATAGTTTTTCAAAAATAAGTTTATTTTGATAAGTTTTATATTTTTTATAAAAAAGTTGACTTTTTAGATTTTGCTTATTTAGTGTTTTTAATAGTTTTTAAATTGTGCCTTATTAGTTTTTCTTAAAAATCAGTTTGGTTTAGTTTTTGGTAAAATGCTTATTGGTTTTTAGCTTATTTTCTTAAGTTTTCTTGTTACGGAATATTTTTTCCAAAACCACTTTATTCAGGATAAGCTCTCGAATTAGTATTCCGGATAGGCCTTCTAGTTTCAATTTTCGGATAAGCTGTAGAAAGCCTCATTCCGGATAAGGGTCTTTATTCCCTTTTTCCGGACAAGCCTCCAAATTTACATATTGCGGATAAGGGTAGAAACCCCATTTTTTCGGATAAGCCCCATCGGTACCAATTCCAGATAAGGCCCCGAAGGTGTTTTGCGGATAAGGGTTAGAAGTACCGGTTTGCGGATAAGCACTTTATTCTACTTTCCGGATAAGCAGTTGATAGGTGTGAAAACACCCATCCTTTGACCACTTAATTATAATAATAACCAAGCCAAAACGTGTACTTTATGTCGTAAATGTCGGAATTATGTGTGGTTTGTGTTTTTGTTGTGATTTAGGATGAAAATGTGAAAAGGGAAGAAAACATGGGCTTTCACGGGCTTTTATCGAAGAAAAGTCTAAAGACGGAAGTTTAATAAAATTCGAAAAACTCAAGTCTAAATTAATGAAGAAATTACAAGACGAGTTTATTAATCCCGAGACAAAGTCGATAAATTCGAAGAATTTAGAAGACGAAAAGACGAGAAAGAAAGAAAGAAGGAAGCAACACATGCTTAGCCTCCCTAATCACTATAAATACCCTCCTAATCTCACATTAGGAGGTGTTGGCTATTTTGACAAACTAGTCTTCCATTTTAATTACTTGCACTTTTCTTAATGTCATTTACTTAATTGCACCTTTAATTACTTGTCTTGCACCTTAAATTTGTAAGCTTTTAATTTTTGTCTTTACTTTAATTGTTGAATTTTAATTTTAATCAAGTTTTTATTAATCTCTCATTCTACCTTTCTTGTTATTGATTTAATCTTTATGCTTATTTGATTATTTATCGTGCTTTTATGTTAATGATTGTGTTAGCTTCTTGATTTTATAGCTTATTGTGTTTTTCTTAAAATTAATCAAGTGCTTATTAGTTAAGTTTTATAAAAAATTGTTTTTAAATATTTTTATTGTTTAGTGTTTTTAAAAGTTTTTAAATTTTGGTTTAATAGCTTTTTCTTAAGTTTGATTTGGTAAAAGATTTAGTTAAGTGCTTATTTGTTTTTAGCTTATTTTAGTTTTTAGCTTATTCTCTTCTCATTGTTATCCGGGTTAATCAAAACCCTCGAATTCCGGATAAAGCTCCAAACTACCATTCCGGATAAGTAACCAAATCATTATTCCGAATAAGAGTAATATCAATATTCCGGATAAAGCTTCGAAGATTTATTCCGGATAAGGACTTGAAGTAGGTATTCCAGATAAAGGATTGGTGTTTATTCCGGATAAGTGGTTATTCACTTGTTCCGGATAAGGGTGAAGTATTTGGATTCCGGGTAAGTGTTCGGAAAAAGATTCCGGATAGTGACAATCTCTGGATTCCGGATAAAGCATCAAAAAACATTCCGGATAAGCTGAAGAAGGATACATTCCGGATAAGCTGCAGGACAACATTATTCCGGATAAGGTCTCGAAGGAGATTCCGGATAAGCAAGTTCAGTAGATTCCGGATAAGCTTGGGCAGATTATTCCGGATAAGGGACCTAAGTTATTTCGGATAAGGAGTGACAGTCTTCATTCCGGATAAGCTTCGGGTGACGGATTCCGGATAACTGTAACCTAGTTATTCCGGATAAGGGCTTGTTTGAACATTCCGGATAAGCAGCAGAATGAGTATTCCGGATAGCATACTGAAGCAACATTCCGGATAAGAGTGACAGTTTTATTCCGGATAAGCATCAGGTTTGTTATTCAGGATAAGCAGTAAGTTTGGTAATCCGAATAGTGACAGTATTTTGGATCCCGGCTCAGGTTCTGTTTACTTTCTTTTTATTTTTAAGCATTTATTTTCCCGCATTTTTTCTTTTAGTTCAATTTTAACGTTCACATTTTTATTACATTGTCAATTTAATTTTTCGTCACGCTTTAATTTTAAGTCATTTACTTAATTTACTTTTAGAAGTTTTAATATTGCACCGTTTACTTTTTAATCAGTTTTAGTTTTAATTACCCGTCATTTACTTTAACGTCTTGCACATTTTATTTTACAACAACGACCAAAAAATATTGTTTTTCACCAAAAGACAACTGAGTCGCAATTTTAACTATTATCAATTCGAAGAGACTGGAACAACGATATTTTTACATACAAAATCTCTTGTATTAAATGGCGCCGCGATATCAACATTACGGATAAGGATTCACATAACATTCCGGATAACCTAATCTTCACACTTTCCGGATAAGGACCAGAGAACCGTTTCCGGATAAGCACTCGAAACCACTTTCCGGATAACTGCCACAAGTAGGATTGCGGATAAGGGATTTGTTACTTTTTCTGGATAAGCATCAGGAGTTTATATTCCGGATAACGTAGTTAGAGTTGGATTCCGGATAGCTTCAAGGACTCGTTTTCCGGATAAGCTGTACAAGAAGGATTCCGGATAAGTGTCAGTTACGGATTCAGGATAAGGACTTGTTTTCATTTTCCAACTTATATTTTTTTGAAGTTCCTGTTTTTAATTTCAAATTTTATTTTTTCCGCCTTTTTACTTAACATTATTTTAACTTGTCTCGTTTTAGTTTAATCTTTCAAGCTTTCATTTTTATAAATTTTAATCATTTACTTTTCAATTTCTAAAGTCTTTTATTTTAGTTTAAATACTTTCAAGCTTTCATTTTTACTTAGTACTCAACGACATTTTCACTTTTAGCTTAAAATAGATAATCAAACCCTTTTTTTTATTTTCCACCAAGAACGACTGAGTCGCACTTTCTACTAATAATCAATTCGAAAAGATCAGAACAACGAACTTTCACAACTAAGTGAAAACCTAGTTATTAGTCTTTATGAGCAAACAAAAGTATGCTCACATAGACCCAACGTGGTAATGACGGACCCAAGTGACTTGGGTTGTGGGGTCCGTGATATGTTGGTCTTGTTGCATATAAATACCAAACATTATCCAAGCATTTCTCTTCGCCCGTCATCTCTATAATCTCTCTAATATCTGATTATATTCTTAGATTTTAACCTCTATTCTTACTCTCACTCTTGTCTCTTATTGTATATATTTTACTCTCTTTGAAGATTATAAACAAGAACTCTATACCTAAGCTTTGATCCTTCAAAGTTTACTTGTGTGATTGTACTAAGTGTTACCTATACAATCACAATTGTTGTACCCATTGATCCACTACTTGTGTAATAGTGTGGTTAGTATTTTAGTCCTCAAAATACATAGTGTGAAGGGAGTTGTTGTGCCTGTGAGAAAGAAAACGACATCTTAGCTTAGGTGTCTTTAAATATTGTAAGCACCGTGTAAGGGTTTCTCCACCAGTATAAAGGATGTTGTTGACTAGTGAAAGTCGAACTCTCGAGTGAATACTCGAGGAGTGAAAGTAGGGGCAAAATAAGTGAGATCTTGCTAGGCCGAATCACTATAAATCTCTTGTGTATTGTGGTTTGATTATCTTTTCCCTTATCTCTATTACTTACATCGGTATAAGTCAATCACACTTGATCTATATAATCATAATAATCACATACAAAGTTTCAAATAAGTAAAACTAATCGATAAAACTATTCAACCCCCTCTTTTAGTTTTCCAGAATTGGCATCAAGAGCTACGTTACTCAAGATTTTTAAAGTATATTGTATTTTAAAACTTGAAACGATCCATGGATTCTGAAAATTACAAAGAAGAGTAATCTATGCAAAAACCACCACTATTTGAAACTGATGGTTCTATTGGAAAAACCATTTTGAAACTTATGTGAAATCCAAGGATACAGATCTTTGGTACATAATCATTGAAGGTGATTATGCACCAACAGTCAAGAATGTCACCACTAACTAATTTGAATCGGTCTCGCGTGATCGACAACCTAGTGGTCAAAAGAAAATATTAGCCAAAAACAATGAAGCTAAAATGATGATTTACAAAGCGTTACCTGAAAAGGAATATGAAAGGATTTTTATGTGTCAAACGGCCAACAAAATTTATCACTCGTTAATTGTTACACATCAAGGAAACTTGCAAGTCAAGGGTAATAAAATTGATCTTTTTGTTCAACAATATGAATAATTTTCTATCCTTGAAGAAGAGTAAATTGATGTTGGGTTTGCTCGGTTTAACACCATCATTACCTCACTCAAAGTACTTTATGAAGCTTTCCATGCTAAGAACTTTATCAAGAAATTTATAAGAGCACTTCATTAAAAATGGAGAGCTAAGGTGACAGCCATAAAAGAATCTAAAGATATCTCGAACTTATCATTAGATGATCTTATCAGGAATCTCAAGGTTCATGAGATGGTGATGGAAAAAGACTCCGAGATCATCAAAGGGAAAGAAGGAGAAACAAAGATCAATCGCCTTAAAAGCTAGAATCGAATCTAGTGATGATGATGACCGAGAATCCGATAGCAATGATGAAGAATATGTCATGGCGGTCCGTGACTTCAAGAAATTCTTCAAAAGACGAGGAAGGTTCGTTAGACAGCCCGTTGATGATAAGAAGACACCTCGAAAGCCTTTTGACATTAAGAAAGGCAAAGAGGAAAGAAAATGCTACCGATGTGGTGATCCAAATCACTCCATAGGTGATTGCCCCAAGCCGAAGCAAACGATACAAAGAGCATTCATTAGTAGAGCTCGGAGTGCAACCGATGATGAAAGAGACGACTCTAAAAAGGAAGAGCTAGCACTCATGGCACATGAAACTAACGAGGTACATTCTGACTCTTCATAGTCTTCTTCTTCTTTAGATGATGAAACCTTGCAAATTGAATATAACAAACTTCACGAATTAAGCCTTAAAATCATAAACAAAAATAAGCTTTTGAAAACCATTTTTTTTGGAAAATGAGGTTTGTGAACTAAAAGCAAAGTTAAAAAGATTAGAACAAGGTAAATTAACCAATGAAAAATATGAGTCATGTCAAGAGCTTGCTCTCGAAGTTGAAAGGCTTAAAACAAATCAAGATGTGTTAATAAAGTACAAATCAAAATTTGTAAAGTTTTACAAAAATTCACATTGCATTGGTGAGATGCTAAGTTTTCAAAAAATAGCAAAGATAGAACATGACTAGGGTTTCGGAAATAAGAAACATCATTTAGCTCGGAAAAACAACCACAAAATGACAAGTTAAGTTTCCCTATAGAAACTCTCACAAGGATCCACGGACCTCATGGACCCTATCAACTTAGGTCCGCGAATTCCCCAATTGGGTTCGCGGGTCTGACAGCACAACAACAGTAAAATCGTGCCGAAATTTTGATTGTGTCCCTTAAACGAAAACAAATCAATCCAGGAAAATATAATACAAACATTAGAAACTAGGAAAGAAATGTTAGAACTAGAAATACTCAATCTCGACCTAGACCATCTTTTCCCAAACTCCCATTTCCAAAAAGTGATTGAGGGGTACTCGGAAGATATAGTAAAGTACCATTGAACTATGACTATCAAAATCAATTCTCAATGGAAAATCTAGTTCCATGGGATATGTTTGGAAACACTCCAATTGATATAGCTATGAGAAGCATGTTTAACCCAATCGGACGCATGAGAAAATGGGGACTAAACGCTTGAGCTTCATGATTTCTAGGTATGCTTGAAAGCCGAGGAATCTTTTCAGTACATACACAATCTACGGATTGAGGCAATGTTATATGTAGAAACTAGAAGGGGGTTGAATAGTTTCGCTAGTTAAGGTCCTAATTAAAATTATGTTGGTCCCACACATCTATCCAGAAGCAAGTGTAGTTCACCGGTTCCACCGAATGCTCCTATCTGTCGGCAAAGATCGTATTAAAATTGACTATTACTTTAAAACTAGTTTCATAATAGTTAAGCCAATTTCCAATACTTCAAACATTTTCTATATCTAGTGATAATGGTAATGCAATGCATGAATGTAAAGATGAATAAGTAAAGAGTAAGGAAATAAGCAACATAAGGAAAGACACCAAGATTTATAGTGGTTCGGCAACGAAGCTCTCTCTTCTTTCCTACTCCACTCATCGAGTACACCTTACTCGATATTTCCACTATATCTACAAGCTCCCTTCTTGGCAGAGAAAACCTTACAACGTCGCTTGCAATGTTTTCCGACACTAAGCTAAATGTCGAGTTCTAATCCTAAGCTCGAACTTATCTTCGTCGCCCATCTTCTTTTCTGACACAAGGCTAGATGTCGAGTCCTAATCCAAAGCAAGAATCAATCTTCGTCGCTGATGAGACTGCTTTTAAACATAGTCTCATCGTCCAAAATGGGCTTAAAATGCATTAAATATCATGAAATATGCCAAATATATGCTTGTGTTAGTTACATGTGTATTTTAGGTACGGATATTGAGAAAATGACAAAAGATCACAAGAAACAAGCAAAAACGAACACGAGAAATGAAGCCGCACAATGAACCAAGCCCAAATGATGATTTTCCAAGAATAACCCTTGAAGAATTGAAAATTGTACAAGAAGGGTCCTCCAATATTGAATAATTGACACTTTAAACCCTTTTTTATTCATAATTACCAGTTTGGTCCTTAAAGTTTGTGAAATTTACAAAAGGGCCCTCCACTTTGAAGAATTGGCAATAATGGTCCCTCAAAAATGAAGACTTGTCAATATTAGTCCTCCAAGAAGTCAACAAACAAATCAACACCTTGAAGAATGAAGATATGCCAAAATAAGTAATAACTAGGGTTTTACCTAATTAAAAAGATTCGTTGATGTGTGTTGGTCTAATCGAATTGACCTAGGTTCTCTATGTGACTCTATTGTTCTTTGGTGAAAACAAATATTTTTGGTTGTTTTTAAATTTAAATGTGCAAAGACTTGAAAGTAAATGTCGTTAAAGTAAAGTGGCGTTAAAGTAAAGTCTAAATCTAATTAAAGAAAGGTGCGATATTTAAAAACGTGACGGAAAGTAAAATAATTAAATGACAAGAATTAAAAGCGTGACAGAAATTAAAGTTAGACAAGAATTAAAATGTAAACTAAGAAAAATAAACAAAGTTAACGAGAGAAAAACCACTACAATCGGAATATATTCCGATCAGATTCAATCGGAATATCAAACCTACCTGTCGGAATGTTGATCAGAAACCCAATCGGAATATGTCACCTTTCTCTGATCGGAATGACTAAGCTTAAACCCCCAGATCGGAATGTATACCTCTGATCGGAATCTGGAAGAGACCTGGTCGGAACCACTGATCGGAATCTGTCACCTTTGGCTGATCGGAATATCCAACAACACCTCGATCGGAATATGGCAAAGAGCACCAATCGGAAAATCTGTCACCTTACTTGATCGGAATACCCGCTTACCTTCTCTGATCGGAATACCAAGGTCTTCCCAGATCGGAATAATGAAACCCTTATCCGATCACACCGATCGGAATGTAATTCCCTTTTCCGATTTGACCAATCGGAATACGGCAGAAAAAGTACAAATTAAGCTAATCTAATAAGCTATGATTCTAATAAGCACTAGACGAAATTTCTAAAGCAAACCGATTAAGTAAAAGCTACTAAACATAAATTTAAAGACTTTTAAAACACGAATGAATAAGCTTTAAGAAAAACAACTTTTTATACGAAAATAACTTTTATAAAAACTATATAAACTTGAAAATAACAAAATAAGCTATGAAAATGAAGGATTTAAAACAATCAAAAGCATAAAAAATGAAGTCTTTAAACAAATAAACAAGATCAAAAGCATATAAATCAAAGATTAAAGAAAGGTAGAATGAGATCAACAAGATAAAGTAAAGGTGCGAGTAATTAAAGAAACACTTACTTGAAATTAAAAGGTAATTAAGGTGCAAAACATGTATTTAAATGTGCAAGTAATTAAAGGTGCAAGTAAATAAAAGTGGAAGAGATAGTTTGTCAAGCTATCCAACAAGAACAAATGAATGAAAATGGGAAGTATTTATAGGTGATTAGGGGGATGGTTAGAGGAAGCTTCCTCCCCTCTTTCCTTTCTTCTTAATTGCGCCCTTAAGTCCTTCCTTCTTAATCTTTTTGTTAATCTTGGAATTTGATGACTTTTGGCTCGGGATTTCTTTGGACTCGTCTTTTAATTCTTCGATAAATAAGACTTGAGTTCCTCGGCTTTTGATAAACTTCCGTCTTTTGACTTTTTCTTTGATAAATCTTCAGAATTGGTCTTGGACTTCCGTTCTTTTTGCACTCTTGACTTCTTGACTTCGTCTTTCGTCTTTTTCTTCAATAAAAGTCCGTAAATGCCCGTGAATTCCCGTGTTTTCTCCACTTTTCACCTTTTCGTCCTAAATCACAACAAAAACACAAACCACGCATAATTCTGACATAAAAGACATAAAATACACGTTTTGGTCAGGTTATTATAGTAATTAAGTGGTAGAAAAGATGGGTGTTTTCACACCTATCAAATCCCCTACACTTGATCATTGCAATGTCCTCATGCAATGCATTAGTTACAAAGCACGTTTACATTTTTCATCATAATTAATCCACGTTGGCCTTTATTAAAGAGATAGAAAACTACAAACATTCAAAGTAAAGAGATCAAAAAGCATACCTTGGGTTTTGGAAATGTCATGAATAATCATCATCCTCAAGTTTTCACTTTCTGCAGACCAAGCTTAAAAACGAGATCATTGTTATTATAAGTTAGTAAACTATCACGAACTCATGTGGGCCAATTATTCACTTAGACTCCCTTATTCCTATGGGTATCTCTTATATTTTATTATTTGTCTGGAATGATCACGAGGATGCATTTTTGACTTATTTCGATAGTTATTTAGTCTGAAAATAAAGTGCACGATTTAATCAATAGTTAGCTAAAGGACAAAATCTTTTAAAACTGCTTCTCGGGACCTCATAAAGTTCATATCTTGGCATAACTCGCTTCGCGATTTGAGACCTTTCTCGGACCGATATTTGGCAGCGACTTCATACTTCAAACCTTGAGAGACGTTCATGAAATAATGGCCTTCTCTTCATAATTGGAATTTCTTCACTTGACTTTTGAGAGATTCATACTTGGACCACGACTTCTTCATTTTTCTCCAATCTTTATTTTGGACTTTGATATACAACGATCCGCCTCCTTTTATGACTTGGATCTATTTATCCTCATACCTTGTTAGGGTCTTTTCGGATACACTTCTCCATGACTTTTGGGGAGTATTTGATTTTCGTCGTGTGTCTCGATCCTTCATATTGATTTTCGATAAATGATTCTTCACATCACTTTGGATCTTTAGCAACAAAATATAGCCCTCATGCCTTGTTAGGGCCTTTTCGGACTCGCCAATCTTCGCATCCCGCTTCAATAAGTTATGCCTTGGCTATGAACTCTAATCCATACCGAGCAACTTTTAAACGATCTTGGGCTAGAAGCTAAGTAACTTTTCAAATCGTACAACCTTATTTATTAGCAGATAAATTATTTAGCAAGCGATGGGAGAATAGGCTCATAATTAACTCACATAAATTCCTGAAAGAATACCGGACTTATAATTGGCTCTATCATCTCTCGTTCTCCACAGTTTAAAATCTCAAAGAATGAGACTCGTGGATGCTTAGCCTATTAAATCAAAGTTTTGGGTTTTCGAGTCGCCTATAGGATCTTGCAAAATTCTTAGACTTTTTCAAGTTTAGAAATCGCGTTTTAAAGTTCCCTTGATAAACGACTCTCTAGGATCAATTATAGGAACTTGCGAAAAGTTCTTGTTCTTAACCCGTGAGAGTTAAGACTTTCGCGTTTTATAGCTCCCTATATAAAAGCCTAGCAAAACTTGACTTAAACACGTTAAGGATACTAGCTAGAGTAAACTCGGGTTGAGTCAAAAGATTCACAACTTTTTAAAAATTAAAACCACTTTATTCTAGCAAAGAAAGAAAAATAACTATACAAAAGGAAAAACTAATAGGCCAAAATAGATCAAAAATTTTGAAAAATGTCGAAAAATTGATTTTCCGGTTAAAATGAGGACAAATACAAGGAAAAGACCACTTAACTTCGATAGAAGTCCCCCCTACACTTAACATAAACATTGTCCTCAATGTTTAAGCATGTGGGAGTAAACTCCCCTACACTTAGGACATTGTGCACGTTGTTTAAATCTCGCTAAGGAAAAGACAACTAAAGAGATTCCTATTTTAATATTGAGAAAATATAAAATAGTGAATCGAAAAGAGTTTAGGATAGAACCGGGAAGAAGTAGAACACGGAATCACGGGTCGTCAAGAATCATCAAGAGTGGATCATTGAAGCTCGAATCCCTGATTAGTAGAAGAGAGGAGAGATAAAACACCAACGGGTCTCCCCTACACTTATGATAAAGAAAGCGGAAAGATAGATGCATGGGTTGCCTCCCAAGAAGCGCTTGATTTTTGTTAACCGAGTCATTAGCCTGACTCGATCTTGATCATCAACGGAAGAAGCATGAAACATATCCACCAGGATCAAAGACATAGTTTTCGTCCACTAAATAGCACGAGCTTAAGGCGAACAAGGCAAGCCAAATAAGAGTAGGCAAGGTTCCCTTAAGCAGTGATGGAGCACGGTGGAAGCAAGGTTGAAGTGGTTCAAGCAGATTTCCATAAGTTCCAAAGATATTTCCTTTTATTTCATCAGGTGGATACTGAGATGGCTGCAGAATGTCAATACCGGGGTCGAACACCTTTTCCTTTAAGGGAAAATAGCACTCAGGCTCAGCAGAATGGGAAGAAGATCCGCGAAGAAGCACAACCTCGTCCTCAGAAGGGGGACAAAGAGGTGTTAACTCATACGTGCTGCGGATATTGGTGTCGACCGGTTTCTCTCCTTTGAAAGAATGTGCCTCAAATCTAAAGTAGGATCAAGACGATAATCTTCAAAATCATAAGGAGGAGCATCACTCTCATGAGGGAAGTAAGTGTTGAGAAACGTAGAGAAATCTTCCTCAAATGAGTAATCGTCCAAAGTAGGATCGAGTGATGGCGGAGGATCTTCATCATGTGAAGAATCGCTTGAAAGAGTATCAGCCTCATCGAAATCATCATACGTGGGCAGCTCGGGATACTCAGAGGTAAGGTCATCATAATCATCCGAGTCTGAGCTAGAATCATCATCATAAGCATCACAGACCGGAGGAGAATCATAAATGGGAGAATGGTCCAAATTGGGGCGAGAATCATCCACATCATCTTGAAAAAGTGGATTATCGATGCAAGAGTCGAATAGAGGATTATCATAGACGGTAAAGTCATCGAGCACATTAATCATATTCACTGATTCGCGGCCTCCAAAGGTTGTACTTGTAAGCTTCCCCATTTTAAAAACTTGTGCATCATCCCCGACTCTTAAGATTAACTCACCTTCGACCACATCCACTAAAGCTCGTCCGGTTTGCAAGAATGGCCGACCAAGTATTAAAGGAATACGAGGGTCCATCTCATAATCAACAACGACAAAATCGACCGGGAAAGTAAATGTGCCAACTTTAATGAACACGTCTTCGGCTATACCAACGGGATAAGCGAGAGTGCGATTAGCAAGTTCGAGAGTCATCTTTGTTGGTGTGAGGTCGGGCAATGATAGTGTTTTCCAAACACTCAATGGCATCAAATTAATACTAGCCCCAAGATCAGCAAGGGCAGTAAATTCTTCGGTTTTGTTAAACACGCAAGGCAACACAAAACGACCGGGATCTCCAAGCTTTTCCGACAGTTCTTTAGGAATAACTGCAGAGCAGTTTTCATTTAATCTTGTGTTGGCGAGTTCAATCAGCTTCTCCTTCTTGTTAAGCAATTCCCTAAATGCTTTAACAAATTTGGGCATGTGGACAAGTGCTTCAAGAAAGCTAATGTTGAAGTTCATTTGAGAAATCATCTTCACATAGCGTGACACTTCGGAGTCCTCCTTGGTTAGCATTTTGGACTTGCCTAAACGAGAGGGATAAGGAATATTGGGTTTGGGTGGTGAAGGTGCAGGTGTAGGTAAAGGTTGAGATGTTGAAGGGTCATTCGTGAGAACTTCATCACGTCGAGGCGGAGACGGTAATGGTGCACTAATACTAGGTGTAGGAGGAGTAGGGATACATGGTGGTGGAGGAGGTGTAGATGATGGGGGTGGGGTTGGTGGTCCTGCGATGGTGACTCCACTACGGGTAGTAATAGAACTCACATTAGCTCGCGGATTAGTGACGGTGTTTGAAGGTAGAGAACTCGAAGAAGAAGGTTGAGCTGCTGGCAAGAAAGTAGCAAGCATATTCTTCAAATCATTGGTTTGATTGCTGAAGGAGGATTGAATATTATCTCGAAGCTCGGATCTTATCTCATTTCCTTGCTTGGTAATATCTCCTTTCAGATTGATAATTTGGCTCTGCAGGTTCTTGATTTGCTCACCTTGGGTTCTCATGATGGCCACAACATCCGGATTACTGGGTGGGGTTTGTTGGGTGGGTGGGTGATAAGGATTAGAAGCTCTTGGTAGGATTTGGTTGCTTCTATTGTAGTTGTTGGCGGGGTTTTGGTTTTGAGGAGAAAAACCGGGTGAAAGGTAGTTGTGGACCGGTAGCTCAGCAGATTTCTATCCCCTTGAGGTCGAGCTTGGTAATTTTCCGGTGAATAATTACCATAAGCTGCATACACATTTTCCGGATTTCCTTGTGTAGAAGGACAATCGGTGTATGAGTGAGGACCACCGCATGTTTCACAAAGAGTAGCAACAGCTTTAACTTGTTGTTGTTGTTGGTTTGAAGCCAAGAGTTGCATACTTCTGCTCATTTCAGTCAGCACACGGGTGAGTTCGGTCATATCAGGGTTTGCTGAGGTGGAGGAAACATTGACTCTCGGATTGTTCCTTAAAGAAGCAGAGGAATCCCAATTTTTATGGTGAGTAGTCATGTTCTCAATTAACTCTCTACACTCCTCGGGTCTCCTTTTCATGAATGTGCCACCGACGGCTGCATTAATCGTATCACGATCTCGAAAAGTCAAACCGTTGTAGAAAGTATCGATTAAGGTCACAGGGAGCATGTTGTGGTTTGGACATCGATCGATCAAGACATTATATCTCTCCCAAGCATCAAAAAGAGATTCATTAGGGTCTTGCATGAAACCGCTGATTTGATTGCGAAGGCTCGTGACCATGGATGGTGGAAAGTAGCGCGACAAAAAGCGTTGAGTCATGTCATCCCAAGTATGAATAGAATTCTTCGAGAGACGATCAAACCATTTCTCGGCATGATGTAATAAAGTATGTGGAAAGAGTTGTAGGCGAAGTTCATCCATTGTGGCACCAGCCAACTTCATGCTTTGGGTGATTGTAATGAACTTGTCGAGGTGTTTGTTGGCATCATCATCAAGCAATCCACGGAATGGGTTAGTTTGCACTTGCTGAATCATGTGGTGCTTCAACGAAAACTCAGGAGCGTTGATTTGCATCGGCGCAATCGGTCCTCCTCGTCCAAACATGGTAGGTTGACAAAGTTCCTCCATTGTCCGAAGATCGGGCTGTGGAAGAATATTGTTGTTATTATTAGGGTGCGGTGGATTATTGTTGTTTACACCTGACATAGCTAAATCTTCTTGAGTCTCGGGCTCTTGATAATTAGAAGATCTAGTACGCATACACCTGAAAATGCAAAAGAAAAAGAAACCAAACACAAAGACAATATATATACACAATAAAGATAAAATCTTTTTGGATTTTTAAAATTTTAATTTTTATGGATTTTTATTAAAAAAAAATATTTTTATGGTTTTTGAATTTTTAAGGCAAGAAAAATAACGCTCACAAGTGAACGGATCCCAAAAAGCAACGCGTCTCTCACAGAAAACCGTTAATCTTTACGAAAAGAGCCGGCATCGGCGCCATTTAATAACTAGGGTTTTACCTAATTAAAAAGATTCATTGATGTGTGTTGGTCTAATCGAATTGACCTAGGTTCTCTATGTGACTCTATTGTTCTTTGGTGAAAACAAATATTTTTGGTTGTTTTTAAATTTAAATGTGCAAAGACTTGAAAGTAAATGTCGTTAAAGTAAAGTGCGTTAAAGTAAAGTCTAAATCTAATTAAAGAAATGTGCGATATTTAAAAACGTGACGGAAAGTAAAATAATTAAATGACAAGAATTAAAAGCGTGACAGAAATTAAAGTTAGACAAGAATTAAAATGTAAACTAAGAAAAATAAACAAAGTTAACGAGAGAAAAACCACTACAATCGGAATATATTTCGATCAGATTCAATCGGAATATCAAACCTACCTGTCGGAGTGTTGATCAGAAACCCAATCGGAATATGTCACCTTTCTCTGATCGGAATGACTAAGCTTAAACCCCCAGATCGGAATGTATACCTCTGATCGGAATCTGGAAGAGACCTGGTCGGGATGCTGATCGGAACCACTGATCGGAATCTGTCACCTTTGGCTGATCGGAATATCCAACAACACCTCGATCGAAATATGGCAAAGAGCACCAATCTGAAAATTTGTCACCTTACCTGATCGGAATACCCGCTTACCTTCTCTGATCGGAATACCAAGGTCTTCCCAGATCGGAATAATGAAACCCTTATCCGATCACACCGATCGGTAGGGGTGAGTAGAAACCAAACCGCGAACCGCAAAACCGCAAAAAACCGCAAAAACCGAACCGTAGAAACCGCACCACGACAAAAACCGACGGTTTGGTTTTAAGAAAAAGGAAAAACCGCAACTGCGGTTCGGTTGCGGTTTTCGCCCGTAAAACCGAACCGCAAAACCGAACCGCACCACACAATAATTATTTTATACTGAAAAACGTCAAATCGATTATTTTGTGCGAGTTATAAGATTTCTAATGCATATTATCACTGATATTCATATAAGTTATCAGTAAAGTGTTTGTTAGATTTAATTTATGCATTGTTATAACCGAAAAAATCAACATTTTAAACAAAAAACCGCAAAAAGTGACAATTATTATATAAGTCACAGGTAATGGTTCGGTGCGATTAACAACCGCAAAACCGCAGAAACCGCAAAAAAAAACGCAAAACCGAAACCATGGTTTTTTGTTCGGTGCGGTTTCTATTTTTATAAAAACCACAAGCGCGGTTGCGGTTCAGTTTTAGTCAAAAACCGCACCAAACCGAACCATGCTCACCCCTACCGATCGGAATGTAATTCCCTTTTCCGATTTGACCAATCGGAATACGGCAGAAAAAGTACAAATTAAGCTAATCTAATAAGCTATGATTCTAATAAGCACTAGACGAAATTTCTAAAGCAAACCGATTAAGTAAAAGCTACTAAACATAAATTTAAAGACTTTTAAAACACGAAATGAATAAGCTTTAAGAAAAACAACTTTTTATACGAAAATAACTTTTATAAAAACTATATAAACTTGAAAATAACAAAATAAGCTATGAAAATGAAGGATTTAAAACAATCAAAAGCATAAAAAATGAAATCTTTAAACAAATAAACAAGATCAAAAGCATATAAATCAAAGATTAAAGAAAGGTAGAATGAGATCAACAAGATAAAGTAAAGGTGCGAGTAATTAAAGAAACACTTACTTGAAATTAAAAGGTAATTAAGGTGCAAAACATGTATTTAAATGTGCAAGTAATTAAAGGTGCAAGTAAATAAAAGTGGAAGAGATAGTTTGTCAAGCTATCCAACAAGAACAAATGAATGAAAATGGGAAGTATTTATAGGTGATTAGGGGGATGGTTAGAGGAAGCTTCCTCCCCTCTTTCCTTTCTTCTTAATTGCGCCCTTAAGTCCTTCCTTCTTAATCTTTTTGTTAATCTTGGAATTTGATGACTTTTGGCTCGGGATTTCTTTGGACTCGTTTTTTAATTCTTCGATAAATAAGACTTGAGTTCCTCGGCTTTTGATAAACTTTCGTCTTTTGACTTTTTCTTCGATAAATCTTTAGAATTGTTCTTGGACTTCCGTTCTTTTTGCACTCTTGACTTCTTGACTTCGTCTTTCGTCTTTTTCTTCAATAAAAGTCCGTAAATGCCCGTGAATTCCCGTGTTTTCTCAACTTTTCACCTTTTCGTCCTAAATCACAACAAAAACACAAACCACGCATAATTCCGACATAAAAGACATAAAATACACGTTTTGGTCAGGTTATTATAATAATTAAGTGGTAGAAAAGATGGGTGTTTTCACACCTATCAATAAGCCCTTCAAATATCAAAACATGGCAAGAAATACCCTTTAAAACATTTTGGAAAAAGCTTGGTGGCCAAAATAGAAAAAACCAAACTTATTTATAAAGGGAAAAACGTTTTAGGCTGAATAAACAAAGAATGGAAGAAAGAACAAAAGTGAGGGATTAAAACAGGGAGACAAGGATACTTACCTAGACCAGTGGGAGTGTGACACGTGCCCCACTCACCACTTTCAGCCAATCACAACTCACCCCTTTGCCAACTCACTCTCCACTCAAAACCGTTTATAACTAATTATTTAATTAGTTAATAAACGCGCCTAACACTTAATTTAAACACTTAAATGGATCAAACACCATGTTCTTGATGTTCTTATCAAAATTGGGTATTTCTTAATCCTATGAAATTAACCCACCAAAACTTCCAGAATTATGATTAAGTTATCCTTAATCATAACCCAACTCCCAAATCACTTGCCACCTTACCCCACAACTCACATGTATCACCCTGCTATACAACTTTTGGAAAGAAGCCAAAACAGTGACAACCATCCAACGCCCCACAATGATGCTTCATATCTAAGCTTATTATGAGCCTTAGATAAAATTCAAACAGCTCACCACTCCACAAACTGCCAAGGAAACATCACATGTTCAAGAGAATTCAAACTTCCTCAAGGGAATTTCAGGAACTTCAAGACATTGGGGTTTACGTTTTTATGCATTCTAGTTCACCTTTGTATCCAATATAAGGCATATGACCTGCTACATTTTTGCTTTGCTCTTGGTTTTTCCTTTATTAAAAATCTGTAAAACCTTGTTCATTTTAATGAAAAGTGTTTGATATTGCTGATGAAATCCAAGTGCTAACTTAATTCTTTGCTTGTTATTGATATATGTTTGTGTTTTTGAAGTCTTAAAACCTGTTTTTAAACCTTGTGTAAGAAATTGCCAAGTTTTCTCAAAACTTGATATTTTGCTAAATTCTTAGTTCAAACCCTTGGAATTTTTGGATTGCAAGTGATTATAGCACCCTGATAAGGCGCTTATCAAGGTGTTGTAAGCTTGTGGTTTGAGGATAATCAAGGAGTGGGAACAAGTTTGCATTAATCAAGCTTTTTTTACTTTTATGTTTTATATATTTGTGCTCTAATCTTGTTGAATCTTAGCAGGGTTTTATTGGAAGCTTGTGCCTTGCTTTGCTAGGCACATCAGCTCAAAAATTCATGAGTGTGGATGTACATTCATGAGGTTTGAGTCATTTTCTCAAAAATCTAATAAAAGTCTTGATTTTTGGTGAATTTGTGTTACGCTGTTAAGGTTGTTGTTCTTGTGGCTTAAAATTGCTTGATACTGCATAATATTGTTGTTATTGTGTTAGATTGGGCTTGGGTAACACTAAATCACACAATTGCTTTGTTCAATCTTGGATTGAAAAAGTTAAGGGGTGTTTGATTTAACCTGTTTAAGCTTGCAATTTGTTTTTGAGTTATTAGAAAGTGTTGTTTATTGCTTATATCTGATAAATACTTGGTTGAGTGCTATTATCTGCAAGTATTTGGTTTTTGAACATCAAATTATTAATTGTGCTATAAAAAGTTGAAATCTGGTTGTTTTGACCTAAGATTTTGGAAACAAATAGATTGTATGCATGCTTAGGGATAACAAGTGATTAAAACAAGTTTATATAACCTATTAAGAAGATTTGAGGGTTTGAAATTGGTTTTGTGGTCAAGTATATCAGCAAAGTGTAAAATCTGCTTGTTCTTGTTCATCAGTAACTTTCTTTAGCTTGAATCTTGTTCTAAACCTTGAATCATTACACGAAACTAGTTAATTTATGTTCATTTGAATTAATCTAAGTTGTTGTGTGCATTTGGTTCAATTTGGTTGGCTTATTCTTGCTAAAACTGCTTATTAAGTTCATAACTGCTTATGTTCATGTCTGGTACATATCTGGTGATCTTTTGATTAATCTGTGCTAATTGGCTTGGTGAAATTGTGATATTATTGTTGTTATTGACTCCTTGTGATCCACTGATTACTTGGGTGCCTTTGCTTAACTTGAATCCAACAAAAAGTCACATAAGATAAAAAGTCGAATTAGTCAATCAGTGGGAACTCCTTTCCCCATTAACTAGCCACTGCTAGTGCTATTTGGTCATCAGCTAATTCATAAGCTATTCTAGCTTATTGAGACTTGCAACAACTTATTTTTGTGATAGATCTTCCTTATTTGACCAATTGAACTAATCTGGAGCATGTTAGGGTTTGACTTTTAAGTTTGATTAGAAAACCAAACAGTTTGACTTTTACATAAGTGCTTAATTGCTTATTCCAGCTTATTCAGTGTGCTTATTGGAATTTTTTTTGATTATTTTGCTTAATTAAGTCATTAAAACCTTTTGCAACTTGAATCGGCACTTGAGGTAGGCTAGAACTCAAAAACGACTATTTTGTCGTTTTGTGAAGAGAGCTTTTGCTTATTTTAGGCTTATTTTTTGGGCTTTTCAAAATTTCTTTTCACATATCTCTTTAGTATCCCAAAAGAAGCTTGTGTGTCAAATTAGAGCTGATGGTCCACGAAACTTGTGCAAATAATGAATCTGTGAAGAACAATGAAGAACATTTGCACAATTAACCAATTGACTAACTAATAACACAAGCTTGTACTTTTCATCGTATGTATATATTATTAATAATGAATCAACAAATATACATGACTTGCCCGGATGTTTGCGGAACAACAACCGGGCGATGAATGACAAACTAAACTCCCATGTTCATAGCTAGCTAAGCTTATGCAACAATGGGAGGATGAAACCCTAAACCACTAAAGTATTACATGTTTGTTTCTGTGGGTGGGAATCATTAACTATTCTATTACAAGTACCACATATATATAGTGGGAGTGTGAAGCTTCCTTGAGAAGCTTTACTAAAGTACAAGTAACCACCTTGTACTTTGTTGTCTTCATCTTTTGCACCTTTGACAAAGTAAGCCTTCCTCTTGAACCTTTGTCTTCATTGCTAATAAGACATGTGCCCACTAATACATAAGACCCTTCTTCAGGTCTTCTTAATATCTTCAGGTCTTGTAATCAGTAATAGTCTTGAGGAGTTAGTAAGCTATTATGTCATCACTTACTAACTCCATCATCCTTGATTCTTTGCACACTTACTGAGATCCGCCTCAGCTAATGACGAGTCTATCTCGTAGACTCTAAAGAACTCTAAAGAATGACACACTGAACTTATAACATACGTAAGTTCAGTGACTAACACTACTTAGGATACTTTACATCCAAATCCTGTGCAAGGGACAAATCAGGCACTGAATTGACCCAACAATCTCCCCCTATTTGGATAGAAAAGTAGCCTAAGTTAAATAGCAGTAAGTGAGCATAAAGGCTTCTTCTTACCTGCTATATTACAACAATGAATACCAAGAATAACTAGCTTTACTAGTTCAAGTCATCCGCTAACTTGTATCATCTTGTACCTGTTGTAGTTGTTACTGAACTGCAATGTCTGATCTTGTACTTTGAGAAACACTTGAACCAATTCCCTGATGCTTATATAGAACTCATAAAGGTAACTTCACCTTCGGTCATCAGTGAAGTATATTATATGCTTTGCCATAAAGACCATATGCTTCACCCTAGCATATATTAAAGTAGCATATTATATCAATGTAGATCACGAGTTCATTTACCTTCAATCAGAGAAGTGTGGTCAATGGTTGACGCAGCAACTATAAAAGATCAGACAATGCAACTTGTTCAGCAACCCATCTTCAGTGACTTTGCTCCATCAGCCAAATGTAAACATTCTAAGTCCCTGAAGGTTATGTGTTGTGTATGATAGTATGTATGTAGTTTGAGTAAACTTGGTGTTTCTTCACATAAACACAAGTTTACCTCTTTCCTTGCTTCTCTCCCCCTCAAAATTTGCTAGGGAACCAAGCAAGTTTTAACCGGCTACATACTAGTACACAAGCATAGCGTGATGGTCTTCATCTCGCCTGAAATACAACTCCCCCTGAATTTCATCTCCAATCAACCACCTGATGTTATCAAACCCCTATATAATAAATGTTTCATCAAACCCCTGTAACACAACCTGGTCTCTCAAAAACTCTGTGGCTGTGGTTACAGCGGGGTAGGGGAGGGTGACAACTGCTGGGGTGGGGAGGGGGGCTGTGAACCTATCTTCTTTCTTTGTCTTGGTGTGAGAAAAAAAATCCTGAGTGACCAAGTCCTTCAACAGCTGAAGGCTCTGAAGATAGCATGTTGATCAGCTGGTCATCTTGCCAGCGAATACCTGTTAAACTGAATTTTTTTTTTTTTTTTTTTTTGTGTATGGTTTGGGTGGGTATAGGTTTGGTGGGTATATCACAGTTGCATGTGGATCACAGCGGCATCAATATCACAGCGGTGTGTATGTCTGTGGTTCTCTCCCCCTCAAAATATGCAGCTTTAGCAGCATCTTTTGACAGGGGTTCGCTGTTGACAGGGTTTTATATCAGCGAAGAGTTTCGGCTGTGATTATGAGAAATGACTGATGTAGGTTCAGAGACTGGCTGAAATGACAGGGGTCCAGAATCTGCTGAAGGGTCCAGAGAAGAGGTACAGGGATCGCTGGTTCATAGTTCAGCTACTCTGGGGGTTCAGCTGCCCTGGGGGTTCAGCGGGTGTTCATCACAGCAGGTGGGGTTCACTGGAAAGGGTACAGGGGTCAAAGAGAGTTGGATGCCTGTGTGACAAGGTTCGCTGTTGGAGGGTTCAGAGAAGGTCCATCGACAGGGATTCAAATCTCTGATGGCAGGTTCATATAGTGACAGGGGTCACAAGTGTTCTTTAAATGCAGCTGAAGGTTCATGATGGCCTGACAGTCCAGCTGACCATGGAGGGTTCAGCTACCCTGGGGTTCAGCTACTTCTTGACAGGGGTTTATTGACAGGGATTCATCACATGGATTAGCTGTTGGAGGGTTCAGAGAAGGTCCATTGACAGATGGTCCGCTGACCTTAGGTTCTCAGACCTGGTTCATACAGCGACTTGTGTATCATGGTGAAAATGCTTGTAGATTCATCCTCCAAGTAACTTTTTATCAGCCATTCCACAAAAGTTCATTTTGACACAATCCCTGTTGGTGTGCTTTCATAACCACAACACCTCTCATACTTTTGTTTTACCATAAACCTATTCAGGTACAACTTAACATCAACGATCCCCATTTCTTTTCACCAGCTTTTTTTTTTTTTATCATCTGTTAATAACAGTAACAGACCTTGACCATCAGCTCCTTGCTGATAATTTCATCAACAACCACATCTTTTCTTTCCCTATCATCACCCTTAATCGTTACCACTCATATTCCAACCAATATCTTGATTCATTTACCATCATCCGGTTACGACTTGCAAACCGCAACATCAATAATCACCTAACATCGAAACCCATTCTCGATTCACTGATTCGGTGATAGAGTCAGCGACTGGCTGGGCTTAACTCAGCAACAGGTTGAAAAACTTCGCTGTTATTGGCTCCAATCCAGAACCTGGTTGCATTCCACGCCTAATCATTCAATCAGCGCTACTTCGACGACATTAATTTAATAGCAACCTTTTAATATCAAACCCGAATCCATTCTTCTTACCAACAATCTCTTCATCTCAAAACCAATAACTGACGACCTTAATCATCAATTATAACATGAACTCATCATATACAAAAAGAATCGATTCTTTAATTTAAAAACCATTCGTTTCGGTGGCCACGAGAAACGAATCTATCCTTCTTAACATAGTCTCGATTTTTCTTGTTTTGATTTAATCAATTTGTATTTTGTTTTGATGATTTTGTGTCGGTATTTTTTGAGATAGGATTTACTAGGTGTAGATCTTGGTAGATTGGTTTTGTGAGGTTATAGATCTCGATTTGGATAAACACAACGTGGTGTTTTAAATAATCTGGATGTGATGATATTGATTTGTAGGATATTGGATATTGGAACTTGTGATGAACCCACGTGAAGTATAATTGGTGGGTGATTGATTTGTTGTTATGGAATGATGGATCTCATAAATGAAGATAGAATATATTCTCGAATGAAACTTTTTGGTTTTATAAGAACAGATCGGGAGATGTTTTTTTTTTTTTATTTGGATAATATGGTTGTGACGGTGGATTTTTTTATAAATGGATGGATCTGGTTTTAATGGTACAAGGATAAGGTTGGTGGATGTTAGTGGGTTTATTTTAGCAAAAGTCAAGACAGTGTTTATCTCCCCCTCAATAAACTGCTACTGTTATAGCAGTTTTTGTACACACTGATGAAATTGACGATGCTGAAAAAAAGTTATTAGCTGCCATTTTTGAACGGATCTGGATAGTAATTAATCCAACCGGCTCTGATACCAATTGATGGTCCACGAAACTTGTGCAAATAATGAATCTGTGAAGAACAATGAAGAACATTTGCACAATTAACCAATTGACTAACTAATAACACAAGCTTGTACTTTTCATCGTATGTATATATTATTAATAATGAATCAACAAATATACATGACTTGCCCGGATGTTTGCGGAACAACAATCGGGCGATGAATGACAAACTAAACTCCCATGTTCATAGCTAGCTAAGCTTATGCAACAATGGGAGGATGAAACCCTAAACCACTAAAGTATTACATGTTTGTTTCTGTGGGTGGGAATCATTAACTATTCTATTACAAGTACCACATATATATAGTGGGAGTGTGAAGCTTCCTTGAGAAGCTTTACTAAAGTACAAGTAACCACCTTGTACTTTGTTGTCTTCATCTTTTGCACCTTTGACAAAGTAAGCCTTCCTCTTGAACCTTTGTCTTCATTGCTAATAAGACATGTGCCCACTAATACATAAGACCCTTCTTCAGGTCTTCTTAATATCTTCAGGTCTTGTAATCAGTAATAGTCTTGAGGAGTTAGTAAGCTATTATGTCATCACTTACTAACTCTATCATCCTTGATTCTTTGCACACTTACTGAGATCCGCCTCAGCTAATGACGAGTCTATCTCGTAGACTCTAAAGAACTCTAAAGAATGACACACTGAACTTATAACATATGTAAGTTCAGTGACTAACACTACTTAGGATACTTTACATCCAAATCCTGTGCAAGGGACAAATCAGGCACTGAATTGACCCAACAAGAGCTTATGGCATTAACTTATGGCTGAATGGGTTAAAAAGCCCATTAAGAATAAGTTGTTGACTTATTAAGCTGTGATAAGCACATTTTCAGCTTTTGGGCCTTCAGAGTTTTGTTCTTAAAATCAAACTTTGAGTCAGATAGGAAGTTTCGGGCTTAATTGGATTACTTTTGCTTATTGGGACTAAATTAAGTCCATTAAGGGACTCTTTTTTATTTTAACCCATTTTAAGGCCCAATAGGGGTATTTAGGTAATTTCAAGTTCTTTTTTGTGTTATTTAGGTTAAAATAAACTAGTTTGTAACTTTTTAGAATTTTTTATAAATTTTGGATTTTTATTAATATTTTATTAATATTTTATTATTATTTTATTATTAAAAATTAAATTTTAGATTTTTACATGTTTTTCACTTTTTCTAGTTCAGATATATTATGTTAGGAATTTTAAAGTTTTTAGATTAATTTTATTCTCATTATATTAATTTTTAGAATTATTTTAAGTTTTTATAGTTTTTAATCATTTTTAAATAGTTTTAATTAATTTTAAAATTTCTAAAAATAGTTTTTAATTTAGTTAAGTCATTTTAGAGGTTTACAAAGTGAAAAATATCATTTTGGGCTTTTTGTTAATCAAATTGATTTTTTAGGCTTTAATTAGCATTAAAAAATTAATATTTAATTAAATAAAAGGTTTGAGTGATTTTTAATTTTTTGTAAACTCTAATTACATTTTTTAGAAATTATTGCAATTTTCTAGGAATTTTTAGGGTAAATTTTTAATTTAGTCACTTTTTACGGTTTTATGTGCACTACTTCGTCTTAGTGTAATTCATAATCGTAACCGTCATTCTTTTCTATTCTCTTTTCGATTTTTATTTCTCATCAGTATAATCACAAACACTTAATCATTTCTTTACACAACACACTAGCCTCCTTGAGAACGATCCCCACTTTAGGTCATTTACTTGTGGTTTTCCTAAACTACTTGTTAATACTTACCCTTTTTACGCTCTTTTCCTAAAGAGTAGTAAAAACACTACATCATTCTCAAGGAATGAAAACGATCACGTGAAGTGAACGCCTTCGATGACTTTAGAATGTTGGTGGAACACCAAAACG
Organism: Glebionis coronaria; assembly: GCA_025667525.1. Lineage (NCBI taxonomy): Eukaryota > Viridiplantae > Streptophyta > Magnoliopsida > Asterales > Asteraceae > Glebionis > Glebionis coronaria. Next base: position 535,612,036 of record CM046879.1, read on the forward strand.
TTCAAGAGGGTTTAATCAAGAGATTCGATTTGAGGAGAGATTTGTAGATTTTTGTCTACTTAATACATTCACCAAAAATCCAAAAAAAAGTAAAAACAATCAAAAACCACAAAAAAAATTGCAAAATTTAAAAACACCAAAAAGAATCTTCTTTGCTCATCCCCACGTTGTACGTGACGTTTATGCTTACTCGTAATCAAGCAAGACGTGCACGTAAACGAAAAAATCGAAAGGAGACCACATCTAACCTTTCTAGTGAGGAGTCTCCTATTGACGAACCTATCGTAGAAGAAGAACCAACCATGGCTAATCGAACTATGATGGAGTTACTTCAAGCACCAACTGAGGGTTATGGAGAGGCTATTGTGATTCCCGCCATCCTTGCGGATAATTTTGAAGTGAAAACGGGTTTGTTGTCGATGATCCAAAACAACAAATTATGTGGTGATGAAAAGGACAACCCGCACAACCATATTCGCCAATTCAGTCGTCTTACCGCCACTTGCAAGTTTAAGGATGTTGCTAATGACTCGATTAAGATGATGCTTTTTCCGTATTCCTTAGCGGGGCCCGCAAAAATTTGGTTAGAGAAAGAGCCACCCAATTCTATATTGACGTGGAAAGATCTCGTTTCAAAATTTGTGAACCAATTTTTCCTGCCCTCTAAGACTACGCATTTGAAAAACGAGATTTCAAAATTTTCACAAGAATTTAATGAGAGTTTTTCTACGGCTCGGAATCGGTTTAAGGAAATGTTACATGAGTGTCCTCATCACGGTTTTTCCGACTTACAGCAAATTGACACGTTTTACAATTGTTTGAATGATCATGAGAGAGATTATCTTAATGCCGCCGCGGGTGGTAATTTTTTGTGTAAAACGGTTGAGAAAGCGTTGTTGATTATTGAGAATAGCTCTAAAGTCTATAGTCCTCGTAACACATCGAGTGTTCGTAAGGCTTCGTCTTCGGCTTCACCTTCATTGTCCAATATCATCGATGCTTGCCAAATTGAGGCAAATTTCGAAAACAAAATCTTTGATAAGCTTAAAGGTCTTTTAATTGAATTCAAAGTTGGTGAACAAAGTGCCCCCGCTACGGCTAAAGCGGTTGAGGTTTCTTGCATGTATTGTGGTGGAGGTCATGATTTCTCCGAGTGCATTACCAACGGTGGTAACACTTCGAGTGCCTACGCGGCCACGGGAACTTACAACCAAAACGGTCAAGTTACCTGCTCTGATCAAATGACTCCACCGGGTTTTGCTCCCAATCAAAATGCTAACAACAACTATCGAAACAATCAAGTTGGTTACAAAAACAATTACAAGGGTAACAACTATCGGAATCAAGGGGCTAATAACAATCAAGTTTCAAACAAAAATCAAAACAATGATTTTCAAAACAACAACAAGAGTTTGCAAACTTTGAAAGATCTTCCAAATGAATTTGTTGAATACGCAAATAGAAACGATGATAGGTTTGATAATATTCAAAGAGAGATCATTAGCCTAAGATCCGAGTTTAAGAATGAATTGAAAAAGGAGTTGAAAAATGAGTTAGCAAATGAGCTTAAGATCCATACAAACAAAATGGAGGGAAATGTAACTAGGTTACAACAAAACCAACAAAAAATGGAACAAGGGCAACATGAAATAAAACAAAAGATACTTAAGGCCAATAAGAGGCAATCTATGTTTGAGGATAAAATTTCATCCATGTTTGAGGCTATAATGTGTAAACCATCTTCGAGTAGTCTTCCTAGCAACACCATATCGAACCCTAAGGGAGAGATGAAAGTGATTACCACACGAAGTGGTAAGACACTTAAGGAACCGACTCCTCAACCAATTACTCCAATGGTGGAGGAAATTAAGGAAGAACCCGAGGTGGTGGTCGAAAAGGAGAAAATCCCAATCCCACGAAGTACCACTCATGCCACACCTACGGTTGACCCATTACCACAATTGGAACCCGATATTCCAAAGGCTATGCCTATGCCTCAACCCACACCACCTTTGCCCTATCCATCGAGATTTAGAAAGGAGAAACATCAAGAGCGCGACAATTACCAATTTGATCTTTTTATGAAAATGTTTCATGATTTGCATTTCAATATAAGTTTTGCCGATGCTTTGGACATGATGCCTCGATTTGCCGCTAACTTTAAGAGTGTGTTAAACAACAAGGAGAAATTGTAACAATTGTCTAGTTGTTCATCGGTTTATCTTAACCGCATACCTCAAAAAGTCGGTGATCCCGGTAAAATCTTGCCAAGATATGGAAGAATGCTATGCCTTGGCCGATCTTGGTGCTAGTATTAAATTGATGCCACTTGCAATCTTTAAGTCGCTCAATCTTCCTAATCTTACTCCTTCACTAATGTCTATCGAATTGGCCGATCATTCCATTATTCCTGCATGTGGATTGGCCGAAGACGTTTTTGTGAAAGTGGGAAAGTTCTATTATCCGGTAGACTTTATCGTTGTCGATATTCCCACGGATCCTCAAGTTCCTCTTATTTTAGGTCGTTTGTTTTTAGATACGTCTATGGCTTTGATTGATGTGCATGCTAGAAAGATCACCTTACATTTCAACGACGAGGAACTGTTATAAATGCAACCCAAAATTCTCCAATTTCTCATGTTTATTCCGTAGCAACCATAAACCTCGTTGACATGATTGACGTTGTTTGCGAGGAATTTTCACAAGAAGTTTTAGGTTTTGGTGACGATGAAAATAGTGGCAATCCCGCTATGCTTGATCCCATTCTTGATAATTCGACACCATCCTTCACTCCATTTGAAGGTGGTGGTTTTAGGTTGGAAGAATTTGATGTTCCACGTACTTGTGACGAAGACCTTGACAATGATGAGGACTTCTCGATTATCAATGATTTTCTTAACGATTTCCCATTTCATCCACCCGAGGAGGTTATGAGTATCGAGCCCAAATCTTCAATTGAGGAACCACCAATCCTCGAGTTGAAAGATTTACCTCCGCACCTTGAATACGTATTTTTGGAGGAGGACGACAAGTTATCGGTTATTATTGCGAAAGATCTTTCGAATGATGAAAAAATAGCACTTGTTGATGTCCTAAAGGACCACAAAGGGGAAATTGCGTGAAAACTATCTGACATTAAGGGGATCGATCCCAAATTTTGTACCCACAAAATCTTAATGGAGGAGTACTACAAACCCGCAATCCAATGTCAAAGGAGGGTGAACCCCAAAATTCACGATGTCATAAAAAAGGAGGTCCTTAAACTCCTTGACGCGAAATGATTTACCCTATATCCGATAGCCCTTGGGTGAGTCCTATTCATTGTGTCCCTAAGAAGGGAGGAATGACCGTTGTGCCAAACGAAGCCAACGAGTTAATTCCAACTCGACTCGTGACCGGTTGGAGGGTGTGCATCGACTATTGTAAGTTGAGTGACGCCACTTGTAAAGACCATTTTCCATTGCCCTTCATGGACCAAATGTTGGAGCGTCTTGCAGGAAACGATCTCTATTGCTTTTTAGATGGTTTTTCCAGTTACTTCCAAATCCCCATCGATACTCGTGATCAAGAAAAAACTATGTGTACGTGTCTATATGGAACGTTTTCCTATCGTAGAATGCTATTCGGACTTTCAATACACCGGGAACCTTTCAAAGGTGCATGATGGCTATTTTTCATGATATGATCGAGAAGACGATGGAAGTCTTTATGGATGATTTTTCCGTGTTTGGTTGTTCGTTCACTTCGTGTTTGTCGAATCTTGAGAGAATGTTGAAACGTTGTGAGGAAACCAACCTTGTGCTTAATTGGGAAAATGTCATTTTATGGTTAAGGAAGGAATCGTCTTAGGGCACAAGGTTTCGAAAGCGAGGATTGAGGTATATAAAGCTAAGGTAGACGTCATCGCCAAATTGCCTCATTCCAAAACCGTTAAGGGAGTTAGGAGTTTCCTAGGCCACGCGGGCTTTTATCGTCGATTCATCAAAAGGATTTTTCAAAGATTTCTCGACCTATTACACATCTCCTCGAAAAAGATGCTCCTTTTGTCTTTAACAAAGATTGTGTACGAGCCTTTGAAATCCTTAAGAGGAAACTTACCGAAGCTCCCATTCCTGTTGCTCCCAGTTGGAACCTCCCCTTTAAGCTCATGTGTGATGCTAGTGACTACGCTATTGGGGCCGTATTGGGGCAACGTCATGAAAAACACTTCTTGCCTATTCACTATGCTAACAAGACGATGACCGAGGCTCAACTTAAATACACTACAACGGAAAAGGAATTACTTGTCGTGGTGTATGCTTTTGAGAAATTCCGACCTTATCTCGTCTTGACTCGATGCATAGTGTATACAGATCACTCGGCTATCAAGTATCTCATGGCTAAACAAGATGCTAAGCCGAGATTACTTCGTTGGATTCTCCTCCTACAAGATATTGATGTCGAAATCCTTGACAAAAAAGGAGCCGAGAATCTAGCGGCCGATCATCTTTCTCGTTTAGAAGATCCTCACCAAAGTGTTTACGAGCCAAAGGAAATCACCGAAACATTTCCTCTCGAGACACTTGGTGTAGTGAATTCTAAGCTTGATTCATCCACCCCATGGTTTGCGGACTTCGCAAATTACCATGCGGGTAACTTCATCATCAAGGGTATGACGACTCGACAAAAACGAAAATTCTTTAGTGACGTCAAGTTCTACTTTTGAAACGACCCTTATCTATTTTGGACTTGTGCAGATCAAATCATTCGGCGTTGTGTATTTGGCACCGAAGCTACTAACATCCTTAGAGCTTGCCATGAGGGACCCACGGGTGGTCACCACGGTGCTAATCTCACGGCTAAGAAGGTCTTTAATGCCGGTTTCTTTTGGCCTACTATTTACCGAGATGCACATGCACTTGTGAAGTCGTGTGACTCATGCCAACGACAAGGAAAATCCTCACAAAACGATGAAATGCCACAAAATATCATCCAAGTATGTGAGATCTTTGACGTTTGGGAATTGATTTTATGGGGCCGTTCCCATCATCTCGTGGTAATAAGTATATCTTTGTCGCCGTTGACTACCTATCAAAGTGGGTGGAAGCTAAGGATTTTCCTACGAACGATGCTCGTGTGGTAGTCAAGTTTTTGAAAAGCTTGTTTTCTCGGTTTGGAACCCCTCGTGCGATCATAAGCGATCGTGGAACCTATTTTTGTAACGACCAATTCGAAAGGGTCCTAATGAAATATGGGGTTACACATCGGCTTTCTACGGCTTATCACCCACAAACGAGTGGGCAAGTCGAGGTTTCAAACTGAGCGTTGAAGAGGATCTTAGAGAGATCAATTGGAGAAAACCGACAACCGTGGTCGGATAAGTTGGACGATGCTTTATGGGCCTTTCGGACCGCTCATAAGACGCCCATCGGGTGCACTCCTTATAAGCTCGTGTATGGAAAGAATTGTCACTTGCCAATTGAACTCGAACACAAAGCTTATTGGGCCCTTAAGCATTGTAATGATGATATTGAGACCGCGGGAAAACACTAGAAAATGCAATTGAATGAATTGGATGAATTAAGAGATATTGCTTATGAAAATTCATTGATTTACAAGTAAAAAACTAAAAAGTTTCATGACTCAAAAATTAAATCCGGGTTTTTAACATTGGAGATCACGTGTTTCTTTTTAACTCACGTTTGAAAATCTTTTCCGGCAAGTTGAAATCCCGTTGGTCGGATCCATTCACCGTTACCCAAGTTTTTCCTTATGGGACCATCGAGCTAGCTCAAAATGATGGCCCTAATTTCAAGGTGAATAGACATAGGTTGAAGCACTACTTTGGTGGGGAAGTTCCATCCTTAAACTACCTCGACCAACTCACTTTCCCCATGATAATTAGTATTGAGGGGATCGAGTCAAGCTCATGACTCGGTAATCAAAAATGTGGTGCCTCGTGGGGGATTCCCATGCTTATCCTATGTACATATTATCGCTTTCTAATGTAGTAACGTGAGGGGATTTGTGCCCTTCCAACCGTTGTTCTGTGTTTGTTTGTGATATGCGGTTTTTAGATGATCATGATCTTCACGATTGGAGCCTCTCGTGTTTGTTTTATGGGAGCACTCGATCGTTTGCTTTGAAGAATTTCTCAATACCCATGATATATCCTTATATGTTATAACCTTAGGTTTTTAGCACACTTCATAAACAGCTATTAATTTAACGGTTACACCCTTTTCATGCTAGATTAAGCATTCGACTACGTCTCTAGTATGGGGGTTTCCAACCCTTAGACTCGAAACATTGAGGACAATGTTTAACTTTAGTATGGGGTGAATAGATACTTGCCTTGCCAAACCTTCACACTTTCCACAGTTTATCTTTTTTTATCGTTTTATTGCAAAATAAGGCTAAAAATTGCCAAATTTTAAAAATTTTCTCATGTTTTATAAGTGTTTGAAGACACGAATGTAGATTTTCCGATGGCGAGAATAAGAGTAATTTTTTACTAGACCGTGCGTGTTGAGCACTTAGCTTCGATTCCTTATCTTTATATTAGGCTAAGTCTCTTAAATGAGGACGAGAAATGATAGAGTTAATTATAAGTTACTATGCTAAACGTAGAGTATTCGTATTCTTTAAAAAACTCACGTGTTCTTGTTGTTTGCTTATTCTCCCTTCACTTGTAAATATAATTTTGCTTAATAAGTATTGGCTTAGCGGTTTAGTCTTGATTGTTGGTTTCTAGTCTTTTCTAGTAGCTTCCATGTAATTAAATTGGGAAAACATTAAGGTATCGCCAGCGTCACGGTTTTGAAGTATTGGCAACCCGAATAATCGAAAGCTTCACCCAATAATAAGATTTCAAGTGCTCACCTAAATCAAGCAAATAATTTGAAGCTCACAATGCCGAAAAATCTATGCGAAATTGAAAGTGAATCAAGCCTTAATCTTTGAAGCTTTAAAGATCCAAAATTCGCTTTTAGCGTGAGGATATACGTCTTTGGCCATAATAAACACCTCATGACGAGGTTAAATAAAAGGCAAGTCAAGACCGAAGTCATAATAAAAGCTTCATGGCGAAGTTGAATAAAAGATGGAGGTAAACCTATGATAATAAGGCCCATCCGATAGGGGGCGTATAAAAGTCTTGGTAATAAGTCTCATGTTCAAAACCGTTATAAAACCGTGTTTATCGATCCTTCTTGTTGACTTAATTTTTTGACATCGTTGTCTAGTAGGGGTGTTATTAATTCGATGGTCTTGGTTACATCGTTATGACTCTATTTTTAGACCTAAATCTCTATCATCACATAAGTAAAAAATGTATTCTCGTGAACATTCAAGACAAAAATAAAATATAAGAGATACCACTTAGGAAAATGGGACGATAAGTACGTGATTAGGGCATATGAGTAGTGTTAGCATTACTAAATTATAATGACAATGATCTCGTTACACGCTTAGCATGGAATTGGGGTGAAAATCGAGGACGACAAAATTATTTTTAACAAAGCATTCGCGTGTTCTTATTCTATGAACCTAAACGTCCCATTTTACGATGAAAATCATACATTATGTCTAAAACGCAAGTAGTAGTAATATTAGTAGTGTAGTAAGTTTATCATTCAATAAAGGTGCATAAAAATGAATTTTGGAGGTGCTACGATACTTTATTCTAGCATTGCGTGAGGGCACGACAATGGTTTAGTATGGGGGAGTGATAAGACTGCTTTTATACATAGTCTCATAGTCCAAAATGGGCTTAAAATGCATTAAATGTCATGAAATATGCCAAATATATGCTTGTGTTTGTTACATGTGTATTTTAGGTATGGATATTGAGAAAATGACAAAAGATCATAAGAAACAAGCAAAAACGAACACGGGAAATGAAGCCGCACAATGAACCAAACCCAAATGGTGATATTCCAAGAATAACCCTTGAAGAATTGAAGATTGTACAAGAAGGGTCCTCCAATATTGAAGAATTGACACTTTAAACCCTTGTTTGTTCATAATTACAAGTTTGGTCCTTAAAGTTTGTCAAATTTATAAAAAGGGCCCTCTATTTTGAAGAATTGGCAAGAATGGTCCCTCAAAAATGAAGACTTGTCAATATTAGTCCTCCAAGAAGTCAACAAACAAGTCAACACCTTGAAGAATGAAGATATGCCAAAATCAGCCCTTCAAATATCAAAACATGGCAAGAAATACCCTTTAAAACATTTTGGAAAACGTTTGGTGGCCAAAATAGAAAAAACCAAACTTATTTATAAAGGGAAAACGTTTTAGGCTGAATAAACAAAGAATGGAAGAAAGAACAAAAGTGAGGGACTAAAACAGGGAGACAAGGATACTTACCTAGACCAGTGGGAGTGTGACACGTGCCCCACTCACCACTTTCAGCCAATCACAACTCACACCTTTGCCAACTCACTCTCCACTCAAAACCATTTATAACTAATTATTTTAATTAGTTAATAAACGCGCCTAACACTTAATTTAAACACTTAAACGGATCAAACACCATGTTCTTGATGTTCTTATCAAAATTGGGTATTTCTTAATCCCATGAAATTAACCCACCAAAACCTCCAGAATTATGATTAAGCTATCCTTAACCATAACCCAACTCCCAAATCACTTGCCACCTCACCCCACAACTCACATGTATCACCCCTGCTATACAACCTTTTGGAAGAAGACAAAACAGTGACAACCATCCAACGCCCCATAATGATGCTTCATATCGAAGCTTATTATGAGCCTTAGATCAAATTCAAACAGCTCACCACTCCATAAACTGGCAAAGAAACATCACATGTTCAAGAGAATTCAAACTTCCTCAAGGGCATTTCAGGAACTTCAAGACATTAGGGTTTACGTTTTTATGCATTCTAGTTCTTCTTTGTAGCCTATATAAGGCATATGACTTGCTACATTTTTGCTTTGCTCTTGGTTTTTCCTTTATCACAAATCTGTAAAGCCTTGTTCATTTTAATGAAAAGTGTTTGATATTGTTGATGAAATCCAAGTGCCAACTTAATTCTTTGCTTATTATTGATATATGTTTGTGTTTTTGAAGTCTTAAAACCTGTTTTTAAACCTTGTACAAGAAATTGCCAAGTTTTCTCAAAACTTGATATTTTGCTAAATTCTTGGTTCAAACCCTGGAATTTTTGGATTGCAAGTGATTATAGCACCCTGATAAGGAGCTTATCAAGGTGTTGTAAGCTTGTGGTTTGGGGATAATCAAGGAGTCGGAACAAGTTTGCATTAATCAAGCTTTTTTTACTTTTTTGTTTTATATATTTGTGCTCTAATCTTGTTGAATCTTAGCAGGGTTGTATTGTAATCTTGTGCCTTGTTTTGCTAGGCACATCAGCTCAAAAATTCGTGAGTGTGGATGTACATTCATGAGGTTTGAGTCCTTTTCTCAAAAATCTGATAAAAGTCTTGATTTTTGGTGAATTTTTGTTATGCTGTTAAGATTGTTGTTCTTGTGGCTTAAAATTGCTTGATACTGTATAATATTGTTGTTATTGTGTTAGATTGGGCTTAGGTAACACTAAAGCACACAATTGCTTTGTTAAATCTTGGATTGAAAAAGTTAAGGGGTGTTTGGGTTAACCTGTTTAAGCTTGCAATTTGTTTTTGAGTTATTGGAAAGTGTTGTTTATTGCTTATATCTGATAAATACTTGGTTGAGTGCTATTATCTACAAGTCTTTGGTTTTTGAACATCAAATTCTTAATTATGCTATAAAAAGTTAAAATCTGCTTGTTTTGACCTAAGATTTTAGAAACAAATAGATTGTATGCATGCTTAGGGATAACAAGTGATTAAAACAAGTTTATATAACCTGTTAAGAAGATTTGAGGGTTTGAAATTGGATTTGTGGTCAAGTATATCAGCAAAGTGTAAAATCTGCTTGTTCTTGTTCATCAGTAACTTTCTTTGGCTTGAATCTTGTTCTAAACCTTGAATCATTGCATGAAACTAGTTAATTTATGTTCATTTGAAATAATCTAAGTTGTTGTGTGCATTTGGTTGGCTTATTCTTGCTAAAACTACTTATTAAGTTCATAACTCCTTATGTTCATGTCTGGTGCATATCTGATGATCTTTTGATTAATTTGTGCTAATTGGCTTGGTGAAATTGTGATATTATTGTTGTTATTGACTCCTTGTGATCCACTGATTACTTGGGTGCATTTGCTTAACTTGAATCCAACAAAAAGTCACATAAGACAAAAAGTCCAATTAGTCAATCAGTGGGAACTCCTTTCCCCTTAAACTAGCCACTGCTAGTGTTATTTGGTCATCAGCTAATTCATAAGCTATTATAGCTTATTGGGACTTGCAACAACTTATTTTTTTGATAGATCTTTCTTATTTGACCCATTGAACTAATCTGGAGCATATTAGGGTTTGACTTTTAAATTTGACTAGAAAACCAAACAGTTTGACTTTTACATAAGTGCTTAATTGCTTATTCCAGCTTATTCAGTGTGCTTATTGGAAAACTTTTTGATTATTTTGCTTAATTAAGTCATTTAAAACCTTTTGCAACTTGAATCAGCACTTGAGGTAACCTAGAACTTAAAAACGACTATTTTCTCGTTTTGTGTAGAGAGATTTTACTTATTTCAGGCTTATTTCTTGGGCTTTTTCAAAATTTCTATTCACAAATCTCTTTAGTAGCCCAAAAGAAGCTTGTGTGTCAAATTAGAGCTTATGGCTTAATGGGCCAAAAAGCCTATTAAGAATAAGTTGTTGACTTATTAAGCCGTGATAAGCACATTCTCAGCTTTTGGGCCTTCAGAGTTTTGTTCTTAAAATCAAATTTTGAGTCAGATAGGAAGTTTCGGGCTTCATTGGATCACTTTTGCTTATTGGGCCTAAATTAAGCCCATTAAGGGACTATTTTTTATTTTAACCCATTTTAAGGCCCAATAGGGGTATAGGTAATTTCAAGTTCATTTTTGTGTTATTTAGGCTAAAATAAACTAGTTTGCAACTTTTTAGAATTTTTTTATAAATTTTGGATTTTTATAAATATTTTATTATTATTTTATTATTAAAAATTAAATTTTAGATTTTTACAAGTTTTTTATTTTTCCTAGTTCAAATACATTAAGTTACGAATTTTAAAAATTTTAGATTAGTTTTATTGCCATTAGATTAAATTTTAGAATTATTTTAAGTTTTTATAGTTTTTAATCATTTTTAAATAGTTTTAATTAATTTTAAAATTTTCAAAAATAGTTTTTAATTTAGTTAATTCATTTTAGAGGTTTACAAAGTAAAAAATCTCATTTTGGGCTTTTTGTTAATTAAATTGTTTTTTGGGCTTTAATTAGCATTAAAAATTAATATTTTATTAAAAGATTTGAGTGATTTTTATTTTTTTTAAACTCTAATTACATTTTTTAGAATTTATTGCAATTTTCTAGGAATTTTTAGGGTAATTAGTCACTTTTTAAGGTTTTACGTGCACGAATTCGTCTTAGTGTAATTCATCATCGTAACCGTCATCCTTTTCTATTCTCGTTTCTATTTTTCTTTTCTCATCAATATAATCACAAACACTTAATCATTTCTTTACACAACACACTAGCCTCCTTGAGAACGATCCCCACTTTGGGTCATTTACTTATGGTTTTCCTAAACTACTTGTTAATACTTACCCTTTTTACGCTCTTTTCCTAAAGAGTAGTAAAAACACTACGTCAGTCGCTTATCTTCTTTTCCGACACAAGGCTAGATGTCGAGTCCTAATCTAAAGCTAGAACCAATCTTCACACACATAACTTTATAGTTAAGTGAGAACTCACAAGATACAAACACATAGTTACATCACTTTATAGTTTAGTGAGAACTTACACACAAGACACACTACATCACTTTAGAGTTTAGTGGGAACTACCACAATACACATCCAAGTATACACATATAATTTGGATCTACACAAGACAAATCCAAGTATACACAAATACCTTGGATTTACACAAGACTAATCCAAGTTTACACAAATACCTTGGATATACACATACACAAGACACATATAAACTATATGATGAAAATGACTAGATCTAAGAAAGGATGGTATTCATCACGGCTTCATCTTTTATCACATCATAATTGTGTAAGTGATCTTCTCTTTGGACAATTAAAAAAGGAGATCAAGAGGATAATCATAAGTAAACATACTTAACACATTAAGTGATCATTTACTAATGATTAGAATTGTAGAAAAAAGATAAGAAGCATAACATTGTCCAAAAAGGTTCTTGGAAAATGGAACTACGATCCACTATTTATAGGAGACAAATTACAACGGCTCTCTGAGCGCGGCTAATTTAATGGGTTGGCGGCTCAATATCACTATTGAGCCGCAAGCACCTATAATGAGCCACGGGCTTTAGAGTCCGCTCTTTTTTGTATTCTAGTGGGGAAATCCCATCTGGTGAAGTTTATACCTCAAGAGGATATACTTAGACCATTTGGAATATTCCAAATTTGAATTTCCATTTTCTTTTTTAATAAAACATTTTCTTAAAAAAATGGTTTTTAAAAATGTCCTGTCACATTTGCATAAATGTGAGTTTTGAGGTTAGTCACTTTCTATGATCACTAAACATGTGTAAGATATGTTTGTGTAAGATTTAAATGATTATTACCTTGATGATAGTGTTTGTCAAATAATTCGTCTTTCGATTATCTTTGACGATAAATGTTTTTACACTTTGTCGTGATCAAAACTAAGAAATATTAGTTATTACAAATAATGCTTTTAGACATCGGTTGTGACACCCCCAAATTCGTCAAATGCAGCGGAAATAATATTTGGGTGTCACGTGTCGTAGATCAACAGCAGATAGTATGTAGAGCAACAGATAAAAGATTATGATTATATTTATTACATGAATAAAAGTGCAAATGTTATTAAAATAGTCTTAAACATTATTCAGTAGTTGAAATCATTCCCAGTTTATAAAACCCCAGATGAGCTCTATCAATGCAGTCTATCATGATGCTTGATTCCATGCACGTCAATACCTGCTTCAATTTCCTAAGAAAACATGCTTAGAGAGTCAACATAAAGTTGGTGAATTCACAGGTTTAATAAAATGAGTTTGGACAATAAACGTTAAGTCCACAACAAATGAGGACCCTTCGCATTAATAAAAATGCACCCAATATAATGTTCCGACATGTTAAACATATGTTGTCCTGGCCTAGGCACAGTAAGCGCTACTCACCCAGATGGGGATGGTCAATCCCAAATAGATCTATTTATACATTCAGGCAATTCAACAATTTTAACAGTTTCATATGTAGGGGTCGTGCGGGTTCATCTACAATAGGCAAATGTAATCAAAGGTTTCGTAGTTCAGTTTATGTCCATCAAACCAAAATATGTTGCATGTTTTCTTCCCCATAAAAGGCTTTAAAAGTTTATCAATATACAAAGTGGGGCAATGAACTCACCTCAGTAGTACAACAATAAGTCACAAGAAAGTCTGATGTGATGCTCACGATACAGTCAACGACCTAAGTAATTATAAGGTCTCAATAAATGCATAAAATAATGCATAAAAGTTTCAGAACAAGTCTGTGCATGCTTATACTGGTTTTAAGCATTTTATTACGATATCTGTAATTTAGTTTATCGTTGTACAAGTTATAGAAGTATTTATTTTTAAGTGTAAAATAAATAGTATCGTTTGATTAATTAATTTGTTTAATTAATATTCTCGTACTTGTATCGTTTATAAAATAATTTAAATATTTATAAAAGGAAATTTTATATATATTTAAAGTGAAAAGAAATAAATATAATTAATATATTTATTATTATAGGTTAACCATAATTAATTTTTATATAACATATATAAATAACGTTTATAAAAATGTGTAACATTTTAGTTTAATTCAACGTTCCCGAAAATTACATTTTAGTCCCTCGATTTATATAATTACCCACGGTTAATTACTAGAATACCCCTAGGGTTTGTAAACTTTCAAGTAATTGCAAAACTAGTCCCTTCCTAGTTACACGTGTAACTAGGGCTTATAAAAGTTTCAAAGATTGTCATTTTTAACCCTTGTATTATTTGGTTAGTATTTAGGATTAGAAATGTTTCATAAACGCCCCCTAGGGCACCAAACAAGTTTCGGTTAATGCCATAATGGCCCGTAGGGTTTAATTAGTGCTTGTTTAACTTACTTAACTTGGCAAGAAAGGCCCCTAGGGCTCCTAATAGTTTTGGTAAGTGGCCAAAGGAGTCCCTAAGGTTCTAATTAAGTTACACAACTACACATAACTAACAATAGTTACAAAATGAGTCCTCCTACTTTGGTTTAAGTCTCGAATGGTATAACAAACCACAAACTCCTGACAAATTACAAAGTAGGTCCTTAGGTTTTAACTTTTGTTAAAATGAGTTTCTAAAGATGACCAATTAAGTCCCTAAGCTCATTTAATTTACAAAATCAATCCAAAAGTTTATTATTTACATTTTTAGTCTGAAACTTTATTAAATCATCATTTTAATCTAAAAGTTTATAAAATCATATTTTTCACACCAAAAGTTTTATAATATAATATTTTTACAACAATAAGGTTTATTTTAAGCATGATTATCCTAGTGGGCTTAATGGGCTCCTAATTTCTATAAGGCTTACTTAGTGGGCTTAATGGGCCTAACTATATTCTTACTATTCATTGGGTCTTGTAATCTATTAAGGTAACTAGTTAACATGTTTAGGTAGTAACCTAGATCTAGTGATTTCTAGACTTATATCAATATTTCAAAGTTATCCATCACACTAAACAATGAGGTAAACCCCACGTTTTAGATTTAAACATGCATAGGTTTTCATGATTTTTCTAGTTAAGCATGTTCATGAGATTGTGGTCACCATAGTTAACAAGATTTTACATCACATAAAGTGATACATCATTTTTAAGTCGTGACCTATTATGGTCTAGGTTTGCTTAGATTTGTTTTTAGGTTAAGTTTTTACTAGTGAGATGTATATATATATATATATATATATTCAAGTGTATGAAAATGAAGTATATAGAAAATATAGGTTTCATGATACTTACTTGTTAGATAGTTCTGCCAAATACCCTTTTTTTACTTGTTAAATAGTTATAGGAGTGAATAAGTGAACTAGTAGTAACTTGATCTTGTTTTCAACAATGATGGTAGCTTGTAACCAAAACCTAACCGTGACCTATGAGACTTGTGAATGCCCTTGGAGTTGACATGGAGATCAAGCTTGTTGTAGGAGTAACAATGATTGGTATTCAAGATGAAAGAGACGTAGAATGCCTTAGTAAATGAAGTAGTAAATGAACTTTGAAGGATTTTGTGTAGGAAAGTAATATAAGCCGTGAGTTTTGATGAGTGAGATGATAGGATAGTTCAAGTGTTTAGTGTTGTGTGTGTGTGTGTTCCTTGTGGGATCCGGATATAACCAAGAAAGATGAAGATCCAAGAGTATCCTAGTACTATGTCCTTTGTATCTTGGGAAGATACTTAAGATTTTGGTGGATTCATGTTAGATATGTGAAGATATTAAGCACATGCCTAAACTAGCAAAGTCTTTCACTTCCTATTTGTGTGTTTAGCCGTGGGTTTTGCAAAGGTCAAAGGGGACAAGATTGACATGTAATAGTGTATTGTGTATGGTGAAGTATGGAAAGAGTATGGAGTGTGTAAGGCATATTGTAAGGTATAGTGTACATAGTGGATGTATATGTTTGAGATTGCTTGCAAGTTAGCAAGTTATTATGGATGTGTAAGCATGCCCATATACACTGCTACACATGCATATTAGGGGTAAAATTGTGTTGATTTGTATCAAGTATTGGGAGTTAATATTAGTCCATGTATTATAGTGTAGATATTTGTTAAGTTTCTAGGTATTTTGGTTAAACTTTTAGATCGCTTGGTGAAAGTATATAATGGGTATATCATTATAATTATTTTACTTGAATAAAGTAAATAAATGACAATGTGAAATAATGTACATTGTTTTAAAGTGATAGATGTTTGTTCAAAGTATGAAGTATATGTAAATATATACATATAAGTATAAATCCACGTACTTAATAAATTAAGTAAATAATGTTACAGTTTATCAAAAGTGTGTACTGAGGTGGTGAGTCCTTGTTCAAACATGTGGCCAATCAATTGCCAACGTAGTCAATAAAGACTAAAGGTTCATATAAATGTACAAATAAATATGAAATAATAGTATGACAAAAGGATATGATTATTAATAAGTCATATAAAAGTGGAATTGTATAGATTCCAAAAATAGTGAGTACAACAGTTGACAAAGTCAATAAGATAAAATCAGAGGTTTTACATCGGTTGCATTAACAATCTCCCACTTTTTTATTACGACAAACCATAAACTCATTTATGTAAAAACAAAAGTTTTTGAATTATTAACGAGTTTATCACTACCATTTCTCCCCTTTTGTCGAAGAAAAAAATTAGCACAAGTCTTTGAAGAAGAGAAAAATCGACTTTGATAGTAGCTCCTCCTTGGTGCTTACTCCTCTAGCTTAGGGCACCAAGTTATCGAGCTATGGTGACAAGCTACATACAAAGGTTAGTAGAAAGAAAAGAAGCACCAATGTAAGGGCAATAGTCACTACTCACTATATAATTTGAGAGGGAGAAAGACGAGAGATCCCAAATTATAAGCAAGTATTTGCTAAGTATGTCCAAGGAGAGTAATTTGACAAGCTCAATTCATATTTGTTGGAATAAAGATAGGAAAGAAACATCCAACAATTTGAAGATATAATGTCAAAAGGTGTAAAAGCATAGAATTTTGGAATCACCCAAGAAAATTCAAGATTTAACCAATATCAACTCTAAAAAATATATGTGATAAATGAATAAGCAAAACAAGCAATAACACACATACCAATCATATTAGAATAAATATGAAAACACATACGACAAGAGATTCATATATGAAAATGTGAATACAAAAGCAAGAAATAAACAACATAAGCATAACAACTATTATAGTAGAAGTAGTCCTCCAAGATTGCTTATGTTTTTATTTTACACTCAAATGATTAAAACATAACATGTGTTTTAACCGGTAAAATAAGACGAAGGTACATCTTCTGAAGATTTGCTCACGGGAACAAATACTCGAAGAGGAGGTCGAGTGAGGAGAAATTCAAGAAAATTAACTTCTCATACACATGAGCAAGTTCAATTTGTTGAAATCTACAACAGCACACGAACTTCCATGATGCAAAACAAAATCATTAGATGGGGGAGGTCCATCATAATAAGAAGGTGGTGGTGGAGAAAAAGAACGTGGATAAGAGAGGTTACCATCACAATACTTAGTGAGGCTAGGGAAAGAATATAGGTCATTTAGTTGAGGTGTGTTAGAAGGTTTAGGTGGTGGCGGAAGAGCTTCCCTTTCTACGATAATTGAATTGATTGAGTAAGGCTCATTCCAATACTCAATTGGATAGAAAGAAGAATTCTTGAATGGTTTAGGAGAAGAAGGTCCAAAGCGATCCTTATTCTTCTCGATCCAAACGGGTTTAACCGAAACGTTCGGTTTCTCGAAAAGCTTCGGTTTCTTGGAAAGCTTCGAAGAAGAAGTTTTGGGTTTAGAAGGTTGTGACAAAGAGATGTCAAGGTTAAGCTTAGAAGAAGAAGATATTGATAGGGGTGGGAAGAGAACTCCCAAAACAAGAGGATTTAAAGAAAGTAGACAAAGCAAAGAAAATAAAGAAAAACAAAAGGTTTTAAGGAATGTTTAGCTCATAGAGGCAAACAAAAAATCTTGAAAAATATTGGTCAAAGAAGAAAGATAAAAAACAAACCAAAACGAGGCTTCATGCATGTGGTTCAATAAATGAGGTTGCGGCTCATTATTGATAATGATTCACGGGCTATTTAATGAGCCGCCCATATTGGATGCCAAAATCCATTTTCCTGAAAGTTTGAGAAAAGACAAGACTTTTTTCAAATTTTAGCAAATCTTGGATTTTTAACTCTATTAGAATTAGGTTAGGCTATGGTTGCATAAAGAGCAACATACTCACAAGAGTATCTTGACAAAGGGTGATAAAATATTTAGATAACATTTTAATCAAGTTTTAGTCAAGTTTTAAAGGTGACAACAGATTTAGGTTCAATTTTAACTTAAAAATTGAAGTTGATTAATGTGTACACAACAAAGTTATAACACATAAAAGCTAAATCCATATATCATCTCCATGTAAAGTTATGAAGGAAAATAAGATACAAGAAATAAGGAAAACAACTAACTAAACATAAGCTAGCTTTTTTTAATCTTGATTAAGTAGTCTTATTGGCTTGAGTTATTGAAAAGATTTTTTTAAAATATCATCATCTCATCTCCTAAGGGGAGGAGGATTGGTAAACAAATTTAACAAGAACTCTTGCAATCTTGCATGAAGCCCAAACATTTCCATCCTAAGAGATTGGATGATGTAGTTGGTGTGAAGGCAACATAGATAATTAGTGCCATTTGCCATAAAGAAATCAAGAAAACATGGATCAACCATAAGGTTTGAGATATGAACACCCAAAATTAGAGTGTTAGGAAAAGGATTGGGCATGGTGTCAAAGGGTGAAATGGGTGAAGGCTCAACAAAGTTATCCTCAAAGGGAATGCTTTGGAGGGGTATAAGGTTCTCTACCAAGAGAGGACTTGGAGAGAAAGGCGAAGAAAACTTATTCATCCTAGATTGGAATAAAGAAGATATAGAACCATGAGAATGGTTTGTACCATGAGTTGAACTTGTCATGAATGGTGCAAGAGGTGGTGAAGGTGTTGAAGAAATGAGAATTGGGATGGTCCCATTTTTGGGTGTAAGTAAAGATGAAGAACACTATTTAGGTATCTTGATCTTAATCTTAAGGTTCTTTTCAGTGGAAGACTTTTTGGAGGAATTTGAGGATCTAGTGGACACCATGGTTGAGTGTTTAAGGCTTAGAGAAGGCTTAGAAGTCGCGAGGAAGAAGAAGAACCATGCACGTTTAAGATGAGAAGTGGATAATCCAATGTGGTAATGGGATAAAAATGTTTTTGGTAAACAATGAAAGTTGCCAAACCTAATAGGTAAAAATATGGTGTTTAGCAAAAAGTTTATCCATCTTTACAAAGATTTAGAACAAACCGTGTAAAGTAAAGATTATGTCGAATTTAACACCTGCGGGTCAATAAATAAGCCTGCTTAATATCAATATTGAACCGCCAGGAATTAATGATCCGCGGACAAAGAGCTAAAAAAATGTTACTTTCATCATTTTTCACAAGCCCATATTTTAAACACTTACTAATCAAGTCGAGATAGATTACCAATCAAAATCTAGATAGATAACTAACACATAATTGCATATAAAAATGACACAGGCATAACCATAAAACTAACATTACATAAAGAGAGTACTTAACAACACAAAACCAACATATAGCAGGTCATAAAGCTTTGCCTTTACCCTTCAACTTGTCATCCTGATTGAGAGTCACATAAGGCCTCTTTCTTAGTTTTTCATCAATGACAGACCAGGTCTTGTGATTACAAATTCCAATGGTGACTCCTGATATGGCTTACAGGCTTTTGATATTTGGCATTGATCATGCATTCTTGTATACATGGATGTATTTACCAATTGGGACTTCCATTTCAGGTTGTGCATCATTGCCATAGAGATTAGGCATTGATCATGCATTCTTACTTACAAGACTCTTTTTGTTTCCTTTATCAATTTTAGAACTATTTGTGATGCCAATTTTTTTTGTTGCTAATACTCTTTTTGTTGCCTTCATGCTTGGGTTTGGTTCCAAAACACATTGTGCTGCCTTCAACACTACTAGAACTTGGGGTATCCCAATAATCATCTTCATAATACTCAAGTATATCCTCATAACCATACCAGCTTATCAACTCCCTTGTAACATCTCCTTCCCTTAACCTTTGTGCAATACCGGGAGGTACTATTGGCCTTGGTCTTTCAGGAAAGGGAGGAAGTTTAGACACTGACACGACTGCTTATTTGACTAGTAGAATAAAACTGGTTAGACCTACTGTCCTAGCATACAAAATGTCAAAAAATAAAATATATAGTAGGCCTAATCATTATTCATGTCCCAAATCATTTATTTGCCGCTCCATTTCCAACTTAGCTTTCATCCAGGGAGTTCAATGTAACAATACAGTTGATAATTGTAGATAACTACTACCTATAAAAAAAGGATATTCAAAGAATGAACTAATGAAAATCTAAAATTCAAGCAACTTATGTTTATCATTATTTACAACCAAATGACCTAAAGTTAAGGCACTTTATCTCTTTAAAGTTGATGTATCATTTGCATAATGTTTGATCTTGTTGTTTCATAGTGGTACGGTACAAAAGTCCATTACTATTATCATACACATAAAGGAGATTGATAGTTAATCATAATCATTTCAGTTGTAGTAAAATATACTATGGTAGTTCAATTTAGACCATGTTAGGCAAAACTAGTATTAGCATAGCTTTAATTGCTTATTCTTATAAATTGTTTCATAACATGGATTTCAAAAAGCATGAGGATCAAAAGCCGAAGTGCAAAGCAGCAGGGCGAAAGCACATGCCTTACATAGGCAAGGCACATACCTATTATGTACACATTTTTAATTGATTTTACTACATTTTGACACACGGATACAACAACAAAAAACAAGCCATCTCGATATTTTTTAAAGGCAATATATTAACTGAGCAAAAACTGCAACCAAATTACAAATAAATGGCATCTCATACATAGTTAGCCGAGTTCAGACCAAAAGTAATTAATTTACATCTAGGTTCAAAGTCATATATGTATTTTAGCTAATTTAATCTAAACTCAGCTATCAATTTAACTTACATATAATAGCAACCAGTCCATCTAAAGAAGCAGAATATACATCATAAGTTTAAATTCATATCTTAACGCCCAATATACATAGAGACGCCAAAAAGCGTCTAAGGCGTGCCTCGTTGAGTAGTTGTATCAAAGCCTAAATTAACGTAAACCAAAACCTCAAACACTTATTATATTAAAGCATTCGTTGCGAAACAGGCAAGCTAAACGAGCCAAAAAAACTTGTCTACAATCTCTTAATTATTACCTAAAGTCAACAAAACATCATTTATTTTTTGGGGAAATGATCCCTGCTGTGAACAGCAGGAAACATATCTGCAGTGTGGGCTTTTTTCTCCAATTTTTACTTCATTGTTGGCCCATTTACATTACTAGTACTCCTAGGCCCATTTGAGAAATAAAAAAAGGAAGTTCTAATAACTTGGCGCCAAATTGAACACTAAAATAATTATATGTATTGGTAGTTGTTCTTCAGTTTGGATTTTTTATATGGTGTCCTGCTTTAGTTTATAAGAGTGATATTCAAGTCTACTACAATAACAAAATTACAGACTTGCAGGCCCAATTTTCAAACTTGCAAGCATAAATGCGCATAAATCACAAACGCACACGAATTGCAAACTTGAGCCACAAACTTGGAGAACCAATGTAAGCATAGAAAACACATAAAGTAGCATAACTGCATGAAGAATTCCGAATTGAGAAAAGCATATTGTCACTACAACATTTTGTCAAGTATCAAACGCCCCTTTTGTTACATCACACATCACGTCATATTCAAACATCCCTTTTCACAAATACAAGATTCAACACTAAACAAATGCATAAGTCAATAACTACATTCCAAAAATGTGGGAATAATGCAACAGAATATAACAAAAAGCAAAATTGTGGGAAACCTATATGAACCGAAAACGAGTCTCATTACATACAAGTACTTGGGCATGCTTGTTGATCAACATGTCATCATCATATTGATTATATGTTACACCTGAATCGAAAATTATTGAAATAATTGCAACTTGAAGGGATCTTAGTTTTTTTAGTGTTAATAATTGTTTGACGCCAAGTAATGGGATCTCGCTCTTTTTTATCAAGAAAGAAATGAATGGGAAGAGAGTTGACTGAATTGTGGGTTGGGCCAGGAGTAAAAATTGGTAAAAAATGCCATACTACAGATAAAATATCTGTTGTTCATAGCAAGGATCATTTCTCCTATTTTTTCTTCTAAAAAACATACCAATAAAACTTATTTAAATCTATAAAACATCATACAAAAAACAATAATAACATTAAAAAAACTAAAATCACATATACAAGTCCTAATACTAAAACTAATTAGAGCTTAAACAGAAAAAACCAAAATAATAAGTTGTTAACAGATAATGCAAACATATAACCAGATTAAAAAACATAAAAATAAAAGTTGTATTTTTACCTCTAAGCAAAGAAAAAGGGCAGCGACGTGCAGATGATCAAAAAGTGTGTGAAATATATATTAGGTTTTTGGTGCTATTTATGGCTTTTCACAAGATTACCCCATGTAATTTGAATGGGTGTTGATATGATGGGGTTAGTTCATTGAAGAAAACATATATGATTTTGATTTTTGTTAGTGTAAGTATGTGTGTTTTGAAAGAGGAGAGTAAAGGTAAAAGTAAAAATAAAGTATTCAGTTGTCCTATTATCCTTGTTGCCCATAGTACAATTGTCTTGAATTATGGTATTAAATATTATGCTACTTTTTGATGAAATGACCAATAAGCCAATTGCCCAAGAATGTAAAATTTTCCAGAAGACAACTCGTACACAATACGTCATTCATTTGTACTTTAACGGACATGTGGCGAATTCTTCCGTCGTTGCCCTGGACCAAAACGGGAAAAATGTTCAATAGCCTAGAATGGGAATTGCTCAAGTTTTTTGGACCCTTTTGAGAATTTTCTCTTAAAACAAAAGGTTAGCAAAAATTATAGAAAGCATAAAACATTGCAAGACAAGAGTTACATATATGCAATATAAACTTCACTTACTAAACCAAGAGGATAACTCACATAATCAATATCATTTTATATTTTATCAACTACAAAAAATGTCTATTTGATTAACATCATAAGGTATAAGTAACAATCAACCCCTAATTTAGTTTAATCATCGGTCATTCTGTAGGTTTATTTTTATTATGTGAAACAACGTATAAATGCATATATTTTCTTAATGGATATTATTCTAATCATAAGAGGACGAGGACTTTGTAGTTATATTAGTAGTGTTTACGAGTAACTTGTTATTTAATTTAAGATTATATATTACACTTATATATAAAGCGAAGCAAACAACGACTTTAGAATGTACAAAAACGATGTCGTTTGGGGCGTTTAGTGTGAGTGGGTTGGCCCAACCGCAGTCGTTGTGGGATCAGACGACGTTGTTTTGGAATGGTATGTGTCATTTAATATTTCGATTAAGATATACAACGTCATTTTGTGTTTCTTAGTGAGGTATACAAGGATTGTTGTTTGATGGCAAATAGACATCGACATAAAACAATGTACACAAACTAAAAAACATATCACATACACGATTAAGAACCCGGAAACTAGAGCAACAACGTTTAAATTTAGCCACTTAGTTGCATGCAAGTACTAGATTTTCTTTAATCTACAGTCACGTATTGGGGTTTTTTTTATTTAGTCTTGTACAACCTCAGTTGTTTTGTGGATTTTGGCCAGGAGGACGAGTAAAACGTATGGTTGTTTGTGGTGTATCGTGATAACTAGTAAGTAGTGTGGTATACGATATTAAGGCCCGTGGTCACCGTCGATTTTGGGTTGTTCGTTTCGAGACGACGTCCGATGAATTAGATATGGCCGAAACGACAAAAAACATGTCTAGAAGAAACTAGGTGCAGTAGTCAACTAAGAAATCTTAAAAACTGTATACTAACCCCATATATATAAAAATAACAGTTGTATATAAACTTATGTAGAGTCAGTACCAATCAGATGGTTACCACGGATTAACGATTTGGAACTGGCGGTCAAAACCGTGAATTTGAAGTAAGTTGTCTAAAAACATCCACTACTTACATTGATAATTTGGACAATTAATCTATGTTTTATATGAGTTAGAGTAGCAAAGTAAGTAAATCAGTAAAATACATGAAAATACGAACTCAATGATATAAAAGACATATTTAGGTGATTATGGTTTAGGAGTATTTAACAATTTAGCGAGACATGTCATGTTTTAACTAAACAAAACCATATTAGTAAAAAGTTTAATAAGGCCCTTTTATCAAACCCGAGGTAATAGGACCCACTTATCAGGAAATTTAGATTCGTTCATATTCTGGAAATTATAAGACCCGAAACTCGACCATCGCAAAATAATAAGTTTTATCATTTTTAGGCCTATTAGAACCCGTAAAACATAACTATTAAACTTAGACTAATAAGACCCCAAACTACAACCATAATAACTAATGAATCACTATTGAGCCCGACTTTAGGCTTAGCTTACAAGCCCATTTATGACCTAGAAGTGAACTTAAGATAACTATACACTTGTGAGCCGTTAATGAGCTAGTTTATTGGGCTTTGTTTATTAGGTTTGTTATAACAATACTACTTTTATAGCTTAAAAGTGGTAAACTAATTTTTAAATGTGTTATAAAGATTTACAAAACTTATATAATGTCAAAATTACCTATATACATACACATGTACTTATATATTTTCGTTCTCATTCCGAGCCTAAGACACTTCTCGTTATTTTAGGCCTCGAGTATTGTTTGTCGACAAGTTGGGCGTTTCACCTCCATCTACCGCACATTTGTTGTATCAAGTGAGTTCATAGCCTCATTTTTATTCCTTAGATTATTTTATCAAACCTGCGAGGAAGGATACATGTTGCTTTTGTAAATGAACATAAGATGTTTTAACTGTATCCTTATCTGGACGTAATTGTATACACAAAGTATCGTTATCGCCATAAAGTCCTTATAAATTTCAAGAACCTTCAACTACTTGTGTGAAGTAGACGTTAGTACCGTCAATATATCTATTGGGATTGACCATCCATGCTTGGGCATGTAGCATTTGTTGAGTAAGATGCTCAAGCCGGGCACATTGTATATAGAGGTTTGGTATTTCGATACTTATCCGGGCAGTGTTATGATGTTTTATTAACGTTCGGTGTTATGAGCTTAGTGTAATAATATGAATTATGGAATTAACGAATTGAAAACTTATGTTCAATTATTTTTTATTATAAACCTATGAATTTACTCAATTTTTGTGTTAACATTTTTAACATGTTTATCATAGGTACTTAGGAAGAAGTAATCCTGGCAATGAGTCACATTGATATTTTAAAGATAATGCATTATGTTATCATTCGAGAAGTATTTTTAAAATTGTTATGTAATAGAATACTTTTGGGACCTCTTGTATAAACTCTGATGTTTTATTAATCGAATAATAAATATTTTTTTAAAATGTCTCATTTAGAGGTCGTTTCTATGATTGTATGTTGTGATATGAAGTAATACCCCAATGACCCTCCTTATGCTATCCGAATTTAGGGGTGTTGCATGTGTTAAGTTGTTAACACTCGAAAGTAGGGTCGAGCATTTTGTACCGTCGACCGACCCAATCAAACCTACCAAACCATACCGAACGTAGTTCATTCAGTTCTTGGTCCATGCTTTTCGTTACATTCGGTCCTCGGTTGGGTCCATCCCGGTTCGGTCTTACAAAATAACCCCGACACATATGCCTTGTAGGACCAAATTGAACCAGACCAGACCGACCCAGACGAGACTATTTCGGTTCGGTCCTTAGGTCTGCCATTTTGTGCCCATTCGGTTTTGGTCCGGTTAAGTATTTACGAGTCCAACAATAAAACTCAAGTTTCGCCTTGTCCAGTTTGATTTTCAGACTGTGAGCTCCCCTACTCGACAAGCACACATGGTCGTTTCACTTTTGACCCAAGTATTACACTAAGTCTGACTGAAAATCCCGCTTAGAGATCGTGTAACAATGGTTTAACATCTAGTTACCTTGTGAGAGTATATACCTCCACGTGAAAGGCTAATCGAATTACCTATCAGTCTACATAGTTTGCCACTTAAGAATAGTTAGTGTAAACTAACATGTCAAAAGACTACACATGTGAGATAATACAAACCACAAAGACACCATAACCGGACAATTCTCATTGTAAAGCATAAAAGTTCACCTAAATGCACATATAATATAAACTTCATATTTCAACTTATAATATAAGCTCAAACCCAACTTTAGCTGGTTTCGCAACCTTATGCATAATAAGGGTGAGCATTTGGACTGTCGGACCGAAACGGACC
This sequence comes from Glebionis coronaria, assembly GCA_025667525.1. NCBI lineage: Eukaryota > Viridiplantae > Streptophyta > Magnoliopsida > Asterales > Asteraceae > Glebionis > Glebionis coronaria. Next base: position 535,638,338 of record CM046879.1, read on the forward strand.
AGAAAACTGAACCGGAGCGGATAGATCAAATTCGGTGCGGTCGTCGGTCCGTAATTTTGGACCATTTCGGTCTTCGGTCAGGTTCGATCTTACCAAAAATTCGTTTATTTTGCCTAATTGGGACTGGAGCGGACCGAAGACTGGACAAGACCAGACCGACCCAGACCGGACCATTTTGGTCCGGGGTTTTTGACCGATTCGATCCTCGGTCTAGTCCAGTTTTGATCGATCCAGTTCGGTCTGGGTTCGCCGCTCAACCTATTGCATACAACTCATCTAAATAATAGAGGAGTAAACTGCAAAATTCATCCCTGTGGTTTGAGTTTTTTCACACAATACATCCTTCACTGAAAGTATTGGCATTATACATCACTCGTTAGGGAAACGTTTGCCACAATACATCCCTCGGGACTAACGATGCAAATATTTTAGTTATCTTCTAACGATGGTTCTGACGAGGGACGTGTTTTGCAATTTGGAAAAAAAAAGTTTTTTTGTTTTAAGTTTTTCGGAAAAAAAGGTTTTATTTCCAAAAAAAAAGTTTAAATTTCTTTTAGAAAAAAGTTTTAAAATTGTTTAAAAATTTAAATTTAAATTTTTTAAATTTTTTTTAAACGTCTTTTTAAAAAAATAAACATTTATCTTTTCAAAAAGTAAAAAAAAATTGCTTAAATTTTTTAGCTTCTCTTAAGATAAAAGTAATTCTTTTACAGTAAAAGTTTTAAAATATATATATGTTTTAAATTTTATTTTATCTTAAAAGTTTTAAATTTTTTATTAAAAAAATAAACGTTTATCTTTTAAAATTTTTCTTTTTTTTTAATTTTTTATCTTTTCTTAGGATAAAAGTAACTTTTTTAAGATAAAAGGTTTAAAATATTTGTATGTTTTATTTTTTATTTTAATTTAAATGTTAAAATATTCTTTTATATTAAAAATAGATAAAATTATTTAAACAATTTGAATATATATTTTTTTTAAAAAACGTCTAATGTTTTCAAAATAATTTTAGTTTTAAAATAAAATAAAATTTAAAATATAAAAATATTTTAAAACTTTTATCGTAAAAAAACTACTTTTATCTTAAGAAAAGCTAAAAACATTTTTTTTTACTTTTTGAAAAGATAAACATTTATTTTTCTAAAAAGATTGTTTAAAAGAATTTAAAAATTTTAAATTTAAATTTTTTAAAATTTCAAAACTTTTTTCCGACAAGAAATTTAAATTTTTTTTGGTAATAAAAGTTATTTTTCGGAAAAAATTAAAAAAAAAAAACTTTTTAGAAAAATTTAAACATTTTTTGGAAAATATATACTTCGTCAGAAGATAACGAAAAATATTTGCATCGTTAGTCCTGAGAGATGTACGAGTGATGTATATTGCTAATACTTTCAGCGAAGGATATATTGTGTGAAAAAGTTTAAACCACAAGGATGTATTTTTCAATTTACTCATAATAGAGGGACTAAAATGTGAAAGAGTGAATTTAGTTGCAGTTTTTCATCAGTACCCCCTACCAAACTCTCCACTTTTATCTATGACCTAATTTCATTAAAAAACACACACACACTAAAACACACAGTGTTCATTTTTGGCTACAAGTTCACTGGTATATAATTTCAGATACCCTTTTGATTCAATTTCAATAATATCCATTCAATTTTATATTTTTAATCGCTTTTAACTTTTTTTTTTTTTTTTTTTTTTTTTTTTTTTTTTTTTTTTACATTTGTTTGATTTTTACATTGTTCCTTAAAGCTACTGATTCGATTAATTTTTATGTGTAAAATTATGGGTTTTGGTTTTGTTTTGTTTGTAGTAAGATGAGATTTTAGGTTGATAATTTTTAAGGTTTATTTAGGGTTTTAGGTTATGTTTTAAATGTAATGTGGGTTTATTTGAGGTTAAAATTGGGTTTATATCATTATATGGCTGTTTGATAGCTAAAAATGTACTTTTGTTGTTAATTACTAGTTGGTGGCAAACGTGGTTGATTTTTAGCCGTGTGAAAGTTTTGAGGTTTACGGGGTTTTAGTTAGCGAGGTGACGATTGCTAAGTGGGTTTTCTTATCGGAAATGTAGGGGAGTTGTGAAGAAGTTGTGTAGTTTGGAGCGTTATTTTGTTTAATTTGTATCATTAGGAACCTAGGGAGCTACTACAGACTGGTAACGTTCAAGGTAATTAAACAAATAGTAGCAAATTTTTATAAAGTGGAGGTGAATTGTACGTTCTTGTAGATTTGCTGCTTTAGAATGATTAAAATGTCGCGGTAGTGCCTGGTTTTTTATTACCTACGGGAGTTACAGAATATGCGACTAGTAATTATAAGGAAATTGGTGAATAGTCAAAAAGTAACAAAAATATGATAAAACAAGCCAAACTTTTGTTTTATTAGCTGTGAAATGAATGTGCGTGAATTGATTTATGTTTTTATTGTGTGTAAAACTTTTGAGGTTTATGGGCTTTTTAGCTTGTGACAAAAACTATGATTTTTCGTGCTAAGTAGTTTCTCTTTGGATATGTTTTTATTGAGGGGTTGTGACGTAATTTGTGTGTTTTTATACTTTCAGTTATATGTAATGAAGAATAAATTGTGTACCTTGGAGATTTATTTTGTTTAGTTCGTATCATCAGGAACCTACGGAGGTATGCTAGACTGGTAACGTTTAGGAAAATTAAACGAATTGTAACAAGTATTTTATAAAGTGGAGGTGAACTACATGTTCTTTTATCATTACTGATTTTAATGATAAACAATGCCGCGGTAATGTTTGGTTTTTCATATCACCTAGGGAAGTTACGGAATATGCCAGGTTAGTAAATTATTAGGAAATTGAGCGAATAGTAACAAAATTGGGATAATATAAGCCAAACTTGTGTTCTAAGAGCTGCAAAATGAAATTTATATGAATTGGTTCATGTTTTTCATTTTGGTTATTATCATGCGTGTTCACAGGTTTAGATATTTTACAGGTGTGTTGTGTAGTCTGAATCTTTAGTAGAGGAAAAAAAACGCAAGCTAACAATGCCTCCCAATCCAAGAGTTGTTAAAGCCTTTCGTGCCATGAGAGAAATCGGGATACCAGAAGAGAAAACAAAGCCGGTGTTGAAGAATCTTCTGAAACTCTATGAAAAGAACTGGGAACTTATTGAAGTAGAAAACTATAGAGCTCTTGCAGATGCTATTTTGGATGCCGATGAGTCAGAGGTATCATATTTAGTTGCTGATTCGTTACAACTAATGATTTCGTTTGAATCATCATTTCTTTTGTACGCATCGCTGTTTTTTAACTTTTGTGACTGGTATCATTTCTTTTTTCAGGCAGTAGGACAGAAGAAACCGCCTGATAATAATGCTCAAGCTGAAGTAAGTATATTTCACCAAAAGCCAAACTGAGCTTCTATAGGTCAATCTGTTATACTTTTTTAGATAGTTAGTTTGTCAAATATACTTGCAGTTTGCAAATGGTAATAATATAGAGATAACAGTATCTAGAAAAGACACTTTTGGTGACTTTCAACCCCTTTCCCTTAACGGCTTTTTTTCATTCACCCGTTAGAAATAAAGTGTACTACAACTCAACCCATTCATAAGTAAATGGGTTGAAAGTGCCACCTTCATTTCGTATTAGAAGCATTTAGTCCTTTCTTTCTGATTGGTGTCATCTTTCAGGCAGCAGAGCAGAAAAAGAAACTCGAGCAAGCTGCGGTATGTAACTTCTCTAATTCATAACTGTATTGTTAATGATACTGTCTTCTCAGATAACATTTTATTTGCTTCTGATATTTCAATGTCCTCTTTTTCACCAGCTAATGCAAGCTTTAGAAGAAGAAACACAAATTCCAGAAGAACCGGAGCGACCCTTGAAACGGCTCCGCTTAAGGCACCAAGACGGCACCCCTAATTCAAATGTAACACCACTGAAGAGACCAAAATTAGAGGAGATAGAAGCGCTTCCTTATGCTATACCCAAGAGTCGAGCACAGACTTTAGCAGGGGGATCTGCTTCATCCCAACAACAAAGCAAAGACAAAGGAAAGCAGCCTGTGGCGGATGCAGATGGCAAAAATGAGTCGGGGTCTGACATGGGTCTTCGGCGTTTGAGAGACAAGGGGAAAAAACCCATTTCACCACAAACGAGTCCATGCAAGACGAGGCCAGCTTCTGATAGGCCATCCCATGGAGTGCGGTTCAAAGAGCCGAACCCCAAAAAGACTGTCCTTCCATTAGTAAAACCTAAAGACGAGCCCGTTACTGATGACACGACTCAGACGGAGGTGCCTCTTTTGATTACTGGAGCAGGTAATTTCTTTATTGTTTTAAGTTGTTTCTTAGGTTAGAGGTGGTAAAATTGGTGGTTCGGGTGGTGGGTCGAAATGGGTCTGGTGAAGAAATTTAGGTCAGGTCGAAACTTTTCTGTGTCCCAACTTTTTATTTAGCTACCTAGTGATTCAGATAATGATTTACGAAAGTACTAGTACTTCAGCAGCTTTAACTTCTTTGACAGGATGATTATGGAAATAATAAGCATTTTTACACAATAGAAGAATTTTTACACATTTTCTTCTAGAGATAAAACATAATCTAGTCGACCTTACATAAGCAAATGGGTCGATATTTCCACCTCTGTGTAAGGTGTGTTACTATGAACCCTGTTCTGACTTCTGACTATGCTGGTTAGTCAGGTTAGATGCTAATAAATACTTGCTAGGCACAATTTATTTGTGTCAAGTACGAATTTTAATACACTTTGTTTTTGGTATTTATGACTGTTTTTATTATTAATTAAATTCAACAGAATCATTGACCAATGGGGATGCATCAACTGAAACCGATCTGCCTAATGAACATGATCGACCTCTTCTGGCTTTATCAAATGGGACAAGTGGACATGAACTTGCAACGATCCCGGATGAATCAACAGTAAACTTAGATATTGCTTCCTCATCTTCTGGCGAAGTTAAGATTTTATTAAGCTGCAACTCTACAGTAAACCCTGATTTATCTGCTGCAAATGTAGATACTCTATTAAAGAAAATGGAAGATAAATGTCTTAAATCGTACAAAGTTCTTGACTCCAACTTTTCCGTGAAAAAATTTATGGAAGATTTGTGCGACTCTCTTTTGGACATCGGAACCAACCCCACATCACCCACTCCCGATCCCACATCACCCACTCCCGATCCCACATCACCCACTCATTCATTGGAAACATGCCCAGCCAATGCTTCCAGTGGCTTGCTCGCTAATGAAGCTGATTGTGAAAAAGATAAACCCGTTGAGCAGAATGGCTGTCACGATACCGAATCACAAAGTTTGGTAGGTGATTCTATTAACCAGTTAACTGCTGATGATACAAGGTCTCTTCATGATGTGAATGACGTAGCTAAAGGGCAAGAGTCGGTGATAATTTCATTGGTCAATGATGTCAATTCCGAGTGTCCTCCAGCTTTCCATTACATTCCCAACAATGCTGTTTTCCAAAACGCATACGTTAATTACTCGCTTGCTCGAATTGGGGATGACAATTCCTGCTCCACTTGTTTTGGTAATTGCCTGACAGCAACAACCGCTTGTGCTTGTGCACTGCAATCTGGGGGTGAATTTGCATATACAGTAGATGGGCTTGTCAAAGAGGAACTATTGGACGAGTGTATAAAGATGAACCGTGATCCTCAAACGCATTGTCTGTTTTACTGCAAGGAATGCCCTCTGGAAAGATCCAAAAATGACGACATTGTTGAAGCATGCAAAGGTCATTCGGTCAGGAGCTTCATTAAGGAATGTTGGTTGAAGTGTGGTTGTAATAAACAGTGTGGTAATCGAGTTGTACAACGTGGTATTCAACGCAAATTGCAGGTAAGATAAATGTTTCAAATTGAACTGATATCCAATCTTGTTATGACTGCTTTAAACCTTTTTATTATTTGCTCTGGTTTTGGGGTAGGCTGGTGTGGAGAGGCCACTTCACACTTAGCGGGTCAAAATGACTGACGTTTTGCTCTGACTTGAAACATACCGGTTTCCCCGGAGCCACTTTTTTTTTTTTTTCCTTTTTCTAGAAGGTCTTGATAAATGTACTGGTGATAACTTATATAGACGAGGTCGCCGAAATTATGATCAAGTATTCATCTGGTAGTTATGTCTGCACTTGATAGGGATTATCATCCAATCATAATCATTTAGGATGGTTATGCAATGGAATATATTTAGCATGGCCCTTTGGGCTATGTTTGTCGAAACCCTTTTACTTCCCATTTTAGCGGTGTATTTCTGGACGAGTCTTCCTACCCTCGGGTTCTGTATGACTGTCCACATCATACCTCCCCCATAACTCGCCGGATTGGGTATTGTCCGGAATGGGTATTGTTCTTGTTACATTCTTACATTTTATGCAAAATTCTCGTCTAGTAAACTGCAAGAAAACATAATGTGCTATTCACTTTTACTTATAGCTAAATGCTTTCGCTTGTTATTTTAGCATTAGCATATTTCAAATATTTGTTTTTGCCTGTCTTCTCTGCTAGGTGTTCATGACACCCGGTGGAAAAGGTTGGGGTCTTCGCACTCTTGAAGACCTACCAAAAGGTGCATTTGTTTGTGAATATGTGGGAGAGGTTTTAACAAATGCCGAATTGTTTGAGCGAGTTTCACGAAGTGCCAACAAAGATGAACATGCGTATCCAGTACTGCTTGATGCTGATTGGGCTGCAGAAAGTGAATTAAAGGATGAAGAAGCTCTTTGTCTGGACGCCACTTATTATGGAAATGTGGCGAGATTCATAAATCATAGGTAAGCTGATACATTCAAATTGTGTTTTTTTATTGGCAAAAGCTAACCTATTTTCTCCGTATTAGTGGTTTAGTCCCTCAAATTCTTTTGTTAGTGATTCTGTTCCTATACTTATTTCGTCACCATGTTTGGAAAAGGATCGACAAGTGTGGGGGAGGGGTGTTACAGTTACAGCTAACTGGTTTAGGTATATGGTCAATAAAATAACTGTTGTAGCATAGTAAGGCTGACAATAATATTAACTTATCAAGGATAATAATGATATTATAGATTAAATTGAATTAATATCCGACCTGAGCAATTTTACCAACATCTCGGCCATTGTCATGGCAAGAATGACCGATTTGACTGGTTGTAAGTCAATTGTTTTTTAAACTACCGTACCTGTCTTTTAGTAGCTAGCCACCTAGGTTAGTATGAGGACCAACTACGACGAAAAAAGTTGAGGGGCTATATCGCTAAACCACTAAAATAGGCAAAGTTGGTTGTTTTTACCATTATAAGCCCCTTAGTTCGTTTAGTTAGTCCTGCCAGTTGACCCTCTTTTCTTTTTTACTGTTATGTTCTTGTAGGTGTTTTGACTCGACTTTGGTGGAGATTCCAGTGGAAGTGGAGAATCCTGATCATCACTACTATCATGTATGTAACTTAATCCACTTCTCGTCTTCTTGAGGCTTATTACTTGTACATATTTTGGATGTTGGAAAATCTCGCAACATGTATGTTAATATTATTTGTTTACTGTGTGCAGCTTGCTTTCTTCACTACAAGAAAGGTGAAAGCCCTAGAAGAATTAACATGGGTAAGTTGGATAAAATTGGTTTAGATATTATCACTTTCGGTTCGATGCCGTTCTATGGCCTATTTTACTTATGAGTTTGCTATCATCATGCTATGTACGCAAGTTTTCATTTTTTAAGCTTATATGACATCCATGCAGGATTATGGTATTGACTTTGATGACTCAGAACATCCTGTCAAGGCATTTAAATGCCGATGTGGTAGCAGGTACTGCCGGAACAATAAACGTCCAAACAGTAAGTATTCTCTCTCCCCCTTTTGCTGTACCAAAGCATGAAAAAAAAAAAAACATGTCTGTTAATATCTATACATCTGTTATCTGCACTGATTTTAGTTAAAGACATTTACGAATTACTGTTGTTTCAATTTCAGAGAGCAGAAAGAGAAGATACCGTTGAAATCAAGATTTGTTTTAAGGTTATCGCCACCATGAGACCATTAGGGTCTCGAGGCTGTTTCAAATGTGTAGTGTTTCGTATCTATCTTATGTATGTAGGATGTAGCTTGATGACTAATTAAAGATGGGGTGTGTTGGTTTGTTTCACGCCATCATGTTTCTTTTCTTTCTTTTCTGTACCAGTGAAGTTCATATTGCCCGTGCTAGTTCAGCAGTGCTATTGTTTTTCATAAATTTAGACTTAGTTCAGCAGTGCTGGTGTTTTGATAACTTTGGTTGGACCACATTAAAGGCCTTCTTTCCCTTGTACCTTGTTTTGTGCATAAACCTTTGACTGCAGCTATCCAAAACCTTGCAATGCATGAATGATTTGGCTCTAGCGTTAAACAAACAGTATATTGCTACTAAACATGGTAATATGCTAACTCATTTGAACCAACTGAGCTAGCTCAGTTGGCCACCAAAAGTATTGTTGGTAACGACCTTCAGGGGAGGCCCACGAAATAAATAGAAACAAGAGTGAGGTTTGTCTCCTAAAGGAGAAGGTTGAGTCTTGTATGCTGCCCGATTGAATGTTATCGCGAGCTCGAATCACTAACTAATTACTCGTTAAAAAAAACAAAAAAATGCTAACTCATTTCTGGATTTTGTTTTGTAAGATTATGTGATTCTACCATATTAGATTATTATTATATATTATCTATACTATACTACTGTACTATAAAAGATGTACTATTTTAACACAAAATTTAATTTCAAACCAAAAATTATAATAGGAAATCAAATCATAACAATTATATCACTTTTATTTAAAATAAACAGATTGTTCCATGTCACGTTTAATGAATTGTGATATAGCGTTGAACTAGAGGTGGCAAATCTTACCTATTTTGATAAATATTACGGAATAACATTTTTTGTTCATTGTCAAAAAAGGATAGGACACTTTTTGCCCATTCTTTATTATTAATGGGCTAAACGGCGCATATGTAGAAACTTATGAGCTTAATGGGCGCACATGTAAAACACTAATTAGGTTACTCGACGGATATTTTATATTTAGTTTTTATCCTTGGCTTTTAAACAAGTATTTTTATTTTTTAGTTTTACGTTTTTATATGTCTTTTTTCCCATTTTAGCTTGCGCCCGTTTCGCCCGCCCGTTTTGCCCGCGTCTATTTAGCCCGCCGCCCGTGCCCACCCGCCCGCCCGTTTTGCCACCTCTACGTTGAACAAATAACAGCTCTATTCTCGTAATTTTGATCATTCATATATTTTGTAACAACCGTTTTAAAATGTCTAAAAATCACGCTTATTAATAAATTAACCTATATTTTTACCATATTTTCAAATAATTTATTCTCTTTAGTCCAACATTCATTTTGATGTATATATTTTTACATTTTTTAGTGGGATGTATTTTATTTTTTATTTAAATTTTGCACGCTTTAACATTAATTTGATCGTTAAAAAGATCAAGCGGTTGCCATGTTAGCAGGGGCGGAGCCACTCACAAAGTAGGGAGGGCACTTGCCCCTAACAATTTATGTCGTAGTCCTGTTTTTGCAGGTAAATAGTTATGTTTTTAGAGAGTTTAATCACATTGCCCCAACATAAAACTGGTTTTGCCCTCTACGAATGTGAAGTTTTTAAAAAATGGAAGGAAGAAGATGCATTGAGGATCGTGCTAGGAGAGAGGAAATAGACCTACTCTATTTAAAACAAAATAAATACTCTGTCACGTGGGAGTGAATTGATTATTACTTGTGGAGTATTTTTTTTTGATAAACAATATTATATTAAAGATTTCGTGAACACGTTACATCGTTGAGCACCCATGGGTCGACTGAGGGTGGCACAAGACCATCATACACTTCATCTACAATATCATATAACCCTCTCCTTACAAGCTCATGCGCCACTCTATTCCCGTCACGCCGCACAAATGACCAAGAACATGAAGTAAACGAGCAACATAATCGACGTATGTGCCGAAAGAGACCCCTAATATTCAGCAACTCCTTGTTGTGTTGGATCGCATCGACAAGAATACTTGAATCCGTTTCTAAAATAACGTTGTTCAATTCATTTGAAAGAGCCACCTGGATAGCCCACAAAATGGCACGTGCTTCGATTTCAATGACGGAAGTCGTGTATGCCACCCGTTTATTTCCCGCCACGAGAATTGTGCCGTTGTGGCCCCTCATCACAAAGCAAATTCCAGCAACGCTATTTATCCTATCTATCCCCCCATCGGTGTTAATTTTTACCACTCCATTAGCTGGAGGACACCAAAGTACCTGTCGTGGAACACTAGGCATAATAGTATGTCGATCTGAAGTTAAAGTTGCATTTGCTCGATGGAAATCTTGTAACATAATAGGCGCAGACTCTTTGATTTTATTGGGTTGAGTCACTTCTCCCCCATGAGCTTTCGAGTTTCTTGCACACCATATTCGCCACATGACCATCAACATCAGCTCGAACGTTCCTTGTCCTATATTCTTGGCCATAGATAGCATCTCTTCTATTGATATTTCCGCAACACGGTTTGTAAGATCGGTCAAATTCATGTTGGACCATGCATCCCGAGCCCAATCGCAAAGAAATAGAGCATGGCTTGTGTCTTCCATAAGGGTGTTGCAATGAATACAAGTGAGAGATCATGGGGCCAAACCTTTTGCCATCAGATTGGATATGGTTGGTAACAGGTTCATGCATGCTTACCAAGCAAAAATATTGATCTTACTCGGGATATTTGCCAACCATATGTATTTCAACGATTCCCTTTCACGTGTTAACGATTCTTGGAAGCATTCTATTGTTTGAGTCGCAATCTGATATGCGGATTTGCACGTGAAAACTCCATCCGAGGAAGCATCCCAATAGAGTGAGTCATTTTCAAAAGTATTAATATGTGTACAAGCTATCTTTGTTGCAATGTGTTGGGGAAATAATTGTATCAGTAGAGAGCGATTCCATGCACATGTATCGACATCCATAAGGTCATTAACTACATTATACTCGCAATTTGGAGGGCGATAATCGAGTGTTCTAAATCCCTCCAGCCAAAAGTCTTCCCATATTCTTACTTTCCTACCGTTACCAATATTCCATCCTTTCCCTTTACGAATGATATCCCTGGCAGAACATAAACTTCTCCAAACAAAACTCGGTTGATATCCGATATTTGCATCTAGGAAAGAGACTCTAGGATGATACCTGGCTTTAAGGATTCTTGCCGGAAGTGAATCCTCCATTGTAATTAGCCTCCAGCACTGGTTTGCGAGTAGAGCCTTATTAAATGCTTTCATGTGTCGGAACCCCATGCCCCCTCGTGATTTAGAGATACACATGCGTTCCCAGGAGGCCCATCTAATAGGGTTATCCTTGTTCCCATTCCCCCACCAATAGCAGTTGAAGGCTCTATGTATCTCATTTATGCTTTCCTACGGTAGCATGAACATATTCATTACATACATCGGAATTGCTTGAGCCACAGATTTTAACATTACCTCTTTGCCTGCTATTGAAAGATTTCTCTCTTTCCAACCTGCAATCTTCTTGCGGACCTTGTCCATCACTGCTTGAAACACACATTTCTTCTAATCATAGAAGGTAGCCCCAGGTATGTGGTTTGTTGTCGTGCTTCCCGAACATCAAGTTTGCTTATGATATCATTTCGTGTCCTCGTCTCAACATTCGGACTAAAATAGATTTCGGACTTTTCAAAGTTTATAACCTGACCCGAAGCTCTACAATACTTAGCAAGAATATTATGTAATCGAGTGAATTCCTCTACTAAGGCCCTTGTAAAGAAGATGCTATCATCTGCGAAAAACAAATGGCTAACATTTGGTGCGCCGCGACAAACTTTAACACCATGAATATGTCGTGATGAGACCGCATTCCTTATCATTGCCGATAGCACCTCTGCACACATGATAAAAAAATAGGGCGAAAGGGGGTCCCCTTGACGGAGACCTCTCGTGGGAACTACGTTTCCTGCCACCTGCCCATTAATATTGAATGAAAAGGAGACGGTCGTCACACATGCCATAATGAACTTTATGAAGTTTTGTGGAAATCTAAATCTTTCAAGAACCGATCTAAGAAATGCCCACTCTACTCGATCGTAAGCTTTACTCATATCGACTTTGAGAGCCATTGCACCCTTTGTTGGGAATCTAAACTTGTTAGATTCCCTGATCATAGATTTAAATATAATTAGGCTGTTAGATAGTCCCTTGCCTGTGCCTAGGAGGCAGGCAAGCTTCGCAAGACTCACAGAGATCCAAGTCTCTGTGAGCAACCTCAGAGGAGTCCATGTCAGAGACATTGTCAAGGAAGTCAAAGATTACTTGAAGACATACTCATTGGCTGTGATGGATAATAGCCAAGATGTATCAGGGACTCTGAGGGGTTGAGGGTTAACATGGGTGGAAATACCCTGTTAACACTCAGCACACTTTGGACATGCCATTTGTGTGTTCGAGACTATGAAGAAAAAGGAAACTGTGTTGACAACTGTTTCCTTAAAGCATAATGGAAGACTACCAAGAATAGAAGGACATCATGTGACTGATGTGGGAACTTGTAAAAGCTTGTGTAGTCACCATCAAGTACTATTTAGGTCAATCTCGTAACACTATAAATAGGATGTGTATCCATGCATTAATGTTTAACACTTTGAGATATTCATAACATTATTGCATAGAACTTAGTGAATCAAACAACTACGAATGTATTCATAAGTTAGGGTTTATAGTTGTTCAAAGTGTGCACAACACATTGTCATCAAACGGTGTTATCCATAACACTTGTAATTCTTTATTATACAATAATAAGATTACGTTTGAAAAGTAATACCTTGTGTTGATTAAGTTAAGATTATGGTTTCTAGCATTGATTAGGGACTTTCAATTGGTATCAGAGCAGTGTTTGATATTAAAACCTTCAAGAAACATCGTTCTCAGTTTTATAATCAAGATCCACCATGCCAGAAACTTCTAACCCACCACAATCACCTTCCACAAACCCATCTTCACCAGACTCAACCCTCCTGCCAATGACGATGATCTACCCCAACTTCTTGACTCAAGAGGTGGATCATACGTCACTAGTGTACCAGTCTTTGATGAAGAAGATTTTGCCAGTTGGAAGAGTCAATTTCTTGTGTATCTCGATGGACTTGAACCTTTTCTTCTAGAAATTTTAGAAAATGGCCCTTATATTCCCATGGCGCTTACATCCACTGAAGAAAACCCTCTTCCCAAACCTCTCAAACAATAGACTCCAGCTGATAGAAAATTGGCAAACCAAGATAAACGTCTCAAAAGCATCATAATATCCTGTCTTCCCAAACATATCATGAAGTCTGTCATTCAGTGTCCCACAACCAAACAAATGTGGACAGACCTCATCCTTGGCCATGAAGGACTCTCTGAAACAAGAGAGACAAAGATTCAGGCACTCAGACTTCAGTTTAATGCCTTCAAGTCACTTGAAGGTGAAAAGGTTCAGCAAACCTATACAAGGCTGAAGATTCTTCTCAATGACCTAGCAATGAATGATGTCATTATTGGTCAAGCTGAGATCAATGCCACATTTGTCAACAGCCTTCAAAGAAAGTGTCTGAGTATGAATCAGACTCAGAGAGCTAACAACTCAATCAAAAATGACACCCTTGCTCAGCTTTATGGAAAGTACAATTATGAAGAAGGGCTGATTGATACTATTTACAAGTCAGAGACTGAAAGATTTGTAGTCCAAGAGCATCTTCTAAAGCCTTAATCTCTGCAACTCATCCTCATGACAGCGATTCTGATGTTGAAGAAGACACCCGCAGCAGCCAAGAGTTCTTGACAGACCTTAATGCAGAGTTTCATGAAAGAGCCTTGCTAGCCAACCAAAGAAGATTCTTCAAAAGATCAGGAAGAATAGGATCAGCTAGTAAACCAATTGACAGGTCAAAAGAAACTTGCTTTGCCTGTGGATAGCTTGGACATTTCCAAAAAGACTGTCCTTCCACCAAGACATCCTCACCCTCTTATCCATCATCTTCATCCAAACCTTACAAGTTCAAACAACATAACAACTCATCTCACCAATCCAATTCATCAGACACTAAGAAGAAGGATTACAAAAACAAGTACAAGGCACTTAAAGCTGAGTTAGAACAAATGAACTTGAAGCTTGAAGCTCTGTCCAAGAAGAAGGGTGGTGATAAAAAGACAGAGAAAGGGTTGGTTGCTGAAGCTTATGATTGGAATGATGAGCCTCTGACTTCAGATGAAGAAGATACCACCAGAGTCAGGGTTTTCATGGCGATAGCTGAGGATGAACCAGCTGTTGGAAAAGGTGATGCAAGATCTGGACAATGGGTTGACATCACAATGAAAAAGGTACACATGCTTTTGTCTATGTCTGATAGTGATGAACGTAAGCATGTCCTTGATTACACCATTGTTGATTTACACTTTGTTGAGGAACAAAGAAAGAATCTACTTGATAAGTTTCACTCTGTTAAATTTGAATTGCTAAATGCTAAATCTGAATGTGAAACTCTCAGGCGGGTTAATTTAGAGAAAATATCCCTGCAAAATGAAGTAGCTAGATTAACCTTGAAAAACATTGCTTTAAATGATCAAGTCTCTGAATTAAACAAGGTTATTGAAAAATGGCTGTGTGCTAGGTTCACTATAGATCAATTACTTAATGATGAAGTGCCTGCTGACATTAAAAGGGATATATCTGCTAAGAAAAATAAGCTGAGAATTCTCACCAAACCCAAAGACATTATCTTCAAATCTACAGAGACGGTTCATATGTCAGATACCACTTTGACTAATGACCCTGTCTCTGAAGATGTGGCTGAGTTACCACCTTTGACCAAACTCTCTGGAGTTGAACCTAGCAGTTCCTCTCGAGCTGCTAAGGGTGAAGTTAGAACAGATATTGAGAAACCTCCAGCTAAAGTTTTTCATGTGCCTGCTAAAATAACTGGTAAACAAGTAGCTTTTAAGCCTGTTGCTACTAAAGCTGTGAATAAGGTTGACCCTACCACTGAAGATCGCCTGTTGTCTCTAATGAAAGAAGTAGAACTCTTGAAACAACACATTAAGCCTTCCGCTGAATGCTCTACTTCACATGAACCTAAGTCAGTCCTGGGTGAACCCAAAGGGGAAAGGTTAATCAAACCTTATTGCAATGTATGTAAAAACTCTCACCATATGACTTTAGATCATGACAGACACATGGCAGCTAAAAGAGCTCAGACACCCTCTAGGGATAGACCACAAAGTTCTAAAAGACAACAGGGAAATTACAAACCTTATCCTCCCTGTAAATTCTGTGGGTTCACAGACCATCACTCAAACGAGTGTGGTGACTTCCCTGGGTGTGATATATGTGGAAGTTATAACCATGAAACAGTGAACTGTCCCTCCCAACGCCAAAAGTTCTTCAGGAATACAAGAGTTGCTAATAAGCAATTCAGGGAACCCACTGGAAAGTAGGTTCACCATAGGAACTAACCTGTTTCTATGCATCTGTGCAGAAATATCTCAAGGAATCGGTATGGTATCTAGATAGTGGCTGTTCTAGACACATGACAGGGATTCAACAATACCTGCACAGATACTCAAAGGAGCCTGGTCCTAAAGTGGTGTTTGGAGATAACTCTTTAGGTGACACAGAAGGATATGGCTCAGTGAATTGCAATAGGATTACATTTACCAGGGTTGCATATGTGAATGGTCTTAAACACAATCTTATTAGCATCAGCCAATTGTGTGATGTTGACTATAAGGTTTTGTTTACTAAGACTCAGGGAACCATATTCAACAAAAACAATGATGTTGTGCTTATTGCACCTAGAAGAAGAGACGTTTATGTCATCAACATGGCTGTTTGCTCTGAAGACAGCTCAAATTGTTTTCTTGCTAAAGCCTCTGAAAGTATCAATTGGTTGTGGCACAAAAGACTGTCTCATCTCAACTTCAAGAACATCAACAAGATAGCCACTCAAAACCTGGTTGCTGGTCTACCTTCAGTAATGTTTTCTAAAGACAAGACTTGTTCTGCCTGTATCAAAGGAAAGCATCACAGGTCTTCATTCAAGACTAGACAATCATTCTCTATTGACAAGTGCTTACATCTCCTTCACATGGATTTGTTTGGGCATGTCAAACCTCAGACCATTAATCACAACAAATACACCTTGGTTATAGTTGATGAATTTTCAAGATACACATGGGTGTTCTTCCTCAGAAGGAAAAGTGATGCAGCTAAAACCATCATGTCCTTCATCAGACAGGTTGAAAATATGAATGATGTTAGAGTCAAAGCTCTAAGAAGTGATAATGGTACTGAATTCAAGAATCATCAACTTGAATCTTTTTGTGATGAAAAAGGGATTTCACAGAACTTCTCTTCAGCTGGCACCCCAGAACAAAATGGTGTGGCTGAAAGAAGAAACAGAACTTTGATTGAAGCAGCCAGAACTATGTTGAATGGTGCAGCCTTACCAAAGCAATTTTGGGGAGAAGCTGTTCACACTGCCTGCTACACACAAAACAGATCAATCATTCTCAAAAGACATGGTAAAACTTCCTATGAAGTTTTTAGAAAAAGATCTCTAGATGTCAGCTATTTTCATGTGTTTGGATGTCCTGTGTTCATTTATAACTACAGGGATAAACTTGGAAAGTTTGATGAAAAAGCTGATGATGGTTTCTTCTTGGGATACTCTCCAACAACCAAAGCCTTCAGAGTATTCAACATCAGAAGACAATAAGTAGAAGAAAACCTTCCATGTTAGATTCAATGAAGATGATGAAGTCATACAGAGAACAGGAACAGAGGGTGATGAAATTGATTTTAATGAAAATGTATCTTTCCCAAGTGATGAGTTCACAGAACCAAGACCTACCAGTCATCATCACTCCAACACTCTCACTCCTTATGTCCCTGCCTTTGACCCTCTGTCTACTCACAACATAGAAGTTCCTACCTCTCAGGAACTTGATAAAGAAGAACCACAAACCTCTGGTAGTCCTTCTCCTTCTAATGCTATTGATGACTCACCAATTCTTCAAACCCCTGAAGACTCTCCTGCTGATAATGAAGTTGTACCTCTTGATATGGCTGAAGAAGAATCTGACACTGAAGTAGTCTTTGAAGAAAGCCCTCCTAGTCAGCAGGATGAAACTCAAATTGTACCAGCTGTGCCCACAAGTGTTCCTGTCCTTGAGTCCCCAGCTCCTCAAAATAAGTGGTCAAGATATCAACACATTCTTCTTGTCAACATTATTGGGGAACCTAATGCAGGGGTCACAACTAGACATCGAATCCAAGACTCAGAGTCTGCCTCAGCCAATGAATGTCTCTTTGCTGAATTTATCTCACAAATTGAACCTAAAAGAGTAGCTGAGGCTCTGGTAGAAGAAGGATGGGTAGCTGTTATGCAAGAAGAAATCAATCAGTTCAAAAGGAACAAAGTATGGACACTAGTGCCAGCTCCACCTGGAAAGAATATCACAGGCACTAGATGGATCTATAGAAATAAGATGGATGAAATTGGGAACATCATTAGAAACAAGGCCAGACTGGTGGCACAGGGGTTTTCTCAGACTGAAGGAATTGATTATGATGAAACATTTGCTCCAATTGCAAGACTTGAAGCCATCAGAATCTTCCTTGCTTATGCTGCCTATATGAACATCACTGTGTATTAGATGGATGTAAAGAGTGCATTCCTCAATGGTGATTTGGCTGAGGAAGTGTATGTTGCACAACCTGAAGGATTTGAGAACAGCGAGTTTCCCAACCATGTGTACAGACTTCACAAGGCCATGTATGGGCTGAAACAAGCTCCAAGAGCATGGTATGAAACTCTTTCCAATTTCTTAACTGAAAATAAATTTGTCAGGGGTTCTATTGATAAAACACTCTTTACCTTCAAGGATAAGAGTGATTTCATCATTGTGCAGATTTATGTGGATGATATCATCTTTGGGTCAACGAATGTCAATCTTAGTAAACGTTTTGATAAATTAATGACCAAGAAATATGAGATGAGTATGATGGGTGAATTAACTTACTTTCTAGGCTTTCAAATTAAACAATGTCCTAAGGGAATTTCAATTTGTCAAGAAAAGTATGTTAAAGATTTACTTAAAAAATATGACTTAGCTGATTGTGCATCAGTGAAATGCCCCATGCTTCCACCCAACAACTTAGGCCCTGATGAGTCAGGGGTCTCTGTTAATGAGACTTTATATAGAGGCATGATTGGGTCACTCATGTATCTGACAGCTAGTCATCCTGATATCCAATTCTCCACATGTCTCTGTGCAAGGTACCAAGCTAACCCAAAAGAATCCCATCTAGTGGCTGTTAAGAAAATTTTCAGGTATCTCAAAGGAACACCATCCTTAGGCCTATGGTATCCAAAGGAATCAGGCTTTGATCTCAAGGCCTATTCAGATTCAGATTATGCTGGATGCTGTATTGACAGGAAAAGCACTTCAGGAAGCTGTCAAATCCTAGGAGGAAAATTGGTTGGATGGAGTGCTAAGAAGCAAAACTCTGTGGCTATGTCTTCAGCTGAAGCAGAATATGTCGCTGCAGCCAGCTGTTGTGCTCAGGTGCTCTGGATGAAAAGTCAATTGGCTGACTATGAAATTCTATATGACAAAGTCCCAATCTTTTGTGACAACACCAGCGCCATTGCCATATCCAACAACCCTGTTCTTCACTCTCGTACCAAACACATTGATATCAGGTATCATTTTATCAGGGATCATATAATGAAGGGAGATATTGAGCTGCATTTTGTTCCCACAGAGCTGCAACTAGCTGATATCTTTACAAAGCCTTTGGCTGAACCTTCGTTCAACAGGCTAGTTGCTGAGCTAGGGATGCTCAATATCTCAAAGCCTGTGGCTTGATATTAAATGTGTTCATTAAATGATTGATTCTATATTAAATGTTTTTCACATGAAACTAGGTAGTTACTTTCCAAGTAAATACAAAAAACATTCTCAAATATTTAATCATTTATTTTTCGAATAACGAGGAGACAAATAAGTTTTGAAAGGTCAAGGGGACCCACGTGAGCAGTCATTTTCGCACCTTGCATTTAATGCGGTTGAATAACTGTTTACTTAGTTTGAATATATATATTGTCTCTCTTCTCTTCTCACCCACCACCATTCTCATTTCTCAAATCTTTTCTCTCTCTAAGTACTTCTCTCTCTTAACCCATCCTCCATTTTCTTTCACCTTTGACCTCAAATCCATGGCGTTTTCAGTTCCCAAAGCAGCAAATGTTAACTTCGAGATCAACGAAAGCATCCTCGCCTCCAACAACGCCATTGGATGGATTAAGGCTCCAAATAACACATACTCAGATCTAGTTAATTTCATGCAGAATTGTGACCTAAGTGAAGCCTTCACCAAATCTCCAACCACCTTCTACCAAGAATACCTTAGGGAATTCTGGTATTCTGCTGAAATGGTAGATGACACTATAACTTTTAGCTTTTCATGCAATGAACACCCATTCGCTTTCTCCCTTAAAGATTTCTCGAGTGTGGCTGGATTGAAACATGGAGATGAATGCCTTAAGGTCGTTGATAAAAAGGCTGTCAAAGAAGCCCTGACCACACTCAAACCCTGTCATGATGTTAACCCTGCCCTTACACCAGCTGAGGTCCTCTCCAAATCTCCTTTGAAGATTAAGTATTTCACTCCCATGTGGCGTGTCCTCTTCACCCACATTGTTAAATCCCTGGGAGGAATGCAGGGATCCCAAGATCAGATGTCCTTTAACCATCAAGCTATTGCATATGGGCTAATCTGGGGAGCTGATGTTGATGTTGGAAGCATTCTCTTCTCCAACCTTGTAGAACAGCTGAAGGGAAGAAATCAAGTCAGGGAAAAGAATATCTGTTATGTTCGCTTCCTGTCTCTGATCTTTGAAAGTCTGTTGGGAGACAACTACCACAACACTGCGTTGACTGCTCTGAAGCCCTACCGTATCACAGGTGCCATCTATAAAGAAATAGGAGCTGAAGATGTCCCTGTCACCTCTCATATGATGAATGTGGCCAACAAACTACCAACAGCTGAGAAGCCCTTGCTCCCTTCTTCTGAGAAGGTGAATACTTCTAGTGTGTCTGGCAAGTCTAAGTCTTTGACCTCTGGGCAGCACACTACCAAGTCCAAGGCTTCTTCTGGCCAACAGCCTAAGAAGAAGAAAATCCCCTCTTCTTCCCACACCAAAGCTGTTACTAAGGCCAAGGGAAAGAAGACTGACACTCCTTTGTTCCAGATACTCATGTGGAATCAGATACATCTGCTGACAAAAAACAGGAGTCTAGTGTCTCAAAGTCAGCTGAGACGATAGGAAACCAGCCTAATCCAACTGATATCTCACAGGTATTCAGTGTACATTTTTAGAGGTTCACAAGCAGTCACTCTCATTTGTCTGTAGGAGAGAGTGGTGAAGTTAGGGTAATCCTCGACCCATAGAAGTCTGTCCATGCACTTAGAACTCTTTAAGACTTCTGTACACCCTATCTTTGCACCAGGGAATGATTCATTTGTGTTTATAAAGCACCCCGATGACCCTGCACCCTCTAGACAGTATTCAGGTTAACAACAACCTGAATACACTTATGTCTCAACCTTGATCAGCTGTACTTTACACAGCCTCTTGGTTCCCTCCTTAAAAGAATCCCAAAGGATTTATTCTTTTCAGGGGGAGCTGAATCATCACCCTCAGCTTTCCTAGGGGCAGCGTAACAGGCGACCTTTAACCACATATGTTTCACTCTTAAAAGAGTCCCAAAGGTTTCTTAACCTTTTGGGGGGCTGAATGATCACCCTCAGCTTTCCTAGGGGCAGCGAATGGCGATCCATAAACAACATATGTTTCACAATCAAAAGAGTCCCAAAGGTTTTAACCTTTTGGGGGGGCTGAATAATCACACTCAGCTTTCCTAGGGGCAGCGAATGGCGATCATTAACCATATTTTTTTCACACTTAAAAGAATCCCAAGGATTTATCCTTTGGAGTGGCTGAGTAATCACCCTCAGCCTCTCTGGGACAGCGAAATGGCGACCATTCCCCTTATCGTTTTCCCTGTTACTAATTAAAACAATTTGCTGGCTGAAATTGTACAGCCAGTCACTGAATCTCAGGTACAACAAGAGAAGGAGGCTGATACAATGACTCAAGATCAACCTCATAACGATGAGCCTCTGCTTAATACTGATGAAGAAATGCTATCATTAGAGGATGATGTCTCTGATCTAGAGTCAATGCCTGAAGATGAAATCCCTGAAGGGATGTTTGAGGAGGAGGATGAAGAAGATGAGGAAGATCAGCTATCTGTCTCTCCTCCCAAAGAAATAGCTGTGTCCACACCAGCTGGTGATAAGACTCCTCCTCCCAAGGACGCTGTTGTTACTCCAAACTCTGCTACCTCAACAACAACAGTTTTCCAACGCCCAGCCTATGATCCAACAACGGAGTTTCTCTTGTTTGATCATCCTGCCCAAACTAACTTTGATCTTTCACCAAGGGGGGATGATTATGCTCAACAAAGCCTCAACATCAAAAATCTTCAGCCTGTTCATCACCAATCAGACATTGAACGCTTATCAAGGAAGTTGGATGTGATCAAGTCTGAAATGCACAACTTCACTGTTACATTCCCTGGAATCATACAAAAGGCTGTGGTTGAGGCGGTTACTGAGCCAATCAAGGATGGTGCAAGGAAAGGTGTAGCACAGGGACTTAGTCATCTTTCAACAAGAATGAAGGATGTCATTGACTCAGAGGTCCCTGCCTTACTTCATGAGCATGAGCTAACTATGCACAGACAATTTGAAGCTCTTCGCAACAGGCAATACCGTCATACAAACTTCATTATCAGTCGAGTTCAGGCCAACACTAATGCAAATGGCAACCTTCTGCTGAAGATTGCCAGGGCTTCAAGGAAGAGGCAACGTGCTATGGCTGCCTCTGTTGAACAGATTGCAAGGCATTTTCAGACACGTTCATCCAAACGTCTGCATAGCCAGGATGAACGTGAGGGGGAGAAAGAAACAACACTCAACCTTGCATCTGCTAAACAAGGCTCATCATCAGCTACCAACACCATTACACCTGTTCCTCTCCAAGTCATCACACCTATCACCATACCTAATGATCAGGATAACACTCAGGGGGAGCAACAGAATCAAGATGAGCTGACTCATCAAAGTCCCTGGTTTTGGTTAACACCAGCGAGCCTGGGGATGATGATGAACCAGCTGCCAAGAAGCTAAAGTTCACTGTTAGCTCCCTTCCCAAAGCAATTCAAACTCAGGCTCAGACAGCATTTATCAGAAGAGCTGAGGTTTTGAAAAACATAAGTGTGGAGTCCTCTGTCTCGAAGAAAGGAAAGAAGATAGTTTTGGTTGACACAGACACCAAACTCAAGAAGATAGCTGCGATGCTAGAGACAGGAGGATCCACCACAGACCTTTCCCAATTCTCAACCTTTACACCTTCCAATGAGATTCCTTTAACCCCTGAAGAAATAGAGAAACAGGCTGAGGAATTCAAGAGATTAAATGAACTCAAGACAGCCAAAGAATTGAATGAAGCTACTCTAAGGAAGATGACTCCACCTGAAAAAGAAAAGCAAAAACAAAGGTTGAGGGAAATAGAAGCAAAACGCGCTGAGGCACTAAGGAAAGTCAAAGCTGACTATGATGCCTGCGTTAACAACAGATATGCCCCTGGCAAGATAACCAAGTTCAAATACACCATTCATAAATCCACAAGCACCCCACAGATGATCTTATGGAGGGATAACCAATAGGGAAATATGAATGTGTTTGACAACTTCAGGCTAAAGACACTTGGGTTATCAGAATGGTTCGAACTTGAAGCCTTAGCTGCCAAAAGAACTGGACAGGCCAATTTTCTTCTGCTTAAGACTATTAAGGCCAAATTTACCTGGATCAAAGAAACAACTGCCAAACTCAAGATTGATCCCCCACCACAGCTTTTTGAACAAGAACCCCCAAATACTGGCAACAAAAGAAGAAGAATTTCTCAACTTGTTAAAGAAACTTTTGTTACAGATGATGTTCAAGTGGATGGCATGCACAGGGATTTGATCCTACCCAATGGTATAGTTGGCCCTGTTGATGGTCAGACATACACAGAGCCTGAAAGAGGAATGACATTCATGAACAGGGCTTGCCAGTATGCATTTCAAAGAGAAGATGAGTTGTGCTTAGCTTCAACAATTCAGCTACTTTGTCACAAGAAGTCACTCAAGATCAACACAGAGTATTCCAAGAAGTTTGTAAAGACTTTGCAGGAAGAATTAGATAACAAATTGGACTTGGCTGAAGCTGAAGAAAGGATAAAAAATGATGACTATTGAAGATGTTCACAACCCATTTTTACCTTTACCTTTTATTTTACTTATGTAATGTAATTGTAATTTCCTTTAAGTATTAATAAAATCATGAGGTATGTTTGTTTAGATCTGTTATGAGTAAGAAGAAGCTGTTAACTCACTTACCTTAACTTAGTTAGATCTAGCATTATTTATGTTTAAATAGGGGGAGATTGTTAGGAATCTAAACTTGTTAGATTCCCTGATCATAGATTTAAACATAATTAGGCTGTTAGGTAGTCCCTTGCCTGTGCCTAGGAGGCAGGCAAGCTTCGCAAGACTCATAGAGATCCAAGTCTCTGTGAGCAACCTCAGAGGAGTCCATGTCAGAGACATTGTAAAGGAAGTCAAAGATTACTTGAAGACATACTCATTGGCTGTGATGGATAACAACCAAGATGTATCAGGGACTCTGAGGGGTTGAGGGTTAACAGGGGTGGCAATACCCTGTTAACACTCAGCATAATTTGGACATGCCATTTGTGTGTTCGAGACTATGAAGAAAAAGGAAAATGTGTTGACAACTGTTTCCTTAAAGCATAATGGAAGACTACCAAGAATAGAAGGACACCATGTGACTGATGTGGGAACTTTTAAAATCTTGTGTAGTCACCATCAAGTACTATTTAGGTCAATCTCGTAACACTATAAATAGGATGTGTATCCATGCATTAATGTTTAACACTTTGAGATATTCATAACATTATTGCATAGAACTTAGTGAATCAAACAGCTACGACTGTATTCATAAGTTAGGGTTTATAGTTGTTCAAAGTGTGCACAACACATTGTCATCAAACGGTGTTATCCATAACACTTGTAATTCTTTATTATACAATAATAAGATTACGTTTGAAAAGTAATACCTTGTGTTGATTAAGTTAAGATTAGGGTTTCTAGCATTGATTGGGGACTTTCACCCTTTCTACTGCTTATTTTGTTTTTTAGCCAATGAAAGACCTCAAAGGCAACTATAGCATTATCGGTAATCATGCGTTCCGTAACAAAAGCTGACTGAGTCTCGCCAATTAAACCTGGCAGCGCCCCTTTAATTCCATTTACGATGACTTTTGAAATAATTTTGTATATAACATTACATAAACTAATGAGACGCGAGTCTTTTAAAGATTCGGGTGTTGGAATTTTTGGTATCAAGGTAATTAAAGTTTTATTGATGTTTGGAGGCATAATACCAATACGAAAGAAGTTAGCTACCACATTTACCGTCGCAGGGCCAACTATATTCCAAAACTTCTGATAAAATAGAGCTGTCATGCCATCTGGTCTAGGAGCCTTCGAGGGATGCATTTGCATACCTGCATTATATACTTCCGATTCAGTAACCGGTTTCTCTATCCTCTCTATGTCAATATCAGAAAGAGATCGGTCGAGACATGATGCCACCTCTGAACATTCTGACGGAGATGAACTCTGAAACAAGTTATCGAAATAAGATGACACCATGTTTCATAATCCAGTATCATTGCTAACCCACCTTCCATCTTCTGTTCGTAGCTTAAGCAAATTGTTTCGCTTTCGCCTGCTAGTTGCTCGAGCATGAAAGAATTGTGTGTTTTTGTCTCCTTCCTTCAACCATTGAACCCTACGTGGAGTATTTCATTATTCCTACTTGTTTTAATTTTGTTACGGTATTAAAGAAGGTGGTATACACTTTAGTGTTATACAATACACATTAATGCTATCACGTGATGTCTTTTACTTATTAATACATCCGTTTTAAAATTATTTTTTATTTTTTTATTTTTTTTATCTCATAATTATTATTCACATTTAAAAATATTATTTAAATTTGTTTAAGTTTATTTTATTACTCTGTCTAAATTTATATTTACAAAAATAAAAAAAAACGCAAATTAATTATTAAAGGACAAAAGTGACTTTAGCTTCCGTAAATACCAAACCACTAATTAATTCATTTTTCTTAATATATTTTATTCTTGTCTATAAATAACTAGCTTAAAGACCCGTGAAATCACGGGATGTCTTAAAGAATTTGATTTGCAAGACGCGACATGAGGTAAAGTAAGAGAAATACAGAAGTAAAGATGTAGCATTAATATATGAAGTAAGGAAAACACCAAAAATAAACATGTATCATTAGTATATGAAAAACATAATGAGATAGTATGTGAATTATACGATAATGTTATGAGCTTGCAAAGATTATAAGAATAATATTTCATGCATTTTGAACTTCAAATTTGATGGTCTTGGCTATGAAATGATGTATGGCAGAGCTAATCAAGTTAGTAGCCAAATTTCGTTCCTTGAACACCTAATTGTGGATAGAAACTGCAAGTATATGTTAGTTAAACATGTTGTGGTTGAAAATATAATGGTAGATACCGCTTGAACATTGGTCATACACTTTGAAGAACTTTTTTGTACACCATATTTGTAGTAGTTTTGGAAATATTACCATCATATCACAAACGACAATTTCAAACCCTTTTTTTATTTTTCACTCGTAAAACACCAACGTGTAGTTGTCCGTGGATGAAAACAGAACGTGAAATATATAAACCAACCTTTGAATGCGATTGGCCCCGACTTTTGTGATCGTCATTGCGAGTAGATTCACGATTGTAATTTTTATTTTGTCAATGTGCATGTATTTTAATGACTAAAATTGATTAATTTGCACCAATTCACAAATAACTTCTGGTATTGATTGCACCAATTGTCTTGTAGATTTGATAAGTTAGTTTTAATTTCAAGCTCTCAAAAGAATAATATCGTAGATTTGATAAGTTAGTTTCAATTTCAAGCTCTCAAAAGAATTAAAGAGTAAATTTTAAAAGTTCTTGTACTTGTTTTTTAAGAATCTGTGTAAAGAGCTGCTAATCTTTACTTGAGTGTTGATCTTAAATAGAGAAATTCTAATCTAAAGATTATAAAATAGTATATTGCACAACATTCATTATCGACACCTAAACTCGTCTCCAAGCCAAATGAACGGAGTTGTTGCACATTCAGTTCATCAAGAATACCAAATGCCTTTTCTACTATAAAAAAAAAAGATTCACACCCGCCCTTAGAGTCCCATAACCAACGAAATTTTCAACTGATACAACTTTAGATTCAAACTTGGGAGCTTCAAAGTTCAAATTTGATAAATCTTTAATGCTTCCATTGGTCAATGTACCCTTTCATTATTAAAGCATGTAGTACGACTCTTGTTTCACTGAAAACAAATTGATAATAATCAACGCCAAGGCCCTATTATAATCTTCTTTGGTTCAAATCAATATAAAAATTTATAATCCCCTACAGAAGCAGTTATCTCTCGATAAAAACTATGAAACGAAACCCAAAACAAATTTAAATAAACGAAACCATTGTGCTAACACTTACCAAGGAACAACATTTATCAAATTGCATGTTGTTGAAGCTATTCGAAAACTAATTATTACAAATCAGTTTGTATTTATTATCAAAATGTGTACTTTCGAATTAGCTCATCAACATAAGTAGATAATATATCTAAGATAAACCGATAAATATTGTTGGAACTGCTTACTTAAAAAAAAAGCTTGGTAATATGATAAGTAGTTATTTGTCTATCAGATAAGAAGTTTTCGACAAACCTCCTCTTTGACCAGTTCCTCAACCCAACCCATTTTAAATTATTTTATCTAACTTAATTTTAATACTGTATTAACTTTTACTTAAAAGTACATACCTTTTTCTTATAATGCCTCTATTGTTTTTAATGTCGTGCTTCATCAATTTTTGATTCCATCAACTATTGCGCTAGAAAGCCAATATTGCAAACATTGTGCCAATAGTATGCTTAAAATACTAAAGTTAAATAGACACATACCGGTGTTTGATAAAAAACATATACATATCGATAAGTACACAATTACTCAAATAAGATTCTTTTTAATTGTTCATAATACCAGGAAAAAACAAACGCATTTACAAATTTTCAACTATTCCACCAAATTGGCCATGATATCATATTATTTTAAAAAAAAACCTAAACAAATCTTACATTTACGTATTTTATCTAGATATTATTATATAAAGAATACCTGTAAACCATCTTCTTGAGCTTGTTCATTCCATAGAACTGCTTCAAACTTGATAATACCAAAGAACCAAGAGGCTTATTGGGTAACCTGTTAAAGGAAGCAAGATTCAAATTAGTAAAAAATAACATTATTTCAATTAGCCAAAGCTTTTAGACATGTTACTTACAAAGAACTACATGGGTGTTAAACATTTTATTTGGATTTGTATCAAGCATTATTAAGATTCTTTATAAGATATTTAGCACTGTCAACCACAACTTGGTTTAAACACAAATATTAAATAATTTCATAAATTAAAAAAAATATCCAAATTGCAAAACATAAATAAAAAACCCTAAATTAAATGGATGCTTAGCAGTTGGTGATTGATTTGATGTTTTTGAATCGATGTTTGACTAAAAGTGTTTGAATCGGTGTTTTGATCAAAATTTATTTTGAATAGGTATGAATGTTTGTGGTTTAGGGCGGTTGATGACAAATTAAGTTTATAGATACCATGGAAAATGAATGAACCTGACTTTTGTGTTCTTTGAAATTTCTCGCATAGTACTGCAGCTAAAGCAAAGAAAAAAAGTGGCACTTTTAGAATCATCAAACATATAACTTTCATGTATATTAGCAATTTCAAAACTCACTTACCGCATGATTTCAAAAATAAAGGTGTGACGTAATACAATCCTAAACATCAAAAAGTTCAAATGAAAAAAACAAAAATTAGGCAGAAGAATGAAGAATGGCATAAAATAATTGTGTCAGCTTGTAATTGAATATCGGTTCATACAAATAGATTGACCCCCAATCATAAAAGCAGTTTATCTAACTTTTTCTATTACGATGGTTACATCATAAACCGATAAAATTTTTTAAAAATTATGAAGAAAAGTAAATGATACTACATATATGTAATTCATTTAGGAATAAAAAGAGCTGATTGATAAAACAAACAAAATGAAGTTTAGAGAAGTACCAACATCTTGTTTTTACATTTGAGCCTATAAATGTTGTCTCGAATGCACTGAACATGTTCTAATAGTGATCTACAAAATCATAAAATCAAGGATAATCAATCAAAGAAGAAAGAATAAACAGACCTATCATTAAAGGGTAGTTCGAAATTAATCAATCATTATGCATTTAACATCCTAAACCATTTTAACTCCGACATTTAATCGAACATTATTCTGTATAAGTATAACAATATATTTTGATGTCAACTTTAATAGCAAAATACATCCTTATTCTACTAAAGCACTCCAAAAAGTTCATAACTAAATCAAACCAAGACTAACCTTTTGATTCTACTGGATCAGATGTTTAGACTAACCCTGCAAAACAAAAACACACAATAAGCATATCCAAGCAACAAATTCACACATCTATTATAAATAATTACACTCATATTTAATCATTCTTTAATCATTTGATTTCAAAGCGATATCTATTAATTTTGTATATACGTTTTTGGAAGAAAAAGAACCAAGAATGATCAAATTAAAGAGCTCATATTTAATCATTCTTTAAATCTAATAAAAAAGAGGATAATTCAAATAGTAACAAAATTAAGGAAAATATTAAGAACCTGACATTTTGATGTAATATGCATTAAGATTAGTTTAGAAATTAATCAAAGCAAAATACAGTTGAACTAAAACTAATCAAACCAAAATATATTACACATTGAATCAAAACAGAAGAAATTAGATTGATAGTAATAAAAACAATACATCAAAATAGGTATAGTATGTGATTTAAACCGAAACCCTAAAAAAATAACTTGAACTGATGCGATACTTACCAGCTTTTACGGGTTGAATCTGCGTGTTAGTGATAGGATTTGTGTGTGTGATGTTTTTAAATCTGTAAAAAATGAATTCGTGATTTGAAACTGAAAGTCAATATAATAAGGATACATTAATTGTTGATTTGAAATTACATAGCGTATAAAAGAAGCGTAGAAATTTGTATTGAAACCGTATTAATGGGTTAACAAAAATAGAATCAAACCTTAACATGAATACTAAAATCATATCGTAACTGCCTATGTAAACATTACGTACAAAATTGTATGGACTTGTATTGGGCTATTTTATATAAACATGTCCAAGTATTAAATCTTCCGTATAATAAAAATGTAGCATTGAATTGTTGTACTTAGGCTTATTTATGGAAACTAATTTAATTGTTGCATTTAATTTTTGTGCTTTATAAGGTTGTAATATATTTTGTTTTATTATATAAAATAGATAATCTTGGGACGGGGAAAGTATATTGTATGGCTAACTATACATATAATAAAAAAAATCTCATATTTATCAACATTCGTTAATATAGTTTGTTCTTATGTTTTGGTGAAGCTAATGTAACATTTCTTATATAAATTGTTTCTTTTTTTCGATTTTTATTAGGATAAATACTTTGTGTTTTGCTTGAGTTCGTTTTTCGCCATCTAAATTTTTAATTTTTTTTTTCCTATTATAACGACACATGAAAGTATAATTTTTTTGCTCTCATACTTTAATTTTCTAGCTCCGTCACTGCATGTTAGTTTAATATACATGCTCGATGATGCTCGATGTTGTTTACTGATTTTGGGACAATGCGTGTGGGTTAGTACGATGCGATCAAACCATTTTAATCAAACAATTATTATACAGACGGCGAATATAAACGCAAGTCTAAAAGCCAATCTTATCAACTTTGGTGTCCGCTTTTTTGTGCAAAGCTAGTTTTGCTTGCAGAGAATGGATTTTTGCAAGAAAATAATCATGTTTTCTTGAACCAACAAGTACTCTTTTCAGTCACAGATTATGTATGTAAGTTGGTATTGAACCATGGGGTGTTTGGAGTCGTAAAAAATATAGATATTTGAGTCGTAAAAAATCTTGATTTTTTCTTAATTGCATGCGGTTTGTAAAAGTTATATTTGTATTATTTGTTTAGTTTACTCAATCAAAATGCACCTAATCATTTCGTGTCTTCAATTTTCCTTTCGATGATACATCAGAATCCTAACAAGATATCTAACACAAAACTTAAAACTATATCCATTTAAGAGAAATGAAGATTACATTACATGACAAAAATTCATGTTGTTTACGAAACTCTTTTGTGCAAAACGTATATTCCATTCATGTCATTGAGTTAAACATTGTTTTCTTTTAACAAAAAATATATATTCCTACATAGGAATTAACATAATAAATCGGGAATTATAATGAGACAGACAAACCAACTTGAATTAAATCGAGCGGATGTGATCAAATGCATTTTGGTTTGGTATTCATCAATTTCATCATTTTGGGTCTATGCTTTGTTGGATACGATCCGACCGATTGACCGGACCAAATCAGACCGAGCCGAATAGAACATTAAAGCCCATTAGTCCTACTTAGTTCCATGGCCCAAACCTATATACAACGGCCCAAGCCTACCATAACCTAAAACAAAAATGATAAAACCCTAAATCCCAAATCACACCGCCTCCATTCACCATCACTCTCTTCAACCATGTCGAAACGAGGTAGCATTCTTAGTCAATCAATTTCATATTTATATTTAAAAATGTTATTTATATATATATAATATATATATATTATGTCATTGAAATTGATTTACTACGAATGAAACAGGTCGCGGAGGTTCGGCTGGAAACAAGTTCCGTATGTCACTGGGTCTACCAGTGGCAGCAACAGTAAACTGTGCAGACAACACAGGAGCTAAGAATCTGTACATCATTTCAGTCAAAGGGATCAAAGGTAGACTTAACAGGTTACCATCAGCTTGTGTCGGTGATATGGTTATGGCTACTGTTAAGAAAGGTAAACCTGATTTGAGGAAGAAGGTTATGCCAGCTGTCATTGTTAGGCAGAGGAAGCCATGGAGGCGAAAGGATGGTGTCTTCATGTATTTTGAAGGTATACATAGATGTTTTGTTTTTTTATATGGATTAATGTTGTTTATGAGGTTTTAAGGTTAGATTGTGAATGGAGTGAATTTAAGGTAGTATGTGTGTTTGGATTGAAATAGCTTAGGAAGTGTTTGGGATCATTTATTTACCCGATAAGCTCAATTTTCTTGGCTTAAGAGCTTATTAAATTGAGTTTTTGGCTTATAGAATAACCCTTTAATTAAGATTGATAAGCTCATAAGCTAGGAAAAGTGGGCTTATTTGCTATTCACAATTGGATTGAGGGTGTTTATTTGGCATGTATGGTC
This sequence comes from Glebionis coronaria, assembly GCA_025667525.1. Lineage (NCBI taxonomy): Eukaryota > Viridiplantae > Streptophyta > Magnoliopsida > Asterales > Asteraceae > Glebionis > Glebionis coronaria. The sequence goes on from CM046879.1 coordinate 535,670,070, forward strand.
TGCTTATGGCTTATGGTTCATGTTGAGTGTTTGGATTGAAATTAGTTTGTTTCTTGTATAACCTGCTTATTTTTGTTTGGGCTTATGTTTCAGAAGCTCACTTTTAGTTGCTTATTTTTTAAATTTTCTCTTTATATAAGCTTAGATATACTCCATTAAACTTATATAAGCTGGAAAGTTTTTGAGCTTATAAAAATAAGCCCAAAAGCAAATAAGCCATAAGCCGAAACAGACACCAACTTAGTTCCTGATTTTATGATGATACTAAGTTTTTTGTTGATGCTGGTTTTAAGACTTCGGACAATTATGGAATGACTTTTAAGATACTTTAGACATGTGTAATGATGAACGAGAGACATCATTGTTATATTTAGGTTATTTATAATTAGATTTATTGGGCAAGCTTAATTTAGTAGCTCGTTGTGCTGTATTGATTGTTTTGTATTTAATGTTTGAATCGTTTTAGTTGTTTTGATGCTTTGACATCTAATGGTTACTTATTGTTACCAAAAGCGTGTTAGCTATTCGAGCATTTGAACTGAATGAGCGTATTTTAGTAGCTTAAGAAAGTTTTCGTATCATATTCCATGTTGGTTTCTAGACTTTGGATAGAGTTTTACTTTTATTGTTTCAATTGCAATGTGAATTGATTTTAACCGTTGCCGAATGTTTACGTTGCCCCAAAATAATCAGAGAAGGAGAAATTGTTTGTTCAGTTTAAAACTAGTAGAAATGAGTAATCTTTAACATCCTATAAATTGAGCTCTTCTGATATGTAGGTTATTGAAAATACAATATATTATGATATGTTAAAACAAATCTAAGCTGTTTTTTTTTGTATTCTGCAGATAATGCTGGAGTTATTGTGAATCCCAAGGGAGAAATGAAAGGTAATCTCAATAAACTATTTACTTACAGTAGCATTTAGGTATTCTGAACCTGGGATGGTGTGATCTTCGATTTTACTGTGTGACTAATACAACAGCTGTTGAAAATCTGTAAAGCTCAAAGCGACTGGGTTGTTTGTTTTGTCAAACTTGTCAATCTAAATGGGTTTATTAGTGATTAAATGTGTGAAAATTTCATAAGAATCTACTTTTTCTAAATTTCCTATATTGCTTAAACTATTTGTAATCCTTTTACTAATGGGTACACACTTAAAAGTTAAAAGTTTGCTTGTTTTCAACCGTCTTGCTACTTTCACTCCACTTTTACAGCATAAGTTGTTTTATTTGAAAGCCTGCATATGTTTATTTGGAAACCTGTTTAGTGTTTGGCCTGTTGTGTATACACTCTTATATAATATGCAAATTATGAGCTTGTTTTATATGGAGTATACTGCTTATGGTTCTTGTTGGTATTTGTGTGGGGTTTGTTTGACCAAAGCTGTTTGGTGTTGTGGTGTTTGATTTTGCAGGATCTGCAATTACCGGACCCATTGGGAAAGAATGTGCTGATTTGTGGCCTAGGATTGCCAGTGCTGCCAATGCGATTGTGTAGGAGAGCATCCAGCTGTTTTTGTTTTGGTTAACATTTTATGAATGTGGTGATTAAGAATTTTGTTTTGCGTCCACTGCTTATTAATGTGGTGATTAAGAATTTTGTTAGGAATCTAGACCTGCTTTGGTGACTTAACGTTATTTGTGGTTGGAGTAATGAAGTCTTCCTGTTCTCGACATCTTGTAATGAGTTTATAGGTGTCATATTTGATTTGTGAGTGTTTAATTAAAAATGGCATTCGAAATGTGTTATCAAACAAGTGTATGTTTTAAAGGTTTGGTTTTTATTAACTTGTGCTTTAGATGTTTTCGTTTTAGAGCGGTACTATAATAGCTGCATAACAAGCTTGAAATGCGACATCAACAGCGGAATTGAATCTAGTTTTGATAAAATAGGCCACAACTTCCACAATTGTTAGTTTGTTACTTTCATTCTCTGATCATTCTGTTCGGCTCATTCAATAAAGAAACGCAATGTTATGTTATGTATCGAACGGCATTGTCATTTCGTTACTTCTTCAATCATTCTGTTCAGTTCATTTGCGAAACTTCAGTTCATCCAAACCTTCATAACACAACGTTGACAGATGGAACCAGGTTATGAATTTGTTCAAGCTGGTCGATTAATCCCTCCTTTGTTTCCCACGCCTCAGAGGGTATATACCCACCTCAGCATAGATTTGATTGGAGGGGTGAGGAAACGATTACAGTGGTACCCATCAGTGGAAAACGGAACTCTTGAATCACGGGTGACTCCCCTATATTGGGATTGTATTTGAAACCCTTAGATGATGTTACATTTAATTCAGGACGCGCCAACTAGTATGTCGGTGAAAACACACTCCTACATACAGTATTGAAACCCGATTACTGACTTTATTGAGACCAGATGAACCCACTTTTCGATGCGGGCAATCCAGGCATTTCTTTGCCTCGCGCAAGGGGGTTCAGTTTTAAAGGATGTGTGTTGATCATTCCCACAATCCCACTTCCCACCACACGATGCCTTAGTCAGTTAATCTGTAAAACCCACCTGTACATAAGAAATTTAAGAATCCAAATTGTACCATGATTACTAGTTACGGACTTACGGTCGTTAAGATAATTTTTCGACACCACACTACACTACACAATTAAGAAGACAAATTACAAAAATAATCAAATAGTTTAAAATTTTTACACTATAAATTTTTTCGCTAGACAACACGCGCCCACCCTGACCATTTTTGTCTGAGCCATTGCTGCCCAAATGTCATATTTTACCTTCTTCGTATATTATTGTGCCAGAATTATTGTCTAATTTTAAGCAACTTACATAATTTAAAATTGTAAATGAATTTTTTATATTAGTGCAACAAAGTAATAATTGCACTTCTCTCATGTGTTTTTTTTTTCCTATTTGGGAATAAATGGAGCAACGCATAATACGAAAAACATAAATTATGATGAGTACAAAATTCATGTAAAACTACAAAAGCAGCTGCCAATATAATGGGAGATGGTATATACCGAATATTCCTTGTGGACAGATCTTTACAATGCTAAATATTTGTATTTATTTTAATCATGCCACTAAGTGACAAAGTTGGTATTGAAAAAGAAAAAAACAAAAACATTCAGCAAACCAGATATTGTTGTACACAAACATCATTGGTCATGTCATTTGTAAATTTGAGACACAAAAAGAAAATTGTTCTTTATTACTTATATAGCAATAATCAGTTAATCACATTAGACAATGTTAACATAAGAATTGATAATCAATTTTGTAATTTGGTTATTAATATGTAAAAATATTTGTTTAGAATCACAATTTTAACTATCTTAAAAATACTTACATTATAACTTTATCTAACACGTCTTAAGCAGAATTTAAACTGACAACAATTTAATTTTATAGTTTCTCCATAGGTATCTCTAACGCTATCCACAACAAGGGTCTAGTGTGACTTTGACATGTTAGCTTTCTCTCTCCTACAACTACGACTTATTTGTCCCAACAAAGCGACCTAGTTAAAAAAAAAGTATTTAAAAAAAATAAAATTATTTTTTAAAAAAAAACTTTAAATTTTATAAAAAACATTACATAATATTTCAAATAAAAAAACATTACAATAAAAAAAAATTACACTAATAAATTGTACGTTTATTTGATTTAGTCTTTCATTTGTTGCAAGGCTTGTTGGTGAATTAGAGGCAAATTGGGGTTGATTTCTGTGTTGTTGAACAACAAGTCCTTATCCCGTTTCTTTTTTTAGCAAGCTCAATTTCTCGACGCTTTAATTCGAACTCTTATCTTTTCAAGGCCGATGCTTCCCGTTGAGCTGCCTGCTGCAAATCCAACTCCCGTTACTTGAAGTTAAAGTATTCATCTTGTTGCTGCTTCTTTTTTTCACAGCCAATGTCTTTCATTCTCCCCCATTTGTTGGTTACAAGATCAACAAATAAAGACTTCCCTGTTGACGACGATCCTGATGACTTCTTTTTAGCTTGATTACGACCCATTGGTCGATATTCTTGAGTCTCTTCCTCCTCAGCTTCTGAATCATCGTTCAAATTCACATAACCAACGTGCCGAGACCAGAAGTGGTTTCAGAAGTCTTGGATTTTTTGTTACTTTTCTTTGTAAAATTTGGCATCTCAACATGTTGCCAACTTGGGTAATCTTTAAGCACTTTCCACGCCTCATGGTACGTAAAAGTTTTATGGTAAGTCATTTTGTATTCAACACAAACTTTTTGGAAATCAGTGAAATCATTGGCACCATTATCATGAGTACGCTCAACGTTATTCATTATACCACAAAAAGCACCAACACTGGGATGCAACCTGTTTTTCCATTTGCTCACACCCGCGTCGTACCCTCTAGCCGAACCCGTATCAGTTTCATAGTACTTCAATACGTCTATCCAAAAGCTATTTGTTTTTTGACTGTTTCTAACCGTGCTATTCTCGGAAAAATGACACCAACCTTTGCACAAAGCAACCTCGTCCTCACTTGTTCATTCTTTGGGCGGCTCATTCGACACAACCTGCTTGGCTTTCAAAGCACGTTTAGAGGTCTTCTTAGGTTTGACTGGTGACATCTCTTCCTCGTCTTCGTCAAGGTTATATGCACTGTGATATGACTCGTGTCTCGAACCTTGGCCCATAGACTGATCTTGGTTAGGACCCTCACCCGCACGTTGATTGCCAAAGTAGTCTTGATTATACATCTCAGCATCAATCTCAAGACGATTAATCAGAGAATACGACGGGTTAAGATACGAAGAAGTGGAAGAATTCATAGTAGGGTGATACATACCCGTGGGAGATTCATAGAAGGGCGGATAGAACGGACGGTTCGAATAGTTTGGGTGAGATGGTTGTGGTGAACGATATTCAAACCCGGCGGGTTTAAACCGGAAGTTAGGTGACACGCCGGATAATCAAAAATCCGAATCCGGCGTCACATGAGAAACGGTTTTTTGACGAACTCGGGGTCTTGGGGTTTTGGTTTTAGGGGTTCTCTTGCTAGACATGTTGGATAGTTACGTGTAGAAATTTAAATGTAAATGTGTGAAATTTGTTGGAAGAAATAGTTAAGTTTCTATAAAGGTAAAAGTTTAAATTTAAAAAAATAAGTTTTTTTTTTCCAACGGCTAGTAAACCTACTTGTCCCTTTGTTTCCTTTTCAAACTTGATCGCATATGAAGTCGTTTTAGGCCGATCGAATGGGGTGAATCGGTTGCCACAACAAAACGATTGACTGAGGTCTTGGTCGCGACCGAAATAAGATACCGCCGCTGCGGGTAGCCTAAGATACAAGCTGTTTGGTAATATGTACAAATAATTAGAAAAGGGTAACACCTTTTTTATATCTTGTGTTTATGTTTTTTTTTAGTTCTTTTACTAACTTAATGATCACACTAGGAAGTATAATAGTAATTTTTGGTTCTATGAATCAAACAAATGAACAAAAGTTTGAAAATGAGTTGCTCTCAAGTTGCATAATAATTGGTCATGTACAAGTTTTGATGGCATGAGTACCAACTAGTGGGGCATAAGATTTGATGGATGGGCCATTCTTCAACATAAGTCTTCATTACATGGTCACAATCATTTATTTTTAATCACTTTATGCAAATAACTTGCACTAAAAAACTCAACAAGTTGCCATAAAAGCACAGGCAAGTTTTAAGGTAGGGATGTTAATAATTCGGGTTAGAGTGATAAAATCCCAAAACTAAATTGAATCAAACTCGAACAAGAATCGAATAAAAAATATAATTTTCACAACCGTACCGAACCAGATAACATATTTGGTTTTCGAATTAGGTATGAGTTTACCAATTGAACTCGAAAACTAAACCGAAAATCAAAATTATACAAAATTACATTTTTTTAATATATATTAATAATTATTAAAATATGTTTTAATCTTAATATATATAAAATGTTTATTAAAACTTAATCTTAATATTAAAAACAATTTTTGTATTTAAAATATATTTTTTTGGCTAAAAATCTATGTAACTATATAATTTTCTAACAAAATCCAGATAATTCGGGTTAGCTCGGGTCAACCCGAAAAGAACCGAATTTAAATTTAATTTTTGATTCGATTCGATTTGATTTTTGAGTTAACCCAAACAAATTTTTACCCGAATAAATTGAACAACTCGATAACCGAACTAATAGACACCTATTTTAAAGAGAGATTGTTTTCTGAAAAAAATAGGGTGCTACTGTTGCCCGTTTGGTTTATATATGGGCGTAAAGTTACGATTTGAATTTAAATTTGGTTTAAAATGTGTTATAGTTAGAGTAAAAATAATATTTATACTTATATTCTCATAAAATCCACTAACATCAGGGGCGAATCTATAATTTTTTTTCGAATGTTACACAAATTTTTTAGAAAATGTTGCATAGATTATTAAGGCTAAATAATTACACTTTGTAACCTTAAATTGGATGTAGGCCGTGATACACCCGACTCTCATGTAAGTCTGTCCCTGACTAACACCCTTAAGTCTTACATAACTTTTCAGTTTTTGGTGGCTTTACATGATAATCGAAAACGTCACAGGTTATATTTTATTTTAAATCACAAATTTTTTTATATTTTATAAAATAGCTCTTTTTACAACATTTGCAACATATTATTGTGAATCAACTATAATACTAATAAAAAAAATAAATAAATTGCAACATTCTATTGTAAATATAAAATCCGACTCCAAACATAATCATGTAATAATTGTTAATGATTACTACTACTAGTATTATATTTTGTCGTTGCAACTTGCAAGTGTTGCTTCATGTTAAAATGAAAAAGTTGAGATCAATTAATTATTTTATATAAGGCTGGTGGGACATCGTCACCTCAGTGCTAGTCAGCTTTTTATCAAACTCACCAAAACTCATTCACATAGATAATGACACTCACTCAAACTCATCCACACTCACATTTCATACCTATTTTTTATTATTTAAACACACTTCACTCACAAAAAACACCCACAAATAAACCTAACCCAAAAAATAAAAGCAATTGAGCCCACAAAACTTAAACTCACCCAAGTGAGTTTGACCCTCTTTTTTTTCTTCTGGGGACTAACTCGCGCATGACTTTTATGGGGGGAAAAGGACTCACCCGTGAGTTATATAACTCACTCGTGGCTTAGCCACCACTCCCACCAGCCTAAACAAATTTATATTTTTTAACAGGAAATTTATTTAATTATTGATGAATACTATTTTGGGTATTTTCAAAGATTAGACACCACTATTTAAAAAGCATCTAAGGAAAAAATCTACCCCTAATACGTATTTAAAGTAGATCGAGCCGATATCGATTTCAAGCCAAAAAGAGATAATCGGCGTCGTTGATAAATGGACTAGTCAACAAAAAGCTACTTGGCCACTCGGGTGTGTGGATAATAGACTCCATTGGATGCTTGGATCTCACTCATAGTTACTACCACAAGTTAAAGTTGCAACTTTGTAATGTGCTAGAAATTGACTGATTTTGATAATAGGTAGCGTAAATGGCAAAGGTGCAAAGTAAAAAGATTAGAGCACAGGGAGTTCTTGAGTCATGGCTTGGTGCCATGGTACAAAAAGTACTGTCACGTTATTATATTTTCTACGACATCAGTTTTCACTGATAAATCTGAGCTGTAGAAAAACTGGCGCCGTCAGATTTTTTTAAAGTAAATAACAATAAACATTTTAAAACTAAAATAAAATTCATTTAAATTAAAAAAACGTTACATAAAAAAAAACATAAAAAAAACATAAAATTTATAAAACATAAAACTGTAAGACATAAAACTAAAAAACATTATTATTTGAGCGCCGACTAGTCATGTGGTTGATACGTTGCCCGGATTCGTGCCTTTTGGGACTCGACGGTTGCGGCGTCGACAGGATGCATCCCACCTGTGTCAATTTGTAGCACCTTTAAGTCATCCGCAATCTTTTAAGCTTGGATCAACCGTCTTCGGTTCTCGCTCTCGGAAGCAAGCACGGACAATTTGGCTTCACGGTCCAACTTGTATTGTTGCGCCATAAAATCCGTGTAAGCGGCCGGGTTAGAACCGGTGCTAGCGGTCGAGTTGGAACTTGTGCGTTGACTTTTGTTAATTCGGTGCATACCCGGCGGTCGAGGCAAAGCATCGTCTCCAAAGTGTTCTGGTTCTTCGTCGGTGCCCATTAGACGACTTCTTCTTTCAACAGTTGAGTCGGGGGTTTTCCACTTGTGTTTGTCTTTCAAAAAGATCCAAGCATCACGATGCTTAAACTCCCCCCCAACGACTTGCTCATACAACCGGTACACTCTCGACATCCAATTCTCATCACTCTCCCCACTATGAACCGCAGTTTCATTCATCAAATCCTTAAACTTCTTAATCGCTTGGTTCATCGGAGTCCACTTGCCCGTTATCATATTTTTTGTACGCTCCTTAAAACCCTTCTTTTTCCCGACCGCGTTGTACTCATTGTACAATTTATACCAAAAAGACGCCTTTTTTTGATCCGCTCCGGTTTTTGGATCCTGGGACACTTGGATGTAAACCTCGGCCAAAAGCTCTTCCTTGGCTTGAGACCAAAAAGCACGCGTTTGTTTTGGTTCTTCTCCGGGAACGGGTTCTTTTCCTTTATTTCATTTGGCCACCGACTTCTTTCGTGACTTCTTCAACGTAGGGGTCGAGCGACTTCTTCAAAGTGGTGTGATGCGTGCTCGGAAGGTTGTTGCGAAGTGGTGAGTTGGGGTTAGAATTGGGTTTGTTGTTGTTGCATTTGTTGTTGTTGTTGTTGCGCCTTAAATTGTTGAGACAACAACAAATCTTCGGAGCTAGCAAATTGAGATGCGGAGTATTGAGGTTTGTATTGGGAAACGTATCCTGGATTTGAAGACGAACCCAAAATTTGGTTGGTTGGGTCGTTGATCATACTGTAAACCCATTGAGGTGTTTGGTTGAGGTTGGAAATATGATTCATTTGTTTTGAAGAAATGGGAGATAGAAGTATATATGAAGGTGTGTGTGAAGTTTGGTAATATAAGGGGGTTTTTATAGGTTTTTTTAAAAGGGTAAAAATGGAATTTTGGGTTTTTTTAAAAAAAAATCCGCTCCCCCAACGTTTTTATTACCGTTACATTAAAAAAAATAATTAGAAAACACCACGACGAGAGCTGGTGGCCATAGCGTCAAACCGATGACGTAGAGGGACGGAGTCCTGCGCGATCGATTTTTCTCGCGTGGTGAGAAATGACTATTATCAAGCATCATTTAAACAACACAAATTCATTATCATCTTTAACTTTAGAGTGGTGGGGGGGGGGGGGGGGGATGAGAGCAAAAACATACAGGTAGGGTGAGATGGCAAAAACCTACACGTAGTTATCAATAACCTCATCAAAATCTCACCTAAAACCACGCGTAGATCATAGTTTTTAGAGAAAAAAAACCATTAACGATGAGAAACTCACCATTCGATCCTCACAAAAACGCGAGCCTCAGCTTATTTTACAAATGAAATGAAATGAAAAGAAAAAAAAACCTCCTGCTGCTACAAAAATAAAGAAGACGATACGCTGAGAGCACAGGGTACGGGTTGAAATGGCTCGCGCTGTGAGAAAACGCGACGGGAAAACGCTACAAACCACAACCGAAGTCGCGTTTTCGTGTCTCACGCCTAGGGCACGGTGCACGTTTTCGCGCGAAAACTCGAGAACCGTACCGGTTCTCGCGTTTTCGTGTTCTCGCGTTTTCGTTTATTTAAATTTTTTATTATTTTTTTAAAATTAAAATAAAATTCCCTACGGCTCAAGCCAACCAGGGAAGGTGTTTTTTGGCATGTGGAGGTTGTGGTGTGGTGGGATCATTTAGCCAATATTGACCATACCGTGAGAAATTTTTGATGTTTTCCCACAACTTGAGCGACTGCACCTTATGCTCTGAGAAAGAAGAAGATAGAATGTTTTGTGCTAGTAGAGGTTTTAAACAATTTCTTTAGGTCGGTGTTTCTGGGCTTCTAAATAAAAAAAAAAATATAAATTAAATATATCAAATTACATTTATATTATATAACACTTTTATACAATTTTTGTTTTTTACTTATATGTTTATTTATTTTTTAGTTAAAAAATAATTAATAAAAAAATTAAAATTGATAGTAGAAAGATAAGGTGGAAGTAGGATGGAAGTGGTTTTTTTCTTCTTTAATACCCTTAGGATTTTTGATGAATTTGTGAAAGGAGTAAGAAAACTGATGTGACGTTGAGGTGACGGTTAATTTTTTTCTTCACACTCCCCAGTCTTAAAGTTACTTAATTTCAATAAAACCTTTAAAATAAAAAAAAAAATAAAAAATGACTATTATCAAACATAAAAAATGCATCGATTTAAATTAAGTGAATTTCATAGTGTTTAGTTGCATTTTAACATATTTCTTTTCAAGTGTGTATGTATATATTAGATACATTTAATCAAGTTAAACGGATTTATGTATTCTTCATCCCACGCATGTCAATGCGATGTTGTTACTACTTTGCATGGTTTAAACTTCAAAATCATTTTCAAAACCAATACAAATACACTAAAATAAATAAAAATTTATTTAATTCAAGTCGATGTATTTAATCGAGGATTAGAGCTGCTGAAAATTGGTCTGACGAGTAAGTACAATCTTCGGCATCCCAAAATCTCCACAAACACCATCACCCCTGATTCTCCACAAACACAACCCCTAATTGATTTCTTAATTCGACTAGATTCGTACTCATTGAATAACACTCGGTTATCGCTTTCGATCGTGATAAATGCCTTTAATTCACTTTTCAGATTCGTTTGATTGTGAGTTCTTAGGATCCCTAACTGTTTTTTATTTGATCGATTGAGTCTTTTGGTTTTAAGATATTGATTTTACAGCCATTTTAGAACTCCCTTCAATCCAAAATTTTCAATTTTTTACCAGATCTCCTTTTTACATTTTTAATTTTTTCAAATCACAATCCAATTGTTCGTCACACGGTTTTGTTTATTTCGAGATGGTTACTTCTCGCTCCAAGGAAGAGGACGTTTCGAAGATATCCACGTCAATTTTTGTCACCAATTTCCTTGAAACCTTCTCCACTAAAGATCTTTTCCATTCGTGCAAAGTTTACGGTCACGTTGTAGACTCATTTATTCCATTGAAGAGAACGAAGATAGGAAAAAGGTTCGGTTTCGTTCGTTGTATTAACGTCTTCAATGTGGATCGTTTGGTTCAGAATTTATGTACTATATGGGTGGGTCGATTAAAGCTCCAAGCGAATATAGCAAGGTTCCAAAGGCCTTCATTGAAGGAGGTTAACACTCAATTTAAAGGCGATGCATGGAATATCAGCAATAGTTTCAAGGCTCCTAATGATGCCAGGGAACCTACTAGGGCGAATAAATCTTTTGCACAGGTTTTGACAGGTCCGAGATTTACGGATTTCAACCACACCCCTGCTATTGTTTTAGAAGAGGATTGCCTGAACAATAGCGACCTTTCTTGTTCTTTAATGGGAAGGATGAAAGAATTCGCATCTTTAGTCAATATTAAAAACGTAATCGTTAATGAGGGTTTTTCTGATATTTTCATTCGTTACATTGGTGAATAACGGCTGCTGCTGGAATTCTCCAATACTAAGGCTAGAGCTGCGTTTTTAGAATGTTCGGGAGTCAGTTCTTGGTTTACCGAAATTAGACAAGCAAGTATGGATTTCTCCCTCGAGGACATAATTATATGGGTAGACATAGAAGGGGTTCCCTTCAAACTTTGGTCCGAAAACACATTTAAAAAGATAGCCAATATATGGGGCGAGTTACTTGAAGCTGACGACCCTGAGAATTCTTGTTTTCACTCCAAGAGACTTTGTATTCGCACCAAGAGGAAAGATAATGTATTTGCCTCTTTTAAAATTATCCACAAAGGAAAGATTTTTTGGCTCCGCGCCAAAGAAGTTCCGGGTTGGACCCCTGAATTCAGTGAGGAACCAGACAAGGAGAGTATAGACGACGACGAGCCTTTGGATGCTGATGGGGATTTACCAGGAGAGAATGAACTGAATGAACACAGTGAATCCGAAGCTGTCGAAGAAACTGTTTTTAATGAGACGATTGGCCACAAGGAAGTGCACTAAGAGGACCCTTTTAACATTTATGACATATTGGATAATGAAAATAACCAGGCAAAAGACAGTAACCCCGACAACGTTAGCCATTCACATCCGCCTGGTTACACCCCGGAGTTAAATAGAGAAGAATCGGTTAATAAAGACGAGAGCAGGCCGATTCCAACCAAAACATAACATGTTGAAAAGGAGCCCGACACCATTGGTTCGCAATCAGGCAGTACAGGTTTTTTTAAACCATCCGGTGCTCCTAAAAAGGGTGGTTCTATATTGTCCAACTTGGAGGAAATTATTAAGGTTGGACAAACTATGGGATACGAAATGGCGGGTTGCAAAAATGATGTAAGCAGGATTATTAAATCACATGGAGCGGATGTGGTTCATCAATGAATTGTATTTCTCTTAATATACAAGGTCTCGCCCAAAAGACCAAAAAAGATTGGGTTCGGGAGTTATGCGGTAAACATAGAATTAATATCTTGGCATTACAAGAAACCAAAATGGAAACCATGGGGACGTTCACAGTGAAAGCGTGTTGGGGAAATTCAGCATTTGATTATGTCCACAGCGATTCAGTCGGGAACTCGGGTCGTATATTATGCACATGGGATCCTAGTTGTTTTTGTAAGAAGGAGTCTACCGTGTCGGATTATTTTGTGATTGTTAAAGGAGTTTGGTTAAAAAATAACACTCATATTCTCCTTATTGTGGTGTATGCCCCTCAAGAGTCTAGAGAGAAACGCATGCTTTGGGATTACTTGTGCTCGTTGATTACGAGATGGGAAGGGGAAGTTATTATGATGGGTGACTTTAACGAGGTGAGATTCCAGTCGGAACGTTTTGGCTCTGTTTTCAATGCTCAGGACTCGGGAGTTTTTAATTCGTTTATCTCAGATTCGGGTTTGATCGACATTCCATTATGTGGGAATGCATTCACTTGGTGTCATAAATCTGCAACGAAGATGAGCAAGTTAGATCGCTTCCTTATATATGAAAATCTGAGTAATTCATACCCCAACATTAATGCTATTACTTTGGACAGGTTTGTATCCGATCATTGCCCTATTCTACTTCGTGAAACCGCTGTGGATTATGGCCCTATCCCATTTAAATTCTATCATCATTGGTTAGAATTAGAGGGGTTTAGGAAATTCATTTAGGATTCCTGGAATTCAGCCCCTGTGGACTTTTCTAACGACATGCGCAAATTTTTGAACAAATTAAAGTTTTTGAAGTCCAAAATTAGAGAGTGGAGACTAGGGCACCCTCACAAAGCAAAGACCGAGTTAAGCAAACTTCAGGAAGAGCTCAGGTTGATTGATATCACGATTGATAGTGGTAATGGGACTGGTGATATCGCCCTTAAAAGATCGATGATTGTTAATTCCATTCATGAAATCAACAAAGTTATAGCTACAGAATACATCCAGAAAGCTAAAATTCAATGGTCGGTTGAAGGCGACGAGAACACTCGTTTCTTTCATGGAATCCTTAATAAGAGGAGAAAGGAGATGAGCATTCGAGGGGTCATGAAAGATGGTTCTTGGATTGACAATCCGTAGCAAGTAAAGTTGGAATTTCTCAATCACTTCAAGAACAGGTTTGATCAGCCTGTTGGTAATCGTATTCATTTCGGTATTCAGTTCCCATGTACTATTACTCAAGAGCAGGCTTCTGATTTAGAGACCGACGTGACCCGCGTGGAGGTCAAACAGGCGGTGTAGGATTGTGGTATGGAGAAAGCTCCCGAGCCGGATGGGTTTACATTCGGGTTTTATCGCCAATTATGGGATCTTATAGAAAATGATGTCTTCAGGGCAGTCAACTACTTCTTTACTCATGGATAGTTTTCTCGTGGTTGTAATTCCTCTTTCATAACCCTTATCCCGAAGTGTCCTAATGCTAATATGGTCAACGACTATAGGCCTATTAGTCTTATAAGTAGTTTGTATAAGATCATCACTAAGATCTTAGCAAACTGATTGGTTCCCATCTTAGACAACCTCGTTCATGAAGTCCAGTCAACATTCGTTTCGGGAAGGCAAATCATGGATGGTCCTTTTATTTTAGATGAAACTATTAAATGGTGCAAATCTAAGAATAAAAAGGCGTTCATATTTAAAGTAGATTTTGAAAAAGCTTATGACTCCGTTAGATGGGAGTTCTTGGACGAGGTTTTGGCGAAGTTTGGTTTTGGTAAGAAATGGAGGATCTGGATTCAGAACTGTCTCAAGTCTTCGCGTGGTTCCATTCTTGTAAACGGAAGCCCTACTCTGGAGTTTCAGTTTTTCAAAGGCCTCAAACAAGGTGATTCTCTATAGCCTTTTCTGTTTATTCTCATCATGGAGTCACTTCATATCTCTTTTCAGCGGGTTATCGACGTGGGTCTGTTTAAAGGCATTAACATCAATGATTCGGTGAATTTATCACACCTCTTTTTTGCGGACGATGCTGTTTTCATTGGTAAATGGAGCGAGAGGAATATTGACACAATTACTAAGGTCTTAGAGTGTTTTCGCCAAGCTTCGGGGCTTAAAATTAACATGAGTAAGAGCAAAATCATGGGAGTGAACGTGAATACGAGTACTGTTAACCAAGCTGCTGATAAACTCTTGGTCCTTAGCTCTACGTTTAAATACCTGGGCACCACTGTAGGAGGGAACATGCACCGTGTTTCGACATGGCAAGAGGTGATCGAGAAAGTTAAAAAGAGACTCTCCAAATGGAAAATGAATACTCTATCGATCGGGGGTCGGTTCACTTTGCTAAAGTCGGTTCTTGGCTCTATTCCTATATTTCACATGTCCATTTACAAGGCTCCTATTCGCGTGTTACAAGTTATGGAGAACATCAGAAGAGATTTCTTCAATGGCCGAGACACTAGTAACAAGAAAGCTTTTTGGTTTAAGTGGAGCTCCGTTTTGGCAGCGAAAGATACGGGCGGCCTTGGTGTGGCTAGCCTTTATGCTTTAAATCGTGCGCTCTTATTAAAGTGGGTGTGGCGGTTCTACGTTCAAAGAAAGTATTTATGGTCGAGGGTCATTCAAGCTATCCACGGGGACGATGGCAGCATGGGTAAAAACACTAGAACGGGGCGAAACTCGTGCTGGATATCCATTGTTAAAGAATTATAGGTTCTTAAAATTAAAGGTTTCAACTTTTTCGATTTTCTTAAAATCAAAGTTGGTGATGGCGGGAACACTAAATTCTGGAAAGACAGGTGGAGTGAGGTCGGGATTCTCAAAGACTTATTTCCTCGCGCGTATGCTCTCGACAACAGTAAAGACGCAACCATTCGAGATAAGGTTCATGCTTATACATTTGATGCTTCTTTCTGTAGGCCTGCTAGGACAGGTGCGGAGTATGACCATCTTTTGGCCGTAACGGATATTGTGAATAACATTGCTTTGTCTCCTCAAAATGATAGATACGTTTGGTCCCTTAATAACGATGGAGACTTTTCTGTGGCTTCGGTTTGGAAGGAAATTGATAAGTTCAGGGCTACTACGACGTCTTTCAAAACAAGATGGGTTCAGTGTGTTCCTATTAAAGTAAACATCACAGCTTGGAAGGTTATGATGGACGCATTACCTCTTAGATTTAACTTGTCGCATCGTGGCATGGATATTGGTTCTATTTTGTGTCCGTTATGCGAGGGAGGCGTCGAAAATACCAAGCATCTGTTCTTCTCGTGTAATGTGGCGGATCAAATCTATAAAAAGATTGCTCGCTGGTGGAATATTCCGTATTCGGGGTTTCGTCTTATGAAGATTGGTTAGAGTGGTTCAAGTCGGTTCGTCTCCCAACAAATCTGAAGTCGACTTTAGAAGGCGTTTTTTATGGTATGTGGTGGTCTCTTTGGAACTTTCGCAACAAGACCCTCTTTGACAGCAATGGGCTTAAGAAGGGTATTATTTTCGACAATGTTATTTCTTTTTCTTATATTTGGTGTAAGTCGAGATGTAAAGCCACGTTCTCTTGGACCGATTGGCTAAAAGACTCTTATCTTATTTCTTTGTAATTCTAGCTCCTTGCTAGTTTGCTTTAATAAAATCGCCGTTCCAAAAAAATTCAAGTCGATGTATTTATTACGGAGTATTTTTTAAATATTTTCTTTATTATGGAGTATTTTTTTTTTATTTTGAACTCATAAGATTTCTATCATACTATCTTATAAAAGAGATTAGACACTTTCTCTTCATTTAACTCCAAAAAATTAAGTAGTATAACACATACAACATAATGTATAACATATTAATGCTGCCAAGAAAATCAGATTTAAGTAATACAAGATTTTAATGCATATGTACAACTTTATATCTCTAATATATACAAATCATTTAACCATAATTAATTAAAACATAATTAATAATACAATTAAAACACCCATCAGCATAATTTACAACCAAAACAACATATTGTACAAATCTACTCCATCATATTTTTCTCCATTTTTTCTTTCAATCATATGTACAAACTACTTTTAGGTTGATCTTCCCATTCAAATGTACAAACAAATTATGTTAATTCTCGCACTTAATTAAGTTTCCAAAATTAAGTTACACATATTAGATATACGCCACAAGTAATAATATCCCTATATCAAAATTATGTTTTTGAGACGTGTTTTTAGGTGAAAACTATATTCATTCGTAAGTTATTGCTATGAAAGACGAAAACCAAATAACATTTACTCGTAAAAAAATTTAGTCACAGGGTACCCGCCGCTGCATCGCGCGGGTACCCTGCTAGTATCGAGTATCAAAAAAGCTTTTTAAAAACCAAAAAAGTGAATGAATAGGAAAAAGAAATAGTTCAACTGGAGTTTGAAGTCATTGCTCAAACGTTTGTAGTTACTAAAGTCATTCACAATAAATGCAACAACAAGTCTTCCTTCACAATGCAAAAAGTCATTTGAATAACTTTTATAAATAGAGAAAAGTCTTTAGTAAACCATGCATTGCGTATACTCTTAGTATACATTGCAGGTCATTTGTGTATATGACTTTTTAATTAATAAAATTTAGTTACATTAATGGTGTGCAATAAGAAAAAATCATTAATGACTTTGTGCATTGCAGATGTCCTAAGAGCATCTTCAATGTAGTAAACCCTTTTAAGTTTTTTATATTTAATGCATTAAATGCAAATTAATTAAACAAAAGCTTTTTACCGTTGGATCAAATTTTTTTTGGAAGTGTTTACAAAAATTTTATAGAAAGATTTTACATATGCAAAGTCATTTTATAAACTTTTTGTAAACCCTTTCAAGAAACTTTTGATCCAATGATAAAAACCACATCTAAAAACTTTTTAGAATAATAAAAAGCTTTATATAGTTTTTATTCATTGAAAATGCTCTAAGAAAGTATGTATTGCAATTTGTAATATTGATTTAAATTGTGTTCTACTAAAAAAAAAATTTGAGCAAAAGGACAAAAGCTACATCCCTAATAGCTACTCTAATAAATAGGAATCATCCACCTAATCCTTAGTTTACAATAAAAAGATACAGATGCAACTAATGTTAGCTTTAATTAGGTCATACGATGATAAAATAAACAAAACCAAGTGCCCATTTTTGTATAGTATTTTCCGTAAACTATGTTGGATGAATGAATGACAAGGAATCTTCATTTTGCACATAAACAAAATCGTAAAAGTGTGGGACAAGAAAGAAGATGCCAAACATGATAAATACTTCTTCATAACAAGAGATATAAAAATGGAGGGAATGCCGTAACTTCGGATCTCTCATAAAGGCTCTAACATAAAGCCAAAACAAATATCCAAACAAATATTTTAGTACATTAATCGCGTAATGCGACAACGGATATTCGATAGCGGCGGAGTCAGATAATTTGGCTCGAGGGTCACACTTTTATATTTTTTATAAATTACATTACATAATGGTTCTTATAAGTGGCAAGTTATATTTTTAAAAATTTACATTACAATTTTTTTGCTAAGGGGTCCTACGCCCTATGACCCTTGTCTGCCTCCACCCTTGATACTCGGTGACGATTTCTGAGACGAAAAATGTTACTACTCTTCTCTATTAAATTTGTTTATCATAAGTACACTTTTTTGTTTGTTATGTAAGTGAATAAATATACATAACCTAGTATCGACCGAGCTAGCTTAGTTAATTATCAAAGATAATGTTGGCCCCTTTTAACTCAATATTACTTATCAACCTTAAAAAAATATCTTGCATAATGGATTCAAGTGGGTTGTTTTAATAAAACAATAACAAAGTAAACAATTAAAACAATAATACCAAATTACTTTTCAACGTATAGAGATTTTATTAAAACTTAATAAAGAATCTATGCCACACTTTGTTTGCGGAATAACAAAGTGGTTGAATGACAATATTGGGATGATCTCCCTTTCTTAAACTACAAACCTAAGTTATGAGTTTAAGCCTCAACCTTAACCTTCATCAACATTTCGTCGTATGGTTAGGTTGATGTTAGGACAGAATCGGCTCTTGAAAGAGTTCAATCTTTCTAGTACAAGAGGTGAGTAATTCTCTCCCATGTGTGTTCCTTTTATATGCAACACAATTAGGGTTTACAAATGCACAAGTACAAACGTGTTATTTATCCAATGGGTGGTTGAATGTTGGGAGAGAATTGGCTCTTGAAAGAGTTCAATCTTTCTAGTACAAGAGGTGAGTAATTCTCTCCAATGTGTGTTCCTTTTATATGCAACACAATTAGGGTTTACAAATACACAAGTACAAACGTGTTGTTTATCCAATGGGTGGTTGAATGTCCCACGTGATAAACAATACATAGTTGTATCTATAAAGTAGGACAGAGAATAAAGGTTATACTTATATCTAACTTTACAAGCAACCTTATTAATGAGATCTGCTTTCTTGTTTGACTTAAAGCAGATCTTTTCCCGCCATTATAAACCTTCAGGATGACTGAAGTGTCTTCAGTATCCTATAGGAGATCGACGTCATTCATTATGGTATTGTCAAACCATACTAAAATGAAAGCTCTTCTTCAGGACTTGTTCTTCAGTAACTTGACCGCATAGATGTTGAAGCAAAGACTTCTTGTCTTCTAAGTTCTCTGAAAGAGGTAAAGCTGAATATTATTCAACAACACTTTCTTCAGTAGGAATCTTTGTTCCTTTAGGCTTGCTTCAACAGAACCACCTTTCCGTTGAACATTAAAACACTTAGGAGATTTTATAATCCTAGAGTTGTTTCAGTGTAAGTAAATACTGATCCAACAATCTCCCCCTATTTGGATATACAAATAGCCTAAGTTAAAGTCAGTAGTAAGTGAGCATAACAACTTCTTCTTACTTGCACCGAGACTAAAGATACTTAAAACATACTGATAATCATTCATTGATAAGCTATTACAAATTACAATACATGATTACAAATGATTATCCTAAGCCTTTTCAACTCTAAGTTCTTCAAGTACTCGGGTTTTTACTTTTATATCCATGTTTCTAATGTCAAGAACCCCAGAAAACAAAAGTTGAAGGTCCTAGCAGCTTCAGTCAACCCTGGTCCTCTGTGGTGTAGAAAAAAGACTCTCTGAACATTCCATAGCAGCTCATTATTCATATCATCCAGATCACCGATGCCCACAAAGTCTTGCCTTTCTAGATGGTTGAACAAAATCATTCCCAGTTCGGGTTCTTCAAATACATGGCCATGGAGATGATTATGAAATTAAACGAAGCCTTTGTATTTCTTTGTGGTGATAAATACATCACCAATACCAGGTCTAACTTCACTAGCTAATCTGTTCAGCTCCAGGATTAAGTCTTGCTCCTCCAATGGGTTTTCAACTTTGATACTAAGGAACTCACCAATCTTGTCATGATTTCTCTTGGAATGAGTAACCCTTGTTAAAACTTCTTCCCATCTTTTAGAAGTTCTCTTGGTTGCCGTCTTTTCTAACTCCACCCATTCAATGTTCTTTTGCCTGGAAGTCATTCAAAATTTCATAAGTACCATCCGCTCTATAAAACTTTAGATCAATTGAGCCTTTGATAGTTAGCATATCCACATTTGTAATTTCTGAAGGAATTCTTCTGTTCAGTCATGTTTAGCAGAACTTCTCATATAGCATCTTTTTCTTGTAGGTAGTTTCCACCAGTGTTTCCCCAATCTCATGGTACAGATCTTGATTTAGTTGTTTCAGTTTTTATTCTTTGTCAAGTTTGACCAATTTGCTGATTCCTTCTTGAGTAACTGCTCCAGATTTCACCAGTCTTTCATGAAGTGTAGAATCATCTTTGTTCTTTAATTTGGATTATTGGGGAACCTTTTTTAGAAGATTCGGCACTGGTTGTTAGCTCATCTAGATGACTAGGCTTTGATAAGACTCCCCCTTAGACTTAGCAGGGATATATTCTTGAACTGGTGATTGCTGCTGCTTTTGTGCCTTCTTTCTCAAATGTTGCTGAAATAGTTCTCTGATAGTGTAGCTGTTAGAAGCTTTCTCCCCTCAGCAGGAGAATGCCCAGCAACTCCTGCTGAAGCCCCACCAGATAGCAAGGAAGCAAAGGTATCCAAAGAAGAGGTTACCTTGTTGAGCAGAGTAGGAACAACATCCAACACTTTAAGCTTGTTGTGAACATCTTCAGAAACATCCAGATTCTAATTTTCCAGCTTGGCTACCCCATCCTTGATCTTTGAAACAGAATCAAATAATTCATTGAGTTGGTCAGAAGCTAGAATAAATTGTGTTGGGAGCTCTAGTGTGGCATTAGAGAGGGACTCCATCAGCGAATCCATAGACTTCTGAAGGGCTGAGGTAGTCACTACATTTTGAAGGGTTGGTTGAATGGCAACCATTACCATTTATGTGATGGTTTCAGCAGTAGGTGGGGTTGGCCTTGCATTCAACTCGGCCACTAGAGCTTCAGCAACTAGTTTCTCCCCCTGAAGCCTGGCCACTTGATCCTAAAGAACCAACACTTGGTTGGTTAATTCTTTTACTTTTACCTGAATAATCTTGGGAGATGATGGATTAGGGGTTGGATCATCTTGCATTGTATTAGCTCCAACAATCTCCTCTTCGGGCTCACTTTCATCTAGGTCCACTGGTGAACGTTCATTAAGGCCAAATTCCTTTGTTATATCCACTCATGATACTTTTAACATGAAAGGAGATAAGTGCCCTACCTTGGCTCCAGTGGTAGGGGCACTTCCTCAGGCTTGTCAGCAACTTTAGCAGCTCCAGTATCCTCCATGGTGAGGTCAGTTTCAACTTCTTCACCACCAGGCTTGGTTTGACCTAATGGATCCTGAGAAAAAGTCCATGATAAGTTGAGATCAATGAGTATGTTTTTGGTCCCTTCAGTAGTACCCTGTTGTTGGGGCACCACATCATTAGGGACAAAAGAGCCAAGTTCAGCTCCAACTATTATATTTGCTGAAGCATCAGACCCTGATGCTGACTCAGAGTGACAAATGAAAGAGATTGGTATGGAATTTAAATTTAAAGTGCTTACCAATGCTCACTCAACACTACTAAGCTGGGGGTAGGTTCATTATTCACCCTTATCCCTAGAGAAGTTGGGATATTGGCTGCTTGCAAGGCCTCTTTATGCCTGCCAGATCCTCTTGGTGATGGACTTGACATCTGGCTTAGGTTCGGGTCCTCGGCGTTGAGGACTTCAGCTTCTTCGAAACTCGACCTTGGGAAGCTTCTTTGAAACTCGGCCATTTAATTTATTATTCAAACATGTGATTGATTTGTTTTAATGCTTGGACCAGTGATGTTGAACATTTAGGTGATTTTCATGAGCTTCAGTACGTCAGATGAGGCGACAAAACTCCATAGACATGTTCACATATGTGAACAAGACATATGACGTTGCACGCTCCTCTACTCAGGCACAACTACTCATTTATATCACAAAGTATTTTTTTCGGAAATGTTAGACCTTCAGTAACACTAAAGGATCATGTTTGATGATATTTGGTGATTTTTCATCAGATTCAGTGCGTCAGATAAAGCGACAAAACACCATGTACACAATCACATTTGTGAAATTTCTCGCTCATTTATTTAGACAGTGGTACTAAATGAAATAAAAAACTGAGTGAGAATAGCTGAACCTTTAGGATTCTTCAGTGAATTTTGAAGGTTCAGGATTTGAATCATCAATGTTCAGCATACCTTGTTTCATTATCAATCTTTTAAAAGTTGGTTCATCCAATGGTTTGGTGAAGATATCATCCAATTGGTATTGAGTGGGTATGAAATGTAATTCATTGTCCCTTTCATAATGTGATCTCTGATAAAGTGATATTTGATATCAATGTGTTTTGTTCTTGAGTGAAGGCCTAAATTGTTTGAAATTGCAATAGCACTAGTGTTATCACAAAGATTGGTACTTTTTCATATTATATGTCATAATCAGCAAGTTTACTTTTCATCCAGAGAATATTAGCACAACATCTAGCAGCTACCACATATTTAGCTTATGCTGAAGACATGACAAATGATTGTTGCTTTTTAGCACTCTAGCACACAAGTTTGCCACCCAGCAATTGGCAAGCACCAGATGTGCTTTTTCTGTCCAAATTGCATCTAGCATAGTTAGAGTCTGAATACCCTTTGAGATTAAATCTTGAGGACTTGGGGTACAAAAGACTAAGACTGGGTGTACCTTTTAGGTACCCGAAGATTCTATTCACATCAATAAGGTGAGATTCCTTTGGATTTGCTTGCTACCTTGCACAAAGGCAAGTAGAGAATTGAATGTCAGGTCTGCTGGTTGTTAAGTACATTAGGGATCAAATCATACCTTTGTACTAAGTCTCATTGACTGATTGTCCATTTAGATCAGGTCCTAAGTTGTTAGAGGGTACCATTGGAGTCTAAACTGAAGCATAGTTGATGTCATACTTCATCATCAGATCATTGACATATTTTTCTTGATTGATGGAGATGCCTTGGTCAGACTGTTTTATCTGAAGACCAAGGAAGTAGGTGAGTTCACCCATCAGGCTCATCTCAAATATGCTGGTCATACGCTTGGCAAATTGTTTGCAGAGTTTCAAGCTTGTTAAACCAAAGATGATGTCATCCACATAAATTTGTACCATGATGGTATCCGTTTTAGTCTTATAGATGAACAAGGTGTTATATCTCTTACCTCTGACAAATTTATGTTCAATAAGGAAATTTGAGAGAGTCTCATACCATGCCATTGGGGCTTGTTTCGAGCCATACAAGGCTTTGTAGAGCTTGTATATACGATTGGGGTATTCACTACTCTCAAATCCTAGAGGCTGAGTAACATAAACTTCTTCCTTAATATCACCATTTAGGAATTCACTTTTGACATCCATTTGGTATATTGTGAAGTTCATGTATGTGGCATAAGCAAGGAGTATTCGTATGGCTTCCATACGAGCAACTTGAGCAAAGGTTTTATCAAAATCAACACCATACTCTTGATTGTATCCTTGAATCACCAGCCTGGCCTTATTTTTGACAACAAAGTTGGTTTCATCCCCTTTGAGTTTGTACACCCATTGGTACAAGTTGTCGATTTTCCATGAGGGAGAGGAACCAATTTACAGACTTTGTTTCTTTCCAGTTGATTTAGTTCCTTTTGGTTGACATCTACCCATCTAGAGTGAGTAAGAGCTTCAGAAACCTTTTTAGGTTAAATTTGAAAGGAAGTCTTCAAAGAGACATTCTCCAGGTGAAGCAACACTTAGTTTCTTAGCCATAGCTCTAGTTAGTCTACAAGCACCAGGACTACCCACTATGTTAACCAGCTGAATATGACTATTTCTCGTCCAAGAACTTTGAGGAGCTGGAGAGTGAGTACTGGGATGTATTTGAGCTAGCGTTAGGAAGATCAGGATGTGAGATTGAACTAGCTCCAGTATTTAGGGAAGTATATTCTATAGACAATGGTTTAACTATTAGTTGACTATATTCTCGATCAAAATGTGAGTTCACTTGAACAATTTCTCTTGAAACAATTGGAGAGTTTTGGTCACAGGGATCAGTATGATCAGTATTGATGGAGTCATTTGACTAAGCATTTTGATCACTTGACTGAGCATTTTGATCATGAGACTGATTTCCATTAGTATGAATTACTGAAGGATTTCCTTCAGTAGAAGGACTGGTCATGTATTCAAATGGATCAATGTGGAGGACTGATGGACAGTTAGTTTGAAACTTCTGAGAGGGCTCATAATGTTGATATTCAGTAGGTGGGCAATTATGAGATTCATGAATATGAAGTTCATCCACTGATGGATTTGCAAATTTTATAGATTTAGAGCTTTCATTGAATGTGATGTGACAGGTTTCTTCAATACATTGTCTTCTTGTGTTAAAGACTCTGTATGCCTTTAATACAAGTGAGTATCCAAGGAAGTAACCATCATCAGCTTTGTCATCAAACTTCCCCAAGTGATCCTTGTGATTGTGAATGAATACTTGACACACAAATACATGCATAAGTGTTATGTTTGGAATTCTGCCCATTAAGACTTCATATGGAGTCTTCATGTGACCCTTCACAATGATGGACCTATTTTGAGTGTAGCAAGCAGTGACTATAGAATCAGTCAAAAAATGCTTAGATATGGCAGAACCATCAAGCATTGTCCTGACGACTTCAATGAGAGTTCTGAACCTTCTTTCAGCCACACCATTTTGTTCAGGTGTGTAAGGAGATGAGAAATTTTGAGAAATTACTTTTTCATTACAAAACTTAATCAGAGAGCTATTTCTGAATTCAGTACCATTTTCAGAGTTGAGTTGTTTGACATGAGTGTCATTTTGATTTTCAACTCTTTTGATGAAAGACATGATGGTTTCGGGTGCATGAATTTTCTTCTTTAGAAAGTATACCCAAGTGTATCTTGAGTACTCATCAATAATAACGAGTGTATACTTCTCATGGTTAATGGCCCTTGGTGTTACTTGGCCAAATAAATCCATATGAAGAAGGTAAAGACTTTCTTTAATTGAGGAAGTTTGTTTGGTTTTGAAAATGACCCTATGGTGCTTCCGTTTTTCACATGTTGAGCATGGTTTGTCTTTTGAATAGATAAGTGATGGGAGACCAATAACAGTATTTTGTTTTGCCAGCCGAGTGATTGTTTTAAAGTTAAGGTGTGAAAGCCTCTTATGAGAGATCCAATTTGTGATATCTGAAGCTCTAGCAAATAAGCATGTCTCTTGATTAGATTTCATGTTCATGACATAAACATCTTTGAGGAGCTATCATCACAACTTCATGATTAGAGTTGAAGATTGTACCTTTTTTTTATCATCAAACAGAAATAAGTATCTGGTATCACATAGTTGACTAATACTGATGAGGTTGTGTTTTAATCGATTTACATATGCTACTCTTACAAAAACTATACCATTGCATTTTACTGAACCATATCCTTCAGTAGTAGCTGATGAGTTATCACCAAACACTACTTTAGGACCAAGTCCTTCCTTATAATTATGCAGATAACTCTTAGTACCAGTCATATGCCTTGAGCATCCACTGACCAAGTACCAAATAGGCTTCTGGAGGTCACTCTGCACAAGTTTAAGGAAATGATTAGGTTTGCTTAGAAACCCACCTTTTTTGGGTGAGAGTCTTAGATCTAATAGGAGTCCTCGATCTTGTAGGAGTCTTTGATCTAGATGAGGATGCAAAGGAAGGTTAAGATCTAGAGGTTTGCTCAACATTTTTCTCTTTTGCCTGAAGGGCTTCACCTCTTCTGAACCACTCTATGTCATTTTGATCAGATGTAGTGTGGACATTGCTTCCACATGTTTCACAACACTTTGAGATAGAGTTTGGATTCCTTGGTTTTATTCCTCTTTTGAGAGAAATAATTCGATTATGTCCATGAGTGTCATGATCATAACTTCCATAAATGTTACATATGGGGTAATAATGACAATCATTAGAGGAACTCAAATAGAAAATATTTTTGCATTTTTTTATTATTATTTTTTAAACTAAATAAAACAAACAAAGAAACAATAGAAAATAAAAATGAAAAAGTAAACAAATTATTGTACCAAATCAATCAAACCGGACGGTTCAAATGACTTCGGGTTCTAAACACGAGGTTTGAGAATAAACGGGGGTGAATAGAAATACGAATGAGGTACAAAATATTAGAACGGGGTGGTTGGGTGGGATATGATAAAATAAGGATAATTGGTTATTAACTCGAAAAACGGATGTTAAACAAGTTAAAACACAATTAGGAACGGGTTTGAGTAAGGCTCGGTTAAAAAGAAAACATAATTTTTTTTATTTTTTTAAAGGTTTTTGGATTTGCCGGCGGCAAAAGGGGTATGCCGGCCGGCAATTCACCTTCTGTTGAAGGTTGCCGTCGGCAGGAGTGCCTTGCCGGGCGGCAAAGGTTCTTCTAAGGTGGTGTTGCCAGCGGCAATATGGGTCTGCCGGCGGCAACTTGGCTAAAAATTTGAATTATTTATTTATTTATTTATTTTTATTTTTTTACTTTTTTTATTTTGGCAACTAAAAACTAAGAACACTTTAAAAAAAAACTTTTGTGGGGATGATGAGAAAAGCTTAATTTAAACACACTTTTTTTAAACACAATAAGCACGAATTATATGGACGAAACACTAGACGAAACAAAGATTCTAATACACGAAAAACACAAACAAATCCCCGGCAGCGGCGCCAAAAACTTGATGCGTTCTTTGCGAGTATACACAAGTTTTTAAATTTATACACGGATTTCCAAATAAGCTAAGAACACACGGGCAAGTATGACCCTTTCGTTTGGAGCTAGCTTGTTGTGGTAAGCCTAGGTCGTGCACTAGGATTTGGGTGTTTTCGATTGTAAGTAATCTAAGTAACAATGTAACGTTATTGGTAAAGATGGTTGTCACCCCCAAAATTACCATACAAGTAACAATTAAGCAATAAGCAAACAAGTAACACGAATATGATTAAGCTAATAAGATGAGAACAATAATATTAAATACAATACTTGCTTGGATTAGTTCATAACATTTGGATTGTTCATAAGAGGATGGTTTTGATGAATTGATTACAAGTAAAGAAGATGATGGTCACAAATTCCAATCTTTGATTTTAAAGTATATAACCAACGCGTTTGATCATAACACAATCAAATCAAGCATTAAGACAAATCAACCAATTTAAGACTATGTTTAGTTTAACAAGTTTGATTCACGGTCGTTTCACAAAATCATTAACAATTACACTTATGTTCCTTTGCATAATCATACCACTACAGAAATGGTCAATACAATAGATAATCATCCATAGACAAAATGATTATAACTAGTTGGTGAATGATAACCCTTTCGACCTGTGGAATCATCAACAACTAATCAAGTATGATAAGCAAATAGAACGGAACTTAAGCAGAATTGGATTTCAATCATAACATGAAATTGATCAAAACAATAATAAAACATAAACAATCCTCATGTCACGACTTCATCCAAACAAGTGTATATGAAACTACTCCATAATTATTTCAACAAAACTCATACGAATAATATTCATGACATTCATAATCATTCTTGAAATAATAAAAAGAGTTTACCAAAGTGCTATTACAATAAGTAAATGAAGGAATTAGAGCAATCCTTAGGCCTCCAATTGAGTACAAGTTTTGTGGTCTTTCGGGTTATGCAAATGAAATTCGTATTTGATATTTGAGGCAGATTTTGGAGAGATTTGGTGAAGGTTGGTGGTGATTTAGGTATCAAGAAACACTACCAATGATAAGGATAATGATCCCTTAGAGTTTGGCAAAGTTATTTTGATGATTGGAGCTCCAAAAATGTCACCTTTTGGCACACCAATATTAAATCCGGGAATTGGGATCTTCACCAAGGTTGGGAGAATTCCCTTGATGAATAATGGAGTTAGTTATGAGATTGATGAGTTTGATATGTTACAATGACCCCAAGGGTCTTATTTATAGATGAAATTAAGCCTTGGTCATCAATGTTTGGCTTGGAGCCAAAGCAAAATACTTGGAGCCAAAGGTGTATGCTTGGAGCTAAAGTTGTTTAGTTTGTCCCAAAGTGATTCTAGAACTCTCCATAGAAGCTTGCATGAATGTGGACACAATTTTGTCTAGACAAATGTTGGTGGCAACTTCACTCATGATGGAGGCAGCTTGAACTATGTTGGAGGCAAATCAGCTCCAATGTGATGGTGGCAAGTTGGATGTGTTTTGATGGTGGCAACTTGTATTCCGCCAGTGGCTACTTCCATGCTGAGTGACTTGTACACTTCTTGAAAACACTTGTTCATTCATCCAAAATTGATCTTCAAAGCTTGTAGCTAGTCAGGATTCCTTCGTATATGCACGAATCGTCATTTATTCTTTCTTTCTTTGTCTTTTCTTCACTTTCCTTGATCTTGGTTAACTAACAACACAAAACACAACTTTACACATATATGAGCTAAATAGCTCGTTAGTATAACCAAAAACCATGCAAAATATACAGATAACGCTCAAGAAAACATGTTGGAATTGGGCGTTATCAAATCCCCTCACACTTAAGTTTGCTCGTCCTCGAGTAAGAAAAAGAAAAACTTTGCTTGCCCTTAAGCAAATAAAATAAAAATAAAATTAGAAACTAAATACCTAGGTTCTAAAAGAAAAGAAATTTTTTAAAATTCTATGAAAAATTGAAGATCTTTTTGGTTTTTATAAAAAATGGCTAAAGGTGCAAACTCCCTCACACTTAAGAGGTTGATTGTCCTCAAGCAAATAAAAGAAAAATATTTACCACATGGTGCATAAAATGGTTAGAAAAATAAAAGAAATTATACAAAGTACAAACAAGACTAAACCCAATGGCATGAGCACCAAGTGTACTCATCTAAAGAGGACTTTTATTGGGTTGTAAGGTTAAGGCTTTGGGTTAATGGGGTATGGATAAGACATGAGAATTTTATGAGAGGTGTATCAAGAATATACAAGTTAAAAGTCTAAGTCCCATGTTGCTAGTTACCGAACAAATCACAAGCCCAAAATATGATCATAGCTACGAGCTTTATTCAACACATATCGATCAACACATATATATCACGTCTTAGCACATTGGCTAATCGATATCCAAATATACTTCGTCTTCCTTCATCTTCATAAACATATAGCTCATTGGCTATTTTTGTCATCATCATTTTTTTACCCTTTTATTTCGATGACTTATTCTTTTTCTTTCTTTTTCTCTTTTCTCATCCTCCTTTTTTTCATTTTTTTTTCAACATACATCACATGCTCCCCTCACACTTCGCCTAAGCACACACCACAAAAAGTACAAATATAAAGGAGCGCTCATCTTTATCTTTGTCGGAATGGCACACACACATGGCGAAGTGTGGCAACTATAAATCATAAAAAACGATCCAACACACCATGCAACTAGCAACCCACCATTTAGACTTTGACAAGGGTTAGGCTAAGGTTTAAGGTTAAAATTTTATTTTCTTTTTAGTGGATTTAACAAAAATGAAAGGAATGGCTTAACGGGTGTTCTAAGAATATCTAGCACTAAACGACAGTGCTAACAAAAAGGGTTAATTTATGAGAGGTTAGCTAATCGATGAAACTAGCTAAAAAGAAAATGGAAAAGGCTCTTTGGTTTTTATTCCTAAGGTTGCCTCTTTGTCACGCATATACACTTATATCACAAAAGTGTGATCTCACTAAAGATCTTATTATTTTTTTATTATTTTTTTTACCACGTGGACGATTATTGAAATATATTTACAAACAAACGTGTGAGAAAAAAAATTAAATCCTAAGGGCAAACAAGTGTACAACTCTCCTTTATTTTTTTATATAACAAAAACTGGTTTCGTTTTCCGATTTATTCCCCCTCACACTTAAGTTTTGGATTGGACTCAATGTTAAAAATAAACTTCAAAGCATGAAAAGTGAGGAAATAAATAAATAGTCAAAGAGAAATGAAACTTCTCGGGT
The DNA here is from genome assembly GCA_025667525.1 of Glebionis coronaria. NCBI lineage: Eukaryota > Viridiplantae > Streptophyta > Magnoliopsida > Asterales > Asteraceae > Glebionis > Glebionis coronaria. The sequence goes on from CM046879.1 coordinate 535,700,203, forward strand.
TTTAGAAATTGCAATTGATCTCCATGTGATGCAATGCTACACCATAAGCTTGTGAGATCAATCGGCTCTTGATACTTCATTCCTTCTCCATGTATGCATCCTCCTCCATTACCTATTGCTGCATTTATTCAAACAAAACAAAACAAAACAAACAAACAAGCACACATAGATATATAAAAACACTACTAGCAATGTACACCCCCTCACACTTAATATTTTCCAAGTTAGAAAAATACTTTTTGGGTGTACATATTTATTCTAAACACAAACAATTAAACACACAAACAACTAAAGCACGGGTTGCCTCCCGAGAAGCGCTTAATTTATTATTGAGTCGTTAGCTAGACTCTTCCCCTCGATGTTAGGATTCTTTGATGATACGGTTAAGATGGGGAACTTTGGTTGGGTGCCATTGATTTTGATAATTATCATCTTTGAACCAAAGCAATTCTCCATTTATAGTCCAAACTTTGAAAGGCTTCTTCGGCACATAATTGTCGTCCCTCTCTTTCTTTCTTCTACTTCTAACGTCCTTTATTGATTTCAACTCAACGTCATGAATCGACATTACATCATGTTCAAACGTCTTCTCCTTTTTGTTTGAGATATGCACTGCGCAATCCTTGGGAAAAGTTGAGTTAGAAATGATGGTGTTTGGTTTTGGCACGGTTGGAATAGGTTCTTCTTCTTCTTCCTCGATAAAAACAACATCACCATTATCACTCTCGTTTTGGATAGAGGGTAGATCGAATCTTGTTTTGGTGTTGGTGATTTGAGGAAGGGACTTGGTATGTTGGATATGCTTTTCGACACGATCGGTGTTTGTCTTCAAGTCTTCGATCATGGCTGTGTGGTTTCGGAAGTTTAGATTGATTTGAAACTCCAAGTCAACCAAATTGTTCTTAACACGTTCGTTTTCTTCCGTTTGCCAAGCCATAAATTCTCTCATCATCTCCTCCGTTGAGGTTTTGGGTTTTTGGTGAGTTTGTGATGAGTATGTCGTCACATCTCGCGGTCGAGATTTAGGAATGGGACGGTTAGGGTTTAGGGTAAGATAGGAATGTGAATTCCTTGAATTTTTGTCGTGATATCCTTCGTGATATTCTTCGACATAATTCGCTTCATGAGGTTCACACATCGCCGTGTCATCCTTCATGGTGGTTTGTGAGTCGTGGTCATTTCTACGATCGTCTCGCATATCTTTTAATTCATTCCATAAGATTAGGAATTGGGAATCAATAAGCCTAGCGAGAGCTTCGAATTTCTCCATCAACACGGTGTGATCAGAGATGAGATTGTTTCCACCGGCGGAAACAACGGTTTTAGGATAAGGTTCGACATAGGAATCCTTCGAATAATCGAGCTTGAGAAAGACCTTGTCCTCGAGTATTTGGAAAGCTTCGTTCGGAGTATTGTAGAGGAAAATTCCCCCGGCGTCGAGAGATACTTGAGTTGAATCGTCTAAACCATGATAAAATGTTTCAATTATCGTTCTCTTGGTTAGATCATGTCCATAACAAGCGCGAAGCATTTCTTTCATTCGGAGCCAAGCTTCAACGAGGGTCTCGTCATCGAGTTGGTGAAAATCATAAATGTCATTTAGGAGACGCTTAAACTTTGTGGATGAAAAGAATCGACTAATAAAAGCCTTTCTTAATTTGTTCCACAAAGTAATTGTTCCTTCGTTTAGTTCATTCAACCAAGACTTAGCTTCTCCGGTTAATGAGAATGGGAACATCCTCAAGTTAATCGGTTCCTCTTGATTTTCACCATATTGGAAAAGGCTACTAATCTCAAGAAAATCGAGAACGTGTCGGTGAGGATTGAATAGGACTTGTCCATCAAATTGGTTCTCCCGAATCATTTTCATGTGGTTACTTTTGATAGTGAAATTGTTCAAAATAGGGATTTGAACAATAGAGGAACTAGGCGTTGGAGCAACGATCCTAGTGTTTGAGCACATCGGTTGATCATCGAGATCAATGATAATAACGGTTGAGGAATCGGATTCGGTTTCATAGGTGAAGATTCCTTCGATATGGAATGGGTTTTCAAATTTCGACTCGACTATGTCGATTATGACAACACGTTCCTCGGTGAACGGTTCGGGTGACTCGATGTCAAATTTGGTTTTATCGGGTTCACGAGTCTTCTTCTTGAACTTACGTTTAAGTTCATAGAATTTATTAACGAGACATTTACCTCTAAGACGTGGGTTTATGAAAAATATAAATACTTCGAAAAATTTATTAATAACTAAAAATAAAAATGAAAAGATAAATAAAATATAAAGGAACTCAAATAAAAAATATTTTTGCATTTTTTTATTATTATTTTTTAAACTAAATAAAACAAACAAAGAAACAATAGAAAATAAAAATGAAAAAGGAAACAAATTATTGTACCAAATCAATCAAACCGGACAGTTCAAATGACTTCGGGTTCTAAACACGAGGTTTGGGAATAAACCGGGGTGAATAGAAATACGAACGAGGTACAAAATATTAGAACGGGGTGGTTGGGTGGGATATGATAAAATAAGGATAATTGGTTATAAACTCGAAAAACGGATGTTAAACAAGTTAAAACACAATTAGGAACGGGTTTGAGTAAGGCTCGGTTAAAAAGAAAACATAATTTTTTTTATTTTTTTTAAAGGTTTTTGGATTTGCCGGCGGCAAAAGGGGTATGTCGGCCGGCAATTCACCTTCTGTTGAAGGTTGCCGGCGGCAGGAGTGCCTTGCCGGGCGGCAAAGGTGCTTCTGAGGTGGTGTTGCCGGCGGCAATATGGGTCTGCCGGCGCTAACTTGGCTAAAAATTTGAATTATTTATTTATTTATTTATTTTTTTTACTTTTTTTTTATTTTGGCAACTAAAAACTAAGAACACTTTAAAAAAAAACTTTTGTGGGGATGATGAGAAAAGCTTAATCTAAACACACTTTTTTTTAAACACAATAAGCATGAGTTATATGGACGAAACACTAGACGAAACAAAGATTCTAATACACGAAAAACACAAACAAATCCCCGGCAGCGGCGCCAAAAACTTGATGCGTTCTTTGTGAGTATACACAAGTTTTAAATTTATACACGGATTTCCAAATAAGCTAAGAACACACGGGCAAGTATGACCCTTTCGTTTGGAGCTAGCTTGTTGTGGTAAGTCGAGGTCGTTCACTAGGATTTGGGTGTTTTCGATTGTAAGGAATCTAAGTAACAATGTAACGTTATTGGTAAAGATGGTTGTCACCCCCAAAATTACCATACAAGTAACAATTAAGCAATAAGCAAACAAGTAACACGAATATGATTAAGCTAATAAGATGAGAACAATAATATTAAAGACAACACTTGCTTGGATTAGTTCATAACATTTGTATTGTTCATAAGAGGATGGTTTTGATGAATTGATTACAAGTAAAGAAGATGATGGTCATAAATTCCAATCTTTGTTTTTAAAGTATATAACCAACGCGTTTGATCATAACACAATCAAATCAAGCATTAAGACAAATCAACCAATTCAAGACTATGTTTAGTTTAACAAGTTTGATTCACGGTCGTTTCACAAAATCATTTACACATATGTTCCTTTGCATAATCATACAACTAAAGAAATGGTCAATACAATAGATAATTATCCATAGACAAAACGATTATAACTAGTTGGTGAATGATAACCCTTTCGACCTATGAAATCATCAACAACTAATCAAGTATGATAAGCAAATAGAACGGAACTTAAGCACAATTGGATTTCAATCATAACATGAAATTGATCAAAACAACAATAAAACATAAACAATCCTCATGTCACGACTTCATCCAAACAAGTGTATGTGAAACTACTCCATAATTATTTCAACAAAACTCATACGAATAATATTCATGACATTCATAATCATTCTTAAAATAATAAAAAGAGTTTACCAAAGTGCTATTACAATAAGTAAATGAAGGAATTAGAGCAATCCTTAGGCCTCCAATTGACTACAAGTTTTGTGGTCTTTCGGGTTATGCAAATGAAATTCGTATTTGATATTTGAGGCAGATTTTGGAGAGATTTGGTGAAGGTTGGTGGTGATTTAGGTATCAAGAAACACTACCAATGATAAGGGTAATGATCCCTTAGAGTTTGACAAGGTTATTTTGATGACTGGAGCTCCAAAAATGTCACTTTTTGGCACACCAATATTAAATCCGAGAATTGGGGTCTTCATCAAGGTTGGGAAAATTCCCTTGATAAATAATGGAGTTAGTTATGAGATTGATGAGTTTGATATGTTACAACGACCCCAAGGGTCTTATTTATAGATGAAATTAAGCCTTGGTCATCAATGTTTTGCTTGGAGCCGAAAATACTTGGAGCCAAAGGTGTATGCTTGGAGCCAAAGTTGTTTACTTGGTCCCAAAGTGATTCTAGAACTCTCCATAGAATCTTGCATGAATGTGGACACAATTTTATCTAGACAGATATTGGTGGCAACTTCACTCATGATGGAGGCAACTTGAACTATGTTAGAGGCAAATCAGCTCCAATGTGATGGTGGCAAGTTGGATGTGTTTTGATGGTGGCAACTTGTATTCCGCCAGTGGCAACTTCCATGCTGAGTGACTTGTACACTTCTTGAAAACACTTGTTGTTTCATCCAGAATTGATCTTCAAAGCTTGTAGCTAGTCGGGATTCCTTCGTATATGCATGAATCGTCATTTATTCTTTCTTTCTTTGTCTTTTCTTCACTTTCCTTGATCTTGGTTAACTAACAACACAAAACAAAACTTTACACATATATGAGCTAAATAGCTCGTTAGTATAACCAAAAACCATGCAAAATATACGGATAACCAAAAACACATATATGAGCTAAATAGCTCTCTAGTACAAGAGGTGAGTAATTCTCTCCCAAGTGTGTTCCTTTTATAAGGCAACACAATTAGGGTTACAAATGCACAAGTACAAATGTGTTGTTTATCCATCAGGTGGTTGAATGTCCCACGTGATAAACAGTCTATAGTTGTATCTATAAAGTAGGACAAAGAATAAAGGTTGTACTTATATGTAACTTTACAAGCAACCTTATTCCCAATGAGATCTGCTTTCTTGTTTGACTTAAAGCAGATCTTTTTCCCGCCATTGTAAACCTTCAGGATGACTGAAGTATCTTCGGTATCCTAGAGGAGATCAACATCATTCAGTATGGTATTTTCAAATCACACTAAACTGAAGCTCTTATTTAGGACTTGTTCTTCGGCAACTAGACCGCCTAGATGCCGAAGCAAAGACTTCTTGTCTTCTAAGTTCTCTGGAAGGGGTAAAGCTGAATTTTCTTCAATAACACTTTATTTAGTAGGAATCTGTGTTCCTTTGGGCTTGCTTCAGCAAAACCACCCTTCTACTAAACATTAAAACACTTAAGGGATTTTATATTCAAATCCTAAAGTTGCTTTAGTGTCAATAAATGTTGACACAACAGATAACTTTGGAGAAGTATTTTTAGAGATGTCACAAGTTCGAGTTCTATCATAAACTTTTAGGGACAAAATCAAATAAAAGCATAGAGTGGAGGTTTCTCTCCTAAGGCGAAAGGTTCAATGATTTCTTACTACCCATTTGAATGTCACTGTGAGCTCGAATAAGTAACAGCTAACTTGTCGTTAAAAAAGGGAATAAATATACATAGAAATATTTTGATTCTTCAAAAGCACTTATTGTTGGAGGTTAGTAAGAAAGTCAGAAAACAAACCAAAACTGCAAAGAAAACCATCTTAGGAATAGCCAAACCGATTAAAAAACAAGGAGTTTAGTTTTGATACTTTTATAAAGTCAAATGTTGTACGACACTCACAACATTTTCGAAGCTACATCATGGAAAGTTAAATCACGAGTTGTATCAAGCATAGAAGTAGCAAACACGAGAGACTAAAAAGAACCGATACGAATATTACACACGATATATCCTTGAACCCCCCCTTTATTAAACCAATAAAGGTTACATCGGGAAGAAGAATGTATAAACTAGGCTCCCTCTCATCTCTATCTATAGAGATGAGGGGTAAACACCTCCTCAAATCAAATAAGAAATTTCTCATAAACCAAACTTAAAGATGTTGGTCTTTCCTTGCCTTTCAAGACAAGCTTGATACTTCCTAACTCGAGTTAATCATAATCTATATAAAAAAGTACAATCAAGTCCCTAAATATATTTTAGTTTTCTTCTAAATTCCTAAAATTTGCACATTAGGAGTAACACTTAAACATAGCTGATACTTAACACCTTCTACCGGTGTTGGTACCTCGAATAAAGGACCACATTGTCGACAAAGTATTGTACTTCAGTAATTTCTATATATTATCTTTCTTAGACTCCGTCACTTTCTTCATTTCAGTAACATTACCCTCTACACCCTCTTGAGCAAGTACTCCGAATACCGTACTATTTGCCTCCACCTTTAAACCAAGGTGTATTTTACTACTCCTTTACCAAGTAAACTGATGACGTATAGTCACTAGTCAGACTATAAGCCCGACCCACGGGTACTACTCGTATCCAAACCATTACATATGGATTGTGATAGGCAGCGCTGGAGCCCACACGAGGCCCAACAGGCAGCTGTCGCACGTGGTTTACAAAAAAACGAACTCTGGCCGTACGCGGACAGAATCAAACAGAATCACTATCTAATTAGGATCACGATTCACCTATAATAAGAGGATATACACTCTCCTTATTTACGTGATAAAGATCTTGTTGTATATGGTAATTATCTTTTACTTAGGCCTTAAGATTAGGGAAGCCCAACTAGGGTTTCACTGGGTATAAAAGGAACACCCGAGGTTCCATAAAGGTACGATTCACATAATCTCTACACCCACACCGATTACTCAATCGAACCGATTACTTAATCGAACCGATTACTTAATCGAACCGATTACTTAATCGAACCGATTACTTACTCTCAAGATGGAGTCTAATCGTGGGATACATTCCCACGGTAAGCCTAACGGTGCTTGTTCTTTAGTATGCAAGGTATAACATCGAGTAGACTTTTCAAATGTAATATCAATGTATGTGTATTTCCTATTTGTTAAATAAATAAAGAGGTGAATTTGCTATGAAATTTTTGCATTATGATGTGATATGCGATTGATTTATGAAATATATAGGTTCTCACTATCTCAATTGCCACTTAAACATATGCCTATATGTTGTAAACAATATGTATATATCAAGTCTGATTTCTAAAAGTAATCATATGGATATATTTTTGAAGAACAACATTCCAAATAAAACGAAGAAGCCCTAAATCATAAAAGAGCCTTAGAAACTATAGAAATCCTTTGTAAACTAATATTTCAAGCAATATAACTACACAGTACCTATATATGAATATCAAATACAAATGTACAAGTTATAATCTATATAGAAGAGATATTTGATTATAAATTACTAATTATAAGTAATTTAAATCTAATTACAACTATAAGACCTAGTAACCAAGATTAGCACCTAATATCCATTTCACATTAAATTAGAGTCTAATATTTTGAAACCAATTAAAAAACTCAACCAAGTATCATATTAAGATCATACATTTATCTCAAGATAAGTTACAAATTATTAAATCACAATGTACAAGTTATTAAAGCATATAACCATAAGCTAACCTAACTGCACTAGGTTATGATTACCCTATACAAATCCTTAAACCAAGTGTTTAGAATCATTAGAATTCATAAACATAACATATATGACCTAGAATAAGTTTAAATGATGAAACACTAATTACCCAAAGTATAAAGTCATTAGGCTTAATGACCTAAAAACTCTTATATTAAGCATAGTACTTATAATCAATGCATAGTCTTTTAGGACAAGTATGCCAACACTCATAGCATTACAATTAGGTCATAACAATATCATAGAGAAATATACAAGTACCCTAAAGAACAAGGTACAACATTTTAATGCATGACTTATAAATTAGGTCAAAATAAGTATTTTCACTCTTTAGACATGTTTACTTAGAATAACCTATTAAACCAAGTGTGGGAACTCTTTGGATACTTAAAACACAATGTGTAAGACCAAAATTGAGTTTAAATCAGTAGCTAAGTGAAGGATAATGACTTTATCTAACACCCCCAATTTACATTGCGCAGCGGAAATACACAATTGGGTGCTAGACACAAGCATCATCACACAAGGTATATTGAACGACTCAAAAGTGAGACGTTTACACAAAATATAAACAAGATTTTCATAAAAGGTCTAAAACATAAATTTCATCCCATAAGTGTACTGACACGATACCACAGTAAAGCGTTTAGTCCCCATGGATCTCGACCAACAACCAACAAAAGTTTAGTACAGTACACAACATAAAGTAAATTGTTCATCAGTAAAAGGTAGAAACCGTTTTTAGACCAACATTCTTCCAAAAGCCAAGCCACAACCTCCACAGCAGAGCTCCATGCTCCATCACTTCATATTACCTGAAATACATGCATAAAACGAGTCAACAATAATGTTGAGCGAGTCTATAGGTTTATCAAATCACATTTGAACACAAGAAGAAAATCAATCATAATCATTTATAGAATTGTCGTACACACAATCTATATTCAAGGCAGTAATAATAATGATATTAAACAAACATTGTATTTAAGCTCATGACACCGATCCCTTAACCAAATAGTCACCCACGCAAAATGCCGGCATGACTAGAATAAAACCATTTCCCTTCTAGGGTATCAGTTGCTAGAATACCACAATCTTATTCACGTAAAATTATCCTTCCCAGCGGGTTACTCAACGTAATGCCTTGGTCTCAGATAGGGTGGTCAACCCAATAATACTATCATTAGAATAAGCGGCTATTCCCGACTCACAACATCAAGTCAGAAGATAGTTAACGGCTCATGAATTTAGGGTCTTTAGCAACAAGTTACTCAATACAATGAAATCAACTTTAGGCAACATTCGGGTCCAACAATTACTCATGACTTGTGTTCATTTATTTTCAAATAGCATGTATCCCCCTCGCGGGTATTAAAATCATTAAAACAAGTAGAAAGCGAGGCTATAGACTCACCTTAGTATAAGAGATCTAGCGAGATGATCGTCGACGATAATGGATGCCTTTCAAACACGAGAACCGCTACCTATCAAATAAGGCGCGTTCATTAATAATGACTCGAGAATTAAATCATACATAACAACATCAAACTCAAACTCATAAAGTCACAATAAACTCGAGAGAAAACGATATAAATAACTTTATCATACTTTACTACACTTTTACTTTACCATTTTATACTTTTAATAAAATCCGCCGGTACATACTACATGTACTAGCTTATTTACCCCTTTTAAACTCGTCAACCGTTTATGAAACGACTCGATAAACTAACTTACTATATATAGAAATTCCTCCTACAAGTTTATCAAATGAAATTACTTTTAAAGTCCTTTACTCGACTCATTTTCAAACTACAAAATCCGGACAGATTTACGTTAATTTTCATACCACCGTTTTAACTTATTTAAACGACTCCGTTTACAAAACCGACACTCGGGTTGTAAAGTAAACTCAACCTATAAAATAAAAATCTCATTATCAGTAGGTTACATATTTCAAAACTTCCATTTAGAGTCCCCGAAATTCGATCCAAATATTGACAACAACTATATGTAGTGCCGATACTCGTCTCCCGGTACACGATCATTCAAAACATCATAACTTCGCGCTCGCTTGGAGCTAGAAGCTCTACCTTATATCAAATCGAAGCTAATAAAATTATCTACAACCCTAGGTATAAGTTAAGCCATTTTCAAAATATAAAAATTCGGATTTTACACTTTACTTACTGTTATAAAATGACTACCAAAATCTTGTACAAAATCAACTTTTTGATCAAAACCAACCATAAAAATGATCATTTCTATACCCTAATATCATCATATATGAACCATAACATCTAAATAATAATAAAAATTAAAACCTTTAGATCAAAATGAAGTTTTTAACAAAGATTCTAGCAAGAACCACCATGGATCATGCTAAAAACACCATGCATGATCATGGCTTCTACCTACCAACATCAAGAAAAAAAACCTTGCTTGCATGTAAGAATTTCTTACACCAATGTGATCCTTGATCAATTCTAAGAGTGGGTCTATCCTTGGTTTAGCTTAATTCATCCTCAAATTTGATTAAAAATTGAAAATGTATGTGTTTTGGAGGGTGGGTGGTGTTTCGGCAAATAGAGAGAGAAAGAGATGGTCGGTGAAATTTTTAAGTGAAAGAAATGAGAGTGTGTGTGTTGATTTGGGTTTATATATAGTGGGGTAGGGACCTTGGTTGCAATTTGGCAATAGTTGTGGCTAAAAATGAAAATAGTTAGCTAAAAAGAGGGAAATAACTATTAGTAAATTTTCAAAATATTTACGAGGCTCGGGTTTTATAAAGATACTTTTAAAAATTTAAAACGTACCTCAAAAATAATAATATCGACTCTCGACTCGACTTAACACGTCATTTAAATAAAACCTCAAGAATAATAAAAATCGAACAACCGACAAGAAAACGTAAAATATTTGGCATCCATCGACATCACGCTTGCTAATACTCCTTATACTTAATAAATATTAAATATAGACCTTCCAACATCGGTTTAAACTTAAACCTCCAAAAATAAATATCGTTCAAACTCATCCAAAAATTTCAAAAATAATCGTAAAATAAGATTAAGAAATGACCTCGGTTTTGGGTTGTCACATCCCCCTCTTCTTAAAAGAAGCGACGTCCGCGGCGCTTAATCCTTCCTAAAAAAATGAGGATACTTGTCCTTAAAGAAATCCTCACGTTCCCACGTAAACTCTGGCCCACGTCTAGAGTTCCATCCCACCTTCACAATAAGGATTCTACTATGCTTCAACTTCTTAACTTCCCTATCCATTATCTCTACAGGTTCCTCTATAAAATGCAACTTATCGTCAAGTTGAATTTCCTCCAATGGAATCACCACATCCCTTTCAGCTAAACACTTCTTCAAATTAGACACATGAAAAGTATTATGAATAGCCTTAAGCTCATCAGGCAATTCTAACTTATAAGCCACCAATCCAATCCTTTGGATACTCTTAAATGGTCCAATATATCTCGGGCTCAACTTTCCTCTCTTCCCAAAACGTATTACTCTTTTCCATGGAGATACTTTCAACATAACCATGTCTCCTACTTCAAACTCCAACGGTTTCCTTCTGTTATCAGCATAACTCTTTTGTCTACTTCCGGCAGATAACAAACGCTTCTTAATTTGCACAATCTTTTCAGTCATCTCAAATATCATTTCAGGCCCAGTCAATTGACTTTCTCCTACCTCACTCCAACACACTAGAGATCTACACTTACGTCCATACAAAGATTCAAATGGAGCGGCTTTAATACTAGAATGATAACTATTATTGTACGAAAATTCAACCAATGGCAAATGCTTATCCCAACCATTTCCAAAATAAATCACACATGTACGAAGCATATCCTCTAACGTTTGAATCGTTCTTTCACTTTGTCCATCAGTTTCCGGATGATATGCTATACTTAAACATAACTCCGTTCTGATCGCTTTCTGCAAAGACTTCCAAAATTCTGAAGTAAACCTACTATCACGATTAGAAATTATCAACAAAGGCACACCACGTCGACAAACAATCTCCTTCACATACACTGTTGTTAACCTCTCCATACTACCTGTCTTCTTCATTGGCAAAAAGTGAGCAGACTTAGTCAATCTATCTACAATCACCCTTATCATATCACTACCATTTGCAGTCCTTGGCAAACCTGTCACAAAATCCATTGTAATCTTCTCCCATTTCCACTCAGGAATCTCAGGTTGCACTAATAATCCAGACGGTTTCTTATGTTCAGCCTTCACCTTCGCACAAGTTAAACACTTATTAACATACTGTGCTATATCTGCCTTCATATTCAGCCACCAATAAACTTTCTTAAGATCTTGATACATCTTGTCTGATCCAGGATGTATTGAATATTTCAGCTTATGAGATTCATTCATCACCAAATCTCGCACCCCTAACGAATCTTCCTCAGACGGACACAACGGTAACCAAATCCTATTCTTAAAATACCTCAATCTATTCGACCTCACTTCAAACAAAGGCTTCAACATTCTACCCAAGTTTTCTGCCTCAACATTCTCTTCCTTCAAACCATTAGTTTGGGCTTTCAACATCGCTTCTGTCAAATCAACACTTTCCAACATCGTCAAAGCTCTAACTCTTATAGACTTATCTCTTTCCTTTCTACTAAGTGCATCAGCTACCACATTCGCTTTACCAGGATGCTAACAAATCTCGTAGTCATAATCACCCAACAACTCAACCCATCTCATTTGCCTCATATTCAATTCCTTTTGATCCAAATTATATTGCAAACTCTTATGATCAGTGAAAACCACACACTTGGTTCCATACAAGTAGTGTCTCCACAACTTTAAAGCAAAAATCACAGCCCCAAGTTCTAAATCATGCGTAGTGTAATTCTCTTCATGCTTCCTTAATTGTCTCGATCATACTCTATTACTTTCTCCCTTTGCATCAATACAACCCCAAATCCTTTATGAGACGCGTCACAATACACTACAAAATCCTCAGATCCTTCTGGAAAAGACAATATCGGCGCAGAACACAACTTATCCTTCAACATACTAAATGCAGATTCCTCTTCCAATCCCCATTCAAACACTCGATTATTTTCTGTAAGCTTAGTCAACGGCTTAGCAATTAACGAAAACTTCTTGATAAACCTTCTATAATACCCAGCCAAACCAAGAAATTGGCGAACTTCAGTCTGCGTCTTCGGCACTGACCAATCCTTAATTGCCTCAATATTAGCAGGATCCACACGAACACCTTCACTATCAATCACGTGCCCCAAAAATTGCACTGATTTCAACCAAAATTCACACTTAGAGAATTTTGCATACAGCTTCTCCTTCTTCAACAATTCCAAAATTGTTCTCAAATGCTTCTCATGTTCCTCTTCACTCTTGGAATAAACGAGAATATCATCAATGAATACGATAACAAACTCATCCAAATACGGCTTACATACACGATTCATCAAATCCATAAATACAGCAAGCGCATTTGTTAACCCAAAAGGCATCACTTGAAATTCGAAATGTCCATATCGAGTACGGAAAGCAGTTATAGGAATATCTTCTTCCCTAACTCTCAGTTGATGATACCCAGATCTCAAATCGATCTTCAAGTATACACTAGATCCTTGCAACTGATCAAACAAATCATCAATCCTCGGCAGTGGATACCGATTCTTGACAGTCAATTTGTTAAGCTCTCTGTAATCAATACACATTCTAAAAGAACCATCTTTATTCCTAACAAACAAAACAGGCGCACCCCACAACGACGAACTTGGTCTAATAAATCCCTTATCCATCAATTTCTTCAATTGATCAGATAATTCTTTCATCTCAGATGGAGCTAAACGATACTGTGCACGAGCAACAGGCGCAACACCCGACACTAAATTGATACGAAACTCCACTTCACGATGCGGCGGTAATCCTGGCAATTCCTTAGGGAAAACCTCAGGATACTCTCTAATCACAGGCACATCCTCCAATTTCCTTTCATTCACACCATCATTACTTATATGTGCAAGAAACACATCACAACCTGCTTCTATATACATCATCATCTTAAAACAAGAAACAACTCTCAAACGAGAAGTACATTCATCTCCTTTCACAGTCAATACCCTATTCCTTAGCGGTATCTAAACTAATCTTTCTCCACAAACAATTACTGCACCATTACCAACTAACCAGTCCATTCTAATAATCACGTCAAAAGATCCTAATTCTATGGTCATCAAATCAATACTAAACACATAATTACCTAACTTCAAGGAACAACCTTTCAGTATAGAACTAGTGCTTACAACCTTACCATCAGCTAACTTCACATTATAACTAGTTGTCAATCTCACTGGTTCTCTATCCAATAGCTGACTGAATCTAACATCTACGAAACTTCTATCGGATCCAGAATCAAATAACACAATAGCATAACAAGCATCAAGTAAGAACGTACCAGTCACTACATTCGGCCCTTGAGGTTTGTCAGCATCTCCCATGACATAGGATGGAGCAGCAATCCCAGCAGCAACAGTAGCAACATTGCCTCCCTGTCGTATGCCAACCCTCGGACAGTTCCCTTGCTTATGTCCACGGCCTCCACATCCAGAACAGTAAACTACCTTGACAGCATTAGCCCTAGTGGCTACACCCTTGTTTCTACAATCTGCCATCTTATGTCCGGCCTTCCCACACTTGTTGCAAGCAGGTGGGTAATTTCCAACATGATACAGATTACACCGACCACACTTTGGATTCACCTTGTTACCTTGATTTCCTGTGGTAGCACGAACACCATCATTCCTTCTCAAATTGTACTGCTGATTCCTATTCGGTCCTTGGTTATTGTTATTTCGATAACCACTTCGATTCTGCCCTTGGCTTGAGTGTGCAGCTTCCCACTTTCTCTTATTCCCTTCAGCAATACTATCCTTTCGATCCTGCAGCTTTACATCCATTAAAGCATGTGCCATTTGAATAGCTTCATCAAATGACTTGGGTTTCGATGAAGTAGTTTCTCCCTTGATATTACTAGATAAACCCCTAATATACTGCTTCATCTTCTTACGGTCATCAGCAAACGCATCAGGACATAACAAACATAAATCAGAAAATCTCCTTGTATAAGCTACAATATCATTGTGTCTCAGCACCAAATGCCTCAATTCATCTTCCAGCTGACCTAACTCTTCCTCAGGACAAAACTTAGCAGTCAACAGTCCCTTGGTCACAGTCCATGTTCTAGCATTCGCTTAAACCAACCCCACAGTAGCTACTTGACTATTCCACCAACTCAATGCATCATCCTGAAAAGTAGCTGCAACAAATTTTACCTTACTAGCTTCTGAACATCCACTGATTTCAAAAGTACTTTCAATTTTCTCAATCCACCTCCTTAATTCCAATGCACCACCAGTACCACGAAATTGGGTAGGTCCACATTTCATGAAACTAGCATAAGAACATTCCTTCTGAACCTGCTGAACAGCAGCATTACCTCCAACTTGTCCCGCAACATTTCCTTCTGCTTGCTCATCAGCATTACCTCCAACCTGATTTCCAACATTCCCTCCAACCTGACCAGCAACATTCCTATTCTCAGCCTCTTGGTTCCTCACAGCACGTTCAGCCTCCAAAGCTCTAGCATTAGCTTGCTCAATCATGGTATTAACAGTAGCAGTCGTCAATTTAGGCGGCATGTTTACAGGAAACTAACCAAACAATAATTTAGTAAAGTCAGAAAAATTCCTCCCAACTCCTTCCTGTAACCATAACAGAAAAAGAACAAGTAAGTATTCATATCAAGATAAGAAGAATGATTTCTCTATCAAGATGTAACATGGATACTACATGCACCAACAACACAATTCACAATGAATTATTAACCAATCACACAAAAGAACTAATAAGACAAATCATAAGTCATGAAGGTAATTTTGGATTGCTTTGGAAAATCTCCACAAAACTGTGACAAGTAATGTCACTACAATCCTTCATCACAACAAACTTAAAATCATTAAGTTTCATCACAAACTAAAGTACGAGTCTACATAAGTTCTATTACAACAAGGCTAAATAAAACAACAGAAAAGAGCTAAACATCAAATCCCCGCAGCTTCTTGTACATCGGCTCGTCATCACTGCTGCTATCGTCATCATCAGATTCTTCCTCCACTATTTCCTTCCCCTTACGACTACCTCCTTCACTAGGCTTCACCAACACTTGAGCTTCAACCTGATTCGGCACATCACGAGTCACTACACCGCGACTAGGAAAAGATCTCATCGGCAGACCCCATGCACTCAACCTCGCATTCCTTTCTTGCTCCCTACGCAACCTTTCAACTTGCCCACTCAAATTCAGCACCATAGACCTTAATCTAACAACTTCATCCATTTCCCTTGCCCTAACAAACTCTGACCTCCTCACACTACCAACAAACCTGTCAAACTTTTTCTCATTCTGCTCAAACCTCCTAATCACACGAGTCTCAACCAAATAACTTTCAAACAAAGACCTATCAAACTTCTTAAGAAACCAGAAAATATCATCATAAGACCTAGGACCTGGACAATAAACCTTAGGAATACCATCATGAATAGATCGAGCACTAGCAGCCCTACTCGACTCAACAGGAACATCACCCCTAGCAAAAGCAATCCCAGGCAAACTACTAATATAAGCATCACAAGTAGGAGTCGAAGAACGAACAACAGGTCGCTGACAATCTGGAACAGTCTGTGGCACAACATTGACCCTTGGAACATAACTACCTTGTATCAACTCAAGCTCTGTCTGACCAACTGCAGTAAGTGGAATCCCATCATCTAAAAACTCAAAAGGCTCCTCATCGTCACTAGCACCAAAGTTATCTACTTCCTCACCATCCACTACATTAGTCATATCAATCCATCCATCCTCACGAGGTAAACCAGCCATTTTCTACAATTATAAGGGTTCAAGGATACTTAAGGTCATTCAAATAAGCTCTCATTTTGCTTATTTCCATTTTCTGAGTTTATTACTTGATGAATTTTGAAACCAATTGACATTACGTGCTTCTTGTTAGCTTATCTTTGAATTCCAATAGAAAAATCAGATTGTGCTTGTTTGGTTTTTAAGCTAGCTTATTGTGAGCTTAATGGAAAGTGTGTTTGGACGTTTTAGCTTATTTCAGCTTATCACCTTTTTCACACCTAGCTAATTTTCCATTTTAAGAGTTTTGCAAAAAGAATTTTCGAAAAAGCTGTAGAAATGAGCTTAAACGAACTTGATTTTCATTAAGCCCGTTTTTGTGGAAATTACTTTGTTTTTGGCAAGTTAAGTCCCTTGTAATTAGGGACGTTTTCAAAGTTAGTATTAATACTTTCTTGTTTAGGAAATTTCCATTTCAGTCCTTGTTGTTTGGCAGATTTCAATAATAGCTTAATAGTTTTGCTAATTTTGGACATTTTGAACTTGTGCATTAAGGATTTGTACTTTTGGTAATTAGGGTTGTAACCTTAGCTTTATCACTTGTACTTTGTTCTAATTGAGTTGTACATTTCAATATTTTAGTTTTAAAATCATTTTAGCATTTTGTATTTTCATTTTATTGCATTGTTCACTTGTACTTTTCATTTTAGCATTTTACGTGTGCATTTTACATGTTATGTGCAATTTGTTTTTAGTGTAGTACGTATTTTACGTATTCATATTATTTTTACCTTTTTGCTTGGTTTATAATAGACATAGAATATCCAAATACCATTACCAACCAAAAACAATTATAAACCCGATCTTGTTAGGACTTTCAATTGGTTAAGAATCGAGAAAACGAACTTCAACTATACACATTTCAAATGGCGCCGCTGCCAGTTCTTTGACTTTACGAGAGACTATCGATTGACGGTTTTCATTGGCTTTTGGGATCCGTTCACCTAGTGAACGTTATTTTTTACGTATCATAAATCAAAACAAATAAAAAATCAAAAATATAAAAAATATATAAAAACTAAAAAATTAACAAAACAATTATTTTCCTAAAGAATTGACCAAACAAATTAAAAAATCCAAAAAGCAATCTTCTTCCTAAGAGATTGCACCCAAAAATATATATTATTGGATTCTCTCGGTTTTTATGTACATATAGTATTTTCTCTTAAAAACTCATAAATACAAAAATATTTTCTATATATTATTATAAGTAAATACGTATACGTATAAGAACAACCAATTCACATATTCTCCATAAGTATTGCCAAGGCAATTGTCACCCCACCATGGCGGAACATGGGGCGCGACGTATGGATATCATCACAACATGGCGTGTCTATAGAGATAACTATATGAAATAAGAAATGTCATAAAATGGTGACACAAAAGTCATGACAATATCTCATCAAATGCAGGAGTCTAGGTAAGTAGGCAACAGTCCTACCTCTTACCCAAGACAAACAAGTAACATAATCAAAACAAACATATGTGTGCCACGGTACCACTTATTAAATGAACAAATAAAACTAAGAAGGAAACGGGGATTCTCCTTCTATATGCATTCCTAAGCTTCTCCAATCCTAGCCACTTATGTTCTCATGCTTAACCATAGTTTCACCTGAAAGAGACACTAAAACACGTCAACATAAAGTTGGTGAGAGTCATAGGTTTAGACTCCAACACAAGACAAGTCATAAGCTGTGAATACCATAAACCAATAAACATATGGACAATACGCTACAATCATGTACTAACAACTAGCATTCAAGTTCAATCAATCATTACAATTCCAAGGCATCACGCCTTATCAACAATCACAATTTCCAAGGCATCACGCCTTACCAACAATCACAATTTCCAAGGCATCACGCCTTACCAACAATCACAATTTCCAAGGCATCACGCCTTACCAACAATCACAATTTTCAAGGCATCACGCCTTATCATTAACCATAGGTCCCATAGGCGCCCATACACCTATGTACCTTTCCAATCCAGATAACACACAAACAAGAATCACATAGCAGTTAATCACATAAATGTACACACAAGTCCATCTTAAACCTTAAAACATTCACATCATTAATTTAGAAAATAATTCAACACAACGTCTCTTCCATCCCATCTGGAAGTAAAAAAAATAGTAAACATGGGATTATGAAACTCACCTGATAGCTTCTTCACAAGTCCTTGCACTAGCAACAAGCTAACAAACCAAAAACACGCAATTAATACACGAACCAATCACTAAGATGGCTCATTAACCTATGATGGACATCTAGCCTATTCCCACATATTTACCTCATTGACAAGCTCTAATCACCCCATTACCTCTTCCTTAACAAGTCCTTAACTTGGTTAAGTTTAATAACTATCCTGTTCATATTTTACCCAAAACAGTCCCAGTTTTTAGGTCTCAAAACTTTAAGTCAAACGTCCACTTAAACATACCCATGGTTTCTGTAAAAGGAATATTCATACCCTTAAGTATGTTGGCTAACACCTCCCACTTGACCTAACCTTAAAGCTACTGTTAAGGCCCCGATATACATATATCTACTTTTGTCATTCTAGATTTCCTGATTTTAAACGTACTAAAAATTTGTTACCATTAAGGGGTCTTAACCTAAACCACAACCTTAGCCCAACTGCAGATACTTATTACAATATATAAACCATCTCTCATGTTCGTGAGAAGATCCCAATGCAATCGTAAGTACCCCAAACAACCCAAAACTTAAAAAGAAAACAGGCTGAATTCAAAACTGTTTTGACCTCCGACTGTTGTAACCAATTTTTGACCCACTTCCCGACCTCCAATTTAGTTCTCGTTTCTTGCATTCGAAAGCCACTTCAAATACCTTTCCAGGGGTACTTGGATCGTAAAATAAGAGTTTATAGAACTCCCGATATGATCAAAACAATTGACTCAAAAATCTGCCCAGTTTTTAAAAACGGGTTTAACAAAATCAACCTCATTAATTAACCCTAATCCCTCTAATTACAAGCCCTAATTTATGTAATCATCATATTATGATTAATACAACATTAATTTACTGTTTTTATATTAAACCCTAACCTAAATCCATCATAAGATTATTAAAGAAAACATAAAAACAATTTAATTAAAAAGGGATTTGAAGATTTACCTTGGATTTATGAAAACCCCCAAATTTTATGAAGAACCCTAATTTTTTATAAGACTCACGAATTTCCTTCATCTCCAGGAGAAAAATAATGAATTTGGTTTAGTATATACATTATATAGGGTATGGGTGAATCCTAGTCCAACCCAAAGCCCACTTTCCTTTTTTTTTCCTCTTTTTCCTTTTTCCCTTTCTTTTCTTGCGTCTACCAAACCGACCCTACCCCTTAATTTTCGTTTTTTTTCTTTTTATTGTTTAATAATATATTACTAATATTACCTTAATTTGTCTTATTTTATTTCAGCTCCTAAAGCTTCCAAAACCTCAAAACCGTAAAACTAGTCAAATTTACGCGTTTTACCGTAAAAGACGTAAAATATACACTTTTATAAAAAATCTCAAATTTTGAAATAAACTTTATAACTAAGTCCTAAATGACTTAAAACCATCCCGAAAAATATTCATATGGATAATTACCTCATCCGAGACCTCTAAATGCTAAACCGTAAATCCTAAAAAATACTATTACTATAATACTTATACGTATACGTAAACACCACAATATCACCATTTTCATTTCATAGTCACCACTTGTAAGCTCATGAACATGAAATAACCGTTCCTCGATTTACTTATGAGTACTCTATACTCATAAACGATAACCACACCAACCTCGTTCACACAAAATAAACACGTAAACACACAATTCAAGTAAGCACACATAAAATAACCTAAAAGTAAGACCAAGTGACAAACCCAAAACCACGGTTGTCACAGCAATACACCGTGTTAAGGGGCGTTCCGGTCCTTGACACGTGTATCGATCAAACAAAATAAAGCAAGAATAGATAAATACTTCCAATAAGCAACAATTCGAAGAATACAAACAATTAAGTGAATAGAAAGGCGATGTTCTATAAAATGTCATCTAAGGGTCAATAGGTACTTAAGTGCTTCGCGCCACCTAACCCCCCGTTCACTTGTGCGTATTCTAAGAAGGAAGGCTTCATTGGGGGTCTTGCACCCAAGTAGTACATACGTATATTATTATTTTCTTGTGGATATTTCATATTGAAACTCGAAGGGGATAATCCTTTTCTCTTCAAAGTCACACGAGAGCTTCTCTCTCATTCCTCGTATTGAGTTGCATGCTCACTCGCGGGCGTGCACAAATACCGATTGGTGTACAACCCCTTCCTCCGAAAAGGAAGAAAAAGAGAAAGAGTAGGAACACCACCGTCCATCAAGCCGATCACGAGAATCGTGCTTTGATTCATCCACAACAAGGAGCCATGGCCGGAGTTGATACTCGTTCTTTGATGGAACGTTTGCAATCCAATGTTCACGGATATGCCGATGCTATCAAGATACCCGATATTCCCGCAAATTCATTTGAGCTAAAAATGGCTATGATTAACTTGGTTTCAAACACACCTTTTTATGGAAACAAGAATGATAATCCTCATGATCACCTTAAGAGATTTCTTTCTCTTTGCAACACCATTAAGTACAATGGAGTTCCCCATGATGCCATTAAGTTGATATTGGTGAAATTTTCACTAGAGGGTCCGGCTAAGCATTGGTTAGATACACAACCACCCGATAGTATCACCACATGGGGTGGTTTCACTACTAAGTTTTTGAACAAGTTCTTTCCCCCATCTAAGACCACGGTTTTGAGGAACTTAATTATAGGCTTTCAACAAAAACCTAGTCAAACCTTTAGTGATGCTTGGGAGGAGTTTAGAGAGTTATTGAGGAGATGCCCTAACCATGGATTGGATGAAGTTCACCAAATCAATACTTTATACAATGGCCTTAAGCCTCATCACCAAGACACACTCAATGCTTCCACGGGAGGGAATATTCTTCTTAAATCATTCAAGAGGCTTGGGATATTATTGAGACCAAAGCAATGGTACAAACAAACACTCAATTTGAAGAAAGGGTTCATGTTATCCAAAATAATTCTCAAACACCTTGTGATAACCAATTCCTCAAGTATCACCAAGAGATAATTCAAAAGATAGATAGGGATCATGAGATGAGTTTTAAGGCACATCAAGAATTGATCCAAGCTATTAAGAGCCTTTCATTGAAAAATTCTACAAATGATATGCATACCATTACCCTTTCTTGTGTGACTTGTGGAGGTCCCCATTCCTATAAACATTGTGATAAGGTGCAAGGTTATCAAGGGGAATGTTATGCTTACCAAGAGGAACATCGTGAACACTTCAAGCCAAATATCAATCCCAATAACCTTTCTTACAAGTCCCAAAATTACCTTACTCCACCGGGATTCCCACCCCAACCACCCACCCAACCTCACCAAAATCCTCCTCAAATGTTACAACGGAATCAAGGCACAAGACCACATTACCAAGGGAATAACTACAAGGCACCCAACAATTTTCAACATCAAGTAAATAACTCATATTCACCACATCAAGGATTTAATCAACCACTTCCACCCTTACCAAATCAAGGATATTCTCAAATACCAAATCAAGGTTATCCACAACTTCAAAATCAAGGATATGGGCTACAAGAGACTCATGAGTATGTTGAGAGGAGAATTTGTGAAAGTGAGAAAAGAATGAATGACCAAATGAAACGTATATCAGAGGAACAAACCAATAGGCTTTTAATGGCATTCAATCAAAGACAACAAGGGGCTTTGCCATCAAACACACAAACAAACCCAAGGGCAAATGTCAATGCTATAACAACAAGGAGTGGAAAGTCAACAAAGGATCCTTTACCTCCTAAACCTCCTATTGTTAAACCCACTTTTGTTCCTACATGTGACAAGCCTTCTACATCTACTTCACCACCTCAAAATGCTCCCATTCAATCAAACACACCTTCTCAACCTATTCCTACTTCTCCTCTACCTTCTACAACTCCCAATGAAGAAGCTATCAAAGACAAATCTTCCACTACAACACCTACACCTAAACCAACTCTTCCATATCCTTCAAGGTTGAAAAAGGACAAGTTAAAAAACAAGGATGACATCCAAGTTTTAAATTTCTTAAGGATGTTCAAGCAACTCAACATTAACATATCCTTTGCGGAAGCTCTTGCATATATGCCAAAGTTTGCTAAGATGTTCAAGGATTTACTCTCAAATAAGGAAAAATAGGTTGATTTGCCCAACATATCCCTTAATGAAAATTGTTCCGCCGTGCTACTTAAAACCTTACCAACAAAACTTGGAGATCCGGGGCGCTTCTTGATACCTTGTAATTTTCCCGGTGTGGAAAAATGCATGGCTTTGGCGGATCTAGGGGCAAGCATAAACCTCATGCCTTTATCGGTTTGGAAAAAACTCTCTCTTCCCGAGCTCACTCCCACTAGGATGACCCTTGAGTTAGCCAACCGAACCATAGCTTACCCCGTAGGTATCCCGGAGGATGTGTTTGTAGGTGTGGATAAGTTTACATTTCCGGCCGACTTTGTAGTGGTTGATTATGACATGGATCCTAGAGTTCCTTTGATTGTTGGTAGACCGTTTTTGAGAACGGGTCGTACTTTGATAGATGTGGCGGAGGGATAACTAATTATGACAGTAGAGGATGAGAAAGTGGTGTTTAAGCTAGGGAAAGTGTGTGATAGGAAATATGTTAAGGAGTCTAGACCGTGTGAGACTATTAACATAGTTGATGTGCTAGATGAGGTTTGTGATGAACACTTTCATGATGCTTGCAAGAGTACTAGTGAGGAAATGCCCCATGTTGAAAACGTGGCCTCAATTGCTCCCTCCTTAACACCTTTTGGAGAGAGTGATTTCCTCTTGGAGGAATTTGAGTCAAACTTTCTTGGTTATGATGATTCTCCCATTAATTGGGAAAAAGATATTCTTACTATCCAAAAGTTGCTCAATGAGGATCATATTCCTTTCCCTACTCGACAAGAAGTTACCAGTGAGGATCCTTCCATAGTAAAACCTTCCATAGAGAGTCCACCTCCAATTGAACTTAAGGACCTTCCATCCCACTTAGAGTATGCTTTCTTAGAGGGCAAAGACCAATTACCCGTGATAATTGCTACAGAGTTGAAAGAGGATGAGAAGGAGAAACTAATTGAAGTCCTTAAGAAACACAAGAAAGCCTTAGCATGGAAAATATCCGACATAAGGGGAATTGATCCACATTTTTGTACACACAAAATCCTTATGGAGGATGATTACAAACCCGCTATTCAAAGTCAACGAAGGGTTAACCCAAAAATCCATGAGGTCATTAAAAAGGAAGTGATCAAACTCCTTGATGCGGGCATGATTTACCCCATTTCCGACTCTCCATGGGTTAGCCCGGTACATTGTGTTCCAAAAAAGGGTGGAATCACCGTAGTACCTAATGAGAACAATGAGATTATTCCTACGAGACTTGTTACCGGTTGGAGAGTTTTTATTGACTATAGGAAGCTCAATGAGGCTACTAGGAAAGACCATTTCCCATTATCTTTTATGGACCAAATGCTTGAACGCTTAGCGGGAAATGAGTACTATTGCTTTGTTGATGGCTTTTCGGGTTATTTCCAAATACCCATTGACCCTAAAGATCAAGAAAAGACCACATTCACTTGTCCCTACGGTACATTTGCTTACAAGAGGATGCCTTTTGGCTTATGTAATGCACCGGGGACATTTCAAAGGTGCATGATGGTAATATTCCATGATATGATAGAGCAAACAATGGAGGTTTTCATGGATGACTTTTCCGTCTTTGGAGATTCATTTACCTCATGTCTCACCAATCTAGAAAGGATGCTTATGCGTTGTGAGGAAACACGTTTAGTGCTTAATTGGGAGAAATGTCACTTTATGGTGAAAGAGGGAACTGTTTTAGGACACAAGATATCCAATAAGGGATTATAAGTGGATCGAGCTAAAATTGATGTGATTGCTAAGCTTCCCCCACCCACTATGGTTAAAGGTGTAAGGAGTTTCTTAGGTCATGCGGGGTTTTATAGGCGCTTTATACAAGATTTTTCTAAGATAGCCAGACCGATGACTCACCTCTTGGAAAAAGAGGCTCCTTTCATTTTCAACCAAGAGTGTTTGGAATCTTTTGAGACTCTTAAGGAGAAATTGACAAAGGCTCCTGTTTTGGTTTCTCCAAATTGGGAATTACCTTTTGAGCTTATGTGTGATGCTAGTGATTATGCGGTGGGGGCCGTCTTATGACAAAGAGTGAATAAGCATTTTCAACCTATACACTATGTGAGTAAAACCATGACCGGTGCACAACTTCATTATACTACCACGGAAAAAGAGTTGCTTGCTATAGTCTATGCTTTTGAGAAATTTAGGCCATACCTTGTGCTATCCAAAACCATAGTGTATACGGATCATTCCGCTCTCAAGTATCTCATGACAAAACAAGATGCTAAGACTAGCCTTTTGAGATGGGTTTTGTTGCTTCAAGAGTTTAAGATAGAAATTCGAGATAAGAAAAGGGCCGAGAATTTAGCGGCGGATTACTTGAGTAGACTTGAGCATCCTTTTCAAGGAGATTTTCCAAATCAAGAAATCAATGAATCCTTTCCATTAAAGGAGCTCATGTCTATCTCTTCCCAAGAGGATGCGACCCCTTGGTTTGCGGATATAGCGAACTATCTTGTGGGGCATGTGCTTATTGAGGGTCTTACTTCCCAACAAAAGAAGAAATTTCTTAAGGAAGTTAAGTACTACTTTTGGGATGATCCTTATCTTTTTAGGCAATGTGCGGACCAAATCATTAGACGGTGTGTAGATGGGCCCGAGGCATTTAAAATTTTAGAAGCATGTCATAAAGGACCTACGGGTGGACATTTTGGGCCCAACTTTACCGCCAAGAAAGTCTTTGATTCGGGTTACTATTGGCCTTCTATTTACAAAGATTCCCAAGAGATGGTGAAATTTTGTGATGTGTGTCAAAGACAAGGAAAAATCACGCAACGTGATGAGATGCCACAAAATTTTATTCAAGAGTGTGAGATTTTTGATGTATGGGGCATAGATTTTATGGGACCTTTTCCATCTTCTAAGGGAAACAAGTATATACTTGTGGCGGTGGATTATGTGTCTAAATGGGTTGAGGCTAAAGCCTTACCTACCAATGATGCTCGAGTAGTTGTGAAGTTCTTAAAGCAATTGTTTGCTAGATTTGGTGTACCTCGGGCCATCATAAGTGATCGTGGTACGCACTTTTGTAATGATCAATTCACGAGAGTTATGAAGAAATATGGAGTTAATCATAGACTTTCTACCGCGTATCACCCTCAAACCAATGGTCAAACAGAGGTCACAAATCGTGGTTTAAAGAGAATTTTAGAGAGAACGGTGGGAGAGAATCGAGCTTCTTGGTCGGATAAGCTTGATGATGCTTTGTAGGCTTTTAGGAAGGATTTTAAGACACTAATTGGTTGTACCCCTTATAGGCTTGTCTATGGAAAAGCGTGCCACCTCCCATTCGAGTTAGAACACAAGGCATCTTGGGCTCTCTAGTGGGCTAACTTTGATTTAAACCAAGCCGGTTCACATAGGAAAGATCAACTTAATGAGATGGATGAATTGAGAGCCAATGCCTATGAGAATTCTTTGCTTTACAAGGAAAAGACTAAGAAATTGCATGATGCTAAGATCAAGAACCGTGAGTTTAAAGTTGGAGAGCCAGTTCTCCTCTTTAACTCAAGGTTGAAACTCTTTGTGAGCAAGCTTAAGTCGAGATGGTCCGGTCCATTCACTATTGCTCAAGTGTTTCCATATGGAACTATTGAGTTGTCACAACCCGATGGTCCAAACTTTAAAGAGAGTGGTCACCGTGTGTAACATTATTTTGGGGAGGACATTTCCGTTGAAATGGTCCAAGAGATCCCCATTTTCCCCATGAATTAATTCAAAGAGGGATGAGTCGAGCTAGAGACTCCATAACTCAAGCATCGTATAACTAGGTTTAGAGTGTTGTAGGTTAGCAATAAGGGTATAGAATTGGAGATAAGTGTAGGGGAGACCTTCTTTTGTCTTCATGATGTTTGTAGGGTTGCTCACTCATTTCATGCTTTGGAGCTTATGGAGGAGGCCCTTGTATCCGGTTCACTTCGTTGCTATTGTGCTTTTTCATAGACACCTTGTGCTTAAACATGAATTCACCAATAGTTGACCTTTCCTTAACTTGGGTTAAGCAAAGTCTATTCATTGTCATAAGTGTAGGGGAAGTTTTTATACTTCCATGCTCTTAAACATTGAGGACAATGTTTAGCTTAAGTATAGGGGGGTCTTCTATCGAAGTGCCCTTACCTAGAACTTGTCATTGATCTTCATGATAACATTGGAAAATTAATTTTTCAAACATTTTCAAATTTTTGATCTACTTTGGCTACCAAAAATATGCATTCATAATTTTTGCATTAATCATTTTTCATATCACATTTGCATTGTATATATTTTTTCTTTTGCTTTTCATCAAAAATCCATAAGAAAAAAATATAATAAAAACATGGTTTAACAAATTTAGACTTCTTTGACATATTAGGCCCGCCATGGATATTTTGACTCAACCCGAGTTTGCTTATTTTAGCATTCTCTAGCTAGTATCCTTAACCATGTAGTCCTTTATTGGTCTATTAGGCTAAGCATCCACCAATCTCATTCTTTGAGATTTTTAAATTTGTGGAGAATGGGAAATGATAGAGTTGAAGCAAGTATAAAAGGGCTAGATAAACTTCATGATAATTACTTGTGGCTAAACCCTTCTCTTCTTTACCTCTTATTTCTTCGCATGTATATATGTTAATAAATAATCAAGAACGGTTTTAATCGGTTTGTAATCTCTTATGCATTTTTGTCTAATCATTCATGGTTGATATAAGTACGTCTTAAGATTCTAAGTTAGAACGATTTATGTGTACTAGACTTATGTCATGCTTAATATTTAGCAGGTGTTTTTCCTTTTATTATTTTCAACTTTCTTTGTGAGGAATAAAGAAAAATAAGAACGGCTTACAAAAAAATGAGTGGCTAGAAAAAAAAAGAAAAAAGAAAAGAGAAAATAATAATAATAATACAAGACTCCCAAGAGGGGCAGTGTGGTGTTAATTATAGTGACTATTGAGTTCCAATATTACCTTGACGGGTTGCGGGGATTCAATAGATTGCTCCAATCCAATATTACCTTGACGGGTTGCGGGGTTGAAGATCTAAAGTCTCAAAAAGGCGGCGGATGTAAATTATTGCGTGAGTTTTATTTTTCCTTCCTTAGCGAGTGTGTAGCTACTTATGAAAGCATGACATGAGGATTTTACACATAAGGCGAATGACTTATTACTTTTGAAACGGACTTATATTAATTGTGAGCGGTTTTTCAAGTAATGGATGAGAGGATTACTTAGGATTAAAACCGTGCTTCCTTATTTTTGGATTCTACATTTCTTATATTTCACGCTTCAAATAATGACAAATTTGCTCTCAAGCAATTTGCTCAAATAATAACCGGTTCCACATTTAATTGTCATGAATAAGTTTTTTAGGACCATTGTAATAGTTAAATGTAATAGGTAGACTAGGAGGTATGTAGTTCCTCCTGGTCCTAGTAGTAGTAGGAGCAAGTCGTGCTCCTGGTCCTAGTCGAAGTCAAACTTTATTATTTATTTATTATTCTGTTAGGATATGCATGAGATATGTTAGGAAAGGATATGCATATCAGTTTTACACGTTTTGTTTAATGTTGTATTAGGGTTTCCTTGTAGTATAAAAGGAACCTTAGGCAGAAGGGTTTGACACACCTTCAGCAAACGTAGTTCTAGTCATTATCAATATTAGAAATCCTTAGAAAGGATCAAGTCTTTATAGTTATTCTGTTCTTCTTTATTATATTTGTATTCTACATTCATATTGTGTATAGAGTCTCTCTGTGGATTGACTTGTGATTACAGAAGTCATTCACCGTTCCTGACAGGCTGCAAGATCTACATCTAGTAGACCCAACAAGTGGTATCAGAGCCTGGGAGGGTCTCTATACAAAGAAGAATCAAGTTTTATTATCTATGACATTATTGTTTTATCATGTCTGCCTCAACTTCTACTCAAACAGGAGAAGACAACACTCCTAAAATCGTGCAACCTCAGCAGATCGTTGCTACGGTTTCCAACACGAATGGTAAATTCCCTCTTCTGAAAAAGGATGAATATGATAGCTGGGCAATGAAGATGGAATGGTGGATCACCAATACTGATCAAGATCTTTGAAAGATTATTCTGAATGGGAACAGCAAGAAGCTAACTGGAAGAGACAAGAATGGTAATATTACTCTTCTTGACCCTAAATCTCATGAAGAAATCATAGCTATTCAGAAGGAGGTCAAAGCAAAAACGATTTTGCTTCAATCTCTTCCTGAAGATCACATGGGTGACTTCTACCATTTGGATGATGCCAGAGAGATCTAGAATGGTATAAAATCAAGGTTTGGTGGGAATGAGGAGTCAAAGAAAATGCGAAGATCCATGCTGAGAGATGAATTCACAGAATTCAAAATCTCAGAAACTGAAGGTTTACATCAAGGTTATGACAGGTTTCAGAAGATATTGAGCCAATTGAATCAACTTTGGTCAAAGCCTGATGATGGTGATATTAATGCAAGGTTTCTTAAAGCCTTACCCTACTCATGGAATCAGGTGGTGATCTCTCTCAAAGCCAAAGGTGGGCTTGACTATCTCAACTTTGATGATCTGTTTCACAAGCTCAGAACTTTTGAACCTCATGTGAGAGGTTTTCCAAGTGACTCTTTTCCCACTCCTGCTAATTCTGCCTTTGTGAGTTCTATGGCATCCAGTCCCATGACATATGCTAGTAGCCCAAGCAATACTGTGTCCTCTCAACATACTTTTCAGCATACTTCTGCTCCTGATCCTACTGCCAAGTCTGGTAGTATGGTAGAAGATGTTCTCCATTCTTTTGTGGCTGATGTTGATGCTCAACAACAACTTGCTTTTGATGACTTCAAACAGGTCGATAAACTTGACCTGGATGAAATGGATCTTAAATGGTAGATGGCCATGCTCACTCTTAGGGTTCACAAGTTTGAGAAGAAAGCAGGACGAAAATTTAATTACAACCCTCGGGAGCCAGCAAGATTCGACAGAAGCAAAGTTCGATGCTATAACTGCCAACAACAAGGTCACTTTGCAAGAGAATGCCCTAGCAAGAATGACCAGGAGAAGAGCATGTACTCAGCTTTTAAGGTTCAGGAGGTAAAAGATGACAAGAAGGTATTGGTATCTGTTGACTCTATGGTCAACTGGAATGATCATCAGGCTTCTACTCTGGAATCAGCTGAGTCCTCGACTGACGTGTTTGAAATGATTGCTGGGAATCTCTCTGATGCAGAGGAAGCAGACGAGTTTGCTCTTATGGGCATCTCACCTCAGGTACAATATTGTCCTCTTGGTTGTCATGATAAATACTCTGAATTGTTGTCCCAATTTAATGAAGTAAATGATCAAAATGATAAGTACTTTTTAGAGGTTCAAGCCTATAAGGCTTCTTTAAACACATTGGAACAACAAAAGAGGTGGCTACAAGATACTCAACGTGAGTATGAGGATAAAATTCGGATACTAAGCATCGATTTAGAAAACACAACTAATATGCTTAAATATATAGAAAAAGTAAGAGATACCAGTATCAAAGAAAAACAGGAGATGCAAGAAAAATTAGATGCTACAATGCTGAGATTTGAAAAATGGCAAAAGGCACCTAAAAATATTTCAAAATTAATTGATAGTAGCATGTCTGGTAGAACTAAAAGAGGCTTAGGATTTGAAAAATATATGATTCAGAAGATGTGTTTGATTTATATTTTTCAAGTGTCTTTGATGCCGACAAAGAGGACGAGGGAAAACTTAGTTACAATAGGTTTAAACCAGCAGCAGAAATGCATGCTGTCCCTCCTCCTCTTACTGGAACTTTTATGCCCACTTCATGGCATAATGACTTGGATGGATCACAGATGCATGAGTCCCCAAAAAGTTCTACTAATTCTAATGACTTTGTCTCGTGTACTTTCAGTGACAAAGCCATTGACTCTGCATCTCGTGGTTCAAGTGAAGAGTCAAGACCTACAAGTTCCAAGTTGAATGATCATGCTGCTACTGGTGCTAGGAAGTGTGAAGAAAGAGTTGCTGCTAAGTCAAGTGTGTCTGGTCCTAGTTTATTGAGTCCTAGGAAGAATGTTACTCCTAGAATTGTGTGTAATAATGTTGGCAGTATGAAACAATCTCATTCTAATAAAAGGTCTTTTAAAACATGTTTTGTTTATGGAAGTGCATTTCATTTAATTAAAGATTGTGATTTTTATGACACACATGCTTCTGTTAATCATGCTTTTCCTGCTCCTGGTCCACCAGGAGCTGCCCCATACACTTCTAGAAGACTCAATCCTAGTGCTCAATTGTTTTCTTCTTCTAGAAGATCCTCTCCTTTAGTTACTGATCATTGGAGAAACATTGGATTACAAACCACTAGTAATTATTTTCAAAATTTTAATCCAGTTTATTCACATAATTTGGACCACACGTATTTTGGTTTGGAAAGTCTGGGAACTGCTGTTAAGCCCTCAGCAGGTTGTTCTTGGTCAAATAATAATACCCATATGATGCGTTGGCAACCAAGGAACAACGATGGATCTCATCAATCTTCTTGGCACTCTACTAAAGATCTACAAGGCAGGCTCAAACCTGAAAAGGTTTGGGTCCCCTTAAGACACTAATTTTTGCATTTTTATTATCTTGTTGTTGTAGGTTACTCCATACCAAGATCCTAGTCTAGGCATTATTGATAGTGGTTGCTCCAGGAGCATGACAGGAAATAAAAGTCCTCTCTCTAACTTTGTACCATTTCATGGAGGCAAGGTCTATTTTGGTGGGGGTGAAGGCAGGATCACTGGCAAAGGAACCATTAAGACGCCAAATCTAAATTTTGAGCAGGTCTACTATGTGGAAGCACTTCAGCATTTCAACTTGATATCTGTCTCTCAGATTTGTGACAAGAAGCAGTTTGTTCTCTTCACCGATACGGATGCACTTGTGCTCTCCAAAGACTTTCAGCTTCCGGATGACTCACAAGTTCTGCTCAGAATCCCGCGAAGACACAATCTCTATAGCATCAAGCTGAATGAAGTCAATCCTACTGGTCAGCTAGCATGTCTAGTTGCTAAAGCCTCAGAAGATGAAGCCACTCAATGGCACCGAAGGATGGGGCACGTGAACTTCAAGACCATTCACAAACTTGCAAATATGAATCTGGTCTCTGGTTTACCTCCCAAGTCGTTTAGAAATGATATAAATTGTATTGCTTGCAGCAAAGGCAAACAACACAAAGCATCCTTCAAGGCCATTACTGCTCTTAGTCTTATTACTGAACCCTTGCAGCTACTACACATGGATTTGTTTGGTCCTACTTCCATTAGAAGCATTGACCACAAACAATTCTGTCTGGTAGTAACTGATGGATATAGCAGGTTTTCGTGGGTGTTCTTCATGGCTGCCAAGAGTGAGACCTACTCAATTCTTAGAGATTTTCTTACCCTTATTGAGAACCAGTTGACCAAGAAAGTTAAAGGTATTCGTTGCGACAATGGAACGGAGTTCAAAAATAAAGACCTCATAGCACTTTGTAATGCTAAGGGCACCAAACGAGATTATAGTGCAGCAAGGACTCCTCAACAGAATGGTGTGGCAGAAAGAAAGAACAGGACACTAATAGAAGCAGCAAGAACTATGCTTGCTGATTCCAAGCTTCCAACCATGTTCTGGACAGAAACTGTTAATACTGCAAGTTATGTTTTGAATCGGGTTTCTATTACCAATCCTCACAAGAAGACTCCTTATGAGCTTCTCACGGGCAAAATTCCTAATATTGCTCATTTGAAGCCTTTTGGGTGTCCAGTCACCATTCTGAATACTAGTGACTATTTGGGGAAGTTTGATGGCAAGGCAGATGAAGGATACATTGTGGGATATTCAGCTCACTCTCGGGCCTATCGTGTCTATAATCTCCAAGCCAAGCGGATCATTGAAACTATTAATCTCAGGTATTTTGAAGAGAAGTCAAACATCCAAGGCAAGGGTCCTGAATGGTATTTTGATCTTGATTATCTTAGTGATTCGTTAGGATATTTTCGTTTCAAAACTAACCATGATGCAGGACCACAAGTGTTTGCAACTTCTAGTACTGGTGTTCCTTCTAGTCTTTCTGATTCAGATGATGAGGATGACATTTTTGTGGTTCCATCCTACTCCACCACTGTCTCTACTACTCCTCCTAGTGATGCAACTCCATTGGATGTACAGGATTCCCAAGTAGCTCTTGACACTCTGCTCAAACAACAACAAGAAGCTACTACAGCAGCTGCTCAAGGTGGTTTTGAGTTTCCCTTGGATAAGCCTACTGACAAAGCTGCTCCTGGTACCCCAGCTTCTGCTCCTAGTGCTAGCTTATCCCCTACTAGTACTCCAGCTAGTGAGTCTGCTTCCACTACTCGTTTCTCCAGTCCTTCTGATTTGGGGAACCATCAAAAGAAGTCTTCTACCAAGCTGGATGATATTCATAAACAACCAGTAGATGGGATTTTCAACACTGCTTCATATGATGCTGACTTTGTTGGTGATCTCAATAACTTGGCACCAGAAGTGGAGGTCTCTTCCAATCTAGTCTTGCAATCACACAAAGATCATCCTACCACTCAAACAATTGGAGATCCTGGTTCCACTGTCAGGACACGCAGAATGCAGCAGAAGGCCTCGTTTGATCATCATGCTCTTGTGAGCTATATTGAAGATCAAAAGCGTAATAATCATACGGACTTTCAACACTGTTTGTTTGCTTGTTTTCTTTCACAGGTGGAACCTAGGTCAGTTTCTCATGCTCTTGAGGATTAAAGTTGGGTTGAGGCTATGCAGGAGGAAATGCAGCAATTCTTGTTTCAGAATGTTTGGGTTCTGGTTGACTTACCAGATGGAAAGACAGCAATCAATACCAAATGGATTCTCAAGAACAAGAAGGATGCACGGGGTATTGTCGTAAGGAATAAAGAAAGGCTTGTCGCACAAGGCCACACTCAAATTGAGGGCATTGACTACACTGAAGTTTTTGCTCCGGTTGCAAGGATTGAGGCCATTCGTCTGTTTTTGGCTTTTGCTTCTTATGTGGGCTTTACGGTGTTTCAGATGGATGTCGAGAGTGCATTTCTCTATCGCAAAATTGACGAGGAGGTGTATGTCACTCAACCTAAGGGCTTTGTAAATCCACTTCATCCCAAGAAAGTTTACAAGGTGGTCAAGGCTCTTTATGGATTACATCAGGCTCCTAGAGCTTGGTATGAGCGTCTTTCAACTTTCTTGTTAAAGAATGGCTATAGAAGGGGTACTATTGACAAAACACTATTTCTTCGGAGGAATACCAAGGACATTATCCTTGTTCAGGTTTATGTGGACGACATTATCTTTGGTTCTACGAGGAAGGAATGGTGTGATGAGTTTGAACACTTGATGAAAGGCGAATTTCAGATGAGTGCGATGGGAGAGCTTTCTTTCTTCCTTGGTCTTCAAGTCAAGCAACAATCGGATGGGATATTCATCAGTCAAGATAAATATGTTCATGAGATTCTTCAGAAGTTTGACATGGATCCTCTTAGACCAGCAGCAACTCCTTATGAAGTTGCTAAAGTCAAACTAAAGAATGAGCCAGACCCCCCGGTCAATGTTCACATGTACAGGTCTATGATTGGCTCCCTCATGTATTTGACTGCATCACGTCCGGATATCATGTTTGCAGTAAGTGCTTGTTCTAGACACCAGGTGAGTCCAACGGTTTCGAACTTAAATGCGGTAAATAAGATTTTCAAGTATATCAAGGCTCAACCTAAACTGGGCTTATGGTATCCTAGAGAATCACCTTTTGTTCTAGAAGCATATAGTGATAGTGACTATGCTGGTGCCAATAATGACATGAAGTCTACTACTGGTGGTTGTCAATTTTTGGGTCGTCGACTTATTTCATGGCAATGCAAGAAACAGACAATAGTAGCTACTTCTTCAACAGAAGCTGAATATGTTGCTGCTGCTAGTTGTTGTGGACAGGTGTTGTGGATCCAAAATCAGATGTTGGATTATGGTTTCAATTTTATGAACACCAAAATTTTTATTGACAATCAAAGCACTATCTGCATTGTGAAGAATCCTGTTTTTCATCAGCGAACGAAGCATATTGAAATTCGGCATCATTTTATACGGGATGCCAATGAGAAGAAGCTGATACAGGTTCTTAAAGTTCATACGGATGATAATGTTGCTGATTTGCTGACTAAAGCATTTGATGGTCCTCGGTTTAACCATTTGGTGGTTCACATTGGGATGGTCAATCCTTGAGGTCTAGGATTGAGGGGAGGCTAAGCCTAAGGGGAGGCTTTGTGTACATATTCTTAGGACAGACTAACGTATTGATAGTTTTTAACAACATATTATATTGGTTCTTGTGGTTTGTGTTACTTCTGGTGGAGAATTTTGCTCACTTCTGGTGGTTATGGTATTACATGACTGGCTTCTGGTCCTCATTGGTCAGCTTCTAGTCATAATTGGTTGGCTTCTGGTGGTTCGAAATCCTTCTTTGTCAAGTGGTGATTGGCTTCTGGTACTGGTCTGGGACACTGTTCATTCCTTTTGTCATTTGTTGACCATATTTTGCTTCTGGTCTGACCATTGTGTGCTTTGAATTTTGGTCAACGCTCCCAATTCTGGTATTTACATTTTTAATTCACTATGGTAAATTGGGAGTTGGGAATTATGTTAAAAGGGGCAAGTGGTTACTATGCAATTAGGTCTAATTTGAAAGGGCAACCCCCAATTAATAGGGGTCAATGAACAGTTACTATTTTCCTTATTAATGGTCAACTTAACCCCCTTGACTCAATCATTCCATTCATCACACACACAAAACCGATTCTACTCTCTCAACCCTAACCAAAATCCTTCTTCCATCAATTAATCAAGATCCATGGCTGCTCTAGTTTACCAACCTGCTCACAACAGAGTTGCCTATCTGGGTGATGGTCCACATCATGATCATTTTGCTGACATTCTAGATTTCATTGACGCTTCCAACCTAAGGTATGCGTTTACTGTATGTCCCACTATTTATGATAGTGTTATTCGTCAATTTTGGGCATCTGCTCGTCTTGTGGATGTGGTTGGTCGTCCACGTGAACTCCATGCTACCATAGATGGACGTTCATACGTGGTGACTGAGGCTTCTATTCGATCTTCCCTTCATCTTCAAGATGAGGGTGGTGTTTAATCCATCCCCAATTTGGAGGTATTGGAGGGGATGGCTGCTATAGGGTACAATCATGAGGGGAAGTTTAACTTCCAGAAAAATCGGTTTTCCCCCTAATGGAAGCTTCTGGTGCATTTTCTAATTCATTGTATGAGTCCCAAGTTTGGGAGTTGGGATGCTTTCCCTACTCCCTTGGCTACTGGTCTTATTTGCTTAGCCCAGGGTAGAGTTTTTAATTTCTCTCATTATCTGTTTGAGGGGATGGTTAGTAATCTATCTAATGCTGGTTCTAGAAAGAAGTTTCTTATGTATCCTAGGTTTTTACAACAAATACTGGTTTGCATTCCCTGTGATAGGACTGAACATGTGCCGTCTAAGCTTACTGCGAAAGTGTATTATAATATGGTCCATGGGTTTACCGGGGAGTAGAGGCCACTTCCTGAGGCCATGCTGGGGCTGGCTCAGGGTCCTATGGGTGAGGAGGAGGAGGCTCCTGAGTTTGTTGTGATTGATGATGACCCTATGGAGGAGGAGGCTCCTACTGGTGGTGCTTCTCATGTGGTTGAGGAGGAGCTGGTTGAGGAGGTGGTGGTTGAAAAACCATCCACTTCCAAGGCTGGTCCTTGTTC
Organism: Glebionis coronaria; assembly: GCA_025667525.1. Classification (NCBI taxonomy): domain Eukaryota; kingdom Viridiplantae; phylum Streptophyta; class Magnoliopsida; order Asterales; family Asteraceae; genus Glebionis; species Glebionis coronaria. The sequence continues at coordinate 535,736,961 of CM046879.1, forward strand.
AGTACCACACAAGTCTCCATTTGTGGAGACTCCACCTCCTAGTCCTGCTCCTCACTCTGCTGATAAACCTTTTGGTGCTAGTACTCCACATGTTGACCCATCTGTTGCTTCGGACTCTAATGACGCTTTACCTGACCCAAGTTCTCTTGGTGGGCAGGCGGAGGAGCCTACTACACTTATGTCGTTACTTGATCTTATGCGCAGGTATCATGAGCGGATTATTTCATTGGAAGCTGATTTGAACCAACACCGGAAACTTACTAGGGAATTTGTTCTTCCTCTAGCTGATCGCATCAAAGCTTTAGAGACTCAACAGAGACGCCGAAAGAAGCATGTGATCCATTCTGATTCTGATGAGGAGGGTACGGAGCGTGTTGAGGATGGTTTGACATTGTTGGCAAAGGCTGCCTCCGACATCCTCCAGTGTTCCTTCTCCGGCTGGTGTTTCCACTCCTATGGATGGTGCTTCTGGTCCTGCTGCTGGTTCCCATGTTGGTCCATCCCATGATTCGAAGGGAAAGGCCCCAATGACTGAAGCTCCCTCACCATCTCGCAAACGTACCCGCAGGTAGCTTGAGGAGGATAGGCTTGGTGAGGAGGCTGCTCAACGGATCCAAGCTGAGATTGATGAGGCTGAAAGGGCTGCGGAAGAGGCGTTTCGACAGCGGAGGCGTGAACAAGTTCAGCATGATGCAATGCATTGGAGTGATAGTGATTGGATGCAGGTATTGACTATTCTTACCAGGGATTATGCCCAGTTCACAGATCTTTTGGGTGACGATGTGGATGAGCATAACTGTATTCCAAGAGCCATGGTGTTGATGCGCAAGCAACAGTTGGCCCTTGCTGCACAGCTTCGTGAGAAGAGAAAGAACAGACCTTTATCAAGAACTGAGGAGCGCAAGCAGATGCAGCGATATGTGAAGTATCAGTCCGCTGCTCATTTTAATGCTCCTTGGACGTGGGACAGGGTTCGGGCTTTATCTTTTGATGAGCTCAAGGCACTTTATGAGCGTATGGTTAAGCGTCAGAGTCAACCAATTCCGGAACGATTTATCTACCATCCTCGTGTGGTGGCCTCTTATTCGCCTGCTGTTACTACTGGTCCTTCATCTGCTCCTACTCCTGGTTCTGCTACTAGTCCATCAGTTTTTGTTGCTACTTCAGTTGGTCCCACTACTTCTCCTTTGGTTGCTCCTTTGGGTTCTCCTTCCGGTCCTGCTACCACTACCACACATGCTACCACCACCACCTTTGCTACCACAACAACTACAACTGCTACACCTGATATGCCATCACCATCACCACCGGTTCCTGGAACTCAACCTATTCCTACTTCTAGTGCAGCTCCTATTGATCCCTTGGGTGGGCAAACTACTGAGTCTACTTCTCCTGCTCCCACTGCTGCTGCTGAGGTAAAGGTAAAGGTTGAACCCACACCTAGTGATCCCACACCTCGACGTTCGCTTCGCCAGAAACAAGCTCGACGTGTTCGACGTGGCAAGACGGTCCCTTATGAGAAGCGTGATCCTGAGAATTTGATTGATGCCGCTTCTGACAGTGATTCTGATTTGCCTTTGGGAAATGGAAATATTACGGGTTGGACGGTTGAGCGTTCCACAACTCTTCCTGGTATGGTATCCCATAGAATTACTCTGAGTGATGGGTCTGTGAGGTTAGCTTCGGGTTTGCAGGGTGTGTTGTCTTGGGTTGATCGTATGGATCTTATGGCTTTATATGGATTTGTGGATTCCGGCATGCCTTTTGACCCCATGGCTGTGTCTTCTTGGCCTGGTCTGCGTATATGGGCTGATCTTAAGCTGATGCTTGATGCACCTCCTCATGCTCCTGTTTCTGGTATATGGAAGGATCAGATGCAATGGGTGATTCAACGCTGGAAGTTATATGCGGGATGTGGTGTGCATATGTTGGAGTTGGAATCTGGTCATATGGTTTTCATGCTCACAGATGTGGATTATCCTTTGACGATTTCTTCGATGGAGGCTATGTTGGCTAGTCACTTGCAAATTTCTAATGCTCCATCAGGGAATGAGTCCTCTATGGCAACTGCGTTGGTGGAAGGCATTCAGGCTCGTTTGATATCAGATAAGAAGACTGCTTCTGGTTTGTGATTTGGTTGGGTTGTAAGTGTTTTTGTTTTGTATTTTTTTTGTTCATTTGTGCTTATTATCATTCTTTTCACCAATATGTAAAGTGATTGGTGAATTTGATTCTTTATAGTTAAAAAAAAATAATTAAAAAAAAACTACTTTTTATATAATATCTGCTTATACTTTTAACACATCTTGGATTTTATACTTGTGAATATGATACCATTTGCTGCTTCATACTATGGGTTCTAGTTACTAAATTGTGCTTGTGCTGGTTACTGGTTTCACCTGGTGTTGGACTTGGTCCTCACAACAAATGGTCCTCAACTCACCATGTCTAATAGACAAGAAAGAGTTGATTCACCTTGAGGGTACGGCTCCTGGTGCGATTCTCAAATCCGTTGATGGTTGCCAGGTTACCCAAAACTGGATGGTTTTCACTTGCCATAGTCCTGGACTGAAAAGTGGCTAATCCAAGGGGGTACGGCTCTTGGTAAAGATCTTATCAAATCCGTTGATAGCTGTAATAGCTTGCTTAAAGCTATAGGGTTTTTAACTCACCGATGTTTTATTGCTGAGAGTTGGCGAGTCTAGAGGGGTACGGCTTCTGGTAAAGACATATCAAATCCGTTGACGGCTGTGATGGTTTGCCTAAAATCATCAGGGTACTCCCACTCACCATTGATTCACGTTCTAAGATTTGGGCTGGGTTCTAGTCTCCCAGGGTGATGCTTATTCCACCAGAAAGACTGGCTAGCCCAAGAGCGAGCAGCTACTTGGTAAAGGCTCATCAAATCTGCTCATGTTGCTGAGAAGATTCAACACGATGCTGATTTGTTTCAAGCTTTGAAGAAGCTTCTAGTGTTTCATGTTGCGGCGGTTACTCTGATTCTTATCTTGCTGGTGCTGCTATTGGTTTTGCTGCTTCAATCCTCGGGCTTTATTTGCACGTTTTCCAGGAAACTTGAACTCAACAGGTCAAATTCAAGTTTAGGGGAGGATTGTTAGGACCATTATAATAGTTAAATGTAATAGGTAGACTAGGAGGTATGTAGTTCCTCCTGGTCCTAGTAGTAGTAGGAGCAAGTCGTGCTCCTGGTCCTAGTCGAAGTCAAACTTTATTATTTATTTATTATTCTGTTAGGATATGCATGAGAAATGTTAGGAAAGGATATGCATATCAGTTTTACACGTTTTGTTTAATGTTGTATTAGGGTTTCCTTGTAGTCTAAAAGGAAGCTTAGGCAGAAGGGTTAGACACACCTTCACCAAACGTAGTTCTAGTCATTATCAATATTAGAAATCCTTAGAAAGGATCAAGTCTTTATAGTTATTCTGTTCTTCTTTATTATATTTGTATTCTACATTCATATTGTGTATAGAGTCTCTCTGTGGATTGACTTGTGATTACAGAAGTCATTCACCGTTCCTGACAGGCTACAAGATCTACATCTAGTAGACCCAACAAAGTTGATGCACTTTTTACTTGTGAATACAATGATCCCATTTTTAAGCTTGGTATGGTGAAAATAAAACTTGAGGGTGATAAATGTTCATGGTACCCAAGCCCTAATCAAAGTCATTGAATTCTTTATGAGTTATTTCCATCAAACCATTTCAAGAAAATCCAAAAAGATATAAATAGAACTGTATCTTGTGCATTGCATTATCAAAATCAAAATCATGCATCAAAATAGTGTAGAGTAGTGTAGATGCATTCCATATAGGCCAAGGTGGATTAACTATAAGGAGAATGTAAATTTGAGCTTTTAAATATAGCATTGCATGAGGACATGACAATGTTCAAGTGTAGGGGATTTGATATGAGCAAAATCTCATATCAATAATATCAACAAAACACCCTAAAACACATAGCAAATACCTAACTTTTGTGCTATCAAAGCAGTATTATGTGGTATGTTCTTTGTGTGTGATCAAATAGTTAAGAAGGATACAATTTCAAGCAAACAAAGAGAAATCAAGCTTAATTAGATGAAAAATACAAAGAAGGATCAAGAGTGACAAGACTTTGAAGAACAAGGACCTATCTTGACAACATTTTAAAGATGAAGGACCAAAAGTGTAAATTTGTCAAAGTCAAGATTCAAGTCAAACATGGTCAACTTACAAGTCAACTCAGTCAAGGGAGTTATTTGATCAAGAATGCAAGTGAAAGGACTGAAATTGCCAAAGGAATGAAGACTAGAGCTCATTTTATAAAACTGTCAACTTGAAGGACCTTTTCTGCCATTTTTGAAAGATTAAACTAGTTAAATCCATGTTAAATGAAATGGGCCAATCAGAATGCAAGAAATGGGAGATTTGGATTGCCACTTCAGCTTTGGAAAATAATAAACAAAACAAGTCAGCATTCCACTCACTCTTCACAACCAATAATAATCTTCCATTACCCTTCACACGGATCACACTGTTCTTTTGGATAGTGATCCGTGTGACATATTATTTCCCAACCAAACATTGACACGTTGCATCTTCTTCCTTCTACAAGCCCAGAATCGAATTTGAGCTACATAGCATTTCATGAAAAACTTCCAACATGAAAAGTGATTGTTTTCAAGCCACGAATCCATCCCAACCAACCAATTACATTGAAATTAACTCAAAGAAAAGCCCAATTTCAGTTCTTCAACGACTAGTTTCAATTGTCAAAGTGAAGACACGTGGAAGCAATTGATTTGCTCCTACACGTCACCAACCCCAACTACTTCACATTTCCATTCTATAAATAGGCATAGGAGTTCTCATTTGTAACACGTAGCTTAAGTGTGAAACACACACACACACACTTAATTTCTCTCTCATTTTCTGTTAGAAAGTTAGTTAACAACAACTCTCAAGTGCTGGACACACACTTGAGAGTCTGTTAGGTAGTTATAACAGTCTTGTAACAACTTTTCCATTACAATTCAATAAAATTCCCAAATTCTTTCAATCTTCTTACTGTTATGTTCTACTGTTCAATCTCCATTGATATCTGTTGTTTTTAGTGATCATAACTTGATCACTAGAAGCTTATTTGAAAACTGTAGCTGTTCTTTTCATTCCAGAAGTCATAGTTGCAGAGTTGAAGCTGTTTTAGGTTGATATAATGATGATGATGATGGTAGATGATTAATGGTGGTAATTGGTGGTGTTTCATAGAGTTAGGTGTAGATTTAAGGAGGCTTAGCGCCTGCCTTCTCCTACAACGGGGGCTTCTTTCTATTAGTACTCACTTCTCATTTCAATTCCCCTAAAATTACATTTTCTGCAAATAGCTTAATCTTAGATAGATTTCTATTATGAACTGTCAAGTGAATGTTAGTTTGATGTTATGTGATTAGTTGTTAGCTCAGTTTGATAGTTTGATAGTTGTAATTCATAGAAACTAGTTAAATCTATTTTCACTTTAGTCCTAAGGCTGTTAGAATTTGATTGATCTGTATTTTCTGGTAGCAGCTTGTTTTGATCTAAACTTGTGTTTGAAATCTGTGTGGTTTAGTGTAGTTGATCTTGTATGATAAGTGCTAGTTGTGTCTTTCAAGCTTTGATCAAAATTCTAGTTCAAAAATCAGTCAAAACTGTGCTTGAAATAGTCCTTAGTCCAAATCCTTTTCTATTGTTCAAAGATGTCAAGTTCTGGTTTCTATCTTGTGCATTTGGTGTATTAGTTTTGTGCAAATAGTGCTTAGATTTCAGTTCAATCTTAAACTCATTTTCCTTTGATGAAATTTTCTTCAAAAGTTTAAAGCAGTGTTTGGATTGATATGAAATTTGAGTTGTAGCTTATCTCAGTTCCTCAAACCTTTTCTAATAAGTCCATTAGCCTTGTCAAAGTTAGTTTCAGTCAAAGCTTTGGTCAATTGTTCAGTCAAATAGCATTGCACAAGTTAAAATTTTGCACAGCGTTAGACTACAAGTCTCTGGAATTTTCATTGCCTTCTCAAATCTTCATTACTTGATGAAAATGCATGTTTTTGGACGTTTTGGAACCCTCTTGTGATTAGCTTTCAAGATCATCAAAGTAGAAATTCTAGTTTTCCAGTTTGCTTATTCAAATAAGCCAATTTAAGTCTCTGATGTGCATGAAAATTTCCTTAAGTACAATTTCATTGTAGCTTAATCCTTTTCATAAAAGTGGCCTTTTTCTTTCACAAATTCATATAGAAACGTGTTTTAGGGGATTCTGGAACTTTTCAGCTTATTTTGTATTTTGGTCAACGTTAGTCAAATAAGCTCTCATTTTGCTTATTTCCATTTTCTGAGTTTATTACTTGATGAATTTTGAAAGCAATTGACATTACGTGCTTCTTGTTAGCTTATCTTTGAATTCCAATAGAAAAATCAGATTGTGCTTGTTTGGTTTTTAAGCTAGCTTATTGTGAGCTTAATGGAAAGTGTGTTTGGACGTTTTAGCTTATTTCAGCTTATCACCTTTTTCACACCTAGCTAATTTTCCATTTTAAGAGTTTTGCAAAAAGAAGTTTCGAAAAAGCTGTAGAAATGAGCTTAAACGAACTTGATTTTCATTAAGCCCGTTTTTGTGGAAATTACTTTGTTTTTGGCAAGTTAAGTCCCTTGTAATTAGGGACGTTTTCAAAGTTAGTATTAATACTTTCTTGTTTAGGAAATTTCCATTTCAGTCCTTGTTGTTTGGCAGATTTCAATAATAGTTTAATAGTTTTGCTAATTTTGGACATTTTGAACTTGTGCATTAAGGATTTTTACTTTTGGTAATTAGGGTTGTAACCTTAGCTTTATCACTTGTACTTTGTTCTAATTGAGTTGTAAATTTCAATCTTTTAGTTTTAAAATCATTTTAGCATTTTGTATTTTCATTTTATTGCATTGTTCACTTGTACTTTTCATTTTAGCATTTTACGTGTGCATTTTACGTGTGCATTTTACGTGTGCATTTTACGTGTTATGTGCAATTTGTTTTTAGTGTAGTACGTATTTTACGTATTCATATTATTTTTACCTTTTTGCTTGGTTTATAATAGACATAGAATATCCAAATACCATTACTAACCAAAAACAATTATAAACCCGATCTTGTTAGGACTTTCAATTGGTTAAAAATCGAGAAAACGAACTTCAACTATACACATTTCAAATGATTAACTATACACATTTAATCATTTGAAATGTGTATAGTTGAAGTTTGTTTTCTCGATTCTTAACCAATTGAAAGTCCTAACAAGATCGGGTTTATAATTGTTTTTGGTTGGTAATGGTATTTAGATATTCTATGTCTATTATAAACCAATCAAAAAGGTAAAAATAATATGAATACGTAAAATACGTACTACACTAAAAACAAATTGCACATAACACGTAAAATGCACACGTAAAATGCTAAAATGAAAAGTACAAGTGAACAATGCAATAAAATGAAAATACAAAATGCTAAAATGATTTTAAAACTAAAAGATTGAAATGTACAACTCAATTAGAACAAAGTACAAGTGATAAAGCTAAGGTTACAACCCTAATTACCAAAAGTACAAATCCTTAATGCACAAGTTCAAAATGTCCAAAATTAGCAAAACTATTAAGCTATTATTGAAATCTGCCAAACAACAAGGACTGAAATGGAAATTTCCTAAACAATAAAGTATTAATACTAACTTTGAAAACATCCCTAATTACAAGGGACTTAACTTGCCAAAAACAAAGTAATTTCCACAAAAATGGGCTTAATGAAAATCAAGTTCGTTTAAGCTCATTTCTACAGCTTTTTCGAAAATTCTTTTTGCAAAACTCTTAAAATGGAAAATTAGCTAGGTGTGAAAAAGGTGATAAGCTGAAATAAGCTAAAACGTCCAAACACACTTTCCATTAAGCTCACAATAAGCTAGCTTAAAAACCAAACAAGCACAATCTGATTTTTCTATTGGAATTCAAAGATAAGCTAACAAGAAGCACGTAATGTCAATTGGTTTCAAAATTCATCAAGTAATAAACTCAGAAAATAGAAATAAGCAAAATGAGAGCTTATTTGACTAACGTTGACCAAAATACAAAATAAGCTGAAAAGTTCCAGAATCCCCTAAAACACATTTCTATATGATTTTGTGAAAGAAAAAGGCCATTTTTATGAAAAGGATTAAGCTACAATGAAATAGTACTTAAGGAAGTATTCATGCACATCAGAGACTTAAATTGGCTTATTTGAATAAGCAAACTGGAAAACTAGAATTTCTACTTTGATGATCTTGAAAGCTAATCACAAGAGGTTTCCGAAACGTCCAAAAACATACATTTTCATCAAGTAATGAAGATTTGAGAAGGCAATGAAAAATCCAGAGACTTGTAGTCTAAAGCTGTGCAAAATTTTAACTTGTGCAATGCTATTTGACTGAACAATTGACCAAAGCTTTGACTGAAACTAACTTTGACAAGGCTAATGGACTTATTAGAAAAGGTTTGAGGAACTGAGATAAGCTACAACTCAAATTCCATATCAATCCAAACACTGCTTTAAACTTTTGAAGAAATTTTCATCAAAGGAAAATGAGTTTAAGATTGAACTGAAATCTAAGCACTATTTGCACAAAACTAATACACCAAATGCACAAGATAGAAACCAGAACTTGACATCTTTGAACAATAGAAAAGGATTTGGACTAAGGACTATTTCAAGCACAGTTTTGACTGATTTTTGAACTAGAATTTTGATCAAATCTTGAAAGACACAACTAGCACTTATCACACAAGATCAACTACACTAAACCACACAGATTTCAAACACAAGTTTAGATCAAAACAAGCTGCTACCAGAAAATACAGATCAATCAAATTCTAACAGCCTTAGGACTAAAGTGAAAACAAATTTAACTAGTTTCTATGAATTACAACTATCAAACTATCAAACTGAGCTAACAACTAATCACATAACATCAAACTAACATTCACTTGACAGTTCATCACAGAAATCTATCTAAGATTAAGCTATTTGCAAAAAATGTAATTTTAGGGGAATTGAAATGAGAAGTGAGTACTAATAGCAAGAAGCCCCCATTGTAGGAGAAGGCAGGCGCTGAGCTTCCTTAAATCTGCACCTAACTCTATGAAACACCACCAATTACCACCATTAATCATCTACCATCATCATCATCATCATATCAACCCAAAACAGCTTCAACTCTGCAATTATGACTTCTGAAATGAAAAGAACAGCTACAGTCTTCAAATCAGCTTCTAGTGATCAAGTTATGATCACTAAAAACAACAAATATCAATGGAGATTGAACAATAGAACAAAACAGTAAGAAGATTGAAAGAATTTGGGAATTTTATTGAATTGTACTTGAGAGTTGTTGCTAACTAACTTTCTAACAGAAAATGAGAGAGAAATTAAGTGTGTGTGTGTTTCACACTTAAGCTACGTGTTACAAATGAGAACTCCTATGCCTATTTATAGAATGGAAATGTGAAGTAGTTGGGGTTGGTGACGTGTAGGAGCCAATCAATTGCTTCCACGTGTCTTCACCTTGACAATTGAAACTAGTCGTTGAAGAACTGAAATTGGGCTTTTCTTTGTGAGTTAATTTTAATGTAATTGGTTGGTTGGGATGGATTCGTGGCTTGAAAACAATCACTTTTCATGTTGGAAGTTTTTCATGAAATGCTCTGTAGCTCAAATTCGATTATGGGCTTGTAGAAGGAAGAAGATGCAACGTGTCAATGTTTGGTTGGGAAATAATATTTCACACGGATCACTATCCAAAAGAACAGTGTGATCCGTGTGAAGGGTAATGGAAGATTATTATTGGTTGTGAAGAGTGAGTGGAATGCTGACTTGTTTTGTTTATTATTTCCCAAAGCTGAAGTGGCAATCCAAGTCTCCCATTTCTTGCATTCTGATTGGCCCATTTCATTTAACATGGATTGAACTAGTTTAATCTTTCAAAAATGGTAGAAAAGGTCCTTCAAGTTGACAGTTTTATAAAATGAGCTCTAGTCTTCATTCCTTTGGCAATTTCAGTCCTTTCACTTGCATTCTTGATCAAATAACTCCCTTAACTGAGTTGACTTGTAAGTTGACCATGTTTGACTTGAATCTTGACTTTGACAAATTTACACTTTTGGTCCTTCATCTTTGAAATGTTGTCAAGATAGGTCCTTGTTCTTCAAAGTCTTGTCACTCTTGATCCTTCTTTGTCTTTTTCATCCAATTAAGCTTGATTTCTCCTTGTTTGCTTGAAATTGTATCCTTCTTACCTATTTGATCACACATAAAGAACATACCACATAATACTGCTTTGATAGCACAAAAGTTAGGTATTTGCTATGTGTTTTAGGGTGTTTTGTTGATATTATTGATATGAGATTTTGCTCATATCAGTCATCGTTAATAAAATAATAATTAGTATGCAATGCTCATGCAAATGTCATACGTTATCCATGCTATGCAACACAATGCAAATGATGTTTATGCAATGCTCGCAAAAAAAAATATGATACTGACAAGCACTCAGCGTACTTTCAAAAATTCCAATACAATATCGTAGTATTTACTTAATAAATACTCGGGAAATCATTTCAGTTATGAGGGATACATATACAATGCAAAACAAAACTAAAAGTGATCTTACCGGAGCGTTGCAGAGGAGTTGTGTGCTTTTGAAGAATAAATACTTTCGACACCAAAGTTATAGTTTAGGACAATTTTCAAAATCGACCCAGTTCTCTATAACTTGCAGCTCTGATACCAATCTCTAACACCCCCAAATTACATTGCGCAGCAGAAATACACAATTGGGTGCTAGACACAAGCATCATCACACAAGGTATATTGAACGACTCAAAAGTGAGACGTTTACACAAAATATGAACAAGATTTTCGTAAAAGGTCTAAAACATAAATTTCATCCCATAAGTGTATTGACACGATACCAGAGTAAAGCGTTTAGTCCCCATGGATCTCGACCAACAACCAACACAAGTTTAGTACAGTACACAACATAAAGTAAATTGTTCATCAGTAAAAGGTAGAAACAGTTTTTAGACCAACATTCTTCCAAAAGCCAAACCACAACCTCCACAGCAAAGCTCCATGCTCCATCACTTCCTATTACCTGAAATACATGCATAAAACGAGTCAACAATAATGTTGAGCGAGTCTATAGGTTTATCAAATAATATTTGAACACAAGAAGAAAATCAATCATAATCATTTATGGAATTGTCGTACACACAATCTATATTCAAGGCAGTAATAATAATGATATTAAACAAACATTGTATTTAAGATCATGACACCGACCCCTTAACCAAATAGTCACCCACGCCAAATACCGGCATGACTAGAATAAAACCATTTCCCCTCTAGGGTATCAGTTGCTAGAATACCACAATCTTATTCACGTAAAATTATCCTTCCCAGCGGGTTACTCAACGTAATGCCCTGGTCTCAGATAGGGTGGTCAACCCAATAGTACTATCATTAGAATAAGCGGCTATTCCCGACTCACAACATCAAGTCAGAAGATAGTTAACGGCTCATGAATTTAGGGTCTTTAGCATCAAGTTACTCAATACAATGAAATCAACTTTAGGCAACATTTGGGTCCAACAATTACTCATGACTTGTGTTCATTTATCTTCAAATAGCATGTATCCCCCTCGCGGGTATTAAAATCATTAAAACAAGTAGAAAGCGAGGCTATAGACTCACCTTAGTATAAGAGATCTAGCGAGATGATCGTCGACGATAATGGATGCCTTTCAAACACGAGAACCGCTACCTATCAAATAAGGCGCGTTCATTAATAATGACTCGAGAATTAAATCATACATAACAACATCAAACTCAAACTCATAAAGTCACAATAAACTCGAGAGAAAACGATATAAATAACTTTATCATACTTTACTACACTTTTACTTTAACATTTTATACTTTTAATAAAATCCGTCGGTACATACTACATGTACTAGCTTATTTACCCCTTTTAAACTCGTCAACCGTTTATGAAACGACTCGATAAAATAACTTACTATATATAGAAAGTCCTCCTACAAATTTATCAAATGAAATACTTTTAAAGTCCATTACTCGACTCATTTTCAAACTACAAAATCCGGACAGATTTACGTTAATTTTTCATACCACCGTTTTAACTTATTTAAACGACTCCGTTTACAAAACCGACACTCGGGTTTTAAAGTAAAATCAACCTATAAAATAAACACCTCATTATCAGTAGGTTACATATTTCAAAACTTCCATTTAGAGTCCCCGATATTCGATCCAAATATCGACAACTATATGTAGTGCCGATACTCGTCTCCCGGTACACGATCATTCAAAACATCATAACTTCGCGCTCGCTTGGAGCTAGAAGCTCTACCTTATATCAAATCGAAGCTAATAAAATTATCTACAACCCTAGGCTATAAGTTAAGCCATTTTCAAAACATAAAAATTCGGATTTTATACTTTACTTACTGTTATAAAATGACTACTAAAATCTTGTACAAAATCAACTTTTTGATCAAAACCAACAATAAAAATGATCATTTTTATACCCTAATATCATCATATATGAACCATAACATCTAAATCATAATCAAAATTAAAACCTTTAGATCAAAATAAAGTTTTTAACAAAGATTCTAGCAAGAACCACCATGGATCATGATAAAAACACCATGCATGATCATGGCTTCTACCTACCAACATCAAGAAAAAAAAACTTGCTTGCATGTAAGAATTTCTTACACCAATGTGATCCTTGATCAATTCTAAGAGTGGGTCTATCCTTGGTTTAGCTTAATTCATCCTTAAATTTGAGTAAAAATTGAAAATGTATGTGTTTTGGAGGGTGGGTGGTGTTTCGCCAAATAGAGAGAGAAAGAGATGGTGGGTGAAATTTTTAAGTGAAAGAAATGAGAGTGTGTGTGTTGATTTGGGTTTATATATAGTGGGGTAGGGACCTTGGTTGCAATTTGGCAATAGTTGTGGCTAAAAATGAAAATAGTTAGCTAAAAAGCGGGAAATAACTATTAGTAAATTTTCAAAATATTTACGGGGCTCGGGTTTCATAAAGATACTTTTAAAATTTTAAAACGTACCTCAAAAATAATAATATCGACTCTCGACTCGACTTAACACGTCATTTAAATAAAACCTCAAGAATAATAAAAATCGAACAACCGACAATAAAACGTAAAATATTTGGCATCCATCGACATCACGCTTGCTAATACTCCTTATACTTAATAAATATTAAATATAGACCTTCCAACATCGGTTTAAACTTAAACCTCCAAAAATAAATATCGTTCAAACTCATCCAAAAATTTCAAAAATAATCGTAAAATAAGATTAAGCAATGACCTCGTTTTTAGGTTGTCACATCCCCCCCCCCCCCCCTTCTTAAAAGAAGCGACGTCCGCGGCGCTTAATCCTTCCTAAAGAAATGAGGATACTTGTCCTTAAAGAAATCCTCACGTTCCCACGTAAACTCTGGCCCACGTCTAGAGTTCCATCCCACCTTCACAATAAGGATTCTACTATGCTTCAACTTCTTAACTTCCCTATCCATTATTTCTACAGGTTCCTCTATAAAATGCAACTTATCGTCAAGTTGAATTTCCTCCAATGGAATCACCACATCCCTTTCAGCTAAACACTTCTTCAAATTAGACACATGAAAAGTATTATGAATAGCCTTAAGCTCATCAGGAAATTCTAACTTATAAGCCACCAATCCAATCCTTTGGATACTCTTAAATGGTCCAATATATCTCGGGCTCAACTTTCCTCTCTTCCCAAAACGTATTACTCTTTTCCATGGAGATACTTTCAACATAACCATGTCTCCTACAAGCCGCCAATATAGCTAGTTCAAGTAATGGAAATGCTACTCAAAGAGAAGTTCACGTGGCAAAGAAATGTACCTACAAGGATTTCATGAACTGTCAACCTTTTAACTATATAGGACCTGAAGGAGCTGTTGGCCTTATTCGCTAGTTCGAGAGAAGTGAATCAATATTTGTTCGCAGCGAGTGTGCTGAAGATTCTAAAGTGAAATTTGCTACGGGTACGCTGATAGAGGAACCTTTGTCATGGTGGAATGCTTATGCTCAAACCATCGAAATAGAACAAGCTTATCAGACTCCCTGGGGTAAATTTAAGAAAATGCTAATTAAGAAGTATTGTCCTCGCAATATGATTAGAAAGATGGAGGACGAATTCTATAATCTGCCAGTAAAGGAGAGTAATCTTAAAACCTATATTTGAAGATTTCAGGAATTGGTATTATTATGTCCTAATATGGTGCCTAATACTGAAAAACTTATGGAAGCTTTTATTGGAGGATTGCCCAGAAACATTGAAGAGAATGTTACCGTCTCTAAACCCCAAACTTTAGAGAAAGTTATCACCATTACTCAAAGGTTAATGAATCAAGTGATAAGGTATACTCCTGTGCAAGCGACAATTAATAATAAAAAGAAGTTTGATGATAGAAGGAGCTTTCCTACTAATCGGGTAATTTCAAAAAGAATAACTATTGCAACTATAACCAAGGCAAATATCGTCAACGGCATAACAAAAGAGCTGATCTTTCTAAAGTTTATGTTGTAACTTCGAGCAATGGTTATAATGGAAGACTTCCCCTATGTTAGAGATGTTCTCTACATCACACAGGATATTGCACTATCAAGTGTCAGAACTATGGTAAAAATAGGACATCAGAGAGGAACTGCATAAGTAAAGGACCGGCTACTGAAAGTAATCAAATACCAGTAACTAAGATTTTCCATAACTACGGAGAAAATTCTCATGTTACGAATGAGTGCCGTAAAGAGAGAAATAGCCGAGGAAAAGCCTATTTGCTAAACGATGCTCAACAATATCAGAACGGTGTTATGGGTATGTTTCATCTAAATCAACGTCTGGTTAAAGTAATATTTGACTCAGGAGCTGATAGTAGTTTCATATATGTTAAACTTGCTGCTAAGTTAGATATTCCGGTTGTTTCCATGAATACTAAGTATGATATAGAAATGGCAAATGGAAAAATAGTTAGCACTAATACTGTTATTCAAGGATGTATCATTACTTTATTACGGCAATCATTTGAAATCGACCTTATTCCAATTAAGCTCGGTAGTTTTGACGTTGACATTGGAACGGAATGGTTATCTAAATACCATGCTAAAATCCTATGTGACGAGAAATCCGTTTATATTCCTATTAACGGAGAAGTTTTGATTGTCCAACGTGATCGAAGTAAAACTCGACTAAAACTCATATCGTGCCTAAAGACTAATAAGTACGTATCACGAGGTGGTCAAGTTTTCTTAGTTCAAGTGGTGGAGAGGAAGCAAGACGAGAAACGGCTAGAAGATATTCTGGTAGTTAAAGAATTTCCTGAAGTGTTTCCAGAGGGAGTACCAGGATTGCCGCATGTACGTCAAGTTGAATTCCAAATCGATTTGATGCCAGGAGTGACACCAGTTGCTAAAGCGCCTTATCAATTAGCACCTTCGGAAATGCAAGAGTTGTTAAGTCAAAATCAAGAACTAACTGATTGAGGCTTTATTCGACCAAGTATATCACCGTGGGGAGCTCCAGTCTTATTTTTTAAAAAGAAAGATGGATATTTTAGAATGTGTATCGATTACCGTGAGTTAAACAAATTTACTGTAAAGAATCGTTATCAATTACCCAGAATCCATGATTTATTTGATCAACTTCAAGGATCGAGCGTATATTCAAATATTGATTTATGTTCAGGTTATCATCAACTGAGCGTTAAGGAAGACGATATTCCTAAAACTGCTTTTAGGACGCGATAGGGACATTATGAATTTTAAGTAGTGCCATTTGGTTTAACCAATGCACCAGCTGTATTCATGGACCTCATGAACAGAGTGTGTAAGCCTTATTGGATAAATTTGTAATCGTGTTTATCGAAGATATTTTCATCTACTCTTGTAATAAAGAAGAACATGCCAAGTATCTTGGTATAATTCTTGAATTACTTAAGAAGGAGGAGTTGTATGCTAAGTTTTTGAAGTGCGAATTTTGGACCAGTGTTGTGCAATTTCTAGGACATGTCATTGATACCCAAGGAATTCATGTGGATACTGCAAAGATTGAAGCTGTTAAGAATTGGAATAATCCTACTACGCCTTTAGAAATAAGACAATTCTCTGAACTTGCTGGATATTATCGAAGATTTATCGAAGATTTTTCAGAACTTGCTAAAGCTTTGACTGAATTGACTCGGAAGAACAAACCGTTTGTCTGGGGAAATGACCAAGAAATAGATTTTCAATTATTGAAACAAAATTTGTGTGAAGCACCTATTCTAGCATTACCAGAAGGTAATGATGACTTTATCGTTTACTATGATGCATCTATTCAAGGAATGGGAGCAGTGCTTATGCAAAGGAATAAAGTTATTGCTTATGCATCAAGGCAACTTAAAGCTAATGAGAAGAATTATACTACCCATGATCTGGAATTAGGAGCGGTGATATTTGCTCTTAAAATCTGGAGACGTTACCTCTATGGTACGAAGTGTGTATTATTTACTGATCATAAGAGTCTTCAATATATTCTTCATCAGAAGGAATTAAATATGAGACATCGACGTTAGTTAGAATTACTTGTTGATTACGATTGTAAAATTAGTTATCATCCAAGAAAAGCCAATGTAGTAGCTGATGCTTTGAGTCGAAAGGAGCGTGTTAAGCCGTTACAAGTAAGATCATTAATGATAACTCTTTTCCCAAAATTACCTACCTAAGTTCTCGAAGCCCAAAAAGAAGCACTTAAAGCAGAGATTGCGGAAGCTGAGAAGTTAAGAGGAATGGACAAAAAAATTGAGGTTCGTCAAGATGGAATTCGTTGTATTAAGAATCGTAGTTGGTTACCTAACTATGGTAATTTACGAGATCTAATTATGCACGAATCTCATAAATCGAAGTATTATATACATCCTGGTTCCGACAAGATGTATCAAGATTTGAAAAAACTCTATTGGTGGCCTAACATGAAGGCAATCATAGCAGAATACGTTCGTAAGTGTTTAACGTGTGCAAGAGTTAAACAGAGTATAAAAGACCATCCGGACTGCTAATACAACCAGAGATTCCAATATGGAAATGGGAAGAATAACGATGAATATTGTAACTAAGTTACCTAAGACATCAAATGGACATGACGCCATATGGGTTATTGTCGATCGTCTTACTAAATCTACACGGTTCCTTCCTATTAAAGAAACCGTTGGTATGGAAACTCTTACGAGATGGTACATTAAGGAAATAATCTCTCAACATGGAGTGCATGTATCTATCATTTCAGATCGTGACAGTCGCTTTACATTTATGTTTTGGAGATCGATGCAAAATGCCTTAGGAACTCAATTGGACACGAGTACAACATATCCTCCTCAAACAGATGGACAAAGTGAAAGAACGATCTAAACTCTCAAATATATGATTAAAGCTTGCGTAATAGATTTTGGAAAAGGATGGGTGAAACATCTACCTCTAGTAGAATTCTCTTATAACAATAGTTATCATGTAAGTAAAAAGCAACACCTTTTGAAGTACTTTATGGAAGAAAGTACCGATCGCCTGTTTGCTTGGTTGAAGTTGGAGATGTACAAGTAACAGGACTAGAGATATACATGAGAGTACTGAAAAGGTTATCCAAATCCGACAAAGATTACAAGCTGCACAAGATAGACAAAAGAGTTACGCTAATACTAGACGTAAACCTTTGGAATTTCAAGTTGGAGATCGTGTTATGTTAAAAGTATCACCTCGTCAAGGAGTTATCCGATTTGGAAAGAAAAGGAAACTGAATACAAGGTATATTGGACCATTCAAAATAATCAAAAGAATTGTCCCCTTGGCATATAAACTAGAGCTTCCTGAAGAGCTTAGTAATGTTCACAATACCTTTCATGTTTCAAATCTGAAGAAATGCTTATGTGATGAATCTCTCATCATACCGATGAAAGAACTTCAACTCGACTATAAGCTAAATTTTATGGGAGAGCCAGTGGAAATCATGGATAAAGAGATCAAACGATTGAAGCAGAGTCGTATCCCAATAGTTAAAGAACGATGGAACTCGAAAAGAGGACCCGAGTATACTTGGGAACCAGAAGATAAAATTCGAGCTAAATATCCGCATCTATTTTCTACCTAAATCCTACTTCTAGATAAATCTCAGGACGAGATTTAATATAAGTGATGGAGACTATTACATCTAGTGGATTTTGCTAATGTAATATCAATGTATGTGTATTCCCCATTTGGTAAATAAATGAAGAGGTGAATTTGCTAAGAAATTTTCGCATTATGATGTGATATGTGATTGATTTATGAAATATATAGGTTCTCACTATCTCAATTGCCACTTCAACATATGCCTATATGTTGTAAACAATATGTATATATCAAGTTTGAGTTCTAAAAGTAATCATATGGATATATTATGAAGAAGAACATTTCAAATATAACAAAGATGCCCTAAATCATCAAATAGTCTTAGAAACCCTAGAAATCCCTTGTAAACTAATATTTTAAGCAACATAACTATACAATACCTATATATGAATATTAAATACAAATGTACAAGTTATAATCTATCATAAGAAGAGATATTTGATTATAAAATATTAAGTATAAGTGATCTAAAGCTAATTACAAGTATAAGACCTAGTAACCTAGATTAACACCTAAAATCCATTTCACATTGAATTGGAGTCTAATCTTTTAAAACCAATTATAAAACTCAACTAAGTATCATATTAAGATCTGATGTTGCGAAAGCGATTTTTAAATTTATATATTACTAGAGATTACCAAACAAGGGACTAAAAACACAACACGGGCAAGTATACCCTTTCGTGTATAGCATAGTCTAAAGGTAAGTCCATGTCGATCCTCGGGATTGGTGTTAACAAGTTAAGACAATTATCTTTAGAGTGTCACAAGTTCTAAAGACATACTTTTCCAAATGATGATATCAAGGTGCGTTTGGTTAACGCTAAGAACATAGAAATGATATATTGATAACATGAATTACAAGCACATAAATAAGGTAAGACAACATGTGGATTACTAGTCGCACATACAACATCTAATTAATATAACAAAAATCCGACTAAAGATCATGTCATATCAAAAGCATTAAGAATGGTTTATGCTTGATTTCAATGACCAAAGTAATAGATGATATTATGTAAGAGTTGTTATGTGTTTTATTCCACTAATCGCGACAAAAGCGAATAACAAGATTTATTTACTAGATGACAAGAAATCTATCCACTCACATGAGTACTAGTCATGATCATGAAAAAACCCAACACATAAAAATGGTCTTACACAATAGAATCTAATACAAAAGCATTTAGATCATACTTATAAACACAAACCAGGGAAAAAGTGTGCCGCACAAACCTAATTGTGCGCCGCGCTTCGACCCTGCGAAGCTAATATTATCAAATCACTAATCAAAATCACAAGCATCAATAAACATAGAAACATATCAATTTGATCAGTAAAGAAATATACCAAATCCATTTATGCGAGTTGTTTGAGTACAAAGTACCAAAACAATATTCCCATCAAAACAATACTCCTACCAAAACAATCACTAGTCTAACAACCTAATGTTCCAATGGTGATTTAGGTTCTGGAAATAATGATGTCACAGTAGTAATTCGTGGTGGTGGTGATATGGTGGAACACCATGGATTAGAGGAGTGTTTGGATCATTGGATCCAAAGATCCTCACCTAGTTCTCTCTTCTCCAATGGAGATGTTATGATAGATTGATAGTATATGTTTCTCTGAGCTCTTTGGATGTATATAAAGTGTTTCTAACACTTCGAGACCAAGTGTAAGTCATATGATCGGATTAGTAATGAACGAGAGTCATAAATATGACTTTTGAGTTGTGCAGAAGGAAAGTGCGCCGCACTTTTTCATTTGTGCGCCGCACATTTGCCCGTCTAAAATATTCTTGTGCTGCAGAAAAGTGCACCGCACGTTTTGGATTGTGCGCTGCACTTTTGGTCATTTCTAGCTTTGGACCAAAACTCTAAGTTGTAGATAATTCTTTCCTCTTTCCGTGGCCGCTTGAACCAACTAAAACGGAGTTCGTATGCTCAAAATATGGCCAAAACAGTGACAGGTGTCGGGAGATCTTTAGCTTGACTTTATTTCTTCATTTAAGCTTCATATCTTCGTGTTTTCTTCCATTTCCTTTCACGACACGTCATTGGAACCTATACATCAAATATAGTCTATTAAATATCGATAGTTCACATAATTAACCTAAATATATACAGATAACACAAAAAAAAATAAAAAAATTCCCCCACACTTAAACTATTGCTTGCCCTCAAGCAATAATTAAACTATTGCTTTCCCTCAAGCAATGCTAAGAAAAAAAAAGTTAAAATAAAATTTACCTAAGTGCCAAAAAAAAATTAAAATTTTTGAAATCGCATTTATTTTTGGGTTTTTATAAGAAATTTGCTCAAAGGGAAAACACACCCCCACACATAAGGGTTTGTTTGTCCTCAAGCAATAAAAGGAAAAAAATATTGTTACATGTTTAAAAATACCCATGTTGCTAGCCACCAAAACATACCACAAACCATGAAATATTACAATTTTCCTACAATCGCATATCGAACTACATACATATATATCACGTCTTAGCACATTGGCTAATCGTTATCTCAAAAGAATTTATTCTTCCTTCATATTCACAAATATACATAGCTCATTGGCTTCTTTTTTTTCACATATTTTTTTCCCACTTTCTTTCTACTTTTTTGATATGCCTTTTTCCAAAATTTTTTCTTCGTCTTTTTCTCGCCTTTTTTCATTTTTTTTCATCACGCCCTTCACAAACATCACAAATAACAATTTGCTCACACTTGATATAAGCGTACACCACAAAAAATACGAAACATAAAGCTGCGTAACTTCATCTTCGTTGAAATGGCACAAGACTCATAACCAACCGCGAATCAACTATTAGAAAAAAATCAACCAATCATTTCGGGTAACTAGCAACCAACCATTTTTTTAATATGATTTATTCTAATATATTAACCTAAGTGGCAAAGAAAGAGAAAAATATTTTTTATTTTTAGATTACTCAGGGTGAACAAAAGTCTATATAAAATAACGAGTCACGTTTTCCAATTCATTTTCCCCCACACTTAAGTTTAGCAATATGCGTAATTTAGAAAAATAACTTAAAAGTAAGACAAGTGGAAAAATAAATATAAGAGAAACGAGACTTCCCGGGGCTCATAAGTTCTTCGGTTGAATTCAGAAAATTTAGCGCAAAATGAAGCGCCATCACAAGCATGTGAATTCAACAACAATATTATACACCGATCGAAATATATATGTTATATCCCTAAGTAATAAGCTAGCAACACCAATCCAATCCAAGTTTCACCTATTTATTAAATCTGCAAAATAGACAAAACTACAAAAAAAATGTAAAATTCTAAAGCACACTTTCGTAGGCACCACGATTGCATTTAGCGTATGCAACAAGCCTTTAAACCCCTCGGTATCCCGAGTGGACGAGTTATAGTCTCGTGAGGTTTCCTGTGAACACACCTACAAAGTTCGTGATATTTTTTTTGTTACAATAGTCAAAGTATGAAACACACCGGCCGAGTGCATAACATATTAATCAAATTGCAAAGCTTTTTTTTAAATTTTTTTTATTTATTCACATTTTACTAATAAACACACAAAATACTACGAAATGAAAATTAAAGGAGAATATAAAAACATTCATTAAACACTTATTTATTATTTAATGCACAAACATGTAGCATACAAGACAATCAAACGAACATATTGGTTTTAAAAAACGATATTTTTGTGGACTGATGAAGAAAGTACGACGTGCTTTAAGGAAAATGCGGCGCACATCTAACAAAATTTCATTTTTATATTTAAATCTCACTCAATCGAAAAATAAACAAATATAGAAACTCAAGCACGTAACAAAGAAGTGACAAAAAGTTAAGACGCAACTAACTAACTCAATAATACATAAAATATCTAACAAAGAAAATCTATCACGAAAATAAAAGAAAATATTTTTGAGGTTTCTAAATTTTATAACTATTTTATTATTAAAAAAAATTAAATGCACATATTCATATAGGATATTTATTTACTATATCATAGTACTTACACAATCTAAGAGAATGAACAGAAATGTTTTTACAGACCAGAAAGTGCGTCGCACTTCGAGCCTATTTTTTCAAAAGTGCGCCGCACAAACCAAATGTGCGGCGGTTTTATTATGACAGAAAACCAATTTTAGTTTTTTATTTATTTATTACATTTTAATTATTACAAAAACATATATAAACATACAATAGATAAAACAAACACAAACAAACGCATAGACACTTAGATTACATAGATTACAAAAAAGAAATAAGAAAATCTTTTTTTTATATAAGTTTAATTATGTTTTTAAGATTTTTAGTTTTTATTAGTTTTTATTAGTTTTTATTTTTATGCATATATATATTTCAAAACAAAATATGTAACGGTCACATACAAACAAAATTCAAACACTCATGTACAACAAATTGAAGTAACAAAATAAATAAGTAAACTCTTTTTTAGATTTTATAGTTTTTATATTTTTTATAATTTTTTTATAGATTTTAACATTATTATGCAATCAAACACAAGCAATCTATCTCACACATTCAAACACACCAGAGTATACTAAGATGATTATGAAATAATCTATATGATAACGATACGAAAAAGAAAAATATTTTTGATTTCAGCCTAGAAGTGCGGCGCACAAATCAAATGTGTGGCATACTTTATGTACGATTTTTTTTTACAAACTTTCTAAAAACATAAAAACTAACAAATTTTGTATATGTACTTTTATTAAAATGATCAAAACAAATAAGAAAAAGCTTAATCCAAACACACCCTTAAGAAGAATAAGCCACATTATGCAAAAAATAAGGAAAAATAAGCACAAAATAAAAAGAAAAGACTAATAAGCTAGCAAAACATGTAAAACCATTTAACACGTAACATTCTAATAACAAAATAAGACATAATATAATGCACATCTAACACATAACATGAAACAAATGACAAAAACTAGATTTAGCTTTTTATTTTATTTTTCATGTATTTTCTATTTATTTTCAAAACAATTTTTTTAATTTTTATTTTAACAAATATTACTTAAGGCATAAAAAATCATTTATTTTAATGAAAGGGGAATTTTTTTAATGATCAAAATTGTTAGAAAATGACTAATCCAAACACCCCCTTAAACTAGGAAAAAGAACAAAAATGCATACAATGGATCAAATGCAAACAAGCACACATGCGAATTAAGATGCAAGAAACAAATTACAAGTCTTCACGAAACACAACTAAACGAATCATGTTTTTATTTATAATAAAATTAACCCTTTTTTGGAATGCAGGTGGAAAGTGCGACGCACAACGACAAAAGTGCGGCGCACAAATTGCGACAATTTTCGAACTTTTTAATTATTTTTTTTGGTTTTTATATAAGATTTTAATAAAAAAAACTAGACACAATACGTAGAAGCACATTAATTATTTTATTAACAAATGCATGACTAAATCCAAAGTAACAATATATAAGAAACATAACTAATAAGTAAACATCTTTTTGGTTTTTTATTTTTTTTTGGTTTTTTTATAAATGCAATATAAAGTATACGACACGTGAATTTTTTTATTACTAACATTAGGAAAACAAAAGAAGCAAAAATAACTTAGAATTAAAAATCTTTTTGTTTTTTTTAATTATTATTTTAAGTCTCATTATTTTGATTACCAAGAAACTCAAATGATTCATATAGCAAGAAAAAGCAAATAAGCAAACTACCAAAGTCTTTAAACAGCAAAATCAACAAGAGATAAAATAAAAGAAAATATTTTGGTTTTTTTTTTAGTTTTTGTTTCATTTTAATGTACATTATACACAAATGCAAAAATTCAACAAGTAAGGGCACAAAGAAAACAATCATCATGTTCTTATAAGTGAGCTTATGCATTAAAAAGGTTTGAGGGGTTTTTGAAATTCATTCAGTACACGTTTTGAAATTTTTTCAGAAAGTGCGGCGCACATTGCTACATGTGCGGCGTACTTACAAGTTCGCCAGAAAGTACGGCGTACAAAACTAAATGTACGGCGTACTTTCTGCAATTTTTACGATAGAAAGTTTGAGACTGCCAGAAATCTCTACAGCGAAGGTTTATTTTTTTTAACAAGTATCTCAGAAAGTTTTAACAAGTAACGAAAATTATCCCCGGCGGCGGCACCAAAAATTTGATGTTGCGAAAGCGAGTTTTTAAATTTATATATTACTAGAGATTACCAAACAAGGGACTAAAAACACAACACGGGCAAGTATACCCTTTCGTGTATAGCATAGTCTAATGGTAAGTCCAGGTCGATCCACGGGATTGGTGTTAACAAGTTAAAACAATTATCTTTAGCGTGTCACAAGTTCTAAAGACATACTTTTCCAAATGATGATATCAAGGTGCGTTTGGTTAACGCTAAGAACATAGAAATGATATATAGCTAAGATGAATTACAAGCACATAAACAAGGTAAGACAACATGTGGATTACTAGTCACACATGCAACATCTAATTAATAAAACAAAAATCCGACTAAAGATCATCTCATATCAAAATCATCAAGAATGGTTTATGCTTGATTTCAATGACCACATTAATAGATGAGATTATGTAAGAGTTGTTATGTGTTTTATTCCACTAATCGCGACAAAAGCGAATAACAAGATTCATTTACTAGATGACAAGAAATCTATCCACTCACATGAGTACTAGTCATGATCATGAATAAACCCAACACATAACAATGGTATTACACAATAGCATCTAATACAAAAGCATTTAGATCATACTTATAAATACGAACCAGGGAAAAAGTGTGTCGCACAAACCTAATTGTGCGTCGCACTTCGACCATGCGAAGCTAATATAATCAAATCACTAATCAAAATCACAAGCATCAATAAACATAGAAACATATCAATTTGATCAGTAAAGAAATGTACCAAATCCATTTATGCGATTGTTTGATTACAAAGTACCAAAACAATATTCCCATCAAAACAATATTTCTACCAAAACAATCACTAGTCCAACAACCCAATATTCCAATGGTGATTTAGGTTCTGGAAATCATGATGTTACAGTAGTAATTCGTGGTGGTGAGTGGTGGTGGTGATATGGTGGAACACCATGGATTAGAGGAATGTTTGGATCATTGGATCCAAAGATCCTCACCTAGTTCTCTCTTCTCCAATGGAGCTGTTATGATAGATTGATAGTATATGTTTCTCTGAGCTCTTTGGATGTATATAAAGTGTTTCTAACACTTGGGGTCCAAGTATAAGTCATATGATCGGATTAGCAATGAATAGGAGTTATAAATATGACTTTTGAGATGTGCAGAAGGAAAGTGCGCCGCACTTTTTCATTTGTGTGTCGTACATTTGCCCGTCTAGAATATTCTTGTGCTGCAAAAAATTGCGCCGCACTTTTTGGATTGTGCGCCGCACTTTTGGTCATTTCCAGCTTTGGACCAAAAGTCTAAGTTGTTGATAATTCGTTCCTCTTTCCGTGGCCGCTTGAACCAACTAAAACGGAGTTCGTATGCTCAAGATATTGGCAAAACAGTGACAGGTGTCGGGAGATCTTTAGCTTGACCTTAATTCTTCATTTAAGCTTCATATCTTCGTGTTTTCTTCCATTTCCTTCCACGACACGTCCTTGGAACCTATACATCAAATATAGTCTATTAAGTATCGATAGTTCACATAATTAACCTAAATATATACAGATAACGCACACGCAAATATGTATAATTAGAGCGTTATCAAGATCATACATTTATCCTAAGATAAGTTACAAATTACTAAAGCACAATGTACAAGTTATTAAAGCATAGAACCATAAGCTAATCTAATTGCACCTAGGTTATGATTACCCTATACAAATCCTTAAACCAAGTGTGTAGAATCATTAGAAGTCATAAAATAACATATTAGACCAAGAATAAGTTTACATGATGAAATAAACACTAATTGCCCAAAGTACAAAGTCATTAGGCTTTATGACCTAAAAACCACTATATTAAGCATTTTACTTAGAATCAATGCATAGTCTTTTAGGACAAGTCTACCAACACTCATAGAATTACATTTAGGTTATAACATTATCTTAGAGCAATGTACAAGTACCTTAAAGCACAAGGTACAACATTTCAATACATGACTTATAAATTATGTCAAAATAGGTATTTTCTCTCTTTAGATATGTTTACTTAGAATAACCTATAAAACCAAGTGTGAGAACTATTTGGATACTTAAAACACAATGTGTAAGACCAAAATTGAGTTTACATAAGTATCTAAGTGAAGGATAATGACTTTAACAAGGATTTAACCCTAGATCATTCGAAACCCTAACCCGACTAGGTTTTCTTCCCAATTTCACTTCAAACCGTTACTTTCCAACCAAGGAACCAAAACTTCTAAATACAATGTGTAAACCCTAATTATACCCTAATCCATCACTAATTACATTCCTAAGTCCTTAATTATCAAAATTACAAAGTTACAAGTTACAAGCCCTAGTAAAATACAACCCGGCTAGGTTTTCCCCTCCAAAACCTTATTTAACCACTTTCCCTCCCATTTTCAAACCTAATATCAGATCAAATAGATATTGTGAGATATTTTCTAGTAGGTGCATCACCTACTTGAAGGCTACACATCTTCATTCCAATCCTAAACATGTCATGACACATTATGAACCACAAGACCTAGATAAATTATTCCTAGCTTCCATGACTCATTCCTAGAGTTCCTTAGGCTCCCTTAGCTTCTCTTAGTCACTTATCTACAGGCGTTACCACGTCCATAGCCTTAACTTGGACCCTAAGTGTTGGAAATGGCTATAAAAGGGGCGAACTCCCTCATTTGAGAACTTGTACCCCATTTTCTTAATCCTTCATACCAATTATGATTTTACACTTATAAAAAGGTTCTAAGATACTTATAATACCAGAAAACAGGTCTAGAAGGAATCCATTGAACCTCTTGAAGCTTTGGTAGCAAGTTATGTTCATAAGGAGCCCTAGAAATCATTTTGGAGCTATTTAGGTAATCACTATGTTAACTAAGCTTTGATCTTATTATAATTATTTTCTAAGACTTGTTATAATGTTAATAATATTTTAATAAGCTAATATAATAAGCCTTAGTTCATATAATAAGCTAAAATGGAAGATATAAACTAAAGATGTTATAAAATCCTAGTTTTGTAATTTACATGAAATAATGACTTAAAATCCATTTCAAAGGCTATAAATCAGAAAACGTAATGTTATTATGACTAAAAATGTGTGAATAAACTTTGTTGTAAGTTCTTAGATCATTTGGTACAATTTTGAGGTTGTTATGTAATTTTAAACAAGTATAGGGATTAAAACTGACATTTTTGAAACTATAAACATTTTGGGTCAAAAGTGTCATTTTATCAAAGTTAAAACTATAAGGATTAATATTGAAAAATTTGAAACCCTAAGGTTAATATTTGAAGGTTAAAAATGTAAATATCAAAACTATATACTTTAAGGGTTAAAAGTGTAAATATACCAAACTTATAACTAAAAGGACTAGTTTTGCCAATTTTGAAATTAAGAACCTAAATAATAAGATAATATAAAATGTATCATGTTAGTAGGGGACTTTGTACAAAGATGTTCCATCTCGATATACATTCTGACTGAGTGGTTGGGTTTACGATTTAAAGTGCCCTCGCTAACGGCCTGAACAATGATGCTATAATTTCAAAATATATGAATCAAAATATATATATATATATATATATATATATATATATATATATATATATATATATATATATATATATATATATATATATATATATATATATATATATATATATATATATATATATATATATATATATAGTTATTATATAATAGATTGAAATCAGAGATTACGACTTGATATATATACAAATTCGTGTCAACCCAGATCTGTGAGAAGTTGTGATATTCAAATTGATAATATCGGAGTAATTCAAGATTCTATAGGCTAAGGTGAGTTCATAGCCTCATTTTTGAAAGTTTGTATATGATTTTAAAACCCGTTAGGGGGATATATGCTAAAATTGGAATACAAGTGTTTTTGTATGCTGCTTGAAATGATTATTGACACTACGTTTACTTGTTGCCATTAAGACCCTTTTAATCGTGGACCGCTAATCATTTCTAAAAAATGAGCGCTAATATTGTGAATAGTACTATTTGAGGACTGACATCCTCTATTTGGGCAAGTCGCACTTGCTGGAATGCTAAAGGTTCCTACCTAGGCTAAACGGATACACTTTATTTTGCTAAACTCAAGATAGTCCGACAAAACACCTGCATAAGGGCAATTTGTTGGTTTTCTGATAATGTCTAGTTGTGGGGTCATGAGCTAGTGCAATAAGAATCGATGAATTTAAAATAATGGGTGTATAAAAATGTAGCACTAAAGTCATGCTTGTATTCAAATATTTCTTAAACCTATGAATTCATTCAACCATTGTGTTGATATTTAAGCATATTCCTAAGGTGAATAAAGACTGGCGGGCTGCGGATGGTGAAATCTTGAAAAGTTATCATTCTAATAAGTAAGACTAGATCTTTGGGAACATGTGATGTACAGTTGTTTTGTTAAAACTCTGATGAATAAATGAATGATAACATAAACTAACTGGCTTAGCTCAGTTGGCCACCAAGGTTCCACTAAGTGGTTTCTTTGCGGGAGATTTCTGGAGGTCTTGGGTCCAAGACCCGCCAAGGGCTAGTGCAATAAGAATCGATGAATTTAAGATAATCGGATAAGGAGTTTAACATAACTAGGCGAGTGTTCGAAAAAGACATTATGTCGCTTGGATGTCATTGCACGGCTCGACCCACTAACCACTAACATTTTCCCTTCTAAAAAAATGAATGATAACATAAATATTTATAAAATGTCTTTTTGAGCATTTTTCTATTATTGTGACTATGATACCTGAAAGTTTATGGACTTATATTTAATAGCCGTGTGATAGGATCGAACTCGAGATTACGGGATTGCGTACAATACGTAAAGAGTTAATTTATTTAATAAATATATTTATAATATTTATTAATTTATTTAATAAATATATTTATTATATATTTATTAAATTAAACCGAGCTATAACTTTAACGACCGTTAAATAATTAAGAGTTAAGTATTAACGAGCGTTGTGGAATAAATAGAAAGATGAATAAAAGAAAGTTGAACGGAAGGTTCCGGAACACCCCTTTGGGGTGTTTCGACCGTCGGCTACACCAAAGGGAAGGGAGAAAGAAAACTTTCCTTATATTCGTTTCCTTGGGCTACAAGATAAATAGGCCTATATAAGGAACCGTTAGCCTTCATAATTCTTCACCCCATTCTCTCTTCTCTCTTTCTTTTGGTCGACCGAATCAAACGCACCCTTAGGGGATTCATTTGGTTTTTTCAATTTGTTGGTCCTTTAGTTGTAGATCTTTCAGCCTGTTAAGGATGGTGAACGACTTCTATAATCACAAGTCTATTCACAGAGAGACTCTAATGAACACAAATTATTTGTGCGGAATACAAACACTAAGAACAAGAAGAACCAGTATAACTAGATAAATAACTTGATCCTTTCTAAGGATTTATACTATATTGATATGAAATGGAACTGGTGAAGGTGTGTCTAACCCTTCTGCCAATGGGATCCTTTTATACTACAAGGAAACTCTAACTACATTAAACACAAAATGTGTAACAGTTGATATGTATATCCTTTCCTAAGATACCTCATGCATATCCTAATAAACTACTACAAATAACAATGTTTGACTTACTACCAGACTAGGAGCACGTGTTGCTCTTACTAATACTAGGACCAGGAGGAACTACATACGTCCTAGTTCATCTATTACAAATCACCTATTACATAGGTCCTAACAAGCCTCCCCTAAACTTGAATTTGACTGGTTGAGTACAAGTTTCTTGGTAGATCTTGCAGAAACAAATTAAGGAATTAAACAACACATCCATAGCAGCAATAGAACCAGCATCAGCTAAAACACAAATTTTGTTGCGACTAAGAACTCTGGGAAGCTTCTTGAAAGCTTGGAACATATCTGCACTTGTTGAATCTTCACAGCAACATGAGCAGATTTGAGAAGCCTTTACCAAGTAGCTGCTCGCTCTTGGGCTAGCTAGTCTTTGTGGTGGAATCAAGCATCACCCTGGGAGACCAGAACCCAGCCCAACTCTTATAACGTAAATCAATGGTGAGTGGGAGTATCCTGATGATTTTGGGCAAACCATCAAAGCCGTTAACGAATTTGATTAAAGTATTTAACATAAGCCGTACCCACTTGGACTAGCCAACTCCTAGCAATAAAGCATCAATGAGCTGAAAACCCTATAGCTTTGAGCAATCCATTACAGCTATCAACGGATTTGATGTATGTCTTTACCAAGATCCGTACCCCCCTGGACTAGCCACTCTTCAATCTAGGACCAAGGCGAGTGAAGACCATCCAATTTTGGGTAAACTGGCAACCATCAATAGATTTGAGGAATCACACCAGAGTCGTACCCTCATGGTGAATCAACTCTTTCTTGTCTGTGAGACATGGTGAGTTGAACACCATTTGTTGTGTGGAAATATTCCAACACCAGAAGTACAATCCAAAACAGCCCAAGTGTGAAAAGAGTTTATAATGGAAAAGTATAAGCAAATATTATATTATGTACATGCTTTTAAGTTCTCATTTGATTGTCAAGTATAAGTAGATATTATATAAAAGTATGGTTGCGTTTTTTTTTAAGAATGAGGTTGTTAGTCACCAATAACTATACACATTGGTGAAAAGAATGTAAACGAGATCAAAATAATAGAACAAGCATACTAGATATACTAACAAGAAGCAGCAACCTTGTCTGCAAGAAGTCGTGCCTGAATTGATTCAACTAATGTGGTGGTCATAGCAAACTCATCACTAGAAGGAGAATTGGACACCACCAGGTGACACTCCAACATAGCTTCCATAGTAGCAATGGTAAGAGGATATTCCTTATCCACAAGCATAAAAACTCTTGCACTAGATTCCAACTCCAACACATGCACAACACACCCGGCATACAACTTCCACCTTGTAATGACCCATTGGGGTTGATCCTGCCATACCCCAGCACTAGGTGGACAGTCTAACAAAACCTTCAAGTCTCCCCAAAGGACCAAACCAGGACATGTAGCAGGGGTGGCAGGACAGCAGTAACAACCAATCCATAAAGAACCATAAGATTCTGACGATCCACCCAATATAATATACTTTGCAGCCCAGAGAAATATTTATGGTGGCAGTCACTAGTCCGAATCATATGGGTAAAAGTTCCAGTAATAATGGGGGATGGTTGAATTTCCCAGTGCATAATACGTCCACGGCCAAGAGGGATGTCGTCATCGCTATCAGAAGCGGCATCAATCAAATTCGCAAGATCCCTCTTTTCCCAAGGAACAACCTTTCCACGGAGAGCCTTCTTCTTGCGAATAGACCTGCGAGGCTCAGTTGTAGAAGGAGATGGTTCCTCCTTGACCTTGGCCATAGTGGCAGTAGCACCAAGTGGAGTAGTAGTAAAAGAAGGAGAAGTCTGAACATCGTCCTGAGTAGACAAATCAACAACCATGGGAGTAGTAGTAGCTTCATCAACAATAGGTGTAGGGGTTGGCTCAAGAACTGGTGGATGAGTAAGATCAACAACAGAGGTAGTAGTAGCTTCAACATTGGATGAAGGGGATGCAGCAACATGTCGAGAGGGACTAGATGGAACAGCAGAAGTACCCTCATCAACAACTGGAGTAGCAAAAGTACCCTTATCATGAGTACCGGAGGGATGTGATGGGGCAGCCTTTAGAGTTGGGTTAGTAGCAGGAGGATTAGGTGCAGCCGGTGGGTGATATACGGCATTAGGTGGCATACACACATCTTTCTGCTTTAGCTGAATCATCTTGTTGTACAAAATCTTAAGTTCCTCATCAGACAGCTGCTTAACCCTCTTCATTGGCCATCCATAAGTGAAATAAGCGCCGTATTGATTCTTAACATATTGTTGCATGATTTTCTTCTGTTCAGCATAGGAGAGTGGCCTGTTACGGCGAAATTCACAAAGTTGAGCAGCCAAATCTTCCCGTTACCTTTGAACAAGAGACACAACCCTACGAGCACAATTCCCTTAAGTCACGTCCGCACCCAAGATGTTAGTGAACTGAGATACATCAGAGGTGAGGATGGTGACCACATCCATTCAATCTTTGTTATCTCAAAACATGGCATTGTGCCTCACTTGGTCATGGAATTGCTTCCTAAGAGCTTCATAATCAGGCGCAGCCGCAGCTGCAGCCACAACCTCTTGTTCTTGTTTCTCATGTAATCTCCTTTCCGCCTCCACACCCAACCTATCTTCCTCAAATTGCCTGCGGGTTCGCTTACGAGGAGTGGAGGGAGCATCAGTCATTGGGGCTTTCCCCTTGTCAGCAGTAGAAGGACCAGGAGTGGCAGTCCTTGGCATAGGGCCAATAACAGATGGGAACACTTGAAGAACTAAGAGGAGCAGGTATGTCCTCACTAGGCTTGGTTGCAAAGGCGGCTTTAGCAAGAACAGTAAGACCATCTTCCTCTTCCTCATCAGAATCAGACATCACCAACTTCTTCTTTTAGCTCTTCAAAAGTTTCTCCAAAGTCTTTACCCGAGCAGCCAAAGGGATCACAAAGTCCCGAGTCAGCTGGCGGTGCTTGTTGAGATCGTCTACTAATGATAGGATCTTGGCATAGTACGTGTGCACCAAAGCAAGTAGAGAAGTGAGAGTAACGGGTTCCTCAGCGTCCCCACCAAGAGAACTTGGCTTGGGGATGCATCATTGGGACCAGAAGAAAATGACTGGTCAACATGAGGAGCATGAGAATCTGGCACAAAAGAGCTAGAAGGCTCCTCAGCAGAAGGGTAAACGGGACTAGGAGGTGGAGTATCAAGAAAAGGAGAAACAAGTGGGAAAGCAAAAGAGGCAGCCTTCGAGGTAGAGGCATTTCAGCCACCACTTTTGGAGCAGGATCCTCAACTTCTACATGGGGTTCCCTAGCAACAAGATCCTCCTCCTCCATGGGATCATCAACCAATTGAGGTTCCTCCTTGGCTTTCTCAGCTGGATGAACCTCATTGGGATCCCCTTGGACAATGCCCAACATAGCAGGAGTGAGAGGAAGGTCAGGACCAAGGTAAGCAAGTTTCATGTTAGCATACACTTTGGGAATGAGTCTAACTGGGACATAGTCCCTTCTATTCCTAGGAACACACGTGAGAATCTGTTGTAAAAACCGAGGGTACATAATTTTTAAGACCACCAAGATTCCCTACCATACCATCCAAAATATAACGAGAGAAGTTAAACCTACGACCTTGGGCCAAGCAAATCAAACCAATAGCAATGGAGATGGGAAATGCATCCCAACTCCCAGCTTTGGGACTCAAGCAATGAATCAAGAAATGAATGAGGAGCTTCTATTGGGGTGAAAAATGATTTTTCTGAAAATTGAATCTTTCCTCATGGTTATACCCAATAGCAGCCATACCATCCAAGACTTCGTCATTAGAGAGGCCAATAATGCCATCAGCATCTTGAAGATGCAAGGCAGACCTAATGGAAGCTTCAGTCACCACGTATAGACGACCATCAATGGTGGCATGAATCTCCAATGGATGACCCAAAACCTCTCTAGTTTCAACAGTGGCCAAAAAATGTCGTATGACTGCGTCATAAACAGTAGGGCAGACAGTGAGAGCATACCTGATATGAGAAGCCTCAACGAACTCCAAGATGTCCACAAAATCCTTTCTCTGTGGGCCCTCGCCAAGGTAGGCCACCTTGTTATTATCAGACTTGTATTGTAGTGCAGCCATGGATGATTGATGAAGATTGGTAAGAAAATGGAGGAAGATGATTGAGGGTAGGAACGTGTGTGTGTGTGTTTAGTTCTGAAATTGAGTCAAATGATCCCATTGACCATAAATAATGCTTAGAGAAACTGTTCATTGACCCCTAATTATGGGGGTTTCCCTTTCCAAGTTAAGTCATTAATGGGAGTAACCACTTTCCTTTTAATCCATTAATATCCAAATCCAGTTACCAAAAGAATAGAGAAACTGATGCACCAGAAGTAACTTATGCTGACTAAAAGTCAAACCGTCTAGAATTCAACACTAGTAGCAGCGAGTGGTCAACAAAAGTCAACAGAATGAACAGTGACCCGAAGAAACACTAGGAGCCAAACAAAAATTGTTAAGGAGGACTATTTACCCACTAGGAGCAAGAGAGAGCCACTAGGAGTAACAAAATCCTTCCACCAGGAGTAGCACACACAACAAAAACCCATGAAAAATGGCGAAAGAAGCTACCAGAAGTAAGAATGTACAAGTATACATGTACAACAAGCCTCCCCTTAGGCTTTTCCTCCCCTTAATCCTAGACCTTAAGAATTGACCATACCAATGTGAACCACTAGGTGGTTAAACCGTGGTCTATCAAATGCTTTAGTCAACAAATCAGCAACATTATCATCCGTATGTACCTTTAGAACCTTTATCAGCTTCTTTTCATTTGCATCCCGTATAAAATGGTGTCGAATCTCTATATGCTTGGTTCTTTGATGAGACACAGGTTTCTTCACTATGCCATTAGTGCTTTGATTGTCAATAAAGATTTTGGTGTTCATAAATTTGAACCCATTGTCTAACATTTGATTTTGTATCCACAAGACTTGTCCACAACAACTAGCAGCAGCCACATATTCAGCTTCTGTTGAGGAAGTAGCTACTATGGTTTGTTTCTTACATTGCCATGAAATAAGCCTGCGTCCCAAAAACTGACAACCACCAGTAGTTGATTTTCTATCATTATTAGCACCTGCATAGTCACTATCACTATAGGCTTCAAGAACAAAATGGGATTCCCTTGGATACCATAAGCCTAGCTTAGGTTGTGCCTTTAAATACTTCAATATTTTCTCGACAACATTCAGATTAGAAACAGTAGGGGCCACCTGATGTCTAGAACAAGCACTAACAGCAAACATAATGTCTGGGCGTGAAGCAGTCAAATACATGAGTGAGCCTATCATAGACCTGTACAAATGAACATTAATAGGAGGATCCGACTCATTCTTGAGTTTGACTTTAGTTACCTCATAAGGTGTTGTTGCTGGTCTAAGAGGTTCCACATCAAATTTCTGAATAATGTGATGACCATATTTATCTTGACTAATGAAGATACCATCCTACTGCTGCTTGACTTGGAGTCCACGGAAAAATGTTAGTTCTCCCATGACACTCATCCGAAACTCCCCTTTCATCAACTGTTCAAACTCATCACACCATTCCTTCTTGGTAGAACCAAAGATGATATCATCCACATACACCTGAACCAGGATGATATCTTTGGCATTTTTCTTAAGAAACAATGTTTTGTCAATGGTGCCTCTTCTGTAGCCATGCTTCAACAAGAAAGTAGAGAGACGTTAATACCAGGCTCTAGGAGCTTGATGAAGACCATAAAGGGCTATGACAACCTTGTAGACCTTCTTTAGATGTAGAGGATCCACGAAGCCCTTAGGCTGAGTGACATATACTTCTTCTTCAATCTTGCCATATAGAAATGTACTCTTGATATCCATTTGAAACACTGTAAAGCCAATATAAAAATCAAAGGCCAAAAATAGGCGTATGGCCTCAATTCGTGGAACAGGAGCAAACACTTCATCATAATCAATTCCTTCAAGCTGAGTGTGGCTATGTGCTACTAGTCTTGCTTTATTCCTTACCACAATACCCCTAGCATCTTTCTTGTTTTTGAGAATCCATTTGGTACCAATTGATGTCTTTCCATCTGGCAAATCAATTAGGATCCATACATTCTGAAACAAGAATTTTTGCATTTCCTCCTACATAGATTCTACCCAACTTTGATCCTCAAGAGCATGTGAGACGGACCTAGGTTCCACCTGTGACAGAAAACAAGCAAACAAACAGTGAAGAAAATCGGTGTGGTTATTTTGCTTTTGGTCTTCAATGTAGCTCACAAGAGCATGATGACCAGAAGTTGCTTTCTTATGCATGCCGTGAGTCTTGACAGTAGAACCAAGATCTCTTATGATTTGAGATGTAGGATGCACTTTATGGATCTGCTGAATAGTAGTAGGAGCTACTTCTACCTTTGTGTTGGGTCTAATATAGAGTTGATGTGACAAAACAAAAGAAAAGGACTACTTTTGCCAATGTCTAATACTACAAGCTGGTGGAAGCATTACTTGAAGATAATAATTCACCAGATGTTTTATTTATTTAAAAATATTTAGTAGTGATTTGATATTATCCCTTTGTAAAAAGTCTGTGGTTTAGAGAAACACAGACCGTAGGTTTACATAATTCATATTCACAATGTAACCTACATAACAAGTGTGTTTTTTAGGCACGGGATTCAATGTATACATGCCTAGATGTTATTTGTTTTATTGATTAAATACAAGTAACATTGGAGAGAAATTCATGTCTCGTTATAAACACCTTATTCATGATTTTTGTTCTAGTTCCGCTGTGATTTTTATCATATGAATGATAATCATGCCTAGCAGGTTAAAGATCCAGAATCTTAGGATTCCACAATTGGTATCAGAGCGGGTGGCTCTTGATGCTAGGATCAACGAGGTGTTCATTCGTGGTGAAAAAGAAGAAAAACCCTTCTAGGGTTTATATGCAGTTTTGTGTGCACAACAGTATTCAGAAGGGCATATCTCCTTAGTTAACCGTTAGATCGTCGTGAAATTCGTGTTGTAGGTTCTCGAAACATGTGTCTCGGATCTCACCGGAGCGATCGTCGATTTGATCAGATATGAAAAAGTTATGAGATGTCGAAGTTGACTGCAGAGATGTTTTTCACGTTTTCTGATTTTGTTATTAACTCAAAACTAGGGTTTTGTTCAAACTCTAGATCGATTGGTGAACAGGATGGACGTGTTCAGGGAGGGTTTTTTTTGCTGGTTTCATCTAAAATTCATGGTAATAAAACTTTGAAGGATCTAGGGTTTCTTAAACCCTAATTCTTTTAAGAATGTTTCTTTGCTTATGTAATTATGTGACGTGGAACAGTAGCTATATGATGCAAGAAAGAAACGTGATCCTCTAACACGATTGTTCTTCTAACACGATTGGTGTTCTTGATGTCAGTTTGTGATGTTACTGAGGTTCAGACGTGGGAGATTGTGTGTTCATAAATTTTCAGCCAAGATTTTGTTATGAAATATTCTTAACCGATTGGATATTTTATTTCCTATTTTTGTGGGAACAAACAGCTAGCTACAAACGTGTGAACAAGGTCAAGGATCCCTGATTTTTAGATGTCAAAAACATGGGCATCAATGATGTACATTCGTGTGGTACTGTTGTCATGTAAAAGTAACAGGAGACAAAAGATGTGGTCCAATTGATGAAACGTGATGGGTTATGAAACATCATGGTCCATCTATGTTTTTTTATTATTAACGTCTCACGTGTGCAGCTTTGGTTATTATGGAAAGAAGCTATAGAGTACGTCACATGAAGCAAGAGATAAAAGGAATTATGAACTTCCATATTATTGCTGCTTAAAACGTGGGTATGGTCATACTTCTTGTGGTCCCAGGCAGAAAAACATCATTATTCAATGACTTAGCAGCAGACGTACAAAAGAACCAAGGACTTGACAATGGCACACATGATGAGACGTTGTTGTTTGTTGTTTATAGTGGTTCAAGACAATGGCAGTGTACTGGTTGATTCATCAAGTGAAGACAAACAGTTTATATGGCATATTATTAATATGGTCCTGGTTTGAATAGTTTGATCTACAAGAAACAACTGTGTATATGGTCCATAAAGTAAGTGGTAGGGACTTGATGAAGGCACTAAAAAAGGATGTGATTTGAGTGTACAATCGTATATTTCTTTATAAAAACAAATAAAGAGATTGCGATGTGTATTGTTTGTTGAATAAGGAATAAGGAGTGTACGAAGACATGGTATGTGGTACACAGTGAGATATTATTGGATCGATCTCACGTGTTCTAATTATCAAAGAAAAGAGAAGACACAAAGTGGTATACAGTGGGGTAAATTCTAGCCCATGTTCTTATTTATTTTTACTCACTGTCATGTTAATATAGCCACAGATGGTGTCAGCCGCTGACGAGATTAAATCTATCCGCTGACAAAGTATATTTTAGCCACTGACAGAAGCTTTGTTGTCTGATATATTGCTTTTTATTCGCTGACAAGTGTTGTTCGATATGGGACAACACATACTAAAAAGATGTTGGATAGCAATGGATATCACATGATGAAGAATATGCTGCTATATGTAATTTTGGTTGAGTTTTGGCACACAAAATGAGGTATTTACACACACAGGTACATGGGATCTCTGGAATTATTCAGAATATCATTATGATATTTATGGCTCGGATATTTTTATTAGAAGACATATATGATTAAGGGGAAGAATTCTTATGGTAAATTTGATGCTTGAAGAAGATTTTTGCGAGTTTGTGTTTTATCATATCTCAAGATGACTCAATTCCATCTTGAAGATAACTTGTTCGTGCTTAAACGGTTAGTGACGAAAACTTGACACCTTGCTATCACTTGAAGGAGTTACATTATCGTTCTTAGTGTCTCATAATAAGATGAGAATTTTGACAAAGGGATCGAGGTCTGCTCATATTCCATACCTATGAGCTTGGAGTCACATATTTAGTTCAAGACATGGAATACAAGTTTGGGTTATTCTACTTCTACATTAAGATTATTGTATTTATTTTTCTTCAAGATCATTACACAGAGCCCACCTTTGGAGAGATTTCAAGCTTGCATATTTTCACAAGACCCCTATTGATGTGACAAAAAGGTGAAGAGGTGAACTTAAGGTGAAGCAACTTGGAACATGTGCACAAATGGATACAAACTTAAGGGGAAGTTTTATCATCATCAACTAGGGGAAGATTGTTGGGTCTAATATAGAGTTGATGTGACAAAACAAAAGATAAGGACTACTTTTGCCAATGTCTAATACTACAAGCTGGTAGAAGAATTACTTGAAGATAATAATTCACCAGCTGTTTTATTTATTTAAGAAAGTTATTAAGATCACCAACAATGCCATCATCAAATGAAGCAGAGTAAAAAATGCCTGTTATTGGTTGCTTATGAATATCATCCAGCTTAGTAGTAGACTTCTTATTATAGTTTCCTAGGTTAGAAGGACCAGAGAAACAAGTTGTGGAAGTTGGATCACTAATGGGAGTTCCAACAGGATTTGAACTTGCACCAGGAGTAGCAGTTGGCTCACTAGGAGTAGTTGGTACAGCAAGAGTATCCATAGCAAACTCAAAGCCTCCTTGGGTAGCTACAATAGTAGCATCTTCTTGTTGCTTGATCAATGTATCACGAGTTCCTTGTGAGTCAATAATGTCTGATGAAGTAGCATCAGCAGTAGTAGCAGAGGTGTATGGGGCAACATATGTGGAATAGGATGGAATAACAAAGTTATCATCATCCTCTTCAGAGTCCGAGAAGCTAGAAGTAGCACCTGCACTAGAAGAAACAAATTCTTGTGGACCTGCATGTTGGTTAGTTTTGAAGCGAAAATATCCCAATGAGTCACTAAGATAATCAAGATCAAAATACCATTCAGGACCTTTGCCTTGAATGTTTGTCTTCTCCTCAAAGTACCGTAGGTTGATAGTTTCAATGACAC
Organism: Glebionis coronaria; assembly: GCA_025667525.1. Classification (NCBI taxonomy): domain Eukaryota; kingdom Viridiplantae; phylum Streptophyta; class Magnoliopsida; order Asterales; family Asteraceae; genus Glebionis; species Glebionis coronaria. Next base: position 535,777,082 of record CM046879.1, read on the forward strand.
GCTTGGCAGTGAGATTGTAGACCCTATAGGCTCTAGAGTGAGCTGAATATCCCACAATGAAGCCTTCATCCGCCTTGCCATTAAATTTCCCCAAGTAGTCACTAGTGTTGAGAATGATGACAGGACAACCAAAAGGTTTCAAATAAGTAATGCTTGGGACTTTGGCTGTGAGTAGCTCATAGGAAGTCTTCTTATGTGGATTGGTAATGGAGACCCTATTCAACACATAACACGCAGTGTTGACCGCTTCTGTCCAAAACATAGTCGGAAGCTTGGAATCAGCAGCCATGGTTCTTGTTGCTTCTATAAGAGTCCTGTTTTTCCTTTCTGCAACACCATTTTATTGAGGATTCCTATCAGCACTGTAGTCTCTTTTTATACCTTTGGAGTTGAAAAGTGCTATGAGGTCTGCATTCTTGAACTCAGTCCCATTGTCACATCTAATACCTTTTACCTTCTTGGACAACTGATTTTTAATTAAGACAATAAAGTCTTTGAGAATGGGGTAGGTCTCCCTTTTAGCAGCCAGAAACAAAACCCATGAAAATATGCTATAACCATCAGTTACTACTAGGCAGTAGTGTTTATGATCAATGCTCCTAATAGAGGTAGGACCAAACAGATCCATATGAAGTAACTACAAAGGTTCAGTTATTAAACTGAGGGCAGTAATGGATTTGAAGGATGCTTTGTGTTGTATGCCTTTGCTACAAGCAAGGCAACTGATGTCATTATTGAAGGTTTTGGGAGGTAAACTAGAGACCAGGTTCATATTTGTCAGCTTGTGAATGGTCTTGTAATTTACATGCCCCATCCTTCTATGCCATTTTGTGGCTTCATCTTCTGATGCTTTGGCAACCAAGCAACCTAGTTGGCCAGTAGGATTGACTTCATTCAACTTGATACTGTATAGATTATGTCTTCTTGGAATTTTGAGTAGTACTTGGGAGTCATCCGGGAGTTTAAAGTCTTTGGACAACACCAGGCAATCAGTATTCGTAAAGAGGATAAACTGCTTCTTGTCACAAATCTGAGAGACAGAGATCAAGTTGAAGTGTTGGAGTGCCTCCACATAGTATACCTGCTCAAAATTAAGGTTAAGAGTATGAGTAGTTCCTTTTCTAGAGATACGCCCTTCACCCCCACCAAAGTACACTTTCCCGCCTTGAAATGGTACAAAATTAGTCAAAAGTCCTTTGTTGCCTGTCATGCTCCTAGAGCAACCACTATATACTATTCCAAGAGATGGATCTTGGTATGGATTAATCTACAACAATAGAAAAATATGTAATAGTTAGTGTCTTAAGGGGACCCAAACCATTCCTGGCTTGAGTCTGCCTTGTGGATCATTGTAAGATAGCCATGGAGATTGATGAGATCCACTATTGTTCTTGTGTTTCTTGGGCATCATATGGAATTTATTGTGTGTCCAAGAACAACCTGTTGAGGGCTTAACAGCAGAACCCAAATTTCCCAATCCAAGATACATTTGGTTTGTAGTAGTATAATTCTTATGAAAATTTTGAAAATAATTGTTGGTTGGTCTGTTAGTGGTACATGGATTGCTTCTCTAAGTAGCAAAAGTTGAAGGAGAGTTCCTCCTAGTAGAAGGAAAAGATTGAGCACACGGGTTTAGTCTTGTAGAAGCAAAACCCACACCAGTACGAGCAGCTACTAGTGGACCAGGAGTACCATAAGAGACATGGCCAGTAGGCCTTTGATCATAGAAATCACAATCTTTAATCAAATGAAATCTACTACCACAAACAAAACATGTTTTATAAGACCTTTTATTCAAATGACATTGTTTTGTACTGCTATCCTTATTACAAACAGTTCTAGGAGAAACAACATTCCTAGAAGACTTAAGACTCGAATAAAAAAACAATGGAACTAGATGCAATAGAAACTCTCTCATCATTCATCCAAGCACTAGAAGCAGTAGTTTCATTTGGCTTGGGACTCAAGGGACTTGACTCCTCACTTGAACCACACGATGCATAGTCACTGGCCTTGTCACTGAAAGTACAAGAAACAAAGTCATTAGTGTTAGTATAACTTTTAGGAGACTCATGCATCTTTGATTCATCCAAGTCTTTATGCATTGATGTAGGCATAAATGTTCCTATAAGAGGTGGAGGAACAACATGCATTGCTACAACTGGTTTAAACCTATTGTAACTAGGTTTTCCCTCCTCCTCTTTGTTACGATCAAAGACACTAGAAAAAGATATGTCAAAAACATCATCTGGTCCTATATAGTTGTCAAATATTAACCCCCTCTTTGTTCTTACAGACATACTGCTATCTATTAGCTTGTACAGATTTTTGGGTGCTTTTTTCCATTTATCAAACTACAATAAAGTAGCATCTAATTTCATTTTCATTTCTTGTTTTGATTGAATGCTTTCAGCATTACGTTTTTCAGTATACTTAAGCAAATTAGATGTATTTTCTAAGTCAATACTCAACACCCTAATCCGATCCTCATACTCAAGTTGGGCATTTTGTAACCACTACTTTTGTTGTTCTAAGGTTTTTAGAGAACTCTTGTAAGCTTGAACTTCTAAAAAATATTTGTCATTTTGAGCATTGAGTTCATTGCATTGTGTCAAGAGGTCAGAATATTTATCATCACAACCAAGAGGGCAATTTTGTACCTGAGGAGATATTTCCATTAAAGCAAATTCCTCCGCTTCCTCTGCCTTGAATATGTGACCAGCAATCATAGCAAACACATCAGTAGCAGACTCAACTGTATCCAAAGTTGGAGTCTCATGATCATTCCAATTTACCATGATATCAACAGATTTCAAAGCTTTCTTATCCTCCTGAAGCTCTTGAACCTTGAAGGCTGAATACCTGTTCTTCTCCTGGTCATTTTTACTAGGGCATTCCCTAGCAAAATGTCCTTGCTGATGACAGTTGTAGCATTTGACTTTGCTTCTATCAAACGTAGCTGGATCCTTTGGGTTGTAGCTAAATTTTCTACCAGCCTTTTTTTTCAAACTTGTGAACTCGGAGGGTAAGCATAGCCATCTTCCACTTGAGGTCCTTTCATCCAAGTCAAGCTTATCAACCTGTTTGAAGTCATCAAAAGCTAGATGTTGTTGTGGATCAACATCAGTAACAAATGAATGAAGAACAGTTTCTACCATGCTACTGGTCTTGACTTTTGATTCAGGAGTAGGAGTATGTTGTGAGGACAAAATATAATTTGGGCTACTGGTATAGGGAATGGACTGGAGCCTATGGAGCTTGCAAAATAAGAATGCAGGAGTGGAGTAGGAATCACTTGGGTATCCTCTCACATGAGACTCAAAAGTTTTGAGTTTGTAAAATAAGTCATCAAAAGAGAGATACTCAAGTCCTCCTTTTGCTTTGAGAGAGATAACTACATGGTTCCATGAATGAGGCAGAGCTCTAAGAAACCTAGCATTGATGTCTTCATTCTCTGGTTTTGATTTGAGTTGTTTTAATTGGCTAAGAATCTTTTTAAACCTGTCATAGTCCTGATGAAGACCTTCTGACTCAGAGATTTTGAATTCTGTAAATTCATCTCTCAGCATTGATATTCTCATCTTCTTGGATTCCTCATTTCTTCCAAACCTTGCCTTGATGGCATTCCATATTTCTCTTGCATCATCTAGGTGATAGAAATCACCCATGTGGTCATCAGGAAGAGACTGAAGCAAAATGTTTTTTGCTTTGATTTCCTTCTGAACAGCTGTGATTTCTTCATGTGTTTTAGGATCTAGAATGGTGATATTGCCATTCTTGTCCCTCCCAGTATTCTTCTTGCCATTGCCATTCTGAACAATCTTCCATAATGCAAGATCAGTGTTGGTGATCCAGCACTCCATCTTCATGGCCTAGTTATCATACTTATCTTTCTTCAGGTGTGGGAATTTCCCATTTGTGTTGGAGACGGTAGCAACAATTTGTTGTATTTGTTGTGTTGTATTGGTGCTTGATTGTCCTGTTTCAGTTGAACTAGAAGCAGGCATGATTAGAAGAAATTTTTAGAAAAAAATGGTTTTTCTTGTATAGACACTCTCCCAGGCTCTGATACCACTTGTTGGGTCCTTTAGTTGTAGATCTTTCAGCCTGTTAAGGATGGTGAACGACTTCTGTAATCACGAGTCTATTCACATAGAGACTCTAATGAACACAAATATTTGTACGGAATACAAACACTAGGAACAATAAGAACCAGTATAACTAGATAAATAACTTGAGCCTTTCTAAGGATTTATATTATATTGATATGAAATGAAACTGGTGAAGGTGTGTCTAACCCTTCTGCCAATGGGTTCCTTTTCTACTACAAGGAAACCCTAACTACATTAAACACAAAACGTGTAACAGTTGATATGCATATCCTTTTCTAAGATATCTCATGCATATCCTAATAAACTACTACAAATAACAATGTTTGACTTACTACCAGACTAGGAGCACGTGTTGCTCCTACTACTACTACTAGGACCAAGAGGAACTACATACCTCCTAGTTCACCTATTACAAATCACCTATTACATAGGTCCTAACACGATTAATCTATAAATCTAGTCCTAGCCCCTCTCTAGGGTTGTTGGGTAGATTTTTCCACTAGACGTTGAAGCTTGGTTTACACGTGCTAGAATCACGGTTAGCTCGTTGTATTACGTGTGTACAAGAACGTAATATAGTCTTACTTTAGACTATATCTTGGTGGTTTAAGTTATAAACCCGAATTGGTGATTCGTTCTTTATCTTGTGGATTTGCTTTAGCGTAAAGGTATGTAACCCTAATTTGATTGATTATAATTGTGTTATTATTATGATCTTGTTAAATCGCTTCCGCTATGTGTGCTTTGATCTCGTTTAGGGTTTTGTGTAATTGTTGTGAACTATATAAACCATCAGTGGCATCGAGAGCCGTTCTAACATGTTATAATTATCGAAAATCAAAAGTTTTTAACTAATACTTGCTTTGAGTTAAAACTACATATTTTATAGGTTTTCTTAAAAATTATAGTTTTGTTTTTTAAAATTAGGGTTTTTGGCCGAATTTTAAAAAAATAATTGCTTTTGAAACCCTAAATTATATGTTGGATAATTTTAGATTAAATTGCATGGTTAATTGTTATGTCAGGTAAATTAAATGTTACTATCCGGAGAGATTTAATTGTTAAGATTTGAGGGTTGATCCATGATGAACGTGCATGTTTTCATGGTCGTAAAATCGTATGTTTATATGATTTTATGTGCTACTTGCTTTATTTGATTCAATAAAATCTTTAATTAGGGAAGACTTTTATATGAATATAAAACCTAGATTTAAAGTTTATTGAATAAATCGTATGCATGTGGCTATTTGATTTATTTATCGCACATATAAATTGTTATTATGTGTTTATGATTTAGTTTTTTTACTTGTTTATGTTAAAATTGTACGAATTGTTGTAAACAAGGGTTTTTTTGAGAAACAAATATGGACTAAATCATATTAAAATTAAGATTTGTTTGAGATCTAAATTACATAAAATTACGTTGATTGGTGATTTGCAATAATAATCCAACGGCCTACTCCTTTTGACAAGCTATAAAGTGGGTATAACGCATCGCTGGTCATGTACCCGGTTAAGGAAGGAGGTATTAAGCCATTAGTCGCTGACCAAATTCCCGGCTCGCCTGTGCGTCAAATTGAAATTACCTATGATTATTATTTGCATTATACCTTAAGGTTGATTTACCGCAAATTCACATCCGAATTCACAATGAATAAGGTTATTGCTTTATGTTTTAGCCATAAGTACGTTGTGAATAGTTGTGGGTAAATTATTTGATTGATTGAACCAGTACCTCAACATAATTTATGTAGAAATTTAGTCTCGTGAAAAAGTTTACTAAATGTTTTATTAAACTTATGCTATGAAGTTGTATGCATGCTTCTCCATACATTGATTTTGACATCAAATTTATAACCTTAAAATTTAAGTTAAATGCTCCTAATTGACGAACACTTGAAATTGCTACGTCATCAAATGAGATTTTTAGATGATGTTGTAACGGAGAGAAAACTTTCATAGAATGAGAATTCGTATGATGGTTTTACGTTACTCAGATTAGACGACTTAATTAAGTTACTCAGAGAGATCTGGAAACTTATGACATTCAGAAGAGATGAAACATGTTTACAATGCAAAACGTTTTTTGGCAATGTAAATCCCTTAAAAATCTAGAAATTCAAAATTGTTTGTCAATTGAATTGTTCGACAAGTCGCTATGTTGAGTGCATTCATTACTAGCAGATCAACTGATGTAATGGATCTATGTCAATATAGTTCTATGAATCAAGGAAAATACTATGGTTTATATACTGGGGTAATTTTATTTTCTTGAAAGTATTTTATTATAAAAAATACTAATATTTGAACTTATTTCTGTAGAAATGGATCAACCCGACAATGACACTATAAGTTCTGCATTCAAAACGTTTTTGATCGTCCTGAACTTACTGGCCCAAACTTCAATGATTGGTACCGCTCACTAAGAATTGTATTGAGAGTAGCGGGTACTATTGATATCTTGAATACTCCTTATCCGGAGGATCTTGCTGAAGGAGCTTCTGAAGCGCAAAGGATTGAACACGCTGCTAATGTAAAGAAACACTTAGAGGTGGCTTGATTAATGCTAGGAAAAATGGCTCCTCCACTTTAAAAGAAGTATGAGCTATTTTCACCTAAGCGAACGCTTGATGAGCTCAAGGCTATGTTGGAAAAGCCGCAAGCTGTGGAGATCTACGACTTAGTAGATGCTTTGAATAGCTGCAAGCAAACTCCTGGAGAGTCTGTTAGTGCCCATTACATGGAGATGAGGGGTTATATGGAACAACTAATTGCACTAGGACAACCCTATGATCATAATATGGCTATCAACTTGATCAATAGGTCCCTTAACAAGGACTTCAATGATTTTGTTCGAAACTATAATATGCATTGCACGGGGAAGATAGTTAATGATTTGCATGCAATGCTCATTGACTACGAAAAGGGGTTAAAGGACAAGGCATCTACTTCTACTCCTCCTGTACTAACCATAAAATAGGGTAGAGTAAGTAAGCCAAAACAGCAAGCGAACAAGAAGAAAGGCAAAGGCAAGGGTGATAAGGGCAAGCAAGTTGCGACTTATTCGAAACCTAAGTAGAACTTTGTCAAGAAGAATCAATCTTAGAAGGATGAGACTTGTCACCATTGCAAGGCAAGTGGTCACCGGAAGAGGAATTGCCCTCTTTACCTCGAAGAGTTCCGAGAAATAAAGAAGAAGTCTGAGCGGAGCGCTGCAGCTTCAGGTACTTTATTTATGATCGAATTATTCAATTTGACATACAAATTAAATTCCTGGGTATATGATACGGGATGCGCTATTAACATTTGTAATACGCTGCAAGGATTAATCTAGAAAGGAAGCTATCCTATGGAAAAATTTCTGTAAGTGGGAAATGGCGCACAAGCAGCGGTTGAAGCTATATGAGCATTTAATTTAGCTTTACCTTCGGGTTTAGTACCGATTTTAAATAATTGTCATTATGCATCTACAATTGTTAGGGGTGTTATTTCCTTTTCTTGTTTGTTGAATACTGGATTCGTTCACACTATTGATAATAATGAAATTTCTGTTTGGAAAGATGGTACTTTCTATTTTAATACAATTTCTGTGAATGGTGTGTTTGAAATTGACATGCATGAAAATGAATCCAAGAATAATAATAAATCTTCTTTTAGCATGAATAAGAAGAGAAAGTTTGACAAGAACTCTTCTTATCTTTGGCATTATAGACTTGCCTATATTGGGAAGACTCGTATACAAAAGCTTCAACGTGAAGGACTTTTGGAAAATATCAATGATAAATAATTTGATAAATGTGAGTCTTCTATCTATGGAAAGATGACCAAGAAACTTTTTAGTAGTAATATTGAAAGGGCTACTGGTCTACTTGGTTTGATACACACTGATGTGTGTGGACCACTTAGACATGTGTCAAGGAAAGGTGCTAGTTACTTTTTGACATTTACGGATGATTATAGCCATTATGGTTATGTTTATTTACTTAAGCATAAACATGAGGTATTTGAAACATTCAAAGTATTTAAAGCAGAAGTAGAATTGCAACTAGGAAAGAAGATTAAAGCTCTTCGTTCTGATAGAGGTGGTGAATATTTAAGTCAAGAGTTTATATATTATCTAAGTGAGAATGGAATTGTTCAGCATCTTACTTCTCCCTATACTCCACAACAAAATGGTGTATCCGAAAGGAGAAATCGTACATTATTAGATATGGTGCGATATATGTTTAATCATACAACTTCACCATTGTCCTTTTGGGATTATGCTTTAGAATCTATTGTTCGCATTTTAAATATGGTTCCCACAAAGAAGGTTGATAAGACACCATATGAACTATGGCATGGCAAAAAGCCATATTTGTCTTATTTAAAGGTTTGGGGTTGCGGCGCGTATGTGAAACATGACTCGGGCGATAAACTCCAACAACGATTTGTGAAATGTATCTTTGTAGGATACCCTAAGGAAACTATGGGTTATTACTTTTATTATCCACCTGAAACAAAGTAATTGTTGCTACGTATGGAGACTTCCTTGAAAGTGATCGTGTAAATCAAGAATTCAGTGGGAGAAATTATGATCTGGAAGAGAGTCATATAGATACATTACCTTCTAAAAACACTAGCGAAATAATTCTTGTAGAACCAGAAAGTCCGGCGGTTCCACCAGAATTAATTCCTCTACGTAGATCCCAAAGGATTATAAACGCAAATAAGAATATATGTTTGAATATAGAGGATGATGATGAAGTAGGGGATCTTGGTGAACCTGCTTATTATAAGTCCGCCATGCTTGATCCTGAGAAGGATAAGTGGATGGTTGCTATGGATGAGGAAATGAAATCCATGAAAGTTAATGATGTTTCGATTCTTGTAGATCCACCACAAAATACTAAAGTAGTGAGACATAAGTGGATATACAAGAAGAAAACCGACATGGACGGAAAAATACAATCCTATAAAGCTCGTTTAGTAGCTAAAGGTTTTACTCAAACTTTTGGCGTAGACTACGAGGAGACTTTTTCTCCTGTAGCAGACTTAAGTGCTATTATGATTCTCATAGCTATAGCAGCATACTATGACTCTGAGATATGGAAAATGGATGTTAAAACTGCCTTCTTGAACGGTCGCTTAGATGAAGACATCTATATGCAATAACTAGAAGGGTATGTTGATCCTAAGAATCCAAAACACATGTGTAAACTTCAAAGATCTATTTATGGTTTGAAGCAAGCATCACATCAATGGAATAAATGATTTCATGAAGAAATTAAAAAATGTTAGATTTAATCAAAATCGTGATGAGCCATGTGTATATCGCAAAGCTAGTAGGAGTGATGTAGTATTTCTAGTCCTATATGTTGATGATATATTAATCATGGGAAGTAACATTCCAAGACTTAAAGTTGTTAAGGATTATCTTGGTAAATGTTTTTTTATGAAGGATTTAGGAGAAGCTCCATACATTCTGGGAATTAACATCTATCAAGATAGGAAAAAGATGATTAATTGGTCTAAGTCAAGATGCTTATATAGATAAGATATTAAAGAAGTATAATATGCATAATTCCAAGAAAGGTTTTCAACCTATGGAAGTTAAGCATAATCTGAGTCATGAGATGGATTCATCAAATTCTGAAGAGGATGCATACATGCAGAAGGTGCCTTATGCTTCGGTTGTAAGATCTATTATGTATGTTGTAAGATGCACAAGGCATGATGTGGCGTTTGCTTAGAAGTTGGTCAGTCGATACCTACAGAATCCAGGGAAGCTCCACTGGACTGCTATTAAACATATTCTAATGTATATGAGGATTACGGAAGATATGTTTTTGGTATTCAAGGGAAGCCATATACATAACTAAAGGTGGTTTGGATTAGGAAGTTTTATTGGAGATCTTGGAGTGATGCTTTCAATAAAAGAACCTAATAAATATGTATAGAACAAATATGCCGCAATTATATTCGCCAATGATTATGGAGTTATGAAAGACGCCACACACTTTAAACATACACATCACTACGTCCGAGAACAAGTTGAAGCTCGTGAAATCAAATTAATAAAAGTTCACACAGATGATAACGTAGTTGATCCTTTTACTAAGGCTTTGCCTAGACCAAAGGTAGTTAAGCACGCCAAGGCTATTGGGCTGCAACTAGCTAGCGATTTCATGTAATAAATCTGTGATTAGTATTTGGATTAAGGATGTTAAGACATTATTATTTAATAAAATAAAGATTGGGTTTCGTTTACTCTTATTACTTAATTTTTTATCCTATTTTATATGTTTTAATCCATGAATAAATTGTTACGCTAAATGTCCGTTGTCGATTAATAATATGGGAATATTATTAAACTAAGACAAATCAAAATTGCGATAGAGTATACTTGAAAGTATATTGATCGATTTTGGATGATATTTGATGAATTGAATATTGGACTTATCCCAACTATATGATTTTACTTTATGGATCTTTTTCATCAAGTAAATCATAAATAGTTATCCTTAGACCAGAGATACCAGGAAACTGTTATGAATCTAGTGCATCTCTGTGGAATAATCTAACGCTAAACATAACTGGTAGCTATAAGGGTTATTTTCAGAAGTGTTGCAAAATTCATAAGTTTTGCTTGTAGTCAATATGAAATTTATTTTCTCCAATTTCGTTTTGGAGTATAATACAGTCGGGGCCCTCGTGGGATTAGTAAGATGTTTGTGTGTCCACACCCAAATTTATTTTGGTAATCTTGCTGAATTTATGAACGAGAAATAGAATGGTTAATAAAAGGAATGACTAAGATCCATATCCTTATTAACGTTGTATTATAAATAAAAGGATATTAATAATGATGAATCATTAAAAGGTTTTATCCAGGAGACCTCACTCGAGTTGTACTAGAGGCATTGCTAGTGTAACTAGGCGCTAGTCAATGTAATCACGATATTCGAAATATGTCCAAGTGGGAGCTGAAAGTTTATGGACTTATACTTAATATTCGTGTGATAGGATCGAACTCGAGATTACGGGATTGCACACAATACGTAAAGAGTTAATTTATTTAATAAATATATTTATTAATTAATTTAATAAATATATTTATTATATTTTTTTTTTTGAAAGGCAAATATATATTTATTATATATTTATTAAATTAAACCGAGCTATAACTTTAACGATCGTTAAATAATTAAGAGTTAAGTATTAACGAGCGTTGTGGAATAAATAGAAAGATGAATAAAAGAAAGAAGAACAGAAGGTTCCGGAACACCCCTTTGGGGTGTTTCGACCGTCGGCTACACCAAGGGGAAGGGAGAAAGAAAACTTGCCTTATATTCGTTACCTTGGGCTACAAGATAATTAGGCCTATGTAAGGACCCTTAGCCTTCATAATTCTTTACCCCATTCTCTCTTCTCTATTTCTTTTGGTCGACCGTATCAAACGCACCCTTAGGGGATTCGTTTGATTTTTTTGATTAAACTATAAATCTAGTCAAAGCCCCTCTCTAGGGTTGTTGGCTATATTTTTCCACTAGACATTGAAGCTCGGTTTACACGTGCTAGAATCACGGTTAGCTCGTTGTATTACGTGTGTACAAGAACGTAATATAGTCTTACTTTAGACTATATCTTGGTGGTGTACGTTATAAACCCGAATTGGTGATTCGTTGTAACACCCCATTTTGGTAAATGTAATGTCACGCGTGATTATGGCGTGTCATCAAAGCATACAAGGATAAATGTCTTAAACATTACATGACCATAAAGGAAATACCAGAAACAAACATCGGTACCCCAAAGTAAAAGCTCATCACACACAAACATAAGTACTGTAAAGGAAAAGGACTAAACAATGTCCATGGAAATAAGTAGCAAAATGTATGATGAAATTCATAAAGTAATGAAGGCTAGAAAGCTTCCAATCCATATGCACGTACACTTAGAGTCTACGAGCGCCCTTGATTACCTGCCGTTTTGGGAACATGAAAGGAAAACGGTTGAGAATAACGCTCAGTGCACGGATATACAAGCATATAATGAATAACATAACCTACTATCCACGACGGAACTTTGGAGTCAAAAGGTGGTTTTGGATAGGAAACTAAGTCCTATGATCCAACCAGAACCGGAGGGATCTACCCAAGGACATTCCATAGCTAGAAATAGTTGTCCTTAGGAAAGATGGAGTTAAATGAAGCTGAATGCGGACCAATTACTTAAGTTAGCACTGGAACAATCACAACAAGGTGCTAGTGATGACGTATTGGTAAGAATTGAAGGAGTTGAATATTCTATGAAACTTAGGCAGAAACCGGGTTTAAAACATCTTTTGAAGACAAGTGTCATGGACCCAGTGATGCGATGCACAACCCTTCCCCAGCCATTCGAGTTTTTCTCAAAAGAAACTTTTCTCATTGTCACGGAGATCAACACGTATCTATTGACTTTCTCACTCCGAGTTAGTTAATATTGAAAAGGTGGCAGTCTGCTCCACCCTCCGATTACCAAAATGCACTTATCGAGTCTAGAGCCGAAAAGAGATCAACCTATCATCTCATTAGGACACAATCGAGTCCTACGCATTATCCTTGTGATATTGCCAGAACATCTGAGTGATACGATTCACAATGAAGATGGAAATCCTGCTTGAGCCAACATCAAACAAGCTCATGGTAGGTAACTTGTGCGATTCTACACGAATAAAACTTGTGAGAACTAGAATGCAACTAAGTATGGATTCTTAATTGATTCAAACTTGATTCAAACTTAATTCCAGGTTTCTTCGCAAAATCTGTGTGATCTTGCCAGAACATTCAGAGTGACACTCATTAGTGTTCACATTGACGAATGGAAATCCTTCCAGTGTCAACATCAAACAACACTGCGGTAGGTAACTCGCAAGATTCTCTACGAATCAAGCTTGTGACAAACTGGAAAGCGACAATGGTGCGATTCTTTTAGAATCAAACTTGTTCTAGGAATTCTGAATTGACGACTCTAATCAGACGGATAATTTATCCTTATGATTCACTCTTTACGTTTGCAGTCTGCTTTGAGATGGTCGAGTAAAGAGAACTGGCTACTACCGCCAGGAAACCCTGTAAAGGAGGTTCTTAATCGAATCTACCCGATCACAGGTGCGGTATCTGATACCGTCTAACGGTCTTCACCGACCGGAGGTAAAACACTACCGAGTTAGGGTGAAATGTTCAAAGCCATTTCGTCCGTGTCTATATATGTTGATGCATATGAAGAAGGTGGCGTAGCTGTGTACTAACCGATGTCGATTCAAAAGTCACAAGAGCACAAGATGGCGATAATCAAGATACCTAAGAATGTAAGAATGTAATAGGTCATCTTAGTCACAAGGAGCACAAGATGAAGATCTCAAGCACTAAAAGTCAAATGACAAAGGCTCAAGATAAAGATCACAAAAGCATAAAGGAACAAAGCCATTACAAACAAGATCAAGACCAAGATACAAGACCTAAGAAGGAAGATCACCTCCACAAGAATGTATTCTCTCAATCATCTTATGCATTTAAAGATGAGCGATACATTGGGGGAGATTGTTAGCCCTATATATTATATAGTCGAACAAGAATGTAATAGGTCATCTTAGTCGTTAATGGTCTTGTATTGTAATAGGTTAGTCGGGTTAACCGGGCATGGACTATAAGCTAATATTGTATAAGTTAGGGGCGTAAGCCCAAGCAAAGCCAAGCCCGGCCCATGAACAATTCCACCAAAGCCCATGAGGCGTGGCATATAAATACCCTCTTCCATGTGTGGAAGAGGGTGTTGGTTACCATTTACTTTCTCTCTCTAAATAGTAAAAACCTTCCACCATCTCTCTAGTTTCTATCTCTACTTTTCTTCTCTTTCTTTCTCTAAATATTGTGTTATGGATTGAAGTGGGATTAACAAGTCGTCATAAAATTACGACACTTAATCATCGCGTAAGTCGATGTTCTGGCTTAGTTCGATAGCATACATCAATGCTTCTAGAAAGGCTTGTATGGGTATGCGGTTTTTATTAATTGCTTCTGCATAAGCAACGTTGTATGTTCCAGGCTCGGGCCATCCATCCCTCATCATCCTCTCTTGCATCACGAAGTCAACGTCAAATGGGAATATCACGTTATCTATCCAGAAAAATTCGGTGTTCCAATTTTTCAGAGAATCAAGATTTTCCTCGTAAAAATGGAGTGGTCCTGAACGTTTGGTGAAGGATATCCAGCCATTGGCCCATGACGGGATATAAAAAGCGTAGAAAATATTTACTGTTGGTTCTATATTAAGAATGCAGCAGTTGATTTTGAAAGTTGATATCTTGGTCGTGCCTATACAGTGCCTTCAGGATATATGAATGCGGTGAAAGAGTAAGAGATATACTAGAAATCGTGATAAAGGAATGCGATTTTTGGAAAACTCAAAGAATTTTGTATACACTCCTATCTTCCCAGTAGGGAAGCCCCCTATATGGGATTGTGATTCTGGTAATATAGGGTGGAGGTTCTCTGGGATATGGTATTTTGCGCAAAAGCGAAGTAGGTCTTGCTCTGTGAGACGTGAAGTTATGTCGGATAATTGTTTTACCATCTTTAGGGAGGAAGGCAGGTTCAGAAGTCGCAATATTTTATATTGGTTTGCTTAAAATTCGCAGATGGATATGAAGGTTTATTAATGGCGGAAAGGGATTTTTTATTGTGTGTAATACAGTGAGATGGAGGCTGGAGATATTTATACCTCTAGGGTTTACTGTTTAAACACAGGAGTGCATGCCACATGTCGTCCACTTGCACAATCTAATGATGGCAGATGAATCACTTAGCTGACGTGTCCTATATTTTTTCAAATTTACCAAGCTAGTGGATAATAAATGGGAGGTAGGTACAGGTCCTAGCGGGAAATTCAAAACTTCTTGGCTACACTTCTATTCTGCTACCAACTCAGTTTTCAAGGGCGACTGTGTCTTTTTATGGTCTAGTAGCCGTGGCATGCCCTGCGACACTAGACTGGGGGGACATGATGACGTATAGTCCCTAGTCGGGCTATAATCCCGACCCACGAGTACTACCCGTATCCAAATCATTACATATGGATTGTGATAGGCAGCTAGAGGCCACGAGGCCCAACAGGCCGCAGTCTCACACGGTTTTACAACAAACCGCACTCTGGCCGTACGCGAATAGAATCAAACAGAATCATAATCTAATTAGGATCATGATTCAACTAAGTTAAGAGGATATACACTCTCCTTATTTACGTGATAAGGATCTTGTTGTATATGGTAATTATTCTTAGTTATGCCGCAAGATTAGGGAAGCCTAACTAGGGTTTCATCGGGTATAAAAGGAACCACCGAGGTTCCACAAAGGTACGGTTCATATAATCTCTAAACCCTCACTAATTACTCAATCAAACCGATTACTTAATCTCACGCCAGAATCTAATCGTGGGATACATTCCCACTGTAAGCCTAATGGTGCTTGTTCTTTAGTATCCAGGGTCTTCTTACAAGTTACTTGGTGCAAGAGCCAGAGTCCTCAACACCCGAATTACGCCTAATTCGGGTCAAGCGCGGTCCATCTTACTTTTGTATCAACATAAACCGTGTTTGTATTTTCTTCAAGTTGTTTTCCTCCAACCATCTTTGAGTCGCTACAATGTCATCGTTACTTACATGAAAAATCTCAGCTTCGCGATTTCCTTGAGTTCCCTGTAGTTTCACCTCAATCCAAACAATTTATCAACCTGTACCCCATGGAATCTTGTTTCAACACTAGGGTCAAGTTGCTTAAACCCAACTTGTTTATAACCAAGTTTTGAACCCAAGTATAGAGACTCCATGCTTGTGTACATCGAATTTTCAATGTTAAGCTTAGTTATAAAACTAGTCATTCTTTTTTAACCTTGCTATAAACCTTGTCAAGCTGATTTCTAAGCAAATTTACCGACACCCATCACAAGTCGTGTGCAATATACCGGTGTTGCTAAAAATTTTCTTGCAAAACGAATTAACTAGAAAATCATAAGCCTTTAATTTTTAACAAGTAAAACGGATCGTAAACTTAAAACCTAAGTGAACCACGATTAAAACTTGAACCACAAGAAATAAACCGCAACAACCATATCAATTGATCGTTTTATATAAAAACGATAAACCAAAGTCGAACTAAATTACATCAAAAAGAAGAATGTATAAATTAGGATCTATACAGATGAGGGAGTAAACACCTACTTAAGTTAAATAAGAAACTCCCCATAAACCAAAATTAAGGAGGTTTGACTTTCCTTGCCTTAAGGCAAACTTAATACTTCTTAATTCTAGTCTAATCTTAATATACATTACAAAGTACATTTAAGTTTTTAAAATATATTTAATTTTGCTTTTAAATTCTTACGTAAAAAAGTCCCTAAAATGGAGCGGACTCTGTTTTACGAAGATCTTTTGATGGGGGAGACAACTTTGAGAGACCTATATCCTAGATTGTATTCTCTTGAATTGCATAAAGACATTAGTATGACTGAAATGTTGGGTCATCCTTTGCTTGTCTTCTCATTAAGTAGGCAACCTAGGGGCGGGGCTGAAAAAGAGCTATTGCATGCCATAGCTTCTCGTACCCGAAGTCATTACGCTTCCTTAAATGGTTGATCGATGGGTTCGATTACTATCGTCGGAGGGAGATTTTTTGAGTTTTTTACTAATTCGTAGTTTTTAGAAAACTTATTTTCCATTGTATGGTATATTAAAAAATATTTACTATAATAGGATATCACTTCAATTTAATAAAGAATGTAAGGTTTTCACTTAGAAAATCAACTTACACATCTTCGCTTCTTTAAGTGATCAAGAAGCATCCGCAAAAAATAAACATCCTCTGCCTTTTTCTATTTATATGTATTAGAAGATAAGTAGAATTCGTCATTAGTTAACTTTAACTTTGTGTTTGGTGATGCTCGTTGCCACATACCGTACTTGTAAAACATGGTAGCGATCTTTGTTAAGCAAAAGTTCAATCTATACTCATTATTTAACATAGATCTAATCAATCAATCTCAGTCATTTATTCACACGAATCGTTAATCGTTACGTAAACCGAAATATATAATCGCGACGAAAATTGAATTATTTTCTATAAATTAACACATGTGTATACTTTCGACGAATTTTTTTTTGTTTTTTTTCTTAAGACGCGTTTAAGAAAGTCATATACGATATATGATTCATGATACGAATCGTATATGATTTTCTCAGACGTAATTGAAAAAAGTTCGTCGAAAATTTATACATATTCCTCTTTTTGAAAAGATGATTTAATTTTTCTCGTAATAATGTAATTTTGTCGCTTTCCGGTTTACCGTTTATAAGATATTTAATTTAAAAAAAATAGTAAAGCAAGATAAAAAAAATTAATTTACTTTCATCCATCATTATATTAAGGGTACCCTTATATTAACATGATCCAGATTTTTTCTTAAGATGGAATGAATATAATGTGACACACAAACTGAGAATACTATATTATTGTTAATATTTTTCAAGATACCACACATTGATAAATAAAATTTTCAAAGATCATGAATTAGTAAAAAACTCGAGATTTTTTAGTGAAACCAGTTCACACTCTTCTTGATGACTTTTTACTTCCAAGTTTTGATCTATTTACTAGATAGATAACGTTGTTCCAATTTAGGTAAATATTTTCGCTTGGAGGGTTTGTATTGATAAATTGCCTACATATTAAATCTTTCTCATAAAGGCATGTAGATTCCCTCCATTCTTTGTCATTGATGCAATGTTTAAGTGGAATCATCGTCCTTTTTGTTCTTTTCTTGCTCTTTGGATCGTTCGATTTGGCTTCGAGTTCTGAGATGGTGAGAGCTTGTTGAGAATGGGTGTTCCTCAAACGATGATTGGCTCGACTGGTTTAATAATGTCCGACTTTCAAAAGGTTCGAAGCTGATTTTTGAAGGTATTTGTTACGTGACATGGTCAATTCTTTGGAGATTTAGAAATAGAGTTTTTTTTTTACAATACTCATCATAGAAAGGAGGCCTTCTTTAATGATTTTGTTCAGATGTCCTTTTTAGGTGTTTTAATAGATATAAAATTGTTATTTAACGGCGAGTTAGTAGTTAGTGATTGGAGCACACAATGATACCCAATCGGGTAGTATGTAAGCCTCGAACCTTCTCTTTTAAAAAATAAACACCATTACTATTTCTATTTATTTCAGACCACTAAAGGTTCTTAGTGATTGATTTACTTGGTTAAAAAACAAAGTCTCATTAGTTTATAATTATTTTTAGCTCTTTGTTAGTTTTTCTCTAATAATACCTGTCATTTAAAAAAATTTCAAGCAATAAAACTAATTTCCATGCTTTATTATTTTATTTTTACACAAATAATATTTGGAAAAAGTACATCCAAAATATCCAATGCCTTTTCAATGCTTCAAGTTCAACAGGTTGGAAGTGACGTCCATGATGGAATATATGGATTATTGGATTGTGAGGGAATTCAGCTAAAAACAAAACAATTAAAGTACTTTAATATGATTCCACATCTACAGGATTATTAAATGGTCAGTACATAAAAACAACCAAAACCCATTGTTAAGACTAAGGAAGTGTTTGTTTGCCATATATAACACTGTTGGTTTGAGTCAAAAGAGATTATAATCGTTTGGTTGGCTGATTTGGGTTACCGAACAGGAACTGACACCCTTAATAGAAGGTTTTGGTAAAGGTCATCTTAACCCTCTCCTTTTCTGACATTCTGCTAACTTGTGTATTAATTTAAATCATTTTTATTTTAAGTGGGACTTTTCTATATAAACAATAATACATTAATTTAAATCTTATATTTTTTTAATTTTATTTACATATTAAAATAATATAACATTTTAAACCTTAGACAAACCAAACATTACTTTTCATTCAATATCATTTAA
Organism: Glebionis coronaria; assembly: GCA_025667525.1. Taxonomy (NCBI): domain Eukaryota; kingdom Viridiplantae; phylum Streptophyta; class Magnoliopsida; order Asterales; family Asteraceae; genus Glebionis; species Glebionis coronaria. Next base: position 535,796,151 of record CM046879.1, read on the forward strand.
TCCTAAACCACCCACTTTATAAACTTACACCCAAATTAAAACCCGTCCTCAAACCAAACGGACCCTTAAAGACTAAACTAATAATACCACTTTCATATATACAATGAGTTCATGGATCATGGAACATGATGTGTTATTTAAATATTTCACTTGTATAGTTTATCCAATAAATCTAAAGCTAAAGTGTTCCAATATTCCTCTCATTTATTCAAAAGGTTTGAAAAGTTAGTTACATAATATTAAAGTAATAAGTAATCATCAATAAAATATAACTTTACTTTATTAGACCATAGTTATGGACAAGGTTCTAAATAGCTTTATAGCGCGCCTTATAGCGTGAAGCGTGCCCTCCACGTTACGAAACAGACTAAAGCGTCATCTCTAAGCGTTGCGTGCTAAAAAGCGGCATAAAGCACGATATAGCGCGTAGCGTGACACTTTTTTTAATCTTTTTGGAAATTTACAAGAATTTGGCTGATTTACTAGTTTTGGGATATTTAGTAGACTTGGGTTTAGTAACTTTATTACGAGAAAAAATATTTAAGTAACTATTAGTCGATTTTATTTTATATTTGAATTAAAATATTGCTCCATTTGTAAAATCGGTATATAAATATTAATTTATAAATATTTTGTGCCACTATATCTCACGTTTCGGAAAACGCCATATCTTCGTTATAGCTTGTGTAGCTTGAAGCTTGACAATGCCGCTACGCTACGCTTCACGCTATTTACAACCATGGTTATGGATATAAATTCTACATCTTTTTTGAATATAAATTGTGGTACAAAATGAGAGATCAAAAGAACAACAAACACATAACTACAAAATTTATAACATCTACTAACTAAATTAAATATAAAAAATAATAATAATAATAAGAAAAATCGTTAAAAATATATTCTTATTAAATTTTACCAAAAATTCTTTTTATTAACTTTTATTAAAAAGAAAAAAGTAAGGAATAAAAAGAATAAGTAAAAATTTATTTTTACTCAATATTTAGTAAGTAAAAGAGTAAAACTTTTAATGATTATTTTTTTGTTAGAAAAAAATTGTGTGTTTCTTTTGATTACTATTATATTCAATATGTTTTAGTAAAAAAAACTTATAATTTTTTTTATTAGTAAATTCTTTTGAGTAAGTAAATATTTTTTGTTTTGTAATGCATCAACAATACTAATAAACGTAGCCTTTCTAAAAAGAAAAAAGAAACTATTAAACGTAAATCATTTAATTAATCTTTAGTTTACATTAAAAAAACATACCGATACAACTAATGTTAGCTTTAATTAGATTGTACGATGATTGATTAAACAAAATCAAGTGCCTATTTTTGTATAATATATGTCGTAAGATTATTTTGTTTTTTTGGATGAATGAATGAATGAAAGGGAATCTACATTTTCCACACAAACAATATTGTGAAATGTGGGACCAACGAAGAAGATGTCAAACATGATAAATACTTTTCGTAATAAGTTTGAATACAAAAATGGAAGAAATGCAAAAAAAATTCGGATCTCTCATAAAAGCTTTAATCTTTTACGAACGGTCTAAATTTTTTATATTTGACAAAAGTTTTTATCAATTTTTTATGTAAAAACTAATGAAAGAATTTGATGGAGAAAAAGCATGAAATTATAATGGTCAGATTTATGAAAAAAATAATTAATAAAACTTTAGTGGTTAAATTTTATATAAATATATAGGGTTAACAAAACTTTTTTTTGTTATTATATTTTTTCAAGTTTTTTCATATATTTTTTTAATAATCTTAGAAAATAAACAAATACCCTTTAATTATACCTTCTCAACTTTATACTTTAAAAAAACGATATCTGTTTAAACTAAAAAGTTACCCACTATATATGTGGTGCCATGTGGAATCTTCCTACTCGTGACACATGTTACACCTTCATCGTTGAGGTACTCCAAAGTACTAACATGAACTAGATACTCTCGCATCCAACACGCTTCCAAGCGGAAGCTGACCCATCATAATTCGGCTCGTAACATTATCCTACACCTAAATTATGAACGATGTCTTGTATTCGCCTCAACCAATAAATGGTTTGGTTTTATTCCGGCTTTATGATTTGAAGGGACATTCAAATTAACTATTTGGTTCAACGTGTTACAACTATACTCCTTTCAGATGTATTAAGGGATTGTCATGGAGAAAGCAAAGAAGCTTTGCTTTTGTTAAGTATTCTTCTGTTGAGCAAGCTCAAGAAGCAATACTTTGTATGCACGGTAATGTGTTATCTGGTAAACGTGTCTGTGTTTACTTGGATAAGACACAACTAAGGTCACATGGCGATGAATGTCAAACTGAGGATGTAACCCGGATGAAACCCATCAATTGTATCTCACTTCAAACCAACACAGAAACAACAAAGTCTCTTGGTGTTTCAGCTCTTATTATTGATAAGGGTCTGGTGTCTCGAGAGAATCTCTCTTCATGGTTGGAGAGACGTCGAATTTCTGTAGAAAAGATATCTCCATATGGGGTCTTCATGGAGCCATCATCCAATGTCGTCATTCTGAAGATTATAATCGTCTATTTTAAAGACTTTCTGTTGAAGATAATGGATTCTTCAAGATTCAATCTATGATCGAAAGAGATAATTTTTATTTAAGATTCGTGTGGATCGAGATAAAAGGAATACCGTTCGAGTACGAATCAAGGAGCAATATCACAAATATTGGTAAGTTATGAGGAAAAGTTCTGTTCATCGAGAACCCGTTCATTCATCACGCAGATTCTGTATATTGTTTCATAGAAACATGTGATCCAAGACCCATTCATGACAATGGAACCATTAGTATCGACAATATTACTTCACTATGAATATGGGTTTCGGAAATCATCGGAAATCCCAACAATACTAATCCCTTTTCTAATATTACACCTGTTATACAATCCCATTTCCAAGAACATCAACCCTTTGATACACGTCATAAAGCTTATTGTGTTGGAAATACGTTTTTACGTATTTAGGAAGGATCGGTCACTCCAACGAGATACATCTAGTATGGGCTCGTGATCTAGTATGTTAACATCTAACCTACAAAGCCCACATGTAGGATGGGATATATATACCCCCTCCTAGCATGTTAGGAGGGGTTGGTTCTCTCTCTACTTTCTCTCTTTATATCTTCATCTGTCTCTCTCTCTTTTAATCATTCTAAGGGTTGGATAATCCAAGGGATTACGTAGATCTACAATTGGTATCAAGAGTCGTGGGATGATTGCTTTGTTCTTGTGTTTGTTATCTTAATTTTTGTGATATTTTGATCTAAACACCCTCGATCCAATTTTTTTGTGTTTTTTGTGGTTTAATCTTCCTAGAAATCATCTACATAGTTGTGGTAGTGATTTAGGTTATTTGTTTTGGTAAAAACCACAAAATTTTGGGGCGTTTGACTTGGTTTTTTTTGGCAAAAATAACGTTTTCTAACCTTTTTTTCCGAGATTTTAATCCTTATTATTCCGGAATTTAACCTTATTCCGAAATCTTTGAAAAATCTCGCAAAAGTTGCTTTATTCCAAAACTGTTTTTCCGAGACCCTAGCATTTTTTCCGAGATCTTCATTAATCTCGGAATCTTAGCATCTATTCCGAGATCTTAGCATTTTTTCCGAAAACTTCAATAATCTCGCAAAAGTAAACAGTATTCCGAGATCTTAGCAATATTCCGAGATTTGTAGTTATTCCGAGATCTTTGATTTTCCGAGATTTTCAAAGACGTGATTTTGAAAATTTTGGTATTGGAATTTTTTGGTTTCTCACGAACATATAATTAGGGGATTTAATCAACTTTTCTTCACTAATCAAGGAATCAAGAACATTTACGGTTTATTTCTCGGTTTCTCCACGAATTGTAAAACTCCGTATTCTCTTTACAACAACAAACACAATTACTTTCTTTCATTGCTCGATCGATAAGTAATCCTTACATTCATCTTCACATCGAACTTCAATGGAACCGTTGAATTCGAAATCTCAAGAGGGAGAATTGTATCAAATGCAAGACAACGCTAGAGAAAGTGGTATAACTTTATTTCGGCTACTTCAGTCTCATCTAGCGACCCTTTCATGGCGCATTCAAGGAGGAAGCGAATTTGTGACACTCTTCGGTCAAGATTGTAACATATTTATCGACTCAATGCTCCTCAACTTGAACCAACTAGCAGAGCAATTCTACAAAGAATACTTTAATAACTATGCATCAGAATCTGCATATAAAGTTCTGGTGACACAATTTACGCACTCCCTCCAATTCAACATCGTTAAGTCTGAAAATTCAGTAATCTGCCAGTCATTTCTTCAATACACACATATCGAGGTTCAAGATTTCCGTGGTACACTATTGAAGTTCATGACATCAGTTACGTCTTCGATTTATGAATGATCACGACTTCAACTTGATTATGATAATGGAGTGCAAGAATCTACGATGCAGATGCAATAGGAGAATGGTCATACGATTGAAAAATTAGAGGCTGCTAAAGATTGCAAGGGCATGGAATCAACAGCAAAGCATGATATCATCAGCACGTCAAAGACTGTTACAAACATCTCTTATGATGACACAATACCCATTTATGACGAAGAGCCTACAAATATGGTACAATGGAATGTTGCATATGATGTATATGCTGATGACATACCGCATGTTGAGCATTCTGAACCTAATTATGCCAAACATGGGATGGAAAAGAGTGATAGCGATACCATTTCTGATTCATCCGATGTGAGTCATAATGGGGGAGAAAGTGTTCAAAATGCTAAAAATCATGATAAGTGCCTTATGACTGCTTCTTTAACCAATTCCGATTCTAGGATTGCAAAGCTCGAAACGATCATTGTAAAACCCGTATTTTAAATCGAGAATTTATAAATACGCGGTTTATTATTACTTTACGCGTGATAATTGCCAGCAGCATATGTTGCGCCGCAACAGATGTGTCTTGCGCCGCAACTCTTGATCCGCAGCACCATGATCTGTCGGCCCTTCTATTGCGCCGCAACAGATGTGTCTTGCGCCGCAACGCTTGATCCGCCCTTCAATTGCGCCGCAACGCATATGTCTTGCGCCGCAACTCGTAGTCTGGGCCAGGCCCGTGTGAAGGAAATAAAACAGACGGGAGAGTGTCCCTTTTCTTTTCTATACAGACGAACAAAACACATAGAAACCCTAAAAATCAAAACAAGCAGCCGCCTATCTTTTCCTTGTGTTCTCTCCTTCCCTGCCACGACCCAAACCAAGAAACAAGAAGATTGATAGTGTGTTTAATCCAGAAATCAAGAAAGATGAGGGTTGCTATCTAAAAGCCCTAAACGAGTTGTAAGCTTGCATAAACCCTAATTCATTCTGTTTAGTTCTTTTAATCCGATTCATTGAGTTTTAAACATGTTTTATGAATATTATGATTTGGGCGGTATGTCGGGATGTTGTTATGTTGTTTGGCACTCAAACCGAGAGCCAAAAGACTCTCGGTGATTGACTGCACAACCAGCCGCTAATCATTTGGGTTTGATTTGGGGTTTACACTAACGGGGTGGTTGGCAGTGGGTTTTAAACAAGAAATAGGGCTGTTTGGCTACAGGGGTAACGGGCTGTTTGGCAACCGGTTTCAAAACAGTTAAGAGTGCGTTTGGGACTGTTAAATCTCATTTCTTTTTATGTGTTTACTTGAAATAAACGTTGTGAAATGCATTTAGTAAGTTAAATATAAACTGGTTTTATAAAAATATAAAAAGGGTATATTTTGGGAAAACGAATTAAACAAATTAAGAACGTACTTATATTAGCGAAATATTTATTATGAAATTAATTACCGACAGATATACATTGTACGTAACCATTAGTATAACGTTAATACATTAAAATAAATATAAGAAACCAATAAGACCAGAAAATTTGATAACGGATACCAGTTAACTTACTCGCGTCTTGTAATTATGTAGCACGCGTGAAGCCCGAGTAGTATTCGTTCAGTCTTCCTTTCAGTCGGTACTGGACTAGAGGTACGGATTTCCCGTCCTTTCAGTAAGGACTTCCCTTCTATGCATGATTAGGATTCCCCGTCTTCCGCCAAATGTTTTCCCCAGTATATGTTTAATTTATCAGTAATCATGTTAATAACTAAATGGAATTGCCTGAGCGTTATATACAAGCACGACCAGTTTATGTACTAGTTACGGAGGTACCGTAACCACGACACTAGAGGCACCGGTGTCGTGACTCACATGCAGGAGAGTGATATCCTGCATCGTCCCACTCATGTTCAGTTGGCCATTCTTATATGTATGTTTTAGTGGGGCGTATGGATGCATCCTAGGCTATAAGTGTTTCATGTTTATCAGGGTGAATGTGGTGTGTGCTCTACATCCTTCACATTGGAGCTGATCCCTCCACCCAGCACAGTTATTTAGAGGTCACCCCTCTACAGTATGACGAGGTCACCCCTCCAGTTATTCATGCACGGTTGTTACAGCACGTGACCTATATAAGCTCTGGCAAATAAAATACAGTAAATGCATGTTTTCAGAATTTAAAAGTTATATTTCAGTATCAGTATATATGAACCAGGTTTCTCAGATTTTATGCAGAGTTCTACCACATGTTACATATCAGTCTTACAGCTCCAGTATTCTATCGCTTGTTTCGTTCAGTATATTCTTATCATGCTTTATATCCGTTCACTGAGCGTTATGCTCAGCCGTAGTTCCTTTCATGTTCTAACGGCAGGTACACCGGGACGCTTTTAGGATTCTAAGCGCATGTGCATTTGGATGGAAGCTATCCAGACTTCTTACTTTATGCATTTCTTACATTATTCTGCTTATTCGGACATTGTTTAGTCCTTTCTTTCAGTATTTCATTTTCTTGTTTTGGGCTTATGTTTGGATTGCCGATGTTTGATTCCGGTATTTCCGTTATGGTCAGTTAATGTTTTAGGACATTTACCTTATGCTTTGATGACACGCCATAAATACACGTAACGGTCCACTTATCCAAGTGGGGTGTTACAATTATGGTATCAGAGAGCAAGGTTCGACCTGTAGGCTCTAAAACTTGACCTGTGGCTAGTGGGTAGTCACCAGGAACTTTCCAGATTTTGGCGTTGTTATCTTTCATGTCTCTCACGGATTATTCAGTCAGTTTTCTGCAGTTATCAGTCGTTTTCTTAAAGTTTTTGACTAAGTAAAAGGTTGGTACAGGACTGGCCATATTTAGTCGCATGTGCTTTTCATTCGAATTTTGTTTTGGTGAACCGACCCATAGGCGTTCACCCTTGCCCGTTCAGATTTTGTATTGGTAAACCGACCCATAGGCGTTTACCCTTACTCATGTCAGATTCATGTTTTCAGTCAAATATTACTTAGTGAACCAGTCATAATCGTTCCTTAGTTCTCAAGTCAAATTTCATGCTTTTCAGTCAAATGATGTTTTATGAACCGATCCACAGTTGTTCACCTTTGTCATATCAGGACAGTTCATAAATTTTGACAAGTGTGGATTGAGCTACAACCATCCATATTTAGTCCGAGATTATAAATTTCCATACATGACAGTTCTAAGAAAATTTTGACCAGTATGGATCGAACCAGAATAGCCCATACTTAGTCTCATGTTTTCCTTCCTTGAAGAACGTGGATTTTGTTCACGTTCAAGTTCGTGTGCCATTTCACGATGCACGTTTCTCAGTTATTACCGAATACGGTTACAGAAAGCTTGAGAGAACAGACTCGAGTTTAGCACCACTATTCCATGACCAGGCAGACGTTTCACATCTCAGGCCGTATCGTTTGGCATTCATCCCTCAGGCAGCATACGTTCATGATATATTCTAGTATCACGTTCACAGTATGATTCGCGTATCATATTCTAATTCCATACCAGCGCTCCTCATATAATTATGAACCACGTTCACAATTGCTCACTTAGTATGTTCACAATTGTTCACGTAGTTCGTCCCTATATATATATTCTCAGCAGCTTGCTCAGAGATATAATATTACCTTTTCAGAATATTTTACACGTATCGTTTCATGTATCATACATGCTATAGCTATTCAGTCTATCAGATTTAGCAAATCCATTTTAAGTATGGAACCAGAAACCAGTCAGCATCATCAGGACAGGGTCAACAGGACCAAGACTTTATTTATTATGTTAGACATTTGAAGGGATCGTTTCGAGCGGGAGGCCACTCGAAACGGAGGAGTCCATCCGGACCTCTCATTGTTTTCTTCAATAAATTTAGTTACGTTCTCTTCAGCCATGTCACGTTATATGATAATTCCAGTCATGTCAGGTTTATACCTATAAGCAGCATTATGTCTTAATTAGAAGACAATTCATCCTTCAGCTTAATTGTCTTTTCAGTCTACGTGTTCTTTCAGTTCTTATAACTTCGTCAGCTTATCATCTTTAATTCGAGGACGAATTTCTCCTTTTAGAGGGGAAGAATTGTAAAACCCAGTACGCCGCATTTTAATTCGGGGACGAATTATTTCTTTAGAGGGGAAGAATTGTAAAACCCGTATTTTAAATCGAGAATTTATAAATACGCGGTTTATTATTACTTTACGCGTGATAATTGCCAGCAGCATATGTTGCGCCGCAACAGATGTGTCTTGCGCCGCAACTCTTGATCCGCAGCACCATGATCTGTCGGCCCTTCTATTGCGCCGCAACAGATGTGTCTTGCGCCGCAACGCTTGATCCGCCCTTCAATTGCGCCGCAACGCATATGTCTTGCGCCGCAACTCGTAGTCTGGGCCAGGCCCGTGTGAAGGAAATAAAACAGACGGGAGAGTGTCCCTTTTCTTTTCTATACAGACGAACAAAACACATAGAAACCCTAAAAATCAAAACAAGCAGCCGCCTATCTTTTCCTTGTGTTCTCTCCTTCCCTGCCACGACCCAAACCAAGAAACAAGAAGATTGATAGTGTGTTTAATCCAGAAATCAAGAAAGACGAGGGTTGCTATCTAAAAGCCCTAAACGAGTTGTAAGCTTGCATAAACCCTAATTCATTCTGTTTAGTTCTTTTAATCCGATTCATTGAGTTTTAAACATGTTTTATGAATATTATGATTTGGGCGGTATGTCGGGATGTTGTTATGTTGTTTGGCACTCAAACCGAGAGCCAAAAGACTCTCGGTGATTGACTGCACAACCAGCCGCTAATCATTTGGGTTTGATTTGGGGTTTACACTAACGGGGTGGTTGGCAGTGGGTTTTAAACAAGAAATAGGGCTGTTTGGCTACAGGGGTAACGGGCTGTTTGGCAACCGGTTTCAAAACAGTTAAGAGTGCGTTTGGGACTGTTAAATCTCATTTCTTTTTATGTGTTTACTTGAAATAAACGTTGTGAAATGCATTTAGTAAGTTAAATATAAACTGGTTTTATAAAAATATAAAAAGGGTATATTTTGGGAAAACGAATTAAACAAATTAAGAACGTACTTATATTAGCGAAATATTTATTATGAAATTAATTACCGACAGATATACATTGTACGTAACCATTAGTATAACGTTAATACATTAAAATAAATATAAGAAACCAATAAGACCAGAAAATTTGATAACGGATACCAGTTAACTTACTCGCGTCTTGTAATTATGTAGCACGCGTGAAGCCCGAGTAGTATTCGTTCAGTCTTCCTTTCAGTCGGTACTGGACTAGAGGTACGGATTTCCCGTCCTTTCAGTAAGGACTTTCCTTTCTATGCATGATTAGGATTCCCCGTCTTCCGCCGAATGTTTTCCCAGTATATGTTTAATTTATCAGTAATCATGTTAATAACTAAATGGAATTGCCTGAGCGTTATATACAAGCACGACCAGTTTATGTACTAGTTACGGAGGTACCGTAACCACGACACTAGAGGCACCGGTGTCGTGACTCACATGCAGGAGAGTGATATCCTGCATCGTCCCACTCATGTTCAGTTGGCCATTCTTATATGTATGTTTTAGTGGGGCGTATGGATGCATCCTAGGCTATAAGTGTTTCATGTTTATCAGGGTGAATGTGGTGTGTGCTCTACATCCTTCACATTGGAGCTGATCCCTCCACCCAGCACAGTTATTTAGAGGTCACCCCTCTACAGCATGACGAGGTCACCCCTCCAGTTATTCATGCACGGTTGTTACAGCACGTGACCTATATAAGCTCTGGCAAATAAAATACAGTAAATGCATGTTTTCAGAATTTAAAAGTTATATTTCAGTATCAGTATATATGAACCAGGTTTCTCAGATTTTATGCAGAGTTCTACCACATGTTACATATCAGTCTTACAGCTCCAGTATTCTATCGCTTGTTTCGTTCAGTATATTCTTATCATGCTTTATATCCGTTCACTGAGCGTTATGCTCAGCCGTAGTTCCTTTCATGTTCTAACGGCAGGTACACCGGGACGCTTTTAGGATTCTAAGCGCATGTGCATTTGGATGGAAGCTATCCAGACTTCTTACTTTATGCATTTCTTACATTATTCTGCTTATTCGGACATTGTTTAGTCCTTTCTTTCAGTATTTCATTTTCTTGTTTTGGGCTTATGTTTGGATTGCCGATGTTTGATTCCGGTATTTCCGTTATGGTCAGTTAATGTTTTAGGACATTTACCTTATGCTTTGATGACACGCCATAAATACACGTAACGGTCCACTTATCCAAGTGGGGTGTTACAATCATAGCTCAACAATCAAAAGATCTTGAGGATGCCAAACTAGAAATTTCTAAGAAAACGGACAAATTTGAAACATATTTTTAAAAACTTGAAAAGTCAAACGTTGTTCTTGAACGAAAATTGGCTCAAAAAGTTCTTAGATTCTAAAGCTGAAAAGGATAATCTTTTGAAACAAATTAAGTTTCTAGAATCTAAGTTGCCATCCCAAGATAAATTGCTAAAAGAGAATGAGACTCTAAAAGCTCAAGTTCAGGAAAAGGATTTTGCAATAGCAGCTCTGAAAAACGAGTTGAGGAAAACTAAAGGAACTAGTGTGGACACTAAGCTTGAAAAAACATCAATCTTGGGGAAACCGCCTCAAAATCAGTCTGTTAGACAACTGACTGCATTTAGATCTGAGCGACCAAAATCCTCGAGACCGCGGTTTGCCTCCCAAGTTGATATGGTTCATGTTTCTAAACCATTCACTCCACCAACTAGGCCTAATGTGACTAAATCAGCTTTTGCAAGACCTAATCACATGATTGCATCTAGCCTCCCTAGACATAGTTCAAAGAACACGTCTTGAACTAGTTCAAATGACGTTCGCCATATTTTTGGTCTAAGAGAAGCTAAGCAAATGACACAAGTAAGAGGTAGGAATTTCAAACCTAGTCAGAAGTCTTCTAGATTACCCAACACTGCTAACCGTAGCATGTCATATCCTAGGAGCTTCAATCAATCATCTAGGAATTCTAGATCTTACCCGAACTTTAAAATGCTACTTGTAAAATATGTAGAAAGTGTGTCTTTAATGCAAATCATGACTCTTGTGTCAAGAAATTCCTTAATGAGGTGAAATCTCGTGCTAGAGTTAAATCCCAGTGGTTAGCTAGAATCAAACCCATTGGTAAAGTTTGGCGCCCCACTGGTAGAACTTTCACTCTTGTAGGAAACGAGTTCCCTTTAACTAGGATAGTCTCCACTCCTACTAAGACTACTAGGGAGGAAATTCAAAAGGATGATACATCACTTAAGCTTGAGATTATGTTAGCCTTTCAAAGGAAACCTTTGACAGCTAAGAAAAGTGAACCATCTCCTCAAGTCACCTCTGTCACAAATAAAGCCAACTGTGAGCCCCCACATGGTTCGAACATAGATATTTCTAACCCATAAAAAAGCATACAAACTCCTAATGAGAATGCAGGTACCAAAGTCAACGTTCAACAAGAACAAAACGGTCCAATCGTTGTATACCGTTCAACCAATGACAATCTCAGAGTTTGGTTGCTGAAGAGGCATATATCTAAGGATCAAGTGTCTCAGGGGATTTTCTAGTTAAGCTTACCATATTGGCTCATAGTCAAATCACAGTCTGTGATCCGAACTTCAAAGAAAGGGAATTTTATCTCGTCAATGATAACTTACCCTCAAAACGAGAAATTACACTTTCTCGGACACAAGCTTGAATTAAAACTATTCAAAAGTTTTAAGCTCGTGTATATGGCTCGTCATTAAATGGCAGACGATGACCCAGAATTCAAATAAAGGGAAGTTTATCTATTCAACGATAACTTACCCTCAAAACGAGAAATTAATTTTTCTCGGACACGAGCTTGCACTAAAACTATTCAAAAGTTTTAAGCTCATGTAAATGCCGTATAATCATATCACAGATTATGCCCCGTGCTTCAAAGAAAAGAAAGTTTATCGCCGATGATAAACTTATCCTCACAACGAGAAATTAATTTTTCTCGGGCATGAGCTTATATTAAAAACATTCGAAGTTTTTAAGTTCATGCACAATGACTTATAGTCAAATATCATACTGTAACTCGAACTTTAATTAAAGGAAAGTTTATCATGGACGATAACTTATCCTTAGCAACGAGAAATTAACATTTCTCGGTCATGAGCTTGTATTAAAAATATTCCAAGTTCAAAGCTCAAAAAGAAAAGTGTATCTTTTAAATAAGATAATTTTTTCTCATAACGAGAAATACACCTTTTTCGGTCATGAGCTTTACGTTAAAACATTCAAAAGTTTTCAAGCTCATGAAAATGACTTCTAAGTAAATGTCAGCTTATGACTCGTTCTTCAGTTAAAAAGAAGTTTATCGCCGATGATAACTTATCCTCACAACGGGAAGCTTACAACTTCTCGGACTTGAGCTCGTTTAGTAAGATATTCAAAATCTTAAGCTCAAGTAATTGGTTTTCAAAATCATTGAACACAATTTTTCAAGAATTTTTCAAAAGGTTTTTCTAAATCTTTCAAAATTGTGTGTTCAACAATATTTTGATAAAAAGAGCATGTCTTTTGGAATTGATAATATTTACGATTCTAGAAATGTCGTTCAATAGTGACACGGGGTTGTAAATAAAGTTCGAGCAGAAGTTTAAATGATTTAATCATGCTCAATATGGCTTGCTATTATTTTAGATAGTAACCTTCTTTTCTTATTCAAGTCAAGCATTTCACTAGAAATCTTTGACTCAACAACGGGAATTAATTTTATCGGGCATGGTTTAATTTATAACTATGTAAGGGATTTTGTTTACGTAATAACACAATCTAACACGAATATATGTACGATTCAGTGCATTTATTTGTTAAAATGAGAGAAATCTTGTTTTTACGAAGTTATCATATCTACAAATTGAAGTTATTTACTATTGGTATCTACATACTCGACGATGCGACTACTCAAACAACGACTACAACTCTTTAGATAGAACATGGGCCAACAATTGAGGGGGATCAATCGTCAAGCATTCAGTTTCTTCGATGTCAATTCTTTATGAATTACAGGTGTTAACTATTGGTGCTAGACGAAGTATTCATATTTCAATTAGTGTCAAGACGTCATTACCAAGTTCACAATTGATATCAAGATAACTACCAATTGTACATCTGGTGTCGAGGAGGAGATAATTTTAGACGTTACGGGGGAGACCAACATTCGCCAACAAGAACCATGTGATTCTATCATATGACTTAGGCAAAAACCGGGTCAACTCATATGTTATTGAAGATAGACATCATAGACCCAGTGATGCAATGCACAACCCATCCCAGCTAACTCAGATATCTCTCAAAAGGTATTTGTTTTAATTACATAGAGATCAACACGTTATCTATCGATTTATTCACTCCGAATAAATTGGTATTGAAATGGTGGCACTCCTCTCTAGCCTCCGATCACTAAAATCCAAAATACACGATCGAGTCTAGAGCCATTTGAGATCATCAAATATCTCATTAAGACACATTTCCATATTTACTTGCTCCTTCACACACTATGAAAAGTAAGAAAGATCTTAAGAGTCCTACACAAAATCTTCATGATCTTACCTGAACATCTGAGTAATACGAAAGTATTTACAATGAAGATGAAAATCCTTCTTGAGTGAACATCAAAAAGCTCATGGTAGGTAACTTGTGCGATTCTTTATGAATCAAACTTGTGATAACTAGAAAGCAACAGTGGTTTAATTCTTAATTGAATTTAAACACGTTTCAAGCCTCTACGCAATATCTTAGTGATCTTGCCAGAACACTCAGAGTGACACTCTTAAGTGTTTACAGTGATGGGTGGAAATCCTTATAGTGTTAACATCAAACAGCACTTGGTAGGTAACTTGCAAGATTCTATACGAATTAAGCTCGTGACAACTAGAAAGCAACGATGGTGAGATTCTTAAATAAATCAAACTTGTTCTAGGAATCAGAATTGACAGCTTCAATCATGCGGATAATATTATCCAAATGATTCACTCTTTATGTTCGCAGTCATCTTTGGACGGTCGATTAAAGAGGATGGGTTTACCCTCGAAATCTTGTAAATGAGGTTCTTAATTGAAACTACCTGCCACAAGTATGATATTTAATATCATCCAACGGTCTTCACCGACCGGAGGTAAAATGCTACCTAATTAGGTTGAAATGTTCAAAGCCATTTCATCCGTGTATATGTTTTGTTGCTAACTGTCTTATGTAGCGTAACAACACGATGGCATTGCGGTGTCCGAAAAGAAGTCATCCCCGCATTCTTATACTATATGCACTTAATACTTCAACAAATTCAAGAAAGTCTACAAGTCAAGTCTTCCACTGTATCAAACTCTGAAGCTTTCAAGAATTTATAAAGGTATAAGTATGTGGAACATGAAGTCACGAGGAGGCGAATATCACAAGTGATGAATACACAAGGTCAAGGCAAGGAAACATGCTCAAGACTAAAGTCAAAGATCACTTCAGTACATTCACAAGAAAAAGATCAAAGACTCAAGCATAGTATGCTAGGTTTAAGATTTTGTAAAAAGGCGTGACCTCCCTTTGGGAGAGATTGTTGGGAATACTAAATTCCTAAGAAAGTTTCGGTCACATCATAGTTAGCATAGCTAGCTAAAGATCACGAACTATAGACTATTTACGACTTTGTCTCTTGAAGCGACATCTCTTAGGGGAGATTGTTGGAAATACGTTTTTACGTATTAGGAAGGATCAATCACTCCAACGAGATACATCTAGTATGGGCTCGTGATCTAGTATGTTAATATATAACCCACAAATCCCACATGTAGGTTGGGCTATATATACCCCCTCCTAGCATGTTAGGAGGGTTGGTTCTCACAATTATCAATCTAATATTACACTTTTATCTTTTCTCTCATTTCTCTCTCTACTTTATCTCTCTAGATCTTTATCTATCTCTCTCTCTTTTAACCATTCTAAGGGTTGGATAATCCAAGGATTATGTAGATCTACTGATTGTGGTCAAATATTTAAATTTTTAAATTAATTTTGAAACAGAACTCCAACGGTATAATTTGTGAAAAGTTCCGAATGGAAAAAGACAACTTGGTGGCTGACACTAACTTCTTGGGAAGTGACTTGTTTACTAATGATATGTCAACTTCACAGCCTACTCTATGTTCACAAGTTCTGAATGGAAAAAGACAACTTGAGCCTCATGTTGTCAAAACCCAATTTGATTCCAGCTGGAGATTCATCTCTATATAGTAAAGCAAACCTACGATCTACATCATACACACTCAGATCAAAGATAAACAAAACTTCTGAATGTCATGCGATTTGCAACAAGGCATTGAGATTCGCTAAGATAGTGCAAGACAAGAAATCTATTTCAAAGAACAAAGAAAGAGATACCAGAAAGATCTCAACAGCTAGAATCAAGAAAAAAAGGTAGAGTTAAAGCAAGGAAGTACAACAGTGTGCATGAAGGTGATGATGATGAAGTTTGTTCATTGTCTCAAGGTTATGCTGAAGACGATGAATCCGTTTCTATGTATAGCATTGGGGCCTCATTGGGCATCACTCTAGACGGAAAACTGGCACGTTCAAGGCATGACGTGTTTAGTGAGTTTTTGTCCGAGGTGGCCAACAATGACATACCACCCCCTTGTGATCAAGAATGACAATATTTCAAAAACATCTTTCTATTTATCATATCAAGGTCACAAATCTTTTTTATCAAATCTCGGCTACAGTTGGTTTATCAATCTAAGGAATGCTTTTCAATTTCATCCTTGGTGCTTACGAGACAAGTTGCTTCATGATCTTACTTTTAGCTACCAACTCTCACTTGTCGATATCATTTAGTTATAATTTCACGAGTAGTGATAGCAATTTTTGCTTTCCTCTCAAGCCAATGTAATTCATGATGTCATCTTGCATCCTTCAAGTGTTCTTCACCGTTGAATCCTTTGTGATTCATCTTCAATATACAACAATTTTGCTAAAAAAAAGTATATTCCTTTATGGAATTGATCCATTACACTTCTTGACAACTTAGAATATCGTGCATCGACTATCATCCCACATAGGTTAGTCCATTACTATCTATGGTTTCATCGAATGTGACATTGTGTCTCAACACGATATTATGTTATCCTCAACAACATCTTGGAGGGCTCTCTCGCCATCATTGCGTACGAAACAATTTTAGGAACTTTAGTAAAGCGACATAGTGATTCTGCTTCAGATCGCCTCGGTCTGACTTGCCTCTTATACCACTTATCACAAAGTCATTGCCTCGATCCACATCGTCTATTACCTAATACGTACCATCATTTCATCCATGTATAATGGAGGTCAGGCTTTGAACTCATCATAAGAGCAACCTCAACTCCCTAATGGTATGGTGCCATGTCGAGTACTGTGCTCGTTGCATGTACTATACACGTTAACCGCTTGGTGCTACAACAAACCAACAAGATAAACCACGAACATTTTCATTTGACATACTTTCAAGCATAATTTGACTTGTTAAAATTTGACTCGTGACAATCAAGTAGGTGACTACAATGTTGTAAAAGATTGTTACCACAGTTTTAGATTATGGGTTTTAATACCGTCTTTCACAATGTATGAGAGAGGTTGAGACATAGGAAATTTTACTTTTACATAAGATAGAAATATTATTTTCAGTTCTGCTAAAAGTTAAAAAAAAACCTACAACTTTTTAATGAGCGAGAGTCGAATCATTAACCTATGTATGTGAAAGAGAAATGTTATATTCACAAAGAGACATTCACAAAAACTTTTATAAAATGAGTTGTCATATTATTATTGGCATATTCAAATTTACTTTTAATTTCTTTTTCATATATACATTCACAAATAAAATAACATCTCATTTTATAAAAGTTTTTGTAAATATTTCTTTGTGATTCTAACATTTCTCATTTCAAAAAATTGTGTTGTTAACCACTTGATCAAACAATATCAACAAGTCAATTATCAACTCCATTAACATTATCTTACTAAACTAATCCAAAATTCTAAAGCCATACGTTAGTTCTTTTTACAGCAATTTTCTCCCCCACTCGCCCCAACTAACCCAACCAATCCACAACCGTTCTACAACACCACTCCGTGGGCCCAACAACATCCTTAACCACATACGTCATGCGCGTCACACTCACGCGCCATCTTCCTCAAGTGTGTGCCCTTTTTTTCCACACCCAGTCGCTGCATACACAAAGCAAAGGCCAATTGAAACAAGTAGGTCATTTCCCATTTTCACTAATCACAGTTCGAAACTTGTCGTTTGTCATTAAGTGACGTAATGAATACGACAAAAACGTCGTCGTTTGCAACATAATAACCACTTGCATCGTTTTAAAACTCTTTATTTCGTCAAAGCTCATTATTGTTGTTGTTAAGTTTTCACTTGGTCGATTTTTTTTCTGTGTGTGTGTTTATGATTTAAGGTAATTACTACTACATTTTAGTTAATTCTATTAGATATTTAACGTCAGTTTTTTTAGTGATTTTAGTTGCATTTTTTGTTCGCCTTCACCGGATAACGGTTATCCGAAGGCGAGCTTGACTGGACGTAGAGAAGCTGTTAATTATCCGATAACCTTAAATATATTTAGTGAATTAGAGTAGTTGTTAATTATGTTTGATTGCATTCTATTTATGTACGTATGTACTAGGTTTTGAAGATGTGATGGTTTTAAGTTCTCATTATTTTGTACCTAAATATAAAAAGTTCGTCGGTTGATATTTAGTCAGGTATATTAAGTTCGGAAAGAGTCTCTCTGCTTTCGGGTTTATCCTTGTGGTAGGGTAGGGTCTGTCTACATTTCACCTCCCCATACTCCGCTCCGGTGGGATTGGAATGTGATTTGTAAGTATATGCATCGTGTATTCTTATTGATAGATTCAGTTTTGAAGAGATTTTATTATAAGTACATTAAATTCAGATTTTGAAGTCAACATGTTAAAAGTAATTTGTTTGTGTTTTGTAATGTTTGTGGATATAGGAAGGGTGAAATAATTGAAATGTGACGCGATTCTGCTAGGGATTTAGTTGATTAGGTACCAATTGGTATGTTTTGTGTTGGAAGTGAATAAATTCGGGGAAATAATGCTAGAGCACCTGGTACCATTGGCTAGTTGCTGGTGCCATCTGACAATGCCAACCTATGGCGTGACAACGACACTGCACTGGCGCCATAGGCTCGCGTGCCGTGGTGACCAGCCTAGCCCAGCCCAGCCGTTGATATTTTTCTTTGTGTGTGTGGTTTATTGGGTTAGTGTCCTATACCGGGAGGGGAGGGTGCTGATGCGACAGTACTTTTTCTTATGGTACCTGATGCTCTTAACGTTATTGTAAAAAAGTCAACTATTGACATAATAAAGAAACTCCGTGTTTTTAGCTAAACTAACGAAAGAAGAGAGTGATTTGTATTTTGTTAGAGATACTTTAGGAAGCTATTGGTGATTATGGATTGTTCTTTCTGGATAATTTGCGATATTAGTTGTAAGCAAAACCCGTTAGCCAGAGCTCTTTTTAGCGTGTTCCCTGTAGTTTGGGATGTATGGAAATTATTTTACTTTGGTGGGGATGAATGTGGTGATCCGATGAATACATGTTGGCTTGGTTAGGGACAACCAGGCATAAATTATACTGTAACTCGTAAGAGATTCATTATGGTTACAGTGCGAATTCTATAGAGGGCATAAATCACACTGTAACTTGTAATAGATATTCAAGTTCCTTTGTACTTTGCATATTTTTCTCTATTTGTGTTCTTGCCATTACTAAGTTTACATATCTCGTGTTATACTGAAGCAGAGGATTGAGTTACTGAAATTTATGATCTTCATGAAACAGCTTTGAACAGTTGTTGAATAGTTGTTGAATCCCTGATGTCTTCGATAAATGGGAGTGTCGGTCACATAGTTTCATCATCTTCACCGATGTCTTCACATCTTCACATCTCTTCCATGTCACCTGACGATACCTGCTCAAAGAAGGCCTCTTGTGTTGCTCAGTCTTCGGGCGTTCTTCGCTCTACAGCTTTCCGCGACTATATGAAAGAAAATAATAGTACTTGGTGTGCTGATTCACTATCTGATTTCCTTGATTACCCTGAAAGTAGCCCTATCGAGTCTAATGATTTACAAGTCATCCAAGCCGAGGATATTGGCAAGCCAAATGATTGGCAAGATTGGGCTGACCAGCTAATCACCGAGGATGATGGTGTAACGCCAAATTGGAATGAGATTCTAGTTGATGATCCACAGCCAAAGGTATCACTGCAATTTTAGTGAACTCATATATTATGCTGCTTGTGAGATTTTTAGCTACAAAAAACCATGAAACATTGATTATCATGTCATCAGTTCTTAATTTTAACCGTGTAAGATTACCTTAAGTCAAAATTTTGGAAAGGTTGACAGTTTTTTCTGGGCTAAAAACTGAAAATAGCATTAAGGTGGTCACCTTATAAGTTCTCATGCAATTAGCCCAATTGGTTTTTGCCTGTTTAAAAATCAGAAGTCACGTCCCTATGTCAAAAACTCTCTTAACATATGTAGTTTTGTAACTTTTGTTTGTTGTAGATGGAATTTCATGTGGGGAAATCATCCAAGAAATCACTGACGGTGCAAGTAAAAGCGCTTGTTCCTGCATCACCTGGAGATGCTTGTACCCCAATGACACCATCGTCGTGTGGGAGCGGGTCCCAAAGCAAGCCACGTATGCGCTGGACCCCAGAACTTCATGAAGCTTTCGTGGAGGCGGTCAACAGGCTCGGTGGAAGTGAAAGTAAATTTTTTTCTTGCTTTTCTTGTATGTTGCCGCCATGCTCATAATTGTAATTGACTGAATTATTATCACAGGAGCAACTCCCAAGGGTGTTTTGAAGATAATGAAAGTCGATGGCTTAACCATCTATCATGTTAAAAGTCATCTACAGGTACATTTATGGTTTTTACGGATGATGTAAGATACATACTTAAAAAGGAAATCTGCTTCATTTGATATAGAAAATGCATGGTTTTGTCTGCAGAAATATCGGACTGCTAGATACAAACCTGAACCTTCATCAGAAGGTAAACAATACATGTCATCATTTTTACTGTTTCGCTGTATAAGAGTATTGTCCATGCAATTGGGATGGTCACTTTGGGTGTTACGTGTTATTAAGTTATCCGCAAGTGGTATTAAGACAGATATAGCTTTTACTACTTGATAAATTGAAATACATGTCTTTATTTTGATCTGCAGAAAGTGATAATACTAAGCTAATTTGCTTAGAGGAAATACAAAGATTTTATATCGACATTTTTCTTAGCTTATTATTTTCTCTTGACAAAATTAAGAAAAAGAAAAGATACATGCGTCCTGGCCTTCATCTCTTAAAGTAGAGGTGGTAATTTTGACTCATCTGTTTCAAAATGGGTTGATTTGGAGATTGTTTTATCTCCAGCGAGTCGAATGAAACTTGGCTTATTAAAGGAAATGAATCAAATAGGTTGAAGTTCTTATTAAGTTTATCATACTCACCTCTTAACTCAAAAATATAATCTTGTTATTTTCATAGTATAATTTCGTAACCATATTCGAAACCTTAATCAATCATTTATAAGACTTGAAAATCCGCCTACCCCAAAGCTATGTTCACATCTAGATTCTAGACAACAATATGATAACAGAGATGGTTGCCAGTGAAATTCTTGTTTCTGATACAATCCGATCAATCACTTCCTGCAGGACCTATAGAGAAAAAGCCTGCCACAGTTCAAGATTTATCGTCACTGGATTTTAAAACGTAAGTTAGTTGTTTACTTTTAGTCGTAACTTTGCATAATATGTGCATCATATGAGCGAATTCAATTATTTTTGCTCTTTATTCCACAAAGGGATGCGATTCTGGCTTATACTGCTTGAAAATAGAATGATATTTTCAGATATACCCACTTTAGGAAAACACATATTTTCAACTTTTTTTCTATACGCCAACAGCCAAATTTATGCTATATGAATGGATCATGGCAACTGTAGTTGATCCAATTATTTGCATCTGTTTTCCACCTTGAATCTAAGTCTCAGTAGAAAATGAAATTTTATATGAATCGGGGGATTACTCGCATTCATATGTGCTATTTTAGGCAGTTAATTTCAGTAGCTTAAGTATCGTATTATCTTCTGTAATTTCAACACTATTGCATGTATGACAGGAGCTCGGAGATCACTGAAGCATTACGATTACAGGTGGAAGTTCAAAAAAGGTTACATGAACAACTTGAGGTAGAATCTTTGATCTCTACAAAATGACACTGTATAACAAAGATCAAGTTTTCCAAAAAGAAAATCAGCACTTTTCGTATGTGGTTATTCCAAAAAAGAAAAAGAAAAACACGATATGCCAATTCCTTACCATGATACACTTTTTTCGTCTGTCAGTAACCATTACTGAGATTAAAATTTTGAATATGGTTCATAAGTTTTCATTGTCATGCTTTTTAGAAATTAGGCCTTTTACACATTTGGTAGAAAGTCAAACAAAAAGGTTTATAGTTTATCTCAAACGGGTCAAGTAGATGAATTCTGTAAATGAGCTAAAAAAAGAAGCACGACGAAAATGGTTTGAAATGTATAAAACCTCCAAAACTGTTGTATTTCAAAAACTAGGTTACTAGTCCAATAGTATAGAATTT
Source organism: Glebionis coronaria (assembly GCA_025667525.1). Lineage (NCBI taxonomy): Eukaryota > Viridiplantae > Streptophyta > Magnoliopsida > Asterales > Asteraceae > Glebionis > Glebionis coronaria. Next base: position 535,818,333 of record CM046879.1, read on the forward strand.
ACATTTTATAGAAAAAACGACAGTGTTTCGGGTCATCAAGCGGCCCAACCTGACCCGTTATGACACTCATCATAAAATTTTCTTTTTGTTGTGTTATCTAACCCCCAATTTATCTTTCTAGTTAGAATTTTTTCTTCAGCCCAACTGTCATGCCAAACTTTGCACGTTTTAGGGTGCAGGAAAAGGAAACTTATCAAAAGTATCTCAAGTGCATATTATATTGATCTGTATAATATTTTTTCTTCAGATTCAAAAGAACCTACAGATGCGAATAGAAGAACAAGGGAAATACCTCCAAATGATCTTCGAGAAGCAATGCAAGTTCGGCATTGACAACCTCCGACCCTCATCACCCACCCTCCAGAAATCAGAAGCAGAGGTGACAAATGAAATTTCAAGTTCTCCACCCAGAACCCAAACAGAACCCGGCCCACTTAAACTTGGACTGCCATTTGCTGAAGCTTCAAGCAAAGAGGTAGAAGTTGACCCCTCAGAATCACAACCCTCAAAGCGGACTAAATTAAACGAGTCATCAACTGAATCATCTTAAGACCTGTAACTTATGTAAATATATGTACCTGTGTCTTTTGCGTTTCGGTTATAGACTTCTTGAGTTAAGAACGCCAAATTAGCGCTATGCTAGATGCAGTTTGTTATATCGTAGAAATGAAGTTAGCTAGACGTTGACTTTGGTTGGCTTGAGTGTAAATATGCATTGAATTTTGTGTTAGCAGCTATAATCGTGCTAAAGTAGCAGTAAGTTGATTTTACTAGAGATCAGACTCTCTCTACCTTAAAAAACTTATGTTTTGCATCCATGTGAACGTAACGCTGCATCAGTGACATCATACCCCAATCAATTTGAATGGCTGGGATGGCGAAACTGGTATGGAATATGAATCTACGAGTAGTTTACAAAGTAAATCTTTTGAAACTATTGGCAATATCATATGAAGGTAAGAACAGGTAATTCTTAAAGGTATAAGGCACCAAACATAATATATTTTTTGGTTTTTGTTCGACTAATTTGCGGGATTTGACTCCATCACATAAACGGGCAATCCCCAACTTCGAAACATGCTGTATGTCTGAGAATTTTGACATTTTTAGTGTTCATTTCTATATTCAGATACATCAGAAAGATCACATGTTGCTATCACATCACTGGTAAAAGGTACTTGTTATCTAATTATATATATATTCATTCCATAACTTTTTTAAAATCGTTTATAAAAGATCGTATGAAATTGATACGAACTTGCTGATGATTTTATTAATAATAAAGAAAAACACGAAAACAAAGAACACAGAGATAGTTTTCCAAGTCCTCAGACCTGTTCTATTCCCTCCTCCCTACAAAATATGACCCTCTCCCTATTTAAACTCTTGTAGTCATACTTATTAGAAAGGAAACTAAATAAATAAATAAAACAAAATAATCTTCTAGCAACTTTTATTATTACTCTCAGACCCCTCAACTTGTAATAGTCTATCAGTTCGTATCATTACTCCCCTCCCAAATACACACCTTGTCCTCAAGGTGTGGATTCGAAACTTCTCTAATCAATCTTGGAACCACGATCCCAAGATTTGAAGTTAAGGTCTAGTTCTTCAGCCTCATCACTCTCATCGATCAACATTACTTGCAAAGTGTGACTCGGGCATCGATGACCGGGTGTGTATTTTTCGTCACACCTGAAACATAGTCCTTTAGCTCTCCTGTCTTGTATTTCTGACTCAGTCATCCTTCTAATGTTATCTCCCTTACTGGTGGTTTTACCAACTATCGCCGTCACATCCTTAGATTGCATAACACCCGCGTATGACTCGTTGTCTTCAATTAATACAGCCAACTCCATAGCATGGTTCAAACCTTTGGGATTCATGACCCTAACTGCTGCCCTAAGCGCAGGCTTAAGCCCTTTTATAAAAGTGGCTTCCATGACAGTTTCTGAAATCCCAACGAGTTGGCAAGCCAGTTTTTCAAACAAAGCAACGTATGCTCGAGCAGAATCTTCTTGAGTTATTGCCAAGAACTGCTCATACAAATTTCCTTCCTGTGATTGTTGGAACCGTATCAACAAACGCCTTTTAAAACCATCCCACGAATGGAATGGAGTTCGTCCCTCACTCCACCTATACCACGATAAGGCTTCGCCTTCCATACATAAAACTGCTGCTCGTAGTTGTTCTTGTTGCGGAAGTCCTTGAATTTCAAAATACCGTTCAACTCTATATATCCAGCCATATGCATCTTCACCTTCAAACATCGGCATCTTCAATTTCCTCATTCGATGCTCAAATCCGTGATACCCGAATCTCTCTCCTGTTTGACTCATTCCAGCCCCCCTATGCTCTCTTTCTCCGGTTTGTTTTGTACCCATTGTATGTTGCAACTCCGTATCAACTGCCGCTTGCGGATCCACCCCGAATACCGGTTCAAAACCTACATGTTGCAAACCATTGTGGTCGTTCGTTTTCCTTGGATCGAGTTTGTTTGATCCTTCCACATCCCAATACTTAGGCCTCAAGCTTTTTCCAATGGTAGTGCTTGATTCAGTATTATGTAATTCAAACCCAAGGTCATCATAACCTCTTCTTACTTGTGGTGGTACATACGAGGTCGGTTTTGCAGCTACCTTGGTGATTTGGGGCTCACGATCAACATGTGTTGATTGCGATGGAGTTGTACCCAAAATTAGTAGCTTCAATTCTCCAAACTTCGCATCAGATTCTTCCTTCATAGCTTTAAGACTTGCCTCTAGCTTTCCAATACCGTCATCCAACTTTTTCTCCAAAGCCTCCATGCTTGCTTTTGTCTCTGCCTTATACGCAATGAATTCAGCATCCAATTCTGCAACTTTTTTGTTCGCCATGTCTTCTGATGAACAGTGAACAGTGAATCGTGAACAGTAAGAATGTTTTGGCCCAGATCTTGCTCTGATACCAATTTGATACGAACTTGCTGATGATTTTATTAATAATAAAGAAAAACACAAAAACAAAGAACACAGAGATAGTTTTCCAAGTCCTCAGACCTGTTCTATTCCCTCCTCCCTACAAAATATGACCCTCTCCCTATTTAAACTCTTGTAGTCATACTTATTAGAAAGGAAACTAAATAAATAAATAAAACAAAATAATCTTCCACCAACTTTTATTATTACTCTCAGACCCCCTCAATTTGTAATAGTCTATCAGTTCGTATCAGAAATTTTCAGTTTCTATTAATTTTTGGTGGCTCCGGTAGTTGGTCAATTGCTTTTGCACATAAGTTTATTGAAAATGAGACGTGAGATGATTTCATTTTTTAGCGTTAAACACGGGCAACTAAAAATTATAGTTTCATTATTTCTTGCAAAGTGTTCGATAAAATATTTCAATGAAGCCGAAAGAATTTAATCAATGTCAAATGTTGCTTCTTCTAGGCGATTAGTTAGGCACGACACTGAATGTGTCAACATTTTATCTAATATTTTCAGAGTGCTTATTTCGAAGAAAATAAGCACTAATCGTGTACGATCTATAAATTTAAAACTGCTTATTCGTATAAGGGCAAGAAGCATATCATAAGCACTTCTATAATCAACATAAATAATCAAATAAGCTCTAAGAAGTTGATCATAACTGGTATCAAACCAACAAGTTTGTAGAGCAGTGGTACTTATTTGGTCCTTTAACCTAATGATTGCGAGTTTAAATTTAAATGTGGATAATAGGCGTAGAGTATGTTATATTGGATGTTGTCTAGCTATTTTTTTGCCTTTCAGAATTACAAACTGTCATTGAACATGATTCGAATACAGATTGTACATGATATATCTAAATCGTGTCTTATGATCTCTAACGATAAACCGATACTGTTTAGAATAAATGAAATGTCCGAATTAAATCTACAGGTTAAGTTCATAGTATTTGACATTCAGGAATTAATGTTATGTAGGAAAATAAGTATTTGATAATTATCAAAAAGCAAACAATAATAATAATATTTGTAGACACTTAGAATGCAAGGCACCTTCAACAACAACAATTGTAACTTCTCTTCTAATCAAACCTTAGGACACTCCAACCATCAGTTGGTAAGCTTTCCACCAAAATATCCCCTTCAAAACCACCTCATTGTTCACCATCTCATTCACACAATTTCTACTTTTGTTTTTGTGTCATGGCTGCCATCTTTACAGGCTCCCATGACGACCGCCCTGAGCACGACACACAACCAACCATTTGCAAAGTTTGTGGTGATGAGATAGCTCGTAAGGAGAATGGCGACTTGTTTGTTGCTTGTCATGAGTGCAAGTTCCCTGTTTGTAAGCCGTGCTATGTTTACGAAAGGAGTGAAGGGAACCAATGTTGTCCTCAATGCAATGTTCGCTATAAACGTCATAAAGGTAATTACTACTATCATTTTTTCCAAAAATAAATGTTTGGTGCTTGTTAGTGTGAGTTGGGTTGGTTTTAATGTGTGGAGTTGTGCTGTGAGTAGGTTGTCCGCGAGTTATTGGCGATGGTGAAGATAGTGATGATGGAGATGATTTTGAGGACGAGTTTCAGTTAAAGCATCAAGAATCCCGAGATCAGAATCATGTGAATAATCCATCGGTAAGTCATTCAATTTAACGTCAATTATATGCAGCAGTGTATCTCGAAAGCTGAAATAGTATACATGAAATGATGGTAGCAAGTGATGCTTTAATTCCATCTATGTCGTTTTGATTGAAATTTTCATACTTGCTCAAATAACCCTCGAAGTAGATGTGAAACTACTATAAACACATGTAACGTGAGAACAAGTTAGTTTAAAAATGTGAAAAATCTTAGTAAGTATCTTCAAGTGTATACTATTTAGACGGTCGATATGTAGATTCCGATACCAAAAATATATTAGAACGTCAAACGATCCATTTTGAACCTCCTCAAAAGTTTTTGCTTGTTTTGACCCAAACCCATTGTCTAACTGTCTGATATGTCCACTTGACAGGAAAATGGTGACTCTCAAGCTCCAAAACAGAACAATACCAATGGCTTTGCTTTCTCCTATGCAGGAAGTGGTACAAAAATATTTTCACTTCCGGATCTAATCTAAAATGAAGCTTTTAGACGACTTTTGATATGTAACTTCATTATTATGTTTTGTATGCAGTTGTTGGAAAAGATTTTGATGGTGATAGAGACGAAGAATGGAAAGATCGAGTACAGAAATGGAAAACTAGGCAAGAAAAGAGAGGCCTCGTGACAAAAACTGACGATGGTGGAAATGATCCAGGCGAAGAAGATGATTTTCTGTAAGTGTTTGGATTCGTGTTTTATAAACTAATTACGGAGTATTTGATTTCAAGCTATCAAGTACTCCCGTAGTAGATAATGATTTCTTAGTACTTGGTGTACTAAAACTGATTTTTTTGATTAGCTGATTATTTGGTAGTAGACGAAACAAAACAGACTTCGATTATTTGATTACTAGTTTTAGAATTTGTTAAAGACTGAAAGACATGATACATAAAAGTTAATCTAAACACAACATTCTGATGCAGCCTGTTTTGCTACAACTAATGATCTGATTCCTTTATATCATTGCAGCATGGCCGAAGCTCGACAACCCTTGTGGCGAAAAGTTCCAATTTCATCGAGTTTAATCAACCCATACCGTATAGTCATCATACTTCGTCTCGTAATCCTCATATTCTTTTTCCGTTTTCGGATCCTGACACCAGCTTATGACGCGTATCCACTATGGATCATTTCTGTCATATGTGAAATATGGTTTGCGTTATCATGGATTCTCGACCAGTTCCCAAAATGGTTCCCAATAAACCGCGAAACTTACCTTGACCGCCTCTCCTTAAGGTTTGAGCGCGAGGGTGAACCTAATGGCCTCTTGCCTGTGGACTTTTTCGTCAGTTCAGTTGACCCACTTAAGGAACCACCTATTATCACCGCAAACACGGTTCTATCGATTTTGTCCGTAGATTACCCAACGGAGAAAGTGAGCTGTTATGTGTCTGATGATGGTGCTGCTATGCTGCTTTTTGATACATTATCAGAAACCGCAGAGTTTGCTAGACGATGGGTTCCATTTGCTAAAAAGTATAGTATCGAGCCGAGAGCACCCGAGTATTATTTCTCGGAAAAGATTGATTATCTGAAAGATAAAGTGCAGCCTACTTTTGTTAAGGACCGTAGAGCGATGAAAGTAAGTAACCTTGTTGACACCTGTTTAGTGTTTTTTAGTAACTTTTTATAAATTGCTTCTTTCGTGTAGAGAGAGTATGAGGAGTTTAAGGTGCGAATTAACGCGTTGGTGGCAAAGGCTATGAAAAAACCAGAAGAAGGTTGGGTTATGCAAGACGGGACCCCATGGCCTGGGAATGATAGTCGAGATCATCCTGGGATGATTCAGGTAGCGTTTTCGAATTCCCTCATTTATCCTATCCTTGTGTTTAATGAAAGTAACATGTGTGTAAACTAAATTTTACCATAGGTCAATCATATGGACCGCAAAAATCAACCTGTAAAATTAACCCGAAAACCTTGTTTTACAGGTTTATCTTGGAAGTGGAGGTGCACTTGATGTAGAAGGAAAGGAGTTGCCTAAATTGGTATACGTTTCTCGTGAGAAACGGCCTGGTTATAACCACCACAAGAAAGCTGGAGCAATGAACGCCCTTGTAAGTACAAAGCAAAAACCGACAATATATCTGTCAGGCACTCATTATGTTGACTGAACTTATTGTTTTGTATGGTTTATCAGATTCGAGTGTCTGCAGTGCTTACAAATGCACCATTCATGTTGAATCTGGATTGTGATCATTACGTCAATAACAGCAAAGCTGTAAGGGAAGCAATGTGCTTCTTAATGGATCCACAGCTCGGCAAAAAGCTCTGCTATGTCCAATTCCCACAACGATTCGATGGTATAGATCGGCACGATCGTTATGCCAATCGCAACGTGGTGTTTTTTGATGTAAGTTTTAATACCCTTCCACTTAGACATGGCAATTCTGACCCATTTACTTAACTGAAACTGAAACGGGTCGAATGGGTCCAACGGGTAGTAAGTGAGCTGAAGTGTATTACTCCATGTAAAATTTGTAATCAAGCTAACACACTAAACACTAAAAGTTGTTTTTGGACAGTAAAGTACTTCTGGTGACCCATCTCAACGCGTAAAAATTATCAGTTTTGACCCATTACCTAACTTAGGAATCCCACCCATTTTGCCTCATTTAAAAGTTGTTCAATTTCGACAGATCAACATGAGAGGACTTGACGGAATCCAAGGCCCAGTGTATGTTGGAACAGGATGTGTGTTTAACCGACAGGCGTTATATGGATACGACCCCCCAGTGTCAGAAAAAAGACAGAAGATGACATGTGATTGCTGGCCTTCATGGTGCTGCTGTTTCGGCGGGTCTAGGAAAAACTCAAAGGATAAGTCAAAGTCAAAAAAGAAAGGGTTCAAAGCTTTTCTTGGGTTGGGAAAACTCAAAGGCAAAAAGAAGTACTCGAAGAAGTCGTTGGGGCCTGCTTATGATCTTGAAGAGATTGAAGAAGGGTTTGAGGGTTATGATGACTTGGAAAAATCGTCATTAATGTCTCAAAAGAATTTTGAGAAACGGTTTGGGCAATCACCGGTTTTTATAAGTACGACTTTGATGGAAACTGGTGGTATTCCTGAAGGGACCAACAGTAATTCTTTGATTAAAGAAGCTATTCATGTCATTAGTTGCGGATATGAAGAGAAAACCGAATGGGGCAAAGAGGTACATAATGTTTTCACACTTTTACTTTCATTATAAGACTTGAAACACTAGAGGCTCTAAATCAGGAGGTCAGGTTCGGCTAATGGTAAAAAATGGTAACCTTTGAGTGCCAAAACCGATCCGATGACTTTTGACTTATTTGACTCACGTAATATGTTTAGCGTTAGTTTTATACTTTTACACTTTTACTTAATGGTTTTGACCCGTTAAAGGTTAAATCTAAACAAAGTTAACCCATTTATAAATAAACTGGGCGACAGGCATGGCTAGTCTGAGGTTGATTTCAGGGGAGGCTTTGAACCAAAACTCGGTCTGATGTGCCACCCAAGGGAAATGTAAAATTATATTAGATTGACCTTCTTACCTTTTTTGCCCACAGATTGGATGGATTTATGGTTCGGTCACAGAAGATATCTTGACGGGATTCAAGATGCATTGCAGGGGGTGGAAGTCAGTTTACTGTATGCCAAAAAGGCCCGCGTTTAAGGGGTCTGCACCCATCAATTTGTCTGATCGGTTGCACCAAGTGCTTCGGTGGGCTCTAGGTTCTGTTGAGATTTTTATGAGCCGTCATTGCCCGCTTTGGTACGCGTGGGGCGGAAAATTGAAAACACTCGAAAGGTTTGCTTATATCAACACCATCGTTTACCCTTTCACTTCGATCCCCTTACTTGCATATTGTACGCTTCCTGCTGTCTGTCTTCTCACCGGAAAGTTCATTATCCCAACGGTAATATACTATATTATGTAGTTCAGAAACACGGGCACGTTCATTATCTAACTGATGTTTTAAATCATTTTTTTTGCAGCTAAACAATCTTGCAAGCATGTGGTTTCTCGCGCTTTTCATTTCAATCATAACAACTGGTGTACTCGAACTAAGATGGAGTCATGTTAGCATCACAGATTGGTGGAGAAACGAGCAATTTTGGGTTATTGGTGGTGTCTCAGCCCATCTTTTCGCTGTTTTCCAAGGCCTTCTAAAGGTTCTTGGTGGTGTGGACACTAATTTCACCGTCACGTCAAAAGCAGCAGATGACGCTGAGTTCGGGGAGCTGTACTTGTTCAAATGGACCACACTACTCATCCCACCAACAACTCTAATCATCATGAACATGGTTGGAGTCGTGGCGGGAGTATCTGATGCAATCAACAACGGGTATGGGTCGTGGGGGCCATTATTCGGGAAACTGTTCTTTTCGTTCTGGGTCATTCTTCATCTATATCCTTTCCTGAAGGGTCTGATGGGCAGGCAAAACCGTACTCCAACTATTGTTATTTTGTGGTCGATTCTCTTGGCTTCGATCTTCTCGTTGGTTTGGGTTAGGATTGACCCGTTCTTGCCAAAACAGTCAGGACCGATTCTCAAACAATGCGGGGTGGAATGCTAGAGAACGGTTCGTTACAAGATAATTTGGCTGAATGTTTTGAACAAGTGTTGTAGAAATTTTGCAAAGATTTGGATACAAGAACATAATGTTTGTTTGAATCGAGTATACGTTTATATAAAAAATATATCTTTTCCATTTTGAAAACTCAACTCTGCTGCATAAATTGTCCACCTTAGTATCTGAAAATCAGTTTTCTTGTAACAAAGTTATACTCTGGCTATTTTTCTGATCATGATAATGAGACCTTAAGCTTGGTGTTTATTCGTCCTAACTAGGGTAAGATAATCAATTCTAGCTACGTACCAAAACAATGGTTACCGGATATCATTTGGAAGTTATCACTTTCAAAAGTAAACTATTCGACCCTAATGCATGAGTATAACGAATATCTACTCAGGATAAGAGCAAATACTTGTTGGTGCACAAATCTCAAACCCTTTTGCAAATAAGTGTTTATGTTTTGTTGTGTATCTCATGCAAGTGTTCTTATAGGTGAAGTACTCAACCATAGTCAATGGTATTAAAAGGAATTAACGGCCCATTAATCTCCTCTTAATAAGCTCCATAATACCAGGACATAGTGGTTACATGACCAATTAAACGTGGTCATTAATGTAGTTAAACTGCCACTTGAATAAGTCAAAGACCGTTACAAGTATACAAGTCCAACTCCAACATTTGTCTTCCTTCAGTCCTACTGAAGCAACAGCTATACCCTTACAGGGTATTCCTGCTGAAGCCTTTAGTACTGAAGGAAACTTACTGCTGAAGCCTTCAGTACTAGGAAACTTACTGATGAGTAAACATGCTGATGATAAGTCCTTATAGGTATTGATGACGTATAGTCCCTAGTCGGGCTGGATAGTCCAACCCACGGGTACTACCCGCATCCATCAGGAATGGATTGAATGATTATGCGATGCGAGTGTGCAGCCTAGGAGGCCCGGTAAGCCGCTGTCACACATATGGTTGATTACTTAGCCAGGTCCTTGTCGCAGCGCGATAGGATCAGAAAAATATAATCTATCATATAGATATATTCGCCTAAAGGAAAGAGATATACACTTACCTTGGTTATGTGATAAGAATCAAACTATTTTAGGTCATTATCTCTTCCTTTAGCCGCAAGAATAGGAGAGCCCAGCCAGGACTCTCTCGAGTGTAAAAGGAACCCCATAGGTTCCACAAAGATACGATACACATAATACCCTAAAAAATTATATACTCAAATCGATTACTTACTCTCACGCCAGAGTCTAATCGTGGGTCACAAACCCACGGTAAGCCTAACGATGTCTGTTTAGTGCGCAGGGTCCTCAAAGTAAGTTTCACTTGGTGCAAGAGCCGGAGTCCACAAGGCCTTAAATTAAGCCTAATTTGGGTCAAACTCGGTCTATCCAACTTTTGTATCAACAAGTTGGCGTCATCCGTGGGACCCACACTAAGCTCTAGCTAATGACGAAAAGCGGCATAAATAAAGGCCGTCAAGGATCCTCAACGGTAGATGGTCGTATCACATCCGTGAATGTTACTACTGGATCTATCAGTGGAGCAAACACCCGAGATGTAAACAACCCCCCAATCATAAGAACAGGCGGACTGTTCTCAACTCCCCTACCCGCTGTGGAGGAAAAAGGCGTAGAACGAGAGTCAACTCAGCCTCATCCCAATAAACAAAAAAAGAAGGAAGCTCTAAGAGGAGGACGGGGAAGTCGTTGCTACGGAGGCACGCATAATGGAGGAATATGTAGCTAATAATCTACAAACCCTCATCCCTTTGGTTGCTAAACACGAGAGGATAATAAAAGAAGCAAAGCGCGCGAAATGCGGCGAATACTCTGAAAGCAACCTGTCAGGATCGAGTGATAACCTCCCGGAAAAACACATGCGCGCAAGTTACTCCTCGGATGACAAAAGATTCTCGCAACCATGGAGAAGAGCCAGGAAAAATGCTTTTACAAGGCGCATACAATATTACGAAGATACAAGAAAGCGTCGCATGCCATCAAACGTAAAAACTTATGATGGAACTTCAGATCCAGAAGACCACTTAAAAGTCTTTGAATCCTAGGCAGGTATTGAACAATGGCCAGAACCCGTATGGTGCAACATGTTCAACTCTACACTCGTAGGTAACGCGTGGATGTGGTTCGATAGGATTCCGCCACGAACAATCAACGGGTATGAAGTGTTGCGGAAAGCATTCAAAAGAAACTATTTGCAACAAAAGTCTCCATGAACTTCCTGATCATACGGTCGCCATCGCAATATAACGGGATTATAGGGCGACCAGCTATACTAGCAATGCGAGCGGTGCCTTCTACAGCTCATGGCATGATCAAATTCCCAGTTGATGGAGGGATCGTAACGATCTTCAACACAGCGATAACTCCCCCGGAGTGTAACGCGATCACAAAACCTCTACGGGTCACAATGGAACCAAAGGTAAACTTACCGCCAAATCTAAAGGTAGCGGCGCATCCGCAGTATCCGGATCAAGAGATTACAATCAGAGGAACATTGTCTGACAAAGGAAAGACGGACATGTGTCGCCTTTTAAAGAACAACCTAGACATCTTCGCATGGGAACCCAAAGATATGACAGGGGTACCAAGGTCAATAGCTGAACACAAGCTCCAAATCTGCGAAGGGTATCTTCTGATTAGGCAAAATAAAAGAGGACAAGCCCTAGAACGCAACAAGGTGATACTCGAGGAAGTGAAAAAGCTAGTAGACGCAGGAATCATAAGGGAAGTTTACTATCATTACTGGCTTGCTAACCCAGTGATGGTGAAGAAACATGATGGTAGCTGGCGCATGTGCGTTGATTTCACAGAACTCAATAAAGCTTGTCCCCAAGATTGCTATCCACTCACAAATATAGATTGGAAGGTAGAATCATTGTGCGGGTACCCCTTCAAGTGCTTCCTGGATGCATACAAGGGGTACCACCAGATACAAATGGCAGAAGAGGACGAAGAAAAAACAACATTCCATACCAGCCAGGGTGTGTACTGCTACAAAAAAATGCCATTTGGACTCAAGAACGCAGGGGCCACGTATCAATGCCTGGTTGATAAAGTGTTTGAAAGTCAAATAGGGCAAAATTTGGAGGTGTATGTCGACGATTTGGTAATCAAAAGTCACATAGAGGGTGAGCTTATCCGGGATATAGAGGAAACATTCTCAACACTCAAGAGAATAAACATGAAGTTAAATCCAAAGAAGTGCACTTTTGGGGCAACAGAAGGCATGTTCCTAGGATACATGATTGACCCCAATGGCATCAAACCCTTTCCGGAAAAAACAGATGCGGTCATTCAGCTCCAAATCCCAAAGACAAAATAGGAAGTACAGTCACTGAATGGGAAACTCGCAGGGCTGAACAGGTTCCTGTCCAAGTCAGCAGATAAGTCGCCCCCTTTATTTAAAACGCTCAAAAGGTGCATTAAGAGAGGGGACTTCAATTGGATGAAAGAAGCGGAAAAGGCCTTCGAGGAATTAAAAGCACATTTGGCTTCGCTCCCTATGTTAGTCGCGTCACGACCTAAAGAGGAGCTGATAATGTATTTGTCTGCTACACATGGAGTGATCAGTGCAGTGTTAATGACGGATAGAGAAAATGTGCAAACTCCAGTATACTTCATAAGTAGAGCGTTGCAAAGCTTGGAGCTAAATTATACCCCAATGGAAAAATTGGTACTAGCACTAGTGTTTGCGGCAAAGAGGTTGTGTCGATACTTCCAAGCGCACCAAATAGTGGTGATAACTGATCAGCCTATAAAGCAGGTAATATCAAAACTAGAGGTCACAGGTAGGTTCCAGAAATGGAGTGTTCTACTAGGGGAACACAACATTACTTACAGACCGCGCAATGCCGTAAAGGGGCAAATTTTTGCAGATTTCATCATTGAAAAACCAGAAGAAGGCGTTCAAGGGCTAGATCAAAAGGAAGAAGACCCAACCCCGTGGGTCTTGTTCACTGATGGGTCCTCTTGCACCGACGGATCAGGCGTGAGTCTCATACTTACCAACCCCGAAGGAATGTAATTCACATACGCGTTGCGCTTTGAGTTCAAAGCCACAAACAATGAGGCAGAGTATGAGGCGCTCATAGCAGGGCTAAGAATCGCAGCACGAATGGGTGTGCGCAATCTCGAAGCAAAGGTAGATTCTCGATTGGTAGCAAACCATATACTTGGCGAATACGAGGCAAAAGAGGATAACATGGTGCAATACTTACAAAAAGCCAAAGCATTGATTGAAGGATTCAATAAGTTCCGAATACGCCAAGTACCCAGGGGGAGAACAAGAAAGCAGATGCACTTAGTAAAATAGCATCTACCAGCTTTGCACACCTATCAAAACAGGTCCTGGTGGAGATTCTCAAGGACAAATCAATCAAAGAGCAAGAGGTCACATCGATAGTAGAGGAAGAAGGTCCTACATGGATGAGACCGATTGTGGATTATTTGATGAATGATTCACTCCCACATGACGAAACTGAGTCACGACGAATACGAAGGCGTTCGAGGCAATTTGAAGTCAGAGATGGGATTCTTTACAAACGATCATTTCTCCAGCCATGGCTAAGATGCGTAAGGCCGCGCCAAGCGTAGTACATCATTAGCGAGATCCACGAGGGGTCATGTGACATGCACGCACGACCAAGGTCCGTGGTAGCTACAGCGTTGCGTAGCGGGTATTATTGGCCAACCATGCATACGGACGCGCGAACGCTCATTAACAAATGCAATGACTGCCAGGTGCACATGCCAATACCTCATCAACCCTAGGAGGAGCTTACGTCGATCACTTCCCCTTGGCCATTCTTCAAGTGGGGAATAGATATCGCGGGACCTTTTCCCGTCGCCGTAGGTGGGATTAGGTTCCTCATAGTCACGATGGATTACTTCACGAGATGGATTGAAGCTAAAGCAGTCGCAACAATCATGGGGAACCAGGTGAAGAGGTTCGTATGGGACAATATAGTATGTCGTTTCGGACTACCCGGTGAAATAGTTTTTGATAACGGAAAACAATTCGCGGAGAATCCATTCAAGGACTGGTGCGCAAAAAATGGAATATACCAACTGTTCGCATCGGTAGCCCATCCACAAACGAATGGACTTGTGGAAAGAGCAAACAGGAGTCTAGGAGACGGCATAAAAGCACGATTGGGGGAACACAACAAGAAATGGGTCGATAAGTTGTCGCACTTTTTGTGGGCGCATCACACGATGATCAAGTCAGCTACGGGTGACACCCCTTTCGCCCTAACATATGGTACAAAGGCAGTCATCCCAGCTGAGATTGGATTGCAAACACTCCGCACAGCGGAAGTAGACATGGTCACTAACGACGAGGAGCTGCGATTGAACTTAGACATAATCGAGGAGCGGAGAGAGTTGGCAGCAATCCACGAAGCTAAATCAAAAGCAAAAATGAAAGGTTACTATGATGATAGGGTGCACAAGACCTCCTTCAGGCCAGGTGACTTTGTATATCACTCAAACGTGGCCAGCCGCGCTGAGAATACAAGATAACTTAGACCTAAGTAGGAGGGACCTTATATAGTGACAGATGCACTGGGGAATGACGCGTATCAGCTGCGTGACATGGATGGCCGCGACCTGCAAAGGCCTTGGAACATATGCCATCTAAAGAAGTGCTACCTTTAATGGCGGACATCTTGAATAAATGTATTGTTTTTTCTTTCATTTCATGTGTTAAATCTTGCAAGTATTAATAAAACTGTCGTGGTACCTAGCTAGTTCCACGGCGCGTTCTGAAAACATTTCTTTTTGTCATACATATTTTATTTTTTATGTATTATATATTGCCTACTGGCGCACGCGTGCACAACGTTTCCAGGCGAAATAAGAGGAATGAGCCTACCCTACTAATTATACTCGCCGAGTAAGTGGGATGCAACCCCATCGACCATGGATTGCGTATCCTTGTTAGGCCCCTTTCTATTCATGATGTCGTAGCAAGTTATGCAACCACAATTGTTAAGACACAATCGTGCGCACCTAACAATTGGTCAGTCTCACCTGGCTGTCCTTATGGTAGTAGCGGTATACCGCACGTAATGAGCTTCTCAAACCCATATGGACCATTTATGAGTTTACATTAACTCATTTTGAGAAATTATGTTAGCAACATTAAGAACACTTATCAATAACAAAAATAGTGTTTATTACAAACGAGTTCGAACATTTGAGCATAACAAAATAAACAACATATTTACAAGTCAGTAGAGCGGTTGGTGAGCAAATAGGTCTCGGATGACGACCTCTTCCATTTCAGCAACAGTGGGCAGTAAGCAGTGGCACGATGGTCCCTTAAGCTCTTCTCCATTTGGTCCAGCGTGCGAGAGTCCCTCTCTAGCAGTAGTAGTGGCAGCACAGGAATGGAGGGTGCAAGGTGGGCCGCGCCGACAAATGGTGCAACCTCTATGTTCAGAAGGGCCCTCTTGGCAGCAACGCGACTCTCATGGGCTGCAAGCACCTCAGATAGTGGAACTTCCTTCTCGATCTGAATAAATCAAGTGTATCCCTAGGATGCACAAATATGGGTATTGTCAGCTGCTCAATAGATGGTTTCAGGTGGAAGTCCGGCAATGCTTCTGCGCCCTCTGCTTTGTGGTGTGCCAGTGTATGGCCCTCCATCACAATTTCCAGGGGTACCTCATGGTCCTTATCCTCTAAACCAAAGGATGGCAGTGGACAAGCTTTCATTTCCTGCAAGGCTGTTGTCAGTTTGGAATCGGCCTTCGGATCATAAAAGGACACCTCTGCTAAATCTTTATTCAGTAACTTTTCCTTGTGCGCTGTCACTAAACCCCAGGAAGTACCATCGTTAACCGCAGCTATCACATACTTGGAGAAAGAAGTTCGCAAGTTGGGGTCTTCCAAGGCACCCATCGCGGCTAAGCGCAAACCATAGCGCACTAGCCACCGCTTCTCAGCTACTTCCTTCATTAAGCGAGGATACAAGTCTTCATTTAGCTCTATGCTCAGCCTCTTTAAATGATCGTTGAGGTCTCTCACATCCTCCTTCACCTTGGCGCCCAATGCGTCAACATCAACCACAAACTTATTTTTTCCTTCTTCAAAGGCCCCCCATAGCAACCTGGTTGGAGGCCTTTAGCTAGTTGAGCTGGGCGCACTCTTCATCTAGAGCGAAGGATAGCTTTTTCCTCTCCTCTGTCAAAGAATGGAGAAGGGATGCATCCTTTCTTCCCCTTTCGATCTCTTGGTCGATCTTTTCTTGCATCTCCCCCAGCGCGATGGATTTTTCTTCAATAACTTGCCTTAGTCTTTCCTCCGTGGTGCGGACTTTGGCAAACAGCTCTAGGAATCTCTTCTTAAGATGTGACGTCAATGTCACATGCTGAGCTGCTAGGTAGCTGGCCTCATCGGCCAGGACGGCGTCACTCATTCCTTCCAGAATTTCCGCTCGGCCAGGGGGCAAAATATTATCCAGAAAACTTGAGCATTCAAACGAGCTTGTCAGATCAGAAGATGCAGGCAGTTCCCAGTTGGGGGCAAAGACAGAGTCTGGGAGAAACGCGCTTCCCCCTGCTAATGAAGTCTCCTTGTGGGGGAAGGCGTGGCCTTAGCTTTAGTAGAAGACTTCTCTGGGTCGTCACTGATTCATAGGAATGGTGGTGAGATAATAAAACAACAAAAGAACAAGAACTACCATGTGCGGGAAAGAATTTACCTTAGGTTGATGGTAACTGGAGGAGTGAGAGGGGGAGTCTTCGCAAGGTTCTCCTCGAACTCTTCTTCGGTGGTGCGCACCTCTGTCCATGAGGGACTAGCCCCAGTGCGCGCAGCTTTGCGTGAAGATGATGGGGGGCTCCTTTGTCTTTTCCCCAAGGTAGAAGTGTCATCTTCGTCAAATTCTTCTGCATCTTTCTCAACGTCCTCGGTGAGATTATCCGACGACAACGAGGAGCTGGGAAAGGGCGGTGGTGGCTGTTGTGCTAGTGGTGGCTGTTGTGCTGATGGTGAGGGTGGCGGTTGATCCGCGCATGTGTCGTCATTTTCTTGGGCGGCAGATGCCTCTCTGACTTCCAGGTCCATTGTGTTCTTTTGGGCATGGTCTTGGAGGGATTCTTCATTTTCCCTCTCAGGACGAGAGTATACCATCAAATCTTCCGGGAATGCACCACGAACGAGTTCAAGAAGATCCATAAATGCGCAGTAAGCAAACAGACAAACATAAAGATAAAATTTAGTTTCTTGGCACAGGAAGGTACTTACAGAATGCTACAGTGGATGGGAGGAAGAACCACTAACCCTGGCCGTCCTGGGTGCAAAAGATGGGTATCCTGTGTATGCCACAAATCAGTGAGCGACTTAGTCCAAGGGTGACTAGCACACTCTCCGGATACGGCTGTACGAGGATACGATTGTTGTTTAAAGTCTCCGCGTCTTCAGGGTTATAGGAGTTATGGCCAGGTGCGGGGTCCTTCCCCACCATTCCAGGAGTCAAAAAAGGGAAGTGAAAAGGGAAGACGGCGTCATCAAGCCAGAAGAATCGGTCATTCTAGTCTCTTAGGGAGTCTACTTTCCTGTCATAACATTGCATCCCGCCTTTTCGCTTAGCGAAGGACACCCAACCATTGGCTAATTGCCGTTGGTAGAATATGCGGAAAAGGTATACGGTGGGCTCTATGTCTAGGGTACGCCAGTTTATTTCGAAATTTGAAATTTTAGCCGCCCCTATACAATGCAATTGAGAGACGTGGGTCTCATAATGCATCAACACACTAAGAAGGAAGCGTGACATGGGTATACGCTGGTTTGCGTAGTCGAAGAACTGGGTGTACACCCCTATCTTTCCCGCTGGGGCCTGGCTTATATTATGTCGAGGGTTAGGAACTTATGGGTGCATGTAGTTAGGTAAGTAGAACTCTGTGGTGAATTGGTCTAGCTCCTCTATGGTCAAGGTTGACGTAATGGCGGATAATTGTTTCACCATGGTGTTATATGTATAAATAAAGTGGTCGCGCAATTTACCTTCGCTGAGATCTGGTGATGATGACGTATGTGGAAGGCGTTAATGGAGGTTTGAGAGTTTTTGTAATAGGTAAACAGTAAAAAGGAGGCGTCAGGGGTATAAATATACCTACTGATTTACTGTTCACGGTTAGATATGTGCCATGTGTTTCCCACTTGCTAGATCCAATGGTAGAAGTTGAAGGGGTAACTATGACTTGGCAGACGCTTTTCCCGAGTACCGAGGAGGTTTGGTAAAAGGGGGATGAATGTCTTCTTCGCGGGAATGTTTGAAATGTTTGTTTATAACTGGACTATGCGAGTGTTCTGGTTGATTTATAGTCTAGCAGCCGCATTAGAACCTGCGACCACTAGACTGGGGGGACATGATGACGTATAGTCCCTAGTCGGGTTGGATAGTCTGACCCACGGGTACTACCCGCATCCATCAGGAATGGATTGAATGATTGTGCGATGCGCACAGCGCAGCCCAGGAGGCCCGGTAAGCCGCTGTCGCACATAAGGTTGATTACTTAGCCAGGTCCTTGTCGCAGCGCGACAGGATCAGACAAAAATATAATCTATCATATAGATATATTCGCCTAAAGGAAAGAGATATGCACTTACCTTGGTTATGTGATAAGGATCAACCTATTTTAGGTCATTATCTCTTCCTTTGGCCGCAAGAATAGGAGAGCCCAGCCAGGACTCACTCGAGTATAAAAGGAACCCCATAGGTTCCACAAAGGTACGATACACATAACACCCTAAACACTATATACTCAAATCGATTACTTACTCTCACGTCGGAGTCTAATCTTGGGTCACAAACCCACGGAAAGCCTAACGGTGTCTGTTTAATGCGCAGGGTCCTCAAAGTAAGTTTCACTTGGTGCAAGAGCCGAAGTCCACAAGGCCCCAAATTAAGCCTAATTTAGGTCAAGCTCAATCTATCCAACTTTTATATCAACAGGTATCACACTGCTGTTGGGAATAAATATAAGTATATTAGTTACCCCTGCTAGTTGGTCAATGGTTCCCCTGCTAGAGTAAGTTCCCCCTGCTAGATAACAAAGGCATGGGGATTGGTTCCCCTGCTGAAGTCAAAGGCCCTACCGCTAGAGATAAACTTGGAATAGATTATAACGCGTTTCTGTTACTACTCTGAGATACTTTCCAAGTTTGTTAGTAGTAATCTTGTACGTGAGTCCTTGTGCTATAAAAGGACTCACTAGGTCATCATGCAAAGTGTGTCTTTCTCTATTGTCTTTCATTTTCATACTTTAAGGTTTTTGTAACCCTAATACCATTATTGGGTATTCGTATATCTTTGATATATTAAAGTTTAACGTTTGCTTTAATCATTTGTTCTTGTGCTAAACACTACATTCCGCATCTTGTTTAGTTACTTTGTATTGCAAAGTTTCTCTAGTGTTAGATTGAATTTATTCTTTCTATCACAACCCTTAAACAAGCTAAGGTTTAAGATCTGAGTTTGGGATCAACAAGTGGTATCAGAGCTTGTTGAGAAACTTTGATTAAACCAAGAACAAAACATCTCACACAATCAACCTCAACTATGTCTTCAGATTCCAGTTAATCCTCTTCCAACAACAATGCTCTCAAACTACCCATTCTTGATCTTGAAAACTTTGAAATATGGGAATTCAGGATTCAACAATACCTCAAAATGGAACAATATGTTCTATGGGAAATCATAGAATTTGGTGATCAATTTCCAAAGACTGTGCAGGTTGAAGATAATGGTAAGGGAGAAGATAAGGGTGAAAGTTCTAAAGGTGAAGCCAAGAAGAAGTCTGATGCTCTTGCTGACAAGGAAATACTGGCAAGAAGGCATGATGTCAGGGCCCATAGTTCCTTGCTGTTGGCCCTACCTGATAGACATCAGCTAAGATTCAGAAAGTACAAAACAACTAAGGAACTCTGGGAAGCAATTGGCAAAACCTTTGGAGGAAATGAAGCCACAAAGAAGAAGAAGAAGAATCAAATGCTTGATCAATTTGCTTCTTTCAAAGCAATTGGTGATGAAGCAATTAGTTCTATTTACAACAGGCTTCAAGATATGGTGGCTTAGTTGGAGTTCTTTGAAATAGAAGTGACAAGAGAACAGGTGAATACCAGGTTTCTTAACAGTCTACAAAAAGAATGGTTCGTCTACAAAGCTATTTGGCAGAATAAGGGTGACTTAGATAACAAGAATATTGATGACATATACAATAACTTGAAAGTTTTTGAACCTGTTGTTAATGAGATTAAGTCAAAAGGAACAATCCCCACCAATTCAAGTGGATCTACTGATTCCCCTGCTAACATGGCTTTCATATCTCAAAGCAGTGGAATCTCCAAAGGCAGTGGAATCGAAGTTGGCCCTGCTACTCATTCCCCTGCTACCAGATCTGGATCATCTTATGATGAAGAAAGGCCTGCAATTTTCAGCCTTGACACTGCTTGTGCCTTCATAGCATCCCAAGGGCCACAAGGATCTACTGTGTTACATGAAGATCTGAGTCAAATCAGTAAGCAAGGACTGGAGGAAATGGACATCAAGTGGAACATGGCTCTACTCAGTATGAGAGCCAACAGGTTTTACAAGAAATATGGAAAGAAGATCTCCATCAATCCTTCTGATGTAGCTGGATTTGACAAAACAAAGATTGAATGCTATAATTATGGCAAGAAAGGTCATTTGCTAGGGAATACAGAGGACCTAAGACTGGGAATAGCTATAGGAAGGAAAGCAGGGATGATGATTCTGGTGCTAAGGCCATGCTAGCAATGTAGGGGATAGATGGAGCAGGTGGATGGGATTGGAGTGCCATGACAGAGAGTGTTGAAAGAAACCAAGCCTTGGTTGCTGAGGAAAAAGAGGAAGATTTTGCTCTTATGGCCATGTCAAGCTCTAGCTCAGACAATGAGGTATATGACGATTCATATTGTACTAAAGCCTGTAGGAAAAATACTGAGTCATTGAATGATCAAATAAGAAAGATAAAAGTTGATTATATTAATTGTGACAATGACCTTGATAATTACAAACGTGCTTTAGAACAGCTAGAGTCCACCATAAGAGAGTATAAACAAAGAGAAAGTTACTATAGATATCACATTGTGATTCTAGAGAGAGATGCTAAAGAAAATAATGATTCCATTAAGGAATTGACTGCTGAACTTGAAATCTTTAGATCTAATAAAAGGATAGATGAAGAAACTGTTGAAAACTTTGGAAAAGCTTCTAAAGATTTAACTAAAGCAGTTGAAATTGGACAATCTCCTAGGGACAAAACAGGTTTTGGTGTTAAAAATAAGCATGCTACCATACCACCACCTCCTGCTAATATTCATGCACCTTTTCCTAGAAAAGACTTGTCTTGGACTGGTCTCTCTTGTTTCAAAAAGCAGGAAGATATTGAATTTGACTTGAGTGCTTACATACCTAATAGTCTTGAAATAGAAGAGTCACTAGTGAAAACTAGTATTGTTAGGGACTTTGAAAAGGAACAAATTGCTTTAAAACAATGGAAAATTTATAACCCTGTTCTCTTCTCAAGAGAAGGACTTTTTGGTAGTGATTCTAGTTCTAAGAGTAGTTCACCCAAATCTAAAACAGGATCAAAGTCCTCTAAGTCCACTGTTAATATTCTGGTATGTATAGGTCTATTAGAGGTAATCAAAGAAATTGGAATGACCAAAAGTCTCATCAATTAGGAGAGGACTTTGTGATAAATACCAAACCTTGTTTCACATGTGGCAGTTTTGATCACACTTATGAAGAATGTCAGGCACCAATGGAAGTAGTGGCTGCAAATCCTTTAAAGGACATGCAACCTAAAGCCATTCTTCTGAATGCAGGGGCAAAATCCTTTTCCCCATCCAAGTATGTTGCCCCTGCCTTGAGAAACAGGGTTTCTGATAAATATGTTGTTCCTGCTCTAAGGAAGGTGAATGATACATGTCCCAATACCAGCTCTTCCATGACCAACCCATCACCTCATAATGCATATAAATCTGTCTCTAGACCTTACCAACACATCAATAGAGGCCAAAACAAAAGATGGGTTTCCTCTGCTAAGCATAGGGATTCCCCTGCTAAATCTGGAGTATCCCCTGCTAGCAAAGTTTTGCCCTCTAGGAACATGGGCAAATGGGTAAAATCTGTGAAAGCCTCAGCTCGTTGGGTTTGGGTACCCAAAAGGGGTGCTCAGTCTAATGGTGTATCTCTAGTCTTTGATAAGCTATCCTATATTGATAGACGAGGTAGATCCAAGTCTGTAATGGCTTGGGTCCCCAATAAAAACTAATTTGTTTCTCTCTTTGCAGGTGACAAAGAAGACCAGGGATGATAAAGCATATTGGGATAGTGGATGCTCAAGGAGCATGACTGGACATAAATCTTATCTGTCTAACTTTGTTCCCCTGCATAACAATGATGGTGTTTCTTATGGAGATGGACATGGAACAATCACAGGAAAAGGAACTATTGTCACCAATGGGATGACCTTTGACAATGTTTACTTGGTGAAAGAGCTCAAGTACAATCTCTTCAGTGTGTCACAGATGACTGATAACAAGAATTTTTTCTTGTTTACAGATACGGAATGTCTGGTGTTAGGAAAGGAGTTTGTCTTACCACCAAACACTCCTATTGTACTCAGAACACCAAGACAAAAGAACATGTACACAATTGATCTCAAGGACATCTCTCTTCAAGACAATGAAACATGTTTCATTGCCAAAGCCTCAGTTGATGAGTGTAAGAAATGTCATAGAAGACTTGGTCATCTTAATTTTAAGAACATGAACAAACTGGTAAAATATAATCTGGTTCAAGGTCTTCCTTCCAAGTCCTTTGCCAATGATCATACTTGTGCTGCTTATCTGAAAGGGAAGCAACATAGAGCATCTTGCAAATCAAAAACAAGTATGTCCACTACCAAGCCATTGGAGTTACTGCACATGGATCTTTTTGGTCCTACTTCTGTGGCAAGCATAATGAAGAAATGGTACTTCCTAGTGATTACTGATGATTTTTCAAGGTTCACATGGACATTCTTTCTGTTTGAAAAGAGTGACACAGCTGATGTACTCATTGGGTTCATCAATCAGATTGAACTTTCAAAAAGCATGAGGGTAGTGACCATGAGATCAGACAATGGTGGTGAACTCAGAAACAAGAAACTGGACACTTTCTGCATAAAGAAAGGAATAAAGAAGGAATTTAGTATTGCAAGAACACCTCAACAAAATGGAGTTGTAGAGAGAAGGAATAGGACACTCATTGAAGCTGCAAGGACTATGTTGTTTGATTCCAAACTTCTAGTTATCTTTTGGGCTGAGGCTGTATCCACTGCTTGCTATGTTCAAAACAGGGCCTTAGTGGTTAAGGCACATAACAAGACCCCTTATCAGTTGTTCAATGGAAGACCTCCTTTAATTGACTTCTTTAGACCATTTGGATGTCATGTGATCATTTTGAACACAATTGACAATCTAGGCAAGTTCAGTGAAAAGGGGGATGATGGGTACTTTGTTGGTTATTCATTAAACAGCAAGGGATATAGGGTCTTCAACAAGAAGATAAGCAAAATAACAGAAAATCTTCATGTGGATTTTCTTGAAGACAAGCCTGAAGATGTTCAAACAGGTCCTGATTGGTTCTTTGATATTGAGTTTCTTTCAAAATCTATGAATTATGTACCTGTTGCATTGCAAAATACTAACATTTCAGGTACTAAAGAACCAACTGGTGTGGAGAAGCCACCATTGAGGTATATGAATGTACCCTCACTATTTCCCATTGAAGCTCCTCCAAAAATAGGTGAAGAAGATGACACCTCTCAAGGGAAAGAACAGCCAATCACTTCCCCTCCTAAGTGAACTTCTGAAAGCAGTGGAATGGCTGAAAGCAGTGGAATCCAGGATTCCCCTACTAAATCAATTGCTTCCCCTACTACCAAGGATCCAACTGTGAATGACATTAATGATGAAGAAAGAGAATCCCCACTCATTTCCTCATCTTCACCTATATCTGATGGTCCTCTCATGTCCAGCAGTGGAAGCAGAATAATTAGGAGTGGAGGTCCACGTTATTCAGAGCTGCATTCAGCCCATCAGCACCCATCTCTAGGTCATGCTATATCATTTGGAAGCTCTTTTGAGGAGTTCTTTCCCAATCAAGATAGCCCCATCAGTTCTGACTTGGAAGAGGATGAAACAGAAGTAATCATGAGTATGCAGCCTACCTACAGAATCAATAAGGATCACCCTCTATCACAAATCATTGGTGATCCTGAAGCTCCTAGACATACAAGGTATACATCAAAGGAGCACAACTTCATTGCAAACATCACCATGAAGTTTAATCATGACAACATGCAATGTTGTCTGTTTACTACATTTTTGTCACTAGAAGAGCCAAAGAATATTTTTCAGGCTTGAAATGATCCAAGTTGGGTTGAAGCTATGCAAGAGGAGCTTTTACAGTTTTACATTCACGAAGTTTGGATTCTGGTAGATTGTCCAAAATGGGCAAGGCCTATTGGGACAAAGTGGGTGCTTAGGAATAAAAAGGATGAGAGGGGTATAGTAGTCAGGAACAAAGCAAGACTGGTGGCACAGGGATATACACAGGAAGAAGGCATTGATTATGAGGAAGTCTTTGCTCCAGTGGCCAGGATTAAAGCCATTAGATTATTTCTTGCTTATGCTTCATTCATGGACTTTACAGTGTTCCAAATGGATGTTAAGAGTGCCTTTTTATATGGCACCTTTGATGAAGAAGTCTATGTTATGCAACCTCCAGGGTTGAAGACCCAGAACACCCAAACAAGGTATACAAGGTGAAGAAGGCTATGTATGGAATCCACCAAGCTCCCAGGGCCTGGTATGGAACTCTTTCTAAATATCTGTTGGATAATGGCTTCAACAGGGGTAAAATTGACCAGACCCTGTTTATCATGAAACAAAAAGGTGACCTTCTTTAGGTACAAGTCTATGTTGATGACATCATCTTTGGATCCACAAACTCTATGCTCAGCAAAGAGTTTGCCAAGCTGATGCAAGATAAATTTCAAATGAGTGCCATGGGTGAACTAAACTTCTTTTTGGGGTTACAAGTTCAGCAGAGGAAATATGGAATAGTCATCTCACAAGACAAATATGTGGCTGAAATTGTGAAGAAGTTTGGCATGTGTGAAGGAAAGAAAGTTTCCACTCCTATGGATAAGGATCATCCTTGGGGCAAGGATGGTCCTGGAAAGCTTATTGATGTCAGAAATTACAGGTCTATGATTGGATCTCTCATGTACCTTACAGCTTCAAGACCTGACATCATGTTTGCAGTCTGTTTATGTGCAAGATACCAGGTGGCACCAATAGAGTGTCATCTATTTGCTGTGAAGAGAATTTTTAGGTATCTAAAGTGTCATCCAAATTTAGTACTTTGGTATCCCAAGGAGTCACCATTTGAGCTCATATCCTACTCAGATAGTGATTATGCTGGTGACAACAATGATAGGAAGTCTACAACAGGTGGATGCCAATTTTTGGGAAGCAGACTATTATGGCCACATCAACAACTGAAGCTGAGTATGTAGCAGCTGCTGCATGATGTGGTCAAGTTCTTTGGGTTCAGAATCAGTTGCTTGATTATGGGTATAATTTTCTTAAAGCCAAGATATTTATTGACAACAACAACACCATTTGCATTATTAAGAATCCTGTTTTTCATAGCAAGACTAAACATATTGAAATAAGACATCATTTTATTAGAGATTGTTTTGAAAAAGGGCTAATTGTCCCTGAGAAAATTGATACAGAACTTAATGTTGCTGATCTTTTGACAAAAGCTTTTGAAGTGGGGAGGTTTCAGTACTTGGTTGCAGGTATTGGAATGGTTTCTCCCTAAAAATTGATGTCTATTTTGTCTTGTATATACAGGGTTGCTTTATTGCTATTGTTGTATAAATTTTAGTCAATTTTTCCATCATTTTTTATTCCACTGCTTTTGAACAAAGATTCCCCTGCTGGGGTTCATGCCCCTGCTAAAGAGTTCTTCTCTTAAGTTGGGTTTGTTCTTTTTAAAAGTGGTTATATGTGGTTTGTTCTTAAGCTGGGAAATCTGCTTGCACCACTTCACCCTTGCTTCCACCGTGCTCCATCACTGCTTAAGGGAACCTTGCCTACTCTTCTTTGGCTTGCCTTGTTCACCTTAAGCCTGTGCTATTTGATGGACGAAAACTATGTCTTTGATCCTGGTGGATATATTTCATTCTTTTTCCTATGATAATCAAGGTCGAGTCAGGCTCACGACTCGGTTAACAAAAATCAAGCGCTTCTTGGGAGGCAACCCATGCATCTATCTTTTAGCTTTCTTTATCATAAGTGTAAGGGAGACCCGTTGGTTTGCTTTCCTCTCCTCTCTTCTTAATCAGGGATTCGAGCGCTCAATGATCCACTCTTGATGATTCTTGACGACCCGTGATTCCGTGTCCACTTCTTCCCGGTTCTATCCTAAACTCTTTTCGATTCTCTATTTTATATTTCTCAATATTAAAATAGGAATCTCTTTAGTTGTCCTTTCCTTAGCAAGATTTAAACAAAGTGCACAATGTCCTAAGTGTAGGGGAGTTTACTCCCACATGCTTAAACATTGAGGACAATGTTTTTCTTAAGTGTAGGGGGGACTTCTATCGAAGTTAAGTGGCCTTTTCCTTGTATTTGTTCTCATTTTAACCGAAAAATCAATTTTTCGACATTTTTCAAAAAATTTTGATCTATTTTGGCCTATTAGTTTTTCCTTTGTATAGTTATTTTCTTTCCTTTATTAGAATAAATCTTTAATAAAGTGGTTTTAATTTTCAAACGTTGTGAATCTTTTGACTCAACCCGAGTTTACTTGTCTAAGTTACTCTAGCTAGTATCCTTAACGTGTTTAGGTCAAGTTTTGCTAGGCTTTTATATTGGGAGCTATAAAACGCGAAAGTCTTAACTCTCCCGGGTTAAGAACAAGAACTTTTCGCAAGTTCCTATAATTGATCCTAGAGAGTCGTTTATCAAGGGAACTTTAAAATGCGATTTCTAAACTTGAAAAAGTCTAAGAATTTGCAAGATCCTATAGGCGACTCGAAAACCCAAAACTTTGATTTAATAGGCTAAGCATCCACGAGTCTCATTACTTGAGATTTTAAACTGTGGAGAACGAGAGATGATAAGAGCCAATTATAAGTTCGGTATTCTTTCATGAATTTATGTGAGTTAATTATGAGCCTATTCTCCCATCGCCTGTTAATAAATTTATCTGCAATAAATAAGGTTGTACGATTTGAAAAGTTACATAGCTTCTAGCCCAAGATCGTTTAAAAGTTGCTCGGTATGGATTAGAGTTCATAGCCAAGGCATAACTTATTGAAGCGGGATGCAAATATTGGCGAGTACGAAAAGGCCCTAACAAGGCACGAGGGCTATAATTTGTTGCTAAAGATCCAAAAGTGATGTGAAGAATCATATATCGAAAATCAATATGAAGGATCGAGACACACGACGAAAAGCAAAAACTCCCCAAAAGTCATGGAGAAGTGTATCCGAAAAGACCCTAGCAAGGTATGAGGATAAATAGATCCAAGTCAAAAAGGAGGCGGATCGTTGTATATCAAAGTCCAAAATAAAGATTGGAGAAAAATGAAGAAGTCGTGGTCCAAGTATGAATCTCTCAAAACTTCAAGTGAAGAAATTCCTATTATGAAGAGAAGGCCATTATTTCATGAACGTCTCTCAAGGTTTGAAGTATGAAGTCGCTGCCAAATATCGGTCCGAGAAAGGTCTCAAATCGCGAAGCAAGTTATGCCAAGATATGAACTTTATGAGGTCCCGAGAAGCAGTTTTAAAAGATTTTGTCCTTTAGCTAACTATTGATTAAATCGTTCACTTTATTTTCGGACTAAATAACTATCAAAATAAGTCAACAATGCATCCTCGTGATCATTCAAGACAATAACAAAATATAAGAGATACCCATAAGAATAAGGGAGTCTAAGTGAATAATTGGCCCACATGAGTTCGTGTTAGTTTGCTAACTTATAATAACAATGATCTCGTTTTTAAGCTTGGTTTGGAGAAAGTGAAAACTTGAGGATGATGATTATTCACGACATTTCCAAAACCCAAGGTATGCTTTTTGATTTCTTTACTTTGAATGTTTATAATTTTCTATCTCTTTAATAAAGGACAACATGGATTAATTATGATGAAAAATGTAATCTTGCTTTGTAACTAATGCATTGCATGAGGACATTGCAATGGTCAAGTGTAGGGGATTTGATAGGTTTGTAAACACCCATCCTTTTTACCACTTAATTACAATAATAACCGAGCCAAAACGTGTATTTTATGTCTTTTATGTCGGAATTATGCGTGGTTTGTGTTTTTGTTGTGATTTAGGACGAAAATGTGAAAAGTGGAGAAAACACGGGCATTTACGGGCTTTTATTGAAGAAAAGGATGAAAGATGAAGTCGAGAAGTCAAGAGTGCAAAAAGAACGGAAGTCCAAGACCAATTCTGAAGATTTATCGAAGAAAAAGTTAAAAGACGGAAGTTTACTAAAAGCCGAGGAACTCAAGTCTATTTTATTGAAGAATTAAAAGACGAGTTCAAAAGAAATCCCGAGCCACAAGTCATTAGAGTCCAAGTTTAAAGAAGATTAGAAGTAAAAATGACTAATGGTGCAATTAATGAAGATTAAAGGCTTAAGGACCTAATGACGCAATTAAGAAGAAATGAAGAAGGGGAGGAAGCTTCCTAATCCTCCCCTATATATAGATTAGGCTAGTTAATTATTTTTCTTTGTTGGCTAATAGTGACAATTAGTTCTTCCACCTTTAATTACCTTGTCATTGAAATACTTGTCAAATTTAATTATCTTGTCTTGCACCTTAAATTCCTTTAATTTCAAGTAAGTTTTCATTTAATTCTTGTCAATCTTTACTCTATCTTGTTAATCTCCTATATACCTTTCTTAATTTTTGATTTTTATGTTTATGTTTATGTTCATGTTCATGTTTTTTATTTTGATCAAAGTGGGTTTTTGATTATTGTGGTTAGATTTGTTAGTTTTATTGATTTAGATTGTTTGTTTATGATTATTGAATGTTTTGTTAATTAGTTTTGTTTAATCTTGTGTTTTATTTTGGTTAAATTGTGGTTAGATTCGTTGTTACTGTGTTCCCTGTTCTTCGGGGGTGTTTGTTTCTGTTACTGTAATTCCCAAGTAAGATCCGGATCAACTCTTGTTCATTCAGAAGTCTTTGTTCACAAGGAAAACTTCCGGATCAAGGAGTGAGTGATTCATCCAGAACCTCTAAAAGTTCCGAATCAAGCAATCTCATTCGGAAAATTGAAAGTTCCGAATGAAAGTTCCGAATCAAGGACAACTTCCGAATCAAATCTTCCGGATCAACAAGTTCCGAATCAGGAGGGTTCATTCGGAAGTGTTCCGAATCAAGGAGTTCCGGATCAAGAAGTTCCGGATCAACATCTTGTTCATCCGGAAGAGTTCCGAATCAGCAAGAACTTCCGAATCAGGAAACTTCCGAACCAAAGTTCCGGATCAAGAAGTTCCGGATCAAGAAAGGTTCATTCGGAAGAGTTCCGAATCAAGGGTTTAGCAGGATCTTCCGAACCAAGCCAACTCATTCGGAAGAGTTACGAATCAAGGGTTAACCAGAACTTCCGAATCAAGGGGTTGAATCAGCATAAGTTCCGAACGAAGGATTGTTTTGGATAAGTGACATATTCAGAATAATTTGTTCAGGATCAAGGATTTTGGCAATATTCCGAGCAAAGAAGAATCATTCCGAACGAAGGTGACATTCCGGATGAGTGATTGTTCCGAACGAACGATTATTCCAAATGAGCTGTATTCAGGTTCTTTTTAGTCTTAGTTTTTTATTTTTAATTTCAAGCTTTATTTTTCCCGCCTTTTTCCTTAGTCACACTTTAAGATTCTTTGTCTTAGATTTATTTTAGCCTTGCCTTAGTTTAAGTTTCAGTTGCGTTTTAAGTTTGCCTTAGATAGTTTTAAGTTTGCGTTATTTACTTTAAGTGTCTTTTAATTTCAGTCACGTTTTAAATACTTGCACTTACTTTAAATTAGTTTTAGATTTACTTTAATTGCACTTTTACTTTAAAGTTTCGCACTTTTATTTTAAAAACAACCAAAATATTCTTTTTCACCAAAAACAATAGAGTCATACTTGAAGCCGGAAATCAATTCGTTAAGATACCGAGAACAACAATTGAACCTAGCAAAATCTTTTCATTACTATCACAACCCTTAAACAAGCTAAGGTTTAAGATCTGAGTTTGGGATCAACAAATGCTTGATGAATTCTTTTAGTCCAAAGTTACACTCCCTGAAGAGTTAACTCACTAAAGATCATCAACGATGCTAAACTACATTTAACCACTATAGAGTCAGGGCGTTCAAGGACCAATGGGTGTACACTTCTTACATCCAGACCCATTAACTGGTATGAACTGACTCACAATAAACTATATCTTACAATTCCTTTCGCATGAAAATTAGCTTTAACAAAACCAGTGCATAAATGAATATATCCTGAGGATTGAATTCCATCTTAGTACATTACCTGATCTAATATTCGAGAATCAGGGTGTTGACCCTTCAACTACTTTGAATACCTGAAGATAAATACACACAAGTTTTCAAACACTTAAACACTCTTGACACTAATGGATACGTGTCCATATCTAGTTCCTAAATGTTGTAAGAGCCAAAGTCCATGTTCCCTGAGGCGCGAAACCTCAACACTTATATAGGTGGCCCCTCTTTAGTTCATGCTCCTGCTTCAATACTTTTGTTGGAAACTCACTTTATGTGACGACATTTAAGAATTCCCATTTGTTATCACAGTCACACACATTTAGACTAGACTAGGTTCGTTGTATAGTTTATGTTGTGTGTGTGGCTATATATACCCATCCTTAGCTTCCAAGGAGGGGTGTTGCTTGTCATTTTTATCATTTCAATACATTTTATCTTTCACATTCAACCTCTCTTCTCTCTCTCTAAACCAACAATGACTTCCACCACCATATTCCACCATGTTAGACCACCGGATCCTAAATAGCAAATCTACATTTGGCATCAGAGCCTCGGTTCCATCCTTGGATCGTGTTTATGTTTTCGATTTAGGTGGTCTAAACATTTTTTAGTGTCTCGTTACATAACTGTTTTTGGTCCATATGTCACGTTTTTGTCACAATAGTTGATATGGTTTCATTTTTATGGAAACATGGCATTAACTGGTCTGTCACATTCATTGTCCCACTGGTCATATGTATCACTACTGATTTAAGGTTTTGAGTCCCTGGTTTCACCCATAACAGTCCACTTTTAATATGCTCATTGTACCTTGTTTCACGGTTTCAAAATGGGTCACAAGATTACTATTTCTGGTCTTAATTTTAGATCTGATATCATTCTTTTTCTGGGTTTCTATTATTCTTTTTGATGATGTATTTACCCAGAAATGTAGTCAGATTCATATGATCCTGAAAAACGGAAGTAGTACAGATAAGATAACAGATTCACTCTTATCGGAATACCATGGAAAAAGGGTCAAAACCCTTTTTCGATGGGGATTCAGATGGGGATTCCAATTGGGATTCCGATGGGGACTCCACTTTTGTTTATTCCGATGATCATTCGGATGGTCTTTCCGATGATCATTCGGATAGCCATTCCGATGGGGGTGTTTGTTTGATTCCGATGATAGACTCACATAAACATTCCGATGAGACCATATTTCACAATCATTCCGATGGTGACTTAAACATTATTTTGACTCAAAAAGAAAATCATTCCGATGAGACCATATTAACAAAAACATTCCGATGGGATTTATATAAACATTCCGATGGACTGTTTCTATATAACTTGTGAACCAAAAATGTGACCAAAAACAATACCAACTCTACCGAGTCAACTCGGTAATTACCAAGTTGACTCAGTTAACTCACTGAGTCGACTCTACACTGAACCAATTTAACTCTCCAACCTTTTATCTCCACAAATCCAACTAATCATCTATTCTAATTCCCTTCGACACCTATCCCATGTACAAACTTTCAAACCTCAAAATAAAATCAGCAAACAGTTTAAAAGATCTCAGATTCAATTTTTTAGTGTTTGCACTTGCATGCCAAGATCTATCAAGATCTGGTACTCGTATGAAACCACTCATCATAGATCTTTGTTGGGGATAACCCATCTTTTTATATACGAAAATTAAAGAAAAGTTTATAATAAGTTTGTTATAACTTTTGCTTTGTTTCGTTCAAAAGCAAAACCGACATAACCTACCTGAGACCCCCATATTGGAGATCTTGCTGCCTATTCGTCCTTGTCGTATTGGCACAAGTATACATCATTACAGGGTCATAGTTTCTTTATTTTGGGATTGGAAATTAGAGATGATGTAAGTGACTGAGATTGGGTTTGATAGACACGGAGGAATTTGTGAGATTGATTTTTTGGTTGACTGAGATGAAGGAACGAGATGGATGAGAAGGATTTGTGAGGGGCGGAGAAAACGAGATGGGAGAAGATGGGAGTTTGGTTTGGTGGCGGATGAAACGAGGTGTGAAGATTTAGGTTATGTTACTGTGTGAGATTTTTTAGGTTGGAATGAGTTATAACCTTGTGATGTTGGACCGGGTAATTCCCAAGTAATGATTGGGCTCGAAATTTTTTTGGGCCATATTCTTTTGGTAATCTATATTGGGCCGACTGTATGACTTGGGCATTGAAAACATTGATCACAATTTTGCTACAAAGTATTTACATTGTGACAATGTTTAAATAAAATTGTTATTTCAAAATATTACTTATCATTTTTTAAAAATGATGTTATTTTGATTAATGGTTTTAAAAAGTGACGTGACAAAGTAACGTGACAAATGTGACGAGAATTTATTTGAGACGAGACCAAGAAAAATGGGTGATTTTTTAGTGACTACAGATTTCGTTTGATCGGGTATTAATTACGTGAAGTTGAAGACGGATTTTTTTGAAGGCGTGTACTTATTTTATCTTTCATAGATAACTTGCTCGTGCTTAATCTTAGAATGACGACTTGTTTATCTGGTTTCCGGGTTCGGGGTGGATGGTTGATGACTCGGATAACTATCACTTAAAGGGGTTACATTGTTGTACTCAGTGTCACGCGCTTAGTCGACGTGGATAATTTCAAGAGGTGTTGTGCTTATAGACTTCTTCAGTGATGCATTGAGTACTTAGAGATTTCTCCACCGTTCTTCATTCAACAATAGTGCAAACTTAAGTCACAAGATCGAAGGATTTTTATTCAGCTTCATGTTTGAGGTATCTGGTTCATTCTTTCAGTGGTCACTTCAAATTGCTTTCACGTGGGTTGGTAAAGGTGGCCATGGAGAGTTTATGAGAAGAGATTTTCGATCAACAGCTGATTCTCACAAAGAATATAATTCATCTTATTTATTATTCTCACGAGATTTCAAGTTCATGTGCGTACAATTTATTCATGGTTCCGAGTTTCGAAACCATCAAGGGGAAGAAGAAGACACATTGAACGCACAACGAGTACACGTGATGAACTTCATACCTTCTTTTGATTTGAAGACATTCCGGGATGACATTTGTCATAGCCGCATAGAAAATCACTGTTTTAACTCGTGGCGTTATCAATCTCTAAACGGTACACTACTGATTCGAGGTTTAATTGTTTGATTGTTGCAATTATTCATCATCATTATCCTATATGCATTCCCGGGACTTAATTAACTCTGGTGCATCTCCGGAAGAAGATATGTACATTTCCGGGACTTAATTGACTCTGGTGTTACGATGTCAACTTCATGAATGGGATAAAGTGTCCACTTTAGTATTTGAGCTTCATAATTGGGATTGATTTACCTTCTTCAACTATGTGGGGGAAGAAGTGTCTTGATTCTTTCTGGTATGCATAACTTGAACTCTCAGGGGGAACAAAAATTCAGAAGAATTATTCAAGCGTGAGAAGAGAAGTTGTTGATCTACTTGGTGTGCCCCAAGCTTTCAATCCCTCTTTGCAACGTTATCATGTTATATGATGGGATTTGCTAGTTAGATTCCGCTGTGCGCTTAATCATTCTAAGCTTTATTGAAAGCTTTGAAGTTGCTTACGAGGATTGTCGATTTAGGGGGAAGCTATTTAAAAAGCTTCTACATCAAGTTTATGTGGCATGAATTAGGGGGAAGCTAATTCAGAAGCTTCTCCTTAACCAGAAGTGTATGGGTTACTTAGCTCGTGCCGTTACAGTATTTCTTCTACAAGTTACTTTAAAGATGAGTCGTTTTGAAGACGAAGGCCTCAGAAGACTTCATCAGCATTGGATGCTTCATGAAAGCTCTTGTTCTTAATTATTTTGTACTTGTTAGGAAGAATATTGTAAGGAATTCTACACGTCGTCCCATGGGGGAAGATTGTTGGAAACTCACTTTATGTGACGACATTTAAGAATTCCCATTAGTTATCATAGTCACACACATTTAGACTAGACTAGGTTCGTTGTATAGTTTATGTTGTGTGTGTGGCTATATATACCCCTCCTTAGCTTCCAAGGAGGGGTGTTGCTTGTGTCTCATTTTCACTTTTATTTGATTTTCTTTCTTTCACACAACCACTCTCTCTCTCTCTCTCTAAGCTCAACAATGGCTTCCACCACCATCTACCACCACATTAGACCACCGGATCCTAAATAGCAAATCCTACAACTTTTTCAAAGAAATTAACCATTAGGAAGTTTATAACTTGATCCTCCTTTCAACATGTACAAGCACATCCTTGGGAT
Organism: Glebionis coronaria; assembly: GCA_025667525.1. Taxonomy (NCBI): domain Eukaryota; kingdom Viridiplantae; phylum Streptophyta; class Magnoliopsida; order Asterales; family Asteraceae; genus Glebionis; species Glebionis coronaria. The sequence goes on from CM046879.1 coordinate 535,853,410, forward strand.
GATATTTAAAACACGTGCTTCAGTCCCTTGAATGTTAAGCTTTCCACAATGAACTCAACTCTCAAGTTTCCTCAGGAGGGAGTTAGATGTCCTAGCATTCAGTAACTAGATTGGACTTTAAACTCATCCCTTTGGTAGACTTTAAAACCAAGTCTCTAGCCAATCTATTCGTCAAGCGATCAGCTAAGTTTTGTTGAGACCTCACAAACTTTATAGAAATCACCCCATTCATGATCAACTCAGGAATCATGCTATGCCTGACAGCTAAGTGTCTAGACTTACCATTATACACTTGGCTATAAGCCTTAGCCAATGTAGCCGCACTACCACAACAAATAGATATTTGTGCCATAGGTTTTACCATAATGAAATCTCAAGAAGCAAGTTTCTCAACCATTCAGCTTCTTTACCAGCAGTTGCTAGAGCCACAAACTCAGATTCCATTGTTGAACCAGTAATGCAAGTTTGCTTCTTGGATGCCCAAGAAATTGCACCACCACCAGGAAGGAATACATAACCTCTAGTGGTAAAATTATCCTTAGTATTGCTGATCCAACTTGAATCAGTGTAACCTTCCAACACCGAAGGATATCCTGTCTAAGAAAGATTATAATCCATAGTTCTTGAAGAAACTAGAAGGGGGGTTGAATAGTTTTTAGTTCATTTTTAAAACATTTTGGTAAAACCCACTAACCGCGGTTCTTTATTTTACCCGCGGTTCTTTATCACTAAGGAGCCGCGTGTCCATTTAAGGAACATCCGACAGTGGAGTTAACCTTTTGGTACATGTTAAAATTTGACAATCCTTGGTATCAAATTCTCGATCAAGCTTGACTAGATATGAGATGTGTTTGATTGAAAGATAAATACTAAAAGTAAGAAAACACACAAACACATCAAATCAAGAGTACATCAAGCAATATTCTAAACACTAAGCACACACGTACTAAGCATAAGCTTTTCCGCAACTAAGTTGTTTAGACTAAGTGATGTACACTTGACCATAATCTAAACATGAAGCACACACGTACTAAGCCTTAACTTTTCTGCAACTTAGATGTTTAGATCATGAGATGCACACAACACACAACAACATATAAATGCATCAATAAGAGTAAAGACATACATGTAAAGGAAAGTACCGACACAATGAGTTATAGTGGTTCGGTCATGAAGCTCCTATTCGCCCTACTCCACTCCTTGAGTACACCTTACTCGAGAGTTACTTCACTAGTCAACAAAACTCCTTTCAAGGCGGAGAAAACCATATACGTCGCTTACACATTTCCGACACTAAGCTAGATGCCGAGTCCTAATCTTAGGTAAGACCAATCTACACAACTTCGCCCACTTCACCATTTTCTGACACAAGGCTAGATGTCGAGTCCTAATCTTAGGTAGAACCAATCTACACCCATCTACACTAATCTTCACTCTAGTTATGTTTTATGGCCCAACATAACAAACCTTGTGTTTTATGGCCTAAACACATAAACCATATATATCTAAGCACACAACACTTAGATCTATGACTCTAACACTATATCTAAGTATTAACAAACTTGGATCTACACAACTAACACCTAATCCAAGGATACCCATCACTTGGATTTTCTACCCTTACAAACACATCCAAGTGAACCCAACACTTGGATCTTCTACATATATATAGTAGGAAAACAATGACTTGATCTAGAAGGAGAGATCTTCATCATGTTATGAACCCAACACTTCATGGTAATAAAAGTGTTCTTCTCTTTGTACTTGAGAGGATGAGAGGATTGAAGGAGAGAATCACATCTTAAACAAGATTAATCTAAACTAACTAATCAAGGAGTTTAAAGATATTTTTGAAGAAACTGTGCAAAAAGGGTTTAAGGAAAAGCTAAAAATGGTCCACTATTTATAGGGCAACAATGCAACAGCTATAAAGACCCGCGGTTCCTTAAGTTCCCCCACGGTTCCTTATCAATAAGGAACCACGGGTTCCTTTAAGGAACCTCCGGCTTGGAGACCGTGCATTTTTGTCCTTTAGTGGGGATATGCCATCTGGGTAGTTTATACCCTCAAAGGATATTCTTTTGGCATATGGAATATGCCAAATTTAAATTAAAGAATATTCTTTGGAATATGCCTTAGCGAATATTCTTTGGAATATTCCAAATTCAAATTTCCATTTTCTTTTTAATAAAACTTTTTCTTAAAAATAAAGTTTATTAAAATCTTTTGTCACATTTGATTAAATGTGAGTTTTAAGAAAATATTAATCCTTGATCACTTAGTTAGGTTAATGACACGTTTATTCATACCTTGAGTGATTCATGCCGAATGTGATCTTGGAGATGTCGAGAGAAGTATACAAATGTATTCTTGAGTGATTACGAGTACCTTAACATTTTATATAATGTATTGCGAATTATACGTTTGTCATCAACAAAACACAAAAAGATTATATCAACAAAACATCGTAATGTTTGCACTAACAATCTCCCCCTTTTTGATGATGACAAACAAGTAAACCATAACACATATTAAAATGTATAAGTTACTCGTTTACACTTTCTTCTCCCCCTTTTGTCGAATCAAAAAGGTAGTCAACGTCTTTGAAGAAGAGAAGAACCAATGTCGAGAGAACACACATCCAAAGTGGTAGTCATCGATAACACGTCATTTGAAGAAGAGAAGAATTGACGTCACGAGAGCTTGCATCTGAAATGTAGTCTTCATTAGTAGAAGAGGAGGATCGACTTCGAGAGAACATGAATCCAAAAAGATAATCATCCATTGTGGTTGTCGGTTGAGAATCGAGAATCCAAACCGTAGACCCATCATCTAAAGATATTGAGCTTGCGTCATCCTAATGAAGTCTTCAATCAACATAGATTAACCAACTCCATGCATAATAAATGCTTATCTTCGAGATTTCAAAATTCATTACTTGCAAGAAGTTCAATGAATGCAATTTAAGTGAGTCAACGATCGTAAATATAATGACTAGAAATCTTGCAAATGCTCCCCTTGATATGAGCTCCCCTTGCTTGAGGCACAATGAAGCAAGGATAGTGACAAGCTACAAAGAAGGGCTAGAAAAGTACTACAAAACAAAGTTAGTGGACAAGAGCATATATAACAAGGGTCACCCAAACGGAATTAGCTTTTAACAACTCGAGTACAAAGAGAGGGACTCAAGAGAAAGCTAAAACAATCTTAACTTTTAGAAGTGTAAAAAATATGACAAGTTAAGAAAAATAAGAGGGTTATTAGATAGAAAAGAGAACCCAACTTATTTTGGTGACACCAAAAAAATATAAAGAGGACTAAGAAAGAAAAGAGATGTCCAATTTATAAAAGAAAGAAAATTGTCGAGAGGACATACTCCACTTCAATATCATGGCAAAAATACCAAACTAAAGAGAGTATGACATGGACAATAAAAACAATTCCACATAGTCGAAAAGAGAGAGGAAGAATGACTATGATGAAAAAGAAAATGAGGACGATAAACAAGTCGTTTGCACAAACAATGACAAGCATTGAAGATTGAAGTATGCACGCGATGCTATCAATCCAAAAAAATAAAAAGTCCAAGGAGAGGATTTTGACAAGATCAAATCACAATTGATGGAATAGAGGTAGAGAAGAAACATCCATACCAATTGTAATGATAATATGTCAAAAGGTTAAAAGCTTAGAATTTTTGGAATCACCCAAGAAAATTCAAGATTTAACCAAGGTCCTCTCAAAATGTTAAAAACTTAGAATTATTGGAATCACCTAATCCAATTGTAAATTTTAACCGCAATCAACTCTCAACAACGAGAGAGACAAAAAAATCTCAAATCAAAGACATTTTTTACCTTAAAAATAATTCCTTTAGAAAGCTCCAAAAGCTTTAAGTCGGGAATCAAGGTACAAAAATAAAGAAAAACCAAAAGCGAGGATAAATCGACGCTTAGGAATAATACTAGATATAAGACATTATAGGCAAGGATGCTATTGAATGTCGACACCAAAAAGACGACTCAATGATATAGATAAAGAGATCAAATAAGCCAAAGAATAGAAAAACCAAGATGGATGGTGTTTAGCATACGATAAACTACATGCTCAAAGTTTCGTAGCTCTTCTCAATCATTGAGAATGTTCAAAGAACAATTACATGACGAGGAAAGGGTGAGGCTCGACTTGACTTAGTTTAGAAAGGATAGAAGAGAGAGACTAAACTTAGAGAGGCATGATTAAAATAAATCGAAAGAGACTCAACAAAGAAGTTAAGGATAACTTCACAAAATAATTCAAGAATACTATACCTTATTAGGTGATAGTGAAGTCTTGAAGAAAAACAAGACAAGAAACCCAAAAAAAGAAGGAATCTTGAAGAAAACTCGTCAAAGATAAAGATAGACAAAAAATGAACAAAGGGACTCACTGGCCGCGGTTCGTTAAATAGGTCTGCGATTCATTATAAATAATGAGCCGCTAGGTTATTTGAGGAACCGTGGATAGTGGGTGTCCAAAAACGATTATCGAATCAAAAGAAAATCACTTGGTCAAACAATTTAACATAAGATGCTAAATGGCTTGAAAGTCAATGCTTCGGATATGACTTTTAACAATTCCACTTGCAAGTTAAAATTACTTAAATATTTCAAAAGAAATATTTAAGTTTTCAATCTTACTAGGATAGGAATTAGATTAAGATCTAACCTTCCTTGACAATCAAGTGAGAAAAAGAAGAATAAAAGGAAGATCACAAGGAAAACGAGATCCAAGACCCAAAGACAAATCATGTTGAAAAACATGAAAGGAAATAAAAGAAAATAAAGATCATACAAAGATGTATGAAACACAAGCCTTAAACTTAAGCATAATTTTAATCTTAGTTACACTAGAATTATAAGATTTGCTTAAATTAGATGTCTTAGCAATAAGCAGTCCACATGCTTAAATGAAAGACAAGGTGGTCGTGGAATTTGGTAGATAAGGCTTGGAGATAATCTTGTAATTCAACTCATCATAGATATAAGACATGACAAGATGTTGATATTGACAACAATGACAATATGTTCCATGATGCATGACATAATCATGTAATGGAGTAAGAACACAAAAGGGAAGTGGTGGAAAAAGAGAGTTTCCAAAATTAATTTCTTTAGAAGGAGAAAAGATTTAATTTGGTGTGTTCTTTGGTGAATTTGGATTGAAAGAGATTTTAGAAAATAGTGGATAATGAAGGCTTTCATTTGTGAAAAATACATTTTGCTTTGGTGGGAAAGAGATTACAAAATGCTTTGGGTTAATTGGAGAAAGCACAAGATATTTTGGGAGTGACCAAAGGTTTGAAACAAGGATTCCAAAGGGTGATGGAACAATTGGGAAGTTTTAGAAAACCCGTTTTTTGAAGGTGTCTGTCCGTGGTTCCTTTTCTCCACCGGCGGTTCCATATCGATATGGAGTCGCGGTCTCTATAAAGAACCATCCACAAAGGGTGTGTTTTGGAGGATAAAGGAATTTTTCCAATTTGGAAAATCCTAATGTTCTAGTCTAACTTATCATAAATTTATGCTAAAGAGCAATAAAAACTAGAACACACACAAAGGAAAAACACATAGGTTCAATTAGCACGTAGGAAGAAGGCTAAGAAAAACCTAATGGCTATAAAAGAAAAAGACTCCTAATGACATACAAAGTTCATCAAAGTAAACTATCATTAGTCATATTTAGGAAGAGCCATTTAGCCAATTTAGAGAATGAGTACGAGACTATCACTAGAGGTGCTCAATTAAGGCTAAGCACGACCGTTTTTACGAGTTATAAAATAACTCAAATTCCCACATGGAAGTAATTCAACCGTTAGGTCAAATTAAGATTCTAGTGCAATAAATTCTCTAGTAGTCATTCTTAAGTTAGACAAAATGCAATTCCTACATTTGCCTAATAAAGTCTACCAAGGATGAAAAGTGTATGACGACACAATGCACAACCTAATGAGGGTAAAGAATGCACCATTGCATATCTTGTCAAACAAGTCTAGTTAAGGTTATTTACCTTAGTAGAACTTGAGGCCAATCACTTTGAAGTGTATAAACAACGTTTACACAAAACAAAGGAACACTCTTGATTGGTCTTTCGGAAATGACACATTTACAAATTACATTGCAATGTAAATTTCTTGAGTATTTCGGATGAAACATCCAAGTTGTCAAACCGACTCCATTGGAATTATAAGAAATTATTAAACAAAAATAGTCTAACAATTTAAACAAGTATATTTAATATACCATCATCAACACAAGTGTGAGTTATGATCATTATTAATAAACCACATTTATGTCTACACTAAAAAACATATCAATTAGATTCGATAATGATACCAATCATAGTTAGAATAATGAATTGATATTTAATCGAAATTTATCTTGATTCCCATAAACACTCCTTTAAGTGAAAATAGCTAAGATTTTCAAAAGGTGTTTCATGTTTTATAGTGAGACATTAATCTACTTGACTAATAACACAATGATAGAGTAAGACGACCCACATCAATAGATTTGACAAGCTCCCAAAGCTTTCAAACCTAACAGTGTTAAAGAACAAGCCAAGGTGTACAAAATGTTTATGTAAGATTTGTAAACCAAGAGGTGTTAATCCTATATGCAATGCACACATAAATAGACAGCTAAGTAACACCACTACTAATAGTAATGATCACTTAAGAATGTTCAAAGACAAAAGAAAAAGCACAAAAGCATTCGCTTTGTTTTGAGTGTTAGATACACCAAAGTATACATAACTTGATTTTATTTGAAAATATTTTTCGACCCATTTCAAAATTTAATTAAGTTCAACACTTTATAAATATATCAATTTTCAAAGATATATCAAAAAGAGATGTCCAACTTAATAGAAAAGAGTAAAACACAAGTTTTACGACAAACCGACGCTCAATACTTTGGACAAAGTATAGAACTTAGAAAACATCCAAATTTTAAAGTTTGAATAAAGGTTTGGAAGCATTTTTAATAGAAAGGAAATTCAATTACGCTTTTATGACGGGTGACACGACTTCTACGGACTTACGGTTGATTTTATATGAGTTTTCAAAGTTTGCAAAAATCTGTGTCGGACTGACTGTGGTTCCTTATTGATAAGGAACCTCGGGGAACAGATAAAGAACTGCGGTCAGTAGGCAAAAATTGAGTTTTTGAAAATCATTTGGTAACATTTTGGAAGGACTTAGGACTCTAAAAAATCATTTTAGACACACAGGACTCGTATTTTAGAGTTAATTATGACACAAAATATTTTTATACTTCCAAACATGTAAATATTTGTTATCAAGCTATTATACGAAGTTTATTTAACACCAAAACTTGTACGAATGAAACAAAAAAACACATTTCATAAGTAATCACTGTTCATGAACAATTTGATACAAAGATCGTCTCTATTTTTAAAAACCGTTTTCATTTTTAAAAACTATTTGTTTTGAAAAAGAGAGCAAAGATCGATCCAAGCTTTAAAGTATAATATACTTTAAATATCTTGAATAACCACGCTCTGATACCAATTGTAGAAACTAGAAGGGGGGTTGAATAGTTTCTAGTTCATTTTTAAAACATTTCGGTAAAACCCACTGACCGTGGTTCTTTACTGTACCCATGGTTCCTTATCACTAAGGAACCGCGTGTCCATTTAAGGAACCGCCGACAATGGACTTAACCTTTTGTTACATGTTAAACTTTGACAATCCTTGGTATCAAATTATCGATCAAGCTTGACTATATATGAGATGTGTTTGATTGAAAGATAAATACTACATGTAAGAAAACACACAAACACATGAAATCAAGAGTACATCAAGCAATAGTCTAAACACTAAGCACACACATACTAAGCATAACTTTTTCTGCAACTAAGATGTTTAGACTAAGTGATGTACACTTGACCATAATCTAAACATGAAGCACACACGTACTAAGCCTTAACTTTTCCGCAACTTAGATGTTTAGATCATGAGATGCACACAACACACAACAACATATAAATTCATCAATAAGAGTAAAGACATAAATGTAAAGGAAAGTACTGAAACGATGATTTATAGTGATTCGGTCACGAAGCTCCTCTTTGCCCTACTCTACTCCTCGAGTACACCTTACTCGAGAGTTACTTCACTAGTCAACAAAACTCCTTTCAAGGCAGAAAAAACCATATACGTCGCTTACACATTTCTGACACTAAGCTAGATGTCGAGTCCTAATCTTAGGTAGGACCAATCTACACAACGTCGCCCACTTCACCATTTTCTGACACATGGCTAGATGTCGAGTCCTAATCTTAGGTAGGACCAATCTACACCCATCTACACTAATCTTCACTCTAGTTATGTTTTATGGCCCAACATAACAAACCTTGTGTTTTATGGCCTAAACACATAAACCATATAGATCTAAGCACACAACACTTAGATCTATGACTCTAACACTATATCCAAGTATTAACAAACTTGGATCTACACAACTAACACCTAATCCAAGGATACCCATCACTTGGATCTTCTACCCTTACAAACACATCCATGTGAACCCAACACTTGGATCTTCTACATACACATAGTAGGAAAACAATGACTTGATCTAGAAGGAGAGATCTTCATCATGTTATGAACCGAACACTTCATGGTAATGAAAGCGTTCTTCTCTTTGCACTTGAGAGGATGAGAGGATTGAAGGAGAGAATCACATCTTAAACAAGATGAATCTAAACTAACTAATCAAGGAGTTTAAAGATGTTTTTGAAGAAACTGTGCAAAAGGGTTTAAGGAAAAGCTGAAAATGGTCCACTATTTATAGGGCAACAATGCAACGGCTATAAAGACCCGCGGTTCCTTAAGTGCCCCCACGGTTCCTTATCAATAAGAAACCACGGGTTCCTTTAAGGAACCTCCGGCTTGGAGACCGTGCATTTTTGTCCTTTAGTGGGGATATGCCATCTGGGGTAGTTTATATCCTCAAAGGATATTCCTTTGGCATATGGAATATGCCAAATTCAAATTAAAGAATATTCTTTGTGTAAAACCCGCACGCTTTTACCATGAACAATACATATATAATCGTACGTACATGATTAGAACTTTCCTTATTTAGCACGTTTACTTTTCACGAATAGGAATTACAAGTAGTACGTACGTGTAATTACACGATAAGTATTTTATTCCGTATTAAGACACGATAATTATTATCAATAATAATTATAATCACGAACATGAAAATCATGAACGTAAATAATCACGAACCTATATTATGTTTTTACGTATATTTATTACGATTACGTATAAATATATTTTACGACACGAACGAACAATAATTAAATCACGTAAACACGACATGATAACACGTAAATAAATACAACACGGAAAATCAACGGGTTCCCCATGTGGGGCCCATATAGCCGCGGCATAGACAAGGAGTGGGCCCAGCCCACTTAAAAATTTAACTAAAAAAAGGAAAAGAAGGGAAGGAGATTTTCATTATACATAATAATTAGAAAATCAAAACCCTGCTCCTCCTTCCTTCTCCCTTGTTGCCGCCACATATCAACACCACAAAGGGGGTGTTTGTTGATTTTGGTAGATCCAATTTATTGCTAGATCGTTCGTGTTAGTAATTCCTTTTGATCCACGAATCGTTAATCTTCTTAAACCTTTTCTTTTTAATTGTTTATTAGATCTAAAAACATGAAATCATGGGGTTATTAAAACAATTTAATAAACATGTAGATCTAATCAAGTGGGTATTAAAAACATATGGTTTAAGGGGTGTTTTGGTTCAGTTAATGGGTGAACCGAGAGCAAGGCTCTCGGTGGTTGTGTGATCACCACCAACCGAGACCACAAGGTCTCGGTTTGGTTTTGGTGGCTTGGCCGTGATGAACCAAGGGACCCTGACGCATGTCGGGGTTAGCCTTGGTGGTTTAGGGGGTCTCGGCTGGAATACCACACGCACCACCGGTTTAGGCCAGTGGCGGTTTGCCATGGTTAAGGGTGTAGATCCGGTTCAAGGGGTTCACGGACCGGTTCATGACATGTTTAGATTTAAAACACGAGTTCGGTTCATGGTTTATTTTTACAAGTTAATTATTTATTTTTACAAGTTAAATAATTACAAGATTTAATTAAATTAATTTAACATGCTATGTAATTAATTTAATTTAGACATGACTTAGGTTAATTATTAGTAATAATAATACATGATTTTTAACCTAAGTATTTTATGATTTAATTATTTAATTATTAAAACATGGCATATAATTAATTAACTTCCATGACTTAGGTTATATTAATAATAGATATTAATACATGTTTTAACCTAAGTATTATTACCTTTTATTTAATTAAATCATGTTATATTTAATTAAATCTTATAACCTATAGTTTATTTAATTTACATGTAATAATTAATAAACTATACTATATATCACATGACTTAAAATATTAATTAGTAAAACTTAAGCTTATATTATTAGCTTAATAATCCAGCTTATTTCTAATTATGGAAACTTTCTATTTTTAGAAACTTATTTATTTAAGGCAGCTAATCTATTTATGAAAACTTTCTATTTTTAGAAACTTATTTATTAAGGCAGCTAATCTATTTATGGTAACTTTATGTTTTTAGAAACTTATTTATTTAAGGAAGCTAATTTATTTATGGAAACTTTCTATTTTTGGAAACTTTCTATTTTTGGAAACCTTCTATTTTTGGAAACTATCTATTTTTTGAAACTTTCTATCTTTATAAACTTCTATTTTTGGAAACTTTCTATTTTAGGAAACCTGCTGTTTTTAGAAAGTTACTTATTATTACACAACAAGTACAATAATACAAGAAATACAAGTAATACTTAATCAGAATAGACAGAATACATGATAAACACAGTATAAAGTTAAAATCAGTAAAACATGACATGAACGTATAAAACAAGCTAAGACATGATATAAAACCAGGTACGTACTCAGTAATCAGAATACTTATACACGTATATTATTTATGTAGCATTAGTGATATCGAAGTAGGACTCTCTTCCGTTCGTCTTCTTGGTTCACTGAACCCTAGTAGTTCATAATTAGTAACATAATATTTTTTTTCTGATAAGTTTTGACATATGATTTTACTTATTTATGTTTCATGTGTCATTGTTGCATGAATTTTGACTAAGTAATGGTTGGTACAGGATTGGCCCTATTTAGTCGCATGTGCTTTTATCGAAACTTTTAACTTTGGGACCGACCCATAGGCGTCCCCTCGCCATGTCTTTTGTTTTGGGACCGACCCATAGGCGTCCCCTCGCGCATATAAAGGTTTTTATAAACTGCATCATGTATTCATGCATAAAAATTTTCTCATGATTTATTGACATAATTTTTTTTTCATGTCCCCTCATAAGTTAATATGTTTTTATGTCAAGTATGTTTTTATACTGTAATGGTTAACTTCAGTTTCATGCTGATTATGTTATATAACTTCGGTTTCATCCTTCATGTTAAGTTGTTTCATGTTTCTTCATGATAATTCCGTCTTCATGTTGATTACGTCTTACGCCTCTTTTGCTATTTATTCTTTCATGCAAGACATTGTTGGATTTCATTGAATCCTGCTTTCATGATAGTCATGGTTGGTTTTCATTGATCATGCTTTCAGGAAAATCATCGTTGAATTTTGTGTAACCACACTTTAACGTTTCTCTATGCAACCAGAATGATGTATATGTTGGCATTGCCAGGTTATCATGATGGTTTTTCTAACCGTTTAACCGATTATAGTTCCTTTAAAATCATGACAAATGATCGACCCCATACCGATCATTTCATGTGCATTCCATGTGTACTCCATGTACCGTATTCCATGTGTATTACATGTACCTTAATCCATGTGTATTTCACTTGGAATACTTCACGGGTATTCGCTAGTCGATTCTGAATCATCTCAGGCGTATTTTCACTTGTTGATGTTCTACAAGATGCTGATGCCGCTCATAACGGGAAGATATTACAAAAGGTTGATGCTGCTGTTCGTTGGAGACACTACGAGATGATGATGATGTTCACAACCTGGAGATCCTACAAGACAAAGACAAAGGCGTTAGATCGAAGAGATCGGACGAGAAGATGCTTCACCATCAGACGATTTCCATCAATCATTGTCCCTAATTCTTAGTTACATGTCACACGTCATTTAGTTGTCGTTTCAGTCATATGAGTGCAAACCGGTACCAGCCGGCCACTCAGCTGAATAGTTACATGAATCACAGTCATGCGAATGACCGTCATGGAACTGACAGACACGACGATAGTAACCACTACAATGACAACAACTATCCTAGCAATCGCAACCGAAGCCCTGGCCGCGGACGTGATCAGAAGTACAAAGGATCAGTAGTCCAACCGATCCGCCAATTCTGGCATAATAACCTAATATTTGTAGTTCTATTAGTTTCACGTCTCGAGACACATGTCAAGACATCAGTCAAGACACATGTCTCATGTATACTTTCCGAAGACACATGTCAAGACACCAGTCATGACACATGTCATGCTTATATTTCCAATACACGAGTCAAGACACATGACTTACGTCAAATTCTGGAACATCCCTAAGAAATTCAGGGTACCCTCCAAAGGGTATATCCATTTTGTTATGCCATGTATTAATCAGGCCACAAGAATTTCAGTACCATCAGCGGCATATCAGTAAGATCTGTCACGATTGCTCGATGACACTTTCATCTCTTGCACCCATATTTCATATATTCATGACCATAAACGACGCCATTCGTATTCCCCATGTATACGAAGGTTTTCCTTCAGCCTAATGATAAGATCCAAACTGCTAACGCATTACCTCGGACAGATGCGAGTTGAATTTCATCCTAATTATGGACTACGAACAACACACCATGCTATGACTCACGATTTTGTACTGTAATGTTCAGGCTCCTGAATATATTCAACATGATTTTCCATCAGAAAAATCTATACAAATTATTTATGCTTTACAAGCACGTGCGTTGTTAGCTATGACTGCTAGAATATTCTAGCTGTCAGTTAAGACACGACCACTTAAGTCCTTTTACGCATAACCAACGGATTATTCCAAAATCTTCCCATATACTCCAGAAGAACCTTCAAGGAGAAGAACGGTAACATGAGATTATGTGTCGACTACCGTCGATTTAAACAAATCACCATTCATAACCGTTATTCTCCTCCACGTATTGACAAGATCAGATTCATTTAGGGTGTTAAGCACTTTGCAAGATCGGATTCATGATCATGCTACCAACAGTGACGAGTGAAAGAGTAGGACATGTCCATGACTGCTATTCGTACACGACTCGGTCGTGCTAGATTCATGATTTTGTATTAGTCTCATAAGTGCTCTAGCAGCATTATGGACTCAACAAATTGAGTTTCCATGAACTCATAAACAAATTCATCGGTGTTTTTAACTATGACAAACTAACCTTCTCTAAGGTCTGGAGAAGAGCAGGAAGACCATATTTGAACTATGTTGCAAATTCTACGATAGGAGAAATTTCACTCGGAAATTTTTCAATATAAATTCTGGTTGATTACAGTGACACGCTGAATCACATGGATTCTCACGGTTAATCTTAACATGACTCAGCCTATGCGTAAAGGTGAGAACCCTACACTACGTTAGGAGTTCAAAGAAAATACTACGCTAAGAGAAGTCTGATTTCAGAGACTTATGGTTCCACAAATTTCTATGTATGAAGTTTTTACGAATCAAGATATAGTTACCATATCTAAGTACCTGACATACCAACAGGCTAAGATAGAACACCAATTGACTAGGATGTTTTCCATCATTGGGAAAAGGTGAACATAAATGGGACAAGATCTCCATGGATTTTGGATTACCAGATTCACGCAAACTCAGAAAGAAGCATGATGCTATCTGGGTTATTGCCGACAGTTCAATCAAGTCTGTAGAATCCTTACATCCGCAAGGATTTCAGAACCAACAGATTGATCGGACATGTTCCGGCCAAGGCTCATCAGATCACTTGGTAATCCCTCTGCGAACGGGCCAGACAAAGGTTCGCATTTGTGCTCCTTATTTACGTTCACGACTTGCTTTCACGCCCATGTTCATGACACTATTCACGTCCATGATCGTATCCTGGCTTACGATTTTATGTTCATTTTCCTTCTGGGAAGTTTTGCAACAACTTGAGAGACCAGACCCAAGTTTAGTATAACTCCCTATCCTCAGATAGACGTTTCACGTCCACGTCTCATCTTATAGCGTTTGGCGTTACCGCCGTCATATTCAATGTTCACGATATGGTACACGTATCATTGATCAGGATATGTTTGCTTATACTACACTCACTATGTCTCCACGTATCATGTTAAAAAAATTTCATGTATCACGTTCAAAAATTTTCACGTACTACGTTTCAATATGTCTCGCGTATCGTTGCTAATTATCAGTTAGGTTAGATTATTTTTCATCGTAATGTTTCAGTTACCCTTGTACGTTAACTCTTATTTCCTCGATCGAATTCAGGGGATCTATCTTACGTAGATGACAATGAACTTTTCGTGTTTTCAAGACAAGGTCAGGAGGACCAAGATTTATCATTTGTGTCAAGATCTTGTGAAGGAACCGTTCCAAGAGGAAAGCCACTTGGAAACGGACAAGTTCATACGAACTTCTTTTTATCTTACATACCCTCTCACGAATAGGAATTACAAGTAGTACGTACGTGTTATTACACGATAAGTATTTTAACATGGAACGTGTGATTACAAGTGATTCGGGTATGTTTCTCTTTCAGCTTACTTTATCTATAATTCGGGGACGAATTATTCTTTTTAGGGGGGAGAGTTGTAAAACCCGCACGCTTTTACCATGAACAGTACATATAAAATCATACGTACATGAGTAGAACTTTCCTTATTTAGCACGTTTACGTTTCACGAATAGGAATTACAAGTAGTACGTACGTGTTATTACACGATAAGTATTTTATTACGTATTAAGACACGATAATTATTATCAATAATAATTATAATCACGAACATGAAAATCATGAACGTAAATAATCATGAACCTATATTATGTATTTACGTATATTTATTACGATTACGTATAAATATATTTTACGACACGAACGAACAATAATTAAATCACGTAAACACGACATGATAACACGTAAATAAATACAACAGGGAAAATCAACGGGTTCCCCATGTGGGGCCCACATAGCAGCGGCATAGACAAGGAGTGGGCCCAACCCACTTAAAAATTTAACTAAAAAATGGAAAAGAAGGGAAGGAGATTTTCATTATACAGAATAATTAGAAAATCAAAACCCTGCTCCTCCTTTCTTCTCCCTTGTTGCCGCCACATATCAACACCACAAAGGGGGTGTTTGTTGATTTTGGTAGATCCAATTTATTGCTAGATCGTTCGTGTTAGTAATTCCTTTTGATCCACGAATCGGTAATCTTCTTAAAACTTTTCTTTTTAATTGTTTATTAGATCTAAAAACATGAAATCATGGGGTTATTAAAACAAGTTAATAAACATGTAGATCTAATCAAGTGGGTATTAAAAACATATGGTTTAAGGGGTGTTTTGGTTCGGTTAATAGGTGAACCGAGAGCAAGGCTCTCGGTGGTTGTGTGATCACCACCAACCAAGACCACAAGGTCTCGGTTTAGTTTTGGTGGCTCGGTCGTGAGGAACCAAGGGACCCCGACGCATGTCGTGGTTAGCCTTGGTGGTTTAGGGGGTCTCGGCTGGAACACCACACGCACCACCGGTTTAGGCCGGTGGCGGTTTGCCATGGTTAAGGGTGTAGATCCGGTTCAAGGGGTTCACAGACCGGTTCATGACATGTTTAGATTTAAAACACGGGTTCGGTTCATGGTTTATTTTTACAAGTTAATTATTTATTTTTACAAGTTAATTAATTACAAGATTTAATTAAATTAATTTAACATGCTATGTTATTAATTTAATTTGGACATGACTTAGGCTAATTATTAGTAATAATAATACATGATTTTTAACCTAAGTATTTTATGATTTAATTAATTAATTATTAAAACATGGCATATAATTAATTAATTTCCATGACTTAGGTTATATTAATAATAGATATTAATACATGTTTTAACCTAAGCATTATTACCTTTTATTTAATTAAATCATGTTATATTTAATTAAATCTTATAACCTATAGTTTATTTAATTTACATGTAATAACTAATAAAATATACTATATATCACATGACTTAAAATATTAATCAATAAAACTTAAGCTTATATTATTAGCTTAATAATCCAGCTTATTTCTAATTATGGAAACTTTCTATTTTTAGAAACTTATTTATTTAAGGCAGCTAATCTATTTATGGAAACTTTCTATTTTTAGAAACTTATTTATTTAAGGCAGCTAATCTATTTATGGAAACTTTCTATTTTTAGAAACTTATTTATTTAAGGCAGCTAATCTATTTATGGAAACTTTCTATTTTTGGAAACTTTATATTTTTGAAAACTTTCTATTTTTGGAAACTATCTATTTTTGAAAACTTTCTATTTTTGGAAAATTTCTATTTTAGAAAACTTTCTATTTTAGGAAACCTGCTATTTTTAGAAAGTTACTTATTATTACACAACTAGTACAATAATACAAGAAATACAAGTAATACTTAATCAGAATAGACAGAATACGTGATAAACACAGTATAAAGTTAAAATCAGTAAAACATGACATGAACATATAAAACAAGCTAAGACATGATATAAAACCAGTTACGTACTCAGTAATCAGAATACTTATACACGTATATTTGTTGTGTAGCATTAGTGATATCGAAGTAGGAATCTCTTTCGTTCGTCTTCTTCGTTCACTGGATACAAGGTACGGATTCTCCGTCCTTTCAGTATGGACATTCTTTCCTTATTAGGATTTCTTCGTATGCAGCCAACTGTTTTCCCAGTATATGTTTTGAATTGCTTATGTTTAATTAAATGCCTAAGCCATATACATGCATGACCAGTTTCACCTAGTTATGGAGGTACCATAACCATAACACTAGAGGCACCATTGTTATGACTTCACCACGGCGGAGTGATAGCTCGTGGCGTCCCTTTCAGCTTTTGGCCATATTATTATGTTATCATGTGGGGCGTATGGGTGCATCATAGGTTACATGTTTTTAGCAGATTATTCAGGTGAATGTGGTGTGTGCCTTGCATCCTTCACAAGGAGCTGATCCCTCCTACCAAAAAACATATATTAATTAGAGGCAGCCCCTCTAATTGCATGACGAGGTCACCCCTCCAAGTATTCATGTACGTTGATATTTCATGACCTATATTGGCTTAATGGTTAACATGTTAAACAGTTTTATAAGATAAACATAAGGCTTTTCAAACTATAAAACTAGTTTTACTAAGATATGTCAGGTTTTCCAGGACTTATACATTTTCGCTGCTATTAATCTTAGTTATGTTTCAGCTATTTATACTATGTCGTATATCCGTGCACTGAGCGTTATGCTCAGCCGTTACTTTCCTTTCCATGTCCCAAAACGGCAGGTACCCAAGGACGGACTCGAGCAATTGGAGGAAGTGCATAGGATGGAAGCTGCCATAGACTTCTTCTCATTTTGCCTTCATATACTTATGCTTGTTTAGTCTTTCATCATTCATTTCTTTCATTATGTTTTGGGCTTATGTTTGTGAACCGATATTTGATTCTGGTTTTCCCTATGGTCATGTATGTTTTTCTACATATTACCTTGCATGCTTTGATGACACGCCATAATCACGCGTGACATTCCATTTACCAAAATGGGGTGTTACACTTTGGAATATGCCTTAGGGAATATTCTTTGGAATATTCCAAATTCAAATTTCCATTTTCTTTTTAATAAAACTTTTTCTTAAAAATAAAGTTTATTAAAATCTTTTGTCACATTTGATTAAATGTGAGTTTTAAGCAAATATTAATCCTTGATCACTGAGTTAGGTTAATGACATGTTTATTCATACCTTGAGTGATTCATGCCGAACGCGATCTTGGAGATGTCGAGAGAAGTATACAAATGTATTCTTGAGTGATTACGAGTACCTTAACATTTTATATAATGAATTGCGAATTATACATTTGTCATCAACAAAGCACAAAGAGATTATATCGACAAAACATCGTAATGTTTGCACTAACAGTTCTTTTCAAATACTCCAGTACCATCTGAATAGCTTGCCAATGGTGAGTAGTAGGATTACTAGTGTACCTACTCAGTTTACCCACTGCAAAGGCTATGCCACGCCTTGTACTAGTCATGGCGTACATCAAGCAACCAATCACCTTAGAATACTCAAGTTGGGAGACATCCTGACCATTATTAGGCATCCGTTTTTCACTTGAATCTATAGGTGTACTCACTAGAGTACAATCAAAGTGATTGAATTTTTTCAGGATCTTCTCAATATAATGAGACTAAGAAATTTCAATACCACCACTTTCATGTTTAATCCTTATGCCAAGGATAACATCAACCTCCCCCATGTCTTTCATGGAGAACTTAGATGAAAAAAAATATTTTTTCAAGTCAACCTGAACTTGATCGGTACCAAATATTAGCATGTCATCAACATATAGGAAAATCATGACTCTTTTATCAAATTCATCAAATTTGCTATATACACACACTTGTCAGCTTCGTTAATATAAACCATTAGACAAAACCACTTCATCAAATTTTTGATACCATTGCTAAGGTGTCTGCTTCAGTTCATATAAGGACTTAATTAGTTTACACACCTTAGTTTCATGACCTGGCATGATGAATCCATGAGGTTAGTTCATATAAACCTCCTCACCCAAATCATCATTCAAGAATGTTGTCTTCACATCCATCTGATGAATAATCAAATTGTGAATTGACGCAAAAGCAATCAACATTCTTATGGTACTATACGTGCTACTAAAGCATAAGTATCAAAGTAGTATATCCCTGAATTTTGTCTAAATCCCTGAATAACTAACATTGCCTTGAAATTTTCAATAGTTCCATCTACCTTGAGTTTTCTTTTGAAGATCCATTTGAAACCAAGAGGTTTGCACCCTGGAGGTAGATCAACAAACACCCAAGTGTTGTTGCCCATGATAGATTCCATCTCATCATTAATTTCTTCTTTCTAGAAAGCAACATCTTGAGACTTCATTGCTTCATCAAGTGTTTTGAGATCATCCTCAACATTAAAACAATAGGAGTGTTGGTTAGAGACCTCATCCCTTGTTCCTTCAACTAAATATAGTTGAAACTCAGGCCCAAAGTTCTTTGGAGTCCTATGTCTTGTGATTTTTCTAAGCTCAGGCTCAGGTTACTGAAACACAACCTCATCAGTGACCCTTTCATGTTCCACTAAGGCACCAATTTCCACATATCTAGTAGGAGTCTTGAGGCTTGGTCTAAGGACGGATAAGAACCTAGTCTCATCAAAGTTAGCATCCCTGATTTCATGTTTGAGTTTATTGAAACTGTACCATTAGGTTCAATAACGTAGAATCTATAAGCCTTGGAATGCTCAGCATATCCAACAAATATGCTTTCAATGCCTCTTTCACCCAAGTTTTTCACCTTTGGATCAGGGAGTCTTACAACAGCCCTACAACCCCAAACCTTGAGGTAGTTCAAGTTTAGTTTTTTAGTCCAGAGTTCATAAAGAGTGATCTTGTTCCTTTTGTTAGGAACCCTATTTAATAAATAGCAAGTTGTTAACATAGCTTCACCCTAGAACCCTTGACTCGGTCCTGAATAGGATAGCATGGAGTTAACCATTTCTTTCTAACACAATTTTTTCTTTCAAATATACCATTTTGATGTGGAGTATACGGGCAGTTGTTTCATGGATTATTCCAATAGACTGAAAGTACAAAGTATCCATATACTCGCCTCCCCTATTAGTCCTAAACTTTTGATTTGGACTAATTGTGTTAATTCAACTTTAGTTTTAAATACTTTAAATTTATCTAATGCTTCATCCTTAATATGTAACAAATAAATATAGCAAAACCTAGAAGCATCATCAATAAATGTTACCAAGTATTTCTTATTTTCTAAGGAGGCAGTAGGATGTGATTCACACAGGTCCCTATGGTTTAGCTCCAAAACTATAGTTTCAAATTTTACATCCTGAAATGGTTTCTTAGTAATTTTATTTAGTATGCAAGTCTGACACTTTCAAGTGTCCATGACAAAACCTCGGATTAACCAATCCTTAGACATATCCTTCATCCTTTTATAGTGGACATGGCCAAGCCTAGCATGCCAGTGATGAATCATTCAGTTTAGTGGTAGATATAAAGGCTGAACCAATATTTGCACTAGCGGTGCTAGCTTTGAAAGTACCATTAGTTATCTCAAAAACAATATTAAGCCTGGACATTTGATTACTCAAATAGCCAAAACCAATAAACACACCATTTTTAGATAAAACAAATTTATTAGATTCAATCACTTGTTTATAACCATAATTATTCAAAACACTAATTGAAATCAAATTCTTCCTAATCTTAGGACCATGCAAAACATTAAAAAAAGAAACAATCTTTCCAGAACTAAACCTAAGATCTACGCAACCACATCCATGCACCAGGGCTATTGACTTATTTCCCATGTGAAGAATAGATCCATCATTCAGTGACTCATAAGTCTTGAACCATCATCTATCTTTACACACATGAACAATTGCTCCAGATTCAACCCACCACACAACATCACCATCTTGCATAAAATAAGCTTCAGAGACATATGTAACATAATAAACCGAAAAGATTTATTAAACATATTCAGACCTTTTAGTGTGTTGTAAGAACCAATCATTGAATCATTTGTGCCTGATCCAATGGCTTTGCTGCCAGTACTAACACCTTTGCAATCCCTTTTCAAGTATCTAGTTTTCCCACACTTCCAACAAGTCACTAAAGACTTCTTGTTAGGATTTTATTTGGTGTTATCCTGATGCTTACATTTTCCCTTATTGTCATTGTACTTGGAGGAGTTGTTATGCTCTATCGTATTGACAACAAATGAACCAACAACAATGTTGCTCTTTGGCTTGTCATTATCCTACACCCCGAGAGATTCCTTAATGCGAAGATGACTGCCCAACTCAACAAGAGTTAAATCCTCCTTCTTATGTTTCAAGGTGTGCTTGAAATCTTTCCAAGAAGGCGGGAGTTTATCTATGACACAAGAGACCTGAATGGTCTCATCCATGTGCATATTATGTTTCATAAATCTACCAAGTATGCCAAAAAGTTCATTGCATTGTTCCATGACTGGTCTTGAATCAGTCATTTTGTAACTTGTAAATTCACTTACAAGGTACTTCTTACTTGATGCATTCTCAGCCATATATTTGGCTTCCAAAGAATCCCATAGTTCTTTATCAGATTCAACATTTTGGTAAACATTAAATAAGGAATCATACATACAATTGAGAATGATGCCACGACACACATAGTCATCATTCTCACATTTTCTCATTTTCCTCATGTCCTCCAAGGTAGCATCATCGTCACCATCAAGAATAAGAGTAGTGTGCAAGTATACCACGGTCATGGTAGAAAGAAGAAAGTGCATCTTCTTTTGCCATCTCTTGGAATCCAACCCTTCAAACTTATCTAGTTTGGAGAAGTTAGCCACCATATGCTTCATTGCAACCGCCATTGATTATCACAAAATAGTTTACTTTGATTGTTGGTGTTTATTCTTCCCAACCAGGGTAAGATAATCAATCCTAGATACGTACCAAAACAATGGTTGTCGGATATCACTTGGAATCGTGTTATCACTTTCCAAACTAACTATTCGACCCTAATGCTTGGATATTACGAATATCTACTTGGGATAAGACCAAATGCTTGTTAGCGTTTTAAGCACAAATCTCTAACCCTTTTGCAAATAAATGTTTATGTTTTTGTTACGTAACTCATGCAAGTGTTCTGATCACCAATAGGTGAAGTACTAAACCCTAGTCAATGGTATTAAGAGGAATTAATGGCTATTAATCTCCTCTTAATAAGCTCCATAGCACCAGGACATAGTGGTTACATGACCAATTAAACATGATCATTAATGTAGTTTAACTGCCACTTGAACAAGTGGTCAAAGGTCGTTACAAGTATACAAGTCCAGCTCCATCATTTGTCTTCCTTCAGCCTACTGAAGCAACAGCTAACCCTTGTAGGGTATTCTTGCTGAAGCCTTCAGTACTGAAGAAAACTTACTAAACCTGCTGATGATAAGTCGTCAAAGACACTCCCTTCCGTCCATAGTTACACTCTCTGAAGGGTTAACTCACTGAAAATCACTAGAGAGTCAGGGCGTTCAGAGATCAATGGGTGTACACTACGTACCTCCAGACCCATTAACCGGTATGAACTGACTCACAATTAAACTATATCTCCAACGAAGCCATCGTTCCGACGACATTTGCTAGAAATCAGGAATCTGGAGTGTATACAACAAATGATCATCATAAATACGAGTGAAATAGTGGAAAAGATCCATACGTTGTGAACGGCAAGACTGCATGAGGGTCGCTTGTATGACTTGAAAATTTCGATATTCCATGACAACGACTGGTACATGGTGAAAATGTGGACACATATTTGGTCAGAAGTCAGAAGTCACAAAATTTGGAGCAATGTCATAACCTACCACAAAAGTATCCAAAAGACCAAAACCATCAACATCATTTGAGTCATTTCTCACGCCAACTATTTGAGACTTGTTGCAACCAAGAATCACGGGTACTATGTTCTTATATGTCTTTCACACGAATCAATCAAACCTTTCTATAGTAACATAAAGATGTTCAAGCTAATTAAATCATTAGGTATACAAGTAGTAATCGATTGTATAGTAGTAGTACAGTAGTACGTAGGCAAAGCTTTAAGCTTCCATAACGGATAAGGATTCTCTAAAGTTCTTGAGAATTTTAGAGGTAAAGTTTCCTCACAACAATAAACATAATCGGGTCTCGCAGTAAGGCCTGTTATGTTTACCTCTAAGTTTGTAAGAAGTTTAGAGGATCTTTTTCCTCCATAACATTTACAACCAGTACAGAATTATCTAATTACTCATAATATTTAACTATAAACCAGAATGTGATTGTCATTGTCTAATATGAATGTCACATTGCAGGTGTAGTGTAGGTCCAACTTTTTTTTGGTAACAAGTGAACAACACTTCTATGAAATTTCATGTAGATCAAAAGCATTAGACTTGCATAAAAGTCAAACAAATTTTTGCATGAATAAATATCAGCCTTAAACAATATTCCATTTGTCATAAAATTTCAATGGGATTACTTGTATTCCTTTTTATATTAACCTCTTCATCCATTACTACTTTTGCTTCAAAACCAGAAGCTAATGCTCTACTCAAATGGAAATCCAGCCTTGTGAATCGAAACAATCCTCTACTATCTTCATGGGCACTTGCTCCTGATTATAATCTAACCGGTACAATATATCGAAACACTAGTGGTACACTATGCACGTGGTACGGCGTTCACTGTGATGCTCGTGGGAACGTAGAAAAGCTCAACCTTTCGGCTTCAAGATTAAATGGTACACTAGACCACTTCACCTTTTCAGCGTTTTCTAGTCTTACACATCTAGAACTTAATACGAACAACATTTTAGGTTCCATCCCAGTAGAAATCAGGTATCTTACTAAACTTGTGTTTCTTGACCTTTCGGGTAATCAGTTTTCTGGAGAAATTCCAAAAGAAATAGGAATGCTAACGGGCCTGAAGACCCTTAGACTTAACGATAATAAGTTCACTGGTTATATTTCTCAAGAGCTAGGAAATCTAGGTAGACTTGTGAAGATGAATATGTCGGTCAACTTCTTAAAAGGACCGATCCCGTCTAGTTTAGGAAATATGACCAAGTTATCTGAGTTGTACCTTTTTCAGAACAATCTTTCGGGGTTGATCCCTCCAGAAATCGGAAAGCTGGGATCGCTTAGGATATTAAATTTAGATTTTAACGACCTATCAGGTTCCATCCCACCATATTTAGGAAATTTGAGCTCTTTGAGGGTATTATACACATATTGGAACAAACTTTCGGGTAGAATACCCAATGAACTAGGAAACATGAAGTCTTTAACCGTGTTAGGAGTAGGCCATAATCAGCTCATCGGTCCTATACCCGCTTCACTTGGCAACCTGACAAACTTAAAGCAATTGGATGTTCATGAAAACTTATTTTCTGGTGTGATCCCACAAGAATTTGGGAAATTGGAGTCTCTGATTCAACTTTCATTTAGCCACAACGAGTTCAGCGGTCAAATCCCAGTTTCAGTTAGCAATCTGAGCACTTTAGAGCAATTGTACCTTAACGACAACCAATTCGATGGTTTTCTTCCCAGAGAGCTGGGAAATCTGAACTCTCTTGTTGAGATGATCTTAGTTAAAAATCGGTTAAATGGTTCGATCCCGGATTCACTAGGCAATCTCTCAAAGTTGGAGCAGTTTGTGCTTCATGACAACCAGTTTTCGGGTTATTTACCTGAAACGATTAGCAAGTGTGAAAAGCTAAAATATTTGACTCTAAGTAATAACTCAATGGCAGGTCCTGTCCCTAAATCAGTTTGCACGTTGAGATCACTCCAGATTCTTGACCTTGGGAATAACGGCTTTAGTGGCCCGATTCTACAATGCTTTGGTAATTTCACTCATGAGCTTATAGTGTTGGATCTTCGGCTGAACAGCTTCCATGGAACTGTCCCTCCAATGGTAGTAAATCAAAATAACAACTTGAGGAGTCTTAACTTGAATGGAAATCGACTGCAAGGCTCGGTTCCTGGTACTTTGATCAATTGTCAGAAGCTTGAAGTTCTAGATTTGGGAAACAACATGCTAAGCGGTGAATTTCCACACTGGCTTGAAACACTTCCCAAGCTGCAAGTACTTGTCTTGCGAGGTAATAAACTTAACGGTACATTACAAACATCAAACACCAAAACTCCGTTTCCAAATTTGCGAATTCTTGATCTCTCTAACAACGAGTTCAGAGGTCTTTTGCCATCAAAGTACTTCAAGCACTTCAAAGCAATGACGGGAATAGCTAGAAACACATCAGGAGCGCAATACATGGGAGGAAACTTGTCGATGTACGAAGACACAATCGTGCTAGTGGTGAAAGGATCGAGACTTGAACTTGAGAGAATCCTTGTCGTCTACACAGCTATAGATCTTTCGGTTAATAAATTCGTAGGTGAGATTCCCAACACCATTGAACGCTTAACTTCACTTCGTTTCCTTAATCTCTCACATAATAGTCTCACAGGAAAAATCCCAAACAACCTAGGAAATCTATTGTTGCTCGAGTCACTTGACCTTTCCTCAAATAAGCTAGTGGGTGAAATTCCATTACCACTAGCTAGTTTGAACTTCCTGGCGGTCGTAAATTTTTCACAAAATCAGCTTCAAGGAGCCATACCTCAAGGTGGACAGTTCAATACGTTCGGAACCAATTCATTTCAAGGGAATAATGGATTATGTGGATTCCCATTGACAAAGAGTTGTGGAGATGACAAAGTTCCGTTGTCTCATATACCCGAAGGAGATGTAGACCACGACTCAGATTTTTTGGATGGATTTACTTGGCAATCTGTTGCTATAGGATATGGATCCGGAATGTTATTTGGACTCGGCATTGGGTGGCTTATGTTTTATACCGGAACGCCTAGATGGCTTATTAGGATCACTGAAAGAGAACAATCAAGACTTGGAAGAAGATCAAGAACGAGAGCTTGCAAGCGTAATCAGTTATCTCAAATTTCCGATTCTTCATTTTCATCATAAAATTATTCCTGTAAGCAATTCGAGTGATCAAAGCATTCTTATATATTTAAAACTCGCATACATGGTCACAGACACTAGCTGTTCTGTGTCATACCACTGCGTCCTGAGTAGAACTAAACGAGAGTTCATCGAAAGGTAGAACATCCAATGTGGTTTGCTTGGTTGTTCGATCCTAGAGTCGCTTGTAAGTTCTTGATGTAATTTCTTATTAACGTTAAAAGATACTTTAATTTTGTTAATAACGCTGATAGTATATGAAATAATAGCCTTCATTCTGATCTTCCATTTTGGGGTCACTTTTATGTGAAGCCCTTCACCATTATATTTTGCCCGTTTTGTTAAGTTGGCATCTAAATAATACAGTAAAACGAAAAGGTTACGACAATGACACAAACGCTCATGTGAAAGTTGATGAAAGTATACATGACATAATTTCTCCAATATGCATCATCGTAGGTTAAAACCTAGTAGAATCTGGCAATAAAGTTGGCCGAAAAATGTTGCAACATAACAAGTTTGATAAAACACAATCAATAAAAAAAAATTGATTGGCACACTTAAATTTTTGATTGGGACACTCAAATGTACAATCTGTTGAAGCAACAGTACAACTGTTAAATGCACAGTTTGGAGTGTCCCAATCATTTAGAGTGTGCAAATCATTAGCCATAAAAAAATAAAACAACACTTACGTATGTTGGTCAAAATTTGACCCAATTATCCATCATAATTATTTAAAACTAAAGAGTCAAGTTATTTTAGATACCATATCTATCATGGATACTAAAGGACTCATCCCCACCATCCATCCTCATTATATCTAATGGTTGAGATTGAAAGTATTTAATTATTTCACTTATTTTTAAAACTTAAATATCTTTTAAACCGTTAAGTGTTAAACGGAAAAAAATATACCATCGCGACGAGCATTTAATTAGCTTTCTACAGATATGCAATATGATATACTTCTGAAGAAAAAAAATCGTTTTTTTTTTAAATTTGCATAAAATATCATATATGATAATAGTGTTTTATCATATATGATATTAGTGTTATGTTACAAATTATTACAGAATCATATATGATATTGGTTTATATCATATGATATTGGTTTATATCATATGATATTGGTTTATATCATATGATATTGGTTTATATCATATATGATAAGTTATATCATATATGATATCAGTGTTATTATCATATATGATATTTAGTATCATATATGATAAATTACGGAAAAAAACAAAAAAAAAATAATTTGTCGAAAGTATATCATATAACATATCTGTAGAAAGATAATTAAATGCCCGTCGTAATGGTATATTTTTTTCGTATAATGATTGACGGTTTAAAAGATATTAATGTTTGAAAAAAAAGAGGAAATTGATTTTATGTTTAATCTTATCTATTAGATTAAGATGGAGATGAGTGGTGGAGATTAGTCCCTTAGTATCCAAATAAAGTTTGGTATCCAAATGAACTTAAATCAAAACTAAAATAGCTTTTTGAAGAGCGTTTTTTGAAGAGCGTTTTTATCAATTAACATTATCATTTAGCGTTATTGTTACAAAAACTTGTTTGGTAAGAGCAATGAGCATTAGCGTTTTTCATAAAAATGCTCTTTTTTCATATGCTCTTTCAAAGAGCATTTTTAGATGAGCATTTTTAATGAAGAGCTTTTGACTTAATAAATTACTTAAATACCCTCATTAATATAACACATTCAATTTAGAAAAGTATATTTATATCCTTTTATGTCTTTTCACATATTTAAATTACAGCTCCTGCTAAGTTACCAAACACTTTTATAAATTATCTGCTATTCCTAACTGCTACTGCTAACTGCTACTGCTTACTGCTAACTGCTAACTGCTACTGCTTACTGCTCCTGCTAACTGCTACTGCTAACTGCTAGTGTAACCAAACACACCCTTATACATAAGAAATCAGTGAGTGTTGTATAGAACTTAATCAACAATGACAAGCATTAGAAAAGGGGTCAATGGCATATAATATCAGATAGAATTCAAAATATTGTCAAAATATCTATTAGACTTACAAATTTTTTTTAATTATCATACGTTTGTTTACGTAGCATTACAGGCAACCGACAAGGCAGGTCAAAAACAGAATGCGTGGTTTTTTCTTAATATGTTACTTAAAAGAACATAACGTGGGTTTCATTATTGCAAACACCACACACACATATCAAATACTTTTAATTGATATCTCAATTCGTTAATTGTGATACGGATTTTTAAAAGTAAGGGCGTGCTTGGTTCGAATATAGGAATGGGAAAAGGAAAGGCAAAGGTAATGGTAGGGAAAGGGAAAGGGTATTGTCATTGAATTAACGCTGTCTGGATCGATTGTAAATAATCAATACCATTACCTTAGTTGTTGTTTGGTTAATAGTACAATTTTCATTTTGTTTACTGCATATGTTTTCATGACAACGAACACTTTTTTTATCCATAATATTTAAGTCGTGATGTGCAGAACGTGGGATGTAAATTTGGCGCTTTTATTTGACGGGTTAATTAGTGGGTAGTGAAAATCAACCCCCAATTTACTGGGTAATGGGCCAATACTCACTATTGGGTAATGGGTGATTGCATTATAATTAACCAAGCTATTTTATTTATTATCTTACCCATTTCTTACCCCTTAATACATCCAACCAAGCATGCCCTAAGTCTTTCAATTAACTTATTTAGTCATTTGATCAATTCAATTTTGGGTCTATACACCTATGAGGTCAATTGATTTATGACACTTAAAATTCCATCGGGTGTGGTGCTATAAGGCTTGATTAGAACTGAACCACCTGGATAGGCAAAATGCGGGCGTGGCGGAGGTGGTCGTTGTGCTGGTGGAGGTGGTAGACGAGCAACAAACTAGATGCAGACCGAAAAGGTAGGTAAGAGAATGATGACTTGGTGTCGGCACGTGGTGGTGGAATGATGGGAGGTGGTGGCGAAAGTGGAAGCGATCGTGCAGGGCATGAAGGTAAAGTCTGAAACTTTGGGGCTATCATTTGTGGCGGTAATTGAATTTGAAGCTCCGGAGGAGCCCATTCAGGCATACCATCACGATATTGTCCACTTCAGCAGGATGTATAGGCTTAGTTACTGGAATTAAAGTTGGGTTAACAAACATGGACTTGAACTAGATGAAGAATTACCCACGGTATGGTTGACTTCAGCAGATGAACAATTACCCACGTTGACAGATTCTGGAGTTAGTTTCTTTTCAGGAGAGAGTTCCTTTTCCGTGGTCTGTTTGGTAGAAAACCCGGGTAGGGAGTTCAGAGGTTCTACTAAATTTGGGTTGCTTTTACCATCTCATGTATCACATAACTTCTACATAAACTGCCACCTGATGTATCATCACAAAGGATCCTTTTGAACCAAGGGGAAAACTATTTCAATTCAATGTAAAAGGAACAAGTTCAATAGAAAAAAAGACATTTGACATTAGTAATCACTGAAATTATTATGTATCGTGTTATGGTGCAACACTGTTGTAGTAATTTAATGTGTTGGATGTAGTAACTAGTGGAAATGATACACTAATTTTGATACATCATGAATAAAGTTAAACTTGTTTCATATCTTTTTTCCAAGAAAAAGACAATATTTTATTTTATTTTACCAAGTTCAAGCATAAGGCAATGTTATATTTCATTCGCGTGAAGAGTATATTTATAAATAATATGTATCACGCTGCTTACGTGAAAGACAACTGTCAAAAAATGTCGTGAAAAATACATCTGGCTGCTTACGTGAAAGTCAACAATCAAAAAATGACATGACATGTACATCTGTCACGTGACGTGGAATTTGTAGGTAAAACAGGTAAATTTGTTAATATCAAAACATAAAAAATAAGTTTGATAGGTATTTTGGCAATATTTTAAGTTTGTATATGATAATGAAACAAATGAAAAAGTTTGTAGCTATTTATATGCCATTAACCTTTCGAAAAGTCAAAGATCTACTAAAAACCATTTTATCTCACCGATAAAATTATTTAGTAAAATACTAAAGCTGCAAACAATATGAGAGTCACTGAAATTTGACAAATATTTTCCTAACTCTCATTGTCCATCTCCCTAAAGAACCAAATTAAAATACAAGGTTGTCATACACATAGATACACATATCACTATTCATAAAGTATGATTATTACTTTAAAAAAAATAAAACTTCATTGCACGCATGATATATATCTCAATAAGGATCACTGATGACGTATAGTCCCCAGCCGGGTCATGAACCCGGCCCATGGGTACTACCCGTATCCGGCCCATCATATATGGGTGGAATAATGTCATTTAGGCTTATGGGCTTGGATGAACAGTGACCGCACACATGTGTGCGGCCCACGGCCCGGTGCGGCCGACATAGGGTTAGACAAAATCATATTCTGTCTAGGAATATCTTTATCCCAATAGAGGAGGATATTCACTACCAAAATTAGAAGATAACAATCATTCTAATTATGATAGTTATCCTTTCCTTGGGGCCGAAGGATCAAGTGGTAGCCCACTAGGGTTCCACTGCCTATAAAAGGAACCCCCAAGGGTTCCACAAAGGTATTACGTCTTATACTCTTAACTCACATAAACCCTAAATCGATTACTTACTCTCACGCCGGAGTCTAATCGTGGGAAACACTCCCACGGTAAGCCTATCGCGTGCTGTTTAGTGTGCAGGATCCCAACCGAACGATTCACTTGGTGCAGGAGCCGGAGCCCAACCAACCCGAATTAAGCCTAATTCGGGTCTAGCAAGGATCACCCAACTTTTGCATCAACAAGTTGGCGCCATCCGTGGGACCCATTACACTAAGCTAGAACAAAACCTCATTCTGAATCTCCAATGACGAAGGGGCATCAGCCAGCCAATCCCAGGAATACGAATCCTGGAAATCGGAAGTCCCAAGGGGAAGGGATACTCATCCCCAATCAATCACCTAGCCTCCTTGTAGGCGGACCTGGTAACCGTGGTGGCTTCCAGCCCTTGGGGGTGACGAGCACGATCTCCATGACACCCCCACCTACTTCCACCCTGGACAATCCGGACCCAGGGAGTGCGCCCAACCCTCTTAACAAGGAGCCGCGCAGACCATCGGTAGAGGAAGAGGTAGAGGTCCTACCACTCAGCGAGGAGGATCTTACTCGAGTTCTCACGCAGAACTTCGATAGGATCGTCCCAGGGATCGCGTCAAGATTGAATCTGGGGAGGAACCTCCAATCCAGACTCAATTTTGGTGACACCAGACCAATCACCTCTTCCCAAAATCAGAGGAAAAGGAGAGCTCGGCCTCAGGAGCAGAGCATCTTTGAGGAAACCCCTCACCCAGGAATGTGTTTGAGCGCATAGGAGATCGCCTCATACAGGAACTAACGCAGTCTCGGGAAGGAGGAGATAAGTCGGATGGCTCACCCGAGCGGCTAGATCGAGACTTGGCCAGAACCGCTCGTCGCCCAAGCGTGTGGGACAGGATGAACACTGGGAAGAAGGCTTCCGGTTCATCCCAAAAAAGTGGTCCCTACCCAAAGGATGGGGAACCACCACCGTCTCCAGACCCGTCAGGGGAGGACTCAGATGACCATCCGCCTAAGCGTCGCCGACCTAGGCGCACCCCTCCACCACCACCAAACAATGATGAGTATTATGGTGGTCCTTATTATCGAGATGCAGAAGCGGAGGATCTTTCGCGTCCATGGTGTGAACCATGGGATGACCCTAGGCTCACCCGGCCATGGGCGGATCCCAGGGAAGACCCGTTCACCCTCCGTATACGGAACTATTCTGAGGACACCAAACGTCGCATGCCGGCGTGTATCAAGACTTATGATGGATCTGGTGATCCGGTTGATCACCTTAAAATATTTGATACGCAGGCTAAAATTGAGCGATGGCCCATGCCTATATGGTGCCAAATGTTCAATTCGACTTTGATCAGAAATGCCCGTGACTGGTTTGAGGCACTCCCTCCACGGAGCATTGATAGTTTCACGGAACTACGCACTGCGTTCGAGAACAATTATACCCAGAGGAAGAAGTATAATAGGGATCCGGTCTCATTGGCAACTGTCAAACAACGGCCGGGGGAGTCCACAGAAGCCTTCACTGAACGCTTCAATGATGAGTGCACGCGCACAAGAACAATGTCGGAGCTCCTGAAAATCTCTGACTACATGCACGCCATAACAGACAGGGAATTGATCAGGCGCCTCAATGACAAGCGTCCAGAGAGATATGATGACCTCATGGAAATGGTCAGAAATTTCATAGAAGGAGAAACGGCGGTTGCCGCGGCTTACCCATCCAGAGGAAATGGGTACCGGTCAAACGACCAGTCTCGGAGACAGTCGGGCGGCCAAGGCAATCAGAACAGTAGCAAGGGCTCGGACTATAAGAGCCAGAACAAAGGAGGACGACCGGATGATAAGTTTACCCCCCCTTAAGATGTCCTACCGGGAGATCTTGCTGATGGAAGGGGCAAACTTTCCAAGGCCTCCCCCAATGACAACTCCACCGGAACGTCGGCAAGGAAATCGCTTCTGCGAGTTCCATAATGACAAAGGCCACGGTACGGAGGAGTACATCCAGCTCAAGAAGCATATTGAGTCGCTGATCAAATCAGGTAAACTCAAGCACCTAGTTAAGGATTGGAAGGATGGAAAAGACAACAACAAGAAGTATGATAAGAAGGATCCCCAAAAGGACAAACCTTCGACTATATACATGATCCAATCCAGACAGCGCCGCACGAGGCAGAAAGTTGGCCAAAAATTTTCACGCGGCTGGGAAATCTCATTCCCTCCCATCACAGCAAGCGATGTGATTGATGCGCCTCTCACTATTGAGATAAGCATTGGAACACACAATGTTCGTCGCATGTATGTGGATGGAGGATCGTCAGCAGAGGTACTGTATGAACACTGTTTCGTGCAGTTATGCCCAGAAATAAGAAGCCAATTAGTACCGGCCACGTCGCCGCTTACTGGCTTTAGTGGAGACACTATCTGGCCGATAGGGCAACTATGTTTGCTTGTAACCATTGGGAATGAGGAACATTCCACTACGGCGTGGATGAACTTCATGGTGATACGCTCACACTCTCCGTACAATGGGATCATAGGCAGACCAAGCATTTTGGCTATACGGGCGGTACCCTCCACGGCGCACGGAATGATCAAATTCCCCGTTGAGGGGGGAATTGTTACCATTTACAACACAATCGTACCGACATCCGAGTGTCACACCGTGACAACACCGGCTCCACCTGTTCCACCCAAGGATGGATCACTACCTCCCAATTGGAAGGTAGCCATTCACCCTGACTATCCGGAACAGGAGGTATCCATAGGAGGGGCGCTCTCGGATAGCGGCAAAAGGGCCATGTGCTCTCTTTTAAGTGCAAACCTATATATATTCGCATGGGATCCAAAGCATATGACAGGCGTGCCACGTGCGATAGCAGAGCATAAGCTCCAGATCGGCCAAGGGTACCAACCCATCAAGCAAAAGAAGCGCGGCCAGGCACCTGAGCGCAGCCAAGTGATATTGGAGGAAGTACGGAAACTAGTGGATGCAGGCATCATGCGCGAGGTATACTACCACGAGTGGTTATCCAATCCGGTCATGGTCAAGAAACATGACGGAAGTTGGCGCATGTGTGTGGATTTTACGGATCTAAACAAGGCCTGCCCACAGGACTGTTACCCGTTACCGGAAATCGACTGGAAGGTGGAGTCCCTATGTGGGTATCCTTTTAAATGCTTCTTGGACGCATATAAAGGGTATCACCAGATCCAGATGGCGGAGGAGGATGCAGAAAAAACGGCGTTCCATACGAGCCAGGGCGTATATTGCTATACGAAAATGTCGTTTGGACTGAAGAACGCCGGTGCTACATATCAACGGTTGGTGGACAAAGCTTTTGAATCACAGATAGGCCGCAACTTGGAAGTCTATGTTGATGACTTGGTTATAAAAAGTCACACGGAGGAGGCACTCCTCCGGGATGTCCAAGAGACATTCGACACGCTGAGAAGGATTAACATGAAGTTAAATCCAAAGAAATGTACGTTTGGGGTAACAAAGGGAATGTTCCTTGGATATTTGATTGATCCAAACGGCATCAAACCTTGCCCAGAGAAGACGGATGCAGTGATACAACTGCCATCCCCTCATACACGGAAGGAGGTGCAATCCTTAAATGGGAAGCTAGCCGGGCTGAATAGGTTCCTATCTAAATCCGCAGAGAAGTCATTACCCCTATTTAAGACACTCAAGAAGTGCATTAGGAAGGGAGACTTCCGGTGGACGAAGGAAGCCGAGGAAGCTTTCGGCCAACTCAAGCAGCATCTTGCATCCCTCCCTATGCTAGTAGCTCCCCGGCCAAAGGAGGAACTCATTATGTATCTCTCAGCCACTCATGGCGCAATAAGCGCGGTACTTATGACAGATAGGGATACAGTGCAAACTCCGATCTACTTTATAAGTAGAACACTACAAGGGCCGGAGCTGAATTACTCCTCTATGGAAAAATTGGTGTTAGCACTAGTGTTTGCTGCAAAGCGGCTGCGCCGGTACTTTCAGGCGCACCCAATTGTAGTCATTACGGATCAGCCAATCAAGCAGGTTATTTCTAGACCGGACGTGGCAGGGAGGCTACAGAAATGGAGCATCTTATTGGGGGAGCACAATATATCTTATAGGCCAAGGACGGCTGTGAAAGGCCAGATCTTGGCGGATTTCCTAATCGAGAAGCCAGATGAGGAAGGGCCAATCGTTAAGCAAGACGAGACTCCAACAGAACCATGGGTGTTGTTCACGGATGGATCTTCGTGTACGGACGGCTCCGGAGCTGGTCTCATCCTCACAGATCCAGAAGGAATGGAATTCACGTACACCCTCCGTTTTGAGTTCACGGCCACTAACAACGAAGCGGAATATGAAGCATTAATTGCGGGTTTAAAAATCGCCGCTAGAATGGGAGTCCGCAACCTTGAGGCCTACGTGGACTCACGGCTTGTCGCGAACCATATTCTAGGTGGATATGTGGCTAAGGAGGAAAACATGGTCAGGTACTTGGAAAAAGTCAAGTCGCTAATCGTGACTTTCAGTAAGTTTTCCATCAAGCAGGTGCCAAGGGGCGAGAACAAGAAGGCGGACGCTCTTAGCAAGATCGCATCCACAAGCTTCGCTCACTTGTCTAAACAAGTCTTGGTGGAAATACTCAAGGAGAAATCTATAACGGAAGGGGAGGTTGCTGCTATAGTCGAGGAGGATGGACCTACATGGATGACCCCGATTATCAACTATTTGACTAGTGAGACTCTTCCAGACAAGGAAAAAGCAGCACGGCGCATCAGAAGGAAGTCGCAGCATTTCGAACTTCGAGAAGGCGTCCTTTACAAGCGCTCTTTCTTGCAGCCATGGCTGCGGTGTGTGGGACCACGTCAAGCCGCATACGTAATCAGTGACATACATGAAGGATTGTGCGGCATGCATGCAGGTCCACGGTCCGTGGTAGCTAGAGCCTTACGGACAGGATACTATTGGCCTACCATGCACAGAGACGCGCGTGACATGATTCGCAAGTGTAGTGATTGCCAAGTGCATAGGCCAGTGCCGTGGCACCCGCAGCAGGAGCTTACTCCTATCACGTCCCCATGGCCATTCTATAAGTGGGGAATCGACATCGCATCACCATTTCCTGTAGCTGCGGGGGGAGTTAAATTCCTGATTGTTGCGATGGACTACTTCACACGATGGATAGAGGCCAAGGCAGTCAAGTCTATCACAGGTAAACAAGTTAAGAAGTTTGTTTGGGAACATATTGTGTGCCGTTTTGGTCTACCAGGAGAAATCATCTCAGACAACGGCAAGCAGTTCACGGACAACCCGTTCAAAGATTGGTGTGCATCATTGAACATCAAGCGGCGCTTCGCATCTGTTAAGCACCCGCAGACAAATGGCCTTGTCGAACGGGCAAATAGAAGCTTGGGGAATGGCATCAAGGCGCGTATGGATGAAC
Source organism: Glebionis coronaria (assembly GCA_025667525.1). Lineage (NCBI taxonomy): Eukaryota > Viridiplantae > Streptophyta > Magnoliopsida > Asterales > Asteraceae > Glebionis > Glebionis coronaria. The sequence continues at coordinate 535,889,415 of CM046879.1, forward strand.
GAAGTGGCAAATGGGTCGATGAGTTATCACATGTGCTATGGGCGCATAGAACTATGATCAAAACAGCCAACGGAGATACTCCATTTGCATTGGCTTACGGCACTGAAGCCGTTATTCCAGCAGAAATAGGAATGCCTACCATCCGCACGGCGGAGGTTAATGTCGTCATGAACGATGAACAGCTGCGAATCAATCTGGATCTGTTGGAAGAAAAAAGGGAAATAGCAGCCATCAATGAGGCTAAGTCCAAGGCTAAGATGAAGGCTTATTATGACGTCAAGGTCAAGGGTGTTTCTTTTCGACCGGGAGACTACGTCTATCGTGCTAACGAAGCAAGTCGAGCGGAGAATACAGGAAAGCTGGGCCCTAAGTGGGAAGGACCGTATGAAGTCACTGAAGCCTTGGGACGAGGCGCGTACAAGTTACGTGACATGGATGGCCGCGACCTAGATCGCACATGGAACATTTCCAATCTCAAAAGGTGCTATCTTTGAAAGCTACGGCTTCCGCATGGGTACTTCGCTATATGCGGTCTTAATAAAGAACCATGCGGTCTATCTGTTTTGTTTTTCTTATGTTTGTTTAGTTTCCTTTCTTGTTTTTTAGGACTTGTCATTATTGTTCAAACAAAAGTGTAAACGTTCTAATAAAATGCCGTGGTGCCTAGCTAGCCCCACGGCTTGTTTCGTGCAAATCATTTTTTAGATTTTTTGTTAGTCGTATGAATTTTACTTATATTATAATATGCCATGTTTCATTCATATGCATTCTTTCAATTACTGTACATGTACTATACGCCTCCAGGCGAGGTAAGAGGATTAAGTGAACCTACTAATTCAACTTGCTGCGTAAGAGGGATGCAACCCCAGCCGCACGGATCATGTATCCTTACTAGACACCTTACTCACAAGACGTTGGGGTAAGTTTCATATGCCGTAGTCACACAGTGCTCCGCATAGTAAAGACGCACGTCGCATGTCTAGTAAATTATAGACTTGTATGTATTTTCTTTCTTTGTGTGTAAGACGTGATATATCATGCAGTATTGAGGTACAATATTTAACACAGTCAAAATACACAAGTTTCCAAATAGATCACAAAATGCAAAATGCAAATATTGTTAGCACGGACTTACATACAAAATGCAAATATTGTTAGCCGTGTACATGCACGGACGAATAGAAACAACAAATATTCAGCGGTTACAAACCAAAGTGTCTGAAAGGGATCATAACGTAGGAGCATCCTACATAGGGGGAAAAAACTTACCCAGTTCCACTTGTTCCTCGACCAGACACGACAACCACTCATCACTTTCTTTCCGCTTCTGGGCTTGAGCCGCATTCCTCTCCAGCACCACACTTAAGGGTTCTTCATCAAGCACGATCCTGGTTACGTCCTCATATATGGGGAGCGTCAGGTGGCTGGGCGATGGAGTGAAGGAAGCACGGGAGTGACTCTCACCTTGGGAGAACGCACTAAGACTTAGCCTTTCCATGATTTCCATATTTGATGCATCTTTGGTGGCCTCCAGCTCATCCAAGAATGGATAGTGCAGATCCCGCATCGCGGCCATGGAAGCAGTCATCTTGTTAGCGGCTTCAGGATTAAAGAAGGCATGATTGGTAAAGTTTTCCCCTTTCCTGATCAGCTCAACGGCCTCAACCATTCCCTCATGACGTCCATGGTCAATGCCATCGGACACAAGGCTTGCAAATTGTTGCACAAATTCAGGGGCCTTCAGTACTTTCATGACGGCCAAGCGTGCTCCATGCCCTACCATCCACCTACGGCCGGCAATAGCCGCTAGCAGTTGGGGGCATAGCACGTCGTCACGCTCAGCGGTGAGGGCATCAATCATCAAATCTTTTTGGGCAAACGCCTCTTTCAGCTCTTGGGTGACAGCCCTCTCATCAACAAGCTCCCCTTGTACCTTCTCCATACTTTGGACGGCCAGGTGCGCGTCTTCTAGTTTCTTGTTAAGCACGTGTACTTGGCTGGAGTACGACTGGGCAGACGCTTCCGCCGTGGCCACCTATAAGAGATAAAACTTTAGAATATATTTCTTTTAGAAAATGGGTTGCGCGGCACGGATATGTACCTTGGTAGTCGCAGCATCTAGTTGTGACTCAAGGATGGCCACTTGTTGGTCGTATTCATTCGCGCGGGCCGATTGCTTTTTTATGGTTGCCTCGGCGCTAGCCAGTTGGGATTGGAGGTCTGCAATTTGAGATTCGTTATCCACGATCATCTTCTCCCTCCGTCCAACCTTTCTCTTAAGCGATTCAACATGCCCAAGTGCGGCTTTAAACCTTACCCTCATCGAGGTGCCCATCGCTATTTGGTGTACCAAGGCACCATTATACTCATCCGCCAAATCCGCATGGTTGAGCGCGTTCACCTCTCGCACCAAGCCTGGTGGAATGCAGTTATTGAGGTACTCCCGGCATTCATTGGCGTCCCTCATTCGTGATGCAGTTGTGATATTCCATACAGGATTGAACGATTGAGGGGGCCGGACGTTGGGAGGTCTTGGGACGCCGTGGGTGAACCTTCTTCAAAAACAGGGCCGGAATTCTGGGCGGCTGTATGAAGCATGGGGTTTCTTTCCACTTCTTTTCCTTTTCCCTTATCTATTTGAGTATCAGTAGGAGGCGCGGCACCAGTTTGTTCATCCCTGTGAAAACAATCATGTGGATACATATTAAGTGTTACTTCAAAAAGGAGTTGTCATTCTTACGTGTTAGGATGGAGCCTTACATGTCATTTCTCGCTAATTCTGACGTTGTGGGGGCAATCTGAGTGACGGGATCGACATGTGCGCCCCGGATAGTCTCGGAACCCTGGGTAGTACTACCAACAGTTTGGTACAAGGGGTGGTCTTCTCGAAGTTTATTGGAAGGGGCGTTGTGTTCGCCAATCTCGACTGAAGCAGTTCGCCTTGCTCGTTTGTTTCTTTTACGGGTATGCCTGGCGACGGGCTGAACTGTTGCTTCGTCAGTTTCCTCCTCGACTTCTTCTTCCACTTCTTCTTCTTCTTCTTCCAGATTGACTTGTTGTACTTCTTCATCATCATCGCCCATCATCCGGCGAAGGCTGGAGGTGGTTAGGTCAATATTATCTCCCTGCTGTTCCCTGTGTGGTGAGGAGGGCCCGGCTCCTCCTTCATGCATCCGGTTATCACCACCACCATTGTCTCCATGCTCTTCCTCGTCCGAGAGGGGATCTGGCACGGCTTCGAGAGCAACTGTCACGTTTCGGGTATGCTCAAGAAGGGGTCATTCATTCTCACGGAGAGGACGGGAACCCTCCGGTACAAGCTTCGGGTCGCCCTGACGCAAGAGTCCAAAGAAGTTCATTTCTGCCCAACACAAAACAAAATATGTTAGCCATTTATAAAATGAGTGAATAAGTTATTTGTGTACGGATGGTAGCCTACCTTAACCCTGCCTTCTCCAAAACACAGGATAACTGTTGGACGGGCCAAAATAATTGCGGCTAATCCCTAGCAAACATAGAAATGACTCGGGCAGACTTCTATGGAACCTGGTCCTATTCAGATCTAATTCTTGGGAATGTCGGGGGTTGTATGTACTTGTATGCGGCTTAGGGTCGTGGGGTATCCTAGTTCTAAAGGTGTAATCGGCCGGCCATACTACTGCGTCAATGAAAAAGTAGTGGTCATACCAGTTTTTCAATGAATCCATTGGCTTATTGTGCGATTGGGGACTGTTAGGGGATCGTTTCTTAAAAGATACCCAACCGTTTACTATGTTGGGAACATAAAAGAGACGGAATAATTCTACGGTTGGGGGGATTCTCCTAGCACGGCAGAGGATCTCGAATTGACTAATCTTACAGGCACCTATACAGTGGAGCTGACTAATATGTACATCATAGTATCCTAACAGATCTACAAGGAAATGGGTGAAGGGAATGTGGTAATTAGCCGCATCAAAGAGGCGAGTGTACAGTCCAATCTTACCCGCTGGAGCCTCAGTTATGAGGTCTCCGACGCCAGGAAGTGAGGGGTGTAGGTTGGTAGGGATGAAATAGTTTGTACAGAAGTGGTTTAATTGGTCTTGGGTCGTTACATTCAGCACAGATCCAATGGTAGGGTTGTTTCTGTGAGCCATTACTAAATAAAAGTGTAAGGATGTGGTGTTCTAACCTGCGTGTGAAGGGATCCGTGCGTAATTGGTTCAAGCTAAGAGGAAAGCTTTAATGGCTTTTATTATAGGGTTTCCTCGTGGGTCACGACCTGTTGGATGTGTGACACGTGTCTGCCACTATTCTTGATCGTGTGGTTAGGGGGTAAGTGGCAAGTGAAACGTCAGGTGGGACCCACGGGTTACTTCTGACTCAAACGTTTGCACTGCTCAAGGTTCTGACTGTCTACACTTTTGTCAGTCGACATGTCAGGTGAACAGTTATTAATGTTGGGATATGCGGCTCTTACATAAGACTGGACATTTAAAGCTATATTTAATTTGTTTCGGTCGCCATATGCGTCTGAGATACTGATGGAATAACTTCCTAAGTCAGGTTGCCACGTGCGGTCAATACAAATTCTTGGACAACTTATCATTCCCTATTTTTTTCTTGGTACGTCCAGGGAGCATCTTGGTAGTCTAGAGGTTACGCCTATGGTTGTAACAACTAGACTGGGGGGACATGATGACGTATAGTCCCCAGCCGGGTCATGAACCCGGCCCATGGGTACTACCCGTATCCGGCCCATCATAGATGGGTGGAATAATGTCATTTAGGCTTATGGGCTTGGATGAACAGTGACCGCACACATGTGTGCGGCCCACGGCCCGGTGCGGCCGACATAGGGTTAGACAGAATCATATTCTGTCTAGGAATATCTTTATCCCAATGGAGGAGGATATTCACTACCAAAATTAGAAGATAACAATCATTCTAATTCTGATAGTTATCCTTTCCTTGGGGCCGAAGGATCAAGTGGTAGCCCACTAGGGTTCCACTGTCTATAAAAGGAACCCCCAAGGGTTCCACAAAGGTATTACATCTTATACTATTAACTCACATAAACCCTAAATCGATTACTTACTCTTACGTCAGAGTCTAATCGTGGGAAACACTCCCACGGTAAGCCTAATGCGTGCTGTTTAGTGTGCAGTGTTGGGATTTTAGAACTAGTTAACCATTTAACTACGAGTGCGCAGCGGAATGGATCTAGTTTGATGTTTATAATTAACACATAAATAATACAATAAATACTAACCTTTTGTTTAATTGATTAAATCAATAAACGGGATCTTGATCTTGGATCTTGAAAATAAACGGTTAAATTACCGTCTCTATGGTTGCTCACACTACACGTCACACGAGCACGTTACGATGCTAGTGGTTGCTTCACGATTACTAAAACAACTAGTGTTTGATGCTTGTTTTATATCCGATCCAAATCCTTAAATAGGATGCATTTGAATCGGATAAAGAAGCAAATAAAAGAACCCTTTTGTGTTGTTTTTGTTTTATGCAAACGTGTATCAAACAAGTACAAAAACAACTCAATTCTCTACATCATGTATATGCATGTATATATCATGCATCCATGTTATTTGCATTAATATATACCATGCGTATATACATGCACTGAATGTATAGAAAATTATACAGATTGTGTTGAATTGATGTGGGTGGAAAAAGAAACCGATCAAAATAAAGGTTTCGATTGAAAGTTAAATAGTGTGTATCGCTGTTGAATTTGTGAATGGACGGACAAAACAAAAACACCCCAAAGTGTTTATATAGTGGCTTAACCTAAACTAAAACTTGGTCCTTACTCCAAGTTATTATTTAGTAATCCATCACTTTTCAAAAACGACACATACACCCCCTTCTAGTCTCTTCTAAAATCTGCCAACAAGGGAAGAGGACGAGGGTTTCGCTTTTCGACTTTTAAGTCCTTCTATTTTATATTTAACTTTTAATAATTAGTTTATAACGTCTAGCGGTTAAACTAACCATTGTTAAATAATTATCCCGTGAAACATATTAAACATTTAATAAATATATAACTCGTATACATATTAAATATTTAGATAAACGTACTCTTCGTGTATTCGTGTGTGCCCCCGATAGGCTCACTCATTACCGATAGCTAAACGATCGCATATCCCAACAGCTCCCACTTGTGAGAGTTTAAGACATAATACGTCCATAATAAAGTATCTAGCAACACTTTATTATAACCGGAAATGATTGAGGTATAGTTTCAAGAAGAATATCTCAAAAGTATAAATGGTATACGATTATGTGACTTGCTAATAATCATCCCTTTGTTACTAGTACCATTAAACCATGGATATAGATCATAACTCATTCCATATAGTCTAATTTTTAGTTTCTCGTTATAGAAGTTAATTCAGACATACCAAATGTAAACAAGTATCATCTTGATTTACTCTATGGGTGCGGCCACACAATTATCTGATTAATTCTGGAGAGGGCCCAGTGGTACTAATCTGCACTATATCAAGTGGAGGAACAAATTCTATATTGACTACAAGTGTCTGCGGATGCTGCTTCACAACACTTCCAATTAAAGTCTTTATAACTAGGTCTGGCGAACTAGCGTTGGACATAGAATCAAGAAGCGATATTCACACATGCACAAACTTGTTTGCATCTCAAGTCTAAGGACGACTTAATCACCATTTTCAAAATCTTACTCATGACAAGGATCCAAAAGTAACAATTCGAAAGTTCGGGGTGTCCAATATGCATCCCTTATGAATAACACATGAGTTTGGCGGGAACCGTCCATATATTCAAAGAATATAACCAACACTCATATTTGTCTTAATGTAGACAATATTCCCATATTGCTAACCGACAATGGACATATTTAGAATAATAAAATATTCAAGGATTAAACATACAAATATAGGACAACAGTAATTATATGAATGAAAGCAAATATCAAGTATCTTTATTCATCAGAAAGTAATAACTGTCTTACCATCCCAATTATCCAAATACTAAAATAGATTGCATGAAACTAATTTAGCAAGTTGAAGTCAAATGTTTCCAACATTCTCAACTTTTCTTACAAGAATGCTAAATAGTCATCTAAGTAAACTTACCGAATACTTGTTTCAAATTTCACAATTTGTGAATGATTTGAAAAACAAGATGAGTGTCTTATCCTACATGCTCATACTATTGCAAGTGTCATAGTATGAGGATATCGTCATACCTTGTATAAGGCATTTAAAGTCAACGATATACTGACAGTCATCTTTACAGTTTCTTAAAATGTAAAGTATTCTTATTCCTTAATGTGTAAAGCAATAATGCTCTTGATTGAGCATATCTAGTTAGAAGATTTATCATAAATGATAAAATCCTACTTTACTAGAATTGATTATCCTCTAGCATCAGTGCACAGATACAACACTATGCTTTATAATTCATAAACAGTATTAACAATAATCTAAATACTCTGAATTAGATATTGTTGTTGTCATCTCACTTTGCTCTTATGCAAAAGTGATAACAAGTCATATACACAATATAATATATTCATAATGAACCCTTAGTTAAAAACATAAGATTTCCATTCGTGTAATTAATTATGTATAGTGAAATATATCATTTAAGACTTGCTTCAATGATGTATTGCATTTTGTTTGACTTAATAACCGCATATGCTTATTTCAATAAACATTTATTCCAAAGTCATTTGTTTTATTCTATAAATTCTCAAATGAAGTTTCATTCCAATATTAAGGATTATCATCTAGCTTAGATGGAATGATATCTTCAATATGTTATACAACATATGAATTTAAAGGAAAAACATAGTGCTCCCACTTAATATCAAATGTACTCGAAACTATCTAAATTTAAACAAAATCATATTGTAATTAAATTCTAGATTTAGCTCCTAGATGCATGATTTAATCCATAATTGGATTATCTATCTTGTATACTCTAAAGATTTTATAGACTTATAAACCTTTTGATTATACATTATCCTTACTGAAGGAATCATAAAGGAGAATGCTATAAAGCTTAATTCCATATACATAGAAACATATATGACAATCAATTATCTTTATTTAATCAATTCGTGTATGGAAGAATGATTCAATCATAGTCAATTGCTTGAGTATAATTAAAAGCTTCCTATTATTAGCCATGCATTAATTATGTATACCATTTTGTCCTTGTGAGTCTTTCTTCAAAAGAATCCAACCTCATAGGTTTATAATTAGGAGAAACATCAGTCAAATTCAAAAGATTGATTCTCCCTTTAAGGACTGCATCTTATCACTCATAGTTCTAAGACATTTATCAGATTCAAGATATGATAATTAATCTTAGCAGTTAGTGGATTACAAAGATCTCCTAACTTATACTCCTCAGCATTGATATTAAAATATCAATCAAGTGATGAGGTATCCTTGTGGATTATGAATGAGAGTAACTTTTACTTTGGTTTGACATTTCCATGCTTAACCAAAATATGACATCAACAAGTGGATTTTGAAGGTTGTGTATTTTGCTCTTGAATATCTTCAAGATTTGTTATAACTCCCACTTACTTTTGTAAGTAGAGATCATTCTCTAAATACTAAGTATTTAAGTAACAATAAATTGTTCTTAATAGAGAGAGTACAAAACACATTTTAAATTCTTATCTCAAGTTTATTAATAGTATGCTTCATAAGATATTAACAAATTAAAAAATTTAATCAAGACATATTGGGATTTATCCCAAGAACCCTAATTAGGGTTTCTAGTAAGAACCATAATTCTTGTATCACTCTTTTAACCAATAACCTTCGGAAAGGTTTGTGTTACGTCAAGCTAGGAGGAACACCAACACTACAATCGTCAAGCTAGGAAGTGTAGAAAATCGAAAAACCCAAAAGGTTTTAGGATTCGATTGGTTTGAGTGGAACAACCGAAGGTCCCTAATAAATTAGGGGTTTTCAATTTGTGGGTTGTCTTGAATACCTTCTAGGTTTGAACTATATTGAGTGTATCAATGACACACGCAATTTTCTAACCTTGATAGATCATGGAGGTAGAATAATTAAAGCTATCATAAATCAAACTATACAAATATAGTTAGTTTCAACTCTTTAGACATACCATAATATTTTGGTATTCTATGAGTATTGGAATTGTGAGGCTACATCAGAATTCCATAGATAACTTAATACTCTTTGATTAAATACTTGTCAATTGGATCGTGTACCAAATTACAATATCAGTATTTTAAATCCAAGTGCATGCTATAATGTATATTCCTTGAATAATACAAGAACCATGTGTTCACAAGAAGACATAATAGTTCAAGAATTATATGTTCATGCGTTTACAAGAAAACAGAACATATCAAGTATACATTATAAGTCTTTGAATAATTCAATTATCTAATGTTTATGTGTTAACAAGAAGACATAACTACTTTACTAAATACTTTATGTTAGAAGTCGGTGAGTAATTCAAGGACTTTATAATTATGTGTTATCAAGGAAAAACATAATTATACTAACTAAAGTAATCATGAACGCAAACTCTTGAGTTCAATAGTAATTACAAGTTAATTTTATACTTCAGAATTATGATTATTATATCTTAACCATAATTGTATTTACTAAACATGTAGTAAATTATCGAAGTAGCTTTTCACTATATCATGACATTGAATGTACTGGGACAACAGACATCTTGTATGTTCAAGTCCTAGTAGAATTATTAGCTTCCTTACCTTTTGGGCAAATGAAACTAATCACATGTTGTTCCTTGCACACACTTTGCAATTTCTCCCACTTGTGTAAGGCACAACATCATATTATGAAGACAAGCAATACAACATGTGGTTGGTTGTGTAAACAATATGATAATGTCATTGAAAATTATAAGTAGATTTAGAACCATAACTTTAAATAAAGAATTGTGGATTATTATTTTATAGATAACGTTTCATAATGCAACATCAGAAAGGCAGCGTGTTATCTTATAAAATAAAATGCAGTTTCCTTTAAGCAATGGTTGTTCATATTTGGAAGTGATAAATTATTTCAAAGCAAGTTCGGAATAATATGGATGACTAAGCAAGAAAATAAATCTTGTAGCTCCCACTGAAATTGACAATATTACATGGATATTATTTCAGTAATAAACTGCAACGCTCCCACTGAATTTGTCAACATTATAAATGTTACATCACCAGTAGAAGGAAAACAATTTATTGACTTCCTTATCTCTGAAAAAATGCCTACAAGTATGCATGTACTTAGGTATTTGAACAAAGTATATGAAATTCTACTTGTGTATATGAGGGACTAGCCATTCATGCTTTCAATTAACTTGACTATTTAGCATGCAATTCCTCCTTTATCGTCTACATAGCCACAAGGGTATTTAACACTTTAAGGAATAACAAGAGTCAAGAAAGATACCTAGCGAAGTGCCAGTAAATTCTTTACTCTTTGCGGTTTAAACTCATACATCGTGACAAGTGCAAGATGTCATATATTTTGGTAGCTATAGACATTAGATACACAAAATGCGTTATCTTTCAATGATTTCAGAACCGGATTAGGATAATGAAATATTAAAAGTGAGTTTAAATACAATCGATCATTATTCGATTATGATCCTATTTTATTCTTGTCAACTAATGAGAAGAGATAGGAGCAAGTCTCGCTTTTCTTACCAAGAAAAGAGACTATGTTTGTTTTCTATAAGAAAACAACTTTAATTTACGAATTATGTTGCAATAACACAATTAATCGGAACATTAGAAAGTTCAATTTAGTATTTTCGATAATTAAATTCTTAATAGAATTAACTACCCAATTAATTACTAATAAGACTAAGATCCTTACTTGCACTCCCACTTAATATTAGAGGTCCGACCGTCTAGTATCAAGTAGGGCAAGAGGTAAGCGTCGAGCGTTAATTGCATTACAAGTGCAACTCTTAGAATTATGAGACGATTCATGAAGTTTATTTGTTGCAGAGTGTTTGGATGGGTCATCTCTTTCGAGTACCATTGAACATCTCAAACAAACTTGTTCTACACGTAATAAAGTCATGAGTATGTTTCATCTCATCTTATGCCTCGGGTTCCGAATCTGACCGGGAACTCGACTTTAAGTCGTACCAATTTAAAGCATGCAATGATTGGCAAAGGTCTGACCAGTGACAAAGATCGCCTTGGGTGCATGATTCGCCCTAGGTCTGACCAGATGACGAAAAAAGACTACAAGTGCTATTAAATTGGATGGCATAGACTTAAAATTCAAATAGGTATCACATAAGTTTTAAAAAACAAATGTCAAAAACGTCTAAAAGATGCATGCAATCATCTTTTAGCACAAGTTAAGAAAACATTTTATTAACTTTTTGGTTTAGGTGTGTTTACCGCGGGAAAAGATTAAAGAATGATCAAACCCTATATCCTACTCTTCATGCGCCCAAGGGCGCAAGTGCTTGGGATAATTATCATATAGATGCCGAAACATGTATATGACACGGGAAAGCATTAAAGATCGCTCAAACCCTAGATAGCTTGACTAGAACACGTAGTGCAATAGCAAGTCTATCATTAGTAAATCACCAAACAAGTTGTTTTTAAGTATTATAAACCAATTAATTTTGCAAATCACGTCGTTGAGAAGATAGTTTATAAGCCATCATTACGGTATGTAAGCCCAACTCGAGTGACAATATGATTTCGCAAAACAATTAGATTATAAGAAAAACAAGTTTCATAGATCTTATGTCCATATTAATATTTGTTCCAAAAACGATTTTTAACAAATAACACATAGTCGATTCGCAAGAAAAAAGTGTGTTAATATGACATAATTTTAAAGCTAGTTTCGATATAAGGAGAGATCCGTTTTTATGATTCCTAGAATCTTGAATTATTACGTTTTGCAATTCATAATGGAAAACAAATAAGCATATAAAAACAGACAAGAAGGGGTAGAAGCAGAAGACAGACTCTATATGAAAGCAGTAAATCATATAAGATCCAAGATCTCAAGTGAGTCTTCCCCAATTTGAGGATCAAAGACCCTCACCAAGTTGCTAGGTACTTGGTGACGAGCATGCATCACAAATGTGATTGCTAAAGTCTTTGACGGATAAAAATAAAATTTTATTTATTAACCAATTTAATAAACCTACCCAATTTTATTAGATCTAGATCAAGATTAAAAATTCATGGCAAGAATGCATGTTGTTGCCATAGAAAAAAAAAATAAAGAAAGTATTTAAGCGGATCTAGCGTTTTTATTCTATGTGTAACCCATAAACACCAAACGATTTGACTCGTGATGCCACTGTTGGGATTTTAGAACTAGTTAACCATTTAACTACGAGTGCGCAGCGGAATGGATCTAGTTTGATGTTTATAATTAACACATAAATAATACAATAAATACTAACCTTTTGTTTAATTGATTAAATCAATAAACGGGATCTTGATCTTGGATCTTGAAACTAAACGGTTAAATTACTGTCTCTATGGTTGCTCACACTACACGTCACACGAGCACGTTACGATACTAGTGGTTGCTTCACGATTACTAAAACAACTAGTGTTTGATGCTTGTTTTATATCCGATCCAAATTCTTAAATAGGATGCATTTGAATCGGATAAAGAAGCAAATAAAAGAACCCTTTTGTGTTGTTTTTGTTTTATGCAAACGTGTATCAAACAAGTACAAAAAACAACTCAATTCTCTACATCATGTATATGCATGTATATATCATGCATCCATGTTATTTGCATTAATATATACCATGCGTATATACATGCACTGAATGTATAGAAAATTATACAGATTGTGTTGAATTGATGTGGGTGGAAAAAGAAACCGATCAAAATAAAGGTTTCGATTGAAAGTTAAATAGTGTGTATCGCTGTTGAATTTGTGAATGGACGGACAAAACAAAAACACCCCAAAGTGTTTATATAGTGGCTTAACTTAAACTAAAACTTGGTCCTTACTCCAAGTTATTATTTAGTAATCCATCACTTTTCAAAAACGACACATACACCCCCTACTAGTCTCTTCTAAAATCTGCCAACAAGGGAAGAGGACGAGGGTTTCGCTTTTCGACTTTTAAGTCCTTCTATTTTATATTTAACTTTTAATAATTAGTTTATAACGTCTAGCGGTTAAACTAACCATTGTTAAATAATTATCCCGTGAAACATATTAAACATTTAATAAATATATAACTCGTATACATATTAAATATTTAGATAAACGTACTCTTCGTGTATTCGTGTGTGCCCCCGATAGGCTCACTCATTACCGATAGCTAAACGATCGCATATCCCAACATGCAGGATCCCAACCGAACGATTCACTTGGTGCAGGAGCCGGAGCCCAGCCAACCCAAATTAAGCCTAATTCGGGTCTAGCAATGATCACCCAACTTTTGCATCAACAATCACCATATATTATCCTTGTATCTTATAATATACGGAGTATAAGAAAACTTTATAATATGGACAGATAATAATTTCAAACAAACAAAAAAATAACACGATATATTATAATCAATAAGATCATCCTCTCATGAAGCATATGTTTAGTTTTGATTAATTGGAGTTTTATTTGTCATTCAATCGGATGATTTTCCACAACTACCTTTTAGAAATCTTTGTTTCATTTCTAATAAGGTTTTAAAAATTGTACAAATTGTGTTAGTAGTTGTGGTATTAAGTAAAACTTGTTCTTAATTTTTTAAAGTTTATGTTTTACTCAAAAAAATTTAGAGGCCTCAAAATTTGTCACGCTAACAATGATGTGCATGTGTACACATATTTTTTGAATAAAATAATATTGTGATGAGAAGATATCTTAGTTGAGTAATATGTTAAACGTTTTGATAAACAATTTGCATTTTATTTTATAAATTTATGACTTTTATTTTATAGATAGGAATCTAGTGGATAGACCTAAAGTCGATATGACTCAAAACCTAGCTATTCCACGGTAGCGGTACCAAAAACTTGATGTTTGAGAGGGGGTAGGCCTCTTGAAGCAAAAATCTTTCCAACTCCTTAGACACTTGTCTTGCAGTGCAGTATAGGTAAGACCACAACGATTAATATTGTTCTATTAGGGAATAATGTGGGAAATTTGAGTCGTATATTACTAAGGTTTATAGGTGGGAAGAATATTATTTTTATATATTTTTGGTTTTTATAAAAGCGCGTAAAATCTAAGAAGGTATCAAGGAGTGTGGTATTGCTACCGATATAGTAATCTAGATATCTACGTTACGTGAAAAAACTCGTATAGTTAAACTAACGTGTTCACCTAACCAACCACTACTTCACAGTTGTTTTCTCTTGATTTTATTACTGCCACCTCGTTGATGTAATGTGTAGGTTTAATTAAATATTCAATAGCCAATTACACGAAAAGTCTATTCATGAATTACCCGACCGAACAATGCTCAAGTAAGGTATTATGAAGACTATTACAAGGCTCCTAGAGGGATAAGACACACATTAAAGTATAAACCTAACTCAGAATCCACCCACTTTTCAGGGTTTCCTCTAACCTAGTTATATTTTCCTAGATGTATCAACAACTAATCAAAAGATCACAACATAGGTTTCATGCAATCATAGGCAAATACATATAAATAACTATACATGATAGATCTAAGCGAAGAACAATTAATCAAACAAGATAAGGAAATAATGAATGATTAAATGGAAAACGAACTTCAGTTATGATAAACAAAGGAGTTACAATGGCGGTTTTAGGGTTTTAAGAACCCTAATATCAACTGGAATACATCACTCTAAAGTCTCTCCAAAATTCTTTCTAAATGACTAAAATTCGGTTTGCATATATAGAAAAACAGGCGCGACGGCGTCAGCTGTTACTCGCGACACCGTCGTGCCGTTGAATCCTTCTAGGTTTTCTTCCACCGACTTAGTCTTGACGGTGTCACAAAACTTCAAACGACGTCAAAGCCCAGTCTTAGACGACATCACCACAAACTCAGACGTTGTGTATAAACCCAAAATAATTATGGTACTTGATCACAACATCTCAAGTCCCACTCCTCAATGTCCAACTATGGCACCTACACACAACAGTGTACGTCCCGTGCAAGAATGTCAAGAAAATATTCCTACAGTAGACTCGACGGATATGACAAAAATGAATGATTTGGATGACTTATATAATAAAATGTTTGATGAATATTACTATGGAAACAATCAAGTTGTGTCAAAGCCTTCCGCTGTCAATACTGTTGATGCACCTAAACAAAGTCAACAAGACACAACTGTATCTACTTCAACCACCGTTGCTCAATAGACAATTTCATTGAATACTCAACAACCTCAGGTTATTGTCATTGACCTCATCATCCGTTAATGCTGCAGGAGGAAAATATAAATCAAGCAATCGATGCACAGTTTGGCGAAGACGGATTTATCAACCCATTCGGTACACCGGTACGCGAAGTCAGAGAGTCTTCTACTCGACATGTTGATCCGTCAAACATGCATACATTCTATCAAAGATATACATCCACTCACCATATCATCCATTGGTACCAGTCATTGGAAATCCTTCACAACCGTTTCGAACATGCAAGCAACTAGAAACCGATGGCGATGTGCGTATGTATGCACTCACCGTTATTTCAACCGTACCTACAAACATCAAACCAGCATGACTGATCATGCATGGATTGAATCAATACAAGACGAAATTCATTAGTTTGAACGCCTCAATGTTTGGGAACTTGTTGACAGACCCTATGGAATACCGATGCTCAACTTCAAATGGATCTGGAAAAACAAACTCGATGCAGAACAAACAATCATCAAAAACAAATCTCGTCTTGTGGTTAAGGGATATCGTCAACAAGAAGGAATAGATTTTGAATAATCATTTGCGCCAACCGCTCGTTTGGAAGCAGTCAGGATCTTCCTTACTTATGTTGCACATAAGGGCTTCACGGTTTATTAGATAGACTTTTAAACTACTTTTCTCAACGGTCATTTGAAAGAAGAAGTATATGTGAATCAGCCGGAAGGATTTGTGGATCCTCATCATCCTAACAAAGTCTACCAAGAAGGCAGTCTATGGACGTAAACAAGCTCCGAGAGCATTGTACGATGAACTATCAAACTTCTTGGTATCCAAAGGATTCTCCAAAGGTTCCATTGATCCTGCTCTCTTTATTAATAAATATGGGGATGACATATTGCTTGTGTAGGTTTATGTTGATGACATCATTTTTTGTTCTACGAACCCAAAACTTTCAAAACGTTTTGAAAAACTAATGCACAACAAATTTGAAATGTCAATGATGGGGGAGCTAAAATTCTTGTTAGGCCTCCAAATTCACCAATCCCCACGTGGTATATTTATAAACCAAGCTTAGTATGCTCAAGAGATACTTAAAAAGCATGGTATGACGTCATGTGCTCGCGTTGGTACACCATTGTCGACCACATCCCTAGATGTTGACTTGTATTCATTACCCATAGATCAAACGCGATATCATAGTATGATCGGGTCTCTAATCTATCTTATAGCCAGCAGACCAGATATTCATCATGCTACATGCTATTGTACACGATATCAAGCTAGACCTACTGAAAAGCACCTCAAGGAGGTCAAACGGATCTTTCGGTACCTTAATATTACCATTCACATAGGACTCTGGTATCCGAAGGAAACCGGTTTTAATCTACATCTTTTTCAGATTTTGATCACGGAGGTTGCCATGATACTCGAAAAAGCACTTCTAGTGGCGTACAATTTCTAGGGGATGACAAACTTGTGAGCTGGTCGTCGAAGAAGCAAGATTGCACTTCATTGTCATCCGCTGAAGTAGAGTATGTGTCTCTATCCGCGTGTTGTGCTCAAGTCCGTTGGATGCAAACTCAACTCACGTATTATGGCTTCGACTTTGATAAAATACATATGTATTGTGACTCAAATTCGACCATAACCATCTCTTGCAATCCGGTTCAGCACTCCCGCACCAAGCACATCGATGTTAGATATCACTTCATCAAGGAATAAGTGGAACGCGGTATTGTGGAATTATATTTTGTCAGAACCGAGTACCAGATAGTAGACTTGTTTATAAAAGCTCTATTGTAAGATAGGTTTGAGTACTCGTAGGCCGTCTCGGTATGAAGTATTTGACTATAGCATATCTGGAGGCTCTGGCGAATGAATTTGCTTGATATTTCTTCACTATGACTTCTAAGCATATTACAGCTTAGGACTCGGACCTCACACCAAGGGAAGTTTATTACGGACGATAACTTATCCTTCACAACGAGAAAGTAATTTTTCACGGTCATGAGCTTCTCATGAAAACATTTTAAGTTTTTAAGCTCATAAAAAATGACTTCTAAGTAAATGTCAGCTTAGAAATCGGACTTCAACATAAGGAAAGCTT
The DNA here is from genome assembly GCA_025667525.1 of Glebionis coronaria. Classification (NCBI taxonomy): domain Eukaryota; kingdom Viridiplantae; phylum Streptophyta; class Magnoliopsida; order Asterales; family Asteraceae; genus Glebionis; species Glebionis coronaria. The sequence continues at coordinate 535,906,882 of CM046879.1, forward strand.
ATCACGGATGATAACATCTTTTGCAACGGGAAATAATTTTTCTCGGTCATGATCTTGTCACAAAACAATCAAAGTTTCAAGCTTATGTAAATCGGACCCAAAAGGGAAGTGTACGTTTCAGTGCCCTTTCCCTTAGCGATAGAAGAGAAGTCTCATATCATGATTATTTTAAAACCGTTGAACACCATTTTTCAATAGGTTTTCTAAATCTTTCAAAATTGTATGTTCAACACTCCCTTCCTCATAATAGGTTTTAGTATCTCGAAAATTTTATACGTTACTTGGATCAATTTTTGAGGGGGAGAGTTTTAAAATCAATCCTTTAATGTTTTTGGGTACATCTCTTAAATTTTCATATTTTATGTATCTAACACATTCTGAAAATGGTTTAAGAATGCCATAATTAATATACTATATCAATTAAGGCATCTCAACACCGTACCTCGACATAGTTTGTGGTGTCTATTTTATCGTATATTGTCATATTGTGATTAATTAGGACACACAAATATTGTTGAGGGGGAGCAACCCAACAAAAAGTTCCATAATTCATGCGTGCACACATCTTTCTCTCCCGAACAATTTTTAGAAATTGTCATATTTTAATCAATTGGCATCTCTAATATTATGTTTTTATTTTAGAGATAGGGGAGCAAATGTGATTAAAATATAATATATCGAAACATGTGATCTTAAAGACTTAAGTGCAACTCTTTCTCTCACATGCTAAACTATTTCGAATATTAATGCATGTAGGGGGAGTATTTCGGAAATGTAAAACTTTCAAAGTGTTAAAAGTCTTGATAAAGCACTTTGATTGGTTTTCAATGGTTTTATGGTTAGGATCGATACCCAAACAACCTACTATCCACGATGGAACGATGGAGTCAAAAGGTGGTTTAGGATAGGAAACTAAGTCCTATGATCCAACCAGAACCCAAGGGATCTACCCAATGACATTACAATGCTAGAAATAGTTATCCTTAGGAAAGATGGAGTTGAACGTGAACGAAGCTGAATGCATACTAATGACTTAAGTTAGCACTAGAACAATCACAACAAGGTGCTAGTGACGACGTCTTGGTAAGCATTGAAGGGGTTGAAGAATGAAAAAGAAATGTAAGGATAAAGGGTATAAAGAAAGAAGACCTCCATACAACTTAGGCGGAAAGCGGGTCAATACATCTACTATCGTAATCATCTAGATGATTGCTGACATTGAAGACAAGTCGTCATGGACCCAGTGATGCAATGCACAACCCTTCCCAGCCATTCGAGTTTCTTTCAAAAGAAACTTGTCTCATTGTCACGGAGATCAACAAGTTATCTATTAACTTTCTCACTCCGAGTTAGTTGATATTGAAAGGTGGTAGTCTGCTCCAGCCTCCAATCATTAAACCAAAACGCACTTATTGAGTCTAGAGCCAAAAGTGATCAATCTATCATCTCATTAGGACATAAGCCATGTAATACTTAACAAGTGGTAACAATTGAATCCTACGCACTATCCTTGTGATATTGCCAGAACATCTGAGTGATACAATTCACGATGAAGATGGAAGTCCTGCTTGAGTCGACATCAAACAAGCTCATGGTAGGTAACTTGTGCGATTCTACACGAATCGAACTTGTGATAACTACAATGCAACTGAGTTTAGATTCTTAAATGATTCAAACTTGAATCCGTGTGATCTTTCTAGAACATTCAGAATGACACTCTTTAGTGTTCATAATGACGAATGGAAATCCTTCTAGTGTCAACCTCAAACAGAAATGCGGTAGGTAACTCGCAAGATTCTTTATGAATCGAGCTTGTGACAAAGTGGAAAGCAACAATGGTGCGATTATTAATTGAATCAAACTTGTTACAAGAATCTGAATTGACGACTCTAAGCAGACGCATAACTTATCCTTATGATTCACTCTTTACGATCACAGTCTGCTTTGAGACGGTCGAGTAAAGAGAACTGGCTAGTACAGACGGGAAACCCTGTCAAGGAGGTTCTTAATTGAATCTACCCGATCACAGGTACGGTATCTAATACCGTCTAACGCTCTTCATTGACCGCAGGTAAAATGCTACCGAGTTCGGGTGAAATGTTCAAAGCCATTTTGTATGTGTCTATATATGTTGCTGCATATCAAGAAGGTGGCGTAGCTGTGTACTAACAGAAGTCGTCTCCACATGTTCATACTAATAGTTAAAGACTTCCGCTAGTTTGATAATCAATGGATACTTCAAGGTCTCACTACAACTATATATGTATGGAATATTGTTATCCTTTAGAAATCAACAAAGTATGAACATGTCGATTCAGAAGTCACAAGAGCACTAGATGAAGACTATCAAGGATAGATTGAAGATATCAAGCACTGAAAGTCAAAAGACGAAGGCTCAAGACAAAGATCATAAAAGCATGAAGGAACAAAGCCGTTAAAAACAAAATCAAGACCAAGATACAAGACCTAAGAAGGAAGATCACCTCCACAAGAATGTACTCACTTAAGCATCTTAAGTGTTTAAAGATGACCGATACATTATAGGAGATTGTTAGCCCTATATTTTATATAGTCGAACAAGAATGTAATAGGCCATCTTAGTCGGTAAAGGTCTTATATTATAATAGGCTAGTCGAGAAAACCGGACTTGGACTTTAAGATAATATTGTCTAAGTTAGGGGCTTTAAACCCAAGCAAGGCCAAGCCCGACCCAAGGAACCAAGCCCACGAAGGCCTTATAAGCCGTGGGTATAAAACCCTCTTCCATGTGTAGAAGAGGGGTTGTTGCTTATATTATTTCACATAGTGTTTCAACCAAATACTCTCCTTTCTCTCTCTACTTTCTCTCTCTAACTACTCTCTACTTTCTTCTCTTTCTCTTTCTAGTTTCTTGTGTTATGGACTAAAGCGGGATAACACTTGACCCCATAACTTCTGGAATTGCTTCCAAAACGTCCAATATGCTCCAAAAAGCTATTCAATCCATCAAAGTGCTTCTAAATTACTAAAATCACAAGGTAATGGATTAAGGTTAGAGTGACATTTGCATTAAAATGAGGGTAATTAACCTCTAAAAAGTGTATAAAGTGACACATCAACAACAACTCTTTTAATAATTTTTTAGAGAATAGTTAGTACCCGAGCAATGCGGTGACAGATACGTGTTCACTAATTTTATGGCAAACAAATGTTTTTTTTACGTTTATACGTTGTTTTTAACAATAACAAGGATTTAATCCCGGGCTTCGCCCCGGGTTGTTGAATGTTTATTGCGAGCAAACAATAATCTCTTGTAGTAATTTTTATTCTTTGCTTCTTGTACCAAAGTACGTATTACCTATGACATTCAGCATGTACAGTTCCTATCGATCTAGTTTGACATAGCTCTTCCCCAAGACATCATATCGAGATTGAGTTTGACATAGCTCTTCTCCAAGACCATTATAACAGCACACCAATTCGGGCATAAATACACCTCCTTTATGGTGGGTTTATCTTTGGAGATTTCCTTCAAATCACCTTTCAATTCACATAAAAGTGCTATGTAAGTGATCGAACATCATATATTAGAACATTTAAAATGCACGGACCTAACAGTCAAACACTTGCCCCTGCTGATTCTCCAAGAATTTGATGATCAGGGCCACTTGATGTTGACAACTGTATGCCAGCGTGGAGGCTCAACGCAAAATATTAGTATCAGTATGCATCTAAGATGGAAACTTTTATACACCAGCGAGATAATCATGGGAACCTTGTACCAGGACTTCATGTGTTTGATATTCAAGTTTTGATTAAGGGGACATATTTTTCTTATCCCATTCATGACATGCAGTTTATGGAGGTATCACCAGGCATTCAGTCTCTTACTTTTACAACAACTGTATCAGGAGACTTTAGCCTGACCATCTCAGATAAGAGTGATAAGAAACAGATAATGAATATGCCATATGAATTCAGTGTCTTCGTAGGTTTGTATTTTATATTTCTGTCATCAACATACTGTACTTTTTAGTAAAATATAAACTTTATTGAAATAGTCCAATCTGGTAATTATAGTATTTTTTTATATTTAACACCGCAATCTAGTAATCAAATTTACGAAATTTAATAAACCTCAATAACGTGGCTGCTTTGTGCACAAAACTTTTCATATCAACCAAAGATGACTGGACTTCTTCCACACGAACAACGTTCGTGTTGCCAGCCCTTTCTGCTTCGATGCCACGTCGCAACGTTTCCTCCAAGTTGAATGCTTTCATTTCGTAATCATAATACAAATCTCTGAACTTCGCCACTTCTTGTTCTTTTTCTTTTAGCGTTGCTTCCAATTCTTGAACTTGTTTAATTCGCTGGAGAGGCGTCGACGCCAAAAATCCTCCAGACTTTGTAGCATTTGAGTCATCTCCATCAACATCAAAAACTTATAAATATCTTTTTGCTCGTAATTTTGAAATAACATAAATTACTGCAGTGAAACATCATGTTTGTAATTTAACAAAGAAAAAGCTTTTTAATGATATTTTTCAAACTGCACAAACAGAAACAATCTGACAACAATGTTTAACATATGTATTAAAAAGTAAATTTTCGGTCTTCAAATCCTCAAAAATTAACTTTGAAGACCAATATTTTTTGTTAAAATTCGGAAAGATAGACAACTCAAATTATACGTGGGAGATAAAAGTTGCATACATGAAATCACATGAGGTTATTTTGTTGCGATGTCAAAGACGATAGATATCCGCCATCCACAGTTTGTTCTTCGTCTTGATGCAACCCTGCGGTGAGCGTTATTACTGAGATCGGGGGTTATATATAGTGTCGGATTATGTCGGATTATTGAGTCACGACATTTCTGTAAAGTTTGTGTCAATTACTTTTTATGTTTGGTTTCTTTTGGCGAGACATATATGCTGACAAAGTTTGTGTCGATTACTTTTATGTTTGGTTTCTTTTGGCTGACGTGGCTTTGACTTTTGAGATTGGTCAATATTGAAATAACCTTTTTACTGTAATCTGTGAGGGGCGGCCTTTTTTTTTTAGTTACGTAAATTCTTATAATTTATTATAGTTATAATTAAAATACGAATAACAGCTTTTAATTAAAATAACTATAAGAAGTAAAGACGCAAATTTTTTCATACCAAAATTATCGTAAAGTCCAAGTTAAAGAGAGTAACATAAGTAACATATCCATTATCTATTATATCTAATATAACACAGTTTTGTACAGCTCTTTAAAGCACTGATTGTACAACTCTTAAAGCAACAATCCAATAGCTTTTTTCAAAATATAGCTTTTAATATTAGACTGTCACGTGGATGAACCAGTCAACTGAAAAAAAAGTCTACGGAATTGAATGAGTTTTGGTAAGAGATTCAAGCAATTACTACACTTAATTTTGTTAATGAGAGTTAACTAAGATTGGGCATGAAATAAATGGTATGTAAATGTTTTCTATTCAATCATCATTATAAGTTTGAACTATTCTTAGACTATTTTTGAATTATGATGCATAACGCGTTCCAAGTTTCAACTGATCTAATAACCAAGCCAAAATATATACTATATGAAGCCATCATATTAGAATTATCACCAAAAACCAAAATTTGTTATAAGACTTTGTTCAGTCAGTTTTATACTGAAGTTTGCAAACAAATTCTTTTTACAACCAAAGGTATTCATTTGTTTTGTTCTCGAACATATCAACATTTTTATATCATTCCTTTAATTTGGCACTTTATCTTTGATGTTTGTTTGGTTTGATAAGTTGAATTGGGTACGCCACTTCAACACCTTTTGTATGTTGTGTATTTTTACAGCTTCTAAATAGTGTTTTTTACAACATATATATATATATATATATATATATATATATATATATATATATATATATATATATATATATATATATATATATATATATATATATATATATATATATATATATATATATATATATATATATATATATATATATATATATATATATATATATATATATATATATATATATTGTTATACCAAAGCGGAAATTGGCATGTTTTGACAAGCATAAAGAGGGCTGATTAGACAACAGGGCTGGTTGAGGTTGTAAAATTGTTTTTTGTACAGTTTTTACATGTGGCTTTTAGACCTTTTAAATGTTGTATTCAGCGTTTAAATATTGTTTATAGCTATTAGGTTGTTTCTATAGTAGATATGGGTGTGTCAAGTGTTAATGTTTTACTAGGTTGGTGTGATGTAAATTATTTTTCTGAAAGGAAATATTTTTTAGAGATTAATTTGTCATCAGAAATGTGATCGAAATTATTTTAACATTCATATTCATATTGGTTACTAAAAGATTATAAATAATGTTGAATGTTGATGCATACATCAAAATAGTACAAGAATGAGACTCGATTACATACATTATGGTATCATGCCCGAACAACTTACATCAGACTCTCATTTGCTACCATCCTATCACGAAATTATTAGCTAATCCAAATTATATAAATTGTGCACGTGACAGTCTACTTAAGGCTACAATACTATTGGTCAATATACAAAAAACGAAGTAAAACCCATGGTAAATTGAACTTTTCTTTTCTCAGAAAAGAAACTTTTGAAATTCATCTACAAGCTTAAAATGTAAAGGTAAGGGGATACAACCTTATCGAGACTTTGGCTTTCACACGCAAAACAAATAGCCCATAGCATGGAATTGAAGGTACTGAAACAACTTAATGGCCCTGGAGCTGAGGTCGTAAACAATTTATTAGACTATGGGATATAGCAAGCAATCTATATATTGGAAGCACTAGTACAAAATGTGGAATACGTCACACATCCTGATTTTTGAACAGTCACATTGTCAGATATGTATGTGACAAAAATCACTAGAATTAAATACACAACCATACTTGAACTCCTTATAGGTGACTATTTCGATTTTTCTCTGTCACACATATGAGTATTGATGTGATTAGGCGCAAGTGCTAATTTTACCAGGTCCATCTAGCCACGCATAATTTTGCACGTGTGACATAATGCAAATTAGTTTGAAGTACCAGCCACACTATACATATGTGTATGTGACAATTATTTGTTACACACTTGAACAATGTGACCACACTTCATGTTTTGTCATGTGAGTTAATTATGTATGTGGTTAAATCATATAGCCTCATTTGTTACATATTATTTAAACGTGACTTCGAATTTTTTCTCAATACTTTACCACATATGAATTTTTATTGTGTGATAACTGAAAAGTAAGTTTGAAATTTTAGTCTCCTATAACTATAAAAGTGACCAAGAGTCATATCTGGTCACACTAAACCGTCCCACGATCATGTGACTAACTGATTTACAATAGTCACACGATGACACAAATGTGTATCTAAATTATATTTATGGCCACTTTATAATGTGATTATGTGTGACCAATACATTCAAAACAGTCACATGTGAAATAGTCGCGTCACTATGTTTGAGAGCAAAATGTGATCTCAACCTTTATGTTAGTTACATTCAGTGGTTGTGTGACAAAATTCATGATGCTATACGTGGTCACACGAAGTGTTTGTTTACGTGGCTATATTATAGGGATGTTTTGTCAAACATTATTTAAGTATCACCAAAATCATGTCTATTTGGTTGGATAATATATTTTTGTAAACTAAAACCAATTTATATAAACTAAGTTAATATTATAACTGGATAGTTGTAATCCCATTAAAACCATATACTCACAATCCCATCAATGGTCAAACTCAAATATATGGTTGATGTTATTAGTTTTCACTACTATATGTATGCATGATTTTGATCTAAAACATTGCATATTGTATTATTGCTGTTAAGTTTCACAGATTATAAATGTCTAACTTCGTCGAAGTGACTCCAATAACCGACTACAATGTATATATTCAAGATGATAATGGACATATTGATATGTACTCATGTTTTTAAATTCTGCGTTCATGTTTATGTGCTATTTATTACATTGTAAAACTATAAAAATCTTGGTTTTAGTATGAAAACTGCATACTTAATAATTACATTCATGTATTTGCATTAAATCTGTATTAGGCGTGTGACCTTTGATCGTCACTTTCAAGGTGTATAAATTGAACCATTCCAACAATATCAATCACATATCTGAAAATTTATTTCAAAATATAGTGTTTGGATTATTTTGCAAAAAAAAATGAAGTCTGTAGTCAAAAGATCTGCAAGTGAAGCCAACATTGAAAGTTCACTAAGGTCGACAATAAGTAAGTCTGTTTTTAATTAACTTAGTTTGGAATCAATCCAAGTTATATATATGTAATTGCTAATAATAAGTATATGTGTATCAGGAAACAAAGAAGGGAAGACGAACATGATGGTGCCACGAACAAAATTGTGGACGCTGGTAATCAAGTGATTATGAGTGCAGATAAAACAAAGAATGCTGGCCATTGGGTTTGGGATGATCTTCCTGATGAATGTTACTACCCCTGGAAGCTGAATATCAAAAAGCTTGGGAAAAGGAGATTGAAGAAGAGGCTAGGGTTGAAGCAGACCGAAAACAACGTGAAGATGAGTTGAGAGAACGCCGTGAAGCTGAGTTGAGAGAAAGGCGTGAAGCTGAGCTGAGAGAACAGCCTGAAGCTGAGTTGAGAGAAGACGATGTAGTTGGTAATCCATTTGAAGAAGAATATCCGTCTGAGCCTGAGGAAGAAGAATATGAAGTAGATGATATAGAGAATAGTGATTATGATAACCTGCATTTAGCTTTTAGTGGTGAGAAACCACCTAAATTGTGATTTTTAATTTGAAATTACATCACCTTTATGATGTTTAGGGTATTTCTGTTATGTTTAATGAATGAATTTTTTGTTTTCAGTTCAAACTAATTCATATAATACTGATTCCAACAAGAACAAGGTTAGAAAAGTAAAAACTTATCTGAACTCAATAACTAGACGATCAACTTCAATCATAGCATATGTCCTCACAAATATGTATCCCTAAACTGCAACCAACAGAATGCATAATTGTAAATAGCATGTACCTAAAACATCCATTAGTCCAAACTACCTGAATCTAGAATAAGACCGCATAGATAAACATAAAAAACAAACAAAAATATTCATAACATTATCTCTGCTACTGAGCATTATAACAACCTGCTGATTCACTATGCAGGGGTCAAACACATACTTAAATAACAAAAATATTACTATTCATACGAGTACCTAACACGTATCTTACCCAAGTGTTTACTTACAGCTATAAATTATGCCATCTTCATAGGCTGCATTTGCGTAGAAGTACACAACACCAAAAATTGATCGTAGCATTTGTTAAAGGGAAATCACTCTAAATAAATCATGTTGAGAACACACAGAAATATAGCATAACCAATTAAAACGGATGAACAAACTATTGATTGAATTTTAATTGATCTGATATAAAAAATTAGGATGTTCCATTACAAAAAGTTAACATGACATATATAGATCGATTACAAGTTCGGTGTCTTTTCAAGATAAAATGCTACATGTAACTCGTCAAAATCCCAAGCCTCTTTTTCCTCGGCTTCCTTTTCATAATCTGCGCCTCTGGTTTGTACGGATCATCTTCTTCAAGTCTTCGTATAGCAGCAATTTCTTTCCAATGCTATTCCATCCGTCATAATATGCCTCTGGTTCGTACGGATCCTCTTCATCAAGTCTTTGTATAGCAGCAATTTCTTTCCAATGCTATTCCACCATCCGTTTCTTAGCCGCTTCTATCTTCCTCTCTTAAAAAAGATAGATTGAAGTTCAGCATAACCGGAGCATCGACTCAGAACGTACCTGGATAATTCATGTAATTACAAAGTCAGATGTCACGGATAGCTGCAAAATACAGTTGTTGATAGTATACACCTAGAAATACAGCCCGTTTGCTCTTGAAGTTAGATATCGCCATGATTCCCCCTTTCTTGTGAACGTCGTCTTCTTGCCCATTAATGGAATCCAAAATAGCATATATAGATGCACATGCACCAACAGTTTTTAGTTTATCCTTTTTATGTACGGACCTATTACTTTCCCTTCACATTCGCTTTTTCATGGGTATCAATAGTATCAACTACATCATCCAGTTTGGTCTTTAATGAGCGACTCTTTTTTTCCGTTGACTGGTCAAAGTTTCTACTTCCCACTTCTCACTTTTGACGCATCTTTGGGTAGAAAATGTTCTGGGTCATCACTTTGAATAGACTCTCACTTTCACTATGAATTTAGTATCTGAATATAATCCACACTTGGATCAATCCGGATACTCAATGTATGAATGTGTCCACGCATAGACGAATCCAGATACTCAAACTGAAAAAGAGTACTCAGATACTGAAAATGAAACTAAAAGTGAGAGTATTCAAAATGACGACTCGGACCATTTGCTACCCCTAGAAGCGCCAAAATTGGGAATTGGGAACGAAAAACTTTGACCAATTAACTATAAATAAAAGAGTCGCTAAGTAAAGACATAAATGGTTTATTTAATTGATGTTGTTGATACCAATGAAAAAGCGAATGCGATGGGTAAAGTAAGAGGTCCGTACATATTTAGGATAAACTAAAAAATGTTGGTGCATCTATAGATGATATATTGGATTCCATTATTGGGCAAGAAGATGGCGTTCACAAGAAAGCGGGAATCATGGCGATGTCTACCTTCAAGAGCAAACGGGTTGTATTTCTAGGTGTATGAGAACCATGATAATAAAACAACATTCCAATTGTGAAAATGATTTTCAATTCAAACTAATTCATACAATGACGATTCCAACAATAAAAAAACTAAGAAAAGTATAAACTTATCTAAACTAAATATCCAGAATAGATTCTTCCAGAAATTAGCATAAATCAACATAGCATATTGTCTATGCTCAGCCATCTGAATAACCTCTTTTGCTGCTTCAATAATACCCTGCAAACATAAGAATTTATCATTATGATGATCCAACTTAATACCCTGGAGCTACAAGAAGATTATATTATTACCCTTATACATCCGACCAACCAACCATTATTTAACCAACTAAAATAGTTCTTACTATCTTGCATTGCGACACACTAATCTTACATGTTGAACCTGGGTTGTATCTAAGAATCTCGGAGGCATATGACCACCACATTCCATAATCATCCTCTAAACAACTCTCATACTGATTTAAACCTATCATCTTGCCCCTCCTAGTCTGACTTATATTATTTCTTTACACTTGGGAAAGTACTATCATTTTGCATCTAATATGCCCACAACCTGAATGAACAAGTCCTTTCAGTCTTGCCTTTACAACATTTAGCATGTATTAAAAGGTTTAGAGTCACTCTTACTAAAATAAGTTAACCATTTAACCAAAACTTGACAAGGCTATCATTAAAAAAATAATTAACACCCAACAAACATCAACACACAATCGGGATGTTAAGCTTCAAGTTTCTAACAAAAAACAGACATCCCAACCGAATCAAACTACACTAAACCCAAACACACATTTATTATTGTAAATTGAGAAACCCTAATTTTACACTACAAAAAATTGGGGAAAAACAAAAACTCATTAATAAAAACCATAATTTAATCTAAAGAAAACTATATTAACGAAAGTATAAATGTTAACCTATCAATGGCGATGATTTACGCACCATGTTGTTCAAGAAACACGGCAAGTTGAAATAACACACCAATATGAAACATCCTTTATTAATACATCTATTTTAATTGTTAACCCATGAGTATTGGTTGAATTGTTTTAAATGGAATGATTTGGTTTGGGTGAAAAACCTGGGGGGATAAGGATAAGGATATTAATATGATTATTATTAATATTAACGTTATTATTTAGGGATAAGAGCTAACTATGTTGATCTGAAAATGGAAGGTCGTGGGTTCGAGCCCCATGCCTTGTTTTTTGTTTTGTTTTTTAAAATACAATAAACCCTAATAAGCAGTTGGCTTATTGGCTGTTTGTATAATCAATAAAAAATATTTAAAACACATACACAATCACATATCACCAAGAACAAGTAAAATGAAATGTTGAAAATAGGCTAAAATTAAGTTGTTTTGCTAATTTTTAGCTTATAGTTAAGCTGACAAAAAGTTTTTAAACCACCTAGTAAACCTAAAACAGAGAAAGTATATATTATAAACTACCTAAAAATCAGAAATCAATTCTTACAACCTATTCTAACCTAAACTAAAGCTGCTGATGCAAACCCTTAAGTCCTATTAAGGTTTTTTACTGAGCTTATGAGACTGTCCCAAACACCCTTTAGGCTTTGGCTAAGCAAGTTTCATTAAGGTGCAATTAATCAGTGGGTGACATTTGATGTAAACACAATCAACACACACTTTACACACGTACCAATGATGATTGCACATTCTAGGAACTTCAAAAAATTAATTGCATGCATCAATGTGCATTGGTTGTAGGCAATGTTGGTTGCCTTTTCATATTCTACCCTTAGGTTATATAAACAAGGATTATCTAACGGAACTAATAAAAAATAGATAACAAAAAACTAATTACATACACATACAATTTCGATACTCTGAAATATGGCTTCATCGTCCAAAAGAACTTCTGTTGCTGCTGGATTTGAAGATACCAGTTGTGCCATTGGAAACAAGTTTGTAAAAGCATTTTTTTCTTTTGAATTTTGCATTTTTGTTATGAATTAGTATTAACTGAAGGTACACTATCATGTTACAGGAAACCTTGTGTGTTGAGAACAAAAGTTAAAGCAAATGAAGATGGAAACTTCCCTATTGATGCTCTTTATTATGATCCTTATGAAGAATACAGTTACTACGTTGAGGAAGCTCTCGAAAAACGACAATGGAAGATTGAAGCTGAAGAAAAAGCCCGGCTCGAACAACAGCGTAGGGAGGAAGTAACTTCAAAAAGAAGGAGACAAGAGGAGCAAGAACAACGCGAGAGGGAGGAAGCTGCTTCCTTTAGAAGGAGGCAGGAGGAACAACGCTAGAGGGATGAAGCTTATAGGAGGCATGGAGGAAGAAGATCAAATAATTGATGATGCTGTTTACGACTATGAGCAGGAAAATGAAAAAGAAGAAGCTGAGTTCAGAGAGTCTTATGATTACCATGAACTGCATTTGTCTTTTGATCCTGAAAAATCTCCCAAGTGGGATTAATCAGAAAAACTGAATGAATGATTTTATTTATAAACTTTAATCCTTAATTTTATTGAATTGAATCATGTTTCCCAAGTTTTCATCTTGTGTTTTTTATTTTGCTTAATTCATTTCACATTTTTTTCATTTTCAGTATGATTAATAATTATGCACAATGTTTGAACTAGAATAAGCAAACATCATATTAATTCCTAGATAAATACTATATGTGAAGAATGGACTAGCAGTGGTTACCTTATTACCACTGTTAGTGTTGTTTCCCTTGCAGCTTTCAATTTTAGGATCTATAATTTTGTAGCCTATATCTGTGCTTTAATCTGGTTTTTGTTAGCTTATTGATTGCACATTATAGCTTATTATCCTCCCACAAGCCAACTGCTTGTGGGAGTAGTAGTAATTATCCAAGAATAAATAAAATTACTTTTTTGTTAAAAAGTATCAAGCCTGGCTCGAACTCGTGACCTATCAGATAGGGGTTCAGGGTTTTACTAGTGTGCTAGTACTCTTTATTTGTTTAGGAGTCATTCCATTATATATTTAATAGTTTTTTGCTTCCTCTTTGTTTAAATAATCCGTGGCTTAATAAGTCGTTTCTAGCTTATTGAGATAAGCAGGGATCTTTTATTTATTTTTCCTAGAAACTTCACATTATTTAGGACTTTTCGTGTTAATTTCAGATTTTTCCCTCTAAATTTATTAATTTCTAATTATTTTTCTTTTATGTTTTTATTTAAGTCATTTAAAAATAAGAAATTAGTTTTTCTACACGAGATATGAGTCGGCCGGGTAGCGTTTCATATTATATGAGTTGATAGGGTATCGTTTCATATGATATGAGTCGATCGGGTATTGTTGTACAAATTATGAGTCGATATGATATCATTGTATACCATATAAATGGAAAGGGTGTCGTTTCATATGATATGAGTCGATAGGGTATCGTCTTACAAGAAATGAGTCGATCGAGTATCGTTTCACATGATATGAGTCGATCGGGTATTGTTTTACAAGATATGAGTCGAACGAGTATCGTTTCACATGATATGAGTCGATCGGGTATCGTTTTACAAGATATGAGTCGATAGGGTATCGTTGTACAAGATATGAGTCGATAGGGTATCGTTTTACAAGATATGAGTCGATAGGGTAGCGTTTCATATTAAATGAGTCGATAGGGTATCGTTTTTGATGAGATGGCATTTATACATGATCTCATCGTTCTTTTCGGGCTTTTAATGCATAAAAATGTCATAATATACCATATATATGCTTGTGTTTGTTTACTTGTGTATTTTAGGTATGGATATCGTGAAAAAGACAAAAGATCACAAGTTACAAGGAAAAACGGACACGAGAAACGAAGCCGTACAAAGAACCGGGCCCTAAATCATGGAATATTCAACAAATATCCTTGAAGACTTAAAGACATACAAGATTGATCCTCATTTATTGAAGAAATGACACTTAAAACCCTTGTATATTGATAATTACAAGTTTGGTCCCTTAAGTTTGTCAAAATTACACAAAAGGTCCTTCAACTTTGAAGACATGGCAAGATTAGTCCCTCAACAATTCCAAATTGTCAATTATGGTCCCTCATCAAGCCAAAGATACATTAAAGACCTTTAAAGATCAAGAATGTCCAAGATCAGCCCTTGAAATATGCAAAAGTGGAAAAAACAACCCTTGTAAACCTTTTGGAAAAGTATTGTGCCAAATTTGCCAAAGTCTGAAAGTTGTTACAAAGGATTTGGGCGCTGACACACTTTTAAACACAAATGCAAAAAGAAAGGAAGAAAAAGGGCCAAAACTGCCAAGTTTAGAAGTTTGAATCTCACAAACACGCGCCAAACACATCAACCCACCTTTTTAGGATCAAAAGTTACCACTGTTCATGTTCATCCACCCAGTTTTACCTTTACTTAAAACAAAGGGTAAACCTAAATTACCTTGACACACGTTTGATTCACACACTCTAAATCCCATCCCAACCTTAAAACCCTCATTCCCACTCACCAAGAGTCCCCACCATTCAAACCCGTCCACCAATCAAAACACAACTTGTTCTCCAAGCATAGCCACGTGTCAAGATCAACAGCTGACACTCATAGCTTCATCACAAAGCTATTATAAACGGTTGGGATGCATTTTAGACAACTCATCAACAAGAAACGCCTAGAAGACCTCAAGGGCATTTTAGAGAATTCAGTGCTAGGGTTTGTGAATAGTGTAGCCTGGCATTTGCCTATAAAAGGAGACCTCAACATGTGAGAGTCCCTTTGTTCCAGTCTTTACCTTTTAAACTTGTAATTCCTTTTTAAAATTTATAAAAGTTGGTATTTTGAGAAAATTGTAATTCCTTTTTATTTTTTTAAAGTTGGTGTTGTTTAAAGGGTGATTCTGAGTTCCATTGATTGTTATAAGTGTGCTTGAACCTTTTGGATCAAGGAAATTTATGTTTGGTAAGGTTTTTCAAGTTTGAAAAAGCTTGAAAGAAGGTTCTGATTTTGCTTATTTTTTGTGTACTAACCCTTAACCATAAGCTATAAGCTCTTGCAAGCTTGTTGACACCAAGCTTGTGAAGGGATTAGAGCCCTTGGTTGAGTTTTTTGCTGCTTGTGTTGAAGACATCAACTCCTTGAGTTTCTGCTTTGAAAGATCAACCAAGGCATTCATCATCTTTCTTGTTGAAGTACCTTGGTCTTGTTCTAGTTGTTGAACAAGGTCCAAGGAGCATAGCTGGCCTTCCTAGGATGTTGTGGAAGGCAGGTATAACCTCTTGTTAAGATTCCTCTCAAAATTTCATGTTTCTGCTTATTTTGTACTTTGGTATATGATTTGGAGTTCTTGTGTTTGTGCTTTGAGTTTTATGGCTGGTATCTGTTAGTTGTCACCTAGTGTAGCTATTTGATCATTAAAATCAATAGGTTGTGTTTAAAAATCAGAAGTTTGTTTGAAAAGTGGTTGATTAAGGGTTGTTTGGGATTACTGGTTCATAAGGCCTTGTGGCCTTGTGCCCTTGGTTCTTAGGGTTTGGGAGGTCTAAACAAGTCCTAATATACAAGTTTTAGTCATTGGTTTACTTTCTGAAAGTTTGGAAAAGAGATTTGAAGTTTTGCAAAAATCTGATAAAAGTGGTTTTAAAATTGGTCAAACACATCAGATCCAATAACTTCTTTGTTTGTTGGATCTAAGGTCTGAAATCTAGTTTGGGAATAGTTTAGGTGATAAGCTATCTATTGGTTGTCTGGTTGTTGAATTTGGTGGCTTATTGTGGATTTTATAACTTATCAAAAGTTGCTGAAGTTGTCATTTGCATCAGCAAAGTGACCACCTCATTTTGTGCTTGCAATTGTTTTCCTAGTGTATGCCTTGTGATTTTGCTGTTTGGAACTTGTTTATGTGTTGCTTGTGATTGGATTTTGCTATTTGGATTGCTTTGTATCAGGCTTATAAGCTAACTGGCTTATTAGGCCCTTATTGCCAAAATCTGTTATCAAAAGGTCAACTGACCTCTTGATTCACAAGGCCTCCTCCTTGAGTCCTTCACAAAATTTGCTTATAACAAGCCCTTGTATCATTCCTGATCATTTGGTTCATTTTGGAGTACTTTGACTTTTGGTCAAATAAGCACTTATTGGCTTATTTTTGAGAACCGCTTATTGGCACATGCAACAACTTATCTTTTGTAATAGAAATCATTTTTCTTAGCTTAATATCATATCTGGAAGTTTACAAGTCTTTTGGTTAAGCTTTTGCTAGAAAACTAGCTTATTTGGCTTTTTCAGCCAGCTTATTTGCTCATACAGCTTATTCTACTTGGATTTTGTGATTTTCTTGATTGATTATTCTTAGTTAAGCTATTTGTGAGCTTTTGCAACAAACTAGAGCTTCTGAGGTGCCCTAAATCTCAAACCCGACTATTTTGTCTTTTAGTGAAATAAGACTTTGCTTATTTCTGGCTTATTGAGTGTGCTTTTTCAAAATTTCTTTTTACAGATCTCATAAGCATCCCAAAAGAAGGTTGTGTGTCAAATTAGAGCTTATGGCATTGGCTTATTGCTTAATAGGCTGAAAAGCCCAATAAGAATAAGCTATGTGCTTAATAAGCTGTGATAAGCTCATATTCAGCTTTTGGGCCTTTAGAGTTTTGTTCTTAGAATTAAATTTTGAGTCAGATAGGGCTTTTCCAAGTCAATTGGGCCAAGTTTGACTTTTTGGGCCCAAAAGCCCATTTGGTTTGACTGTTTTTGGTTTTGGCCCATTTGAGGGCCCAATAGGGGTATTCTGGTCATTTCACTTTGATTTTCTGATTATTTAGGTTAAATAAACTAGTTTGCAAGTTTTTAGAATTTTTTATAATTTTTGGATTTTTAATATTATTTTGATATTATTTTATTATTATTTTTCAAATTTCACATTTTCCAACTTTTTACATTTTTCTTAGCTTTATTACATTAAAATCGGAATTTAGCAACTTTTAGAATAATTTTATCTCTTTTAGTTTAATTTTTATAATTATTTTAAGTTTTAATAGTTTTTAAATCATTTTAAATAGTTTTTATTAGTTTAAAAATTTCTAAAAATAGTTTTTAATCTTATTAGGTCATTTTAGAGGTTTACTAATTGAAAAATCATTATTTGGGCTTTTTGATAATTTATTTTATTTTTAGGGCTTTAATTAGCATTAAAAAATTGAATATTTAATTATTTAAAAGGTTTGAAAAAGTTTTGATCATTGGTAAACTCTTAGTTTATTTATTTTTATTTTTGGTGAATTTTTGGTAATTTTTAGAATTAATTTTTATTTTTGTAGTTTGTACGGTTTTACGTTTTAACTTTCTAGTAGTAATTTTTACGTCTTCGTCATCTTCTTTTCTCATCCCCTTCTTAACCAATCATTAATCACAAACATTTAACAAGTTTTTCACACACATATACCTCCTTGGGAAACGAACTTTCATACCATAAGGGTCATTAGTGCTTGATTTTCTTAAATCATCAGTCGATACTTACCGCTCATTCACCCTCCTTTGTTTTCCTAAACAAGAGGTGTAATTTTCCTACAATCATTTTGGCGCCGTTGCCGGGGAGGTGTGTCGTGATTAATTTGTATTGTTGTTTTTAATATTAACCATAAATAGTATTTGTATTAGTAGAAATCTACTAATACGTATTATCAGTTTTCTTTGTTTTTCTTGTAAAAATATTATTACTATATTGTATTAAGTATCACAACAAATAAACAATATCTCCAAAAGTGTGAAAACACAACCTTAATTGGGATTTCATCACTCAATTATTGTATTCGAATCTCAAACAAAAAGAAAAAGGCAAAAATAGATAAATACTTTCGTGAAGCTCGATTTTGAAAAATACAAACTATAAGGTGGGTATTATAAAATATACCCTAAGGAAAAAGGCTCTTAAGTGCTTCGCGCCGCCTCGTTTCCCCGCTTGCTTGTGAGTATTTTGAGATTGAAGGCTAATCGAGGGTTTTGCCGCCCAAAGTATTATTACGTATAATATATTTGCTTGGTTTCTTTGTGATTAAACCCTCTTGAACAATTTGGTTTTCACCAAAGTTCTAAAGTCATTTGAAGGCGTTCACTCCACGTGATCGTTTTCATTCCTTTGAGGCTTCTTTAATCAAGAGTTTGATTCGAGGAGAGATTTTGTAGATTGTTGTCTACGAAGATACACCAAAATCCAAAAAAACTAAATATCATCAAAAACACAAAAAAAATTGAAAATTCACAAAACATCCAAAAAGAATCTTCTTTGCTCACCTCCCATTCTTCGTGAAGTTTATGATCACTCGTAATCAAGCAAAACGAGCTCGTAAACGTCTTCAAAAGCAAGCCAATCAAGAGACGTTGATTGTTGAACAACCTCCAATTGTTGAACCTATTGTAGAACAAGAAGTCGTCATGGCTAATCTTACTATGATGGAGTTGCTACAAGCACCCACCGAGGGTTTTGGAGAGGCTATTGAGAATTCCCGCCATCCTTGCGGAGAATTTCGAGATTAAAACGGGTTTAATGTCGATGTTGCAAGCAAATAAGTTTAGAGGTCATGAGAAAGACAACCCGCACTATCACATTAGGAATTTTAACCGTCTCACCGCTACTAGCAAATTTAAGGATGTTCCACATGACGCCATTAAGATGATGTTGTTTCCATACTCTTTAGATGGACCCGCAAAAATTTGGCTTGAGAAAGAACCACCAAATTCGATTTTGACATGGGCCGATCTCGTTTCTAAGTTTGTGAACAAGTTTTCTCCACCATCCAAAACAACACATTTGAAAAATGAGATTTCACGATTTGTGCAAAGAAATAATGAAAGTTTTTCAATGGCATGGGAACGCTTTAAAGAAATGTTACATTAATGTCCACACCATGATTTCACGGAATTGCATCAAATTGATACTTTTTATAATGGGCTTAATGATCATGAACGAGATTATTTGAATGCCGCCGCGGGTGGTAATTTTTTGTGCAAGACGACAAATGAGGCTTTACAAATCATCGAGAATAGATCTAAGGTTTATAGCCCTCATAACACACCGAGTGTTGCCATTTGGGTTCATCATCATCGTCACCATCGTCTCATAGCATTAATGCCTTACATGATGAAGCTAATGAGGAAAATCGGTTTTTTGATAGAATTGCTAATCTTATGTCCCATTGGAAAGCTCAAGAAGCTTCAAATTCCGCTTCGGTTAAAGCGGTTGCTAAGAGTTGTTTGTCTTGTGGTGGAGCTCATGATCTTTCCGAGTGCATTACCGCGGATGGTAACACTTCGAGTGCTTATGTAGCAACGAGAACTTACAACCAAAATGGTCAAGGTTCCCGCCCAAATCAAGCTCCACCAAACCAAAATGTTAATAATTATCGAAACAACAACCAAGGTGGTAATTACCAAGGAAATTCACGCAATTACAACAAAGGGAATTATCAAAGTGGGAATGGACAAGTCACTAATCAAAACAAAAACCGTGATTTTCAAAACAATACACAAGGTTTTCAAAATGCTCACACTAAAAATCTTCAAGGAGAGTTTTTGGATTATGCTAAAGCAAATGATGCTAAATTTGATAACATGCAACGTGAGATGATTAGCTTAAGATCCGAGTTGAAAAACGAGCTTAAAAATGAACTTGCTAATGAAATTAAAACTCATGCAAACAAAATGGAAGGAAATGTCCAACGTCTTCAACAAAATCAACAAAAGATGGAATTAGGACAACATGAGATTAAGCAAGAGTTATTAAAAGCGGATGCTAGGCAATCAAAATTTGAGGACCGAATGGCTAATATGTTTGAAGCAATCATGTGTAAACCCTCTTCCTCGGGTGGTCTTCCTAGTGATACCATTGCAAACCCGAAGGGAGAAATGAAGGTTATTACTACACGAAGTGGTAAAACTTTCAAGGAACCAATCTCTCATCCAAGTACTTCTACGGAGAAGGAAATCGAGAAAGAACCCGAGGTGATGGTCGAAAAGGAGCACATTACAATCCCACGAAGTACCGCTCAAACCACACCTACGGTTGAACCAATACCAATTGTGGAACCCGAGTTTCCAAGGCCGTTGCCTAAAGACCAACCCACACCACCTTTACCCTACCCTTCGAGACGAAACAAAGAGAAATTGCAAGAACGAAACAAACAACAAATCGAGCTTTTTATAAAAATGTTTCAACAAGTGCATTTTGATGTGAGTTTAGCCGACGCGTTGTTGTATATGCCTCGTTTCGCTTCCACTTTTAAAAGTATGATGAGCGATAAGGAAAAGCTTTAAAAGCTTGCTAATTGTTCTTCGGTTTATCTTAACCGCATACCGGAAAAAGTTGGTGATCCCGGAAAGTTTCTCATTCCTTGTGACATACAAGATATGAAAGAATGCCTCGCCTTGGCCGATCTTGGTGCGAGCATTAATTTGATGCCATTTTCCATTTGGAAATCGCTTTCGCTTCCGGCTCTTATTCCTTCGAACATGTCTATCGAAATGGCCGATCATTCTACGATTTTAGCATGTGGAGTAGCCGAAGATGTTTTCGTGAAAGTGGGGAAGTTCTACTATCCCGTTGATTTTATAGTAGTTGACATCCCCGCGGATCCTCAAGTTCCTCTAATTTTAGGTCGTTCATTTTTAGACACTTCGAGATCGCTTATCGATGTTCATGCAAGAACTATCACTTTGAGATTCAACGAAGAGGAACTTGTTATAAACGCTACTCAAAACTCGAAACCTTCTCATGTTTATGCAATCTCTACCATCAATCACATTGACATCGTTGATGTGGTTTGCGATGAGTTTTCACAAGAAGTGTTATGTTTTTTCGATAGCTCTTCGAGTGGCAATCCCACTATTTTGGATCCGATTCTTGCTAATTCTACACCAAATCTCACTCCATTCCAAGGAGGCGATCTCACTTCAAATGAAATCAACAATGAAGATGAGGTGTTGATTAGTGATGATACTTCTATTCCACCATTTCTTCCGCCGATGGAAGTTATGAGTGTTGAACCAAAATCTTCAATCAAGGAACCACCTATCCTTGAATTGAAAGATCTTCCTTCTCATCTTGAATACGCATTCTTGGAAAGTGATGACAAGTTGCCGGTTATTATTGCAAGAGGTCTTGCTAATGATGAAAAAACCGAGCTCTTGAAAGTACTTAAGGCTCACAAAGGGGCAATTGCGTGTAAAATATCCGACATTAAGGGTATTGACCCAAAATTTTGTACTCACAAGATTTTTATGGAGGAGGACTACAAACCCGCAATTCAAAGTCAAAGAAGGGTGAATCCCAAAATTCACGATGTCATTAAAAAGGAGGTCCTTAAACTCCTTGACGTGGGAATGATTTATCCTATATCCGATAGCCCATGGGTGAGCCCAATCCATTGTGTCCCTAAAAAGGGAGGAATGACCGTTGTGCCTAATGAAAACAACGAGTTAATTCCCACTCGTGTTGTGACCGGTTGGAGGGTGTGCATTGACTACCGAAAGTTAAATGACGTCACTCGTAAAGACCACTTTCCTTTGCCCTTCATGGATCAAATGTTGGAGCGACTTGCGGGAAATGAATTCTATTGCTTTTTAGATGGTTTTTCCGGTTACTTTCAAATCCCTATCGACCCTCGTGATCAAGAGAAGACTACTTTTACATGTCCTTATGGAACGTTCGCTTATCGTAGGATGCCTTTCGGACTTTGTAATACACCGGGTACGTTTCAACGGTGTATGATGGTGATTTTTCACGATATGATCGAGAAGTCGATGGAAGTGTTTATGGATGACTGCTCGGTGTTTGGCAATTCGTTCACGTCATGTTTATCTAATATAGAGCAAATGTTAAAACGTTGTGAAGAAACCAATCTTGTGCTTAATTGGGAAAAATGTCATTTTATGTGTAAACAAGGAATCGTCTTAGGACATAAGGTGTCAAAGGCGGGGATTGAGGTCGATAAAGCTAAGGTAGACGTCATCGCCAAGTTACCACATCCCAAAACCATTAAGGGAGTTAGGAGTTTCCTAGGCCACGCGGGCTTTTATCGTCGTTTCATCAAGGACTTTTCGAAAATCTCTCGACCTATGACACACCTTCTCGAGAAGGATGCTCCTTTTAACTTCAATGAGGATTGTGTTAGAGCTTTCGAAACTCTCAAAAGGAAACTTACCGAAGCTCCCATTCTTGTTGCTCCTAATTGGGAATTACCCTTTGAAATCATGTGCGATGCAAGTGATTATGCTATAGGGGCCGTCTTAGGGCAACGTTATGACAAACATTTCCGTCCTATCCACTATGCTAGTAAGACGATGACCGAGGCTCAATTAAAGTACACCACAACGGAAAAGGAGTTCCTTGCCGTGGTCTATGCCTTTGAGAAATTCCGACCTTATCTCGTCTTGACTAAAAGCATCGTGTATACCGACCACTCGGCTATCAAGTATCTCTTAGCTAAGCAAGATGCTAAGCCGAGATTGCTTCGTTGGATGCTCCTCCTCCAAGAATTTGATGTCACCGTGCTTGACAAAAAAGGAGCCGAGAATCTAGCGGCCGATCATCTCTCTCGTCTAGAAGATCCTCACAAAGATGTTTTCGAGAACAAGGAAATCACCGAAACATTTCCTCTCGAGACTCTCGGTGTAGTGAATTCTAAAGACACCACCCCATGGTTTGCCGACATTGCAAATTACGATGCAGGCAATTTCATAATCAAGGGTATGACGACACAACAAAAACGAAAATTCTTTCGTGACGTCAAGTTCTATTTTTGGGACGACCCTTATCTCTTTCGGGTTTGTGCGGATCAACTCGTTCGACGTTGTGTTTTTGGTGCCGAAGCTTCTAATATCCTTAGAGCTTGTCACGAGGGACCCACGGGTGGTCACCACGGTGCTAATCTCACGGCTAAGAAAGTGTTCGATGCCGGTTTCTTTTGGCCTTCTATCTATCATGATGCACACGCACTTGTGAAGTCGTGTGATTCGTGCCAACGTCAAGGAAAATCGTCTCAACGTGATGAAATGCCGCAAAACATAATTCAAGTGTGTGAGATTTTCGACATATGGGGAATAGACTTTATGGGGCAGTTCCCATCGTCTCATGGCAACAAATATATCCTCGTCGCGGTGGACTACCTTTCTAAGTGGGTGGAAGCTAAGGCTTTGCCTACTAATGATGCTCGTGTGGTAGTGAAGTTTTTGAAGCAACTATTCTCTCGGTTCGGAACCCCTCGTGCTATTATAAGCGATCGTGGAACCCATTTTTGTAATGACCAATTCGAAAAGGTTCTAAAGAAATATGGAGTTACTCATCGTCTTTCTACGGCTTATCACCCGCAAACGAGTGGGCAAGTCGAGGTTTCGAACCGAGCTTTGAAGAGGATTTTAGAGAGGTCAATTGGAGAAAACCGTGCTTCATGGTCCGACAAACTCGATGACGCTTTATGGGCCTTTAGGACCGCTTATAAGACACCTATCGGTTGCACTCCTTATAAGTTAGTCTATGGGAAGAATTGTCATTTGCCCATTGAGTTGGAGCACAAGGCATATTGGGCCCTTAAGCATGCAAACTTTGACTTGAAAATCGCGGGAGATCACCGGAAAATACAATTGAATGAATTGGATGAATTAAGAGATAATGCTTATGAAAATTCATTAATTTTTAAAGAAAAGACTAAAAAGTTTCATGATTCAAAGATTAAAAACCGGGTTTTTAACGTTGGTGATCAAGTGTTACTTTTTAACTCTCGTCTTAAGATATTTTCCGGGAAATTGAAATCTCGTTGGTCGGGTCCATTCACCATTACACAAGTGTTTCCGTATGGGACCATCGAGCTAACTCAAGATGATGGTCCTTATTTCAAGGTGAATGGACATAGGCTTAAGCACTACTTTGGTGGGGAAATTCCTTCAATGGTTGCCCTCGACCAAGTCACCTTCCTCAATGATAATTAGCACTGAGGGGATCGAGTCGTGCTCATGACTCGGTAATAAAAAACGAGGTGCCTCGTGGGGGAGATCCCATGCTTATCCTTTATGCTTACTATTCACTAATAAGGGGACTTGTACCCTTTCAACTCGTTATCTCGTGGTTGTTTGTGATTGTGTTATCTAGATCATCATCATCATCTACGATTGAAGACTCTCGTGTTCGTTTACGTGAGCCTCCATCGTTTGCTTGAAGAAGTTTCTCGCGAATCCATTGACATATCCTTTATTGTTCTAACAATTATCTTTTAGCATACTTAATAAACGGCTTTAGATATATTGTTGATCACCATTTCCATGCTAGATCCTAAGCATTCGATTCTTCGTCTCTAGTATGGGGGTGCTTGATAGGTGTGTAAACACCCATCCTTTTACCACTTAATTCGGGCTAAAACGAGACCAAAACACGTATTTAATATCATTTGTTTGGAATTATGCGTGGTTTTTGTGTTTATTGTGTTTTTAGAGCCAACCGGATAAATATTGAAGAAAACATGGGATTGCACGGGTTTTACTGAAGAAAAAGACTCAAGATAAAGTCTATTGTCCAAGAGATGCAAAAGATTTGAAGTCACTGGGCCTATTCGAAGATTTATCGAAGAAAAGGACCAAAGATGGAAGATTTATATAAGTCGAAGAAACTCAAGTCTATTAAATGAAGAAATTAAAAGACGAGTTGAATTTAATCGACGACAAATCCCGAATCAGAATCGAAAACGGAAACTTTTCTGAAAAGACGAAAAGACACAAAGAACGGGAGAAAGCCCACTCACCAACCAAAGGAAACACCTATAAATAGGCCATCCCACACACATTTTGGGGGCTAGCTAGTTTTTCTTTCTTCCTCCCTTTTCTTTCCTCCTGGTTCGTAGAACACCATCACCACTAGGGTGATTGGTGATTTTTATTGTTAGTTCTTTGATCTTGTAATTTTAATCCTTGTTTCATCTTGTCAAAACATTAATCATCCAATTCAAAGTTCTTGTTTAATCTTTCATTTCATCTTGTTCATCTCCATTTTTATCTTCAAGTTCTTAAGTTTTATTTTTCTTGATTTGATCTTCAAAAGTTGTTTGGATTTGTGTTTTTATTAGTGGGGTTTGTTGCTTATATTGTCTAAATGATTTGTGTTTAAATTGGTAAAACCTTTTTAAGTGTTTGATTTGATTTTGATTAAAAACCTGAGTTCCGTGTTCTTCGCTACAGTTACTGTATCTGGTTTCCAGACTTCCGAATCAAGACAAAAAGTTCCGAATGAGTCCTTCATTCGGAATCTTCCGAACCAAGCACTAAACTTCCGAATCAGGAGAAAACTTCCGAACCAAGCCCTTCATTCGGAAGTTTAAAACTTCCGAATCAAGCTTTCATCCGGAAAGTTCCGGATCAGTCATTAAGTTCCGGATCAGCTCAGACTTCCGAATCAAGGTGAAGTTCCGAATCAATCTGAAGGTTCCGAATCAGCATCTTCCGAACCAGTAAGTTCCGAATGAACTTTCATTCGGAAAGTTCCGAATCAGCCATTAAGTTCCGGATGAATGAATAGTATCTTCCGAACCAGTTAGTTCCGAATCAAGCATTAAAGTTCCGAATCAGTTAATTTTTGGGTATTTTAAAGATTACTGTTTTACTGTTGATGTTTTACTATTTTTCTGCTCATATGTCACTATTTACATGTTAACTTTAATTTTAATTTGAACTTTAAAATTTCAACCAAGTTTTTATTAATCTTAATTAAAGTAATTGCCTTTGATTTAAACTTTCATTTTCATTTATTATTAGAATAGAAAACCAACCCCTTTATTTAGTAACCAAGAACAATCATTCCACTTAAGACCTAGATCAATTCGAGAGGATATCGAGAGACATAAATCTGAACCCATAGCAAAACCAGTGTATCAAATGGCGCCGCTGCCGGCTCTTCTCGTTAAGATCAAAAGTTTTTTGTGAGAAATTGGATTTTGGGATCCGTTCCCCGTGAACGTTACTTTTTCAAGAAAATTTTCAAAAACAACTAAAAAATATAAAATTTTCAAAAATCCTAAAAATTAAAAAACCAATAAAAACCAAAAATATTTTTGTTTTGTTTGTTCGTTCTTTTGCAGGTGTATGCGCACTCGATCCACGTCTTATCAAGAGCCCGAGCCTCTCGATAACTTAGACATGGCTGGTGTTCAAAACAACAATAACATACCACCTCCGAACAACAATAATAACAACAACAACCCGCCTTTCAACAACATGAATAACAACAACAATGAGCACCTTCCGGATAATCGCCCAATGATTGAATTGCTGCAAGCTCATGTTGATGGCAACACGGATCCAATTGTCATTCCTCCAATTGCCGCCAACAATTTCGAGCTCAAGTCCGGCTTTATCCAGATGGTCTCAGCTCAACCGTTCTTGGGACGCACCATTGATGACCCACACGACCATATCAAGAGGTTTCTACAACTCACCAACACGGTCAAGTTCAATGGAGTTTCGCAAGAAGTGATAAGGTTACAACTTTTTCCCTTTTCTTTAGAGGGACAAGCCCGGCATTGGCTTGCTAAGGAACCGCCACAGAGTATTCTCTCGTGGACGGATTTGGAAACAAAGTTTATCAACTACTTTTTTCCACCCTCTCGTACTACCGCTTTGCGGAATGAGATTATAAACTTTGAACAAAAGTACGATGAGTCATTCAGTGAATCTTGGGATCGCTTTAAAGATCTTTTGAGAAAATGCCCACAACATGGTTTTACCAAAGTACATCAAATCAATACTTTTTACAATGGTTTAAGCATGAGTGACCAAGATTCACTAAATAGTGCCTCAGGGGGTAATTTATTGGCTAAGACTTCCAATGCTGCTTGGGATATCATTGAGAACAAATCTCGTGTGCAAACCAAGAGCATTAGGACCAATGTTGCTAGTGCTAGCACTAATGACAGCGACAAGCGATTAGACAAAATCACTACGCTTCTTGAATCGCTTGTCACACATACCGTCAGCAACAACAACAGCAACAACGCCAAAAATGCACAAGTGAACGCTGTCAGCCAACCTTGTGAGATATGCGGTGGTCCCCACTCCTACACAACTTGTACCGCCACCCAAGATTACCCTGCTGAGAATGTGAATGCGGCATATGGCACCTACCAACAACCTGCTTATCAAGCTAGACCTCAAGGTGACCGTAACTTGCTTAGCTACCGCAGCAACAACTATCTTTCACCACCTGGCTTTCCTCCAACCAACCCAAACCAACAACAAAACCTTAACCGCCCTACTCAACAACAACAACAACCTAGACAACCATATATTCCACCTCACAAGCAGCAACAACCGCCTCAACGTAACAATCAAGTATACCAACAACCTGCTTACCAACCACCTGCATACAATGCTCCTTCCAACCAAACCAACACTGCACTACACCAAGAGGTCGCCACCTATATGAGGACCAATGATGTGATAGTGGGAAATCTCCAAGAGGAAGTGCGCAACTTGAAGGCAGATTTGGTCAAGCAAGGAAATGATTTGAGAGCTGATATGCGAAACACGTTGGATAGTCAGACGAATGACTTGAGGAACATGATGGCTAGTTTCTTCCAAAGTAGTCAACCCTCTTCTTCGGGTACTCTTCCGAGTAACACCGTTGCGAACCCAAGAGGGGAGATGAAAGCAATCACTACTAGAAGTGGTAAAGGTACAAAGGAACCCGAGCTTCCTATACCCCCACCGGTGGTTGTGACTAAGGAGAACGAGTCACCTGCTCCTATTCCTTCTCCTCCCCCAATTTCTCCACCTCTTCTTTCTACCCCTCCTCCACCCGTGGTTGTGAGTGATCCTATTCCCTTAAAGCCTTCCTCTTCTTCCAATATACCTTATCCTTCAAGGTTGAGGAAAGAGAAGCAAAAGAGCAAGGACGATATTCAGGTTTCTAACTTTCTGAAAATGTTTAAACAACTGAATTTTAATATCTCCTTCGCTGAGGCTCTCGCTCACATGCCCAAGTATGCTAAAATGTTTAAAGATCTTCTGAGCGACAAGGAAAAGCTCCTCGACATTGCCAACACCCAACTTAATGAGAACTGCTCTGCAGTGCTCTTAAGGAAATTGCCAACCAAGCTTGGTGATCCGGGTCGTTTTCTTATTCCTTGCAATTTCCCGGGAGTAGAGAATTGCATGGCCCTAGCCGATCTAGGTGCCAGTATAAATCTCATGCCTCTAAGTGTTTGGAAGCAATTATCTCTCCCAGAGCTAGTCCCCACTAAAATGACTTTGGAATTGGCCAACCGTATGGTTGCTTATCCAGTGGGGATAGCCGAAGATGTTATTGTAGGAGTCGACAAATTCACCTTTCCTGCTGATTTTGTTGTCGTCGACTACGAGATGGACCCCCGTGTGCCACTTATTGTTGGTCGTCCATTCCTTAGGACCGGTCGCACTCTTATTGATGTTGAAGCCGGTGAGCTTATCATGAGAGTGGGTGACGATAAAGTAGTCTTCAACATGGGTAAGTTGTCTAAACAGCCTTATTCATATGAGAGCGTTAATTGCATTGACGTTCTTGATGAGGCTTGTGAAGAACACTTTAATGATGCTTGCAAAAGTATTCCTACCTCTCTTCCCACTGTTGAGACCGTGTCCTCTATTGATTCATCGTTGTCTCTATTTGGAGATAGTGATTTATTCTGGAACAATCTTGAAGCTACCATGGGAGATGCGAATTTAGCTACTAATGATTCTCCCACCGAGGGGGATGAAGATATGAGTTTCTTTGACAATCTTCTCACCGAAGACAATCCTTCGCCTCCATCTCCCACGGTTATTGCTATCGATGCCACGACTTTGAAAACGCCTCCCGTCGAAAATCCTCCGGATTTGGAACTTAAGGAGTTGCCGCCTCATCTCGAGTACGTGTTCCTTGACGACAACAAGAAGTCGCCCGTCATTATTGCAAAGGATTTGAAAGATGAAGAGAAGACTCGCCTCGTCGCTGTGTTGAAAGCTCACAAGAAGGCTATTGCTTGGAAAATATCGGATATTCGTGGAATTGATCCTCACTTCTGCACGCACAAAATTCTCATGGAGGACGACTATAAGCCCACTATTCAAAGCCAACGAAGGGTGAATCCAAAAATCCATGAAGTCATCAAAACAGAGGTTATCAAACTTCTTGATGCGGGTATGATTTACCCTATTTCGGATTCACCGTGGGTTAGTCCAATCCATTGTGTGCCCAAGAAGGGCGGAATAACCGTTGTTCCCAATGAACACAACGAGTTGATTCCCACTCGTCTCGTTACTGGGTGGAGAGTTTGTATAGACTACCGCAAACTCAATGATGCCACGAGAAAGGATCATTTCCCTCTACCTTTCATGGACCAAATGCTTGAACGATTAGCCGGTAATGAATATTACTGCTTTCTTGATGGTTTCTCGGGTTATTTTCAAATACCCATCGATCCCCAAGATCAAGAGAAGACTACATTCACTTGTCCCTACGGCACTTTCGCTTACAAAAGAATGCCTTTTGGCTTATGTAATGCGCCCGGGACTTTCCAAAGGTGTATGTTAGCTATCTTCCATGACATGGTTGAACAAACCATGGAAGTCTTCATGGATGATTTCTCGGTCTTCGGGGATTCCTTCTCTGCTTGCCTTGCCAATTTAGAACGTATGCTAAAGCGGTGCGAAGACACTCGCCTTGTTCTAAATTGGGAAAAATGCCATTTCATGGTAAAAGAAGGCGTCGTGCTTGGACATAAGATTTCGAAAGCCGGTCTTGAAGTAGACCGTGCTAAAGTTGATGTTATAGCAAAGTTGCCTCCACCTTCCACTGTGAAGGGTGTGAGAAGTTTCTTGGGTCATGCGGGCTTCTACCGTCGATTTATCAAAGATTTTTCTCAAATCGCTCGCCCGATGACCCACCTCTTGGAAAAAGATACTCCTTTTATCTTTTCCAAAGAGTGCCTTGAAGCCTTCAACTCGCTTAAGGATAAGCTAACTAAGGCACCCGTCTTGGTTACCCCTAATTGGGAGCTTCCTTTTGAGTTGATGTGCGATGCTAGCGATTTTGCTATTGGAGCGGTTCTTGGACAAAGAGTGAATAAACACTTCCAACCAATCCATTACGCTAGCAAGACAATGACTGGGGCACAATTGCATTATACGACAACCGAAAAAGAGCTTTTAGCCGTTGTCTATGCTTTTGAAAAATTCCGCCCCTATCTTGTCCTTTCCACCACCATTGTGTACACCGATCATTCCGCGTTGAAGTACTTGTTGACAAAGCAAGATTCCAAACCAAGACTTCTTCGCTGGGTTTTGCTGCTCCAGGAATTTAAAATCGACATCCGCGATAAAAAAGGAGCAGAAAACCTAGCCGCGGACCATCTTAGTAGACTTGAGGATCCATACCAAGGGGATCATCCGACCAAAGAAATCAATGATTCTTTTCCCTTGGAGACCTTAATGTCTATAAACTCGAAGCCGAATGAAACCCCGTGGTTTGCAGACTTTGCAAACTACTTGGCGGGTGGAATTCTCAAGGAAGGGTTGACGTCCCAGCAAAAGAAGAAGTTCTTTACCGACATCAAGACTTACTTTTGGGACGACCCTTACCTATTCAAACAATGTGCTGATCTGATAATTCGCCGATGTGTTGATGGACCGGCAGCGTCGGACATCCTTGATGCTTGCCACAAAGGACCCACCGGTGGTCACTTTGGTCCCAACTACACCGCAAAGAAAGTGTTTGATTCGGGATTTTATTGGCCCTCCATATACCGTGATGCTCACGATATGGTCAAACGATGTGATGTTTGCCAAAAGCAAGGCAAAATCACACATAAAGACGAGATGCCTCAGAATTTCATTCAAGAGTGTGAAATTTTTGATGTTTGGGGTATCGACTTTATGGGGCCATTTCCTTCATCTAAAGGAAACAAATACATCCTTGTAGCCGTTGACTATGTTTCAAAGTGGGTTGAAGCCAAAGCTTTACCTACTAATGACGCAAGGGTGGTTTGTAACTTTTTGAAAGCTCTATTCGCTCGCTTCGGTGTGCCTCGCGCCATTATTAGTGATCGTGGGACTCATTTTTGCAATGACCAATTTGCTCGAGTCATGGCTAAGTATGGTGTAAATCATCGTCTTTCCACAGCCTACCACCCACAAACTAATGGCCAGGCCGAAATATCCAACCGAGGTCTTAAGCGAATTCTTGAAAGGACCGTGGGAGAGCATCGTGCCGCATGGGCTGATAAACTCGATGATGCTTTGTGGGCTTTCCGTACTGCTTACAAGACCCCGATCGGCTGTACGCCTTATCGTCTTGTGTACGGGAAAGCGTGCCACCTCCCCATTGAGTTGGAGCACAAGGCCTATTGGGCCTTGAAGTGGGCTAATTTTGATATAAACAAAGCCGGTGACCTACGCAAGATCCAACTCAATGAGCTCAATGAACTTCGGAATGAGGCTTATGAAAATTCTTTGATCTATAAGGAAAGAACTAAGCTCATTCACGACTCTAAGATCAAAAACCGAGAGTTCCATGTTGGAGACAAAGTCTTACTTTTTAACTCTCGGTTGAAAATCTTCTCGGGAAAGCTCAAATCTCGTTGGTCCGGCCCATTCACCATTGCCCAAATTTTTCCATATGGTACTCTCGAGCTCGCTCAACCTAATGGACCAAATTTTAAGGTGAATGGCCAACGAGTGAAGTTGTACTTTGGTGAGGACACCTCTAAGGAGGTGATTCCATCCCTCACCACGTTCCCCATGAACTAATTTTGGGTCGAGTCAGGCTCGTGACTCGGTTATTAAAAACAAGCGCTCCTCGGGAGGCAGCCCGAGTATCTATCCTTGCATGTTTTAATCCCCTAAGTGTAAGGGGGGACTTCTATATGTGTTTGCCTTTTTGTGGTGATGTGATTACAGGGATAAGTGCACTCTTGGAATCTTTAAAGAACCGTGCTCCCGTGTTTATCCGAAATCCGGTTCTACCTCTCAACTATCGTGATTCAATTTTCTTCATACTCACATTTGAAATTGATCACTTTAGTCGTCTCTTCCTTAACTTGAGTTAACCAACGTGCACAATGTCCTAAGTGTAGGGGAACCTTTTCCCACATGCTTAAACATTGAGGACAATGTTTATCTTAAGTGTAGGGGGGACTTCTATCGAAGTTTTAAGTGGACTTTTCCATGAAAATGCCTTCAATTAACCGGAAAATCCTATTTTTCAGCATTTCTCAAATTTTTTATTAACTTTGGCCATTTAGTCGTAATTTTTAAAATTTTTATCGTTGCTTTCATATGTATATATATCCCGCAATAAAGTCAAAAATATTAATAAAGTGGTGTAGCTAGTTTAGAAGTTTTTGACATATTAGGCCCGTTGCGTTTATTTTGACTCAACCCGAATAGACTTATCCAAGTTTATTCTAGCTAGTATCCTTAACCATGTAGACCTTAATTGGTTTATTAGGCTAAGTGTCCACGAGTCTCATTACTTGAGATTTTAAATTGTGGAGGACGAGAAATGATAGAGTCAATTATAAGTCGGTATTCTTGCGCAAGTTCACTTGGTGTAATTATTTGCCTATTCTCCCATCACTTGCTAATCATTTATCTGTAATAAGTAAGGTCTTACGATTTGAAAAGTTACTTAGCTTCTAGCCCAAGATCGTTTAAAAGTTGCTCGGTAATGATAAGAGTTCATAGCCAAGGCATAACTTATGAAGCGGGGCGCGAAGATTGGCGAGTCCGAAAAGGCCCTAACAAGGCATGAGGATTCCATTTTATTGCTGAAGATCCAAAGTGATGTGAAAAGCATTATTCCTAAAGTCAATATGAAGGATCAAGACTCACGACGAAAAGCAATCAACTCCCATAAAGATCATGGAGAAGTCTATCCGAAAAGACCCTAACAAGGTATGAGGATAAATAGATCCAAGTCCGAAAAGGAGGCGGATCGTTGTATCTCAAAATCCCAATTAGAGATTGAAGAAATAATCATGAAGTCGTGGTCAACAAAGTTGGAGAACCCCTCAAAAGTCTCCAAGTGAAGAAACTCTATTATGATGAGAAGACCATTATCTCAAGAACGTCTCTCGAAGATATGAAGTATGAAGTACATGCCAAATATCGGCCCGAGAAAGGTCTCAAATCGTGAACCAAGTTATGCCAAGATATGAACTTTTTGATATCCCGAGAAGCAGTTTTAAGAGATTTTGTCCTTTAGCTAACTATTGATCAAATCGTCCTACTTTGCTTTCAGCCCTAATAAACTATCGAAATAAGTCCAAAAATGCATCTTCATGATCATTCTAAGACAAAAATAAAATATAAGAGATACACCTAGGAATAAGGGAGTTTAAGCATTTAATTAAGCCATGTGTGTAAGTGTTTGAATTGCTAACTTATAATAACAATGATCTCGTTTTTAAGCTTAGTTTGGGGAACGTGAAACTTGAGGGTGATAAATCTTCGCAGCACCAAAGCCCTAATGTAAGTCATCGATTTCTCTACAAGTTATTTCCATGTAGCTATTTTCACGTGAAAATGGTTTTCTATCCCTTTGTTAACTTTGAAGTTTTATTTCTTTAATTTTTGTTTAGTAGAATTTTAAATAAGGCCAAGGTTGATTAATTATGAGAAAAGTGTAAGCTTGCTTTATCACTAAGCATTGCATGAGGGCATGGCAATGGTTAAGTGTAGGGGATTTGATAGGTGTGTAAACACCCATCCTTTTACCACTTAATTCGGGCTAAAACGAGACCAAAACACGTATTTAATATCATTTGTTTGGAATTATGCGTGGTTTTTGTGTTTATTGTGTTTTCAGAGCCAACCGGATAAATATTGAAGAAAACATGGGATTGCACGGGTTTTACTGAAGAAAAAGACTCAAGATAAAGTCTATTGTCCAAGAGATGCAAAAGATTTGAAGTCACTGGGCCTATTCGAAGATTTATCGAAGAAAAGGACCAAAGATGGAAGATTTATATAAGTCGAAGAAACTCAAGTCTATTAAATGAAGAAATTAAAAGACGAGTTGAATTTAATCGACGACAAATCCCGAATCAGAATCGAAAACGGAAACTTTTCTGAAAAGACGAAAAGACACAAAGAACGGGAGAAAGCCCACTCACCAACCAAAGGAAACACCTATAAATAGGCCATCCCACACACATTTTGGGGGCTAGCTAGTTTTTCTTTCTTCCTCCCTTTTCTTTCCTCCTGGTTCGTAGAACACCATCACCACTAGGGTGATTGGTGATTTTTATTGTTAGTTCTTTGATCTTGTAATTTTAATCCTTGTTTCATCTTGTCAAAACATTAATCATCCAATTCAAAGTTCTTGTTTAATCTTTCATTTCATCTTGTTCATCTCCATTTTTATCTTCAAGTTCTTAAGTTTTATTTTTCTTGATTTGATCTTCAAAAGTTGTTTGGATTTGTGTTTTTATTAGTGGGGTTTGTTGCTTATATTGTCTAAATGATTTGTGTTTAAATTGGTAAAACCTTTTTAAGTGTTTGATTTGATTTTGATTAAAAACCTGAGTTCCGTGTTCTTCGCTACAGTTACTGTATCTGGTTTCCAGACTTCCGAATCAAGACAAAAAGTTCCGAATGAGTCCTTCATTCGGAATCTTCCGAACCAAGCACTAAACTTCCGAATCAGGAGAAAACTTCCGAACCAAGCCCTTCATTCGGAAGTTTAAAACTTCCGAATCAAGCTTTCATCCGGAAAGTTCCGGATCAGTCATTAAGTTCCGGATCAGCTCAGACTTCCGAATCAAGGTGAAGTTCCGAATCAATCTGAAGGTTCCGAATCAGCATCTTCCGAACCAGTAAGTTCCGAATGAACTTTCATTCGGAAAGTTCCGAATCAGCCATTAAGTTCCGGATGAATGAATAGTATCTTCCGAACCAGTTAGTTCCGAATCAAGCATTAAAGTTCCGAATCAGTTAATTTTTGGGTATTTTAAAGATTACTGTTTTACTGTTGATGTTTTACTATTTTTCTGCTCATATGTCACTATTTACATGTTAACTTTAATTTTAATTTGAACTTTAAAATTTCAACCAAGTTTTTATTAATCTTAATTAAAGTAATTGCCTTTGATTTAAACTTTCATTTTCATTTATTATTAGAATAGAAAACCAACCCCTTTATTTAGTAACCAAGAACAATCATTCCACTTAAGACCTAGATCAATTCGAGAGGATATCGAGAGACATAAAATTGAACCTAGCAAAATCTGTGTATCAGTGCTCCACCTTAGACTCGAAACATTGAGGACAATGTTTACTTTTAGTATGGGGGGGGGGGGTAAATAGGTACTTGCTTTGCTACGCCCTCATGCTTTCCAACTTTCAATGTTTTGTGTTGCTAATAAGGCTAAAAATGGCCAAATTTTAAAATTTTTCTTAGTTTTCATAAGTGTTTTTAAGACACGAATGTATATTTTCTGTTGGGTAGAATAAGAGTTAATTTTGACTTGATGGGCATTTGGAGCCATTTACATTCCTTAACCCGCTCAATTCAAGTTTTGCTAGACTTTTATATAGGGAGCTTTAAAACGCGAAAGTCTTAATTCATTCGGGTTAAGAACAAGAACTTTTCGCAAGTTCCTATAATTGATCCTAGAAAGTCACTTATCAAGGGAACTTTAAAACGCATTCTCTAAACTTGAAAAAGTCCAAGAAAGTGCAAGATCCTATAGGTGGCTTGAAAACCCAAAACTTTGATTTGATATAGTCTTAATGAAAGCTAATCCAAATTTGGCTTAATTTTGACTTGCATGGCTAAGTATTCACGAGTCTCTTTAATTAGAGGTCTTTATATAGTGAAGAACGAGAAATGATAGAGTTAGACAAGTGATCATGCTAAACGTAGAACATGAAAATGTTCTTTCAAAAACTCATATGTTTTTAATTGTGGCTTTTTCTTCCCATAAGATCAATGCATTAGGAATAAATCATAATTGCAATAAGTAAGGTCGTACAATTTGAAAGGTTACTTAGCCTCTAGCGCAAGATCGTTTAAAAGTTGCTCGGGGTTGAATAGAGTTCATAGCCAAGGCATAACTTATTGAAGCGGGACGCGAAGATTGGCGATCATCCAAAAAGGCCCTAACAAGGCATGAGGAGCTCTATTTTTGCTAAAGATCCAAAGATGATGTGAAGTATCATTATTCCTAAATCAATATGAAGGATCGAGACACACGACGAAAAGCAATTACTCCCCTAAAAGATCATGGAGAAAGTCTATCCAAAAAGACCCTTACAAGGTATGAGGATAAATATATCCAAGTCCGAAAATGAGGCAGATCGTTGTATATCAAAATCCAAAGTAAAGATTGAAGAAAAATGATGAAGTCGTGGTCCTAATATGAAGAATCTCTCAAAAATGTCAAGTGAAGAAATTCCAAATATATGAAGAGAAGACCATAATTTCAAGAACGTCTTCCCAAGATTTGAAGTATGAAGTACATGCCAAATATCGGTCCGAGAAAGGTCTCAAATCGTGAAACGAGTTATGCCAAGATATGAACTTAAGGAGATACACGAGAAGCCGTTTTAAAAGATTTTGTCCTTCGGCTAACTATTGATCAAATCGTGCTACTTTGCTTTCGGACTAATAACTACTCAAATAAGTCAATATGAATCACTTGTGGTCCATGACAAATAGTTAAAAAAATGCTAGTAACCCATTTCCTTTTATAATAACTAGGATTGCGGGGAGAAAAAGTATTACACAATTTGGACGTATGAGTAGTGTTAGCATTGTGACTTGTACCAACAATGATCTCGTTTTTGCACTTAGCATGGAATGTATGACAATCAAGGATGACGAAGTTTACTCTAAGGGACATTTGCTTGTTTCTATTCTTTGACCCTAAAAGTCACATTTGTGATGAAAATCATATGTTATGTCTTTACACATCTTCGTAGTATGTTGCAAGTCTTTTACTCTTCAATAAAGGTTAATAAAATTGAATTTTGGTGATGCTTAGATACTTTATTCTAGCATTGCGTGAGGGCACAGCAATGGCTTAGTATGGGGGAGTGATGAGATGGCATTTATACATGATCTCATCGTTATTTTCGGGCTTTTAATGCATAAAAATGTCATAATATACCATATATATGCTTGTGTTTGTTTACTTGTGTATTTTAGGTATGGATATCGTGAAAAAGACAAAAGATCACAAGTTACAAGGAAAAACGGACACGAGAAACGAAGCCGTACAAAGAACCGGGCCCTAAATCATGGAATATTCAACAAATATCCTTGAAGACTTAAAGACATACAAGATTGATCCTCATTTATTGAAGAAATGACACTTAAAACCCTTGTATATTGATAATTACAAGTTTGGTCCCTTAAGTTTGTCAAAATTACACAAAAGGTCCTTCAACTTTGAAGACATGGCAAGATTAGTCCCTCAACAATTCCAAATTTTCAATTATGGTCCCTCATCAAGCTAAAGATACATTGAAGACCTTTAAAGATCAAGAATGTCCAAGATCAGCCCTTGAAATATGCAAAAGTGGCAAAAACAACCCTTGTAAACCTTTTGGAAAAGTATTGTGCCAAATTTGCCAAAGTCTGAAAGTTGTTACAAAGGATTTGGGCGCTGACACACTTTTAAACACAAATGCAAAAAGAAAGGAAGAAAAAGGGCCAAAACTGCCAAGTTTAGAAGTTTGAATCTCACAAACACGCGCCAAACACATCAACCCACCTTTTTAGGATCAAAAGTTACCATTGTTCATGTTCATCCACCCAGTTTTACCTTTACTTAAAACAAAGGGTAAACCTAAATTACCTTGACACACGTTTGATTCACACACTCTAAATCCCATCCCAACCTTAAAACCCTCATTCCCACTCACCAAGAGGCCCCACCATTCAAACCCGTCCACCAATCAAAACACAACTTGTTCTCCAAGCATAGCCACGTGTCAAGATCAACAGCTGACACTCATTGCTTCATCACAAAGCTATTTTAAACGGTTGGTGTGCATTTTAGACAACTCATCAACAAGAAACGCCTAGAAGACCTCAAGGGCATTTTAGAGAATTCAGTGCTAGGGTTTGTGAATAGTGTAGCCTGGCATTTGCCTATAAAAGGAGACCTCAACATGTGAGAGTCCCTTTGTTCCAGTCTTTACCTTTTAAACTTGTAATTCCTTTTTAAAATTTATAAAAGTTGGTATTTTGAGAAAATTGTAATTCCTTTTTATGTTTTTGAAAGTTGGTGTTGTTTAAAGGGTGATTCTGAGTTCCATTGATTGTTATAAGTGTGCTTGAACCTTTTGGATCAAGGACGTTTATGTTTGTTAAGGTTTTTCAAGTTTGAAAAAGCTTGAAAGAAGGTTCTGATTTTGCTTATTTTTTGTGTACTAACCCTTAACCATAAGCTATAAGCTCTTGCAAGCTTGTTGACACCAAGCTTGTGAAGGGATTAGAGCCCTTGGTTGAGTTGTTTGCTGCTTGTGTTGAAGACATCAAGTCCTTGAGTTTCTGCTTTGAAACATCAACCAAGGCATTCATCATCTTTCTTGTTGAAGTACCTTGGTCTTGTTCTAGTTGTTGAACAAGGTCCAAGGAGCATAGCTGGCCTTCCTAGGATGTTGTGGAAGACAGGTATAACCTCTTGTTAAGATTCCTCTCAAAATTTCATGTTTCTGCTTATTTTGTACTTTGGTATATGATTTGGAGTTCTTGTGTTTGTGCTTTGAGTTTTATGGCTGGTATCTGTTAGTTGTCACCTAGTGTAGCTATTTGATCATTAAAATCAATAGGTTGTGTTTAAAAATCAGAAGTTTGTTTGAAAAGTGGTTGATTAAGGGTTGTTTGGGATTACTGGTTCATAAGGCCTTGTGGCCTTGTGCCCTTGGTTCTTAGGGTTTGGGAGGTCTAAACAAGTCCTAATATACAAGTTTTAGTCATTGGTTTACTTTCTGAAAGTTTGGAAAAGAGATTTGAAGTTTTGCAAAAATCTGATAAAAGTGGTTTTGAAATTGGTCAAACACATCAGATCCAATAACTTCTTTGTTTGTTGGATCTATGGTCTGAAATCTGGTTTGGGAATAGTTTAGGTGATAAGCTATCTATTGGTTGTCTGGTTGTTGAATTTGGTGGCTTATTTTGGATTTTATAGCTTATCAA
This sequence comes from Glebionis coronaria, assembly GCA_025667525.1. Lineage (NCBI taxonomy): Eukaryota > Viridiplantae > Streptophyta > Magnoliopsida > Asterales > Asteraceae > Glebionis > Glebionis coronaria. The sequence continues at coordinate 535,946,765 of CM046879.1, forward strand.
AAGTTGCTGAAGTGGTCATTTGCATCAGCAAAGTGACCACCTCATTTTGTGCTTGCAATTGTTTTCCTAGTGTATGTCTTGTGATTTTGCTGCTTGGAACTTGTTTATGTGCTTCTTGTGATTGGATTTTGCTATTTGGATTGCTTTGTATCAGGCTTATAAGCTAACTGGCTTATTAGGCCCTTATTGCCAAAATCTGTCATCAAAAGGTCAACTGACCTCTTGATTCACAAGGCCTCCTCCTTGAGTCCTTCACAAAATTTGCTTATAACAATCCCTTGTATCATTCTTGATCATTTGGTGCATTTTGGAGTACTTTGACTTTTGGTCAAATAAGCACTTATTGGCTTATTTTTGAGAACCGCTTATTGGCACATGCAACAACTTATTTTTTGTAATAGAAATGATTTTTCTTAGCTTAATATCATATCTGGAAGTTTACAAGTCTTTTGGTTAAGCTTTTGCTAGAAAACTAGCTTATTTGGCTTTTTCAGCCAGCTTATTTGCTCATACAGCTCATTCTACTTGGCTTTTTGTGATTTTCTTGATTGATTATTCTTAGTTAAGATATTTGTGAGCTTTTGCAACAAACTAGAGCTTCTGAGGTGCCCTAAATCTCAAACCCGACTATTTTGTCTTTTAGTGAAATGATACTTTGCTTATTTCTGGCTTATTGAGTGTGCTTTTTCAAAATTTCTTTTTACAGATATCATAAGCATCCCAAAAGAAGGTTGTGTGTCAAATTAGATCTTATGGCATTGGCTTATTGCTTAATGGGCTGAAAAGCCCAATAAGAATAAGCTGTGATAAGCTCATATTCAGCTTTGGACCTTTAGAGTTTTGTTCTTAGAATTAAATTTTGAGTCAGATATGGCTTTTCCAAGTCAATTGGGCCAAGTTTGACTTTTTGGGCCCAAAAGCCCATTTGGTTTGACTGTTTTTGGTTTTGGCCCATTTGAGGGCCCAATAGGGGTATTCTGGTCATTTCACTTTGATTTTCTGATTATTTAGGTTAAAATAAACTAGTTTGCAAGTTTTTAGAATTTTTTTATAATTTTTGGATTTTTTATATTATTTTAATATTATTTTATTATTATTTTTCAAATTTCACATTTTCCAACTTTTTACATTTTTCTTAGCTTTATTACATTAAAATAGGAATTTAGCAACTTTTAGAATAATTTTATCTCTTTTAGATTAATTTTTATAATTATTTTAAGTTTTAATAGTTTTTAAATCATTTTAAATAGTTTTTATTAGTTTAAAGTTTTCTAAAAATAGTTTTTAATCTTTTTAGGTCATTTTAGAGGTTTACCAATTGAAAAATCTTTATTTGGGCTTTTTGATAATTTATTTGATTTTTAGGGCTTTAATTAGCATTTAAAAATTGAATATTTAATTATTTAAAAGGTTTGAAAAAGTTTTGATCATTGATAAACTCTTAGTTCATTTATTTTGATTTTTGGTGAATTTTTGGTAATTTTTAGAATTAATTTTTATTTTTGTAGTTTGTACGGTTTTACGTTTTAACTTTCTAGTAGTAATTTTTACGTCTTCGTCATCTTCTTTTCTCATCCCCTTCTAAACCAATCATTAATCACAAACATTTAACAAGTTTTTCACACACATATACCTCCTTGGGAAACGAACTTTCATACCATAAGGGTCATTAGTGCTCGATTTTCCTAAATCATCACTCGATACTTACCGCTCATTTACCCTCCTTTGTTTTCCTAAACAAGAGGTGTAATTTTCCTACAATCATTTTTACATGATATTAGTCAATAGGGTATCGTTTTATAAGATATGAGTCGATCGGGTATCGTTTCACACGATATAAGTCGATCGGGTATCGTTTTACAAGATATGAGTCGATCGGGTATCGTTTCACATGATATGAGTCGATAGGGTATCGTTTTACATGATATGAGTCGATCGGGTATCGTTGTACAAGATATGAGTCAATATGGTATCGTTGTATACCATATGAGTCGATCGGGTATCGTTTTACAAGATATGAGTCGATCGGGTATCGTTTCACATGATATGAGTCGATAGGGTATCGTTTTATAAGATATGAGTCGATCGGGTATCATTTCACATGATATGAGTCGATCGGGTATCGTTTTACAAGATATGAGTCGATCGGGTATCGTTTCACATGATATGACTCGATAGGGTATCGTTTCACATGATATTAGTCGATCGGGTATCGTTGTACAAGATATGAGTCAATATGGTATAGTTGTATACCATATGAGTCGATCGGGTATCGTTTTACATGATATGAGTCGATAGGGTACCGTTTATAAGATATGAGTCGATAGGTTATCGTTGTACAAGATATGAGTCGATAGGGTGTAAAACCCGTAAAAATAAGGTCATAATTTAATTCTATTTTCAATTATTTTGAAGTATTTTATAACGTTAAATATTATTATGTTTAACGGTTTAATTTGAAACCGATATTAAATATTATATTTTAATATTTTGACGAGTAACGAGGACTACTAGTGATCGCGATACCGACGGATGCCTAAAATTTTATATTTTATTATCGATCGTTTCGATATATAATATTTTCGACGATATCATTTTAATTACGTATCGAGTCGTTATATTATTATTTTTCGTGTGCGTTTAAACTTTAAGTATTTTTACGAAACCCGAGTCCCGTAAATATTTGTAAAATTGACTTTTTGTCATTTCCCGCTTTTTAACTAATATTTATATTTTGAACCAAAACTATCACAAATTGGCAAAAACTACCCTAACTCCACACTATATATAACATTTCCACTTACACTTTTACACATATAACAATTTTTAAAATAAAAACACAACCACTACACCTCTCTTTCTCTTCTTTGCCATACAACACCAAGAACACCACACCAAATCTTTCAATTTTCATGATTATCTTGTTTGAATCTTACAAAACAAATCAAAGTCCCATCCTTAGAATTCAAAGGGCTACATTTTGGTACAAAATTTAGCTACATGCATCAAGTTTTATTTTTTTGATTTGTTAGGTGGAGATTTTGATCATGCATGTGTAAGTAGTGATGATCAAATAGTGTTTATGCTATGTTTTTGTTAAAAAGTTGATTTTGAATTTTTGGGTTTTTGATTTTGATGATGATGCAAGTGTTAGGAATGGTGTATGATGATATTAGAGTATAGGAATGACCATTTCTATGGTTGGTTTTGGTCAAAAAGTTGATTTTGTACAAGATTTTGGTACCCATTTTATAGCAGTAGGTAAACTGAAAAATCCGAAATTTTATATTTTGAAAATGACTTAACTTATAGCCTAGGGTTGTAGATAAATTCGTTAGCTTCGATTTGATATAAAGTAGGCCTTCCAACTCCAAACGAGGTGGAAGATACACTAGTTTGATTTTCGTGTACCGGGAGACGAGTGTCGACACAATCCGAAAATTATTGTCGATATTTGGATCGAATCTCGGGGACTATAAAATGAGTTTCAAAATGATTCAAGGGCTGTTCTCAGGCTCCAAGTTTAGTATTTTGAGTCTATTTTTAGAATCAAGTGTCGGTTTTACAAATGGAGTTGTTTAGAATGGTCAAAATGGTTTCGTAAGTCAAGGTCGCTAAACTGTCCGGATTTTGTGATTCAAAGATGAGTCGGGCAGGGAACTTTAGAAGTAAAATCTTTTAATGGGCTTTTGAGAGGACTTTCTATATATAGTAAGTAAGTTCTCTGAGTAGTATCATGAAAATTTGATATGTTTAAGTATGGGAAAACAGCTTGGACATTCGGTATGTTCCGGCAGATTTTTATTAAAGGCATATAATAATAAAATGAATATATAGGAGAGTATAATAGAACCACTTGCATCGTTTTCTCTCGATTTGTCGTGATTTTATACTTGAGTTTGATTTTATTAAGTATCATTTATTTCTCGAGTCTATTATTAATGTACGCACCTTATTTGCTAGGTTGCGGTTGTCGTGTTTTTCGGGCATCTACTATCGTCGGCGATCGTCTTCAAATACTATAAGTACTAAGGTGAGTCTATAGCCTCGCTTTATACTAGTTATTAAATGATTTTAAACCCGCGAGGGGAATACATGTTTTATAAACTTAGAACACAAGATTTTTATGGTATGCTTTGTCCCTTTATGAATGGACCCGTGGTTGCCTTTTAATTGTATTAAGTGATTGCCTTTGTTAAAACCTCAATTATGGACCGTTAATTAACCTATGATGGGTTAACCGCTAGTACAATTAATAGATCTATGGGGGAAGCCGCCCCGGTTCAGTTTTTGTGGACTTGTCATAGAAGCTTAGGCCCGACCTCCACACCGTTTGAACATATTGTATTGAGAAGTCAGGTATACGGCAATGTACCAATAATCTGGAGGTAACCGACAATTAATAAATCTCTCGTCTTATTAGACTGATATGGGAGTGTCTAAGGGCTCGGTTCCATGAGCTTATTGCAATTTATGCTATATACAATTATCATTGTTGATGCAAATTATTATTTGATGCTTATAAGCATGCCACAAACTTATAATCTTTGCTTGTGTTCAAATTGATTTCATAAACCTATAGATTCACTCGGCATTTTTGTTGATTGTTTTACTCACATGTATTTCAGGTAATCATGAAGTGGAAGCTTGGAGGTCACGGGAATGAAGTTGTGTACTGCTTTTGTTGTTCAAACTCTTTGATTCATTTATCGTTCCATTTTTTAAAACAAACTAATATATTGTTTTAACTTATATTTTGGTAACGATTACTTGGGACTACGCTACTCTGACAAATGTTTTAGGAACGATAAATCTAAAACGTCTCTTTTCGAGTCGTTCTTTATAAATTATGTGTTGTTGTATCATTGTTTAGCACCCAAAGATGTATTCCGCTGCGTGTAAATTCGGGGGTGTTAAAGATTGGTACCAGAGCCATGAGTTATAGAGAACTAGGTCTTTTTCTAAAAACCTAAACTATAACTGTCGGTTTTATTTTTCAAAGAGTCGGTGCACATGATTTCGCGTGACTTCAGGTTCAAGCTACTTCTGGGATTACAACTTTAGTATACATTATTATGTATGCCTTATTGCTAAGTATTTCTAAATAAATACTATAATCCTTTATCGATATATATTTATGTCGTTAAACTTTTCGATAAAAGTTTATCATTTATTAATGATTAACTTAAATAAATACAATGAATTTTCAAGATCTTTCTGTATTTATTTTTGAAGTATTTAAATTGCCTTTATTGCAAAAATTTTATATTATGACCTTACATAACTTCATCTACGCGCGTTACTTTCATTATTTAACCCTTTGTGATATCTATATAGATATTCAAATCGTCTTCTGGCTATTTGTGCTTGGACGTCTTTTAACGTAATCTCTAGACCATTGTGCAGCTCAATGTGTCCTTGGAATAGACTAACCGCTAATTATTGACATTTATATGTATCGACTCCGAAATGTATTGTTCACTTATATCTCGGTAACGTCATCGTAATTTTATAAATCATCGTCTAGATTATGGCGCTAGATTGGAATACGATTTTACTTCTATAAAATTGTATCATTTGTTTTTCATTAACCTTCTCGCTCCCGGAGCGTAGCATGTTAATGTTCCATTCTTTTCTTGTTATGTTTTGTGTTTTTGACAATCGTGGCACCAAGGAGATTTGCCTACATTGCATTTTGAAATCTAGATTACGAACGTCTTTCACCGTTTTGCTTCCTAAATTTCGTGCTGAATACCTTGAAGCATTTTATGTCATTCATCATGCTATATATTATTTGATGCTCATTACGAGATTTATTTTTTTTCGTTGTTGTAAAATCCACAAGACATGTGTGTATATATGTAAATATTTTGAGCCGTTAAGAAGTGTCGAAAAATACACTTTATGCAGAAACTGTAGGGCAGTATAAACAGGTCAAAACTTAAAAGTAAAACCTAGGTTTTTAAAATAAAATAGTCAAACCTGAACAGAACTTGCAGGGGTATTTTGGTCATTTTACATTTGTTTTCAGGTCTCGGGTAAAACTAGAAAGTCGTCTGAAACGTCGTTTTGCATCAAAATGCTTTAGACTCCGAGTCTTGAAAATGTCGTTTATCGGGTCAATTAATCGGCTCATATTTAAAAGTCAAATCTGATAGAAAATTCGGAACATGGGTTTTAAACGTTTCTAAGAAGTTTTGAGTTCATTTGAGATCGTAAAATTTTAACAAATATTATTTTACAACTAACGAATACTAGTTGCATGTGAAAATGTTTAAAAATAGAAACAGTACAGGATTAGCAATTACCAGATTAATGGTGTAATTTGAAAAGGAATAATATATTTTCTTAAAAGCATGTATGTATCGTGTAGCTTACGATGAGTACACATTTGGATTGTTTTATTCTTTTTATATACATGACTCTTTTGTCATTCGATATTATTTTTATTTTTCTTCTAACCTTCCACTGATTTGAGTTGAGTTTTGAAGTTTTGTCTTCACATTCTTCGTTGACATTCTTATCGCGTATCTCATGACGTTTTCGTCTAAACCATATAACCCTTTGAAAACTTAACAACTTGTAACCATTTCATTGGTTGTTTTATGAGCTACTATTTGCCATTTTTTGCAAAACTTTGACTACTTTATACGTTGTCATAATGTCATATTATAAATAAATCTGATATTGTTTTACGATTATTTTCACCAATTATTTTTTACTTTGGTCTTATAAAATACTTTTCGTAAGATTAAAAGTTGCTTATTATGTATCTCACAAATTACTTGTATCCTATAAATTTATAAACTATTTTTAAATTCCATTTTACAAATGGCATGGTTTATATATAAAACGTAATACTTTTCGACGAAACTGAGCACTGCATTGCTATTCCTAAATTATACATGGCCTGATCACCTATGTCTAATTTAGATGGAGCCATGCTAGGCTGAATAGTAGTCCACTTAAAAATCTTGATAATAATCAACTTTTTACTTGTATTTATGATAAAGATAAATAAAATGAAATAAAGTGAAAAGAAGTTTTGAAAACCTTTATATTTCATGCAAGTAGCGCAATTTCTATGCATCCGCATATGTTTTCTTACCTTTTCTTGAACGAATTACGTGCTTACGAATACGTTTTTACTCGACAATCGTTTTTCCACTTGTTACTTCATTTTGTGTTATAATTGATTTCTTTTGACCATTCGTCTAATTACTGACTGTTGATAAAAGACTTGAAAGTCTCGATGTTTTATCCTTCATTCTTGTCCAATCTTCTTTATGCGACTGGGTAGATCTTTGGAATGTCTCCGCACGTGAATAATGAAATATCACTAGATTGATTTCCGTATATCCGGGATGACGTCCGTCACTCTCGTTTGTCTCGAAATCCACTCTTGTGAGCCGTGCTTTGACTTCTCTCTTTAAACACTAACATCGTTCATTTGATTTGTTTTAATTACAAGTGATTATTAGGAATTTTATTTATTAAAATTTTTGTATGGATCTTCTTTCCGATCATGTATCGACCACCGCTAAGTTAACGAGCTGATATAGGTGAACCATCAACCGCACTAATTGAAAACTTGTTTAATCTATTATTTCTTATCGTCTTACCATCAACGCCTTTATTTTATTATTCTCTTTAAGAATTTATACGACATTTGATTCGTCCCTTTTGTACCATTGATTTCGTACTAATTGTTGACTATTTCGTTTGTTATCTTGTCACATTTTGAAACCCGAATATATCCCATATTTATTTTGAAATAATAAACAACTTTATGTATTTCTACAACGTATTATAAAATTTTTATGGAACTTTTATACATTTTTCCAATGATTTTCAGTTATCGAAATAACTATCACAAGTAAAGGTCAAATTTATACATCATCTTTTGTATAACTAAAACTAATATTTAAAATGAAACTATGCTCTATCTTTTGAACTAATTGATTTATCATACTTTGATTTTAATGTAATGAAATTACCGGTTGAATTTATATTCCTAATAATGATTTAATTTGGAAATTATATTTTCTAAATCGTAACCATCAATACGAGTTTAATTAATAAATTCATGTCATTCTTTCAAAGTTTCTAAGACAACCAAAATAAATTATGAAACTATTTAACTCCTATTTTTGATATATCATCCTTATCAAGAAAGTACCTCAATTGAGTTTTAAGGTAATACCAAATCCGGGACGGATAATTGTGACAAACGTTATTTTAATGTTAATATTTAATTCATTCTTCACTCTCATTTTTCTAGTATTGTGAATTATTATGTTTTACGGTTACGTGATTCGAGATCCCTCGTCGATCGTCAACCTTAAATCATTTTACCACATCTTGTTCGTTTATGCGTTTATTGAAGTCATTTTTATCTCGTTCTGTTCCTCGTATTGAAGATTACTATTTTATTCTGAGTTTAAAATGAATCTCGGGAAGCAGTGTATAAGAAGAAACGATAAGTGTCACCAGGATTTATGCGTGTACTTGTGGAATGATTGAGGACTGAATCTCTTAATGAATGGAGTTAATAAATTCGTTACGACCTCGAGGAGTATGTTGAAGCCGACACCGCAAGTGGAAAGACTCTTGAGATCAAGTGGTTATTACCAAGGCTTCGTTCAAGGTTTTCTCGATGATTAACGGTGGAGATCTATACTCGATGTTTATGTTCGACATTTTCTTTTATGTACTTACATGGTGTGTGATCTAGTCAAATGATCGTAAGTTGTGAGAACTTGAGACGGCATCATCCGATGACGTCCGATCATGTAGAACACATATTATGAAATATCTTTTTGACTTTCAACGACGATGTTTATTGAGACTTTAATGCACATTGGCGAAAGTGAGGCGAGTTGAGCGCCGGGACGTCGCTCCCTTAAGGTGGTGAGGATGTAAAACCCGTAAAAATAAGGTCATAATTTAATTCTATTTTCAATTATTTTGAAGTATTTTATAACATTAAATATTATTATGTTTAACGGTTTAATTTGAAACCGATATTAAATATTATATTTTAATATTTTGACGAGTAACGAGGACTACTAGTGATCGCGATACCGACGGATGCCTAAAATTTTATATTTTATTATCGATCGTTTCGATATATAATATTTTCGACGATATCATTTTAATTACGTATCGAGTCGTTATATTATTATTTTTCGTGTGCGTTTAAACTTTTAAGTATTTTTACGAAACCCGAGTCCCGTAAATATTTGTAAAATTGACTTTTTGTCATTTCCCGCTTTTTAACTAATATTTATATTTTGAACCAAAACTATCACAAATTGGCAAAAACTACCCTAACTCCACACTATATATAACATTTCCACTTACACTTTTACACATATAACAATTTTTAAAATAAAAACACAACCACTACACCTCTCTTTCTCTTCTTTGCCATACAACACCAAGAACACCACACCAAATCTTTCAATTTTCATGATTATCTTGTTTGAATCTTACAAAACAAATCAAAGTCCCATCCTTAGAATTCAAAGGGCTACATTTTGGTACAAAATTTAGCTACATGCATCAAGTTTTATTTTTTTGATTTGTTAGGTGGAGATTTTGATCATGCATGTGTAAGTAGTGATGATCAAATAGTGTTTATGCTATGTTTTTGTTAAAAAGTTGATTTTGAATTTTTGGGTTTTTGATTTTGATGATGATGCAAGTGTTAGGAATGGTGTATGATGATATTAGAGTATAGGAATGACCATTTCTATGGTTGGTTTTGGTCAAAAAGTTGATTTTGTACAAGATTTTGGTACCCATTTTATAGCAGTAGGTAAACTGAAAAATCCGAAATTTTATATTTTGAAAATGACTTAACTTATAGCCTAGGGTTGTAGATAAATTCGTTAGCTTCGATTTGATATAAAGTAGGCCTTCCAACTCCAAACGAGGTGGAAGATACACTAGTTTGATTTTCGTGTACCGGGAGACGAGTGTCGACACAATCCGAAAATTATTGTCGATATTTGGATCGAATCTCGGGGACTATAAAATGAGTTTCAAAATGATTCAAGGGCTGTTCTCAGGCTCCAAGTTTAGTATTTTGAGTCTATTTTTAGAATCAAGTGTCGGTTTTACAAATGGAGTTGTTTAGAATGGTCAAAATGGTTTCGTAAGTCAAGGTCGCTAAACTGTCCGGATTTTGTGATTCAAAGATGAGTCGGGCAGGGAACTTTAGAAGTAAAATCTTTTAATGGGCTTTTGAGAGGACTTTCTATATATAGTAAGTAAGTTCTCTGAGTAGTATCATGAAAATTTGATATGTTTAAGTATGGGAAAACAGCTTGGACATTCGGTATGTTCCGGCAGATTTTTATTAAAGGCATATAATAATAAAATGAATATATAGGAGAGTATAATAGAACCACTTGCATCGTTTTCTCTCGATTTGTCGTGATTTTATACTTGAGTTTGATTTTATTAAGTATCATTTATTTCTCGAGTCTATTATTAATGTACGCACCTTATTTGCTAGGTTGCGGTTGTCGTGTTTTTCGGGCATCTACTATCGTCGGCGATCGTCTTCAAATACTATAAGTACTAAGGTGAGTCTATAGCCTCGCTTTATACTAGTTATTAAATGATTTTAAACCCGCGAGGGGAATACATGTTTTATAAACTTAGAACACAAGATTTTTATGGTATGCTTTGTCCCTTTATGAATGGACCCGTGGTTGCCTTTTAATTGTATTAAGTGATTGCCTTTGTTAAAACCTCAATTATGGACCGTTAATTAACCTATGATGGGTTAACCGCTAGTACAATTAATAGATCTATGGGGGAAGCCGCCCCGGTTCAGTTTTTGTGGACTTGTCATAGAAGCTTAGGCCCGACCTCCACACCGTTTGAACATATTGTATTGAGAAGTCAGGTATACGGCAATGTACCAATAATCTGGAGGTAACCGACAATTAATAAATCTCTCGTCTTATTAGACTGATATGGGAGTGTCTAAGGGCTCGGTTCCATGAGCTTATTGCAATTTATGCTATATACAATTATCATTGTTGATGCAAATTATTATTTGATGCTTATAAGCATGCCACAAACTTATAATCTTTGCTTGTGTTCAAATTGATTTCATAAACCTATAGATTCACTCGGCATTTTTGCTGATTGTTTTACTCACATGTATTTCAGGTAATCATGAAGTGGAAGCTTGGAGGTCACGGGAATGAAGTTGTGCACTGCTTTTGTTGTTCAAACTCTTTGATTCATTTATCGTTCCATTTTTTAAAACAAACTAATATATTGTTTTAACTTATATTTTGGTAACGATTACTTGGGACTACGCTACTCTGACAAATGTTTTAGGAACGATAAATCTAAAACGTCTCTTTTCGAGTCGTTCTTTATAAATTATGTGTTGTTGTATCATTGTTTAGCACCCAAAGATGTATTCCGCTGCGTGTAAATTCGGGGGTGTTAAATAGGGTATCGTTTTACAAGATATGAGTCGATAGGGTAGCGTTTCATATTATATGAGTCGATAGGGTATCGTTTCACATGATATGAGTCGATAGGGTATCGTTTTACAAGAAATGAGTCAATCGGGTATCGTTGTACAAGATATGATTCGATATGGTATCATTGTACCATATGAGTCGATCGGGTATCGTTTCACATGATATGAGTCGATAGGGTATCGTTTTACAAGAAATAAGTCGATTGGGTATCGTTGTACAAGATATTAGTCGATCGGGTATCGTTTTACAAGATATGAGTTGACCGGATATCGTTTCACATGATATGAGTCGACAGGGTATCGTTTGAGAAGATATGAGTCGATCGGGTATCGTTGTACAAGATACGAGTCGATATGGTATCGTTGTATACCATATGAGTCGATCGGGTATCGTTTCACATGATATGAGTCGATAGGGTATCGTTTTACTAGATATGAGTCGAAAGGGTATCATCTTACAAGATATTAGTCGATAGGGTATCATTTTACAAGATATGAGTCGATCGGGTGACGTTTCATATTATATGAGTCGATAGGGTATCGTTTCACATGATATGAGTCGATAGGGTATCGTTTTACAAGAAATAAGTCGATCGGGTATCGTTTCACATGATATGAGTCGATCGAGTATTGTTTTACAAGATATGAGTCGATCGGGTATCATTTCACATGATATGAGTCTATAGGGTATCGTTTCACATGATTTGAGTTGAGCGGGTATCGTTGTACAAAATTAATACGAGGTTTTTAGCCTAGTAAGAAAATTATCGTTGTTCCAGTCTCTTCGAATTGAAAAATGGATTAAAATGCGACTCAGCTGTCTTTTGGTGGAAACAAATGTTGTCGTTGTAGTATATTAAATTGCAAAACTTTTAAAGTAAAAAGCAGGTAATTTAAATCTAAATCTAAGTGAAAAATAAATGACAAGAAATTTAAAGCGTGACGAAAAGTTAAAAGGCACTTAAAATAAATAACGCAAACTTAAAACTATCCTAAAGGCAAACTTAAAACGCAACTAAAACTTAAAATAAGGCAAGGCTTAAAATAAATCTAAGGCAAGTAAACTTAAAGTGCAACTAAGTAAAAAGGCGGGAAAAGTAAAGCTTAAAAATTTAAAAATATAAACTTAGCTTAAATTAAACTAAAAATACCTCACTCTGAATAATTACTCGTTCGGAATGTCACCTTCACCCGGAATAATTCTTCTTCGTTCGGAATAATCAAGACAAATCACTTATTCAGAATAGCTAGTTCATTCGGAATAACTAAACCAAAACCTTCATTCGGAAAATTGCTTCACCCGGAATAATAGCTTCATTCAGAAAAGGACCTTGGTTCGGAATAGTTTTGGTTCATCTGGAATAATGTGTTCATCCGGAATAAAAGCCTTCCCTCGGAATAATAGCTTTATCCGAAATGTTTGCTTCACTCGGAATAATCATTGATCCGGAATATTACCTTTTATTCGGAATATTGCCAACAACTCCTTTATCCGGAATAACTACTGATTCGGAATACCACACTGATCCGGAATATCTGCTTGGTTCGGAATATTTTAGACTAAACCTTCATCCGGAATAATACCTTGATCCAGAATAAATCCTTCTCTTGGAATAAAAATCAGTTCATTCGGAATATTCCCTTCATTCGGAATATATGTTCATCCGGAATAACAATGTTGATTCGGAATATGTCACTTATCCAGAATAACTATGTTTATCCGGAATAAACTTCGTGAGATCCTTTATTCGGAATAAAGTGACTGATGTGGAATGATTTCTTGGTTCGGAATGTCCACTTGGTTCAGAATAACCTGGGAAACAGAAATAACGAAGAAGGAACAAAAAATAACACTAATCTAATCCAAACTAATCAAATCAAACCAAAAGATTAAACACATCTAACCATAAATGATCAACTAATGATAATCTATCAAACCAAATCAATAACACTAACAACAATAATCAAAATAATCAAAACCCACTTAATCTAATCGATAAAAACTTAAGAGCATGAACATGAACAATAAAGCATAAAGATTAAAGATTAATCAAGAAGGGAATATAAGAGATTAACAATAAAGATAAAGATTCAATAAAAATAAATGGAAACTTACTTGAATTTAAAGGTGCACGGTAATTAAATTTGACATTAAAGAAAATGACATGTAATTAAAGTGCAAGGAAATGAAAATGGAAGAGTTAATTGTCACACTTAGCCAACAAGAAAAAATAAAAGCCTAAGGATCCTATTTATAGTGGATTAGGGAGGTGCTTAGTGGAAGCTTCCTCCCCTCTTTCTTCTTTCTTTAATTATCATTAAGTCCTTGTCTTCTTAATTCTTCGACTTTTGTCTCGGGATTAATAACTCGTCTTGTAATTTCTTCAATAAATTAGACTTGAGTTCTTCGGCTTTTAGTAAACTTCCGCCTTTTGACTTTTTCTTCGATAAATCTTCAGAATTGGTCTTGGACTTCCGTTCTTTTTGCACTCTTGATTTCGTGACTTCGTCTTTTGTCTTTTTCTTCGATAAAAGCCCGCGAATGCCCGTGTTTTCTCCCCTTTTCACATTTTCGTCCTAAATCACAACAAAAACACAAACCACGCATAATTCCGACATTTACGACATAAAATACACGTTCTGACTTGGTTATTATTGTAGTTAAGTGGTAAAAAGGATGGGTGTTTACACACCTATCAAAGACATGAGTCGATATGGTATCGTTGTATACCATATGAGTCGACCGGGTATTGTTTCACATGATATGAGTCGATAGGGTATCGTTTTACAATATATGAGTTGAAAGGGTATCGTTGTACAAGATATTAGTCAATAGGGTATCGTTTTACAAGATATGAGTCGATCGGTTGGCGTTTCATATTATATGAGTCGATAGGGTATCGTTTCACATGATATGAGTCGATAGGGTATCGTTTTACAAGAAATAAGTCGATCGGGTATTGTTTCACATGATATGAGTTGATGGGGTATTGTTTTAAAAGATATGAGTTCATTTAAGGTTCTTTTAGTTACTTAATGAATGATTCTAAAATGTATATATAGTACATTTTTTTATATAGTTACAAAATTTTAAAAATATTTATGTTGTTAAAATTTCTAACTTCTAACCCAAATTATCATCCCGCCTGATATTTCACTTTAGCCCGCCTAACATTTTCACCAAAATTTAAACTCTCTGGGATCTATCCACATTTTTTACACACTTAGATCTATTCATAAAAAACCACCACCCCAGATTCAATTTCAAACCTTCCACCGGCACACCACTAGCATCTCATTCATCAAAGCAGTCACACGAGCGAGCATAATCAATTAGGTAACAAATTTTAGTTATTTGTGTGTTATCATATTTTTGAATCGGTGAATAAAAGTTTTGATGAACTATGGTGATTTAGGGCGTGTTTGTTTCTAAGGGTGTTACAAGGTCGGGTTATCTGGTCTTATTGGGTTGGGTTTTTGGGTTTGCTCGTGTGGTGCCTCATTCAATTAAGCTTGCACTAGAAAATACAATCATTGATTGGTTATTGCTCCATCAGGTATAAGAACATTGAGTTTTATTGTGTTTTTATAAATTAAGTAATGACACAGAATATCAAATGCAAAATTGAATTTGTTATTGATGCTTTTTTTATACTGCAACTAGGATAAAGTTCGAGACTTCATAAAAAATGTCTACGTGGATAAGAAGTTTTTCTCATCAAAGGCGTCCGAAAAACCTTCTAGAGATACGCTGGTAGTATGCTTAACCAGTTCCATACATACTTCAAACATATATGTGTTAATTACCGTACTTACTTTTACATTTTTGCCAATCGTGATTTCAGAACAACAGAAACAATGAGGATGATACGAGATGAGCTAGTTCATATCATTCTTACTCTCAGAGTCCACCATATTATTGTCAATACGAAGAACGTGTTATGGTAAACAAGCTCATTCACTTACTAAAAAACATGGCTCAGACAGAGGATTGTTCAGGTATCTGAGTACAAGTCGTCTTAGTGATCACGTGCAAGAGGACAGGATTGCGAATGAAGGGTCTAATCATCGATCTTCAGATTATTTAGTGAGTAAGGGACTGCTTTATTTGAATTCTTCAGACAATGAAACTAAAATTATCTTAACTTAAAATGAACTAATACATTGTTGGATAAAGTACTTACTCCTTAATGTCTATGACCTGATGTTGCTGATCAAACCATTTTTGGTAATTCTGGCTTTGTGCCATCAAGTAACTAATATATATGTACTCTCTTATTCTAGGACTTTGCTGTAAAACTTTCATAATTTAGGTTGGCAAAATCTAGCCCTAAAATAGGGGATTCACATGTTAGCACACAGCTTATTGGAACCTTGGGTTATAGAGACCCCGTGTATGCTGCAAAAGGTATGTTTATAACAATGCAGAATGAGGATGACGGGGCTTTAAGTGGTGTACCCCTGACTGCATTGTGCTATGATATGGAAGCACGATAACTCGTATCACGAGAGATCAAAGTGGAACAGTAAGTTATCTTCTATCAGATTGTAGGAGCAGGTTACATTTTAGTCAGACTTGTATTTTTTGATGTATGATATCTTATGTTGCAGGTAATTTCCAAGCTTAAAGTCGAGTCATATGCCACGGAGAGCAGATTTATGGCATTACATACAGGTTAATTTCTTAAGATAGATCCAATTATTTAAGATCGGAGATAGGCCAAAAGTGGCAAAGAGATTGATAGATGCATACTTTACTTTATTCCTATAATTAATCAAATGCATAAGAAGTTGTTGCTTGATTTCTGTAGCATGTTCCCCGAGTCAATGAAGAAATACCTTTGTTAGATGAAGCAACCTTAGATCATCAGAGGCTACTTGACAGGTACAAGGAAAAATTATTATTCGTAAATGTTTATTATATCTCATGCAGCATGTATAACTAGGTGAACAACATGAAATTTTATCAGTGACAGGAATTGAGTGAGTTACCATGCTAATTATGTTGTTGACTCGCTGTTGGACTTTCTGCTCCCCGAGTGCAGGCCCATACATGCTAGGTGGACCACCTAATTGCGGTCATAAACCTAGTCTTCATCCTACTGCATATCCAATGCCTCGGTCTATTACACCTTATCATCTCGTGGAGTACATGGACCTATGCTGTTACAATTGCTTTTGCTTTCGTTGTTTACACATAAGAAATTCATATGTTGTCAACAAGAGCAATGCAGTAGGTAATTAAACTTATTATTTGTTTACTTAAGATCAATTCTCACCTTATTGTTTGTTTACTTGTATTAAAATTAGGCAGTAGTTTAAAACGTATACGTCTTTTATCTGTGACATGAATTGAGTGAGTTACCATGCTAATTATGTTGCTGACTCGCTTTTGGACTTTCTACTCCCCGAGTGCAGGCCCATACATGCTAGGTGGACCACCTAATTGCAGTCATAAACCTAGTCTTCATCCTACTGCATATTCAATGCCTCGGTCTATTCCACCTTATCATCTCGTGGAGTACATGGACCTATGCTGTCACAATTGCTTTTGCTTTCGTTGTTTGCACATAAGAAATTTATATGTTGTCAACAAGAGCAATGCAACAGGTAATTAAACTTATTATTTGTTTACTTAAGATCAATTCTCACCTTATTCTTTGTTTACTTGTATTAAAATTAGGCAGTAGTTTAAAACGTATAAGTCTTTTATCTGGTCCTTGTACAATAAGTGTACACATGACACTTCGTTGACGAGTTTATAATAAAATCTGATGCTAGCAATAATATTTTTCAATTTTCCCTTATTAGTAGAAAGTGTCAAAAAGGCTAAAAGGAAATATGCTTAGAAAGCCATAAGTGCAATTGCCAAATAGAAGTGTAGCTCATATGGTAGAGCGCTCGCATTACATGCGAGAGGCACGGGGTTCGATTCCCCGCACTTCCTTATTAATATTGTTGTTCACTGTTTTCTTAGTTTGCTGTGTCACTAAATAATACAAAACGCGACACAAACTTAAATTTCATGTGATCATTTGGAAACTATAGTCACACAAACACATATTTGATTGATCTAAACAAGCATACGGTCACACTTCTTAACACCATTAACCACTTTATGATTCATTGTAGGTGACAAAATAAACCCAAAGCCAATGGTATATGTGACTAAACATTACAAAACGTCACATAACCATAAACTGTATGTGGCTATTTGATATCAATAGTCATACAAAACACACTTTTGATTGAACTAGACAAGCATATGGCCACATATTTTAACACTATTAGCCACTTTTAGATTCATTGTAGGTGAAAAAATTCACCCAAAATACACGCTATATGTGACTAAACATAATAAAACATCATATAATCTTAAACATCATGTGACTATTGGATAATAATAGTCACACAAAATACACATTCATTTGACTTTCAACAACATATAACAAATTTTAAGCCACTTTTGTGTGACTAAACATTACACAACGTCACACAATCATAAACTTCATGTGGATGTTGGATAACAATAGTCACATAAAACACACATTCACTAGATTTTAACAAGCATATAGTGACTTTTATTAGCACTTTAAGCCACTTTTGATTAAATTCTTTGTGAGAAACTCCAAAAGAAATATATAACATGGGTGACCAAATCATCTGAAACGCCACATTTTTATATACTTGTGTGGTCAAAAGACATGGAATAGTCACATAAAATACACATTTACTTGAATAACTCATTTTACATGTCACATATATCATCTATTCATGTGACAAAACTACAAACAATAGTTACTTTTAAAAAACATCACTGTGACTATAATGTATTTACAGTCACACATACTGATTAATCCAACAAAACTTCTGCCAAATTTGTCACACATAACCGGCTTCTGGTCACTTGTTTTTGCATAATACGCCACTAATTCACAATGACACCATAGGATACCCTATGGTGGCGCGACTTATAGTCACAAGGGACCCAAAAAAACGTGTGTGGCGAAAGACATATAGTCACTCATTTCAAGTGCGACATATATCATTTTTTGTACTAGTGAAGACAATATTATAAGATGCAATGCGACATACCGGATGTGAGCCAATGGAATGTCAAGTTAAAGGAAAGTTAGGGCCAAATGAAACACATTTTATTTCCAATATCAATAAGTGAAATGCTGATAAATGAAAAAAGGAAAAGGTTAAATTTACCATTCAAAGGAAAACTTAACATTCAAAAAAGAGTTGCAAATATGCAGACTATAAAATATGACATTGTTCTTATTAAATTAAATGTGACAAGAGTAAGTAATTCGAGGAGCGCTAAAAGTATTTCTATCAATTTTTACTAAAAAGAGTAATCAAAAGTCATTTTTATCAACTTCTCCTTTAAAAAAGAGTAAGTAATAAGGGGGCGGTAAAAGTCTATTATGTAAGCAAAAGTATACAAAAGAGTAAGCAAAAGTTGTGTGTTTCTTTTGCCTACATTTATATTCGTTGTATTTTAGAAAAGGAAAGTTATAATGACTTCAATAATTGTAACTCTTGTTAGTAAGCAAAACTTAAGCAAATATCGTTTCTTTTGCAGTGTAGATAAGCGTTTAACTTTGGAACATATGAATGTTCATGACACCCTCATAAATCCCGTCGATGCATGTAATGGAAGTGTGTTTTGTGTACTAATACGCTGGGACCGGAAAGATTTCTATTGGAAATCCCTTGCGGTCGGAATAAGACGGAAAAGTGATATTGTTTAGAAAGTGGAATCGAGCAACATTGTATCTTTGTTAATGACTCGCGGGAGAACTCCGGATTCACCATTCATAATTCCCATCAACATTGATGAACATTCTACGCGTTCCATTAATCCTCAAAGTGATATTGCAACATTCGTGCGCAAATGCAAACTAATTTTATGGGATGAAGCCAAATGAATCACAAGAATTCGTTAGAGGAAATATTGCACAAGTCTAAACATAACAGAATGGATCGTTCGAAAACATAACTATGGTTTTAGGTGGTAATTTCAGCCAGGTCATACCCGTTATTCCAAAAGGACCTTAACAAGATGTTGTTTCCCCTCTCCAAAGCGGTCTTCTTTGTGGGTACATTGTAAAGTGTTGGGGTTAACTGTAAATATGTGTTTAGTTGTTTGATTTTGTCCTAAAGATGTCAATGAGATTAAGAACTTCTGTGAAATGGATTTTGAAGCTTGGAGATGGTAACCTTGGAGAGGTAAACGATGGTGAGGTTAAAATCGACATAATATGAAATACCCATTAAGGATTCAAGTGACCCAGTAGCCTCAGTCATAAACTTTACTTATCCGATATGTTAAGTAACCCTGACGAACACAAATAAGAAACTTAAAAGCCATACCTGCTCCTACATGAAAGGTTGTCATATGTCAACACTATAAACGATCAAATTTTGTCGGTTATTCTCGACGAATAAGTCACACACTTCAATGACAATGTTTGCAACTCTGAAAATGGTACAAATATAAAAGAAGACGAGTTCTACAATGTTCTTAAATAGCCGGATATTCTATTGTCTAACCAACCACTAACTCAAATTGAAATTATTTTGTGTTTCGATAATGTTGTTATGGAACATTGATCCATCAAATTATATGTTCAATGGAACAAAAGTTCATATTTTCGATTCTTTCATGATAACAATCAATAAAGGTCATGGACAATCGCTTAGTAAAGTCGGTTTGTATTTACCATAACTTATTTTTACACATGGTCATCTATATGTAAAAGTCTCTCGCATTAAGAGAAAAAAGATTGAAGATGGTTTTTCGTTAAAAAGACGAATATATCACTAATATAACCACGAACGTGGTATAGAAAGAAGTGCTACATGATTATGATCGCATTACATGTGCATCGTACATGTATGTCGCATTGTTAGAAATGAAAGATTGCATCTATTTTGGTTTTTTAAGTATTGTATTTTATATAACATATGTTTGATTATGTATCAACTCTATACTTTAAGTTAGTTTATGTAGATATTTTCTTCAACTTATAACTTCATAATACGTAATGTTATTTTTAGCTAGTTTGAAACATAAATTAAAGATAGTAGTCACTACAAAATGAAAATTAATTTTGCATAAACACAAATATGCCACTATTGCTATGCATCATTAGCTGCAACGTCTTTATTTACAAACCTTTTAAGTTTTTCATAATAATTGCTTTTAAATAAAGCAAACAAACTTAATGAACGATGAATGTTTTCTTCTTTCATCAACTTATAAGCGGTATTGTTAATGCATTGTTTTAAGACCAATATAAAAAGTACTTTTATGATATGAATAGATAACAATTGCAACCCGATCCAAACCGTCGTCTTGCATTTAATAAAATAACATGAAAACAAAGTAACATTTCAAAACTTTAAAATTTGTCTTTCTCGTCAATGGTGTTGTTCCTTGAAGAAATAACCTACAAAGTTATTTCTAAAGATATAAACTCGATTCTTTCTTCATCACTTCGTACTAATTGATGAAAATGGTCGCGCGAGGTTGTTTCTACACATAAGATAAGAAAATTTTGTAAAGAGGCATACATGATATGTTGCTACAAAACATTACTACATAGTCCAATTACATACCTTGTTATGCGAACTATTTGCGGTTACTTACTTCATCTGATCTATACTACATTATAAAAGCCTCATCCTCAAAGTTAAAAAAAGTTGAAAATTCAACAATTCCTTATATAGAATTGTTACAAACTTTTACATTATAAAATCAACACTAAATCTTGGAAAACAACGGATGTTTTCTTTGGCAGCTAAATTGTGAAACTTTGCAACAATTACATTGGAATATATTAAGAAGGGTAAAAGTTATAAAATAACATGTTATTTATTGATTTGTGCCGAATTTAAACACTTACTATTTTATCTCGTGACTTTATCATTGAACTTTCAAATTTGTTTCGACGATACCAATATTAGCCTGAAATGACTATATTACCCTTGTAAATGACTAATATACCCTTTCTCTTTTTTTGATTTTATATTGATTAAAAATCCATTTTTTTACTGGGAAAACTTTACCAACTCACGCACCAGTAGACACAGGGAGGTACTTCTTGTTTACTCCGTCAAGATCTCACACACAAATACCAAACACAGAATACTCCTCCATCTCTTTCCAAACTCATCCACTAAAGATAAAACTCCTTCGTCTCTTTCCAAACACAGAATACTCCTCCGTCTCTTTCCAATCTCATCCACTATAGATAAAACTCTTCCGTCTCTTTCCAAACCCAGAATACTCACAACTACGTATATAAACACAGAAAACCCCTTTCAATCTAACAAAACCTTTTTCCACAATTTAATTTGACTATTTTAAATCAAATGACTATACCACTTGATTATCCAACCCACTGTTATAGAGCTGCTCCCATCTATATCTCAACTTCATCAATCTCTGAACTCATCTTGAATTCAATATTGTTGAACTCCCAACCAAGAACAAAACGTGTGATACGTGGCTTCAAGGTGTACCTTCAAGGAAATATAACCATATTGTTTTTAATTGGTCAATCCTATGGCATTGTTTCTCAAAAGTAAATCAATGATATAACCATATTTATTTTGGCATATTTATTTTGGCAATAACACGTTACATGGTTGAGTCGTTGTTTATGATATGGAGTTGACGGAGAATAAAGTGAACGGTTGTTGGACAGCGCCAACCATGTTTGACCGTTGAAAAAAAAAGTAGTAAGTGAGAAGGGTAAATGCCAAGAGGCACCCATGATGGTGATAAACACAGTAGTTAAGTGATAAAGTTATTAATGGAAGAACTTTATGGTGATAAACACAGCAAACCCGTTGATAGAGCCCCCCATAATTCTAAACATTTTTTTTTAAAAACTTTTATGAATTTTGAGATTTATTATTGGAAGAACTTTATGGACAATTGATGTAGTTATGTGATAAAGTTATAAATTACAAAAAATGATGATTTTTTTCAGTTTATGTTGGCTCACAAACAGAGAAACTGGAATTGAGGAGAGTGAGATGCGATGGCAATAAAATTATGTTGAAGAAGACAGGGGTAATATAGTTATTTCAGGCTAATGTTGGTAGAGCCAAAACAAATTTGAAAGTACAATGGTAAAGTCACGAGATAAAATAGTAAGTGTTTAAAGTCGTCACAAATCAATAAGTAAGATGGTATTTTATGGTTTTTACCCTATTAAGAAAGTGGGACTTTTTTTATATGACTTCTCATGTAAGCCTCTATTTTTTCTGGCCACAATACACTAACAGTGCCATTTTCATCCATGCTTACTACAAAAGTAATAAAATTCATTATTCAACCCCAAATCTAATATTGTTCAGTGAAAGGTATTTTCCAGGATCGAAAAGTTAGTTTGATTTATCTATTTCTTTAATGAATCGTTTCAAAAAAATTAGGGTTTTATTTTATATCTTCTTATAGTGGTTATTTATGTGTGCTTCGAGTAATTGTGTACTCGTCGATCTAAAAACGCTTCGATGAGCTGATGATTACTATTTCTTTGTCGTATGTGACACTCATCACCATAGGAGATTAAACAAGGTAATTATTCTTATGACCTTTGAATCTGAATGTTCTTTAGTACAAATACACATTAATAATAGTTGGAACATTTACAAGGTTGAAACACTAAATGTTTGCAGTGAAAACTATGCAAAGCATGGAAACCATTTTTATATTAGGAAGTCAATCAAAACTTAATAATAAAAATCAATACTTACACAGGAAGAATGTGTTTGAAAAAATCGAAGACCCGTTAATGTTGGATCTGGCATTGTTTGTTATCTTTCATCATCAGCCTCTATGATTATGTTATCTTTCATCATCATCCTCTATGATTATGCATTCTTTGTTATATTTTGCCATAGTTTTTAAATTAAAATTTGGTTTTTATTTTGATCTTGCAAGCACAGGTATTGCAAAAAATCATGAGTATTTATTTGAATGGAATCACGCATGTTATTACCATTACACTAGAGGTGAATTTAAATTATTTGATGTAATTACCACTTACTTCATACTCCCCACAGATATGCCAGGGTTTCAACCTCAAGTTAGTTGTTTGTTCATTATCCTACAAGGGTTTGATCTGGATGCACAAGATTTTTCATAGAAAATTTAATAAACCACAATATGTTTTTCATAAACTCCTTTCTTTCGTAATTCTTTCATAATGGATTTTCTGTATTTTCCAGGTCACCGGAGACGTAAACAAAACAGTTGCAATGCAGAGATTGTTGGAGCCTTGTGGAATAGGCGAGGTATGTTTTTTAAATAATTTCTCTCTAACCTTGTTTATATCTAAACAAGAAATCTTTCTAAGTTTAGTTATGTGGATTTTTTTATAATGTGATCCATGTTGATTAACATGGAATAACATATTGATATCACATATACAAATTTTAGCACTAATGCTTCTTGATCGATATTGTTGTATTCATGTGACCATATCTTTCATTCTTTTTAAACCCGACAAGTTATGAATATGGAATTTAAAAAATAATTAGATCCTGATATATTTATTGAAGGTAACTAAGGCTGGTGAAATTGGGTCGTCCACAATGTTGCACAAGGTTAACCTCATTAACTTTGGAAACAGTGAAGGGAACCTTATGATAGCTAATGCGATTGTAGATCGTTTAAACACAAAGGTGCTTATCTTAAAGTATGATCACTTAACTTATAATATCTCAATCTAATGCTTATGACTTGGATTTATGCAATCAGTTACATGGAATAATTGTCGGCAATTGCAGCGTGAATTGACTGATTCTATACTCTGATTCGATAACTCAGCGTCAATTGTAGTAGAGGTACGTAAATAGTTTGTGTGGCATAGTAGTTATAAGTTTGATCTCTGATATTGAATTGGAACTAAAATAGTGATGCAAAGTACTTCATATTAGTTGAGCTATTGTTCTGACACACACAATTGAGTCTGATCTAGATAGTAATTTTTGATAAATTTGTTGAAGATGTTTGTGGTAGCTAATATACTTTACTTTACCACATGAGTATCTTTACAAACTCATTGTAAATACACAATTGAATCGTGTATAAAGTGTCCCATTACGGCATAAACCAATGCCCTGTCTCTAGCATTAAGTTACGTTATTGTTGATCTTATGCTTATTTTGAAAATCACAAGTGCTTATAATAAGTCACCTAAAAAGATATTGGTTCGTCTATATGTTCATATAATTGAATAGTGTAAAAAGTGTCCCATTACGGCATAAACGAGAACTGACCTAAACACAGTTGTGCTCTTTTTTTTAACATTGTTGTGCTCTTACTCACAAGGGATTGTTTAGGTTTCATAATATTCTATATATTATAAGATTTAAGTTCTTTTGGATACCAAAGTTTTTTAGGATATAAGGGGACTCATCTCCACCATCCATCTCCATCTCATTCAAGGGCTGAGATTAAATCCCCAATTTACACAACTTTCTCCTTTCTTTCTCATAAAAACACACACCCCGTTCTTTCACTTCTCTCTCTACCCCGATCTACTTTCTCTCTCTAAAATTTGAAGCGAACAATCACAACATCATCATGAATCCATCACAATCGATTAATTAGATCGATTACTTAACACGAATTCATTTCAGGTTTGTATTCTTATAATCTATGCTTATTTTTTTTAGCTTATTTGATTTTGAATAAACTTATTAATTTATTTTCATTAGCTTTTTTGAACGAAATATGCCGATTGATAGTTCTTATTTTGATCGAATTATTCCGATTGATTGTTTTTATTTTGATCAATTTATTCTAATTAGCTTTTATTTAGGTGATTTATGTGAATAAGCTTATTTGTTTGAATAAGATTTTTAATTATATGAGAGTTATAAATAATCTTGAGAATTAGATAGGAGTTATGTGAATAAGCTTACAAATTACACGAGAGTTATGAATAAGCTAGCTTATTAGCTTATGTTGACAAATCGTAAGGTATTTTATGTAAGTTGGATTAAGTTTGCTGATGTAGGCTGCAATAAGCTTGATATATCATGTATGATATATATATATCATATATGATATATCATCTCTTTTCATATATGATAGATATATCATATATGATAACTGATGATATATCATATATGATATAACTATCATATATGATATATCAAATAAACCATAGGAAAAACAGATTCTGTATGAGTATTTTTTAGAAAATCAATATAAACTCTTGAAACTTGTCTTCTATCATATATATGAGTAATTTATTTTGGTGTTAAAATGTTGCATAATATGTTCTTTTTATCTTTTATAAATGCAGTCAGACAGAGATGGTGCGATTGGCAGCTTTGGAGCAAAGCAGAGAGGGATGTTGATTATAACAAGAGGATGTGCATGGATATGTTTTAAGGATCAAGACGGAGTAGGCGTTGTTCATGAATTCATCATTTGATAATCTGTTTTTTTGTGCATTTTTTTGATTTTGTATAAATTGTTATCATATATGATATCAGAGGTATATCATATATGATTTTACATTAGGTTACGTTCGGTTTGAATTATCATATATGATTCTGTTCAAAAGTACATTTTTATGTTATGAACAAGTGTTTGATTATTAATTGTGCATACTCTTTGTTGTAATCATGAATTCATCAGATTCTTTATTTAATAAATCCAAGTTTTTCTTGAGTGTCATATATGATAGTGCATGATCATATACTCCGTATGACTTAATTTATAAAAAGCATCATGACATAGTACCAAGAAAGTTAAATCATATTAACAAGATGTTGTACGAGATACCAATTGATTACAAAATCGTCCATATACTTCAAACTCCATTAGGAGATTACAAGAAAAAACAAACAATAAACGTAAAAGAAAAATTCACGAGCTTATTCATTAAGCTTCTTGGCCTTTTGGATGCTTGTAATGTTCAACACGCCTTGTAAACAACCTTCTCTACACAAAAAAGAAGATTTAATTCAATATTCAAGCACATAATCATATATGATATATTTGATCATATATGATATTTAGCTTATATCATATATGATATAGCATATCATATATGATACTTCATTAGCAAGTCATACTAAATATGTTCAGCCAGATTAATCCATTAAAAAAAGAGTTAATTCAATTTTCAACCACATTATCATATATGATATATCTCATCATATATGATATTTTAGCTTATATCATATATGATATAGTATATCATATATGATACTTCACAAACAGGTTACACTAAATATGTTCAGCGAGATTAAGCTAAAAAATCTTATAATTCATGAAAATAAGCTAATAAGTTAGCTTATAATTCATCATAATAAAGGTGATGATTATCAATAAGCTTATTCACATTAAGCATCAAGTTACCTTATCACTTGACATGTTAAATTCATGTATCTTATAAAATAAGCTATAAAAAATAAGATGAGTTATAAGCTTATTCACATCGAATAAGCTAAAGAAGATGAATCAAAACAGATCGAATGAACTTTACCTTATTTATGAAGAGGATGATCGATTTGTGACGGTGATGATCGATGGATTTGATGTTTGTGTTGATAAATTAAGATGTAAATATGTGTGTGTGTGTGTGTGTGTGTGTGTGTGTGTGTGTTTATGTGTGTTTTAGAGAGAAGAAGAAGAAGAAATCGATCCCAGATCTGTGAGAGTGGTAGGTGGTGTTAGGTGGGAGGGGTAAAATGACGAAACTACCCCTCTGCTTTTTTTTTTTTGTTTTTAATATGGGTTGTTGGATAAGATGAGATGGACGGTCCAGATTTGTCCCCTTGTATCCAAAGGATACAAGGTATCTTAAATAACCGGACTCATATTATAATGCAAGTCTAATCAATATTGAACGATCATGATCATACTATTATCTTTTTAGTGTTAGGTTTTGTAAATGCATGTCATAGAAGTCACACGATAGTCTGTATTTTCTTCATAATAATAGTGATAGAATTACCCCTTAATCTGGTTTTTTTATATAGGTGACAATTTTGACCCATTACTTACAAATAGGTCGATTTGGGTTATGTTTTATTTACAAGTTATTACGGAACTAGGTCTTGGAATGCGTAAACCCGACAAAGCTTGTCCAATTGGAGTTGCTTAAAATGATATTACTTATATGCGTGATATAGGGATATTTTTTGTTATGAATATGATTTGTTGCTTATAAAACTAATTATGTATTTGAATTTGTGATTATGCGTTGTGCGGAAATGATGTTGTTTTTAATTATTGGTGGGTTAGATTTTATCATAAGATAATGATTAAAGTACCACAATGTGGCTTCAAACAAATAAGATTATTTCTATGCTTGAGCCTTAAATATGTATGAAAAAACTACGAGTCACATTAGTATTTGCAATAATTGTTTCTTTTGGATCGTTTAAAACTATGAGCAAACATCAGCGGTAAACATCTTTTCAAGTATTGCCTTTTTGGTCATCCTTTCGTCTACGGTAATTACCGATAATACAATCATATTTTGATCTTTTCACGTTTATTTTGAACGTTATACAAAACACTTACTACGAAATCACATATCGTTAATTATGAATCGTTATAAGTTTCCGCTGCTATGTGCGAGTACTCGTCTAATTTCTATTAAATGCATGCTACCTCAAGAATTTACTCATCATCAACAATTACCTTCACAACTAGCATATCAGATCATTTAGAGTTGAGCAACATTAATATTTTAAAGCTCGTCTAAAAAAAAGCATTTAACATTTGATCAAAATGATCTTTTTTTTAATTTATATGCTACTAGCTTAATGACCCGTGGAATCACGGGATACCTTAGAAAATGTAATTTGTAAGAAGTGTTTAAGAGAAATACACAATGAATAATGTACACATGAAGCATTCATATATGAAACAAAGAAAAACCGAGACTAAACATGTATCATTACACGATATAATGTTGTTATTTTTGCAAACATTAAAATAAAGATATCCATGCGTTTTTCAATTCCAAAGTTGATGATCTTATTATGAGACAATGTTTTCCATACATGCGTAGTTGTTTGGCAAATTCCAATGCATCAACACCTATACGTTGGCATAAAAATGCAATTAGACTTTAGATAAACATGTCTTGGATAAAAAATGAAACATTGACAAAACATGTAGTAAAATGCATGAATATAAAGTTAACATACCTGTTGAACATCGGTCATAGATTGTGAAGAACTTCTTTGTACACCACGTTGGTAGTAGTCTTTGATATATTACCATCCTCATCACAAACGACAACTTTCAATCTCTTTCTGCTTTTTACTCGTGAAACAGCAACGTAAAGTTGTCCATGGGTGAAAACAGACCGTGGAAGATATAAACCAACTTTTGAAAGAGATTGGCCTTGACTTTTGTTTATAGTCATTGCGAAAGAAAGTGACAAAGGAAGCTGCTTTCTTACAATCTTTACCGGTAAACGTTTATCACTCGGTGTAATTCTCAACCTCGGTATGATAACTTTTTTTCCAAAGTTTATTCCGTTAATGATTTGTGCACTAATGGAAGTTCTTGTTAAATGTAGAACTTGGATTCTTGTCCCATTACACAAACCATTTGCTTGATCTATATTTCGCAAAAACATAACCGGAACACCAACTTTTAAAACGATCCTATGGTTTGGAACACCTGAGAATTTCAACCCATTAATAAACTCTGTAGAGAAAACCGACTGATCTATAGCAGCGCCACGTTCGGTTTTATCTATGCTATCGCAACTTAAGAAAACCATTTCTTCTCCGGGGAATTTCTCCAACAATCTCTCGTTAATATTGTCTACAATTTCGTTTGTTGGAGCAAGAATAGCTTTTTCTTGGGAGTATGCAGGGTCGTCAATATTATCCAAAAGGTTTGGATAGGTAAAATTGACAATAGATTTTACCGGGTCATCACTTTCATCCACTCGTATTTCTTCGGGTACATCTATTTCAACCTCACCGTCATTAGGATCACCAAGTTCCCCGTCTCCAACTTTTAATATCCAATCAGCGAATTCGCGTATCTCAGACACATCTTCGGGTCGTGCTCCCACGGTTAGCCTCATATTGGCGGTTAACCGTAGAACCTTACAATGATCCCACAAATAAGATTCCTTTAAAGAGGCACTGACAATGTCTTGTCGTGAACCTTTAGGAACAACAGGTAAAATTTGTCTAAAATCACCACCGAATACCATAGTCATATTTCTGAATGGTTCTTCACACCTTTCAAATCTACTCTTACGTAGTATGTCTCTCAAAGAACGATCTAATGCTTCAAAACAAAGCTTATTAGCCATTGGTGCCTCATCCCAAATTATAAGTTTACATCTCTTTAATAATGCACCCAAATCACTATTTGGACTAATTGAGCAAGTGGAAGTCTCGTCAACGTTTATTGGAATATGGAACCTTGAATGAGCAGTTCTACCACCAGACATTAGCAATGATGCAATACCGCTGGATGCCCCATTTAATACTATATCCCCTTTTCTTCTAATGCCGGCAGCAAGGGTTTTCCATAAAAACGTTTTCCCTGTTCCTCCATATCCGTATACAAAGTAAACTCCACCAGTACCTGCTTCAACAAAACCCATTATTGTGTCGTAGACACCTTTCTGTTCAGTGGTTAAAGATCCGTATAACTGTTCATACTCAGTCTGTAAGTGTAGAGGGTTGTAATTTGTCTCGTCATGTATAAGTCGATTCCCAAAGTTTGTTATGTATTTATCATCCAGATATGGCATTTCTGGCCAAGCTTTTAAAGAACAACCTCGTGATTGCAAAAGTTTTTCGATGTAGAACAAACAAACATTTTTTTTTCTTCATCAGAAATGATCATATCTGCATACTTAAGATATATATCGTTTTTTTTGTTAGAAAAAAAGTAAAATATATTTATAAAAGAAATTACACATTACATTATAGTTTCTAAAACATGTTATACCAAGTTATATTTACTAAATATAAACATATATTAGGTATAAAACTATAAATTCTGCATATTTGTTGTACAAATTGAAAAACACTTATACCAAAGTCTTACCTGTAACAAAAGATGCAGTACACATTAAACTAATCAAAATCTATAATATTAGTTCCTGTTATATACAGCTTTAACAAAATTAGACACAGATTAGTTTCCAGTAAATATACGACAGACAATCATGACTGGAATCATCAGCTTACTTATGAGTTGTGAAATACCAATATAATTTGTACATAAAACAGAAAAACGCACTGCATTTGATATAAGTTCACTAATGATAATAACTAAACCATCCTATATTGGTCTAAATGTCTAATTTACGTACCACGTGCAGGTATACTTAAGATGAATTATGTATTCATAAAATACATCACTAAATAGTTATGAGTGATTTTATGTTTGACTTAACAAACAGTTAAGTCTTAAAGGATTAAAGCATATGGTGGTAATGTGTTTAGTTTTAAGCAATCATAAATAAAAATACTAAAAAAGGTATTTAATCTAACCTGGAATCTTTAGTAATAGTCTTCTTTTGTGTTGAACATCGTCGGCCATTAGGTGCCATGTTTGTAACCAAACTGTCAACGGCATAGTAAGTTCTTTTTGATACAGCAATGTAACAAATAGGTCTCGTAGTTGCGCAGGTGGTGCCCAATGTGTGGCGTCTTTAATACTATCAACATACTCCTTGTCGTCTTCTAAAAGACCCGCTGCATAGCAAGCTTCTTTGAAAGTAGGATAAATAATACCATTCACCTTTTTTATTTGATCATGGTTAAAACATCCTTTTGCACTATTTAGTAACATTCTACAATAGTACGCATCTCCGGTCGCAATTGGAACACTATGAATTCTACCAATCGATTTTCTTTTCTTCCTAAATGTCCATTTTCGTTGAGTCGCGTTCCACACAAACTTAGTTGGAAATTCTGCGTAAGTTAGCTCACGTGCCGCCGGATACAGTTCATTCATTGTCATCCAACCTTCATACATACTATGTCCAACTGACGGTTTGTGAATAACACTTTCAAGATCTGAGTTCTCGTCATATAAAATCTGTTGCTCCCCCGGCAAATGAAACGATAGCCGTTCAACAGCAGGGTATCTATAATGTATCACAAATCCAAATATTCTCCATGCCGCCTCACAAGTCGATAGGTATCTGCAATCATAGAACGCTTTAGTTTCATCAACCGGTTTTTGTACTTGTGTACCATCTGCGATGGTAACAGGTTCATACAACTGCGCCAACACTCTATCAGGACCTTTGTTGATATATTTGAACAAATATTTTATGGACCCTGTTTGGTTACACCATTCAACGTTAATATGGCATTGGTAACGTGAGTGTAGCATTATACGGAATTACATAACCGTTGTGTAATTTAGTTCCGCTCTTTTCAACATATCTCCCGTCGTCACGTCTTCTATAAACCGGATATCCTTCTGAGTCAACAGAACTTCGTTGAGTGAATTTCTTTGGAAAATGCTTGCTACATTTTTCATCGATCATACACGCTTGATTTGGGTCATCACAACCTCACGGACCATGCATCATAAAATCGGATACTAATTTGTACAAATCTGGATCATCGTTCTTATCTGGTATTTCGGCAGAAATGTATTTTTCAATTTGATCAGAGCTTGGTACCTTGTCATCCTTATGCAAGAACAAACATATGTGTGCGTGTGGAAGCCCTGTTTTTTGAAACTCAACTGTGTATACAACTGCATCAAAATGTAACATGTTAATTCAATAAACAAAAGTTTTATATAATCATATGTTAATGACATAACACGACTGTAGCATAGTATATAAAAAGATGTTTTGAAACATACGTGCTTGTATACGACCGAATAAACGTAAGTCCCTCAAATCCTTTGTTAGTAGGTCCAACTTTTGCTTAAAAACTCTTGATATCACATCAGGCCTATCCGAAGATGTTAAATTATGCTTTCGCATGAAACGTCCGATCTCTGGCCAGTTAGCATTGCAAGTCATTGTAATAAACAAATCGGGGCAACCATACCATCTACACAAAGTCATGGCATCCATGTAGTTTTGTTTCTTGTACCTTGGTCCACCAGTAAATAAAGATGTCAACACAATTGATTTTCCAAGGACTGTTGGCTCTGAATTCCATGAAGCAATCCTTTTAACTATGCTGGAGTACGTATCACACCTAAGCTTTGTCTGTTTTTCTCTTTGAAAATACAAACGTTCTGTTTCAACCATAGTGTATCCGTCCACAAGAAATTGTTGAAACAAACGACCTCCACGAATAAATAAATTTTCTTGATTCGGTCGATCTTGAATTTGAAACGCAAACCACTCTCGCATAGAAACCATTTTTTTCTTCTTTTTTGTTTTATCTGTTGCAGGTCCAACTTCATTTGTTGACTGTTGTGGATCAGATTGTGGTGTATCTGGGATATCATCATCACTTTCTTCAGTTTGAAAACGTTGCTTTCTATGCGGTATTTCCAAATGATACCCATCTTGCCCACGTGGCATCAAGAGCGGGTATTGCAACGGAAGATACAAAGGATGAAATAGGTTTATACGTTCAAAACCTTCACGGTGTTTTTCTATAATTATATCTCTCTGCTCTACGCATGTATCTAAGTCACCTAGTATAAGACCAACTACCTCGTTAGCAGTAGGAAGATTGTAAGTTCGTCCATCTTTTCCTCTCTTTGCCACCAGCTTAATTTTAATATTTTTTTCGTTGTCTTCATTGATTTTGTCACGTGCCCTTCTAAAAGTTTTAACCAAGTGACTTGAAGTATCTAAAACGTCTCTCACTTCACGTATAATATTTCGATCAATTGGATGTTTTGACTTTGAATTATTAGAGGTTGACGCAGAGTTGCTGTAATATATTAAAACTTTGCGTCAGAAATAACATACGTGCAATTATATAACGAAAAATTATAAAGATAGTTTTAAAAGAAAATATGAACAATGCAATAAATGTTACCTTAACGCTTTTTCCCGGTTTTCAACTTCGTTCTCTGTATCATATATATACAGTTGGGCAAACTTTGGTGTGTCGCCTACTTTTGGCAGCAAACTACCAAATTTATGGTATGTTTGTCCATGCAACCGAAAAACATATGGACCACGACCTCTTTGGTTGATTTTTTCATCGACCTTTCCACCCATCGAAGTAAATTCAAACATGCTATTGTATGATCGAATGTTGTTTCTAAAATTTTTACTTTTTTCATCATCATTAATAAACAAATCAACAATTTCTTTTGGAGCGCGTTCTGGTTTCTTAATAAAAACTTTTCCCTTGCCACAACATATATTGTACGGTTTGTTTTTTGGATTTGTGTTGCCTTTTCTTGCCTCCGCTTCCCACACCAAAGCATGGCATTCCGTACACTCAAATATAGGATCACCATGATCATAATATTCTGCAAATTAAAAATGATTGTTCTTTAAAATGTTGTTATGCAAGATTTTTTAAATTATGTGTAAAGTAAATATAGAAGTACCTTCTCAGATATACCAACGTATATCATACACTTTTCTAACATTTCCATCAACATCATTTAGATTAAAAGTAACTGGCGTGCGTGGTATACTTGCTCTCTTGGATCTTTTGGTTTGTCGTGATGATTCACCTGCTTGATATGTTGAATTTGTTTTTGGTAAAGCATATGTGGCTGTTGTAAGACCTGCTGTTGTATTTTGTTTGGTGCGTTGCGTAACGTTACTTCCATCAGGTGTAGTGAAACCATCTGAAAAAACATGAACAAAAAATTGTATGTTAGTTGCATTAACCATATGATAATGTGATAAAAGGAATTGCACTAAAATGTGTACCGACAGTTACCGTTTGAGGTATGAACCAAAGACGTTTGCCGTTTTCGTGTAACAACGACTGATGTAGTTTGATCAACACATGTTACCAACAAATTAGGAACAGGTGAAAACATATGACTCGAACTGGATTCACTCAAATTTTTTTGTCGTTTACATTGTGATGCAACCAGAGTTCTATGATCAAGCCTTGTTCCGAAAGAGTTTGTAACAACTACATTATTATAAATAATTTTAGTTTTTTTGGAAGAGTCAGTAGTTTTATAAAAAATAAAAGGAATTGTAATAAAATGTGTAATGATGTTACCGTTTGAGCTATCAACCGTGTTTGAAATAAATGGTGATGGTGATACTACAATAAAAAAAAAAAGAGTTACATCAACTATAGCGGCGCATCAATCTTAAAGAAAAATAGTAAATGTTGCTTACAAAGTATGTTTGCAACATTTGGACTTGTTGTTGCCTTTTTTAATTGTCTTGGTGTAACCGCATATAAACATACATTCTCAGTCAACAAATAACTTAAAATTTCAAACATCGTTCAAAAATATAATTATAATTATAAATATATAACTTTACTTAGTGTAAGGACTTGTACATTTGTAACGAAAAATGGAAATCAAAAGTAAGCTATGTATGTTACTAACCATTAGAGTTTTGTGTACTTGATATCCTTAAAGAACCGAAAGATGAGTTTTGACACAAATCATTTGTTTGCGTCTGCTGAATATGAGAAACACAGCCAGATTTTTGTGTAGTATTGTTGGTTGTTTTCCTTTTACTATTATAAATTATAGCATATGTACCTAATTCATGAAAAACAAACAGTAGTGTATTAAATATAAACTAACATGTAATTGTAGACAAATAAATATATTTATGTAAAATACATAAATTCAGTTTCGTCACCTAATTGCGAAGGAAAACTTAGAATAATACTTTGCCTAAAAGGTGTACACAAATTGCCTCCTAATGGTAGTAACTGAGTTGCACAAGTCTTTTTAATTATTGTTGCCCAGTCGTGTTCGTTGATTGCACGTTGATACCTAAAAACAAAATGCTTAGCTATGTAATATTATTTAAAAATTATGGATACTTTTAATTTTAAAATAGATAGATGCAAAATACGCACCTGGAACAAATGTTGAACCTGAGATTTGAATACCACTGTCTGATAATGTATTCAACCTTTGCGTCAAATCTACATTTATAAAAAAGTATAATTTCATATGTAAGATTCAGATGTTTAAAATTTGATTTGTTAAAAAACGTAAGTCTATAAAAATATGCTGCCAACTTACTATTAGTAACATCTTTAAAAGGTAATCTCTTGTGACCAGATGATTGTGTAGCCCGTGGTTGCATAGATGAACCTGTTAGTTAAACATAAGAAACAATAACAATTATTATTATGCTGAAACGTTTAGACATGTGAATATAGTAGAAGTAAAAGATAAAATACGTTTCATAATACAAATTACATGATAAAAATAGTTTAAAAACATATATTTTAAAGATTAACAACTATCTTTGAAATACCTGTGAAGTTTGATGATTGTTTTGAAAGTGTATTTGCTACTGATAACGTGGTTGTATTCGTAGTAAGTGGATCATCTAATCAGAAAAAATGTATTTGTTAGACACACGTACATATATAAATAAACGTATTCATTTATCTATTTATATAAATCATACATTTTAGTAATTCAGCCAAAGAAACTCTCCTGTTTGAAGATGGTGTCACAAGCTCTGAAGTATTACTTTGCAGAGTATTTGAAAGAGATACAGCTTCTGGTGAATTTTGGAATGAAGATTGAGTTATGTTGGTGGAAACGACTTTCTTTTTCCTTTTTCTTGTATGTATCTGATTGTTTTCATCCATGGTAGTTACTTACTGTGATGAAAACTTTAAGAAGATAAAACTTGTTGAAAGTTTTTTGTTATTATTTATAGTTAATGTTTAGCTATGAAATTGATAAAAACAAAATTTATGGATATAATTAAGTTGATATTAACTTGATATGAAAGTAATTGTTTAAAAAACTAAATCTCAGGAGAAAATTTTGGACATAAAATATACGTATATCATTTGCTTTATGGCGTATTAATGGGTTATTATGTTAATTAGGGATATTTTGAATTGTAACTGTTTACAAATAAATAACGTGTGAAAGTTAATACACAATTAATGAAACTAATTATAAATAAGAAAATAATCTTATTTTTAAACAAATCATGTAAAATCCCATGATTTAAGTTATTACAAAACAAAGGTATAACATATATGTAAATTCATGCAAAATTAAAAACCAACACAGAGAATTATTACGTATAAC
The DNA here is from genome assembly GCA_025667525.1 of Glebionis coronaria. Taxonomy (NCBI): domain Eukaryota; kingdom Viridiplantae; phylum Streptophyta; class Magnoliopsida; order Asterales; family Asteraceae; genus Glebionis; species Glebionis coronaria. The sequence continues at coordinate 535,983,469 of CM046879.1, forward strand.
AATCTTTAAATTGAAAATTGATCATCCAAATCACATTGCAAACTAATGTTTTTCGGTAATTAGAAAAATTTCATAACATCCATCTAAATCCATGCTAAAACTTAAAAATAAAATCTTGAAATTATTAAATTTGAAAGACTTCGACTTGCTGACACGCTGCAAGATTTAAAACTTTTAATCTTTACAGAAAAAGTTGACATTCACTAAGTCGTCATCATCTAAATCATGACCCATTCCACGTATTTCATTGCACAACGAATCAGCCTTTGAAATCATATCATTCACTTCGTTAAAGACTTGTAGAAACTCAGCATGATCACAACAGTTTGCTTTAAGCTAGTCAATAAAAACGGATTCACCGAGGTCATCTGTTAAAAAAACAAAAGCTTAAACACATACGATTAGGTTGATTTTCGAAAACAAATATATATTTACTTACCTTTAACTCCTTTTGATGAGTGACCGAATTCAAAAACTGATGTTAGAAACTTCAACGCATCGTCTACTTTATCATTGACATTTTTTTTCTCGTTGGTATCAACTTCCTTTTCCTTTATAAACATGGAGGATGGTTTGAAAGGGTCGGGCATGGTAGCATGAAATTTCGAAGCTTCTTGAATAGCAGATTGTTTTTTTGCTTTTCCCATATTATTTTTTGATGTAGACATGATTAATGAAACACTTTATTTGACATGAACATATGGCTAAACAGTATATTTATAGATGATTTTATTGTTAATAGTTACACATCAGTCCTTCATGATTCAAAGTGTACATGCAGTTTAGGGTTTTATGATAAAATACATGATACCTTAATTTTAATATAAAGTTTATAAACTTTCTGTCATTAATGCGATAATTTCAACAAAAAATACAATGACCTTAAATGTTGTGGTAACTGTCGGTTACAGTTTGCCAATTGAAGTAGAATAAAAGTGTATATTTAAAGCAACAAAATCAAGTTAAAATAAAACAAAAACGTTTGAATGTCAAAAGGTTGGTCAATAAATGGGGCTATAAACACTAAAGTATTTTTAGGTTGATTTAGTTAACTAAAACACCATATGTTTAAAAATGAATGTAAAAACGTTATTACATCATAGCATATATGTTTTGTAACCTTAATAATTAATTGTTTAGTTTTTTTATTGATAATGATAAATTTATTTTATATAGACAAAATTAAGTGTACATAAAAATTGAAGTATCATATAAAAACTTTTATTGATTTATAAAAACGATCAAACAAAATTAACATCATAAATGTAAACTTAATGTCTAAAAAACACAACTTGAAAAAAGCAAACAAACATTAAAAAAATTTCATGAATAAACAGTAATTTGTTCCAATAAAAAATCTTCATCCGTATCTTCATCAGTGCTTTCATAGTCAGTTTCAGAATCATCATTAATGAAATCATCATCTTCGTCTTCTACATCATCTGTTAAATCATCTTTCAAATCATCGTCATCATTTTTAGAATCTTATAAATCAATTCCAATATCACTGCTGTTTTCCTGTAACATGTCTTCTATTTTTTCATTACTCTCTTCATCCGTATCTTCATCCATAAGAGTGAATTTTGGTACTTTGGCACGTGAATGTTTTGCTTTTTTATTTGGACGTTTAAATATAATTGCATCTTCATCATCATCTTCCTACATATAATAACAGGAATGGTTATAGTACATCTGCAGTACATGTTGTATAAATATATTTAAAATAAAATATGGTATATAAAATAAAAAATAAATAATATAACCAAAAAAATTGTATCATATAACCTTGTCATTCTTTTGGAAATCCATATCAGGCGATTTTGTGTTTTTTGGTGATTTAATTTTTTCATCATCAGAAGATACAATCTCAACTACCTCCTTAATATCATCGACCACAATCACGTCAACAACATTATTGTTTACATCCGGATCATTATTAGTGATTCCTCCGCGTTTGCGATTGTCGGGCATAAACTGAACATTATGTAAAAGAATCACATATAATATTATTTTCTAAACTAAAAATAAATACATATTATCTAGACGTATGTAATGGTAATGAATTTCTTACGTCGTCATCATCAGATAAATTGAAAACAGACTTGTCGTTGGAGACATTGACCGTGTTAGAAGGTGTAGCCATATCGTCATTATTGCATGGTATTTTAGGTTCCGTACTTGAATTTTATAACTTCTCACAATGGCTGAAGTTAAAAATCACATACAATTTATAGTGTTCAAATGAACTATATGTATTAAGAAACTATACTAAAAATCAAATATATTTAAGATGTATGACTAATTGAAAAAAGTTGTTAAATAATAATCTTTTTAGTAGTTATCCATAAATTAGTTACATGCAAATAATTGATAAATATTTTGATTTTATCATTTAGTCTAACTACAAAAAAACGAATTTTATGCCCCTGTTTTAGAACTTCATAACGTATCATTTATTTAGTATCCCTAAAAAGTAAATAATGCCTGTTCATTTATTTAACATATATAAAATGGAAATATATTATTATTACTTATTTCAACAAAGTAATGACTGTATTTGATCCAACTTACCATGCATTCATTAACATATTAAACACAATCACACTCAACCGCCGCCTATACACATCTTCATTCATGATCATCACTTTCATTATCATCAAACACTAACACAAACATAACCAGAAATACCAGAATCAATAAACTATCAGGTATGAGTTTCAACTTCATCTATTCATTTATTTTTGTTGAAACTATCGCATATATGTATATCTTTTACTGCTATATGGTAGATGATTTGATAGCTAATAACACCAAAAAGATATAAATCAACTTGCATGTCTATAGATCGGTTGATCTTAATCACTAATACATTGTTTATGTTATCAATTTTTTAATTTTAAGTGATTCGAATAAATTTATTTGATTATAGTTATTAACAGATGATTTTTTGTGGAATCTATTTAAGGTAAAAATTAGATTTTAATATCATATATTGTTGCTCAAGAATCCACGATCTTTATGATCAGGTTTGGTTTATAAAATCGATTTAGTAGCAATAAATCTTTTAAGTAGAGAATAATCTTATTTGTTTAGTGATATATTTCCATGTTAATATGGTTATTATTAATTTTTTTTTAAATATCCGTAACAAATTTATTTTACCTTATGTTTTAAAATCAAATTATATAGTTTAGTATATAATTGTATACTTGTAAAGGCGATGTTAGAATTTGAATATATAAAATATGGTCATAATTAAAAACATAAATGGATAAAAAGTTATCATGTTATAGTCATTCTGTAAAAATATAGAATATCATGAACCTTTGATTAATGTGTACCATTTCAGTTATCGTTTTTTCATATTTCTTAAACTTAGGCCTAATATTTGATTCAAGTTTTTCTTAAATAACCAAACCAATTAATTTGACCGTATGAATATGTGAGCAACGTCTAATCATTCAAATGTAAGAACTTAGTTATGAATAAGAGAATCTAAGAGGAGAAAGTTGAATAATGGTATAGTCCTTTATATAACAACGTCAGTTTATGGAGTATTTATATTTTGTGGCACATGTTTTGTAAGTGAATAAAATGCATGTTTTCGTAGAATTTGGTTATTAGATGTTATGTAATAAACCTTTTTTTGAAACTGGTTATTCAAACATAGATTATGCACATATGTAATAGAAACAAAACATTAGATATAAGATCACAGTAAATGATTTATTAAGAGGTTTTGCTACGAATGTACGACTAAATATATCACGCATCGTATATCTGCATAGCCAACTTTTACTGCATAATGTGTAACTCTGTGTACGAAGCTTGCTTCAGCCTATCTCCCTTGATTTTGTTCAGCTGTTCAGATATGTATCTTTCATGTTCAGCTAATTCTGTGACATCTATATCCTTCTTGTAAATTCGTTTGAGGCATCTATATAGCAAATTGATTCAGATCACTTGTACTTAGATGGGTTACGCCAATAAGAAAATGTTATTAAATAACAAATGGCTAAAGCACATATATCAAATTCCAAAGATTTTAACGGTTGAAATTATACTAAAAAATAATGGTTATTTGAAAATGGTAGAATAAACAGTTAAACTGATTTCAGTACAAAGTATCTCGGCCTTTACGTTTTACTTACGATCTATATGTTTATGTTTATCAAACACAGGATGAGTATCCAGTTTATTTTCGACGCCAACCAACGAAACATTAAAACCGAGCAAGTAAGTGTATACTACGTGCTTTTTGTCAGCCTTTTTATTCAATGTCATTGCCATATTATTTTAACTAAAATGCTTTGTAAAAAATGCTGCATAATTGACCTTTTGTGTAATAACACACAGATGTTACCAACTTTTTTCGCTCCAATTGTTTGGTCCGGCAGCCTATGGTTGTATCTGGTCAACAACAAAGGGACAAAGCATAAGGTGTGGATTAATAAATTAAGTGGTACACAGTACTATGCTCTGTACTCCAATGAATGGAAGGATTTTCTGGATGACAGTAAATATACTGGAGTTAGTATGTTCCACTTCATTCGGGAGGGTGAAGATGAATTTTATGTCACAGGATATGACAATACCGGGGCTGAAATTAATGGGTATGATTTGAATGAACTTGGTCACAGACAAATGAGATGTTTGGTAACTCTTGGAAACATCAATGAAACTCCAGTATGTGAAGTCACAAACTGTTTTATATTGTTATATATTTATTTCATTATTAATATACAACGTAAACTAATGTCACTCATTTCGTCATTTGATTTCACTTTATTGCAGCCACTTCATTGTCAATTCCTTCAAAATATCGTCAGAAATGCTGTTACTGTTAAGGTTTCTGATACGGAAGTTTCTACCGTATCTCGTCGTCGTGTGAAACTATCTGATGGCCGTGTTGGCCATGTATTTCATGGTAAAGGATGGAAGACTGTGACTAACGTTGAGTGGCTTGATGCTGGTAACAGATTAGTTTTAACTAATCTGTTAGAGAACAGTGTGTCGATGGTACCATTTAATGATGAAGGTGTTGCCCTTCATTTTGAGACTGTCCCAAGGATGCCTTTGAACAGTCGGTTTCCATTCATGCGAAACCCAACTGATATAGGTATGTTACTGCTACACTTACTTATTTGTATGTTGTATAAAGGGTACCTCTTTATTGATTGGTTTAGTATAGCTTAATTATTTGTACATTACTTGGCTTTGGTATTAATATAAATAGTTTGGTTAAATTTAAATTGTTTCTTTTGCCAATCGTAGACGAAAGGATGCAACATGAATGTGTATGGAAACGATATTCTTAGAATGAGAATGAAAAGAAATGCTTTTATAGTTCCATTTTGGCCTATGTAACTGCAAGGAACCGCCTTGTAAGTTGATGAAATAATGTATCTATAGACACTGATTAATATTATTAATTTAATGTTATTAATTAACCATCTTGCATAAAAAGAATGATATTGCTTATGTTTATATATTTTTTTCTATTTTGTAGACAATACCAGCCGAATTTGTTAGGACACATAGGATTATCAAGTATCACAATGCAATTTTGAAGCATGATGATAATTCATTTTATGTCGATATTGATTTGGAACCTCATCCAGAAAGACCTGAAAGAAAAGATCACATGACAATCATAACTGAATGGAAGAATGTGGTGCAGAAATGTGGTTTCAAGAATAACAAAATGGTCAGATTCAAAACTGTTGAGGAAGTTCGTGACGGTGTTCAGACAGTTGATGAAAGACACCCAGTCATGATACCAGTCTTTCATATGTGTTAAAGAAGCTGCTGGATCAAGCCCCAAAAAAAATATGAAGTATTTTACCATTGCAGGTATTGGTGCGTTAGTACTTAGCTGTTTAAGTTATAGACTTATGTATGAAATTTTAATACTAATGCCATGTTTATATTGGCTTATTGGTTGGCACATTTTCCCTATATTTTGACGAACAATGTATGATCTTAGCATCAATGTAGGGTACTTTTATGCTATGATAATTGTATCCATAACGCCAACCAAGCTATGAATATTGTGTACTTAGAACCTTTATTAGTAATCATCTGTATCTTATTGTGGTGTATAAGTTATTTTATTTGTTTTAGTTACTAACTATTTAGTTTTACCCCGTAAAATAGATAATTGACAACACTTAAGAACCATTCTATATCAGTTCATGATTAATTTCATGAATTTTAAACAACTTATAGACTTCTTGTACTACATAATCAAATGATTTAGTTGGACAATAGCATTCGTTTAAGTTTTATAAACAACATTCATAAAACTTGTATTTACAAAACCACATAGATTAATGCAATCATAGTATTGTTCATGACTTCTAAACAACATTAATAAAACCACATAGATTAATGCAATCACAGTATTGTTCACCACTTTCACTATTGGCTAAAAGTACTAAGGAATAAAACCCAATAAAGGAAACACAAAAAACTGAATATATAAATAGTCATCCAAAAGTAACAAACAAACAAACAACCAATTCCTGATTTCAAACTAATCAGGCATTAAACCAAGCAAAACACATATTGTTTTGCTAGTAAATTATTTAAAAGAAAACACACAATCACATAATGTTCTTTCAGCAATGCAAATAATTTGCATTTTTTAAAGCCATATGATGGGAAACAATCAAAGGCTTTTCTCAATCTTCACTTCGACGGCCTTTTTCTTCACATTGGTAGACTCACTACCAACTTCACCATCTGCTGGCCTCTTGTGTTTCCCATTAGAAATCACTTCAATTTCACCATGTTCAGTATTTTTGTTTTTTTGTGTCTACACTGGGGTGGTATTTTCATCCTGTGAATCCAAATCTAATGGAGTTATGTTACGCAGGGTAGAACTTGTTGCTTCAGAATCGTTCTGCACAAATTACAATCACGTTTTAGTTTAAGCTTGAGACAAAATAAATTATTGTACAATTATGTTTAAAGGACATGAAGGTCTACGAAAATCTTGGCTTATTCTACATGATGGATTGGATTGATTAAGTGGGTAGATTGATTAATAATAAAAGATAAGATGAGAAGGAGATGAGGGTGTAGAGAGAGAAAGGAGAGAAGGAGAGGAGTAGAGAGAGAAAGTAAAATATGGAATAATGAAAATGTGAATCACCAACCCCTCCTAACATGCTAGGAGGGGTATATATAGCCCACCCTACATGTGGGCTATATGGGCTATACGTTTACTAACTAGATCACGAGCCCGTTACATTAATATATCGTTGGAGCGACCGATCCTTCATAAATACGTAAAACGTATTTCTAACAATCTCCCCCTAAGGGAGGTCTCTCCAAGAAACAAAGTTCTAAATAGTCTATATCTCGTGATCTATGCTAACTAAGATGTGACCGAGACTTTATTGGGAAAAACGTATTTCCAACAATCTCCCCCTAAGGGAGGTCACATCTTTTTACAAAATCTTAAACCTAGCATCTATGCTTGAGTCTTTGATCTTTTTCTTGTGAATATGCTTGATGTGATCTTTGACTTTAGTCTTGAGCATGTTTCCTTGCCTTGACCTTGTGCATTCTTCACTTGTGATATTCGCCTCTTCGTGACTTCATGTTCCGCATACTTATACCTTTAAATTCTTGAAAGCTTCAGAGTTTGATACAGCGGAAGACTTGACCTTCAGACTTTCTTGAACTTGTTGAAGTACTAATTGTATGTAGTATAAGCATGTGGTGACGACTTCTTCTGGATTGTACACCGCAATGCCACCTTCTTGTTACGCTGCATAAGACAGTTAGCAACAAACCATATACACGGATGAAATGGCCTTGAACATTTCATTCTAATTCGGTAGCATTTTACCTCCGGTCGGTGAAGACCGTTGGACGATATTAAATATCGTACTTGTAGCAGGTAGTTTCAGTAAAGAACCTCCTTGACAAGATTTCGCGGGTAAACCCGTTCTCTTTACTCGACCGTCCAAAGCTGACTGCGAACGTAAAGAGTGAATCATTTGGATAGTATTATCCGCATGATTTGAAGCCGTCAATTCATGTTCCTTGAACAAGTGAAGTTCAATTAAGAACTGCACCATCGTTGCTTTCCAGTTGTCACGAGCTTGATTCATATAGAATTTTGCAAGTTACCTACCAAGTGTTGTTTGATGTTAACACTAGAAGGATTTCCATTCGTCACTGTAAATACTTAATAGTATTACTCTGAATGTTCTGGCAAGATCACTAAGATATTGCGTAGAGGCCTGGAACGTGTTTAAATTCATTCAAGAGTTTAAACCACTGTTGCTTTCCAGTTATCACAAGTTTGATTCATAAAGAATCGCACAAGCACCTACCATGAGCTTTTTGACGTTCGCTCAAAAGGATTTCCATCTTCATTGTAAATACTTTCCTATTACTCGGATGTTCAGGCAAGATCATGAAGATTTTGCGTAGGACTCTTAAGAACTTTCTTACTTTTCAAAGTGTGTGAAGAAGCAATGAATTATGAAAGTGTGTCCTAATGAGATATATGATGATCTCAAATGGCTCTAGACTCGATCGTGCATTTTGGATTTTAGTGATCGGAGGCTGGAGAGGAGTGCCACCTTTTCAATACCAATTAATTCGGAGTGATTAAATCAATAGATAATTTGTTGTCTCCGTGTGATTAAAACAAATATCTTTTTAGAGATATCTGAGTTAGCTGGGATGGGTTGTGCCTTGCATCACTGGGTCCATGATGTCTATCTTCAATATCGAGAATCATAAATGATCTCAATAGCATATGAATTGACCCGGTTTCTGCCTAAGTTGTAAGGAGGGCTACTTTCTTTACACCCTTTATCTTTACAATTCTTTTTCATTCTTCAACCCCTTCAATGCTTACCAATACGTCATAACTAGCACCTTGTTGTGATTGTTCCAGTGCTAACTTAAGTACTTGGTCGGCATTCAGCTGCGTTCACAATCTTTCTCCATCTTTCTTAAGGACTACTATTTCTAGCTATGGAATGTCCTTGGGAAGATTCCTCCGGTTCTAGTGGAATCATTGGACTTTAGCCTATCCTACCATCCTTATGTCACCACAATCGTCATCGTCATGAATTAAGATGTTGTGGGTAAGTATACGTCACCATGAAATCCATTTTAATATCCAAATCCATTTTGCTCCCCCTTAACATATGCCACGATATTCGAAAACATTTCGCACATGTTGGGATGAGCTAGCACATTAAGTCAAACCATTGAATTAATTGATCTCATATTAAATCACATTTTCTCCCCCATATTAAAAATATTAACCCAATCGATGTTTTTAATATCAATTGATCTAATGAGATTTTAAGAAAGTTCGGGAAGAAAAATGCAAATCCGATTAAATCCATTTATCTTCATGATTTTTACAAGCTCCCCCTCAAGTTAATGAGAATATACTTGAAACGTAAATTAAATACCTTTTAAACACAAGTGTAAAGTATTTATCACGTGCAAAGATCATATATGATAATGTATTCACAAGATTAGCAGTTTATGAGGTTGGACCTGAATGATGGAGAACATCATATGAAAGAAGCACATGGTTCTTGTTCACGAATGTTGGTCGCCTCATCACGTCTGAAGTTATCTCTTGACTCCATGTGTACGATTGATATTGTTGTCTTGACACCAACATGTGAACTTGGCACTTTCGGCGTCAAAGATTCTGAACGCTTGAAAATTGCTCCCCCTCAATTGTTGACCCGTGTTCTACTTAAAGAGTTGTAGTCGTCGTTTGAGTAGTCGCATCGTCTAGTATGTAGATATCAATTGCAACGAACTTTGGATTGTGGAGTTGATAACTTCGGATTCGGAAGTCAAAGCTTTCCGGTGAAATGCTTGACTTCAATGTGAAAAGCGGGTTACTATCGGAAATAATAGAAAACCATTTTGAGCATGTTTTAAATCTTTTAAACTTCTGCTCGAACTTTATTTACAACCCCGTGTCATTATTGAATGACATTTCTAGGATCGTAAATATTATCGATTCCAGAAGACATGCTCTTTTTATCAAAACATATTTGAACACACAATTTTGAAAGATTTAGAAAAAAAAACCTTTTGAAAAATTCTTGAAAAATTGTGTTCAAAGTTTTGAAAAACAGTTACTTGAGCTTAAGATGTTGAATATCTTACAAAACGAGCTCAAGTCCGAGAAGTTGTAAACTTCCCGTTGTTAAGGATAAGTTACCATCGGCGATAAACTTTCCTTTTATCTGATGGACGAGTCCTAAGCTGACATTTACTTAGAAGTCATTTTCATGAGCTTGAAAACTTTGACTGTTTTAACAGAAAGCTCATGACCGAGAAAGGTTAATTTCTCGTTATGAGGAAAAGTTCTCTTATTTAAAAGATACACTTTCCTTTCAGAGCTTAAAACTTCGAATGTTTTAATACAAGCTCATGACCGAGAAAGGTAAATTTCTTGTTAAGAGGATAAGTTATCATAAAAGATAATCTTTCCTTTATTTTAAGTTCGAGTTACAGTCTGACATTTAACTGTAAGTCATTGTGCATGAGCTTAAAAACTTCGAATGTTTTTATTATTAGCTCATACCCGAGAAAAATTAATTTCTCGTTGTAAGGATAAGTGCATCATCGGCGATAAACTTTCCTTTTAATTGAAGAACGAGTTCCAAGTTGACATTTACTTAGAAGTCGTTTTCATGAGCTTGAAAAACTTTGAATGTTTTAACGTAAAGCTCATGACCAAGAAAGATGAATTTCTCGTTAAGAAGAAAAGTTCTCTTATTTAAAAGATACACTTTTCTTGATGAGCTTAAAACCTGGAATGTTTTACTACAAGCTCATGACCGAGAAAACTTAATTTCTCGTTGTTAGGATAAGTTTATTATCGGCGATAAACTTTCCTTTCTTTGATGAACGCGTTACAGTCTGTGATGTGACTGTAAGTCCTCATACAGGAGCTTAACCATGAATCCCCTAAGACACTTGTTTCTCCGATATCTGCTTCTTCAGCAACCAAACTCTAAGAGTATCCTTAGTTGAACGGTATACAATGATTGGACCGCTTCGTTCTTTTGGAACATCAACTTTGGTACCGGCATTCTCATTAGGAATTTGCATGCTTTGATATGGGTTAGCGATATTTATCTTAGAAGCAAGTGGAGGTTTACAGTTGTCTTTTCTTGTGCCAGAGGCGACCTGAGTGGATGATTCACTTGTCTTAGTTGGCAAACGTTTCCGTTTATAGAATACCTTAAGTTCAGGCTTAAGTGATGTATCATCCTTTTCAATTTCCTCCCTAGCAGTCTTAGTAGAATCGGAGATTATCCTAGTTAAAGGGCACTCGTTTCCTACAAGAGTAAAAGTTCTACCAGTGGGGCGATAAACTTTACCAATGGGTTTGATTTTATCAATCCACTCGGATTTAAGTCTAGCACGGGAGTTCACCTCATTAAGTAATTTCTTGATACACGAATCATGATTTGCCGTAAAGACATAATTTTCTACATGTTTTACAAGTAGCATATTTAATGTCCGAGTAAGATCTAGAATCCCTAGATGATTGTTTGATGCTCCTATGATTGGACATGCTACGGTTAGGAGTGTCGGGTAAACTAGAAGGCATCTAACTAGGTTTGAAATTCCTATCTCTTATTTGTGTCTTTGAATAGCTTCCCTTTGACCAAAATTATGGCGAACGTCATTTGAACTAGTTTGAGACATGTTCTTTGGACTATGTCTAGGGAGACTAGAGGCAATCATGTGATTAGGTCTTGCTAAAGTTGATTTAGTCACATTAGGCCTAGTTGGTGGAGTGACTGTTCTAGAAATATGAACCGTATCAACTTGGGAGGCAAACCGTGGTCTCGAGGATTGTGATCGCTCGGATCTAAATTCAGTAGGTTGTCTGACAGGCGATTGTTCGACGAATTGATTTGTAGGCGGTTTCCCCAAGATTGATGGTTTTTCAAGCTTAGTGTCCACACTAGTTCCTTTAGTTTTCCTCAATTCGTTTTTCAACGCAGCTATAGCAAAGACCTTTTCCTGTACTTAAGCCTTTAAAGTATCATTCTCTTTGAGCAATTTATCTTGGGATGCCAATTTAGACTCTAGTAATTGAATTTGTTTCAAAAGATTATCCTTTTCAGCTTTAGAATCTAAAACTTTTTGATCCAATTTTCTTTCAAGAACAACATTTGACTTTTCAAGCTTTTCAAAGTATGTTTCAAATTTGTCCGTTTTCTTAGAAAATTCAAGTTTGGCATCCTCAAGATCTTTTGATTGTTGAGCTACAATCGTTTCGAGCTCTCTAATCTTAGAATCAGAAGCAGTCAATGAAGCAGTCAAAAGACAATTATCATGATGTTTAGCATTTTGAACACTTTCTCCCCCATTATGACTCACATCGGATGAATCAGAAGTGGTATTTCTATCACTCTTTTCCATCCCATGTTTGTCATAATTAGGTTCAGAATGCTCAATATGCGGCATGGCATCAGCATATACATCATAAACAACATTACATTGTACCATGTTTGCAGGCTCTTCGTCATAAACGGGTAAGGTGTCATCAAAAGAGATCCCGTGAACATTCCCTGACGTGCCATTGGTATCATGTTGTCCTCCTGATTCCGTGCTCTTGCCATCGTTAGGCTCCAAGTTGTCAACCGTAGGACCATTCGCCTCGTGCATCTGGATCATAGATTCTTGCACTCCATTATCATACGCTTGCTGAAGTCGAGATCTTTCATAAATCGAAGACGAGACCGATGTCATGAGTTTCAATATGGTACCACGGAAATCTCGAAGCTCGGTATGTGTATCTCGAAGAAATGAACTGAACTTTCAGACTTGATGATATTGAATTGGAGGAAAGGCGTGAGTTGTGTCACAAGAGTCTGATATGCAAGTGCTGATGCAGAGTGATTAAATTTTTCATTGTTGAGTTGCTCGGCGAGTTGGGTCAACGTGAGGAATATTGAGTCGATGAATATATGACGATCTTGACCAAAGATTTTCACAAATTCGCTCCCTCCTTGAATCCATGAAAGAGTGACAAGATGAGATTGAAGTAGTTGAAATGACGTGATGCCACTTCTTCTAGCGTTGTCTTGCATTAGATGCAATTCTCCTTCTTGAAACGTCGAAGTCAACGAATCCATAGAAGTGCGATGAACGATGACGTTAAAGATTATGATCGATGAAAAATCCATTTTCAATTTTAAATAAAGTGATTAGCCCGACAACGTTTTGTCCAAAGATTTTGTAACACACGACCCAAAAAAATGAATATATGTCAATTTATACTTGTACAACTTGTCTAAAAAGACATGTGAAAATTTGGTGATGGAAAGCCCAAAACAATACTGAACCCAATATATATAGCCGAATCTAAAAAGGAATGTTGAACTATTTAGATAGGTCAAGTTAGACGACTACAGGAGTAGCCAATTCCACATTTGTAACATACAATATAAAGAATGGTGGGATAATTATTTGGTGGGATGGGATGGGATGAAATGAAACGTGGTCAAAACAAAATGAGACGTGGCCTATGTAATGACTACGTTGCCTAAACACATTGAGATATAAATACCCTAAAAATTTCTCACAGATGACAAAAAATCCTAATCTCCAATCTTTGTTACCTCCGCAAATATCGTTGACTTTTAAACTCCCAAAGCAACCAAACCAACTAAACCTAATCTCATCACTTTAAACACACAGCCACCAAAATCTCTAGAACCTCCGTCTCTTTACAAACTTTTCCTTTGTTTATGATCTTGTTCCTAAAACTCAGCCATAACAAGAATCCAGTAAAGCTCCTAGTCATGAAACCTCAAACAAACGCAGCCACCAAATATGCTTCTTTTTCTTATGTTAGATCCTTAACATGATCGATCCAAACACCCTTGATTTCCTGTTAATCACTCAAAGATCGTCCCAAAGAAGAAAAATCTCTTACTTATGGGTTCCAAATCGTTCGTATTCGTCAAGATCTTGATGTATGAGATCTCAGGTAGGTATTTCTGACTTGTTTTATATTTGTTGGTCACGTGTTTGATCGATGATGGTGGGGACGGAGATCTGTTTGTTGTTGTCGTGGGTTCAGGTGAGTTGTGAGGTGAGAGTTGAGAGTTGTGTGGTCAGATTTATGTGTCAAGTGAGTGAGGTGAGGCAGTGTTGTTTAGTCGAAAGGTTTTGAGCTCGTGAGTATGGTAGTTTAGGTGTCTTGTTTCTGAGTGTGTGGATTTGAGTTGAGTGAGTGTTGGGTGAGTCGTTTTGGAGTCGTGGGTCTTCGAGTCTTTTTGTTTGATTCGAGTCTTTGGTGTTTGGTCTGTTTTTGAGTCAAAATGGTGTCGAGGGTGTTGTATTGTGGTTAGTTTTTGAATGGTAGAAACTGTTTTGATGAAGTTTGAGAGGTCGAGTGTTTGTGGGTGTGTTTGTGTATGTGTGGTTAGAGTCGAAAATGGGTGTGGGTCATTGAGTCGAGAGTGTTAAGGTGATGATGTCGAGTGAATGTAGAGTCCCGTTATGTTTGAATAAAAAATGCTTGGTTCGGAACACGTTGGTTCGGAACACGTTGGTTCGGAACACGTTCGTTCGGAACACGTTCGTTCGGAACTCGTTCGTTCGGAACTCGTTCGTTCGGAACTCGTTCGTTCGGAACTCGTTCGTTCGGAACTCGTTCGTTCGGAAATCGTTCGTTCGGAACTCGTTTGTTCGGAACTTGTTCGTTCGGAACACGTTCGTTCGGAACTCGTTCGTTCGGAACACGTTCGTTCGGAACACGTTCGATCGGAACACGTTGATACGTTGAGGCTGATGGGACAGTTTATTTGTTTGAAAGGACAAAAGGACAAAACAAAAAAAACAAAAAAATCTGACCAACAGACTGATAACAGAAAAAAAATTGACTATATAAAAAGAAATAAAAAAAATTAAAAATAAAATAAAAAATTTAATCACTTTGACATCAATCAAAGTCTGATAATAAAATCTGATATATAAAAAAATAAAATAAAATAAAAAAATGAAATACTTGAAAATAGACAATCAATTAAAAAATAAAACTAAAATTCAATCAAAAAGTAAAAAACGTGTCTTTTGTTTTTCTCAATCAAAAAAATAATCAAACGAAAAATAAAACTTGTTGTTTTCAATCAAAAAGACAAAATTAAAAAGATAAAATACAAACTTTTTATAAAAACACAAATTTTTTGAGATTTAAGCTTGAAAAAATGAAAAACCCACCAAAATCAATTAAAAAAAAGCAAGAATAAACCAATCTAACCTTGGCTATTGATACCAATTGAAGGTCTACGAAAATCTTGGCTTATTCTACATGATGGATTAGATTGATTAAGTGGGTAGATTGATTAATAATAAAAGATAAGATGAGAAGGAGATGAGGGTGTAGAGAGAGAAAGGAGAGAAGGAGATGAGTAGAGAGAGAAAGTGAAATATGGAATAATGAAAATATGAATCACCAACCCCTCCTAACATGCTAGGAGGGGTATATATAGCCCATCCTACATGTGGGCTATATGGGCTATACGTTTACTAACTAGATCACGAGCCCGTTACATTAATATATCGTTGGAGCGACCGATCCTTCATAAATACGTAAAAACGTATTTCTAACAATTTCCCCCTAAGGGAGGTCGCTCCAAGAAACGAAGTTCTAAATAGTCTATATCTCGTGATCTATGCTAACTAAGATGTGACTAAGACTTTATTAGGAAAAACGTATTTCCAACAGGACATATGTGCTATTATTTACCTTGTTTGGTGTGACGCCAATACGGATACTATCAAGGATATCAGGATCATCAGACAATCGCAAAACAGTGAACACAGGAAGTAATTTCTTGATATTGTAAGAGTCAATTGTGACCTTAAAAGCATATTTTTTTCCAACCAATGCCGTAATCTCAGTGGGGAACTTATCCTTGAACTCAACCTTCAAATTTAAACAATCTTACATATGATTAGAATCGTGCACTATATTATTTTCAAAACAAACTGTTTAATACCTTCCCATATTTGTCACACATTTGATACGCTGATCTGTCCACTAATGGTTGATCCTCGTCATTCCATAAGGTTAACGAAATGGTCCCGGTTTTATCTTGAACACGTAACTGAACCTTGAACCTGCCAAAAAAAGACAAATGTTTATCAATATTAAGACTTTAAACTAAATGAATATTATACTAAAAAGAAAATATACTAAAAACTAAACTCACAAGGTTTTAATAGTTGTAACACATTTGCACTTGGTGCAATACCAATCATCCTTGACACCAACTATTTTTTTAGTATCGCTTTCTTCAAGATCAACAATGTCTTGCGAACGTACAGCCTTTTTGTTGCATTTGTGGCAACCAATGTACCACCAACCTTCATCTTCGTGAATTGCAATTATAGTTCCTACTATAATAGTAGTAACCCCCTAAAATGGTTTATAAACAAAACATTTTTATCAAACTCTATCCTCATTTTCTGTAGCAATGCTGAATTGTGAAAATAAACACATATTGAAGTTCAGTATACCTGAGCAACGTCCAACAAATCATCAATGTTTTTTGGAGGATGTTGAGTTGTGAAAAGGTCTTTAGTTGAGTTTCTAGATGCTGTTGAAATACGAATTGATGTATTATCAGAGTTTTCATTCGCATCTACATTGAACAACCTGTTGCACAAATGATATGGTAAGGACAAATTTCAGAACATAATATACATAAATATTTATAAAAGACTAACAATTTACAAAACTAAATATTTATAAACCACTAACATGTTTACACACATTACCTTTGAATGTATTCCTTCACATGATGAAATTCCTCCTTAACCATTGGGAGGGTAGCATCAAACAGAAACAACTTAGTGCCGTTATATCCATTTTGCACACACATTTGACCTTGCACATAATATGATTATATTTTAGTAAGGGATAATAAATAAGTGTATACAATGATTGTTTGTATCTATTACAATAAAACTTGTAAAACTAACCATCCCAAACTTTCATCATCCCCAGTTGAAGGACTACAACTATCTTTCCATGATCAGCACAAGTACTCAAGAAGTCATTGAATTGTTGAGCAAAGTTACCCCATAATGTACACTTAAGTTCGTTACCCCTACAAATGTTTAAAAAAGGGAATCACATATATAGTTCAACAGAAACAAAGATCAGATTTTATTTAATGGAAAAAATATATGTTCATACTCATAATCACGCAAAGTCAGTGGCTTCTTTTTTCCAGCCTTTCCGTTCTTATCATAGTTGTCCAAATCATCACAAGCAGTCACATGTCCAATGATATCTGTAAATAAACACAAATTATTTACCATTAGAATCAAAACAAATTATTTAGCCATGTCAATTCAATCGTATGGTAAAAACATGATGACGTATAGTCCCCAGCCGGGTCAGGAACCCGACCCACGGGTACTACCCGTATCCGGCCCATCACAGATGGGTGGGAATAATGTCATTTAAGCTTATGGGCTTGGATGAACAGTAACCGCACACACGTGTGCGGCCCACGGCCCGGCGCGGCCGGTACAGGGTTAGACAGAATCATATTCTGTCTAGGAATAGGATTTACCCCAAAAGAAGAGAATATTTACTCACCATAATTAGAAGATAACAATCAGTCTAATTCTGGTACTTATCCTTTCCTTGGGGCCAAAGTATCAGTGGCAGCCCACTAGGGTTTCACTGCCTATAAAAGGAACTCCCAAGGGTTCCACAAAGGTATTACGTTCTAAACTCTCAACTCACATAAAACCCTAACCGATTACTTACTCTCACGCTGGAGTCTAATCGTGGGAAACATTCCCACGGTAAGCCTAACGCATGTTGTTTAGTGTGTAGGATCCCAACCAAACAGTTCACTTGGTGCAGGAGCCGGAGCCCAGCCAACCCGAATTAAGCCTAATTCGGGTCTAGCAAGGATTACCCAACTTTTGCATCAACAAGTTGGCGCCATCCGTGGGACCCATTAAACTAAGCTAGAGCGAAACCTCATCTTGAATTTCCAATGACGAAGGGGCATCCGCAAGCTAATCACAGGAACACAAATCCTGGAAAGCAGAAGTCCCAAGGGGAAGGGATACTCATCCCCAATCAATCCCCTAGCCGCCCAACGGGCGGACCTGGTAACCGTGGTGGTTTTCAGTCCATAGGGGTGACGAGCACGATCTCCATAACACCCCCACCTACTTCAACCCTGGATAACCCTGATCCAGGGAGTGCGCCCAATCCTCCTAACAAGGAGCCGCGCAGACCATCGATTGAGGAGGAAGTAGAAGTCCAACCACTCAGCGAGGAGGATCTCACTCGAGTTCTCACGCAGAACTTTGATAGGATCGTCCCAGGGATTGCATCAAGGTTGAATCTAGGGAGGAACCTCCAATCTAGACTCAACTTTGGCAATACCGGACCAATCACCTCTTCCTAAAATCAGAGGAAAAGGAAAACCCAGCCTCAGGAGCAGAGCATCTTTGAGGAAACTCCTCAACCTAGGAATGTGTTCGAGCGCATAGGAGATCGCCTCATACAGGAACTAACGCAGTCTCGAGAAGGGGGAGAGAAGTCTGACGGTTCACCCGAGCGACCAGATCGAGAGTTGACCAGAGCCGCTCGCCGCACAAGTGTGTGGGATAGGATGGACATTGGGAAGAAGGCTCCTGGCTCTTCTCAAAAGAGTGGTCCTCACCCAAGGGATGGGGCACCACCCCCGTCTCCGGATCCATCAGGAGAGGACTCGGATGACCATCCGCCCAAGCGTCGCCGTCCTAGGCGTACCCCTCCACCACCACCACCAAACAATGATGATTATTATGGTTGCCCCTATTATCGAGAGGCAGAAGCGGAGGATCTCTCCCGCCCGTGGTGTGACCCATGGGATGACCCTAGGCTCACCCGACCATGGGCGGATCCCAGGGAAGACCCATTCACTCTCCGTATACGGAACTACTCCGAGGACACCAAATGTCGCATGCCGGCGTGTGTCAAGACCTATGATGGAACAGGCGATCCGGATGATCACCTCAAAATATTTGATACGCAGGCTAAAATTGACCGATGGCCCATGCCTATATGGTGCCAAATGTTCAATTCGACTTTGATCGGCAATGCCCGTGACTGGTTTGAGGGACTCCCTCCGCGAAGCATTGATAGCTTCACGGAACTACGCACTGCGTTCAAAAATAATTATACTCAGCGGAAGAAGTATAATAGGGATCCGGTATCATTGGAAACCGTTAAACAATGGCCGGGGGAGTCCACAGAAGCCTTCACTGAACGCTTCAATGATAAGTGCACGCGCACAAAGACAATGCCGGAACTCCTGAAAATCTCTGACTACATGCACGCCATAACAGACAGGGAGTTGATCAGGCGTCTCAATGACAAGCGTCCAGAGAGGTATGATGACCTCATGGAAAGGGTCAGAAACTTCATAGAAGGAGAAACGGAAGTTGTCGCGGCTTACCCTTCAAAAGGAAACGGCTACCGATCAAACGACCAGTCCAGGAGGCAATCGGGCGGTCAAAACAATCAGAACAATAGCAGGGGCTTAGACTATAAGAGCCAAAAAAAAGGAGGACGGCCGGACGATAAGTTTACCCCCCCCTAAAGATGTCCTACCGGGAGATCTTGTTGACGGAAGGGGCAAATTTTCCGAGGCCTCCCCCAATGACAACTCCACCGGACCGTCGGCAAGGAAATCGCTTCTGCGAATTCCATAATGACAAGGGCCATGGCACGGAGGAGTGTATCCAGCTCAAGAAGCACATTGAGTCACTGATCAAATCAGGTAAACTCAAACATTTGGTCAAGGATTGGAAGGTTGGAAAATACAACAAGAAGTATGACAAGAAGGATCCTCAAAAGGACAAACCTTCGACCATATACATGATCCAGTCTAGACAACGCCGCACGAGGCAGAAAATTGGCCAAAAATTTTCACGCGGCAGGGAAATCTCATTCCCTCCCATCACAGCAAGCGATGTGATTGATGCGCCTCTCACTATTGAGATAAGCATTGGAACACACAATGTTCGTCGCATGTACGTGGATGGAGGGTCATCAGCAGAAGTACTGTATGAACACTGTTTTGTGCAGTTGCGACCAGAAATAAGAAGCCAATTAGTACCGGCCACGGTGCCGCTCACTGGCTTTAGTGGAGACACCATCTGGCCGATAGGGCAACTGCGTCTGCTTGTAACCATTGGGAATGAGGAACACTACACTACGGCGTGGATGAACTTCATGGTGATACGCTCACATTCTTCGTACAATGGGATCATAGGCAGACCAGGTATTCTAGCTATACGAGCGGTACCTTCCACGTCACACGGAATGATCAAGTTCCCTGTTGAGGGAGGAATCGTGACCATTTACAACACAATCGTACAAGCATCCGAGTGTCATACCGTGACAACACCGGCTCCACCTGTTCCATCCAAGGATGGGTCACCACCTCCCAATTGGAGGGTGGCAATCCACCCTGACTACCCGGAACAGGAGATATCCATTGGGGGGGCGCTCTCGGATGACGGCAAAAGGGCCATGTGCTCTCTTTTAAGTGCAAATCTAGATATATTCGCATGGGAGCCAAAGCATATGACGGGCGTGCCACGTGCGATAGCAGAACATAAGCTCCAAATCCGCCAGGGGTACCAACCCGTCAAGCAAAAGAAGTGCGGCCAGGCGCCTGAGCGCAACCGAGTCATATTGGAGGAAGTACGGAAACTAGTGGACGCATGTATCATGCGCGAGGTATACTACCACGAGTGGTTATCCAATCCGGTCATGGTCAAAAAACATGACGGGAGTTGGCGCATGCGTGTGGATTTCACGGATCCGAACAAAGCCTGCCCACAGGATTGTTACCCATTACCGAAGATCGACTGGAAGGTGGAATCCCTATGTGGGTATCCCTTTAAGTGCTTCCTAGACGCATATAAAGGATACCACCAGATCCAGATGGCGGAGGAGGACGCGGAAAAGACGGCGTTCCATACTAGTCAGGGCGTATATTGTTATACGAAAATGCCGTTTGGACTAAAGAACGTCGGTGCTACATACCAGCGGCTTGTGGACAAAGCCTTTGACTCACAGATAGGCCGCAACCTGGAAGTCTATGTGGATGACTTAGTCATAAAAAGTCATACGGAGGATGCACTTCTCCGGGATGTCCAAGAGACATTCGACATACTGAGGAGGATTAACATGTAGCTAAACCCAAAGAAATGCACGTTCGGGGCAACGGAGGAAATGTTACTTGGATATATGATTGATCCAAATGGCATCAAACCTTGCCCAGAGAAGACGGACGCAGTAATACAGCTACCATCCCCTCAGACACGGAAGGAGGTGCAATCCTTAAATGGGAAACTGGCTGGGCTAAATAGGTTCCTATCCAAATCCGCAGAGAAGTCATTACCCCTATTTAAGACACTCAAAAAGTGCATTAGGAAGGGAGACTTCCGGTGGACAAAGGAAGCCGAGGAAGCTTTTGGCCAACTCAAGCAGCATCTTGCATCTCTCCCTATGCTAGTAGCTCCCCGGCCAAAGGAGGAACTAATTATGTATCTCTCAGCCACTCATGGTGCAATAAGTGCGGTACTCATGACAGATAGGGATACGGTGCAAACTCCGGTCTACTTCATAAGTAGAACATTACAAGGGCAATTACTCCTCTATGGAAAAATTGGTTTTGGCACTAGTGTTTGCTACAAAGCGGTTACGCCGATACTTTCAGGCGCACCCAATTGCAGTCATTACGGACCAACCAATAAAGCAAGTCATCTCTAGGCCGGATGTGGCAGGGAGACTACAAAAATGGAGCATTCTATTGGGGGAGCATAATATATCTTATAGGCCAAGGACGGCTGTTAAAGGCCAGATCTTGGCAGATTTCTTGATAGAAAAGCCGGATGAGGAAGGACCAATCGTAAAACAAGACGAGACTCCAGCAGAACCATGTGTGTTGTTTACGGACGGATCTTCGTGTACGGATGGGTCAGGAGCTGGCCTCATCCTGACAAATCTGGAAGGAATGGAGTTTACGTACGCCCTTCGTTTTGAGTTCACAGCCACCAACAACGAAGCGGAATATGAAGCATTAATTGCGGGTTTAAAAATCGCCGCTAGAATGGGAGTCCGCAACCTTGAGGCCTACGTGGACTCACGGCTTGTCGCGAACTACATTCTAGGTGGATATGTGGCTAAGGAGGACAACATGGTCCGATACTTGGAGAAAGTCAAGTCGCTCATCGCGGCTTTCAGCAAGTTTTCCATCAAGCATGTGCCAAGAGGTGAGAACAAGAAGGCGGACGCTCTTAGCAAGATTGCGTCCACAAGCTTCGCCCACTTTTCCAAGCAAGTTTTGGTGGAAATACTCAAGGAGAAGTCTATAACAGAAGGGGAGGTCGCTACTATAGTTGAAGAGGATGGACCTACATGGATAACCCTGATCATCAACTATTTGACTAGTGAAACCCTTCCGGACGATGAAAAAGCGGCGCGGCGCATCAGAAGGAAGTCACAACACTTCGAACTCCGAGAAGGTATCCTTTATAAGCGCTCTTTCTTGCAGCCGTGGTTGCGGTGTGTTGGACCGCGTCAGGCTACCTATGTAATCAGTGAAATACATGAAGGGTTTTGCGGCATGCACGCAGGTCCACGATCCGTGGTAGCTCGAGCCCTGTGTATAGGATATTATTGGCCTACCATGCACAGAGACGCGCGCGACATGATTCGCAAGTGTAGTGATTGCCAAGTTCATAGACCAGTGTCGTGACATCCGCAGCAAGAGCTCACACCTATTACATCCCCATGGCCATTCTATAAGTGAGGAATCGACATCGCAGGACCGTTTCCTGTAGCTGCGGGGGGAGTTAAGTTCTTGATTGTCACGATGGACTACTTCACACGATGGATAGAAGCCAAGGCAGTCAAATCCATCACAGGCAAACAAGTTAAGAAGTTTGTTTGGGAGCATATTGTGTGCCGTTTTGGCCTACCAGGCGAAATCATCTCGGACAACGGTAAATAGTTCGCGGATAATCCATTCAGGGACTGGTGTGCATCATTGAATATCAAGCGGCGCTTCACGTCTGTTAAGCATCCGTAGACAAATGGCCTTGTGGAACGAGCAAATAGAAGCTTGGGAAACGACATCAAGGCACGTCTGGATGAACGAAGTGCCAAATGGGTGGACGAGCTACCACATGTTCTATGGGCGCATAGGACTATGATCAAAACGACCAACGGAGACACTCCATTTGCATTGGCTTACGGCACTGAAGCTGTTATACCAGCACAAATAGGAATGCCTACCATCCGCACGGCGGAGGTTAATGTTGTCACGAACGACGAACAGCTGCGAATCAACCTGGATCTATTGGAAGAAAAAAGGGAGATAGCAGCCATTAATGAGGCTAAGTCCAAGGCTAAAATGAAGGCTTATTATGACGCTAAGGTTAAAGGTGTTTCCTTTTGACCGGGGGATTATGTCTATCGTGCTAACGAAGCAAGTCGAGCGGAGAATACAGGAAAGCTGGGGCCTAAGTGGGAAGGACCGTATGAGGTCACGGAAGCCTTGGGACGAGGTGCATACAAGTTGCGTGACATGGATGGACGCGACCTGGAGCGCACATGGAACATCTCCAATCTCAAAAGGTGCTATCTTTGAAAGCTACGGCTTCCGCATGGGTACTTCTCCATATGTGGCTTTAATGAAGTTCCGTGCACTCTATCTGTTTTGCTTCTTATGTTTTGTCTAGGTTCCTTTTTTGTTTCTTAGGACTTATCATGCTTGTTCAAAACGAAAAATGTAAACGTTCTAATAAAATGTCGTGGTGCCTAGCTAGCTCCACGGCTTGTTTTGTGCAAATTATTTTTTAGGATTTTGTTAGTCATATGGATTTTGGTTATTATTATAATATGTCATGTTTCATTCATATGCATTCATTCAAATCACCGTACATGTACTATACGCTTCCAGGTGGGGTAAGAGGATTAAGTGAACCTACTAATTCAACTTGCCATGTAAGAGGGATGCAACCCCAGCGGCGCGGATCATGTATCCTTACTAGACACCTTACTCACAAGACGTTGTGATAAGTTTCCGTATGCCGTACTCACGTAGTGCTTTGCATAATAAAGACGCACGTCGCATGTCTAGTAAATTATAGGCTTGAATGTATTTTTTTCCTTTTGTGTAAGACGTGACATGTCATGCAGTATCGGTATACGGTATTTAACAAAATAAAAATACACAAGTTTCCAAATAAATAACAAAATGGCTGTGGTTACCACGGACCTATAAACAAAAGACATTTATCCAACATATCAGTCTTAGCCGTGTACATGCACGGACGAATAAAAGTTACAAATGTTTACAAGATAAATTACAAGGGAGGTAGGAACTCCCCTATGTCTCTCTTTCCTTCTTCAATCAAAGCATGGAGGGCCTCCCCGCGAGCGTCCTTTCTAGCCTGTGCCTTGACCGCAGCCGCATCTAATGCCTCCGCAAGCAGCTTTTCACCTTTCATCACTTTTGACACGGAGTCGTATGTAGGCAGGGTCAAGGGGATGGGATCCGCAGTAAGCTTGGACATAACCGCCTCATTCGGAGCATCCTTAAGCGCCTCGAGTTCATCCAGAAGAGGGTGTTGGATCTCTGCCAGTGCATCCATCGACGCGGTCATGTTGTCCGCAGCTGAAGGATTATGGAAGGGATGTTGCATGATGTCTTCATTTTTCCCTATCAATTCCACAGCCATAACCAAACCCTCATGCCTACCACGGTCGATTCCATCCGACACGACCCCGGCGAATGCTTGCAGTAGGTGCGGATCTTCCATGGCCTTGCTTACGGCGAGGCGCATTCCTTTCCCAATCATCCACCTGCGTCCAGCTATGGCGGATAGCAAGGGGGGACACAGTCTTTCAGCACAACTCGTGGCTATCTTGCTCAGTTCCTCCTCCGCCGTCGCAGTTTGCTCTTCCAACTTGGCCTACACCTGTTTTAGCTCATCCTTCAGCGCATCAGGCTCTTGGGCGATGTTGAAGGCTTGTACGGTTACGGCCTTGGTGGAAGCTTCGGCCGCAGACACCTGCATATAGAACTTTGAGTTATCACAAGGATAATATATTCTTTTTTCTTTGGTCGAATAAAAAATCAAGGCAAGAGTATATGTATAAAAGTTTCGAAAGCATACCTTCTCATTTGATGCGGCTACAAGGGCTTCGATCTCGGCAATGCGCTTTTCTCGGGTATCGGCGTGATGAGCTTGCTCTTTCACTGTAGCCTCGGCTGTCACCAGCGCTGCTTGCAAGGACGCGATGGTCTTCTCGTTCTTCACGACCATTGCCTCACGACGAGCTATCTTTTTATCTGCCTGCTTCACATTAGCAAGGTCCTGGATCAAGCGGCGTCTTAGAGCGGCTCCCACCGTCACTTGGTGCGCAGACGACACATCAAAATGCTCCAGAAGGGATTCATGATCCAACTCATCTAAGTCTTGTGCAAGGGTTGGAGGGGTAATGTGCTCGATGAATTCTGAGCACTCCGATTCCGCTTCCAACCTTGTTAGACTTGAGAGATTCCATGCTAGGAGCAGACTATTTTCTGGCCCTTCGCGGAGTGGCTCCTCGGCATGTGTGGCAGCGGGGGATGGGGGTCTGTTTGATGGTGCCGGGGAGGGATGTCTCTCTACTTCTTCCTCTTGGGCTACGGCCGACGGATCCGCCCTGTTATTGACATTGCAAATTTTGTTTAGGCATTATATATTTCACAAGTATAGTGACACGACAAACATTCGAAGGGCACTTACGTGGTACCAATTGCAGGTTCTGGGCCGGTAGGAGCTACGACACTCACGGGGGTAACTCGCCAGACTGGCTCTCCCATGTGCAGGGTAGAGTCGGCCTGAGCAGTCGCAGTACCACTTCCCTCCTGGTACTGCGGATGGTCCTTCCTCAGTTTCTTTGGGGGAGCATTCGAGGCCCCGGCCTCATCCCCTATCTTGTTTGCCACCCTCCTGGTGGTCTTTCTCTTCCTAGAGGTGAGCGGGGCGGACCCGGAAGCTTGAGTGGTGTCTTCATTGAGGAAATCGTTTTCATCTTTCTGGTGGGTCGCGGTTCCCTCCAACAGTAGTTCTCCACCATCTTCATTATGGAAGTCCAATGGAGATTTCTCAATGATAGGCTCCCCTTCATCTGATCTTTGCTCGGACGTCTCTTCAAGAGGAATGGTACGGTCAGCGGTCGCATCAAGCAGGGGGAGCTCATTCTCCTTCAGCGGGCGGAACCCTTCAGGCACCTTCATTGGGTCGCCCTGGCATATTAATCCGTGTAGGTTCATTTCTGCGGACATTTATACATACACGGGTTAGTGCGGTTTTACAAATACGCATGACATTTCACATTTACAAAGTATAAGTAAGCCTACCCTCTCCCTGTTCCGTCAGGAAGCACGGATATAAGTCATCCCTCCCAAAGTATCGGCGGCTTATTCCTACTAAGCACAGAAAGTGTTCCGGCAACCCCCTATGGAATTCTGTGCGGTGGGTATCTAGTATTTTTAAGTCTTTGCTACTATATTCTTTGGCTTTGGGCGGAAAGTCTTTGGGTGCTTTGGTTTTGAGTACGAAAGGAGTGGGGAATACCTTCTCATCAACAAAGAAGTAATGGTCGTACCAGTTCTTAAGGGAGTCTAAAGGCTTCCTATACGTCATGGGGGTGTTCCCGAGTCGCTTTTTAAACGATAGCCACCCATTCACTAGCTGGGGGAAGTAAAAAGCCCTAAATAGGTTCACGGTTGGAGTTACTCCGAAGGTATGGCATGTAATTTCAAACTGAGTGATTTTACACGCCCCTAAGCAGTGAAGCTGGGTTATGTGGAAGTCGTAATACAATAGCATATCTACCAAGAATTTGGACAGGGGGATACGGTAGTTGGCCGAATCAAATAGGCGCGTGTACACGCCTATTTTTCCCGCTGGTGCATTCGTAATTGCCTCACCTTCACCTGGATAGGTGGGGTGTACGCTTTCGGGTATGTAATACTTCGACAGAAAGTCGATGTATTTTTCGGCCGACATCACGTTAAGGACATCCGTGATAAGAGGGTTGTCCTTTACCATGTTTTATAAAAAGGTTTTGAAAGGCGTGATGATCTAACTTGCGGTGGAGGAAATCCGTGGAATCAAAGGCAAAGTTTTGGAGGTAGAAGCTTGAAAATAACAATGGCGGAAGGAAGGAAGAATTGTGTGTGTAACAAACACACACACCAACTCTTATATAGGGTTGCCTCGGTTTCCGAGGTAACGTGGATGTTCGTCACGTGTAGGCCACCACGCCTATCCAACGGATGGGATTTCTGACACTTCTGCAAAATCAGAAGGGGCCCACGGGTCACTTCTTGGCAGTTTTACATGGCTCAATAGTGGGCATTAATGGTGCACTTTTGCAGAAGTGCGGCTGACCAGTTGACTACCATTAATGCATTTATTCTTGTGTCGGGTTATGCGGTCTTACGTAAGACCATATTCAATGCTACTTTAATTTGACTCGGCCGTTACGTGCGGCTTAGGTGCTATTAGAATAATATTCCTAATGCGGGCAGCCACGTGCGGCCATAGCAAAATTTTCAGTATTTTCTGTAAAACCCGCATGCTTTTACCATGCATAGTACCCTTAGGATCGTACGTACTAGTTAAAAACTTTCCTAATATAGCATGATTACGATTACGTGTTAGGAGTTTACGTATTACGTACGTGTTAGAATATGATAAGTATTTTATATGAACGATCACGTAATAATTATTTAGCGATAATTAATCACGAACATGCGATCACGAAATCATGAGCGTAATTAAAACACGAGCTATTATTAATTACGTATATATATTTAATACAAGCGTAATTAAATATATTAGATTATGGTATTTACATAACGAGAACATTTAAAATACGAACATAATTAAACACAAACGACTAACTAAATAACAAGACACGAAAAGAGGTACGGGAACCCCACGGGGGGGTCCCTACCCGCGGCCAAATAAGAGCAATGGGCCAAGCCCATTGTCAATTTTACAAAAAGGGGGTTATATTTAGTTTTCACTACTCAAATTAAGTTACAGAAGAATTTTTAAGAAAAACCTAAAACCCCTTCCTCCCTTGTTCTTTGTGCCGCCACCTACACATCACCATACGAGGTGATTCATTGATCTTGGATCTTGAAGATTTGTTGTTTGTTCGTGTTTGTTCTTCATTCCCTTGATCCACGAATACGGTAAAACCTTTTTAAACCTTTTCTTTTAATTTAATCTTTTTATTAATTATGAACATGTGATGTTTTTATAAAAACACATTAATTAAACCTTGATCTAACATGTTTTGATGATTAAATAAATCAAAGGGTCGATTAAGGGGTGTTTTGTTTTGGGCGGCAGGCTGCAACCGACCCCAAGGGGGTTTCGGTTTGCTTTGCCGACACCACCAAGACCATATGGTCTTGGTTGGTGCGTGTAGGTCCCACGGCAGCAAGGGGTACCCTGATTTGGTTCGGGGCACGGTGTCGATTCATGTCCGGTTCATGTTTTTAAGCTTAGATCCGGTTAATGGTTATGTTAGTTTTATTTTATGTTATGAACTCAGGATAAAATTAAATAAATAAATATGTAATTAATTTAATAACATGACTTAGGTTAATTAATTGTTAATAATCATGAAATTATTTTAACCCAAGTATTTATATTATTAAGACTTATAATTAATTAATTATTTTAAAAACCATGGATATAATTAATTAATTAACATGACTTAGGTTATATTATTAATATTTAATAATACATATTTTAACCTAAGTACTTAATATATTTAATTAAAAACATGTTATACTTTAATTAAATATTATAACCTATAGTTTAATTAAATTACATGAAATAATTATTAAACTATACAATATATCATATGACTTAGAAAATAATCATGAAAACACTTAGGCTTATATACTTAGCTTATTTAACCAGCTCATTTCTAATTATGGAAACTTTCTATTTTTAGAAACTTAATTAAATAAGGCAGCTAATTTATTTATGGAAACCAGCTATTTTTAGAAACTTATTTATTTAAGACAGCTAATCTATTTATGGAAACTTATTTAATTAAGGCAGCTAATCTATTTATGGAAACTTTCTATTTTTAGAAACTTATCTATTTTAAGCAGTAATTCTCTTTTTGGAAACTTTCTATTTTTGGAAACTTTCTATTTTTGGAAACTTTCTATTTTTGGAAACTTTCCTTGTTTTGGAAACTTTCTATTTTTGGTAACTTTCTATTTTAGGAAACCTGCTATTTTTGGAAAGTTACTTATTATTACACAGTAAGTATAATAACACATGAAATACCAGAAATACTTAATCAGAATGAACAGAATATAAGATTTAACACAGTTTAAGGCTTTAAACAGTAAAACATAGTAAGAACATATAAAATAAGCTAAGACATGACGTAAAACCAGCTATGTATTTAGTAAGCAAATACTTATTTCATGTACGTATTTATGTAGCACTAGTGTTTCGGAAGTAGGATTCTCGTAGTTCACCGTTCTCGTTCACTGGACATAAGGTACGGATTCCCGTCCTTTCAGTATGGACATTCTTTCCTTATTAGGATTTCCCCGTATGCAGCCAACTATTTTCCCGTAGTATAAGTATGAGTTTGATTGCTTATGTTTAAATATGATTACCTATAGCCATATACATGCATGACCAGTTTCACCTAGTTATGGAGGTACAATAACCATAACATTAGAGGCACTAATGTTATGACTTCACCACGGTGGGGTGATTGCTCGTGGCGTCCCTTCAGCTTTTGGCCATTTATTATATTTATCATATGGGGCGTATGGGTGCATCCTAGTTACACGTTTTTTATTCAGGATTACATGGTGAATGTGGTGTGTGCCTTGCATCCTTCACAAGGAGTTTATCCCTCCTACCCATAAAACCAGTATATTAAATTAGAGGCAGCCCCTCTAATTTGCATGATGAGGTCACCCCTCCAATTATTCATGCACGGTGGATTTTCATGACCTATATTGGCTAATGGTAAAATATGACAAACAGTTTTTATAAGATAAACATAAGACTTTCAAACTATAAAACCAGTTTTATTAAGACTTAACCAGGTTACTCGAGACTTAGTTTCTTCCGCTGTTATTATGTTATATGCTTATCCTATTCATGCTTTATTGTACATCCGTGCACTGAGCGTATTGCTCAGCCGTTTTCCTTTTCTATGTTCCCAAAACGGCAGGTACTCAGGGACGCTCGTAGACACTAAGAGTACGTGCATATGGACTGGAAGCTGTCTAGCCTTCTTTACATTATGCATTTCCTTTTTTATGATACCTATGCTTTGGACATTGTTTAGTCCTTTTCCTTTACTATACTATGTTTGTGTGTGATGAGCTTTACTTTTGGACTACCGATGTTTAATTCCGGTATTTTCCTTTATATGGTCAAGTAATGTTTAGATATTTTACCTTGTATGCTTTGATGACACGCCATAATTACTGTGATATTTCCATTTCCAAAATGGGGTGTTACAATTATGGTATCAGAGCCAAGGCTTCGACCTGTAGGCTCTCAAATATGACCTATGATTAGTGGGTAGTCACTACGGTCTTCCTAGAACTGACAGTTGTTTTCATGCATTCATCATTTTTAAGCATACGTATACATGTCATTGTTACAGGGTTTTTGACTAAGTAATGGTTGGTACAGGACTGGCCCTATTTAGTCGCATGTGTTTTATCGAAACTTTTATATTTGGGACCAACCCATAGGCGTCCCCTCGCTATGTCTTTTGTTTTGGGTGAACTGACCAGAGGCGTTCACTCTCGAGCATACAAAGTTTTCATAAAACTGCATCATGCATTCATACACAAAATTTTCTTGCATAAAATTTTTCTCGTGAAATTTTTAGTAATTTTTTTTTTTCATGTATATATTTATATTTTATGTTTTGATCTGTTTAATCATATGTTTTATGTCATACTGTCAGATGGCAAACGCAAACGATATCTGGGCAATATTTGCAGCTGCTGATGCAGAAATGCAAGACGCTCTTCTTCATAACGACGGTTATCCTCCCCCGCCTAACATCTTTCCCATGGAGGGAAGGAATCAGCTCATGAGGGAAGACTATAGCCTCAAACAGCGGCCTGACGAAGACATCAATGACTTCATGCAGCGTTTCCTTCGCTATACTAGTGTCCTGAGAGCAGCTACGGGCACCACTGAAGAACAAGCAATACACTTTCGTTGGGCTCTTAATCCAAGGATTTCAAATAACTTATCAGGTGCTCCGTTGGATACGGTAGCACAAGTAGCAGATGCAGCACGTCGACTGGAGATGCTGCAAGAGAGGGATGAGTTCGGGGAAGCTGAAAGACCCGACAAGAGGTAAACCTTCGTATTCAAGCGGTGACCAATCCGTATACTTTCCATATGTCAAATATTCATCTCTTTAACTGTATCTTCCAGGCAGAAAAATGGGGACCGGTCTTAGCCGGCTACTCAGCAGCAGCCTCATCAGCCCAAGGGAAACGGTCAGACTAACGACCGTTCTGCTACGGATAGGCGTGGCGGTAATGACAATTACCGTAACAACGCCGGGCAATCCAGCAACAGCAGGTCCTAATACTTACGAAATTCCTTATGTTTATGTATAACTCATATTCTGACACTTTAGCAAACTTCTACCAGGAACCATGGAAACGGTAGGGACCAGAACCAGAGAGGTTCGCAGCCTAGCCGTCCAGCTATAACTGGTATTCAATCTTACGATTATCCGCTTCATCCTTTGTACCCAAATATTATGTCTCATGTAAAATGTTTTATCAGGTCTGTTAGAAATACGTTTTTAACGTATATTAGAAGTATCGGTCACTCCACAATATTATTAACGTTGTATAGCTCGTAGTTAATGTGTGCTTATTAAGTTAAGTAAGAAACCGACCCATGGGCTTGTCATGGGTCGGCCCAAGCCCATTAGTATCTTGGATATAAATACCCCTTTCCACCATGGAAAGGGGTTGGTTGTTGATTGTTTCCATTTACCATTTAAATGAAAAACACATAGTTCTCTCTCACTTTCTCTCACTAGTTTCTCTCTCTAGAAATCTTCAACCCACTTCATTGATTCACAAGATTATCAATATTCTACATTTGGTATCAAGAGCTATGGGGTGATTTAAGGTAATGATTTGTGTTGTTATTTAGTTTTTGATTGTATTAGTGTTCTTTAAGAAGATTTATCTTGATTCTTGAAGTTTTTGGTGATTTTGTTGATTGGGATTAGTAGATAAGTATTGGGTTTTACTTCTTTTAGTAGAAATCACAAAACTTTTTGGGTAATTTGGTAAAAATCTGGGTTTGTTTCTTCATTCATCTAGTCGACTGTTACACGAACTAGTTTTTCTTTCCCAGTAAAGTTCCGAATCAACAGCTTCCGAACCAAAAGTTCCGGATCAAAAAATTCCGAACCAAAAGTTCTGGATCAAAAAGTTCCGGATCAAAAAGTTCCGAACCAAAAGTTCCGGATCAAAAAGTTCCGAACCAAAAGTTCCGGATCAAAAAGTTTCGAACCAAAAGTTCCGGATCAAAAAGTTCCGAACCAAAAGTTCCGGATCAAAAAGTTCCGAACCAGTCTTCTTCCGAACAAAAAGTTCTGGATCAAGGAAAGTTCCGAATCAGTTCTTCCGAACCAAAAGTTCCGGACCAAGGAAAGTTCCGAATCAAATCTTCCGAACCAAAAGTTCCGGATCAAGGAGTTCCGAATCAAATCTTCCGAATCAACAACTGTTTCGAATCAAAGAAGTTCCGAGCCAAAGTCTTCTGAATCAACACTTCTGAATCAACAAATTGTTTCGAACCAAGGGATATCTTACTTGTTTTTTCGACGATGTTTTTAAAGGATTTAATCTTGGTTTCTTACACAAAAACTCAACACAACTCACAACTTTACTTCACTGCTCGATCAACCGATAATCTTTGTCTCTTTAAAGTGATCAAAATGAATCCGAATTCATTAATGCCTCAAATGACATCACTTACGGATATTTCCGTCATTACGGGAGCGGATAATCTCCCTCCAATGCTCATTAAAGAAGTCTTTGAAGCATGGCAAGGCCGTATGATGTCATACATTAAGGGAAAACTGACATATGGGAGGCTTATGGTCAAGTCAATTCTAAATGGTCCACTTGATTATGGTACCATCGTGGTCAACAATGTGACTCGACCACGGGAGTTTGAAGAACTTACACCAGCTCAACAACTTGTTGCCGATGCAGACAAAAAGGCTCTTCAAACTATTCTTCAAGCTCTTCCACATGACATCTATCGAATGGTAAGTAAATATACGGTTGCAAAGGATTTATGGGAACGTCTAAAGGTTTTGCTACAAGGTACGTCTCTCACTAAACAGGAAAGGGAATGTCAATTGTATGATCTGCTTGATAGATTCATGTACAGTCCAGGGGAAACGCTTCACGACTACTACTTCAGATTCACTACTCTCATGAATGATTTGAATGTATACAATCTCGTGATTGCTCCATTCCAGGTTAACACCAAGTTTTTGAATACTTTACCTCAAGCTGAATGGGGTGAGTATATTACCGATGTTAAGTTAACCAGGGATTTGCATAAGTGCAATTTGGATCAACTCTATGCTTTTCTTCAGCAGCATGAGAAACACGTGATCATGTACCGTTCTCCTCGAGGTATGTACCCTGATTCTTTAGCTTTGATGGCGAATCAACCAAGCTTGTCATACAACAACACTCCTTATATCATGGGACACCAAGCCTATCATCCATCACCGTACATGACTCCTAGCTTCCCCCAATATTCGATTCTACCGCAACCACCCACCTCACATCAGCAACAATATCGGTTTAATGCACCTTTGTCTCAGAGAGAAACACAAGCATCACAATATGCCTCACAACCTCACCCATATTCACCAGCAAGCATTGCACCTTATGCTCAGTCATCATATTCTTCTTATCAAGAAAATGCAGCATATCCCTCAAGCTACTCTGACCACATGAGTATTCCTTCTAGTGCTTATGCAGCTCAACAAGACCAAGCAATGTATTGTGATAATGATGAAGTCCCCATTCCTGAATTCAAACAAGGAACTGACCCAGTTGAAGTGTTAGCCAATATGTCTGCTTATCTCACAAGGACATTGAGCAAACGAGGATTTAGAGGACCAGCTCCTACTAACAATCAATTGAGGAATTCATCCAATTCTCGACAACAAGCTACTATTGAGAATGGCAGGGTAATGGTTCAACCTATTCAACCTTATCAGGGGAGACCCACTACATCAACCACCAATGCACGCACGGTCAATCCTGCTCCAATGGTCAACACTCCTCCACGGGCTAATTCCACAGGCAAGTTGAGAATGATTACATGCTACAACTGTAAGGAAGAAGGTCACATGTCCAGGTATTGTACAAAACCCAAGAGGAGAAGGGATGGTCAATGGTTTGCAAAGAAGATTTATTTGGTGAACGCTCAGGTACAAGGACAGGAACTTGATGAAGAGGAGCTTGCATTTCTTGCTGATCCAGGGATTGCTGAACAAGAAGTTGTCACTACACAGAATGCAGCATACCAAGCAGATGATCTGGATGCTTACGATTCAGACTGTGATGATCTTCAATCTGCTCAGGCAGCTCTTATGGAAACTATCTCTAGCTTTGGGCCAGAAAAAATATCTGAGGTACTTACTAATACCACTGATACTAGTATTCAACCACATCAAGTTGGGCAAGAGGGTGCTGATCCGAATGAGTCTTCGGTGGTGAGTCCTTCAAATGAGGAGACAATCAATGATAGTAATATCAATGTGAGTCCCCAGACATTGAGTGAATCATAACCGGGAGCCATTTCGCATACGCATATTCCTGCTCAACAAGATTTGGTCATGGTTCCTGCTACATTACTTAGCCAAATGAATACTGCACTCTTAGAAACCCTAGCTAAGAATAAGAATTTGTCTGCTGAGCTTGCTTTGTGCAACGAAAAAGTTCAAACTTTGGAATTAGTTCCTTCGTCCACTGTTCTAACAAATCCCGAATATGATCATTTTCGAAACAAACAAATGAGTCATTTGCAAGAAATTGAAACCTTAAGAGCAGATCTTTCTAACGAACTTAAAGAAAAAGAGTTAGTGGTCACTAATTTTCACAAACTTCAAACGGATTTTGAATTACTCGAGTCTAAAAAGAATGAAATGGAAATTAATGCGGCTAATAAGATTAGAAGTTTAGATTATTTGCTTTTAAGACAATACGCTGCCTCTCAACTAGTGCACTTATTTGACGCATCGTTTAGAGAGTTTAACTTATCGCGTCAAAAAGGCCTTCCCCCTAACCCACGGTATGCAAAACAAGCTTTTATCCATAGTCCAAGACTTTATAATGCAACCCAATTAGGATTGGTCTTAGACCCGATTGTTATTTTCGATGATCGCACAAATAAGGATCTAGTTGATGAGAATCGGTCATACAACTTTGCAAAATATCCCGAGTGTGATTAATTTAAAATGAATCATGAGCTTGCAAAAACGGATTTTAGAATTCGCTTCCATATGGATAAAGATCTCATCACAGCACCAACCTACATGTTAAATGAAGAAAACCCTAGTACACTTCCTACACTTGTCAAAATGGAAGGACCTAAGGAAATTCCAAAGGATCTTCCACCTGTTAGCACTGTATGGTTAAACTTGCAAGAGATTAATCAATACTTTGCTAGTTTTGACAAGGTCATTTTGGAATGTACGACTTCAAATGGCCTAAACGCCGGAGAAGGGGCTTTCGAACACATGAACGAGGTGTTTAAGAATGAGATCAATCCGTTTGTCGAAAGTCTAAAAGGAAGTTTTGCATCTCTTTCGGAAAATCGTGAGTTTGAAATTGCAGAAGTTCAAAAAGTGTTTTATGAAATGGACACCGCTTACGAACTACAATTAATTGAAAAGGAAAAGATTTTATCCGAATATGACCGATTCTTGTCCCAAGTAATTTCGTGTCATGTGCTTACTACTGTGAATGTTAATTATTCGAATGAGCTCACATCCGCTATGATTAAATGTGATGCTGTGAATATATGTGATGATGTGTGTGATCTCTCTGTAAATGTTGCTGATACTGTAAATGAGGTAGATAATCATTATTGTCATGAGTCTAACGCTGAATTTTTAAAGCTTCAAGATTCTTACAATCTACTTACAAAACGTTTTAATCAACTTGAACAACACTGTATATCTTTAGAATTAAAACAACAAACTCAAAATGAGGATCTTCTGATAACAAATGGGTGTGAAAACAGTGTTGAGACGAGTGACAAGATGATTGAAATAGTTAAGGCATTAGAGGAAGAGATTATGAGATTAAAGAGAGACGTGTCATCAAATGAAACACTAAAATTGGAACTAGAGGTTGCAGAGTCTAAAAACAAGGACTTAGAAATTAGACTTTCGTCTATTCTAGGGGAGATGGATCGGGCAAGACAGGGACTATCCGCTCTTTATGGTTCAATAGAAGAACGCTTAGCTTTTAATGCAGCACAACAACAATCTTATGTTGAACAACTGAACCAAAAGTGTGAGGAAATCTCTGACTTAAACATCTAGCTCATTGACAAAAACATGGTTTTGGCCGAGTTAAAGGAGACACTTCTTCTCACCCAACAAGAAGTTGTTAATAACTTAGCTACCAACTCTGCACCGTCCTCTAGTGCTCCAACAACCAATTCAGTAGTGCTTTATAAGAACCCGCTCCATAAGAAAAACCCGGTTACCTACGATGATTATATGAGGAATGCAATTAAACATGTAGATCTTGTTAGGGATATTTTAGATGATTTGTATGCGTTAGATCCCTCAAGCAGTTACTATTATTCAGCTCATGAATATGTTAAGCGTGTTCAATATTGCTTAGCATATTTGAAATACATAGGAAAACCAGGTTCTGCACTACTTAATAATCGACCCATTGCTGTAAATCCATTCAATAAGACTCCAGGAGCAAAACCGTCATTGGCACCATCAACTAAGGCACCTTTAAAATCTGTCACTAATGTTCCCACTTTGACTTCTACAGGATTAAAAGAGTCTACTAAGGCTAAAGGATCGCCACTCAAGAAAAATAAGATCAAGCCCTCCACTAGTAGTACCAACAAGAAGCAAGTAGAAGCTCACCATAGGAATGTTATGTCAGATTTAAATAAAAAGAATCATGTTGCTAAGACTAAAAGCTCTG
The DNA here is from genome assembly GCA_025667525.1 of Glebionis coronaria. Lineage (NCBI taxonomy): Eukaryota > Viridiplantae > Streptophyta > Magnoliopsida > Asterales > Asteraceae > Glebionis > Glebionis coronaria. The sequence goes on from CM046879.1 coordinate 536,020,857, forward strand.
CGCCTGTGCAGAAGCCTAAACCATTTGTGAATTCTAATTTGAAATGTTGGAATTGTAATGAGTGCATGTTTTCCCAACGTCATGATTTGTGTCTTATTGATCATGTGAATGAAATGAATGCCATTAGGAATGATCTTGAATGGAAGCCCACTGGGAAAACTCGTACCTAAGTTGGATGGCAATGGCATCCCACTGGTAGGACCTTTACATTAGATGGAAAAATGTGCCCTTTAACTAGGAATGCATCCATTGAGGTTAGGTCTCAGCGTCCTTTAGTTAGGCACACTAGCACTAAAGTATGGAAACCGCGCCCTTTAATTAGGTCAGCCCCCACTATAGTGCCTATCAGTGAAGAAATAACTCAGGATTTAAGCCAACTTGAATATACACCACCAACTAGGAAGAAGGCTAGGAAATCTAAGAAACCTAAAATTAGCAAATCTAAGATCATTAAATCTGTACCTGCTAATAACAAGGAACACTCAGATTCCGAAACCTATACATTGTCTTCGTCTGGTGATATTTTCAGGTGGTCCAAATCATCCTCTAGTATTTGGACTCCAGTTGTTCAAAGCATATGACCGGAGATCGCTCGATGCTCCGAAATTTCGTCAGCAAGTTTCTTGGAACGATAAAATTCGATAATGATCATATTGCAAAGATAATAGGGTATGGTGAATATCAGATTGGAAATGTCACGATTTCAAGGGTATACTATGTAGAAGGTCTTGGTCATAATTTATTTTCAGTAGGACAGTTATGTGATTCCAACCTCGAGGTTGCTTTTCGACAACACACTTGTTTCATCCGCAACTTGGAAGGAAAAGACTTGTTGAAGGGGTCTCGTGGTGCAAATCTTTATACTTTGTCCTTACAAGACATTATGGTCGCCTCTCCAGTATGTCTTCTCTCTAAAGCATCTAAGACCAAGTCATGGTTATGGCGTCGCAGACTATCTCATCTCAACTTTGATGATATTAATCATTTGGCTAAAAACGAATTAGTTCGTGGTCTTCCAAAGCTTAAATTTCACAAGGACCATTTATGTTCCGCGTGTTCAAGGGGGAAAAGTACCAAGAAATCATACAAGCCCAAAGCTGAAGACACCAATCAAGAAAAACTTCATCTTTTGCATATGGATCTTTGTGGGCCAATGCGAACCGAAAGTGTGAGCGGTAAGAAATTCATCCTTGTTATTGTGGATGATTTCTCCAGGTTTACATGGGTTAGATTTCTACGTACAAAGGATGAAGCACCGAAGGCTATCATCACTTTTCTAAAATTCATTCAGGTACGTTTAAATACTACTGTCCGTCGTATTCGTACAGATAATGGAACAGAGTTCGTCAACCAAACTCTTCGTGATTACTATGAAGAAGTTGGTATCTCACATGAAACATCCGCTGCACGTACTCCACAACAAAACGGTGTCGTTGAAAGACGGAATCGTACGCTTATGGAAGCTGCTAGGACTATGCTGATTTATGCGAACGCTCCATTGTTCTTGTGGGCAGAAGCTGTATCTACTGCATGTTTCACCCAAAACCGCTCTATCATTCGGAAACGCCATGGAAAAACACCTTACGAGCTTCTACATGATCGTAAACCCGATGTCTCATTCTTTCATGTGTTTGGTGCTCTTTGTTATCCAAACATTAATAGTGAGAACTTGGGCAAACTTCAACCAAAAGCCGATATAGGTATTTTCATTGGTTACTCACCCTCCAAGAAAGCATACCGAATTTACAACCGTCGTCTTGGTAAGATAGTAGAAACTATGGACACAGATTTTGATGAGCTGACAGCGATGGCTTCTGAGCAACGCAGCTCTGAACCCGCGCTTCACGAGATGGGAACTGGTGCTATTAGTTCCGGTTTAGTTCCCAATAATCTTACTTCTACATCATTTTTACCACCTACAAGGCCCGAGTGGGATAAACTATTTCAACCGTTGTTTGATGAATTCTTTGATCCCCCAAATGATGAAGTTCCAGCACCTGAAGTGATAGCTCCAATCCCTGAAGTTGTTGCTCAAGCTAATGAAGCTTTATCAAATGCATCTTCAATTAACATTGAACCGGATGCACCTTCACCAAGTGATTCTCAAACTACACCTGAATCGTCACCCTTACTTGTGCCTACTGATGTTGAAGAGGATTCTATTGATCACGATTTGGAATATGCTCACCTACAAGAGCATCCTTTCTTTGGTGTACCGATACCTGAAAACCCTTCAGCCGCGTCTACCTCAGAAGAAGCTCCTTCAATTGTTCATTCCAGACCACCACGGATTGAAAATCACAGCACCAAATGGACAAAAGATCACCCAATTAGGAATGTTATTGGAGGTCTAGATCGACTAGTCTCTACACGCCATCAATTACAAGAAAGTGCACTCTATTGCTATTTTGATGCATTTCTCTCCGAAGTTGAACCTAAAAACTGGCAACATGCTATGACTCAATCATCTTGGATTAAAGCCATGCAAGAGGAACTAAATGAATTCCAAAGACTTGAAGTATGGGAATTAGTTCCTCTCCCGGACAAGGTTAACATCCTTACTTTGTTGTGGGTTTATAAGGTTAAACTCGATGAGATGGGTGGGGTATTGAAGAATAAGGCTAGATTGGTTGCTAGAGGATACAAACAGGCCTTGGGTATCGATTTGAAGAATCTTTTGCTCCTGTTGCTAGATTGGAGGCTATTAGACTATTCCTTGCGTATGCTGCTAATATGAACATGATCTTCTATCAAATGGATGTGAAGACGGCATTTTTGAATGGTGAACTAAGGGAAGAAGTCTATGTTAGTCATCCGGATGGGTTCGTTAGCACGAAGTTTCCTAATCATGTGTACAAGCTTAAGAAGGCTCTCTATGGGTTGAAACAAGCTCCACGCGCGTGGTATGATCTCCTTTCAACATATCTCATCTCGGAAGGCTTCTCCAAAGGCAAGGTGGACCCCACTCTATTCACTCTCAAGGAGGACAACGACATGATACTGGTACAAATTTATGTTGATGATATAATATTTGCTGCCTCTAACATAGAATTGTCAAAACGCTTTGAGAAGATAATGTCCACACGCTTTCAGATGTCAATGATGGGAAAAATTTCATTTTTCTTAGGATTACAAATTTCTCAGAATCCCAGAGGCATCTTTATTAATCAATCCAAATATGCTCTAGAATCTTTAAAGAAATATAACTTTGAAAATTGTGACCCCGTGGACACTCCAATGGTGGAGAAATCCAAGTTAGATGAAAATAGGAATGGGACTATTGTCGATCCAAAACTTTACCATAGGATGATCGGAACCCTTCTCTATCTGACTGCTAGCAGGCCTGATTTGCAATTTGCCGTATGCATGTGTGCCCGGTATCAGGCTCGGCCTACCGAAAAGCACCTACATGTTGTTAAAAGGATCTTTCGGTATCTCAAAGGAACACTTCATCGTGGTCTATGGTATCCGAAAGATTCCTCTATTGCTTTAATATCATACGCAGATGCCGATAATGCTGGGTGTCAAGACACGAGGCGTAGCACTTCTGGGTCTGTGCAACTCCTTGGAGACAGATTGATTAGTTGGTCTTCAAAAAGGCAGAAAAGCGCTGCAATTTCTAGCACGGAGGCTGAATACATCGCCATGTCCGGTTGTTGTGCTCAAGTCCTTTGGATGAGATCACAACTAACTGACTACGGTTTGGGGTTCAACAAAATTCCGATGTATTGTGACAACAAGAGCGCCATTGCCCTTTGCTGCAACTACGTTCAACACTCCCGGGCAAAGCACATAGACATTCGCTACCATTTCATTAAAGAGCAGGTGGAGAACGGAGTGATCGAGCTGTATTTTGTCACCACTGAGTATCAGCTGGCAGATATGTTCACCAAAGCCTTAGATCGAGGACGAATCGAGTTTTTGATCGACAAGCTTGGCATGAAATCATTCTCTCCAGCGACTCTCAAAGAATTGGCAGAAGAATCAGCTGAATAGTGGTGGTAAACTATTCATGCGTATCCTTTGTTCGTGATCATGTATATTATCGTATATATATAAACCACTAAAAGAAAAATACAAAAATATAAAACCAAGAAAAACCATAAAAAAATATAAAACCTAGAAAAACCATAAAAATTATAAAATCAAGAAAATCCAAAAATATTTTTCGTTTTTAAATCGGGCATGTCTTTTAGTACGATAATATTTACGGCTTTAGAAATGTCGATCAATATTGACACGGCGCCATAAATAGAGTCCGTATAAAAGTTGTACATTTTTTAAAACATGCCCATTATGGCTTGTAGTTATTTCAGACTGCAACCCGTTTTTCGCATTAAAGTCACGTATTTCCTTGGAAAACGTTGGCTCACAACGGGAATTAATTTTCTCGGGCATGATTTACAAGCCAAATCATGCAAAGGGATCAAGTTTACTTTAAAACTTGGTCTAACACGAGTTAGTGTACGTCTCATTGCATTAATTTGTCAAAATAAGAGAAATCTTATTGCCACCACGAATCAATCTTTTCAAGATATTAATTAAAAATATTTTCATCAATATTTGATTCTTTAAACAATGACTACAGCTCTTTAAATAGAAAACGGGTCATCGTTTAAGGGGGAGAAAATATTAAATTGTCTTCATCTTCAAAAGTGTTTGTGGAAAATTAATTGGCTAAATGGTTAATGAGTGGTCTTGCTTTATAATACGACTTGTGTTCTCTCACTGAGATAGGACTTGATTTAGATCTCGGTGATTTGCTAATAGGATGCGATGCTTAAGTTGTGTGAGGATTAGAATAGTTATTACAATAAGATAGACTAACGATTGTTAAGTGATTTAACGGATGTTAGCCTAAAAGGAGTTATTAACTAAAAAGGAAAAGAAACGTAAAGTATAGGGACTTAAAATGACTAAGGGTGAAAGTTGTAAAAATTTTGACCTAAGTCAAACCAAACCCCCCCCCCCCCCCCCCAGCTCTTTCGTCTCTTTCTTCTTCATTACATTCTATCCGCCATTAACACACAAACAAATCTTACAAAACATCCTCAACATAATCTCGTTTAATCAGTCTATCCAACTCATTCATCTCTAAGGTACATAATATCGGTTAATCATTTAAATCCTCTTAATTAATTCGTTTGAATTAAGGTTAATCAAATTAGGGTTAGTTTGCCTAATTTAGGGTTAATTAATTAGGGGTTTTAGCTGGGTTTGGATCGGATTTACATTAGAACGTGTATGGTTGCCTTAGAATGCCTTAAATCTCACACACGCGTTTAGAATAATTCATCATAGGGTGCGATTAGAACTTCCGTATGAACAAGGTTTGTAATGTTCCGAACGAAGTTCCGAACGAAGTTCCGAACGAACGAAGTTCCGAACGAACGAAGTTCCAAACGAATGAAGTTCCGAACGAACGAAGTTCCGAACGAAGTTCCGAACGAACGAAGTTCCGAACGAAGTTCCGAACGAAGTTCCGAACGAAGTTCCGAACGAAGTTCCGAACGAAGTTCCGAACGAAGTTCCGAACGAAGTTCCGAACGAAGTTCCGAACGAAGTTCCGAACGAAGTTCCGAACGAAGTTCCGAACGAAGTGTTCCGAGGGAAGGGTTCCGAATGAAGGGTTGTTGGATTGATAGTTGTTTGCTTGTTGTAGTTACTTGTTGAAATGTGTTATGCTTAGAAGTCATAATGATATATTTATATATATTTTTTGTGTGTATCAACCTTTTATGTCTTATCTTAAGCAGACACGATGACTAATCCAACGGTGCAAGAACTCCAAGATGCTAGAGCAGCCGCAATTGCCAAAGCAAGAGCCCTCAAGTTCATACCAAACAATTACCGGCTGAAGCAAGTTTCAAAATCCACTCACCATGGATTCAAAGTCGCCATAGCAATCCTTGATCACTCTCACTTCAAGAATGCGTTAAGGAGTACTGCTTCGGTGCCATATGACTACATGTATGAATTCTGGGCTACCAAGGAAAGTACTTCAAACAAGATCACCTTCTCTCTCGACAACAAGCAACAGACACTCACCGTTGCAGACTTCCGCAAGATATTTGGAATTCGGGATACACCCAAAGGTTTGTCATTTTCAAGGGATCCTACCAAAGACGAACTCATGGAGATGTTCGGTGCTCTTGGATGTCCTGACATACGAGTTGTGTCCGATTTTACCACCGCTAAAGTGGGTCAACCTTGGAGATCAATCTTGGGTATTCTCAGTAGATGTCTTACACCTAAAACATCTGGGCATGATGCTGTGCGTGGTCCAATTATGAACATCTTCTATGGAATGTACAAAGGCTCAAATGCAGATTATGCATCCTTGTTGTGGGAAGAATTTAACTTTCAACTCTTCCAAAACAAGAAGCTGAAGGCCAATTTCTTTCCTTACCCTCGGTTTATCAAGCTTATAATTCATTATTTTATGAAGATTGATGTCTCTATTGATAAGCGTGCAGCAAGTCGTCATCACACTGAAGAGGCTAATAACACTGTGGACCTACGGCATGAAGGAGCATCTAGTGCTGTTATTCCTGGTCCTATTCCCGATTATCTTCTGACTGATAAAATTAAAGCTTCTGCTGATTACAAGCTACTGCTACTAGAAATCAAGAAGCAAAAAGCAAGCCTTCAGACAGGAGAAGACTCGTCTACTACGGTCAAGAGTAAAGGTAAACGCAAGCAAACAATTTCTTTATCTGAACCCAAACCAAGAAGAAAAAGACTGAGGCTAAGAAGGGTAAGAGCATGGATGATGAGTTCGTTCTCCACGACGAAGAAGATGTTGATGACGATCCTACTCTTGACAAGACTGAGAAAAAGTTAATGAAGATGGCTATTGAAAAGAGTAGGAGAGATACGGGCGGTAGTGGTTCGGGTGCACAGATGGATGTTGAAGAAGAGTATGAGGAGCCAGATGATATTGATGAGTTTGGATCACCCGAACGGTACACTACTTCGAAGGAGACATCCATTGCTGTTTCAGCAAGTGTTGAAAAGGAGTCCGGTGCTACTAAAATCATGGTACCTACCCAGCCTCTCGTAACTCAACCTCCACCAATCCAGCCCTTACCAACCCGACAGGTGCCAACACTATTCCTTCCACCTCCAATAACTTCCATCCTCAGTACTGTAATCACAACCGAGCCTCTTCAACCAACCCAGAGTAGCTCTGCATCATCTTCAATGGCTGCATTCGTAATGGCAGAAATGTTGGATAAACACACGGACAGTCAAAGACAAGAGATGAATAAACTTCGAGAAGAACTACTTCGATGAGTTAAAAGTGAAGAGGCATCCAAGAAAGCCCAAGAAGAGATGATGGCTAAGTTCACTGCAGAGATGGAATTGACACGTAAAGCTCATGCAGAAGAACTTGCTCGGGTCAAACAGGCTGAAGCTGATAAGTATGAAGCACGACTTACGAGACTTCGAACTATTAAAGATAAATATAAGGAGCAGAAAGAAACACTTGAAGCTTCTATTTCAGAGAAGGTGAAAGAATCTGTTGAGTCCCTTATGCCAAAGCTGCATGAAGAAATGAGGAAACTTGCGGCTGATAACTTGATGATCAAGTCGTCCAACCCTTCCGAATCCGCATACAAAATGGCATATGACTTAACGGATTTTGAATTGAAGAAGATCCTCAAAGCTCGCATGAGGGAAGTTGGATCTTTTGATAAGTCTAAAGTTCAGCGGACACTCTACAAAGCACTCAATGAAGCTATCATGGAGGATGATCGGTTGTTTAAGATGTTTGGAAGTGTGGTACCTTACCACATTCTGCCTGAGGAGGAAAAGGAAGATAGTGAACAAGAGGAGGGTAACGGTGAAGAAGAAGAAGATGATGATGATGGTGACGATGATGATGATGGTGACGATGATGGTGATGATGATGAGGATGGTGATGATGATGATGGTGGTGATGGTGGTGATCGAAATGAGGAGAGTGATAAGGGAAGCAACAGGGACGACGATGAGGATGATGGTGGTAAACATGATCAGCCTGAAACGGGGGAAAAGGCTGTCAGCACAAAGAAACCATCTAAGTCTGGTACCAAGTCTCAGAAAGATGTTGCGCAAAAGGAAAAATCCACCTCTACGGAATCAAGACGAACCAAGTGGCGCCATGATGTGAATGCTACTACGGCGTCATCGATTCCCGGTACATCTGTTTCTGTTTCTATACCTATTACCACTAATCCTGTTAGTTCTTTTGTTGCTCCTGTGATTGCAAAATCAGTAACTGAACCTGAATTTGCACAACACTCGCCTGTTCATGACACCTCCGAGATGCCTCAATTAGAACCAGCAGATGTTCATGTTTCTACTCCTCTGCAACAAGAACCACAATCTACTGTTCCCGAGTCGAGCACACGGGACTGGCGGACACATTGGAGATTGATGAAACTGCACCGCCACAAGCTTGGACCACGGCAGCTGCTAAATATGATCCAATCACAGACGCTGACAAAGATGTTCTATATCTCCGTATCCGTAGTCCGATAGACTTGTGTGCATTTCTGGATCATGAGTATAAATCTTCGGTCACTCCGTCTTTGGTGAATAGAGCGCTAAAGGATAAGAGAATTCACGCCAAAACCAGGTTAAGCCGCATGAAATACGAGTATTATGCTGATGAGGTCCTGAAAGCTCTTAATACCGTTCAAAGGCCAGGTCTTCATGAGTCAGAAAGAGCTCCACCTCCACTTGATCCTTCTCAAGATAATCAAATTGCTCTCGACTTCTTTGTCACCTATGATCTTGATTATCTTCTCAAGGGATCATCCAAGTACGCAACCTCCCTGACCTTGCTGAAAGCTGCTAATTGGGGGACAATACCCTGGATCGAGGAAAAGGTAAACCGACTCTGGGTCCCAAAGGTAACTCATAATTATGATATGTATGTTGTTATAGGTGCATCACATTGGGACGAACGAGTCCGAAGGGCGTACAGAGGTTGTTGCTTAGCCAATTCAGGAAGTAACGTTAGATCCGATATTCGCATCTCCAGTATTTTAGGGCTGAAAACTGAAGCCAAGAATGGCTATCATCATGTGACGGAGATTCGTCTAAAAAGGAGGATGACAGAGAATACACAATACAGCAGGGAGATTTTTCTATCATCCGCCTTGAAGATATCAAAGACATGTTGCTTATGATGACCCGTGATCAACTCACCCATCTTACTCGTGAAGAAATCATTGCCTTGAATACAGCACTTCGTATGTTCACACGAAGCGTTGTTATCAAGAAACGAGTTGAAGATCTTCAATTGGGAGTTGAAAGCTACCAAAGGAAGCTTAACCTGACCCGTCTAATGAACCAAGTTCTACCTCAACATGTCACAAGATGTCCTTATACCGGCATTACTGTTCCGAGTTACGGGATTTTCTACTTGAACAGTCGCGGGATAATGAAGTTTATGAGGGTAGGTGAGCTTTATAAGTAAAGTGATGGGACTCTCATATACGTCAGAGGAAAATTGGAGCATCTTAATTCTGGTGGGTCTTTACCAGAGATGACTGAGGAATGGCATCCGGGTTATCGGCAAATGGCGAAATATGTGATCAAGAAGATTGATCAAAAGCTCCGGGAATGTAGATTGATGAGGAGCTTAGAAAGGTTCGTTGGTGGTAGACCATATGGAGTGCACCACAAGTTACTGCAACGATCCATCTAATGGATCGTACATTTCAAGTCTACTCTATATTGGTTTTTAATTGTGAATATGTAAATTTGTGAATACTGTGCTTTTACGGCTTGATGTAGTGTTAAGGTATGATAATTTTTCAAGAATTTCTTTCAAAATATATCATACTAAAGCACTACAACTATCCCTTATTAATTTAAGGGGGAGCATTAACATGTTCTATGGCCAAACATCGATTTCATTTTTACCCAAAGACCGGTTAATCCATTCAATATCCCAAATATTAATGGTTAACATTTTGGATAAGGGGAGAAAATGGGATTAAGGAGTCTTAAATGATACTTGGCTAAAAGATGAAAAAGACTTAACGATAATCCAACTTAATATGTGTAAAGCACGTGTTAAGGGGGAGCGTTTTTTATGAACAAAACACCTAAGGTACAAAACTCTTGATTTCAATATCACAAGTACCTTAAGTGATTTTCAAGGATTTTTTCATGGTGACTATACTTTCCCAAAACACGCTTTATTCACGACGGATATGGTGACAAAAGGGTGGTAGGTATAGGTATTAGTCCAATGATTCATCAGAACCGATGGAATCTTCCCAAGGACAATTCCCTAGATAGAATTAGAAGTCCTAGGAAAGATAGAGAAAGATTGTGAACGTAGCTGAATGTCGACCAAGTACTTAAGCTAGCACTGGAACAATCACAACAAGGTGCTAGTTATGACGTATTGGTAAGCATTGAAGGGGTTGAAGAATGAAAAAGAATTTTAAAGATAAAGGGTGTAAAGAAAGAAGCCCTCCTTACAACTTTAGGCAGAAACCGGGTCAATACATATGCTATTGAGATCATTTGTTAATGATTCTTGATATTGAAGAAAGACATCATGGGCCCAGTGATGCAATGCACAATCCTCCCCAGCTAACTCAAATATCTCTCAAAAGGTATTTGTTTTAATCACACGGAGATCAACACGTTATCTATTGGTTTATTCACTCCGAATAGACTGATATTGAAAAGGTGGCACTCCTCTCCAGCCATCGCTCACTAAATCAAAACGCACTATCGAGTCTAGAGCCACGAGATCATCAAAAGTCTCATTAGGACACTTTCCATTTATTCCTTGCTTTCTCACACACTGTGAAAAGTAAGAGATTTTTATGAGTCCTACGCAGTATTCTTGTAATATTGCCATAACATCTGAGTAATACGCAAGTATTACAATGAAGATGGAAATCCTGCTTGAGCCAACATCAAACAAGCTCATGGTAGGTTACACGTGCGGTTCTTTAAGAGCCAATCTTGTGAAAAACTGGAAAGAAACAGTAGTTTAATTCTTAATTGAACTTAAACTCGTTCCAGGCCTCTACGCATTATCATATGATCTTGCCAGAACACTCAGAGTGACTCTTTAGCGATCACAGTGACGAGTGGAAATCCTTCTAGTGTTAACATCAAAAAGCACTTGGTAGGTGACGTGCAAGATTCTTTATGAATTAAGCTCGTGATAACTGGAAAGCAACGATGGTGAAAATCTTAACTGAAATTCACTTGTTCCAGGTTTCATGAATTGACGGCTTCAATCACAAGGATAATTTATCCAAGTGATTCACTCTTTATGTTCACAGTCAAGCTTAGTGATCGTCGAATAAAGAGAACAGGTTTACCCGCGAAATCCTGTCAGGAAGTTACTTAATTGAACCTATCCGTCACAGGTACGATATCTAATATCGTCCAACGGTCTTCACCGACCGGAGGTAAAACGCTACCGATTTAGAATGAAATGTTCTAAGCCATTTCATTCGTGTCTTATCATGTTGCTGCGAAGACGGTGGCGTTGCAGTGTACCAGCTGAAGTCGTTCCCACATGCTTATGTTTTTCTGCATCAAAGTTCAGCAAAATTCAAGAAAGTGCAAAATGAAGTCTTCCGCTGTACCAAACTCTGAAGCTTTCGAGAATTCAACAAAAGACATAAGTCTGTGGAACATGGAGTCACGAGGAGGCAAGATCCACAAGAAGGCAAAGATCGCACGTGATTGGTCAAAAGAACAATGCTCTCAAGCCAAAGCCTAAAAGATCAAATCAACATATTCACAACAAAAAGAAAGAAGAAAAGACTACGAGCTGAAGAACGAAGACTTAGTATAGTATGCTAGGTTTAGAACTGTGTAACGTGGAGTGACCTCCCTTAGGGGGAGATTGTTAGAAATACGTTTTTAACGTATATTAGAAGTATCGGTCACTCCACAATATTATTAACGTTGTATAGCTCGTAGTTAATGTGTGCTTATTAAGTTAAGTAAGAAACCGACCCATGGGCTTGTCATGGGTCGGCCCAAGCCCATTAGTGGCTTGGATATAAATACCCCTTTCCACCATGGAAAGGGGTTGGTTGTTGATTGTTTTCATTTACCATTTGAATGAAAAACACATAGTTCTCTCTCACTAGTTTCTCTCTCTAGAAATCTTCAACCCACTTCATTGATTCACAAGATTAACAATATTCTACAAGGTCCTCAGCCAGCCAGAGCACCTGTTGGAGGATACACTCATTCTCTTTGCTCTACTTGCCACCGGAGGCACCCAGGACCATGTCGCCGTAATACTGATGCGTGCTTCAAGTGTGGTCTTCCTGGCCATATTATGAAGGACTGCCGTAAGGGCGAGTTGGAGGGTACATCGGGACATGCTGATACCAAGCCGCCTCCTACTGCTGGACGTGTCTACACGACATCTCGAGACCAGGCCAACAAGTCTACAGGTACCATCACTAGAATCTTGTATATGTATGGTCGCTCTGCATGTGTTCTTTTCGATACGGGTGCTACTCACTCGGTTATTTCTACTGCTTATGCTAAGAACATTAGGATGCCTCCCTTGCCACTAGAAAATAGGCTTACTATTTCCACGCCTTTGAGGGACTCTGTATTAATCACCCATGTATACAAGATTCTTCCCCTATAATTTGATGATAAGGTTCGACCTGTCGACGCACTTCGGCTGGACATGAATTACTTCGACATGATTTTGGGCATGGATTGGCTATCCAAGTATCATGCTACCATAGACTGCCATTCATATCGAGTTATCTTCGGTGATGTCAATGCACCAGAGTACATTCATAATGGGTTTATACCCGGACGGTCTGTACAAGTCATATCCACCCTGCAAGCGCGTGCACTACTGTCACATGGCTGCGAGGGTTATCTAGCTACGGTTCATGACATGGATGCTGAATCTCCATCGATTCAGGATCAACCAATAGTGTCGGAATTCCAAGACGTGTTTCCAGCAGAACTTCCGGGCATACCACCTGCACGAGAAGTGGAATTCAGTATCGAGCTGGTTCCAGGAGCTGAACCAATCTCCAAGGCTCCTTATCGCATGGCTCCAATAGAGCTGAAGGAGCTGAAGGATCAACTGCAAGAACTTCTTGAACGAGGTTTCATTCGACCGAGCGCATCTCCATGGGGCGCACCGGTCTTGTTTGTTAAGAAGAAGGACGGCAGTATGCGTCTTTGCATAGACTATCGCGAGCTCAACAAGATTACCATTCGGAATAGGTATCCACTGCCACGCATTGACGATCTGTTTGACCAACTCCAAGGGGCCAAACACTATTCAAAGATCGATCTTAGGTCAGGCTATCACCAGCTACGGGTCAAGGAGCAGGACATTGCTAAGACTGCTTTTCGTACCTGTTATGGCCACTACGAGTTTGTAGTTATGCCATTTGGCCTGACAAATGCTCCAGCAGTGTTCATGGATCTGATGAACAGAATCTTCTATGAATTTCTGGACAAATTCGTCATTGTTTTCATCGATGTCATCCTGATTTTCTCAAAGTCCAAGGAGGAACACGAAGACCATCTTCGTACAGTACTACAGATTCTTCGCCAGAAGCATCTGTATGCTAAATTCTCCAAGTGTGAGTTCTGGCTAGACAAGGTGGCATTCTTAGGTCACATTGTATCAGCAGAAGGAATCACTATGGATCCAGCGAAGTTTGAGGCCATTACTAAGTGGCCGAGGCCGACATCGGAGACGGAAGTCCGCAGTTTCTTAGGCTTAGCTGGTTATTACCGTAGGTTCGTGGAGAACTTTTCCCGCCTAGCACTACTATTGACCAAACTGATGCAGAAAGGGGAGAAATTCGTCTGGACTGAAGATCGAGAGAAGAGCTTTGAAGACCTGAAGCAGAAGCTAGTATCTGCACCTATTCTTACTCTACCATCTGGTACGGGTGGATTTCAAATCTACAGCGATGCATCGGGGAAGGGACTTGGCTGTGTTCTCATGCAACATGGGAAAGTGATCGCGTACGCTTCACGACAGCTTAAGCCTTATGAAGAAAATTACCCCACGCACGATATGGAACTTGCTGCAGTCGTGTTTGCATTGAAGATATGGAGACACTACTTATATGGAGAATCATGTGACATTTTCACAGACCACAAGAGCTTGAAGTATATCTTCACTAAGCGTGAATTGAACATGAGGCAGAGGAGATGGTTAGAGCTGTTGAAGGATTATGACATTAATCTATAGTATCATCCCAGAAAGGCGAATGTAGTAGCAGATGCCCTTAGCAGGAAGTCCAGAATGATCAACGACATTAGAATCGAAGAGGAAATCATAAGAGACTTGGAGCGACTAGACATCGAGTACATGGTACGTGGACAGCACGGTTACTGGGCTAATCTTAGAGTAGAAACCGAGTTGCTATCTAAGATCAGGGAAGCTCAGAAAGATGACGGAGAAATCTGGGCGATAATACAGAATTTGGAGAAGCAGACAGAATTCAGAGTAGATGCAGATGGTATCATATGGCAGGGCACTAGACTTTGTGTTCCTGACGACCAAGAACTCCGGGAAGCTTTGTTAGCTGAAGCTCATAGCTCCCCATTCTCGATACATCCTGGTTCGACTAAAAGGTACCATGACATCAAGCAGTACTTTTGGTGGAGTGGTATGAAACAGGATGTGGCCACTTACGTCTCCAAATGTCTTACCTGCCAGCAGGTTAAGATCGAGCATCAGCGATCTGGCGGTCTCCTTCAACCGTTAGACATTCCAGAGTAGAAGTGGGACAAAATCACCATGGATTTTGTTACCGGTCTTCCGCCTACCAAAAGGAAGCACGATGCAATTTGGGTTATCGTTGATCGACTCACCAAATCAGATCATTTCTTACCGATCCGCAAGGAAGATCCGGTAAGTAAACTCGCAGATACGTATAGACGAGAGATCATGAGACTCCACGGTGCACCATCCAGCATCGTCTCAGACAGAGATCCTCGATTCACTTCGCGCTTTTGGAAAAGTCTGCAGAAAGCTTGGGGTACACAACTTAAGCTTAGCACGGCTTTTCATCCTCAAACGGACGGACAGTCGGAGCGAACCATTCAGACATTGGAGGATATGTTGAGATCATGTGCGTTGGAATGGACGGGTGATTGGGACAAATACATCTGTTTGGTGGAATTTGCATACAACAACAGCTGGCACGCAAGCATCAAGTGTGCTCCATTTGAGTTGTTGTATGGCAGAAAGTGTCACGCCCCAATCTGCTGGGATCAGGTTGGCGAGCGAACACTCGAAGGACCAGAAATCATAGAGATGACAAATGAGAAGATCGTGGTAGCTAGGCAGAAAATTCAGGAGGCACGGTCACGTCAGAAGAGTTAAGCCGATAAGCATCGTAGGGATTTACACTTTAACGTAGGAGATCACGTCTTCCTTAAGGTTTCGCCGGCACGTGGTGTTAGACGCTTCGGGATTAAAGGGAAGCTCAGTCCTCGTTTCATCGGACCGTTTGATATCATTGAACGAGTCGGTGAAGTATCTTACCGATTGGCGTTACCTCCGCAGCTTTCACATGTGCACAATGTGTTTCATGTGTCCTTACTCAGAGGGTACCAATATCATCCCCTTCACATGGTTCAGTATCCACTGGAACAGATACGTGAAGATCTCACTTTTATAGAAGAACCCGAACGAGTTCTTGACAGACAAGAACGAGTCATGAGAAAGAAGACGATTCCATTCGTTAAAATTCTATGGAGGGATCATACCGAGCGGGAAGCCACTTGGGAAACGGAGGAGTCTATCCGGGCTTCTTACCCTCATTTCATATTTTGAATTCGGGTATGTTCTTATTTCCAGTTTACTTTATCTATAATTCGGGGACGAATTATTCTTTTTAGGGGGGAAGAGTTGTAAAACCCGCATGCTTTTACCATGCATAGTACCCTTAGGATCGTACGTACTAGTTAAAAACTTTCCTAATAATGATTACGATTACGTGTTAGGAGTTTACGTATTACGTACGTGTTAGAACACGATAAGTATTTTATATGAACGATCACGTAATAATTATTTAGCGATAATTAATCACGAACATGCGATCACGAAATCACGAGCGTAATTAAAACACGAGCTATTATTAATTACGTATATATATTTAATACGAGCGTAATTAAATATATTAGATTATGGTATTTACATAACGAGAACATTTAAAACACGAACATAATTAAACACAAACGACTAACTAAATAACAAGACACGAAAAGAGGTACGGGAACCCCACGGGGGGGGGGGTCCCTACCCGCGGCCAAATAAGAGCAATGGGCCAAGCCCGTTGTCAATTTTACAAAAAGGGAGTTATATTTAGTTTTCACTACTCAAATTAAGTTACAGAAGAATTTTTAAGAAAAACCTAAAACCCCTTCCTCCCTTGTTCTTTGTGCCGCCACCTACACATCACCATACGAGGTGATTCATTGATCTTGGATCTTGAAGATTTGTTGTTTGTTCGTGTTTGTTCTTCATTCCCTTGATCCACGAATACGGTAAAACCTTTTTAAACTTTTTCTTTTAATTTAATCTTTTTATTAATTATGAACATGTGATGTTTTTATAAAAACACATTAATTAAACCTAGATCTAACATGTTTTGATGATTAAATAAATCAAAGGGTCGATTAAGGGGTGTTTTGTTTTGGGTCGCAGGCTGCAACCGACCCCAAGGGGGTTTCGGTTTGCTTAGCCGACACCACCAAGACCATATGGTCTTGGTTGGTGCGTGTGGGTCCCACGGCAGCAAGGGGTACCCTGATTTGGTTCGGGGTACGGTGTCGATTCATGTCCGGTTCATGTTTTTAAGCTTAGATCCGGTTCATGGTTATGTTAGTTTTTTTATGTTATGAACTTAGGATAAAATTAAATTAATAAAGATGTAATTAATTTAATAACATGACTTAGGTTAATTAATTGTTAATAATCATGAAATTATTTTAACCTAAGTATTTATATTATTAAGACTTATAATTAATTAATTATTTTAAAAACCATGGATATAATTAATTAATTAACATGACTTAGGTTATATTATTAATATTTAATAATACATATTTTAACCTAAGTACTTAATATATTTAATTAAAAACATGTTATACTTTAATTAAATATTATAACCTATAGTTTAATTAAATTACATGAAATAATTATTAAACTATACAATATATCATATGACTTAGAAAATAATCATGAAAATACTTAGGCTTATATACTTAGCTTATTTAACCAGATCATTTCTAATTATGGAAACTTTCTATTTTTAGAAACTTAATTAAATAAGGCAGCTAATTTATTTATGGAAACCAGCTATTTTTAGAAACTTGTTTATTTAAGGCAGCTAATCTATTTATGTAAACTTATTTAATTAAGGCAGCTAATCTATTTATGGAAACTTTCTATTTTTAGAAACTTATCTATTTTAAGCAGTAATTCTGTTTTTGGAAACTTTCTATTTTTGGAAACTTTCTATTTTTGGAAACTTTCTATTTTTGGAAACTTTCTATTTTTGGAAACTTTCTATTTTTGGAAACTTTCTATTTTTGGTAACTTTCTATTTTAGGAAACCTGAAGTTACTTATTATTACACAGTAAGTATAATAACACATGAAATACCAGAAATACTTAATCAGAATGAACAGAATATAAGATTTAACACAGTTTAAGGCTTTAAACAGTAAACATAGTAAGAACATATAAAATAAGCTAAGACATGACGTAAAACCAGCTATGTATTTAGTAAGCAAATACTTATTTCATGTACGTATTTATGTAGCATTAGTGTTTCGGAAGTAGGATTCTCGCAGTTCATCGTTCTCGTTCACTGGACATAAGGTACGGATTCCCGTCCTTTCAGTATGGACATTCTTTCCTTATTAGGAATTCCCCGTATGCAGCCAACTGTTTTCCCGTAGTATAAGTATGAGTTTGATTGCTTATGTTTAAATATGATTACCTATAGCCATATAAATGCATGACCAGTTTCACCTAGTTATGGAGGTACCATAACCATAACATTAGAGGCACTGATGTTATGACTTCACCACGGCGGAGTGATTGCTCGTGGCGTCCTTTCAGCTTTTGGCCATTTATTATATTTATCATGTGGGGCGTATGGGTGCATCCTAGTTACACGTTTTTTTATTCAGGATTACATGGTGAATGTGGTGTGTGCCTTGCATCCTTCACAAGGAGCTGATCCCTCCTACCCATAAAACCAGTATATTAAATTAGAGGCAACCCCTCTAATTTGCATGATGAGGTCACCCCTCCAATTATTCATGCACGGTGGATTTTCATGACCTATATTGGCTAATGGTAAAATATGACAAACAGTTTTTATAAGATAAACATAAGACTTTCAAACTATAAAACCAGTTTTATTAAGACTTAACCAGGTTACTCGGGACTTAGTTTCTTCCGCTGTTATTATGTTATATGCTTATCCTGTTCATGCTTTATTGTACATCCGTGCACTGAGCGTATTGCTCAACCGTTTTTCTTTTCTATGTTCCCAAAACGGCAGGTACTCAGGGACGCTCGTAGACACTAAGAGTACGTGCATATGGACTGGAAGCTGTCTAGCCTTCTTTACATTATGCATTTCCTTTCTTTATGATACCTATGCTTTGGACATTGTTTAGTCCTTTTCCTTTAATATACTATGTTTGTGTGTGATGAGCTTTACTTTTGGACTACTGCTGTTTGATTCCGGTATTTTCCTTTATATGGTCAAGTAATGTTTAGACATTTTACCTTGTATGCTTTGATGACACGCCATAATTACTGTGATATTTCTATTTCCAAAATGGGGTGTTACATTTTCATTCCCTAGGTCTTCTCTTGGTATGTCCGAAGAGCATCTTGATAGTCTAGAGGTTACGCCTACGGCTGTAACAACTAGACTGGGGGGACATGATGACGTATAGTCCCCAGCCGGGTCTGGAACTCGGCCCACGGGTACTACCCGTATCCGGCCCATCACAGATGGGTGGGAATAATGTCATTTAAGCTTATGGGCTTAGATGAACAGTAACCGCACACACGTGTGCGCCCCACGGCCCGGCGCGGCCGGTACAGGGTTAGACAGAATCATATTCTGTCTAGGAATAGGTTTTACCTCAAAAGAAGAGGATATTTACTCACCATAATTAGAAGATAACAATCAGTCTAATTCTGGTACTTATCCTTTCCTTGGGGCCAAAGTATCAGTGGCAGTCCACTAGGGTTTCACTGCCTATAAAAGGAACTCCCAAGGGTTCCACAAAGGTATTACGTTCTAAACTCTCAACTCACATAAAACCCTAACCGATTACTTACTCTCACGTCGGAGTCTAATCGTGGGAAACATTCCCACGGTAAGCCTAACGCGTGTTGTTTAGTGTGTAGGATCCCAACCAAACAGTTCACTTGGTGCAGGAGCCGGAGCCCAGCCAACCCGCATTAAGCCTAATTCGGGTCTAGCAAGGATCACCTAACTTTTGCATCAACACTGGCCATCTTCTTCTTGTTTCAATCCAATAATGGAAGTATAAGCTCTGAAATCAAAACCATATACTGATCCAGTGTAATCAGTCAATGGTTTCACAAGGTGTTGGACAAAAAACTAATTCGCAGGGCTTTATTGACCATACGATATTTTATCTGAATTTCACCCATACTATACCGTTCTAAACTAACAGCAGTTCCTTCCACAAGCTGATCTTTAAATTGATTCACCAAAGCCATATGAATAGTAGCTTGCATTCGTGTGTTCTGCAAAAACAACAAAAAATTATGAAAAGAATACAGATTCACACACAATTGAACAAACATGTACTATCAACGATACAAAATTAAAAAGTTCACGTACATTCTTATCCATAATGATGAGTTCCAAGTTTTGAATATGTTATTTTCCATACATTTTTTGCATCCATGCCCTAAGAATTCTCACACGTAAAATAATATTGTCCTTCACTAGGGACAAATCATTCAGAAAACCTGCAACAAAATTAGCCATAGTTGTGATTAAAAAGCTTTGCTGTATAAAATAGATTTTTGAATTGTGAAAATAAACACATCTCCAATCGGGATTATATAGAAGCACATTAAACGTAAGAATCAATATTTATTTAGTTTACAAAAATAATTACCAATGTTTAAATTTTGAAATTTTTGTCAAAGATATGAAGAAAAAAGTTTGTTGAAACGCATTTTGTTTTAAAATCTTTCCAAAAAAACGCAATGTCATTAAATTTTATTTAAGGCTTTACAAAAATACATAATTTTATTAAAACCTTTACAAAAATTGATAAATCACACACATATTTAATTAACAAAACATACAAAAAACACACACACGATATTTTTTCACAAAATTTATTTATACTTAAAAAATAAATGTTTTCACAAAATAATTTATACACATATTTTTTCAATTACTATTTCGTTTAAATAAAATGTATTTAATTTATCCAGTTTCTTAATGTTTTAGATGGCTTGTTTCACAAATGATATGGGCTTTAAAATGTTAGGGCCTTGTACATACAAAATACAAAATACAAAACAGACGTATAAAAGAGATGTGTGCAGAGTTAATTTTGGTAACTAATTTAATTGTTCTTTGCATTGAGGTCTTGTACATAGTTTATTTATGGTAGGCATTTTAATTCACTCATTTAATTCTTATGCTTTAAAGAGTTGTAACATATTCTGTTTTATTATATAAAATAGATTCATGTTAGCTTTGAGAATATTAAATTAACACATTTGAATAAAATTTACTACGTACTATAATTAGCTTTGAGAATATTAAATTTACACATTTGAATAAAATTTACTATGTACTACAATGCCATATCTATGAACTAGTTATAATGCCCGTGCACGCACGGGACATGGACATAAAAAAGTAATAATTTCGTTATTGTGATTTTATGTAATATTATATATCTTTTTTAAAAACATCTAGTGTTTTATGTTTATATGTTTGATTATATTGTTGTTTTACTGTGTATCGTGTAAATTAATATAAATTCATCTTAATTTTTATTTTTTGAATTTCATACTCTTTTTACTTTTGATTTTTTTATTCTAAATAACTATATCTTAATTATTAATCAAGAAATTATTTACATCAACTTTACACGTACACGATTTATAACATAATACCCCGTATTATGTTATAAAACAACATTAAATTTTAATATTTAAATAGTTACGATGTGTATGGATCCACGAGTTTTACACGATTCTTCATTCTATAATAATATTAATTGATATTTTGAATAAATATTTATTGCATAATAGATTTGACTTTGTTAACTGAAATATTAACTATCATTTTCTAGACATTACGTGTTTAGTAACACACAACGACCTTGAAAAATATATATTATTGTATTATGTAGAATCCCGTCTATTTATTTTCATCTCATAGTCGCTGTCTGAGGTCGTGCGTTCATTTTGATATTTATATTCATGTTAATAATAATTTACGTAGATTGTATTGCTGTTTTTATTAAATGTAAAAATAGAAATAAATAATAATTTGTGTTTTTATTTAAATATTTATAATCATGTGATTTGTTGATTTTTTAATATAACATATATGTTGTATTTTAAAAATATAAAGTCTAGAAGATATAAAGTTTAAGTGGATATTTTGTTTGTTTTATAAATTATTAAAAAATATGGAGAATTATAAGTTTACATTTAAGTCTATATAATTTATTAAAATTCAACCACTAAAGTATTATTTATCCCCTCCTCCTTTTTTAAGTTTTTATTTTCACAAATTTGACACACATATTTTTGTGTGTTTTTATTAAATTCTTCCACCAAAATTTTTAATTTTGACTAAATTAAATTCAATTTTGACTTTTTCCACCAATCACAGTGCTCAATTTTTCTTATGTGTCAAAATCAAGTCATTTGATTGGTTTAATTGTTTTTTCTACAACCTCCACTTTTCAATAAAATTCTCAAATAATCTAATTCTTTTATTATATAAAAGATTAATGATTATTATTTATATGTTTATTTACGTTATTAAAATTTTTATAATTACAACTAATGATATGCAATGAGACGATTTATATATTAAATTGCTACTGCTTCATAAATTGTTACCACAATCATATACTATTTTATGACACGTATTACGCATAGTCCTCCCTCGCATTCAAGACTCCTCCTTCCCACTACATTCACTCTCTCCCTTCCACATATCAAAACACGTAACTGTAACTGCATACGTGTACTTTGTCTGAGGGTTTCATAGAGGTGTGCAATAAATGCCGTTACTAGGGTCTCCGCTTATAAAGGCCACACTTTTAGTAATTTTGCATATAAATAATATATTTAACATTAAAAATGTACGAGTCATATAATTCAAGTTTCTAAACGATTTCTTTTTAATTTACAATGTCATAGGCTTCTTTGTTGTTCTCGCCTAAAGCCATCGGAAACCATGAAACGACCCTTACCCGATCCATCATATGCGATTCATAGCTAAACTTCTCCCTAACAGTTTCTCTCTCTAAAAAATGCGGTTGAAAACACTACGCTTCAAATGTGGCTGTTGTTTCTTTTGATGTTTTAAAGGTTTTGAGAATAGATTAAAAACGAAGAGGAAGTTAGTGTATCGACATGTTTCTACTCAAGGTGGTTCAGCGTCTAAGAAGTATGTTACTAGGCAAGTAAGACGCCTAATGGCCTATAATGATGATCACAATGATGTGCATGAAAATTTAACTAAAGAACAATTTAATATAGTTTATATTTGGTGTAATTGTTGAGTCAAATTTAATCTAGTGATTAGTTTTTTTTTTTTTTTAAAGTGGTAGTGTTTTGTTATGTTAGCTTTGCTGCTTGTGTAATACTTGATTAATTTATTCACCAGCCGTAAAAACCTTTTATGTAATAGAACATATAATATTTTTTAAACTTCAAAAAGATTTTTGCCAGTAAAAACTAGTCATACAAATACGAAAAGATTCTTTGATCGAAATACAAAAATGACGACGTGATTCATGTGTAAAAGGTGAACGACAAGGTTACAATATTTTTCAAGCTACATTGCCCCTTGTCTTCTTTTTGTCCGATTAGACTTCATAGGAAATAAGACAAAAATAAAGTTGTTTGAAGAGATATAATAAATTAGTTAGTAAACGAATGGCAATAAGCAGTAATATTGTAATCAATCACGAGTTGAGAGGAAAAAGAAGTAACAAAAGTGATTCATTAAGAAACTTAAAATCGAATATAGAAAGAAGAACCGATGAAGAATATTTTGTTAAAATTAAGGTTTCAAAAGGCGTGTTTTTGTGGCATTAAAGTGACGCTAAAACGTAAAGCGTAGATTTACGTTAAGAAATAAATTTTGGCGTTGTCTCTAGGTGTGATTTGGGATAAAGCGTGATAAGGCTGAAAAGGCGAGTAAATATACGAGTTTTTTTTAAAAGATTTTAAATTTTTTAAATATTTACGTTTTTAACTTGCATTTATTAATATTTTCAATTTAAAATTAGATTCCTAATATTTATAACTCGTATAACTATAAATATACAAAATTAAAAATCTATAAATATATATTAACATTTTAATTTACGTCTTACGTGAAAACTCAAAGTTTAGCTACGCCTCCGCCCGCGCATCACATTATCTTAAACTTTGGTTAACAACCTCTTACCTTTTAACTAAAGAATTATAAAGGTTGTGATTAAATATCACTTTAATCTAACTGTTCCAATTAGCTACTTCATGATGCACCGTCAACAATAGAATTATAATAAGAAATCACGTGAATTACTAAAACCACCTAATGGTCCATTAAATAAGCATGTTTGATTTCAATTATAAAGTATAGTTAGTTTTTAATTGTGAGATTACCAGCTCCAACATATAAATAGTTTTGTGTTTATTATTAAATATAAACCAATATATTCCGATAGAACATGGCTCTTTCAATTATTAATCTAACATTTAATTAAAGAGTAAGACTGAATTTATGTAATATATTTGTTTAAATTAACTAATGTACGTAAAATACTTTTTTTATTTCGGATTTACGCAATATACTTTCAAATACTTACTAATATACGCAATATTGACCAAAATATAACTTGTTTGACCGGTTACCACTTAGAAAAGTTACAGTTTGGTCCTTAGGTCTGCGTAGACTTCCACCGTTAGTCCTTTGATATTTTTTTCATTAGAAAACTTAGTAATGATACCTTGACTTTAATACACGTATTTTTATACACGTTTTTATACACACTTTTTATACGTGTTAATATATACACGTTTTATACGCGAGAAATTCTGAACTTTGGCAAACGATTTCAACGTCAAAACTTATCACGTAAACTCCGAAAAACTCACGTTAAGTCAATGTATACGTTCTTTACAACTTTCATGTTTTATGTTTTTCATGAAAAAGATATTTAGATGGTCGAAACCCCGATTTAAAACTATGACAACAATACAAGTATTTTCGGTAATTAAGTAAATCCGAATTTCGACGGTCTCGGTTAGTGCTAAATGCTTACTTTGAAGTCTCTAAACCTATCAATGACTAAATATAGACATTCTATACGTAAAATATTATAAAATAAAGTGTAAAACTTATAAAAAGAGTAGTATGATAAAAATGGAAAATTTAATAAGTGCACCAGATCAATTCCATAACGTATCTAAAAAAACATGTGAAAAGAAACTGCTCGAAAAATTTCTCATTTAAGGTTAAACTCAAACACAAAACACGTGTCTAAAAATGTGTATCGAAGTGTGTGTATACAAACGTATATAAAAGTTGTATAAAAACGTGTGTATAAAATTGTGTGTATTAAAAAGCGTAATTTTTTAGAAAATTGTGTGTATAAAAGTTGTATAAAAACGTGTGTATACACACAGTTTTATATACTTTTTTATACACTCCTTTTTATATACGTTTGTATACACACACTTCGATACACATTTTTAGACTGATGTTATGTGTTTGAGTTTAATTTTAAACGGGAAGTTTTTAAGCAATTTATTTTCACTATTATATTTTTCAGATACGTAATGGAATCGATATACGCTTATTAATTTTCCATTTTTTTTATCATACTACTATCGTTATAAGTTTTAAACTTTTTTAATAATAATTTATATATAGACTGTCTATATTTAGTCACTGATAGGTTTAGAGACTTAAAAGTAAGTTTTTAGCACTAAACGAGATAGTCGATATCCGAATTTACTTAATTACTGAAAATACTAGTATTGCTGTCACAGTTCTAATTCGAGGTTTCAACCATCTAAATATCTTTTTCATGAAAAACGTAAAACATGAAAGTTGTAGAGAACGTATACATTGACTTAGCGTGAGATTTTCGGAGTCTACGGGATCAGTTTTGACGCTAAAATTGTCTGTCAAAGTTCAAATTTTCTCGCGTATAAAAACGTGTATATAATTGCACGTATAAAAAAGTGTGTATAAAATCATGGATAAAAATGTGTGTATTAAAGTCAAAGTATCATTACTAAGTTTTTAACGAAAAAAATGTCAAATGACTAACGGGGGAAGTCCACGTAGACCAAATGACCAAACTGTAACTTTTCTAATTGGTAACCGGACAAACAAGTCACATTTTGGTCAATATTGCGTAAATTAGTAAGTATTTGAAAGTATGTTGCGTAGATATGGAATAAAAAAAGTATCTTGCGTACATTAGTTAATTTGAACAAAAATGTTACATAAATTCAGCCTTTCCCCTTTAATTAATTAATACAAACATTGGCGTCATTGTCTTTTATTTTAATAAGACTGCTAATTGTTACAACGACATAATTTCTTATCGTATACGGCAAAAGTTCAACGAAGTCCCATCTTTTTGCAAAGTCTTGATGGACTAATCTATACAATCCAACCCATTTACATCCAAGGGCTTAGATTAAAACATAATAAATTAAACAAATCCCCTCCCCCTTATATCCTACAACCGTTCTTTTTCTTTCTCATCCACCCACCACAGATCTCACACACCAACCACCATCAGCAGCCACCACTGTATATTTCGATCCGATCAACCACAACAACACCTATTTCCGACAAGATCCACAAAAACCCACCACCGTATATTTCGATCCGATTAATCACTAGAAGGGGCTTATCTTTGCTGATGCAGTATATTATATTTGGTAGGAGAGAATTCAAGACTCAAGTTGCTGACTTTAAAAGTCAAGAAGTCGAGTGTGGTGCAAAACATACCAGCAAAGTGGAATGTCTAATTTGAGCAGATGGTTCAAGATGAAGCATTTTATAAAACTTGGATTGTCTTGACACTAGTGACTCATGTATGAGTCACCGTGACTCATGTATGAGTCACCGTGACTCATGTATGAGTCACCGTGACTCATGTATGAGTCACCGTGACTCATGTATGAGTCACCGTGACTCATGTATGAGTCAGCGTGACTCATACATGAGTCACCATGACTCTTGTGTGACTCGTACATGAGTTATCTTGGTGAATCATACATGAGTCACGGTGACTCATACATGAGTCACGGTGACTCATACATGAGTCACGGTGACTCATGTGGTGACTCATATATGAGTTATGGTGACGAAGTCGCCTGAAAAACAGGTTTGTTGTAAAAGTCGCCAGAAAATGATGGATTTGTTGTAGAAGTCCATGGATAAATGGGTTTGTTATGGAACTCACCGGAAATTGGTGTATTCTTCTGGATCTTGTCGAAAAATGGTGAATTTGTTATGGAAGTCGTCGGAGAACCGGGGTTGTTGTGGAACTCGCTGAAAAATGGTGGGTTTGTTGTGGTGGTCGCGGGGAGAAGGTGGGGTTGTTGTGGTTGTCGTCGGAAAAGGTGGGAGATGAGGTTGTTGTGGTGGTCGCCGGTGAGGGATTGGTTAACCCGATCAATACTTTTGTGTGTGTGTGTGTGTGTTAGAGAGAAATAAGGGTGGTTTGTTGTGAGTGATTGGTTTAATTATAACCCTTGGATCATTTAAGATGAGTGGCTTGGATTAGTCCATGAGATCTTTGATAAATAATGGTATGTGAGGGATCTCAACTCTATCGTATACATTTGTTTTTCATCATCCATATGTAGAATGGGATAATTGTGTGTGTATTATAGAGACTAATATGCATTGCATATATAACCCAAGGGATAAGTATCAACCCCTGTTTACACCTCATCTAAATGCACATATATGGAAAGCTTAATCAACTACTAAGTGTACAACTAATCATAACAGAATCACATCTAACACTCCCCCGCAGTTGGAGCGGGTGGACATCGAACGCTCAAACTTGAACGAAACTCCTCAAACAATGCAGAAGGCAGACCTTTAGTGAAAATGTCCGCGTACTGATAGCGGGAAGGAACATGGAGAACACGGACCTGACCAACAGCAACCAAATCACAAACAAAATGTATGTCAATCTCAATGTGCTCTGTACGCTGATGTTGAACCGGATTGCAAGAAAGATACACAGCACTCACGTTATCACAATAGACAAGCGTAGCGGAAGATAAAGGAGTATCCAATTCACGAAGTAAATTCCGTAACCAACAAGTCTCAGCAACAACATTGGAAACATCGCGATACTCTGCCTCTACACTTGAACGAGAAAGTGTTGGTTGACGTTTAGAGGACCATGAGAGTAAGTTGTTGCCAAGAAACACACAATATCCAGAAGTGGACCGCCTAGTAGTAGGACAACCAGCCCAATCTGCGTCTGAATAAGCAATCAAATATGTAGTCGAAGAAGCAAACAACTGTAGCCCATAATCCAAAGTACCCTGAATATATCTCAAGATCCGTTTAAGAGACAAAAAATGAGGCTCCCGAGGACCATGCATGTAAAGACAGACCTGTTGAACGACATAAGAGATATCTGGTCTAGTAAATGTAAGATACTGGAGAGAACCTGCAAGACTCCGATATAAAGTTGGACCGGACACCGGATCTCCATCACTACCTAGCTTAGACTCAGTATCAACAGGAGTCCGACTAGGATTACATGTAATCATGTGTGCTCTCTCAAGAATCTCGACAACATATTTCTTCTGAGATAAGAATAACCTAGACGGATCTCGCGTAACAGAAATACCCAAAAATAAGTAAGAGATCCCAAATCTGTCATAGCAAACTCCTGATTTAATGAAGTAATAATCTGGTGTAACAAAGTCTCAGAAGAAGCAGTGATCACAATATCATCAACATATGATAATAAATAAGCAGTAGTTGTGTCCTGACTGTAGATAAACAAACATGTGTCACAACGACTATGAGAGAACCCAATACGAGTAATGTAAGAAGCAAAGCGCTGAAACCAAGCACGAGGGGCCTGTTTAAGCTCATAAAGAGACCGTTGTAATAAGCACACATAATCAGGGTGCATAGAAACACGAAAAACTGGAGGCTGATGCATGTAAACAGTCTCAGATAAGTCGCCATGTAAAAATGCATTCCTGACATTGAGCTGGTGAATCGGCCAATGTCAAGAAACAGCTAAGCTAAGTACAATCCGAATCGTACCCGATTTAACCACCGGACTAAAAGTCTCATCAATATCAACTCCCTCTATCTGTGTACTACCGTTTGCCACAAGACGAGCCTTTTAACGACTAAGGGTATCATCTACCAAATACTTGTGACGAAAAAGTCACATACAACGAACAATGTTGGTGTCCGCAGGTCGAGGTACTAAAGTCCAAGTGTTATTTTTAATAAGCGCATTATATTCATCACACATAGCATTTTGCCAATTTGGATCATTAAACACATCTCGATAATACTTTGGTAACAGCGAGACAGTGGACACAAGACAATTATACTTTAGATTAGGATGATTAGTCCCAACACAGAAACGTGTGACCATGGGATGAACAAAGACAGGGTTTGGGTTTTGAGGTGGATCAGGAATAATATGCGGGTGAGTAACAGTTTGGTTTGGATCATGGGTGGAATTGTAGGCGTAGGTGGAGAGTGGGCTAGTGATTGGTGTTGGGTCGATGCGGGATGGTGGATCGTGTTGTGTGGTGTCTGATCTTGGGCTGCTCCAGAGTGGGTAGATGTAACAGGTGAGTTGAGATTTTCATTAAGTGGTGTAGTGGTAGGATTTATGTTAGAATTAATTGGTGTAGCATGTTGAACAATAGTTGGTGGAGTAACGAGAATGGTTGGAGTGTTTATATCAGGTGAATTAATAACTAAGTTTTTTACACCCCGTATGAAAATTAAAAGTTCGTTGTGTTGGTCTAATCAAATTGATCTAGGTTCTCTATGTGACTCAGTTTTATTTTGGTGGAACAAAAAGGTTGTGTTGTTGTAGTATTAAAAGTGCAAAACAATTAAAGATAAATGTCGTTAAAGTAAAGTGGCGTTAAAATAAAAGTGCAAGAAAATTAAAGGCGTTAAAATTAAATCTAAATCTAATTAAACGAAAGGGTGCGATATTTAAAAACGTGACAGAAAGTAAATTAACTAATTGGCTAAAAATAAAAGCGTGACGAGAATTAAAATTAGACAAGTATTAAAAACATAAACTAAAAATTAAACAAGACAAAGTATAAAGAAAATAAACCTAGATCGGAATATATTCCGATCTTACCTTGATCGGAATGTTGCTAATCAGCCGGATCGGAATAAACAAGGTAAACCAATCGGAATATGTCACTTACCCCAATCGGAATACCAAGCAAAACCCCCAGATCGGAATGTTACAACCTACCTTGATCGGAATATGGAAAGGACCTTGGTCGGAATGCTGTTCGGAACACCAATCGGAATATCTGTCACTTCTCCCAATCGGAATACCCAAATAACACCTCGATCGGAACGAGGATCGGAGCACCAATCGGAATATCTGTCACTTATCTAATCAGAATAACCCAATCCTACCCTGATCGGAATATCAAAGTCTCCCCAATCGGAAAGTTAAAACCCTTTTCCGATTACTCTAATCGGAATGTAATTCCCCTTTCCAATTTGACCAATCGGAATACGGCAGAAAAAGTACAAAATAAGCTAGAACAATAAGCTATAATCCTAAATAAGCACTAGACGAAATCCTAAGGTAAACCGTGTGAAAATAAGCTACTAAACAGAAATTTGAAGACTTTTAAAACAAGAAATGAATAAGCTTTAACGAAAAACAAGTTTCTGTACGAAAACAACTTTTATAAAAACGAGATAAACTTGAAAATAAACAAAATAAGCTATGAAAATAAATGATTTAAAACAATCAAAAGCATAAAAATGAAATCTTTAAACAAATAAACAAGATCAAAAGCATATAAATCAAAGATTAAAGAAAGGTAGAATGAGATCAACAAGATAAAGTAAAGGTGCAAGAATTAAAAGAGACACTTACTTGAAATTAAATGGTAAATAAGGTGCAAGACAAGTATTTAAATTGACATGAAAAGTAAAGGTGCAAGTAAATAAAGGTGGAAGAACTAATTGTCACGATTAGTCAACAAGAACAAATGAATGAAAATGGGAAGTATTTATAGGTGATTAGGAGGATGGTTAGAGGAAGCTTCCTCCCCTCCTTCCTTTCTTCTTAATTGCGCCCTTAAGTCCTTCCTTCTTAATATTTTTGTTAATCTTGGAATTTAATGACTTTTGGCTCGGGATTTCTTTGGGCTCGTCTTTTAATTCTTCGATAAATAAGACTTGAGTTCCTCGGCTTTAAGTAAACTTCCGTCTTTTGACTTTTTCTTCGATAAATCTTCAGAATTGGTCTTGGACTTCCGTTCTTTTTGCACTCTTGACTACTTGACTTCGTCTTTCATCTTTTTCTTCAATAAAAGTCCGTAAATGCCCGTGAATTCCCGTGTTTTCTCCACTTTTCACCTTTCCGTCCTAAATCACAACAAAAACACAAACCACGCATAATTCCGACATAAAAGACATAAAATACACGTTTTGGTCCGGTTATTATTGTAATTAAGTGGTAGAAAAGATGGGTGTTTTCACACCTATCATGAATCATCCAGAAATGAATAAGTAGGTGCTGAGGTGGGTGGATTTGAGCCATATGGAAAAGCGGTTTCATCAAATGTAACATGGCAGGAGATAATTATTTTATTGGTGCTTAGTTCAAGACACCGATATCCATGATGGTTGGAAGCTTGTCCCAAAAAATGAAGGTGTGGCGCGTGGTTCAAGTTTGTGACTGGTGTGAAGGTGAGGGTAACATAAACATCCAAAGGTGCGTAAAAGGCTATAGTCTGGGTTTGTTCCAAACAATCGGGTGTAAGGTATTTCATTTTTGATGGCAGTGGATGGTAAAGTTTAATAGGTGATTAGCCATATTAAGGGCTTCTACCCAAAACGTAGGTGGAAGATTAACTTGAAATAGTAAGGTCTGATGAGATTGTTAATGGTACGAATTAGTCTTTCAGACCTGCCATTTTGTTGGGAGGTTTTCGGACAAGAAAACCAAAACTGGATACCTTTTGAGGCAAACAATGTATGTAAGGCGCGGGTGTCGAATTCACCACCATGATCACACTGAAACGACTAAATTTCACATTTAAACTGAGTGTTAACATAAGTACGAAACAACATAAACTTAGAGAATACATCTGATTTATTAACCAACGGATAAACCCAAACAAAATGAGAATAATGATCCAAAATAAAACATAGTATTTAAATCCTGAAAGACTCGGAATGGGTGAAGTCCACACATCCGAGTGAAAAATATCAAAACGAGATGTAACCGAAGTATTGGAACTAACAAAGGGAAGTTTCATGTGTTTGCCAAGCTGACAGGCATGACAAAGAACGGGAGGTTTCTCTTTATTACACGAAATAAGGTTACGAGAAACAAGATGACGTAACACTTCACTTCTTGGATGTCCAAGTCGTTGGTGCCACGTATGTTGACTAGTAAGTAAATCATGAGAAATTGGTGAACTTTGTATGACCGGGTAAAGATCCCCCGTGCTATCGCATCGGAGAAGCACCCGACGAGTCATGAGGTCTTTAACGGAACAACCAAATGCATCAAATTCAACTGTACAATGGTTGTCACGAACAAATTGACAAACATAAATTAGATTTTTGACAATATTGGGAGTAACAAGAACGTTATTAAGGTGAAGAGGTCGCGTAGGAGTTGGCAAACTACTATGTCCAGTATTGGTGACCGTCACCAACCGAGATGGATGGATAAATACACATATTAAAAATATTACTAATACTAGTAACTGAACCATTAAGGTGAGAACTCGCATCTGTATCCATATTCCACGCACTAGCAGGATCCTGAAGAGCCATGACACTAAAGGCATGTGGTAATGTGTTCTCTTGTATTGGAGTAGCTAAATTTGGTTGAACTTGCTGAAATGAAACCATATTGAGTTGAATCTGCTGTACCATGCTCATAGTAGGCTGAACCGGCTGAAAGTGAAAACTGGGATGATGTGGTATAAATCCTGGTGGGCATGTGATGTGGTAACGGGTTGAGCTTGGGTATAATAATAAACCATTATATTGTAGCAAATATCAAGCGAATGTGAATCTCTAATTTCAAGCAATCACCAAATTACCCAGCACAAAAAAGAGAACAATGGTTATTCTTTGGTCAACAATTGTTGGCTGCTTGAAAAGAAAATAATACCTAATCTTCTTGTTATCAAATCTTCTTGCAAACAAATGAAATCTAAAATAAAACGATGCCAATTCTTTGTTTTACCAAAGACCAAGATACTTATTGATGATACGATTTGTTACCAAACGAACAAACACAGGAGCTTCAGGAATCAAAACTATAAAGAAAACTGTAACACCAACAAAAAATATCGTGTGGATTCGGTGACCTTGCACGAATCACCAACACAATACTTAATTAATTTGTGGACTTGTAACCTAGTACAAATCACCAACACAAGAACTTGTTGTGGAGAAGATTTTAGAATAGGAGGTAAGATAGTTGAGGGTTTTGGATCGTTTGACTCGATACCATGTAGAACGGGATAATTGTGTGTGTATTATTGAGACTAATATGCATTGCATATATAGCCTAAAGGATAAGTATCAACCCATGTTTACATCTCATCTAAATGTACATATATGGAAAGCTTAACCAACTACTAAGATGTAGAATGGAATAATTATGTGTGTATTATTGAGACTAGTATGCATTGCATATATAGCCCAAGGGATAAGTATCAACCCCTGTTTACAGCTTATCTAAATGTACATATATGTAAAGCTTAATCAACTACTAAGTGTACAGCTAATCATAACAGAATCACAGCTAACACCATATTCATATTCATCTAAAGTTGTTTCATCCATTTATATCCATATTCAATGGATGAGTTGGGTTAATGAATATTCATTGTACGTCAACAAAAACAAAATCGCTCTAAGGTGAGGGGGAGTGGCGAAAACAAAACTTCACCGCTACTTTAACGTCACATCAATTTTCTTTCATATTTTACTAACTCGCCATAAACTCATCTTTCGAAGTAGTTAAGGAAAAAAATCACGTCTACCTCACCTTTCCACTATCACTTTATTTAATTTATTTATAAAATAAAACTATTATTTTATAAAATAAAATACGATACAAGTAAATAAAAACTTAAACCGAAGAAATTAAAAACGATACACGGTAAATAAAAAAACTAAAAATCCAAATTATAATGCTCTCTGATTTCAGACCTGAGTGACTCATGGTATGCCCGTGCTCCCCCTTCCAAGTGATCATAAGGAGCCAATAGAATGCAATTTCTTCATGTTTTGCTCGGAAATTTTCCATTATTTGACGCTCGGCGTCAAGTTCCAATTGTTTGGCTTGATTTGCTAACTCGAGACGACGACACTCCAACTCTTCATCCTTCAACGCCAAAAACCTAATGCGTTCGTCTTTGCCTGCATTGACCATCTCGGAGACCATCAACCTAGGAAACTCGTCTTTGATGAGACTGCAATTATACATAGTATCATCGTCCAAATCGGGCTTAAAACGTTTAAAATATCATTAAAATACCCAAAAAAATGCTTGTGTTTGTTCATTATGTATTTTAGGTACGGATATCGTGAATTCAACAAAAGATCACAAAAATAAAGCAAAAACGAACACGGGAAACGAAGCCGCACAAAGAACCGGACCCGAATCATGAATTTCCAAAAATGTCCTTGAAGTTTTGAAGATTGTCAACTTTGGTCCCTCATCTTTGAAGATTTGGCAAGAGAGGTCCTTGGAGAAATCATATTTGGCAAGAAAAGTCCTCCATATTTGAAGATTATACAAAAGAAGTCCTTATAATATGGTCAAATTACATTAAAAGTCCTTGAAACAAGTTTGCCAAAACTTTTTGTGGCCAAAATGGAAAAAACAAAAGTTATATAACAAAGGGAAGTAAAGTATGTGGCTGCCAAACTTTATTTGAACATAAACTGGAACATGGGGGTTATTGTTGGCCAGACATCATAACTATCATCACCCAATCACTGCCCTCCACGTCACCCACTATCCACAGCCCTCCAATCACCTCACTCCATACTCCCATGTCACACATCCACTCATGTTTTTAATAACTGATTATTTAATCAGTTTATAAAACGCGGTTAACACTTTTTTAAAACCAAAACTTAATCAAATCACCCTGTTCATCATCCCCTAATCACATAGAACCCTAATCCCTAAATCCTTCTAGTCAAAGGGTTTTCGTTTAATCACCTCCAGAATGTTGATTAACTATCAACTCATCACAACCCCACTCATAAATCCCCTTCCCCGTGACCCAAAGTGCCCCCCCATGTCCCCTGTTCCTCCATATTTGGCAAAGTTGGCATCTGGCCAGTTCATCAACGACCAAGAGCCTTCTACTTGTCCCCAAAGCAAACTTGGACGTCCAAGATCAATCAAGGACAACTCAGCATCACATGTGAGCCATTTGACCAAAGACCAGAGATCAAGACCAAAGGGTATTTTTGGATTTTCAGAGTCGAGGGTTTTAGTAGCACTAGAATGTTCCATCTTGTAGTATTTAAGGAGCATACGGTTTGTGTATTTCCCTTGTTCCAGATTTTTGGACTTTATAAACTTTTATTTTAAAAAATAGTTAAAGTTCAGTAAAACCTTGAAAAGTTAAAATATTCTGTGTTCCATTTTCATTTCTTGCAAAATTAGTTAAAGTAATCTTAGTGGTTTATTTTCTTATAAAAAATTCTTGTTCAAAGTTTTTGGCAACATTTTTGAGATCCAAACTCATAACCCATCTATAAGCTTTTGGCCTGACAAGCCAAAAGCTAGTAAAGCTTGTGAGCTTTTGTTAAAATTTTGTTGGTTTCAAGTGTTTTTCAAGTTTAATTTCAAAAAATCCGTTTTTCAAAAGGTTTCACAAATCTTTCATATATTTGTTTGTTTCACTGTTCCAAATGCTCTAACCATAAGCAATCTGACAAATAGCTTGTGACTAGCTTTTGTAGGCTCTTTTATTTGTTGCTCTTAGCAGGTGCTATCTTTTTGAAGATATATTGGGTGGTGTTGACTGTGTAGCCTCACCACCATCACTTTCTCTACATTCAGCAATCCACAAAGCCCATAAGCTCAAGCTTGGCTTGATGGAGATGGCTTATCAGCCATAGTGAGGCCCGGATGTGGGTCCTAAAAGGTAAAAATCCTAGGCTTGAACCCTCCTTGATAACTGATATTGTGACTTTGTGATTTGTGGATTTGGTTTGAATGCTAGCTTAAGTTTTTGTTCATGATCATCAGTTGAATTGGATGCATATTAGTATGTTTAGAAGTGGCTTGTAGAGTGTAGATTTAATTTTGTTTGCAAAAAAATCTTATTCAGTCAATTAAGGGGTGTTTGGATCTGCATATTAGGTTAAGTTAATGACAACTTTTTGGCTTAAAATCAGTCTAAACACACTCAAAATGGCAGTGGTAGTGTTTATTGATAGTTTGCTTTAAGTTTGATTGGGTAAAAAGGATTTTGCATGTTAAAATTTGGTAAAAATCAGTTAAAATTAGTTAGTAAGAAAATCTAGGTTGTTTTAGAAGATTTTGATCTCAAATCTTGTCATCTGGATAAGTAGATGTTAATCTAGGGTTTGGAGTTCATCAGTTGAAGCTTGGTTGTGTTTTGAGTGAGATTTGGCTTGTTGAAATTCGTCCTAGTGGTCAATTGCACCAGTCAAACCCATCAGACCCCATATCTTCATATCAGTAACTGTATCTGGCCATTTTTATGTGATTTTGTATTGAATCTGGTGTTATTTTGCTTGCTGTGACTCCCCACAACCCAACTGGTTGTGGGGGTGCCCTTGGTTCCAAACAATACCAACATAATAGCCCTAAATCGTCCAAAGTTTGTTTACTGAGGTCAAGTAGTAGGAAGAAACTACCTACTGCTAGTTCTATCTTTCCCACTGTTGGGGTAAAAGACAAAAGCCCCCAACAGTCAACATCAGATTTCTTGTAGTTTTGTCTTTAGTGAGCTTGTTTCAGCTTTTTCTAGTTTTTCTATTTTTCCCATATTTTATTATTTATTTTAATATTTTTCCCAAAGTTAAATTTTATTTTACAGTTCATTTGTTATTTTTAGCAATTTATTTAAGTTTTAATTAGTTTTATTTATGTTGTATTTTGTCTTTTAGTACCAAAAGTTAACAATTTTCAGTTTTACAAATTTTCCTAGTTTAAGTATATTATTTTAAGATTTTTAAAATAGAAATTTCACTATTCACTTTATTATTTATTATTTTTTAGAATTAATTTAAGGTTTAATTAGGTTTTAATCAAAACTGTTTTGTCTTTTAGTGGTAAAAATTACTTTTTTCAAACTTTTTCATTTTTCTACTGTTAAGTAATATAATTTAATATTTTTCAAAAGGTAAATTAATTTTGAGCATTATTTTATTATTTTTAATCATTATTTTATTTTAAAAAGTGTTTTTTGCTTTTGAAAAATAGAAACTAGTTTCTAAGATTTAGGAAAAATACTTTTTAGTGTTTAAATAATATAAGTGAGATATTTGTTTGATAAAATAATATTTTAGGCTTTTTTATATTTAATTTTAGGGCTTTAATTAGCATTTAAAATTGAATATTTAATTAATAAAAGGTTTTAAATTTTATTTATTGAATCTTTATTCTTATTTATATTATTTTAAACTTAGCTTTAATTTTTAAATTATTTTTAGGTTTAATTTTTAATTTCGTCGCGTTTTACGTATTTACGTCATCGTTTTACGTTTTACGTCGTAGTGTAATGGTAGTGTAACTCGTCTTTAATTTTCTTTCTCTAAACCCAAAAACGACACTAATCCAAACTTGATTTTATATTCTTGGCACCATACACACACCTCCGTCGAGAACGAACTCGCACTTATTCGTTCCGTCAGTTTTCCTAAACCATCGAGTTTAATACTTGCCCATTATACGTCTTTTTCCTAAAAGCGTATTTTTATCTCAATCATTTTGGCGCCGCTGCCGGGAGGTGTTTAGCCATATATATATCATGTTTGTGTGAGTAGTGCATTTTTGCTTTTCAATTTTTGGAAAGCGTAAATATCGTACATACTCATTTTTGTTATTTTTCTCTACTATATTATAGTATCCAAATAAATCGTGTTTAGTTTTCCTAAATTAAACACAAAATAATCTTTTTACTATATTGTAGATGTATTGGTTTTCGTTTTTCTTGTGAATATTATTAATATATTGTATACATATCACAATAAATTTACAATATCTCCAAAAGCGTGAAAACGCAACCTTAATTGGGATTTCATCACTCAATTATTGTATTCGAATCTAAAGCAAAAGTTTAAAGGAAAAATAGATAAATACTTTCGTGAGGGTTAATTTTGATTAACACAAACTATAAGGTGGGTATAAGGCGGTTGTATTTCACGACCTAAGGGAAAAATTCTCTTAAGTCCTTAGCCCCGCCTCGTTCCCCCCACTTGCTTGTGCGTGTTTTGAGAAAGAGGGCTAATTGAGGGTTTGCCGCCCAAGTATTATCTACGTATCATATATATTTGCTTGTTTTCAAGATTAAACCCTCTTGAACGTTTTGGTGTTCCACCAATGTTCTAGAGTCATCGAAGGCGTTCACTCCACGTGATCGTTTTTATTTCTTGAGGCTCCTTTAATCGAGAAATTGATTTGAGGAGAGATTTGTAGATTTGAGTCTACGTAATACACAAAAAAATCCAAAAAAAAAAAAAAAAACAATCAAAAAACCAAAAAAATTTGAAAAAACGAAAAAACCGTAAAAATAATCTTCTTTGCTACCCCCCCTTATACGCTTAGTGCATGCGCACTCGATCGAAGGATTATTCTAATTCTAGCGACGCTTTGAATCGACGCAATCAAAATCGAAGGAATCGACGACGTAGACGAGAATTAGAAACCGACGTTCCTAATATCGTTGTTGAAGAGATCGTAGACGAGATGGCCAACAATCGTTCGATGATGGAATTGCTCCAAGCGCCCACCGAGGGTTATGGAGACGCAATCGTAATTACCGCTATCGAAGCGGAGAATTTTGAGATTAAGAGCGGAATGCTATCGTTGATTCAAGCTACGAAATTTCGAGGTCGTGAGGCGGATAATCCTCACGATCACATTCAGAATATTGATCGTCTTTTGGCCACGAGCAAGTTTAAGAACGTCGACACCGATTTCGTCAAGCTTATGCTTTTTCCGTACTCACTCGATGGTGACGCCAAGGATTGGTATGAGAAAGAGCCACCTAATTCTATAATTACATGGAAGGATCTCGTTTCCAAGTTCGTTTATCATTTTTTCCCACCGTCTAAGACAACGTTTTTCAAAAACGAGATTACGAGATTTGAGCAAAAACCGAATGAATCATTTAGAGACGCGTGGGATCGTTTTAAGGAATTGCTTAGGTAATGTCCTCACCATGGATTTTCCGATTTGCATAAATCGATACGTTTTACAACGGTATTAGTTTTCAAGAACAAGATTCGTTGAATTCCGCCGCCGGTGGCAACTTTTTGTGTAAAACTCTGAAAGATGCATTAATGATTATCGAGAATAGATCCAAGGTTTACCAACTCCGCAACGCACCGAGTGTTGCCAATGTCGCCAATGTTAGTAATTATAATCGCGACATTGAGAGAGTTGATGCGAAATTCGATCAGTTGACGAATGTGTTTACATCGTTCTTAATCGATATGCAAAAGAAAGACGCTCCCGCTACGGTGAAAGCGGTTGAGGCATCGTGTACGTTGTGTGGTGGACCTCATAATTATTACGAGTGTGCGGCTACGGATGGCCAAACGTCGAGTGTTAACGCGTTAACAACAATTTTCAAAATCAAAATAACGCGGGTCCAACACAAGGCAATTATAACCAAGGCAACAATTTTTCGAATCAAAATCGTAGCAATTTTCAAGGAAATAATCAACAAGGAAATTTTTGAATTAAGGTTATAATCAAGGTCGAAATTTGAGTTGGCAAAATCGAGATAACAACAACAACCAAAACTCGAATTTTTCAAACAACGCTAATCAAGGAAACAATTTTTCGAATGGTAATCAAGGGAATTTTCAAAGAAACAATCAAAACCAAGGGAACTTTAATTCAAATTAAAATAGTTCGTCAAACGATTTCAAGAATGCATGAAAACGAATGAGGCTAATATCAGACGTTTAGAGGGACAAATTGGTACTTTGGAAAACGACTTTTCCAACACTTTGAAACATCAAAACACAAAGATTGAGCAAGGACAAATTGATATTAAAAAGATGTTTTCGGCTATTATGAACAAAGCCTCGGGTACGTCATCGAGTTCGTTACCTAGCGACACCGTTTCAAATCCGAAGGAACAATGTAAAGCCGCCTCGCCTCGTGAGAAAAGTCGTGTGATTACCCCAAACCTTGATGGATTTAGAGTTATTCCTTCTTCTCAACCCTCGACTTCTAAGACGCCTTCATGTTCTAAAGTTGATGGGGTGAATGTGGTGACCAAGGAAAAGAGTGCACACCCTCGTG
The DNA here is from genome assembly GCA_025667525.1 of Glebionis coronaria. Classification (NCBI taxonomy): domain Eukaryota; kingdom Viridiplantae; phylum Streptophyta; class Magnoliopsida; order Asterales; family Asteraceae; genus Glebionis; species Glebionis coronaria. Next base: position 536,060,895 of record CM046879.1, read on the forward strand.
TACCTTGAATTCCATCCACGGTTCAAAAAGAGAGCTGTATTGACCTTAACCAAGTAACTCTTGAAGAAACTTGTGCTTCGATCCTTCTTAAAAAGCCCAAAAGGCATATGCCGAGAAAGGAAGAGGATCTAGGCGAATTTCTACTACCTTGTGATTTTTACGAGATCGAGGGATGCTTAGCCCTTGCCGATTTAGGTGCTAGCATCAGTCTCATGCCTCATTCTCTTTGGAAATTGATGAGATTGCCTAGTCTTACCCCCACGAACATGACTATCGAGCTTGCAAATTGCACACCTTTAAAACCAATTAGAATAACCGAGGATGTCTATGTTAGGATTGGAAAGTTTGTTTTTCTCGCGGACTTCGTCATATCCGATTATGAGTGTGATCCTAAATGTCCTATTATTTTAGGTCGACCCTTTTTATCGACGGCTCGAGCCGTAATCGACGTCCACGGTGGGAAACTTATTATGAGATATGGGGAGGAACAAATGGACTTTTTCATGAATAAATACCAAGTTTCAAATGATCATGATAAAACCGAGGTTTCAAAACCAGATGTTTCAAATTCTAATGATTTCAAAATGTTAACTTTAATGGAAAATATGAGGCTTGATGCATGTTTTGAAAGAATTAAAATGAACGGTTTAAAGATGATGATTTTAATGATAAAGAATACGTGTACTTAATTCAAAAGGGTATTCGTAGATTTATGGATGAAAAATCATGTTGGTATTTATTCGGTGAAACAAGTGAACAACCAATTCTGAAGGGTGACGTTAGTGCCATCACGACAATGACCAAAATGGACTCGTCTTCACCACCTTCGAAGGACCACGTCTTTGAGGCATTAACTTCTAACTCTATCGAAGTGCCTCCATTTCCTAGCCCAACACCCGTTGAGGCTAAAGGTTTCATCAACATCGATCCTCTCGTCTTAGACAAGTCACCTAAGCATTGCCCTAGGGCTTGTAAGACCATGGTTGTGAGAGCTCACATCGACTCTTTCTTTGATGATGACGATGGTGATTTTGCCGAGATTGATCACGTCCTTAAAAATGCACATGCCATTTTTGATTCTCCTAAAAATAATTCTAAGTGTGGTAAGTACGATGATTACGAGTTTGATCCTGAGATTGAGGAAATTATTAAACGAGAGCTAGCTCTTTTGCCTCCACTTCCACCTACAAGTGAGGTTGATCTTTCCAAAATCGAGGATGAACTTAATGAGTTGGAACATCTTATTTTCGATGACGAACCAACTCACGTGACCCAAAATCCCATTCTCGAGGAGTTACCTAATCAACACTCCTCAAATGAGAATGACGTATACCACATTCATGAGGAGTTACCTAATCAACACTCCTCCCTTATGAATGATGATTTTGTGCTTGATCGTGATCTCTTCGAGAGAATTTCAAATATCATTAATGAGGATTATGAAGAACTTTGGTTCGATAAGCCTATTTATGATGAAGAAATCGATGAGATTCACGGTCATGAGGATGACGAATATGTTGACCCCGAGGGGGCGGTGTTCTTTGTTGATCAACGTTTTGAGAACTTATACAATCCACCACACCCTAACCGTGACTTAAATGTGAGGACTTTTAGCGTGACTAATATTGATTTTGAAACGCCAAATATTTTCGACATCATCAAATCGGGTTTTCATAAAGAGTGTTTAAACGATGAAAAAGGAAAAAAATTTAAAATTGATTTAAAAGTTTTTTCTACATGTCTAACTCCGTCATCACATCGTTTAATGAGTACTACTACCTCGTCTACTCCTTTTGACGATGGTGTGTGTGGATTTAGTGTGGGGGAAGCCCCTTATGTTCCCTCACATTTCTCCACCGAGGATGAGATCTTCGATCCCGGAATTGTTTGTAAAGGGAAATATCAGTCTTCCATCGATGCAATAAATGGAAATCTTATTCATTTGCTTGGTGTGAGTCTACCTCAAGTAGCTCATAAGTTTGTACCACCCATTGTCCCACCCTTCTATCTTCTTTCTATTTTCTTCTATCCCTTTGGGGTTTTAGCACATGTTGAAGTGGCGTTGGTTCGTTTGTCCCATGAAAACGAGGACGCCATCTTCGATCCCAGTATTTTGCATCATCAAAGGACTTAGTCCTTAATACCGATTGCTTATGGCAATTTTTTATCATGTAAGCCCCACAAAAAATGACCAAATCATGATTATCCCTAAATGATCACATTTATGGGGATTCGAGTCAAGCTTTTGACTCGGTTATCAAAAACAAGGTGCCTCGTGGGGGATTCTCATGCTTATCCTTGTAAATATTATCATTTTCTAATAGTGTAACGAGGGGACTTGTGCTCTTCCAACCTTTGTTCCGTGGTTGTTTGTGATTGTGATTTATTAGGTTCATCGTCATCATTGAAGCCTCTCGTGTTCATTTTACGGATCACTCGAGCTTCGATCGTTGCCTTTGGAGATTCCGATATCCGATGATATCCTTTTATGTTCTAACGTTTATCTTATTAGCATAATTCATAAACGGCTTTTAGGTTATTCGTTTTACCCTTTCCATCCTCGAGATTAAGCATTCGACTTTCATCTCTAGTATGGGGGTGTTTCACCCCTAGACTCGAAACATTGAGGAAAATGTTTAGTTTTAGTATGGGGGGATGAGTAGATACTTCACCTTGATTACGTCACCACACAATCCAATTTTCATCTTTTTTGTTAACGTTTTATACAAAATAAGGCTAAAATGGCCAAATTTTAAAATTTTTCTTGTTTTTCATGAGTGTTTAAGACACGAATGTAGGTTTTCCGATGGTGAGAATAAGAGTAATTTTTTACTCGACCGTGCGTGTTGAGCACTTACCTTCGATTCCTTAACTTTTTAGGCTAAGTATCTTAAATGAGGACGAGAAATGATAGAGTTAATTGTAAGTTACGTAATATTTTCACGATCTCATGTGTAGTAATTATTAGCTTATTATCCCCACGTTTTTGTTTAAATAAATGCAATAAGTAAGGTCGTACGATTTAAAAGGTTACTTAGCTTCTAGCCCAAGATCGTTTAAAAGTTGCTCGTGTTCGAATAGAGTTCATAGCCAAGGCATAACTTATTGAAGCAGGATGCGAAGATTGGCAAAGTTCCAAAAAGACCATAACAAGGCATGAGAACTCCATTTTGTTGCTAAAGATCCAAGATGATGTGAAGTATCATTATTCCAAAATAAATATAAAGGATCGAGACACACGACGAAAAGCAATATACCCACTAAAGATCATGGAGAAGTCTATCCAAAAATACCCTAACAATGTATGAGGATAAATATATCCATGTCCGAAAAGGAGGCGGATCGTTATATATCAAAATCCCAAATAAAGATTGAAGAAAAATGATGAAGTCGTGGTCCAAGTGAAGAAATTCCATATATGAAGAGAAGACCATTATTTCAAGAACGCCTTCCAAGATTCAAAGTATGAAGTACATGCCAAATATCGGTCCGAGAAAGGTCTCAAATCGTGAAACGAGTTATGCCAAGATATGAACTTAAGGAGATTACGAGAAGCCGTTTTAAAAGATCATATCCTTTAGCTAACTATCAATTAAATCGTCCTACTTTATTTTCGGTCTTAATAAATATCGAAATAAGTCAAAATGCATCCTCGTGATCATTAAGACAAAATAAAATATAAGAGATACACATTAGGAATAAGGGAGTCTAAGTACGTAATTAACACTCATGAGTAATGATTGTGTTGCTAATTTATAATGACAATGATCTCGTTACACGCTTAGCATGGAATTGGGTGAAAATCGAGGATGACGAACTTATCTCTATGAGGCATTCATGTGTTCTTATTCTTTGACCCTAAAAGTCACTTAATCGTGATTAAAACAATACATTATGTCTAAAAACACATGTAGTAGTTTATTTAAGTTTATATTTTCAATAAATGTCACATAAAAATGAATTTTGGAAGTGCTATGATACTTAATTCTAGCATTGCGTGGGGACACGACAATGGTTTAGTATGGGGGAGTGATAAGACTGCAATTATACATAGTCTCATCGTCTAAATCGGGCTTAAAATGCTTAAAATACCCAAATATATGCTTGTATTGTTCATTGTGTATTTTAGGTACGGATATCGTGAATTCAATAAAAGATCACAAGAATACATCAAAAACGAACACGGGAAACGAAGCCGCACAAAGAACCAGACCGAAATCATGAATTTCCAAAAAAGTCCTTGAAGTTTTGAAGATTGTCAACTTTGGTCCCTCATCTTCGAAGATTCGGCAAGAGAGGTCCTTGGAGAAATCATATTTGGCAAAAAAAGTCCTCCATATTTGAAGATTATACAAAAGAAGTCCTTAGAATATGGTAAAATTACATTAAAAGTCCTTAAACATGATTGCCTGTGGCCAAAATGGAAAAAACAAAAGTTATATAACAAAGGGAAGTAAAGTATGTGGCTGCCAAACTTTATTTGAATATAAACTGGAACATGGGGGGTTATTGTTGGCCAAACATCATAAGTATCATCACCCAATCACTGCCCTCCACGTCACCCACTATCCACAGCCCTCCAATCACCTCACTCCATACTCCCACGTCACACATCCACTCATGTTTTTTGTTAGGACCTATAGAATAGATATTTGTAATAGATTAACTAGGAGGTATGTAGTTCCTTCTGGTCCTAGTAGTAGTAGGAGCAATACGTGCTCCTGGTCTAGTATAAAGTCAAACATTATTATTCTTAGTAACTTGTTAGGATATGCATGAGATATGTTAGGAAAGGATATGCATATCAGGAGTTACACGTTTTTGTTTAGTGTAGTATTAGGGTTTCCTTGTAGTATAAAAGGAACCCATTGGAAGAAGGGTTAGACACACCTTTCACCATTAATCATTTGATATTAATAGTAGAAATCCTTAGTAAGGATCAAGTTATTTAGTTATTCTGTTTCTTCTTGTTCATAGTATTTGTATTCCGCACTTATACTTTGAATTACATTAAGAGTCTCTCTGTGAATAGACTTGTGATTACAGAAGTTGTTCACCATCCTTAACAGGCTGCAAGATCCATATCTAGTGGACCCAACAAGTGGTATTAGAGCCTGGGAAAGTCTCTGCTAAAGAAGAACCATTTTTTTATTATTAGCATCTTTATATAATCATGTCTGCTTCTAGTTCCACTCAAACAGGAGAAGCCAGCACCAACACAACGCAGCAAATCATTGCTACTGTTTCCAATACAAAAGGAAAATTCCCACTCTTGAAGAAGGAGGAGTATGATAGCTGGGCCATGAAGATTGAGTGTTGGATCACCAACACTGATCTAGACCTTTGAAAAATTGTTCAGAATGGCAACAGTAAGAAGCTTACTGGTAGAGACAAGAATGGTAATGTCATCCTTCTAGATCCTAAAACTCATGAAGAAATCACAGCTGTTCAGAAGGAAATCAAAGCAAAAACTATTTTGCTTCAGTCTCTTCCTGATGATCATATGGGTGATTTCTATCACTTGGATGATGCTAGAGAAATTTGGAATGGCATTAAGGCAAGATTTGGAGGGAATGAAGAATCCAAGAAGATGCGTAGGTTAATGCTAAGAGATGAATTTATAGATTTCAAGATCTCTGAGACAGTAGGTCTTCATCAAGGCTATGACAGGTTTCAGAAGATACTCAGCCAATTGAACCAACTTTGCTCCAAACCAGAGAATGAAGACATCAATGCCAGGTTTCTCAAATCCCTGCCCCATTCATGGAACCAGGTAGTCATCTCTCTAAAGGCCAATGGTGGGCTTGAATATCTTTCCTTTGATGACTTGTTCTATAAACTCAAAACCTTTGAGTCTCATATAAGAGGTTACTCAAGTGATTCTTTTTCCACTCCTGTTAACTCTGCCTTTGTGAGTTCCATGGGCTCTAGTCCAATGTCTTATGCCAGTAGCCCAAGCTATACTGTGTCATCCTAACATACTACTACTCCTGAATCAAAAGCTAAGACGAGTAGCATTGTGGAAACTGTTCTTCCCTCCTTTGTTGCTAATGTTGATACACAACAGCAGCTAGCTTTTGATGATTTCAAACAGGTTGATAAGCTTGACTTGGATGAAATGGATCTAAAGTGGCAGATGGCTATGCTTACTCTCAAGGTTCATAAGTTTGAAAAGAAAGTTGGAAGAAAGTTCACCTACAACCCAAGAGAGCAAGCCAAGTTTGATAGGAGCAAGGTCAAGTGCTATAATTACCAGTAGCAAGGACATTTTGCTAGGGAATGCCCTAACAAAAATGACTAGGAGAAGAACATGTATTCAGCCTTCAAGGTTCAAGAACTCAAGGATGAGAAGGAAGCTTTGGTGTCAGTTGATTCTATGGTCAACTGGAATGAGCATGAGACACCAACATTGGAATCAGTTGAGTCTTCTACTGATGTGTTTGCTATGATTGCTGGTCACATATCTGATGCAGAGGAAGTAGAGGAATTTGCTCTTATGGGAATCTCTCCTCAGGTACAAAATTCCCCTCTTGGTTGTGATGATAAATACTCAGACCTCTTAAGTCAATGAAATGAACTAAATACTCAAGATGATAAATATTTTATAGAAGTTCAAGCTTATAAGAGTTCTCTAAAAACTTTAGAACAACAAAAGAATTGACTTCAAAATACTCAACTTGAGTATGAGGATAAGATTCGAGTATTACACATTGATTTAGAGAATACCACTAACATGCTTAAATATACTGAAAAACTTAACAATGAGAGAATTAAAGCTAAGCAAGTAATACAAGGGTTTGCCTCGTATGAAAGTTCGTTATTCCAGTCTTTTCGAATTGATTACTAGTAATTAATGCGACTCAGTCGTTCTTGGTGGAAAATAAAATGGTTTGATTATCTATTTTAAACTAAAAGTGAAAATGTCGTTGAGTAATTAAGTAAAAATGAAAGCTTGAAAATTTAATATAAAAATAAGAAAGTAAATGATGAAAACTTATAAAAATGTGAACTTTAGAAAATTAAACTAAAACAAGACGAGTTAAAACAATGCTAAGTAAAAAGGCGGGAAAAATAAAGTTGAAATTAAAAACTAGGGATAACAAAACCTTATCTGAAATCCAAAATGAGCAACTTATCCGGAATGTGGAACAATGGTGTTATCCGGAATACATGAAATGAAGGTTATCCGGAATGTTGGTAGAAATAGGCTTATCCGGAATTGGAGAAACTTGCTATCCGGAATCTAGAAAATGAGCTATATCCGGAATCCTTCTTCGACAACGTATCCGGAATCTGGGATTTATACCTTATCCGGAATATATATAAAATGCTTATCCGGAATCCTTCTTCGAAAGCTTTATCCGGAATTCGTTTACTGGACTCTTATCCGGAATGTATGACTATCCGGAATCTGCTATACGGAATGTAGCTTCTACACCATATCCGGAATACGGGACTGCTAGGTTATCCGGAATTGTGTTTGACAGCTTATCCGAAATCTGAGAAAAGCTGCATATCCGGAATGATGATAACTTCCACTATTCGGAATATATAATTTGGAGGTTATTCAGAAAACAAGGGTTTAAGGAACCCGGATAATACTAAAATCAAGCAAATAAGCAAATCTAAAATAAGCACTTACCAAAACTTAAACCAAAAAGATTTTTTAGAAAAACTAATAAGCCACAATTTAAAAACTATAGAAACACTAAATAATCTAAATATTAAAAATCAACTTTTTATAAAAATATTAAACTTATCAAAATCAACTTATTTTAAAAACTATTAATCATAAAAATTAAGAAAATAAGCACCTTAATCTAAAAACTTTTAAAACCACCAACTCAATAAGCACAATCAAATAAGCTAAACAATCATATCATCAACAAAATTAAATAAACTACATAATTATCAAAATTAAACATGATTAAAAAAGATTAAGAAAGGTAGAATGAGAATTAAGAAAATAAGCTTGATTAAATTGAAGATTAAGATCAAAAGATTACAAGATTAATGTTTGATAAGCTTGAAAAACTAGAGAGAAGAAAATTAAAAAACACACTTAAAAATAAAAACTAAAAATTGACTAATTAACTAACAACTAACACCCTCCTAATGACATATTAGGAGGGTATTTATAGGAGGTGGGGAGGTTAAGTGTTTATGCTTCCTTCTTTCTCTCTTCTCGTCTCGACTCGATTTAATTTCTTTGTCTTTCTCGACGTCGTCTCGGGATTTGTTGACATAAATTGAACTCGTCTTATAATTTTCATCCATAATTAGACTTGAGTTCTTCGACTTCATAAAACTTCCATCTTTAGACTTTTTCTTAGATAAATCTTCAGAATAGGCCTTGGACTTCCGTTCTTTATGCACTCTTGATCTTTTGACTTCGTCTTTTGTCTTTTTCTTCGATAAAAGCCCGTGATAGCTCATGTTTTCTTCCTTTTTCATATTTTTATCCTGAAACACAATAAAAACACAAACCACGCATATTTCTGACTTTTACGACATAAAATACACGTTTTGGTCTTGTTAATATTGGAAATAAGTGGTAAAAGGATAAGTGTTTTCACACTTATTAAATCCCCTACACTTGACCATTGCAATGCCCTCATGCAATGAATTAATTTCAAAGCACGGTTCTCATTTTTCATCATAAATAACCCACCTTGGCCTTTATTAAAAAGATAGAAACAAGCAAAGAAATCAAAGACTTACATTGGGGTTTTGGCTGCCATGAATGTTTATCATTCTCAAGTTTCACGTTCCTCATACCAAGCTTAAAAATGAGATCATTGTTATTACAAGTTAGCAAACTAACACGAACTCATGTGGCCCAATTATTTACTTAGACTCCCTTATTCCTATGTGTATCTCTTATATTTTAAGATTGTCTTGAATTATCACGATGATGCATTGTTTGACTTATTTCAATAGTTTATTTAGGCCGAAAATAAAGTGGGATGATTTAATCAATAGTTAGCTAAAGGACAAAATATTTTAAAACTGCTTCTCGGGACCTCTTAAAGTTCATATCTTGGCATAACTTGCTTCACGATTTGAGACCTTTCTCGGACCGATATTTGGCAGCGACTTCATACTTCGAATCTTTGAGAAACGTTCTTGAAATTATGGTCTTCTCTTCATATTAGGAATTTCTTCACTTGAATAATCAATTTAGTTTTGTTGAGGGACTAAATTTGCCAATTCTTCAAAGTTAAGGGTCCTTTTTGTAATTTTGACAAACTTTAGGGACCAAACTTGTAATTATGAAGATACAAGGGTATAAAGTGTCAATTCTTCAAACTTGGAGGACCAATCTTCATAATTCTTCAATTCTTCAAGGGTTTTCTTTGGAAAATTCTTCATTAGGGTTTGGTTCATCGTGCGGCTTCGTTTCCCGTGTTCGTTTTTGATTGATTCTTGTGATCTTTTGTCATTTTCTCAATATCCGTACCTAAAATACACAAGCAACAAACACAAGCATATATTTGGGTATTTTGATGATATTTAATGCATTTTAAGCCCAATTTGGACGATGAGACTATGTATAAAAGCAGTCTCATCACTCCCCCATACTAAACCATTGTCGTGCCCTCACGCAATGCTAGAATAAAGTATCGTAGCACCTCCAAAATTCATTTTTATTTACTTTATTGAAATGATAAACTAGCTATACTACTACTATTACTACTACTTGCGTTTTAGACATAATGTATGATTTTCATCGCAAAATGGGACGTTTAGGTTCATAGAATAAGAACACGTGAATGCTTCGTTAGAAATAATTTCATCGTCCTCGATTTTCGCTCTAATTCCATGCTAAGCGTGCAACGAGATCATTGTCATTATAAGTTAGTAATGCTAACACTACTCATATGCCCTAATCACGTACTTATCCTCCCATTATTCCTAAGTTGTATCTCTTATATTTTATTTTGTCTTGTGTGTTTCACGAGGATACATTGTTGACTTATGCGATAATAGAGATTTAGGTCTAAAAAATAGAGTCCTAACGGTGTAACCAAGACCATCAAATCAATAACCCCTCCTAATAGACAACGATGTTAAAAAATTAAGTTGACAAGAAGAATCGATAAACACGGTTTTGAACATGAGACTTAATACCAAGACTTTTATACGCCCCCTAACGGAAGAGCCTTATTATCTTTGGTTTACCTCTATCTTTTATTGAACTTCGCCATGAAGCTTTTATTATGACTTCGATCTTACCTTGCCTTTTATTATCCGCCTCATCGGTGGTTTTATTAGCCAAAGACGTATATCCTCACGCTAAGGCGAATTTTGGATCTTTAAAGCTTCGAAGATTAATGCTTGATTCACTTTCAATTTTGCATAGATTTTTCGGCCTTGTGGGGCTCCAAATTGTTTGCTTGATTTAGGTGAGCACTTGAAATCTTATTATTGGGTGAAGCTTTCGATTATTGGGGTGCCAATACTTCAAAACCGTGACGCTGGCGATACCTTAATGTCTTCCCAATTTAATTATACGGAAGCTACTAGAAAAGACTAGAAACTCAAAAATCCTAACTAAACCGCTAAGTCAATATTTATTAAGCAAAAAATATTTACATGCGAGGGGAGAATAAGCAAACAACGAGAACACATGAGTTTTTGAAAGAATACGAGTACTCTACGTTTAGCATAGTAACTTCTAATTAACTCTATCATTTCTCGTCCTCATTTAAGAGACTTAGCCTAATGTGTAGTTAAGGAACCAAAGCTAAGTGCTCAACACGCACGGTCGAGTCAAAAATTACTCTTATTCTCGCCATCGGAAAATCTACATTCGTGTCTTCAAACACTTATAAAACATGAGAAAAATTTTAAAATTTGGCCATTTTTAGCCTTATTTTGCAACAAAACGATAACAAAAAGATAAACTTTGGAAAGCGTGAAGGTTTGGCAAGGCAAGTATCTATTCACCCCCCATACTAAAGTTAAACATTGTCCTCAATGTTTCGAGTCTAGGGGTGCAAACACCCCCATACTAGAGATGTAGTCGAATGCCTAATCTAGCATGGAATGGGTGTAACCGTTAAATTAATAGCCGTTTATGAAGTGTGCTATAAACCTAAGGTTAGAACATCAAAGGATATATCATGGATATTGAGAAATGTCTCCAAAGCAAACGATCGAGTGCTCCCATAAAACGAACACGAGAGGCTCCAATCGTGAAGATCATGATCATCTAAAGTTCACAATTCACAAACAACCACGGAACAAAGGTTGGAAGGGCACAAATCCCCACACGTAAGCTACATTAGAAAGCGATAATATGTACATAGGATAAGCATGGGACTCCCCCACGAGGCACCTCGTTTTTGATTACCGAGTCATGAGCTCGACTCGATCCCCTCAATACTAATTATCATTGGGGAAGGTGACTTGGTCGAGGTAGTTCAAGGATGGAACTTCCCCGCCAAAGTAGTGCTTCAACCTATGTCCATTCACCTTGAAGTTAGGACCATCATCTTGAGCTAGCTCGATGGTCCCATACGGAAACACTTGAGTCACGGTGAATGGACCGGACCAACGGGATTTCAATTTACCAGAAAAGATTTTTAATCTTGAATTAAAAAGCAAAACTTGATCCCCAATGTTAAAAACCCAGTTTTTAATTTTAGAATCATGCAACTTTTTAGTTTTCTCTTTATAAATCAATGAATTTTCATAAGCAATATCCCTCAATTCATCCAATTCATTTAATTGCTTTTTCTGGTGTTTTCCCGCGGTCTCCATGTCATCATTACAATGCTTTAGGGCCCAATAAGCCTTGTGTTCTAACTCGATAGGCAAATGACAATTCTTTCCATACACAAGCTTATAGGGAGTGCACCCAATGGGCGTCTTATGAGCGGTCCTAAAGGCCCATAAAGCATCGTCTAACTTATCCGACCAAGATTGTCGGTTCTCTCCAACGGATCTCTCCAAAATCCTCTTCAAAGCTCGGTTTGAAACCTTGACTTGCCCACTCGTTTATGGGTGATAAGCCGTAGAAAGCCGATGTGTAACCCCATATTTCCTTAGAACCCTTTCAAATTGGTCGTTACAAAAATGGGTTCCACGATCGCTTATGATAGCACGAGGGGTTCCAAACCAAGAAAACAATTGCTTCAAAAACTTGACTACCACACGAGCATCATTGGTGGGCAAGGCCTTTGCCTCCACCCACTTAGAAAGGTAGTCAACCGCAACGAGAATGTACTTATTACCACGAGATGATGGGAACGGCCCCATAAAGTCTATACCCCAAACGTCAAAGATCTCACATACTTGAATGATATTTTGTGGCATTTCATATTTTTGTGAGGTTTTTCCTTGTCGTTGGCATGCATCACACGACCTCACAAGATCTTGTGCATCTCGGTAAATAGTAGGCCAAAAGAAGCCGGCATCAAACACCTTTTTAGCCGTGAGATTAGCACCGTGGTGACCACCCGTGGGTCCCTCATGGCAAGCTCTAAGGATGTTAGAAGCTTCGGTGCCAAAAACACAACGTCGGATGATTTGATCCGCACAAGTTCGAAACAAGTAAGGGTCGTTCCAAAAGTAGAACTTGACGTCACGAAAGAATTTTCGTTTTTGTTGAGTTGTCATACCCTTAATGATGAAGTTACCCGCATGGTAGTTTGCAAAATCCGCAAACCATGGGGTGGAAGAATCAAGCTTAGAATTCATTACACCAAGTGTCACGAGCGGATACGTTTCGGTGATTTCCTTGGGCTCGTAAACACTTTGGTGAGGATCTTCCAAACGAGAGAGATGATCGGCCGCTAGATTCTCGGCTCCTTTTTTGTCAACGATGGTGTGATCAAATTCTTGAAGGAGGAGAATCCAACGAAGTAATCTCGGCTTAGCATCTTGCTTTGCCATGAGATACTTAATAGCCGAATGGTCCGTATACACTATGCATTTCGTCAAGACGAGATAAGGTCGAAATTTCTCAAATGCATACACCATGGCAAGGAACTCCTTTTCCGTTGTAGTGTATTTTAGTTGAGCCTCGGTCATCGTCTTGCTAGCATAGTGAATAGGCAAGAAGTTCTTATCATGACGTTGCCCCAAAACGGCCCCTATAGCGTAATCACTAGCATCACACATAAGCTCAAAGGGGAGGTTCCAATTGGGAGCAACAAGAATGGGAGCTTCGGTAAGTTTCCTCTTAAGGATCTCAAAGGCTCGTACACAATCTTCGTCAAAGACAAAACGTGCCTCTTTTTCAAGAAGATGTGTAATAGGTCGAGAAATCTTTGAAAAGTCCTTGATGAATCGACGATAAAAGCCCGCGTGGCCTAGGAAACTCCTAACTCCCGTAACGGTTTTGGGATGAGGTAATTTGGCGATGACGTCTACCTTAGCTTGATCTACCTCAATCCCCGCTTTCGAGACCTTGTGCCCTAAGACGATTCCACTCTTAACCATAAAATGACATTTTTCCCAATTGAGCACAAGGTTGGTTTCCTCACAATGTTTTAACATTCTCTAAAGGTTCGACAAAAATGAAGTGAAAGAATCACCAAACACGGAAAAGTCATCCATGAAGACTTCCATCGTTTTCTCGATCATATCATGAAAAATAGCCATCATGCACATTTGAAAGGTTCCCGGTGCATTGCAAAGTCCGAATGGCATTCTACGATAGGCAAACGTTCCATAGGGACACGTAAACGTAGTTTTTTCTTGATCACGAGGATCGATGGGAATTTGGAAGTAACCGGAAAAACCATCTAAAAAACAATAGAAATCGTTTCCCGCAAGACGCTCCAACATTTGGTCCATGAAGGGCAAGGGAAAATGGTCTTTTCGAGTGGCTTCATTCAACCTTCGATAGTCAATGCACACTCTCCATCCGGTCACGAGTCTAGTGGGAATCAACTCGTTGGCATCGTTTGGAACAACGGTCATTCCTCCCTTTTTAGGGACACAATGAATAGGACTCACCCAAGGGCTATCGGAAATAGGGTAAATCATTCTCGCGTCAAGGAGTTTAAGGACCTCTTTTTTGATGACGTCGTGTATTTTGGGGTTCACCCTCCTTTGACTTTGGATTGTGGGCTTGAAATCCTCCTCCATTAAGATTTTGTGGGTACAAAACTTGGGATCGATTCCCTTAATGTCGGATAACTTCCACGCAATCGCCCCTTTGTGATCCTTAAGAACATCGACAAGTGCGGTTTTTTCATCATTCGAAAGATCCTTCGCAATAATAACCGGCAACTTGTCGTCCTCCTCCAAATAGACATATTCGAGGTGAGGAGGTAAATCTTTCAACTCAAGGATAGGTGGTTCCTCAAGTGAAGATTTGGGCTCGATACTCATAACCTCCTCGGGTGGAGGAAATGGGAAATCGTTAAGAAAATCCTTGATAATCGAGAAGTCCTCATCGTTGTCGAGGTCTTCGTCACAAGTACGTGGAACATTGCATTCTTCCAACGTAAAACCACCACCTTCGAAAGGAGTGAAGGTTGGTGTCGAATTATCAAGAATTGGATCTAACATAGTGGGATTGCCACTAGTTTCTTCATCACCAAACCCTAAAACTTCTTGTGAAAATTCCTCGCAAACCACGTCGATCATATCAACGAGGTTTATGGTAGAAACGGAATAAACATGAGAAAGTTGAGATTTTTGAGTTGCGTTTATAACAAGTTCCTCGTCGTTGAAACGTAAGGTGATCTTTCTAGCATGCACATCAATTAAAGCCATAGACGTATCTAAAAACGAACGACCTAAAATAAGAGGAACTTGAGGATCCGTGGGGATATCAACGACGATAAAGTCTACGGGATAGTAGAACTTCCCCACTTTCACAAAAACGTCTTCCGCCAAACCACATGCACGAATCGTGGAATGGTCGGCCAACTCAGTAGACATTAGTGAAGGAGTAAGATTAGGAAGATTGAGCAACTTGAAGATTGCAAGTGGCATCAAATTAATGCTAGCACCAAGATCGGCCAAGGCATAGCATTCTTCCATATCTTGAATTGCACAAGGGATCAAAAATTTACCGGGATCACCGACTTTTTGAGGTATGCGATTAAGATAAACCGACGAACAACTAGACAATTGGTGCAATTTCTCCTTGTTGTTCAACATACTCTTAAAGTTAGCGGCAAATCGAGGCATCATGACCAAAGCATCGGCGAAACTCACATTAAGGTGCAACTCACAAAACATTTTCATAAAAAGCTCAAATTGGTAGTTGTCGCGCTCTTGTCGTTTCTCCTTCCTAAGTCTCGATGGGTAAGGCAAGGGTGGTGTGGGTTGGGGCATAGGCATAGCTTTTGGAATCTCGGGTTCCAATGTTGGTAATGGGTCAACCGTAGGTGTGGCATGAGCGGTACTTTGTGGGCTAGAGATATGCTCCTTTTCGACCACCACCTCGGGTTCTTCCTCAATTTCCTCCACCGTTGGAGTAATTGGTTGAGGAGTCGGTTCTTTAAGTGTCTTACCACTTCGTGTGGTAATCACTTTCATCTCTCCCTTCGGGTTTGAAACGGTGTTACTAGGTAGACCACTCGAAGTAGAGGCTTTGTTTCCCATGACGGCTTTTAAAATGGCATTAAGCTTAGCATCTTGACTATTAAACTTCAAATCTTGACTAGCGGCTTTTTGGTCAATCCTTTGTTCAAGCCTAGCATGACTTTGTTCAATTTTATTGTTTTGACCTCTAATTTGATTAGCAAAATCATTTTTCAACTCATTTCTCATGTTAAGATTTTCCTTCACAAAATTAGCTAATTCCTTGGTGTTTTTAGCCGTGTCCCTAGCTTGACTAGCCAATTGCTCTTGAATGTTTTCCAAAATCTTATCATTTGCCGTAGCGTAATTCAAAAAGTCCATTGGAAGTTCTTTAGTGTAAACATTTTGAAGACCTTGACTCGTGTTTTGAAAATTACGGTTTTGGTTTTGATTTTGCAATTGGCTACTAGTTCCTTGATTCCCATAGTTGTTATTACCCTTGAAATTGTTCCTTTGATTGCTTTGGTAACCAACTTGATTGTTTCGATAATTGTTAGCATTTTGATTTGGTGGAAAACCCGATGGAGTCAATTGATTAGTGCGAGGAACTTGACTGTTTTGGTTATAAGTTCCCGCAGCCGCGAAGGCACTCAAAGTGTTACCACCGTTGGTAATGCACTCGGAATAATCGTGAGCTCCACCACAATACATACAAGAAACCTCAACCGCTTTAGCCGTAGCGGGAGTGGGTTGTTCACCAACTTTAAACTCAATTAACAATCCCTTAAGCTTATCAAAAATCTTGTTCTCCAAATTAGCCTCGATTTGGCAAGCATCAACGTTGTGTGACAATGAAGGCGAAGGCGAAGACGAAGTCTTATGAACACTCGACGTGCTACGAGGACTATAGACCTTAGAACTATTCTCAATGATTAACAATGCTTCCTCGACCGTCTTACACAAAAAATTACCACCCGCGACGGCATTAAGATAATCACGCTCATGATCGTTCAAGCCATTGTAAAACGTGTCAATTTGATGCAAGTCGGAAAAACCATGATGAGGACATTCGTGCAACATTTCCTTAAACCTATTCCAAGCCGTTGAAAAACTTTCATTATACTCTTGTGAAAACTTTGAAATCTCGTTTTTCAAGTGCGTAGTCTTAGAGGGCGGAAAAAATTGGTTCACGAATTTTGAAACGAGATCCTTCCACGTCAATATAGAATTGGGTGGCTCTTTCTCTAACCAAATTTTTGCGGGCCCCGCTAAGGAATACGGAAAAAGCATCATCTTAATCGAGTCGTTAGAGACGTCCTTAAACTTGCAAGTGGCGGTGAGACGATTAAATTGGCGAATGTGGTTATGAGGGTTGTCCTTTTCGTCACCTCGAAACTTGTTGTTTTGAATCATGGACAACAAACCCGTCTTAACCTCAAAATTCTCCGCAAGGATAGCGGGAATCACAATCGCTTCTCCATAACCCTCGGTGGGTGCTTGAAGTAACTCCATCATAGTTCGATTAGCCATGGGTGCTTCTTTCACTACAATGGGTTCGTCAATAGGAGACTCCTCACTAGAAGGAGTGATGGATTTGTTTCTTCGTTTACGAGCACGTCTTGCTTTAGAGCAAGTTTGCATAAACGTCACGTACAACGAGAAGGCGAGCAAAGAAGATTCTTTTTGGTGTTTTTACTTTTTCAATTTTTTTTTGTGGTTTTTGATTGTTTTTACTTTTTTTGGATTTTTGGAATGTATTAGGTAGACACAAATCTACAAATCTCCTCCTTAATCAAATCTCTTGATTAAAGAAGCCTCAAGGAATGAAAACGATCACGTGAAGTGAACGCCTTCGATGACTTTAGAACGATGGTGGAACACCAAATCGTTCAAGAGGGTTTAATCAATAGAAACCAAGAAAATATATATGATACTTAAGTAATACTTTGGGCGGCAAAACCCTCGATTAGCTTTCAAAATCAAAATACGCACAAGCAAGCGGAGGAAACGAGGCGGCGCGAAGCACTTAAGAGCCTTTTTCCCTTAGGTCGTGAAATACAACCGCCTTATACCCACCTTATAGTTTGTATTTTTCAAAATCGAGCTTCACGAAAGTATTTATCTATTTTTGCCTTTTTCTTTGGTTTGAGATTCGAATACAATGCTTGAGTAATGACCTCCCAAGTCAAGGATGTGATTTCTCACGTATTTGGAGTACTTGTAAATTTATTGTTCTACGTATACAATATAGTAATAGTATTCACAAAAAACGAAAAACCAATAATACGTATTAGTAGAGTGCTACTAATACAAATACTAATTATGGCTAATATAAAAACAACAATTGTTCAACCAAAACACAACACGCCTCCCCGGCAGCGGCGCCAAAATGATGTAGGAGTTTTTACCACTCTTTAGGAAAAGAGCAATAAATAGGGCAAGTGTGCACGACGGTTTAGGAAAACCGTGTGTAAATGACCCTAAGTGAGTTCGTTCTCGAGGAGGCTAGTGCATTGTGTATTGAATTGATATTGATTTGTGATTATATGATTGAAAAAGAAAGAAAGAAATGGGATTAGAAGAGAAAGACGTTTACGAAGACGAATTAAACTAAGACAAAAAAGGCGATCACGCAAAACCGTAAAAAACTACAAAATTAAAATTTTAACCTAAAAATTCCTAAAAATTTCTAAAAATCCACAATAATATTCTAAGAGTTTACAAAAAATCCAAACTTGCTAAAACCTTTTAATTAATTAGATAATGACTTTTTAATGCTAATTAAAGCCCTAAAAATCACAATTAATTATTAAAAAGCCCTAAACAAGATTTTAAAGTTTGTAAACCTAAAAAACAACCTAATTAAGCTAAAAAGTATTTTTTAAAATTTTAAAACCAAATTAAACTATTTTTAAACACTTAAAAACTATTAAAATCACTTAAAACTTAAATTAATTCTAGAAAATAATTGAAAAGTCCTAAAAATATTTGGAAAGTGACAAAACTCCTAATTTAGTGTCCTTAACATAGGAAAAATGAAAAAACTAAAAAAAATCAAAATTCAATTTTTAATAATAAAATAATATTAAAATATTCAAAAAAAATTCAAAGTTCATAAAACAAATTCTAAAAAATTACCAAAAATCTAGAATAATGTAACTAAGATAAAAATGCAATTAAAGTTTTCTGAAACCTATTTAATAATTTTATATTAAATTTTAAAGTTAGCTAAAAACCCTAAAATCCTATAAAATAAAAAATAAGCTAAATTGAAAATTTAAATAGCTGAAAACCTTAAAGATATGATTAAAAACCTAAAAACTATTTTTTCAGATTTTTAAATAACCTTTTTCTATTTTTTAATGACTTTTTAAAATTAAAACTTAAAATAATCCTAGAAAATTAATTAATAAAGGGAAAAATAAACATTTTAAACAGAAAAGTCCCTAAACCTAATACAAACAAAAGAAAAATGTTAATTGGTAAGATCCTTAAGGAAATAAGCTGGAATAAGCTTATTAATAAGCTGTTAAATAAAATAAGCTACAAAACAAATGCCTTTAAATAAGTAATGAAATGGGACTCTATCAGTAAAAGTCCCAAGGGCGCGCTGGTAAGTGTGATGTGTTGTGAGGAGGATGGCGCAGGTTCGAGTCCTGGCCAGTCCTTTTTGATCTTTTATATATATATATATTTTTAACTTTTTAAAACTCAAACCAGTAACTCTTTAAACTACAAAAACACAAATCCAAATCAAATTAACTAAGATTTAAGCTATCTAGAACCAAAAACGTGCCCAGATTTGTACTTATGAACACAAGGAAGAAAAGTGAATCTTCACTTGTGCAGATAAGATCAAGAGGACCTTGATCCTTGATTTTCAGTGATGTTTGTTGGACAAGTGGGGCACCCCTATACTCAGTTGAGTATAGGGAGTCAAGAAAATGCACAAATTACACAAGTCTAACACAAATATCAAGCACAAAGATCAACAAAAGTTACTGATATGCCTATGTGGTTGTCTGATGAACAATGAACTATTTTACTTGCACAAATTTGAATGTCAAAGGCTCAAATTTTGCAAACAGTCCAACTACAAGGCATATAAGCAATACTCAACCCTTAAATGACCTATAATCTAGCAGACTCACAAATTTGGTGGATCAAATTCAATAAAATAAGCAGAAAAGGCAGTTTTCTGATTAAGGCAATGTTTTCAATTTTTTAGCAAGCAAAAGTGTTCAAAACGCTATCAAATAGAAACCTAAGTACATGTTTCACTTACTAGCATCCAAAGAAGTGAGTAAAACAGGTTTTAACTCAAAGACTTGGTCACAAATCTCAATTATACAGCTAATCCAAACACTCCTTTAAAACTGAAAGATCAATATTTTCAAAGCAACTCTTTTTAAATCCAAACCAAATTGATTTAAAACAATCTAAACATGTATAATACTACTAAACAATAGAATCAAACCAAAAACAATCAACACTTAAACACTTAGCATGCAAATCACACATAAACTGAAAATTTGAAAACTGAAAAGGGAAAACAAGGGTTTTACCTTAAGGGACCTACATCCAGGTCCCTTAGTGGCAGCTTAGCCACCTCCAAATAGGCTGGGGCCTATGCAGAACCTTTGACAAACAATAGCTCCAAACCTGCTAAGAAAGAAAGAAGAACAAGCACAATACAATACTTTCTGATTTTTTGAACCTTTCTTAAAATCTTTCTCACAACTCTCTTAAACAACTTCCTTTGAAAGTACTAACACAAACACATTCCAACCTTGGAAAACCAAATGAGAACAAGTATTCACCAAGAAAAACCAATTTTCAGAAACTTTTGAAAACAAGACTTAAATTTTAAAAACTTGAAAAGTAAACAAACTTGGAACTTAAACAACAATCAAACAATGTAAATGAAGCTGACTCTGTCTTCTCATCAATAAACTTTAACCTTTTTTCATTCATCAAAAACAGGACTTACAAAGTTGTGAAAAAAGAGAAAAAAGGACAAGAAATACAACCCACATACGGGTGTATTTATACTAGGCTATAGAACAAACTAGAATGCTTGGAATAAAATATTACAAGAAAATCAAAACCTAAAACCCTAATAAGTAAAAATCCGAGAATGCCCCTTGGTTGTCTTGATTCTTGGTCAAAAACCATGCCATGTGATGCTAGCTGGATGGATAGTTGTCTTCTTGTGATCTTGAGCGTTCAAAAATCCCTTTGGAAGCACGAAATTCTTGTGGGAAGTTCATTGGGTCAAGTCCCATGTGATGAGTGTAGCAGAGGAGGGGACAAACAGTACAAGGGTCGTTTTCTGGGTGTGTGGGTGTGTTGGGAGTGGGGTTGTGAGTAAAACCCCCAAGGTAATTTGGGGTTTGGGTTAAAAATTAAGGTGATTAAAACTGGGTGTGTATTAGGGTTTATCTGGATAATGGGGAGGATTTGATTCGTTTTGGGGGAAATTATATTTAAATTTTGTGTTTAGTGGGAAAGTTAAGAGTGTTGACTGGATTTGACCAGGTTTATTTAATAAACCTGGTGGGTGGGTTATGGTTGCGGGTTTGGGTAGGGTAAGTGGGTAAATGGGTGGGTTATGTGACGTGTAAGATTCTGGTTGGAGGATGAAGTTTGGTTGTCTTGGCAGTTTGGCCCCCTCAAGGTTCTTCTTTCTATCATCTTGTATAAAAGAACAATAAACTCCAATTCCTTTGTAAACATCTTTGGTAATTTGGCAATTTTGGCACAAAATGTTTTCTAAACTTGAAACAAGGGCTAAACATGCAATTTCTTCATATTTGAAGGACTGATTTTGGCATGTTATTCATTCTTCAAGGTTTGACTTGATTGTTGACTTCTTGGAGGACCAATATTGACAATTTAGTTTTGTTGAGGGACTAAATTTTCCAATTCTTCAAAGTTAAGGGTCCTTTTTGTAATTTTGACAAACTTTAGGGACCAAACTTGTAATTATGAAGATACAAGGGTATAAAGTGTCAATTCTTCAAACTTGGAGGACCAATCTCTATAATTCTTCAAATCTTCAAGGGTTTTCTTTGGAAAATTCTTCATTAGGGTTTGGTTCATCGTGCGGCTTCGTTTCCCGTGTTCGTTTTTTATTGATTCTTGTGATCTTTTGTCATTTTCTCAATATCCGTACCTAAAATACACAAGCAACAAACACAAGCATATATTTGGGTATTTTGATGATATTTTAATGTATTTTAAGCCCAATTTGGACGATGAGACTATGTATAAAAGCAGTCTCATCAGTGAACCTTCCAATTTACATGAAGAAGTTCATCCTCATATTGATGAAAGAGAGTCTGAAGAAGAAGATATTGGCAACTTGGAGAATGAGATTGAGGACAACAGACTTTTTGAAGGAGGAGTTCTCACTTCTACTATGAAGAATCATCCCCCCTCTCAGATCATAGGGGATGTTATGACTCCTGTTCAGACTAGAAGATCTCATCAGAATCTTGGTGGATTCATTGCCAATATACACAAGAAGGTTGATACCCCTCTTGTGCAATCATGCTTGTTTGCTTGTTTTCTGTCACAACAGGAACCCAATAAGATATTTGATGCTCTCAAAGAACCAAGTTGGGTGGAAGCAATGCAGGATGAGCTTCACCAATTTACAATTCAGGATGTTTGGGAGCTGGTTGATTGTCCCAGATATGTCAGACCTATAGGGACAAGATGGGTTCTAAGAAACAAGAGAGATGAAATAGGCATTGTGGTCAGAAACAAGGCACGTTTAGTGGCTCAGGGATATACACAAGAGGAGGGGATAGACTATGAGGAGGTCTTTGCACCAGTTGCAAGGATTAAAGCTATAAGGATATTTCTAGCCTATGCATCTTGCATGGGCTTCACTGTCTATCAAATGGATGTGAAAAGTGCCTTCCTCTATGGAATAATTGTTGAGGAGGTGTATGTGATGCAACCTCCTGGTTTTGAGGATCCAGAGAATCCAGACAAGGTGTATAGAGTCAAGAAGGCTATGTATGGACTTCATCAAGCCCCAAGAGCATGGTATGGTACTTTGTCTACTTATTTGGTGGACAATGGATTCAAAAGGGGGACCATAGACCAGACATTATTTACCAAGAAGGCTGGTAAGGATGTGTTGCTTGTTCAGGTTTATGTTGATGACATCATTTTTGGATCTACAAGTCCAAAGATGAGTGAGGATTTCTCCAAGCATATGATAGACAAATTCAAGATGAGTGCAATGGGGGAGATGAATTTCTTTCTAGGGTTACAAGTTCAGCAGAAAGAAGATGGTATCTTCATCTCCCAGGATAAATATGTGGCAGAGATCTTGAAGAAGTTTGGCTTTTCTCCACATGAAAAGAGGGCTACTACTCCTATGGATAGAGAACACCCTTGGGGAAAGATTGGAGATGGAAAATATGTGGATGTCAGGCACTATAGATCAATGATTGGTTCATTGATGTATCTCACAGCCTCCAGACCTGACATCATGTTTGCTGTGTGTGCTTGTGCACGCCATCAAGTGACTCCCAAAGAATGTCACCTTTATGGTGTCAAGAGAATCTTTAGGTACCTAAGATGTTATCCTAGTCTTGGCTTGTGGTACCCAAAAGATTCACCTTTGGAGCTTATTGCATATTCAGACAGTGACTATAGAGGTGATAAGTTTGATAGAAAATCCACAACTGGTGGATGTCAGTTTCTTGGGAGCAGGTTGATATCTTGGCAATGAAAGAAACAAACAGTGGTGGCTAATTCTACAACTGAAGCAGAGTATGTGGCTACAGCTGCTTGTTGTGGACAAGTTTTATGGATTCAGAACCATCTGTTGGATTATGGGTATAATTTCATGCATACCAATATATTTGTTGACAATAACAGCACTTTATGCATTATTAAGAATCCTGTACATCATTCTAAAACTAAACACATAGAAATTAGACACCATTTTATAAGAGATTGTTTTGAAAAGAGTTTAATACAACCAGATAGGGTTGACACAGAGGAAAATGTGTCAGATTTACTAACTAAACCTTTTGATGCTGGAAGGTTTTAATACTTGGTAACAAGTATTGGAATGATCAATCTCATATAATATGTGTTTTAGAGTCTTTTTGTAAAAGTATGTACAGGATAATGCATTGTTATTGGTCTTGTTGAGAATTTAGATTTTCCACTATATTTTTCTAACACTGACAAAGGTTACTGTAACGCTGATAAGTGTTATTGTGACGTTGTCAGCAATATATTTGTCTAACGCTGACAAAACTTTTCTTAACGCTAACAAGTGTTATCAGGGCGTTGTTAGCAACAATGTTAGTTTTGTGGTTTTCAATCTGAATGTGCAGGTGGTGTTAGCATTATACCATTGGATACAGAGTTGCTTATGGATCATTGGAGAAGCATTTGAGCATGTTTTTATTTATGGATGATGGTTGTAATTTTCTATTCCTATCTTGACATAAATTTTTTATGTTCCTGCATATTTTTGGCAACATTTGTATCACAGTTTAAGGGGAGGTTTTAGGAACCTTTAGGACTTTTGGGTATCCTTATGATACTCTTATCACAATTCTAGATTGTGTCCACAGGTGAGTATGAGTTAGTTTTACTAAATCATGAGGCACTGTAGCATGTAAAGTTGATATACTATGCATGCTGCCAAGACATTTTTGGCCTAGAATTGGTTGTGGTCTGTTGGAGACTTGGGAATGATTTTATCATGGGGTTTACCTGGGAGTAACAAGGAATTTTATGAGGTAACTTAGTTGTTAAGAGTTTTGGTTAGCAAGGGACACTAGAGGACTGTTATGTCTATCTTGCATAAGCAAGTGTGCATAACTGGACAGTGCTTGCCGCCCTATAATAATTATCAACTTATAGGTTATCTTCTCTAGGATAAATTACTTTGTTAAGGTCATTTTTCATTTTTATAACTTTTTATTTTTGGACGCTGACAAGTATTTTTCCAAGCGTTGTTATGACCAATTTAGACGCTGACATGGCTTTGGCAAACGTTGACAAGAATATAGCCGTTGGGCGTTGATAGGTTATTTTTGACCGTTGACACTCAATGGGACCTACCCAGTTGTTACTTTTTGACATATTTTTGGGCCGTAATTTTGGGAGCAGATAACTTTCATTTAATGCATGAGATAAACTTATTTCTTTTCAATATTTTCATGATTGTATTTTGAAAATAGTTGCCTAATTTTTTACCAATCACATGCATTTTTCTCTCCTATATATTTTGCTCCTATTTTAAACAGGGTACCTATCATTCTTGTCTAACAATATTTTCTCCTATACTTCATCTTTATCAATCATTCAAATAGCTTTCAACAATGGCACCAAAATTCAAACCAAGTGATTTGGAATTGGGATTCAGGAGTCAACACAACATGATAGCATATCTTGAAGCTGATGATACTCTCTTTCCCCAATACACACAAATGGTGGCGTATTTGAACGCATCCCCTATTAGGTATGCTCTTTCTCATGCTCCACTCATTCCTGTCACACATATTAAACAGTTTTGGAACACTGTTAGTTCCTCAACAGTTAATAGAGTGACTACATTATCATATATTGTTCATGGGCGCACATGGGTGGTTACTGAAGCTTTGGTACGCCAAGCTTTGCATCTTGATGATGCTGATGGTATAACCACCCTCCCCATAAATGAAATAGAACAAGGACTAAGGGCTTTCGGTTATCCTTTCCCTGAGGAGGGAACTTTAAATAAATATCATAAACAGGAGTTTCCCCCAGCCTGGAAGTACCTAATACATGTCCTCTTGCAATGTTTGAGTCCCAAGTGTACTGCACACAATGAGATCAATAGATCTATTGCTAGTGCTATTGTGTTCATTGCTACTGGGCAAAAGTTTAATTATTCCAAAATGATTTTTGAGGGCATGTGTAAAAATAAAGGGAACAAAATGACTTTAGCTAATCCCAGATTTTTACAAATGGTTTTTGATGTCCAAGGTTACTGCACAAGGGATCATGATGATTTTTATAAGATCCCTGTGCAAAAGAAAGCAATTTTTACAAAGATGAACTCACCCTCACATCGTGACTTACCCCTAACCCCAGCTATGATTGCTGTCATTGAAGCAGCACAACCCCAACCAGACCCACAACCCCAACTTGACCCAATACATGCACCATTACCTTCACCACAACACATGCAAATTGACCAAGAACCCTTCGACGCTGACACATTAAATGTTGGCGTTGACATGCCTATTCCAAACGTTGACACCAATCCTTCACAGTCCCAAACACCCCTTAACCAACCCACATCCACCCAATCCACATCATCTTCTCCCCAAACACAATATAGGTTGCAAAAACACCAAAGGACTACTGGAGTGTTCTCCTCTGGTGGTCCTAGCCATGTAGCAGAGAGAACCACCACCACAAGTGTGGTTGGTGCTATGGATGAGGCTGGGACTATTGGTTCTGGCTTAGAAGCTGGCTAAGACAGTCCTACCATAATTAATACCTCATCCATGCCCAATGAATCTACCTTGGGAGGTCAAATAACCATTTTAGAAGAGGGCAGATTGGAACCAATGACATTGACGGAATTGACGGCAGTCTGCATTAGCTTGCAAAAGCAAAATGCAGACTTGCTACAAGTTGTCAGCACACAAGGCCTTAAACTCAAGCAATTGAGGGAGAGGATTGTTGTTTTGGAAAATGCTAGCACAAGGAGAGGGATGGAGGAATCTTCCAAAGGGGAGGATGAACAGATAAATGTGAGTGATAAGGGCTCACATGATGGTGAATCTTTGGGTGTTGCTGAGGCCCTAACAAGTTTGAAGAAACAGACAGGTTTTGATACGTCTCTAGTCTCTCCTACAAACTTAAATTTGTCATTTACAGCCATGTTGGAGGAAATTACAAGAGGCGCTGAGACAGGTACTTTGGGCGTTGACAAGACAAATTTGAACGCTGACATGAGTAACTTGGGCGCTGACAAAGCAAAATTGAGCGTTGACAGACCTGCAGATGAGGTTGATGTATTCCAGTCATCATCCATCATCAAAGATGTTTCTTCACAGGTATTACCATCTTCCTTAACCACTTTGGATCCATTAGATAAGGGTAAGGGTATTATGGTGCAAGTAGATGTTCCAAAGGATGCAACACAGATTGAATTTGATAGAAGGTTGGCTGCACAAATTGTGGAACAAGAAAGAACAAAGGTGGGTGAATCACCTTTTGTTGTCACTTCAGAAGAGCAAGAAGGAAGTGATGAAGCCAGTTCAGACTCAAGTGTAATGATCATAGAACAACCAGAAAGACTTGAGTATGGTGATGAGTTGGCAAAAGAGAAGTTGAATGAGTTGAAGTTGCAAGTTGATTTTGACATGCCAGAAGTTGTTCAGATGTACCATGCTTGGGAAGATAGGTGTATTGAGAATCCACATTTGACTATTTCAGATCAGATATGGGGTTTGGAGATTCTTCTCAGAGTACAAAAGGATTGCAAGGTCATTCTGATACACAAAGCAAGCAATGTTCTCTCAAACTTGAAAAGGGATAGAAGGGAGTTGTACTACATGCTACTCAGATGTCATGGAACAAGGTGGACTTTCAAGAAATTGCTTGGATTGACATTTGAAGAGTTGGAGTTCAAAGCTTATCCCATTTGGGTTAGAGTGCAGGAAGAAAACACTCTAAGACTTCTTTCTGATGAAAGAAAAGAAGAACTTGTAGAAGAAATGGAGCTTAAGAAGGCATTGATTGTTCCCAGACCTGTGAAGAAGGGAGTCCCTCTTGAGTTTCCCAAAGATATGGATAGGTTACATCCAAGTGAAGCTGTTATAAGAAAGAGCCTCAAGCTCTCACCATTAGAAGCTTCAGATATGGTACAAGTGTTACCACTTGATTCCAGAAACCCTATTATAAGCCACGAAGAAGATGAATGTGGGTTTTGGAAGATTGGCATGTATGGAAAAGAGGTTCACACTTTTACCACTCTTATATCTTTGTTTGCAAGTTTTGATTGAGAAGACTTGGTAGATCTATGGAGGTTGTTAGAGGCCAAGTATGAGACTGAAGCTTCCACTTCAGTCAATGCAATAAAACTATGGTCAACATTCAAGAGAATGTGTGGACCAAGAGATGAAGATCCTGCTATTTGGAAGGATCTTGAAGATGACCTCAGTGGTCTTCAATGGCGTTTGTATTCAGCTGCTGGTGTTTATTATTTGAGTTCTACAAAGTTTGCTGGAGTATCTACTTGTAGATGGTCAGTATTTCATGTCCAAGGAAGTCTTGGAGAAGATGAAGAATACACAGCTGGAAATTGATTATTCAAGTGACGTGGCCAAAGATTTGATCAGATTTATTTATCACCAATATGATAAGTGTTGTAAGATTCCTCCTAGTTCTTAATGTTTATTCAGAAACTTGATTACTAGAGTAGATATCAAGTTTAGGGGAGGATTGTTGGGAATAAATTATAGCCAGTCTACTTGAGCGCTGACAAGAGTAAAACAAGCGTTGATAGGAAGAAAACAAACGCTGACAGATCAAGCGTTTACAAGAAGAAGTCAAGCGTTGACACATTGAAGACAAGCACTGATGGAAGGATATGATCTACGCGTTTATTATGTTCTAGATTACTTCTAGTAAAGATAGGAACAACAATGTATTTTCTATATTTATCTTTACCTAGAATAGTTGATACGTAGATTATTGTACAAGGCTTCTTATGTCTATAAAAGAAGACCTTTAGGTTATTGTTCAATATAAGTTTTCATACGTTAAACACTTTCATTGTAAGCAAGTTTGTTATCATTAATCAAAGTGAAAGTTTGTTTACATCTTGTGTGTTCTTGTTTAAGTGTTAATTCCGCATAACACTTAGATTATCATATACATATACAAAGGTTTCTCTAAGTGTGTTACTTGATTTAATCTCGTATACATAAAACTAAATCGATCTAAGTTTGGGATCAACAAAAAGAGCCGGCAACGACGCCATTTAATACAAGGGTTTGCCTCGTATGAAAGTTCGTTATTCTAGTCTTTTCGAATTGATTACTAGTAATTAATGCAACTCAGTTGTTCTTGGTGGAAAATAAAATAGTTTGATTATCTATTTTAAACTAAAAGTGAAAATGTCGTTGAGTAATTAAGTAAAAATGAAAGCATGAAAATTTAATATAAAAATTAAAAAGTAAATGATGAAAACTTATAAATATGTGAACTTTAGAAAATTAAACTAAAACAAGACGAGTTAAAACAATGCTAAGTAAAAAGGCGGGAAAAATAAAGTTGAAATTGAAAACTGGGGATAACAAAACCTTATCTGGAATTCAAAATGAGCAACTTATCCAGAATGTGGAACAATATCCGGAATACATGAAATGAAGGTTATCCGGAATGTTGGTAGAAATAGGCTTATCCGGAATTGGAGAAACTTGCTATCCGGAATCTAGAAAATGAGCTATATCTGGAATCCTTCTTCGACATCGTATCTGGAATCTGGGATTTATACCTTATCCGGAATATATATAAAATGCTTATCCGGAATCCTTCTTCGAAAGCTTTATCCGGAATTCGTTAACTGGACTCTTATCCGGAATGTATGACTATCCAGAATGTATGACTATCCAGAATCTGCTATACGGAATATAGCTTCTACACCATATCCGGAATACGGGACTGCTAGGTTATCCGGAATTGTGTTTGACAGCTTATCCGGAGTTTGAGAAAAGCTGCATATCCGGAATGATGATAACTTCCACTATTCGGAATATATAATTTGTAGGATATTTGGAAAACAAGGGTTTAAGGAACCCGAATAATACTAAAATCAAGCAAATAAGCAAATCTAAAATAAGCACTTACCAAAACTTAAACCAAAAAGATTTTTTTAGAAAAACTAATAAGCCACAATTTTAAAACTATAGAAACACTAAATAATCTAAATATTAAAAATCAACTTTTTATAAAAATATTAAACTTATCAAAATCAACTTATTTTAAAAACTATTAATCATAAAAATTAAGAAAATAAGCACCTTAATCTAAAAACTTTTAAAACCACCAACTCAATAAGCACAATCAAATAAGCTAAAAAATCATATCATCAAAAAAATTAAATAAACTACATGATTATCAAAATTAAAAAAGATTAAAAAAGATTAAGAAAGGTAGAATGAGAATTAAGAAAATAAGCTTGATTAAATTGAAGATTAAGATCAAAAGATTACAAGATTAATGTTTGATAAGCTTGAAAAACTAGAGAGAAGAAAATTAAAAAACACACTTAAAAATAAAAACTAAAATTTGACTAATTAACTAACAACTAACACCCTCCTAATGACATATTAGGAGGGTATTTAGGAGGTGGGGAGGTTAAGTGTTTATGCTTCCTTCTTTCTTTCTTCTCGTCTCGACTCGATTTAATTTCTTTGTCTTTCTCGACGTCGTCTCGGGATTTGTTGACATAAATTGAACTCGTCTTATAATTTTCATCCATAATTAGACTTGAGTTCTTCGACTTCATAAAACTTCCGTCTTTAGACTTTTTCTTCGATAAATCTTCAGAATAGGCCTTGAACTTCCGTTCTTTATGCACTCTTGATCTTTTGACTTCGTCTTTTGTCTTTTTCTTCGATAAAAGCCCATGATAGCCCATGTTTTCTTCCTTTTTCATATTTTTATCCTGAAACACAATAAAAACACAAACCACACATAATTCCGACTTTTACGACATAAAATACACGTTTTGGTCTTGTTAATATTGGAAATAAGTGGTAAAGTGATAAGTGTTTTCACACTTATTAGCAAGAAATGCAGGAAAAATTGGATGCTACACTTTTAAGATTTGAAAAATGGCAAAAAGCACCAAAGAATCTTTTAAAGCTAATAGATAGTAGCATGTCTGGTAGAACTAAGAGAGGGTTAGGTTTTGATAAATATATTGATTCAGACGATGTTTTTGATTTATCTTTTTCAAGTGTCTTTGATCCTGACAAAGAGAAAGAGGGAAAACCTAGTTACAATAGGTTTAAACCAGCTGCAACAATGCATGTTGTTCCTCCACCTCTTATAGGAACATTTATGCCCATATCCAGGAATACTGAATTGGATGGATCAAAGGTGCACGAGTCTCCTAAAAGATCTACTAATACTAATGACTTTGTCTCTTGTACTTTCAGTAACAAGGCCAGTGACTATGCATCATGTGGTTCAAGTGAAGAGTCAAGACCTTCGAGTCCCAAGACAAATGACCCTGCTACTACCAGTGCTAGGATGAGTGATGAGAGAGTTGCTTCTGCTTCTACTTCCATTGTTTCTAGTTCTAGTTTGTTGAGTTCTAGGAATGTTGATTCTCCTAGAATTATTTGTAATAAGAATAGCAGTTTAAAACAATGTCATTTGAATAAAAGGTCTTTTAAATCATGCTTTGTTTGTGGTAGCAAATTTCATTTGATTAAGGATTGTGATTTTTATGATCAAAAGCCTTCTGGTATCAAGCTTTTGCTACTCCTGGTCCACCAGGAGTTGCTCCTGTTGGCATGGGATCTGCTTCTAGAAGATTAAATCCATGTGACTAATCTTATCCTTCTACTAGAAGGACCTCTCCTTCAGCTTCTACTTCTTGGAGAAGTGGTGCTTATGCTTGTACCTATATAGACCAATCAGCAACTATTTTCAGAAC
This sequence comes from Glebionis coronaria, assembly GCA_025667525.1. Classification (NCBI taxonomy): domain Eukaryota; kingdom Viridiplantae; phylum Streptophyta; class Magnoliopsida; order Asterales; family Asteraceae; genus Glebionis; species Glebionis coronaria. The sequence continues at coordinate 536,092,093 of CM046879.1, forward strand.
ATTACTCAGAACTATGCTACTAATTCAGACCAAATGCATTTTGGGTTGGGACATTTGGGTACTGCTGTGAAGCCCTCAGAAGGTTGTTCTTGGACACAAAATAACACCCACATGATGCACATGCAACACAAGAACAACATTGGATCTCATCAATCTTCTTGGCTATCTACTAATGATCCACAAGGCATACTCAAGCCTGAAAAGGCCTGGGTCCCCTTAAGACACTAAATTTACCTATGACTTTTCTGTTGTTGTAGATTACTCCATACCAAGATCCATCTCTTGGAATTGTAAATAGTGGATGCTCTAGGAGCATGATAGGGAATAGAGGACTTTTGTTGGGTCCACTAGATGTAGATCTTGCAGCCTGTCAGGAACGGTGAATGACTTCTGTAATCACAAGTCAATCCACAGAGAGACTCTATACACAATATGAATGTAGAATATAAATATAATAAAGAAGAACAAAATAACTATAAAGACTTGATCCTTTCTAAGGATTTCTAATATTAATAATAACTAGAACTACGTTTGGTGAAGGTGTGTATAAACCTTCTGCCTAAGGTTCCTTTTATACTACAAGGAAACCCTAATACAACATTAAACAAAACGTGTAAAACTGATATGCATATCCTTTCCTAACATATCTCATGCATATCCTAACAGAATAATAATAAACAAATAATAAAGTTTGACTTTGACCAGGACCAGGAGCACGACTTGCTCCTACTACTACTAGGACCAGGAGGAACTACATACCTCCTAGTCTACCTATTACATTTAACTATTACAATGGTCCTAACAATCCTCCCCTAAACTGGAATTTGACCTGTTGAGTTCAAGTTTCCTGGAAAACGTGCAAATAAAGCCCGAGGATTGTATCAGCAAAACTAATAGTAGCATCAGCAAGATAAGAGTCAGAAGAACCGCTGCAACATGAAACACTAGAAGCTTCTTCAAATCTTGGAACAAATCAGCATCGTGTTGAATCTTTTCAGCAACATGAGAAGATTTGAGGAGCCTTTACTAAGTAGCTGCTCGCTCTTGGGCTAGCCAGTCTTTTTGGTGGAATAAGCATCACCGTGGGAGACTAGAACCCAGCCCAACTCTTAGAACGTGAATCAATTGTGAGTGGGAGTACCCTGATGATTTTAGGCAAACCATCACAGCCGTCAACGGATTTGATATGTCTTTACCAGAAGCCGTACCCCTCTGGACTCGCCAACTCTCAGCAATGAAGCATCGGTGAGTTAAAAACCCTATAGCTTTAAGCAAGCTATTACAGCTATCAACGGATTTGATAAAATCTTTACCAAGAGCCGTACCCCCTTGGATTAGCCACTTTTCAGTCTAGGACCATGGCAATTGAAAACCATCCAGTTTTGGGTAACCTGGCAACCATCAACGGATTTGAGAATCACACCAGGAGCCGTACCCTCAAGGTGAATCAACTCTTTCTTGTCGATGAGACATGGTGAGTTGAGGACCATTTGTTGTGTGGACCAAGTCCAACACCAAGTGAAACCAGTAACCAGCACAAGCACAATCCAGTAACCAGAACCCATAGTGTGAAGCAGCAAATGATATCATATTCACAAGTATAAAATCTAAGATGTGTTAAAAGTATAAGCAGATATTATATAAAAAGTTTTTTTTATTAACTATAAAGAATAAAATTCACCAATCACTTTACATATTGGTGAAAAGAATGATAATAAGAACAAATGAACAAAAAATACAAAACAGAAACACTTACAACCCAACCAAATCACAAACCAGAAGCAGCCTTCTTATCTGCTATCAAACGAGCCTGAATTCCTTCCACCAACGCAGATGCCATAGAAGACTCATTCCCTGATGGAGCATTGGAAATTTGCAAGTGACTAGCCAACATAGCCTCCATTGAAGAAATCGTCAAAGGATAATCCACATCTGTGAGCATGAAAACTATATGACCAGATTCCAACTCCAACATATGCACACCATATCCCGCATATAACTTCCATCGCTGAATCACCCATTGCATCTGATCCTTCCATATACCAGAAACAGGAGCATGAGGAGGTGCATCAAGCATCAACTTAAGATCAGCCCAAATGCGCAGACCAGGCCAGGAAGACACAACCATGGGATCAAAAGGCATGCCAGAATCCACAAAGCCATATAAAGCCATAAGATCCATACGATCAGCCCAAGACAAAACACCCTGCAAACCCGAAGCTAATCGCACATACCCATCACTCAGAGTAATTCTATGGGATACCATACCAGGAAGAGTTGTGGAACGCACAACCGTCCAACCAGTAATATTTCCATTTCCCAAAGGCAAATCAGAATCACTGTCAGAAGCTGCATCAATCAAATTCTCAGGATCACGCTTCTCATAAGGGACCGTCTTGCCACGTCGAACACGTCGAGCTAATTTCTGGCGAAGCGAACGTCGAGGTGTGGAATCACTTGGTGTGGGTTCAACCTTTACCTGTACCTCAGCAGCAACAGTGGGAACAGGAGAAGTAGACTCATGAGTTTGCCCACCCAAGGGATCAATAGGAGCTGCACTAGAAGTAGGAATAGGTTGAGTTCCAGGAACCGGTGGTGATGGAGATGGCATATCAGGTGTAGCAATGGTAGTTGTTGTGGTAGCAAAGGTGGTGGTGGTAGCATGTGTGGTGGTGGTAGCACTACCTGAAGAAGAACCCAAAGGAGCAACCAAAGTAGAAGTAGCGGTACCAACTGAAGTAGCAACAAAAACTAATGGAGTAGCAGCAGAACTAGGAGTAGGATCAGATGAAAGACCAGTAGAAACAGCAGGCGAAGAAGAGTTCACCACACGAGGATGGTAGATAAATCGTTCCGGAATTGGTTGACTCTGACGCTTAACCATACGTTCATAAAGTGCCTTGAGCTCATCAAAAGTCAAAGCCCGAACCTTGTCCCACTTCCAAGGAGCATTAAAATGAGCAGCGGACTGATACTTCACATATCGCTGCATCTGCTTGCGCTCCTCAGTTCTTGATAAAGGTCTGTTCTTTCTCTTCTCACGAAGCTGTGCAGCAAGGGCCAACTGTTGCTTGCGCATCAACACCATGGCTCTTGGAATACAGTTATGCTCATCCACATCGTCACCCAAAAGATCAGTGAACTGGGCATCCCTAGTAAGAATAGTCAATACCTGCATCCAATCACTATCACTCCAATGCATTGCATCGTGCTGAACTTGTTCACGCCTCCGCTGTTGAAGCGCCTCAGCCGCAACCCTCTCAGCCTCATCAATCTCAGCTTGGATCCGTTGAGCAGCCTCCTCACCTAGCCTATCCTCCTCAAGTTGTCTGCGTGTACGCTTGCGAGGTGGTGATGGAGCATCAGTCATTGGGGCCGTCCCCTTCGAATCATGGGATGGAACAGCATTGGAACCAGCAGCAGGACCAGAAGCACCATCCATAGGAGTAGAAATGCCAACAGGAGAAGGAACACTGGAGGATGTCGGAGGAACCGGCAAATCATCATACAATTTATCAGCAAAGGCAGCCTTTGCCAACAATGTCAAACCATCCTCAACACGCTCCGTACCCTCCTCATCAGAATCAGAGTGGATCACATGCTTCTTTCGTCGTCGTTGTTGAGTCTCCAAAGCTTTGATGCGATCAGCCAGAGGAAGAACAAATTCCCTAGTAAGTTTCTGGTGTTGATTCAAATCAGCTTCCAATGAAATAATCCGCTCATGATACCTGCGCATAAGATCAAGTAACGACATAAGTGTAGTAGGCTCCTCCGCCTGCCCACCAAGAGGAGTTGTGTAAAACCCGTAAAAATAAGGTCATAATTTAATTATATTTTCAATTATTTTGAAGTATTATATAACGTTAAATATTATTATGTTTAACGGTTTAAGTTGAAACCAATATTAAATATTATACTTTAATATTTTGACGAGCAACGAGGACTACTAGTGATCGCGATACCGACGGATGCCAGAAATTTTATATTTTATTATCGATCGTTTCGATATTTAATACTCTCGACGATATCGTTTAATTACGTATCGAGTCGTTATGTTATTATTTTTCGTGTGCGTTTAAAGTTTTAAAAAGTATTTTTACGAAACCCGAGTCTCGTAAATATTTCAAAATTTACAATTTACATTTTCTACCCTTTTAAACTATTTAATTACACTTTGGACCAAAACTATCACAAATTGGCAAAAACTACCCTAACCTTACACTATATATAATTTTTCCACTTACAACTTTACACATACAAAATATTTAATAAATAAAAACAAACCCACCACCCCTTTTCTTTCTTCTTTTGGCCATACATCACAAGAACACCACCACCATAATCCATCAATTTTCTTGATCAAAACTTTGATCCATCCAAAAACAAAACAAGTCTCATTCCTAATTTTTCAAGGTGATTCTAATGATACTAATTTTAGCTACATGCATCAAGTTTTATTTTTTCTTATTGTTAGGTGGATATTTTGATCATGCATGTGTTACTAGTGATGATCAAATGATGTTATTGCAATGTTTTTGTTAAAAAGTTGATTTTTAATTTTTGGGTTTTTGATTTTGATGATGATACAATTGTTAGGATTGGTTTATGGTGATATTAGAATGTTAGGTTGATGATAAAAATGATTGGTTTTGATCAAAAACATGATTTTGTGGGAGATTTTGAAAGGTGATTTTGGGCAGTAGGTTTGAGGCCAATTTCGAGGGTCTTAAGTCTAAATATAGATTGATATTATGGGATTATGTTGTAGAGAATTTCGTTAACTTCGATTTGATATAAGGTAGGCCTTCCAACTCCAAACGAGGTGGAAGATACACTAGTTTGATTTTCGTGTACCGGGAGACGAGTGTCGACACAATCCGAAAATTGTTGTCGATATTTGGGTCGAATCTCGGGGACTATAAAATGAGTTTCAAAATGATTCAAGGGCTGTTCTCAGGCTCAAACTTTAGTATTTTGAGTCTATTTTTAGAATCAAGTGACGGTTTTACAAACGGAGTTGTTTAGAATCGTCAAAATGGTTTCGTAAGTCAAGGTCGCTAAACTGTCCGGATTTTGTGATTCAAAGATGAGTCGGGCAGGGAACTTTAGAAGTAAAATCTTTTGATGGGCTCTTGAGAGGAATTTATACATATAGTAAGTAAGTTCTCTGAGTAGTATCATAAAAAGTTGATATGTTTAAGTATGGGAAAACGGCTTGGACATTCGGTATGTTCCGGCAGATTTTTATTAAAGGCGTATAATAATAAAATGAATATATAGGAGAGTGTAATAGTATCACTTGTATCGTTTTCTCTCGATTTTGTCGTGATTTTATGAGTCGAGTTTTATATTCTTATGTATGGGTTATTTCTCGAGTCTATTATTAATGAACGCACCTCATTTGATAGGTTGCGGTTCTCGTGTTTGAAAGGCATCATCTATCGTCGGCGATCGTCTCATTACCACTATCGGCTAAGGTGAGTCTATAGCCTCGCTTTATACTAGTTATTAAATGATTTTAAACCCGCGAGGGGGAATACATGTTTTATAAACTTAGAACACAAGATTTTTATGGTATGCTTTGTCCCTCTATGAATGGACCCGTGGTTGCCTTTAAATTGCATTAAGTGATTGCCTTTGTTAAAACCTCAATTATGGACCGTTAATTAACCTATGATGGGTTAACCGCTAGTACAATTAATAGATCTATGGGGGAAGCCGCCCCGGTTCAGTTTTTGTGGACTTGTCATAGAAGCTTAGGCCCGACCTCCACACTGTTTGAACATATTGTATTGAGAAGTCAGGTATACGGCAATGTACCAATAATCTGGAGGTAACCGACAATTAATAAATCTCTCGTCTTATTTGACTGATATGGGAGTGTCTAAGGGCTCGGTTCCATGAGCTTATTGCAATTTATGCTATATACAATTATCATTGTTGATGCAAATTATTATTTGATGCTTATAAGCATGCCACAAACTTATAATCTTTGCTTGTGTTCAAATTGATTTCATAAACCTATAGATTCACTCGGCATTTTTGCTGATTGTTTTACTCACATGTATTTCAGGTAATCAAGAAGTGGAAGCTTGGAGGTCACGGGGAATGAAGTTGTGCACTGCTTTTGTTGTTCAAACTCTTTGATTTATTTATCGTTCCATTTTTAAAACAAACCAATATGTTGTTTTTACTTATCTTTTGGTAACGATTACTTGGGACTACGCTACTCTGAAAAATGTTTTAGGAACGATAAATCTAAAACGTCTCTTTTCGAGTCGTTCTTTATAAATTATGTGTTGTTGTATCATTGTTTAGCACCCAAAGATGTATTCCGCTGCGTGTAAATTTGGGGGTGTTAAAGATTGGTACCAGAGCCATGAGTTATAGAGAACTAGGTCTTTATTTTAAAAACCTAAACTATAACTGTCAGTTTTTATTTTTCAAAGAGTCAGTGCACATAACTTCGCGTGACTTCAGGTTTAAGCTACTTCTGGGATTACAACTTTAGTATACGTTATTACGTATCCTTTTATTGCCAAGTATTTATAAATAAATACTATGATCCCTTTATTGATATATATTTATATCTAGGATCCCTTTATCGATATATATTTATGTCGTTAAACTTTTCGATAAAAGTTTATCATTTATTAATGATTAACTTAAATAAATACATTGAATTTTCAAGATCTTTCTGTATTTATTTTTGAAGTATTTAAATTGCTTTTATTGCAAAAATTTTATATTATGACCTTACATACCTTCATCGGCGCGCGTTACTTTCATTATTTAACCCTTTGTGATATCTATATAGATATTCAAATCGTCTTCCGGCTATTTGTGCTTGGACGTCTTTTAACGTAATCTCCAGACCATTGTGTAGCTCAATGTGTCATTGGAATAGACTAACCGCTATTTATTGACATTTATATGTATCGACTCCGAAGTGTATCGTTCACTTATATCTCGGTAACATCATCGTTATTTTATAAATCATCGTCTAGATTATGGCACTAGAATTGGAATACGATTTTACTTATATAAAATTGTATCATTTGTTTTTCATTAACCTTCTCGCTCCCGGAGTGTAGCATGTTAATGTTCCATTTTTTTTTCTTGTTATGTTTTGTGTTTTTGACAATCGTGGCACCAAGGAGATTTGCCTACATTGCATTTTGAAATCTAAATTACGAACGTTTTTCACCGTCTTGCTTCCTAAATTTCGTATTGAATACCTTGAAGCATTTTCTGTCATTCATCATGCTATATTTTATTTGATGCTCATTACGAGATTTATTTTTCGTTGTTATAAAATCCACAAGACATGTGTGTATATATGTATATATTTTGAGCCGTTAAGAAGTGTCGAAAAATACACTTTATGCAGAAACTGTAGGGGCAGTATAAACAGGTCAAAACTTAAAAGTAAAACCTGCGTTTTTAAAATAAAATAGTCAAACCTGCACAAAACTTGCAGGGGTATTTTGGTCATTTTACATTGGTTTTCAGGTCTCGGGTAAAACTAAAAAGTCGTCTGAAACGTCGTTTTGCATCAAAATGCTTTAGACTCCGAGTCTTGGAAAAGTTGTTTATCGGATAAATTAATCGACTCATATTTAAAAGTTAAATTCGAAAAAAAAATATTTAGAACATGAGTTTTAAACGTTTCTAAGCTGTTTTGATTTCATTTGAGATCGTATAATTTTAACAAATATTATTTTACAACTAACGAATACTAGTTGCATGTGAAAATGTTTAAAAATAGAAACAGTACAGGATTAGCAATTACCGGAATAATGGGGTAATTTGAAAATGAATAATATACTTTCTTAAAAGCATGTTGTGTCGAGTATCTTACATAGAATACACATATGGATTGATTTACTCTTTTTATATATATGACTCATTTGTCATTCGATGTTATTTTATTTTTATTTTCTTCTAACCTTTAACTGATTCGGGTTAAGTTTTGAAGTTTTGCCTTCATATTCTTCTTCGACATTCTCATCACGTGTCTCATGGCGTTTCCGTCTAATCTTATAACCTTTTGAAACATTAACAACTTGTAACCATTTCATTGATTATTTTATGAGCTACTATTTGCTACTTTTTGCAAACCTTTGGCTACTTTATACGTTTTCATAATGTCACCTTATAAATAAATCTGATATTGTTTTACGATTATTTTCACCAATTGTTTTTACTTTGGTCTTATAAAATACTTTTCGTAACAAAAAAAAAATGTGCTTATTGAGTATCTCACAAATTACTTGTATCCTATAAATTTTTAAACTATTTTTAAATTCCATTTTACAAATGGCATGGTTTATATATAAACATAAGAAGCGTAGTACTTTTCGACGAAACTGAGCACTGCATTGCTATTCCTAAATTATACATGGCCTGATCACCTATGTCTAATTTAGAAGGAGCCATGCTAGGCTGAATAGTAGTCACCTTAAAAATCTTGATAATAATCAACTTTTTACTTTGATTTATGATAAAGATAAATAAAATGAAATAAAGTGGAAAGAAGTTTTGAAAACCTTTATATTTTATGCAAGTAGCACAATTTCTATGCATCCGCATATGTTTTCTTACCTTTTGTTAAACGAATTACGTGATTGTAAGTACGTTTTTACTCGACGATCGTTTTCTACTTGTTACTTCATTTTGTCTTATAACTGATTTCTTTTGACTGCTCGTCTAATTATTGACTGTTGATAAATGACTTGAAAGTCTCGATGTTTTATCCTTCCTTCTCGTCCAATCTTCTTTATGCGACTGGGTAGATCTTTGGAATGTCTCCGCACGTGAATAAAGAATTATCACTAGAGTAATTTCCGTATATCCGGGATGACGTCCGTCACTCTCATTTATCTCGAAATTCACTCTTGTGAACCGTGCTTTGACTTCTCTCTTTAAACACTAACATCGTTCATTTGATTTGTTTTAATTACAAGTGATTATTAGGAATTTTATTTATTAAAATTTTTGTATGGATCTTCTTTCCGATCATGTATCGACCACCGCTAAGTTAACGAGCTGATATTGGTGAACCATCAACCGCACTAACAAAATTTACAACTTGTTTAATCTATTATTTCTTATCGTCTTACCATCGACGCCTTTATTTTATTATTCTCTTTAAGAATTCATACGACATTTGTTTCGTTCTGTTTTGTACCGCTAATTTCGTACTAATTGTTGACCATTATTCCCATTAGTATTCGTTTGTTATTTTGTCACATTTCAAAACCCGAATATATCCCATGTTTATTTTGAAATAATAAACACCTTTATGTATTTCTACAACGTATTATAAATTATTTTTTTATGGAACTTTTATACATTTTTCCAATGATTTTCAATTATCAAAATAACCATCACAAGTAAAAGGTCAAATTTATACATCATATTTTGTATAACTAAAACTAATGTTTAAAATAAAATTATGTTCTACCTTTTGAACTAATTGACATATCATACTTTACTTTAAATGTAATGAAATTATCGGTTTAACTTATATTCCTAATAGTGATTTGATTTGGAAATTATACTTTCTAATTGTAACCATCAGTATGAGTTTAATTAATAAATTCATGTCATTCTTTCAAAGTTTCTTAAGATAACCAAAATAAATTATGAAGCTATTTAACTCCTATTTTGATATATCATCCTTATCAAGAAAGTACCTCGACTGAGTTTTAAGGTAATACCAAATCTGGGACGGATAATTGTGACAAATGTTATTTTAATAATAATGTATAATTTATTCTTCGCTCTCATTTTTCTAGTATTGTGATTTATTATGTTTTACGGTTACGTGATTCGAGATCCCTCGTCGATCATCAACCTTAAATCATTTTACCACATCTTGTCCGTTTATGCGTTTATTGAATTCATTTTTATCTCGTTCTATTCCTCTTATTGAAGATCACTATTTTATTCTGAGTTTAAAATGAATCTTGGGAAGCAGTGTATAAGAAGAAACGATAAGTGTCACCAGGATTTATGTGTGTACTTGTGGAATGATTGAGGACCAAATCTCTTAATGAATGGAGTAAATAAATTCGTTGCAACCTCGAGGAGTATGTTGAAGCCGACACCGCAAGTGGAAAGACTCTAGAGATCAAGTAGTTATGATCAAGGGTTCGTTCAAGGTTTTCTCGATGATTAACGATGGAGATCTATAATCGATGTTATGTTCGACCTTTTCTTTTATGTACTTATATGGTGTGTGATCTAGTCAAATGATCGTAAGTTGTGAGAACTTGAGGCGGCATCATCCGATGACGTCCGATCATGTAGAGCACATATTATGTAATATCTTTTTGACTTTCAACGACGATGTTCATTGAGTTTTTGAATGCGCATTGGCGAAAGTGAGATGGTGTCTTTGTATTATCTTTTGAGTAGGGACCCGCGTGTGAGCACCCTCCGATGACGAAAATGTTTTTCTTTTTAGTTCTTTTTTATGTGTGTCATGGCTATCCGGCCGATGGGTATCCTTTAATTTGCAACCTTCTTTTAACTGGACTTACCCGAAAATCCTGTCATCTATTCTTGTCGTCGAATGAGCTTCGTGTGATTCATAAAATTTTCATGTGTCGAGCTTGACGGGTGACTGGTGGATAAGTATTTATTTATTCCTTTTTGGTGAGATACAACTTGATGACAAGTTGCGTTTTGTAAAAGAACCAGTGGAGATCGTGGATCGAGATTCACGTGGGAACGTGAAGACTTCTTTATAAGGAATGTCGTCATCCTTCCGGGTAGTGAACAACTCGTGTATGAGGCGAGTTGAGCGCCGGGACGTCGCTCCCATAAGGTGGTGAGGATGTAAAACCCGTAAAAATAAGGTCATAATTTAATTATATTTTCAATTATTTTGAAGTATTATATAACGTTAAATATTATTATGTTTAACGGTTTAAGTTGAAACCAATATTAAATATTATACTTTAATATTTTGACGAGCAACGAGGACTACTAGTGATCGCGATACCGACGGATGCCAAAAACTTTATATTTTATTATCGATCGTTTCGATATTTAATACTCTCGACGATATCGTTTAATTACGTATCGAGTCGTTATGTTATTATTTTTCGTGTGCGTTTAAACTTTTAAAAAGAATTTTTACGAACCCGAGTCTCGTAAATATTTCAAAATTTACAATTTACATTTTCTACCCTTTTAAACTATTTAATTACACTTTGGACCAAAACTATCACAAATTGGCAAAAACTACCCTAACCTTACACTATATATAATTTTTCCACTTACAACTTTACACATACAAAATATTTAATAAATAAAAACAAACCCACCACCCCTTTTCTTTCTTCTTTTGGCCATACATCACAAGAACACCACCACCACAATCCATCAATTTTCTTGATCAAAACTTTGATCCATCCAAAAACAAAACAAGTCTCATTCCTAATTTTTCAAGGTGATTCTAATGATACTAATTTTAGCTACATGCATCAAGTTTTATTTTTTCTTATTGTTAGGTGGAGATTTTGATCATGCATGTGTTACTAGTAATGATCAAATGATGTTATTGCAATGTTTTTGTTAAAAAGTTGATTTTTAATTTTTAGGTTTTTGATTTTGATGATGATACAAGTGTTAGGATTGGTTTATGGTGATATTAGGATGTTAGGTTGATGATAAAAATGATTGGTTTTGATCAAAAACATGATTTTGTGGGAGATTTTGAAAGGTGATTTTGGGCAGTAGGTTTGAGGCCAATTTCGAGGGTCTTAAGTCTGAATATAGATTGATATTATGGGATTATGATGTAGAGAATTTCGTTAGCTCCGATTTGATATAAGGTAGGCCTTCCAACTCCAAACGAGGTGGAAGATACACTAGTTTGATTTTCGTGTACCGGGAGACGAGTGTCGACACAATCCGAAAATTGTTGTCGATATTTGGGTCGAATCTCGGGGACTATAAAATGAGTTTCAAAATGATTCATGGGCTGTTCTCAGGCTCAAACTTTAGTGTTTTGAGTCTATTTTTAGAATCAAGTGACGGTTTTACAAACGGAGTTGTTTAGAATGGTCAAAATGGTTTCGTAAGTCAAGGTCGCTAAACTGTCCGGATTTTGTGATTCAAAGATGAGTCGGGCAGGGAACTTTAGAAGTAAAATCTTTTGATGGGCTCTTGAGAGGAATTTATACATATAGTAAGTAAGTTCTCTGAGTAGTATCATAAAAAGTTGATATGTTTAAGTATGGGAAAACGGCTTGGACATTCGGTATGTTCCGGCAGATTTTTATTAAAGGCGTATAATAATAAAATGAATATATAAGAGAGTGTAATAGTATCACTTGTATCGTTTTCTCTCGATTTTGTCGTGATTTTATGAGTCGAGTTTTATATTCTTATGTATGGGTTATTTCTCGAGTCTATTATTAATGAACGCACCTCATTTGATAGGTTGCGGTTCTCGTGTTTGAAAGGCATCATCTATCGTCGGCGATCGTCTCATTACCACTATCGGCTAAGGTGAGTCTATAGCCTCGCTTTATACTAGTTATTAAATGATTTTAAACCCGCGAGGGGGAATACATGTTTTATAAACTTAGAACACAAGATTTTTATGGTATGCTTTGTCCCTCTATGAATGGACCCGTGGTTGCCTTTAAATTGCATTAAGTGATTGCCTTTGTTAAAACCTCAATTATGGACCGTTAATTAACATATGATGGGTTAACCGCTAGTACAATTAATAGATCTATGGGGGAAGCCGCCCCGGTTCAGTTTTTGTGGACTTGTCATAGAAGCTTAGGCCCGACCTCCACACTGTTTGAACATATTGTATTGAGAAGTCAGGTATACGGCAATGTACCAATAATCTGGAGGTAACCGACAATTAATAAATCTCTCGTCTTATTAGACTGATATGGGAGTGTCTAAGGGCTCGGTTCCATGAGCTTATTGCAATTTATGCTATATACAATTATCATTGTTGATGCAAATTATTATTTGATGCTTATAAGCATGCCACAAACTTATAATCTTTGCTTGTGTTCAAATTGATTTCATAAACCTATAGATTCACTCGGCATTTTTGCTGATTGTTTTACTCACATGTATTTCAGGTAATCAAGAAGTGGAAGCTTGGAGGTCACGGGGAATGAAGTTGTGCACTGCTTTTGTTGTTCAAACTCTTTGATTTATTTATCGTTCCATTTTTAAAACTAACCAATATGTTGTTTTTACTTATCTTTTGGTAACGATTACTTGGGACTACGCTACTCTGAAAAATGTTTTATTAACGATAAATCTAAAACGTCTCTTTTCGAGTCGTTCTTTATAAATTATGTGTTGTTGTATCATTGTTTAGCACCCAAAGATGTATTCCGCTGCGTGTAAATTTGGGGGTGTTAAAACTTGGGTCAGGGAAGGCGTCATTGGAGCCCGAAGCAACAGATGGGTCAACAGTAGGAGTACTAGCACCAAAAGGTTTATCAAAAGAGGGTGGAGCAGGACTAGGAGGTGGAGTCTCCACAAATGGAGACTTTTGTGGTACTGAAGAAGGACCAGCCTTGGAAGGGTATGGTTGTTCAACCACCACCTCCTCAACCAACTCCTCCTCAACCACATGAGAAGCACCACTAGGAGGAGCCTCCTCCTCCATAGGGTCATCATCAATCACAACAAACTTAGGAGCCTCCTCCTCCTCCTCCATAGGACCCTGAGCCAGCCCCAACATGGCCTCAGAAAGGGGCCTCCACTCCCCGGTAAACCCATGGACCATATTATAATACACTTTGGCAGTAAGCTTAGACGGCACATGTTCAGTCCTATCACGAGGAATGCAAACCAGTATTTGTTGTAAAAACCTAGGATACATAAGAAACTTCTTTCTAGAACCAGCATTAGATAGATTACTAACCATCCCCTCAAACAGATAATGAGAGAAATTAAAAACTCTACCCTGGGCTAAGCAAATAAGACCAGTAGCCAAAGGAGTAGGGAAAGCATCCCAACTCCCAGACTTGGGACTCAAACAATGAATCAGAAAATGCACCAGAAGTTTCCATTGGGGGAAAACCTATTTTTCTGGAAGTTAAACTTCCCCCCATGATTGTACCCTATAGCAGCCATCCCCTCCAATACCTCCGAATTGGGGATGGACTCAACACCACCTTCATCTTGAAGATGAAGAGAAGATCGAATAGAAGCCTCAGTCACCACGTATGAACGTCCATCTATGGTAGCATGGACTTCACGTGGACGACCAACCACAACCACAAGACGAGCAGATGCCCAAAATTGACGAATAACACTATCATAAATAGTGGGACATATAGTAAACGCATACCTTAGGTTGGAAGCTTCAATGAATTCCAGAATGTCAGCAAAATGTTCACGATGTGGACCATCACCCAGATAGGCAACTTTGTTGTGAGCAGGTTGGTAAACTAGGGCAGCCATGGATCTTGATTAATTGGATGAAGGAAGATTTTGGTTAGGGTTGAGAGAGTAGGATCGGTTTTGTGTGTGTGATGAATGGAATGATTGAGTCAAGGGGGTTAAGTTGACCATTAATAAGGAAAAGAGTAACTGTTCATTAACCCCTATTAATGGGGGGTTACCCTTTCAAATTAGACATAATTGCTTAGTAACCACTTGCCCCTTTTAACATAATTCCCAACTCCCAATTTACCATAGTTAATTAAAAATGTAAATACCAGAATTGGGAGCGTTGACCAAAAGTCAAAGCACACAATGGTCAGACCAGAAGCAAAATGTGGTCAACAAAGGACAAAAGGAATGAACAGTGTCCCAGACCAGTACCAGAAGCCAATCACCACTTGACAAAGAAGGATTTCGAACCACCAGAAGCCAACCAATTATGACTAGAAGCTGACCAATGAGGACCAGAAGCCAGTCATGTAATACCATAACCACCAGAAGTGAGCAAAATCCTCCACCAGAAGTAACACACACCAACAGAACCAATCTAATATTTTGTTAAAATCTATCAATACGTTAGTCTGTCCTAAGAATATGTACACAAAGCCACCCCTTAGGCTTAGCCTCCCCTCAATCCTAGACCTCAACGATTGACCATCCCAATGTGAACCACCAAGTGGTTAAACCGAGGACCATCATAGGCTTTTGTCAACAAATCAGCAACATTATCATCCGTATGGACTTTTAGAACCTGTATCAACTTCTTCTCATTGGCATCCCGGATAAAATGATGCCGAATTTCAATATGATTTGTTCGCTGATGAAAAACAGGATTCTTCACAATACAAATAGTGCTTTGATTGTCAATAAAAATTTTGGTGTTCATAAAATTGAAACCATAATCCAACATCTGATTTTGGATCCATAAAACCTGTCCACAACAACTAGCAGCAGCAACGTATTCAGCTTCTGTTGAAGAAGTAGCTACTATTGTCTGTTTCTTGCATTTCCATGAAATAAGTCGACGACCCAAGAATTGACAACCACCAGTAGTAGACTTTCTGTCATTATTAGCACCTGCATAGTCACTATCACTATAGGCTTCTAGAACAAAAGGTGATTCTCTAGGATACCATAAGCCCAGTTTAGGTTGAGCCTTGATATACTTGAAAATCTTCTTCACTGCATTTAAGTTCGAAACCGTTGGAGTCACCTGGTGTCGAGAACAAGCACTTACTGCAAACATGATATCCGGACGTGATGCAGTCAAATACATGAGGGAGCCAATCATAGACCTGTACATGTGAACATTGACTGGGGGGTCTGGCTCATTCTTAAGTTTGACCTTAGCAACTTCATAAGGAGTTGTTGCTGGTCTAAGAGGATCCATGTCAAACTTCTGAAGGATCTCATGAACATATTTATCTTGACTTATAAAAATCCCATCCGACTGTTGCTTGACCTGAAGACCAAGGAAGAAAGAAACCTCTCCCATCGCACTCATCTGAAATTCGCCTTTCATCAAGTGTTCAAACTCATCACACCATTCCTTCCTAGTAGAACCAAAGATAATGTCGTCCACATAAACCTGAACAAGGATAATGTCCTTGGTATTCCTCCTAAGAAATAGTGTTTTGTCAATAGTACCCCTTCTATAGCCATTCTTTAACAAGAAAGTGGAAAGACGCTCATACCAAGCTCTAGGAGCCTGATGTAATCCATAAAGAGCCTTGACCACCTTGTAAACTTTCTTGGGATGAAGTGGATCTACAAAGCCCTTAGGTTGAGTGACATACACCTCCTCATCAATTTTGCCATAGAGAAATGCACTCTTGACATCCATCTGAAACACCGTAAAGCCCACATAAGAAGCAAAAGCCAAAAACAGACGAATGGCCTCTATCCTTGCAACCGGAGCAAAAACTTCAGTATAGTCAATTCCCTCAATTTGAGTGTGTCCTTGTGCGACAAGCCTAGCTTTATTCCTCACGACAATTCCTCGTGCATCCTTCTTGTTCTTGAGAATCCATTTGGTGTTGATTGCAGACTTTCCATCTGGTAAGTCAACCAGAACCCAAACATTCTGAAACAAGAATTGCTGCATTTCCTCCTGCATAGCCTCCACCGAACTTTGATCCTCAAGAGCATGAGAAACTGACCTAGGTTCCACATGTGAAAGAAAAAAAGCAAACAAACAGTGTTGAAAGTCCGTATGATTATTACGCTTTTGATCTTCAATATAGCTCACAAGAGCATGATGATCAGACGAGGCCTTCTGCTGCATTTTGCGTGTCTTGACAGTAGAACCAGGATCTCCAATGATTTGAGTGGTAGGATGATCTTTGTGTGATTGCAAGACTGGATTAGAAGAAACCTCCACTTCTAGTGCCAAGTTATTGAGATCACCAACAAAGTCAGCATCATATGAAGCAGTGTTAAAAATCCCATCTACTGGTTGTTTATGAATGTCATCCAGCTTGGTAGAAGACTTCTTTTGATGGTTCCCCAAATCAGAAGGACTGGAGAAACGAGTATTGGAAGCAGACTCACTAGCTGGAGTACCAGTAGGTGATAAGCTAGCACTAGGAGCAGAAGCTGGGGTACCAGGAGAAGCTTTGTCAGTAGGCTTATCCAAGGGAAACTCAAAACCACCTTGAGCAACTGCTGTAGTAGCTTCTTGTTGTTGTTTGAGTAGAGTGTCAAGAGCTACTTGGGAATCTGGTACATCCAATGGAGTTGCATCACTAGGAGGAGTAGGAGAGACTGTGGTGGAGTAGGATGGAACCATAAAAATGTCATCCTCATCATCTGAATCAGAAAGATTAGAAGGAACACCAGTACTAGAAGTTGCAAACACTTGTGGGCCTGCATCATGGTTAGTTTTGAAGCGAAAATATCCTAACGAATCACTAAGATAATCAAGATCAAAATACCATTCAGGACCCTTGCCTTGGATGTTTGACTTCTCTTCAAAATACCTGAGATTTATAGTTTCAATGATCCGCTTGGCCTGGAGATTGTAGACACGATAAGCCCGAGAGTGAGCTGAATATCCCACAATGTATCCTTCATCTGCCTTGCCATCAAACTTCCCCAAATAGTCACTAGTATTCAGAATGGTGACTGGACACCCAAAAGTCTTCAAATGAGCAATATTTGGAACTTTGCCTGTTAGAAGCTCACAAGGAGTCTTCTTGTGAGGATTGGTAATAGAAACCCTATTCAAAACGTAACTTGCAGTATTAACAGCTTCTGTCCAGAACATGGTTGGAAGCTTGGAATCGGCAAGCATAGTTCTTGCTGCTTCTATTAGTGTCCTGTTCTTTCTTTCTGCCACACCATTCTGTTGAGGAGTCCTTGCTTCACTATAATCTCTTTTGATGCCCTTAGCATTACAAAGTGCTATGAGGTCTTTATTTTTGAACTCGGTTCCATTGTTGCAACGAATACCTTTAACCTTCTTGGTCAACTGGTTCTCAATAAGGGTAAGAAAATCTCTAAGAATTAAGTAGGTCTCACTCTTGGCAGCCATGAAGAACACCCACGAAAACCTGCTATATCCATCAGTTACCACCAGACAGAATTGTTTGTGGTCAATGCTCCTAATGGAAGTAGGACCAAATAAATCCATGTGTAGTAGCTGCAATGGTTCAGTAACAAGACTAAAAGCAGTAATGGCCTTGAAGGATGCTTTGTGCTGTTTGCCTTTGCTGCAAGCAATACAATTTATATCATTTCTAAACGACTTGGGAGGTAAACCAGAGACCAGATTCAGATTTGCAAGTTTGTGAATGGTCTTGAAGTTCACATGCCCCATCCTTCTGTGCCATTGAGTGGCTTCATCTTCTGAGGCTTTAGCAACTAGACATGCTAGTTGACCAGTAGGATTGACTTCATTCAGCTTGATGCTATAGAGATTGTGTCTTCTAGGGATTCTAAGCAGAACTTGTGAGTCATATGGAAGCTGAAAGTCTTTGGAAAGCACAAGTGCATCATTATCGGTGAAGAGAACAAACTGCTTCTTGTCACAAATCTGAGAGACAGATATCAAGTTGAAGTGCTGAAGTGCTTCCACATAGTAGACCTGCTCAAAATTTAGATTTGGCATCTTAATTGTTCCTTTGCCAGTGATCCTGCCTTCACCCCACCAAAATAGACCTTGCCTCCATGAAATGGTACAAAGTTAGAGAGAAGACTTTTATTTCCTGTCATGCTCCTGGAGCAACCACTATCAACAATGCCTAGACTAGGATCTTGGTATGGAGTAACCTATAACAACAAGATAATAAAAATGCAAAAGTTAGTGTCTTAAGGGGACCCAAACATTTTCAGGTTTGAGCCTGCCTTGTGGATCTTTAGTAGAGTGCCAAGAAGATTGATGCGATCCACCGTTGTTCCTTGGTTGCCAAAGCATCATATGGGTATTATTATTTGACCAAGAACAACCTGTTGAGGGCTTAACAGCAGTTCCCAAACTTCCCAAACCAAAATACGTGTGGTCCAAATTATGTGGATAAACTGGATTAAAATTTTGAAAATAATTACTGGCGGTTTGTAATCCAATGTTTCTCCAATGATCAGAAACTAAAGGAGAGGACCTTCTAGAAGAAGAAAACGATTGAGCACTAGGATTAAGTCTTCTAGAAGTATATGGGGCAGCTCCTGGTGGACCAGGAGCAGGAAATGCATGATAAACAGAAGCATGTGTGTCATAAAAATCACAATCTTTAATTAAATGAAGTGCACTTCCACAAACAAAACATGTTTTAATAGACCTTTTATTAGAATGATATTGTTTCATACTGCCAACATTATTACAAACAATTCTAGGAGAAACATTCTTCCTAGGACTCAATAAACTAGGACCAGACACACTTGACTTAACAGCAACTTGTTCTTCACACTTCCTAGCACCAGTAGCAGCATGATCATTCAACTTGGAACTTGTAGGTCTTGACTCTTCACTTGAACCACTAGATGCAGAGTCACTGGCTTTGTCACTGAAAGTACAAGAGACAAAGTCATTAGAATTAGTAGAACTTTTTGGGGACTCATGCATCTGTGATCCATCCAAGTCATTATGCCATGAAGTGGGCATAAAAGTTCCAGTAAGAGGAGGAGGGAAAACATGCATTTCTGCTGCTGGTTTAAACCTATTGTAACTAGGTTTTCCCTCGTCTTCTTTGTCGGCATCAAAGACACTTGAAAAAGATAAATCAAACACATCTTCTGAATCAATATATTTTTCAAATCCTAACCCTCTTTTAGTTCTACCAGACATGCTACTATCAATTAATTTTGAAAGATTTTTAGGTGCCTTTTGCCATTTTTCAAATCTCAACATTGTAGCATCTAATTTTTCTTGCATCTCCTCTTTTTCTTTGATACTGGCATCTCTTATTGTTTCTGTATATTTAAGCATATTTGTCGTGTTTTCTAAATCGATGCTTAGTATCCGGATTTTATCCTCATACTCATGTTGAGTATCTTGTAACCACCTCTTTTGTTGTTCCAATGTGTTTAATGAAGCCTTATAGGCTTGAACCTCTAAAAAATACTTATCATTTTGATCATTTACTTCATTAAATTGGGACAACAACTCTGAGTATTTATCATGACAACCAAGAGGACAATGTTGTACCTGAGGTGAGATGCCCATAAGAGCAAACTCGTCTGCTCCTTCTGCATCAGAGAGATTCCCAACAATCATTGCAAACACGTCAGTCGAGGACTCAGCTGACTCCAGAGTAGAAGCCTGATGATCATTCCAGTTGACCATAGAGTCAACAGATACCAATGCCTTATTGTCATCTTTTATCTCCTGAACCTTAAAGGCTGAGTACCTGCTCTTCTCCTGGTCATTCTTGCTTGGACATTCCCTTGCAAAGTGACCTTGTTGCTGGCAGTTGTAGCAGCGAACCTTGCTTCTGTCGAATCTTGCTGGCTCCCGTGGGTTGTAATTGAATTTTCGTCCTGCTTTCTTCTCAAACTTGTGAACCCTAAGAGTGAGCATGTCCATCTGCCATTTAAGATCCATTTCATCCAGGTCAAGTTTATCGACCTGTTTGAAGTCATCAAAAGCAAGTTGTTGTTGAGCATCAACATCAGCCACAAAAGAATGGAGAACATCTTCTACCATACTACCAGACTTGGCAGTAGGATCAGGAGCAGAAGTATGCTGAAAAGTATGTTGAGAAGACACAGTATTGCTTGGGCTACTAGCATATGACATGGGACTGGATGCCATAGAACTCATAAAGGCACAATTAGCAGGAGTGGGAAAAGAGTCACTTGAAAATCCTCTCACATGAGGTTCAAAAGTTCCGAGCTTATGAACCAGATCATCAAAGTTGAGATAGTCAAGCCCACCTTTGGCTTTGAGAGAGATCACCACTTGATTCCATGAGTAGGGTAAGGCTTTAAGAAACCTTGCATTAATATCACCATCATCAGGCTTTGACCGAAGTTGATTCAATTGGCTCAGTATCTTCTGAAACCTGTCATACCCTTGATGTAAACCTTCAGTTTCTGAGATTTTGAATTCTGTGAATTCATCTCTCAGCATGGATCTTCGCATTTTCTTTGACTCCACCAAACCTTGCTTTTATTCCATTCCAGATCTCTCTGGCATCATCCAAATGGTAGAAGTCACCCATGTGATCTTCAGGAAGAGATTGGATCAAAATCGTTTTTGCTTTGACCTCCTTCTGAATAACTATGATTTCTTCATGAGATTTAGGGTCAAGAAGAGTAATATTACCATTCTTGTCTCTTCCAGTTAGCTTCATGCTGTTCCCATTCAGAATAATCTTCCAAAGATCTTGATCAGTATTGGTGATCCACCATTCCATCTTCATTGCCCAGCTATCATATTCATCCTTTTTCAGAAGAGGGAATTTACCATTCATGTTGGAAACCGTAGCAACGATCTGCTGAGGTTGCACAATTTTAGGAGTGATGTCTTCTCTTGTTTGAGTAGAAGTTGAGGCATACATGATAAAACAAAATTTTCAGTAATAAGAAAACTTAATTCTTCTTGTATAGAGACCCTCCCAGGCTCTGATACCACTTGTTGGGTCCACTAGATGTAGATCTTGCAGCCTGTCAGGAACGGTGAATGACTTCTGTAATCACAAGTCAATCCATAGAGAGACTCTATACACAGTATGAATGTAGAATATAAATAAAATAAAGAAGAACAGAATAACTATAAAGACTTGATCCTTTCTAAGGATTTCTAATATTAATAATAACTAGAACTACGTTTGGTGAAGGTGTGTATAACCCTTCTGCCTAAGGTTCCTTTTATACTACAAGGAAACCCTAATACAGCATTAAACAAAACGTGTAAAACTGATATGCATATCCTTTCCTAACATATCTCATGCATATCCTAACAGAATAATAAACAAATAATAAAGTTTGACTTTGACCAGGACCAGGAGCACGACTTGCTCCTACTACTACTAGGACCAGGAGGAACTACATACCTCCTAGTCTACCTATTACATTTAACTATTACAATGGTCCTAACAACTTTTGACTAACTTTGTACCATTTCAAGGCGGGAAGGTGTACTTTAGAGGTGGTGAAGGCAGGATCTCTGTCAAAGGAACCATTCAGACCCCAAATCTTAATTTTGAGCAGGTTTACTATGTAGAAGCACTTCAACACTTCAACTTGATCTTTGTCTCTTAGATTTGTGACAAGAAGCAGTTTGTCCTCTTTACGGATACTGAAGCACTGGTGATGTCCAAAGACTTTAAGTTACCGGATGACTCCCACGTTCTACTCAAAATCCCAAGAAGACACAATCTCTACAGTATCAAGCTGAATGAAGTTAATCCTACTGGTCAACTAGCTTGTTTGGTTGCCAAAGCATCAGAAGATGAAGCCACCAAATGGAATACGAGGATGGGGCATGTAAACTTCAAGACCATTCACAAACTGGCGAATATGAATTTGGTCTCTGCTTTACCTCCCAAAACATTCAGGAATGACATCAATTGCCTTGCTTGCAGCAAAGGCAAACAACACAAAGCATCCTTCAAAGCCATTACTGCTCTTAGCTTAATAACTGAACCATTGCAGCTACTACATATGGATTTGTTTGGTCCTACCTCTGTTAGGAGCATTGACCATAAACACTATTGTCTTGTTGTAACTGATGGCTATAGCAGGTTCTCATGGGTTTTCTTTCTGGCTTCCAAAATGAGACCTAATCCATTCTCAAAGGCTTCATAACACTAATTGAGAATCAGCTATCTAAGAAGGTGAAAGGTCTTCATCGCAACAATGGAACTAAGTTCAAGAATGTAGACCTTATAGCATTTTGCAATTCCAAAGGTATCAAACGAGATTATAGTGCTGCCAGGACTCCTCAACAGAATGGTGTTGCAGAAAGGAAAAACAGGACCCTTATAGAAGCAGCAAGAACCATGCTTGCCGATTACAAACTGCTGACTATCTTTTGGACAGAAGCTGTCAACACTGCGTGTTATGTGCTGAATAGGGTCTCCATCACCAATCCACATAAGAAGACTTCCTATGAGCTACTCATAGCTAAAGTCCCAAGCATTACTCATTTGAAGCCATTTGACTGTCCTGTCACCATTCTGAATACTAGTGACTATTTTGGGAAATTTGATGGCAAGGCGGATGAAGGCTACATTGTGGGATATTCAGCTCACTCAAGAGCCTATAGGGTTTATAATCTCACTGCCAAGCGTGTCATTGAAACTGTTAATCTCAGGTACTTTAAGGAAAAGACAAACATCAAGGCAAAGGTCATGAATGGTATTTTGATCTTGATTATCTTAGTGATTCATTGGGATATTTTCGTTTCAAAACTAACCAAAATGCAGGTCCACAAGTGTTTGCGTCTTCTAGTGCATGTGCTACAACTAGTTTTTCAGACTCAGAAGAAGATGATGGCATTTTTGTCATACCACCCTATTCCACCACAGTCGCTCCCAACACCAATGCTACTCCTATTGATGCTACTTCATCAGACATTTTGGACTCACAAGGAGCTCTTGATACACTGCTTAAGCAAAAACAAGATGCAACTACAACAACTACTCAAGAAGGCTTTGAGTTTCCTTTGAGTACTCTTGTTGTACATGTTGCTCCTGGTGATCCTATTGTTACTCCTAGTGCAAGTTTAACACCTATTGGTAGTCTAGTTAGTGATCCTACTTCCACAACTAGGTTCTATGGTCCTTCTGGCTTGGTAAACTATCAAAAGAAGTTTTCCACTAAACTGGATGATATTCATAAGCAACCAATAGATGGAATTTTTTACTCTGCTTCGTATGATGATGACATGGTTGGGTATCTTAATAACTTAGCACCAGAAGTAGAAGTAGCTCCTACTCCTATTCAACAGATCAATAAAGACCATCCTACTACTCAAATCATTGGAGATCCTGGTTCTACTGTCAAGACTCGCTGCATGCATAAGAAAGAAACGTCTGGTCATCATGCTCTTGTGAGCTACATTGAAGACTAAAAGCGTAATAATCACAGAGATTTTCTTCACTGTTTGTTTGCTTGTTTTCTCTTACAGGTGGAACCTAGGTCTGTCTCACATGCTCTTGAGGATCACAATTTGGTGGAGGCTATGCAGGAGGAGATATAGCAGTTCTTGTTTCAGAATGTTTGGATCCTAGTTGATTTACCAGATGGAAAGACACCAATTGGTACCAAATGGATTCTAAAAAACAAGAAAGATGCAAGGGGTATTGTGGTAAGGAATAAGGCTAGACTAGTCGCACAAGGTCACACTAAACTAGAAGGAATTGACTATACTAAAGTTTTTGCTCCTGTTGCAAGAATTGAGGCCATTCGTCTGTTTTTGGCTTTTGCTTCTTATATTGGCTTTACGGTTTTTTAGATGGATGTCAAGAGTGCATTTCTATATGGCAAGATTGACGAGGAAGTTTATGTCACTCAACCTAAGGGCTTTGTGGATCCACTTCATCCTAAGAAAGTCTACAAGGTGGTCAAAGCTCTTTATGGACTTCATCAGGCTCCTAGAGCTTGGTATGATCGTCTATCCACTTTCTTGTTGAAGCATGGCTATAGAAGAGGCACTATTGACAAAACACTGGTCCTTAAAAGAAACGCCAAACACATCATCCTGGTCCAAGTATATGTGGATGATATTATCTTCGGGTCTACTAAGAAGGAATGATGTGATGAGTTTGAACAGCTAAGGAAAGGCGAATTTCAGATGAGTGCCATGGGAGAAATCACATTTTTCCTTGGACTTCAAGTCAAGCAACAGTCGGATGGTATCTTCATTAGTCATGATAAGTATGTTTATGAGATCATTTAGAAGTTTGATGTGGAACCTCTTAGACCAGCAGCAACTCCTTATGAAGTCACTAAAGTCAAACTCAAGAATAAGCTAGAACCCCCGGTAAATGTTCAAATGTACAGGTCAATGATTGGCTCACTCATGTATTTGACTGCCTCACACCCGGACATTATGTTTGCTGTTAGTTCTTGTTCTATACATCAGGTGTCTCCAACCTTGTCTAACTTGAATGCAGTCAAGAAAATCTTCAAGTATATCAAGGCACAACCCAAGCTCGGCTTGTGGTATCCAAGGGAATCACTTTTTGTTCTTGAAGCTTATAGTGACAGTGATTATGCAGGTGCTAATAATGATAGGAAGTTTACTACTGGTGGTTGTCAATTTTTGGGTCGAAGACTTATTTCATGGCAATGTAAGAAACAAACTATAGTAGCTACATCCTCAACAGAAGCTGAATATGTAGCTGCTACTAGTTTTTGTGGACAAGTCTTGTGGATACAAAATCAAATGCTGGATTATGGGTTCAACTTCATGAACACCATAATTTTCATTGATAATCAAAGCACTATCTGCATTGTGAAGAATCCTGTGTTTCATCAACGAACCAAGCATATAGAGATTTGGCACCATTTTATAAATGATACCAATGAGAAGAAGCTGATACAGGTTCTTAAGGTACATATGGATGATAACGTTGCTGATTTGTTGACTAAAGCATTTGATGGTCTAAGGTTTAACCACCTGGTGGTTCACATTGGTATGGTTAATCCTTAAGGTCTAGGATTGAGGGGAGGCTTATTGTACATATATACTTGTACATTCTTACCTCTGGTAGCTACTAACAACATTTTCAGTGGGTATTTGCGGTGTGTGCAACTTCTAGTAGAAGATTTTGGTTACACCTAGTGGAACTTTTCTGCTCCTTGTGGGTTAAAACCCTTATTCTTCACATGTATTTGGCTTCTAGTACCACATTGGGTCACTTTTCATTTTGTTGACTTTTGTTGACCACTCGCTGCTCCTAGTGTTGACTTCTACGCATTTTGACTTTTAGTCAACGCGAGTTACTTCTGGTGCACATATTTGTTATCTTTGGTAACTGGGATTTGCTAATAATGGTTTAGAGGGAAAGTGATTACTCAGCATTAATGACTTAATTTGGAAAGGGCAACCCCCATAATTAGGGTTCAATGAACAGTTTTTGTGACCATTATTTATGGTCAAAAGGCTCATTTGACTCAATTATCAAATCATAAACACACACACATACACTCCTACCCTTAACCATCCTCAATCAATCATCTTCCACTGCTCAAATCATCATCAATGGCATCACTTCAATATAAATCTGATCACAAGAAGGTTGCTTATCTCGGTGATGGTCCTAGAAGAGAAGAGTTTCTTGACATCTTGGAGTACATTGAAGCTTCTAATCTCAGGCATGCCCTTACTGTTTGCCCAACTGTATATGATTCTGTCATTGGTTAGTTCTGGGCTACTGCCAACACCCATGATGTTTTGGGTCACCCATTGGAGATCCATGCTACTATAGATGGTCGCTCTTATGTGGTGATAGAAGCATCTATTAGGTCTGCCCTTCATCTCCAAGATGAAGATGGCATTCTTTCTATTCCAAATGCAGAGGTGTTGGATGGTATGGCTGCGATTGGTTATAATCATGAGGGTAAGTTTAACTTTTAGAAAAATAGGTTTTCTCCTCAATGGAGGCTGCTTGTTCACTTCTTGATACAATGCTTAAGTCCCAAAGCTGGGAGTTGGGATGCATTTCCCATCTCTCTTGATACTGGTTTGCTGTGTATTGCTCAAGGTAGACCATTTAACTTTTCTTGTTATCTACTTGATGGTATGCTTAGTAATCTTAGTGCTACTGGTTCTAGGAAGAAGTTTCTCATGTATCTTAGGTTGTTGCAACATATTCTTATGTGTATACCTAGGAATAGGTAAGAATATCACCCTTCTAGGCTTACTCCTAAAGTTTATGCAAATATGACCATTGGACATGTTGGACCTCAAATTCCCCTCACTGATGCTATGCTGGGCCTTGCCCAAGGGGGTCCCAATGTGGTTCCTCCAGCTGGTCAAGCCGAGGAGGAACCTCAATTGGTGGATGATCCCATGGAGGAGGAGATTCCTGCTGCTGGTGTGCCACATGTGGAGCTTGAGGAGCCGGCTAGAGAGGTCGTGGTAGAAATGCCATCTATCTCAAAGGCTCCCTCTTCTTCTCGCCCACATGTGTCCCCATTTGCTGATACTCCTCCTCCTAGCCAAGTACATCCTTCAGCTAAGGAGCCCTCTAGCTCTCGTGCACATATGGATGGCCAATCATTTGCTTCTGGTCCCAATGAAGCATCCCCCAAACCAAGTTCTCTTGGTGGGGAAGCTTAGGAACCTGTTACTTTGACTACTTTGCTTGCTCTTGTGCACAGGTATTACGAGAAGATTGTTTCTTTGGAGGATGAGCTCAACGAGAATCGCAAGCTCACAAGGATTTTGTGCTCCCATTGGCGAACAGGTTCAAGTCATTGGAGAAGCAGCTAAAGCGCCATTGGAAGAAGGTGGTGCTATCTGATTCTGATGCAGATGAGGAGGAAGATGGGTTGACGGTTTTGGCAAGGGATGCTTTTGCTGGTAAGCCAAGTGATGAACTGCCTGCTCCTCCTAGTGCTTCACGTATTCCACCTGCTGCTGTTGGCCCCATGCCAAAGGATGATACTGATGGTCCTTCATCCCCCACTCCTGGTCCATCTCATGATCCGAAGGGTAAAGCCCCTATGACTAATGCACCCTCCCCTCCCAAAAAGAGAACACGTAGACAAATGGAGGAAGAAATATTGGGAGAGGAGGCTACTCAGAAGTTACAAGGGGAGTTTGACCAAAAAGTTACGGCTGCCTCAACGGCTGCGGTTGAGGATGAAGCCTTGGAACAACAAAGACGTGAGCAGATAAGGCACAATGCCATGTTTTAGGATAATGCCGATTGGATGAATGTGATTACAGTCCCTACTTCTGACTACTCTCAATTTACCGATGTGTTGGGTGCGGATGTGAATCAGGGAAATTGTGTTCAAAGGGCAATGTCGTTGATGCAAAGGCAAATGGAAGATCTAGCTTCTCAATTTTACAAAAAATGATGCAATCGTCCTCTTTCTTATGCTGAGCAGAATAGGTTAATGCAGCAGTATGTGAAGAATCAATCTGGTGCCTATTATCAGACTGGTTGGACATGGAAGAAGGTGAGGAAGCTATCTAATGATGAGCTTAAGGAGCTGTACACCAAGATGATCAAGCAGAAGAATGTCCCTATGCCTGCTCATGCTATCTATCGCCCACCTCCTCGTGTTGTCCACACCTCCAAGCCTACTGCTGCTCCCACTCCATCCTCGGTTGTTTAAGAAGAAGGTACTTCTGGTGTTCCATCTACTGGTGAAGCTTCTACTGCTGTTCCCACTACCTCTTCTTCAAAGATTGATCACACTCCTTCTACTGTTGATGATACCACCACTCATGAAGCTACTACCACTCTTGATGTTACTGCCACACCTGCTACTCTTGTTGATGATCCTACACTTCCACTAGTTTACAGAACCACTTCCCACTCCACATGCAGCTACAGCCACTACTGAACCTATGACCGTTGATGATCATGTTCCTACAGCTGCTGAACCTACCACTGTCAAGGTAAAGGAGGAATCCTCTTCTAGTGTCCCCACCCCTCGCCGTTCTATTCGTAAGAAGAAGGCTCGTCATGGAAAGACTGTTCCATTTAAGAAGACGGATCATGCTCGTTTAATAGATGTCGCTTCTGATAGCGAGGATGAGTTACCCCATGGCCAAGGCTGGATTGTAGCTTGGGAGGTTCAGCCATCCCCCATTTCTGTTGGTACATATACTCATGTGATCACGGCTAGTAATGGCTACACTCGTTATGTATCTGGGCTGCGAAGCATTTTGTCGTGGGTAGAATGTCGTGATCTTATGCTGTTGTATGGGTTGGTTGATGCTGAAATTCCTAAATCCACTAGTGAGGTTCCTAACTGTCCTGGGTTGGCTCTTTGGGGAGATTTGAAGTTAATGTTGGATTCCCCACTGATTCTCCTAGTGCTGGTGTGTGGAAGGAACAACCTCGTTGGGTGGTAAAGAGGTGGAAGTTGTATGCAGGATGTGTTGTGCATGTGTTGGAACTTAAATCTGGTGCTTGTGTTTTTATGCTTGTTAATTTGGAGTATCCCTTGAACATTGCTACCATGGAAGCCATGTTGGAGAGCCACCTGGTGGTGTCCAATGATCCTTCTGGCAACGAGTCTGCTATGGCTACCTCCTTGGTTGAAGGAATTCAAGCTCAGCTGCATGCAGACAAGGTTGCTGCTTATGGTATGTGATTGGTTTGTTTCTTCTATACTTCTGATATTCATACATTCTTTTCACCAATATGTACAGTGATTGGTGACTAACACATTACTTAGTTTGTTAAAAAAAGAAAAAAAACATACTTTTATATAATATCTGCTTATACTTCTAACATGTGATGGAATTTTAAGACTTGTAAATCATATAATATCTACTTATACTTTTCCATTATGAAACTTTTTCACACTTGGGCTGTCCTGTGGTATACTACTGGTGTTGGACCTAGTCCACACAACAAATGGTGCTTAACTCACCATGTCTAGCAGACAAGAAAGAGTTGATTCACCATGAGGCTACGGCTCTGGTGTGATTCTCAAATCCGTTGATGGTTGCCTATTTACCCAAAATTGGATGGTTTTCACTTTCCTTGGTCCTAGACTGAAAAGTGGCTAGTCCAAGGGGGTACGACTCTTGGTAAAGACTCATATCAAATCCGTTGATAGCTGTAATAGCTTGCTCAAAGCTATAGGGTTTTCAGCTCACCGATGCTTTATTGCTAAGAGTCGGCTAGTCCGGAAGGGTACGACTTCTGGTAAAGATCTAAATCAAATCCGTTGACGGCTGTGATGATTTTCCCAATATCATTAGGGTACCCCACCTCACCATTGATTTACGTTCTAAGAGTTGGGATGGGTTCTGGTCTCCCAGGGTGATGCTTATTCCACCATAAAGACTAGCTAGCCCAAGAGCGAGCAGCTACTTGGTAAAGGCTTATCAAATCTGGTCATTTTGCTGTGAAGATCCAACAGGTGCAGATATGATCTAAGCTTTCAAGAAGCTTCTCAGAGTTACTTGTTGCAGCAGTCTTTGTGCTTTCACTTCTCATGGTTATATTGCTGCTATTTGTTTTGCTGTTTCAATCCTCGTGCTGTTTTGCAGGATCTACCAAGAAACTTGAACTCAACCAGCCAAATTCAAGTTTAGGGGAGGATTGTTAGGAACTATAGAATAGATATTTGTAGTAGATAAACTAAGAGGTATGTAGTTCCTCCTGGTCCTAGTAGTAGTAGGAGCAATACGTGCTCCTGGTCTAGTATAAAGTCAAATATTATTATTCTTAGTAGTTTGTTAGGATATGCATGAGATATGTTAGGAAAGGATATGTGTGACACCCCCAAATTGAGTCAAATGCAGCGGGAATAATATTTGGGTGTCACGTAGGTGGATCAACAGCAGATAGCGTATAGAGCGACATATAAAAGATTATCATTACATTTATTACATGGATACAAGTGCAAATAGTATTAAAATAGTCTTTAACATTGTTCAACAGTTTGAATTATTCCCCAGTTTATAAAACCCCAGATGAGTTCTATAAATGCAGCTTATCATGATGCTTGACTCCATGCACACCATTACCTGCTTCAGTTCCCTAAGAAAACATGCTTAGAGAGTCAACATAAAGCTGGTGAATTCACAGGTTTAGTAAAATAAGTTTGGACAATAAATATTCACTGAAGTAGTAATGCACAAAGCATCAATACATAAAAGTAATTACATTCCCATATTGCCTGAAACTGAGACTTGACAGTTAAGTCCTTAACAAATAAGGACCCTTCGCCTTATAAAAAGGCACCCATAAAAATAATAAGTGCTGACATGTGAAACATCTGTTGTCCTGGCCTAGGCACAGTGATCATGACTCACCCAGATGGGGACGGTCAATCCCAAATAGATCTATTTATAACATTCAGGTAATTCAATAATTCTAACAGTTTCAGATGCACGGGTCATGCGGGTTCATCTACAATAGGCAATGTAATCAAAGGTTTCACAGTTCAATTCATGTCCATAAAATAAAATATGTTGCATGTTTTCTTCCCCGTTAAAAGGTTTAAAAGTTTGTCAATATATAAAGTGGGGCCATGAACTCACCTCAGTAGTACATGAATAAGTCAGTAGATAAATCCGATAGGATGCTCACGATACAGTCAACGACCTAAATAATTATAAGGTCTCAGTAAATGCATAACATAATGCATAAAAGTTTCATAATAAATCTGTGCATGCTTATACTGGTTTTATGCATTTATTATGATACTTGTACTTTAGTTCATCGTTGTACAAGTTATAGTAGTATTTATTATATGTATAAAATAAATAATAAGGTTAAATAAATTAATCTATTAAATTAATTCTCTTGTACTTATATTGTTTATAAAACACTTTAAATATTTATAAAAGGTAGTTTTATATATATTTAAGGTAATAGAAAATAAATATAGTTAATATATTTATTTTATAAGTTAATCATTTTTAATTTATATTTAATATATAAATAAGGTTTATAAAACGTATAACATTTTAATTAAATTCCACGTTTCCGTAGTGTATATAATTATTAAATTATAAGTTTGGAAAAATAACAAATGTTATGCTTATTTAAGTTTTATGTTTTAAATGTCGGGTATAAATATATAGTAATTTTAGGGTTCGTTATAATTTGTATAAATTACATTTTAGACCCTCTACTTAAATAATTACCCGGGTTTAAATTACTTTTATACCCCTAGGGTTTCTAAATATTTCAAGTAATTATAATATTGGTCCCATCCCTAGTTACATGTGTAACTAGGGTTTGTTTAAGTTTCATAAAATGGCACATTTGGTCCCTATAGTATTCGGCTTATATTAGGGTTTATTATAAATTTCACAAATGCCCCCTAGGGCTTATATAAGTTTCAGCTAATGGCAAAAATCACCCCTAGGGTTTATCTAGGGCTTGCTAAAGTTTGCTAACTTGGAAAAATAGGTCCCTAGGGCTTACCTCAAGTTTCGGTAAATGGAAAAGGAAATCCCTAGGTTTTAATTAAGTTACACAATTTAACCTAACGCCTTAGCAATTTCATTTAGGTCCTTTATGTTAAATATTAAGTTTCAGATAGTTTCAATTTACCACCCTTAACTCTCGGCTAATTACTAAATTAACCCTAAGGTTTATATTTTTGGAATATAAGTTTCTATACTTGTTCATTTAGATCCCTACACTTAGTAAAATTACAAATCCAACCCGAAAGTATTATATTTTTCCATTTTAACCCGAAACATTATAGATATACTATTTTAACCCAAAGTTTCATAGATCTTTCATTTTAATACAAAACATTTATAGATCTACTATTTTTAACCCGAAACTTTATAATATTATATTTTTGACACCAAAAGTTTTATAAACATATTATTTAGTAACAATGAAGATTTATTTAGGCAACTTATTATAGTGAGCTTAAAACTAAAACTTATAAGGCATAAATAGTGAGCTTATCATTTTAAGGCAACTAAAATTATAGATCTAATATTTCTAGTCACGTTTAAACATTACAAGCTTAACCCATATTAAACCATGGGATTAAAACCCACGTCCAACATATGCATGGACATATTTTTCATAGATCATTAAGTTTAGCTTGTTCATAGTGTCATGTTCATCATGTTTATTAAGGTTTTGCATCATGTGAACCCATGATATATTTTTAGCCGTGACCTATATAAGGTCTAGGGTTTCATATCTTTGTTTCAACATTAAATTTTACAAGAAATAACCATGTGTATGTTAAAGTGAATGAAAGTAAATATATAGAAAGATAGGTTTTAGGTTTAACTTACTTGTTTAGATAGGTTTAGGAGTGGATAGGAGAATGAGTAAGAACAAGAGATAAGCTTTCAACGATGGAGATCCTTGAAGCTAAAAACAAGCCTTGGGCTTCAATGGGGCTTCTAGGGCTTCTTTCTTGTTGACTTGATGATTAAGATACTTGAAGGAATGATCCAATGATTAGCATTTAAGTAGGAGAGACATATTAAATGTGCTTGAAGGTTTTGTCAATGGTGGAAATGTGTTTGAGCCGTAGGTTGAGAGAGAGATAGTGAAGTGATGGTATCAAGTGAATTGTGTTGGTGAGTTGTGTGTATGTTTCGGCTTATGAAGAAAGAGAAGGTGGATTTGATGAATCTTGTACCTAGTACTTAGTATCCTTGGAGATACAATTTAGATATCAAAAGATCTTGCATGTATTAGGCACATGCTCAAACTAGAAAGCTTATTCCCTTCCTATTTTTGGTGTTGCCGTGGGTTTACAAGGTCAAGGGGGACAAGAAATGACTTGGCATAGTATCATGTATGGTGTATGTAAGTAGGCAACATGGTTGTGTAAGAAAAGTATGGTTAGGCATAAGCTATAGTGTATTAGTGGAGTGTATATGATTACACTTGTAAGTTAGCAAAATAATGATGAATGTGTAGTATGTATACACATACACGGCATATACATGCATGGGGGAGGGTGTTTGACAATTTTTATCAAGTGTTGAATGAGAATAATAGCCCTTGTTTAATATTATAAGCATTTGTTGAGTTATAGGTATTTTGTTGAAGCTTTTAGGTAATTTAGTGAAAGTGTATAATGACTACATCACTATAATTATTTTACTTAAAAAAAGTAAATAAATGACAATGTAAACTAATGTACATTGTTTTAAGGTGTTAGGTGTTTACTCCTATTATGTAATATATGTAAATATGTACATATAAAATAAGTCCAAGTACTTAATAATTAAATTAAGTAAAGTTACAGTTTATCTCAAAAATATGTACTCAGGTGATGAGTCCTGGTTCATTCAGGTGGCCAGTCAGTTGCCAGAGTAGTCATTAATGACTAAAGGTCCATATAAATATAAAATAAATATGAAAGGTAGTATGACAAAAGGTATATGATTAAAATAAGTCATATAGAGGTAGAATTATATAGATTCCAAAAATAAATAGTACAACAGTTGACAAAGTCAATAAGGTAAAATCAGAGGTTTTACAATATGCATATCAGGAGTTACACATTTGTGTTTAATGTAGTATTAGGGTTTCCTTGTAGTATAAAAGGAACCCATTAGCAGAAGGGTCAGACACACCTTTCACCATTATTCATTTCATATTAATCGTATAAATCCTTAGTAAGGATCAAGTTATTTAGTTATTCTGTTTCTTCTTGTTCATAGTATTTGTATTCCACACTTATACTTTGAATTACATCAAGAGTCTCTCCGTGAATAGACTTGTGATTACAGAATTCGTTCACCATCCTTAACAGGCTGCAAGATCCAGATCTAGTGAACCCAACATTTTCAATAACTGATTATTTAATCAGTTTATAAAACGCGGTTAACACTTTTTTAAAACCAAAACTTAATCAAATCACCCTGTTTATCATCCCCTAATCATAAAGAACCCTAATCCCTAAATCCTTCTAATCAAAGGGTATTCATTTAATCACCTCCAGAATGTTGATTAACTATCAACTCATCACAACCCCACTCATAAATCCCCTTCCCCGTGAGGCAAAGTACCCCCCCCCCCCCCCATGTCCCCTGTTCCTCCATATTTGGCAAAGTTGGCATCTTTTCAGTTCATCAACGACCAAGAGCCTTCTACTTGTCCCTAAAGCAAACTTGGACGTCCAAGATCAATCAAGGACAACTCAACATCACATGTGAGCCATTTGACCAAAGACTAGAGATCAAGACCAAAGGGTATTTTTGGATTTTCAGAGACTAGGGTTTTAGTAGCACTATAATGTTCCATCTTGTAGTATTTAAAGAGCATACGGTTTGTGTATTTCCCTTGTTCTAGATTTTTGGACTTTGTGTGGATTTGCTATTTGCTAATCCGGTGGTCTAGTAGGGTGATAGATGGTGGAAGCCATTGTTGAGAAAGAGAGAGAAGAGAGGTTGTGTGTGAAAGATTAAGAAAAGTGTATTTACAAAATGAAAACACAAATGAGACACAAGCAACACCACTCCTTGGAAGCCTAGGAGGGGTATATATAGTCACACACGACCCTTAAACTATACATCTAGTCTAGTCTAAGCATGTGTGACTATGATAACTAATGGGAATTCTTAAATGTCGTCACATAAAGTGAATTTCCAACAATCTTCCCCCATGGGACGACGTGTAGAATTCCTTACAATATTTTTCCTAACAAGTACATAATGATTAAGAACAAGAGCTTTCATGAAGCGTCCAATGCTGATGATGTCTTCTGAGGCCTTTGACTTCAAAACGACTCATCTTTGAAGTAACTTGTAGTAGAAATACTGTAACGGCACGAGCTAAGTAACCCATACACTTCTGGTTAAGGAGAAGCTTATGAATTAACTTCCCCCTAATTCATGCCACATAAACTTGATGTAAAAGCTTTTAAATAGCTTCCCCCTAAACCGACAATCCTCATAAGCAACTTCAAAGCTTTCAATAAAGCTTAGAATGATTAAGCGCACAGCGGAATCTAACAAGCAAATCCCATCATATAACATGATAACGTTGCTAAGAGGGATCGAAAGTTTGGGGCACACCAAGTAGATCAACAACTTCTCTTCTCACGCTTGAATATTTCTTCTGAATTTTTCTTCCCCCTGAGAAATCAAGTTATGCATACTAGAAAGAATCAAGACACTTCTTCCCCCACATAGTTGAAGAAAGTAAATCAATCCCGAGTATGAAGCTCAAATACTGAAGAAGACACTTTATCCCATTCATGAAGTTGACATCGTAACACCAGAGTCAATTAAGTCCCGGAAATGCACATATCTTCTTCCGGAGATGCACCAGAGTCAATTAAGTCCCAGGAATGCATATAGGATAATGATGATGAATAATTGCAACAACCAAACAATTAAACATCGAATCAGTAGTGTACCGTTTAGAGATTGATAACGCCACGAGTTAAAACACTGATTTTCTCTGTGGCTATGACAAATGTCATCCCGGAATGTCTTCAAATCAAAATAAGGTATGAAGTTCATCACGTGTACTCGTTGTGCGTTCAATGTGTCTTCTTCTTCCCCCTTGATGGTTTCGAAACTCGGAACCATCAATAAATCGTAAGCACATGAACCTGAAAATCTCGAGAGAATAATAAATAAGCTTAATTATATTCGGTGAGAATCAGCTGTTGATAGAAAATCTCTACTCATAAACTCTCCATGGCCATCTTTACCAACCCACTTGTAAGCAATTTGAAGTGACCACTGATAGAATGAACCAGATATATCAAACATGAAGCTGAATAAAAATCCTTCGATCTTGTGACTTAAGCTTGCACTATTGTTGAATGAGGAACGGTGGAGAAATCTCTAAATGCCCAATGCATCACTGAAGAAGTCTATAAGCACAACACCTCTTGAAATTATCCACGTCGACTAAGCGCGTGACACTGAGTACAACAATGTAACCCCTTGAAGTGATAGTTATCCGAGTCATCAACCAACCACCCCGAACCCAAAAACTAGATAAACAAGTCTTCATTCTAATATTAAGCACGAGCAAGTTATCTTTGAAGATAAAATAAATACACTCCTTTGAAAAATCCGTCTTCAACTTCACATAATTAATACCCGATCCAAAAAAAAAATCCGTAGTCACTAAAAATATACCCATTTTTTCGGTCTCGTCAAAATAAAACCTTGTCACGCTGTCTCGTTACTTTTTGTCACTTTTAAAATCATTAATCAAAGTATTAAAATTTATCAAAGAAAATGATAAATAATATTTGAATATAACAATTTTGATCAAATGTGACCCATCACTTGATATACACAAACCAAGCCCAGTCCATGCTTACTATACCCGGTCTATTGTAGGCGGCCCATAAGTGGTATATTTAACCCGATTTGAAGTCAAAGGTTATATGAACCTAAAAATTAGGTCATACCAAACCAAATCACTAACACCTTTGGAAAGTCCGCCCCCTAGATTATCTAGATGGCTACGTGTGTGATGATAATCTGGTCAACATGGGAAAAGTAACCCTTAATATTAGGTAATAAATAATCCCTTCACTCAAATATGTCCGCCCTTCATTTTTTTTCACATACCTATCCCAACTCCTCCATATCTTAACCCAAAACTCAACATCATACACCAATCTTGTTAAATCCGCCCCCAACTCAATCGCATGCGACTCATCCCAAAACTATCAATCCCTCATTCCATCCCCATCTCACCATCATACTTCCGTCTCAACTCTTCCAGATCAATAAATCATACCCATCTACTTCATATATCGCAATACAATCAATTACAAACTTGAATCCTAGACATGCACAACTCAAATCTTAAACCCATCAACTAATTTTTCTGATTTAATTCACTTGAATATTCTTGTTGAAAAAGGCTTCAAGATCATTGTATAATGGTCTCAGGTAGGTATTTATTTGATGATTGCATGTTTTTTAAAATCGAATAAGTGAGATTATTATAACAAAAAAAACTGTTATTAATCATTCATAAGATTCGTATATTAATTTTGGGATAAACCCAACACAGTAGATCTATGATGAAATTATCACTTTGTGGCTGGATCTATAAAATATCTAAACATGCAATTGCATAATATGAAACGTGATGATTCTGATATCGTCAAAGGTTTTAAAACGAGCCTAGAATTGAAGGGATTAGGAGACGAAGGGCATAGTTTAGATTTGGTGTTGAGGAGATATAATGTTGGAGTGTTATGTTGGTACGGGTCAAGTCCTGGGTCTCGGTGAGTCTTGGTTTTCAGAAATTGTAAAAGCTGTCGCAATGGTTCAAATTAATTAAACAGTCATCGCAATGTTTTCATTAGCCATCGCAATGTTTTTTGGTTAGCCATCGCAATGTTTTTTAGAACCCATCGCAAAGTAAAAAAAACTTGCATCGCAATGTTATATAAAAACTTTCATCGCAATCCTTCTGAAATTCTGTCCATCGTAATGAGTCCTCTACACCCCGTCGGAATGCGTTCCATCGAAATGCGTTGCATCGGAATGCGTTCCATCGGAATGCACCGAAAGTGTTCCATCGGAATATTCGATCGCAATGTAGAAACCAATGGTTTTTGCGATCGCAATATTCCGATCTGAAAATCTGAAAACATATCGTACTATTTCTGATTTTTTTTTGGGATCATGCATCTTCTGAAACTGGGTTTTCTGGGTTAACAACTTATCTTCAAGCAAATAACATACCAGAAAAACAGTACATATAAAAATGGACTAGAACAGTGAAAATGATAACCCATGGACAAAATATAACTAGATGTAATATAAACTGATAGACGAGACAATGACCAAGAGACCAACAATAGAACCATATTTTTAGACAGATTGGAGTTTACGTTGGACTGATGATATTGTGACAAAAAAATGACAACTTTTGAACCATAAAAGATAATGAAATTGATATGATTCATAACACGTGACCAAAATGTATCCATGAGACAAAAGAATGAAAATATTAAACCACCGTGACAAAAATGATACATACGGAACAAAAAAAAAATTTAGACCACCAAAATAATAACACAAAGAACAAACGATCCAAGGATTGAACCGTGGCTCTGATGCCAATTGTGGATTTGCTATTTGCTAATCCGGTGGTCTAGTAGGGTGATAGATGGTAGAAGCCATTGTTGAGAGAGAGAGAAGAGAGGTTGTGTGTGAAAAGGTTAAGAAAAGTGTATTTACAAAATGAAAACACAAATGAGACACAAACAACACCCCTCCTTGGAAGCCTAGGAGGGGTATATATAGTCACACACGACCCTTAAACTATACATTGTACCTAGTCTAGTCTAAGCATGTGTGACTATGATAACTAATGGGAATTCTTAAATGTCGTCACATAAAGTGAATTTCCAACACTTTGTAAACTTTTATTTTGAAAAATAGTTAAAGTTCAGTAAAACCTTGCAAAGTTTAAATATTTTGTGTTCCATTTTTATTTCTTGCAAAATTAGTTAAAGTAATCTTAGTGGTTTATTTTCTTATAAAAAATTCTTGTTCAAATTTTTGGCAACATTTTTAAGATCGAAACTCATAAGTTGTTTATAAGCTTTTGGCTTGACAAGCCAAAAGCTAGTAAAGCTTGTGAGATTTTGTTAAAATTCTGTTGGTTTCAAGTGTTTTTCAAGTTTAATTTCAAAAAATCCGTTTTTCAAAAGGTTTCACAAATCTTTCATATATTTGTTTGTTTCACTGTTCCAAAAGCTCTAGCCACAAGCTATCTGACAAATAGCTTGTGACTAGCTTTTGTGGGCTCTTTTATTTGTTGCTCTTAACAGTTGCTATCTTTTTGAAGATATAGTGGGTGGTGTTGACTGTGTAGTCTCACCACCATCACTTTCTTTACATTCAGCAATCCACAAAGCCTATAAGCTCAAGCTTGGCTTAATGGAGATGGCTTATCAGCCATAGTGGGGCCCGAATGTGTGTCCCACAAGGTAAAAATCCTAGGCTTGAACCCTCCTTGATAACTGATATTGCGACTTTATGATTTGTGGATTTGGTTTGAATGCTAGCTTAAGTTTTTGTTCATGTTCATCAGTTGAATTGGATGCATATTAGTATGTTTAGAAGTGGCTTGTAGAGTGTAGATTTAATTTTGATTGAAAAAAAATCTTATTCAGTCAATTAAGGGGTGTTTGGATCTGCATATTAGGTTAAGTTAATGATAGCTTTTTGGCTTAAAATCAGTCTAAACACACTCAAAATGGTAGTGGTAGTGTTTATTGATAGTTTGCTTTAAGTTTGATAGGGTAAAAAGGATTTTGCATGTTAAAATTTGGTAAAAATAAGTAAAAAACAGTTAGTAGGCAAATCTAGGTTGTTTTAGAAGATTTTGATCTCAAATCTTGTAATCTAGATAAGTAGATGTGGTTTGGAGTTCATCAGTTGAAGTTTGGTTGTGTTTTGAGTGAGATTTGGCTTCTTGAAATTCGTCCTAGTGGTCAATTGCACCAGTCAAACCCATCAGACCCCATATCTTCATATCAGTAACTGTATCTTGCCATTTTTTGTGTGATTTTGTATTGAATCTGGTGTTATTTTTCTTGATGTGACTCCCCCACAACCCAACTAGTTGTGGGGGTGCCCTTGGTTCCAAACAATACCAACATAAAAGCCCTAAATCGTCCAAAGTTTGTTTACTGAGGTCAAACAGTGGGAAGAAACTATCCACTGCTAGTTCTATCTTTCCCACTGTTGGGGTAAAAGACAAAAGCCCCCAACAGTCAACATCAGATTTCTTGTAGTTTTGTCTTTAATGAGCTTATTTTAGCTTTTTCTAGTTTTTATATGTTTCCCATGTTATATTATTTATTTTAATATTTTTCACAAAGTTAAATTTTATTTTACTGTTCATTTGTTATTTTTAGCATTTTATTTAAGTTTTAATTAGTTTTATTTATGTTGACTTTTGTCTTTTAGTGCCAAAAGTTCACATTTTTTAGTTTTATAAATTTTTCTTGTTTAAGTATATTATTTTAAGATTTTTAAAATAGAAAATCACTGTTCACTTTATTTATTTATTTTTTAGAATTTATTTAATGTTTAGTTAGGTTTTAATCAAAACTGTTTTGTCTTTTAGTGGTAAAAATTACTTTTTTCAAACTTTTTCATTTTTCTACTGTTAAGTAATATAAATTAGGATTTTTCAAAAAGTAAATTAGTTTTTAGGATTATTTTATTACTTTCAATCATTATTTTATATTAAAAAGTGTTTTTAGCTTTTAAAAATTAGAAAAATAGTTTCTAAAATTTAGGAAAAATAATTTTTAGTGATTAAATAATATAAGTGAGATATTTGTTTGATAAAATAATATTTTAGGCTTTTTTAATTATATTTAATTTTAGGGCTTTAATTAACATTTAAAATTGAATATTTAATTAATAAAAGGTTTTAAAATTTATTTATTGAATCTTTATTCTTATTTATATTATTTTAAACTTAATTTTTAAATTACTTTTATGTTAAATTTTTTATTTCGTCGTGTTTTACGTATTTACGTCATCGTTTTACGTCGTAGTGTAATCGTAGTGTAACTCGTCTTTAATTTCTTTCTCTAAACCCAAAAACGAAACTAATCCAAACTTGATTTTATATTATTGGCACCATACACACACCTCCTCGAGAACGAACTCGCACTTATTCGATTCGTCGGTTTTCCTAAACCGTCGAGTTTAATACTTGTCCATTATACGTCTTTTTTCCTAAAAGCGTATTTTTACCTCAATCGGTCTTCTTGGGACGTAGTTGACGAACGCGATGACCGACCCTTTTTCTTCCTCGCAGCAGCAGCTTTGGCTTTATCCATGTCGATTGATCGTTGAACATCACTGCTTTGGCTTTAGTCAACACTTTTAAAAGAACTAGCATCCCCAAACTTCGATGTCTTAAACCTCTTGCTGCCTTATCTTTCTTCATCATCATTTGCTTTCAATTTGTTCATCTCATCCCCCCCCCATAAATTTCTGACTATTTTTTAAAACTTCCCAACAATGACGATACCTAAACTTCTTCATGTACTCAGCTTGATAATCATCACATGCTCTGTTAATGTATGCCTCATTGTCGGCTCTACTCACTACTCCCATTCGTATCATGTTGTTGTACACTCCAACAAACTTACACACTTGAGGGTGTATCAGCTTCCATTTCCCGTTCACACGATCATACGCTCTTTTACCGACCTCCCTTGATTTGCTCTCAAAGTATTTGCAAATTCTCGGTCAAAAAACCTTGGTCATTCCTGTCGTTACCCTTCACGCTATTTTCAGAAACGGATACCCATCCTTTACACAACTTAACTTCTTCGAAGTGTGTCCATGAATTCTGACGAGTTTGGTTTGGATCTTCTGGAGCTTTCCGTCCTCTACACTGCCTCGACTTTGGTAGGGTTGGGGCCGAGACTTCGACCGTGTGTTCCGTCTCATCTTGGCTCTCCAGAAATGACCCTAAAAAAGAAGGTCTATATAAATCTTCATTTGGGAAAGAGGGTATGGGAAAGGTGGGTAAGTCGACATGGTGTTGTGATGATGAACCACCAACATAGTTAATAAAATGGTACGTGGTTTGTGAACAAATGCCATGAAAGCCGGGTGTTCGAGAGTATTGGACAAAACTATAAGGGTTTGGATAAGGGTGTTTCGGGTATGAGTCTGGCATCTATGCTGGCATCGGTGTCGACATTGGATTACGGTACGGTTGGTTTGGATATGGTTAGTTGTGATATACGTTGGGTTGTCGATATGGTTGGTTTGGTGACGGGTTGTTAAGATCAAAGGTTCCGGTAGGTGTCGGTGGTATTTCTTCGTTAGCGGCGTTTGCCGAATTATGGAGTTTGGTGGTCGGACATTGTTGGTAAGTGATGGAAGAAGATGATTTTTTTGTGTTTTTGAAAGAAGATGTGAAAAATATAGATGTAAAATGAGGATTTTATAGAAAAAAGGTAGAACACTAATTAAATCGGATGGG
The DNA here is from genome assembly GCA_025667525.1 of Glebionis coronaria. Lineage (NCBI taxonomy): Eukaryota > Viridiplantae > Streptophyta > Magnoliopsida > Asterales > Asteraceae > Glebionis > Glebionis coronaria. The sequence goes on from CM046879.1 coordinate 536,134,569, forward strand.
GTTAAAATAGAGGGCCCACGTTTTATCTAAACCGAGTGGTAACAAAGCCACCAGTAGTGAGATTTTAAAGCTTGGGAAAGAGAACCCCAAGCATGGGCTTTTAGTCGATTTTATGGCAATCCCGCACGTGGGTGGGGTTCTGGTAGGGTTTATGACAACCTCACGCGTGGGTTTTTCCAAATCAGCCCCACGAGTGGGTTTTATTCCACTCTCCCAACCTAAATAATCTCATAGTTTAATGCGTATACCATTTGCATTAATACATGATTTGTTTAAAGGTTTTTGCTAATAGCTGTGACAACCATGGTTTTTGGGGTTCGTCACTTAGACTATAGTTTAAGGTGTTTTGTGCAAATATGTGCTTTTATGTGCTTATTTGTTTATTTTGTGTGTTTGGAGTGATGTTTGGATATCGTTTATGGGTATATGGTACTCATAAGTAAATCGAGGAACGGTTATTTCATGTTCATGAGCCCACATAGTATTGACTATGAAATGAGATGGTGTTATTTAGTGGTTTTACGTATACGTATATGTATTATAGAAAATCGTATTTTTACGGTTTAGGGTTTAGCATTTAGGGGTCTCGGAAGAGGTATTTAGTCACGGGAGTATTTTTTGGGATGGTTTTAAGTCATTTAGGACTTAGTTAATTAGTTTATTTCATATTTCAAGGGTTTTTACAAAACTGTATATTTTTATGTCTTTTGCGGTATACGCGTAAATTTGACTAGTTTTACGGTTTTGAGATTTTGGAGGCTTTAAGAGCTGAAATAAATTAAGGAAAATTAAGGTAATATTATTAATACAATTATTAATAATAAAAAGAAAAAAACCGGAATTAAACGGGTATAGTCGATTTTGGGATGCAAGAAAGAAAAAGAAAATGGAAAAAAGGAAAAAAAAGGGGAACCGGGCTTTTATATTAGGCCAAGGACTTGTTAAGAAAATACACAAAAACTTTTTATTAATAAAAACACATCATAAAATCCCTGGAGATTATGAGTGATTCGAAATCCATGGAAAAAATTTGGGTTCTTCATCAAAAATCTTGTTTTCCAAAAATCTAAGGTAAACTCTTCAAACCCTTTTAATTAAATTGTTTTTAATTATTTGTTAATCATTATATGATGGATCTAGGTTAGTGTTTATTAGAAAATCTGTAATTTAATGTTATCACAATGATATAGACATGATTACAATAATTAGGGTTAATGATTAAACATGATGAGGGTAATTAATTTGGTTAATTATGTTAAATTCGTTTTTAAAAACTAGGCATAATTTTTGGGTCACTGTTTTGACCATATCTAGAGTTTTACAAACTTTTGATTTTCGAATCTTATGTCCCTGGAAAGGTAATTGAGTTGGCTTTCAAATGCAAGAAACTAGAACTAAATTGGAGATATGGAAGTGGGTCAAAATCAGGTTACATCTGTCGGGTGTCAAAACAGTTTTTGTATCAGCCTGTTTTCTTTTTATGTTTTGAATTGTTTGGGGTACTTAGGATTATATTGGAACCTTCAAACGAACATGAGACTTAGATTATATATTAATAAAAGATCTGGAGGAGGTCTAAACAAATGGGTTAGGGTAAGACCCTCTGATCATAACAAACTTTTCATATGTTCAAAATCAGTAAATTCTGGATAGTTAAAAGTATATATATATATACATGGAGGCCTTAACAGTGTCTTCAAGGTTGCGGCCAAAGGGGTGAGTTAGCTAACACATGTAAGGGCATAGGGTTTATTTTACAAAGGTAGTTGATTTGGTTAAGGGGGTGTTCGACCCATAGTTTAAGGTATGAAAAACGGGACTGTTTTGGGTTAAATGTTAACGGGGCGAGTTATGAACTAAACTAAGTTAAGGGATTTATAGAGGGGTGTCATGAGATGCATATGGCATATAAATGGGGTTAAGTTGTAGGACAAGTTTAGATATCCATCATAGATTGATGAGCCATTTTGGTATGTGGTTCATGTCTTGATTGTATACGTTTGTGTGTTTAGATTTTGCTAGAGTGCGGGTACTTGGAGAAGCTTGTTTAGGTGAGTTTCATAGTCCCATGTTTTTATGAGTTATAAATGATTTGACTTCCAGATGGGATGGAAGAGACACTGTATGGTTTTGTAAATAATGTTGTGAATGTTTTTATGTTTTGTGATGGACTTGTGTGTACACTTATGTGACTAACTGATATGCGATTCTTGATTGTTATTATGGTTTCACTTGGTACCAAGGGGATGTTGACAAGGCGGGGCCTTGGGATTGGTTCATAGGTGTATGGACGCCTATGGGACCATGGTTATTGGTAAGGCCGGGAGCCTTGTAAATTGTGGTTATTGGTAAGGCTTGGTGCCTTGGAATTGTGATTGTATGGTTAATCTTGAATGGTAGTTTTTAATGCATAATTATAACACATTGTCCATATGTTCTTTTATTGATGGTTGTTATTCACAGCTTATAACTATTTTTGGGTTGGAGTCTAAACCTATGACTCTCACCAACTTTATGTTGACGTGTTTTAGTGTCTATTTTAGGTGATAATGTGGTTAAGTGTGAGAATAGGAGTGGCTAGCTGGGATGCTTAGGATTGCATTGGAGGAACCCCCTTTCCTCTTAGTCTTTACTTATGTTTGAATAAGTGATACTTTGTAGACACCTATGTGTTTGTAATTTGTTAATTGTATGTCTTTGGTAAGAGGTAGACCTGTTACCTACTTACCTAGACGCCTACATTGTTTGTGATATCTTCATGACATTGTGTCATCATTTATGATATTTCCAATTCATTTAGTTATCTCTATAGACACGCTATTATTGTGATGATATCCATACGTCGCGCCCCATATTCCGTCATGGTGGGGTGTGATAGAATGGTATCAGAGACAATGGTTATAGAGAATTAGGTTGCCTAGTCTAGTAGCCTAGTCTATAGCTTAAGGGTCCATGCATGTAGGTGACATAGGGGTATGTGTGCATTATAGTATATGGAGTGCTTAAGTGTTAGTTTCGTTTTGGATATTTATTTACTTTCATACTTACTTATTGAGATATAATATATGTAAGTACATTCTTTTATTTTCTATTGATGCGACGTATGAACCGGAAGTGTAGGAATCTATTTAGTGTTACCCATGTCGCGTAGAAGAATAGGTGCGCTAGGTAATATTAGGATAGTACCGATGTTGAGTCTACGACTAGTAGTAGATTTGAATTTCTGCCTGAATGGTTATGGTCATTTTTTTATGTTGGATATTTTATTGTTATTGATTTGATTTGGTGATTGAGCCTCGAGTTATGAATGAAGTTAGGATTGACGTATGAGATGTTCTTATTTTACCTATATGGTATATATATAGAGTGTATTTTATGTGGTATATATGTGGTAGATATATGTGTTCCGTGTAGTACTAATTTCTTATAAGTGTCGTCATAAGAGGAAGTACATGGGTGAAAGGGGACATATATAATTATGGAGGCCTACGTAATTATATACGTGCCACAACACCGATAGACTTCCAAGTATGGTTGCATGAAAAAGGGGTTAGTACATGCTTGTATATGATGAGATCCGTATTTTGGGTATTTTTACAATAAGGGTTTATGTAATGATTGCCTGTGATATGGCTATGGTTTTTGTGTTCTATGTTTTGGGTTATAGTCGTGTTGTGTGATTATGGGGTCACACGATATGGGTTGGTTTTGGTGATGGTTTTATGCCTTGTTGTGGCATGGTGAGATGGTGATATGGTGATTACTTGTATGGAAAAACGAGTGTATGACGCGATCAATTGACTTGACATGTATGATAACGAGTATGTTTTGGGAGATTTAATAGGTATATATATATATATATATATATATATATATATATGCGGAGGTATATATACTAGTAGATGTTATGTTATGATATACGGTCGTTCAATAGTTATTAAAACTTGAACGTACCTAGTGTTCTCTCGTGTTTAAATAGTTTATTAGTGCTGGAGTTTGATGGAGTTCCAACGACGTTTTGAATGTTTTGAAGTGTGTCTACATTCGGGTATGTATTTGAATTGATGAGAACTACCAAATTTTCTTGCAAAGGAGTCTAGCTAATTAAAGGAAAATGCTTTTGATAATACTTTGTAAGTGTACGGTATGATATCCTGACTTACATATATTTTCTTTAAGTTTATTGGTAATAAGTTAAAAAAAAGTATATTGACAATGAATGGATTAGTTTTCTAGGTAACATGTGATAGTACATATAAAGGGTAAAGAAATTTTACGATAATTTTTTTAAAAGTGGAATTAAAATTTTAGAAGTATTTAAATAGACGGAAATAGTAAAAAGGAATATTTTATTATAATAATGAGAATAATAACACCACACCTTGTAAACGTGTAATAGTTCGTTATAGCAAGCCTAAATGGATTATATAAAATATTTATAATATAGAATAAAGTGAATAAAACACCATATTTTATAAACACGTATTGGTTTCATAATAACAAGTGAAATGAGTTTAATGTGAGTAAACAAGATAATGGTTAGAATAACGTTATACTATACTAACTAGTGGATACCTTTGATAAAATAATTAAGATAAAAGATGAGTTTATTGTTAAAGGAGATGATATATAAAGTGAGTTTTAGTACACTAACTGAGTTATGCCCTTTGATAGTAACGAAGATGATAAAATATGACTATGATTTCATTTATTGGTGTTAAAATATGGTCTTAATGTGAAGTAACTAATTGAGATGAAAATTTAAAATTTTCTAAGATATTGAAATTTGGTAATACTAATCGTGCCGAATCTAATTTTTCGTTGTTGACACACTCCATTGAATCTTTCAGATTACATTCTTTCGTTTTCAGTTGTTTTGGCTAGGGTTCATTATGGTTGATATTTCGGTTTACCCTATATTTATTATGGGACACGACCGTTTGGAATTCTTTTGGTACACGTCATGGTTGATTTAGTTATGCAGTTGTGGAAACGTTAGGATGAGAGGATAGAATTGGTAGTATTACTTATGGATAGATATTAGAATGGAGAGATGTATTTTGGTTTAAAGGTTGTGTTGAAGGAATGATTAAGATTTGTGTAGTTTTGAAACTTAGATTGGTTACGGGAATAAGGGAGTAAGTAAAGTTTGTTGAATAGTCGTAGGCACGAGATGTCATGCTATGAGAAGTTGGTTGAAGTACCATTAGGATATTGATGAAAGTACTAGCGGATGTGATGGTAGAGTAGAAAGTTTCTACTAATGGAAATATGGGGAAAATAATACGCAAGGGAATTGGTATAGTTATGGAGGAAAGGTAGTAGTAGACACGTGAAGGAAAACATAGATGTGAAAGAATGATTGGTAGGAGGCTGATTAATGGTGAAGTACAACAAGTAAGGAAAAGTGAGCCATTGAGGGGTTGAAGTACCTTTAGAAATATTGTGGTAGATGAGTTGAAGTTAGAAGCTACTGGGTAGTGTGAAGTTCCTAGGTAACATCATAAAGACGAGAAGGAGTGCGTGAAGAGCCACATCGTGAAGCAAGGAGCTGAAAGGAATACGTGTCGGCTGCTAGAAGGATGCAAGACATTTCGAAGGAGTCACAGAAGTTGCAAGGACTGGAAAGGTGACAAGCACTATGATGGGAATCTTCGTATGGTTCGTGAAGAAGAAGGACAGATCGAGTACCGGAGTGGAGCTACAAAGAGCAGAACCAGTGGATCGTGATGAAGTGAATACATAACATGGGGGATTAAGAACTCGTGGAAATAACAAGGGGAGTCAAGTGACTATGCAGATAGAATTTTGTGGCAATCAATATTGAGGGATGAGTAGTGAAGCTGAGCTGAATAAGTTCGTGGAGAAGTGATTAGAGAGTCAGTTTTGTGAAGGTGTTATGAAAGATCTTTGGAAGAGACAATTATGCATTATCCAATGCACTAACTATTTCCATAGATTTGATGAATGAAGTATGGAATTTCGGTTGGATGGGATAGTGTAGGAATTAGGTAGAACCATGGAAGGAGAGGATCAAGTATTCCTAGAAGATGATGACTGAAAGTACCTCATGTTGGGTGCAATCAAAATAGAAGTATGAGATTTGAATAAGAATTTAAAATATGGCTTAGTTTAGACAAATGGAAACTAATATGGGTATAAGATGAGAGTGTGATCCGCATGGGATCACATAAAACTCTAGTCTGTCCCTATTAGGATGGAGTAGGAAAACTGGTCGCGAGAAAAACAAGTGAAGCTACTTGGATAATTTTGACGTATAGATGACTTGAAAGACGAGAAGCATAGCATCGTGATGTATGCCATGAGCTGAGGAAAAAGAAGGAAGTCTGGATAGATGCGGATCATAAATGAAATAGGTCGAGATAGGAACCGAAGGTAAAATTTTGGTATAGCCTAATGAGTAGACTAAGGCACTAAGCATGCTAATATTGCTGTAGTGTGGAAAGGAAATGGCACTGACATATACTGTTTGATTGTAAGGCTTAGTATCGATAATCGAATGGATGAGGAGTTATAGATGTGATGTGTCATGAGGGACGAAGGGCTTGGACTAACTGAGACAAGATGAGGAGCACTATGACCTTGGAGGTAAGACATTGTGTAAGTATAAAGAAAGTGTTGAGTATCAAAAACAAATCTTTCATGGAGAAAAGTGAGAAGGAATTGTATAGGTGCTACTAATGAGCTATCCAAATTTAATGGAGGTAGTTGTAGCATGGATTTGGATGGCAGTTGATAGACTAACTAAGATAACTGTCCTTTTGGTTATATGTATAGATCTTAAGGTGATTTGGATTGGAAGAGCCTTGTTATGATGAACTAATGAATATGTGAAACACCGTCATAGGTCACTTGTGTAAGGAAATTGGAATTTTTAAGTAGTTTGGTGGTATGGACTAAAGGGAGTTGATGAACATGATTGGATATGAGTATATCCAGCTACTTGGAAAAGGATGGACAAAGTGAGAAATTGCTACAAGTATAAGAGTCGTGTTGAGAGCTTGGGTGACTGATTTAGAGGGATGTGGGAAACTCGTTAGCTATGTCTGAGTTTTCATATAATGATAGTTATCATACTAGAAGTCGATGAATGCCATTTGAGGCACTATATGGAAGGATAGGGTGAGTTTTCCTTATGGTGGACTAAAATTCGTGAAAGAGACTACTAATGTGGAAATGGTGTTTGTGGGAAAGGATGAGAGCAACAAGATATGCTATGTTGAAAAGGATGAAACCACTAAAGTTTAGTGACAAAGTTATGTAGGAAGTTTCACCCATAGTAACGGGTGGTATGTTTTAGTAAAATGGAAAAGTTGATGTAGAGTTTTGTAGGTCCATTTTATGATCTTTGGAAAGATCGGACCAGTAGCTTATGAGTATAGAATTACCTGGGAGAATTGAGTGGTATACATGATATATTTCATGTATTAAGATTGGTAAATGTTGTTTGAGAATGCATATTTGCATGTTCGGTTATTCGGGATTTGTGTTAATAAGAGTCTTTGTTTTATCAAAGGGTTATTTGTGAGATTTATTGGCTGTGAGGTTAAGAGTTTAGGAATGAATTTAAATATTGTTGGTCTGTATATGTGGTATTTTGAGACATGAACTAAAGTACACATGGAAATGAGAGGAGTTCATTTAGAACAAGTATCCTCATGTGATTTGTTGTTTGTGTGTTTGATCCTAAGGAGTAAATCTCGGGACGATATTTCTATTAGGAGGGAGTGATGTGACAACCATGGTTTTTGGGGTTCGTCACTTAGACTATAGTTTAAGGTGTTTTGTGCAAATATGTTCTTTTATGTGCTTATGTGTTTATTTTGTGTGTTTGGAGTGAGGTTTGGATATCGTTTATGGGTATATGGTATTTATAAGTAAATAGAGGAACGGTTATTTCATGTTCATGAGCCCACATGGTAGTGACTATGAAATGAGATGGTATTATTTAGTGGTTTTACGTATACGTATATGTATTATAGAAAATCGTATTTTTACGGTTTAGGGTTTTGCATTTAGGGGTCTCGGAAGAGGTATTTACTCACGGGAGTATTTTTTGGGATGGTTTTAAGTCATTTAGGACTTAGTTAATTAGTTTATTTCATATTTCAAGAGTTTTTATAAAAATGTATATTTTTACGTCTTTTACGGTATACGCGTAAATCTGACTAGTGTTACGGTTTTGAGGTTTTGGAGGCTTTAAGAGCTGAAATAAATTAAGGAAAATTAAGGTAATATTATTAATACAATTATTAATAATAAAAAGAAAAAAAACGAAATTAAAGGGGTATAGTCGGTTTTGGGATGCAAGAAAGAAAAAGAAAAGGGAAAAAAGGGGAAAAAAGGGGAACCGGGCTTTGGTATTAGGCCAAGGACTTGTTAGGAAAATACACAAAAACTTTTTATTAATAAAAACACATCATAAAATCCCTGGAGATCATGAGTGATTTGAAATCCGTGGAAAAAATTAGGGTTCTTCATCAAAAAATTTGTTTTCCAAAAATCTAAGGTAAACTCTTCAAACCCTTTTAATTAAATTGTTTTTAATTCTTTCTTAATCATTATATGGTGGATCTAGGTTAGTGTTTATTAAAAAATCTGTAATTTAATGTTATCACAATGATACAGACATGATTAGAATAATTAGGGTTAATGATTAAACATGATGAGGGTAATTAATTTGGTTAATTATGTTAAATTCGTTTTTAAAAACTGGGCATAATTTTTGGGTATTGTTTTGATCATATCTAAAGTTTTACAAACTTTTGATTTTCGAATTTTTATGTCCCTGGAAAGGTAATTAAGTTGGCTTTTAAATGAAAGAAACGAGAACTAAATTGAAGATATGGAAATGGGTCAAAAATAGGTTACGTCAGTCGGTTGTCAAAACAGTTTTTGGATCAGCCTGGTTTCTTTTTATGTTTTGAATTGTTTGGGGTACTTAGGATTATATTGAACCTTCAAACGAACATGAAACTTAGATTATATATGAAATAAAAGATCTGGAGGAGGTCTAAACAAATGGGTTAGGGTAAGACCCACTGATTATAACAAACTTTTCATATGTTCAAAATCAGTAAATTCTGGATAGGTAAAAGTATATATATATACATGGAGGCCTTAACAGTGTCTTCAAGGTTGCGGCCAAATGGGAGAGTTATCTAACACATGTAAGGGCATAGGGTTTCTTTTACAGAGGAAGTTTATTTGGTTAAGGGGGTGTTCGACCCATAGTTTAAGGTATGAAAACGGGACTGTTTTGGGTTAAATGTTAACGGGGCAAGTTATGAACTAAACTAAGTTAAGGGCTTTATAGAGGGGTGTCATGAGATGCATATGGCATATAAATGGGGTTAAGTTGTAAGAAAAGGTTAGATATCCATCATAGATTGATGAGCATTTTGGTATGTGGTTCATGTCTTGATTGTATACGTTTGTGTGTTTAGATTTTGCTAGAGTGCGGGTACTTAGAGAAGATTGTTCAGGTGAGTTTCTATTCCCATGTTTTTATGAGCTATAAATGATTTGACATCCAGATGGAATGGAAGAGACACTGTATGGTTTTGTAAATAATGTTGTGAATGTTTTTATGGTTTGTGATGGACTTGTGTGTACACTTATGTGACTAACTGCTATGCGATTCTTGATTGTTATTGTGGTTTGACTTGGTACCAAGGGGATGTGAACAAGGCGGGGCCATGGGATTGGTTCATAGGTGTATGGGCGCCTATGGGACCATGGTTATTGGTAAGGCTGGGAGCCTTGGAAATTGTGGTTATTGGTAAGGCTTGGTGCCTTGGAATTGTGATTGTATGGTTAATTTTGAATGGTAGTTGTTAATGCATAATTGTAACACATTGTCCATATGTTCTTTTATTGATGGTTGTTATTCACAGCTTATATGTAGAAATGTAAATCTTGCTTATGTTTAGAGAGAGAAAGAGATAGAGAGATGGTGAGAACACACACACTTAGAGAGAGAAAGTGAAATAAAAACACTTTTCTACTATGTGTAAAAATGAGGAACACACACACCCTCTCCATCAAAGGAGAGGGTTTATATACCCAAGCCTTGTGATGGGCTTGGGCTTACAATGTTGGGCCGGCCTACACATGTTGTAGGCTAGGCTTGACTTTGTTTGTTTAATAAAGATATCTAGACTACGAGCTACTACTTAATATATTGTCGGAGTGACCGAATCTTCCTAAATACGTAAAAACGTATTTCCAACAATCTCCCCCTAAGGGAGGTCACTCCAAACAAGGGCGTTACCCGAGTTACAATAATGAAATAAACCTAGCATACTATGCTTGTCTTGAGCTCGTAGTCTTCGTCTTTCTTTTCTTTTTTCTTTTCTGGTGAACATGCTGATGTGATCTTTGATATCAATCTTTAGCATCAATCTCTTGCCTTGATCTCGTGCATCCATCACTTGTGATCTTCTCCTCTTCGTGACACCATGTCACACATACTTATACCTTCGTAATTCTTGAAAGCTTCAGAGTTCGATACAGCGGAAGACTTAACTTTTAGGCTTTCTTGAATTTGATGAGGTATTAAGTGCATATAGTATAAGCATGCGGGGACGACTTCTTCTTGGATCCCGCAACGCCACCGTCTTCAAATGCCGCAACATAAGTAGACACGAACGAAATGGCTTTGAACATTTCATTCTAATTTGGTAGCATTTTACCTCCGGTCGGTGAAGACCGTTGGACGATATTAGATATCGTACCCGTGACGGATAGTTTCAATTAAGTAACTTCCTGACAGGATTTTGCGGGTAAACCCGTTATCTTTATTCGACCGTCCAAAGCTGACTGCGAACATAAAGAGTGAATCATTTGGATAACAATATCCGCATGATTTGAAGCCGTCAATTCATGTTCCTGGAACAAGTGAAATTCAATTAAGAACCGCACCATCGTTGCTTTCCAGTTGTCACGAGCTTGATTCGTATAGAATCTTGCAAGTTACCTTCCAAGTGCTGTTTGAGGTTAACACTAGAAGGATTTCCACTCATCACTGTGAACACTAAGGTATCACTCAAAGTGTTCTTGCAAGATCACTAAGATAATGCGTAGAGGCCTGGAACGTGTTTAAATTCATTTAAGAATTAAACAGCTGTTGCTTTCCAGTTATCACAAGTTTGATTCATAAAGAATCGCACAAGTCACCTACCATGAGCTTTTTGATATTCGCTCAAGAAGGATTTCCATCTTCACTGTAAATACTTTCGTATTACTCGGATGTTCAGGCAAGATCATGAAGATTTTACGTAGGACTCTTAAAATCTTTCTTACTTTTCACAGTGTATGAAGAAGCAAGGAATTATGAAAGTGTGTCCTAATGAGATATTTGATGATCTCAAATGGCTCTAGACTCGATCGTGCACTTTGGATTTTAGTGATCGGAGGCTGGAGAGGAGTGCCACCATTTCAATACCAATTTATTCGGAGTGAATAAATCGATAGATAACGTGTTGTCTCCGTGTGATTAAAACAAATACCTTTTGAGAGATATCTGAGTTAGCTGGGATGGGTTGTGCATTGCATCACTGGGTCCATGATGTCTGTCTTCAATATCAAGAATCATTAAAATGATCTCAATAGAATATGTATTGACCCGGTTTCTGCCTAAAGTTGTAAGGAGGGCTTCTTTCTTTACACCCTTTATCTTTATAATTCTTTTTCATTCTTCAACCCCTTCAATGCTTACCAATACGTCATAACTAGCACCTTGTTGTGATTGTTCCAGTGCTAACTTAAGTACTTGGTCGACATTAAGCTACGTTCACAATCTTTCTCCAACTTTCCTAAGGACTACTATTTCTAGCTATAGAATGTCCTTGGGAAGATTCCTCCGGTTCTGGAAGAATCATAGGACTTAACCTATCCTACCATCCTTATGTCACCACAATCTTCATCGTCGTGAAATAAATGGGTTTCGGGTAAGTATATGTCACCATGAAAATCCATTTTGATATGCAAATCCGTTTTGCTCCCCCTTAACATATGCCCCGATATTCGAAAACATTTCGCACATGTCGGGATGAGCCAGCACATTAAGTCAAACCATTTGTGATAATATCCCATATTAAATCACATTTTCTCCCCCATATTAAAAATATTAACCCAATCAATGTTTTTAATATCAATTGATTTAATGTAGTTTTAACAAAGGTTTTGGGAAGAAAAATGCGAGTCCGTTTTATCTTCATGATACCAACTGTGTGAGATATGATATCGATTTGTAACAAGATCACATATTCACCATATTAAAAAGAATTGACAAGGTTGGACCTGATTGATGAGAACATCATATGATAAGATCAAATGGTTCTTGGCAGCATATGTTGGTCGCCTCGTCACGTCTGAAGTCATCTCTTGACACCACACGTACGATTGGTATTGTTGTCTTGACACCAACTTGTGAACTTGGCACGTTCGGCATCGAAGATTCTGAATGCTTGACAGTTGCTCCCCCTCAATTGTTGACCCGTGTTCTATCGAAAGAGCTGTAGTCGTCAGTTGAGTAGTCGCATCGTCGAGTATGTAGATACCAATTGTAGATCGCTATGGTTGTAGAGATGATAGCTTCATAAAAACAAGACTTCTCTTGTTTTAACAAATAAATGCACTGAGGCGTATATATTTGTGTTAGACCAAGTTATAAAGTAAACTTGATCCCTTACAAGGTTTTAAAGTAAACCTTGCCCGAGAAAATTAATTCCTGTTGTGAGCCAAAGCTTTCATAAGAAATACTTGACTTTAATGTGAAAACCGGGTTGCAGTCAGAAATAACTACAAGCCATAAGAGCATGTTTTATGAAATATTTACAACTTTTGTACGAACTCTATTTATGGCGCCGTGTCGATATTAATCAACATTTCTAAGGCCGTAAATATTATCGTACCAAAAGGCATGCCTTTGAAAAATAAAGTAAAAATATTTTTGGATTTTTCTAGATTTTTCAATTTTTTATGGTTTTTATATGGTTTTATATTTTTGTATTCTGTTTTTGTGGATAAAGATATAAACAATATAGATAAATGATCACCAAGGATACGGAGAATAGTTTTACCACCACTATTCTTTCGCTTCATCTGCCAGTTTCTTTAGAGTCTCAGGCGAGAAAGTTCTCATTCCTAGCTTGTCGGCCAAAAATTCAATTCGAGCGCGATCTAAAGCCTTCGTGAAAATATCCGCCAATTGATACTCAGAGGACAAAGTAAAGCTCTATTACTCCATTTTCCACTTGCTCCTTGATGAAGTGGTAGCGAATGTCAATATGCTTCGACCGGGAGAATTGAACGTTGTTGCAGCATAAGGCAATTGCACTCTTGTTGTCACAGTACATCGGAATTTTGTTGAAACCTAGTCCATAGTAGGTTAATTGCGATCTCATCCAAAGAATTTGAGCACAGCAACCGGACATAGCTATGTATTCTGCTTCCGTACTTGAAATTGCAGCGCTTTTCTGCCTTTTTGATGCCCAACTGATTAATCGATCTCCTAGAAGTTGCAATGTTCCACTTGTGCTACGCCTTGTATCTTGACAACCCGCGTGATCCGCATCTGCATATGCCATTAGTGCAATAGAAGAGTCCTTCGAATACCAAAGTCCCCGATTAATGGTTCCTTTAAGATATCGAAAGATCCTTTTAACAGCAGCTAGGTGTAACTCAGTAGGCCTAGTTTGATACCTGGCACACATACATATAGCAAATTGAAGATCAGGTCGACTAGCTGTGATATACAGAAGAGTACCGATCATTCCATGATAAAGTGTCGGATCAACGGCAACTCCATGTGGATCTGCATCCAGCTTAGTTCGTTCCACCATTGGAGTATCCACGGGGTCGCAAGATTCCATCTTATATTTCTTAAGCGATTCAAGGGCATACTTGGATTGATTGATAAAGATGCCTCTGGGGCTCTGAGATATCTGAATACCTAAGAAGAATGATACCTTGCCCATCATTGACATCTTAAACTTGGAAGACATGAGTGTCCCAAACTCATCCGATAAGGTTTGGGTCGAGGCTGCAAATATAATATCATCAACATATATTTGTACCATAATCATATCTTTACCTCGTTTCTGAATGAACAGCGTGGGATCCACCTTGCCTTTAGCGAAGCCTTACGTAATGAGGAATTGTGACAATAGATCATACCATGCGCGAGGAGCTTGCTTCAACCCATAAAGAGCCTTCTTAAGCTTATACACATGATTAGGATAATTAGGATTCACAAAACCATCCGACTGTTGAACATATACCTCTTCCTTGAGTTCACCATTAAGAAATGCCGTCTTCACATCCATCTGATAGACGATCATATTCATATGGGCTGCATAAGCGAGGAATAGTCGAATAGCTTCCAAATGGGCAACAGGTGCAAAGGATTCCATAAAGTCGATGCCTAATAATTGCTTGTATCCACGAGCTACTAGTCGAGCTTTGTTTTTCAATATACCGCCTAACTCATCGAGTTTCACCTTGTAAACCCATTTCAAAGTGAGTAACTGCACTTGATCCGGGCATGGGACAAGTTCTCATACTTCAAGACGTATAAATTCATTAAGTTCTTCTTGCATAGCTTCTATCCAACATGATTGAGTAAAAGCTTGTTGCCATGTCTTAGGTTCAACTTCAGTGAGAAAAGCATCAAAGTGACAAAACAATGCACTTTCTTGTAACTGACTTCGTGTGGATACCGGACGATTAGGGTCACCAATAATAGAATCTATAAGATGATCCTTTGTCCACTTGCTGTCATGTTCACGAATCCGTGGATTGGAGTAAACCGTACTAGGAGCTTCTTCTGAGGTGGACGACCCGGCTTGATTAGAGGCGGGAACTGGTACACCAAAGAATGGAAGTTCACGCATTTGAGCGAATTCCAAATCGTGATCGTCATCATCCTCTTCATCATCAATAGGCATGACGTGGGTAGTTGTTACATGTGTTGGTTGAGAATTACTCGTTGAAGGTATATCTTGACCAATTGTAGGTGCAGATGTGTCTGATTGTGCAACGGTTGCTGGAGCGACAACTTCGGTTACCGGAGCTATTACCTCAGGTTCTGGAGCAACAATAGTTGGAGGAGTAAAGAATTCATCAAAGAACGGTTGAAACAGTGTATCCCATTCATTCCTAGAAGGTGGTGTAAATGATGATGAAGTAGGGTTGTTTGGGACAAGACCAGAGCTAATGTTACTGGGTCCCATTTCATGAAGTGCGGGTTCAGAGCTGCTTTGCTCAGAAGCCATTGCTGTCAGCTCATCAAAATCAACATTCATAGTTTCGAGGATCTTGCGAGAGTTACGGTTGTAGATTCGGTATGCCTTCTTTGCGGGTGCGTAACCAATGAAAATACCAATATCAGCCTTTGGTTGAAGTTTTCCCAAATTATCACCATCATTATTTGGATAGCAAAGAGAACCAAATACATGAAGATATGATAAATCTAGTACTTTTCCATGGAGAAGCTCATAAGGTGTTTTACCATGGCGTTTACGAATTAGTGACCGGTTTTGGGTGTACACTGCTGTAGATATTGCTTCTGCCCATAAAAACAATGGAGCCTTTGCGTAAATTAACATCGTTCGAGCAGCTTCCATAAGTGTGCGATTTCGCCTTTCAACTATACCGTTTTGTTGTGGAGTGCGTGCAACGGATGTTTCATGAGAAATGCCAACTTCTTCATAATAATCACGCAAGATTTGATTCACAAATTCGGTTCCATTATCTGTACGAATGCGTCGGACAGTAGTGTTGAGACGCACTTGAATCATCTTGAGAAACCCGATGATGAATTTAGGTGCCTCATTTTTTGCTTTAAGAAATTTCACCCATGTAAACCGAGAGTAATCATCGACAATGACGAGGATGTACTTTTTGCCACTAAGACTTTCAACACGCATTGGCCCACAAAGATCCATATGCAATAGATAAAGTTTCTCTTGGTTGGTGTCTTCCGTCTTGGGTTTGTATTATTTCTTAGTGCTTTTCCCCATTGTACACGCGGAACACAAATGATCCTTGTGAAATGATAGTTTGGGAAGACCACGAACAAGTTCGTTTTTTGCCAAATTATTAATAGCGTCAAAGTTAAGATGAGATAACCGTCGATGCCATAACCATGACTTAGTCTTCGATGCTTTGGAGAGAAGACATACGGGAGAGGCGGCCATCATGTCTTGTAGAGACAAAGTATACAAATTATTCCCTCGAGTACCTTTCAATAAATCAACCCCTTCCAAATTACGAATGAAGCAGGTATGCTCTCGAAAAGAAACTTCTAGGTTTGCATCACAAAATTGTCCCACAGAAAATAAGTTATGACCGAGACCTTCCACATAATACACTCTTGAAATTATAACATTGCCAATATGATATTCACTGTAACCCATTATCTTTGCAATATGATCATTCCCAAATCGAACCGTACCAAGAAACTTGCTGACGAAATTTCTGAGCTGAGAGCGATCTCCGGTCATATGCTTGGAGCAACCAGAGTCCAAATACCAGAGAACAATTCGGACCACCTGTTTTCAACAACAACAGTAGACAATGCATTGGAAACTATTGGTTTCGGAGTGTTAGCAGATACAGATATAGAATTATCAGAATTGCTAACATTTTTGAGACCTTTAGATTTCCCGCGTTTTCTAATGATAGTTTTAGCACTAACAGGTTTTACTGTTCCAACTTTCTTAGGTTTTGGATTATTCGCGATCACTACAGTGGGAGTAGACCTATTTAAAGGGCACTTAGTTACTACGGTAGTGTTGGTGTTCCTAGTTAAAGGACACACTTGTGTTTTGGTAGCCTTGGTACTCCTAGTTAAAGGGCACGCTTTCTTCACTTCAGTGGGAGTGATCCTAGTTAAAGGGCACGTATTTCCTACTATAGTGAAAGTTCTACCAGTGGGGCGCCACATCTAACCAATTTGGGTTAACACTTTCCCAGTCGGTTTCCATTCTAATCCATTTTTTCGGGCATGCATCTCATTCACATGGTCAATAAGGCAAGAGTCATGACGACTAGAAAACATACATTCATTGCAATTCCAACATTTCAAATTAGAATTCACAGTAGGCTTAGAACGCTGTACAATCGCAGAGCCTTTAGGTTTAGCTACATGATTCTTTTTATTCAAAACAGAAATAACATTCCTAGGATGGGCTTCTACTTTCTTCTTCACTTGACTACTAGATGGGGGCAAGATCCTATCATTCTTCTTATTTCTCTTAAGCTTAGATCTTTGAGCCTTAGTAGTGGTGCTTACTCCTGTAGAAGGCAACACGGGAATATTAGAAGCTGGTTTTGATTCCGCCTTATCTTTAGTGACCAAAGTTTGAGATGGTTTAATCCTAGGGCCCTTGTTAAGTGGTGTGACGGCTATAAGGTTCCTTTTGATTGCACTAGAGGACGATGCTGAGACAGTGGCTGCGTTATCCACAACATTCTTACCTTTTAGAGTACGAAGTGTATCCTTTAACTCAGCCAAAACCAGATTCTTATCGCAAATTTGTTCCCTCAAATCAGATATTTCCATCGACTTTCGATTCAATTGTTCAATCAATGATTGATTCTGTGCAGTGGTATCAATACATGCGGGCTTTACTGAATCGAAGAGTCGTGTATTTTTCTGTTTTAAGTTATCAACTTTGGACAAAATCTTGAAAACTCGATTATCTGGATCAAGTTTAAAAGTCTCAGCGGCCTCAAGTACGTTCACACAGTTAAGCTCCCTAGATTTCTCTATTTCTATCGGCAGAGATGTAGCAACTTTGTCACTTGGCCGACGCTGTTTTGATTGTAAATTCAGTCGAAAATTCTTTTCAAAGTTTGCATCATCAATATTAACACCTTCGAATGACGTTTCAAAGATTTCTTGAATAAATTGTTGCTTGCATTCAAGCGAAATACAATGTGTTTGAATCTCATCAAAACGTTTTGAAAGCGAAGAATATGAATCTCGAAGCTTTAAAAATTCAGCGTTAGATTCGTGACAATTACCATCTACCATATTATCCACAGATTCAACATTATGCACAATAGAATCACTATCAATACTTGTATTCACACAGACGGAAACTATATCATGAGACATCACTTGCTTCAGAAGCAAATCATTTTGGCGTGAAACCCGTTCTATTTCAAGTAAACTGTTTTCATAAGCATCTTCCATTTCATTGAAAACACGTCTAACTTCTTCTATTTCCAAAAACAAATCTTGATCAATATTACGAAGACAAGCTTTAACATTGTCTACAAACGGAACAATTTCATCTCGAAACGCAGCTCTAGTGTGCTCAAAGTTCCATTCACCTTCCGTTATGGCCGTGGCCGTCGTACGTTCCAAAATGACCTTGTCAAAATCGGCGAAGTGTTGGTGAACCGCATTTAAGTTAACGGACGCCTTACTTACCGGTGGGATTAACTTCGTTAAATCCTTTTTGACAAGTGTAGGAGACGTACTAGGAAGGTTTTCATTTGACAAACTTTGGGGCACAAGAACTGTTAATTCTGCTAATTCCTTTTGTAAGCGAATGCGTGTCTTTTTCGAAAATTGATCTTTGTTATGTTGATCATAATCAATTGTATGGAATTTTGAAAGCATTTTAGAATGAGTTTCATCCGCAAGTGATTGTGTCTCCCCAGTACTACGAACAAAAGGTGCTTCTTTCGATTTGCCAATTATGGTCATATCATAAAGACCGGGAATATATTCCTGAGCTTGTTTTGCATAACCGGGATTAGGTGGTAAATCTTGAAGACGCTTAAGTTCGATTTCTTTAAATGATTTAGTTAAAAGATGAACCTTTTCTGTTGAAGCGTATTGTTTTAAAAGCTGTTGTTCTTTGAATTTAAGAAGTTTGGTAGCATTAATTTCCGATTCAACCTTTTTAGACTCGAGAGTTTCGAAATCCATTTTAAGTTTCTGAAAATCATTGACAACCGACTCTTTTTCTTTTAATTCATTGGAAAGATTAGCTTTTAATGATTCTATTTCTTTCAAGTGTTCAATCTTTTCAAAACGAAATTGGTCAAATTCAGAACATGTTATTTTCTCTTCTTGAGGGACTATTTCAAAAGTTTTGACTTTTTCTTTATGCAACGCAAGCTCAGCAGTTAGGGTGGAATTGGTATCAACGGATTGTCTGAGGGCCATATGCATTTGATCAATAATATGTTTAGGTACCATGACCAAGTCATGTTGAGCATAAGATTCCATACCCGTCGTAGCATTTGGTTGAGGTTTACTCAAATGTGTAGGATTGGGTACCACATCATTTGAGTTACTAGTTCTCGAATGCTGTTTAAGGTTGTCATTTTCATGCCCAACTTGATGTTGGTTATCATCAATATTATTAGATGTGGTTGGTACCTCACTGATGACATCAGATTCGTAGTGAGAGAGATTAGCAACGAGAGCAGCTTGGGCAGAGTGAATGTCATCACAATCCGAATCATATGCGTCAAGATCATCTGCTTGATAAGCTGCATTAGAAGTGGAAACGACTGCAATGCCTTCGGTATCTGCTGCCCCTGGGTCTACAAGAAATGCTAACTACTCTGAATCCAAAATCTTCCCCTTAGACAAGCATCAACCAAATACATCTTCTCACGAAACCATGCATCATCCCTTCTCCTTTTCGGCTGAGTGCATTCCCTAGCCATATGACCTTGTCCTCGGCAATTGTATCAAGTCACAACCTTTTTAGGACCAATAGGACTCCCATTTCCACTAGCTTGAGAATTCACAGCTTGATTGTTCCCAGTCCTTGTAGGAGTTCCATATGAATTTTGCCTTCCCTGAATGGGTTGCACTGTCACTTGACCATCTTGAACAGTGGCTTGTTGTCGAGGATTTGATGAGGTGCGGAGCTGATTGTTTGTTGGTGGAAATCCTCTAGTTGCAACAAGTTTTGACAAATAGGCTGTGAGATGGTTTAGAACATCAGCTGGCGTATCATTTGGAGTAAAGAACGGTGCTTGGATTGGTGGAAGTTCATTAGAGTAGAAAGCTTGTGCTGGTTGTGCTTCTATTGGAAAATATCCTTGCTGAGGAGTATAGCCCAATGGAGAAGTGTTGGCTTGTGATGGTGATGTTTGATATGGTGGTTGCTGTTGAAAAGATTGTTGATGAACACTTTGTTGATATTCTTGTTGTGGCATCATTGGTGGTTGATAAGATGGTTGTTATGGTTGCTGATAGATGTGTGGTGGTAGCTGTTGCAAGTATGATGGTTGTTGATAAGTATAAGCCATGTTTTGTTGAGAAGCATACATTGCAAGTGGATCATGAACTTGAGGTGTAGACAACCAAGCCTCGATCACATGGAATTCGTGTTGTTGAAGAAAAGCTTGAAGTTGATCCACATTGGTGTTATGCAAGTCCTTAGCCAATTTAACATCCGTCACGTATTTTTTCCATTCTGGAGGAAGAGTGTTCAAATACTTGGTGTTCAATTGAAAGGTAGGGATTGCCATGCCATAGATATTAAGCTCATTCAACAATAGGGTAAATCTCAGATAGTAATCATTGAGAGTCTCCCCTGGCACATAGGCAAACTTATCAAAAGTATCATAAAGCTTACACTCTCGTTCTTGTTTAGTTAACGAGGTGGCTTGCATTAGAACCCGAATTCTATCCCATAACTCTTTGGAAACTTTATGTTTGCTGACGAGTTTGTAGACATCTGGAGGAAGGGAGTGGAGAATGATGTTTGTAGCATACTTATCACATTTATCTTGAATCTTCATATCTCCAGTCAACTCACCCGTTGTGCGAGGACGAGTAGTCGTACCTTCCGACACTGTACCATAATCTAATGGTCCATTGAGCACCGATGCCCAAATTAGATGTCCATTCTCCTTGTTCAACATATAAAGTTCCATTCGGGAAGCCCATTCCTCATACATAGTCTTCACCAACATTGGTGGACGATTATCCGTACCCGAGAGGATGGACTTATCCGTAAGAGATGTGTACTCCATTTCAATAAGTGAAGAGTTACAAAGTTGATCGGTCAATGAAAGAAAGTAAATGTATTTGTTGTTGTGTGGTAAAGCCGAGAAATAATGTTAAAATCCCCTAAATTATGTCCTCGATAAACCAAAAAATCCAAATCAAAATTACACACGTTAAAAATTTTCAAAAAACAAGTTTTTGAAAAAATGTTGGATCGTACTCAGATCGCACTTGTGGATCGCACCCTATGATCGTACCCAACGATCGTACTCTGATCGCAACGAGTGATCGCACTCACTACGATCGTACCCAACGATCGTGCTCTGATCGCAACGAGTGATCGCACTCACTATGATCGCACTCAGATCGGACTCCCTGATCGTATTGTGATCGTACTCCATTATCCTAGTCAGTGATCGTAGTCTGATCGTAGCCTTGATCATACCAAGCTATCGTATTGAAGAGATCGCACTCTGATCGGATTGATGGATCGTACTAAGGATCGTATTCAGATCGTAACAACGGATCGTAACGATGGATCGTACTAGGGATCGTAACAACAGATCGTACTAACCAAACTTACCTTGATCGTAGTTAGATCGTAACAACAGATCGTGACTATGGATCGCAAGTAGAAACCCCCAGGGTTTATGCAAACACAAAGTCAGATCGAACTGAATACCCACTTACCTTATTTCTCGGACAGTACAATAACACAAACTATTCAAGATTCTAAGCCAAAAAAATGAATCAAACAACCAAAAAATTTTGTGTTTTTAACCTAAATAACAATACCAAATCACTATAACAAGTAATAGGATGAAGTAAATCAAGATTAACCCAAAAAAAACACAAAAAAAAATTTTGTTCGTATGAAAATGGATCAAAAATGGCGAGAATCAAGAACACAAACACAAGAACTAAACAATCATCCCATGGCTCTTGATACCATTTGTAGAAATGTAAATCTTGCTTATGTTTAGAGAGAGAAAGAGATAGAGAGATGGTGAGAACAAACACACTTAGAGAGAGAAAGTGAAAGAAAAACACTTTTCTACTATGTGTAAAAATTAGGAACACACACACCCTCTCCATCAAAGGAGAGGGTTTATATACCCAAGCCTTGTGATGGGCTTGAGCTTACAATGTTGGGCCGGCCTACACATGTTGTAGGCTAGGCTTGACTTTGTTTGTTTAATAAAGATATCTAGACTACGAACTACTACTTAATATATTGTCGGAGTGACCGAATCTTCCTAAATACGTAAAAACGTATTTCCAACATTATAACTATTTTGGGGTTGGATTCTAAACCTATGACACTCACCAACTTTATGTTGACGTGTTTTAGTGTCTCTTTTAGGTGATAATGTGGTCAAGCGTGAGAATAGGAGTGGCTAGCTGGGAGGCTTAGGATTGCATTGGAGGAACCCCCTTTCCTCTTAGTCTTTACTTATGTTTGAATAAGTAATACTTTGTAGACACCTATATGTTTGTAATTTGTTAATTGTATGTCTTTGGTAAGAGGTATACATGTTACCTACTTACCTCGACGCCTGCATTGTTTGTGATATCTTCATGAAATTATGTCATCATTTATGATATTTCCAATTCATTTAGTTATCTCTATAGACACGCTATTGTTGTGATGATATCCATACGTCGCGCCCCATATTCCGTCATGGTGGGGTGTGACAACAGCAGCCCTATGGGTTGTTTTTAAGGCTTGTCATTTGTATAAAATTTCATTTATTGAACTCCTTATTTTCATATTTATATACATTTAAATATTAAAATTATGTAAAGTGTAGTTAAACATGGAATGATTTATCATAACTAAATATAGAATTATTAATTATGTTATTTAAACATGAAAATTTTCATGTTAATTAAATGTTTAATTTCAATTATGTTAATCTTAAAAACAACTCATAGGGATGCTGTTAGCAAAACTCTTGCTTAAATACATAATTTCAATATATAATGGCTCAACAAATATAGTCAAATAGTATAACAATATGATTTGATTGACCTCATCAAATAATGAGAAAGAATATGATATGTATAACAAAAATATTACAACAATAATCACTCCTATAATTAAGGAGGATTATATAATAAAATACAAAAGATTACATATATCTTAGGCATATTATATGTTAATATCCCCTTCAATAGAAACGGTGGTAGGTCCAATACGAAGCATTAAAACAAGTTCTTTTTTTATTGACCACAAGTTTTTGTTTTAAAAAATATAAAATGACAATGTCTATGGCCATTGTCTATGCCCCTCAAGCGAAGAATCTTATCAATGAGGGTGTCCACTTTTATGTAAAAAATTATGGGGAAAATTTTAGTTACCCTCGTATTGTCTCGCCTTACAAACCTATATGTAAGTTGCTGAGAAACTGCTTCTCGTCTGAGGCTTTTACAAACACTCCCTCAATACTATACCATGACTATCTCAGGGAGCTATGGTTCACTGCTGAGGTCGTAACCTAAACCCATGGGCCTGAAGTTTCTCAAGGGTCTGAGAACAAGTCACATCGAGGGTTAATCATCAAGTTCACTGAGAAGAATGGGAAGATACCATTGACTTTAGACTTTAATTCTTTTTATGAAGCTAGTGGACTTGATTATACAACGGTGATTATGTTAATAAACCTGAAAATAAGGTAGTTATAAAAGGACTGAAAAGCATCGAGGTCTATGAATTGTTAGTGGATAAAACCTCATTTATCAAAACTACCTTTTCCATGGCTTGGAGGATCCTAGTCACTTTTGTGGTTCAGGTGATCGGTGGGAACCATTCATTTACAGAACAAGTTAATTCCAATCAGTTGATGTTAATCTTTAGTTTCATTAGTGGGCTGAAGATTCACATAAGAGATAACATTTACAATGATCTCATAACCAGGCTCTTGAAGAGTCTAGGCAAACATATGTATCTTACCCTAGATTCATATCTTGCGCCTTAGAAAGGGAAATTGGTTCCTCTTACAACCAGGGTGCACTTCTTTGGTCTCAACCCACCATCCGAAGTTCATCAATTTTTTCACGAAACCCATCTAAAGTCTCTCCCATTTAATTGATGGCCTTCATGACCAATGTAATTGGTCTTATAACATCAATGTCCCTCACTCCATCTTCTCCAAAAATAAAGGGGAATAAGAAGTCTCACACTATATCTAAATCCAAACCCAAGACACAGGGCTCTGAAGTTTCGAGGGCAAATCCCAAAAAGAAAAAGGCCAAGACTAAAATGCCTACTCTGAAGCAGACCAAGCTTGAGTTGAAATAACATAAAGAGCTTATG
Source organism: Glebionis coronaria (assembly GCA_025667525.1). Lineage (NCBI taxonomy): Eukaryota > Viridiplantae > Streptophyta > Magnoliopsida > Asterales > Asteraceae > Glebionis > Glebionis coronaria. The sequence continues at coordinate 536,158,898 of CM046879.1, forward strand.
GCAGGAGCTGATACATCATAGTTAGTGTCTATGGGCCTACCTACTGGTCCTCAAGACACATAGGAAAACATACAACCCGCTATTACAGGAATATAGGCCAACCTACTGGTCCTCAAGACACATAGGTAAATCGTAGCCTTTTCCTGAGGGAGTAAAAACTCAATCCAAACACTTAGGGAGTGAAATACAGCTAGCTGATAGGGTCATTACTTCCCCTATTCCCGACGAAGGCACATTAAATGAAGAGTCTTTGCTTGAGGGAACCCGTACTAATTCTAAATATTTAGATATAAGCCTACGGGTAATACAACTCGCTCATAGGGATCTCACCTACACTCATGATTAATCATAAACTGACGCTAAGTATCAGCTCAAAAAAACCCATCTACTAGATTTAAGGCGTCACGGAGGACTAAAACGAAGGCAAACCTTCTAATGAAAGGGAGCTGGATTGCCAACCTTTATCACTGAATTTTAAGGATTATATAGACTTGTTTATTAACTCTGATGGTGAGCTCCAAGGAATCAGTAACACTAAAGACATTGTTGAGGCTGTATAGGAAAAAGAAACTGATGATATGCAAGCACCTCCCCCACCTCAGAAAGAAACTCACAAAATTCCTTCCCCTTAATTTGCTTATGAGCCCTTCCCTTTGGCGTCACCTAAGACCTCCTGAGAGGCAACCCATGAGAGGATTTCCCCACTAAGGCATTCTCAAAAGAACCCTCCCATAAGTCAACACTTGAAACTTCTTCACAATTTTCTGAAAAGGAAGATCCATACATCTAGTTTTACAACGTTGTTCCTATTAATAAGAGAGTGCTTTATCAGACTCTGAAAGGTTCCTTTCAACACTTATACGATAAGTAGGTTGGTAACGAATGTTGTTGCAAATCATGAGGATCTGGCTTCTAAGGCCTCTTAATGCTCAAGGATTTGATAAATTATGCTAGCAAGCATGAGAAAACCTATAAGGATATAAGGGGCACCATTGACAATCAGATAGATTTTTATTAGTGATATCAACAAAGATCACACTACTGCTAAGTCTAAACTACAAAAGTGCCTTTAGTATGCCTTGAAGACTACCCTTGAGAATGTGGCTTAGAAGACCACTTTAGAAGAAGTTGTTTCCAAAAGCATTGAGGCTTCTGGCAAGATAGGTCAGTTGTGCGACCTACTCAATGAAGATAAAATGTCACAAGTACCTACCAAGATAGATGCTCATTAGTATGATTGATGCATTCTTTTTGTGATTACACAAGTTTTAAATTTATACAAGGATTACCGAATAAGCTAAGACCACACGGGCAAGTATGACCCTTTCGTTTGTAGCTAGCTTGTTATGGTAAGCCGAGGTCGTTCACTGGGATTTGGGTGTTTCCGGTTGTAAAGGATCTTTGTAACAATGTAACATAAGTGGTAAAAATGGTTGTCACTCCCAAAATTACCATACAAGTAACAATTAAGCAAGTAATAACAAGTAAAACGAATATGATTATTAAGCAACTGAAATGAGATGACAATAATAATAAAGACAACACTTGCTTGGATTAGTTCATAATTTAGATTGTTCATAAGAGGATGGTTTTGATAAATTGATTATAAGTAAATAATATAATGGTTACAAATTCTAATCTTTGATTTTAACAGTATATAACCAACGCGTATGATCATAAGACAATCAAATCAAGCATTAAGACAAATCAACCAATTCAAGACTATGTTTAGTTTGACAACTTTGATTCGCGGTCGTTTCACAAATTCATTAACAATCACACTTAACTTCCTTTGCATAATCATACCACTAAAAAAATGGTCAGTATAATAGATAATCATCCATAGACAAAATGATTATAACTAGTTGGTGAATGATAACCCCTTCGACCTATGAAATCATCAACATCTAATCAAGTATGATAAGCAAATGTAATGGAACTTAAGCAGAATTGGATTTCTAACATAACATGAAATTGATTAACACCATGATTAAAACATAAACAATCCTCATGTCACAACATCATCCAAACAAGTGTATATGAAACTACTCCATAATTATTTCAACAAAATTCATACGAACAATATTCATAATATTCATAATCATTCTTGAAATATAAAAAAAGTTTACCAAATTACTATTACAATAAGTAAATGGAAGGAATTAGAGCAATCCTTAGGCCTCCAATTGACTACAAGTTTCGAACCAAGGTAGGAGTTTGTGGTCTTTCAGGTTATGAAAATGAAATTCGTATTTGAGAATTGAGGCTGGTTTTGGAGAGGTTTGGTGAAGACTGGTGGTGATTTAGTTATCAAGAAACACTACCAATGATAAAGGTAATGATCCCTTAAAGTTTAGCAAGGTTATTTGTATGATTGGAGCTTCAAAAACGTCACTTTTTGGTACACCAATATTAAATCCGAGAATTGAGTTCTTCACCAAGGTTGGGAGAGTTCCCTTGGTGAATAATGATGTTGGTTATGAAAGTAATAAAGTTTGTATGAAGTGATGTGGTTACATGATCCCAAGGGTCTTATTTATGCTTGAAATTAAGCCTCTCCATCAATGCTTGAACTTGGAGCCAAAGTAATATACTTGGAGTGAAATGTGTTATAGAATGCTCTTTAGAAGCTTCATGTGTATTCATGTATCTAGTAAAAAATCTGCCAACATGAAAGTAGGTGGCAACTTTCGATTCCGCCAGTGGCAACTTTCAGAAATGTTGGTGGCAACTTTGGATTCTACCGGTGACAACTTCCATGCTAAGTGACTTGTACATTTCTTGAAAACACTTGTTCTTGAATCCGAAATTGATCTTCATAGGCTTGTAGCTAGTCAGGGTTCCTTCGTATATGCATGAATCGTCGTTAATTCTTTCTTTCCTTGTCTTTTCTTCACTCTCCTTGATCTTGGCTAACTAACAACACAAAAGAAAACTTCACACTTATATGAGCTAAATAGCTCGTTAGTATAACCAAAAACCATGCAGAATATACGGATAACGCTAAAAAGGACATGTTGGATGTGGGTGTTATGAAATCCCCACACACTTAAGTTTTGCTCGTCCTCGAGCAAGGAAAAGAAAAACTTTGCTTGCCCTCAAGCAAATAAAAGTAAAATAAAGTTAGAAACTAAATACCTAGGTTTTAAAAGAAAAGAAAAAAATTTAAAATTTTATGAAAAATTAAAAATATTTTTGGTTTTTATAAGAAATGGCTAATAGTGCAAACCTCCTCACACTTAAGAGTTTGCTTGTCCTCAAGCAAGTAAAAAAATACTTCCCACATGGTGCATGAAATTGGTTTAAAAGAATAAGATGAAAATCTACTAAGTACAAAAAAGACTAAACCGAATGGCGTGAGCACCAAGTGTACACATCTAAAGAGGTCTTTTATTCAGGTTACAAGGCTAAGGCTTTGGGTTAATGGGTATGGATAAGACATGGGATATTTTTTATATGAGAGGTGACACGAATTTACAAGTTAAAAGTTTAAGTCTCATGTTGCTAGTTACTGAACAAATCACAAGCCTAAAAATGGTCATAGCTACAAGCTTATTCAACACATATATATCACGTCTTAGCACATTGGCTAATCGATATCCAAACATATTTCTTCTTCCTTCATCTTCATAATTTATTATAGCTCGTTGGCTATTTTTGTCATCACTTTTTTTTTTACTTTTTTCGATGACTTATTTTTTTTCTTTCTTTCTCTCATCCTCCTCCTTTTCTTCTTTCATTTTTTTCAACATACATCACATGCTCCCCTCACACTTCTCTTAAGCATACACCACAAAAAATACAAATATAAAGGAGCTTATCTTCATCTTTGTTGGAATAGCACATACAAATGCGAAGTGTGGCATAACTACTAACCATAAAAAACGATCCACCATACCAAGCAACCAGCAACCCTCCATTTAGACTTTGACAAGAGTTAGGCTAAGGTTTAAGGTTAAATATTTTTTCTTTTTAGTGGATTTAACAAAAACGAAAAGAATTGCTCAACGGGTGTTTTAAGGGTATCTAGCACTAGACGAGAGTGCTAACAAAAGGGTTAATATGGGTGGTTAGCTAATAGATGCAATCAGCTAAAAGGAAAATGGAAAAGCTATATAGGTTTTATTCCTGAGGTTGACTTTTTGTCACGCATATAAACTTTTATCACACAAGTGCGATCTCACTAAATTTTATTTTATTTTATTTTTTATATATTATTTTTACCACATGGACGATTATTGAAATATAGTTACAAATAAGCGTGTGAAAGCAATTAGACCCTAAGGGCAAACAAGTATACAAACTCTCCCTTTTTTCTTTTATTAATTAATTTTTTTAATAACAAAAATTGGTTTCGTTTTCCCATTTATTTCCCCTCACACTTAAGTTTGGATTGGACTCAATGTTAAAAATAAACTTCAAAGCATGAAAAGTGAAGAAAATAAATAATCCAAGAGAAACGAAACTTCCCAGGCTAAGAAATTGCAATTGATCTCCATGTGATAAAATGCTACATGATAAGCTTGTGAGATCAATCGATTCTTGATACTTCATTCCTTCTCCATGCATCCTCCTCCATTACCTATTGCTGCATTTATTCAAACAAAACAAAACAAAACAAAACAAACAAACACGCAAGAACATATAGATATAAAACACTACTTGCAAAGTACACCCCCTCATACTCAATATTTTCCAAGTTTGAAAAAAATATTTGGAGGTGTACATATTTATTTGAAACACATAAAATTAAACAAACAATTAAAGCACGGGTTGCCTCCCGAGAAGGGCTTAATTTATTATTGAGTCGTTAGCTAGATTCTTCCCCTCGATGTTGGTATTCTTTGATGATACGATTAAGATGGGGAACTTTGGTTGTGTGTCATTGATTTTGATGGTCATCTACATTGAAAGGAAGCAATTCATCATTCATATTCCAAACTTTGAAAGGCTTCTTTGGCACATTATTGTTATCCCTCTTTATCATCCTTCTACTTGCAACACCATTCATTGATTTCAACTCTTCGTCATTACTCGATAATACATCATGTTCAAACGTCTTCTCCTTTTTGTATGGGATATGCGCGGTGCAACCCTTGGGAAAAGTTCAGTTAGAAATGACTGTGTATGGTTTTGGCAAGGTTGGAATAGGTTCAACTTCTTCTTCCTCGATAAATGCAACATAACCCTTATCACTCTCATTTCGGATAGAGGGTAGATTATATCTCGTTTTGGTGTTGGTGATTTGAGGAAGGGACTTGGTACAGTGGATTAACTTTTCTAATTCAGTAGTTTGTCTCTCCAAGTCATCGATCATGGCTGTGTGGTTTCGGAACCTTAGATTGATTTGAAACTCTAAGTCAACCAAATTGTTCTTAACGCGTTCATTTTCTTCCGTTTGCCAAGACATAAATTCTCTCATCATCTCCTCCATTGAGCCTTCGGGTTTTTGGTGATATTGTGATGAATATGGCGTCACATCTCGTGGTCGAGATTGAGGAAGGGGACGATTCGGGTTTAGGATAAGATAGGAATGCGAATTCCTAGAATTTTGGTCGTGATATCCTTCGTGATATTCTTCGACATAATTCGCTTCATGAGGTTCACACATCGGCGTGTCATCCTTCATGTTGGTTTTTGGATCGTGATCGTTTCTACGATCGTCTCGCATATCTTTTAGTTCATTCCTTATGATTAGGAATTGGGAATCGATAAGCCTAGCGAGAGCTTCGAATTTCTCCATCAACATGGTGTGATCGGAGATGAGGTTATTTCCACCGGCGGAAACAATGGTTTTTGGATAAGGTTCGACATAAGAATCCTTCAAAAATTAGATCTTGAGAAGGACCTTGTCCTCGAGGATTTAGAAAGCTTCGTTAGGAGTATTGTAGAGGAAAATTCCTCTGGCTTCGAGAGATTTTTGAGTTGGATTGTCTAAACCACGATAGAATGTTTCAATTATCGTTCTCTTAGTTAGATCATGTCCATAACAAGCGCTAAGCATTTCTTTGATTCGGAGCCAAGCTTCAACGAGAGTCTCGTCATCGAGTTGGTGAAAAATATGAATGTCGTTTAGGAGACGTTTAAAATTAACGGGTGAAAAGAATCGGCTTATGAAAGCTTCTCTTAATTCGTTCCACGAAGTAATTGTTCCTTCATCTAATTCATTCAACCAAGACTTAGCTTCTCCGGTTAATGAGAATGGAAACGTTCTCAAGTTAATCGCTTCCTCTTGATTTTCACCATATAGGAAAAAGGCTACTAATCTCAAGAAAATCGAGAACGTGTCAGTGAGGATCGAGTAGGGATTGTCCATCGAATTGTTTATCCCGAATCATTTTAATGTGGGTACCCTTGATAGTGAAATTGTTCAAGATAGGGAATTGAACAATAGAGGAAGTAGGCGTTGGAGCAACGATCCTAGTGTTTGACCATATTGGTTGATCATCGGGATCAATGGTATAACGGTTGAGGAATCGGATTCGGTTTCATAGAATGAGATTCCTTCGGTATGGAATGGGTTTTCGAATTTAGACTCAAGTATGTCGATAATGACAACACGTTCCTCGGCGAACGGTTCGGGTGCCTCGATATCAAATATGGTTTTATCGGGTTCACGAGTCTTCTTCTTTAACTTACGTTTAATTTCATATAACTTATTAATGAGGTATTTACCTCTAAGGCGTGAGTTTACAGAAAATCGAAATAATTCGAAAAATTTATTAAAAGCTAAAAATAAAAATGAAAAGATAAATAAAATATAAATAAACTCAAATAAAAAATATGTTTGCATTTTTTTTAAAACTAAATAAAACAAAAAAAAAGAAACAAAAGAAAATAAAAATGAAAACGTAAACGAATTATTGTACCAAATCAATCAAACCGGACGGTTCGAATAACTTCAGGATCTATCCAGGGGGTTTGGGATCAAACCGGGACGAATAGAAATACGAATGAGGCACAAGATTATTAGAACGAGGTGGTTGGGTGGGTTATAAATAAAAAATGATAACTGGTTCTAAACTCGAAGAACGTATGTTAAACAAGTTAAAACACAATTAGGAACGGTTTTGGGTAAGGCTCGGTTTAAATACAAGAAGATAAAAAGAATTTTTATTTTTTAAACAGGTTAGAGGAGTTGCCGGTGACAACTTTGGGGTTGCCGGTCGGCTTTTTGGGTTCTGTGGACGAGGGACAGTAGTTGCCGGCGGCAACCGGCCGGCTCCTTTGAAGCTGTGAAGCAGTTGCCGACAGTAAAAGTGGGTCTGCCGACGGCAACTTGGCTGCTGATGAGATTTTTTTTTGTGGGAACTAAAAACTAAGAACACTTAAAAAAATTGTGGGGTTGATGAAATAATCACTAAAAAGTTTAATCTAAACAAACTTTAATTTTAAACCAAATAAGCACTAAACAAAATAAGCACAATGAGGAAGAAACGATACACAAGATAAAACAAAGATACAAAACATGAAAAGCACAAAACACAAATCCCCAGCAGGGGCGCCAAAAACTTGATGTGTTCTTTTTGTGATTACACAAGTTTTAAATTTATACAAGGATTACCGAATAAGCTAAGAACACACGGGCAAGTATGAACCTTTCGTTTGTAGCTAGCTTGTTGTGGTAAGCCAAGGTCGTTCACTGGGATTTGGGTGTTTCTGGTTGTAAAGGATCTTTGTAACAATGTAACGTAAGTGGTAAAAATGGTTGTCACTCCCAAAATTACCATACAAGTAACAATTAAGCAAGTAATAACAAGTAACACGGATATGATGATTAAGCAACTAAAATGATATGACAATAATAATAAAGACAACACTTGCTTGGATTAGTTCATAACATTTGGATTGTTCATAAGTGGATGGTTTTGATAAATTGATTATAAGTAAAGAATATGATGGTCACAAATTCTAATCTTTGATTTTAAAAGTATATAACGAACGCGTATGATCATAAGACAATCAAATCAAGCATTAAGACAAATCAACTAATTCAAGACTATGTTTAGTTTAACAACTTTGATTCGCGGTCGTTTCATAAATTCATTAACAATCACACTTAAGTTCCTTTGCATAATCATACCACTAAAGAAATGGTCAATACAATAGATACTCATCCATAGACAAAATAATTATAACTAGTTGGTGAATGATAACCCTTTCGACCTATGAAATCATCAACAACTAATCAAGTATGATAAGTAAATGGAATGGAACTTAAGCACAGTTGGATTTCAAACATAACAAGAAATTGATCAACACAATGATTAAAACATAAACAATCCTCATGTCACAACATCATCCAAACAAGTGTATATGAAACTACTCCATAACTATCTCAACAAAATTCATACGAACAATATTCATAACATACATAATCATTCTTGAAATATAAAAAAAGTTTACCAAAGTAATATTACAATAAGTAAATGAAAGGAATTAGAGCAATCCTTAGGCCTCCAATTGACTACAAGTTTTGAACCGAGGTAGGAGTTTGTGGTCTTTCGGGTTATGCAATGAAATTCGTATTTGAGAATTGAGGCTGGTTTTGGAGAGGTTTGGTGAAGACTGGTGGTGATTCAAGTATCAAGAAACACTACCAATGATAAGGGTAATGATCCCTTAGAGTTTAGAAAGGTTATTTTGATGATTGGAGCTTCAAAAACGTCTCTTTTGGCACACTAATATTAAATCCGGGAATCGAGTTCTTCACCAAGGTTGGGAGAGTTCCCTTGGTGAATAATGATGTTGGTTATGAAAGTAATGAAGTTGGTATGAAGTGATGTGGTTACATGATCCCAAGGGTCTTATTTATGCTTGAAATTAAGCCTCTCCATCAATGCTTGAACTTGGAGCCAAAGTAATATACTTGGAGCCAAAGGTGTTCTAGAATGCTCTATAGAAGCTTCATGTGTATTCATGTATGTTGCATGTATGTAGTAAAAAATCTGCCAACATGGAAGTAGATGTTAACTTTCGTTTCCACCAGTGGAAACTTTCAGAAATGTTGGTGGCAACTTTGGATTCTGCCGGTGGCAACTTCCATGCTAAGTGACTTGTACATTTCTTGAAAATACTTGTTCTTGCATCCGAAATTGATCTTCAAAGGCTTGTAGCTAGTCGGGATTCCTTCGTATATACATGAATCATCGTTTATTCTTTCTTTCCTTGTATTTTCTTCACTTTCCTTGATCTTGGCTAACTAACAACACAAAACACAACTTTACACATATATGAGCTAAATAGCTCGTTAGTATAACCAAAAACCATGCAAAGTATACGGATAACGCTCAAGAAAACATGTTGGATTTGGGTGTTATCAATTCTCTTGGTGAATTCAAAGCTTAATGTTCAGATATTGCCGAGTGTCTCAAAACTGTCATGAAAGCTGAATATTTGATTAGCAAGGCTGCTAAGGGGTACACTAAAAATGCCGAGTACCTCGCCGAGAGTGTTCAGAGCCTGAGAGACTCAAACCTCCCAAACCTTCAAACAAGAATTGTTACCTTGGATAATTCTCAAGCTATAATCCAAAACATTGTCAAGACAATCAAGGCATATACAACCAGTATGAAAGACATGATGAGTGAAATGTTCAAGACGTTTAAGGGAGTTCCTACACTGTCCGCCTCAGAACAACCTCAAAATAAAGAAGTCACTATCATCAAATTCAATGAGTTTAATTTTAAGGGGGAGAAAGATGCTTAGAAGTTCATGACATGGTCGGAAACTTCCTCTCACGCTAAGGGGGGGGCAACAACCCATGAAACACTGAATAGCCTCCAATGTCTGATAGCTTTAACACTGTAATAGAGATAGTAGCTCCTAAGGTACAAAAGAAAGCTGATCAACAGCCTTAGGACACTCAATCTATTCACATCATTATAGTTAAGCCAACATCAACAACAACGTCAAGCTCTAAAACCATCATCACTGGGCCGTCAGTCTCAGAAGAACAAGTTGTTAAGTTAATCAAGTGTTGAAAAAGGCAAAAAGGTTTCCATAGAGGTTGAGGTTCAACCTTTGAAGTTAGTCAAGGCTTCAAAGGAAGTTTTTTATTTGATCCTAATGCTACCATCCTTATTAATTATGAAATCAATGAGAGCATGTACCAACTTAATAAACAACAAATTTAGGGCTACATGGATAAAATGGAGAGAATCAAAATAAAGGAAGCTAGACATGCTGATGAAGCTACTATCTTGAAGGTTTCTTCTAACTTAGTTAAGGAAATTGTTGGTGATCCAAAGAAGCTATATAATGAAGCAAATAGTTTGTTAAGAAACAAGAAGAAGAATTGAATGATATTCAGGATACCATGCTAAACAATTAGATGCAAAAAAAAAATATGAGGAAGATATTGTATAATTAGTATGTCTAGATCACCGCTGAGAGAAAGAAACCTGAGCCAATCACCAACATCAAAATTATTCCCAACTCTAAGCCGTTTGCTATGATAATCATTAGGATAATGATGAAAGAAACTTTGAGGTATAAAGGCATTTCAATTTCAGTGACTACAATCTTAGTGAATGGGTGAATTAGGAAGGATCCTCAAAACTATGTTCAACAAGTGTGCTTTTTATCTACTGAACTCTGTGCGTAACATGTACACCAGAACTTGGGATTACTTAAAAAATTCCACGGGCTAAGCAAGACACATCTCAAGCAAGAAGCAAGAAAATAAGAGGGTTGAGATAGAGTCTGAAGTCAAGGTCGCTGTTTTGGAATGCGATAGAACACTTGTTGAGAATTTCCCCTTTGTGAATGGAATGGTGATTGAAGAACCTGAGTGAGGTATCTTCTTCATAGATGTACTTGGTGATAAAGAATTCTAAAAGATGAGTGACATTCACAAGTGTTCTGATCTTCCTTGCGTTGGTTGTTCACTTTCTGTTAGAAGATAATAAGAGGTTTTTCGAGAAGCTCAACGAGTTACTAAGCCAGAGACTTGATAAAGAACGGCATGTTGACTATAAGAGTGAAGATTCAGTCAGTGGGACTTTGATCCCTGAAAGTACTTTGTATCTCTAGCTTTATTCGTACCAGACTAATAGGGCTATGTAAATGATGAATAAAAAAAGTACTTGTATTTTAATGAGCTCATTATCACTTATTGTTTTAGTATAAGAAGAAGCCTTATTGCTCACTTGTAGTGAAAATAACTTAGGATTATTTTATATTCAAATAGGGAGATATTGTTAGGTCAATTTAGTGCCGGGTGATCTCACAAATAAATTTAAATAATAATTAGCCTAAGTGTAAATAACCTTAAACACTCAATGATCACTAACTGGACAATCACTCAATGAGTTGCCTTCTATTTTCTTAGCCTGAGTTTACAAGAAAGACTCGAGCATTTAGTGAGACGACACTCAGTGAATGATGTGCCTTAATCAGACGAAGAAGAAGGTGGTGGGTCTAGTGAGGCGACACTCAGATAATGATGTACCTTAGACGAAGAAGAAGGTGATGGGTTCAGTGAGTTATGACAATAAAATCACTGAGCCCCACACGATCTCCTCAACATGATGAAGTCCTGAAGACTAAAGTCTGAAGAATGGGAGGGGTGGGGTTAAGTTTGAAGAAGATAATATTAAACGACAACACGCGAAATCAAACTTATCCTTTATAATTAGACAAGGGTACTGGCCATTGTAAAGGGATTTGTTCCCATACCTGGAATACGTATAGACAAAGATACTTAGTACCTTTAACGATGTAAGGAGAATTGCACATGGCAATCCCTTGTCTTATCTAAACCCATAGGTCTATAAATAGGACTTGATGTATAATAGAGAAACAAGTTTGTGCATTAAATGTTTCAACATTCACAAACAATTTTTCTCCAAATACGATAAGCACTTGAGTTCTAAACTCCTATTTTTCTTCATCGTCAACTCAATTGAGTGTTGTGATCAAAATGACTTGTTAATGAGGATATCACATACAAACACATTGTCTATTCAATCTCTATTATAGTTCAGCGTACAATAGGATATAATTATTTACTTAATAAGAGTTAAACGATGAAAAAATACTGGTGTTCTTTATTTATTACTACCTTCGTCTCAAAATAAGTGTCCACGTTTGATTTTTGGACTATTTTTTCTTTAATTTTGACCGTAAATAAGTTTTTTTCTGTTGTATATATATACTTGATGAGAAATATATCAATGAAATTACGTTTAAAACTAATTCATTCATATAGCTTTTATCAAGTACTATATAACACAGAAAAACAAAAACAGAAAATTTGAAACTCAAACGTAGACAGTTATTTTGGAACGAGATAATATTCAAACTATATTAAATAACATTATTTTATCATTGGTTAGACTTGTATTTATCTTTTTATTAATTAGAAATATAATTACAAAATATTAACAGTAATAGACATTGTTAATAAGAGACGTCTTCATGCACATATATTTTACTAGATGTGTCTGTGTAAAGCAATTTTCTTTAATAAAATTCTTTTTGAACAATTTTTGAAGTTTGGCATGACGTTTTTCTAGAAAAATAATAGTATCTTGTTTATTTTTTTAGGAGTGTAAAACTGTAAATTATTACATATGTATGTCACAAAAAACGTGTCTACGTACTTGCGACTTAGACTCACTATCAACTAATTTGACCACATCCCCGATAACATTGCCGACAATCACTTTTTCATGAACGTAACATCGCGCTACTATTTTATAGGTCTAGTATGAATTAGTTTGATGTTGGCTATCACATTTCTAAAAGTTACATAAACCAAATATTCTGATTATTAATTACATTATTGTATGAGAAAACATAAATTTATATATATCTTTGTTCAAAAATTTATACAAAATACCTGTGCCTATGTATAATGTATAATATAACTCCTGCAAACCAAAATTGACGGGACACAAATGTTGACCCCTCACAATATTTGCACTCTGCAGTGGTAGTGAAGCCAAAAAATATATCTGCAGTAGTAGTGTTACAATGCAAGTCCGGTCGGATACTTGTTTTCAAATAATCTTCATGTGACAAAGATATATATTATATTTCTTGTAATTTTTTATTTTATAACCAAAGATACATGTGCCATATTTCTTTTCGTGAATAAACATAGTATACATCAACACCAACTACAATATTATAATCAACACAAACTTCAGGATATGTGGGCTGTGTGCGTTAGAAGAACTGGTATATATACATGTCCTTAGATGCATGCTTATAGCAGATCATCACTTATAAACTTCACATAAGTACATACATAACCATGGTTGAATTCCAAGCCTTGGTGTCGCTCTTTTTCATAGGCCTTATCTCTACTGTGTTGATATGGGCTAGGTTTTTCAAATCTAAAAGTGAAAAATTGCGACATCCCCCGACCCCTTTTGGCCTTCCGATTATCGGACACTTGCATCTTCTTCGACCAATCCCTCATCAAGCTCTTCACAAACTTTCTCTTAAACATGGGCCGATTTTTCGTGTTTTTATGGGTTCTGTACCTAATATTGTTGCTTGTTCACCAGAAATGGCCAAAGAGTTTCTTAGAGTCAATGAAAAAGCCTTCTCAAACAGAACCACAAACCCGGCTTCTGATTTCCTTGTTTCGGGATCAGGCGAAGGATCAAAAGACTTTGTATTTGCTCCACACGGGCCTTATTGGACGTTCATGAAAAAGATAATCATGAATCAGTTGTTAAATAAGACAACACTTGACTTGCACACTTCACTTAGGCGCGAGGAGATTAATCGTTTTTTTGTAAAATTGTCCGAGCATGCTAAAATGGGCAAGTCATTGGATCTTAGTATGGAGCTAAAGAAGCTGATTAACAATAATATGATGAGAATGGTCATCGGGAAAAGATTTACTGACGGGGAATGTAAGGAAGGTGACGTTTCAGAGCTGGTTGCTGATATGAGTGAGCTTCTCGGTACCTTTAATCCCTCGTACTACATACCCTTGTTTAAGAATATAGAGTTCAACGGGTACTCGAAAAAGCTGAAGAAGCTTCGTGCTGGACTTGATACGTTGACAGCAAACGCCATAGACGAGCATGAAGAAGCGAGAAAGCAGAACAAGACCAAAGAAGTGAAGGACTTGCTTGACATTTTACTCGATATCGCACATGATGACAGCATGGAGATAAAGTTGACGAGAGTGAATATCAAAGGATTAATCCTGGTAACATTGGTTTACTAACAATTCTAATTACATTTATATCCATGTTCTTACGTAAGGATACTAAACTAACTAGTCCTATTTAATCTCAGAATATGTTTTTAGCCGGAACAGACACTTCAGCAAGTACGCTAGAATGGGTTATGGCAGAACTTATAAATCATCCAGATGTGATGCAAAAAGCAAAAGAAGAAATCGATCAAGTTGTTGGCAAAAACAGACTTGTACAAGAATCAGATATACCAAACCTTCCGTACCTCCAATCGATTGTCAAGGAAGGGTTTCGTCTCTACCCAGCAACCCCGTTGATCCTAAGAAAATCACCACAAGATTGCACAGTGGCAGGTTACGACATTCCAGCACACACTAATATCTTCGTCAACTTGTGGGCTGTCAATAGAGACCCAGGGCACTGGGAAAATCCACTCGACTTCAACCCCGAAAGATTTCTAGCCAACATGTTGGATGTGAGAGGACAACATTTTCATTTCTTACCATTTGGTAGTGGTCGGAGGATGTGTCCCGCGATATCACTAGCATTACTTGTGGTACACACAACACTTGGCGGCATGATTCAGTGTTTCGATTGGAAGGCTGGGGAAAATGGAAATCTAACACGTGTTGATACGGAACCGAAACTCGGGCTCACGCTTATGAAAGCTAGTCCTTTAGTTTGTTTACCTGTGGCTCGTCTTGATCCCCTCCCAATCTAAGTGTAGCATGGACGATCTTGAATTTTACTCGTGTTACGCTTTTAAATAAAGTCTATGTATGTTATCATCCAAGGTACACAAGTCTATGTATGTTATTGCTCAATATCGTGTGTACTGCTCTATGTAGTTTCACTTCCATTTGTATGTTAATGTACGTGAGATACGTTTTCAGTTATCTTCCAAGTCTATTTGTTTTCGATAGTGGCTATAAATTAATACAGTACTAAAATTGAGTAACATGTTGGACGAAATTAAAATACAAATATACGGCACACACATTATTAGAATAAATTATAGATGCTGAATGGAAACGATAATGAAGCACATGAAATCATTTTCCGAATGTTAGTACATGATTGACCTTACCTGGTCGTCGAAATACTATCGTTAAACATACAAATAATGTACGCCACGTATTGAGCATGCAATTATTTAAAAGACTACGGTTTATCCAAGACAACATCTCATGTTCCAGATTAGGGTTGAGCATCGGACAGGATCGGACCGGACTGATAAAAATCGAATTGAATCAAGGATCGAAATGGTTCAAAATTTCGGATCGAGACCGGACCGAAATGGTACGTCCGGTCCTATTAGGTATAATCGTCGATTTTTTTTATAGATCGAAACAGACCGGATCAGACTGACCGGACCGAGAACCGAAATGATCTAAAACCCCGGACCGAGGACCGGACCAAAATTGTTCGGTCCGATTCGGGTCGGTCCGGATCAGTTTTGAGTCTGTAATGCTCCGCTCTAATCCAGACTAATGCACATCTCGCCCGCGATCATAGAGGTTGCTAAGTCGACTCAGAGCACACTCAAGTGTCATCTTAATATTTCGCAGCGAAATAATGTCACATAAAGATCGTCATTGCCAAATAACATACAACAATGTTACCAAGCGTGCCCAATAACCCATGAACCTATGTGCCAAGTATAACTCTCCAATGTCAACTAAGTTGGGTTTTATTTTTTAAATTGGGCCGATACAAATTCATGATGCACATAGTAAAATAATATAGTCAATCATGTGCACAATATTTCTCCATTTATAAGTAATCATCTAATGCATATATGTCGTATACCAATTGTGTTGGGGTATATCACACATGCACATCTCTATACAAACCTTTGTATGATGTATAACTTCCACACACACCACTGTATATGTAAAATCCGCATGCTTTTACCATGAATAGTACCCTTAAGATCGTACGTACATGATTAGAACTTTCCTTTTATAGCACGTTTACGTTTCATGAATAAGAATTACAAGTATTACGTACGTGTTATAACACGATAAGTATTTATTACGTATGAACACACGATAATTATTCCAATAATAATTATAATCACGAACATGCGAACGTGAAATCATGAACATAAATTAAGCACGAGCTAATATTATGTATGTATATATATTTATTACGAACACGAATAACTAAGTCACGATCGATAACTAACTAGAACACATAATTTACGAACACGAGAACACACAAGAACACACTATTAAATTTAGACACGCAAGAAGGTACGGGTTACCCCATGTGGGGCCCCCTACCCGCGGTAATACCAAGAAACATGGGCTTAGCCCATGTAGTTTTACTAACTAGGGGATTAAGGGAAAACATGTGTCATTTATCACAAATCTAGAAAATAACCAAAACCCTAATTCTTTTCTTTGCTCCTCTTTGGCCGCCGGATTTAAGAACACAAAAGGGGTGTTCGGGTTAATTTTGATCTTGGAACTTTTACAAGGATCGTTGTGTCTTCGTCCACATTCGTTTCACGAAATCGGTATAACCTTTAACCTTTTCTTTTTATGTTTTGATTTATTGAATCACATAAAATCATGATGTTTTTAATTAAACTAATTAAAAACAAGTATTTTAAACATGTTAGTAATCATGGGTTAAATCAATGAAGGGTTTAGGGGTGTTTTGTTTCTAGCCGACGCCTAACCGAGCTCTTAGGGGGTCTCGGCTTGGCTTATTACACACCACCGAGACCATATGGTCTCGGTATGATGGTGGTGGTACCACGGCAGCAGCAAAAGCAAGGGGAACCCTGACCTTGGTCGGGGTATGGTGATGGTTACGGGTCCGGTTCATGGGTTTTTATTCACGGGTCCGGTTCATGAATCATATTTTTTCAAGGTTTATGATTTTTACAAGTCATGTTATATTTTTAGACTTAAATTAAATTAAGTAAAAACATGAACATGATTAATTTAATTTACATGACTTAGGTTATTAATTTAATTATTAATTCATGATTTTTAACCTAAGTATTTATCCTTAATTAGACTATATAATTAATTAATTAATTATTAAAACCATGACTTATAATTAATTAATTAACATGACTTAGGTTATATTATTAATAGATAATAATACATGTTTTAACCTAAGTATTTTACCTTTATTTAATTAAAATCATGATTATATTTAATTAAATACTTTAACCTATAATTTATTTAATTTACATGTAATAATTAATAAACTATACTATATAATCACATGACACTTAAGCTTATATAATTAGCTTAATTATCCAGCTTATATCTATTTATGGAAACTTTCTATTTTTAGAAACTTATTTATTTAAGGCAGCTAATCTATTTATGAAAACTTTCTATTTTTAGAAACTTATCTATTTTAAGCAGTAATTCTATTTTTGGAAACTTTCTATTTTTGGAAACTTTCTATTTTTTAGAAACTTTCTATTTTCGGAAACTTTCTATTTTTGGTAACTTTCTA
Organism: Glebionis coronaria; assembly: GCA_025667525.1. Lineage (NCBI taxonomy): Eukaryota > Viridiplantae > Streptophyta > Magnoliopsida > Asterales > Asteraceae > Glebionis > Glebionis coronaria. The sequence continues at coordinate 536,176,543 of CM046879.1, forward strand.
TTTTTGGAAACTTTCTATTTTAGGAAACCTGCTATTTTTAGAAAGTTACTTATTATTACGCAACAAGTATAATAATACATGAAATACAAGTAATACTTAATCAGAATAGACAGAGTATACGATAAACACAGTATAAAGCTTAAATTAGTAAAACATGACATGAACATATAAAACAAGTTAAGACATGATATAAAATCAGTTACATACTCAGTAATTAGATACTTATACACGTATGTATTTATGTAGCATTAGTGATACCGAAGTAGGACTCTCTTCCGTTCGTCTTCTTCGTTTACTGGACATAAGGTACGGATTCTCCGTCCTTTCAATATGGACATTCTTTCCTTATTAGGATTCCCCGTATGCAGCCAACTGTTTTCCCTAGTATATGTTTTATATGTTTTGATTGCTTATGTTTAATTAGAATACCTAAGGCCATATACATGCATGACCAGTTTCACCTAGTTATGGAGGTACCATAACCATAACACTAGAAGCACTGGTGTTATGACTTCCCCACGGCGGAGTGATTGCTCGTGGCGTCCCTTTCAGCTTTTGGCCATATTATTATTATTATCAGGTGGGGCGTATGGGTGCATCCTAGTTACATGTTTTCAGCAGATTACTCAGTGTGAATGTGGTGTGTGCCTTGCATCCTTCACAAGGAGCTGATCCCTCCTACCCAAAACCGGTATATTAAATTAGAGGCAACCCCTCTAATTTGCATGACGAGGTCACCCCTCCAAGTATTCATGCACATTGATTTTCATGACCTATATTGGCTAATGGTAAAATATGTTAAACAGTTTTTACAAGATAAACATATGGCTTTTCAAACTATAAAACCAGTTTTACTAAGATATAACCGGGTTATTCAGGACTTAGTTTCTTCCGTTGTTTTATGCTTATATGCTTATATTATTCATTCTTTACTTGTACATCCGTGTACTGAGCGTATTGCTCAGCCGTTTTCCTTTTCATGTTCCTAAAACGGTAGGTACTCAGGGACGCTCGTAGAGTTTAAGCGTACGTGCAGATGGACTGGAAGCTTTCTAGCCTTCTTTACTTTATGCATTTATCTATATTTTGATACTCATTTCCATGGACATTGTTTAGTCCTTTCATTTACAGTACTTATGTTTGTGTGTGATGAATTCTACTTTTGGACTACCGATGTTTGATTCCGGTATTTTCCTTTATGGTCATGTAATGTTTAGACATTTATCCTTGTATGCTTTGATGACACGCCATAATCACGCGTGACATTCCATTTATCAAAATGGGGTGTTACAATTATGGTATTAGAGCCAAGGCTTCGACCTGTAGGCTCTCAAAACATGACCTGTGATTAGTGGGTAGTCACTATGGTCTTCCTAGAACTGACAGTCGGTTTCCATGCATTCATCATTTTCATGCATACATATATATATGTCATTGTCGCAGGTTTATGACTAAGTAATGGTTGGTACAGGACTGGCCCTATTTAGTCGCATGTGTTTTATTGAAACTTTTAAATTTGGGACCAACCCATAGGCGTCCCCTCGCCATTCTTTTATTTTGGGTGAACTGATCATAGGCGTTCACTCTCGAGCATACAAAAGTTTTCATAAAACTGCATCATGCATTCATGTACTAGTTTTTCTGCATAAGACTTTTCTCATGATTTATTGGTATAATTTTTTTTTCATGTATATATTATATGTTTTGATTAGTTTAATCATGTATTTTATGTTATACTGTCAGATGGTTCTCACACGCGAGCATGAACAACTCAATGCAGCAATCCAAGCTACAATGCAAGCTTTGCTTCCTCAGCTGAGGAACGACATCAGGGCTGAGGTTCAGGCTGCCAACAATCAGCAGCATCACCCAGCACCTCCTCCTCCTCCTCCAGTGACATTGGCTACATGGCTGGAGAGATTCAACAAGCTCCGTCCTCGAGCTTTCGAGAGAACATATAGCCCCAGTGAAGCTGAAAGCTGGTTGGCTCACATCGAGAAGATCTTCGATGCTATGGGTTGTGACCCCGTTTTCAAGGCGAGGTTGGCATGTTACCGGTTCGAAGGCGATGTGTTAAATTGGTGGTTAGCATTGAAGTAGTCTGAGGGAGGTGATAATTGGGTGGCTGGTTTGACATGGGCTCAGTTCAGAGATAGAGTGATGGAGCAGTTCTTTCCCAAGGCTGAGCAAGACAAGTTGAAGAGGGAGTACCATGGGATCTGACAAAGAGCTGGGGAGAATAGAAACGAGTTCATGCAGCGCTTTCTTTGCTTAGCTGGTTTCCTTGGTGCAACAGCAGGTACTCCTGAAGAGCAGGCACACCACTTCAGATGGGCTCTTCGCACATCGGTCACAAACAACTTGGTGTGTGCTACGTTCAACACGGTAGCACAAGTGGCCGATTCAGCACGTAAGCTGGAGATGCTGCAGGAGAGAGATGATTTCGGGGAAGCAGAGAGACCCGAGAAGAGGTAAACATTCAGATTCTAGCGGTGACCAATCCGTATTCTTTCAGTATATTTCAACATTTCATCTCTTTAAATTGTATCTTCCAGGCAGAAGACTGGGGACCGGTCTCAGCCGGCTACTCAGCAGCAGCCTAATCAGCCCAAGGGAAACGGTCAGACTAACGAACGTTCTGCTATAGATAGGCGTGGCGGTACTGATAATTACCGTAACAACGCTGGGCACTCCAACATCAGCAGGTCCTTATACTTACGCATTTTCTTATGATTTCATGTTATAACTCATAATTCTGACACATTAGAAAATCTTCTACCAGGAACCATGGAAATGGTAGGGACCAGAACCAGAGAGGTTCACAGCCTAGCCGTCCAGCTATCACTGGTATTCAATCTTACGATTATCCGCATTGTCCTTTGTACCCTATTATCATGTCTCATGTATAATGTCTTATCAGGTTCTCAGCCAGTCAGGACACCTGCTGGAGGATATACTCATCCTCTTTGCTCCACTTGCCACCGTAGGCACCCAGGGCCATGTCTTCGCGACAGTGACGCATGCTTCAAGTGTGGTCTTCTTGGCCATCGCATGAAGGACTATCGCAAGGGCGAGATGGAGGGCACATCGGGACATGCTGATACCAAGCCATCTCCTACCATTGGACGCGTTTACACGACATCTCGCGATCAGGCCAACAAGTCTACAGGTACCATCACTGGAATCTTGTATATGTATGGTCAAGCTGCATGTGTTCTTTTTGATACGGGTGTTACTCACTCGGTCATTTCTACTGCTTATGCCAAGAATGCTAGGATACTCCCCATGCCACTAGAGAATAGACTCAGTATTTCCACGCCTTTGAGAGACTCTGTACTTATCACCCATGTGTACAAGAGTCTTCCCCTAGAGTTTGACGATAAGGTTCGTCCTGTTGACGCACTTCCGCTGGACATGAATGACTTTGACATGATTTTGGGCATGGATTGGCTATCCAAGCATCATGCTACCATAGACTGCCATTCATATCGAGTCATCTTTGGTGATATTAAAACACCAGAGTACATTCATAACGGGTTCGTACCCGGCAGGTCTATACAAATCATACCAACCCTGCAAGCACGTGCACTACTGTCACATGGCTGCGAGGGTTATCTGGCTACGGTTCATGACATGCATGCTGAATCCCCATCAATTCAGGATCAGCCGATAGTGTCAGAATTTCCAGATGTATTTCCAGAAGAACTTCCGGGCATACCACCTGCACGTGAAGTGGATTATTAATATCGAGCTCATCCCAGGAGCTGAGCCGATTTCCAAGGCTCCTTATCGCATGGCTCCTATAGAGTTAAATGAGCAGAAGGATCAACTGCAAGAACTTCTAGAAAGAGGTTTCATTCGACCGAGCGCATCTCCATGGGGCGCACCGGTCTTATTTGTTAAGAAGAAGGACGGCAGTATGCGTCTTTGCATAGACTATCGCGAACTCAACAAGATTACCATCAGGAATAGGTATCCACTGCCACGTATAGACGATCTGTTTGACCAACTCCAAGGGGCCAAACACTTCTCCAAGATTAACCTTAGGTCAGGCTATCATCAGCTACGGGTTAAGGAGCAGGATATCGCCAAGACTGCCTTTCGTACCCGTTATGGCCACTACGAATTTGTAGTCATGCCATTCGGCCTGACCAATGCTCCAGCAGTGTTCATGGATTTGATGAATAGAATCTTCCATGAATTTCTGGACAAGTTCGTCATTGTCTTCAACGATGACATCCTGATTTTGTCAAAGTACAAGGAGGAACACGAAGACCATCTTCGTACAGTACTACAGATTCTTCGCCATAAGCAGTTGTATGATAAATTCTCCAAGTGTGAGTTCTGGTTAGACAAGGTGACATTCTTAGGTCACATTGTATTAGCAGAAGGAATCACTATGGATCCAGCGAAGGTTGAGGCTATTACTAAGTGGCCGAGGCCGACATCAGCGACTGAAGTCCGTAGTTTCCTAGGCTTAGCTGGCTATTACCGTAGGTTCGTGGAGAATTTTTCCCGCCTAGCACTACCATTTACCAAACTGATGCAGAAAGGGGAGAAATTCGTCTGGACTGAAGAACGAGAGAAGAGCTTTGAAGACCTGAAGCAGAAGTTAGTATCTGCACCTATTCTTACTCTCCCATCTGGTACGGGTGGATTTCAAATCTACAGTGATGCATCGGGGAAGGGACTTGGCTATGTTCTCATGCAACATGGGAAAGTGATCGCGTACGCTTCACGACAGCTTAAGCCTTATGAGGAAAATTACCCTTGACTTGGAACTTGTTGCAGTCGTGTTTGCATTGGAGATATGGAGGCACTACTTTTATGGAGAATCATGTGACATTTTCACGGACCACAAGAGCTTGAAGTATATCTTCACTCAGCGTGAATTGAACATGAGGCAGAGGAGATGGTTAGAGCTGTTGAAGGATTATGACATTAATCTGCAGTATCATCCCGACAAGGCGAATGTAGTAGCAGATGTACTTAGCAGAAAGTCCGGAATGATCAACGAGATTGAGATTCAGGAAGAAATCATAAGAGACTTGGAGAGACTAGACAAATAAATCATGGTACGTGGACAGCACGGTTACTGGGCTAATCTTAGAGTAGAACCCGAGTTACTCTCTAAGATCAAGGAAGCTCAGAAAGATGATGGAGAAATCTGGGCGATAATTCAGAATTTGGAGAAGCAGACAGAATTCAGAGTAGATGCAGATGGTATCTTATGGCAGGGCACGAGACTTTGTGTTCCTGATGATCAAGAACTCCGGGAAGCTTTGTTAGCTGAAGCTCATATCTCCCCATTTCCTATACATCCTGGTTCAACCAAGATGTACCATGATATCAAGCAGTACTTTTGGTGGAGTGGTATGAAACAGGATGTTGCCACTTACGTCTCCAAATGTCTTACCTGCCAGTAGGTTAAGATCGAGCATCAGCGATCTGGCGGTCTCCTTCAACTGTTAGATATTCCAGAGTGGAAGTGGGACAAAATCACCATAGATTTTGTTACTGGTCTTCCGCCAACCAAGAGGAAGCACGATGCAATTTGGGTTATCGTATATCGACTTACCAAATCAGCTCATTTCTTACCGATCCGCAAGGAAGACTCGGTCAGTAAACTCGCCGATACTTATAGAAGGGAGATCATGAGACTCCACGGTGCTCCATCCAGCATCGTCTCAGACAAAGATCCTCGATTCACTTCGCGATTTTGGAAGAGTCTGCAGAAAGCTTGGGGTACACAACTTAAGCTTAGCACGACTTTTCATCCTCAAACAGACGGGCAGTCGGAGCGAACGATTCAGACATTGGAAGACATGTTGAGGTCATGTGCGTTGGAATGGACAGGTGATTGGGACGATTATATCTGTTTTGTGGAGTTTGCATACAACAACAGTTGGCACGCAAGTATCAAGTGTGCTCCTTTCGTTGTTGTATGGCAGAAGGTGTCGCGCCCCAATCTGCTGGGATCAGGTTGGTGAGCGAACACTTGAAGGACCAGAAATCATCGAGTTGACTAATGAGAGGGTCGCAGTAGCTAAGTAGAAACTTCAAGAAGCACGGTCACGTCAGAAGAGCTACGCAGACAAGCATCGTAGGGACATACATTTTAACGTAGGAGATCACGTTTTCCTTAAGGTTTCGTCGACATGTGGTGTTATACGTTTTGGAATTAAAGGGAAGCTCAGTCCTCGTTTCATCGGACCGTTTGATATCACTGAATGAGTCGGTGAAGTATATTATCGTTTAGCGTTACCTCCGCAGCTTTCGCATGTACACATTATGTTTCACGTGTCCTTACTAAGAGGATACAAGTATCATCCCCTTCACATGGTTCAGTATCCACTGGAACAGATTCGTGAAGATCTCACTTTTATAGAAGAACCCAAACGAGTTCTTGACAGACAAGAACGAGTCATGAGAAGGAAGACGATTCCATTCGTCAAAATCCTTTGGAGGGATCATACCGAGCGGGAAGCCACTTGGGAAACAGAGGAGTCTATCCGGGCTTCTTACCCTCATTTCATATTTTGAATTTGGGTATGTTCTTTTTTTTTCCAGTTTACTTTATCTATAATTCGGGGACGAATTATTCTTTTTAGGGGGGAAGAGTTGTAAAACCCGCATGCTTTTACCATGAATAGTACCCTTAAGATCGTACGTACATGATTAGAACTTTCCTTTTATAGCACATTTACGTTTCATGAATAAGAATTACAAGTATTACGTACGTGTTATAACACGATAAGTATTTATTACGTATGAACACACGATAATTATTCCAATAATAATTATAATCACAAACATGCGAACATGAAATCATGAACGTAAATTAATCACGAGCTAATATTATGTATGTATATACATTTATTACGAACACGAATAACTAAGTCACGATCGATAACTAACTAGAACACATAATTTACGAACACGAGAACACACTATTAAATTTAGACACGGAAAAAGGTACGGGTTACCCCATGTGGGGCCCCCTACCCGCGGCAATACCAAGAAACATGGGCTTGGCCCATGTAGTTTTACTAACTAGGGGATTAAGGGAAAACATGTGTCATTTATCATAAATCTAGAAAATAACCAAAACCCTAATTCTTTTCTTTGCTCCTCTTTGGCCACCGGATTTAAGAACACAAAAGGGGTGTTCGGGTTGATTTTGATCTTGGAATTTTTACAAGGATCGTTGTGTGTTCGTCCTCATTCGTTTCACGTAATCGGTATAACCTTTAACCTTTTCTTTTTATGTTTTGATTTATTGAATCACATAAAATCATGATGTTTTTAATTAAACTAATTAAAAACAAGTATTTTAAACATGTTAATAATCATGGAGTTAAATCAATGAAGGGTTTAGGGGTGTTTTATTTCTAGCCGACACCTAACCGAGCCCCTAGGGGGTATCGGCTTGGCTTATTACACTCCACCGAGACCATATGGTCTCGGTATGGTGGTGGTGGTCCCACGGCAGCAGCAAAAGCAAGGGGAACCCCGATCTTGGTCGGGGTATGGTGATGGTTACGGGTCCGGTTCATGGATTTTTAATCACGGGTCCGGTTCATGAATCATTTTTTTTCAAGGTTTATATTTTTTACAAGTTATGTTATATTTTTAGACTTAAATTAAATTAAGTAAAAACATGAACATGATTAATTTAATTTACATGACTTAGGTTATTAATTTAATTATTAATTCATGAATTTTAACTAAAGTATTTATCCTTAATTAGACTATATAATTAATTAATTATTAAAACCATGACTTATAATTAATTAATTAACATGATCTATTTATGGAAACTTTCTATTTTTAGAAACTTATCTATTTTAAGCGGTAATTCTATTTTTGGAAACTTTCTATTTTTGGAAACTTTCTATTTTTGGAAACTTTTTATTTTTGGAAACTTTCTATTTTTGGAAACTTTCTATTTTTGGAAACTTTCTATTTTAGGAAACCTGCTATTTTTAGAAAGTTACTTATTATTACGCAACAAGTATAATAATACATGAAATACAAGTAATACTTAATTAGAATAGACAGAATATACGATAAACACAGTATAAAGCTTAAATCAGTAAAACATGACATGAACATATAAAACAAGCTAAGACATGATATAAAACCAGTTACGTACTCAGTAATCAGATACTTATACACGTATGTATTTATGTAGCATTAGTGATACCGAAGTAGGACTCTCTTCCGTTCGTCTTCTTCGTTCAATGGACATAAGGTACGGATTCTCCGTCCTTTCAATATGGACATTCTTTCCTTATTAGGATTCCCCGTTGCAGCCAACTGTTTTCCCTAGTATATGTTTTATATGTTTTAATTGCTTATTTTTAATTAGAATACCTAAAGCCATATACATGCATGACCAGTTTCACCTAGTTATGGAGGTACCATAACCATAACAATAGAGGCACTGGTGTTATGACTTCCCCACGGTGGAGTGATTGCTCGTGGCGTCCCTTTCAGCTTTTGGCCATATTATTATTATTATCAGGTGGGGCGTATGGGTGCATCCTAGTTACATGTTTTCAGCAGATTACTCAGTGTGGATGTGGTGTGTGTCTTGTATCCTTCACAAGGAGTTGATCCCTCCTACCCAAAACCAGTATATTAAATTAGAGGCAGCCCCTCTAATTTGCATGACGAGGTCATCCCTCCAAGTATTCATGCACGTTGATTTTCATGACTTATATTGGCTAATGGTAAAATATGTTAAACAGTTTTTACAAGATAAACATAAGGCTTTTCAAACTATAAAATCAGTTTTACTAAGATATAACCGGGTTATTCAGGACTTAGTTTCTTCCGTTGTTTTATGCTTATATGCTTATATTATTCATGCTTTACTTGTACATCCGTGCACTGAGCGTATTGCTCAGTCGTTTTCCTTTTCATGTTCCCACAACGGGAGGTACTCAGGGACACTCGTAGACTTTAAGCATACGTGCATATGGACTGGAAGCTTTCTAGCCTTCTTTACTTTATGCATTTATCTATACTTTGATACTCATTTCCATGGACATTGTTTGGTCCTTTCATTTATAGTACTTATGTTTGTGTGTGATGAGTTCTACTTTTGGACTACTGATGTTTGATTCCGATATTTTCCTTTATGGTCATGTAATGTTTATACATTTATCCTTGTATGCTTTGATGACACGCCATAATCACGCGTGACATTCCATTATCAAAATGGGGTGTTACAGTATAATCTATGTATAAACAAATAACATAAACAACGACTCGGAGAAAGTAAAGAAAATATATACCATGGTATTCACAACTTGGGTAGTCGTTTATAATTACATTGATGGGGTATATATAGGTATGGAAACCCTAATCGCAACTTGTTTCCTAAGATCCAACTTAAGGGAAAAGGCATGAATAGACACAACTAACTCCATAAGGGTCGAGCTCATGCTTTCAATCAAATCCTAGAAGCTATATCCGCATGATACAGCCCCTGGATGAATCATTCTGTCGAATCCCATGTCGAAACCTACGTCAAATCCTCCATCGATTCCTATGTCAAAACCTTTGTCCGAGTTGTCAAAGCCTTGCCAATCTTCGTCTTCTTCTCTTATGAGTAAGATCCCAAGGAGCTACTGCATACACATATTCATACCTCTGTCTGCTTGGTAGGTTGACGACAAATCCTAAACAGAGCCTATATTAGTGTCTATAACTCAAAAATATCCCACTTAAAGGTTGATCACTTCATTGCTCTCCGTCTCAAGTAATCTCTATAAACTTCAAACCAACTTCCCTTTAACAATGCTACTGGTCTAACCTTTATGTACCTTCGAGCATACGAGAGACACTGCACCAACCAAGCATACGACTAAGAGACTTTTGATATAAGGTTTCATGAACTAACATCATCAATTTGTAAACAACCTCTTTCGCGACTTCAATACCAAACTATATTCATTGGTTATCTTAGAGTCTAGTTAAAGTTGCGCAAAGCTTCATCTTCTATGTTGTCACCACCTTGATCAACATATGTGGATGGTTACTTGCTCCAAGAATCTTCATCAAAGATAGTTTTTTTCCCCTTAAACTCACGCAATTATAACTATAAGGTTACCATTATCCTAGTAAACGGTTAATCTTTATTGATATATTATCAAAGAATTATACCCGGTTGAATGCGAAACTACAATCGAGATTAAATAACAATGTATGTGTGGTGATCTCCTTTCTAACTACTACTTATTATATCTATGTATAACTAGTATTGAAAATGAATATATTCCCTTAAGATTAAGAGGTAAAGTATGTGTGAAAGATAGAACCTTTTGTGCGCAAACTTACTTTACTCCTTTAAAAGGATTTTCTATTTATAGTGCTAGCGTTTAGGTATCCTCTTCATGTAATATGCGTGTTCCCAATCTTGATTTGGTAGTACACTGATTCTACTGTCTCTTAAGTACAGTAACTATACATAGTAACACACTTTCATAAAGTCAATGATGACACTGACTTCGTCTTCATACCCAAAAGGAGTAAGTTTGACATTTTAAGAGTAAATACTTGATCATATCTCTTCAAACTTATCCAGCCTATTCTTAAGCATATTGGATTGATGTCTAAGTTATTCAGGAAGGTTCTTCAAAGATTAGGATATCATATGGGGAACAATGAGTCTATTGTCATAACTCACGGAAGCCACCACCTCCTTCTTCATCTCAAGTTTCATTCACTGAGTACCACCTCATTTAATGGTTCAATATTTCTTGTAGACTTGGGTTGAGATCTTGAAGGTGAGTCCTTGAGCGACTGTTCACTCAGTGACTTATTCATGTTTAAGGTTATACCACACCTAGGCACTGAATTGACATAACAATATCTCTTTATTTGGATATAAATATAACCTAAGTGTTTGTTTAGTGTAGGTGAGTAAATACGACTACTTGTTACACTGAGCTAACAAGCAAGTAAGTCAAACTTGTACCTTGAAGTACTTCATTCATTGGATTACATTTACTTTAATCACTATAATGCACAAAAGATAAAAAATAGATACAAAGTTTTTAAACATTTAAAGGGTAAAAGCTATATAATACCATCGTACTTATCAAAATATACCGACTTTAAACACTTACAATTTAATCGCTAGACATTACCAACGAACTTGTTTGTTTTGTATCAATGTTACCACTATTACCGGCTACATTTCCACGTCATTAATTTATTTCATTCAACAATACACAATACACAGTCACTAATAAAATCCACCGGGACCCACCCATATTTTTTACCCATCTTCATCCGACCCACTTCAGCCTCAACACCATCAGTGCCACAAGAAATTCCTACAATGATTACGTGGAGCTATGATGGAAAGGAAGTTTCTGTTGAAGGCTCATGGGACAATTGGAAAACAAGGTAAAAGTCCAACTGTTGTCTGCTTATCAAACTTTATCTAAGTCCTTTATAACTATTTGATTCACACTTTCTTTTTTTTACCAAAAAGATCTTGCAAAGACCAGGAAAAGATTTCATCATTTTGAAAGTGTTGCCTTCGAGTGTTTACCAGTATAGATTTGTTGATGATGGTCAATGGAGGTATTCTCCTTATGTGCCGCAAACACAGGATGAAGCCGGAATCACTTTCAGCATTTAAGAGTTGCAGGTTTTTTCCATACTATCTCCCTGATATGAAGCATATATTGAGTCACTTTGCAAGTATAACTCAGTATTTGGGAAATTCTATTTACAGTAATTACTGTTTTACACCTTCACCATAATTGACACCTTCATTATAATTACCATAAATACGGGTTTGATATTTTTGGAGTTTATCTTCGTTTCAATGGTTTTGATATTTTTGAGATTAGGGGATGGACATATTGATTTCGAGTTTATCTTCGCTTTAATGATTTAGATATTTTTGGAGATTAGGGATGTGGGTTTCGATATATTTGATGTTATTGATGAAGATTAGGTATCTTTGTTTTGATGTTTTTTATGTGTCTTATATTTCGATGTTGCTGATAAATAATGTAAACTAGTTTAATTAAGCCTTTCAGTTTTATTGTTTAGCATCTAGGGTTTTGTCTTTGTATTATTTCTAATCCCAAATGTTTTAGTGAATTTGATAAATATATTTTCATTATTCTCTCTTGATTCTACATGGTATATATCAGAGACATAAACTCGTATACCGTGTACACGAGGCGAGGCACCCGCGCGTTGCGGCGGTTTTTTGAATGATAGTTTTTAAGTCGTATGTGGTTCATTGTATTTGCGTTGTCAGATTCATTTGGGTGCCGAGGTTGCCATCTCCGATCTGAAATAGCCAATCTGAGAATCTGCTAATACTTTCTAAGTGGTAACTTGTTGCCCTTAGTAACAAAGTGGTAATTGGTGCTCTATAAATTTTTGCATGAACTTGATCGAATAGCATTGTTGTATCTTCAAATTACTGTATCTTCAAAGTGGTAATTGGTGCTCTATAAATCTGAGAATCTTAGGACTTCAGATATGTACTTTCTTTGTTTATCTATAAAAAAATGTTTATATTAAAACGTGTCGTTGGTGGATTAGGTCATACCATATGATATCTTTACTACAAGTAAAACGACATCATACAAAGAGTAAAACGATATTAGGCCAAACTATACGACGTCGTTTCCTACACCTAATAATATATATTATAATTTGGGTTTTAATCCTTGGTTTTTAAGATAAATATTTAAGATAAAGATGGTGATAATGTGATGTTGAAGATGATAAAGTCAACTGCCACCATTTGTATAATGGAAATCATATGTGGATTTATTTAAAAGAAAATTAAATAAATATGTGGATATTACCGTGCCAGCCTGTCGGTAACAACTTACCATATTGGTGACTTTGAAACAAATTTTAAAGTTCATTGGTAATGTCTAGAGATTAAATTATAAGTGTTTAAAGTCGATACATTTTAATAAGTAGGATGGTATTATATGACTTTTACCCACATTTAAACCTAGTGCCTTTAGTTTTCCTTTCTTTGATATGAACAACTTTTCTTTTTCAAGCCTTGTGTTGATTATCTCTATGAGCATTATAATGAATTTTTCATGTTTATAGGACTTGATCTTGGTATCTATAAATATATCCAGAAGTGTTTGAGTATCCACTTTGCGAATATCATTCATTCTTCAGATGACTTTGTTTCCTTAGGTATCTAGTAAGAAGATACAATGCTCAGGTTCCTCTATCACCATGTAGTTCCCAAATAGTTTTTTTCTTGGAAAAGATGGATATTGTTTAGATAGAGGTAGGCATTCATCAAGGTCCAGGGCCTAAGCATTTTTGTTGAGTCTTGTATACTTCTTGTCTAGTTATTTCATCATGTTACCAACATATCAGTTAGATTTTTTATTACTGCAAGCGCATCCCATTCACTCTTGGAGAACTCATCGAATTTAAACGGCTTCAGGTGTTCAAATCGTGTCATCATTTTCCATGTTATTGTACGCTTTGAGTTTGGAAAAGTCTTGTTTTCAAGACCAACTCATGCTTTCTGCTCATAGTCATTGCCTTAATATTGTCATCAAACCTTTTCTTCAAGATTTCTTCTTTCTTCATTTGTTTCTCTTTATTGGAGCTCGCTATGCCTTTTCTTTTTTACTTCTTTTTGTGAGGATCTAACAACCTGATCATCTTGAGTGGTTTCTCTTTATTATGTTATAATGTGTGCATCATTAGTCTTGGCAGCCTCACTTCCCTTGATATTTTTTGTTTCAAAAGGTATTTCTTCTTCAGTGACCCTACCATCATGCTTCCCCTGAGTTTTAGACGGGGTTTCTTTCCACCATGATTGTACTTTAAGGTACATGTTCATTCTTCTCCCTGCCAATAGTTGGAAGAAATTCAGTGACAACAATTGTTTATTTGACTGAACTACCTAAAGGAATAGATCGAGAAATCCCTTAAAATGTATAGTACATTTCAATCGTGGACTTGACACTAGCGGTATCAGTGTTGAGAGTTCATATGACAAACTAAATTGTCGCTCGAGTTGTTTCAAGAGTCGCAATTCTGGTTCGAAGACTTGGAATGTTGGAATCTCTTAAGCTGTCAGCAGTCTCAATGAGTTTTTTCGAATTGCGTATGGAGTCTTTAACGGCCCTAAGAAGCTTCTGATAGAACTTGGGATCTTCATTAAGTGCTTTAAAAGTTGTGCATGTTGATCCTTAATGTCACCTAGAGAAGATTCATGAGCATCATGAACTTATGAAAAATGGCCATGTTGAGCAAACCAAATAATTGAGAAACTTTCCCACAAGTCCCAATGGTGGTAAATATGGCAGCTTCTAAGGATTTCTTCAAAGAAACATTTTCTTTAATTTTTTAAGATCATGTTCCAGACACTTGTTCAGCTTTGACCTACTAAGTAATTTTCCTTGTTGATGTTGCTGATGAATTCCATGTGATTGTCAACAGTCACCTAGTATGTAATTTGAGATCTTTTCTTGCTGAGCAGTGTAGCAAGCCATGTATTTCTTAAGCTTAGAGGATTTAAAGGCAATATCGTCATACTTAACTTGATATCCGTGATGAGATTTGCACATATAAGTGTTGGAAAACACCTTTTAGTGTCTAAAATATGACATTCTTAGTGACTGAAAAGTATCAAATTGAGCAAATGGATCTTCTTGCTTCGTTTCTTGGGTAAAAAGAATGTTCAAGGTGAAAGTTTATGGACTTAAATTTATTAGTTGTTTGATAGGAACGAACTTGATATTATGGGATTACACACAATACGTAAAGAGTTAATTTATTTAATAAATGTATTTATTATATTTATTAATTTATTTAATAAATATATTTATTACGTTTTTTAAATTAAACCGAGATATAACTTTAACGGTCGTTAAATAATTAAGAATTAAGTATTAAATGAACGTTAAAGAATATATAGTAAGTAGAATAAAAAGAAAGAAGATCGGAAGGCTCCGGAACACCCCATGAGGGATGTTCGACCGCCGGTTATGGAGGCAAGGGGAAGGGGAAAAACTTTCCTTATTTTTGTTTTGACTGCAAGAATTAGGTCTATATAAACAATCCCTCACCTCATAATTCAAGACAAACAATAATCTCTCCCTCTCTTTTTCTTTTGGTTGATCGCAAGAAACACCCACAAAGGGGTTTCGGTTGGTTTTCTTGTCTGCTCGATTGTGCTTATAATCTAGTCCTAGCCCCTCTCTAGGGTTGTTGGGTAGATTTTCTACAAGCGTTATAGCTCGGTTTACACGGGCTAGAATCACGGTTAACTCGTTGTATTACGTGTGTACAAGATCGTAATATAGTCTTACTTTAGGCTATATCTTGGTTATATACGGTATAAACCCGAATTGGTGATTCGTTCTTCGTCTTATGGATTTGCTTTAGTGTAAAGATATGTAACCCTAATTCGATTAATTATGTAATACCCAGAACCCGAGGTCACTTATCTTACCCTAAATTAGGCCTATTTTTGAAATTTTTAAGAAATTTTATTTACTATATATTTTATCGTTTTGGTTGAAACCAATGTTTGAGGTCGTAATCCTGACGATTGACGATTTAAGAAGGACGATGACGACTACGATCCCGACGGATGCCCAAATTTCTATGTTTATTGTCGTTTTATCGATATTATAATTTTTCGAGGATTTTACTTTCGGTTCGTGTTAAGTCGAGTCGGGTGCGTTTTATTGCTTTCCGGGTGCATTTAAATTGTCCTAAAAGTATTTTGGAGTGTTCGGGATGACCCCCAACTCCCGCAAAATTATCCAAGTCGACTAGTAAGTCATTCTCGCAAACATTTGAGGTCGTTTTTAAACAAGGCCAAAAGAAAGCCCAAATTTCACAAAAGGTCCCTAGAAGTTTACAAAAGGGGGAAATGGAACACACACAACACAAACACATTCAAAAAAATTTCACACTCTCTCTCTTTTCTCTCTTTTGGCCGTCAGCCACACCACCACACAACCACCATCTTTTTTTTTCTACCTTGTTTTGATTAAAACCAAGGTTAGACCACGTTTAGATTATCCATTTCAAGTGTTTTGATGTATTCCAATCCAACATGCATTCATAAAAAATTTTCAAGAATCAAATGGGTTTTTCAAAAATTAGTTTTGATGTTAATGGGGTTAATGCATGTTTAATTAGTGTGTAAGTGATGATTAATCACCCAACAAACCAACAAAAATCAATTTGGTTGGGGTGTTTTGATCACCAACATGCCACGGCAATATGGGGGTGTTTGGTGGATCTTGGTGGTTGATGTTTTTGCTTGTGGGTTCATGTTTAAGTTATTGTTTTAGATATTTTTGAATGGGTTAAGCTTATTGCATGTTTTATTTAGTGAATGGGTTTTAAAGTGGATTTGATATTTTAGGTGTTAAGGACTGATTAGGGTGTTTAGACATGGTTATAAGTGATTAAGTTAAGGCTAGGTGTCGTTAAAATGGTTTGGAAACAAGTGATGGGTTGATTTTGAGAAGGGTAATTTTAGGCAGATTGTTTAGGCTTGTTTTCATGGGTTTGACTTTGTAAACAGGTCATGAGACTAGGATATAGTTGTAGAGCGTCGTCTTAGCTTCGATTTGGTATAAGAAAGAGCTTACGACTCCTAACGAGTCAAAAGTTATGATGTTTTGAAAATACGTGTACCGGGTGATGAGAACCTACATAATCCGAAATTATGTATGGTTTTGGGTCAAATCCCGGGGACCATAGATATAGTTTGGTAATTGATTAAAAGTTTATTTTTGGTCTCAAACCTGCATTTGTGAGTCTATTATTAGGCTTAGGTGTTGAACGGGTCAATGGTGTATTTTAAATGGGTCAAACAAGTCCAACATGGTCAATGTGCAAAATCAGTCCGAAAAACGTATGTTTAGTATTGTGTTGAGTAACGGGTCATAAAAGTGAGAACTTTTAATGGGATTAAAAATGAGTTTTCCACAGGTCTTGAGGTATTTTTGAGAATTTTCCTAAGTTTTATAAAAGGGTTTAAGTCTTAGAAAACAGCCCATACTTTTGGTAAGTATCGGCGAAAAACGTAAAAAGGGTAATAATGTTAATAACGTAGACGAATCGTATAAAACTAATAACAATTATTTGTTTGGTTTTGGCGTGAGTTTGTAATTATCACAATTGACTAATATGTACATATTATACAGTACTTGAAGTTTATAAATGAGATTTACTCATTACGCGTTATTGTTTGTTAGGTGTTGAATTTCCCGGGCATCCTCATCATCGTCAGTGATCGTCATTCGTATCGTCGACTACTTCTATATACATAAGGTGTGAATTTGTAGCCTCGCTTACTACTGTTTTAAAATGTTTTTACCGGCGAGGGAGATGCATGCTAGTTTTATAAAATAAACATATGTCATGAATGATTGTTGGACCCGAATGTTGCCTTAAATTGTGTTGAGTACCTAGTTGCAAAAGACCCTATATTCATGAACTATTAACTATTGTTTAATCCTTGTGTGGATTGAAAATAGCCGCTTATACAATTGATAGTACTATGGGGTTGACAACCCTATCCGAGACGAGGGCTAGTACGTTGAGTACCCCCTGCGGACGGATAACTTGTGATAAGAGATAAGGTATAATTGCAACTGATGCCTTTAGAAGGGGCAATGGTTTCATCTTAATCACGCCGGTAATTATACGCGGGTGATTGAGTTAACGGATTAGTGTCATGAGCTTAAACACAATTGTCATAACCTTGATAATAGATTGTTTGATCGACAATTCTATGAATGACCGTGATTGATTTTTATAACACATATGTTCAAAATGAGATTGTAAAACCTATGAATTCCACTCAACATTATTTGTTGACCCAAATTAGCATGTGTTTCAGGTAATCGATGAAGTATAGCATGGAGCATGCAAAGGATGGGAGTTGTGTGCGGCTTGGCGTCTACTTGTTTTCCACCCATTATTTAACTTGAACACTTTTAAATTTTCTGTCATGTTAACGAAAATGTATCTTTTGGGGTTGAGATTCGTGGGGACCAAAACGCTAACTCTGTGTTGTATCATCTTGGGATTTGGAAAACCGTAGACTTGTATGTTTTTAACAATGTTTAATTTATGTTAAAACTTTTACGTCTCTTTAAGTCGTTTGATATAGCTTGTGTGGAATGATAACTGCCTAGCACCCAAATGTTGTAGTTCCGCTGCGCATAGCATTTGTGGGGGTGTTAGAAATTATAATTGTGTTATTATTATAATCTTTTTAAATCGCTTCCGCTATGTGTGCTTTGATCTCGTTTAGGGTTCTGTGTAATTGTTATGAACTATATAAACCTTCAGTGGCATCGAGAGCCGTTTTAACATGTTATCATTATCGAAAATCTAAAGTTTTTTTTAACTAATAATTGTTTTGAGTTAAAACTACATGTTTTAGGTTTTCTTAAAAATAAGGGTTTTGTTTTTTAAAATTAGGGTTTTGGCCGAATTTTATTAAAAAAATTGTTTTTGAAACCCTAAATTACACATGGGATAATTTTAGATTAAATTGCATGATTAAATGTTATGTCATGTAAATTAGAGGTTACGATTTGAAGAGATTTAATTGTTATGATTTAAGGGTGGTAACATGATTAACGTGCATGTTTTCATTGATCGTAAAATCGTATGTTTATATGATTTTATGTGCTACTTGTTTTATTTGATTCAATAAATCTTGAATTAGGGAAGACTTTTATATGATTATAAAGAGCTAGATTTGATGATTATTGAATAAATCGTATGCATGTGGCTATTTGATTAATTTATCGCACATATAAATTGTTATTATGTGTTTTATGAATTTGTTTTTTTACTTGTTTATCTTAAAATTGTTCGAATTGTTGTAAACAAGGGTTTCTTTAAAAGAAATAATATAGACTAATCATATTAAAAATTAAGATTTGTTTGAGATCTAACTTACATAAGATTACGTTGATTGGTGAATTGCAAAAATAATCTAAAGGTCTACTCTTTTTGACAAACTATAAAGTGGGTATAACGCACCGCTGGTCATGTACCCGGTTAAGGAAGGAGGTGTTAAGCCATTAGTCGCTGACCAAATTCCCGGCTCACCTGTGCGTCAAATTGAAATTACCTACGATTATTATTTGAATTCTACCTTAAGGTTAATTTACCGCAAATTCAAATCTGAATTCACAATGAATAAGGTGATTGCTTTGTGCTTTAGCCAAAAGACGTTGTGAATAGCTGTGGGTATATTATTTGATTGGTTGAACCAATACCTCAACATAATTTATGTAGAAATTTTGTATCGTGGAAAAGTTTACTAAATGTTTTATTAAACTTATGCTATAGAGTTATATGCATGCTTCTCTATATATTGATTTTGACATCAAATTTATACCCTTAAAAATTTAAGTCGAATGCTCCTAGTTGACGAACACTTGAAATTGATACGTCATCAAATGAGATTTTTGGATGATGTTGTGATGGAGAGAAAACTTTCATAGAATGAGAATTCGTATGGTGGTTTTACGTTACTCATATTAGACGACCTAATTAAGTTACTCAGTGAGATCTGGAAACCTAAGGCATTCAGAAGGGATGAAACATGTTTACAATGCAAAACGTTTTTTGGAAATGTAAATCCCTTAAACTAGAAATTGAAAATTGTTTGTCAATTGAATTGTTCGACAAGTCGCTATGTTGAGTACATTCATTACTAGCAGATCAACTGATATAATGGGTCTATGTCAATATAGTTCTAGAATTCAAGGAAAATACTATGGTTTTATACCGGGGTAATTTTATTTTCTTGAAAGTATTTTATTATCAAAAATACTAATATTTGAACTTATTTCTATAGAAATGGCTCAACCCGACAATAACACTATAAGTTCTACGTTCAAAACGTTTTTTGATCGTCCTGAACTTACTGGCCCAAACTTCAATGATTAGTACCGCTTGCTAAGAATTGTCTTGAGAGTAGCGGGTACTATTGATATATTGACTACTCCCTATCCGGAGGATCTTGCTGAAGGAGCTTCTAAAGCGCAAAGGCTTGAACACGATGTTAATGTTAAGAAGCACTCGGAGGTGGCTTGCTTTATGCTAGGGAAAATGGCTCCACCACTTCAGAATAAGTATGAGCTATTTTCGCCTAAATGAATGCTTGATGAGTTCAAGGCTATGTTCGAAAAGCCGCAAGCTGTGGAGATCTACGACTTAGTAGATGCTTTGCATAGCTGCAAGCAAGCTCCTGAAAAGTCTGTTAGTGCCCATTACATAGAGATGAGGGGTTATATGGAACAGCTCATTGCACTAGGACAACCCTATGATCATAATATGGGTATCAGTTTGATCAATAGGTCTCTTAACAAGGACTTCAATGATTTTGTTCGAAACTATAATATGCATTGCACGGGGAAGACAGTTAATGATTTACATGCAATGCTCATTGACTATGAGAAGGGGTTAAAAGACAAGGCATCTACTTCTACGCCTTCTATACTAACTATACAAAAGGGTAGCATGAGTAATCCAAAACCGCAAGCAAACTAGAAGAAAGGTAAAGGCAAGGGTGATAAGGGCAATCAAGTTGCGACTTATTTGAAACCTAAGCAGAACTTTGTCAAGAAGATTCAATCTCAGAAGGATGAGACTTGTCACCATTGCAAGGCAAGTGGTCACTGGAAGAGGAATTGCCCTCTTTACCTTGTAGAATTGCGAGAAATAAAGAAGAAGTCTGAGCAGAGCACTGCAGCTGCAAGTACTTTATTTATGATCGAATTATTTAATTTGACATATAAATTAAATTCATGGGTATATGATACGGGATGCGGTATTAAAATTTGTAATACGATGCGGGGATTTAATCTGGAAAGGAAGCTTTCCTATGTGGAACAATTTCTGCAAGTGGGTAATGGCGCACAAGCAGCGGTTAAAGCTATAGGAACATTTAATTTAGTTTTACCTTCGGGTTTAGTACTGGTTTTAAATGATTGTCTTCAATTGTTAGGGGTGTTATTTCCTTTTCTTGTTTGTTGAATAATGGATTCGTTCATACTATTGATTATAATTGAAGTTCTGTTTGGAAAGATGATATTTTCTATTATAACGCAATTTCTGTTAATGGTGTGTTTAAAATAGAAATGCATGAAAATGAATCCAAATATAATAATAATTTTGTATTTAGCTCGAATAAGAAGAGAAAGTTTGACAAGAACTCTTCTTATCTTTGGCATTGTAGACTTGCCTATATTGGGAAGACTCGTATACAAAAGCTTCAACGTGAAGTTCTTTTAGAAAATATCAATGATGAATCATTTGATAAATGTGAGTCTTGTATCTCTAAAAAGATGACCAAGAAACCTTTTAACAGCAATATTGAAAGAGCTACTGATCTACTTGGTTTAATACATACTGATGTATACGGTCCACTTAGTCATTTGTCAAGGAAAGGTGCCAGCTACTTCTTAACATTTACGGATGATTATAGCCGTTATGGTTATGTTTATTTGCTTAAGCATAAACATGAGGTATTGGAAATATTCAAACTGTTTAAAGCAGAAGTAGAACTGCAACTAGGAAAGAAGATTAAAGCTCTTCGTTCTGATAGAGGTGGTGAATACTTAAGTCAAGCGTTTATAGATTATCTAGGTAAGAATGGAATTGTTCAACATCTTACTTCTCCCTATACTCCATAACAAAATGGTGTATCGGAAAAAGGAGAAATCGTACATTATTGGATATGGTGCGATCTATGTTTAATCTTACAACTTTACCTTTATCCTTTTGGGATTATGCTTTAGAGTCTGTTGTTCGCATTTTAAATATGGTTCCCACAAAGAAGGTTGATAAGACACCATATGAACTATGTCATGGCAAGAAGCCATATTTATCTTATTTAAAGGTCTGGGATTGCGAGGCGTATGTGAAACGTGACTCGGGGGATAAACTCCAAAAACGATCTGTAAAATGTATCAGTGTAGGATACCCTAAGGAAACTATGGGTTACTACTATTATTATCCACCTAAGAACAAAGTGATTGTTGCTAGGTATGGAGACTTCCTTGAATGTGATCTTGTAAATCAAGATATTAGTGGGAGAAACTATGATCTAGAAGAGAGTCATATAGATACATTACCTTTTGAAAACACTACCAAAATAATTCCTATAGAACCAGAAAGTCTGGTGGTTCCACCAAAATTAGTTCCTCTGCGTAGATCCGCAAGGATTAAAAACGGAAATAGCAATATATGTCTTAAAATAGAGGGTGATGATGACGTAGGGGATCTTGGAGAACTTGCTAATTATAAATCTGCCATGCTTGATCCTGAAAGGGATAAGTGGATGGTTGATATGGATGAGGAAATGAAATCCATGAAAGTAAATGATGTTTGGATTCTTGTAGATCCACCACCAAATGCTAAACTAGTGAGACATAAGTGAATATACAAGAAGAAAACCGACATGGACGGAAAAGTACAATCCTATAAACCTCGTTTAGTAGCTAAAGTTTTTACTCAAACTTTTGGCCTAGACTACGAGAAGACATTTTCTCATGTAGCAGACTTAAGAGCTATTAGGATTCTCATAGCTATAGTAGCATACTATGACTATGAGATATGGCAAATGGATGTTAAAACGGCATTCTTGAAAGGTCGCTTAGATGAAGACATATATATGCAAGAACCAGAAGGGTATGTTGATCCTAAGAATCCAAAACACCTATGCAAACTTCAAAGATCTATTTATGGTTTGAAGCAAGCATCACGTCAATGAAATAAACGATTTGATGAACAAATCAAAAAGTTTGGATTTATTCAAAATTGTGATGAGCCATGTGTATATCGCAAAGCTAGTGGGAGTGATGTAGTATTTTTAGTCCTATATGTTGATGACATATTAATCATGGGAAGTAACATTCTAAGACTTAAAGTTGTAAGGATTATCTTGGTAAATGTTTTTCTATGAAGGATTTAGGAGAAGCTGCATACATTCTGGGAATTAAGAAATATCAAGATAGGAAAAGATGGTTAATTAGTCTAAGTCAAGATGCTTATATGGATAAGATATTAAAGAAGTATAATATGCAAGATAGGTTTTCAACCTATGGAAGTTAAGCACAATCTGAGTCATGAGATGGATGCATCAACTCTTGAAGAGGAGGCATACATGCAGAAGGTGCCTTACACTTTGGCTGTAGGATCTATTATGTATGTTGTAAGATGCACAAGGCCTGATGTGGCATTTGCTTAGAACTTGGTCAGTAGATACCAACATAATCCAGGGGAGCTCCACTGGACTGCTGTTAAACATATTCTAAAGTATTTGAGGAGTACGAAAGATATGTTTTTGGTATTTGGAGGGAAACCAGACACAGAACTGAATGTGACTAGTTTTTGTGATGCGTTCGGGTAATGTGATAAAGACGATACAAAGTCTTAGACGGGTTACATGCTTGTTATCAATGGAGGAGCAGTTGACTGAAAGAGCAAGAATCAGACAACGATTGCAATGCATGCTACTCAATCTGAGTACATGACTGCTTTAGAAGCTGCAATGGAAGCTGTTTGGATTAGGAAGTTCATTGGAGATCTTGGAGTGATGCCCTCAATAAAAGAACCTATTGATATATATTGCGGCAATTCTGCTGCAATTATATTTGCCAATGATTTTGGAGTCATGAAAGGCGCCAGACACTTTAAGCGTAGACATCACTACGTCCGAGAACAAGTTGAAGCTCGTGAAATCAAATTAATAAAAGTTTACACACATGATAACGTAGCTGATCCTTTTGCTAAGGCTTTGCCTAGACCAAAGGTAGTTAAGCATGCCAAGGCTATTGGGCTGCAACTAGCTAGCGAACTCATGCAATAAATCTGTGATTAGTATTTAGATAAAGGATGTTAAGACATTATTATTTAATAAAATAAAGATTGGCTTTCGTTTATTCTTATTACTTAATTTTGTATCCTATTTTACATGTTTTAATCCATGAATAAATTGTTGTGCTAAATATCCGTTATCGATTATAATATGGGAATATTATTAAATTAAGACAAATCAAAATAGCGATAGAGTAAACTTGAAAGTATATTGATCGATTTTGGATGATATTCGATGAATTGAATATTGAACTTACCCCAACTATATTATTTTACTTTATGGATCTTTGTCATCAAGTAAATCATAAATAGTTATCCTTAGACTTGAGATACCAGGAAACTGTTATGAGTCTAGTGCATCGCTGTGGAATAATCTAACGCTAAACGTAACTGGTAGCTATAAGGATTATTTTCAGAAATATTGCAAAATTCATAAGTTTTTCTTGTAGTCAATATGGAATTTATTTCGTCCAATTTCGTTTTGGAGTTTAATATAGCTGGGCCCCTCGTGGGGTTAGTAAGATGTTTGTGTGGCTACACCTAAATTATTTTGGTAATCTTGCTGAATCTGTGAACGAGAAACAGAATGGTTAATGAAAATAATGACTAAGATCCATATCCTTATTAACGTTGTATTAGAAATAAAAGGATAATAATAATGATGAATCATGAAAAGGTTTTATCCAGGAGACCTTACTCGAGTTGTACTAGAGACATTGCTAGTGTAACTAGACGCTAGTCAATATAATCACGATATTCGAAATATGTCCAAGTGGGAGCTGAAAGTTTATGGACTTATATTTAATAGTCGTGTGATAGGAACGTAATTTAGATTACGGGATTGCACACAATACGTAAAGAGTTGATTTATTTAATAAATGTATTTATAATATTTATTAATTTATTTAATAAATATATTTATTACGTTTGTTAAATTAAACCGAGATATAACTACGGTCGTTAAATAATTAAGAGTTAAGTATTAAACGAACGTTAAAGAATATATAGTAAGTAGAATAAAAAGAAAGAAGATCGGAAGGTTTCGGAACACCCCATGGGGGGTGTTCGACCGTCGGTTATGGAGGCAAGGGGAAGGGGAAAAAACTTCCCTTATTTTTTTTACTACAAGAATTAGGTCTATATAAACAACCTTTCACCTCATAATTCAAGACACACAATAATCTCTCCCTCTCTCTTTCTTTTGGTCGATCACAAGTGTTGGAAATTCACTTTATGTGACGACATTTAGGAATTCCCATTAGTTATCATAGTCACACACGCTTAGACTAGACTAGGTACAATGTATAGTTAAGTGTTTGGTGTGTGGCTATATATACCCCTCCTAGGCTTCCAAGGAGGGGTGTTGCTTGTGTTCATTTCTTGTTTTAATACAACTTTTCTATTTTCACACACAACCACTTTCTCTCTCAATTCAACAATGGCTTCCACCTTCCACCACCCACCTAGACCACCGGATTAGATAAAAAGCAAATCCACAACAAGAAACACCCACAAAGGGGTTTTGGTTGGTTTTCTTGTTTGCTCCATTGTGCTTATAATCTAGTCCTAGCCCCTCTCTAGGGTTGTTGGGTAGATTTTCTACAAGCGTTATAGCTTGGTTTACACGTGCTAGAATCACGGTTAGCTCATTGTATTACGTGTGTACAAGATCGTAATATAGTCTTACTTTAGACTATATCTTTGTTATATACGGTATAAACCCGAATTGGTGATCCGTTCTTCGTCTTGTGGATTTGATTTAGCGTAAAGGTATGTAACCCTAATTCAATTAATTATATTTGTGTTATTATTATGATCTTATTAAATCGCTTCCGCTATGTGTGCTTTGATCTCATTTAGGGTTTTGTGTAATTGTTATGAACTATATAAACCTTCACAAGGGTTGCCTCATGGGAGGGATCTTTTTAGGCCTCAGCGGAGGGATCCTTCTCAGGATGGTTAATCTTCATATTGTCTCAAGCCTCATATATGTCTTCATCACTAAAGGCTTTTAGCTCATCTTCAGACACATCAAGAAAAGAGTGATATTCATCGAGTGTTTGAGGGATAGGCTTGATTTAATCCAGCTCCCCTACAAGAGAATGTTTTCTTTTGTTGTGGTTACCCATTAACACCTCAAATTTAGTAGATTGGGATGTATCCACCTGGTACTTAGTGCCAATTTGTGATTGATCATGAGTGAAGGTTATTTCCCTATCAATGAGTTTTTTTGAGCTTCATGAGTCTTCGGGATGAGTTTTTGTTCCCTTAGGAAGAGACTTGGGAGTTAGTGTTTGATTGTAGTAAAAATAGGCTTTTAGGAAAAAGACGTATAATTGGTAAGTAATTAATACGACGGTTTAGGAAAACCGTGCACTAATGACCCAAGTATAAGAGTTCGTGTACCAAGGAGGACTATTGTGTATGTGTTTAGACTTGATTAATATTTGTGATTATGATTATGAAGAAAGAAAAGAGAAACGGATGACGGTTATGATTAAAATTACACTAAGACGAAAGTCGTACACGTAAAACCGTAAAATATGACGAAATTTTACCCTAAAAATTCCTAGAAAATTGCAATAAATCCTAAAAAATGTAATTAGAGTTTACAAAAAAAAAATCAAAAATCACTCAAACCTTTTATTTAATTAAATAATAATTTATTAATGCTAATTAAAGCCCAAAAAATCAATTTAATTAACAAAAAGCCCAAAATGAGACTTTTTACTTTGTAAACCTCTAAAATAACTTAATTAAACTAAATATATTTTTGAAAGATTTAAATTTAATTAAAACTATTTAAAAAATAAAAACTCTAAAAATATTAAAATAATCCTAGAAATTAATTAAATGACAAGAAAATTAATATAAAATTTTTAAAATTCCTAACTTAATGTATTTAACCTAAAAATAATGAAAAAGTTGCAAAAATATTAAAAACTAATTTTAATAATAAAATAATAAAATATTTATAAAAATTCAAAGTTTATAAAAAATTCTAAAAACTTGCAAAACACTTTATTTAATACTAATTTAAACAAAAATGAACTTGAAATGACAAAATACCCCTAATGGGCCTCCAAATGGGCCAAAAACCCAAACAATGTGCTTAATGGGCTAACTTTGGCCCAATAAGAAAAATGACCTCCAAATAAGCATAAAACTTCCAGTTAAGCTTAAAATTCAATTTTAAACAAAAAAATTGGAAAGGCCCAAAGTCTGAAAATGAGCTTATCATAACTTATTTCAAAACAGCTTATTCTTAATGGGCTTTTTGGCCCATTAAGCTATAATTTGATGCCATAAGCTATAATTTCACACACGTGCTTCTCTTGACCTAAATAAGCCTTTTGTAAAAAGAAATTTTGAATAAGCCGAAGAAATAAGCCTGAAAAAGCAAAAGCTCTCTACACAAAACGACAAAATAGTCGTTTTCGAGTTCTAGACCACTTCAAGGGCTGATTCAAGTTGCAAAAGGTTTCAAATGACTTAAAAATTAAGAAAAATTAACAAAAAGTTTTCAAAAAGAACCACTCAATAAGCTGGATTAAGCAATAAGCTGTTTTAATAAAGTTAAGTCAGTTCGTTTTCTAGTCAAACCCTAAAGTCAAACCCTAAAAAGCTCCAGAATAAACAAATGGGTCAAATGATGAAGATTGATCACAAAATCAAAGTTGTTGCACGTCCAAATAAGCTAGAATAGCTTATTAATAAGCTGATTGAAAAATTGCACTAGCAGTGGCTAGTTTTGGGTGTTTAACAGTGGGAAAATTTTCCACTGCTTGACTTGTTTGACTTTTTGTCTTTTGTGGGTTTTTGTTGGATTCAGTGAAAACAAAGGCACCCTTATAACCAGTGGGTTATAAGGAGTCAATATCAACAAAGAAATCACAATTTCACCTAGCCAATTAGTATTGTTAATTAAATAAAGCATGAGACATTTCCCAGATATGAACAATAAGCAGTTTTGAAGAAATAAGCAGATTTAGCAAGAATAAGCCAACCAAATTGAACCAGATGCATACACAAGCTATAATAAACTCAAACAAGCATATATGAACTTGTTTCATACACTGATCAAAGATTAGACCAAGATTAGAGCTTATGAATGTTACTGATGAACACAAAGATGAATACAAGATCCTTTTACTGGTGTATTTGACCATAAGCCCAATTTCAAACCCTCAAATCTCTAAAACATGTTACACAAACTTGGTTGAAGCACTTTTTAATCCTAAACATGCATACACTCTAAGTGTTCCCAAGATTGTAGGTCAAAATATGCAAAAACAAGCAAGTTATGGCACAGATTAGATTTTGATTTTAAAAGCTCAAGTATGGAAAATATCAGCACATAAACACCTAATTATCAGATACCAACTCAAACAAACACTTAGCTCCTACTCAAACTAGCATACAAAGCTTAAATCAGTAAACCCAAACACCCTTAAACTTTTTAAATCAATTTTTAAACAGGCAAATAGTCGAGCTCTTTCTTTCCTCTCAAGGAGCATGAGCGGAACGGTGTATTTCAGGTTAAGCCAAGCTTAGATATGCATCATAGCAACATCACAAAGCATAATCAACAAGATTCATCCATCAAGAACACACAAAACAACAACAGGTTACAAAATCACTTAATACTACTTTTTCAACAGATTTTTGGGTAAAAGAGTTCAAACCTCATGAATGTACATCCACACTCACGAATTTTTGAGCTGATGTGTCTAGCCCAACAATACACAAGCATCCAAAAACAACCCTGCTAAGAACAACAAGGTTAAAGTACAATTTATAACAGAAAAATGAAAAATGGAAACAAGATCTTTTCAAGCTTTGTTCCCACTCTTTGAATATCCTCAAACCAAGACCTCACCTCACCTTGATAATCTTCTTATCAGGGTGATGTGACCAATCTTAGCCCAAAAATTACAAAGGTTTGAACCAAAGAACTTAGAAAAAATCAAGTTTTTGGAAACTTTTGCAATTTCTTGCATAATGTTTAAAACCAAACTATGAAACTTAAAAATCACAAACTTTGAACAATAACAGCAATAAAATAAGAGTGACACTTGGATTTCGTCAAAGATATCTAAAACTTTTTCATTACTTGAACAAAGGATTTACAGATTCTTGACCAAAAGAAAAAACCAAGAGCAAAGCAAAATGTAATGAGCTAGACCCTTTATATAGAGGGTGTACATGGTCCTAGAAAGCTGAAAACTAAAAACCCTAAGCTTTGAACTTCCATAAATTCCCTTGTGGAATTTTGAATTTTGTTAACATGTGAAGTCTTCTTGGCGTTTTGTTGGTGCTAGCTGGGTGGAATTGTGATCAAGGGTCTCAAATAAGCTTAAGTTGTAAGCTTCATTGTGGATGGTTGATTTATCTGCCAAGTTTGTCTTCTTCCCCAAAAACGTGTAGCAAGGGTGTAACATGTGAGCATGTGAGTGATGTGGCAAAGGGTTTAGGGGTTGGGTTTTGGTTAACATGACCTTAATCAAATATCTAGAGGAGATTAATGGTTAATTCCAAATATTAACAAATCCCTAATTTTTTTCTTGAGGTGAATAGTGGTTGGTTTGATCTGGATTAGGATTTGAATTTGTGTTTAGCGCGTGTTTATCAATAACTAATTAAGTTAGTTATAAACCGGCAGAGTGGAGTGTGATGTGGCGTTTTGGTGGTTTGTGATTGGAGGAAAAAGTTGAGTGGGGCACGTGTCACCTCATCACTGGTCTAGGTAAGTTTTATGTCTTGGCATAATAAACCCGTTGTATTTCTTTCTTCTTTCATTTGTAGTTTAATAAGCCAAATTTAAATTCCCTTTGTAAAGTAACTTTTGCTTTTCACACTTTTGCCCCAAAAAGTTTTATAAAGTGTTTTCAAGGGTATTTCTTGTAATTTGATGATTCTTCAAGGGCTCTTTTGGACATATCTTCATTCTTCATGGTCTTGACTTGTATTATTGACCTTATGGACGACTAATATTGACAACTCTTCATATTTGAGGGACCATTCTTGCCAATTCCTCAAAGTTGAGGGTCCTTTTTGTAATTTTGACAAACTTTAAGGACCAAACTTGTAATTATGAATATACAAGGGTTTAAAATGTAAATTCTTCAATAATGGAGGACCCTTCTTGTACAATCTTCATTTCTTCAAGGGTTTTTCTTGGAAAATTAACTCTAGGGCCTGGTTCATTGTGCGGCTTGGTTTCCCGTGTTCGTCTTTGCTTGTTTCTTGTGATCTTTGGCTATTTTCTCAATATCCGTACCTAAAATATACATTGAAAAAACACAAGCATATAATTGGAAAATTTTATGATATTTTTACCATTTTAATCCCGTTTTGGAAGATGAGACTATGTATAAAAGCAGTCTCATCACTCCCCCATACTAAACCATTGTCGTGCCCTCACGCAATGCTATAATAAAGTATCTTAGCACCTACAAAATTCATTTTTATGCACATTTATTGAATGATAAACTTGCTACACTACTTCTACTTGCTACTACTTGCATTTTAGAAATAATGTAGGATTTTCATCGTAAAATATGACGTTTAGGTTCATAGAACAAGAACACGTGAATGCTTCGTTAGAAATAATTTCATCGTCCTCGATTTTCACCCAATTATATGCCAAGCATGCAATGAGATCATTGTCATTATAAGTTAGTAATGCTAACACTACTCATATGCCCTAATCACGTACTTAGACTCCCATTTTCTAAGTGGTATCTCTTATATTTTATTTTTGTCTTGAATGTTCACGAGGATACATTTTTTACTTATGCGATAATAGAGATTTAGGTCCAAAAAGAGAGTCATAACGGTGTAACCAAGACCATCGAACTAATAACCCTCCCTCATAGGCAACGATGTCAAAAAATTAAGTTAACAAGAAGGATCGATAAACACAGTTTTATAACAGTTTTGAACATGAGACTTATTACCAAGACTTTTATACGCCCCCTAACGGATGGGACTTATTATCATAGGTTTACCTCCATCTTTTATTCAACTCCGCCATGGAGCTTTTATTATGACTTCAGTCTTGCCTTTCCTTTTATTTAACCTCGCCATGAGGTGTTTATTATGACCAAATACGTATATCCTCACGCTAAAGCGAATTTTGGATCTTTAAAGCTTCAAAGATTAAGGCTTGATTCACTTTCAATTTTTGCATAGATTTTTCGGCCTTGTGAGCTTCAAATTTTTTCTAGATTTAGGTGAGCACTTGAAATCTTATTATTGGGTGAAGCTTTCGATTATTCGGGTTGCCAATACTTCAAAACCGTGACGTTGGTGATACCTTAATGTCTTCCCAATTTAATTACATGGAAGCTACTAGAAAAGACTAGAAACCAACAATCAAGACTAAACCGCTAAGCCAATACTTATTAGCAAAATATATATACAAGCGAAGGGAGAATAAGCAAATAACGAGAACACATGAGTTTTTGAAAGAATACGAGTACTCTACGTTTAGCATAGTAACTTATGATTAACTCTATCATTTCTCGTCCTAATTTAAGATACTTAGCCTAACGTGAAGTTAAGGAATCGAAGCTAAGTGCTCAACATGAACGGTCGAGTCAAAAATTACTCTTATTCTCGCCATCAGAAAATCTACATTCGTGTCACCGAACACTTATAAAAACATGAGAAAAATTTAAAATTTTTGCCATTTTAGCCTTATTTTTCAACAAAACGATAAACAAAAAGATAAACTTTAGAAAGCGTGAAGGTTTGGCAAGGAAAGTTTCTATTCACCCCCCTCCCCATACAAAAGTTAAACATTGTCCTCAATGTTTCGAGTCTAGGGGTGCAAACACCCCCATACTAGAGACGTAGTAGAATGCCTAATCTAGCATGGAAAGGGTGTAACCATTAAATCAATAGCTGTTTATGAAGTGTGCTAT
Source organism: Glebionis coronaria (assembly GCA_025667525.1). Taxonomy (NCBI): domain Eukaryota; kingdom Viridiplantae; phylum Streptophyta; class Magnoliopsida; order Asterales; family Asteraceae; genus Glebionis; species Glebionis coronaria. The sequence goes on from CM046879.1 coordinate 536,208,372, forward strand.
AAACCTAAGGTTAGAACATCAAAGGATATATCATGTGGATATCGAGAAATTCTTCAAAGCAAACGATCGAGTGCTCCCATAAAACGAATACGAGAGGTTCCAATCGTGAAGATCATGATCATCTAAAAACCACAATGCACAAACAACCACGGAACAAAGGTTGGAAGGGCCCAAATCCCCTCACGTAAGCTACATTAGAAAGCGATAATATGTACATGGATAAGCATGGGTCTCCCCCACGAGGCACCTCGTTTTTTATTACCGAGTCATGAGCTCGACTCGATCCCCTCAATACTAATTATCATTAGGGAAGATGACTTGGTCGAGGTCGTTCAACGAAGGAACTTCGCCACCAAAGTAATGTTTCAACCTATGACCATTCACCTTAAAGTTAGGACCATCATCTTGAGCTAGCTCGATGGTCCCATATGGAAAAACTTGGGTGATGGTGAATGGTCCGGACCAACGGTATTTCAACTTACCGGAAAATATTTTCAATCTAGAGTTAAAAAGCAAAACTTGATTTCCAACGTTAAAAACCCGGTTTTTAATTTTAGAATCATGATACTTTTTAGTTTTCTCTTTGTAAATCAATGAATTTTCATAAACAATTTCCCTTAATTCATCCAATTCATTAAGTTGCATTTTCTGGTGTTTCCCCGCGGTCTCCAAGTCATCATTATAACAATGCTTTAGGGCCAAAAAGCTTTGTGTTCGAGTTCAATTGGCAAGTGACAATTCTTCCCATACACTAGCTTATATGGAGTGCACCCAATGGGCGTCTTATGAGAGGTACGAAAGGCCTATAAAGCATCGTCTAACTTATCCGACCACGGTTGTCAGTCTTCCCCTATAGACCTTTCTAAAATCCTTTTTAAAGATTGGTTTGAAACCTCGACTTGCCCACTCGTTTGTGGGTGATAAGTCGTAGAAAGACGATGTGTAACCCCATATTTCTTCAAAACTCTTTCAAATTAGTCATTGCAAAAATGGGTTCCACGATCGCTTCTGATAGCACGAGAGGTTCCAAACCGAGAGAACAATTGTTTCAAGAACTTGACTACACATGAGCATCGTTTATGGGCAAAGCCTTAGCTTCCACCCACTTAGATTGGTAGTCAACGACCACAAGGATGTACTTATTACCACGAGATGATGGGAACGGCCCCATAAAATCAATTCCCCAAACGTCAAAGATCTCACACACTTGAATGATGTTTTGTGGCATTTCATCGTTTTGTGAGGCTTTGCCTTGACGTTGGCATGAGTCACATGACTTGACAAGTGCATGTGCATCTCGGTAAATAGTTGGCCAAAAGAAACCAGCATCAAAAACTTTCTTAGCCGTGAGACTAGCACCGTGGTGACCACCCATGGGTCCCTCATGACAAGCTCTAAGGATGTTAGAAGCTTCGGTGCCAAATACACAACGTCGAATGATTTGATCCGCACAAGTCCGAAAGAGGTAAGGGTCGTCCCAAAAATAGAACTTGACGTCACGAAAGAATTTTCGTTTTTGTTGAGTCGTCATACCGGTAATGATGAAGTTGCCCGCATGGTAATTTGCGATGTCCACAAACCATGGGGTAGAAGAGTCTTGCTTAGAATTCACTACACCAAGTGTCTCGAGAGGAAATGTTTCGGTGATTTCCTTGTTCTCGTAAACACTTTGATGAGGATCTTCCAAGCGAGAAAGATGACCGGCCGCTAGATTCTCGACTCCTTTTTTGTCAAGGATTGTGACATCGAAGTCCTGTAGGAGGATAATCCAACGAAGCAATATTGGCTTTGCATCTTGTTTGGCCAAGAGGTACTTGATTGCCGAATGGTCCGTATACACTATGCATTTAGTCAAGAAGAGATAAGTTTGGAATTTCTCAAATGCATACACCACGGCAAGGAATTCTTTTTCCTTTGTAGTGTACTTAAGTTGAGCCTCGGTCATCGTCTTGCTAGCATAGTGAATAGGCAAGAAGTGCTTTTCATGACGTTGCCCCAAAACGGACCCAATAGCGTAATCACTTGCATCACACATAAGTTCAAAGGGGAGGTTCCAATTGGGAGCAACAAGAATGGGAGCTTTGGTAAGTTTCCTCTTAAGGATTTCAAAGGCTCGTACACAATCTTCGCTAAAGACAAAAGGAGCATCTTTTTCGAGAAGGTGAGTAATGGGTCGAGAAATCTTTGAAAAATCGTTGATGAATCGACGATAAAAGCCCGCGTGGCCTAGGAAACTCCTAACTCCCTTTAACGGTTTTGGGATGAGTTAATTTGGCGATGACGTCTACCTTAGCTTTGTCTACCTTAATCCTCGCTTTAGAAACCTTGTTCCCTAAGACGATTCCTTCCTTCACCATAAAATGACATTTTTCCCAATTTAGCACAAGGTTGGTTTCCTCACAACGTTTTAACATTTGTCCTAAATTTCCTAGACACGAAGTGAACGAACTACCAAACACGGAAAAATAATCCATAAAGACTTCCATCGTCTTCTCGATCATGTCATGTAAAGTAGCCATCATGCACCTTTGAAAGGTTCCCGGTGCATTGTAAAGTCCGAATGCAATTCTACGATAGACAAACGTTCCATATGGACACGTAAACGTAGGTTTTTTATCACGAGGATCGATGGGGATTTGGAAGTAACCGAAAAACCATCTAAAAAGCAATAGAAATCGTTTCCCGCAAGACGCTCCAACATTTGGTCCATAAAGAGCTAGGGAAAATTGTAACACCCCATTTTGAAAATGGAAATATCACAACAATTATGGCGTGTCATCAAAGCATACAAGGTAAAATGTCTAAACATTACTTGACCATATAAAGGAAAATACCGGAATCAAACATCGGTAGTCCAAAAGTAAAGCTCATCACACACAAACATAGTATAGTAAGGAATAAGGACGAAACAATGTCCAAAACATAAGAATCATAAAGGAAAGATATGCATAATGTAAAGAAGGCTAGACAGCTTCCAGTCCATATGCACGTACCCTTAGTGTCTACGAGCGTCCCTGAGTACCTGCCGTTTTGGGAACATAGAAAAGGAAAACGGCTGAGCAATACACTCAGTGCACGGATGTACAATAAAGCATGAATAGGATAAGCATATAACATAATAACAGAGGAAGAAAGTAAGTCCCGAGTAACCTGGTTAAGTCTTAATAAAACTGGTTTTATAGTTTGAAAATCTTATGTTTATCTTATAAAAACTGTTTGTCATATTTTACCATTTAGCCAACATAGGTCATGAATATCCACCGTGCATGAATAATTGGAGGGGTGACCTCATCATGCAAATTAGAGGGGCTGCCTCTAATTTAATATACTGGTTTTATGGGTAGGAGGGATCAGCTCCTTGTGAAGGATGCAAGGCACACACCACATTCACCATGTAATCCTAAATAAAACGTGTAACTAGGATGCACCCATACGCCCCACATGATAAATATAAATAAATGGCCAAAAGCTGAAGGGATGCCACGAGCAATCACTCCGCCGTGGTGAAGTCATAACATCAGTGCCTCTAATGTTATGGTTATGGTACCTCCATAACTAGGTGAAACTGGTCATGCATGTATATGGCTATAGGTAATCATATTTAAACATAAGAAATCAAACTCATACTTATACTATGGGAAAACAGTTGGCTGCATACGGGGAATCCTAATAAGGAAAGAATGTCCATACTGAAAGGACGGGAATCCGTACCTTATGTCCAGTGAACGAGAACGATGAACTGCGAGAATCCTACTTCCGAAACACTAGTGCTACATAAATACGTACATGAAATAAGTATCTGCTTACTAAATACATAACTGTTTTTATATCATGTCTTAGCTTATTTTATGTGTTCTTACTATTTACACTGTTTAAAGCCTTAAACTGTGTTAAATCCTATATTCTGTTCATTCTGATTAAGTATTTCTGATATTTCATGTGTTATTATACTTACTGTGTAATAATAAGTAACTTTCCAAAAATAGCAGGTTTCCTTAATTAGAAAGTTTCCAAAAATAGAAAGTTTCCAAAAATAGAAAGTTACCAAAAATAGAAAGTTTCTAAAAATAGAAAGTTTCCAAAAATAGATTTCCTGCTTAAAATAAATAAGTTTCTAAAAATAGAAAGTTTCCATAAATAGATTAGCTGCCTTAATTAAATAAGTTTCCATAAATAGATTAGCTGCCTTAAATAAATAAGTTTCTAAAAATAGCTGATTTCCATAATAAAATAGCTGCCTTATTTAATTAACTTTCTAAAAATAGAAAGTTTCCATAATTAGAAATAAGTTGGTTAAATAAGCTAAGTAAATAAGCCTAAGTACTTTCATGATTATTTTCTAAGTCATATGATATATTATATAGTTTAATAATTATTTCATGTAATTTAATTAAACTATAGGTTATAATATTTAATTAAAGTATGACATGTTTTAATTAAATATATTAAATATTTAGGTTAAAACATGTATTATTAAATACTAATAATATAACCTAAGTCATGTTTAATTAATTAATTATATCCATGGTTTTTAAAATAATTAATTAATTATAAGTCTTAATAATAAAAATACTTAGGTTAAAATAATCATGTTTATTAATAATTAGTTAACCTAAGTCATGTTATTAAATTAATTACATCTTTATTAATTTAATTCTTAACATAAGTTTATAACATAAACAACTAACATAATCATGATCCGGATCTAAGCTTAAAAACATGCACCGGATATGAACAAACACCGTACCCCGAACCAAATCAGGGTACCCCCTTGCTGCCGTGGGACCCACACGCACCAACCAAGACCAAAAAGGTCTTGGTGGTGGTCGGCTAAAAACAAACCGAACCCCCTTGGGGTCGGTTGTTCCTTGCGGCCCAAAACAAACACCCCTTAGATCCATCCCTTTGATTAATTAATGACCAAAACATGTTAGATCTAGGTTTAATTAATGTGTTTTTATGAAAAACATCATGTGTTCTTAATTAATAAAAGATTAATTAAAAAGAAAACAAGTAAAAAGGTTTTACCATATTCGTGGATCAAAAGGGTGAAGAACAAACACGAACAAACACTAAATTAACAAGATCCAAGATCAAAGAAATCACCTTGATGGTGATTTGATGGTGGCGGCAAAAAAGGAGGAGGAAAAGGGATTTTATGTTTTCTTGAAATTCTTCTGTAAAAGTGATTTGAGTAGTAAAAACTCTTAACCCTTCCTTTTAGTAAAATTGACAATGGGCTTGGCCCATTGTCCTTATGTTGGCCGCGGGTAGGGACTCCCTTGTGGGGGTCCCGTACCTCGTTTCGTGTCTTGTAATTTCGTACACGTTTACGTTTAATTATGTTTGTGTTTTAAAAGTTCTCGTTACGTAAATATCCTACACTTATATATTTAATTACGCTCGTATTAAATATATATATACGTAATTAATAATATCTCGTGTTTTAATTACGCTCGTGATCTCGTGGTCGTATGTTCGTGATTAATTATTGCTAAATAATTATTACGTGATCGTTCATATAAAATATCTATCGTGTTCTAACACGTACGTAATACATAAACTCCTAATACGTAATCGTAATCATGCTATATTAGGAAAGTTTTAAACTAGTACGTACGAACTTAAGGTACTATGCATGGTAAAAGCATGCGGGTTTTACAAAAATGGTCTTTACGAGTAGCGTCATTTAACTTACGATAGTCAATGCATACTCTCCATCCGGTCACGAGTCGTGTTGGAATTAACTTGTTGTCATCTTTTGGCCCAACGGTCATTCCACCCTTTTTAGGGACACAATGAATGAGACTCACCCAAGGGCTATCGGAAATAGGGTAAATCATTCCCGTGTCAAGAAGTTTTACAACTTCCTTTTCTATGACATCGTGAATTTTGAGGTTCACCCTCCTATGACATTGTATTGCGGGTTTGTAGTGTTCCTCCATTAAGATTTTGTGGGTACAAAATTTAGGATCGATTCCCTTAATGTCGGATAATTTCCACGCAATTGCCCCTTTGTGGTCCTTTAGAACATCGACAAGTGTGGTTTTTTCATCATTCGAAAGATCTTTCACAATAATAACCGGCAACTTGTCGTCTCCTTCCAAGAATACGTATTCAAGGTTTGGAGGAATATCTTTCAACTCGAGGATTTGTGGTTCCTCAATTGAAGATTTAGGTTCGATACTCATAACCTCCTCGGGTGGAGGAAATGGAAAATCGTTAAGAAAATCCTTGATAATCGAGAAGTCCTCATCGTTGTCGAGGTCTTCATTACAGGTACGAGGAACATCAAATTCTTCCAACGTAAAACCACCTCCTTCAAATGGAGTGAAGGATGGTGTCGAATTATCTGAATAGGATCAAGCATAGTGGGATTGCCACTATTTTCATCATCACCAAAACCTAAGAATTCTTGTGAAAATTCCTCGCAAACGACATCGATCATATCAATATGGTTTATAGTCGCGACGGAATAAACATGAGAAAGTTGAAAGTTTTGTGTTGCGTTTATAACAAGTTCCTCGTCGTTGAAACGTAAGGTGATTTCCTAGCATGCACATCAATTAACGCCATTGACGTATCCAAAAACGAACGACCTAAAATAAGGGGAACTTGAGGATCCGTGGGAATATCGACGACGATAAAGTGTACAGGATAATAGAACATTCCCACCTTCACAAAACGTCTTCGGCCAATCCACATGCGGGAATTGTAGAATGATCGGCCAATTCGATAGACATTAGTGAAGGAGTAAGTTTAGGAATATTGAGAGACTTGAAGATTGCAAGAGGCATCAAGTTAATACTAGCACCAAGATCTCCCAGGCATAGCATTCTTCCATATCTTGAATAGCACATGGAATCAAGAATTTACCGGGATCACCGACTTTTTGAGGTATGCGGTTAAGATAAACCGATGAACAACTAGCCAATTTTTGAAATTTCTCCTTGTTATTTAACATACTCATAAAGTTAGCGGCAAATCGAGGCATCATGACCAAAGCGTCGGCAAAACTTATGTTAAAATGCAAGTCACGAAACATTTTCATAAAAAGCTCAAATTGGTAATTGTCACGTGCTTGTATTTTAGCCTTACGAAGTCTAGATGGGAAGGCAAGGGTGGTGTGGGTTGGGGCATAGGCATAGCCTTTGGAATCTCGGGTTCCAATGATGGTAAAGGGTCGACCGTAGGTGTGGTTTGAGCGGTACTTTGTGGGCTTGAGATATGCTCCTTTTCAACGACAACCTCGGATTCTTCCTCTATTGCTTCCTCCATAGGAGCAATTGGTTGAGGGATTGGCTCCTTAAAGGTCTTACCACTACGTATGGTAATCACTTTCATCTCTCCTTTCGAGTTCGACACGGTGTTACTAGGAAGTGAACCCAAAGACGGCTTACACATTATAGCCTCAAACATACTTGAAAGTTTATCCTCAAACATGGATTGCCTCTTATCAGCCTTAAGCATCTCTTGTTTTATCTCATGTTGGCCTTGTTCAAACTTTTGTTGGTTTTGTTGTAACCTAGTCACATTACTCTCCATTTTGTTGGTATGAATCTTAAGTTCATTTGCGACCTCGGTTTTCAACTCCTTTTTCAAATCATTCTTAAACTCGGATCTTAGGCTAATGATCTCCCTTTGTATATTATCAAACCTAGCATCATTACCATTTGCATATTCAACAATTTCAATTGGAAGATCTTTCAAGTTTTCAAACTTTTGTTGTTGTTTTGAAAATCATGGTTTTGATTTTTGTTTTGCACTTGATTATTAGCCCCCCATAGTTGGTACCCTTATAATTGTTCCTTTGATTTCCTTGGTAACCAACTTGATTGTGTCGATAATTGTTAGCATTTTGATTTGGTGAAAAACCCGGTGGAGTCAACTGATTAGTGCTGGTAACTTGACCGGTTGGTTATAAGTTCCCGTGGCCGCGTAGGCACTCGAAGTGTTACCACCGTTGGTAATGCACTCGGAGAAATCGTGAGCTCCACCACAATACATACAAGACACCTCAACCGCTTTAGCCGTAGCGTGATTGGGTTGTTCACCAACTTCGAACTCAATTAGCAATCCCTTAAGCTTATAAAAAATCTTATTCTCCAAATTGGCCTCTATTTGGCAAGCATCTAAGGTTTGTGACAATGAAGGTGAGGACGAAGACGAAGTCTTATGAACACTTGATGTGCTACGAGGACTATAGACCTTAGACCTATTCTCAATAATCAACAATGCTTCCTCGACCATTTTACACAAAAAATTACCACCCGCGTCGGCATTAAGATAATCACGCTCATGAACGTTCAAGCCATTGTAAAACGTGCCAATTTGATGCAAGTCGGAAAAACCGTGATGAGGAAACTCATGTAACAATTCCTTAAACCTATTCCAAGCCGTTGAAAAACTCTCATTACGTTCTTGTGTAAACTTTGAAATCTCGTTTTTCAAGTGCGTAGTCTTAGAGGGCGGGAAAAATTGGTTCACGAACTTCGAAACGAGATCCTTCCACGTCAATATAGAATTGGGTGGCTCTTTCTCTAACCAAAATTTAGCGGGGCCCGCTAAGGAATACGGAAAAAGCATCATCTTAATCGAGTCGTTTGATACGTCCTTAAACTTGTAAGTGGCGGTGATTGCGGTAAAATACGACCTTTTAGGAAAAAGGCGTAAAAGCGGAAAGTATTAAGTGATGATTTAGGGAAATCAAGCACTAATGACCCAATTAAGTTCGTTTCCCAAGGAGGTATATGTGTGTGATTAAGATGTAAATTTTTTGGATTAATATTTTAGAAAGAGGGGGATGAGGAAATAGAATGACGGATACGTGAAAATTATTACTACGCCGACTAAATTAAAAAAACCGTAAAAAGTGCCAAAATAAAAATTAATTCTAAAAATTCCCAAAACATTACCAAAAATCAAATTAAATAAACTAAGAGTTTACAAATGATCAAAACTTTTTCAAACCTTTTAATTAATTAAATATTAATTTTTAAATGCTAATTAAAGCCCTAAGAATCCAATTAATTATTAAATAGCCCAAATAAAGATTTTTTACTTTGTAAACCTCTAAAATGACTAAATAAGAATAAAAACTAATTTTATAAATTTTAAAACTAATTAAAACTATTTAAAATGATTAAAAACTATTAAAACCTTAAAATAATTTTAGAAATTAAGAAAATGATGATAAAATTAATCTAAGAGTTGTAAAAATCCTATTTTAATGTACCAGCCGTAAGAAAAATATAAAAAGTACAAAAAATGTGAAAATTGAAATTTAATAATAAAATAATATTAAAATATTATTTAGAATCAAAAAAATCATAAAAAAATTCTAAAAACTTGCAAATAGTATAGTTTAACCTAAATAAACAGAAAATTAAAGTGAAATTACCGAAATACCCCTAATGGGTCCCGAAATGGACTAAAATCCAAAACAGTCCAACAAAATGGGCTTAATGGGCCCAAAAAGTTCAAACTCAACCAAAAGAGCTGAAAATCACCATTCTGACTCAAAATTTGATTTTAAGCACAAAAGTCTAAAGGCCCAAAAGCTAAAAATGTGCTTATCACAGCTTAATAAGTCAACAACTTATTCTTAATGGGCCAATAAGCCCATTAAGCTATAAGCTAATGCCATAAGCTCTAATTGAACACACAACATCTTATTGAGATTCTAAAACAATCTGCAAAAAGAAATTTTGAAAAAGCTCAAGTAATAAGCCAGAACTTTGAAAAGAACTTTTTCACTAAACGACAAAATAGTCGGGTTAGAGTTATAGGACGTTTCAGAAGCTGATTCTTTTTGCAAAAGCTCACAAATAGCTTAACTAAGAAAAATCAATAAGAAAAATCACAAAAAGCCAAGTAGAATAAGTTGTGGAAGCAAATAAGCTGTCTGAAAAAGAAAAATAAGCTAGTTTCCTAGCAAGAGCTTAACCAAAAGACTTGTAACTTCTCAGATATGATATTAAGCTGAGAAAAATGACACCTAAAACCAAGTTGTTGCATGTACCAATAAGCAGTTCTGAAAAATAAGCAAAATTGTGCTTATTTGACCAAAAGTCAAAGTCCACCAAAAGTTACCAAATGATCAGGGATTGATTATAAGCTTGTTTTAAGCAACTTTTGTGAAGAACTCAAGGTTGAGCCCTTGTGAATCAAGTGGTCAGTTGACCAAACCTTGACAGATTTTGGTAAAATTAAGCCAATAAGCCAGTTAGCTTATAAGCCAGCAATTAAGCAAACCAAATAGCAAGAAGCACTCACAAGCAACACAATAACAAGATTCAAGCAGTTAGACAACTAGGCATACACTAGAATAACAAATGCAAGCCTACAATGAGGTGGTCACTTTGCTGATGCAAATGACCACTTTAGCCAACTTTGATAAGCTCTAGCACCCACAATAAGCCACCAAATTCAAAAAACAGATATTGCACAGATAGCATATCATTTAAACTCTTCCAAAACCAAATTTCAGACCCTAGATCCAATAAACAAAGATTTTATTGGATCTGGTGTGTTTGACCAATTTCAAACCAATATTTTTAGATTTTTCCAAAACTTTGAAATCCTTTTCAAAACCACTTGAGACTTAACTAATGACCAATACCAGTTACAAATGACTTGTTTAGACTATCCAAACCCTAAGAACCAAGGGAACAAGGCCACAAGGCCTTATGATCCCAAAAACCAAACAACCTTGTTTTAGCCCCTTTTCAAACAAACTTTTAATTCCAACACACAACCTACTGATTTTATAGTTAAAATACCTTACCTAGGTGACAACTAACAGAAACAAACAATAAAACACAAAGCACAAACACAAGAACACCAAATCACATGGCAAAATTTATAACAGTCATGAACATGAATTTTTTTTAGAGGAAACTGAAATAGAGCTTAGATCTATGCCCCACAACTTTCTATGGAGATCAGCTATGCTCCTTGGACCACTCTCAACAGCTAGAGAGTGGTCAAGGTCCTTGAACAAAGGAGATGAGATGAGGCCTTGACTGATGGTTCAAAGCAGAACCTCAAGGACTTGATTTCTTCAACACAAAGAGCAAACATACCAACCAAGGGCTTAAATCCCTTCACAAGCTTGGTGTAAACAAGCTTGCAAGAGCTTTAGGCAAATGGATGGGGTTAGTACAATCAAATTCAACCAAACAGGAACAAGGTTTTCAACTTTTTTCAAACTTGAAAACTTGTTCAAATAAAAATGTGCTTCAATCCAAAGATCAAAACACCTTTATAACATAAAATGGAACTCAGCTTCACTCTTAAACAACACCAACTTTCAAAAACATAAAAAGGAATTACAATTTTTTCAAAATACCAAACTTTTATAAATTTTAAAAAGGAATTACTATGTTTAAAGAGTAAAACTGGAACAAGGCTCTCTCACATGTTGAGGAGTCCTTATATAGGCCACAAGGGCTGAGATTACAATGAAAACCCTAGCTAAGAAGTCCCTAAAATGCCCTTGAATCCTTATAGACGTTTGTTCTTGTTGAGCTGTGCAAATGCATCCAAGTCGTTCATTTTAGCTTTGTGACCAAGCAAGGAGTGTAAAACCTGCATGCTTTTACCATGCATAGTACCTTAAGTTCGTACGTACTAGTTAAAAACTTTCCTAATATAGCATGATTACGATTATGTATTAGGAGTTTATGTATTACGTACGTGTTAGAACACGATAAGTATTTTATATGAACGATCACGTAATAATTATTTAGCAATAATTAATCACGAACATACGATCACGAGATCACGAGCGTAATTAAAACACGAGATATTATTAATTACGTATATATATTTAATACGAGCGTAATTAAATATATAATTGTAGGATATTTACGTAACGAGAACATTTAAAACACGAACATAATTAAACGTCAACGTGTACGAAATTACAAGACACGAAACGAGGTACGGGACCCCCATAAAAGAGTCCCTACCCGCGGCCAAAAGAAGGTAATGGGCCAAGCCCATTACCAATTTTACTAAAAGGGGGATAAAAAGAGTTTTACTACTCAAATTACTTTTACAGAAGAATTTCAAGAAAACCTAAAATCCCTTTTCCTCCTCTTTGTGTGCCGCCACCATCAAATCACCATCAAGGTGATTTCTTTGATCTTGGATCTTGTTAATTTAGTGTTTGTTCGTGTTTGTTCTTCACCCTCTTGATCCACGAATACGGTAAAACCTTTTTACTTGTTTTCTTTTTAATTAATCTTTTATTAATTAAGAACACGTGATTTTTTTCATAAAAACACATTAATTAAACCTAGATCTAACATGTTTTGGTCATTAATTAATCAAAAGGGTGGATCTAAGGGGTGTTTGTTTTAGGCCGCAAGGAACAACCGACCCCAAGGGGGTTCGGTTTGTTTTTAGCCGACCACCACCAAGACCGTTTTGGTCTTGGTTGGTGCGTGTGGGTCCCACGGCAGCAAGGGGGTACCCCGATTTGATTCGGGGTACGGTGTTTGTTCATATCCGGTGCATGTTTTTAAGCTTAGATCCGGATCATGATTATGTTAGTTGTTTATGTTATAAACTTATGTTAAGAATTCAATTAATAAAGATGTAATTAATTTAATAACATGACTTAGGTTAACTAATTATTAATAAACATGAATTATTTTAACCTAAGTATTTTTATTATTAAGACTTATAATTAATTAATTAATTTAAAAACCATGGATATAATTAATTAATTAAACATGACTTAGGTTATATTATTAGTATTTAATAATACATATTTTAACCTAAGTATTAAATATATTTAATTAAAACATGTCATACTTTAATTAAATATTATAACCTATAGTTTAATTAAATTACATGAAATAATTATTAAACTATATAATATATCATATGACTTAATAAATAATCATGAAAATACTTAGGCTTATTTACTTAGCTTATTTAACCAGCTTATTTCTAATTATGGAAACTTTCTATTTTTAGAAACTTAATTAAATAAGGCAGCTATTTTATTTATGGAAACCAACTATTTTTAGAAACTTATTTATTTAAGGCAACTAATCTATTTATGGAAACTTTCTATTTTTAGAAACTTATCTATTTTAAGCAGTAAATCTATTTTTGGAAACTTTCTATTTTTGGAAACTTTCTATTTTTGTAAACTTTCTATTTTTGGAAACTTTCTATTTTTGGAAACTTTCTATTTTTGGTAACTGACTATTTTTGAAAACTTTCTATTTAAGAAAACCTGCTATTTTTGGAAAGTTACTTATTATTTCACAGTAAGTATAATAACACATGAAATATCAGTAATACTTAATCAGAATGAACAGAATATAGGATTTAACACAGTTTAAGGCTTTAAACAGTGTAAATAGTAAGAACACATAAAATAAGCTAAGACGTGATATAAAACCAGCTATGTATATAGTAAGCAGATACTTATTTCATGTACGTATTTATGTAGCACTAGTGTTTCGGAAGTAGGATTCTCGCAGTTCATCGTTCTCGTTCACTGGACATAAGGTACGGATTCCCGTCCTTTCAGTATGGACATTCTTTCCTTATTAGGATTTCCCCGTATGCAGCCAACTGTTTTCCCGTAGTATAAGTATGAGTTTGATTGCTTATGTTTAAATATGATTACCTATAGCCATATACATGCATGACCAGTTTCACCTAGTTATGGAGGTACCATAACCATAACATTAGAGGCACTGATGTTATGACTTCACCACGGCGGAGTGATTGCTCGTGGCGTCCCTTCAGCTTTTGGCCATTTATTTATATTATCATGTGGGGCGTATGGGTGCATCCTAGTTACACGTTTTTATTCAGGATTACATGGTGAATGTGGTGTGTGCCTTGCATCCTTCACAAGGAGCTGATCCCTCCTACCCATAAAACCAGTATATTAAATTAGAGGCAACCCCTCTAATTTGCATGATGAGGTCACCCCTCCAATTATTCTTGCACGGTGGATATTCATGACCTATATTGGCTAATGGTAAAATATGACAAACAGTTTTTATAAGATAAACATAAGACTTTCAAACAATAAAACCAGTTTTATTAAGACTTAACCAGGTTACTCGGGACTTTGTTTCTTCCGTTGTTATTGTGTTATATGCTTATCCTATTCATTCTTTATTGTACATCCGTGCACTGAGCGTATTGCTCAGCCGTTTTCCTTTTCTATGTTCCCAAAACGGCAGGTACTCAGGGACGCTCGTAGACATTAAGAGTACGTGCATATGGACTGGAAGATGTCTAGCCTTCTTTACATTGTGCATTTCTTTTCTTTATGATACTTATGCTTTGGACATTGTTTCGTCCTTATTCCTTACTATACTATGTTTGTGTGTGATGAGCTTTACTTTTGGGCTACTGATGTTTGATTCCGGTATTTTCCTTTATATGGTCAAGTAATGTTTAGACATTTTACCTTGTATGCTTTGATGACACGCCATAATTGCTGTGATATTTCCATTTCCAAAATGGGGTGTTACAATTATGGTATCAGAGCCAAGGCTTCGACCTGTAGGCTCTCAAATATGACCTGTGATTAGTGGGTAGTCACTACGGTCTTCCTAGAACTGACAGTTGTTTTTATGCATTCATCATTTTTAAGCATACATATATATTTCATTGTTACAGGGTTTTTCACTAACACTCTGTTCTCAAGTTTTTTTTAAAGGAATGGAAGAGAATAGGAAAGGAAATTAAAAAATATTTGTGTTCTCCAGTTTTTTTTGGAAAGAAAGGAAGGAGCATGGAAGGGGAAGGGAAAGGATGCTCAATGTATTTTGTTAAGAATGTGATCCGTCCAAAATTGGGCGGATAGGGAAGGAAAGCTGTTTATTAAAGTTAAAATTACAACTATAGCCTTGTTAGATACTGTACTTTTTTCCAGGCATAATCTGAAACTATTGCAGGCATATTTGACTTCCTGATAACTACCAATATCATTCAACTATGTGAATTTAAAAACAATTAAACTCATAACAAAAGCGCATCGTTTAGAATTTAATCACCATGTAAGGGTGAGATTAACTAACATGTTTATATAAATATTGATGCTTACACGGTGAGTTAAAAAACAATTATACAATGCATTTATAAATATTACGGTATAAAGAGCATAAACATTTTTGCAAGATTTTGTTTTTCAATCCTAGGTTTTTTGATTAATTGGAAAGAAAGAAGTTTCTGATCTTTTTGATTACGTTTCATGTGTTTATATGTTCATTTGTTAAAAGGGTACATTTGTAAATATAGCCTTTCCTTTCCTTTCGTTTTCTTGCGACTCAAGAACACAAAATTAACTGACATCTTTTCTTATAATCTCTTCCCTTTCTCTACCTTCCTGTTCCGTCCTCTCCTTTTCTTTAAAAAAATAACTCGAGAACAGAGCGTAAGTAATGGTTGGTACAGGACTGGCCCTATTTAGTCGCATGTGTTTTATCGAAACTTTTAGATTTGGGACTGACCCATAGGCGTCCCCTCGATATGTCTTTTGTTTTGAGTGAACTGACCAGAGGCGTTCACTCTCGAGCATACAAAGTTTTCATAAAACTGCATCATGCATTCATTCAAAAATTTTCTTGCATAAAATTTTTCTCGTGAAATTTTTTTTTTGTATACATTTTTTTTCATGTATATATTTTATATTTTATGTTTTGAAGTGTTAATCATATGTTTTATGTTATACTGTCAGATGGTTCTCACACGCGAGCAGGAGCAGCTCAATGCTGCAATTCAGGCTGCCATGCAAGCCTTGCTTCCTCAACTGAGGAATGACATCCGGGCTGAAGTTCAAGCTGCCAACAATCAGCAGCAGCACAATCAGCCACCTCCTCCTCCTCCTCCAGTGACATTAGCAGTATGGCTGGAGAGATTCAACAAGCTCCGCCCTCGAGCTTTTGAGAAGACTGATAGCCCCAGCGATGCTGAAAGCTGGTTGGCTCACATTGAGAAGATCTTCAACGCTATGGGCTGTGACCCCGCATACAAGGCAAGGTTGGCATGCTATCGGTTCGAAGGCGATGTACTTAACTGGTGGTTAGCTTTGATGCAATCTGAAGGTGGTGATGAGTGGGTTGCTGGTTTGACTTGGGCTCAGTTCAAGGACAGGGTGATGGAGCAGTTCTTTCCCAAGGCTGAGCAGGACAAACTCAAGAGAGAGTACCATGGGATCCGTCAGAGAGCTGGGGAGAATAGCAACGAGTTTATGCAGCGCTTTCTTCGCTTGACTGGTTTCCTTGGTGCGACAGCAGGTACTCCAGAAGAGCAGGCACATCACTTTAGATGGGCTCTTCGCACATCGGTCGCAAACAATCTGGTGTGTGTTACGTTCAATACTGTAGCACAAGTGGCCGATGCAGCACGGAAACTGGAGATGCTTCAGGAGAGGGATGAGTTCGGGGAAGCTGAAAGACCCGACAAGAGGTAAAACCTTCATATTCAAGCGGTGATCAATCCGTATATCTTTCATATGTCAATTATTCATCTCTTTAAATGTATCTTCCAGGCAGAAAACTGGGGACCGGTCTCAGCCGGCTACTCAGCAGCAGCCTCATCAGCCCAAGGGAAATGGTCAGACTAATGACCGATCTGCTACGGATAGGCGTGGCGGTAATGATAATTACTGTAACAACGCCGGGCAATCCAGCAACAGCAGGTCCTAATACTTACGAAATTTCTTATGTTTTATGTTATAACTCATATTCTGACACTCTAGCAAAATTCTACCAGGAACCATGGAAACGGTAGGGACCAGAACCAGAGAGGTTCGCAGCCTAGCCGTCCAGCTATCACTGGTATTCAATGTTACGATTATCCGCTTTGTCCTTTGTACCCAACTATTATGTCTCATGTAAAATGTTTTATCAGGTCCTCAGCCAGCCAGAGCACCTACTGGAGGATACACTCATCCTCTTTGCTCTACTTGCCACCGTAGGCACCCAGGACCATGTCGCCGTAATACTGATGCGTGCTTCAAGTGTGGTCTTCCTGGCCATATTATGAAGGATTGTCGTAAGGGCGAGATGGAGGGTACATCGGGACATGCTGATACCAAGCCGCCTCCTACTGCCGGGCGTGTCTACACGACATCTCGAGACCAGGCCCACAAGTCTACAGGTACCATCACTAGAATCTTGTATATGTATGGTCGCGCTGCATGTGTTCTTTTCGATACGGGTGCTACTCACTCGGTTATTTATACTGCTTATGCTAAGAACATAAGGATGCCTCCCTTGTAACTAGAAAATAGGCTTACTATTTCCACGCCTTTGAGGGACTCTGTATTAATCACCCATGTATACAAGAGTCTTCCCCTAGAATTTGATGATAAGGTTCGACCTGTCGACGCACTTCCGCTGGACATGAATGACTTCGACATGATTTTGGGCATGGATTGGCTATCCAAATATCATGCTACTATAGACTGCCATTCATATCGAGTTATCTTCGGTGATGTCAATGCACCAGAGTACATTCATAATGGGTTCATACCCGGACGGTCTGTACAAATCATATCCACCCTGCAAGCGCGTGCACTACTGTCACATGGCTGCGAGGGTTACCTAGCTACGGTTCACGACCGGGATGTTGAGTCTCCATCGATCCAGGATCAACCAATAGTGTCGGAATTCCAAGACGTGTTTCCAGCAGAACTTCCGGGCATACCACCTGCACGAGAAGTGGAATTCAGTATCGAGCTGGTTCCAGGAGCTGAACCAATCTCCAAGGCTCCTTATCGCATGGCTCCCATAGAGCTGAAGGAGCTGAAGGATCAACTACAAGAACTTCTTGAACGAGGTTTCATTCGACCGAGCGCATCTCCATGGGGCGCACCGGTTTTGTTTGTTAAGAAGAAGGACGGCAGTATGCGTCTTTGCATACACTATCGTGAGCTCAACAAGATTACTATTCGGAATAGGTATCCATTGCCACGCATTGACGATCTGTTTGACCAACTCCAAGGGGCCAAACATTTCTCCAAGATCGATCTTAGGTCAGGCTATCATCAGTTACGAGTCAAGGAGCAGGATATTGCTAAGACTGCCTTTCGTACTCGTTATGGCCACTACGAGTTTGTAGTTATGCCATTTGGCCTGACAAATGCTCCAGCAGTGTTCATGGATTTGATGAACAGAATCTTTCATGAATTTCTGGACAAATTCGTCATTGTTTTCATCGATGACATCCTGATTTTCTCTAAGTCCAAGGAGGAACACGAAGACCATCTTCGTACAGTACTACAGATTCTTCGCCAGAAGCAGCTGTATGCTAAATTCTCCAAATGTGAGTTCTGGTTAGACAAGGTGGCATTCTTAGGTCACATTGTATCAGCAGAAGGAATCACTATGGATCCAGCGAAGGTTGAGGCCATCACTAAGTGGCCAAGGCCGACATCAGCGACGGAAGTCCGCAGTTTCTTAGGCTTAGCTGGTTATTACCGTAGGTTCGTGGAGAACTTTTCCCGCTTAGCACTACCATTGACCAAACTGATGCGGAAAGGGGAGAAATTCGTCTGGACTGAAGATAGAGAGAAGAGCTTTGAAGACCTGAAGCAGAAGCTAGTATCTGCACCTATTCTTACTCTACCATCTGGTACGGGTGGATTTCAAATCTACAGCGATGCATCGAGGAAGGGACTTGGCTGTGTTCTCATGCAACATGGGAAAGTGATCGCGTACGCTTCACGGCAGCTTAAGCCTTATGAAGAGAATTACCCCACGCACGATCTGGAACTTGCTGCAGTCGTGTTTGCATTGAAGATATGGAGACACTACTTATATGGAGAATCATGTGACATTTTCACGTACCACAAGAGCTTGAAGTATATCTTCACTCAACGTGAATTGAACATGAGGCAGAGAAGATGGTTAGAGCTGTTGAAGGATTATGACATTAATCTACAGTATCATCCCGGAAAGGCAAATGTAGTAGCAGATGCCCTTAGCAGGAAGTCCGGAATGATCAACAACATTAGAATCGAAGAGGAAATCATAAGAGACTTGGAGCGACTAGACATCGAGATCATGGTACGTGGACAACATGGTTACTGGGCTAATCTTAGAGTAGAACCCAAGTTACTATCTAAGATCAAGGAAGCTCAGAAGGACGACGGAGAAATATGGGCGATAGTACATAATTTGGAGAAGCAGACAGAATTCAGAGTAGATGCAGACGGTATCGTATGGCAGGGCACTAGACTTTGTGTTCCTGAAGACCAAAAACTCCGGGAAGCTTTGCTAGCAGAAGCTCATATCTCCCCATTCTCGATACATCCTGGTTCAACCAAAATGTACCATGACATCAAGCAGTAGTTTTGGTGGAGTGGTATGAAGCAGGATGTGGCCAGTTACGTCTCCAAATGTCTTACCTGCCAGCAGGTTAAGGTCGAGCATCAGCGATCTGGCGGTCTCCTTCAACCGTTAGACATTCCAGAGTGGAAGTGGGATAAAATCACTATGGATTTTGTTACCAGTCTTCCGCCTACCAAAAGGAAGCACGATGCAATTTGGGTTATCGTTGATCAACTTACCAAATCAGCTCATTTCTTACCGATCCACAAGAAAGATCCGGTAAGTAAACTCGCAGATACGTACAGACGAGAGATCATGAGACTACACGGTGCACCATCCAGCATCGTCTCAGACAGAGATCCTCGATTCACTTCGCGCTTTTGGAAAAGTCTACAGAAAGCTTGGGGTACACAACTTAAGCTTAGCGCGGCCTTTCATCCTCAAACGGACGGACAGTCGGAGCGAACCATTCAGACATTGGAAGATATGTTGAGGTCATGTGCGTTGGAATGGACGGGTGATTGGGACGAATACATCTGTTTGGTGGAGTTTACGTACAACAACAGCTGTCACGCGAGCATCATGTGTGCTCCATTTGAGATGTTGTATGGTAGAAAGTGTCGCGCCCCAATCTGCTGGGATCAGGTTGGCGAGCGAACACTCGAAGGACCAGAAATCATAGACATGACAAACAAGAAGATCGCAGTAGCTAGACAAAAGATTCAGGAGGCACGGTCACGTCAAAGAGTTACGCCGACAAGCATCGTAGGGATTTAGACTTTAACGTAGGAGATCACGTCTTCCTTAAGGTTTCGCCGGCACTTGGTGTTAGACGCTTCGGGATTAAAGGGAAGCTCAGTCCTCGTTTCATCGGACCGTTTGATATCATTGAACGAGTCGGTGAAGTATCTTACCGATTGGCGTTACCTCTGCAGCTTTCGCATGTGCACAATGTGTTTCATGTGTCCTTACTCAGAGGGTACCAATATCATCCCCTTCACATGGTTCAGTATCCACTGGAACAGATACGTGAAGATCTTACTTTCATAGAAGAACCTGAACGAGTTCTTGACAGGCAAGAACGAGTCATGAGAAAGAAGACGATTCCATTCGTCAAAATTCTATGGAGGGATCATATCGAGCGGGAAGCCACTTGGGAAACAGAGGAGTCTATCCGGACTTCTTACCCTCATTTCATATTTTGAATTCGGGTATGTTCTTCTTTTCCAGTTTACTTTATCTATAATTCGGGGACGAATTATTCTTTTTAGGGGGGAAGAATTGTAAAACCCGCATGCTTTTACCATGCATAGTACCTTAAGTTCGTACGTACTAGTTAAAAACTTTCCTAATATAGCATGATTACGATTACGTATTAGGAGTTTATGTATTACGTACGTGTTAGAACACGATAAGTATTTTATATGAACGATCACGTAATAATTATTTAGCAATAATTAATCACGAACATACGATCACGAGATCACGAGCGTAATTAAAACACGAGATATTATTAATTACGTATATATATTTAATACGAGCGTAATTAAATATATAATTGTAGGATATTTACGTAACGAGAACATTTAAAACACGAACATAATTAAACGTAAACGTGTACGAAATTACAAGACACGAAACGAGGTACGGGACCCCCATAAGGGAGTCCCTACCCGCGGCCAAAAGAAGGTAATGGGCCAAGCCCATTACCAATTTTACTAAAAGGGGGATAAAAAGAGTTTTACTACTCAAATTACTTTTACAGAAGAATTTCAAGAAAACCTAAAATCCCTTTTCCTCCTCTTTGTGTGCCGCCACCATCAAATCACCATCAAGGTGATTTCTTTGATCTTGGATCTTGTTAATTTAGTGTTTGTTCGTGTTTGTTCTTCACCCTCTTGATCCACGAATACGGTAAAACCTTTTTACTTGTTTTCTTTTTAATTAATCTTTTATTAATTAACAACACGTGATGTTTTTCATAAAAACACATTAATTAAACCTAGATCTAACATGTTTTGGTCATTAATTAATCAAAAGGGTGGATCTAAGGGGTGTTTGTTTTGGGCCGCAAGGAACAACCGACCCCAAGGGGGTTCGGTTTGTTTTTAGCCGACCACCACCAAGACCTTTTTGGTCTTGGTTGGTGCGTGTGGGTCCCACGGCAGCAAGGGGGTACCCCGATTTGATTCGGGGTACGGTGTTTGTTCATATCCGGTGCATGTTTTTAAGCTTAGATCCGGATCATGATTATGTTAGTTGTTTATGTTATAAACTTATGTTAAGAATTAAATTAATAAAGATGTAATTAATTTAATAACATGACTTAGGTTAACTAATTATTAATAAACATGAATTATTTTAACCTAAGTATTTTTATTATTAAGACTTATAATTAATTAATTATTTTAAAAACCATGGATATAATTAATTAATTAAACATGACTTAGGTTATATTATTAGTATTTAATAATACATATTTTAACCTAAGTATTTAATATATTTAATTAAAACATGTCATACTTTAATTAAATATTATAACCTATAGTTTAATAAAATTACATGAAATAATTATTAAACTATATAATATATCATATGACTTAGAAAATAATCATGAAAATACTTAGGCTTATTTACTTAGCTTATTTAACCAGCTTATTTCTAATTATGGAAACTTTCTATTTTTAGAAACTTAATTAAATAAGGCAGCTATTTTATTTATGGAAACCAGCTATTTTTAGAAACTTATTTATTTAAGGCAGCTAATCTATTTATGGAAACTTTCTATTTTTAGAAACTTATCTATTTTAAGCAGTAAATCTATTTTTGGAAAATTTCTATTTTTGGAAACTTTCTATTTTTGGAAACTTTCTATTTTTGGAAACTTTCTATTTTTGGAAACTTTCTGTTTTTGGAAACTTTCTATTTTTGGTAACTTTCTATTTTTGGAAACTTTCTATTTAAGGAAACCTGCTATTTTTGGAAAGTTACTTATTATTTCATAGTAAGTATAATAACACATGAAATATCTTTAATACTTAATCAGAATGAACAGAATATAGGATTTAACACAGTTTAAGGCTTTAAACAGTGTAAATAGTAAGAACACATAAAATAAGCTAAGACATGATATAAAACCAGCTATGTATATAGTAAGCAGATACTTATTTCATGTACGTATTTATGTAGCACTAGTGTTTCGGAAGTAGGATTCTCGCAGTTCATCGTTCTCATTCACTGGACATAAGGTACGGATTCCCGTCGTTTTAGTATGGACATTCTTTCCTTATTAGGATTTCCCCGTATGCAACCAACTGTTTTCCCGTAGTATAAGTATGAGTTTGATTGCTTATGTTTAAATATGATTACCTATAGCCATATACATGCATGACCAGTTTCACCAAGTTATGGAGGTACCATAACCATAACATTAGAGGCACTGATGTTATGACTTCACCACGGCGGAGTGATTGCTCGTGGCGTCCCTTCAGCTTTTGGCCATTTATTTATATTATCATGTGGGGCGTATGGGTGCATCCTAGTTACACGTTTTTATTCAGGATTACATGGTGAATGTGGTGTGTGCCTTGCATCCTTCACAAGGAGCTGATCCCTCCTACCCATAAAACCAGTATATTAAATTAGAGGCAGCCCCTCTAATTTGCATGATGAGGTCACCCCTCCAATTATTCATGCACGGTGGATATTCATGACCTATATTGGCTAATGGTAAAATATGACAAACAGTTTTTATAAGATAAACATAAGACTTTCAAACTATAAAACCAGTTTTATTAAGACTTAACCAGGTTACTCGGGACTTAGTTTCTTCCGCTGTTATTGTGTTATATGCTTATCCTATTCATGATTTATTGTACATCCGTGCACTGAGCGTATTGCTCAGCCGTTTTCCTTTTCTATGTTCCCAAAACGGCAGGTACTCAGGGACGCTCGTAGACATTAAGAGTACGTGCATATGGACTGGAAGCTGTCTAGCCTTCTTTACATTATGCATTTCTTTTCTTTATGATACTTATGCTTTGGAAATTGTTTCGTCCTTATTCCTTACTATACTATGTTTGTGTGTGATGAGCTTTACTTTTGGACTACTGATGTTTGATTCCGGTATTTTCCTTTATATGGTCAAGTAATGTTTAGACATTTTACCTTGTATGCTTTGGTGACACGCCATAATTGCTGTGATATTTCCATTTCCAAAATGGGGTGTTACAAGGAGTGTGGGCTGTTGATTTGGCCACGTGTCATTCCTTGGAGAGGAAGTTGGATTATGATTGGTGGACGGGTTGATTGGTAGGGTCACATGGTGAATGGGATTGAGGGTTTTTGGTGTGGGATGGGTTTCCGGGCATGTGAATCAAACATGTGCCTGGGTAATTTGTTTTTACCCTTTGTTTTAAGTGAGGTGGTAACTGGGTTCCTGGGGTGAATAGTAACTCCATTTGATCCGTTTTTTGTGGAGTGTGTATGTGTTTGGCGCAATTTGTTTTTGAATGTTTCATTTGTCCAACATTAGCCCTTGTCTTTTGGTGAAAGTTGTAAGACGTGTTTTTCAGCCAACAAACTTGATTCCCTTTGTTAATAAACTTTCATATTTCGCACTTTCGCCACAAAACTTTATGTCAAGGGTTTTAAGGACTTGTTTTGTCATTTTTGATATCTTCAAGGACTGATTTTGGACATTTCTCATCTTTGAAGGTCTTCATTGGATCTTTGACTTCATGAGGGACCATTGTCGACAATTTAGAATTGTTGAGGGACTAATCTTGCCAAATCTTCAAAGTTAAAGGACCTTTTTGTAATTTTGACAAACTTAAGGGACCAAACTTGTAATTATGAATATACAAGGGTATTAAGTGTCATTTCTTCATAAATGGGGGATAAATCTTGTACATCTTCAAGTCTTCAAGGTATATTCTTTGAGAAATCCATAACTAGAGCCCGGTTCAATGTACGGCTTCGTTTCTCGGGTTCGTTTTTCCTTGTTTCTTGTGATCTTTTGTCTTTTTCATGATATTCATACCTAAAATACACAAGTAGACAAACACAAGCATATATATGGAATTTTTATGACATTTTATGCATTCAAAACCCGAAAAGAACGATGAGATCATGTATAAATGCCATCTCATCACTCCCCCATACTAAGCCATTGTCGTGCCCTCACGCAATGCTAGAATAAAGTATCTAAGCGTCTCCAAAATTCAATTTTATTACCCTTTATTGAAAAGTAAAATACTTTCAACACTACTACGAAGATGTGTAAAGACATAATGTATGATTTTCATCATGTGTGTGACTTTTAGGGTCAATGAATAGAAACAAGTGAATGTCTCATAGAGTAATTTCGTCATCCTTGATTGTCATACATTCCATGCTAACTGAAAAAATGAGATCATTGTTGGTACAAGTCACAATGCTAACACTACTCATACGTCCAAATTGTGTAATAATTTTTCTCCCCACAATCCTAGTTATTATGAAAGGAAATGGGTTTCTAGAATTTTTTAACTACTTGTCATGGATCATAAGTGATTCATATTGACTTATTTGAGTATTTATTAGTCCGAAAGTAAAGTAGCACGATTTAATCGATAGTTAGCCGAAGGACAAAATCATTTAAAACGGGTTCTCGTGTATCTCCTTAAGTTCATATCTTGACATAACTCGTTTCACAATTTGAGACTTTCTCGGACCGATATTTGGAATGTACTTCATACTTCAAATCTTGGGAAGACTTTCTTGAAATTATGGTCTTATCTTCATATTTTGGAATTTCTTCACGTGACGTTTTCGAGAGATTCTTCATACTTGGACCACGACTTCATCATTTTTCTTCAATCTATATTTTGGATTTTGATATACAACCATCCACCTCCTTTTCGTACTTGGATATATTTATCCTCATACCTTGTAAGGGTCTTTTTGGATAGACTTTCTCCATGATCTTTAGGGGAGTAATTGCTTTTCTTCGCGTGTCTCGATCCTTCATATTGATTTAGGAATAATGATACTTCACATCATCTTGGATCTTTAGCAACAAAATAGAGCTCCTCATGCCTTGTTAGGGCCTTTTTGGATCTTCACCAATCTTCGCATCCCGCTTCAATAAGTTATGCCTTGGCTATGAACTCTATTCAACCCCGAGCAACTTTTAAACGATATTGTGCTAGAAGCTAAGTAACCTTTTAAATCGTACGACCTTAATACAAGGGTTTTTCACTAAATATCAAAGTTCGTTGTTCCGATCTTTTCGAATTGATTAATGGTAGAAAGTGCGACTCCATCGTTATTGTGGGATAAAAGAAATTGGTTTGGTTATCTATTTTAAACTAAAAAAACAAATATGAAAATGTCGTTGAGTAAAATCAAAGCTTTAAAAATTAAACTAGAAAAACACTTTGTAAAATCAAACATTTATCCCATCAGAATGCCCTATCGGAATCCCGTCGCAATATCAAAGGAATAGGATCAGAATGCTCGTCGGAATGTTACCGAAAGGAATCCTGTCGCAGTCCCCTTCAATCGCAATACAACGATCGCAATAACCTATCGCAATATGAAACTAAAATCCAATCGCAATGTCACAAACTGATTCCTGTCGCAACGTAACTAAAAGGAAACCAATCGCAATATCACCAAAAGCAAACCAATCGCAATATGAATCGCAAAATGAGTCGGAATATAAAACCCTAATGCGATGCACTGATCGTAATGTGCATCGCAATACCCTGTCGCAACAGGGTTTACTTTGCGATGGGAATTAATCCGAAATAAGCTAGGATTTAAGCTATTTTCAATAAGCTCAATCCAAGACTTAACCAACTCAATAATAAGAAGAACTAATAAGCATGAAATAAGGATTTTTTAAACTTTAAATAAGCAAAACTTTTAAATCAAACCATAAAAAGATTAAAACTTTAAGAAAACTTTTAAAAGTAAATAAGCTAAGTACTAAGCATAAAAAACTCAAAGCTTATGTTGCACAAAACTTATAAAGGATTAAAAAGATAAACTTTTTAATCACAAAATCATCAAATCAAACTGTATGACATGTAATTTTAGGATCAAAAATTAAAGTAAATCAAGAAAGGTAGAAAGAGATAAAAGATTAAAGACTTAACTTGAACTTTTTTAATTAATGAAATTGAAGTACAAAGATTAAAAAGAACTTAACTTGAAAGAAAAGATTAAAACTTAGTGAGAGAAAGCTTAAAACTTTCTCTCTCTAAAAACTAGAAAGAAAAAATGAAAAATTAAATTAGCTAACCCCCCTCCTAATGTGATTAGGAGGGTATTTATAGGGAAAATGGGGAGTGCATATGTTGCCTCCTCTTTCTTTCTTCTCGACTCAATTTAACTCTTTGTCTTTCTCGACGTCATCTCGGGATTTGAACTCGTCTTATAATTTTTCTTCTATAATTAGACTTGAGTTCTTCGACTTCATTAAACTTCCGTCTTTAGACTTTTTCTTTGATAAATCTTCAGAATAGGCTTTGGACTTTCGTTCTTTTGCACTCTTGATATTTTGACTTCGTCTTTTCTCGTTTTCTTCGATAAAAGCTCGTGAAAGCCCGTGTTTTCTTCCTTTTTCATCTTTTGGTCCTAAAACACAATAAAAACACAAACCACGCATAATTCCGACTTTTACGACATAAATTACACGTTTTGGTCTTGTTATTATTGGAAATAAGTGGTAAAAGGATAAGTGTTTTAACACTTATTAAATCCCATACACTTGACCATTGCAATGCCCTCATGCAATGCATTAATTTTAAAGCACGGTTTACATTTTCCATCATAAATAACCCACCTTGGCCTTTATTAATTACTAAACATTTGAGGAAAAAAAAAGATAAAAACAAGTAAAGAAATCAAAGACTTACATTGGGTTTTGGCTGCCATGAACGTTTATCATCCTCAAGTTTCACGTTCCACATACCAAGCTTAAAAACGAGATCATTGTTATTATAAGTTAGCAAACTAACACGAATTCATGTGGGCCAATTATTTACTTAGACTCCCTTATTCCTAGGTGTATCTCTTATATTTTATTTTTGTCTTGAATGATCACGAGGATGCATTGTTTGACTTATTTCGATAATTATTTAGGCCGAAAATAAAGCGGATGATTTAATCAATAGTTAGCTAAAGGACAAAATCTCTTAAAACTGCTTCTCGGGACCTCATAAAGTTCATATCTTGGCATAACTCGCTTCATGATTTGAGACCTTTCTCGGACCGATATTTGGCAGCGATTTCATACTTCAAATCTTTGAGAGACGTTCATGAAATTATGGTCTTCTCTTCATAATAGGAATTTCTTCACTTGAACTTTTTGAGAGATTCTTCATATTTGGACCACGACTTCTTCATTTTTCTCCAATCTTTATATTGGACTTTGATATACAACGATCCGCCTCCTTTTAGGACTTGGATCTATTTATCCTCATACCTTGTTAGGGCCTTTTTGGATAGACTTCTCCATGATCTTTTGGGGAGTATTTGCTTTTTGTCGTGTGTCTCGATCCTTCATATTGATTTTTGATAAATGATTCTTCACATCACTTTTGGATCTTTAGCAACAAAATGTAGCCCTCATGCCTTGTTAGAGCCTTTTCGGACTCGCCAATCTTCGCATCCCGCTTTAATAAGTTATGCCTTGGCTATGAACTTTAATAATACCGAGCAACTTTTAAAAGATCCTGTGCTAGAAGCTAAGTAACTTTTCAAATCGTACAACCTTATTTATTGCAGATAAATTTATTAACAAGCGATGGGAGAATAGGCTTATAATAAACTCACATAAATTCATGAAAGAATACCAAACTTATAATTGACTCTATCATCTCTCGTTCTCCACAATTTAAAATCTCAAGGAATGAGACTAGTGGATGCTTAGCCAATTAAATCAAAGTTTTGAGTTTTCAAGTCATCTATAGGATCTTTTAATTTCTTAGTCCCATTCAAGTTTAGAATTCGCATTTTAAAGTTCCCTTGACAAACGACTTTCTAGGATCAATTATAGGAACTTGCGAAAAGTTCTTGTTCTTAACCCGTGAGAGTTAAGACTTTCGCGTTTTAAAGCTCCCTATATAAAAGCCTAGCAAAATTTGACTTAAACACGTTAAGGATATTAGCTAGAGTAAACTTAGATAAGTAAACTCGGGTTGAGTCAAAATATTCACGACTTTGAAAAATTTAAAACCACTTAATTGAAAATTTATTATAACAAAGAAAGTAAATAACGATAACAAAGAAAAAACTACTAGGCCAAAACAGACTAAAAATTTTGAAAAATGTCGAAAAATCAAGTTTTCCGGTTAAAATGAGGACAAATTCATGGAAAAGCCCACTTACTTCGATAGAAGTCCCCCCTACACTTAATATAAACATTGTCCTCAATGTTTAAGCATGTGGGAGTAAACTCCCTTACACTTATGACATTGTGCACTTTGTTTAAATTTTGCTAAGGAAGGGACAACTATAGTGATTTCAATGTGAACATATAAGATATTAAATATTGAATCACGACAGTTTAGGATAGAACCGAGAAGATGGGAACACGGGATCACGGTTCGTCAAAAGTCATCGAGGTGCTCTTTGAAGCTTGAATCCCTGCACATAAGAAGAAACAAGACAACAAACACATACGGGGCTCCCCTACACTTATTATGAAAACGGTAAAGGATAGATCACGGGTTGCCTCCCGAGAAGCGCTTGTTTTTGTTCACCGAGTCACGAGCCTGACTCGACCCAAACTAGTTCATGGGAAACGTGGTGAGGGATGGAATCATCTCATGAGAGATGTCCTCACCAAAGTACAACTTCACACGCTGGCCATTCACCTTAAAATAGGGCCCATTTGGCTGAGAAAGCTCAATGGTGCCATAGGGAAAGACTTTGGCGATGGTGAATGGACCAGACCAGCGGCTCTTCAACTTGCCCGAGAAGATCTTCAACCGAGAGTTAAAAAGTAAGACTTGATCACCAACGTGGAACTCTCGGTTCTTAATCCTTGCATCATGGATGATCTTTGTCTTCTCCTTGTAGATCAATGAGTTCTCGTAAGCTTCATTCCTCAGTTCATTAAGTTCGTTGAGTTGAATCTTCCGAAGATCACCGGCTTGGTTGATGTCAAAGTTAGCCCACTTCAAGGCCCAGTATGCCTTATGTTCCAGCTCGATAGGGAGGTGGCATGCCTTTCCGTACACAAGACGATAAGGTGTACAACCAATCGGGGTCTTATAAGCGGTACGGAAAGCCCACAAAGCATCATCTAACTTATCGGCCCACGAGGCACGATGCTCTCCCACAGTACGCTCCAGAATTCGCTTCAATCCGTGGTTAGATATCTCGGCTTGCCCAGTAGTTTGGGGATGATAAGCGGTGGAAAGATGGTGATTGACACCGTACTTAGCCATGACTCTTGTGAATTGATCATTGCAAAAATGAGTCCCGCGGTCACTGATTATAGCACGAGGAACACCGAATCGAGCAAAAAGTTGCTTCAAAAAGTTCACAACCACCCTCGCATCGTTCGTAGGGAGAGCCTTAGCTTCAACCCATTTAGAAACGTAGTCAACGGCTACGAGGATGTACTTGTTCCCTTTAGATGATGGAAATGGCCCCATAAAGTCGATACCCCATACATCAAAGATTTCACATTCTTGTATGAAATTTTGAGGCATCTCATCTTTATGTGTGATCTTGCCTTGTCTTTGGCAAGCATCACAATGTTTAACCATTTCGTGAGCGTCATGATAAATGGTGGGCCAATAGAATCCAGAGTCGAATACTTTCTTCGTGGTGTAATTGGGACCAAAGTGACCACCGGTGGGTCCTTTATGGCAAGCGTCAAGGATTTGTACCGCTGCCGGTCCATCAACACATCGACGAATGAAAAGATCTGCACATTGTTTGAAGAGGTAAGGTTCTACCCAGAAATAATGTTCAATATCATTAAAGAACTTTTTCTTTTGTTGGGACGTTAACCCTTCCTTGAGAATTCCACCCGCTAAGTAGTTTGCAATGTCCGCAAACCACGGGGTGTCATCAAGATTTGGATTGATAGACATTAAGGCTTCAAGGGGAAAAGAGTCATTGATCTCTTGATTCAGATGATCCCCTTGATAAGGATCCTCAATTCTACTTAGATGATCCGCGGCTAGGTTTTTGGCTCCCTTTTTGTCACGAATTTCAATGTTGAATTCTTGAAGGAGCAAAACCCAACGAAGAAGTCTTGGCTTAGAATCTTGCTTAGTCAACAAGTACTTCAACGCGGAATGATGGGTGTACACGATGGTGGTAGAAAGGACAAGATAGGGGCAGAACTTCTCAAAAGCATACACTACAGCTAAAAGCTCTTTTTCCGTAGTGGTATAATGCAATTGAGCCCCCGTCATTGTCTTGCTACCGTAAGGGATTGGTTGGAAGTGTTTGTTCACTCTTTGGCCCAAAACCGCTCCAATAGCAAAGTCACTAGCATCACACATCAATTCAAAAGGTAGCTCCCAATTAGGGGTAACCAAGACTGGTGCCTTAGTTAGCTTATCCTTAAAAAGATTGAAGGATTCAAGACACTCTTTGGAAAAGATGAAAGGAGTATCTTTTTCCAAGAGGTGGGTCATCGGGCGAGCGATTTTAGAAAAATCTTGAATGAATCGATGATAGAAGCCCGCATGACCAAGGAAACTTCTCACACCCTTCACGGTTGAAGGTGGAGGTAATTTGGCTATGACATCCACTTTAGCACAGTCCACTTCAAGACCGGCTTTTGAGATTTTATGTCCAAGCACAATGCCTTCTTTTACCATGAAATGGCATTTTTCCCAATTTAGAACAAGGCGAGTGTCTTCACACCGCTTAAGCATGCGTTCCAAATTGGCAAGGCAATTAGAGAAAGAATCACCGTAGACCGAGAAATAATCCATGAAGACTTCCATAGTTTCTTCAACCATGTCATGGAAGATAGCCATCATACACCTTTGGAATGTCCCAGGAGCATTGAATAAGCCGAAAGGCATTCATTTGTAAGCAAATGTTCCATAAGGACAAGTGAATGTGGTTTTCTCTTGGTCGTTGGGATCGATGGGAATTTGAAAATACCCGGAGAAACCATCTAAAAAGCAGTAATAGTCATTACCCGCTAGACGTTCAAGCATTTGGTCCATGAAAGGAAGGGGAAATGATCCTTTCTCGTAGCATCATTGAGTTTGCGATAGTCTATACAAACTCTCCACCCTGTAACGAGATGAGTAGGAATCAACTCGTTGTTTTCATTTGGCACAACGGTGATTCCGCCTTTCTTAGGCACACAATGGACGGGACTAACCCATGGTGAATTAATACTTGGTTTTTATCCCTTGTATCAAAATTCGTAGTCCCAAGTCTTTTCGAATTGAAAACCGGTCTTAAGTGCGACTCAATCGTCTTTTGGTGAATCAAGAGAATGGTTTGGTTGATTGTCTAATTTAAACTATTAGCAAGTAATTAAAGTGTCGTTGAGTAAAATGGAAGAATAAAGATCAATATTAAAATGACGAGTAAAAATAAAAGCTTGAAAAACTTAAAGGCAATAATGGAAAAGTACTAGCACACTAAATAAGACTAACACTTAGAAACTTTAGCAAAAACAAGAAACTAAACCAAAGGAGAATTCCCAAATCGGAATAAGCCAAAAAGAAGCCCAGATCGGAATATATTCCGATCTGGTGGTCGGAATATGGGAAGTCAGGCTGTCGGAATGTGGGATAAAATACCCAATCGGAATATATAAAATTGCCCAATCGGAATGCTTATAATCAAACACAATCGGAATATGGAGAAATGAAGCCAATCGGAATAACATGGATTAGTACCTATCGGAATGCTCAACAAATGAAACCAATCGGAATGCGGGAAGGATTCTCAATCGGAATGTGAAAGCCCTAATCCGATCACAGTGATCGGAATAAGGATGTGTAGATCGGAAAATCAGAAACCCTTTTCCGATTGTTCAATCGGAATGAAGGGATGCGTCTGCTCGGAATAGGCTGCAATCGGAAAGGGGTTTATAACCCTTTCCGAAATCTAAGGGATTTGGTTAAAAGCTAATGAATAAGCTATATTGATAAGCTTATCACCAAACTAAAACGAATCAATGACTACACGGATCAAATAAGCACTTAAATCAACTTATCTAGCTCGAAAATAAACAAACTTTTGGATCAAACACTAAACATATGAACTTTTTAAGAAAAAGTTTTATAAGAAATCAAGCTAATCATAAAAATAAGCCAATAAGCACAAAAGTCTCAAAGCTTATTCTCATGAAAACTCAAGTAATGATCAAAAGATTAACTTTTTAAGCACGAAATCATTAAGAACAACACGGATCTATAGAAATTCGCACCAAAATCAATCTAAAATCAAAGAAAGGTAGAAAGAGATTAAGGATTAAAAGCTTAACTAGGACTTTGATTAATGAAAATAAGCAATACAAAGTTTAATCTTGAAAGATTAAGAGAAAAAGATGAAGTTTAGTGAGAGAAAGTTTAAGACTTTCTCTCTCTAAAACTAGAAAAAAATGAAAATTTAAAAACTAGCTAATTAACTAACCACCCTCCTAATGACTATTAGGAGGGTATTTATAGGGAAGGTGGAAGGAGTGCATGTGTTGCATCTTCTTTCTTGCTTTCTTCACGTTTTATCGACTCGACTTTAATTCTTTGTCTTTGTCGTCTCGGGATTTGAACTTGTCTTTTAATTTTCTTCTTCTATTAGACTTAAGTTCTTCGACTTCGTTAAACTTCCGTCTTTAGACTTTTTCTTCGATAAATCTTCAGAATAGGCCTAGGACTTCCGTTCTATTTGCACTCTTGGTCTTTTGACTTTGTCTTTTCCCGTTTTCTTCGATAAAAGCCCGTGAAAACCCGTGTTTTCTTCCTTTTTCATATTTTGGTCCTAAAACACAATAAAAACACAAACCACGCATAATTCAGACTTTTACGACATAAATCATACGTTTTGGTCTTGTTATTATTGGAAATAAGTGGTAAAAGGATAAGTGTTTTCACACTTATTAAATCCCCTACACTTGACCATTGCAACGCCCTCATGCAATGCATTAATTTTAAAGCACGGTTTACATTTTCCATCATAAATAACCCACCTTGGCCTTTATTAAATGAAAAGATAGAACAAGTAAAGAAACTAAAAACTTACATTGGGTTTTGGCAGCCATGAACGTTTATCATCCTCAAGTTTCACGTTCCCCAAACCAAGCTTAAAAACAAGATCATTGTTATTATAAGTTAGCAAACTATCACGAACTCATGTGGGCCAATTACTCACTTAGACTCCCTTATTCCTAGGTGTATCTCTTATATTTTATTTTTGTCTTGAATGATCACGAGGATGCATTGTTTGACTTATTTCGATAGTTATTTAGGCCAAAAATAAAGTGAACGATTTAATCAATAGTTAGCTAAAGGACCAAATCTTTTAAAACTGCTTCTCGGGACCTCATAAAGTTCATATCTTGGCATAAATCGCTTCACGATTTGAGACCTTTCTCGGACCGATATTTGGCAGCGACTTCATACTTCGAATCTTTGAGAGACGTTCTTGAAATAATGGTCTTCTCTTCATAATAGGAATTTCTTCACTTGAAGTTTTGAGAGATTCTTCATCTTTGGACCACGACTTCTTCATTTTTCTCCAATCTTTATTTTTGGACTTTGATATACAACGATCCGCCTCCTTTTAGGACTTGGATCTATTTATCCTCATACCTTGTTAGGGTCTTTTCGGATAGACTTCTCCATGACTTTTGGGGAGTTCTTGCTTTTCGTCGTGTGTCTCGATCCTTCATATTGATTTTCGATAAATGATTCTTCACATCACTTTTGGATCTTTAGCAACAAAATGTGGCCCTCATGCCTTGTTAGGGCCTTTTCGGACTCGCTAATCTTCGCTTCCCGCTTCAATAAGTTATGCCTTGGCTATGAACTCTAATCCGTACCGAGCAACTTTTAAACGATCTGGGGCTAGAAGCTAAGTAACCTTTTAAATCGTACAACCTTATTTAGTGCAGATAAATGTATTAACAAGCGGAGGGAGAATAGGCTTATAATTAACTCACATAAATTCACGAAAGAATACCGAACTTATAATTGACTCTATCATCTCTCGTTCTCCACAGTTTAAAATCTCAAGGAATGAGACTCGTGGATGCTTAGCCTATTAAATCAAAGTTTTAGGTTTTCGAGTCGCCTATAGGATCTTGAAAATTCTTAGACTTTTTCAAGTTTAGAAATCGCATTTTAAAGTTCCCTTGATAAACGACTCTCTAGGATCAATTATAGGAACTTGCGAAGTTCTTGTTCTTAACCCGTGAGAGTTAAGACTTTCGCGTTTTAAAGCTCCCTATATAAAAGCCTAGCAAAACTTGACTAAAACACGTTAAGGATACTAGCTAGAGTAAACTTAGGCAAGTAAACTCGGGTTGAGTCAAAATGTTCACGACTAAGAAAAATTTAAAACCACTTTATTGAAAATTTATTCTAGCAATGGAAAGAAGCTAAACATAATAAAGGAAAATACAACTATACAACTGGGCCAAAATAGATTAAAAATTTTGAAAAATGTCGAAAAATCGAATTTTCCGATTAAAATGAGGGCAAATTCATGGAAAAGACCACTTACTTCGATAGAAGTCCCCCTACACTTGAGATAAACAGTGTCCTCAATGTTTAAGCATGTGGGAGTGAACTCCCCTACACTTAGGACATTGTGCACTTTGTTTAAATCTTGCTAAGGAATGGACAACTATAGTGAATTCAATGTGAACATATACAATATGAAATATTGAATTACAAGAGTTTAGGATAGAACCGGGAAGATGGGAACACAGTATCACGGTTCGTCAAAAGTAATCAAGGTATATCTTTGAAGCTTTAATCCCTGCACAGCATAAGAAACAAGACAACAAATACATATGGGGCTCCCCTACACTTATTATGAAAGCAGTAAAGGATAGATCACGGGTTGCCTCCCGAGAAGCGCTTGTTTTTGTTCACCGAGTCACAGCCTGACTCGACCCAATTTTAGTTCATGGGGAACGTGGTGAGGGATGGAATCATCTCTTGAGAGATGTCCTCACCAAAGTACAGCTTAAGACACTGGCCATTCACCTTGAAATTGGGCCCATTCGGCTGAGAAAGCTCTGTTGATCCCAAACTTAGATCGATTAGCTTTGTGTATACGAGATTAGATCAAGTATAACACGTAGAGAAACCTTTGTATATGCTTTGTGAATCTAAGTGTTATGCGGAATTTAACACTTAAACAAGAACACACAAGGTATAAACAAACTTTCACTTTGATTATCAATGTCGAACTTGCTTACAATGAAAGATGTTTATGAACGAAAACTTATGTAAAACTTGATATTGAATATTAACCTAAAGGCCTTCTTTTATAGATACAAGAAGCCTTGTACAATAAGCTACGTATCAACTATTCTAGGTAAAGATAAACATAGAAAATACATTGTCGTTTCTATCCTTACTAGAAGTATTCTAGAATATAATAAACGTGTAGATTATATCTTCCATCAGTGCTTGTCTTCAATGTGTCAACGCTTGACTTTAACCTGTCAACGCTTGAGCTGTCAGCGCTTGCTTTGTTCCTGTCAACGCTTGTTTTGTTCTTGTCAGCGCTCAAGTGATCTGGCCTTAATTTATTCCCAACAAGCTCAATGGCATCTCATCCTTATGTGTGATTTTGCCTTGGCGTTGGCAAGCATCACAATGCTTAACCATTTCGTGAGTGTCACGATAAATGGTGGGCCAATAGAATCCAGAATCAAACACTTTCTTTGCGGTGTAGTTGGGACCAAAGTGACCACC
Organism: Glebionis coronaria; assembly: GCA_025667525.1. Lineage (NCBI taxonomy): Eukaryota > Viridiplantae > Streptophyta > Magnoliopsida > Asterales > Asteraceae > Glebionis > Glebionis coronaria. Next base: position 536,244,601 of record CM046879.1, read on the forward strand.
GGTGGGTCCTTTGTGGCAAGCTTGGAGAATGTCAAAAGCTTCCGGTCCGTCAACACATCGACGAATGAGAAGATCAGCACATTGTTTGAATAGAAAAGGGTCATCCCAAAAGTAAGTCTTAACATCATTCAAGAACTTCTTCTTTTGTTGGGATGTTAACCCTTTGATGAGAATACCACCCGCTAAGTAGTTTGCAATGTCCGTAAACCACGGGGTGCCATCAAGATTGAGATTTATAGACATTAAGGTCTCAAGGGGGAAAGAGTCATTGATCTCTTTGTTCGGATGATCCCCTTGACATGGATCCTCAAGTCTGCTCAGATGATCCGCGGCTAAGTTTTCAGCACCCTTCTTGTCACGAATTTCAATGTTGAATTCTTGAAGGAGTAAAACCCAGCGAAGAAGTCTTGGCTTAGAATCATGCTTTGTCATCAAGTACTTCAACGCGGAATGGTCCGTGTATACGATGGTGGGGGATAAAACAAGATAGGGGCGAAATTTCTCAATAGCATAGACAACAGCTAAAAGCTCTTTTTCGGTTGTCGTATAATGCAATTGAGCCCCCGTCATTGTTTTGCTAGCATAGTGGATTGGTTGGAAGTGTTTATTCACTCGTTGGCCCAAAACCGCACCAATAGCAAAGTCGCTAGCATCGCACATCAATTCAAAAGGAAGCTCCCAATTAGGGGTAACCAAGACCGGTGCCTTAGTTAGCTTATCCTTAAGAAGATTGAAGGCTTCGAGACACCCTTTAGAAAAGACAAAAGGAGTATCTTTTTCCAAGAGGTGGGTCACTGGGCGAGCGATTTTAGAGAAATCCTGAATGAATCGACGATAGAAGCCCGCATGACCCAGAAAACTTCTCACACCCTTCACGGTTGAAGGTGGAGGTAATTTGGCTATGACATCTACTTTAGCACGGTCGACTTCAAGACCGGCTTTAGAGATTTTGTGTCCTAGCACAATGCCTTCTTTTACCATAAAATGTCATTTTTCCCAATTCAGAACAAGGCGAGTGTCTTCGCACCGCTTAAGCATACGTTCCAAATTGGCAAGGCAAGAAGAGAAGGAATCCCCAAAGACCGAGAAATCGTCCATGAAGACTTCCATGGTTTGCTCAACCATGTCATGGAAGATAGCCAACATGCACCTTTGGAAAGTACCGGGGGCATTGCATAAGCCAAAAGGCATTCGTTTGTAAGAAAATGTGCCATAGGGACAAGTGAATGTTGTCTTCTCTTGATCTTGGGGATCGATGGGTATTTGGAAATAACCCGAGAAACCATCAAGAAAGCAGTAATATTCATTACCCGCTAAACGTTCAAGCATTTGGTCCATAAAAGGTAGAGGGAAATGATCCTTTCTCGTGGCATCATTTAGTTTGCGGTAGTCTATACAAACTCTCCACCCAGTAACGAGACGGGTAGGAATTAACTCGTTGTTTGCATTAGGCACAACGGTGATTCCGCCTTTCTTAGGCACACAATGGACTGGACTAACCCATGGTGAATCCGAAATAGGGTAAATCATACCCGCATCAAGAAGTTTGATAACCTCTTTTTTGATGACTTCATGGAATTTAGGATTCACCCTTCGTTGGCTTTGAATTGTGGGCTTAAAGTCTTCCTCCATGAGAATTTTATGTGTGCAGAAGTGAGGATCAATTCCACGGATGTCGGAGATTTTCCAAGCGATAGCTCTTTTATGCTTCTTCAACACGGCGACAAGTCGGGCTTTTTCGTCTTCGTTCAGATCCTTTGCGATGATGACCGGTAACTTCTTGTTGTCTTCCAGGAAAATGTACTCAAGATGAGGAGGTAGGTCCTTAAGCTCGAGAGTGGGAGGATCCTCAATAGATGGTGAAACTAACGATGGATCATCATTAGTCACCTCTTTAGGAGAAGGAGGAGAAAACGGGTCTTCATTGAGAAGTCTCTTAATAGTACGAATGTCTTCATCCCAATTGGTGGACAAATTATCATACTTAATATCAAGAGGACCCAAGCTAGCTTCTAAATCATCCAAGTCACTTTCTCCAAAAGGAGTCAATGTCGGAGCAATTAAGGCAATTGTCTCAACATTGGGTAGAGAAGAAAGAGTACTTTTGCAAGCATCATGAAAATGTTCTTCACAAGCCTCATAGAGAACATCAATAGCATTAACACTCTCATATGAATAAGGTTGCTTAGAAATCTTACCCATGTTGAAGACAATTTTATCGTCACCAACTCTCATGATTATTTCGCCCGCGACTACATCAATGAGAGTGCGACCGGTCCTCAGGAATGGACGTCCAACGATTAATGGAACACGGGGATCTATCTCGTAGTCAACGAAGACAAAATCCGCCGGGAAGGTGAATTTGTCGACGCCAACAAAGACATCTTCGGCTATCCCCACTGGATAAGCAACCGTACGGTTGGCTAATTCCAAAGTCATTTTGGTGGGGACTAGCTCGGGGAGAGATAATTGCTTCCAAACACTTAAAGGCATTAAGTTTATACTGGCACCTAGATCGGCTAGGGCCATGCAATTCTCTACTCCCGGGAAGTTGCAAGGAATCAAGAAGCGACCCGGATCACCAAGTTTGGTGGGCAATTTCCTTAAGAGCACTGTGGAGCAGTTCTCATTAAGTTGGGTCTGAGCAACGTCAAGAAGCTTTTCCTTATCACTTAGAAGATCTTTAAACATCTTAGCGTATTTGGGCATGTGAGCGAGAGCCTCGGAAAAGGAGATGTTAAAATTCAATTGTTTAAACATTTTTAGAAAGTTTGAAACCTGAATATCATCCTTGCTCTTTTGCTTCTCTTTCCTCAACCTTGAAGGATAAGGTATATTGGATGAAGAAGAATGCTTTAGGGGAATAGGATCACTCACAACCACGGGTGGTGGGGAAATGGGGATAGAAGGTGAAGGAGGTGAGGAAAGTTGCTCTTTTTTCCTTATTCACAATCACGGGTAGAGGTGTAGGAAGCTCGGGTTCCATATAAACTTTTCCACTACGGGTGGTGATTGCTTTCATCTCCCCTCTTGGATTCGCAACGGTATTACTCGGAAGAGTACCCGAAGCAGAGGGTTGATTACTTTGGATGAGCGAACCAATCATATCACGAAGGTGAACCGCTTGATTATTGAAAGAGTCTCTCATGTTTGCATTAATTTCATTGCTGTGTTTTGCCATGTCATTCCTTAGCTCGGCTCGAATATCGTTCCCTTGTTTTACCATTTCTCCCTTCAAGTTGCGGACTTGACTCTAAAGATTCGTCACCATCTCCCGATTAGTCTTCATGAATGTCTCGACGTCTGAACTCACTGCCATCGGTTGATTGAGAGGTGGAGCTTGGTAAGCTTGAGAATTTCCTTGAGGTGGGTATGGGTTTCGTTGGGATTGATATTGATTGTTTGCACGAGGTTGGGATTGGTTATTTTGGTTTGCAGGAGGGAAACCGGGTGGAGCAAGATAGTTGTTTGAACGATAACTTAGCAAGCCACGGTCTCCTTGAGGGCGGGCTTGATAGCCTCCCGTAGGATAAGTGTCGTAAGCTGCATTAACATTTTCAGAAAAATTGCCTTGGGTAGAAGGACAAGCATTGTAAGAATGAGGACCACCACATGTGTCACAAGAAATAGCAATGGCTTTAGCTTGTTGAAAGTGGTTTGTGGCCATGGCCATGAAATTCTTGTTCATCTCAGCGAGTTGTCGAGAAATTTTAGTCATTTCAGGATTGGAGGTAGTAGATGAAACATTGACTCTCTGATTAGATCTTGAGGATGCGGATGAATCCCAATTCTTGTGGTGAGTAGTCATGTTTTCGATCAACTCTCGGCACTCCTCCGGTCTCCTTTTCATAAAGGTACCACCGGCGGCGGCATTGATCGTGTCACGATCACGAAAAGTGAGACCGTTGTAGAAGGTGTCAATGAGAGTGACGGGGAGCATATTCTGATTTGGACAGCGGTCGATCAAATCATTGTATCATTCCCAAGCATCAAAAAGCGATTCATCATTCTCTTGCATGAATCCACTGATTTGGTTACGAAGGCTAGTGACCATGGATGGGGGAAAGTAGCGCGATAAAAAGCGTTGAGTCATGTCATTCCATGTATGAATAGAACTCTTAGGAAGACGGTCAAACCATTTTTCGGCATGGTGAGAAAGCGAGTGGGGAAAGAGTTGAAGGCGAAGGTCATCCATAGAAACACCGGGGCACTTCATGCTTTGAGTAATGGTAATGAATTTGTCGAGGTGTTTGTTGGCATCATCATTCGGAATTCCGCGAAACGGGTTAGTTTGCACTTGCTGGATCATGTGATGCTTCAACGAAAACTCCTGAGCCGTGACGTGCATTGGCGCAATCGGGCCTCCGCGTCCGTTCATGGTGGGTTGACACAATTCCTCTATCGTGCGTAAATCAGGTAGGAGGACATTGTTGTTGTTGTTGTTGTTGTTATTATTCAAATTAGGTAGAGGTGGGTGATTATTGTTTTTATTAACACCAGCCATATCTAAATCTTCACGAGTCTCGGGCTCAGAATAGTTCGAAGATCTAGTACGCATACACCTGCAGAAGAAAAATATACACAGAGAGAATATCTATATAATCTTTTTGGTGCAAAACCTTTTGAAAAGAATTGCTTTTTAATGATTTTTTAATGTTTTTGTATTTTTGAAGAGTTTTATATTTTTTTAGGATTTTTTGAAAATTTTTGAAGCAAGGAAAATAACGTTCAAAGAACAGATCCCAAAATTCAATGCGTCTCTCACTAAAAACCGTTAATCGTAACGAAAAGAGCCGGCAGCGGCGCCATTTAATACTTGGTTTTTATCCCTTGTATCAAAATTCGTAGTCCCAAGTCTTTTCGAATTGAAAACCGGTCTTAAGTGCGACTCAATCGTCTTTTGGTGAATCAAGAGAATGGTTTGGTTGATTGTCTAATTTAAACTATTAGCAAGTAATTAAAGTGTCGTTGAGTAAAATGGAAGAATAAAAATCAATATTAAAATGACGATTAAAAATAAAAGATTGAAAAACTTAAAGGCAATAATGGAAAAGTACTAGCACACTAAATAAGACTAACACTTAGAAACTTTAGCAAAAACAAGAAACTAAACCAAAGGATAATTCCCAAATCGGAATAAGCCAAAAAGAAGCCCAGATCGGAATATATTCCGATCTGGTGGTCAGAATATGGGAAGTCAGGCTGTCGGAATGTGGGATAAAATACCCAATCGGAATATATAAAATTTCCCAATCGGAATGCTTATAATCAAACACAATCGGAATATGGAGAAATGAATCCAATCGGAATAACATGGATTAGTACCTATCGGAATGCTCAACAAATGAAACCAATCGGAATGCGGGAAGGATTCTCAATCGGAATGTGAAAGCCCTAATCCGATCATAGTGATCGGAATAAGGATGTGTAGATCGGAAAATCATAAACCCTTTTCCGATTGTTCAATCGGAATGAAGGGATGCGTCTGCTCGGAATAGGCTGCAATCGGAAAGGGGTTTATAACCCTTTCCGAAATCTAAGGGATTCGGTTAAAAGCTAATGAATAAGCTATATTGATAAGCTTATCACCAAACTAAAATGAATCAATGACTACATGGATCAAATAAGCACTTAAATCAACTTATCTAGCTCGAAAATAAACAAACTTTTAGATCAAACACTAAACATATGAACTTTTTAAGAAAACTTTTTATAAGAAATCAAGTTAATCATAAAAATAAGCCAATAAGCACAAAAGTCTCAAAGCTTATTAGCATGAAAACTCAAGTAATGATCAAAAGATTAACTTTTTAAGCACGAAACCATTAAGAACAACACGGATCTATAAAAATTCGCACCAAAATCAATCTAAAATCAAAGAAAGGTAGAAGGAGATTAAGGATTAAAAGCTTAACTAGGACTTTGATTAATGAAAATAAGCAATACAAAGTTTAATCTTGAAAGATTAAGAGAAAAAGATGAAGTTTAGTGAGAGAAAGTTTAAGACTTTCTCTCTCTAAAACTAGAAAAAAATGAAAAATTTAAAAACTAGCTAATTAACTAACCACCCTCCTAATGACTATTAGTAGGGGATTTATAGGGAAGGTGGAAGGAGTGCATGTGTTGCATCTTCTTTCTTGCTTTCTTCACGTTTTATCGACTCGACTTTAATTCTTTGTCTTTGTCGTCTCGGGATTTGAACTTGTCTTTTAGTTTTCTTCTTCTATTGACTTAAGTTCTTCGACTTCGTTAAACTTCCGTCTTTAGACTTTTTCTTCGATAAATCTTCAGAATAGGCCTAGGACTTCCGTTCTTTTTGCACTCTTGGTCTTTTGACTTCGTCTTTTCCCGTTTTCTTCGATAAAAGCCCGTGAAAACCCGTTTTTTCTTCCTTTTTCATATTTTGGTCCAAAAACACAATAAAAACACAAACCACGCATAATTCCGACTTTTATGACATAAATCACACGTTTTGGTCTTGTTATTATTGGAAATAAGTGGTAAAAGGATAAGTGTTTTCACACTTATTATGAATCCGAGATAGGGTAGATCATTCCCGCATCAAGAAGTTTGATAACCTCTTTTTTGATAACGTCATGGATCTTGGGATTCACCCTTCTTTGGTTTTGAATAGTGGGTTTAAAGTCGTCCTCCATGAGAATTTTATGTGTGCAAAAGTGAGGATCAATTCCACGAATATCGGAGATCTTCCACGTAATTGCTTTCTTATGATTCTTGAGCACGGCGATAAGTCGGGATTTTTCTTCTTCTTTCAAGTCCTTTGCGATGATGACCGGTGACTTGTTGTTGTCTTCAAGGAAAACGTACTCGACATGAGACGGTAGGTCCTTAAGCTCTAAATTCGGAGGATTTTTGATGGAAGGCGTAGTCAAATTCGGTTCATCGATAGAGATATCCTTAGGAGATGGTGGGGAAATATGGTCCTCATTGAGAAGTTTCTCAATGGTACGAATGTCTTCATTCCAATTGGAGGGAGAATCGTCATATTGCAAGTCCACATCTCCCAAAGTTGCTTCAAATTCTTTCAAGATGAAATCACTTTCTCCAAATGGAGTTAGTGATGGAGCAATAGAGGCAACGGTCTCAACGATGGGTAGAGAAGAAGAACCACTTTTACAAGCGTCTTTGAAATGTTCTTCACAAGCCTCATCAAGAACATCAATGAAATTAACGCTCTCGTTTTCAGAAGGCTGCTTAGAAAGTTTACCCATGTTGAAGACGATTTTATCGTCACCAACTCTCATGATTAATTCCCCAGCGGCTACATCAATGAGAGTGCGACCAGTCCTCAACAATGGACGTCCAACGATTAATGGAACACGGGGATCAATCTCGTAGTCAACGACAACAAAATCCGCCGGAAAGGTGAATTTGTCGACACCAACGAAGACGTCTTCGGCTATCCCCACTGGATAAGCAACCGTACGGTTGGCTAATTCCAAAGTCATTCGTGTGGGGACTAGCTCGGGTAGAGATAATTGTTTCCAAACACTTAATGGAATTAAGTTTATACTAGCACCTATATCGGCTAGGGCCATACAATTCTCTACCCCAGGGAAGTTACAAGGAATCAAGAAACGACCCGGATCACCAAGTTTGGTTGGTAATTTCCTTAAGAGCACTGCGGAGCAATTCTCGTTAAGTTGGGTTTGAGCAATATCGAAAAGTTTCTCCTTATCACTGAGAAGATCTTTAAACATTTTAGCGTATTTCGGCATGTGAGCGAGAGCCTCAGCAAAGGAGATATTGAAATTAAGTTGTTTAAACATTTTAAGAAAGTTAGAAACCTGAATATCATCCTTGTTCTTCAATTTCTCTTTCCTCAACCTTAAAGGGTAAGGTATATTGGGTTGAGATGAAGGCTTTGGTATGGAATTCTCACTCACAACCTTGGGTGGTGGAGTTGGAGAAGTAGAAGTTGGAGGTGTTGGAGAAATAGAAGGTGGAGGAATTGGAGAAGGAGACTCGTTTTCCTTAGTCGCAATCACCGGTGTAGGTGTAGGAAGCTCGGGTTCCTTTAAACCTTTTCCATTGCGAGTGGTGATTGCTTTCATCTCCCCTCTGGAATTAGCAACGATGTTACTCGGAAGAGAACCCGATCCAGAGGCTTGATTACTTGGGAAGAAACTAGCCATCATGTTCCTCAAGTCATTCGTTTGACTTGCTAAAGTGTTTTGTATATCAGCTCGAAGATCATTCCCTTGCTTCACCATATTTGCTTTCATGTTGGCCATTTCCCGCTAAAGATTTTGCATTATCGCATCATTAGTCCTCATGTAGGTTTCAACCTCTTGGTGTAATGCAGTGGGTTGGTTGGGAGGAGCATGGTAGGCAGGTGGTTGATAAGCAGGTTGTTGGTAAGCTTGGTTGTTTCTTTGAGGTGGATATGGGTTTCTTTGGTTTTGATATTGATTTGGAGCACGTTGTTGGTTTTGATAGTTGCGATTAAGGTTGTTTGGGTTTTGTGGGGGAGGACCGGGTGGTGAAAGAAAGTTGTTTGAGCGATAGCTGAGCAAATTGCGGTCACCTTGAGGACGTGCTTGATAGCTTCCTGTAGCAAAGTTACCGTTGACAGCATACACATTTTCCGAATTGTATTGAGTTGAAGGACAATCGGTGTATGAGTGAGGTCCCCCACATATTTCACATGATTGACTCAAAGCATTAGCTTGGCATTGTTGGCGGCTTGGAGAGCAAGTGATTCAACAAGCGAAGTAAGCTTATCAATTCTTTTGTCGGAATCACTAGTACTAGCACTAGCCACGTTAGTCTGAACACTCTTGGTTTGCACTCTAGACTTATTCTCAATAATATCCCAAGCGGCATTAGAAGACTTAACCAAAATATTACCCCCCCGAGGCACTATTTAGTGAATCTTGGTCATTCATGCTTAAACCATTGTAAAAAGTACTGATTTGATGTACTTTTGGTAAACCATGTTGTGGACACTTTCTTAAAAGTTCCTTAAAATGGTCCTAAGATTCACTAAATGTCTCACCGTAATTTTTGTTCATAGGTAATTATTTCATTCCGCAAAGCGGTAGTACGTGAGGGTGAGAAAAAGTAATTGCTGAATTTGGTCTCTAAATCCGTCCACGTAAGAATACTTTGTGGAGGTTCCTTATCAAGCCAATTCCGGGCTTGTCCCTCTAAGGAGAAAGGAAAGAGTTGCAAGCGAGTCACCTCTTGTGAAACCCCATTGTACTTAACCGTATTAGTGAGTTGAAGAAACCTTTTTATATGGTCATGAGGATCATCAAGTGAACGCCCCAAGAAAGGTTGAGCAGAGACCATTTGAATGAAGCCGGATTTGAGTTCAAAATTGTTGGCTCCAATCTCAGGTATGACAATAGCATCAGTGTTGCCTTCTACGTGTGATTGCAAAAGCTCGATCATTGGTTGATTGTCCATGGTGACAATAGGTGGAGTAATGACTTCGGCTTGAGCTACTTTCTTCTTACGAGCACGAGTACGCATGCACGCCTACAAAAGGAAAATAAAGATAAACAAGAAATATTTTTGGTTTTTATATGTTTTTCTATTTTTTGGATTTTTGAAAAATTTTTATTTTTATGGATTTTTGAAAATTTATAAGCAAGAAAAACAACGTTCAAAAGTGAACCGATCCCAAAATCCAACGCGTCTCTCACTAAAAACCGTTAATCTTAACGAAAAGAGCCGGCAACGACGCCATTTAATACAAGGGTTTTTCACTAAGTATCAAAGTTCTTTGTTCCGATCTTTTCGAATTTATTAATGGTAGAAAGTGCGACTCAATCGTTCTTGGTGGATAAAAAAAATTGGTTTGGTTATCTATTTTAAACTAAAAAAACAAATATGAAAATGTCGTTGAGTAAAATCAAAGCTTTAAAAATTAAACTAGAAAAACACTGTGTAAAATCAAACATTTATCCCATCGGAATGCCCTATCGGAATCCCGTCGCAATATCAAAGGAATAGGATCGGAATGCTCGTCGGAATGTTACCGAAAGGAATCCTGTCGCAATCCCCTTCAATCACAATACAACGATCGCAATAACCTATCGCAATATGAAACTAAAATCCAATCGCAATGTCACAAACTAACTCCTGTCGCAACGTAACTAAAAGGAAACCAATCGCAATATCACCAAAAGCAAACCAATCGCAATATGAATCGCAAAATGCGTCGGAATATAAAACCCTAATGCGATGCACTGATCGCAATGTGCATCGCAATACCCTGTCGCAACAGGGTTTACTTTGCGATGGGAAATAATCCGAAATAAGCTAGGATTTAAGCTATTTTCAATAAGCTCAATACAAGACTTAACCAACTCAATAATAAGCAAAACTAATAAGCATGAAATAAGGATTTTTTAAACTTTAAATAAGCTAAACTTTTAAATCAAACCATAAAAAGATTAAAACTTTAAGAAAACTTTTAAAAAGTAAATAAGCCAATAAGCATAAAAAACTCAAAGCTTATGTTGCACAAAACTTAGAAAGGATTAAAAAGATAAACATTTTAATCACAAAATCATCAAATCAAACCGTATGAAATGTAATTTTAGGATCAAAAATTAAAGTAAATCAAGAAAGGTAGAAAGAGATAAAGATTAAAGACTTAACTTGAACTTTTTTGATTAATAAAATTGAAGTACAAAGATTAAAAAGAACTTAACTTGAAAGAAAAGATTAAAACTTAGTGAGAGAAAGCTTAAAACTTTCTCTCTCTAAAAACTAGAAAGAAAAAACGAAAAATGAAATTAGCTAACCCCCCTCCTAATGTGATTAGGAGGGTATTTATAGGGAAAATGGTGAGTGCATGTGTTGCCTCCTCTTTCTTTCTTCTCGACTCGATTTAACTCTTTGTCTTTCTCGACGTCGTCTCGGGATTTGAACTCGTCTTATAATTTTTCTTCTATAATTAGACTTGAGTTCTTCGACTTCATTAAACTTCCGTCTTTAGACTTTTTCTTCGATAAATCTTCAAAATAGGCTTTGGACTTCTGTTCTTTTGTACTCTTGATCTTTTGACTTCGTCTTTTCTCGTTTTCTTCGATAAAAGCCCGTGAAAGCCCGTGTTTTCTTCATTTTTCATCTTTTGGTCTTAAAACACAATAAAATCACAAACCACGCATAATTCCGACTTTTACGACATAAATTACACGTTTTGGTCTTGTTATTATTGGAAATAAGTGGTAAAAGGATAAGTGTTTTCACACTTATTAGACCTTACTTATTGCAATTATTTTTATATGTAATGCATTGATCTTATGTGTTAATGCAATAATGACTAAAAATGTTACTTGCATTTTTCGGTCTCGCTTAGTTTTGATTACGACAATATGTAAAAACAAGCATTTACGAAAACAACGAAAAACGAATTCTTAAGTTCAAGTATTTTTCATTTTACCCATTTTCACTTAAGGTATGGATAAACAAGTACTAACCTTAATCAAGTGATCAAGTGATTTAATCTTTTCTTAAAACTCACTTTTTATTAAATGTGACAAGTTTTTATTAAACTTTATTTTTAAGAAAATGTTTTATTAAATTAATTATTTGAAATTTGAAAATGGCATATTCTTATTCTGTTAAGTATATCCTTTCAGGATATTTTTTATACCCAGATAAAACCTCCACCACTAAAGGACAAAAAGGAGCGGAGTCTAGTCCGGCGGTACCTTAGCGCCTAGGCAGTACCTTATCGATAAGGTACCGCGGGCTGTGATAAGGTACCGCGGGCAGATATAGCCGTTGGCTCCTTTATCCTTTAAATAGTGGACCATTCTTAGCTTTTCACCTCACCTCTTTTGCACATTCATTTCCAGATTCAAACCCCTTCTTTAATCACTCAAATCTTTGATCATTTGTTTGATTATTACTTGTTTAAGAAGTGAATCTTGTTCTTCCATCCCTTCCTCTCCAAGTGCAAAGAGAAGAACACTATCCTAGTGAAGTGTTGAGTCCACCACCAAAGATCCATTGAAGATCAAATTTTATATACTTGTAGTTGTGTCATAGTTGTGAAGATCCAAGTAGTTGTGTCTATTTGGAAGTTGTGTATGTACTAAGTATAGTTGTGTAGATTGGTCCTAGCTACAATTAGGGCTCGACTTTTAGTTTAGAGTCGGAAATTGGTTAAGCGACGTATACGGTTTTCTCCATCATAAGGAGCTTGTTGTGTAGTGAACTCTCGAGTAAGGAGTACTCGAGGAGTGGAGTAGGAACGAGGAGTGAGCTTCGTTGCCGAACCACTATAAATCCTTGGTGTTCGGTTTGATCTTTCTTTACCCTTAACTCTTTACATTCTTTATTCTTTTTGCATATACATGTGTTAATATTAGATTAGCTACACTATCATTCTTTATTCTTTGTGAATATATTTTTGTTAGTATTAGTTTAGCTACACTATAATTGTTCATATTGTGCATAAGAAGATTTCACATATTTCCTCAAGCCTAAGTTTTTGAAAAAGGATTTTTTGGAAACCACATTTTAACAAGTAAATATAAGAAACTATTCAACCCCTCCCCCCCCCCTTCTAGTTTCTACAATTGGTATCAGAGCGGGTTGCTCAACAATTTTTAAAGTATATTGTATTTTAAAACTTGAATCGATCTATGGATTCCAACAAGTACATAGAAGGGCAATCTATGCAAAGACCACCACTTTTTGAAACCGATAGTTTTATTTATTGGAAAAATAGATTTGAAACTTATGTGAAATCAAAAGATTTAGATCTTTGGCATGTTATTACCAATGGTGATTTTTTTACCCTTTCAATTTAATGAAGTTTCTAAAACAAAAGAATTAGTCACTTTTGACAAAGCTAACGATGATACTAAAAAGAAACTTTCAAAAAATAATGAGGCTAAAATGGTGATTTATAATGCTTTGCCTAAGAAAGAGCATGAAAGAATTTTTATGTGTGAAACCGCTAAAGATATTTGGAACACTCTTTTAGTAACCCACCAAGGTAATAGCCAAGTCAAAGAAAGTAAAATCGATCTTCTTGTCCAACAATATGAACAATTTGTCATCTTAGAAGATGAAACCATTGATAGTGCATTTGCTAGGTTTAACACCATTATTACTAGTCTAAAAGCACTTGATGAAGGTTTTTCTAGCAAGAACAATGTTAGGAAGTTTCTAAGGGCCTTACATCCAAAGTGGAGAGAAAAAGTCACGGCTATTAAAGAGTCGAAAGATCTCTCAACTTTATCACTCGATGAACTCATAGGAAACTTGAAGGTTCATGAGATGATAATTTTAAGGACTCGGAATTAGTAAAAACCAAGAGTGAAAGGAAATCTCTTGCACTTAAAGCCAATAAGGCACAAAGTGACCATGATAGTTCCTCGGAAAGTGATGACGAGGAGTATGCATTGGCGGTGAGAGATTTCAAGAAGTTCTTCAAGAGACGAGGTCAACACGCTAGGCAACCAAACTATGACAAGAAACCATTGTCAAAGAATTGGTTTGTCAAGAACGAAAAAGGTGATAGGAGTTGCTTTAGATGTGGTGATCCAAATCACTTCATTGGTGATTGTCCAAAGCCCGCTCGTGATAAGAACCACACGGCATTCGTTAGTGGCGCTTGGAGCGATAGCGGTGAAGATGATGATGACAACCCCAAAGAGGAGAAATGTCTTATGGCTCACACTTCTAAAGAGGTACATTCCGAAACCGAATATTATAGCAATGATAGTTCCACTTTAGATGATACTGAATTTGAAGGCAAATATGATAGCTTACACAAACTTAGTCTTAAATTCATAGAAAAGAATAAAACCTTAAAATCAACCAAAACTAAGCTTGAAAATGAGATCCATGAACTTAGGGAGAAATTGGCTAAACTTGAGAAAAACAAAGAGGTTGATTTAGGTTGCTTAAGTTGTGAGAAACTTAGATTAGAGAATGATGATCTCAAGAGCACCTCCATTAAATTGGAAAAGTTCATGAAAGGTACTAGTGCTCTTGATGATATGTTAAACAAACAAGTTCATTCCAAAGAAAAATTTGGTCTAGGTTTTAACTCAAATGAAGCTTCAACTAGTGAACCAAAACAAGTCAGGTTTTCACAGAAAACACCCTCTGGACGCGGTTCCACATCTTATGGCGCGGTTCCTTATCACTATGGAACCGCGGCCATAGATAAGGTATCGCGGCCAGAAGTTGAATTTTGTGAAAATTTTGAACTTTCTGAAAAATCTAAGTTAAATGAAAAACCAAAGCATCTTACTGTTAATAAGGTTCAATTACCCATACATGACGACAATGCTATTGGTAAGTTCTATAAGCCGTTAAGTAAACCTCTCATGGGGAATAGAAGTTTATCTAGACTATCTTCTACTCCACCTAGAGCACGGAATGAGTCTAAGCCTAGAAGTAGAACGACAACGCCTACAAGAGATAATCAAAACAACTCACGACCTAGAAGTAAAACTCCAACACCTAGAAGGAATAATAATAACTCTAAACCTAGATCAAACACACCTAGGAGAAGTAATGAACAACAAAATGGTTACATGAATTACTACCCTCCTCCATTTTGTTCTCCATGGGGAATCCCCTCCTCATTCATGCATCCCAACCAAATGCAAGGGATGTTTGGAACTAACAATTTTGGACCCATGAGATATTGGGGACCAAATGTTTGATCTTGTGTGTTGTTACCTAGATATGCTTGGGAATTGATTTGGAACCCGATGAGTGGATTAAGGATAGTGGATGTTCTAAACACATGACGGGTAATCGAAGTTTGTTCTCGCATTAAAAAGCATATGATGGAGGTAACGTCACATTCGCTAGTAGTCTACGTGGTAATATCATTGGCAAAGGTACGGTTTCTCTTGACTCCATGACCATTGAAAATGTTGAGCACGTAGATAACTTAGGTTTTAACCTTTTAAGTATAGGTCAAATTTGTGATAATAAGTGTAAGGTCATCTTTTCAGAACATGACAATGAAATTGTAAAAGATGGAAAAGTCATTGGAAAAGGTGTTAGAAAGCATGGGCTTTATGTCATGAAGGTTAATAAGAAGTCAAAAGACAACATATGTCTTGCGACCATAGATGATAGTTCTACTCTTTGGCCTAGGAGATTAGGTCACGCTAATATGCGTTTAATTCAATCTTTAGTCTCTAAGGAGTTGGTAAGACACCTCCCCAAGATTAAGTTTGATAGTCACTTTTGTGATGCTTGCAAAGTTGGAAAGCAAGTTAACTCAAGTCACAAAGCCAAGAATTTGGTTTCGACCTCTCGGTGCTTAGAGCTCCTACATATGGATCTCTTTGGACCTTCCGCCATACGGAGTTATGGAGGTAACCTTTATACCCTAGTTATAGTTGATGACTATTCTAGATTCACTTGGACTAGATTTTGGGAATCTAAGAATGAAACTTTCGATCACTTCGAAATCTTTAGTCGAAGAATTCAAAATCAACTAGGATGTTCAATTGTTTCTATTAGGACGGATCATGGTAGGGAATTTGATAATGAAGTGCAATTTGGTGCCTTTTGTGAAGCTCATGGTATTACCCATAACTTCTCGGCTCCTCGCACTCCACAATCAAATGGGGTAGTTGAAAGGAAGAATAGGACTCTCCAAGAGATGAGTAGGACGATGTTAAACGAGCAATCTTTGCCTCAAAAGTTTTGGTGCAATGTCGTGGATACATCGACTTATATTCTCAACCGAATTCTTATTCGACCTTTCCTAGGAAAGACCCCCTATGAGATTCTTAAAGGTAAGAAACCCTCATTAGAATACTTTAGGGTGTTTGGAAGCAAGTGCTTTATCCTCAACACCAAATACTACCTTACCAAGTTTGACCCAAAGTCTTACGAAGGTATTCTTTTAGGTTATTCCCAAACTAGTAAGGCCTACATAGTCCTAAATAGAACCTCAGGGGTTATTGAAGAATCACTCAACGTAACCTTTGATGAAACCCCTCCTTCACCCAAGACACCACCATTGGTTGATGATGACTTGGATGAATTAGAAGTAGTTAAAGCCATAGAGGTTAGAAAAATAGGAGTTGAAGACCTTAGTGTTGAAAAGGAAGTAAACATTAAGGAGTCTAGGGATCATACACTTAATAATGTCATTGGTGACTTAAATCAAAGGACCCTAAGATCTCAAGTCCAAAACCAAAGCAACTTCTTTTGTTTTGTCTCCTTGATTGAACCAAAGAATGTTAAAGAAGCTTTGACAGATGAGAGTTGGGTCATTGCGATGCAAGAAGAATTGAATCAATTCTTTGCCAATGATGTTTGGGAACTTGTTCCTCCACCTAGAAGTTCTACCATTATAGGAACCAAATGGGTATTTAGGAATAAGCTAGATGAGAATGGTGTTGTGTCTCGTAACAAGGCTAGACTTGTAGCTCAAGGCTATAATCAACAAGAAGGGATTGATTATGACGAGACATATGCACCGGTAGCTAGATTAGAATCAATTAGAATCCTTTTAGCCTACGCTTGTGCCTTAGATATTAAGCTTCAACAAATGGATGTAAAGAGTGCATTTCTTAACGGTTTGATCAATGAGGAGGTATATGTGGCTCAACCTCCCGGGTTCATTGATTTTGAGAAACCAAACCATGTTTACAAGCTTAAGAAAGCACTTTATGGACTCAAACAAGCACCCAAAGCTTGGTATGATAGACTTAAAGCGTTTCTTGTTAAACATGAGTATACCATGGGTATGGTAGACAATACACTCTTTACAAAGAAGAAAGGTCCTCACCTCATAATCGTAAAAATATATGTTGATGACATTATATTTGGCTCAACTTGTCAAGAATTGTGTGATGACTTTTCCAAAATCATGCATGATGAGTTTGAAATGAGTATGATGGGAGAACTTAACTTCTTTTTAGGACTCCAAATTAAACAAATGGACGATGGTATTTTCTTTAGTCAATCTAAGTACGCTAAAGAAATGCTAAAGAAATTTGGATTAGAAGAATCTAGACCAATGAAGACCCCTATGGCCTCGGATACTAAACTCACCGTAGATGATGATTGTGAGTCGGTAGACAACACCAAATATAGAGGTATGATTGGTAGTTTGTTGTACCTAACGGCAAGTCGACCGGATATCATGTTTAGTGTTTGCCTTTGTGCTCGCTTCCAAGAGGCTCCCAAAACCTCTCACCTTGAAGCGGTTAAGCGTATCTTCCGATACATTAAAGACACTATACATTTAGGATTATGGTATCCTAAAGGGACCGGCGTAGAAACCATTGTCTACGCGGACTCGGATCATGCGGGAGACTATGTGGACCGGAAAAGCACTAGTGGAGTTTGTACCTTCATGGGTTGTTGTTTAACTTCTTGGTTCTCCAAGAAACAAACCGCTCTTGCGATATCCACCACGGAAGCCGAGTATGTGAGTGCCGGTAAAGCATGCCAACAAGCTCTATGGATGAAGCAAGCGCTTGTTGATTACGGGATTTCTCTTGATGATGTTCCCATCATGTGCGATAATAAAGGCGCTATAGACCTAAGCAAGAATCCCGTGCAACATTCACGAACCAAACACATAGAAATTAGACACCATTTCCTTAGGGATAATGTTCAAAAGGGGAACACTACTATTGAAAAGGTGCCCTCCGAGGACAACTTAGCCGATATCTTCACTAAGCCACTTAAGAGGGAACCTTTTAATTACTTGCGTCTAGGTCTAGGATTAATGGAACATCTTCCTTAAATTCTTTTCTTCTTGTGTGTTTTCTATTACCACTTTGAGTCCTTGAGTCTTTTAAAATTCCTTTGAAAAATCTTCCCATCTCCTTTTCAAATCTCTCAAAGTCTCTTTCGAAAATGGTTGAGAAATTCGTTTGACATTGTTAATTCAATCTAAAAACGATTTTTCATAGATTCTCGCTATTAATATAGAGCTTACATAATTCATATGTATGATTCTCTCAAACATAGCAAGAACAAGATTGAATCATGGAGGATTATTATGTCATGACTTAAGGTATTGTTTTACACACCTCCTACATTGATTTTTTAATCCATGTATTTTGGTCAAATCTCTATTTGGTAAGTTTGCATATGTTTTCTTTGTCTATCTTTGCTTATAAGCACATCCCTATGATAAGTTAGACTAGAAAAATAAGATTTGCTGAAAAATCTTTCTCCAAACACCAAACCCTGCTTCTGCAGGCGGTTCCATATGTGAGCCGCGGTACCTTATTGATAAGGTACCGCCACTATAGATAAGGAACCGCCTACAGTGGCCTTCCTTTTCGGGTTTTTGTATGAAACTCCAGATTTGCTCCAACCTTTTTGAGAATCTTTGTTTCAAACCCTTTGACCACCCCAAAAATACCCTAAGCCTTCCCTATTTAAACCATAAGCATTTTGCATTACTTCACATCCAAAATGTCTTATTCTCCTAATGAAAGCCTTGAATCTCCTCCATTTTCTCCAATTGCTTTCAATCCAAACTCACCCAAGAACACTCTTAATCACATTTCTCCTACCAAGAATGTTGATTGTGGAACTTCCTTTCTTCCACCACCACCCTTTAGTGTTCTTCCTCCTTCTCATGATAATGTCATGCACCATGGAACATATTGTCATTGTTGTCAATATCAACATCTTGCTATGGCACACATCTATGAGGAGTTGAGCTACATCAAGAGTCTCTTAATCAAGCCTCCTCTTCACTTTGATTATGAGATCTCCAACAAGCCACCACCACCACCCTCCGCTATTACCTTGTCTTTCATATAAGCATTGATTGCTTATCCTCAAGACACCAAATTCAAGCAAATCTTAGAATTCTAGAATAACTAGGATTAGATTTATGCTTTTGGCTTGTTTCTTTTTCCATACTTCTTTGTATGATGTTTCTTTAGTAACCTATCTTGGATCTTTGTCCGTGTGTTTTCTTCTCTTTTAATTTTCTTTTTGTGACCTATTGCTATATATTGTTGGTTGTTTCTTTTGTTCAACTAACCCTTCTATGTAGCTTGTCACCATATCTCGATTCCCCGGTGCCCCAAGCTAGGGGGAGTAAGCACCAAGGGGGAGTCTTTGCAAAGTCCGTTTCTTCAACACCGGCTTACGCAACCTTTTTGCTTCGACAAAGGGGGAGAAATGAATAAACTCGTCTTTGAAAATCTTGTTTTTGTGTGATTGAGTTTATGTATTGTCGGAATTAAAAAGGGGGAGATTGTTAATGCAATAATGACTAAAAACGTTACTTGCATTTTTCGGTCTCGCTTAGTTTTGATTACGACAATATGTAAAAACAAGCATTTACGAAAACAACGAAAAACGAATTCTTGAGTTCAAGTATTTTTCATTTTACCCATTTTCACTTAAGGTATGGATAAACACGTACTAACCTTAATCAAGTGATCAAGTGATTTAATCTTTTCTTAAAACTCACTTTTTATTAAATGTGACAAGTTTTTATTAAACTTTATTTTTAAGAAAATGTTTTATTAAATTAATTATTTGAAATTTGAAAATGGCATATTCTTATTCTGTTAAGAATATCCTTTCAGGATATTTTTTATACCCAGATAAGACCTCCACCACTAAAGGACAAAAAGGAGCGGAGTCTAGTCTGGCGGTACCTTAGCGCCTAGGCGGTACCTTATCGATAAGGTACCGCGGGCTGTGATAAGGTATCGCGGGCAGATATAGCCGTTGGCTCCTTTATCCTTTAAATAGTGGACCATTCTCAGCTTTTCACCTCACCTCTTTTGCACATTCATTTCCAGATTCAAACCCCTTCTTTAATCACTCAAATCTTTGATCATTTGTTTGATTATTACTTGTTTAAGAAGTGAATCTTGTTCTTCCATCCCTTCCTCTCCAAGTGCAAAGAGAAGAACACTATCCTAGTGAAGTGTTGAGTCCACCACCAAAGATCCATTGAAGATTAAATTTTATATACTTGTAGTTGTGTCATAGTTGTGAAGATCCAAGTAGTTGTGTCTATTTGGAAGTTGTGTATGTACTAAGTATAGTTGTGTAGATTGGTCCTAGCTACAATTAGGGCTCGACTTTTAGCTTAGAGTCGGAAATTGGTTAAGCGACGTGTACGGTTTTCTCCACCATAAGGAGCTTGTTGTGTAGTGAACTCTCGAGTAAGGAGTACTCGAGGAGTGGAGTAGGAACGAGGAGTGAGCTTCGTTTCCGAACCACTATAAATCCTTGGTGTTCGGTTTGATCTTTCTTTACCCTTAACTCTTTACATTCTTTATTCTTTTTGCATATACATGTGTTAATATTAGATTAGCTACACTATCATTCTTTATTCTTTGTGGATATATTTTTGTTAGTATTAGTTTAGCTTCACTATCATTGTTCATATTGTGCATAAGAAGATTTCACATATTTCCTCAAGCCTAAGTTTTTGAAAAAGGATTTTTTGGAAACCACATTTTAACAAGTAAATATAATAAACTATTCAACCCCCCCCCCCCCCCTTCTAGTTTCTACAATTGGTATCAGAGCGGGTTGCTCAAGAATTTTTAAATTATATTGTATTTTAAAACTTGAATCGATCTATGTATTCCAACAAGTACCTAGAAGGGCAATCTATGTAAAGACCACCACTTTTTGAAACCGATAGTTTTATTTATTGGAAAAATAGATTTGAAACTTATGTGAAATCAAAAGATTTAGATTTTTGGCATGTTATTACCAATAGTGATTTTTTTACCCTTTCAATTTAATGAAGTTTCTAAAACAAAAGAATTAGTCACTTTTGACAAAGCTAACGATGATACTAAAAAGAAACTTTCAAAAAATAATGAGGCTAAAATGGTGATTTATAATGCTTTGCCTAAGAAAGAGTATGAAAGAATTTTTATGTGTGAAACCGCTAAAGATATTTGGAACACTCTTTTAGTAACCCACCAAGGTAATAGCCAAGTCAAAGAAAGTAAAATCGATCTTCTTGTCCAACAATATGAACAATTTGTCATCTTAGAAGATGAAACCATTGATAGTGCATTTGCTAGGTTTAACACCATTATTACTAGTCTAAAAGCACTTGATGAAGGTTTTTCTAGCAAGAACAATGTTAGGAAGTTTCTAAGGGCCTTACATCCAAAGTGGAGAGCAAAAGTCACGGCTATTGAAGAGTCGAAAGATCTCTCAACTTTATCACTCGATGAACTCATAGGAAACTTGAAGGTTCATGAGATGATAATTTTGAAGGACTCGGAATTAGTAAAAACCAAGAGTGAAAGAAAATCTCTTGCACTTAAAGCCAAGAAGGCACAAAGTGACCATGATAGTTCCTCGGAAAGTGATGACGAGGAGTATGCATTGGCGGTGAGAGATTTCAAGAAGTTCTTCAAGAGACGAGGTCAACACGCTAGGCAACCAAACTATGACAAGAAACCATTGTCAAAGAATCGGTTTGTCAAGAACGAAAAAGGTGATAAGAGTTGCTTTAGATGTGGTGATCCAAATCACTTCATTGGTGATTGTCCAAAGCCCGCTCGTGATAAGAACCACACGGCATTCGTTAGTGGCGCTTGGAGCGATAGCGGTGAAGATGATGATGACAACCCCAAAGAGGAGAAATGTCTTATGGCTCACACTTCTAAAGAGGTACATTCCGAAACCGAATATTATAGCAATGATAGTTCCACTTTAGATGATACTGAATTTGAAGGAAAATATGATAGCTTACACAAACTTAGTCTTAAATTCATAGAAAAGAATAAAACCTTAAAATCAACCAAAACTAAGCTTGAAAATGAGATCAATGAACTTAGGGAGAAATTGGCTAAACTTGAGAAAAACAAAGAGGTTGATTTAGGTTGCTTAAGTTGTGAGAAACTTAGATTAGAGAATGATGATCTCAAGAGAACCTCCATTAAATTGGAAAAGTTCATGAAAGGTACTAGTGCTCTTGATGATATGTTAAACAAACAAGTTCATTCTAAAGAAAAACTTGGTCTAGGTTTTAACTCAAAGAAAAACTTGGCCTAAGTTTTTGAAAAAGGATTTTTTGGAAACCACATTTTAACAAGTAAATATAAGAAACTATTCAACCCCCCCCCCCCCCCCCCCCTTCTAGTTTCTACATTATGGGATAAAAAACCACAATTAAAAACATATGAGTTTTTGAAAGAACATTTTCATGTTCTACGTTTAGCATGATCACTTGTCTAAATCTATCATCTCTCGTTCTTCACTATTTAAAGACCTCTAATTAAAGAGACTCGTGAATACTTAGCCATGCAAGTCAAAATTAAGCCAAATTTGGATTAGCTTTCATTAAGACTATATCAAATCAAAGTTTTGGGTTTTCAAGCCACCTATAGGATCTTGCACTTTCTTGGACTTTTTCAAGTTTAGAGAATGCATTTTATAGTTCCCTTGATAAGTGACTTTCTAGGATCAATTATAGGAACTTGTGAAAAGTTCTTGTTCTTAACCCGAATGAGGTAAGACTTTCGCGTTTTAACGTTCCCTATATAAAATTCTAGCAAAACTTGATTCGAGCGGGTTAAGGAATGTAAAGGGCTCCAAATGCCCATCAAGTCAAAAATTAGCTCTTATTCTACCTATCGGAAAATATAAATTCGAGTCTTAGAAACACTTATGAAAACTAAGAAAAAATTTAAAATTTGGCCATTTTTAGCCTTATTAACAAAACAAAACGTTGGAAGTTGGAAAACGTGAGGGCGTAGCAAAGCAACTATGTATTCGCCCCCATACTAAAATTAAACATTGTCCTCAATGTTTCGAGTCTAAAGGTGGAGCACCCCCATACTAGAGACAAAGAGTCGAATGCTTAGGATCTAGCATGGAAAGGGGGATCAACAATATATCTAAAGCCGTTCATGAATTATGCTAAAAGATAATTGTCAGAACAATAAAGGATATGTCATAGATTCGTAAAAAACTTCTTCAAGCAAACGATCGAGGCTCACGTAAACGAACACGAGAGTCTTCAATCATGGCGATGATGATGATCTAGATAACATATTCACAAACAACCACGAGACAACGTGTTAGAAGGGCACAAATCCCCTCTCATTATTTATTAGAAAGCATTAAAGGATAAGCATGGGATCTCCCCCACGAGGCACCTCGTTTTTGATTACTGAGTCATGAGCTCGACTCGATCCCCTCAATGCTAATTATCATTGGGGAAAGTGACTTGGTCGAGGTCATCCAACGAAGGAACTTCCCCACCAAAGTAGTGCTTAAGCCTATGTCCATTCACCTTAAAGTTAGGACCATCATTTTGAGCTAGCTCGATGGTCCCATAAGGAAACACTTGTGTTATGGTGAAAGGACCCGACCAACAAGATTTCAATTTCCCGGAAAATATCTTTAATCGAGAGTTAAAAAGTAACACTTGATCACCAACGTTAAAAACCCGGTTTTTAATCTTTGCATCATAAAACTTTTTAGTCTTTTCTTTAAATATCAATGAATTTTCATAAGCATTATCTCTTAGTTCATCCAATTCATTTAATTGTATTTTCCGGTGATCTCTCACGGTCTTTAAATCATAATTTGCATGCTTAAGGGCCCAATATGCCTTATGCTCCAATTCAATGGGCAAATGAAAATTCTTTCCATAAACCAACTTATATGGATTACAACCGATAGGTGTCTTATAAGCGGTCCTAAAGGCCCATAAAGCATCATCGGGTTTGTCGTACCATGAAGCACGGTTTTCTCCAATCGACCTCTCTAAAATCCTCTTCAAAGCTCGGTTTAGAACCTCGAATTGCCCACTCGTTTGCGGGTGATAAGCCGTAGAAAGACGATGAGTAACTCCATATTTCTTTAAGACCTTCTCGAATTGGTCATTACAAAAATGGGTTCCACGATCGCTTATAATAGCACGAGGGGTTCCAAATTGAGAGAATAGTTGCTTCAAAAACTTCACTACCACACGAGCATCATTAGTAGGTAAATCCTTAGCTTCTGCCCACTTAGAAAGGTAGTCGGCGGCGACGAGGATATACTTGTTACCATGAGAAGATGGAAATGGCCCCATAAAGTCTATGCCCCATATGTCGAAAATCTCACACACTTGAGTTATATTTTGCGGCATTTCATCACGTTGAGACGATTTTCCTTGACGTTGGCAAGAATCACATGACTTCACAAGTGCGTGTGCATTACGATAGATCGTAGGACAAAAGAAGCCGGCATCGAACACTTTCTTAGCCGTGAGATTAGCACCGTGGTGACCACCCGTGGGTCCCTCGTGACAAGCTTTAAGGATGTTAGAAGCTTCGGCACCAAAAACACAACGTCGAACGAGTTGATCCACACATACCCGAAAGAGATAAGGTTCGTCCCAAAAATAGAACTTGACGTCACGAAAGAATTTTCTCTTTTGTTGTGTCATCATACCATTGATTATGAAGATGCCCGCATGGTAATTTGCAATGTCGGCAAACCATGGGGAGGTGTCTTTAGAATTCACTACACCGAGAGTCTCGAGAGGAAATGTTTCGGTGATTTCCTTGTTCTCGAAAACATCTTTGTGAGGATCTTATAGACGAGAGAGATGATCGGTCGCTAGATTCTCGGCTCCTTTTTTGTCAAGCACGGTGACATCAAATTCTTGGAGGAGGAGCATCCAAAGAAGCAATCTCGGCTTAGCATCTTGCTTAGCTAGGAGATACTTGATAGCCGAATGGTCGGTATACACGATGCTTTTAGTTAAGACGAGATAAGGTCGGAATTTCTCAAAAGCATAGACCACAGCAAGGAATTCCTTTTCCGTTGTGGTGTACTTTAATTGAGCCTCGGTCATCGTCTTACTAGCATAATGGATAGGACGGAAATGCTTTTCATAACGTTGCCCTAAGACGGCCCCTATAGCATAATCACTTGCATCGCACATGATTTCAAAGGGTAATTCCCAATTAGGAGCAACAAGAATGGGAGCTTCGGTAAGTTTCCTTTTAAGAGTTTCGAAAGCTCTAACACAATCCTCATTGAAATTAAAAGGAGCATCCTTCTCGAGAAGGTGTGTCATTGGTCGAGAGATTTTCGAAAAGTCTTTAATGAAATGACGATAAAAGCCCGCGTGGCCTAGGAAACTCCTAACTCCCTTGACGGTTTTGGGATGAGGTAACTTGGCGATGACGTCTACCTTAGTTTTATCGACCTCAATCCCCGCTTTCGAGACCTTATGTCCTAAGACGATTCCTTTTTTACACATAAAATGACATTTTTCCCAATTAAGCACAAGGTTGGTTTCTTCACAACGTTTTAACATTTGCTCGAGATTAGATAAACACGACATAAACGAATTGACAAACACCAAAAAGTCATCCATAAACCACAGCAATTAAAAGGGTAATTTAATTGAGCCTCGGTCATCGTCTTACTAGCATAATGGATAGGACGGAAATGCTTTTCATAACGTTGCCCTAAGACGGCCCCTATAGCATAATCACTTGCATCGCACATGATTTCAAAGGGTAATTCCGAATTAGGAGCAACAAGAATGGGAGCTTCGGTAAGTTTCCTTTTAAGAGTTTCGAAAGCTCTAACACAATCCTCATTGAAATTAAAAGGAGCATCCTTCTCGAGAAGGTGTGTCATTGGTCGAGAGATTTTCGAAAAGTCTTTAATGAAATGACAATAAAAGCCCGCGTGGCCTAGGAAACTCCTAACTCCCTTGACGGTTTTGGGATGAGGTAACTTGGCGATGACGTCTACCTTAGTTTTATCAACCTCAATCCCCGCTTTCGAGACCTTATGTCCTAAGACGATTCCTTTTTTACACATAAAATGACATTTTTCCCAATTAAGCACAAGGTTGGTTTCTTCACAACGTTTTAACATTTGCTCGAGATTAGATAAACACGACATAAACGAATTGACAAACACCGAAAAGTCATCCATAAACACTTCCATCGACTTCTCGATCATATCATGAAAAATAGCCATCATACACCGTTGAAACGTACCCGGTGCATTGCAAAGTCCGAACGGCATCCTACGATAAGAAAACGTTCCATAAGGACACGTGAACGTAGTTTTCTCTTGATCGTGAGGGTCGATAGGGATTTGAAAATAACCAGAAAACCCATCTAAAAAGCAATAGAATTCATTTCTCGCAAGTCGCTCCAACATTTGATCCATGAAGGGCAAACGGAAATGGTCTTTATGAGTGGCGTCATTTAACTTTCGGTAGTCAATACACACCCTCCAACCGGTCACAACACGAGTGGGAATTAACTCGTTGTTTTCATTGGGCACAACGGTCATTCCTCCCTTTTTAGGGATACAATGGATTTGGCTCACCCATGGGCTATCGGAGATAGGATAAATCATTCCCGCGTCAAGGAGTTTTAAGACTTCCTTTTTGATGACATCGTGAATTTTGGGGTTTACCCTTCTTTGACTTTGAATTGCGGGTTTGTAGTCCTCCTTCATTAAAATCTTGTGAGTATAAAATTTTGGGTCAATACCCTTAATGTTGGAAATTTTCCACGCAGTTGCCCCTTTATGAGCCTTAAGAACTTTCAAAAGTGCGGTTTTTTCATCATTAGCAAGACCTTTTGCAATAATAACCGGAAACTTGTCATCACCTTCCAAGAATGCGTATTCAAGGTGAGATGGAAGATCTTTCAATTCAAGGATAGGCGGTTCCTCGATCGAAGATTTTTGCTCAACACTCATAACTTCCATCGGTGGAAAAAATGGTGGAATAGAAATATCATTACCAATAATTACCTCATCTTCATTGTCATTTCATTTGAAATAAAATCGCCTCCTTGGAATGGAGTGAGATTTGGTGTAGAATTAGCAAGAATCAGATCCAAAATAGTGGGATTGCCACTTGACGAGCTATCGGAAAAACCTAACACTTCTTGTGAAAACTCATCGCAAACCACATCAACTAAGTCGATGCGATTGATGGTAGCGATTGCATAAACATGAGAGGGTGTCGAGTTTTGAGTAGCATTTATAACAAGTTCCTCTTCGTTGAATCTCAAAGTAATAGTTCTTGCATGAACGTCGATAACCGATCTCGAGGTGTCTAAAAATGGACGACCTAAAATTAGAGGAACTTGAGGATCCGCGGGGATGTCAACTACTATAAAATCAACAGGATAGTAGAACTTCCCCACTTTCACGAAAACATCCTCGGCTACTCCACATGCTAAAATCATATAATGATCGGCCATCTCGATAGACATGTTCGAAGGAGTAAGAGCTGGAAGCGAAAGCGATTTCCAAATGGAAAATGGCTTCAAATTAATGCTCACACCAAGATCGGCCAAGGCGAGGCATTCTTTCATATCTTGTATATCACAAGGAATGAGAAACTTCCCGGGGTCACCAACTTTTTCTGGTATGCGGTTAAGATAAACCGAAGAACAATTAGCAAGCTTTAAGCTTTTCCTTATCATTCATCATACTTTTGAAAGTGGAAGCGAAACGAGGCATGTATAACAACGCGTCGGATAAACTTACATCGAAATGAACTTGTTGAAACATTTTTATAAAAAGCTCGATTTGTTGTTTGTTACGTTCTTGCAATTTCTCTTTGTTTCGTCTCGAAGGGTAAGGTAAGGGTGGTGTGGGTTGGACATTAGGCAACGACCTTGGAATCTCGGGTTCCATGATTGGTATTGGTTCAACCGTAGGTGTGGTATGAGCAGTACTTCGTGGGCTTGTGATATGCTCCTTTTTGACCATCACCTCGGGCTCTTTCTTGATTTCCTTCTCCGTAGAAGTACTTGGACGAGAGATTGGTTCCTTGAAAGTTTTACCACTACGTGTAGTAATAACCTTCATTTCTCCCTTCGGGTTTGCAATGGTATCACTAGGAAGACCGCCCAAGGAAGAGGGTTTACACATGATTGCTTCAAACATTTTTTCCATTCGGTCTTCAAATTTTAATTGCCTAGCATCCGCTTTTAACAATTCTTGCTTAATCTCATGTTGTCCTTGTTCCATCTTTTGTTGATTTTGTTGAAGACGTTTAACGTTTCCTTCCATTTTATTAGCATGAGTCTTAAGTTCATTAGCAAGTTCGTTTTTAAGCTCGTTTTTCAACTCGGATCTTAAGCTAATCATCTCACGTTGCATGTTATCAAACTTAGCATCATTTGCCTTAGCATAATTTAAAAATTCTCCTTGACGATTTTTGGTGTGATCATTTTGAAAACCTTGTGTAGTAGTTTGAAAATCACGGTTTTGGTTTTGATTTGAAACTTGTTCATTCCCACCTTGATAATTCCCTTTGTTGTAATTACGCGTATTGCCTTGATAACCACCATTTTGATTGTTGTTTCGATACTTGTTAGCATTTTGATTTGATGGAGCTTGATTTGGGTGGGAACCTTGGCCGTTTTGGTTGTAAGTTCCCGTTGCTATGTAAGCACTCGAAGTGTTACCACCGGCGGTAATGCACTCGGAAAGATCATGAGCTCCACCACAAGATAAACAACTCTTTTCAACCGCTTTAACCGATGCGGAAATCAAAGCATCTTGTGCTTTCCAATGAGTCATCAGATTCGAAAACCTATCGAAAAACCGATTTTCCTCAATTGCTTCATCTTGTAAGGCATTCATGTTACGAGACGATGACGACGATGACGATCCCATATTGGCAACACTCGGTGTGTTACGAGGGTTATAAACCTTAGATCTATTCTCGATAATCTTTAAAGCTTCATCGGTCGTTTTGCACAAAAAATTACCACCCACGGCGCCATTCAAATAATCTCGTTCATGATCATTAAGCCCATTATAAAAAGTATCAATTTGATGCAATTCCGAAAAATCATGGTGTGGACATTCATGTAACATTTCCTTAAATCGTTCCCATGCCATTGAAAAACTTTCATTATTTCGTTGTGTAAACCTTGAAATCTCGTTTTTCAAATGTGTTGTTTTAGATGGTGGAAAAAATTGGTTCATAAATTTAGAAACGAGATCACCCCATGTCAAAATCGAATTTGGAGGTTCTTTCTCGAGCCAAATTTTAGCGGGTCCATCCAACGAGTATGGAAAAAACATCATCTTAATGGCGTCATGTGAAACATCCTTAAATTTGCTTGTTGCGGTGAGACGATTAAAATTCCTTATGTGGTAATGCGGGTTGTCTTTTTCATGACCTCTAAACTTATTTGCTTGCAACATCGACATTAAACCCGTCTTAATCTCGAAATTCTCCGCAAGGATGGCGGGAATCACAATAGCTTCTCCAAAAACCTCGGTGGGTGCTTGAAGCAACTCCATCATAGTACGATTAGCCATGGCGACTATTGGTTCTACAACGGGTTCGGCAATTGGAGTTTGTTCTTCAATCAAAGGACTTTGATTTCCTTGACTTTGACGACGTTTACGAGCTCGTTTTGCTAGTTTACGAGTTAGCATAAACTTGACGAATAATGGGAGGTGAGCAAAGAAGATTCTTTTTGGTGTTTTCTGGATTTACAATTTTTTTGTGTTTTTTATTGTTTTAATTTTTTTGATTTTTTGTGTATTCATAGACAACAATCTATCAAATCTCTCCTCAAATCAAACTCTTGATTAAAGAAGCCTCAAAAGAATAAAAACGATTACGTGGAGTGAACGCCTTCGAATGATTTTAGAACTTTGGTGAAAACCAAATTTTTCAAGAGGGTTTAATCACAAAGAAACCAAGCAAAAATATATATGATACGTAATAATACTTTGGGCGGCAAAACCCTCGATTAGCTTTCAATCTCAAAATACTCACAAGCAAGCGGGGGAACGAGGCGGCGCGAAGCACTTAAGAGCATTTTTCCTTAGGGTATATTTTATAACACCCGCCTTATACCCACCTTATAGTTTGTATTTTTCAAAATCGAGCTTCACGAAAGTATTTATCTATTTTTGCCTTTTTCTTTTTGTTTGAGATTCGAATACAATAACTAGGAGATCAAATCCTAATTAAGGTTGTGCTTTCACACTTTTGGAGATATTTTGATTTTGTTGTGATACTTAATACAATATAGTAATAATAATTTCACAAGAAAAACAAAAAAAACCGATAATACGTATTAGTAGAGTTCTACTAATACAAATACTATTTATGGTTAATATTAAAAGAAAAATGACAAATTAATCACGACACAGCTCCCCGGCAGCGGCGCCAAAATGATTGTAGCGTTTTACTACTCTTTAGGAAAAGAGCGTAAATAGGGAAAGTATTAAGTGATGATTTAAGGAAGTCAAGCACTAATGACCCAATTAAGTTCGTTTCCCAAGGAGGTATATGTGTGTGATTAAGATGTAAATATTTTGGATTAATATTTGAGAAAGAGGGGGATGAGGAAATAGAATGACGGATACGTTGAATTTATTACTACGACGACTAAACTAAAAAAACCGTAAAAAGTGCCAAAATAAAAATTAATTCTAAAAATTCCCAAAAAAATTACCAAAAATTAAATTAAATTAACTAAGAGTTTACAAATGATCAAAACTTTTTCAAACCTTTTAATTAATTAAATATTAATTTTTAAATGCTAATTTAAGCCCTAAAAATCCAATTAATTATTGAAAAGCCCAAATAAAGATTTTTCACTTTGTAAACCTCTAAATGACTAAATAAGAATAAAAACTATTTTTATAAATTTTAAAACTAATTAAAACTGTTTAAAATGATTAAAAGCTATTAAAACCTAAAAATATCTCTAGAAATTAAGAAAATGATGATAAAATTAATCTAAGAGTTGTAAAAATCCTATTTTAACGTATTAGACCTAAGAAAACTATAAAAAGTGCAAAAATGTGAAAATTGAAATTAAATAATAAAATAATATTAAAATATTATTTAAAATTCAAAAAATCATAAAAAAATTCTAAAAACTTACAAACTAGTATATTTTAACCTAAATAAACCGAAAATCAAAGTGAAATTACTAAAATACCCCTAATGGGCTAAAATCCAAAACAGTCCAACAAAATGGGCTTAATGGGCCCAAAAAGTTCAAACTCAACCAAAAGAGCTCAAAATCACCAGTCTGACTCAAAATTTGATTTTAAGCACAAAAGTCTAAAGCCCAAAAGCTGATAATGTGCTTATCACAACTTAATAAGTCAACAGCTTATTCTTAATGGGCCAATAAGCCCATTAAGCTATAAGCTAATGCCATAAGCTCTAATTGAACACACAACATCTTATTGAGATTCTAAAACAATCTGCAAAAAGAAATTTTGAAAAAGCTCAAGTAATAAGCCAGAACTTTGAAAAGAACTTTTTCACTAAACGACAAAATAGTCGGGTTAGAGTTCTAGGACGTTTCAGAAACTGATTCTTTTTGAGAAAGCTCACAAATAGCTTAACTAAGAATAATCAATAAGAAAAATCACAAAAATGTAGAATAAGCTGTGGAAGCAAATAAGTTGGCTGAAAAAGAAAAATAAGCTAGTTTCCTAGCAAGAGCTTAACCAAAAGACTTGTAACTTCTCAAATATGATATTAAGCTGATAAAAATGACACCTATCACAAAAACCAAGTTGTTGCATGTACCAATAAGCAGTTCTGAAAAATAAGCAAAATTGTGCTTATTTGACCAAAAGTCAAAGTCCACCAAAAGTTACCAAATGATCAGGGATTGATTATAAGCTTGTTTTAAGCAACTTTTGTGAAGAACTCAAGCTTGAGCCCTTGTGAATCAAGTGGTCAGTTGACCAAACCTTGACAGATTTTGGCAAAATTAAGCCAATAAGCCAGTTAGCTTATAAGCCAGCAATTAAGCAAACCAAATAGCAAGAAGCACTCACAAGCAACACAATAACAAGATTCAAGCAGTTAGACAACTAGGCATACACTAGAATAACAAATGCAAGCCTACAATGAGGTGGTCACTTTGTTGATGCAAATGACCACTTCAGCCAACTTTGATAAGCTCTAGCACCCATAAGTAAGCGACCAAATTCAACAAACAGATATTGCACAGATAGCTTATCACTTAAACTCTTCCCAACCCAAATTTCAGACCCTAGATCCAACAAAGATTTTTTTGGATCTGATGTGTTTGACCAATTTCAAACCAATATTTTTAGATTATTCCAAAACTTTGAAATCCTTTTCCAAACCACTTGAGACTTAACCAATGACCAATACCAGTTACAAATGATTTGTTTAGACTATCCAAACCCTAAGAACCAAGGGCACAAGGCCACAAGGCCTTATGATCCCAAAAACCAAACAACCTTGTTTTAGCCCCTTTTCAAACAAACTTTTGATTCCAACACACAACCTATTGATTTTTTAGTTCAAATACCTTACCTAGGTGACAACTAACAGAAAAAATCAATAAAACACAAAGCACAAACACAAGAACACCAAATCACATGGCAAAATTCATAACAGTCATGAAAATGAAATTTTTTTAGAGGAAACTGAAATAGAGATCATACCTATCCCCCACAACTTCCTGGAGATCAGCTATGCTCCTTGGACCACTCTCAACAGCTAGAGAGTGACCAAGGTCCTTAAACAAAGGAGATGAGATGAGGCCTTGACTGATGGTTCAAAGAAGAACCTCAAGGACTTGATTTCTTCAACACAAAGAGCAAACAGACCAACCAAGGGCTTAAATCCCTTCACAAGCTTGGTGTAAACAAGCTTGAAAGAGCTTTAGGTAAATGGATGGGGTTAGTACAGTCAAATTCAACCAAACAGGAACAAGGTTTTCAACTTTTTTCAAACTTGAAAACTTGTTCAAATCAAAACGTGCTTCAATCCAAAGATCAAAACACCTTTATAACATAAAATGGAACTCAGCTTCACTCTTAAACAACACCAACTTTCAAAAACATAAAAAGGAATTACAATTTTTTCAAAATACCAAACTTTTCTAAATTTTAAAAAGGAATTACAATGTTTAAACAGTAAAACTTAAACAAGGCTCTCTCACATGTTGAGGAGTCCTTATATAGGCCACAAGGGCTGAGATTACAATGAAAACCCTAGCTAAGAAGTCCATAAAATGCCCTTGAATCCTTCTAGACGTTTGTTGTTATTGAGCTGTCCAAATGCATCCAAGTCGTTCATTTTAGCTTTGTGACCAAGCAAGGAGTGTGGGCTGTTGATTTGGCCACGTGTCATTCCTTGGAGAGGAAGTTGGATTATGAATGGTGG
The DNA here is from genome assembly GCA_025667525.1 of Glebionis coronaria. Lineage (NCBI taxonomy): Eukaryota > Viridiplantae > Streptophyta > Magnoliopsida > Asterales > Asteraceae > Glebionis > Glebionis coronaria. The sequence continues at coordinate 536,277,719 of CM046879.1, forward strand.
ACGGGTCGATTGGTGGGGTCACATGGTGAGTGGGATTGAGGGTTTTTGGTGTGGGATGGGTTTCTGGGCATGTGAATCAAATGTGTGCCTGAGTAAATTGTATTTACCCTTTGTTTTAAGTGAGGTGGTAACTGGGTTCTTGGGGTGAATAGTAACTCCATTTGATCCATTTTTTGTGGAGTGTGTATGTGTTTCGTGCAATTTGTTTTTGAATGTTTCATTTGTCCAACATTAGCCCTTGTCTTTTGGTGAAAGTTGTAAAACGTGTTTTTCAGCCAACAAACTTGATTCCCTTTGTTAAGAAACTTTCATATTTCACACTTTGGCCACAAAACTTTATGTCAAGGGTTTTAAGGACTTGTTTTGTCATTTTTGATATCTTCAAGGACTGATTTTGGACATTTCTCATCTTTGAAGGTCTTCATTGGATCTTTTACTTCATGAGGGACCATTGTTGAGAATTTAGAATTGTTGAGGGACTAATCTTGCCAAATCTTCAAAGTTGAAGGACCTTTTTGTAATTTTGACAAACTTAAGGGACCAAACTTGTAATTATGAATATACAAGGGTATTAAGTGTCATTTATTCATAAATGAGGGTTCAATCTTGTACATCTTCAAGTCTTCAAGGTATATTCTTTAAGAAATCCATAACTAGGGCCCGGGTTATTGCACGGCTTCGTTTCTCGTGTTCGTTTTTCCTTGTTTCATGTGATCTTTTGTCTTTTTCATGATATCCTTACCTAAAATACACAAGTAGATAAACACAACCATATATATGGTATTTTTATGACATTTTATGCATTTAAAGCCCGAAAAGAACGATGAGATCATGTATAAATGCCATCTCATCAGGCGGTAAGACGATTGAATTGGCGAATGTGGTTATGAGGGTTGTCTTTTTCGTCACCATGAAACTTGTTGGCTTGTATCATGGACAACAAACCCGTCTTAACCTCGAAATTCTCCGCAAGGATTGCGGGAATCACAATAGCCTCTCCATAACCCTCGGTGGGTGCTTAAAGTAACTCCATCATAGTACGATTAGCCATGGTTGCTTCTTGTTCTACGATGGGTTCGTCAATGGGAGATTCCTCACTAGAAAGGTTAGGTGTGGTTTCCTTTCGGTTTCTACGTTTACGTGCACGTCTTGCTTGGTTACGAGTTTGCATAAACGTCACGTACAACGTGGGGATGAGCAAAGAAGATTCTTTTGGGTGTTTTACCTTTTCACTTTTTTTTTTTTGCTTTTGATTGTTTTTTACTTTTTTAGATTTTTGGTGATGTATTACGTAGACACAAATCTACAAATCTCTCCTCAAATCAAATCTCTCGATTAAAGGAGCCTCAAGGAATAAAAACGATCACGTGAAGTGAACGCCTTCGATGACTTTGGAACATTGGTGGAACACCAAAACGTTCAAGAGGGTTTAATCTTTGAAACCAAGAAAATATATAGATACCTAGATAATACTTTGGTTGGCAAACCCTCGATTAGCCCTTTTTATCAAAACACGCACAAGCAAGAGGAGGAAACGAGGCGGCGCGAAGCACTTAAGCGCCTTTTTCCTTTAGGTCGTGAAATACAACCGCCTTATACCCACCTTATAGTTTGTGTTTATCAAAATTAAGCTTCACGAAAGTATTTATCTATTTTGCCTTTTTTTTCTTTGTTTAAGATTCGAATACATGATTGAGTGATGAAATCCCAATCAAGGTTGTGTTTTCACACTTTTGGAGTACTTGTGAATTTATTGTGATACGTATACAATATAGTAATAATATTCACAAAAAAACAAAAAACCGATAATACGTATGATTATAGTGCTAATCACACAAATAGTTATTATGGCTAATATAAAAACAAAATTTTCCAAATCAAAACACAATACGCCTCCCCGGCAGCGGCGCCAAAATGATTGTAGTAAAAATGCGCTTTTAGGAAAAAGATGTATAAGTGGTAAGTAATTAATACGACGGTTTAGGAAAACCGTGCACTAATGACCCAAGTATAAGAGTTCGTTTACCAAGGAGGAATATTGTGTATGTGTTTAGACATGATTAATATTTGTGATTATGATTATGAATAAAGAAAAGAGAAAAGGATGACGGTTACGATTAAAATTACACTAAGACGAAAGTCGTACACGTAAAACCGTAAAATATGACGAAATTTAAAAATTACCCTAAAAATTCCTAGAAAATTGCAATAATCCTAAAAAATGTAATTAGAGTTTACAAAAAAAATCAAAAATCACTCAAACCTTTTATTTATTTAAATAATAATTTTTAATGCTAATTAAAGCCCAAAAATCAATTTAATTAACAAAAAGCACAAAATGAGATTTTTCACTTTGTAAACCTCTAATAACTTAATTAAACTAAAAACTATTTTTGAAAGATTTAAAATTAATTAAAACTATTTGAAAATGATTAAAAACTATAAAAATATTAAAATAATCCTAGAAATTAATTAAATGACAAGAAAATTAATATAAAAATTTTAAAATTCCTAACGTAATGTATTTAACCTAGAAAAAATGAAAAATTTGCAAAAATATAAAAAACTAATTTTAATAATAAAATATTAATAAAAATTCAAAATTTATAAAAAATTCTAAAAACTTGCAAAACACTTTATTTAATTCTAATTTAAACATAAATGACTTGAAATGACAAAAATACCCCTAATGGGCCTCCAAATGGGCCAAAAACCCAAAAGTGTGCTTAATGGGCTAACTTTGGCCCAATAAGAAAAATGACCTACAAACAAGCCCAAAACTTCTAGTTAAGCTTAAAATTCAATTTTAAACAAAAAATTTCAAAGGCCCAAAGTCTGAAAATGAGCTTATCACAGCTTATTTCAAAACAGCTTATTCTTAATGGGCTTTTTGGCCCATTAAGTTATAAGTTGATGCCATAAGCTATAATTTCACACACGTCCTTCTCTTGACCTAAATAAGCCTTTTGTAAAAAGAATTTTTGAATAAGCCCAAGAAATAAGCCTGAAATAAGCAAAAGCTCTCTACACAAAACGATAAAATAGTCGTTTTTTAGTTCTAGACCACTTCAAGGGCTGATTCAAGTTGCAAAAGGTTTCAAATGACTTAATTAAGCAAAATCAACAAAAAAATTTCAAAAATAACCACTCAATCAGCTGGATTAAGCAATAAGCTGTTTTGAAAAAGTTAAGTCAATTCGTTTTCTAGTCAAACCCTAAAAAGCTCCAGAATAAACAAATGGGTCAAATGATGAAGATTGATCACAAAATCAAAGTTGTTGCACGTCCAAATAAGATAGAATAGCTTATTAATAAGCTGATTGAAAAATTGCACTAGAAGTGGCTAGTTTTGGGTGTCCAGCAGTGGGAAAAGTTTCCATTGCTTGACTTGTTTGACTTTTTGTCTTTTGTGGGTTTTTGTTAGATTTAGTGAACACAAGGGCACCCTTATAACCAGTGGGTTATAAGAAGTCAATATCAACAAAGAAATCATAATTTCACATAGCCAATTAATACAGTTAATTCAATAAAGCATCAGACATTGCCCAGATATGAACAATAAGCAGTTTTGAAGAAATAAGCATATTAAGCAAGAATAAGCCAACCAAATTGAACCAGATGTATACACAAGCTATAATAAACTCAAATAAGCATACATGAACTTGTTTCATACACTGAATCAAAGATTAGACTAAGATTAGAGCTTATGAATGTTACTGATGAACACAAAGATGAATACAAGATCCTTTTACTGATGTATTTGACCACAAGCCCAATTTCAAACCCTCAAATCTCTAAAACAGGTTACACAAACTTGGTTTAAGCACTTGTTAATCCTAAACATGCATACACTCTAAGTGTTCCCACGATTTTAGGTCAAAATATGCAAAAACATGCAAGTTATGGCACAGATTAGATTTTGATGTTTAAAAGCTCAAGTATGGCAAATATCAACACACAAACACCTAATTATCAGATACCAACTCAAACAAACACTTAGCTCCTACTCAAACTAGCATACAAAGCTTAAATCAATAAACCCAAAGACCCCTTAAACTTTTTAAATCTAAATTTAAACAAGAAAATGTGTATTTCAGGTTAAGCCAAGCTTAGATATGCATCATAACAACATCACAAAGCATAATCAACAAGATTCATGCATTAAGAACACACAAAACAACAACAAGTTACAACATCACTTAATACCACTTTTTCAACAGATTTTTGGGTAAAAGAGTTCAAACCTCATGAATGTACATCCACACTCACGAATTTTTGAGCTGATGTGTCTAGCCCAACAAGACACAAGCATCCAATAACAACCCTGCTAAGAATAACAAGGTTAAAGTATAATTAATAACAGAAAAATGAAAAAAGGAAACAAGATCTTTTCAAGCTTTGTTCCCACTCTTTGAATATCCCCAAACCAACCTCTCCTCACCTTGATAATCTTCTTATCAGGGTTATGTGACCAATCTTAGCTCAAAAAATACAAAGGTTTGAACCAAAGAACTTAGAAAAAATCAGGTTTTTGGAAACTTTTGCAATTTCTTGCACAATGTTTAAAACCAAACTATGAGACTTAAAAATCACAAACTTTGAACAATAACAACAATAAAATAAGAGTGGCACTTGGATTTCGTCAAAGATATCACACACTTTTTCATTACTTGCACAAAGGATTTACAGATTCTTGACCAAAAGAAAAAACCAAGAGCAAAGCAAAATGTAATGAGCTAGAACCTTTATATAGAGGGTGTACATGGTCCTAGAAAGCTGAAAACCTAAAATCCCTAAGCTTTGAACTTCCAGAAATGCCCTTGTGGAATTTTGAATTTTGCTAACATGTGAAGTCTTCTTGGCATTTTGTTGGTGCTAGCTGGGTGGAATTGTGATCAAGGGTCTGAAATAAGCTTAAGTACCAAGTTTGTCTTCTTCCTCAAAAACGTGTAGCAAGGGTGTAACATGTGAGCATGTGAGTGATGTGGCAAAGGGTTTAGGGGTTGGGTTTTGGTTAACATGACCTTAATCAAATATCTGGAGGAGATTAAGGGTTAATTCCAATTAATTAACAAATCCCTAATTTTGTTCTTGAGGTGATAGTGGTTGGTTTGATCTGGATTATGATATGAATTTGTGCTTAGCGCGTGTTTATTAATAACTAATTAAGATAGTTATAAACCGGCTGAGTGGAGTGTGATGTGGCGTTTTGGTGGTTTGTGATTGGAGGAAAAAGTTGAGTGGGGCACGTGTCACCTCATCACTGGTCTAGGTAAGTTTTATGTCTTGGCAGAATAAACCCCTTGTCTTTCTTTCTTTTATTGTAGTTTAATAAGCCAAAGTAAGATTCCCTTTGTAAATTAACTTTTGCTTTTCACACTTTTGCCCCAAAAAGTTTTATAAAGTGTTTTCAAGGGTATTTCTTGTAATTTGATGATTCTTCAAGGGCTCTTTTGGACATATCTTCATTCTTCATGGTCTTGACTTGTATTGTTGACTTTGTGGAGGACTAATATTGATAAGTCTTTATATTTGAGGGGCCATTCTTTCCAATTCTTCAAAGTTGAGGGTCCTTTTTGTAATTTTGTCAAACTTTAAGGACCAAACTTGTAATTATCAATATACAAGGGTTTAAAAAGTCAATTCTTCAATAATGGGGGACCCTTCTTGTACAATCTTCATTTCTTCAAAGGTTTTTCTTGGAAAATCAACTCTAGGACTTGGTTCATTGTAAGGCTTCGTTTCCCGTGTTCGTTTTTGCTTGTTTCTTGTGATCTTTTACCATTTTCTCAATATCTGTACCTAAAATACACATTGAACAAACACAAGCATATATTTGGCACATTTTGTGATATTTTTACCATTTTAAGCTTGTTTTGGAAGATGAGACTATGTATAAAAGCAGTCTCATCAGTGTTCCATCACTGGGAATTACGGTGGATGTTGTAACCCTATTAGCAAGCTATAATATACTCCATGAGTCTTTGGTTGAGATTAGATTCCCTTAAGTAAAGACTATTTATTTAGTGTACCTTCATTAGGGGTTGTTGTTGAGGTTCCTTCCCTATTAGTGCTTTGTTGTATACTCCTTGAGTCTATGGGAACAAGCATGTTCCCTAAAGGAAAGGCTTTTGTATGCGAGTAACCTCATCCAAAGATGTTTATGTGGTCCTGTAACAATGGGTTGATTGTTTTCTTTTGTATCTTGAGGGCTAGGTACGTAGCCCGTTGCCACTGATTGTGATGTATCAGTTTCCCTTGTTGGCTCTTTCTTTTTGGTCGGTTTGGGTCTTATGGAGGTACCTTCACTCTTGGTCTTTATTCCCTTTTTAGGGAGTGATCTTGAACCATCAAGGTCATGTGATTTGGGTTTGGTTTAGTCACATTCTGAGGGTTCTTCTTCCATTTATTTGAAATTTCAAGAAGTGGAGACACTAAATTCTCATGAATAATAACTTGATTCATGAAAGCCGTCAACATAGAAAAGTTTGCTTTACTTAAGATGGTGGGCGGTGACTCAAATTGTTCATCTTGAGTGTAGTTAGACCTTAGTAACCCTTAAAGAACGCAGGATATGAACGTAGGGTATGCAACATTTTTTACGATCAATCAAAATGATCTCTTTGATGTCGATCTCAGTCCGAGTCAAGATCATCAACTGTTGGATAGAACTTATCTATTCAGTTGAGAAATAATTTCCACTTATATATGGTCTAACCGGATGCCCTTTCACATTTACAATTTTCTCCCAAAAATATCACTAGACGACAACCTATATATGTGTGGCATCATCAAATGCACCGGGCACCTTTGCACACACATCCTAAAACACCTTCATGTGATATTCCATAACATACAATTGAACCTACTAAGATGAATCATTATAATTACTCATCATCTTCAATTTTTACCAAGATTTTTTTTATCCAAATCACCTCGAACTGAAAACCCACGATTTGCATCGATTCTCTAAACGATCGTGTCGATGGCTCTGATGTGTGCGTGCGTTCAACGAATTTGTGACTCGCATTATGTATTTGGTGTCGTCGTATTTAGAAATTATTGGTGTGAATATTATGATAAATATGTGTATGGTTGTGTGATGTGTGTGTTCTTGGTTTAAAAGTTTGTGTGGTGATGAATATGTGTTTCTGATGAAGTGTCTTGTGAACAAACGTGTTTCTCTTTATATTGAATTTTATGTGTATGCATATATATAATAACGATGAATAAGTGATGCTTTTATGAAAAAATAATAAATAATAATAGACAGTAAAATGGAGGATATTCTGGTCATTACAACAACTAAGACGATGGTCTTTTAGTCATTTATAAACATTCAACTAAAAAAATGGATCAGAAGTGTTACGGGTCGATCAAAACATGACTAAATTTATTACTTTTCAAACAATAGGACCAAAACCGTTACATCCCGGAAAACCATAACGACAAAAAATGTAATTAACTCTATAAACTTCAAGTCAAACTTGAAATCATGTTATGCGATTTTTAGGGTTCTTATTCGTTTATATATAACTAAAAACCTATATGAACGGCTTGTGATGCCACATTTGTATTTTATAGTCATATAACCACTTTAATTATTAAAGACCAGGAGTACGCAACGGAAGAACAACAATAACACATATAGGCTAGTAATTAGCATAAGATAAATATTATGTACCTTTTAACAATAGATCAAATCATCTTCAACAAGTAAACGATAATCAAGAAACTGTGGTTTCTTTCTACTAAGTCGAACAAATAAGAAAATCGAAACTTTTTTGGGTATTCTATCGATCGAACAAACAAGGAGGAGAAGAGGAATTCCTAAATTTTAGGGATATTTAGCATTAGTTAATAAATCCTTAATACCTTATTTATAGATACAAAAATTTGGCTAGCAAGTTAAGCACTCCCGTTCCTTATGTGATTAGGTTTCGGCCCACCTACACAACCCAAGAGAAAAACTCTTGTTTTCTTTTTACCGATCTTGCTTTTAAGTCCTTAAGATTTAACATTTAATTGGACAAAAAACATACAGTTTATGTTTGTTCATTTTTATTTTTTCGAGGTGGGCCCTTTTACCAAAAAACATTTAATTAATATATCATTATATATTAATTAGTTATCGCTTAACGAATAACATATGCGTCTCAATAAGCTCGAGAGGTTTCCAAACATATGTCATTTATATGTTAATAAACGTGTTAGAAAAATATCTATCAATCGAAAATAATAAGGATATTTAGCATTAGTAAATTATGAATCTCTAATACCTTATTTATAGATACTAAAACTTGACTCGTAAGTTAAGCACCCTCAATTTTTATGGGATTAGGTTTCGACCCACCTACACAACTAAAAAAAGAACTTTTTTTTATCGATTTTGTTTTTTTAAGGTTTAACATTTAATTAATATATTACTATATATTAATTAGTTATCATTTAACGAATAACGTATACGTCTCAATAAGGTCGAGATATTTCTAAACATATACTCCTTCCGTCCTAAAATTATAGTCCGATCTTTTTATTTTGGGTTGTCTTAAAATTATTGACCATTATTAAAAATAGATATGAAAGTTTGATGAATTTTATCATATTATCCTTGCTTTTATTACAAATTTTAAAAAAATAATAATTAATTAGTTAAATGTAAAATTATTATTATGCTAAAAAATAAGAAAAAAAACTGTAATAAATGCATATTTTTTTTAAAGACAATAATTTTAAAACGAAAAAAGTATTATTTATATGTTCATAAACATGTTAGAAAATATTTATATGTTCATCAATCGAAAATAATAGCCTGTTAAACCTTAAATAACTAATTATATATATAATAAAAGATGGGAATTTTCGTTATTAAAAAAAACACCTCTCACATACACATACCTATTTTACGTTTCGTTATTAAAAGAAAGAAAAGAATCGTTCCCTTATTAAAAAAAACCGTTTGTACCGGTTAAACAATAACATTTTCTTTTATTTGTTTCTATCGGTTAAAAAAATAAATAAAACACACCATCTTCTATCCTCAATCCACCATTAATGTTTCATCGCCGACATACAAATCGTCAAGAAAATCGACGCCGTCAATATCAACAAATCAAACACTTCGTTCCAAGTCCATTCGTACACTTCGTTCCAAGTCCATTCGTATCCAATCGGTTAGTCCTATTCTTCATAATTGTTAGTGTTTTAAAACATGATTTTCTATGTTCTGTGTGTTAAACAAGGTATATAAATTGTAGTTTATAATATAAGGTTTAGGTTCTGCATACAAGTTTGATTCTGCTAGGAGTTCGATGATTTTTATATTTTTGTAATTAGTATAAATCTGGGTAATTAAGGTTTATCTTCTGAATCTGATAATTATAGTTTACCTTCGGAAATCAATATTTTTAAAGTTACGGAAATCAATCTTTTTGTAATTAGTATGAATCTGACTATAAAACAAAATAAGAATTCAGAAACTAAATTTGTTTATATATATCATTAGATACTTGTAATTTCCAAAAAAAAACATATCCAAACACCCCCTACAATGTATCTGATATAGAATGAGCTTTAGTCACAAAATTGAACCGACGATCATACGGATCATATTGACAAAACCAGAAACCAAATTATAGAAATAGCAAGACCCGAAATTGAACCAAAATGTGAACCGAACGGTCATACGGATCATATTGACAAAACCAGAAACCAAATTATAGAAATAGCAAGACCCGAAATTGAACCAAAATTAGCTTTGGTCAAAAACTGAACCAAACCGATCATAATCAACCCACCCAAAACCAAACACATTTAACAATACAAATACAGACTAAGTACTCAACCAACTCATCCTTGTCGCTAAAAATGACAACGAAGAAAGTGTTTGTTTCTGAGTTTGGAACTCTGATTTTACCAATTTAAGCAGGGTCATAATCTAGGTGGTCTTGAAAAACAAGAAACTCAAAAAATGGAACCAATACTTACTATAATCAGCTTGCAAATTCAAAATTAAAGGAAAGTACTTGGTACTTACTATTATCTCCAAGTTCTATTGTTTATAGTATTTGGTATATTAATCTAAATGCCTTATTAGTGTTCTTATTGTTATGGTATTAAAACTGAGGGGCGTTTAAATAACATGACCCTAAGTTAATACATTTATTCATGAATACATTCTGTGTGAACAAATGCAGTTGATCAAGTATACAAAGTTATTAACTCACATATAATCAGCATTTAGCATGCTAAAACAGAATATAATATTGCATTCCGTAAACATACCTTAGAGTTTTGCTGCAAGGGTGGGTGTTGATAAGTTATTCAGCAAACACTTTTGTGTGCATTTGCTTCTATTGTCTTTCTATGCACACTTGCACAAGCATTAAAGATAAGCCTTCTTGGTTCATGTGAATTTATGGCCTTCTTGGGTTGAATAATGGCATTGTGATCAAATGCAATAATTGTTAGATGATTTGAAAGTTGAGATAAGCTGATCTTTTGAGCGAGTAAAGTAAGTTGTATGATCCAGTTTTTTACATCATAATTGTATACACTATAACGGCAACCATACCAGAAATTTTTTAACATAAGGAATGGATACAAAGGCTTCGATTCAGGCCTACAAATCAGACACCAAATATCAGAATTCAGAAAACCAAAAATGATACAAAAATTATTCTAGCTAATCAATCCTGAAATGCAAAAAGATAAATTAAATGACTACCTTGCAAGTCTTCCTCAAAAATTTCCCAACCAAGACGCGGACAATCATAGCGATCATAATCAACCCACCCAAAACCAAACACATTTTCCATACTAAAATATCTATATGTGCATTACTCATCGTCTTTAGCATAACCTTTATCAACGGTTTTAAAGATAGTCAACAGGTACATGTCGAATAGGGGCCTTACTTTCAGTTTCGTTTAAATCTTATTCAGCTGCTTTCAATACATACATAGGTTGACCTTTTTTTAATTTTTATGCCTTCCTTAACATGAACCTCAACCATCTTACCAATAAAGGGTGCAGTGACGGTCACTGAATGTTCAAGGAATTGCTACATACGTATAAAAGAGTTGATGTTAGGATAGTAACTCTTCTTAATTTAGGGGACGTTTGGAAGCCGTTATTCGGAATAAATTAACAGTAGGTAATATTTTTTGGCCGTCTTAAAAAGACTTGCACCATAGGTGCACAAACAAAAAGCATAATAGGTCACAAAACAGTAAAACGAAATACAATGCCGTGCACCTAGCAACCAAAAGCTCCACAAATAACTATGTGGGGTGGGTTAAGCTAATAATTTAGTTTTACGGGGTGGGTTAAGCTAATAATTTAGTCTTACGCAGTTTAACTGGTCAACCCATACCAAACCTAAATCGTTACAGAACCAAAAAGATTACAAATTCAAATTCGAAACAGAACACATATTCGAAACAGAATTGTTGTATGTGCTGCATACTTGCTTTGGATATTTTTGTTCTGTAAGTAATTGCCTTGCACAGTCACTTGAAACGGTAAAAGTTGCTGATTGCACATGACTAATATTAAGGTGCGTATTTTAAAAACGTCTTAGCCATTGTCGGGTTATTAAAAAAGAGAACCACTAATAGCTAATCTTAAAAAAAATTCTCCTTTTTTTGTCATTGTTTGTGAGTAAGTTTAAAACGTCTTTTACATAGTTTTCAGTTGACTAGACGAGGTGGTCATGCTTAATATAATATAATGATTATTACCTTGCCTTTTAGGATTGGGCGTTATTTGTGTTCATCTTAATTGTCCACAGTAGATGTCGTGATCTCTACAGAATTTTACAATCATCGTTAATAAAATGATATTTTCAACAATAAAGTTTAATAATAAGAATCATAAACATCCTACTCTTTCGATTGCAAATCCACTGTTCTTGAGAATTTCTGCAATGGTCAAAAACTGTGGCAATAGCTGAAAAAACCCAATAATCAACTATATAATAGATCAGTGAAACTGAATAACTGATACTGAAAAACTCTCACGGAAAAACGTTCCTCACCACCTTAATATAATAAATCGATTATTACCTTGCCTTTTTGGATCGGGCGTTATCTGTGTTCATCTTTCATGTCCACAGTAGATGTCGTGATCTCTGCAGAATTTTACAATCATCATTAATAAAAGTGATACTTGCAAACAAGTTTAATAATAATTGGATTGCATCTTCGGACCACAATGTACATGTTCATACTTTAGCCAACTGACGAGACAATGCAACCTTCACCAAGTTTTGCATCTTCGGACAACAATGTACATGTTCATACTTTAGCAAACTGACGAGACAATGCAACCTTCAACCAGTAACAGAGAAAACACATAATGCTTTGAAACCTATATATGATTTTAGGTTGGTAATGTTATATGATTGTTATGTTATATTTTGCTACTGTTAGGATTGGTAATGTTATATGATTTAGGGATGTTAAGAGCCGTTAATTGAATTGAGTAATGGTAATACCTATAATTAGAAGCGTTTCGTATATTTATGTTACTTTCAAAGATTGGATTCAAATGTATTGTTTTGTGATACTACATTCCGTTCTGTAGTATCCTACCATAATGAATCATAATCAAAACAAAGCCCATTGTTACTACATTGAATTATTAACTAAGTATTTAAATATTTGTTAAGCAGAATGAATTAATTGCTGCTATATTTCTATTAATTTATCATATTTGTACATTGTCAAAAAAAAGATGTTTATCATTTAAAGACATGGGAAGCGGGTCGCCAAATAGGTCATCAGTTATCAGGCTGTGTTACATATGTGGCTGCCCTCACGAGGTTGGTATATGTGGTGCCTGTCTAGCACGACACCGCGCTGGGTTTTTCAGCCACGATATGGTTGGAGGTACACTTAACACACAACCACATTTTTTTAATGTTGGTCTCCGTTTGTCTTTCCTCATTTGATTGTCTGTATTTCGACGCAGAATTTTCTCGCGAATATAAACGTGCGCGTGGCCTACGCTTTGTTGACCAAAGCCGGTTATGGACTGACATACTATTATCTTACGCAACTACCGACTACGGACCACAAGGTAGATGCAATTCAATTATCCACATACCGTTGATCTAAAGTGCGTATCAAATTGTAATTTATTTATACGGCTTGCCATTGCCATTTTTGTCTCTTGCATCTGCATCCGGTACTCATGATCCACGTTCTCTAACAACGCCCCCACCAATGCGTTCACGCCAGCCTAGTCGGAAAGTGTTTAATGCAAGGTGCTCACTTCATATGCCATATGTACGTAATTCTGTAAACATTTCCGACACCTCTCCTGCAATGCAACCAAACAGTTATCAACCAAGACCGTTCACCTCTCCCGCCCATTGTAGGCGTACCACTAATTGTCCAGATACAATAATGAATGAAGCATCCCTTAACCGACCAAATGTGGCAAACGACAATGTCCATCAAAACCAAACTCAAACGTACACTAAATATATAGCTGTTCCACCAAATATCATATCAAGCAGTTTTGCCACGTCAGCCTCCACTTCTAACAGCCAGTTAGGTAACATCTCCAAAACCTGTGTCACATACTACATTTTTGTATTATAGGGCTCACAATATTAGTGGCACGTTCTAGGTAACCCAGTGTATCGTGATCTTTGGGATTGTGTGTACCGTTGTCGCCATTGTGATGCTCTGTTCTGGTATAACAAAAGAATGAAAAGATCTGAACTTGCTCAGATTCCAGTATATCACGGATGCTGTCGGGATGGTAAAATATATATACCACCACCACCTCCACCTCCTGTTGTAGTTCAACAGCTTTTCTCGGATTCTCACTTCATGGAAAACATCCGTGCCTATAACCAAATGTTTTCCATGACTTCATTTGGGGTAAATATTGATGGTTATGTTAACCGAGGCGCGGGTCCATACTTTTTCAAAGTTTCTGGCCAAGTATACCACCAGCTAGGGTCACTATGTCCTGAACCAGGTGACACACCAAGAATTTTGCAACTTTACATATATGACACTCAAAATGAGGTGGCAAACAGGATGGCCCCATTTGGTGGGTTGTCAGATAGTTCTCTCCAGCCCACAATTGTGGAACATCTCATACAAGTACTAGATGAAAACAACGCATTAGTGCAACTATTTAGGACTGCCCGCGATAAATGTGAACATGGAAATATAACCGATTTCAAAATACGGCTTTACAATACGGGAAATGTCCGCGGATATGAACTCCCTACCTCCCGTGACATTGGAGGTATCGTATTTGAAATTGGCCCTCGACCACGCACCGACTATGATGTCATCATTGAATACAGGGGTGGTCCAGTCAAAAGGGTAAACAAGCTACATAAGTCATACATGTCACTTCAATTCCCATTGCTATTCGTATTTGGGGAACCGGGGTTCCATCCTCGCTTAATTTTGAAGCCCCGTGATGGTCAAGGTGATGGGTCCAAGGTGACTATGAACAAATACTATAAATATCAGCTACACCCACGTGTAAATCATTACGATCTAATCTTTAGAAGTGGTCGATTGTTCCAGCAATATGTTGTTGTTTATTGCTCTATAGAACAAGCAAGGCTTGACTATATTCGGACACACCAAAATGATATTCGATCGGACTATTTGGCTGGTTTGTATGATTCTTTGCACAGAGGTGAACGATAAGGGATCCAATGTGGCAAGCAAATTGTGATGCCGATGTCTTTTACCGGAGGACCTCGCTATATGTACAGTCACTATCTCGATGCACTTGCCCTCTACAGAGCGTTGGGGAACCCCCAATTCTTTATTACCTTTACATGTAATGTAAAATGGCCGGAAATACAACGCCACATGGAACAATTCCCATGGCTGACCACAGCAGACAGGCCAAACGTTGGTTGCAGAGTGTTTGAACAAAAAGTTATTGACTTTGTAAATTACATCAAGAAAACACACCTTTTTGGAAGTGTGACTGGAGGTAATTTTAATTTACTCTCATTCTTTGTAATCTATTAAATAGCTACAAAATTAACAATCGTGTCTTATTGCAGTGTTGTACACCATCGAGTTCCAAAAACGAGGTCTACCACACTGCCATACACTTTTGTGGGTTGCCAACAAAGATAAGATTATTGATCCCACCCAGCTAGATGCCTTCATTTCTGCTGAATTACCAGATCCAGAAACCGATCCAGCGGCATTTGCAATTGTGTCTGAGTTGATGATGCATGGTCCATATGGCACGCCAAACATGTCTGCACCATGTATGAAAGACCGATCTTGCAGCAAAAACTTCCCGAAAAAATATAACAGCCACACATACTTCGATGATGCGGGCAACGTTGATTACCGACGTCGGGATACTGGCATATATGTACAAAAAAAAATTACAGCTCGATAACTCTTACGTCGTCCCCTACAATCAGACACTTTCTTTGGCATTCCAAGCTCATGTTAATGTTGAGTATTGCGGCTGGAGCATGTTAATAAAATACATGTTCAAATACATTTCAAAAGGTCCGGATAGGATATTTGCAAAAGTATCAGCCCCTATTGATGGCCCTTCAACATCCACTTCTCACTCTCGACCTCCTAGAGATGAAATACAATATTTTGTTGATGGTCGATACATTAGTCCACATGAAGCTTGCTGGAGAATCTTTGATTACCCCATCCATAGCCAAGAACCAACAATCCAGATATTGGCTGTCTATTTAGAAAACATGCAACAGATAAATTTTAGAGAAAAAGACAATATTCAGAACGTTGTCAATCTCCCGGAAAAAAAGAAAACAACTCTTACATAATGGTATAAATACAATTTATACAATATAAACGGCCACCATCTCACCTATCTAAAATTCCCGACAGAATTTGTTTGGTACAACAACGCCAAGGCATGGAGACGTCGCATCCTTAAAACCAAACACTCATTTGGGAGATTATCCTTTGTTCATCCCATTGCAGGTGAAGTTTTCTACCTTAGAATTCTTCTAAGTCATCGAAAAGGTTGCAAGTCGCCGGAGGACGTACGCACTTTCAACCAACGAATCTACCCAACATATCGTGCAACATGTGAAGCTTTGGGCCTACTTGGCGACGATCGCGAATGGGACATCGCGCTTGAAGAAGCGTCTGGTCATGGTTCTGCTGACGAAATAAGGACCGTCTTTGCTCAAATGCTAATGTTTTGCGAAATTGCTAATCCTACAAAGCTATGGGAAAAACACTGGGTAAATATGTCAGATGATATACCTGCACGCGTATCTGCAATGGTATACCCGAGTATTTTGTCAACGATGACGAAAAGCGAGGATACATTCTATATGATATACTCAGCATTATTAGTGGTTATGGAAAAACGTTGACAGAATATGGGCTACCAAACCCTCCCATAAAATTGTTGGAGGACTTAAAAAATAAATTGCTAATGGAAGAAAAAAGCTACAACCGACCCCTGCTTCGTGAACAAACTGTTGTAGCTCTTCCGAGTCTCAACACTGACCAACGTGCAATATACGATCTCATTATGGCAGCTGCAAAAAATAACCAACAGGAATTAATCTTTGTCTATGGTCATGGTGGGACAGGCAAAACCTTCCTTTGGAAAACTATAACAAGTGCTTTACGGTCAGAAGGGAAGATAGTTTTAACTGTCGCTTCATCTGGAATTGCTTCATTATTGCTTCCAGCTGGTCGAACAACACATTCTAGGTTCAAAATTCCACTAGAATTAACAGACGAGTCTCTTTGCCACATAAAAAAAACACGCAGCTTGGGATTCTTTTACAGGACACACATGTCATAATATGGGATGAAGCCCCTATGAATAACCGTCGATGCTTTGAAGCTTTTGACAGAAGTCTTCGAGATCTTATGAATAAACCTAATTGTATTTTCGGAGGGAAAACCGTTATTTTGGGCGGGGACTTTAGGCAAACATTACCTGTGAAAAAAGGAGCTTCGAGGTTCGAGCTTATCAGCCTATCTATTGCTCAATCAGAACTATGGTCATCATTCAAGGTATACACCCTTAATGAAAACATGTGCCTTATGTGGTAGGATCTTGACGCCGTTGCAAAACAAAAGGCCAAGACTTTTGCAACTTGGCTTTTAGATGTTGGTAACGGGGACACTGGAGAACCAGATGTTGAAGACCCTGAAACCACAAGTTGGATATCTATACCACCAGAGTACTGTGTAAGTGGTGACGAGAAGGGTGTTGATGAATTTATAGATTTTATATACGATAAAAAAACACTGCAACAACCCACGGCATCAACGCTCCAGGAAAAAGCAATTGTTTGTTTCCAAAAAATGAAACCTCCGACCTGATCAACGAAAAAATTCTAGGTGAAATCCCAGGTGAAGCAACCACGTATCTAAGCATCGATGAGGCCTTTCCACACGGTGGTAATACAGCTGAGACAGACATGATGTACCCAATGGAATTTTTAAACACGTTAAATTTACCAGGGTTCCCGCCACACGAACTGCAGTTAAAGGTAGGTTGCCCAATCATGATGCTACGTAATACTAACCTGGGAGGCGGTCTTTGCAACAGTACAAGGCTAATTGTCAGGTGTCTTATGTCAAAGCTAATTGAGGCCTAAATAATAACAGGAACACGAGTTGGAGAAAAAGTGTTCATTCATAGAATTCCACTGGTGCACCAACATAAAAATCTATCTTTTACATTTAAACGTAAAAAATTCCCCGTTAAAGTATGTTACGCCATGACAATAAATAAAAGCCAA
Source organism: Glebionis coronaria (assembly GCA_025667525.1). Classification (NCBI taxonomy): domain Eukaryota; kingdom Viridiplantae; phylum Streptophyta; class Magnoliopsida; order Asterales; family Asteraceae; genus Glebionis; species Glebionis coronaria. The sequence goes on from CM046879.1 coordinate 536,295,477, forward strand.
GGACAGTCACTGTCAAAGATCGGTGTTTACTTGCCCGAACGGGTTTTTAGTCACGGCCAACTGTATGTTGCTTTGTCACGCGCAACTTTGCCCCAAGGTCTAAAAATCCAAATCAAACAACACGAGAACCAACCTGAAAACACAACTAAAAACATTGTATTCAAGGACTTTCTTGATAGCCTATAACGCATCAAATAAAAAACAAAGTTAACAAGAACAAATGTGTAATGCACACACAGTAGATACACATTTTTTTCTCATTGTTTTTCTGGTTTATACTCCATACATAATTTTTTCACAACTAAGGTAAACACATGGTATATTTTTCGGTTTTCTTTCTTTTATACAATTACGTTTCTTGCATTTGCTTCATTCTTACATTACATGCTAAACGAAAACAATCATGACTATATACAATATACTTTATCTATATATGATCTATATACGAGGCTAAAATTGATTTTTTTCTACAGTTGAACAAGTAACATGGCCGGCTCAAGTAGTACCAGTACAGTCCCAGCAACTACCCCAATATCTGAGTTAGCTGTTGGTGTACACGGTTATGTCATTGAAGCATTTGCATATCGAAAATGGACTGCAAAAACCTTGCCAACAAAAGAAATTCCAACGATCAGAGATTTGAATTTTTGTTGTATGTTAATTGACAAAAAGGTACCATTTCTTTACTATTAAGTTATAACAGGTAATTGTACGTTATAACAATAACCAAAACAAAACAAATGACAGGGCCATTCCATCCTAGCAAACATGGACCTGAACCACACATCGTATTTTCATTCTAAAATATGCTTAGGTAGGGTTTACCGAATATCGGAGTTCTTTTGTGAAAAAACAAGACCTTATCAACAAATACTACCACACCAAACTACACTAAAGATAACGAAATTTGAACATTTAGAAAACCTCGAGAAAGAATTACCACAACATTATTTTGAGTTTGTTTCATACAACGAACTGCGAACACGAGTACCCTACCGAGACGACCAACAGAAAACCATCTACCCACGTCTCACAGGTAAGCCTTACATCTCTGTTGCTTTATTTTACCACAGACAAATTAACAAGTTCCTTTTTGGTTTCTTTTTTGTGCACCATTATAGACTACTTTGGTTGTGTTCGGACTATTGGAGATCTGCCACCTACAGGGAGCCAAAATATTCGCAGGAAAACTGAAATTGAAGATTTACAGTAAGCATTACGTAATAAAATTAACAACCCTACTACAAGTGCTAGAAAAAAGTAATACAAACTCTATTTATGCAGTGAAAATGTAGTAGAGGTAACTCTATGGGGTGCACTTGCAGCACATTTTAAGAAAGCAAAATCGAAAAACAACCAGCACCAGTCATGATTGGTGTAACTGCGTGTAGAGCTTCGGAATACAAAGGTGGGATAGAACTTTCATCCACGCCAGCAACCCATTACTACATAAACCTACAGGTCCCAGAGTTTTTGCAAGCACGTGCAGCGTAAGAAATTTTTTTTTCCTATCTTTTTCTTATTTCGTTGCAAATTTAGGTTAACTTCTTACACACCACAACTTCATAGAACGCTTGAGGACAACCCCAATGCTCCGTGTGACAAAACACCACTTCCAACTACCACAGCCTGAAGACCAATGGAACACATACTCGCTATCAACCCTTCTGATGGAAAATCCCGCCAGATACAAGGTAAACTGCACATACACATTAAACAATTCAACCGCATGAATACATGAACAACTAACTATGTTTTTTTAAAACTTTTGCAGGATGTTGAGTTCGTATGCGAAGCAACGATTACCATCATTTATCAAAACAGACCTTGGTACTACATTTCCTGTACTAAATGTGGCAAAAAACCATCAAAATTTGAGGGAACCTACATTTTTATAGACCATGGTGATATGGAATCCCCTGAATTCAGGTACAAGAGAAAAAAAATCCTAAAAAACAACATATACTCCTTTCTAATTAACACAACCGTATTGTGTTACAAACAGGTACACCTTGAAAGTTGCTGTCCACGACGAATCAGCGAATGCGAACTTCACTCTCTTTTCAGAAGCTGCAGTGGACATTACTGGCCACGACTGTTGCGATTTGGCACAGAAATACTGCATGGCTGACCGACATACACTACCAGATGAGTTAAACACGATCATTGGCCAAAAGAGGAAATTCATTATCCAATTTGCTCCAAAAACACAAAAAGGAGCAGGAGAGTTCAATGTAAACAAAATCCTCCACCCTCAACAGGTCATTGAGGATCGCAAACAACTTCAGTTAACAAATGAAGTTAATGTAGCTGATGTACAGCCCTGTGCCAATGCATCTCCAACCAAGCAGGACGCAAAAATAAAAAAGCAGGATATTGACACAGCAACAATTGTGGACCTCCCCCTACTTTCAGTGAGTTCACCAAATCCAGGTAACCAATGTTTTCTTGATTGTTATCTAAAATATAGCTACTTTTTAAACGCTTTCTTCATCATATTCAACATAGATAGACTAACTTTTGCTACCTGTTTTACTAACCTTATTATCTGTTTTGGCAAAATTTGATCCGTTTAATATGTAAGGCCCTTTTGTGATTAGCATTGTCTTAAACAATCATATCATGAGCAGATAATAAGGTTAACAAAAACAGGTAGCAAAAGTTAGTACCTATGATAATTTTTTTCGGGTGTATGCAACTTCTGATTTTTTGAGCTTCCAAAGTAATAGTTCTTATGGAATCAGAAAATAAGTTTCAGTTTTGTAGTTTTGTTGCATCTAATTAAATACATAACATAATAAACAAAGGTACTGATATCTTTACACCTGCTCTATTCAAAGTTTAGTTCATATATTAAATTAAGCTTTACACGTCATCTTGACAACTAAATTTGCCTTGGCTAATTTGGCTCTGAAAGTCACTTGACTTGAAATTAATAAGTACTTAGTTTGAATTTTGTTACAAGTTCACGTTTGACATACTTATAGGCCATTTTAGATATTGAAGAGTGTGTCGAGTCAAAAGTTGGGTGTTGAGGATATAATAAGCCAACAATGTGAAGGATAAGGGTGTTTTCCTGTAAAGAATAGGACTTTTTATAACATTAACTTATCATATCTTTTCTAAAAAACAAAGTTAAAGTTAGTACTCTGGAAGATATTTGAAAAAAAATTCTACAGACATAGTTATGACAATACAGTGTTTTTACCTATACGCTCCATAAACCATAAGAACTTTGAGGCTTTGTTTAGTAACAATGTTAACCACTTTTGGATGTTTGGTTATTCCAAATGATTTACTTTTACTTTTGATGTCTCATTAGCTGAAAATAGTTTGATGCAAGTATGCTACTTAGGCGACTAATATATGTATACAGTGGTGAGAAGTGAGTTTGCTGGATACAAGTTATTACTCCAACTTTATTAATATTTTTGAGAAGGAATTATATACTTTCTGCATATATTCACACACCAACTTTATTAAATATTAACAAACTGTTAGCAAAAATATCATTGAAGTAATTACTATATTTCAAACTAATTATGTTATTCATCATATGTAGGTACTCCTCCGGAAGACGTTGTGCTAAACAATGCTAAAACAACTGTTCAGACAACCAGAGACAAACAACTCAAAAGAAAGACTTCGACCGCCAGGCGTTCGCTCCTACCTGACAAAGAAGCAACTGACAAGAAAAAAAAATCGACCTAACCAGATTAACAAATACTGTACTTATGCTACTGTTATACCTATATGTCATTGCAACATACGTGTCTATCACAAGTTACTGAATATGTAAATAATATGCTGGATCCCATTCCCCATGTGCAATACTTATGTAAAAACTATTTTTAAATGTTATGCTATAGCTACAAATCAGTTTGTCTAATTATTACCCTATACCCAACCAACGCCCCAAAAAACCCGCAGCAGAGCGCGGGCATCAACCCTAGTTATATAAATGGATGGGCAGCTATCAATTATAGTATAGACAAAAGCAACATATTTTATATCATAAGTATACATTTTGGATTGACAAAAGCAACATATTTCTTTGGCCGGTTTTTCGGATCGTCCCAGGTTCAAAAACACCAAATCACGTATAATGAATCTGTCGTGCATAAAAAAGTCAATATAAGAGGGCGGTAGCATGTCAATGGTGTCAGTTCATTTTTGACATTCAAGTTTTTTAAAAAAGTTATTTATACATGAGTTAGGATCTACAAAGAACAGTATCTAAAAAAAAGAATAAAAGAACAAATCTTAGTCATCCAATCCTACCCTCATCCAACGGCTAACATTCAATAGATCAATCATGCTTAAACCATAAAAACACAATTTATTCTGTTTGCTACATAATTTCTCTTTCTAAAAAAAACACATCCCAATCATACCTCCCAGCCACCACCACCACCACCACCACCACGACCTAAAATAAAAACTCCGTCCACCACCACCACTGGAAATCAACAAAACGACGTCGCATCGGTGCATCTTTTTCGATCAGATCTGAAATCGTATTTAGACCAGATTTGACAACGTATGATGATGATTAAAATGATCAGACGATGTGGCTTTTTCAACAGATCTGATGACGGACGATGATGTTGCTGATTAAAATGATCCACCATCCTATTTAGAAGCATATTTTTGTTCTTGAATATGCAAGAAATAGTTGGATGTAGCTAAATGTGGTGTGCATGAATGTTGGATTTAGGAATATGAGTTTGTTAAGAAATAATTTGAGAGATACTATAATATGTTAGCTACCTAACATCTAATTTCATATGTGAGTAAATTGTTCAACCGCTAAGGAACTTTTAATGTTAGAGACAATCCTTATATCAAATATGATGCTTCTTTATTATGTGTACCAAATGTTCAATCAAAGTCCTTTACCAATATTGTGAAAGTTGTTAACTTTATTCACTAATAATAAACTTTTATTTACTAGTCTGAATAGTATTTTTGGTTATGCTTTCTTATTTATACATCACTTGTAATTATGTTTTTGACGATGATATATGTGACCAAGTGAGATTCAACTCGAGCTAATGAAGAAATGTCACATATGACTCGTGTGCAAATCACATGTGATTCGTGTGCATCACATGTGATTCGTGTGCAAATCACATGCGATTTACCTCAACATGTGATTAGTGAAAATCACATGTAATTTGTGAAAATCACATGTGATTTGAGTGTGAATTACATGTGATTAATGTAGACTTATATAAGTTTTTTGACAAGTTATCTTCGTGTAATATATAAACACAACTAACAACAAGCCTTGTTCCATGTGATTTTACGCAAATCACATGTAATTTATGTCACAAACCCAACAAACGTTAGGTGATAAAAAAACTATAGTAACAAACTCGTGCCAAAAAGTGAGACTTGTTGTATAACGACGCAAACACACGATAAAAATAACGTGGTCTACATAAACACTAAACATTGTTCCTTTTTAAACAACAAAAAATATATAATCTCTCTATACATAAGATACTGTTTTTTGTCTCGTGTATACCCACTAACTCCTCACGGTGCTTCTCTTGGTGCCGCATAGTTTTTTTACCCTGTCTAACTTCATCACTATCTTTAAAGTTGTTGTACAATCCATCTATATATACCATCTAACACCCACCATTCTTAGTGCTAACCACAAAACCAAAAAGGACAAGACAAGCAAGACCCGAACCAAGAACATAGTCTCAACATTAACAAGGCCATCAGATTTAGTAATTCTAATTGTGCCATATGGTACCTAGTCAATCTTATAAACTATCTTTCTGACTGGATCAATGTTTGAGGTAACAATAAAAAAACCATTTTAAACCAAAGAGTAATAAACTCACTAGATCCAAACCCAAACCCTAGAAATTATCATTCCTATCACTTTTATTAATCCAAACCATCACAACAACAAAATCTACCAACTCTGATCTATTAACCGAAAAGCAATCCATCCAATCACACCAACGTCAGAAGGTTTTCCGGTGAAAAAGAAAGATTATTCGACGTTGGTGGTAGAGGTAGCGGGGTGGGTACGTTGGCGGTGGGTACATCGGCGGTAGTGCAGTGGTGGTTTTATGGGTTGTTGAAATGTGTGTGTGTGTATGTTTTGGGGTTGTAAAGATAATGTCTGTGTTTTGTGGTTAGAAATGTGTTTTGTTGTGGAAGTTTGATCTCAACCGTACAATGCTTATAAAAATAAAAGGTCAAGATTTTTTCTATTGTACTTTTTTGAATACAAGTTCCTTACTGAACTTTTCTCATTTATACATTGTCATAAAAAAGTTATTTATGCGTTAGAATCGTGATATATATTTCTTTGGTTTCGAAATTACATCCAGTTACATTTCAAATTCCGAGTAATAGCCTATTTTTAGAAAGAAATAAAAAATTATATCAAATTTATTATATTATTTTTATTTAAATGTGTTATTAATAAACAATAAAAAAAGTTATTAATTAATTAGTTATAAGTAAAAAATGAATAAAAAATTATATTAAATTTATTATGTTATTTTCATTTGAATGTATTATAACAAATAATAAAAAATTATAAATTAATTAGTTATGAGTAAAATTATAATTGTGTAAAAATTTAAAAAAATGCTGAAATAATAATGTTTTTTATTAAATTGTGTATTTTCTCGATTAACTATAATTATAAAATAATTAAACTTAAGTTTTGTCTCAATTTAGTCGCAAGAGGATTTTTTTATAAAATATGTTTTAAAAAGGTTTTTATTTTAGTCACTTAAAATTTTGTAGTGTGTTGTATTATTGTTTAATTTTTATATTTGAGTGACTAAAATAAAACGTTTTTTAAACTTGATTATTATTTTATTTACTATAATTTTGTTTACTTGTATAAAAGTTGGTTATATATTAAATTGGTTGAGATTAACGATATTCAAAAGGAATTAACGATATTCAAAAGGAATTAACGATATTTTTTTAAAAGAAATATACATACCATATAATAAAAGAGATTAGACATTCTTTCTTCATTTAATGCCAAGAAATTAAGTAAAACAACAAATACAAAATAATATACAACATACTAATGTAGCCAAGAAAATCGGATTTAAGTAATACAAGATTTTAATTCATATATAAAAACTAGTTTTAATGTCCGTGCACGCACGAGATTTAAAAATAAATGATAAATTAAGTAATAATTTCGTTAATATTATTTTATGTATATTATATATAATTTTTTAAACACATATAATGTTTATATGTTTGATTATATTGTTGTTTTACTGTGTACCGTATAAATTAATATAAACTCACCTCAACGTTTATTTTTCGAATTTCATACTTTTTTTGTATTCGATATTTTTATTCTATATAGTTGTATCTTAATTATTAATTAACAAATCATTTACATCAGCCATACACAACCTTACACGTACACGATTTATAAACTCATGATTTTTTAATGCTTAATATTATTGTATAAAACAATATTAAATTTTTAAATACTTAAACAGTTACGATGCTTATGGACACACAAATTTTACATAATTTTTCATTATGTGATCATATTAATTGATATCTTTTATAAATATTTGTTGCACAAAGGATATGACTTTGTTTAACTGGTTAGTTATCTTTTTCTAAACATTGTGTGTTTAGTAACATATAACGACCTTAAAAAATATATGTTGTTGTAATATGTATAATCCCGTCTATTTATATTCGTCTCACATTGATGTCTGAGGTCATGTATTCATTTTGATATTTATATTCATGTTAATAATAATTTACCTATATTGCATTGCTTGACTTTTTTAAGTGTCAAAATAGAAATAGACAATAATTTGTATTTTTATTTGAATATTTATAATCATGTGACTTGTTTATTTTTTAATATAACATATATGTTGTTATTTTAAATATAAAGTTTAGAGGGTATAAAATTTAATGAAGTATTCTATTTATTTTATAAAATTACTAAATAAATTGGAAATATTTACACTTAAATTTATCTAATTTATTAAAAATTCAACCACTAAAGTTTTATCAGTCCCCTCCCATTTTTTTAAGTTTTTATTTTCACAAATTTGACACATATATCTTTGTGTGTTTTCATCAAATTCCACCACCAATTTTTTTTAACTTTGACTCAATTGAATTCGGTTTTGACTTTTTTCACCAATCATATCACATAATTTTGCTTATGTGTCAAAATCAAGTCATTTGATTGGTCTAATTATATTTTTTATAGCCTCCACTTTTCACTAAAATTCTAAAAAATCTAATTCTTTTATTATATAAAAGATTTTATATCTAATGCATATATACAATTTTATATTGTAATATATATAAAACATTTAATCATACTTAATTAAAACATAATAATACGAACTAATACCATTAAAACACCTATCACCATAATTTACATGCAATACAACTCATAGTACAAATCTTCTACTTCATATTTTTCCCCTTTTTTCTTGCATTAATATGTACAAACCACTTTTAAATTAATTTTCTCACTCAAATGTTTAAAAAAAGTTCTGTCAATTCTCGTACTTAATTGAATTCCTAAAATTACACATTTTACATATATGCCACAAATAATAGTATCCCCATATCAAAATTACATTTTTAAAACATGTTTTTAGATGAAAATTGTTAACATCAAAGACGAATAACCGAATAACATTTACTCGAAAAAAAATTTAGCGAGAGAGTATTCGTCGCCGCATTACGCAATTACCTTGTTAATAATAATAAAACAGTGTTGATACTAACGTCGGTTTTTGTAACTGAAACAAACTTTGAAGGACTTAACCTATTTGTCAACGGTGTGTGGAAAAATGTATGCCATTTTTATTTTAGAAATTGTGTTTGTAAATACATAAAGTTGTGTGTGAAATACTGAAAATTGTGTGTGAATATTTTGTGTCTAAAAATTTGCTCTTTATAAAGAAGAAAAAATAATTTAAAAAAATAAATATGTGAGTCCGGTTTATTTTCCAACTCGCGTTAATGAGTTTGCCTCTTGTTTTTTTTATCAATGCGACTAAGTCGGCGCGTAAGTGAATTGCTAGGATAATGAGAGTCGCGTGTGACTTATAGCTACTCGCGAGTGGGTTTTACCTCACTCCGCTCAGCCTAAATAACTAATTATATAAAAGGATGGGCAGGTATAAATTATCGTATAGACAAAAGCAACATATTTTATATCATAAGTATACATTTTGATGAAACAAATGTGGAATTTGGATTGACAATGGCCCATCCTGCTCCATGAGTTAAGGTACTTTCTTTGGCCGGTTTTTGGGATCGTCCCAGGTTCAAAAACACCAAATAACGTATAATGTATCATCTGTCGACTGTCGTGCATAAAAAAGTCAAGATAAAAGCGCGGTGCTTAAACGCTAGCATGTCAATGATATCAGTTCATATTTGACATTCAAGTTTTTTTTTTTAATACGCTTTCAAGTTCTTAAAATACGGTTACACTGTCATAAAAAGTTATTTATGAATTAGAATCGTGATATTTATTTCTTTGGTTTCGAAATTACATCCAGTTACATTTCAAATTCCGAGTAATCGCCTATTTTTAGAAAGAAATAAAAAATTATATCAAGTTTATTATATTATTTTTATTTAAATATATTATTATAAACAATAAAAAAGTTATTAATTGGAAATGCTAACAATAGCCCTAAGTGTTGTCATTAAGCAAATAAGTTTTATTATAAGACAATTTATGAATAATTTTTATTGGTTGATAATCCTAAAAAGGCGGAGAGAATCTCGGAATTAGTGAATTTGATTGGTTGAATTGTATTATTACAAACATTTGTAATAAAATTAATACCCTTAAACACAACCCTAAGGGCTGTCGTTAGCAAAATCCTTGATTAATTAGTTATAAGTAAAATTGTTATTGTATAAAAAATTTAAAAAGTTACTGAAATAATAATGTTTTTATTAACTTGCGTATTTTTTTTAATAAACTATAATTATAAAACAAGTTGAGTAAACAAACTTGAGTTTTGATCAATTTAGTCACAAGTTCTTTTTTTTGTTATTAAATATGTTTTCACTTAAAATTTTAATAGTGTTGTAAAATCGCATTTAAAATCCAAGAACATTACTTATACACAGTCTCAATTAGTAAAACGTGATGTAATTAATTATTCAGAAAAATAATTAATATTTAAATATTCATAAATTACCATTTAAAATCCATGAACGTTAGCTATACGCAGCCTCAGTTTTATTTAAAGTGTGACGTAAATTATTTATTCAGAGAAATAATTTGTATAAACTGTTCGGGTATTACGTAAGTATTACAGTTATTATTATTATTTCAGTCAAATTAATAAATACAATTCAAAATAAACACGAAAAGTTAAATACGAACACGTACGTCTAATATTAAACGCGAAACGAAAAGAGAAAAGCATGTGTTGTTGTTGCTTGGGCCGCAGCTACAAAGAAAAAGGAAACCAAAGATAGACTTAGGCCCAGCCCATTTGTTAAATTAACCAACCACGGAGTGCAACACTTTTTACAACAACAGACAAAAAAAAATAGGGTTCGTTGGTGGAGGGTAGAAAACCAGCGACAGAAAAGAAAAACAAGACAAAGGGGGTTTCGATTTTTTTAACAATCGATTTGTGTGTCTCCTTCATTCATCATAACATCACGACTAGTATCCGTGAAGTCGGAGTAGATCCTTCAGCTTTCATTCTTATTTCATTACTGGACACGATGTACGGATTTCCCGTCCTTCAGTATGGACTTCCCTTCTATGCATGATTAGGAATTCCCGTCTGCAACCAAATGTTTTACCAGTATATGTTCTAAGTTTTATCAGTAATCATTTTAATAACTAAGTTAAATTGCCTGAGCTTTATATACATGCATGATCAGTTATATACTAGTTACGGAGGTACCGTAACCATGACACTTGAGGCACTGGTGTCATGACTCCTTTGCGGGGAGTGATTTCTCGCAGCGTCTCATTTATTTAAGCTTGGCCAATTTATCAGTATTATCAGCGGGGCGTATGGATGCATCCTAGGTTATTAGTTACAGCTTATTAGGTGAATGTGGTGTGTGCTCTACATCTTTAACATTAGAGTTGATCCCTCCACCCAACACATTATTTAGAGGTCACCCCTCTACAGCATGACGAGGTCACCCCTCTATGTATTCATGCAGACGTTGATACAACACATGACCTATATAAGCTCTTGGCACTTAAAATACAGTAAATACATGTTTTCAGATTTAACAGTTGATAGTACAACTTTACCAGTAATAAACCAGACTTATCAGAATTTTACATAGTTTTTCGCTGCAATTTATATATCTGTATTCACGGCTTCATTATTTTATTATCTGGTTCGTTTCAGTTTCCTTATCATGCTTTGTATCCGTTCACTGAGTGTTATGCTCAGCCATAGTTCCTTTCATGTTCTAACGGCAGGTACATCGGGACACTCTTAGGATTTTGAGAGCATGTGCATTTGGATGGAAGCTATCCAGACTTCTTACTTTATGCACTTCTTACATTACTTTTCTTATTTGGATATTTTTTAGTCCTTTCCTTTAGTATTTACTTTTCATGTTTTGAGCTTATGTTTGGGTTACCGATGTTTGATTCTGGTATTGCCTTTATGGTCAGTTAATGTTTTAGGACATTTACCTTGTCTGTTTTGATGACACGCCATAAATACACGTAACGATCCACTTATCCAAGTGGGGTGTTACAATTATGGTATCAGAGCGCAAGGTTCGACCTGTTGGCTCTAAAACTTGACTTGTGACTAGTGGGTAGTCACCAGGCACTTCCTATATTTTGGTGTTGTTATCCTTCATATGTCTCATGCATTTATCAGTTAGTTTTCTTCACTTATCAGTTAGTTTCCTTAAATTTTGACTAAGTAAAAGGTTGGTACATGAGTGGTCATATTTAGTCGCATGTGCTTTTCTACGAATTTTGTTTTGGTGAACCGACCCATAGGCGTTCACCCTTGCCTGTTCAGATTTTGTATTGATGAACCGACCCATAGGCGTTCATCCTTACTCATGTCAGATTCATGTTTTCAGTCGAATAATTACTTGGTGAACCAACCATAGACGTTCACCATTGTTCAGGTCAAATTTCATGTTTTCAGACGATAGTTGTTTTATGAACCGACCCAAAAGCGTTCACCTTGTTCAAATCATGATGTTTCATTAAAGTTTTGACTAGTATGGTTTGGACTACAGCCATCCATATTTAGTCCCAGATTGTAATTTCTATACATGACAGTTCTTATAAAATTTTGACAAGTATGAATCGAACCAGAATCGCCCATACTTAGTCACATGTTTTCTCTTGTAAATTCTGTGGATTGAACCATAGTCATCCACACCAGTTGATGTTAAACCTCACTTGATTATCCTTCTATGTTCTTTGTATCAGTCAAGTTTTATACTCTCACGTGGATGTTGGTTTCATGCTGATAAAGTTTCATGCCTCCTCATGAGAATTATGTTTTCAGTAGGGTGATGATGTTTTCATGCTAATACACAGAAGAATTTCAGTAAAATCCTTTTTTCATGATAAATCATGTTTGGTCTTCATCAATTAGGTCTTCATGTTGACCATTGTTGAAATTCTGTTTAAACATACTCTTGAACCTTTATACAATCAGCATTAAGTCTACGCAGGAATCATCAGCCTATCATGTTACTCGTTTCAGTTCAGTTTGCTAACCGTTTAAATCAATTTATTTCCTTTGATCATGTCAGACGATTGACACCAGTATCGATCATATCAGCAAAATATCATATGTACTACATGTACAGTATTCCACGTGTACTTCATGTACAGTATTCCAGGTGTACTCCATGTACCTTACTCCATGTGTATTGTTAATCGATCCTCAATCATCTCAGGCAATTCCACTTCTCAATATACTACCAGATGCTGATGCTTCCGTAAATTGAAGATTCCACTAGATACTGGTGCTGCTAACACATCGAAGACCTCACGAATGCTGATGCTGCTGGTGCTTTGGAGATTTCTTAAGATGTTGATGTTGTTTATACTATGAAGACTCTTCAAAACAAGGACGAAAACTATAAATTTGAAATTCCTGACAAGAATAAACTTCAACCATCAGACACTACCATATCATTCCATGCTTTTACTTACTCAGTTAGTTGTCGCACTTCACTCATCTAACCTTTCATTCAGAAGAGTGGGAACCGGTACCCAACCGGCCACTCAGCAGAATAGTTACATGAATCACGGTCATGATAATGGCCGTCATGAAACGGACAGATAAGGCGGTAGTGACAACCACCGTGCTAATAATTAATCAGTCAGTAACCATCGGAACTCCGGAACGGGCGTGACTAGAAATATAGAGGTCAGCAGTTTAACCGGTTCGCCAACCCTAGCAGTTACCAAAAGTTTAAACCTTATTCGTATCCACCTACCAAAACACATGTCAAAACATTAGTTAAGACACAAGTCTCAAATATCATTTTGGAAGACACATGTCAGGATACCAGTCATGATACATGTCATATGAATATCTATTCAAGGCACGAGCCAAGACTCATAGCTTTGGTATGCCTTATGAACCTGGCTCCCAGAAATTCAGGGTACCCTCCAAGGGGGTATACCTGTTTTGTCATACCATTCATAAATCAAACCATTAGAGACTCAGTCGCCACCACTAGAGTATTACTCAGGTTAGACACGCAGTTTTCATTCTGTGAGATTTCAGACGAACACATTCAGTGAAAGTTGCCAAGTTTACTTCATGTATTCCTATGTCAGCTTTATCTTAAATCAGATATTAACCTACCTCCCAGCCAGAAAAGACTCCACAATATCACCCATATTTATAATTTTTTCCTTCCAGATGAAGACAAGATCTGTTTTACTAACTCCCAAATATAGTCATTTTATTTTCTGCCAGAAAATCAGTACAAGTTGTCATGCTTTACAGCAAGTGATTTATTATTCCAACGCTACGAAGACCTTTATAGCTATCAGATATAAATCCACTTCTGAAATTCCTTAAACTCATGATCAGTAGTTTATTCCAGAGTTCCTAGATGTAATTTTAGAAAGTTTTCCAAAAATTCCTTCCTAACCACGAGACCAAATTTAACATCGAGCTGGTCTCAAGAACAGAACCTGTTTTTCAAAACTCTTTATTGCAGGGCTTCAACTAAGTTAAAAGAGTTGCAGCATTTGTTGCAAGATTTACCGGAACGAGGTTTTATTCGTCCTAGTGCACCACCAGAAAGTGCACCATTTCGACCACCAAAGATTGGACAAGATCACCATTCATAAGCAATGCTCATTCCACGTATAGAAGGTTTATCTGACCTGCTACGATGCCTTACACATTTTTTCAAGAATAATGCACGATCAGGCTACCATCAGTGGTGAGAATAAGAACACGATGTTTGTAAGACTGCTTTTAACACGTTGTTATCACTCTAAAAATTTTAATTTTACTTCTGAGCTCCCAAATGCCTCAACTATATTATGGAATTGATGAATAAGATTCTCATGAATTCTCAGAAAAACTCACCAGTATATTCAGTGATAGCATTCCGGTTTGCTAGATTCTAGAGAAGAACACGAGAATCATCTCCTCGGGATCATGCAGATTCTCCGACAGGAGAGAATTATATATGCAGTTTTCCAGATGTGAGTTTCAAATTAACAAGGTGGCATCTCTGAGCTACCCTATTTCAGTAGAAAGAAATTTCAGAAATCATGCGAAGGTGAAGACCATCACCAGATGGTCACGACCAACGTCTGTGATCTAAGTACGAAATTTTTGGAATGCAGTCGTCTATTACCGCAGAATCTCTGACAGTTCTCACGATTAGCTTTCCATGACTAAGCTTACACATAAAGGAGAGGACCTACACTAAAATTTTGTATTCCATAAGATCCTACGCGAGGAGAGATCTAATTTACCGAGACTCATAATTCTTTCATGACTATTCACCCAGATTCTACCAGAATGTACCATAATCCCAGACAAAATTTTGATAGAAGCAGTATAACACATGGATGCAGCTATGTTCATATCTAGATGCCTAACATACCGCAAGTTCAAGATAGAACATCGTCATGCTAGAGAGTTATTACAACCATTAGAATTCTGAACAGAAATGAGAAAAGTTCCCATATATTTGTCATCAGATTTCCACAGACTCAGAAGAAGTATGATACTATTTAAGTCATTGTCGACCAGTTCACCCAGCCTACATGTTTTCTTTCATCCGAAATGATTATGCAGTAGCAGATCTGTAGGAACTTCAGCAATAGATCATACAACTTCAAGGTATCCCATCAACCATCATATCAGATTGAAATTTCACGTTCACGAATCACGTTTACGTTCACATTTACGTTCACGTTTATGTTTACCTTCACGTTTGCGTCTCACTCTCATATTATGATTTTATTTCAGTCCATATTGTGCTATCTCATGATTTAAGTTCACATTTGCATTCATGAGATTGTTTACGTTCAAATACGTATTACATTTCATGATACACGTTTCACAGCCTGGTACTGAATATGGTCAAAGAAAGTTTAAGAAACCAGACTCAAGTTTAGCACAACTTTCCCATACCCAGGCAGACGTTTCACGTCTCAGGCCGTATCGATTGGCATTCTTTTCTCAGTCAGCATATATATTCATGATATGTCCTAGTATCACGTTCACAGTATGTTTCACGTATCACGTTCACAATATATTGCATGCCTAGCGTTCCTCATATAATCGCAAACCACGTTCATAATTGCTCACGTAGCACGTTCAGAATTGATCACGTAGTTCGTTCCAATATGTTTCCAGCAGCTTGCTCAGATATATAAATGTTATCTTTTCAGGATATTTGTACGTACCATTTCATGTATCTTACATGCTATAACTTATTCATTCTATCAGACTCAGAAAATCCATCTTAAGTATGGAATCAGAAACTTTTTAACATCGTCGGGACAGAGTCATTAAGACCTAGATGTTCATTATGTCAAGATCCTTGAAGAAACCGTTTCGAGCGGGAAGCCACTTGGAAAGGAGGAGTCCATCCGGAGCTCTCAATCCTTTTCCTCCAATAATTCAGTTAAGTTCTTTCAGTCATGTTATGTTCCATGTTCTCTTCAGTTAGGTCACGCTATATCCTTTCAGCAGCATTATGTTCTACTCGAGGACGAATTATCCTTTCAGCTTACATGTCTTTTCAGCTTACGTATTCTTTCAGTTCTTATAAACTTCAGCAACTTATTACCTTTAATTCGAGGACGAATTTTCCTTTTTAGAGAGGAAGAATTATAAAACCACAGCATTATCGTGTCTCTAAATCGAGGATGAATTAATTTTTTAGAGGGGAAGAGTTGTAAAACCCACATTTAAAATCCAAGAACATTACTTATACACAGTCTCAGTTAGTAAAACGTGACGTAATTAATTATTCAGAAAAATAATTAATATTTAGATATTCAGAAATTACCATTTAAAATCCATGAACGTTAACTATACGCAGCCACAGTTTTATTTAAAGTGTCGCATAAAGTATTTATTCAGAGAAATAATTTTTATAAACTATTCGGGTATTACGTAAGTATTACAGTTATTATTATTCTTTCAGTAAAATAAATAAATACAATTCAGAATAAACAAGAAAAGTTAAATACGAACACGTACGACTAATTTTAAACGCGGAACGAAAAGAAGAAAGCATGTGTTGTTGTTGCTTTGGCCGCATCTACAAAGAAAAATGAAACCAAAGATAGACTTAGGCCCAACCCATTTGTTAAATTAACCAACCAGGGAGTGTAACACTTTTTACAACAACAGACAAAAAAGGGTTCGTTGGTGGATGGTAGAAAACCGACGACAGAAAAGAAAAACAAGACAAAGGGGGTTTCGATTTTTTTAACAATCGATTTGTGTGTCTCCTTCATTAATCATAACATCACGACTAGTATCCGTGAAGTTGTAGTAGATCCTTTAGCTTTCATTCATATTTCATTACTGGACACGAGGTACGGGTTTTCCGTCCTTCAGTATGGACTTCTCTTCTATGCATGATTAGGAATTCCCGTCTGCAGCCAAATGTTTTCCCAGTATATGTTCTAAGTTTTATCAGTAATCATTTTAACAACTAAGTTAAATTGCCTGAGCTTTATATACATGCATGATCAGTTTTATACTAGTTACGGAGGTACCGTAACTATGACACTTGAGGCACCGGTGTCATGACTCCTCCGTTGGGGAGTAATTTCTCGCAACGTCCCATTTATTTCAGCTTGGAAATTTTATCAGTATAATCAGCGGGGCGTATGGGTGCATCCTAGGTTATTAGTTACAGCTTATCAGGTGAATGTGGTGTGTGCTCTACATCCTCCACCCAACACATTATTTATAGGTCACCCCTCTACAGCATGACGAGGTCACTCCTCTATGTATTCATGTAGACGTTGATACAACACATGACCTATATAAGCTCTTGACACTTAAAATACAGTAAATACATGTTTTCAGATTTAACAGTTGATAGAACAGCTTTACCAGTAATATACCAGACTTATCAGAACTTACACAGTTTTCTGTTGCAGTTTATATATCTGTATTCACAGCTTCAGTATTTTATTATCTGCTTCATTTCAGTTTCCTTATCATGCTTTGTATCCGTTCACTGAGCGTTATGCGCAGTTGTAGTTCCTTTCATGTTCTAACGGCAGGTACACCGGGACGCTCTTAGGATTCTGAGAGCATGTGCATTTGGATGGAAGCTATCCAGACTTCTTACTTTATGCACTTCTTACATTACTTTGCTTATGTGGACATTGTTTAGTCCTTTCCTTCAACATTTACTTTTCATGTTTTGAGCTTATGTTTGGATTACCGATGTTTGATTCCGGTATTTCCTTTATGGTCAGTTAATATTTTAGGACATTTACCTTATATGCTTTGATGACACGCCATAAATACACGTAACGGTCCACTTATCCAAGTGGAGTGTTACAAGTGTGTTGTATTATTGTTTAACTTTTTTGTTTGAGTGACTAAAATAAAACGGTTTTCAAACTTGATTATTATTTTATTTACTTGTATTTTTGTTTACTTGTACAAAAGTTGGTTGTATATTCAAGGGTTAAGTTCATATATTGGCAATGTACTTTTCATCGTTTACACATTTAGGTAATCTACTAATTTTATAATTAATATGGTTATTCAAACCGGCTAATATTTTGCAATATAGGTAAGATGACCTGTTGTGTAAATGACATGTTGTGTAAATCATGTGCCCTAAAAACCTAACCCATCCCGTTATAAACGTCCACCTTCTTAATTCAACCCGACCCACATCCCTTGTTTGAACATCCTGCTTGTTTTCAGCAGCTAACTTTGTTTGACTAAGCAGTAATTCCTTTTCTAGATTTTGGAGCTTCTTATTCAATTTGTTTTTCTCTTCTTGCTCTATCATAAGACAATCCTTGAGATCTTGAATCTCGTTTTGATATCTCATGTGTACATCTGAATGAACATGGTCCAATCTTTTTGCTAAAGCTTCAACATGATTTCTATGGGAAGTTAATTCTTTGTCGAGTTTAATTAGTGGGTTTTGGTTAATTCTTAAAGATGAACTGAAACTTTCCAATGGTCGAATTTTTAATAAACTGAAAGATGATGAATAATTAATTTTTACGTGGGTAGTTTTTTATTATCCAGTTGCGTAAATCCTATACCCTAAAAGCCCAACCCATCCCGTTATAAACATCCACCTTCTTAATTCAACCCGACCTACATCCCTTGTTTGAACATCCTGCTTGTTTTCAACAGCCAACTTTGTTTGACAAAGTAGTAATTCCTTTTCTAGATTTTGGAGCTTCTTATTCAATTTGTTTTTCTTACTGCTTTATCATAAAACAATCGTTGAGATCTTGAATCTCGTTTTGATATCTCATGGGTACATCTGAATGAACATGGTCCAATCTTTTTGCTAAAGCTTCAGCGTGATTTCGATGCGAAGTTAATTCTTTGTCGAGTTTAATTAGTGGGTTTTGGTTAAATCTGAAAGATGAACTGAAACTTTCGAATGGTCGAATTTTTAATAAACCGAAAGATGATGAATTTTTATGGTGGGTTTGTGATTAAATTTTAGTGGAGAAATATGATGATGGAGAACGAGAGAAATGATAAAATATGAAGCTTTTAGATATGAAAAAGGATAGCGTGTAATGAAAATCGAAAAAAAATGAAGAAATAAGATGAATGATACAAGTCATTATTCAACATGGAATATCCGCGTATAAAAAGAAGAAAAATATTACGTTTCGGTCATTTTAGAGGGGAAACATGCTCCTAGCCGGTCATCTTGCCTATATTGCAAAATATTAGCCAGTTTAAATAATCATATTAGTAACAAAATTAGTAGATTATCTAGATGTGTAAACGATGAAAAGTACATTGCGAATATATGGACTTAACACTATATTCAATTGGTTGAGATTAACGATATTCAGAAGAAATTAAAATTAATCCTTAAAAAATACATATCGTACTATAAAAGAAATTAGACACACTCTCTTTTCATTTAATGCCAAAAAATTGAGTAAAAAACATATACAAAATAATGTACAACATATTAACGCAGCCAAAAAAATCATATTTAAGTCATACAAGATTTTAATGCATATATACAAATTATATCTCTAAAGCATCTATACAATTTTATATATCTAATATATACAAAGTATTTAACCATATTTAATTAAAACATAATTAATACGGACTAATAGTACTAAAACACCTATCACCACAATTTACATGCAAAACAACTCATTGTACAAATCTTCTCCATCACATTTTTTCCTATTTTTCTTGCAATAATATGGACAAACAACTTTTAGGTTAATTTTCTCATTCAAATGTTCAAAACAAGTTTGATCAAATCTCGTACTTAACTGAATTCCGAAAATAAAGTTACACATTTTACATATACGCCACAAATAATAATATCCCTATATCAAAATTACGATTTTAAAATATGTTTTTAGGTGAAAACTATTATCATGAAAAACGAATAACGAAATAACATAAAATTGAAAGAAAATTTAATGACAGCCTATTCGTCGCTGCATTACACGAGTAGCTGTTATTAATAATAAAACAGTGTTGATACTAACGTCGGTCTTGTAACTGAAACAAACTTTGAAGGACTTGTTAATAAAACACCGATAAAACTTGGTTTAGCATTTTTCCTTTATTTAGTGCGCAAGGATTAAACAAAGTTTCATGGGCAACGTTTTTTTATTCTTAAAAGAATGCGACATAACTTTGTAATAATATATTAATAGATGTACATTACAATAATTTAAACCTGGTAAAAAAGGACGAAATTTAGTTAGTTGGATTTGAATTTATAATATTTTTCTAGAATGAAAAAATTCAAGAACATTTAACGCACATGCCTATTAATCCTATTTATTAGTGAACGACGAAATTTAGTTAGTTGGATATATGACCTAATGTATAATAAACAGTTTTAGGGTGAGATTAGTGTAATTAATAAATAGGAAAAAGCTTGTTACTTTTAGGGATGACAATAGGCGGGTTTGAGTCGGGTTGTAGTGAACTCGTACTTGCATCCGTTTATAATATTCAGACATGCATTCGTTCTAATATTTGACGGTGACCTGATTAGTATTATGTATCGGGTTTTCGGCATTTACCCGTTGGTAAAGGTATACACAATTATATTTCGTTGAAAATATTATGCGTATATAGTTAAGAAAAACCAATGAAAAGTGATCAAAATACCCTAATATATCTTTAAGTTTTTAGAAGATAAAAAATATTAATTCAATATTATATCATGCGATTTAATGTAGCGAATAAATCATTGTTTTAATTTTAAAATAACAAAGATCGCAAACATTTTAATGCATACAAAATGTAACTAATATGAGCATTCCATTTGTTTAACAATTTTCGTCTACTATTTCACTCAAATTTAAAACTTATATAAAATAGCAATAAAAACAGGTACAAATTTTGCTAAACAGGTACACATACAGGTAAATGGGTGGATATTACTAGAACCTGAACCCGAGCCCGTACCCGCCAAAAATAGAACATCCCAACTTGAGTTCGCATCCAAACCCGCCAACTCGACTCTGACCCCGACCCAATTTGTTTGGATTTCGATTTTCCCCAACAATTTCGGATACTTTTGCCATCTCTACTTACTTTATGTGTGCTATAAAATAATATATCTACTCATAAGTTTTGTTCACGAAATTTATAAATAAAACGAATATAGTTTTGTTTTTTAATTTTAGGTTAATTTTATATAATTTTAATGTTTAAAGTCTAAAGTTTAAAAAATACAAAATATATAAGATATTTATTTATTTATAAAATTATTAAAAAAATTATACTAATAAATATTATTTAATTCAAATCTGATTTATTTAAAATTTAACCATTAAAACTTTATTATTATTTTTTTAATTTACATCGTTTATTTTCATAAATTTTACACTTATATGGTTATATTGTTTTTTTTTCTATTAAAATCCTCCACTTATATTTTAATAACAAAATTCAATTGATAAAACCTTTGACAAATAAAAAAATAACTTTTTTTATATATTTTTACGAAACTTAAAAATATATTTTTTATTACAAAAATAACTTTTATTTAAATACAAATTTTTTTTATTTTTATTTTACTTTATTATATAAAAATGTATTAACTTTAATCTTTAATATGTCTTTTCTTCTTTCTATGGGATCCGCATACTTGGTGATGACACCATCTATATAAATGTTGGAAATTCACTTTATGTGACGACATTTAAGAATTCTCATTAGTTATCATAGTCACACATGCATAGACTAGACTAGGAAACGCTGTATAGTTTAAGTGTCATGTGTGACTATATATACCCCTCCAAGGCTTCCAAGGAGGGTGTTGATTGTGTTTCATTTGTCTTTTCATTTTGTTTAATACATTTTCTTAACCTTTCACACACAACCTCTCTTCTCTCTCTCAACCATGGCTGCCACAATATTCCACCATCCACCTAGACCACCGGATTACTAAAAAGCAAATCCACAATTGGCATCAGAGCTTCGGTTCAATCCTTGGATCGTGTTTTTGGTTTCGATTTGGTGGTCTAAAATCTTTTTGGTCTCATTTGTCTAAACTATATGTCACGGTTGTTTGTGTCTGATTGTCATACATTCATAAACAATCTTTGTCACGTCTTGTTTCACAACCTTGTCTCATATCCATATCTCTCTCATTTATTATTGGTATGATATTATTATATTTGTCCATCAAAACAGTTACATTTTTGTCTCACCTGCCATATTTTGTGACTGGTCAAAAGTCAAGGTTTACTTATCTGTTTTTTTAACAGCATTTTTTCTTGATTTTTTTTTTGGGTTTTTTCTGGTTTTATTTTTTTGAAGATGAAGATCTGCCAGAAAATAAACCAGATCCAGAAAACATGACCCTGAAAAAACGGCAAAAGTACTTTTGGATAAGAGTTTTCAGATAGGCACATTCCGATGCACGCATTCCGATGCTATCATTCCGATGGCTATTTAGATCACATGGATTGTGATGGGATTTTTTTGACACATTCTGATGGGTTCGACCTATCTATTGTGATGGGACTCATTTCGATGAGTCACATTGCGATGGGTGGTTTGACCTATCGCAATGGCATTTATAATGTTATGCTGCCAATTTTTTTTTGAATCATTCCGATGATTTTAAAAGAAAAACATTGCGATGGACTCAAAGTTAGACAGCGATGGACTCAAAGTTAGACTGCGATGGCTTCAATTTCTTAATGTTGCGATGGGTTAACTCAAAAAGCATTGCGATGAAGAAAGATTTTGCCCATTATAACAAAAGATTTTTGTGTGATAGTTTAACAAATATAAACCCATGCCCGTCTGTCTTGACCGAGACCAAGCCTTGACCGAACCAATATCAACAAACCATCATCCTTATAACTCCTCAACACCATAACTAACCTAATCCCACCGTCTCCTAAACCCCCATAGACTCGAATCATTTAAAACAGAAAAATTAAATTGATCTCAGATTTAACTCGTATTGTGACATGCATGTCAAGATCCTTAAAGATCTTTTCAAGAATTAATATCATCATAGATCTTATATTGGGTTTTACCCATTTACTGTACGAATATAAGAATGGTTTTTAACAAAACTGTTAAAACCAATCTTTGTTTCAATTTAGTCACAAAAATCAACATGCTGTCACGAACTAGTAACCTACCTGAGACCTATTTTTAATAGATCTTGAAGCCAAAAATCTTGCTTATCTTCGTGGGTTGTAGAAAACAGATTTGAAGTATTCGTTGGTTATGAGCTTGATACGTAGGCATGGTTGATTAAAAGGAGATGGGTGACGAAATTAAGAGATGGATTAGGTTGATGATATTTGTGATAAGATTGGGGGTTGCGTATGATGGGAGAAAAGATTCGGCTGGTGAAAGTTTGATTTGGATTTAGTTTGATGTTGATGGATGGTTGATCTGGTGAAGGGGCGGAGAGAACGATGGAAGGAGAAAGGGGGCGGGTGAATCTAGATTATGTGTAATTAGGTTAAAATGACCTAATGTTTAGGGTTTGCATCTTAATACCCTGTTTTTTCTACTTCATGGACCGGGTTTTGCAATGTTGGATGGGCCATGAAACCATTGGTTAATTGTTATTTGGGCCGTGTCTAACATCAATCGGGTTTATGGGCCATTGGTTACGTGATGGGCTGGCATATTATCTCATTTACCCGAAATACAAATATGTTACAAAGAGTTGAAATTATGACAAAGTTTAATAAGATTGTTATTTCAAAATATTGTTTATCATTTTATTTAATAAATGATGTTATTTTGATTAATGGTTTTAAAAAGTGACAAAATGACGTGACAAAGTGATCCAGTGACAAGACAAAATTTATTTGACGAGACCAAGAAAAATTTGGCGATTTTTTAGTGGCTACAGACTTGTTTGATCGGGTATAAATAATGTGAAGTTGGAGACGGATTTTTCGAAGGCGTGAACTTATTTTATCTTTCAAAGATAACTTGCTCGTGCTTAATCTTAGAATGAAGACTTTTTTATCTAGTTTCCGGGTTCGGGGTGGTTGGTTGATGACTCGGATAACTATCACTTAAAGGGGTTACATTGTTGTGGAATATATTCCCGGTCTTTATGATATGACCATAATTGGAAAATCAAAAGAAGCACCTTTTGTTCGTAGTACTGAGGAGACACAGTCACTTGCGGAAGAAACTCATTCTAAAATGCTTTCAAAATTCCATACGATTGATTATGATAAGCATAATAAAGATCAACTTTCTAAAAAGACACGAATTCGCTTACAAAAGGAATTAGCTGAACTAACAGTTCTTGTGCCCCCAAGTTTGTCAAATGAAAACCCTCCTAGTACGTCTCCTACACTTATCAAAACAGATTTAACAAAGTTACTTCCACCGGTAAGTAAGCCGTCCGTTAACTTAAAGCGGTACACCAACACTTACCCGATTTTGACAAGGTCATTTTGGAACGTACGACGGCCACGGCCATAACGGAAGGTGAATGGAACTTTGAGCACACTAGAGCTGCGTTCCGAGATGAAATTGTTCCGTTTGTAAAGAATGTTAAAACTTGTCTTAGTAATCTTGATCAAGATTTGCATTTGGAAATCGAAGAAGTTAAACATGTTTTCAATGAAATGGATGATGCTTATGAAAACAGTTTACTTGGAATAGAACGGGTTTCTCGCCAAAATGATCAGCTTCTGAAGCAAGTGATGTCTCATGATATTGTTTCCGTCTGTGTGAATAAAAGTGTTGATAATGATTCTATTGTGCATAATGTTGAATCTGTGGATAATGTGGTAGATAGTACTTGTCACGAATCTGATGCTGAATTTTTAAAGCTTCAAGATTCATATTCTTCACTTTCAAAACGTATTGATGAGATTCAAACACATTGTATTTCGCTTGAATGCAACAATTTATTCAAGAAATCTTTGAAACGTCATTCGAAGGTGTTAATATCGATGATGCAAACTTTGAAAAGAATTTTCGATTGAATTTACAATCAAAACAGCGTCAGCCAAGTGACAAAGTTGCTAAATCTTTGCCGATAGACATAGAGAAATCTAAGGAGCTTAACTGTGTGAACGTACTTGAGGCCGCTGAGAATTTTAATCTTGATCTAGATAATCGAGTTTCCAAGATTTTGTCCAAAGTTGATAACTTAAAACAGAAAGATACACGACTCTTCGATTCAGTAAAGTCTGCATGTGTTAATACCACTGCACAGAATCAATCATTGATTGAACAATTGAATCGAAATTCGGTGGAAATATCTGATTTGAGGGAACAAATTTGTGATAAGAATCTGGCCTTGGCTGAGTTAAAGGAAACACTTCGTACTCTAAAAGGTAAGAATGTTATGGATAACGCAGCCACTGTCTCAGCATCGTCCTCTAGTGCAATCAAAGGGAACCTTATAGCCGTCACACCACTTAACAAGGGACCTAGGACTAAACCATCTCAAACTTTGGTCACTAAAGATAAGGCGGAATCAAAACCAGCTTCTAATATTCCCGTGTTGCCTTCTATAGGAGTAAGCACCACTACTAAGGCTCAAAGATCTAAGCTTAAAAGAAACAAGAAGAATGATAGGATCTTGCCTCCATCTAGTAGTCATGTGAAGAAGAAAGTAGAAGCCCATCCTAGGAATGTTATTTCTGTTTTGAATAAAAAGAATCATGTAGCTAAACCTAAAGGCTCTGTGGTTGTGCAGAATTCTAAGCCTAGTGTGAATTCTAATTTGAAATGTTGGAATTACAATGAATGTATGTTTTCTAGTCGTCATGATTCTTGCCTTATTGACCATGTGAATGAGATGTATGCCCGGAAAAATGGATTAGAATGGAAACCGACTGGGAAAGTGTTAACCCAAGTTGGTTGGATGTGGCGCCCCACTAGTAGAACTTTCACTATAGTAGGAAATACGTGCCCTTTGACTAGGATCACTCCCACTACAGCGAAGAAAGCGTGCCCTTTAACTAGGAGTACCAAGGCTACCAAAACACAAGCGTGTCCTTTAACTAGGAACACCGACACTACTGTAGGAACCAAGTGCCCTTTAAATAGGTCTACTTCCTCTGTAGTGCCCGCTAATAATCCAAAACCTAAGAAAGTTGGAACAGTAAAACCTGTTAGTGCTAAAACTCACATTAGAAAATGCAGGAAATCTAAGGGTCACACAAATGTTAGCACTTCTGATAATCTTATATCTGTTTCTGCTAACACTCAGGAACCAATAGTTTCCAGTGCATTGTCTACTGTTGTTATTGAAAACAGGTGGTCCAAATTGTTCTCTGGTATTTGGACTCTGGTTGCTCCAAGCATATGACCGGAGATCGCTCTTAGCTCAGAAATTTTGTCAGCAAGTTTCTTGGTACGGTTCGATTTGGTAATGATCATATTGCAAAGATAATGGGTTATGGTGAATATCATATTGGGAATGTTATAATTTCAAGAGTGTATTATGTGGAAGGTCTCGGTCACAACTTATTTTATGTGGGACAATTTTGTGATGCAATCCTAGAAGTTGCTTTTCGAGAGCATACCTGCTTCATTCGTAATTTGGAAGGGGTTGATTTATTGAAAGGTACTCGAGGGAATAATTTGTACACTTTATCTCTACAAGACATGATGGCCGCTTCTCCCATATGTCTTCTCTCCAAAGCATCGAAGACTAAGTCATGGTTATGGCATCGACGGTTATCTCATCTTAACTTTGACGCTATTAATCATTTGGCGAAAAACGAACTTGTTCATGGTCTTACTAAACTTTCATTTCACAAGGATCATTTGTGTTCCGCGTGTACAATGGGGAAAAGCACTAAGAAATCATACAAACCCAAGACAGAATACACCAACCAAGAGAAACTTTATTTGTTGCATATGGATCTTTGTGGTCTAATGCGTGTTGAAAGTCTTAGTGGCAAAAAGTACATCCTCGTAATTGTCGATGATTACTCTCGGTTTACATGGGTGAAATTTCTTACAACAAAAAAGGAGGCCCCTAAATTCATCGTCGGATTTCTCAAGATGATTCAAGTTCGTCTCAACACTACTGTCCGACGCATTCGTACAGATAATGGAACTGAATTTGTGAATCAAAGCTTACGTGATTATTATGAAGAAGTTGGCATATCTCATGAAACATCCGTTGCACGCACTCCACAACAAAACGGTGTCATTGAAAGGCGAAATCGCACACTTATGGAAGCTGCTCGAACGATGTTAATTTACGCAAAGGCTCCATTGTTTTTATGGGCAGAAGCAATATCTACAGCAATGTACACCCAAAACCGGTCACTAATTCGTAAACGCCATGGTAAAACACCTTATGAGCTTCTCCATGGAAAAGTACCAGATTTATCATATCTTCATGTATTTGGTTCTCTTTGCTATCTAAATAATGATGGTGACAATTTGGGAAAACTTCAACCAAAGGCTGATATTGGTATTTTCATTGGTTACGCACCCGCAAAGAAGGCATACCGAATCTACAATCGTAACTCTCGCAAGATCCTCAAAACTATGAATGTTGATTTTGATGAGCTGACAGATATGGCTTCTGAGCAAAGCAGCTCTGAACCCGCACTTCATGAAATGGGACCCAGTAACATTAGTTCTGGTCTTGTCCCAAACAACCCTACTTCATCATCATTTATATACCACCTGCTAGGACTGAATAGGATACGTTGTTTCAACCGTTCTTTGATGAATTCTTTACTCCTCCAAGTATTGTTGCTCCAGAACCTGAGGTAATAGCTCCGGTAACCGAAGTTGTCGCTCTAGCAATCGAAGCACAATCAGACACATCTGCACCTACAATTGGTCAAGATATACCTTCAACGAGTAATTCTCAAACAACACATGTTTCAACTACCCATGTCATGCCTACTGATGATGAAGAGGATGATGATGATCACGATTTGGAATTCGCTCAAATGCGTGAACTTCCATTCTTTGGTGTACCAATTCCCGACCCTAATCAAGCCGGGTCGTCCACCTTAGAGGAAGCTCCTTCTACGATTTACTCCAATCCACGGATTCGTGAACATGACAACAAGTGGACAAAGGATCATCCTATAGATTCTATTATTGGTGACCCTAATCGTCTGGTATCCACACGAAGTCAGTTACAAGAAAGTGCAATGTTTTGTCATTTTGATGCTTTTCTCACTGAAGTTGAACCTAAGACATGGCAAGAAGCTTTTACTCAATCCTGTTGGATAGAAGCTATGCAAGAAGAACTTAATGAATTTATACGTCTTGAAGTATGGGAACTTGTCCCATACCCGGATCAAGTGCAGTTACTCACTTCGAAATGGGTTTACAAGGTGAAACTCGATGAGTTAGGCGGAATATTGAAGAACAAAGCTTGACTAGTAGCTCGTGGATACAAACAACTATTGTACATCGACTTTATGGAATCCTTTGCACCTGTTGCCCATTTGGAAGCTATTAGACTATTCCTCGCTTATGCAGCCCATATGAATATGATCGTCTATCAGATGGATGTGAAGACGGCATTTCTTAATGGTGAAATCAAGGAAGAGGTCTATGTTCAACAACCGGATGGTTGTGTGAATCCTAATTATCCTAATCATGTGTACAAGCTTAAGAAGGCTCTCTATGGGTTGAAGCAAGCTCCACGCGCATGGTATAATCTATTGTCACAATTCCTCATTACGCAAGGCTTCGCTAAAGGCAAGGTGGATCCCACGCTGTTCATTCAGAAACGAGGTAAAGATATGATTATGGTACAGATATATGTTGATGATATTATATTTGCAGCCTCGACCCAAACCTTATCCGATGAATTTGGGAAACTCATGTCTTCCAAGTTTAAGATGTCAATAATGGGCAAGGTATCATTCTTCTTAGGTCTTCAGATATCTCAGAGTCCCAGAGGCATCTTTATCAATCAATCCAAGTATGCCCTTGAATCGCTTAAGAAATATAAGATGGAATCTTGCGACCCCGTAGACACTCCAATGGTGGAACGAACTAAGCTTGATGCAGATCCACATGGAGTTGCCGTTGATCCGACACTTTATCGTGGAATGATCTGTACTCTTCTGTATATCACAGCTAGTTGACCTGATCTTCAGTTTGCTATATGTATGTGTGCTCGGTATCAAACTCGACCTACTGAGTTACACTTGGCCACTGTGAAACGGGTCTTTTGATATCTTAAAGAAACCATTAATCGGGGACTTTGGTATTCGAAGGACTCTTCGATTTCACTTATGGCATATGAAGATGCGGATCACGCGGGTTGTCAAGATACAAGGCGTAGCACGAGTGGAACTTTGCAACTATTAGGAGATCGACTAATCAGTTGGGCATCGAAAAGGCAGAAAAGCGCTACAATTTCAAGTACGGAAGCAGAATACATAGCTATGTCTGGTTGCTATGCTCAAATTCTTTGGATGAGATCGCAGTAACCGACTATGGTCTAGGTTTCAACAAAATTCCGATGTACTGTGACAACAAAAGTGCAATTGCATTATGCTGCAACAATGTTCAATTCTCCCGGTCGAAGCATATTGACATTCGCTACCATTTCATCAAGGAGCAAGTGGAAAATGGAGTAATAGAGCTTTACTTTGTCCGATCTGAGTATCAATTGGCGGATATTTTCACGAAGGCCTTAGATCGCGCTCGAATGGAATTTTTGGCCGACAAGCTAGGAATGAAAACTTTCTCGCCTAAGACTCTAAAGGAGCTGGCAGATGAAGCGAAAGAATAGTGGTGGTAAACTATTCTCCGTATCCTTGGTGATCATTTGTATATATTGTCTATATTTTTATCCACAAAAGCAAAATACAAAATATAAAACCATATAAAAACCATAAAAATTGAAAAATTCAGAAAAATCCAAAAATATTTTTACTTTATTTTTAAATGGCATGTCTTTTGGTACGATAATATTTACGGCCTTAGAAATGTCGATTATTATTGACACGGCGCCATAAATAGAGTTCGTATAAAAGTTGTAAATAACTCATAAAACACGCCTATATGGCTTGTAGTTATTTCTGACTGCAACCCGGTTTTCACATTAAAGTCAAGTATTTCTTATGAAAGCTTTGGCTCACAACGGGAATTCATTTTCTCGGGCAAGGTTTACTTTAAAACCTTGTAAGGGATCAAGTTTACTTTATAACTTGGTCTAACACAAATCAATGTACGTTTCAGTGCAGTTATTTGTTAAAACAAGAGAAGTCTTGTTTTTATGAAGCTATCATCTCTACTACCATAGCAATCTACAATTGGTATCTACATACTCGACGATGCGACTACTCAACCGACGACTACAGCTCTTTCAATAGAACACGGGTCAACAATTGAGGGGGAGCAATTGTCAAGCATTCAGAATCTTCGATGCCGAACGTGCCAAGCTCACTAATTGGTGTCAAGACAACAATACCAATCGTACACGTGGTGTCGAGAGATGACTTCAAACATGACGAGGCGACCAACATATGCTGACAAGAACCATTTGATCTTATCATATGATGTTCTCATCAATCAGGTCCAACCTTGTCAATTTTTTTTCTAATATGGTGAATATGTGATCATGTTAAAATCGGTAGCATATCTCATACATTTGGTATCATGAAGATAAAACGGACTCGCATTTTTCTTCCCAAAACCTTTGTTAAAACTTCATTAAATCAATTGATATTAAAAACATCGATTGGGTTAATATTTTTTAATATGGGGGAGAAAATGTGATTTAATATGGGAAATTATCAAAATGGTTTGACTTAACATGCTGGCTCATCCCGACATATGCGAAATGTTTCTGAATATCGTGGCATATGTTAAGGGGGTGCAAAATGGATTTGCTATATCAAAATGGATTTTCATGGTGACATATACTTACCCAAAACCCATTTATTTCACGACAATGAAGATTGTGGTGACATAAGGATGGTAGGATAGGTTAAGTCCTATGATTCTTCCAAAACTGGAGGAATCTTCCCAAGGACATTCCATAGCTAGAAATAGTAGTCCTTAGGAAAGATGGAGAAAGATTGTGAACGTAGCTGAATGCCGACCAAGTACTAAAGTTAGCACTGGAATAATCACAACAAGGTGCTAGTTATGACGTATTGGTAAGCATTGAAGGGGTTGAAGAATGAAAAAGAATTGTAAAGATAAAGGGTGTAAAGAAAGAAGCTCTCCTTACAACCTTAGGCAGAAACCGGGTCAACACATATGCTATTGAGATCATTTTAATGATGCTCGATATTGAAGATAGACATCATGGACCCAGTGATGCAATGCATAACCCATCCCAGCTAACTCAGATATCTCTTAAAAGATATTTGTTTTAATCACACGGAGACAACACATTATCTATCGATTTATTCACTCCAAATAAATTGGTATTGAAATGGTGTCACTCCTCTCCAGCCTCCGATCACTAAAATCCAAAATGCACGATCGAGTCTAGAGCCATTTGATATCATCACATATCTCATTAGGACACACTTTCATATTTCCTTGCTTCTTCACACACTGTGAAAAGTAAGAAAGATCTTAAGAGTCCTACGCAAAATCTTCATGATCTTGCCTGAACATCCGAGTAATACGAAAGTATTTACAATGAAGATGGAAATCCTTCTTGAGCGAATATCAAAAAGCTCATGGTAGGTGACTTGTGTGATTCTTTATGAATCAAACTTGTGATAACTGGAAAGCAACAGTGGTTTAATTCTTAGCTGAACTTAAACACGTTCCAGGCCTCTACGCAATATCTAAGTGATCTTGCCAGAACACTCAGAGTGATACCTTTGTGTTCACAGTGATGAGTGTAAATCCTTCTAGTGTTAACATCAAACAGCACTTGGTAGGTAACTTGCAAGATTCAATATGAATCAAGCTCGTGACAACTGGAAAGCAACGATGGTGCGATTCTTTAATGAATCAAACTTGTTCCAGGAATCAGAATTGACGGCTTCAATCATGCGGATAATTTAATCCAAATGATTCACTCTTTACATTCGCAGTCATCTTTGGACGGTCGAGTAAAGAGAACGGGTTTACCCGCGAAATCTTGTCAAGGATATTTTTAATTAAATCTACCTGCCACAAGTACGATATTTTATATCGTCTAACGGTCTTAAACGACCGGAGGTAAAATGCTACCGAATTAGAATGAAATGTTCAAAGCCATTTCGTTCGTGTCTACCTATGTTGCGGCATTTGAAGACGGTGGCGTTGCGGAATCCGAGAAGAAGTCGTCCCCGCATGCTTATACTTTTCGCACTTAATACTTCAACAAATTCAAGAAAGCCAAGTCTTCCGCTGTATCAAACTCTGAAGCTTTCAAGAATTACAAAGGTATAAGTATGTGGGACATGATGTCACGAGGAGGCGAAGATCACAAGTGATGGATGCACAAGATCAAGGCAAGAGATTAATGCTAAAGATTGATATCAAAGATCACATCAGCATGTTCACCAGAAAAGAAAAAGAAAGGAAAGACGAAGACTACGAGCTCAAGACAAGCATAGTATGCTAGGTTTATTTTGTTATTGTAACTAGGGTAACAACCTTGTTTGGAGTGACCTCCCTTAGGGGGAGATTGTTGGAAATACGTTTTTACGTATTTAGGAAGATTCGGTCACTCCGACAATATATTAAGTAGTAGCTCGTAGTCTAGATATCTTATAATATATCAAACAAGGAAAAGCCCGGTCCATGCTTGTATGGCCGGCCCAAACATGTAATCCCAAGCCCATTACAAGGCTTGGGTATATAAACCCTCTCCTTAGATGGAGAGGGTGGTGGTTTTCATTTCAATACACATAGTTCTTA
This sequence comes from Glebionis coronaria, assembly GCA_025667525.1. NCBI lineage: Eukaryota > Viridiplantae > Streptophyta > Magnoliopsida > Asterales > Asteraceae > Glebionis > Glebionis coronaria. The sequence continues at coordinate 536,328,470 of CM046879.1, forward strand.
TTACTTTCTCTCTCTAGAAGTGTAAAATCATCTATCTTTCTCTCTTTAAAACATAAGCAAGATTTACATATCCTACAATAAACAAAATCATATTACTATTGTCAATAAAATTAAACTCATTAACGAAAAAACAAATACGGAAAAACTTATTGATGACGTATATTCTCTTGTCAGGCTAAATGACCCAACCCATGGGTACTATCCGTATCCATTGGGTATGGATCAGTACTTAGTAAGCGCACGCAAGGCCCATTAGGCCCGATAAGCCGTTATCGAACACTGCTTATTCCTTAACCGTGTCCTCATTACACTGCGACAAGATCAAACAAAATATAATCTATTTTATGATTATATTTGCCTAAGGAGAGGAGATATAGATCTGTCATAGCTATGCGATAAGGATCAATGTATTCCTGGTCATTATCTTTTCCTTAGGCCGCAAGATTAGGAGAGCCCAGCCAGGACTCTCTCGGGTATAAAAGGAACCCCGGAGATTCCTCAAAGGTACAAAATACACAATACTCTAAACCCTCACACACACTATAACCGATTACTTACTCTCACGTCAGAGTCTAATCGTGGGACACGCGTCCACGATAAGCCTAATAGTGTTTGTTATTTAGTGTGCAGGGTCTTCAAACAAGATTCACTTGGTGCAAGAGCCGTAGCCAACAGGGCCCCGAATTGAGCCTAATTTGGGTCAAGCGCGGTCCATATAACTTTTGTATCAACAAGTTGACGCCATCCGTGGGGCCATACACTAAACTCTGAAGCATGAAAAAAAGGCGCAAATCCGTCGCACCCAAAGCGTGGACCTAGGAGACCACATGGACCACCTTTGGGTAACGGACCACTTAACAACACAGGGCGAGGGGTGGGAGAAAAATCGACATATGTGCCGATTCCCCCACTAATTATCCCTAGCCCACAGGAGATGAGAAAAGCATCTTCCTCACGAGAAGCTCCCAGCGCACCTCATGACGAGGCACCAAACTTAAGGACTGAGTTAACACTACAAACTACAACTTGGACTCCCCCAATCCCGGACCAGGAGATGAGTGAATATGTCACAAGGAACTTCGCGGCTTTGGTACCACTCATGACAACACAGATGATAACAAATCCAGCGAGAGATCTAAGGGTCAGCCTAGACTTTTATAGGGAACTTCGGGCCCTGGAAGGGTCAAACACTAACAAAGAATCCCGAAAGGAGAGGAGGAAGCGAAGAAGAGAAGAAAAACATAAGGATCAGGACATGTCGATGTACCATCCTGGCGCGCCGGTCATCCAAGGCGCATCGTCCTCAGATGATTTCGGTGACTCAAGAGAAAGGGATGCTTTCATCACACCGACCCATAGCAAGAGACGCACAAGCGTAAAGGATAGGATAGGACCCGATCCGGGAGAGGCCAACTCCTTGGCAAAGACATACACGCGTCGTTCGAGTGTTCTCAGGTGGCTAGGTCCACTAGAAGGAAGTTTGTCCCAAGAAACCTATGAGTAAGAAAGTAGTAAAAATTCTAGAAGGCTTCGACAAAGAAACTCTCCAAGCGAGAATTCATCGGAATCCGACTCTAGCGATCATCATCCACGACGTCAGAGGATTGTTTCCTCATCCTCCGATACCTCCGACTCCTCCGACTATGGTAAGAAACACCGTAAAACATCCTAGTGGCTAAGGACGTACAACGAGGAAGAGTGGTCCCTCCATTGGCGCCCTGAGAAAGGAAGCGCGTTTTCAAAACGCATAACTATCTTCAAGGACAATAAGAAGAGGTGTTGATCCCAAAGTCAGATCTTAAACCTTAATAGCTTGTTTAAGGGTTGTGATAGAGAGAAAGAATTCAATCTAACACTAGAGAAACTTTGCAAAGCAAAGTAACTAAACAAGATGCGGAATATAATGTTTAGCACAAGAACAAATGAGATTCAAACGTTGAACTTTAATATATCAAAGATATACGAATACCCAAAGTGGTATTAGGGTTTACAAAACCTTAAAGTAATAATAATAAAAAAACGAAATGAGAAAGACACACTTTGCATGCTAACCTAGTGAGTCCTTTTATAGATACAAGGACCCACGTACAAGATCACTACTAACAAACTATGGAAAGTATTAAGGAATAATAACTGAAACGCGTAAAAATCTATTCCATGTTTATCTTGACGGCAGGGCCTTTGACTCCAGCAGGGGAACGGATCCCCCTGCCTTTGTTATTTAGCAGGGGGAACTTACTCTAGCAGGGGTATGAATAATCAACTAGCAGGGGAAACAAGTAAGCATAGATTTATTCCCAACAATCCTCCCCTAAACTTGTGCTTTCCCCTAAAAGACAAGTTTCTGAATAAATGTTAGTTGATGAGGATGCTTACAAACTCTCTGGCCAAATCTGACTATGAACCATTCTTACCAGATCATAAGCAACAGGCTTTTTGGCATCAACAATTAACTTAGCCTATGCTAACTTCTTCAAGGTTTCCTGAGAGAAGGGATAATACCTATGATTGAGTAAATAAACACTCACACCTTCCATTACTACCTCATAGACCCCAGAATTTGTAAATAGCTTCCAATACACCAAATCTCCTTTATTCACTGCATCAAATAGAGGATCAAATAATTCATGTTCATACATTCTATGCATGCACTCCCAGATTACCCAATCCTTCTCCACACCATCCATGGTAGGAGGTTTTGCAGCAAACGTTTTCTTCAATATTTTCCACAGATCTTCTAAGTCTTCACTATCCAAAATTTGAAACATGACGTCTAGGCTTAGAAATGTCTGTGCTGTATTGTCAGCCCTTGTAAGCTTCCACCAAGTTCTCCCTTTATGTTCATAAACATCATACTCTATAATAGCAAACTTCTTTCCAAGTTCACTAGGTGAGATTTCATCATTTTCTTGCAAAATCAGCTGTTTATCAATTTCATCATTTGATGGCCCTTGAGACTCTTTAGTGATTATGCCCACTTGCTCCATTCTCTTGAGTCTCTTTGCTGCTCTTTGTGCATTAAGTACAGACTTCTCAAGTACTTCTGGAAAACTTTCACCTGCTTGGTGCGATGCCCCTGCTTGGGATGATGCACCTGCTTGTGTAGTCTCTCCAGCTTTTCTTTTCTTTGTTGCTCTAGCTTTCTGTAGCACTTCACTTTGTCTCCTAAGATACTCAGCTTCCTCAGGAGTGTTGATGGTCATCCAATCCTCCACATCATACAACTTTAGAACTGGTCTGACTGCTCTCTTTATGGCTTCAAAGCTCATATCTCTGAAGTCACCATCCTTCCACTTTCTATGCCTTTTAAGCAGAACTTTGTAGTGATCAAGTTGCCCTTTCTCTGACGTTCGATACTTCTCACTATGAATTTGCATTGCCCTTCTTTCCAGATATTCAGTTTGATATTTGTAAACAAGGCAAGTCAACTCATACCTGTCTTCCAAAGGAGCATTTTTCAACTCCTTCTCCCATTGATCAAGAAACTCTCCAACATGAGGTACCCTGTCATCTAGTTCCCTATGCATAATCTCAACCTATTTTAGCATATCTTTGGGCCTCATCTTCTCCATCCTTTGATCCTGCATATCCATTTCCTCTTGTTGTAGCCTGAGAGCTACTTGTGCATCATGTGCTTCTTGGACCTTCTGCTGTTCAGGAGTCAGATGCTTGTATTTTCTCTTGGGCTGTTGCACCATGATTCCTTTTCCTTTGTCTTTTGGATCCACTGCTGGTGCTGGTTTTGCTTTAGATGCAGGTTCTTTGATTGTTATCCCCTTCTGAGCTGGTTGCTTTCTGTTCTTCCTAACAAATGTTTGAGTAATGTTCTTAGCAGGGGATAAACTTACAGCAGTGGGATCAGCAATAGCAGGGGCTTCTTCTTGATTGCCCAAGGTGAGCAATGTTTGAGCAATATCTTTGGTTGCACTCCCCTTGTCAATTCCCTTATCAGCACTTTCTCTCTCCATTCCTTTCTTAGCACTTGTTATCTTTCCATGCTCCCCACCAGGATATGAATAATACTCAGTAGATCCTTCTGTGTGTGGAATTTCCTCCCCTTTGGAAGCATCCTCATCTGTGGAAAGAATCAGTCTGGGCTTTCTCCTCCCCTCAAGAGTAGCAAGTCTGGTTTCCAGGTGAGAGATAACTAGACCTTGCTTTTTGACATCTTGTACTAGTTGTGCATTCTGCCTTTTCAGACTCATGCACATTTTCGTCAATTCCAGATTTGTCAAAGGTTTCATACTGCTCTCAATCCTAGAAGGGAATTTCTCCCCTTGTTGGATATCATGGAGTGGGGGAGAGGACTTATTGATGGTGTCACTATCCTGCTCACCCCTTGAGGATGAGACAGTAGTGGCAGCCAAACCCCCAGGTTGCTCCAAACTCTTGGAGACTCTCCTTTCTGCTGCTTGTGAAGATTCACCAGGCAAGGGAGACCTGGCAAACCTGGATTTTGAACGCCTTTCTTGTTGTGGATCAGCAGGTGGTAGGTTCTTGGCAGGGGATTCAGCAGGTTGATTTATGGCTGTTTGATTTTTGGCTTCTTCCCGTCTGATTTGGTCTAGCATAATTGAAGTGAATGGAATGTTTCTGCCAGAAAACAAAGGTGATGGTGCAAGTAATGTGGTGAAAAGTTTGGTTGTGTGTTTGGTTGCTGAAAAATAGTTTCTGTGTGTAATGGGACCATGATCACTCATATTCAGCAAAACTTCTATAAACCTTGGATACATACAAAACTTTGAGGTGCTTGAAACATTTTTAACCATGCCTTTAAAAATCATTTGAGAAAAACAATACTTCCTTCCTGTTGCAAAGCAGATCAGGGCAGAAGCTATCTCACTACCAACCTCATTAAAAGCAGTGGTTTTGGGTGACAAACATTGCATAATAGTATGAATCAAAAATTTCCAATGAGGGGCAAACTGGCCTTTAGCAAACTTTAATTTTTGATTTTCAGAAAGTTTATACCCCAATTTATCAAGACCTTCAAAAATTTCATCCTCAGAAAAGTTGGTTATTCCATCCTCATCATCAAGGAGGAGATTCTCCCTGATGGAGGCAAGTGTGATTACCTTGGAATGACCATCAACTGTGCTTTGAATTATGACCTCTCCATTCACTGTTTTGGTCATGGCTTTAGACCAGAACTGTTGAACGTGTGAGGTATAAATGCGAGGATTGATGAGAAGGGCCACTCTGAAGTACGAAGACTTTAGAAAGGCCACAGCCTCAGCAAACTCGGCTGGTTCATCATGAAGCAAAGCAATTTGGTTATGATTAGGAGCAATTTTAAGGGTCATGATGAATTTGGAAAATAGTTTAGAGGTTTATAGAGATAGGAGGTAAGTGGGATTAGGTCGAGAGAGATTTATGAACCTGCTGGTAAAGGGAATTAAGTTTATATAGACAAATTGAAGGGCTGTGATTGGACAAAAATTTTCAAATTGCAAAAATATCAAGGATAAATCTTGATAAAAAATTAATATATTTGAAATAAAAGGAAAAGATTACCAATCAACGAAGAAAGCGCCTTAAATATCTTTTAAAAAGAATAAAATATTCCCTAACCAAAATTTAAGCAAGCAGGCCCAACGGCTATGAACAGGGTAACGGTATTGTCGGTCAATGGTCAAACAGGGGAATGTTGTGAAAGCAGGGGAAAAAAAGATAAAAGCAGGGGAAACTTTTCCTAGGGATATTGAACTAGTCATGAAGAGACTAATGCTAACTAGCTCTGCTCTACTGCACACACTTGTATACACAAGATAGATACATAGAAACTCAAGAGTCCTCTATTCAGCAATTGTCCCAATACAAAAAGTTAATACATAAGTCCCCCTACACCAGGTTATCCCAAGAAATCATGCATACCCCAGTCACCATCCCAACCTTGTCCCTTACCTATGGTCAGTCAGTCTTGGCAATGTGTGCCTCAGGTCTGTATTTGAACAGCAAGCTGTTTTAATAGAGAAATGTAAGCACACACTACAGTGCCTCAAGGTTTCAGAATTCTGACAAGCTTTGCAGCAAGTCATCATTAACCTGAACCCTCACTCACCAGTAGATATGATCTAAGATCATATATGAGCATCCTAAGAATACCCTGAATCCTAAAGGTTTGACCTAACCTCCCCTGAAACATAGAGTATATACCTGATCCACCAAGGAGAATAGTATGCACCATATGAACCTCTGCATTGTTAGTCTAAAACCACATAAAACCACTTTTGTAAAAAGAACACACCCAGCTTAAGAGAAAAATTCTCTTGGCAAGGGAATGAACCCCAGGCAGGGGAATCAGTGTTAAAAAGCAGTGGAATGAAATAAATGGTAAAATTGACTAACAATTATACAACAACAGCAGTGAAGTAACCCTAATTATACATGACAAAATAGACATCAGATTTTTAAGGAGTAACCATTCCAATACCTGCAACCAGATACTGAAACCTCCCTACATCAAAAGCTTTTGTTAAAAGATCAGAAACATTAAGTTCTGTATCAATTTTCTCAGGGACAATCAGTCCTTTTTCAAAACAATCTCTGATAAAGTGATGTCTAATTTCAATGTGTTTGGTTTTGCTATGAAAAACAGGGTTCTTTATGATGCAAATAGTGCTGTTGTTGTCAATGAATATCTTGGTTTAAGAAAGTTGTACCCATAATCAAGCAATTGATTTTGCACCCAAAGAACTTGACCACAGCATGCAACAGCTGCTACATACTCAGCTTCAGTTGTGGATGTTGCCATGATAGTCTGCTTCTTACATTGCCAAGATATAAGCCTGCTCCCCAAAAATTGGCATCCCCCTGTTGTAGACTTCCTATCATTGTTGTCACCAGCATAATCACTATCTGAATAAGCTATCAGCTCAAATGGTGACTCCTTTGGATACCAGAGTCCTAAGGTAGGATGACATTTTAGATACCTAAAAATCCTTTTCACAGCAAATAAGTGACACTCTGTTGGTGACACCTGGTATCTTGCACATAAGCAGACTGCAAACATGATGTCAGGTCTTGAAGCAGTGAGATACATAAGAGACCCAATCATAGACCTGTAATTCCTGACATCAATAGGCTTTCCAGGACCATCCTTGCCCCATGGATGATCCTTGTCCATGGGAGTGGACACCTTCTTCCCATCAGACATGCCAAACTTCTTTACAATCTCAGCCACATATTTGTCTTGTGAGATAAATATCCCATCTTTCCGCTGCTGAACTTGTAACCCCAAAAAGAAGTGTAGTTCTCCCATGGCACTCATTTGAAATTTATCCTGCATCAATTTGGCAAACTCTTTGCTAAGCATGGAGTTAGTTGATCCAAAAATGATGTCATCCACATAGACTTGTACTAGCAGAAGGTCACCCTTTTGTTTCTTGATAAACAGGGTCTGATCAATCTTCCCCCTGCTGAATCCATTGTCTAGGAGATATTTGGAAAGAGTACCATACCAGGCTCTGGGAGCTTGGTGAAGGCCATACATGGCCTTTTTCACCTTGTATACTTTGTCAGGATGTTCTGGATCTTCAAACCCTGGTGGCTGCATGACATAGACTTCTTCATCAATGGTTCCATATAAGAAGGCACTTTTCACATCCATCTGGAAAACAGTGAAGTCCATGAATGAGGCATAAGCAAGAAATAATCTAATAGCTTCAATCCTGGCTACTGGAGCAAACACCTCTTCATAATCAATCCCTTCTTCCTGAGTATACCCTTGTGCTACTAACCTTGCTTTGTTCCTGACAACTATTCCCCTTTCATCCTTTTTGTTCCTGAGTACCCACTTGGTCCAAATAGGCCTTGCCCATTTGGGACAATCAACCAGAATCCAAACCTCTTGTATGTCGAACTGTAAGAGCTCCTCTTGCATAGCTTCAACCCAGCTTGGGTCATTTAAAGCCTGAAAAATCTTCTTTGGCTCTTCTTGTGACAAAAATGCAGTAAACAGACAACATTGCATGTTGTCATGATTGAACTTCATGGTGATGTTAGCAATGAAGCTGTGCTCCTTTGCTGTATACCTTGTATGTCTGGGGGCTTCAGGATCGCCAATGATCTGAGAGATAGGATGATCCTTATTGATTCTATAGGTAGGCTGCATGATGACTTCTGTTTCATCTTCTTCCAAATCAGAATTGATGGGGCTATTTTGATTAGGAAAGAATTCCTCAAAGGAACTTCCAAATGAGACAGCATGACCTAAAGATGGGTGCTTGTGAGCAGAATGAAGCTCTGAATAACTAGGGCCTCCACTCCTGATGATTCTGCTTCCACTGCTGGATATGATAGGACCATCATTTATGGGTGTAGATGATGAGATGAGTGGGGATTCTCTTTCTGCATCAGTAGTCTCATTAGCATCATGATCCTTTGTGAAAGAGGAATCAATTCCTCTAGCAGGGGAATCCAGGATTCCACTGCTTTCAGCCATTCCACTGCCTTCAGTTATAGCAGGGGATGAGATTGGCTGTTCTTTTCCTGAAGCAGAATTATCTTCTTGTTTATCAGCTTCACTAGGAAACAATGAGGGTACATTCATGTACCTCAGAGGTGACTTCTCAGCACCAATTGTTTCTTGAGTACCTGAAATGTTAGTGTTCTGCAAGACAACAGGTACATAATTCATGGACTTGGAAAGTACATCTATTTCAAAGAACCAGTCAGGACCTGTTTGAACATCTTCAGGTTTGTCTTCAAGAAAGTTCACATGAAGATTTTCTATGATTTTGCTTGTCTTCTTGTTGAAGACCCTATATCCCTTGCTGTTTAAGGAATAACCCACAAAGTATCCATCATCACCCTTTTCACTAAATTTACCAAGATTGTCAATGGTGTTCAAGATGATAACATGACACCCAAAAGGTCTGAAAAAGTCAATTAAGGGAGGTCTTCCATTAAACAGCTAATAAGGGGTCTTGTTGTGTGCCTTGACAACCAAGGCCCTGTTTTGTACATAGCAAGCAGTGGATACAGCTTCAGCCCAAAAGATAACTGGAAGTTTGGAATCAGACAGCATAGTTCTTGCAGCTTCAATGAGTGTCCTATTCCTTCTTTCTGCCACTCCATTCTGTTGAGGTGTTCTAGCAATGCTGAATTGCCTCTTGATGCCTTTGTTTATGCAGAAAGAATCCAGTTTCTGATTTCTGAACTCACCACCATTGTCTGATCTTATGGTAACTACCTTCATGCTTTTTGACAGTTCAATTTGATTGATGAACCCAATGAGTACATCAGCAGTGTCACTCTTTTCAAATAGAAAGAATGTCCATGTAAATCTTGAAAAATCATCAGTAATCACTAAGCAGTACCATTTCTTCATTATACTTGCCACAGAAGTAGGACTAAAAAGATCCATATGTAGTAGTTCCAATGGCTTGGTGGTGGACATACTTGTTTTTGACTTGCAAGATGCTCTGTGTTGCTTCCCTTTCAGACATGCTGCACAAGTATGTTCAGTGGCAAAAGACTTGGAAGGAAGACCATGAACCAGATTATGCTTTACTATTTTGTTCATGTTCTTGAAATTAAGATGACCAAGTCTTCTATGCCATTTCTTACATTCATCTGCTGAAGCTTTGGCAATGAAACATGTTTCATTGTCTTGGAGAGATATGTCCTTGAGATCAATTGTGTACATGTTCTTCTGTCTTGGTGTTCTGAGAACAATTGGAGTGTCTTTTGGCAAGACAAACTCCTTTCCTAATACCAAGCATTCATTGTCAGTAAACAAGACAAAATTCTTGTTATCAGTCATCTGTGACACACTGAAGAGATTATATTTGAGTTCTTTCACCAAGTACACATTGTCAAAGGTCATCCCATTTGTGACAATAGTTCCTTTTCCTGTTATAGTTCCATGCCCATCTCCAAAAGAAACACCATCATTGTCATGCAGGGGTACAAAGTTAGACAAGTAAGCTTTGTGTCCAGTCATACTTCTTGAGCATCCACTATCCCAATATGCTCTATCATCCCTTGTCTTCTTTGTCACCTGCAAAAGGAAAAACAAATTAGTTTTTCTTGGGGACCCAAGCCATTACAGACTTGGATCTACCTCGTGTATCAATGTAGGATAGCTTATCGAAAACTAGAGATACACCATTAGATTGAGTACCCCTTTTGGGTGCCCAAACCCAACGAGCTGAGGCTTTCACAGCTTTTCCCCATCTTCCCATGTTCCTAGAATGTACAACTTTTCTAGCAGGGGATACCCCAGTTTTAGCAGGGGAATCTTTATTCTTAGCAGAGGGAACCCACCTTTTGTTTTGGCCTCTATTCATGTGTTGGTAAGGTCTTGGGCCAGATCTATATGCAGTATAAGGTGTTGGGGTGGTCACAGAAGTGTTGGGCTTTGGGTGAACATCATTTTCCTTTCTAAGGGCTAGAATAACATATTTCTCAGTTACTCTATTTCTCAAGGCAGGGGAAACATACTTGGCAGGGGAAAAGGATTTTGCCCCTGCATTTAGAAGAATGGCTTTAGGTTGCATATCCTTTAAGGGATTTGCAGCCACCATCTCCATTGGTGCCTTACACTCTTGATAAGTGTGTTCAAAACTGCCACATGTGAAGCAGGGCTTGATATTGATCACAAAGTCTTTTCCTAATTGATGAGACTTTTGGTCATTCCAATTTCTTTGATTACCTCTGACATTCCTGTACATACCAGCATATTTAATGGTAGGCTTAGAAGATTGTGGTCTAGCCTTAGATTTGGGAGAGATGCTCTTAGAATTTGGATTGCTGCTAGAAATTCCTTCTTTTGAAAATCTAACAGGGTTGTCAATTTGCTTTAAGCCAACCTGTTCCTGTTTAACATCCCTAATGACACTAGTTTTAACTAGAGACTCTTCTGTATCAAGGTTATTAGGTATATATGCACTCAAGTCAAACTCAATGTCATCCTGTTTTTCAAAACAAGGGAGACCAGTCCATGACAAGTCTTTTCTAGGATAGGCAGCATGGATGTTAGCAGGGGGTGGTGGTATAGTAGCATTCATATTCTTAATTCCAAACCCTGTTTTGTCCTTAGGAGATTGACCAATTTCAAATGCCTTGGTTAAATCTTTTGAAGCTTTTCCAAATTTTTCAACAGTTTCCTCATCTATCTTTTGGTTAGCTTTGAAAATTTCAAGTTCAGCAGTTAAAACATTTATAGATTCTTTATTCTCCTTGGCATCTCTTTCTAGAATCACAATGTGATCCCTATACTCACTTTCTCTTTGCCTATACTCTCTTATGGTGGACTCTAGTTGTTCTTAAGCACGTTTGTAATTATCAAGATCATTATCACAATTGATATAGTCAGCTTTTACCTTTCTGATTTGATCATTTAAAGATTCAGTGTTTTTCCTACAGGCTTTAGTACAGTATGAGTCATCATATACCTCATTGTCAGAGCTGGAACTTGACATGGCCATAAGTGCAAAGTCTTCTTCCTTTTCCTCGGCCATCAAAGCTTGATTTCTTTCCATACTTTCTGTCATAGCACTCCAGTCCCATCCATTTGCTCCATCTATCCCCTGCATTGCTACCATGGCTTTAGCACCAGAATCCTCATCTCTTGTTTCCTTTCTATGGCTATTTCCAGACTTAGGTCCTCTGCATTCCCTGGCAAAATGACCCTTCTTGCCACAATTGTAGCATTCAACTTTTGCTTTATCAAACCCAGCCACATCAGATGGATTAATTGTGATCTTCTTCCCATACTTCTTGTGGAACCTGTTTGCTCTCATGCTGAGCAAAGCCATATTCCACTTGATATCCAATTCTTCTAGCGCTTGCTTACTGATTTGACTCAGATCTTCATGTAACACTGTAGATCCTTGTGACCCTTGAGATGCTATAAAGGCACATGCAGTGTCAAGGCTGAATGTGGCTGGTCTTTCTTCATCATAGGAAGGTCCAGACCTGGTAGCAGGGGAATAAGTAGCAGGGGCTACTTCTATTCCACTGTTCTTGGAGATTCCACTGCTTTGTGATATGAATGCCATGTTAGCAGGGGAATCAACGATTCCACTTGAGTTGGTGGGAATTGTCCCTTTTGACTTCATTTCATTGACAATGGGTTCAAAAACTTTTAAGTTATTGTATATATCATCAATATCTTTTTCATCCAAATCATCCTTATTCTGCCAAATTGCCTTATAGACAAACCACTCTTTCTGAAGGCTGTTAAGAAACCTGGTGTTCACCTGCTCTTTTGATACCTCAATATCAAAGAATTCCAAGTGGGCCACCATGTCTTGAAGCCTATTGTAAATAGCTCCAATTGATTCATCACCAATTGCTTTGAAAGAAGCAAAATCATCCAGCATTTGGTTCTTCTTCTTCTTCTTTGTGGCTTCATTTCCTCCAAAGGTTGTGCCTATGGCTTCCCATAGTTCCTTAGCTGTTTTGTATTTCCTGAATCTGAGTTGATGTCTATCTGGTAGGGCCAACAGCAATGAGCTGTGAGCCCTGACATCATGCCTTCTAGCCAGTATTTCCTTATCACATAGAGCAGCAGATTTCTTCTTGTCCTTACCTTTGGAACTTTCACCTTCATCCTTGCCTTCTTCAACTGCCACCATTTTGTTGAACTGATCACCAAACTCTATGATCTCCCAGAGAACATAGTGTTCCATTTTCAGGTATTGTTGGATTCTGAATTCCCATAATTCAAAGTTTTCAGGATCCAACATGGGTAACTTGAGGTTATTGTGGTTGTTGCTGTTTGTGGATGAATCTGAAGACATGTTTGCTATGAGGATATTGTTCTTGATTTAGACAAAGTTTCTCAACAAGCTCTGATACCACTTGTTGATCCCAAAGTCAGATCTTAAACCTTAATAGCTTGTTTAAGGGTTGTGATAGAGAGAAAGAATTCAATCTAACACTAGAGAAACTTTGCAAAGCAAAGTAACTAAACAAGATGCGGAATATAATGTTTAGCACAAGAACAAATGAGATTCAAACGTTGAACTTTAATATATCAAAGATATACGAATACCCAAAGTGGTATTAGGGTTTACAAAACCTTAAAGTAATAATAATAAAAAAACGAAATGAGAAAGACACACTTTGCATGCTAACCTAGTGAGTCCTTTTATAGATACAAGGACCCACGTACAAGATCACTACTAACAAACTATGGAAAGTATTAAGGAATAATAACTGAAACGCGTAAAAATCTATTCCATGTTTATCTTGACGGCAGGGCCTTTGACTCCAGCAGGGGAACGGATCCCCCTGCCTTTGTTATTTAGCAGGGGGAACTTACTCTAGCAGGGGTATGAATAATCAACTAGCAGGGGAAACAAGTAAGCATAGATTTATTCCCAACAAGAGGCGCATATCATCTAACGTCAAGACTTACGATGGCATGACTGATCCAGATGATCATCTAAAGGTTTTCCAAGTCCCAAGAAGGGATAGAACATTGGCCAGAAGCCTTGTGGTGTCACATGTTTAATTCCCCACTCATTGGAAATGCACGAAACTGGTTTGACCGACTCCCGCGAAGGAGCATAAACGAATTCGAAGAATTAAGGAAATCTTTCAAAAGGAACTACGTTCAGCAAAAAAAAATGCGACAAAAAACCTGTTCACTTGCAAGGGTTAAACAAAGACACAACGAACCTTTGGAAGACTTAATGAAACGTTTTAAATCTGAGTGAAACCAGATAAAGGAGTGCCCAGAAATCCTTAAAATCTCAGGTTTCCTGGCAGGCATTACCAACCCGGATTCGATAAGAAAGTTAAACGATAGAACTCTAGAAACTTTCGATGGAGTAATTAAAAGGGTTCGAGCGTGTATCCAAAGCGAGGCCGCCGCAGTAGACAGCAGGCAGACGACCTCCAGCTACAAATTCCAAGATCGACCCAAGAAGCAATCATATGGCCATAACATTAGTCACGCCCTAGACGTTCAAAGCACGACCCGAAGCCGGGACACGACAACAATTGTAAGTTCATGTCACAACTCAAGTTTTCGACGGGTTAGTTTTTATCCGTTGATTTTTATTTATGTGTTAGATCTGTGTGAACTATGTGCTTTATGTGGTTTATGTGTGACATGGTGGAGGTGAATGACGGTTATGAGTTACATGATGTGTTAATCATGATACAAGTCGGAATTAGAATATGGTGAAATAGAATCGGATATGAAATACATGAAGTTCAAGTATTTCTTTTATAAGGTTTCGTGTACGTATTTAATTATTGTGTACGTAAGATTATACATAATTATTTATGTACGCATTTAGTGGTATGGGTTAGTAGCTTCGGGTTAGTTAAGAAATTCTCGTAAATTTATTTGGGAGTTGTAGATAGTAAAATTTTAATTGACGAAAAGTTAAAAAAAATATATATATATAAATAAACCTTTGTTTTAAAGTTCTTATAAAATAGAGGGTTTTAAAAATAAATAACGAGTTTTTATAAATAAGGAAATATTTTGGACAAACAGAATTTATACAAAAAAATATATAAAAAGGGGCGGTTTGCTTTATTAGACGCAAGAAAAAAAAGAAAAAAAAGGAAATTCTTGTTGGGCTTGGTTGTGGACTAAATTAAGTACTTAAGCGTTTTGCCAAAAAAAAATCGTAGAAAAAAAACGCAGGAAGAAAGAAAAAAAAAAGGAAGAAAAAGTTAGGGTTTTTGCAAGAGTTGATTTTAGGCTAGTTAAAGGTATAGTGTTGATTTCAATTCATGTTTTGTTAATCTAATTATGTTTAAATCATATAACTAATCAAGTGATGGATGATGGTTTTTAATTTTCTAGAATTAAAATAAATTAGGGTTTGAATTGGATAATTAATGCGGGATTTTTAGGGTTAAAATCGTTTTTTTGGGTTTAAATCGGATGAGGCAGTAATTATCGCTAATCTGTCAGAATCCGTCGCTAAACTATCAGGAACTGTCGCTAATGTCTGGGCAAATTTTAGTTAACTCGTTTGGGTCATAACTTATTCGTTGTTAAAGCTTTTTGGGTGATTCAAAAGGCTAAATTTATGTACTCGGAACGTACTTTTCAAATATTCAGAATATATAGCATATGGAGGTCACTAGCTTGGTAGAATTATTTGTACAAGTGTCGAGTTCAAAGATAATTTTTGGACAACATGGTTTAAACTTGTGTTTTGGGTTTTTTTGAGACAGTGGACATGTAGAGGGTTAACATAGGGGTGATTTGGGATAGAATTTGAGATGCATCCATCATAGGCATTGTTACATTGATGAAGGATTAGGCTTCCAGAGTCAATGTTGACGTGTGATATTGTGTTGTGTGTATTAGATAATTGATTGTTCGTGAGGAGAGTTTGGATCGCTTTTCGCAAGGTGAGGTTCATAGTCCCATACTTATGAGTTATAAATGATTTCTTTACTTCCAGATGGGATGGAAGAGACACTTGTTATAGTTTTGTAAATTATTGCTGTGAATGTTTTAATGGTTTGTGATGGGCATGTGTGTGTACTTATGAGTTTAACTGCTATGTGAGTCTTGATTGTTTTATGTTTTGGCTTGGTACATATATGTATGGGCGTCTATGGTATCAAGGGATGTTGACAAGGCGGGGCCTTAGGATGGTACATAGATGTATGGGCGTCTACGGGACCAAAGGATAATGACAAGGCGGGGCCTTAGGATGGTTCATAGAAGTATGGGCGTCTATGGGGCCAAGGATGGGAGCCTTGGATTTGTTTGAAATGTTTAATCTTGATTACTAGTTTGTTAATGCATTATGTAACACCTTGTCCAAATGTGTATTTGTTTAATGTTTTATTTTTCACAGCTGAAAATGTTATGTTTTGTGTTGGTTTTGGAGTCTAAACCTATGACTCTCACAAATTTACGTTGACGTATTTTAGTGTCTCTTTCAGGTGAGATTGTGGTGAAGGTAGTGAAATAGAAGTGGCTAGGATTTGGAAATGTGTAGGATTGCATATGGAGGAACCCCGTTCCTCTTAAATTTCCCTTTTTATTTTGAATGAATAAATGCATTGTGTGACATCTTTATGTTTGATTGTTTGTCTTGGGTAAAAGTTAGGACTTGTTACTTACTTACCTAGACTCCTACATTTTTTTGTGATATTGTCATGACATAGTGTCGCCTTGAATGACATTTTTGTTTTGCATTTAGTTTTCTATATAGAGTCACCGTTTGTTGTGATGATATCTATACGTCTCACCTTGTGTTTTTGCCACGGCGAGGTATGACAGAATGGTATCATAGCCAATGGTTATAGAGAATTAGGTTGCCTAGCCTAGTTTATAGCTTAAGGGTCCTTGGATATAGATGTCATAGGAGTATATGTGCATAATAGTATATGATGTGGTTAAATGTTAATTTCCGTCTTTTGTATATGAACTACTTTTATGATATTTGTGATTGATGTTCTTTAGAATATTGTGATTTTTATGATGACTTGTTTCGGGTTAATTACTTGTTTATCTTGTGCGCATTCTCTGATATAGTATGCTTCTTTTTGAATTTTAGACTAGTATGGATTGAATCATAGTCGTCCATACTTAGTCACATGTTTCCTTCTTTTTGAATTTTAGACTAGAATGGATTGAACCATAGTCGTCCATACTTAGTCACATGTTTATTTCTTTTCGAACGTTTTACTAGTACGGGTTGAACCATAGTCGTCCACACTAGTCATTGTTGAACTTTGGTTGATTATGTATTCATGTTTTGTTATGCATTTTGAGTAATGTCTATGCTGGTTTAGCTAGACTGTGGATTTATGTGTTTCATGTATTTGACTATGTTATTTTAGTAAATGGAGTTTTGGACCATATTTTATTGATGTGATTATGTGCTTATTTGAGTTGATGGATTTACGTGATTATGTGCTTATTTGAGTTGTTGGATTAATGTGATATGTGTAGTATTGATTCTTATAAGTGTCATCATAGGAGGGAGTGCATTCGTGAATGGGGACTTGTATAAGTATGGTAGCCAACATAGCTATACAAGTACCTCAACATCAATGGATTCCTAAGTATGATTGCATGAAAGAGAGTTAATACATGCTTGTATAATATATGTTGGAAGTGTTTAGGGTTATGGATTTGAGTGTATGTATCCTGATATGCCTATATATATATGATTCCCTTTCAATTATCTATTGTATTCTTAGGATAGTTTGCTAGCTCATTTCTAGTTTAGATATTCAACCTTCGTTGTAGCGCATTCTTCCATTTCACGTGTTCGTTTTAAAATGGTACATTTGGTGTTAAGGCTATTGAAATAGCTTGAGATTTCTTTTTGGATAATGATATCTTGTGTTTTGAGTCTTACATTTCTTTTAGACGGTATATTGAAAAAGACTTTGAAATTTACTATAGAGTTAAGATAGTTGTTTGTATTCGGTAAAATAAGGGTAAAGTGTTGGAGCCGTGTTTGGAATAAGATGTAACATAAATTCTTTAATATATAATCAACACTTATTTATTTCAGATTTTAAAAGACCTTCTTTAAAAATAAATTAAATAATTTTTTCCTACTTAAATATTTTATATAAGCGAGTTTAACCGATTTACGTCAGTTATAATTATTTATGAATACAAGACTAAACTGAGTTCATGAAAATTCCACATACATTTATTTTTACATTTAAAAGGATTACATTAATCACTAAGATGAATCTTTAGTTTTAAAAATAGTTAATATAAAATTATAGAAGGAAATTCTTTTGGGAAAAAGTCGATTTTCTGCAAGGTTTTAATAATATGTCGCGGGTCGTAATATGTTCTGGTTGCTGTTGGGTGTTTCTTAGGTCATTTGTTCGTTGTCATGGGTCGCTTTGAATTGATACATGTTTTATGTTTGAGTTTTTTTATTCTTTTGAGGTTTCGTGGTTTTGATTTGTTTTAACTCATGCACGTGAAATTCTGTTAGTTATACGTGGGTTTGATTCGTTGTTCGTATCTGGTGGATTCTAGATGTAGCTTTGCTTTCGTATTGATTGAGAGCATTGATGTAGTCATATGGAATATTTAGTTGCACCTACACGATTAAGTTAGTGGATTGGTGGTGAAGCAAGAGGTCAAGTTGGAATGCCATGAAGGGAATAATACAAACCTCCGGAAAATGGAAAAGTACTTGAAGTTCGTGGAAAATGAATTAGTAGGAATGGAGATCTTTTGAGAGTACCAATGTAGATGAGTTGAATACATGCGATGTCCTTGTGATATGTGAATGCCTTGAAGTCTTTCTAAATGATTCAATGGGTTAACTCTCGATGTAAGGTAAAATTTCGCAGCATAGTGAAGTACAAGATATGACATCGAAGTAAAGGGATGTTACGTTGTGCGCCTTTGGGGATGTAAGAGTTGTTAGAACAACTGAAAGAGTTGTGAGGGAAATGTTTGTTCGACTTACTTATTTTTTATGGGAAGCGCCATGTTGTTATTGAAGATGATGATGTGTTGTTAGGATATGCAAAGATTAACGCGAATCGAGTGAGGCAGATTTTCCGCTTGAGTGTCATTAGTTAAAAGTGCCCGAGGAGTAAATAATTAAGACTATCGTCAAAGTGCGTGGTGAACACTCCGAATCTACTATTATGCTTTAAGGATTCACCAATACATCATCAGTTTGAATGGAGTGAGCGGGTCGGGTGCTCCTGAACGTATGTAGATAAGCTAGTGATCATGACTACCAACCACATTTGAGAATTCTTCGAGGGTAAAGGAAGAACATGAGTCGCATTGAGAGGTCATTTTGGATCTACCAAGGAAAGAGAGGTTATACGCAAAAAATTTCCAAACGTGAATTCTAAATGCAGGAAGTACGCATACCGGAACCCAAAGTAAGCAATGAAGACATTTAAGTGGAGCTAACGAGATTGAAGCGTAATTAAGGAAAATTTAGGATACTGATGTACCAAGTTGCTACGGTGGAGAGTGCCCGTGTGAGCATGGAAAAGAAAGAAGGATCGTACTGTACGAGGGAGAATCATTGAGAGTCTAACAAGTTGACCGCGAGAGAGTCGCTATGCATTCGTAGGACCGAATAGGAATTTGACCAGCACCAAGGATCGCGTGAATCTTGAAGATAAAGATAGGTTATGGTTATCATAAATGAGGAGTTATTGAGGTTGACGTCAGGAGAATGTTTGAAGGCATGTATAAATGCTTTGAGGTTCCGTGATGCATTTTGGTTTATCCAATGCACGAGCGGTTCGCGTGAACTTAGTGAACCGGGTGGGCAAACTGTAACACCCCCAAATTTATACAACTCAATACAGCGGAAGACTAGTTGGTGTTACGGTATAGCACATTACTCACATCATAGACAACGCTTAAAAGTTGCGTCGTTTTAATAATAAAGCATTTCCATTCATAAATATCAAAGTTACATAGGTCCCAAGTCATTGTATTTAATACAGGTTTTACAAACATTTGAATGGAAATTATAATTTAAGTGCGGGCCATGAATTCTTGTCGTCTTCCCGAGAATTACCTTCAAGTACCTGAGATAAAACATGTTAAAAGAAAAGGTCAGCGATAACGTCGAGTGAATTCATAGAGTTTAATAAAATCCATCAATATAACATCGGTATAAAATTATTACCGAAAATCATTTTTGTACAAATCATTTTAATAGGCCATAAAATAGCCAAAGTCATTTTATACAAATCTTCATCAAAATCATAATATAGGCATTTGCCTTAAAAATCATTATACGAGCCAATGTCGTAAAAACATCATACAATACGTCTTATGACGTTGTATAAAGTTAAATAAAAACCGTTATAGGAATATGGTTATGAAAAACCAAAACACGAACATAATATCAATAGTATGACCCTGTATTGCTAGTCAGGCAATACATCGTAATTCTGTGCGTCTAGTAGTATTTTGTTAGTTTGGATTATTATAAGCCGCATGACATTGTTACCTTACTAAACCAAACAATGGGTAGCTAGCCTGAAACTCATTTGCCCATCTAAATTAGCGTGTCGTCACAATGGTCACGCTATGGAAATCTTCTCATACATAAATTCGCTTACCAATCAATGTGGCACGATGGGGATCAACCGTCAAGGCGCGAACTGGGGTGATCGTCCCCAAATAGTACTATTATATGCACAAGCGTCTACCAAATCCCGGTAGTTCACAATTCATGCTAATGGGACTTTTACTGACATAACCTAACTTTAGTAATCCATTTTATTTCATCTATCGGGTCCTTTAATCATTTATCGGGTCATACAATCATTCGGGTCCAAATCAATAATCAAACAATCGGGACAAATGGTGTCCTATTTTATAAAAACTAACATGTTATCTCCCTCGCGGGTTTATAAAACATTTATAAAAACATTTAAAAGAGTGCGAGGCTATGAACTCACGTTGATGTGGGAAGACGGGCTATCGGCAATTCGGTCGTACGGTACGCGCTTCAATCACGGAAACCTAGACAAA
Organism: Glebionis coronaria; assembly: GCA_025667525.1. Classification (NCBI taxonomy): domain Eukaryota; kingdom Viridiplantae; phylum Streptophyta; class Magnoliopsida; order Asterales; family Asteraceae; genus Glebionis; species Glebionis coronaria. The sequence continues at coordinate 536,348,904 of CM046879.1, forward strand.
TAATACTCGGTCTTAGATGTTTGTCCAATGACTTTATAAAAATAACAATTATGTATACATATGATGATTATATACATATGATGATCAAGTGGGTTTACATATTCTCGTTTACTCATTTTAGTGTTATATGTCGATAATTTTTATACTAGTTTACTAGTTTCACCTATTTTCGTGTTTTAAGTACAATAAACTTATTATAAGTTCTTTAACTTGTATTAATCCATGTTATACTTATATTATCAGTATCTACACTTTACAAGTCGGTCCTAAAAGGGTTAAGTTCAATAAATAAGTTTATAAGTGTTTTAGTCCATTTTGTTGTTTTATTAGTCCAATAACATTAATTTTAGTCCGTTAATGTCCGTATGTTATATAGTTCGGGTTTTATCGGTTTTTACTTGTTATATATGTTTATATATCAGTATATGAGTTTTATAAAGTTTACATTAGACGGGTCCAACCATCTAAGTTTTATTTAACAAAAACGTTAATTTTACGGTATTAGCCGAAAAAGTCGTAAAAATCATGTTTATAGTTTTATCACTTATAAAACTTAACAAGTTACCATTTTTATAAAATGTACACTTATTTACCATTGTACATATTTATATAAATGTATTATATAAGTTAGTGGGTTTTAATTTATATTTTATACTATTAAATTTTGAGTGCTTATATAATAGTATTATACTTTAATTTCCAAAATCTGATTTTTATCTTCACTTTCACCAAAACTGCCATATCTAGAGTTCTATATGGAGATAGAAGCTCAAAATTTTATCACATAAACTACATGATATGTGCTCCCTTTAACTATTCTATAGCTACTATTGAATCATCTTCTAAGTATTTTCTAAAAATCGTCGAAAACAGTAAACTCAGATTTGTATCTTAAACTTGTTTTGATCATATCTCACTCATTACAATGATTCCATTGCATGGCCAACTCTCACATGTGTACAAGACCCATAGCTTACTGTAAATACATTAATCTCTGCCATTTTTATCAGTTCATCGTTTGATTCTTTACTGTTTTATACAGCCAACAAATTTAAACAAGATTCTAACCGTGTTTCTTATAGTCTTTCATCTTTTTAAGCATGTTTATCAACACCAAATCCCCACACAATACTTTTATCATCATATAATCATCATATACATATACAATAGGAAATAAAATACATGATTACATAATCAAAATAACAAGAGGATGGGGAGGACAATCTTTATACCACCATGATGATGAAAAGATGGATTGATGATGAACAAGACTTGGTTTTGGGTAACCAATCTTATGAGATATCAACACTACTTCTAGGATCATTAAGTATTTGTAGACTCTTTGAGAAATCAGCCCTAAGACACCAACAAATCTCCTCCTTGGATGTTAAAATCACCTCCAATCTTCAAGACTTCAAAGGAGCATCATCATGTGTATGAATAACACATGAATTTATGGTTAAAATAAATCAAATGAGGGTTGTTTTTAAGGATTGTGGGACGAAATGATAGAGAGAGGAAGGGTGGTTTAGTGGTTTTGCATGTACAAGTGAAGAAATGGTTAGTGAAAAATGGTTTTGTTTGTTGGATAGCTTACTTGTTAAGCTTAGGCTAACAAGTGTAGCTAGTAAGCTTACACACTTGACACCTCATGGTGTTGAGTCAATGTTTTGGCCCTCCCATGTTAGTGGGGTGGGGCAAAACTTGTTTTGTCTCATCCCACTAATTTACGGGTATTCCTCGATTTTAGTTTCCTCGATTTGCGTGCCCTCGGGTCGTTTTACGAAAAACACATGAATTTATGGTTAAAATAAATCAAATGAATAACACATGAATTTATGGTTAAAATAAATCAAATGAGGGTTGTTTTTGAGGATTGTGGGACGAAATGATAGAGAGTGGAAGGGTGGTTTAGTGGTTTTGCATGTACAAGTGAAGAAATGGTTAGTGAAAGATGGTTTTGTTTGTTGGATAGCTTACTTGTTAAGCTTAGGCTAACAAGTGTAGCTAGTAAGCTTACACACTTGACACCTCATGGTGTTGAGTCAATGTTTTGGCCCTCCCATGTTAGTGGGGTGGGGCAAAACTTGTTTTGTCTCATCCCACTAATTTACGGGTATTCCTCGATTTTAGTTTCCTCGATTTACGTGCCCTCGGGTCGTTTTACGAAAAACGTTTTTATAAATTATGAATCAACGGCACAAAACGAATCTAATAAAAATTGTCTCATCAAAAACGGAGTTCGATACGTAAATACGTAATCCTAGGGTTTCCGGTTTAGTCGTAAAGGACGTTAAAATGAAACCGTAAGTCCTAATCTCTTCTCGTAAATTTGTGAGTTTATGAACCAACTCAAATTTAAAACTCCAAAATAATATTCATGGACAAATTTATTTTCTGAAATGTCGGACTGACACCAAAGACGGTGTATGTAAACGTAAGCACGTAACGTAGAATCCTCCGGTTTAGACGTAGTCGATGCTACTTCAAGACGTAAATCCAAATTACTTCCTAAAAATTAGTGAGTTCATATTGTAACATTAAAATAATGTTTTCAAATAAATATCGAGAATAAAATATCAACCATAAATTGACGGATTGTCACAGCATTTACCCCTAAACAGGATCTTTGTCCTCAAAGATCATCTTACTACTCGCTTCTTATTGAGTTAAAGCCATGTGGGTATTTCTTCCACACTCGGTCTTTTCTCACAAGTGCAATTCATTACAATACGCGAGTTTTATCAAACATAACTACGGGAATAAGATCAGGCTTAATGTTGACTTACTTTCTCTATCCATGATGTTCACGGGTTTTTGATGAATGCAACTTTTCGCCGATCTAAACTTTACTAAGAAGAATTCAGATTTTCACTTGATAGATATTCCATCAAGTTCGCTATACGAAACATAATTCACGCATCTCTTTAAGTCCTTGGGTAGATCCAGCTTGTATGCCTTTCAAACCAAATCTTTTACATCATCTCAATGGTCCATACAACGGGGACTTATATCCCATGATTTGTCAGATCATTAATTCATTTCTCCAAGGTTAAAAATTTTGGCATAACTTCGCTACCCATCTGGCACTTCAAGATCTACATTTCATATTCACATAACCTCTTGCCCACTACCGGCAGTCAATAATTAGATCCTAATTTCAACAATCATTTCAGATCTCGCGGGTTAGGTTCGCCATCATAGGAAACCTTAAACCTAAAAGACATGTCCAACTCACAGTAGGTGTATGTCGGGCGTCTTTATCTCAACTCCTACTTACAGATGCTCTAATATAGATCCTAACAAGATTCTATCTCGATCCTAATACGATGATTATCAATGATAATCCTTCCAAAGGAAAGCGATTATACGATTTATTACTAAAGGTCAATCATTCAAACATAAAACAACACTTATAGTATTTTGTATCGCTATTTTACCTCGTCCCTTCGATTTGGGGTGGTACACAGTACTCTCGTCAAGGTTCGTTCTCAATGATTTCTGAGCAAATCTCTAGAAATTCGATGCGAAGCGAGGATCTTGATAAAGATGTTCGATACAGGCACACTATGTTTACATAACTCTTTTGCATTTATCATTAACGGGAATGATATTAGCAGATTTGGTTAGTCTGTCGACGATGACCCAAATCGAATCAAATTCAGGTGATAACCTTTGCAATAGCTAGACATTTACTAATGTATGAGGCGATGTCTGCCTTCATAATTGCCATTAGTACAACTTCTTCAGACAAAGATACTTTTAGTCAAAAATGACATACATATAATACTTATACTTACAAATTCTAACATAACTATATCTCACAATCTCCATATTTAGGCAACCAAAAGTGGCTTTTTATACATTTAATGTTATCGGCTTCTCAATTCTAATGGTTCATATTAGCCGCGAACCCCTTTTATTATCTATATTATCCTTTTTACAAACATCGTTTATTTTATTATTCTTTTATATTGTTCGGCAATTTATTTTGTACCTTCATTATTAAGGAACATGTCCTAATTGGTTCTTTATCTTTTATACATAATGTGTCAGTAATTACGTTCACTTTCCTGATGAAATAAATATCATAACCGTATTTATTCAAAATTCTTTCTTCATATTTTCTATGTTTTAGTTTCGTCTTTACTATTATCTTTATCTGTTTTACTCAATCCGACGTCTAAAGCGTCGATAATTATTGGAATTAATTAAATATTAAATATTCAATTTTTATGAAATGTAAACGTAAAAAGTTTTAAATTTCTTAGTTTGACCAATTATATAAAATGTTCAAAATAAATTTGAATTTAATTAACACGATTTTTGTTGATTTATCGAAAATAATTAATAAGACTCGTAAAGGTTCGAAAAATCTTTGGTTATACTTTAGTCAAAATTTTCTTAGTTGAAAAGCAAAAATTGTCGTTTCAAATTTCAAGTTATGGTTTAAATGGTTTCCTCAATCCCTCTTAGGTTGGCTTGAGGTATACACAAACATTTACCCCTAAACAAGAGTTTAGTTAAATGATTTGTGTATAAGGGAATAATCCCTTAAAACCCTTTGTTAAAACATTTGTCAAAATATATTTGTACTTTCTTTTTAGTATAACTCAAAGTTTTAAATGACTTTTAAATTTTGAAGAGTCAATTTATATTCCATTATCTATTAATCACATGGTTAAATCATGTAAAGGATTAAGTCTTAAGTCATATGTTAAATATTCAAGGTACAATTTTTAATTATTCGGCCAATTCAGGGCAATCTATTAATAATTATTAACTCCTTCTTATTCTTATAAACAAACAAATAGTCATTAATGATCACGAGCATAAATTTATCAAATTACAGCCTACACACGTGATTCACCAAATTTATGAATGCTACATGTGTATAAGTCAATCCAAACGACATCACGTGAAACTCATAATGTTCATTACAAGTACCGGATGTGGTGATTGGAATAGATAATCTTTTTCGCAGATGCGAAGTTGATGATAACCATGCTGAGGATCAAAAACCTTGTAAATGATCGAACAAATCTTCCATTTCGAGTTATGGATATCGTTTTTGATTGTCAATTTACTCAGTTCACAGTAATCTATAAATATAAGGAATGATAACACCATAGCTCTTCATGATGACGAGCTCGGTAGAATAAAATCTTTTTCCGACAACTCTCTTAGTTGTACGGTAATTCCTTTAATTTAGATGGTGCTGACGTGCAGTGCACAAGCCACAGGTGCAACACCGAGAATATAATCAATACTAAATTCAACTTGCCTTAATGGCAAAAGTCTAGGTAATTCATTAACAAATACTTACTAAAGTTCAGATAACATAAACATCTTTTAATAAATTCATATTAGGTTCTTTCTAGATTATAGTATCTATGACTAATTCACAACCATTCACGGTATAATTTTAAGTCTAAATACAGGATATGGTCATCCATCAAGAATTATTTAGATCACTTTTGATAATCAACATCTTATCATTTAGGGGAATTCAATTCGAGTTCCCATCAATTAAGACAAAGTCGTCATGTCATAATCAATCAACCCATTCTACTGGCACTATCAACTTTTCAGTTTTATTGCCGTCGATAAGATGTGAACTACTCAAAAGACTAATAATAACTCATAATCCTTCACAAATTCAAGGATATATGGAGACACAACTACCATTAAAAGAGTAAGGTCAACGCATAATCTATGCGAGAGAATTTCAGATTAGATACAGACGAAAACATTTAACAAATATGAATATATTCCATGTTTTCATAATTTAAGTACGCATTCGAAAGCTCCTCGGATCGTTACCCAGGTCATTCAAATGAAATCAAATCAAAAGAAATGATAAGAATGTCAATACATCCAGTCGGGTATCAACACTCGGTAATCAGATACTTTTCCTAAGAATCTTACTACGGGAGAATTGGACAAGAACGGAATATCAATTGTCAAATAAGACAAATTCCACAGATGAGTAAATTCGACTCAGAAGAATAGATGCTATAGGCACATATGTAGGTGTCCCTAATACTATGTCCCTATTTTTCACTTCTTGCAGATCTCATAAAATTTTATCTTTCACAATCTTCAAAGAAAATTTAGTGTTTATTAATCAGTTTTATGGTGACTACTAATCAGCCTTGCATGGTCCATTCCAAATTGTATGTATGCGTGCAACTATATACAATTTCAATATTAACGATGCAATACTCAGTTCGTCAAAATTTTATCATCATGTTTATAATAAAAACATTTTCATGCTTAATTCTTAAATAAGAATCAAAAATAAATTTACAAAGATTTTCTTTGTTATGAAAACAATTAGGTTTTCCAAGGTGTTTTATAAACAACTTCATTTCGATAACAATCACTTATAAATCTTATTTTGAATAATCCTTATAGTGACGAAAATTCAATTTTTCTCAAGGGATATTGTTTTATCTTATAAAAACAATCAGTGATCTGCAAAAGAGTGATGAATAGTTGTTCACCAAGAACTAACTACAATATAATAGGAGATGAGCTTAGCCAAATAATCATGAGGTTCATGACCTTGATGGCGCTCAAAAAGATTAATCCACAACGTAACTCAATTCGAGATGAGTACTTGTTCAATGGTTGCATCACTAATGCGAACATTATGATGAAGCAATAAAAGATAGATAACATCGATACATGTAGAATTTAGCAATCAAAGGTAGTCTTTTTCATTAATCACAAACAAGTCAAAATTGTACCGTAACACATTACGTGTCACTATGCCATACAATTCTCAGAACTCATCCTACCAACTGATATCTCAGTTAAATACTAATCTACAAGAGTCATTAGGTGTTCCATATGTCCCGAAAGATCCATCGGTCCCAATTCAGAAGAAGATTTCTTCAATTTATTTATTGGACACTAGGCATCCTCGTTAGTGGACAATAGCCTAGGAACAACCCTTAACACGAATCAATAATCAATTAAAACCTTATAATTCAATCACAGAACTTAACAACTTTCTCTTATCAATCTCATATTCCATACGGGTTAAATTTAACTTTATTCAAGTTTCAACCAATTTTATACTCAATTCGATATCCTACCTCATTTCCCAATACTTCAACTTTATTTTTAAACCTTAAAAGGGCAATAAAAGCTCGATATGATCAACACTTAATTTCCAATCCTATAGCTCTTACAACAACAATTATCAAATGTGTCTCTATCATGAGATGACTCACACATTCAATCAGATTTCTCGGAAAGGTACTAGTGGCATGAGGCTTTTGGGTAATGGTTCTAATGACAGCCTCAAGTGCAACATTCACCCTTTCGATTTCAATTTAAGAATTGGATGACAACGAATCATATAACATCTTTCTAGGTGGTAACGTTTTGTCAAACTCCACTCTATAAGGAAAGATCATCATGACATCGATATCAGATTTAATCTCGCCAATTCTTCTTCCAGATCTTAATTAACTAATATTAACATTTCTACGAGTATCAACCATTGTTGGGATCATAAAGATCCATAACTTGGTTTAGATCTAGGATAGCTAGAATTCCTACGAGAATAGCTTCGATTAATTTACTAGGGGATTTAGGGTTCCTTGTGACAATCTACGTCGTATAAATACCTCGTATAAAAATCAAAATAATCATCAAACAATCATGTAATAAAATTACATCATATATATATATATAATCCAAGTTATATATATATATATTAAAATAACACTTCTCAGTCTGGCCTTGTCGGTAACTCGGGAATTCTTCGGCACCGTTATAGTCAAAAGTTTTTTAGACATTTTTAGAAAAATGTTTATAATTAAAAGATTTTGAAATGTTTTATTCAAAACCTTAGTTTTAAAAATCTTTCGTTCTCTATAACGAGAGCTCTGGTACCAAACTGTAACACCCCCAAATTTATACAACTCAATACAGCGGAAGACTAGTTGGTGTTACGGGATAGCACATTACTCACATCATAGACAACGCTTAAAAGTTGCGTCGTTTTAATAATAAAGCATTTCCATTCATAAATATCAAAGTTACATAGGTCCCAAGTCATTGTATTTAACACAGGTTTTACAAACATTTGAATGGAAATTATAATTTAAGTGCGGGCCATGAATTCTTGTCGTCTTCCCGAGAATTACCTTCAAGTACCTGAGATAAAACATGTTAAAAGAAAAGGTCAGCGATAACGCAGAGTGAATTCATAGAGTTTAATAAAATACATCAATATAACATCGGTATAAAATTATTACCGAAAATCATTTTTGTACAAATCATTTTAATAGGCCATAAAATAGCCAAAGTCATTTTATACAAATCTTCATCAAAATCATAATATAGGCATTTGCCTTAAAAATCATTATACGAGCCAATGTCGTAAAAACATCATACAATACGTCTTATGACGTTGTATAAAGTTAAATAAAAACCGTTATAGGAATATGGTTATGAAAAACCAAAACACGAACATAATATCAATAGTATGACCCTGTATTGCTAGTCAGGCAATACATCGTAATTCGGTGCGTCTAGTAGTATTTTGTTAGTTTGGATTATTATAAGTCGCATTACATTGTTACCTTACTAAACCAAACAACAGGTAGCTAGCCCGAAACTCATTTGCCCATCTAAATTAGCGTGTCGTCACAAAGGTCACGCTATGGAAATCTTCTCATACATAAATTCGCTTACCAATCAATGTGGCACGACGGGGATCAACCGTCAAGGCGCGAACTGGGGTGATCGTCCCCAAATAGTACTATTATATGCACAAGCGTCTACCAAATCCCGGTAGTTCACAATTCATGCTAATGGGACTTTTAGTGACATAACCTAACTTTAATAATCCATTTTATTTCATCTATCGGATCCTTTAATCATTTATCGGGTCATACAATCGGGTCATACAATCATTCTGGTCCAAATCAATAATCAAACAATCGGGACAAATGGTGTCCTATTTTATAAAAACTAACATGTTATCTCCCTCGCGGGTTTATAAAACATTTATAAAAACATTTAAAAGAGTGCGAGGCTATGAACTCACGTTGATGTGGGAAGACGGGCTATCGGCAATTCGGTCGTACGGTACGCGCTTCAATCACGGAAACCTAGACAAATAATACCCGGTCTTAGACGTTTGTCCAATGACTTTATAAAAATAACAATTATGTATACATATGATGATTATATACATATGATGATCAAGTGGGTTTACATATTCTCGTTTACTCATTTTAGTGTTATATGTCGATAATTTTTATACTAGTTTACTAGTTTCACCTATTTTCGTGTTTTAAGTCCAATAAACTTATTATAAGTTCTTTAACTTGTATTAATCCATGTTATACTTATATTATCAGTATCTACACTTTACAAGTCGGGCCTAAAAGGGTTAAGTTCAATAAATAAGTTTATAAGTGTTTTAGTCCATTTTGTTGTTTTATTAGTCCAATAACGTTAATTTTAGTCCGTTAATGTCCGTATGTTATATAGTTTGGGTTTTATCGGTTTTTACTTGTTATATATGTTTATATATCAGTATATGAGTTTTATAAAGTTTACATTAGACGGGTCCAACCATCTAAGTTTTATTTAACAAAAACGTTAATTTTACGGTATTAGCAGAAAAAGTCGTAAAAATCATGTTTATAGTTTTATCACTTATAAAACTTAACAAGTTACCATTTTTATAAAATTTCCACTTATTTACCATTGTACATATTTATATAAATGTATTATATAAGTTAGTGGGTTTTAATTTATATTTTATACTATTAAATTTTGAGTGCTTATATAATAGTATTATACTTTAATTTCCAAAATCTGATTTTTATCTTCACTTTCACCAAAACTGCCATATCTAGAGTTCTATATGGAGATAGAAGCTCAAATTTATATCACATAAACTAAATGATATGTGCTCCATTTAACTCTACTATAGCTTTTGTTGAATCATCTTCTAAGTATTTTCTAAAAATCGTCCAAAATAGTAAACTCAGATTTGTATCTTAAACTTGTTTTGATCATATCTCACTCATTACAATGATTCATTTGCATGGCCAACTCTCACATGTGTACAAGACCCATAGCTTACTGTAAATCCATTAATCTATGCCATTTTTATCAGTTTATCATTTGATTCTTTACTGTTTTATACAGCCAACAAATTTAAACAAGATTCTAACCTTGTTTCTTATAGTCTTTCATCTTTTTAAGCATGTTTATCAACACCAAATCCCCACATAATACTTTTATCATCATATAATCATCATATACATATACAATAGGAAATAAAATACATGATTACATAATCAAAATAACAAGAGGATGGGGAGGACAATCTTTATACCACCATGATGATGAAAAGATGGATTGATGATGAACAAGACTTGGTTTTGGGTAACCAATCTTATGAGATATCAACACCACTTCTAGGATCATTAAGTATTTGTAGACTCTTTGAGAAATCATCCCTAAGACACCAACAAATCTCCTCCTTGGATGTTAAAATCACCTCCAATCTTCAAGACTTCAAAGGAGCATCATCATGTGTATGAATAACACATGAATTTATGGTTAAAATAAATCAAATGAGGGTTGTTTTTTAGGATTGTGGGACGAAATGATAGAGAGAGGAAGGGTGGTTTAGTGTTTTTGCATGTACAAGTGAAGAAATGGTTTAGTGTTTTTGCATGTACAAGTGAAGAAATGGGTTAACTCTCGATGTAAGGTAAAATTTCGCAGCATAGTGAAGTACAAGATATGACATCGAAGTAAAGGGATGTTACGTTGTGCGCCTTTGGGGATGTAAGAGTTGTTAGAACAACTGAAAGAGTTGTGAGGGAAATGTTTGTTCGACTTACTTATTTTTTATGGGAAGCGCCATGTTGTTATTGAAGATGATGATGTGTTGTTAGGATATGCAAAGATTAACGCGAATCGAGTGAGGCAGATTTTCCGCTTGAGTGTCATTAGTTAAAAGTGCCCGAGGAGTAAATAATTAAGACTATCGTCAAAGTGCGTAGTGAACACTCCGAATCTACTATTATGCTTTAAGGATTCACCAATACATCATCAGTTTGAATGGAGTGAGCGGGTCGGGTGCTCCTGAACGTATGTAGATAAGCTAGTGATCATGACTACCAACCACATTTGAGAATTCTTCGAGGGTAAAGGAAGAACATGAGTCGCATTGAGAGGTCATTTTGGATCTACCAAGGAAAGAGAGGTTATACGCAAAAAATTTCCAAACGTGAATTCTAAATGCAGGAAGTACGCATACCGGAACCCAAAGTAAGCAATGAAGACATTTAAGTGGAGCTAACGAGATTGAAGCGTAATTAAGGAAAATTTAGGATACTGATGTACCAAGTTGCTACGGTGGAGAGTGCCCGTGTGAGCATGGAAAAGAAAGAAGGATCGTACTGTACGAGGGAGAATCATTGAGAGTCTAACAAGTTGACCGCGAGAGAGTCGCTATGCATTCGTAGGACCGAATAGGAATTTGACCAGCACCAAGGATCGCGTGAATCTTGAAGATAAAGATAGGTTATGGTTATCATAAATGAGGAGTTATTGAGGTTGACGTCAGGAGAATGTTTGAAGGCATGTATAAATGCTTTGAGGTTCCGTGATGCATTTTGGTTTATCCAATGCACGAGCGGTTCGCGTGAACTTAGTGAACCGGGTGGGCAAACTGTAACACCCCCAAATTTATACAACTCAATACAGCGGAAGACTAGTTGGTGTTACGGTATAGCACATTACTCACATCATAGACAACGCTTAAAAGTTGCGTCGTTTTAATAATAAAGCATTTCCATTCATAAATATCAAAGTTACATAGGTCCCAAGTCATTGTATTTAATATAGGTTTTACAAACATTTGAATGGAAATTATAATTTAAGTGCGGGCCATGAATTCTTGTCGTCTTCCCGAGAATTACCTTCAAGTACCTGAGATAAAACATGTTAAAAGAAAAGGTCAGCGATAACGTCGAGTGAATTCATAGAGTTTAATAAAATCCATCAATATAACATCGGTATAAAATTATTACCGAAAATCATTTTTGTACAAATCATTTTAATAGGCCATAAAATAGCCAAAGTCATTTTATACAAATCTTCATCAAAATCATAATATAGGCATTTGCCTTAAAAATCATTATACGAGCCAATGTCGTAAAAACATCATACAATACGTCTTATGACGTTGTATAAAGTTAAATAAAAACCGTTATAGGAATATGGTTATGAAAAACCAAAACACGAACATAATATCAATAGTATGACCCTGTATTGCTAGTCAGGCAATACATCGTAATTCGGTGCGTCTAGTAGTATTTTGTTAGTTTGGATTATTATAAGCCGCATGACATTGTTACCTTACTAAACCAAACAAAGGGTAGCTAGCCTGAAACTCATTTGCCCATCTAAATTAGCGTGTCGTCACAATGGTCACGCTATGGAAATCTTCTCATACATAAATTCGCTTACCAATCAATGTGGCACGATGGGGATCAACCGTCAAGGCGCGAACTGGGGTGATCGTCCCCAAATAGTACTATTATATGCACAAGCGTCTACCAAATCCCGGTAGTTCACAATTCATGCTAATGGGACTTTTACTGACATAACCTAACTTTAGTAATCCATTTTATTTCATCTATCGGGTCCTTTAATCATTTATCGGGTCATACAATCATTCGGGTCCAAATCAATAATCAAACAATCGGGACAAATGGTGTCCTATTTTATAAAAACTAACATGTTATCTCCCTCGCGGGTTTATAAAACATTTATAAAAACATTTAAAAGAGTGCGAGGCTATGAACTCACGTTGATGTGGGAAGACGGGCTATCGGCAATTCGGTCGTACGGTACGCGCTTCAATCACGGAAACCTAGACAAATAATACTCGGTCTTAGACGTTTGTCCAATGACTTTATAAAAATAACAATTATGTATACATATGATGATTATATACATATGATGATCAAGTGGGTTTACATATTCTCGTTTACTCATTTTAGTGTTATATGTCGATAATTTTTATACTAGTTTACTAGTTTCACCTATTTTCGTGTTTTAAGTCCAATAAACTTATTATAAGTTCTTTAACTTGTATTAATCCATGTTATACTTATATTATCAGTATCTACACTTTACAAGTCGGGCCTAAAAGGGTTAAGTTCAATAAATAAGTTTATAAGTGTTTTAGTCCATTTTGTTGTTTTATTAGTCCAATAACATTAATTTTAGTCCGTTAATGTCCGTATGTTATATAGTTCGGGTTTTATCGGTTTTTACTTGTTATATATGTTTATATATCAGTATATGAGTTTTATAAAGTTTACATTAGACGGGTCCAACCATCTAAGTTTTATTTAACAAAAACGTTAATTTTACGGTATTAGCCGAAAAAGTCGTAAAAATCATGTTTATAGTTTTATCACTTATAAAACTTAACAAGTTACCATTTTTATAAAATGTACACTTATTTACCATTGTACATATTTATATAAATGTATTATATAAGTTAGTGGGTTTTAATTTATATTTTATACTATTAAATTTTGAGTGCTTATATAATAGTATTATACTTTAATTTCCAAAATCTGATTTTTATCTTCACTTTCACCAAAACTGCCATATCTAGAGTTCTATATGGAGATAGAAGCTCAAAATTTTATCACATAAACTACATGATATGTGCTCCATTTAACTATCCTATAGCTACTATTGAATCATCTTCTAAGTATTTTCTAAAAATCGTCCAAAACAGTAAACTCAGATTTGTATCTTAAACTTGTTTTGATCATATCTCACTCATTACAATGATTCCATTGCATGGCCAACTCTCACATGTGTACAAGACCCATAGCTTACTGTAAATACATTAATCTCTGCCATTTTTATCAGTTCATCGTTTGATTCTTTACTGTTTTATACAGCCAACAAATTTAAACAAGATTCTAACCGTGTTTCTTATAGTCTTTCATCTTTTTAAGCATGTTTATCAACACCAAATCCACACACAATACTTTTATCATCATATAATCATCATATACATATACAATAGGAAATAAAATACATGATTACATAATCAAAATAACAAGAGGATGGGGAGGACAATCTTTATACCACCATGATGATGAAAAGATGGATTGATGATGAACAAGACTTGGTTTTGGGTAACCAATCTTATGAGATATCAACACTACTTCTAGGATCATTAAGTATTTGTAGACTCATTGAGAAATCAGCCCTAAGACACCAACAAATCTCCTCCTTAGATGTTAAAATCACCTCCAATCTTCAAGACTTCAAAGGAGCATCATCATGTGTATGAATAACACATGAATTTATGGTTAAAATAAATCAAATGAGGGTTGTTTTTAAGGATTGTGGGACGAAATGATAGAGAGAGGAAGGGTGGTTTAGTGGTTTTGCATGTACAAGTGAAGAAATGGTTAGTGAAAAATGGTTTTGTTTGTTGGATAGCTTACTTGTTAAGCTTAGGCTAACAAGTGTAGCTAGTAAGCTTACACACTTGACACCTCATGGTGTTGAGTCAATGTTTTGGCCCTCCCATGTTAGTGGGGTGGGGCAAAACTTGTTTTGTCTCATCCCACTAATTTACGGGTATTCCTCGATTTTAGTTTCCTCGATTTGCGTGCCCTCGGGTCGTTTTACGAAAAACACATGAATTTATGGTTAAAATAAATCAAATGAATAACACATGAATTTATGGTTAAAATAAATCAAATGAGGGTTGTTTTTGAGGATTGTGGGACGAAATGATAGAGAGTGGAAGGGTGGTTTAGTGGTTTTGCATGTACAAGTGAAGAAATGGTTAGTGAAAGATGGTTTTGTTTGTTGGATAGCTTACTTGTTAAGCTTAGGCTAACAAGTGTAGCTAGTAAGCTTACACACTTGACACCTCATGGTGTTGAGTCAATGTTTTGGCCCTCCCATGTTAGTGGGGTGGGGCAAAACTTGTTTTGTCTCATCCCACTAATTTACGGGTATTCCTCGATTTTAGTTTCCTCGATTTGCGTGCCCTCGGGTCGTTTTACGAAAAACACATGAATTTATGGTTAAAATAAATCAAATGAATAACACATGAATTTATGGTTAAAATAAATCAAATGAGGGTTGTTTTTGAGGATTGTGGGACGAAATGATAGAGAGTGGAAGGGTGGTTTAGTGGTTTTGCATGTACAAGTGAAGAAATGGTTAGTGAAAGATGGTTTTGTTTGTTGGATAGCTTACTTGTTAAGCTTAGGCTAACAAGTGTAGCTAGTAAGCTTACACACTTGACACCTCATGGTGTTGAGTCAATGTTTTGGCCCTCCCATGTTAGTGGGGTGGGGCAAAACTTGTTTTGTCTCATCCCACTAATTTACGGGTATTCCTCGATTTTAGTTTCCTTGATTTACGTGCCCTCGGGTCGTTTTACGAAAAACGTTTTTATAAATTATGAATCAACGGCACAAAACGAATCTAATAAAAATTGTCTCATCAAAAACGGAGTTCGATACGTAAATACGTAATCCTAGGGTTTCCGGTTTAGTCGTAAAGGACGTTAAAATGAAACCGTAAGTCCTAATCTCTTCTCGTAAATTTGTGAGTTTATGAACCAACTCAAATTTAAAACTCCAAAATAATATTCATGGACAAATTTATTTTCTGAAATGTCGGACTGACACCAAAGACGGTGTATGTAAACGTAAGCACGTAACGTAGAATCCTCCGGTTTAGACGTAGTCGATGCTACTTCAAGACGTAAATCCAAATTACTTCCTAAAAATTAGTGAGTTCATATTGTAACATTAAAATAATGTTTTCAAATAAATATCGAGAATAAAATATCAACCATAAATTGACGGATTGTCACACAAACCGTGTTGAACAAATTGGGATGATAGCTATGAAGATTATTTGGTAGACATCGAAGCAGATTATTTTTACAATTGCTGAGGAGTGAGGAGCTTTTGCTAAAGTTAGTAAAGAGTGAGTAGTTGTGTATGAAGGTTAGGAGGCATATAATTTCCACTTGGAAATCGGGCGTTATGAAGCTCATGATAAGGGAAGGGTAACTGGAGGACTTTGAGGCTGGGATACTTGAGTTGCGTGGTGATTTGCTTGGTGGGTGATGGAGTTATGTTTAGAAGTTGAATATGAGAGTGGCCTGTGAGGTATCACGAGAAACTCTAATCTATTCCTATTAGGAGGGGATTAGAGGCGTAGTGTGGGATTCGAATGGAGTTGCACGAAAATGCAATGGAGAAGTTGCTTTTCCCCAAGAGTAGTCAACATCGTGTTGGATACTGATTCAAGGTAAAATCAAAGGTAAAATGTGGGTAGTGGCAAATGAGAAATCTAAAGGAGCGAGCACACTAGCAGAATGGTGGATTGTGTTGGTAAGTATTTAGCATGTTCGAACGCAGAACATGAACATCAAAAGTCTTCCTATTTATTACAACACCTCATAAGGGGTAGAAAGATAATTATAAATTCATTTATAAGTTACAAAAATGGGGCAATGGATACAAGCTGAATGGAGTGTTGGGCGATGGAATTATGGGAGCCTATTTTCGGTCAAAGCAAGTGGATGTAAGATCGAGTAGTTGGAAGGATTATAAATGGATATATTGATTGCAAATGGGACGTCGATATGTGTTGAAAGGCCATTTGGGAAGGGTTTGGATGAGATTAATGTTTACCATATATGGGTTGATGGCTAGAGGAAGCATACAATATAGACGTAGGAGATTGTGCTTGAATTATGTGCGACAGTTTGGATGAGGTTGAAATGCTCACCTTTCGTTAGTTGGAATTTTCTTATAGTGATTATTCGAATATGAGATTAGCTAATTTGAGGCATTGTACGGAAGGAAGAATTGGTCGACTCCTTATTAGGTCAAAGGTTGAGAACGTATGTTGATTTGACACGAGCGGGTGCAATAGATGGCTGATAAGGTAGTTGAGGTTAAGTTGATGTATAAAGGAACTTCTAGAGTTCAACGTGGTTGATCATGCATTGTGGAAGGTAGCACATTAGAAATGTAGGGAAAGTTGTGGTAAGAAAGGTAAGATGGGATCGCAATGTGTGGGTCCATGTAAAACCATGTGGGGATTGATCGTGTAACTTATAGATTGTGATTGTCTTTGGAATTGAGAAGTGTGCAAGTGTAAATTTTGAAAACGGTCGATTGTTACAAAGTTTGCATGTATCGTTAGATGAGATCTTAAACAATAAGACACTTTATATAGTGTAAGGAATTCTTGAGATAGTATGTAGAGACATGATGGGTTTGGTCATGGAATGAGTTGGTCAGTTGTGAAGATTTGAAAAACTAAGGTTGGGAACTTGAGAGTTCTTTGGACATGAGAATATGCGTTTACGTTTTTTTATGAGTTTTGATTTATGATATTTATGAGATAGTCTGAGATTTAGGACGGTTAAGGCTCATGTGTAGTTTGTTGAAATTTGTTTACTGTAGACTCAGTTCGCGTTTGACTGTGAATATGTAGTGTAAGAATTGTATTCCCATTTATTTCTAGGAATGAGTTTGAATTCGAGAGTAAATCTCAGGACGAGATTTCTATTAGGAGGGGATGTTGTGACAACTCAGGTTTTTGACGGGTTAGTTGTTATCCGTTAATTTTTATTTATGTGTTAGATTTGTGTGAACTATGTGCTTTATGTGGTTTATGTGTGATATTGTGTAGGTGAATGACGGTCATGAGGTACATGATGTGTTAATCATGATACAAGTCGGAATTGGAATATGATGAAATGGAATCGGATATGAACTGCGTGAAGTTCAAGTATTTCTTTTATAAGGTTTCATGTACGTATTTAATTACCGTGTACGTAAGATTATACGTAATTATTTATGTAAGCATTTAGTGGTATGGGTTAGTAGCTTCGGGTTAGTTAAGAAATTCTCGTAAATTTATTTGGGAGTTGTAGATAGTAAAAATTTTATTGACGAAAAGTAAAAAAATAAAAATATATAAAAGTAAACCTTTGTTTTAAAGTTCTTATAAAATAGAGGGTTTTAAAAATATATAAAGGATTTATATAAATAAGCAAATATTTTGGACAAATAGAATTTAGACAAACAAATATATTGAAAAAGGGGCGGTTTGTTTTATTAGACGCAAGAAAAAAAAGAAAAAAGGGAAATTCTTGTTGGGCTTGGTTATGGACTAAATTAAGTACTTAAGGGTTTTGCCAAAAAAAACAAAACCGATCATAGGAAAAAATACAGGAAGAAAGAAAAAAAAGGAAGAAAAAGTTAGGGTTTTTGCAAGAGGTGATTTTAGGCTAATTAATGATATAATGTAGATTTTGATTCATGTTTTGTTAATGTAATTATGTTTAAATCATATAACTAATCAAGTAATGGCTTAGGGTTTTTAATTTTCTGGAATTAAAATAAGTTAGGGTTTGAATTGGATAATTAATGGGGGATTCTTAGGGTTAAAATCGTTTTTTTGGGTTTAAATCGAAGTAGGCGGAAATTGTCGCTAATCTGTCAAAATCCGTAGCTAAACTGTCAGGAACTGTCGCTAATGTCTGGGTAGATTTTAGGGAAAATTTCGTTTGGGTCATAACTTATTCGTTGATAAAGATTTCTGGATGATTCAAAAGCCTAAATTTATGTACTCAGAATGTACTTTTCAAATATTCAGAATGTATATCCTATGGAGGTCAGTAGCTTGGTAGAATTGTTTATACAAGTGTTGAGTTCAAGGATAGTTTTCGGACAACATGGTTTAAACTTGTGTTTTGGGTTTTTTGAGATAGTGGCCATGTAGAGGGTTAACACGGGGGTGATTTGGGGATAGAATTTGAGATGTATCCATCGTAGGGATTGTTACATTGATGAAGGATTAGAGTTCCAGAGTCAATGTTGACGTGTGATATTGTGTTGTGTGTATTAGATAATTGATTGTTCGCGAGGAGACTTTGGATCACTTTTTGCAGGGTTAGTTTCATAGTCCCATAATTATGAGTTATAAATTATTTATTTAATTCCAGATGGGACGGAAGAGACACTTGTTATGATTTTGTAAATTATTGTTGTGAATGTTTTAATGGTTTGTGATAGGCATATGTGTATACTTATGTGTTTAACTGTTATGTGAGTCTTGATTGTTTTATGTTTTGGCTTGGTACATAGATGTATGGGCGTCTATGGTATCAAGAGATGTTGACAAGGCGGGGCCTTGGGATGGTACATTGATATATGGGCGTCTATAGGACCCAAAGGATAATGACAAGGCGGGGCCTTGGGATGGTTCATAGAAGTATGGGCGTCTATAGGACCAACGGTGATTGGTTAGGCTGGGAGCCTTGGATTTGTTTGAAATGTTTAATCCTGATTACTAGTTTGTTAATGCATTATGTAATACCTTGTCCAAATGTGTATTTGTTTAATGTTTATGTTTTATAGCTGAAAATGTTATGTTTTGTGTTGGTTCTGGAGTCTAAATCTATGACTCTCACCAACTTTATGTTGAAGTGTTTTAGTGTCTCTTTTAGGTGAGATTGTGGTGAAGGTAGTGAAATAGAAGTGGCTAGGATTTGGAGATGTCTAGGATTGCATATGGAGGAACCATGTTCCTCTTAGATTTCCCTTTTTATTTTGAATGAATAAATGCATTGTATGACATCTTTATGTTTGATCGTTTGTCTGGGGTAAGAGGTATGACTTGTTACTTACTTACCTAGACTCCTACATTGTTTTGTGATATTTCCATGACATTGTGTCACCTTGAATGACATTTTTGTTTTGCATTTAGTTTTCTCTATAGAGTCACAGTATGTTGTGATGATATCTATACGTCTCACCTTGTGTTTTCTCCACGGCGGGGTGTGACAATTCACCCCACTACAAAATACTTCCAGGGAGATATTCCTATCTAAAGAGTCAAACTTCCCGAAACCCAGCCAATGACCGGCCCAACAGACAAAAGAGACAACAACAAATACTGTGAATACCACGACGACAAGGGGTACGCTACCGACGAGGGCATCCAACTAAAAAAGCACATCGAAAGTCTTGTCAAGGCTGGGAAATTGAATCATCTGATAAGGGACTAGAGGAAGTACACAAACGCAAAAAAGAGCGAAATCAAAAAACAGAAAGAATAGCCCATAGCTATCTATATGGTACAACGGGGCGAACACAACAGAAGAGAGGAACGATTCAAGAATTCTCACGCGACAAGGAGATATCATTTCCCATCCTCACTGATATGGACTATAGGATAGGATCATTATCAGTAGCATAACCCTCGGAAACCACGTCATTCATGACATATGTATCGATGGAGGATCCGTAACAAATATACCAAAATGAGCACTGCTTCACACAATTTCCCATGAAGATAAAGAATGAGCTAAAAGGAACCTCTTATGTGATCATAGGATTCAACAGCGACAATACCCAACCATTAGGGCATCTATGTACACGAGTAACCTTGGGATACAAAGATCACTCTACAACTATGTAGATGGACTTTATGGTCGTACGCTCCCAATCATCATACAACGGCATCATCGGATAGCCAGCCCTCTTATCGTTGCGCGTTGTACCTTTCACATTACATGACATGCTTAACAGTACAAGGTGGAATACTTACCATCCGCAACACATACACAATTGAATGGAACAGCAGCACCCCTACCCAGGGTACAAAGGAAAAGAGGTCGGACAATAGGGGTGCCAAGCGGCTGCAGAGGAGGGCAAGGCAGTTCAGAATCATGAACGGGATCCTATACCAGAAATCCATACACGGTTGGAAGTTGCAGTGCTTGGGACCAAAGTGAGCACGCATTGTTACGCAAGTCGCACATAAGAAAGCATGCCAGTAGGGCCCGAAAGATATAGCGTGTTAGGACCATTGGAATAGTTAATTGTAATAGGTAGACTAGGAGGTATGTAGTTCCTCCCGGTCCTAGTAGTAGTAGGAGCAAGTCGTGCTCCTGGTCCTAGTTAAAGTCAAACTTTATTATTTATTTATTATTCTGTTAGGATATGCATGAGATATGTTAGGAAAGGATATGCATATCAGTTTTACACGTTTTGTTTAATGATGTATTAGGGTTTCCTTGTAGTATAAAAGGAACCTTAGGCAGAAGGGTTAGACACACCTTCATCAAACGTAATTCTAGTCATTATCAATATTAGAAATCCTTAGAAAGGATCAAGTCTTTATAGTTATTCTGTTCTTCTTTATAGTATTTGTATTCCGCACTTATATTGTGTATAGAGTCTCTCTGTGAATAGACTTGTGATTACAGAAGTCGTTCACCGTTCCTGACAGGCTGCAAGATCCACATCTAGTGGACCCAACAAGTGGTATCAGAGCCTGGGAGAGTCTCTGTACAAGAAGAATCAATTTTTTTATTACTAACATTTTTGTTTTATCATGTCTGCCTCAAGCTCTACCCAAACAGGAGAAGATAGCACTCCTAAAACTGTGCAACCTCAGCAGATCATTGCTACGGTTTCCAACACAAATGGGAAATTCCCTCTTCTGAAAAAGGACGAGTATGATAGTTGGGCAATGAAGATGGAATGGTGGATCACTAACACTGATCAAGACCTTTGGAAGGTTATTCTGAATGGGAACAACAGGAAGCTGACTGGAAGAGACAAGAATGGTAATATTACTCTTCTTGACCCTAAAACTCATGAAGAAATCATAGCCATTTAGAAGGAGGTCAAAGCAAAAACTATTTTGCTTCAATCTCTTCCTGATGATCACATGGGTAACTTCTACCATTTGGATGATGCTAGAGAGATCTGGAATGGAGATATGAAGAGAGAGTTACTTTTATTTCAATTGTGTCTAGTCCTGGTTTATTGAGTCCTAGGAAGATTGATTCTCCTAGAATTGTGTGTAATAAAGTTAGCAATATGAAACAATGTTGTTCTAATAAAAGGTCGATTAAAACATGTTTTGTTTGTGGAAGTTCATTTCATTTGATTAAAGATTGTGAATTTTATGACAAACATTCTTCTGTTCATCAAGCATTTCCTGCTCCTGGTCCACCAGGAGTTGCTCCATATTCTTCTAGAAGACTCAATCCTAGTGCTCATTCGTTTTCTTCTTCTAGAAGGACTTCTCCATTAGATTCTGATCATTGGAGAAGCATTGGATTAACAACAAATAGAACCACCAGTAACTATTTTCAGAATTTTAATCCAATTTATCCACATAATTTTGACCACATGTATTTTGGTTTGGGAAATTTAGGAACTGCTGTTAAGCCCTCAACAGGTTGTTCTTGGTCAAACAATAATACCAATATGATGCATAGGCAACCAAAGAACAACGGTGGATCTCATCAATCTTCTTGGCTCTCTACTAAAGATCCACAAGGCAGGCTCAAACCTGAAAAGGTTTGGGTCACCTTAAGACACTAACTTTTGCATCTTTATTATCTTGTTGTTGTAGGTTACTCCATACCAAGATCCTACTCTAGGAATTGTTGATAGTGGATGCTCTAGGAGCATGACAGGAAATAAAAGTCTTCTATCTAACTTTGTACTATTTCAAGGCGGCAAGGTCTATTTTGGTGGAGGTGAAGGCAGGATCACTGGCAAAGGAACAATTCAGACGCCCAATCTTAATTTTGAGCAGGTCTACTATGTGGAAGCACTTCAACACTTCAACTTGATATCTGTCCCTCAGATTTGTGACAAGAAGCAGTTTGTTCTCTTTACGGATGCTGATGCACTTGTGCTATCTAAAGACTTTAAACTTCCGGATGACTCACAGGTTCTGCTCAGAATCCCTAGAAGACACAATCTCTATAGCATCAAGCTGAATAAAGTCAACCCTACTAGTCAACTAGCATGTTTGGTTGCTAAAGCCTCAGAAGATGAAGCCACTCAATGGCACAGAAGGATGGGGCATGTGAACTTCAAGACCGTTCACAAACTAGCAAATATGAACCTGGTCTCTGTTTTACCTCCCAAGTCATTTAGAAATGATATTAATTGTATTGCTTGAAGCAAAGGCAAACAACATAAAGCATCCTTCAAGGCCATTACTGCTCTCAGCCTTATAACTGAACCATTGCAGCTACTACACATGGATTTATTTGGTCCTACCTCTATTAGGAGCATTGACCACAAACAATTCTGTCTGGTGGTAACTGATGGATATAGCAGGTTTACGTGGGTGTTCTTCATGGCTGCCAAGAGTGAGACCTACTCAATTCTTAAAGATTTTCTTACCCTTATAGAGAACCAGTTGTCCAAGAAGGTTAAAGGTATTCGTTGTGATAATGGAACCGAGTTCAAAAATAAAGACCTCATAGCACTTTGTAATTCTAAAGGCATCAAAATAGATTATAGTGCAGCAAGAACTCCTCAACAGAATGGCTTGGCAGAAAGAAAGAACAGGACTCTAATAGAAGCAGCAAGAACAATGCTTGCCGATTCCAAGCTTCCAACCATGTTCTGGACAGAGGCTGTTAATACTGCAAGTTATGTTTTGAATAGGGTTTCTATTACAAATCCTCACAAGAAGACTCCTTATGAGCTCCTAATAGCCAAAGTTCCAAATATTGCTCATTTGAAGCCATTTGGGTGTCCTGTCACCATTCTTAATACTAGTGACTATTTGGGGAAGTTTGATGGCAAGGCAGATGAAGGATACATTGTGGGATATTCAGCTCACTCTCGGGCTTATCGTTTCTACAATCTCCAAGCCAAGCGAGTAATTGAAACTGTAAATCTCAGGTATTTTGAAGAGAAGTCAAACATCCAAGGCAAGGGTCCTGAATGGTATTTTGATCTTGATTATCTTAGTGATTCATTAGGATACTTTCATTTCAAAACTAACCATGATGCAGGTCCACAAGTGTTTGCAATTTCTAGTACAGGTGCTCACTCTAGTCTTTCTGACTCAGATGACGAGGATGATATTTTTGTGGTTCCATCCTACTCCACCACAGTCTCTCCTACTCCTCCTAGTGATGCAACTCCATTGGATGTATTGGATTCACAAGTAGCTCTTGACACCCTACTCAAACAACAACAAATATATTGTAACTCTCTCTTATTTATTATTCTGTTAGGATATGCATGAGATATGTTAGGAAAGGATATGCATATCAGTTTTACACGTTTTGTTTAATGATGTATTAGGGTTTCCTTGTAGTATAAAAGGAACCTTAGGCAGAAGGGTTAGACACACCTTCATCAAACGTAATTCTAGTCATTATCAATATTATAAATCCTTAGAAAGGATCAAGTCTTTATAGTTATTCTGTTCTTCTTTATAGTATTTGTATTCCGCACTTATATTGTGTATAGAGTCTCTCTGTGAATAGACTTGTGATTACAGAAGTCGTTCACCGTTCCTCACAGGTTGCAAGATCCACATCTAGTGGACCCAACATAGCGGTACGCTGCAGTCAATTCTAGACGTGCATAGGCCTTAAACGATTGCCTCACATGATGCCCCAGGCCACGCCAAGGACAAGGGTGGATGAACCAGGTATTTTATCCAACTTGAATCGAAAGCTACATTCCTTCGCCACAAAGATGGGTAAGTTAACCAGACGGATCAAATCAATGTTTCCACAATCAAGTGGAGACCTACAGGAAGTCAAGCGTGAACAAATTATAGCACAACCAGTTAGGGCAGCCAACAGGAGGCCAGGACAGGCGAACCGAGCTGACAAGTTTTAACAAGCGGCTGGCGCGCGACAGAATAAGGAAGCATGGAGGCCACCCTAACTAGGAAGGATGAGCACAGACGATGACGCGCACACTCTATCGAGCCAGGTGGAGAGAGACTCGAAGCAAACAGGTGACAACCAAGAACTCCGACAATATTATCTCTAAACCATCACACCACATACATCGATTGCTCTTTCGACTGTAGTCAGACCCTAATAAAGATCCATGTATTTTTTCTTTTCAGTACCTTAGGATTTACTCTTTAAATGTTCGAAAAAACTTGCAAAAGTATCAATAAAAAACTGCGGTCCCTAGCTAGTTCCGCATCCCCATTTCTTCTTTTATTTACAAATAATTCGTGCATAAAGTACTTTATCGCTCATAAATATCTTTGGCCCTCCGGCGTACATGTACTATTACGTTTCCAAAATAATAGGAGTAAGTTTAACCTATTAATTAAACTTGTCACATAAGAGGGATGCAACCCCAGTAGCGGCGGATCAGGTATCCTTTGTTAGACGACTTAATAGAAGATACAGTGTGCACGTTTAACAAACATGTCAAAATTCGTGACATCGCTTATGGTAGTAGTGGCACGCCACACGTAATGAAATTTCAAATCACCCATAAGTTCAGAGTTACATTTCACTGAATGTACTCATAACAGGCACTTGTACTCACAATCTCATGCTTGTTTACAAATACCTAATAGTAAGCAAATACAGGTGCATTAAGTGAAAAAAGAAAAACAAAAATTCACATACAAACGTAGAAAATATCGTGTACATTATTTACATATAGTGCTCATAAGCAATGTAACACCTACGATAAGTCCCTAGTGGACCTAGATCTCTTCAGTTTACCGTACAAGGGATTTAAAGAAGTACAACGCTCCTCACAGGCTTCTTTCATGTCTTGCAAGATACGCACATCATGTAAGCCAATAGACTGCATGCTAACAGGTATGCCATTAAATCGACTGGGGTGTGCCAGACCCAAACCAATCACAGCGCCTTCTGCTGAGGTCTTCTTTTTCCTAGCGACACGCTTCGCGTGATGCTCTAATACCGCTTCTAGTGAGACCATATTACCTGCACCAGCATCAGAAGAATGGAGGGGTACCCTCAATTGGGAGACATCTGGTTTGATGCAGTAACCAGGCTCATTTTCCGTGCCTTTTTCAAAGTGCTTCGCTAAGGTAACCTCGCCATAATTACACTGATCGGGTCACCTTGGTTCTTTTCAACCATATCAATGAAGGGCAGAGGGCATTCTTTCAAGGCCCGACATGCAGCGTTAAGTTTTTCATGCGCCTGAGGGGCGTATAGCGACACTTCCTCTAAAGGCTTTTCCAATAATCCTTCCTTAGAGGCACTCTCCATTACAAACTCTGACCCTCGACCTTAGCAGCCTCCAAAACATCCCACGCTGCTGCACAAAAAATTGGTGAATCCAGAGCGCCCTTTGCGGCCAAAGAAAGGCCGCATCAAACCAACCAGTGCTTCTTCGCGCGCACGGCTGACAGATGTAGATAAAGTTCCTCATCGAAATCTGTACTTAGTATCTTCAGGACTTCATTTTGCTCAGCCAAGTCCTGTTGCAATTTAGCCATGAAGTTATCACAATTTGCCGCAAAACTTTCCTTGCACTCTTCAAGTTTTTCCATGGCCCAAAAGTTATCATTCTCTTGCCTTTCGTGCAACTGACGCTCTTTGGCTAAGGATTCCCGCAAAGAAATTTTTTCTTCCTCAAAGTACTGGATAGAACCAGCGTTTAAACTAGCAATTCCTTGAAGACGCGCTAATTTCACCTTCACGTAAACCAGTTCATTATTTTTCTCTTCCAGCATCTAGGAATTGTTGAGGGAAATATCTTCAAGACGTTGCGAGAAAGACAATATCTTTTTTTCAGATGTGACGCCGATGTGACCTTGCGCGACGCGCCCATTCTCAGCTCTCTCATTAAAATTTCATCAGGTAACTCGTCCAAGTACTAGGCGCGCACGGGAGGAACAAGGTGCTGGAAGAAGTCCTTACAATCAGACATATTGTTCAGAGCACAGGACCGAGTACACTTCCTTTGAGGGAAATAAGTGTCGGTAGCAGCAGCGATTATCGTGGCCTTGTACGTCTCATCCTCAGATCTGCAGATTTAGGACACGAATTAGAAGCCAGATTCATTTTTTGCGAAAAGGTGACCCATCAAGACAACGAGTATCTTACCTTAGAATGGTAGCTTCCGCACATGCCTGGGCAAGTAAGCCACGTGAAGCAATCTGGGCGCGAGGCTTGGTAGTGCGCGATCGAGTTCTCCTAGGTACTCCCTCGAACGGCGTAGGAGATAATCTTTTGAAACAAGGGACAGGAATAGAATCTTCACGCAGATCAACAGAAGTGTCAGCTTCGTTAGTTGTGTCCTTGTCTTCTAATTCATCTTCATCCTCAGAAGAGGTTTTTGCAGTGATGAAAGGTACACTGCGAATTGGGGTCGCATTGAGTACGGCAGTCCTTTCCATAGTAGTGATCGCATCTAGGGATGGGGGTTCAAGAGGCATAGTGTGTCTACCAATTATTAACCTACAGGCGAGTTTCTCAAGAGTGCATGCTCGGGGGCGCATGGTTACTTGACAAGGATGTTCGCGCTTAACAAGCTGCGAATAGCTTTCACTACACAACAAAATGGATGAAGTCAGATATACCTAGGGGTATGGATAAAACATTTACGAAGGGAATGAGACTTTACCATGGTCGTACTCATCATAGTATTGAGGTAGGAAATCCGCATGCATATGAGCGTTGACGCTTAGCCACAATGTATAAAGTAGTGACTCTGGGTACTCTTGCATAGGTGTGCGATCGACATTTATCTTCTCAGTGTCTTCTGTGGTATACGTACCTGGAATGGTCGCTCATCTTTTATCATCGTCTGCGGAGTAATAAAGTCGTATTCAAATGGAAACACGACATTATCTATCCAAAAGAACTTGTTGTTCCAATTCTTCAGGGAGTCCAGCTTTGTCTTGTAACACTGGAGTTGACCCGGGCGCTTGGCGAATGATATCCATCCGTTGATCTAAGAAGGGCGATAGAAAGCACAAAACAAGTCTATGGTCGGGTCAACATTCTTTAGGCAGCAGTTGATATCAAAATTGGTACTTTTAGCCACACCAATACAATGCAGCTGAGATAGATGGATACTGTAGAAACTTAACACATCGACAAGGAAGCGACTTATGGGTATACGATTGTTGGCAAACTCGAAGAATCTTGTGTACACACCAATTTTACCACATAGGAAGCTCCCTATGTGCATTTGAGGATCTGGGACTGTAGGGTGAAGGTCCATGGATATGTGGTATTTCGTGATAAATTGGGAGAGCTCTTGCTCGGTGATATGGGATTCTACATCAAATAGTTGTTGCACCATCCTTCTTCTGCACCAAATATGTCGGCTTAGTTTGCAGCTTTTTTGCTCTTTAAACAAGTGTTTTTGTAGATTTTAACAATGGTGGAGTATGGAGTTATGGAAATGAAGAACACCGATCATTGGTAAAAGGCATTTAGTACTTTATAAAAGGGTGAAGGATCATGTGACGTGCGTCGGACGTTAGTTTGATCCAACGGTGGTACTAGGTTCATTCAGAATGACGTAGCTGGCACCTTTCACGGTTTCCAACGTAAGTAGGTGTTAGTGGTCTTTTTTGACATTGATGGTTGTTGGCGAGATTATTCGAAGTATTCCTTAGGCCAAGTCTTGTTAACACTCGTTTTGGCCACGTAGCAATTTTGTCATGAGACTTATTCGATTAATAGTCTAGTAGTCGCGGCTAGGGCATGCGACCACTAGACTGGGGGGACATGATGACGTATAGTCCCTAGTCGGGCTAAATGACCCGACCCACGGGTACTATCCATATCCATTGGGTATGGATCAGTACCTAGTAAGCGCGCGCAACGCCCTTGGGGCCCGTAAGCCATTGTCGCACACAGCTTATTCCTTAACTGTGTTCTCGTCGCACTACAACATGATCAAACAAAATATAATTTGTTTTATGATTATATTCTCCTAATGAGAGGAGATATACATCTGTCATAGCTATGCGATAAGGATCAATCTATTCCTGGTCATTATCTTTTCCTTAGGCCGCAAGATTAGGAGAGCCCATCCAGGACTCTCTCGAGTATAAAAGGAACCCTAGAGGTTCCACAAAGGTACGATATACACAATAATTTAAACCCTCGCATACACTAAAATCAATTACTTACTCTCACGCCGGAGTCTAATCGTGGGACACGCACCCACGGTAAGCCTAACGGTGTTTTTTATTTAGTGTGCGGGGTCTTCAAACAAGATTCACTTGGTGCAAGAGCCAGAGCCCACAAGACCCCGAATTGAGCCTAATGCGGGTCAAGCGCGGTCCATCCAACTTTTGTATCAACAATTATAAAGCATGCCTACATAAAATAATAAAATAGTAAAAAATATTATAACACCAACAAAAATCAGCAAGGAAGCACTAAGGAGCCAAGGCATGTGTTTGACACGCTTAGCACTAAAGAACTGAGACAAGTGTTTAACATACACTTCTCTTAAAACAATTTTTTTGTTTGTTTCTCATTCTACAAGAGCCAAAACACTAAGGTATATTGCCGGACTTAATAAAACTGTCTGAAATTTCAACTATTCAAATGAGTACTCCACATGTTAGAAATAAATAATACTTATTGATTTGATGTGTTAAACCTATGGAAATAGGACCTCGATTTGTACATAATAGAGTTCTCCCAAGTTTACCAAACCCACGGATGTGAGATAAAAAAAAATAAACTAGTTCCATTTAAGCATGTTGTCGAATGCGTAACTTTGAGACACAATATCTCATTCACATCAGCTTCCTTTTAGACACATAAAAGTTCGTTTGAAACTCTCTACAATGAGAACGCGAACTTACAAACTATTACTTAGATACATGACACATACATATAGATAATTGTGTCCAAAGTTGGCACTTTGCCAACCAAATATTCCAACAATCCCCCACATGATCGGAGATCGATCGTGATACACAAAAGTTTTGATGAAATTCCAATAGTTGAATATTGTTGAAATTTAATAATATAATACATTATTAAACTAATAAATGATCACGAGTAAAACACAACGAAAAGGAAAGAGGCATAGCATAACTTTTTCTTTTCGAAAGGCAAAAATATTATTAGGCGCAATGGCCAAAGAAAATAGAATACAACATCTCCAAGACGAAGGTCATAAAAAAAGAAAAAGCCTCAAAGTCGCAAAAAACACCTAAAAATAACAGAAAATTACATGTAACAAGACCTTGGGTCACCAATCCAACTAGACCACATACCACGAACCTATTTCAATTTACCAGAAATCCAAAAAAGAGCCTGCTTTTGTGTCTAGGAATAAGGGCCGACGAGATGAAATTTTCTCTTGACTCAGGCGGGGAGAGATAAGCCTCATTCCTCCATTTCCAGATTAGCTAGATAGCTACTGAACAAACACCTCTAAAAACCTTTGCACATGTCTTGCTAAGGTTTGACATCGAATGTGAGGTCGTGAAAGGAATCGCCTGATTTAAATGGTTACCTAGAAACAGAAAACCCCACCAACTAAAAACTTTTCTCCAAATGATAACACTCCTTTGACAATTAAAAAGGTGATCTATGTTTTCAGGTTCCTCGTTGCATAGATGACATAAATCTGAATCAACAGGAACACCTCGAGCGATTAACGTAAATAGAAGCGAAAACCCGAACGTACCTACTAGAAACAAAGCTAGGGACACACTCGAGAAGTCTTCAAGAGCACGCATGTGTGTTAACAGGTACACAACCAAAAGATTCGACTAAGTCTCCAAAGAAATAACAAAACCAATCCTATTAAAAATATTAGCAGCAGCACGAGCTCTAATGTCTTAAGTCGTAGAGAACTAAGTAAGGCAACCACATCCTTCTCTAATTCTCCAAACGAGGAAAATGAAAAGGGGAGAAAACCATATCCAATGTCTGAACACTTAGTCTCATACTTGACTCGTTTTCGGTGTGCTGCATCAATTACCTCACGACCTGGCACAAAATCAACCATCCTAGTTTGCGTAAGAGGAGAGGACCCTGTCAAATTCACACACACATTATTATTATTATTATTATTATTATTATTATTATTATTATTATTATTATTATTATTATTTTATAACATTACTTTATTAGAAATAATAATAATAATAATAATAATAATAATAATAGTAATAATAATAATAAAATAATAATAATAATAATAATAATAATTATTATTATTATTATTATTATTATTATAAACCATCACTTTTATTAGAAACAAAAAGGGATTTTACAACAAATTGGATGGAAGTCGAGATACTATCTGCGCTCCCACCCCTTTAGCAATGGTAAAACCTATTCTATGAAAAATATGTACAGCAGCGCGCGCTCCAATGTCTTGAGCCTTGGAAAATCTCTGAATCCGCTTCAGCAACGCAACTGCATCTTCCTGTAACTCCCCTAAAGAAGAAAAGGAGAAAGGAAGAAACCCATATCCGAGAGTTGCACACTTAGCCAAATATTTGCATCGTTTACGTTGGGCAGCATCAATCACAGCTCGGCCAGGTACAAAGTCATTCATCCCCGTACGAGTCAAAGGAGAAGAACTAGTCAGATCAACACACACATCTTTATCTTCATCCCAACAATAAAACAAAATATTTGTCGGACGTAAGGCATTATCAAGTCCTCCATCTAATCCGATATTAACTTCCTTTCTGACAGATATCCCTGAACGATAGCATATATCAGCAAGGGTATCACGTACCAAATTGTGACGATGCTTAATCCCAACGATACCAGCACACGATACCACATGATCCCCAAATATATCTCCCTCAAGTACTCTCGAACAAGCTGAATAGGGCTTCGAAACAGAGAACAAGGGAATACCTAAGCGATAACATAAAACACATCGATAAGTCCTGCCGTTCATAGTCTGACCCAACCCCGAGATAGGAACCGTCCTAAGCCAATCAGAAGTATGATCCTCCCTCTGAATAATAAATAATAATAATTATTATAAATAATAATTGTTATTTTTAATAATAAAATTCTTTATTATTATTATTATTTATTTTTTTAATAAAATCACTTTATTAGAAACTTAAATGATTTATTATTATTATTATTTTTATTTTTATTATTATTTTATTAATAACCATCACTTTATTATTATTATTATTATTATTATTTTTCTTTTTTTTTCTTTTTTTTTTTATCCAACCATCACTTTTATTAAAAACAAAAAGGGATTTACGACAAATTGGATGGGAGTCGAGATATTATTATTATTTTTTTTTAACCGTCCTAAGCCATCACTTTTTAACCGTCCTAAGCCATCACTTTATTATTATTATTATTATTATTATTATTATTATTATTTTTATTTTTATGGAAAGATCACTTTATTAGAATAATAGGATTTATAAAAGGTTAGTGGGGAGCCGAGATACAATCTGAGCTCCCACCCCTTTAGCTATAGCAAAACTAACCTATTAAAAATATAATTAGCAGCACGTGATCCAATGTCTGGAGTCATAGAGAATTTTCGGATCCGCTTCAGTAGGGACACGACATCAATATCAAGTTCCCCAAAAGAAGAAAATGAGAAAAGGAAGAAAACCGTAACCAATATCAGAACACTTGGCCTCGTACTTTGTGAGACTAATAAGTGTGAAAACACTTATCCTTTTACCACTTAATTATAATAAAAACCAAGCCAAAACGTGTATTTTATGTCGTAAATGTCGGAATTATGCGTGGTTTGTGTTTTTGTTGTGATTTAGGATCAAAATGTGAAAAGGAAAGAAAACATGGGCTTTCACGGGCTTTTATCGAAGAAAAAGACAAAAGACGAAGTCAAAAGATCAAGAGTGCAAAAAGAACGGAAGTCCAAGGCCTATTCTGAAGATTTATCGAAGAAAAAGTCTAAAGACGGAAGTTTAATAAAGCCGAAGAACTCGAGTCTAAATTAATGAAGAAATTATAAGACGAGTTCAAATAATCCTGAGAAAAACTCGAAAAAGTCGAAAAATTTAGAAGACGAAAAGACGAGAAAGAAAGAAGGAAGCAACAGATGCTTAACCTCCCTAATCACTATAAATACCCTCCTAATGACACATTAGGAGGTGTTGGCTATTTTGACAAACTAGTCTTCCATTTTAATTACTTGCACTTTTCTTAATGCCATTTACTTAATTGCACCTTTAATTTCTTGGCTTGCACCTTAAATTTGTAAGCTTTTAATTCTTGTTCTTACTTTAATTGTTGAACCTTAATTTTAATCAAGTTTTTAATTAATCTCTCATTCTACCTTTCTTGTTCTTGATTTAATATTTGTGCTTATGTGCTTATTGTCATGCTTATTTGATTATTTGTCATGTTTTTATGTTTATGATTATGTTAGCTTATTGATTTTATAGCTTATTGTGTTTTTCTTAAATTTAATTAAGTGCTTATTAGTTAATTTTTATAAAAGTTGATTTTTAATATTTTTATTATTTAGTGTTTTTAAAATTTTTAAAATTTTGGTTGATTAGCTTTTTTTTAAATTTGATTTGGTAAAAGTTTTAGTTAATTGCTTATTTGTTTTTAGCTTAATTTTAGTTTTTAGCTTATTTGATTCTTACTCTTATCCGGGTTTTATTTAAAACCCTCTTATTCCATATAAGTGTCTACACCAAATTCCGGATAAGCCTCATAAGTCGAATTCCGGATAAAGCTATCTAGCCAGTTATTCCGGATAAAGAAATTGGAACAAATTCCGGATAAGAGAAAGAAGATCCCATTCCGGATAAGTATCCGGAATTCATTCCGGATAGTGCTCAGATCTTCAGATTCCGGATAAGGAGTATAACTCCATATTCCGGATAAGCCCAAGAACCAAGGATTCTGGATAAGCAGTTCGAGGGTTATTCCGGATAAGCAGATTCAGGGAATTCCGGATAAGGTGTCTTTATTTTGGATTCCGGATAACGCTTAGAAGAGGATTCCGGATAAGGACCAGGAATTTATTCCGGATAAGCAGTACTTTGTTGGGTATTCCGAATAGTGACAGTATTTTGGATTCCGACTCAGGTTTTGTTTATCCTTCTTTTTATTTTTAAGCATTTATTTTCCCGCCATTTTTCTTAAGTTTTATTTTAATTGTCTTTCTTTATTTTAAATTTCAAGTTTACATTTTTATTACACTGTCACTGTCAAATTATTTTTCGTCACGCTTTAATGATTAAGTCATTTATTTAATTTACTTTTTAAATTTTTAATATTGCACCATTTAAGTTTTAATTAGTTTTTGATTTAATTACTGTAATTTACTTTAAAGTCTTGCACATTTAAATTACTACAACGACAAATCTATTATTTTTCTCACCAAAAGACGACTGAGTCGCACGTTAAACCAGTAATCAATTCGAATAGACTGGAACAACGATATTTTTAACTGAGTAAAATCCAGTTATTAAATGGCGCCGCTACCGGGTCTTTTCGTGAAGATTAACGGTTTTCTGTGAGAGACGCGTTGAATTTTGGGATCCGTTCACTCGTGAGCGTTATTTTTCTTGCTCAAAAATTTTCAAAAATCCATAAAAATTAAAAATTGTTAAAAATCCATAAAAATTAAAAAATTTCAGAAATCCAAAAAGATTTTTATTTTTATTTTTACACGTACATATATATTCTCTATTTCTTTAGTATCGTTTTCTTTTTCTTTTGCAGGTGTATGCGTACTAGATCTTCATCTTATTCAGAGCCCGAGACTCGTGAAGATTTAGATATGGCTGGTGTGCAAAACAACAATAATCCACCCCACCCCAACATGAATAACAATAACAATGTTCCCCCACCCGACCTTCGAACGATGGAGGATATTTGTCAACCCACAATGAATGGAAGAGGAGGACCGATTGCGCCGATGCAAATCACGGCTCCAGAGTTTTCGTTGAAGCATCACATGATCCAACAAGTTCAAAACACTTGTCCATTTCGCGGATTACCGGATGTTGATGCCAACAAACACCTCGACAAGTTCATTACCGTTACTCAAAGCATGAAGTTGCCCGGGGTTACTATGGATTTTCTTCGTCTTCACCTATTTCCACACACCTTATCCCACCATGCCAAAAAATTGTTTGATCGTCTTCCGAAGAATTCAATTCATACTTGGGATGAGATGACTCAACACTTTTTGTCGCGCTACTTTCCACCATCCATGGTCACGAGCCTTCGAAATCAAATTAGTGGATTTACACAAGAACATGATGAATCACTTTTTGATGCTTGGGAACGATATAATGTCTTGATTGATCGATGTCCAAACCACAACATGCTCCCCGTCACCTTAATTGATACTTTCTACAACGGTTTAACTTTTCGTGATCATGATACGATTAATGCAGCCGTCGGTGGAACATTTATGAAAAGAAGACCTGAGGAGTGTAGAGAGCTTATCGAGAACATGACTACTCATCACAAAAATTGGGATTCATCAACATCCTCAAGATCAAACCCGAGAGTCAATGTTTCTTCTACTTCTTCAAACCCTGATATCACCGAATTGACCCGCGCAATGGTCGAAATGAGCAAGAATATGCAACTTTTGGCTACAAATCAACAACAACAAGTTAAAGCTGTAGCAACTTCTTGTGAGACTTGCGGCGATCCTCATTCATACACTGATTGTCCTTCTACTCATGACAATCCGGAAAACGTGTATGCGGCTTATGGTAACTATTCAATGAAAAACTACCAAGCCCGACCTCAAGGTGATCGTAACTTGCTAAGTTACCGTTCTAACAACTTTCTTTCACCCGGTTTTTCTCCTCAAAACCACAACCCCAACAACTACAATAGAAGCAACCCAAACCCAAACCCACCTCGAGCTTCTAATCCTTATCACCCACCCGCTCAACAACCACCACCCATTAATCAAGATGTTGAAGCCTTCATGAGAACCCAAGGAGAGCAAATCAAGAATCTACAAAGCCAAATTATCAACTTGAAAGGGGATATCACTAAGCAAGGTAATGATATTAGATCCAAGCTTCGACATGATATACAAACCTCTTTTAGCACTCAAACAAATAATTTGAAGAATATGCTGGCTAGTTTCTTACCAACTACTCAACCCTCTACTTCGGGCTCTCTTCCTTCAAATACCGTCACCAACCCGAGAGCGAATGTGAGTGCTCTTACTACACGTAGTGGAGCAACTTTAGTAGGACCATCTATCCCTCCCCCAGTTACTCCATCTACACCTCCTCCACCACCATTTATCCCTCCTACTCCCACGCCTAGTATTAGTTATCCATTACCGTCTCCACCTCTTACTGAAGTACCCAAGAAGAACCCGTCACCAACCCCACCTTCCACCTATAAACCCAATATTCCTTATCCTTCTCGCTTAAACAAGGCCAAATTGCAAACCAAGGATGACACTCAAGTGTCAAACTATTTGAAGAAGATTTCGGGACTGACCATCACCTTTAGCCTTGTTGAAGCTCTAGCCCAAATGCCTAAATTTGTGAAGATGTTTAAGGAATTGCTTAATAAGAAGGAAAAGATGGCCGAGTTTGTTAATACTCGATTGAATGAAAACTGTTCTTCAGTCATTCTTAAAGAACTTCCGGAAAAACTTGGAGATCCCGATCGTTTTGTGCTACCATGTACTTTTCACCAAACCGAAGAATTTACTGCCTTAGTCGATCTCGGGGCAAGTATAAATCTGATGCCTTTAAGTGTTTGGAAAAAAATTATCATTACCCGATCTTACTCCAACAAAGATGACTCTTGAGCTAGCAAATCGCACTCTCGCTTACCCTGTTGGTATTACCGAAGATGTGTTCATTAAAGTTGGCACCTTCACTTTTCCGGTCGACTTTGTTGTTGTTGATTATGAAATGGACCCTCGTATTCCTTTAATACTTGGTCGGCCATTCTTGAGAACCAGAAAAGCATTAGTCGATGTTGCCAAAGGTGAGTTAATCTTAAGGGTCGGGAATGAGGCACAAGTATTTACAATGGGGAAGATCACAACCAAATCAAATGGAAGAGAATCAGCAAATATGATTAATGTGCTTGATGATTTTGTCGTCTACAACAATCCTCTTTTTGATTCTTGCTATGATAATCCACTGTTCAAAGATGATGTGGATGATTCTCTCTCCAATTTAGATCCTCCACCAATTCATGAATCTCCTCCAATTTATGATGACTATGATGATGATTCTAGTTCCGATGAGGATGATTATGATAATTTTGTTTCAGAGTATCCAGACATGCCAACTTATGATGATTTTGAGGATGTCGATACTCTGTCGAGTGATTCTTCACATGATGACCTTACACCTACTTTTGATGAAGATCCTCCACCAACAACACTTGATCCTACTTTTGATGACTACTCTTTTGAGGAAGACTTTGCTACTTTTCTCAATACCTACTTCCCCAATGAGAGTGATGCTCCTCCTTTGGACTTTGATGATTATGGTCTTTATCCTCCTTTGGATATGAAGAAACCTGTTTCAAAGGAGAAGAAGTCGGAAGACACTGATATCCGCAGTACTTATGTCTTGACACCACTCTATCCCCCTTTTGAGGATGAGATTGTGCGATTTATGAGTGGATCATCTTCAAGGTCTACTAAGCCTGAGTGTTATTTTCCCCTAAAGGAAAAGGTGTTCGATCCCGGTATCGCAATTTTTAAGCAATCTCAGTATCCATCTGATGAAATAAAAGGAAATATTTTTGGAACTTTTGGAGATGGGCTTGCACCTCATCACCCTTGCTACCACAGTGCTCAACAACTGCTTAAGGGAACCTTGCCTACTCTTCTTTGGCTTGCCTTGTTCGCCATAAGCTTGTGCAACTTTGTTGTCCCATATATTTAGATGATTAGAGATAGAAAATAGATGAAAAGAGATGAATTCCTAGAGAGAGAAAGTAGTGAGAGAAAGTAGAGAGGATTAACTTGTAGAATATTAGATTAAGAGGAAAAATGAATCACCAACCCTCCTAACATGCTAGGAGGGTAGTATATATAGTCCACCCACATGTGGGCTTCTTTATGGACTATATGGTTTGGGCCGGGCTTTCCTTTTGGGCTTTAGTTACTTATTAATGAACTTTAGCCTAAAGTTAAGCCCGTATAACACGAATAATATACTACCTATTACAACGTTCTAAAATACGATACATAATAAACATATGACCGAGCATTCTTGTTTGGCTCAATATTTTGAGGCTAACAATCTCCCCCAATGAGAGGTCATAAACCTTGGTCATTTAGGAAATTTGTAGAGATTACTAATCTCGCCATAAATGAGTCTTGAACGTGTAATCGTAGCCTTGTTCCTTCATGCTGTGATCTTTGAGCCTTTGTCGTTGTCTTTCGACTTTGTCTTTAAGCTTGAGATCTTCAAATCATCCTTGACTTGTCTTTGCCATCTTGCGATCTTGTGTCTTCATCCACATGCTCACACTATTAATAGTTGAATATGTCTTTAGGCATGAGTATGTGGTTTCTGAATCATTGACTTTGCTGTGTACACCGTGACGCCACCTTCTCGAAACAAAACATAGACACGGACTGAATGGCTTTGACATTCGTCCTAAATCGGTAGCATTTTACCTCCGGTCGGTGAAGACCGTTATACGATATTAAATATCGTACATGTGATCAGGTAGATTCAATGAAGAATCTCCTTGACAGGGTTTCGCGGCTGTACTAGCCGTTCTCTTTACTCGACCGTCTCAAAGCAAGACTGCGAACATAAAGAGTGAATCAATTGGATAGATATTCGCTTGATTAAAGTCGTCAATTCAAATTCCTAGAACAAGTTTGATTCATTAAGAATCTTACCATTGTTGCTTTCCAGTTGACACAAGTTTGATTCATAAGAATCTCACAAGTCACCTACCGTAGCGCTGTTTGAGGTTGACGCTAGAAGGATTTCCATTCGTCACTGTGAATATTAATGAATATCACTCTGAATGTTCTGGCAAGACCATAAAGATATTGCGTAGAAACCTGAAACGAGTTTGAATCAATTCAGAATCAAACCACTGTTGCTTTTCAGTTTTGCACATGTTCAATTCATAAAGAATCTTGCATATGACCTACCGCAGTGCTGTTTGACGTTAACACTGGAAGGATTTCCACTCATCACTGTGAATACTAAGTAGTATCACTCTGAGTGTTCTAGCAATATCACAAGGATATAGCGTAGGACTCTCTTGATCTTCATCCGTGTGTCCTAACGAGATTTGATTGATCTCTTGGCTCTAGACTCCATTTGTGCACTTTTAGTGGTCGGAGGCTGGAGCAGATGCCACCTATTCAATATCGACTATCTCGGAGTGAGAAAGTCAATTGAAGTCGTGTTGATCTCCGTGACAATAAAACAAACTTCTTTTGAGAGAAGCCTGAGTAGCTAGGAAAGGGTTGTGCTTCACATCACTGGGTCCATGATGAGTTTGTCTTCATGATGAGTTGACCCGGTTTCTGCCTAAATTGTATGGAGGGCTTCTTTCTTTAGACCCTTTATCCTTACATTTCTTTTTCATTCTTCAACCCCTTCAATGCTTACCAAGACATCATTAATAGCACCTTGTTGTGATTGTTCCAGTGCTATCATCAGTACTTAGTCGGCATTCAGCTACGTTCACATTCTACTCCATCTTTCCTAAGGACTTCTAATAATCTATTGGATTGTCCCTGGGAAGATCCCTCCGGTTCTGGTTGGATCATAGGACTTAAACCTAACCACCCTTTTGACAACAATAACGTCGTGAATTAAAGATGTTGTGGGTATTTGATCGTAACCATGAAAACCACTTTAAATTCTAACAAAGTGTGTGAAAAACATTTGACACCTTGCTAGTTTTTAGTCGTTTCAGAAAAACTCCCCCTTCACATGTGCATTAAAATGCGAAAATGTTTCGCACATGTAGGTAAGAGTTAAAGTGCTTGAGTCTTATATTAGATCACATTTTAATCACATTTTCTCCCCCTATCGCTAATATATAAAATCTTTTGATATCAGAGATACTAAATTGGATTAAAATATATTTTGAAAAATAGTCTTGAAATCTCCGGGAGAAAGATGTGTTAATCTTTTGCATGAAGTTATAATGCTCCCCCTCAAAAATTGATCCAATTGAATTGTCATTGTGAGGATATGATCCACATTTCGCTTTTTGAGGATGGGAGTTGTTGAACACACAATTTTTGAAAGATTTTGAATAATCATTGAGAAATTCTTGAAAAAATTATGTTCAACGCTTTTTGAAAAATCCTATTTCTTTTTGTTGAAGAGGTTTTTCTGAAGCATAAACTTGAGTTCATAGACTTTGAATGTCTTGACGAATCCACTTAAGTGTAAGAAGATTTCTCTTCTTTTGCTGAGGGTAAGAGCACGAAATCGTACACTCCCCCGTGAATATAGAACCGGGTTGCAATCTGAAAGTGATTACAAGCCATTGTGTTGAGCTCAAAACGTTGAATGTTTTGTGACAAGCTCAACCCGTGATAGATTGCTCTACCCGTTGTTTGGAAATATTTGTCCAAAATAGACAATTTCCTTTATTAAAAGAAGAAATGACATGTTTTGAAAAATATTTACAACTTTCATTCGAGCTTTATGTACACACCCGTGTCGTTATTGAGCGACATTTCTAGGCACGTCCATATTATCGATACTGAAAGACATGTCGAGAAGAATATTTTTGGATTTTGAAAGATTTTTAATTTTGTGTTTTGCTTTTATGTGTTTTATATTTTTGTATTTTGCTTTTTCAAAGATATTTACAAGTTGATGTTTGATAGATAAATCAAGCATGCACCTTTGCCAGAATCTCCAGGTCTGCTGGAGTCAAACATCTCATACCAATTTGCCTAACGAGGTACTCAAACCTATCTTTCGACAGAGCTTTCGTAAACAAGTCGTCTAATTGGTAATCCGTTCCAACAAAGTATAATTCAGCGATACCTCTTTCAACTTGTTCCTTTATGAAGTGGTATCTGACATCGATGTGCTTCGTGCGGGAATGCTGTACCGGATTGCAGGAGATGGCTATGGCCGACTTAGAGTCACAGTACATAGGTACTTTATCAAAGTGGAAGCCATAATCCGTGAGTTGTGTTCTCATCCAAAGAACTTGAGCACAACACGCAGATAGAGACACATACTCCGCTTCGGCTGATGAAAGTGACGTGCAATCCTGCTTCTTGGAAGACCATCCCACAATCTTATCTTGACCTAGAAATTGTGCACCACCAGAAGTACTTTTTCGTGTATCAAGACACCATGCATGATCAGAATCTGAATAGGCCGTTAGAAAGAAACCGGTTTCCCTCGGATACCAGAGTCCCAAATGAATGGTATTCTTGAGGTACCGAAAGATCCGTTTAACCTCCTTGAGGTGCTTTTCAGTGGGTCGTGCTTGATAACGTGCACAATAACACGTAGCATGTGAAATATCAGGTCTGCTTGCGGTCAAGTACATGAGGGACCCGATCATGGAACGATATCTCGTTTGATCTATGGGTAATCCCTCCAAGTCAGCATCTAGCGATGTGGTTGATAATGGTGTCCCAACGGGGTCACATGAAGTCATACCATGCTTTTTGATTATCTCTTGACAATACTTAGCTTGGTTTATAAAGATACCACTTGGGGATTGGTGAACTTGAATTCCTAGAAAGAATTTTGGTTCGCCCATCATAAACATTTCAAATCTGTTGTGCATTACTTTTTCAAACCATTTTGAAAGTTTTGGGTTCGTAGACCCGAAAATAATGTCATCAACATAAATTTGCAAAAGCAGAATGTCATCCCCATATTTATAAGTGAACAAAGTTAAATCAACGGAACCTTTTGAGAAACCTTTGGAGACCAGAAATTTCGAGAGCTCGTCGTACCACGCCCTTGGAGCTTGCTTGAGTCCATAAAGTGCTTTGTGGAGACGATACACCTTGTCAGGATAATGAGGATCGACGAATCCTTCCAGCTGCGTGACATAGACTTCTTCCTTCAAAGGACCGTTAAGAAACGCCGTCTTTACGTCCATTTGATATACAATGAATCCCTTAT
This sequence comes from Glebionis coronaria, assembly GCA_025667525.1. NCBI lineage: Eukaryota > Viridiplantae > Streptophyta > Magnoliopsida > Asterales > Asteraceae > Glebionis > Glebionis coronaria. Next base: position 536,390,820 of record CM046879.1, read on the forward strand.
GTGCAGCATAGGCAAGAAAAATCCTGACCACTTCTATTCGGGCTACTGGTGCAAATGATTCTTTAAAATCAATACCCTCTTTCTGTCCATACCCTTTAGCCACTAGCCTAGATTTATTCTTGATGATCGTGTTCTCTTCATCCATCTTGTTTTTCCAGATCCATCGAAGATTTAATGGTGTTACATCGTATGGTCTGTCAACAAGTTCCCAGACTTTAAGTCTTTCAAACTGTTGAAGTTCATCCGTCATCGATTCAATCCAAGCATGATCAGCCATGGCTTCTTTGATGTTTTTCGGTTCAGCAGTACTCACGGCGAGTGCGAACATACAAACATCGCCATCGGTGGCTAGTTGTCGTCTTGTACGAACGGGCTGTGAAGGGTTTCCAATTACGTGAACCAAAGGATGATCTCGGGTCCAATGATGTGTTGAAGGATTTCGCTGGTAGAACGTATACATATTTGACGGATCAACATGGCGAGTAGAAGACTCTCCAGTTTCGTGTACCGGTGTACCGAATGGGTTGATAAATTCGTCTTCGTCAGATAATGCATCGTCTGCTTGATGTGTGTTCTCTGGAGCAATGATAGTAGTTGTGGATGTTGTAGGATCTATTGTTAATGTGATATTCTGAGGAGGTAAATCTGCAACAAACCGTGTTGAAGTAGATGAAGTTGTATCCTTGTGTTGACGATGAACGGTATCATCATTCTTATCATGAGTGACAGCGGAAGACTTCGATGCAACTTGTTTCTCCCCCGTGAAATATTCATCATACATTGGTCCATATAACATTTCCAACTCTTCAAGTGTCGTGTCCACTGTCATATCTGCTCTAGGAACATGTTCAGGAACCAGCTTTGAACTTGACGGTTCATTGCTGTGGTCTTGAGTTCCGAGTTCTGTGCGGTTGTGAACGGAAGTCGTGTGTCGTTGTGGATCAGGACTTAAACTGCTTTGTTCAAGTGCCATTTCTTGTAATTCATCTAATCTGATATGAATAGTCTCGACTATCAATTTTGTTCTCTTGTTGTATACTCTGTATCCCTTAGACTGAGTTGCATATCCCACTAAAATGCATGCATCACCTTTCTCTTTCATCTTGTCCAGATTTTCACCATCTCGAATAATGTAACACGTACATCCAAAAACATGAAGGTGTTTGAGTGAAGGTTTGCGATCATTAATTATGTGATATGGTGTCTTTTCGTGCCTTGGGATAATTAAGGAGCGATTTTGTGTGTAGCATGCGGTTGACACGGCTTCGGCCCAAAAGTATAGTGGAAGTTTTGAAGCGGATAATAATGTTCGAGCAGCCTCAACTAAAGTACGGTTTCGTCTTTCAACAACGCCGTTTTGTTCGGGTGTTCGAGCAATAGATGTTTCATGTTCAATTCCCTCGGCTTCAAAATAGTTTCTTAGTTTTGAATTCAAAAATTCAGTACCTCTGTCAGTACGAACCACTTTAACTTGAGCTTGAAGACCACGTTGTATCACTTTAAGGAAGCTGATGAGAACATCGGGTGTTTCATCCTTGGACCTCAAGAAGTGAGTCCATGTGTACCTTGAGTAGTCATCGACAATTACCATAACGTATTTCTTCCCATTGATACTTTGAACACGCATGGGACCACACAAATCTATATGAAGAAGATCTAACCGTCCTTTAGAGCTTGGTGTAGTCTTTGTCTTGAAACTACTCCGTTTAGCTTTACAAAACTCACAAGAAGAACAAAGATGACCTTTGATGAATTTCAAGTTAGGAAGGCCTCGCACAATATCTTTCTTGGAAAGCAAGTTGATGGTATCGAAGTTAAGATGAGATAAACGTTGATGCCATAACCAAGCTTGAGTCGTTGAAGCTTTAGCCATGAAACAGATTGGAGTTGAAGATGTGGAGTCTTGTAGTGAAATAGTGTAGAGATCAGTACCCCGTGTTCCGGTAAGTAAGTCATTTCCATCATAATCTCGAACAAAACATGTCTTCTTTCTAAAAGCAACCTCCAAATCCGCATCACAGAATTGACCAACCGAGAAAAGATTGTGATTGAGCCCTTCGACGTAGTAAACCCTTTTGATAGTGATATTCCCCTAAACCAAGTCTCCATATCCTAGCATCAGTGCAAATTGATCATTTCCGAATCGGACCGTACCCACGAACTTCTCCACGAATTTAATTAGAAGCTTGAGATTCCCCGTCATGTGCTTCGTGCATCCGGAGTCCATTATGATGAGAATTATTTCGATCACCTGCAGAAGAATTAGAACACGATGGAGCATTTGCTAAATTGGATTCCATGTTAGTTGTGATTTCTGATTCATTAGTTTCCCTAGTTTCATCACTTAGAGGCACACTAACGCTCGTAGTCACATTTTATGTCCTAACCTTAGGCATCCATTTATATCCTGGAGGACATTGATTAGCAAACCACCATTTCCAAGGCTTGCTAGCAGACTCATATAATTCCCTAATTCTGCTTCTAGAGTTCTTAGTGGTGGAGTCTGATGCAATAATTTTCTTAGGGGGGGTTGCACCAGAATGGTTTACTTTGCGTTTGGGTTTTCTAGCACTAATAGGCATCACAGTTTGCTTCTTAGTTCTAGTTTCTATGCCTTTGACATTATTCAAAACACACATAGCATGTTTAGCGTTAGCACACTTTCCACATTTCACACAAACAAACTTAACTTTCATAGCATTCAAAGTCGAATCATTCAAATCGTCATTACACGCGATTACAGACGTTTTATTCTTAGAAACATTGAAAATCCTAGGGTGGTCTTCTACTTCCTTCATCTTCCCTTGACTTTTGTTTTGCCATACCTTTTCATTCATGCGAGTGCTCTTAAGCTGGGGCCGGCTAACACTAGCAGTGGGGACTACTCCTGTAGTAAAAGACACACGTCTATTAGTGTTTCTAGAAGTCTGAGGTGATTGACTTTCTTTGTTTTGTGTGGGTTTAGTGGCTAATCTATACATCCCTGGTTTAACCACATTTGTGTTCTTAATGCTTTGTGATCGAATATGTGTTTTGGGAGTGTTTTGTGGTAACCTATCCTTCCCATCCGTCTTGGGGGCAAACGCAGGTTTTGCAAATGCAGAATTAGAGAAAACAGATGGTTTTCCCAAGACAGAGGGTCTAGTCACTTTTTGAGCATTGGGTTGTCTTACGACAGGTTTCTTAACACTAGGTTCCACAATCTTCCCACCCATCTTAGCAATGAGTTTCTACAACTCTGCTATCGCTCTGTCCCTGTCTTGTAACTGAGCTTTCAACCCTTTAATTTCCAAATTCTGTTCGTTCATTTCTCGAAACGTTTGGGAAAGTTTTTCTTGTAATTTATTATTATGTGGAAAACTACCAACGTCTTTTTGCAAAGCAAGTTCAAGAGAATGACAATGTTTTTGAAGGAAATCAGTTTTGTGTTGAAGTAACTCAAAAGCCTTTTTATCAACATTTTCTTTATGTTTCGAAAGCTCAAGTTCAAGACGCTCACACTCTTTGATTTTATCAAGATATTTGCATGCAACATCAGAATATTCATCGATATCAGCACAAGATTGAAGAGTAACACACAAAATATCTTCGGAGAGACGTTCTTCTAAGAGTAGATCATATTCGTTTGAAAATTCTAATTTGTCATTTTGAAGGTCATCAATTTCTTTTTCAAGAGACTCAACATAATTCAAATCATCAAACATTTCAGACTGAATTAAATTTTCAAACTCAAGAACATGTTCTTTTATTATCTTCGTATTTGGTATTAAAAGTTCTTTCACAAGCACAGTTATGTCATGAGGAATCTCGGTTTTCCACTTATCCTTTTGACGTTTCTCCCAATCGCTTGCAACAATTGATTGAACATTATTAACGTGGTGTTTAAGAAAACCAAGTATTTTTCTACTTTTGCTTTTAGAAGCATCTAGAGGCAAATAGTTAATATATTTAAAAACATTAGTTTTCCTCTTAGTGGCAAAAGCTTTTTTCCATTGAATTCTTTTTTGTTTGCATTCTAAAAATAATTCCTCACGAGACTTCTGTTTTTGTGGAGTGAAAAGACCATAAAGACTATTTTCATAAGCATAGTTATATGGTTTCACAAAATCTTTATTGACCGGTGATCTACTCTCCTCATCCCAAAGGGACGTCTCTTCACTATCGAAGTTAGCTACAGGGGAATCATGATTGGTCCATTCGGACTCGTCAAGATATAAATGGGGGTTTGCAGCTTGAGCTTGTTCGAGGTACTTGGGGGTGGCAAATCTAGGTTGACCCTTGAAAAACGACCGAGGTGCTATCATTCTTACGGTTTGAATAGAGTCATGTGTATTATAAACAACTTTTTTCAAAAAATCGACTTGTTCTTCGAGATCCTTTACTTTTTCAGTATCTTTGCTTTGTCTATTTTTGAAATCTTGTTTTAATGTTTCAACCTCTTGTTTCTTCTCGTCAAGAATTTTAGCAGAATCGGTGGTGTTCATAGAAAGCCTCTGTTCAAGTTCATTAACTTTTGTTGTGGCAAGGTACGTTTTTTGACGTTCATCACTTAACAAAACATTAAATTGACGTTTTTCTTTAGTTAACAAAGCAAGAGCTTCATTGTATTTATTTTCAAAATCGTCCTTTTTAACATTGATGACACGACTTTTGTACCCCTCAAGCTCGTTGGACTTTTGAAGAAGCTCAGCCCTATAACTATCAATAGTCTCACTAGATTTTATAAGAGCGGCTTTGCATTCTTCAAAGTTTTGAGTGAGCGCTGCATTTGCCTTCTTTAATTGCTTTTGATTCTTTCTATTTTCATTGACATCTTTTTGTAAACTAGCAATTAAATTAGCAAGCGCGACACGCTCCTCGTCATCATACTCATTTGCATGTTGATCATCCTCAAACTCATTATTGCACATGTTTGATGAATCGGGTGTGGTATTGCTATCAACCGTTTCCATCATACACGTGTCAGTAATTGTTGTTGGAAGTTCACTATGCTCATGTGTATCACCAAACACATTATATTCATCAACATGTTGTACCTTAGCAATTGGCTCAGTATCAAAGATAGGACCATTGTCATCCTCAGTGACGTTAAAGACCTCATGAATCTTTGCCATGTATGAATAATGTGCCTCGAGTTCTTGGTCGGAGATTTCATCATCTGTGTCGTCAAGCATTTCTCCTTCCTCAGCTGATAACTTGATTCCAACTTCCATTTTCTTGCACAGCAGCATCTTTTCCTTATGATAACCATAATCTTTAACCCTCTTTGGCTGCCTGCATTCCCTAGCCAAATGCCCAAAACCTCTGTAGTTATAACACTGGATCCCACTTTGTTGCACAACTTGAGTACCAACAGTTTCCCTATTTCCAACAACAGTAGCCACCCTCTGATTATCATACTTAGGTTGTCGATCATACTTTAAAGGACTCTCAGCACGTCTTCGTGTGTCATACCTTGGAGGACTCTGTGCATGGGTGTTCCTCGAGTTTGAAGATGTTCGAAGGTTGTTGTTGGTGGGTTTGTAGATTTTCTTATATTGCTTCATAACGAAAGCCATTTGTTGCTTAAATTCCCTATCCTTTTGAGCTATTTCTTCATCACTGTCTTCTTCGGATGATTGCTCGGGTGTGGGTGATGGTTCTCTTGCAACTTCTTTGCCTCGGGATCGTGTTGGGACATGTGACTTGGAGACAATGGATGATCGTGGTGATGATGATTGAGTAGAGTAGGTCTTTGAAGTACGGGAGTGATAATCTGGGTAATGTTGAGTGGTAGACACCAAAGCAAGTGGATTGGAAATCTTTGCAACTCGTTCAGCTCGAAGTTCATTTGCCTCATTTTGAAATTGTTTCAAGATGTCAAAGAGCTTGTGATATGAAACTTCGTCTAACTTTTGTTGTTGTTTCACCAAGGTGACAAACCGTGTCCACTCTGGTTGAAGTTGCTGTAGAAATTGGACATTAACTTGCATGGTGGAAACTTGCAAGTTGTTTCGGGTCATATCATTCATCATCTTGTAGAATCGGGAGTAATAAGAATCAATTGATTCCCCATCCTTTGATGTAAACTTGCCAAAGTTCCAAAACATCTTAGTTTTCACATCTTGTTTGTTAAGTGATTCACCTTGTTGCAATCTTTCAATGGCCGTCCACATTTCTTGAGCAGTAGGACATGCGTCAACCGTAGAGTAAATTTCATCTCCAATGCCACTGAGAATTAAGTAGATTGCTTCCTTCTCTGCATCAAACCACGCATGGTTCTCTGGGGTGAGGTCGGTCCTCTTTTCATCACGTTCATATGCGGGTTGTGCGTCACTTGTGTCTGTGGCTGGTACTGCAGGAACTTGAATCCGTGAGAGTTTATAGGGTCCTTCCAAGATACATTGACTTAAAGCATCACCGTTAGGTTTTGTGTCAAGGTAACGTATAAAACGGGATTGCCATTGATCATATCGACCCGACACAAGCATTGGTGGTCTTTCTTTGTTACTTGCCACCATTATGTTGTTGTTCGTCACACGATATTCAGCGGTAGAATCCATCTCAAAGTTCTCTGAATGATGAATCGAATGTGGATCTTAAGTAGTTGTGTTGTGATTGTTTGGTTGTTGAAATTCTGAAAATTGCGATTTTTTTTTCTCAGCCCGACAATAAATTCCTCAGTCCGACAAAACGGTAGACCTAAAAAATTTGTAATCGCCAAATTTTGAAATTGAGCTAGAAATGTCCTAAAACTAGTATGGAAAAAATTTGATTTTACTTGACCTAAAAATTTTAACTCTTTTTTTTTCTTTTTTTTTTAATCTTCGTGTAAACTACGTTCCTAAACTAGTCTAGATGGTGGCTAAGTCTAAAAAATACTCAAACAAAATTTAGCAAAAACATGTCATCGGAATCACTTCGTCGGAATGTCTAATCGGAATGTGTAATCGGAACGTCTAATCGGAATGTGTAATCGGAATGTCTAATCGGAATCCCTTCGTCGGAATGTCTAATCGGAATGGTGATCGGAAGGAGCTTGTCGGAATACCAAATCGGAATGATGATCGGAAAGACCTTGTCGGAATACCAAATCGGAATGATGATCGGAAAGAGCTGGTCGGAATGTTGTTGAATAACCCTTGATCGGAAAGTCAAACCGGAATACAGATCGGAATGTTAAAACCCTTTTCCGATGTGAGTGATCGGAATCACTAATCCCTTTTCCGATTGCACTGATCGGAATATATCCCACTTTTCTCGGATAAAACTCAACCAATACGTGATTTTAAGCCAAAAAATGATCAAAACACCCAAAAATTTTGTGTTTTTAGCCAAAGTAAATATACCAAATCACTACTACAACTACGTAGAAGATGTAGATGAAGAAGTAGAGCACGGAAAACACAAAAAAAAATTGAATCCGAGATGATTTATGGATTAAATCATTCGAATCAAATATAATAACAACAACCAATCACAAATACTACCCCATGGCGATTGATACCAATTGTTGTCCCATATATTTAGATGATTAGAGATAGAAAATAGATGAAAAGAGATGAATTCCGAGAGAGAGAAAGTAGTGAGAGAAAGTAGAGAGGATTAACTTGTAGAATATTAGATTAAGAGAAAAAATGAATCACCAACCCTCCTAACATGCTAGGAGGGTAGTATATATAGTCCACCCACATGCGGGCTTCTTTATGGACTATATGGTTTGGGTCGGGCTTTCCTTTTGGGCTTTAGTTACTTATTAATGAACTTTAGCCTAAAGTTAAGCCCGTATAACACGACTAATATACTACCTATTACAACGTTCTAAAATACGATACATAATAAACATATGACCGAGCATTCTTGTTTGGCTCAATATTTTGAGGCTAACAAACTTGATGGACGAAAACCATGTATTTGATCCCGATGGATGTGTTTCAAGCTTCTTACCATGCTAATCAAGGTCGAGTCAGGCTCACGACTCGGTTAACAAAAACAAGCGCTTCTCGGGAGGCAACCCGCAGTATCTATCCTTTTATTCTGTTTTTATAATAAGTGTAGGGAGACCCTAGTATGTGTTTGTTGTCTTCTTTCTAATCATGTGCAAGGATTCGAGCTTTCAAAGATCCATTCTTGATGACTTTTGACGACCCGTGATTCCGTGTACCCATCTTCCCGGTTTTATCCTAAACTCTTTTGATTCTCTATTTTATATTTTTCAATATTAAAATAGGAATCACTTTAGTTGTCCTTTCCTTAGCAAGATTTATACAACGTGCACAATGTCCTAAGTGTATGGGAGTTTACTCCCACATGCTTAAACATTAAGGACAATGTTTATATTAAGTCTAGGGGGATTTCTATTGAAGTTAAGTGGGCTTTTCCTTGTATTTGTCCTCATTTTAACCAGAAAATTTATTTTTCGACATTATTCAAAAAATTTAATCTATTTTGGCCTAGTTGTATTTACCTTTGTTATGGTTATTTTCTTTCTTTATTAGAATAAATTTTAATAAAGTGGTTTTAAATTTTTAAACGTTGTGAATCTTTTGACTCAACTCGAGTTTACTCTAGCTAGTATCCTTAACGTGTTTAAGTCACGTTTTGCTAGGCTTTTATATAGGGAACTTTAAAACGCGAAAGTCTTAACTCTTACAGGTTAAGAACAATAACTTTTCTCAAGTTCCTATAATTGATCCTAGAAAGTCGTTTATCAAGGGAACTTTAAAATGTGAATTCTAAACTTGAAAGAGTCTAAGAAGTTGCAAGATCCTATAGACGACTTGAAAACCCAAAACATTGATTTAATAGGCTAAGCATCCACGAGTCTCATTCCTTGAGATTTTAAATTGTGGAGAATGAGAGATGATAGAGTCAATTATAATTTTGGTATTCTTTCATGAATTTATGTGAGTTAATTATGAGCTTTTTCTCCCATCACTTGTTAATAAATTTAATTGCAATAAATAAGGTCGTACGATTTGAAAAGTTACTTAGCTTCTAGCACAAGATCGTTTAAAAGTTGCTCGGTATTAATTAGAGTTCATAGCCAAGGCATAACTCATTGAAGCGGGATGCGAAGATTGGCGAGTCCGAAAAGGCCCTAACAAGGAATGAGGGCTACATTTTGTTGCTAAAGATCCCAAGTGATGTGAAGAATCATTTATCAAAAACCAATATGAAGGATCGAGACACACGACGGAAAGCAAATACTCCCGTAAAGATCATGGAGGAGTCTATCCAAAAAGGCCCTAACAAGGTATGAGGATAAATAGATTCAAGTCCTAAAAGGAGGCGGATCGTTGTATATCAAAATCCCAAATAAAGATTGGAGAAAAATGAAGAAGTCGTGGTCCAAATATGAAGAATCTCTCAAAAAGTTCAAAGTGAAGAAATTCCTATTATGAAGAGAAGACCATTATTTCATGAACGTCTCTCAAGATTTGAAGTATGAAGTCAATGCCAAATATCAGTCCGAGAAAGGTCTCAAATCGCGAACCGAGTTATGCCAAGATATGAACTTTATGAGGTCTCGAGAAGCCGTTTTAAAAGATTTTGTCCTTTAGCTAACTATTGATTAAATCGTCCCACTTTATTTTCAGCCTAAATAACTATCGAAATAAAATAAGATTTTGAGCTCTGAAATTCACTCTTGTGCGAATTGAATCAGCAAAAACACCACAGCCTCATATAGCATATTCAGTGACTGTAATTTGGCTTGATTAGTGTGATATTTGTAAAGTGCTTGCTGTTTTTAGATTTTTTGTGACTCCCCACAACCCAACTGGTTGTGAGGGTGCCAATCTTTGCCCATAAAACAAAGTGAATCACAAGATCTTGCCCAAAAAGGCACCAGATCACGTTTTTTGTTCAGTCAGTGGGAACAAGGTTCCCACTGCTAGTATTACAATTCCCCCTGCTTTGCTACTGGACAAAACAGGAGCACATGTCACTATCAGTTTCTTAGCTTTTTTGTCTTTAGTGCCCTAAAATAGGAATTAGGTCCTCAAATTAGTTTTGATATTTTTCTTATTTTATTTTGGATTTTTTAGTTTAATTTATTTTTATTTTACTGTTCATCTGGTATTTTTTAGATTAAATAGCTATTTTAATTTACTTTTTAACTTTCTGTTTTTGTCTTTTAGTGGTAAAATTAAATATTTTTCAGTTTTAAATTTTTTATTATATTTAGAAAAATAGTTTAAGATTTTTAGTTTAAAAAGTTTTTACTGTTCACATTTTTATTAATTTTTATAATTAAATTTAGTTTAATTAGGGTTTAATATTAATCAGTTTTGTCTTTTAGTGCAAAATTTTACTTTTTTCAAACTTTTTCATTTTTCTGCTGTTCTTTAGTATAAATTAGGATTTTTAAAATTGTCAAATTATTTTTAGCATTATTTTATTATTTTTTATGATTATTTTAGTTTAAAAATAGTTTTAAGTGTTTTAAAAATAGAAAAATAGTTTTTAAAATTTAGGAAAAATACTTTTTAGTCTTTAAATAATATAAGTAAGTTATTTGTTCAATAAAATAATATTTTGGACATTTTGTTAATTATATTTAATTTTAGGGCTTTAATTAGCATTTAAAATTGAATATTTAATTAATAAAAGGTTTTAAAATATTTTTGTTGGATTTTTATTCTTATTTATATTATTTTAGACTTAGTTTTAACTTTTAATTAATTTTTAGGTTTAATTTTTAATTTGGTGCTTTTTACGGTTTTACGTGAACGACCTTTTCGTCTTAGTGTAATCCGTCATCGTAGCCGTCATTCTCTTTTAATCTCATTTCTACTTTTCTTTCTCACAAGTATAATCACAAATTAATCATTTCATTACACAACGCACTAGCCTCCTTGAGAACGAACTCACTTTATGGTCATTTACACACGGTTTTCCTAAATCGTCGTTCTTACCCTATTTTGGTACTCTTTTCCTAAAGGGTATACAAAAATTCAACCATCATTTTTGGCGCCGCTGCCGGGGAGGCGTGTTGTGTTTTGACTTGAACAATTGTTGTTTTTATATAGCCATAATAAGTATTTGTATTAGTAGCACTCTACTAATACGTATTATCGGTTTTTCGTTTTTTTGAATACTATTACTATATTGTATACGTAAAACAATAAATACACAAGTACTCCAAATACGTGAGAAATCACAACCTTGACTTGGGATGTCATTACGCAATCATTGTATTCGAATCTCAAACCAAAGAAAAAGGCAAAAATAGATAAATACTTTCGAGAAGCTCGATTTTGAAAATACAAACTATAAGGTGGGTATAAGGCGGATATTATAAAATATATCCTAAGGAAAAAGGCTCTTAAGTGCTTCGCGCCGCCTCGTTTCCCCGCTTGCTTGTGAGTATTTGATTTTGAGAGCTAATCGAGGGTTTTGCCGCCCAAAGTATTATTAAGTATCATATATATTTTCTTGGTTTCATTGATTAAACCCTCTTGAACATTTTGGTGTTCCACCAACGTTCTAAAGTCATCGAAGGCGTTCACTTCACGTGATCGTTTTCATTCCTTGAGGCTTCTTTAATCAAGAGATTTGATTAAGGAGGAGATTTGTAGATTTTTGTCTACTTAATACAATTTCAAAATCCAAAAAAAAAAGTAAAAAACAATCAAAAATCCAAAAAAAATGAAAAAGTTAAAAACACCAAAAAGAATCTTCTTTTCTCATCCCCACGTTGTACGTGTTACTCGTAATCAAGCGAGACGTGCACGTAAACGAAAAAACAAAAAGGAGGCAACACCTACTCCTAATCTTTCTAGTGAAGAGACTCCAAGTGAAGAACCTATTGTAGAACAAGAAGCTATCATGGCTAATCATACTATGATGGAGTTGCTTCAAGCACCCACCGAGGGTTTTGGAGAGGCCATTGTGATTCCCGCCATCCTTGCGGAGAACTTCGAGATCAAGACGGTTTTAATGTCTATGCTTCAAGCCAACAAGTTTCGCGGACACGAGAAAGACAACCCACATTGTCACATTAGGCAATTTAATCGTCTCACGCGACAAGCAAGTTTAAGGATGTACCACACGATGCCCTTAAGATGATGTTGTTTCCATACTCATTAGATGGACCCGCCAAGATATGGCTCGAGAAAGAACCCCCAAATTCGATTTTGACGTGGGGTGATCTCGTTTCTAAATTTGTGAATTAATTTTTTCCACCATCTAAAACAACACATTTGAAAAACGAGATTTCACGATTTACACAAAGATCTAATAAAAGTTTTTCAATGGCTTGGGAAAGGTTTAAAGAAATGTTACATGAATGTCCACACCATGATTTTTCCGAACTGCATCAAATTGACACTTTTTATAATGGGTTTAATGATCATGAACGAGATTACTTAAATGCCGCCGCGGGTGGTAATTTTTTGTGCAAAACGACCCATGAGGCTTTGAAAATCATTGAGAATAGGTCTAAGGTTTATAGCCCTCGTAACACACCGAGTGTTGCCAATTTGGGTTCGTCATCGTCTCGTAGCATTTATGCCTTGCAAGATGAAGAAAATGAGGAGAATCGGTTTTTCGATAGGTTTTCGACTCTTATGACTCATTGGAAAGCACAAGATGCTTTGAATTCCGCATCGATTAAGGCGGTTGCCAAGAGTTGTATTTCGTGTGGTGGAGCTCATGATTTTTCCGAGTGCATTACCGCGGATGGTAACACTTCGAATGCTTATGTAGCCACGGGAACTTATAACCAAAACGGTCAAGGTTCCCGCCAAAATCAAGCTCCACAAAATCAAAATGCTAACAACTATCGAAACAACAATCAAAGTGGTGCTTATCAAGGAAATCAACGTAACTACAACAAGGGTAATTATCAAAGTGGAAATGGGCAAATTTCAAACCAAAACCAAAACCGTGATTTTCAAACTACCACTCAAGGATTTCAAAATGATCACACCAAAAATCTTCAAGGAGAATTTTTGAATTATGCTAAAGCAAACGATGCTAAGTTTGATAATATGCAACGTGAAATGGTTAGCTTAAGATCCGAGTTGAAAAACGAGCTTAAAAACGAACTTGCTAATGAACTTAAGACTCATGCTAATAAAATGGAAGGAAATGTTCAACGTCTCCAACAAAATCAACAAAAAATGGAGCAAGGTCAACATGAGATTAAGCAAGAGTTGTTAAAAGCGGATGCTAGGCAATCTAAGTTTGAAGACCGAATGGGAAAAATGTTTGAAGCTATCATGTGTAAACCTTCTTCTTCGGGTGGTCTTCCTAGTGATACCATCGTAAACCCGAAAGGAGAATTGAAGGTTATTACTACTCGTAGTGGTAAAACTTTCAAAGAACCCATTTCTCGTCCAATTACTTCTATGGAGAAGGAAAAAGAGAAAGAACCCGAGGTAGTGGTAGAAAAGGAGCAAATTCCAAGCCCACGAAGTACCGCTCAAACCACACCTACGGTTGAACCAATACCAATAGTGGAACCCGAGATTCCAAGGCTGTTGCCTATGCCCCAACCCACACCACCCTTACCTTACCCTTCAAGACGAAACAAGGAAAAGGCACAAGAACGAAATAATTATCAATTTGAACTTTTTATGAAAATGATTCGTGACTTGCATTTTAATATAAGTTTTGCCGACGCCTTGGTCATGATGCCTCGATTTGCCGCGAACTTCAAAAGTATGTTGAATAACAAAGAGAAATTGCAAAAGTCGTCTAGTTGTTCTTCGGTTTTTCTTAGCCGCATACCTCAAAAAGTCGGTGATCCCGGTAAATTTTTAATCCCATGTGCAATACAAGATATGGAAGAATGCTACGCCTTGGCCGATCTTGGTGCTAGTATTAATTTGATGCCCCTTGAGATTTTTAAGTCGCTCAATCTTCCAAATCTCACTCCTTCAAGAATGTCAATCGAGATGGCCGATCATTCTACGATTCTAGCTTGTGGAGTAGCCGAGGACGTCTTCGTGAAAGTTGGAAAGTTCTACTATCCCGTGGACTTTATTGTTGTTGACATTCCCATCGATCCTAAAGTTCCTCTAATTTTAGGTCGATCATTTTTGGATACCTCGAGAGCACTTATCGATGTGCATGCTAGGAAAATCACTCTTCGTTTCAATGAGGAAGAACTCGTCATAAATGCAACTCAAAACTCTACGCTTTCTCATGTGTATTCGATCACGTCTTTGTACAATGTCAATCCCATCAAAAACATTTGTAAAAGGATTTCAAAAAGAGTTTTAGGAGTTGTTGAGAAAATGAAGTTCCGTCCCCTCCGCCGGTGGAGGTTAAGAGTGTTAAGCCTACGTTTCGAATCACGAATGATTCTTCGGATGATGAATATGTTGATCCCGATGGGGAAGTTTTCTTTGTTGACAAACGTTTTGAGAACTTACCACCACCTAAACCAAAACGGTTTTCAAATGTGAGAATTTTTAGTGTGACTAACATTGCTTTAGAAACACCAAATATTTTTGACATAATTAAGTCGGGTTTTCATAAGGAGAGTTTAAAAGATGAAAAAGGGAAAGATTTTAAATTGGATTTAAAAGATTTTTCTACAATGCTAACTCCGTCATCACCTCGTGTTTTGAGTGCTACAAGCTCGTCTTCTCCTTTTGACGATGCTTTGTGTGGACCTAGTGTGGGGGAAGCCCCTTATGTTCCCTCCCCTTTCTCCATCGAGGACGAGATATTTGATCCCGGAATTGCTTATAAAGGGAAATCTCGGTCTTCCACCGATGCAATAAATGGAAAATCTTTCTATTTGATTGGTGCGAGTCTACCTTGAGTAGCTCATGGTTTTTATGACTTACCCATTGTCCCACCCTTCTATTTCTTCTCATCAATTTTCTTGAAACCCTTTGGGTTTGTGTTGACACATGATGAAGTGCCGTTGATTTGTTTTTCCAATGAAAACGAGAACGCTATCTTCGATCCCGGTATTTTGCACCATCAAAGGACTTAGTCCTTAATACCGGTTGTTTTTGGGCCTTGTCTATCATGTAAGCCCCACTAAAAATTGACCATACCATGATTATCCCTAAATGATCACATTTATGAGGGATTCGAGTCGAGCTTTTGACTCGGTTATCAAAAACAAGGTGCCTCGTGGGGGAAACCCATGCTTATCCATGTACATATTATCGCTTTCTAATTAGTTTAATGTGAGGGGATTTGTGCCCTTCCAACCTTTGTTCCGTGGTTGTTTGTGAATTGTGGTTTTTAGATCATGATCTTCACAATTGGAGCCTCTCGTGTTCGTTTTATGGGAGCACTCGATCGTTTGCTTTGAAGACTTTCTCAATATCCAAATGATATATCCTTTGATGTTCTAACCTTAGGTTTTTAGCACACTTCATAAACGGCTATTAATTTAACGGTTACACCCCTTCCATGCTAGATTAGGCATTCGACTACGTCTCTAGTATGGGGGTGTTTGCACCCCTAGACTCGAAACATTGAGGACAATGTTTAACTTTAGTATGGGGGGGTGAATAGATACTTGCCTTGCCAAGCCTTCACGCTTTCTAAAGTTTATCTTTTTGTTTATCGTTTTTGTTGCAAAATAAGGCTAAAAAAGGCCAAAATTGTAAATTTTTCTCATGTTTTATAAGTGTTTGAAGACACGAATGTAGGTTTTCTGATGGCGAGAATAAGAGTTATTTTTTATTCGACCGTGCGTGTTGAGCACTTAGCTTTGATTCCTTAACTACACATTAGGCTAAGTCTCTTAAATGAGGACGAGAAATGATAGAGTTAATTATAAGTTACTATGCTAAACTTAGAGTACTCGTATTCTTTCAAAAACTCATGTGTTCTCGTTGTTTGCTTATTCTCCCTTCGCATGTAAATATTTATTGCTTAATAAATATTGACTTAGCGGTTTTGTTGGGATTGTTGGGTTTCTAGTCTTTTCTAGTAGCTTCCGTGTAATTAAATTGGGAAGACATTAAGGTATCGCCAGCGCCACGGTTTTGAAGTATTGGCACCCAAATAATCGAAAGCTTCACCCAATAATAAGATTTCAAATGCTCACCTAAATCAAGCAAACAATTTGAAGCCCCACAAGGCCGAAAAATCTATGCAAAATTGAAAGTGAATCAAGCCTTAATCTTCGAAGCTTTAAAGATCCAAAATTCGCCTTAGCGTGAGGATATACGTCTTTGGCTAATAAAACCACCGATGAGGCGGATAATAAAAGGCAAGGCAAGACCGAAGTCATAATAAAAGCTTCATGGCGAAGTTGAATAATAGATGGAGGTAAACCAAAGATAATAAAGCCCTTCCGTTAGGGGGCGTATAAAAGTCTTGGTAATAAGTCTCATGTTCAAAACCGTTATAAAACCGTGTTTATCGATTCTTCTTACCAACTTAATTTTTTAACATCGTTGTCTATTGGGAGGGTTATTGATTTGATGGTCTTGGTTACACCGTTAGGACTCTATTTTTAGACCTAAATCTTTATTATCGCATAAGTCAAATAATGTATCCTCGCCGAAACATTCAAGACAAAATAAAATATAAGAGATACAACTTAGGAATAATGGGAGGATAAGTACGTGATTAGGGCATATGAGTAGTGTTAGCATTACTAACTTATAATGACAATGATCTCGTTGCACGCTTAGCATGGAATTGGGGTGAAAATCGAGGACGATGAAATTATTTCTAACGAAGCATTCACGTGTTCTTATTCTATGAACCTAAACGTCACATTTTGCGATGAAAATCATACATTATGTCTAAAACGCAAGTAGTAGTAATAGTAGTAGTGTAGCTAGTTTATCATTCAATAAAGTGAATAAAAATGAATTTTGGAGGTGCTTTAATACTTTATTCTAGCATTGCGTGAGGGCACAGCAATGGTTTAGTATGGCGGAGTGATGAGACTGCTTTTATACATAGTCTCATCGTCCAAATATGGCTTAAAATGCATTAAATATCATTAAAAATGCCAAATATATGCTTGTGTTTGTTGCTTGTGTATTTTAGGTACGGATATTGAGGAAATGACAAAAAGATCACAAGAATCAAGCAAAAACGAACACGGGAAACGAAGCTGCACAAAGAACCGGACCCGAATCCTGAATTTCCAAAATGGTCCTTGAAGTTTTGAAGATTGGCAAGATTGGTCCCTCAAGAATTGAAGACTTTTCATTTTATACCCCTGTAAAACCTCAATATTACATATGGGTCCCTATAATGTCAAGTGAGTACATGTTTAGCCCTTGAAGTATGGATAAGTTGCATTAATGGTCCTTGATATAAAGTTTGCAAATGACTTGTGCCATTTTTGACAAGTAGAGGAAACTTGTAACAAAGGAAATCATGTTTGGCTGCTAAAAACTTATTATGAATACATTATGAAAACCTGGGGACCAAAAATAACAAACAGCAAAACTCCAACAACCAATCCAGGCCCTCCATGTCACACCCTCCACCAATACTGTCCCTCCACATCACCCACCATACCACGTCACCTTTCCACCATCCTAACCCATATTTATTTATTAATGTTTTTTAAACAGATTAATAAATAATTAACCTGGCGCCTTTTCCTCCATTAACACCCACTATTCACATTATTACCATCACATAAACCCTAACGAACCCAGATCTTAATCACCTAAAAACAAAGGGTTTTTACCCCTAAAACTCCAGATACACAATTAACCTAATCCTAAACCCAACCCCACTCTCATTTTTGTCCCCACTACACCCATGTGACATTCCTGACCCTCCCCTGGTCAAGTCCCTTTCCACAAAACCCCATGAGGGGACATGATCAACGTCCCAGAAGGTTTTACTTGTTCCCTACTCAAGATAAACGCTCCAGATTGAAGATTCCACATGGCTACATCACATGGACGATTTTTGACCAAGACCCCAAGGGCATTTTCGGATTTTCATGTCTATTAGGGTTTAGGGTTTTATTTCCTGTATTATTTTATTAAATCTTCTAGTAAATTCAGTAGAGTAGTATAAAATGGGTGGTTTGTACCCATTTTAGTTTTTGTTCCAGATTTTCCCAAGTATTGTAATTCCTTTTTGAAAATAATAAAAGTTGGTATTTTTATGTTGAAATGGAATTCCTTTTTATGTATTTTAAAAGTTTGGTGCTTATCTTGAGGGAAATCTGAGTTCCATCTATCTAAGCATTTTAAGTTCTTGTTTTTCAAAGTGTAATTCCTTTTTTCTTTGTTTTGAAAAAGTTGGTGTTTTGAAAAACCTTGTTTCAAATTCGTCTTCAAAATTGAAGTGTTGATTTATTTCATTTGTTTAGTTTGAGTTTCAAAGATTTCTGTTTACCAAAAATTTTATCAAAAATCAGTTTATTCATATTTTTCTGTTTTTCTCACCATCACTGTTTCAAAATCTCAAGCTAAGCTGCTTGACAAATCAGGTTAGCTTGAACTTTTTGAAGCTTGTATTTTGTTTCTTGGACTTTGAGGTGGTGTGCAGGTTTCACCAAGCAAGAGCAACCATTTATTCATCCATTTCATTTCACTAAGTTTTTGAAGATATTTTGGGCTTAGGGTCCACTTTGGATTCCTCCAACAAGCCATCTCTACACGTCCACAAGCCCATAACATTTCACTCACAAGCCATTGGAAGGCAATCAGCCCAGGTATAAGGCTTGAACCCCATTGGCATGTTTTTGTGAAATTTTTTATGTGATTTGTTGATTTGAGAGACATTGGTGTTAATTGTTAGTTCAGTGCTTCATATATGATTGTTTGTGTCTTATAGGCATATTTGAGTAGTAGTTAATCAGATTTAAAAGGTTTTGGATACATTTAGTTTGTAAAATTTTTGGTTTCTGATATTAAGGGCTGTTTGGGACTAGGGTTTAAGCCAAATTTCATACAAACTTTTGGCTTATAAATTGCCTATACACCCTTTCTTTAGTATCATTAGGTGATATCAGGTTTTGGTTTAAAGTTTGGTAGGCTAAAATAGAGTTTGCATGTTAAAATTTGGTTTATATTGCTTAAAAATCAAGAAATCAGTTTTCTGTGTTTGATTTAGAGTGATTTTGCCATCAAAGCTTGTTGGTTGTTAGATCATAGGCACACCTAGGGCTTGTCATTAGCTATATGTGATTTGGTGGATTTTTGTGCAAGATTTTGAGATCTGAAATTCATTCTTGTGCTAATTGAATCAGCAAAAACACCACAGCCCCATATAGCATATTCAGTGACTGTAATTTGGCTTGATTAGTGTGATATTTGTAAAGTGCTTGCTGTTTTTAGATTTTTTGTGACTCTCCACAACCCAACTGGTTGTGGGGGTGCCAATCTTTGCCCATAAAACAAAGTGAATCACAAGATCTGGCCCAAAAGGCACCAGATCACGTTTTTTGTTCAGCCAGTGGGAACAAGGTTCCCACTGCTAGTATTAAAATTCCCCCTGCTTTGCTACTGGACAAAACAGGAGCACATGTCACTATCAGTTTCTTAGCTTTTTTGTCTTTAGTGCCCTAAAATAGGAATTAGGACCTCAAATTAGTTTTGATATTTTTCTTATTTTATTTTGGATTTTTCAGTTTAATTTATTTTTATTTTACTGTTCATCTGGTATTTTTTAGATTAAATAGCTATTTTAATTTACTTTTTAACTTTCTGTTTTTGTCTTTTAGTGGTAAAATTAAATATTTTTCAGTTTTAAATTTTTTCTTATATTTAGAAAAATAGTTAAGATTTTTAGTTTAAAAAGTTTTTACTGTTCACCTTTTTATTAATTTTTATAATTAAACTTAGTTTAATTAGGGTTTAATATTAATCAGTTTTGTCTTTTAGTGCAAAATTTTACCTTTTTCAAACTTTTTCATTTTTTACTGTTCTTTAGTATAAATTCGGATTTTTAAAATTGTCAAATTATATTTAGCATTATTTTATTGTTTTTTATGATTATTTTAGTTTAAAAATAGTTTTAAGTGTTTTAAAAATAGAAAAATAGTTTTTAAAATTTAGGAAAAATACTTTTTAGTCTTTAAATAATATAAGTAAGTTATTTGTTCAATAAAATAATATTTTGGACATTTTGTTAATTATATTTAATTTTAGGGCTTTAATTAGCATTTAAAATTGAATATTTAATTAATAAAAGGTTTTAAAATATTTTTGTTAGATTTTTATTCTCATTTATATTATTTTAAACTTAGTTTTAAGTTTTAATTAATTTTTAGGTTTAATTTTTAATTTGGTGCTTTTTACGGTTTTACGTGAACGACCTTTTCGTCTTAGTGTAATCTGTCATCGTAACCGTCATTCTATTCTAATCTCATTTCTACTTTTCTTTCTCACAAGTATAATCACAAATTAATCATTTCATTACACAACGCACTAGCCTCCTTGAGAACGAACTCACTTTAGGGTCATTTACACACAGTTTTCCTAAATCGTCGTGCTTACCCTATTTTGGTACTCTTTTCCTAAAGGGTATACAAAAATTCAACCATCAATGAACATTCATGACATTTCCAAAACCATAAGGTAAGTCTTTGATTTCTTTACTTATTTTCTTCTTTTTAATATTTTGCAATTTTCTATCTCTTTAATAAAGGCCAATATGGATTGATTGTGATGGAAAATGTAAAAATTGCTTTGAAATTAATGCATTGCATGAGGACATTGCAATGGTCAAGTGTAGGGGATTTAGTAAGTGTGAAAACACTTATCCTTTTACCACTTAATTATAATAAAAACCAAGCCAAAACGTGTATTTTATGTCGTAAATGTCGGAATTATGCGTGGTTTGTGTTTTTGTTGTGATTTAGGATCAAAATGTGAAAAGGGAAGAAAACATGGGCTTTCACGGGCTTTTATCGAAGAAAAGGACAAAAGACGAAGTCAAAAGATCAAGAGTGCAAAAAGAACGGAAGTCCAAGGCCTATTCTGAAGATTTATCGAAGAAAAAGTCTAAAGACGGAAGTTTAATAAAGCCGAAGAACTCAAGTCTAAATTAATGAAGAAATTATAAGACGAGTTCAAATAATCCCGAGACAAAGTCGAAAAAGTCGAAGAATTTAGAAGACGAAAAGACGAGAAAGAAAGAAAGAAGGAAGCAACACATGCTTAACCTCCCTAATCACTATAAATACCATCCTAATGACACATTAGGAGGTATTGGCTATTTTGACAAACTAGTCTTCCATTTTAATTACTTGCACTTTTCTTAATATCATTTACTTAATTGCACCTTAATTTCTTGTCTTGCACCTTAAATTTGTAAGCTTTTAATTCTTGTTCTTACTTTAATTGTTGAATCTTAATTTTAATCAAGTTTTTAATTAATCTCTCATTCTACCTTTCTTGTTCTTGATTTAATCTTTGTGCTTATGTGCTTATTGTCATGCTTATTTGATTATTTGTCATGTTTTTATGTTTATGATTATGTTAGCTTATTGATTTTATAGCTTATTGTGTTTTTCTTAAATTTAATTAAGTGCTTATTAGTTAAATTTTATAAAAAGTTGATTTTTAATATTTTTATTATTTAGTGTGTTTAAAAGTTTTTAAATTTTGGTTGATTAGCTTTTTCTTAAATTTGATTTGGTAAAAGTTTTAGTTAATTGCTTATTTGTTTTTAGCTTAATTTTAGTTTTTAGCTTATTTGATTCTTACTCTTATCCGGGTTTTATTTAAAACCCTCTTTTTCCGTATAAGTGTCTACACCAAATTCCGGATAAGCCTCATAAGTCGAATTCCGGATAAATCTATCTAGCCAGTTATTCCGGATAAGAGAAAGAAGATCCCATTCCGGATAAATATCCGGAATTCATTCCGGATAGTGCTCAGATCTTCAGATTCCGGATAAGGAGTATAACTCCATATTCCGGATAAGCCCATGAACCAAGGATTCCGGATAAGCAGTTCGAGGGTTATTCCGGATAAGCAGATTCAGGGAATTCTGGATAAGGTGTCTTTATTTTGGATTCCGGATAAAGCTTAGAAGGGGATTCCGGATAAGGACCAGGAATTTATTCCGGATAAGTAATTTAGTCCGGATAAGCAGTACTTTGTTGGGTATTCCGATTAGTGACAGTATTTTGGATTCCGACTCGGGTTTTGTTTATCCTTCTTTTTAGTTTTAAGCATTTATTTTCCCGCCATTTTTCTTAAGTCTCATTTTAATTTTCTTTCTTTATTTTAAATTTCAAGTTTACATTTTTATTACACTGTCACTGTCAAATTAATTTTTCCTCACGCTTTAATGATTAAGTCATTTATTTAATTTACTTTTTAAAGTTTTAATATTGCACCATTTAAGTTTTAATTAATTTTAGATTTAATTACTGTAATTTACTTTAAAGTCTTGCACATTTAAATTACTACAACGACAGATCTATTATTTTTCTCACCAAAAGACGACTGAGTCGCACGTTAAACCAGTAATCAATTCGAATAGACTGGAACAACGATATTTTTAACTGAGTAAAATCCAGTTATTAGAGACCCCTAAAATCCGACATGGAACAACTAGGCAACGAGGGGATAACACGTCATAGTACAAGAAATAATGAATTACAGTTCATACAAAGCTCACGAAATAAAAACATGTACATTACATCATAAAAGGTCAGAGTTTTTAAGCATAGGTCCCAGAGTTTTAGAAGCAGAAAATTATATTATTTCGTCTCGATTTATAACATAAAGCTGCCCAAAAGATAGTATAAACTCCTAACAGTTTTTACTAAAAACAGCCTTATAAAAGCATCACAGAAATCTCCAAGCTGCGATAATGTTCTGCGGGCTTCCATCCAAGCAAAGCTAAGTAATAATACCTGAGATTAAACATGTAAAATCGTCAACATAAAGTTAAGTGATATTCATAGGTTTAGCAGTAAAGGTGTGGAACACAAGCATTCATTTGTAAAACAAGTAGTATGGAGTAAGGTTATATACGTCAACCATAGTCCGAAATCATTATTATTGTTGTTCAGTTCATGAACCGAAGCTTAACTCAATGTAAGTTCCTCTAAGGAGTATCCAGCCTAAATACTCAAGTGTAAACAAATATTAGTGCGTCAAGGTAATTGGGATGGGGATAGTCAATCCCGATGGATCCACCCACAATATTCGCGCTTCACGCAATGCACCAGTACAATTAACGGTTCATGATCAGGAGAGGAAACTCAAGGCTAGACTAAAAAGCAATGATAATATTGAAAACCTGAAATCGTACATGTTCTGGATAGCATACAAGTTATGGATATCATATAGTTTTTAAATGGTTGTGTTCCTCCATGTAAAATCTCACCCCGTGTTTAGAAACCATGTATAAGTAAAAAGGGGCTATGAACTCACCTTAGCCATGAGATAAGCCAATCACGGTACTCAGCAACTGAGTAGAAACAATGGTAGTGAGACGATCACCGACGATATGGATGCCCGAGAAACACGAAAACCGCAACCTATCAAAATAAGGCGCGCGTTAAGACTCGAACTCAAATATCGATATATACCAAGTATAATATGACTCAAATGTTTTCAAAGTATTCATGTTTCAAAGCCATTGACACGAACCAAATGAATCCATTTATCCAACGTTACTTGTTAAAACACTTGTATACTTGAAATTGACCCGTCATACGACGCCAAGTCAACGCAAGTCAAACTATCTTTAAACCTTACTTGGACCAGTAGCTAAGTTATTTATATAATGACTAAGCACTTGAGTAAGTCACCATATCCGATGGTGAATACTCAAACTCATGCAACACAAGCATTGAACTATGTGTCCAAAATAAAAATCAACAAGTACACCCCGAATGTACACAGCAATCTACCCTATCTAGACTTGTCCGATTTAGATGAAAGTTGGTGTCAAGGTTACTTATAACCTGTATAATACCTTACCAAAGTTTGAGCCAAAGTTCACACTTTAAAATCCATCAGCTCGACACTTTACTCGACTCCAAATTTTGGGACAGATTTGTATACTTGTTTTATAAAATCGTTTGGACCACTTTAAAAGTACTAACTCGACAATCCGTCTTTTGAAACCACTACTAGACTCATCAAACAAAGTTTGTAAACTTTGAAAACCAGTAGTTACCTTTATCTAACCAAGCCTAAAGTCCACGAGAGTCGACCCAAAATCAGCCACAATTTCGGATTGTGCCGACTTGCGTCTCCCGGTATACGAATACTAAAACTAGCATAACTTTTGATTCATAATGACTTAGAAGCTCTATCTTATACCAAAACGAGCGTCTCGGAAACCTATACAATAAAATCAAATAATCTCAGCCTTTCTCAGACCTTAAACCAACGAAACAATATGTTATAAGCTGCTGTCCTAAAATACCCTTTTTGAAAACATGACCAATCAATTTTCCAAGCAAAACCACTCATTCCTATACCTATAGTATCACCCAAATAACATACCCATCAACCAAACACTCCTAAAAACACTTGCATGACAAATTTTAACAAAATCAAACATCAAAATCCAAACGTTTTGTGATCAAAATAAGATGATCTTACCAAAAATAACACATGCATGATGATTAAAACATCATACAACCATGAAATCATAAAATCTTTGAAAGTTGATGCATGTTCATGATTTTGGTATCAAAAGAATGGCAAGAAGATTTTAAGAATGGGACTTGTTTTTGTTTTCATTTGATCATAGTAAAATTTGAGATTTTGGGGGTGTTTTATGGTGATGGTATGACGGAAAAGGCCAGGGGAGGGGAGGGTGGTGGATTTTTTTTATATAAAAATGTTGTATGTGTTAGTTAGTAGGAAGAAAAATGAGTTTATATATGTTGGTAGTGTAGGGACCATTTTTTTCAAGTATAAATATTGAGGACTTAAAAACAATTAATAGTTTTAAAGGATAGAAAATGGTTATTGGTAAATATTGAAAATATTTACGGGGCTCGGGTTTCGTAAAATACTTTTCAAAAGTTACAATACATCATAAAAATGATTATATGATTTCCCGACACGACTTAATACGTAATTAAAACGAAATCGTCGAAAATACTAATTATCGAAACAATCGATAATTAAATGTAAAGTTTTGAGCATCCGTCGGTATCGCGATCACTAGGAATTCTCGTTGTACATTGATTTTGAATAAACTCGTTGTAAAACGCACGTGGGTGATATTAAATCAAAAACTTTGATTTAAATAAATATTATAAAAAATAATAAAAAAAATTTATAATTCCATATAAAGTATTATCAATGAACAGAAAATACTTGAAAAGTATAATTTATTAAAATTATCATGATATCAGGATTTACATATAAGAATACAAGAAAACGAAACATGTTAGAAAATTCAAGAAACACGAATAAAAGAATAAAATAATACTGGAAAAGTACGGGTTCTCACAGTCTTCCCCCTAATGGAACTCTGGTCCCCGGAGTTCTCCTGAAAACAGTAGAAGATGCAAACAAGAGGAGGTACAAAGTTTAGAACAAAATTCATTGCTTCCCATGTAATTTCTACACGACGGCGAATCTTCACAATTGGAACTCACTACGCTTCAGTACGGAGAAATATTCAAAAGATAGAATGAACATGAGAATCGCTTAAATGGACAAGGTGCGTTAAGATGAATCAAAATTATTAATCAACAAGGAGTCGCAAATCGTGCAACTGTAAAACATGACAGTCTTAAAACGTAACAATCTAGTTACAACGGAAATAGAAGGGAGAAATGAATTATATATTATCATTCAAAATACGAGCTGTCACATTCAGTTGTCTAGTATTTTGGTATTACTTTAAAACTCAGTTTATATATTTTCTTGATTAAAAGAAAATTTTACAAGGTGTAGTGATTTAAAATCAAACTATCTGTATTTAGTGAGTATGATGTTGCTATATCTTTTTCTTGATCAGAATTTTCAAAGCAAAAGTAGAACAGTTCAAAATAGTTATCCTGATCGGCTTAAGAACTTTTAGGTGACTACATGAAATTATCGTTAAACTCAGGTTTATCGTTACCATTCGAGAAAATTCAGATTTTCTAAGTTATTTAGAAACATAGTTTAGAAATTATAATTTAATTTAATAATTTCATTAGGTTGACAGTAAAGTACGATAAAATCAATTACTTTAAAAGATTCAACTTGATATCCTTTGAAACACTAGGTAAATTTCCCAAAGAAGATATTTATATCTGGTATTTAACTTGAAACAGTTATTTTGGTAATTTAAACATATGGTAAAATGTATAAAATGTTCTTAAAAATTAATAATAATTTTTAGAAATCCAAGAAGGCGATTAAGGTATCAAATGATAAACACGTAACTTTTTCTGGTTTTCAAAAGGTGACAAGACAACGACGAATATGAATCATATAAAGGTCAACAATTTGTATGCGAGCAAAAACACAAGAAAATAAACAGAAAGTCGTATCAATTCTTAACAAACGTGATAGAATAGACGCGTCGATGATAAAAATAATAAGAAACAAAGGATTATAGCAAGTCATCGCTTCTTGAGTGCAGTTGGTGTCACCAACGTTGGCTTATTAAGTTCTCGGTGGTCGATACACGGTCGAAGGAGAAAAGCCAAACAACAAATTTTTGAATCAAAGAACTTCTTAAGAAGTCACTTGATCGAAATTCCAGTAATATAAACAACCTTAGGAATGAAAGGCGAAATTAATATGTGGTTCACACGAATGAATATCAAGACAATATAGTCTAACACACAATTATGACAATTACACAAATTTATCGTTCACGTCAGTCATAAATCATTATTCGCGTCCAGAGATGTTTTGAAGGTCTACCAAAAGATAAAGAAGATTGTTTGATGTAGAAGCATAATAACGTTGAAACTTTCAAGTCTGGTATCAATGGTAAGAATTTAGGCAAATGGTAACGAAAATCGTATCATGAGGATGATGAGGTAACAGTAAAGCAAAGATCGTTGAGTAAGGAAATCTGTGCTTGAGGCATGTACTTTGTTCAAGAAAAGATAAGGGTTCTTATGTGTAAGTCACGAATTGTTGTTACTCGCGTAAGATGTAAAAAATTTCAAAACGTTCATTTTATCTAACTTTTTAAGGAACATAATTAAAAGTTGATTGGTGGTCAAATATTTAGGGTGACTACTATTTGGCCTTGCATGGCTCCTTCTAAATTAATCATAGGTGATCAGGCCATGCATAGTTTAGGACTAGCAATGTAATGCTCAGCTTCGTCAAACCAGTATTACATATCATATGATTTAAAATATGTATATAATAGCATTTGTAAAACCAGGAATCAAAATAACATATGAAACTTTTCGCCTATAAGTTACTGGCTAACTGTTTAAATCAACAATTTGTATAGTTACAAGGGTTCTTTATAAGACCGTATTAGAACAATTTGTGAAAATACATTGTAAAATTAATATAAATTAATTTTATAAGATAACTTTCAAGTATTTTGTAAAGTCCAAGTGGAACATTTTATAAAATGTTTCGCAGACAATACCAGTTTGAGCTTATATGGTAACTTATAAAATAGCGAGTGGGTTACATGAGGGTAATAAAGGGTAGTTCAAGGCAATAAATGAAATGGTTACAAGGTGATAAGGTTTCAAGAGATTTAGCAGGAATCGTCAGGAGACACGTGTCAAGATGGTAACGAATGATACGAAAGCAAGAACTTCAACCTCGGTCCAATTCAGTGGTACGATAGAAGCAAAGAAAGACAATATAGAATGACAAATAAGTCATATATAAAAGAAAGGAATAAGGAATCCGTATGTGCACATCGTAATTTATTTGAAAAAAAATACACTTTTAAGAAAGTAGAACATCAGTTTGTCAAATCACTTGGTTCCTAAAAGTTTAAGATTTAAGTATGGCCGAGCTCAAGTTACTGTTTGTAAACGTTTTCAAACACAATCAATGTTTCATGGTTGTAAAATGTTATTAGTTACAATTTTACGAGCTCACACAACTTAAAATGCTTCAAACCATGTTTTTAACTTCTATCAGTTTTGACCTTTTAGTCAACTTTGACTTTTGGGTTTGACTAGACCAATTGATTCACTAAATGACATTTTAAGACTCGAAGTTTAGAGTAATTTGGTGTAAAACGATGTTTTGAACAACTTTCTAGTTTTACTCGAGACTTGAAACGGATAAAAAATAGACGAAAATGCCCTTGCATTAAATATATCAACAAAATGATATTTTAGAAATACGCAGAAATAAGTTCTTAAATTTCACAATCTCAAATGAGCGTAACCTGCTCGATTTTAATGTTTATTGGCTAAATTTTATGTCCTAAACGGACGTCATAACAAGTAGAAATATATATTTTTATGTCTAAAGTTATAAAAATATTTTCTCGATACTGTTAAATTTCCTGTAAGGTTTCAGTACAAAGTATATTTTTCGACACAGCTTGAAATTAAATCCAAATTTCATAATGACTCAGAATTAATGTACACACAAGACTTGTGGATTTCATAAAGACGAAAGAGAATAAACTGTATAATTAATCATGTAAAGAAAACACAATACAGAAATGGTTCAAGAATGCCAACGATAATCTGAGAGATCAAAATCGACGCATATCATCCATGTCTTCGGCTGCAAGATGCAATGCAGGAAGGTCTCCTGGCGGCGTGATTTTCCAAAATCACAAGACATACCGAGAAAGAAACAAAATATCAAAAAGTCACACTCCTGAGGCAAGGAGGTTTAATGAAAAAGGGAGGATACAAGTAGGATCGTATTCCAAACAATTGTCACATAATAAATGACGATCATGTGTTCAAGGTACAACGGATGTTGTAAGTCGAAGTCAAAACGTATAATGGTCAATGAAATAAGATGTAATCCATGTACAAGTGTCGTGTAAAACGGTGGCGTAAAGGTAAATCAAGATTATGAAAACCCACAATATTATTCAGGTACTGATTCAACGAATGCTTCGAGATGTGTGACTCACATGGTGTCCTTTAGTCTCTTCAGGAGACACATTGAGCTACACAATGGTCTATAGACTAGACATTCAATTATGAATGGTCGGAAAGAAAATATGTGTATCTAAATATATATTTTAAAGGAAATAAACAATGAAAGCAACATGCACGGTAGTAAGAAGGAAAATCAGGAGTTTTATCGAAAACAGCACTTCTTAATTCTAAACAATGGTATCTCGAGAGTATGCAAAACACGTAACAGCAAGTCGAGAAAAACAGACGGTTCAAAACAAACGAGTATATGAAGTCTAGGACTTAATTCTAAACAATGGTATCTCGAGAGTATATCGATCACGCATAAATGAAATAGCAATAGTACTCAGAAAAATGAGTATGAAAAGTCGGCAGCATACGCGCTCTGAATTCAAGTATGTAACGTCATAATGATATAAAATCATTGTAACCAGATCAGTTTACAAGAACAAGAATTCCAGAAATACAGTAAGAGCAGATGTAATCACAGTAATATCGAATGATAATCCACGAAGCACAAGGCTTTGAAAAGACATAGTAATTATCGTCATTACGGTGATGTAATATTTCAACATGTAATCAAGAGGTGAAATACTACAACGACAATTAAAAGTAAATAATAAGGATTAGATAGTTACCCGCAAAGATATCGAACAGCAATGGTAGATTCTATGTTTGACACATAGAAACAATAAAATATTTGAACTTTCGGTTATAGACTAAGTTTTGAAAATGACTCAATTCCCTATAACCATCGCTCTGATACCAATCTGTGAGACCCCTAAAATCTGACATGGAACAACTAGGCAACGAGGGGGTAACACGTCATAGTACAAGAAACAATGAATTATAGTTCATACAAAGCTCGCGAAATAAAAACCTGTACATTACATAGTAAAAGGTCAGAGTTTTTAAACTTAGGTCCTAGAGTTTTAGAAGCGGAAAATTATATTATTTCGTCTCGATTTATAACATAAAGTTGCCCAAAAGATAGTAAACTCCTGACATGTAGAAACTAGAAGGGGGGGTTGAATAGTTTCTTATAATTTACTTGTTAAAATATGGTTTCCAAAAATCCTTTTTCAAAAACTTAGGCTTGAGGAAATATGTGAAATCTTCTTATGCACAATATGAACAATGATAGTGTAGTTAAATTAATACTAACAAAAATATATCCACAAAGAATAAAGAATGATAGTGTAGCTAATCTAATACTAACACATGTATATGCAAAAAGAATAAAGAATGTAAAGAGTTAAGGGTAAAGAAAGATCAAACCGAACACCAAGGATTTATAGTGGTTCGGCAACGAAGCTCACTCCTCGTTCCTACTCCACTCCTCGAGTACTCCTTACTCGAGAGTTCACTACACAACAAGCTCCTTATGGTGGATAAAACCGTACACGTCGCTTAACCAATTTCCGACTCTAAGCTAAAAGTCGAGCCCTAATCGTAGCTAGGACCAATCTACACAACTATACTTAGTACATACACAACTTCCAAATAGACACAACTACTTGGATCTTCACAACTATGACACAACTACAAGTATATAAAATTTGATCTTCAATGGATCTTTGGTGGTGGACTCAACACTTCACTAGGATAGTGTTCTTCTCTTTGCACTTGGAGAGGAAGGGATGGAAGAACAAGATTCACTTCTTAAACAAGTAATAATCAAACAAATGATCAAAGATTTGAGTGATTAAAGAAGGGGTTTGAATAAGGAAATGAATGTGCAAAAGAGGTGAGGTGAAAAGCTGAGAATGGTCCACTATTTAAAGGATAAAGGAGCCAACGGCTATATCTGCCCGCGGTACCTTATCACAGCCCGCGGTACCTTATCGATAAGGTACCGCCTAGGCGCTAAGGTACCGCCGGACTAGACTCCGCTCCTTTTTGTCCTTTAGTGGTGGAGGTCTTATCTGGGTATAAAAAATATCCTGAAAGGATATTCTTAACAGAATAAGAATATGCTATTTTCTAATTTCAAATAATTAATTTAATAAAACATTTTCTTAAAAATAAAGTTTAATAAAAACTTGTCTCATTTAATAAAAAGTGATTTTTAAGAAAAGATTAAATCACTTGATCACTTGATTAAGGTTAGTACCTGTTTATCCATACCTTAAGTGAAAATGGGTAAAATGAAAAATACTTGAACTCAAGAATTCGTTTTTTCGTTGTTTTCGTAAATGCTTGTTTTTACATATTGTCGTAATCAAAACTAAGCGAGACCGAAAAATGCAAGTAACGTTTTTAGTCATTATTGCATTAACAATCTCCCCCTTTTTGATTCCGACTGTTGGAAATACGTTTTACGTATTTATGAAGGATCGGTCGCTCCAACGATAATTATGTAATGGGCTCGTGATCTATTTAATTATTGTATAGTCCATATAGCCCACATGTAGGGTGGGCTATATATAACCCCTCCTAGCATGTTAGGAGGGGGTTGTTGATTCCATTTTCACTTAATCATATTTTCCACTTTCACTTTCTCTCTCTAGTTCTCTCCCTTCTCTCCTTTCTCTCTCTAATCCCTCATCTAATTCCTTCATTTCTTCTTTATTAATCAATCAATCAACCACATTAATCCACCAAATCAATGATATAGAATAGGCCATAAATTTCGTAGACCTTCAATTGGTATCAGAGCCTTGGTTAGTTTGGTTTATTCTTGTTTTATTTCTTTTTGATTTTGGTGGGTTTTTGATTTAATCATGCTTAAACTTTAAAAACTTTGTATTTTTTTATAAAAGTTTGTGTTTTTTTTTATAAAAATCAAATTTTTCTTATATAAAACCTTAAAAAGTTTGTGTTTATAAAAAAGTTGATGTTTTTTTTTATAAAAGTTTTTGTTTTTTCTCTTTTTAATTTTGTAGTTTTTTATAAAAAGTTTGTTTCAATTTTATCAATTTTATAAATTTCTAAATTTTTTATCAATTTTATCAATTTTTTCTTTTAAAGTTTGTCTTTTTTATTTATTTATTTTTCGTATATCCAGTTTCACTTTTATCCAGTTTTTTTTTCGTATTCAGTTTTTCTATATTTTTTATTTTTTATCTTATTTTTATCTTTATCAGATTTTTATATAAATTTTTTAATCAGTGTTTTTCGTTTATCCGTGTCTCAGTTTTCATCAGTTTTTCTTTTTTGGTCATCTGTCAAACTGTCAACTGTTTCCTGGTTATCACATTCTGTCCATTTGTCCAAATTTGTCCAAATATCTCAGTCCCATCAAAACTATTCCTAATGTTCAGAGTCTAAAAGTCCAGAATCAAACTAAAAGTTCCGAATCAATATTTAAGTTCCGAATCAAGCAGAAAACTTCCGAACCAAGAACTTCCGGATCAAGCCAGAAGTTCCGGATCAAGAAGTTCCGGATCAAGAACTTCCGAACCAAGAACTTCCGGATCAAGCCAAAAGTTCCGGATCAAGAAGTTCCGGATCAAGAACTTCCGAACCAAGATCTTCCGGATCAAGAAAAAGTTCTGATTCGGAACTCTTCCGAATGAAGCTCTTTCAAACATAACGGACAAATCGGGCATATCCTCGTCTTTCAAAAAGACTCATTCCCTCGTGACAAAACTGACACCAATCAGAACACACCCTCAATATTCTTTCACTCTTGAATCAATCCCAAACACAGATTCGTTTCAACTCAATTCAACACACTCGACTCCAACACCAAAAAGACAAGACTCGAAAAAACAAACTCTTTTACAAAACCTGACTCACTCTCGAACCACTCACTTACAACTCACACACCCACCCTCGAAAATACTCACAACCCTCCCACAAACACAACTCGACTCAAGATTCAAGCTTCTTTTTCCAACAGATTATACCACAAAAATCTTTCGACCCACACTCAAACATACACAACTCACACCCTCGACTTCCTCACTCGTCACAACCCCAAACAGACTCAAACCAATCACCTAAAATTATTTATAAAATCTTCGACTCTAACTCCGACACCCTCACACCTGGACCGACCCTCACCATCGAAAACAACCTATCCTCTCATCACCAACCCAACACCGATTCATCACTCGACTCTAACCCCGACACCCTCACATCCCATTTAAACCCACTAAACTGTTAAACCCATTCGTATTACCCACCCTCTCGTATTACCCAACCTGACACGACTCACACCCTCAAACCCCTGGACACCCTTCTCACAACATCACTCGAACCCCTCACACCTTCACTCTCGACTCATTTCAAACCACAACAGAAAGACTCAACAGTAGAAGAGAGAGACTCGAAAACATCAAAAATTAAAAACACACCTTACCCGAGACCCACCAATGGATCTTGAAGCATCAGATTCTTCAGATGCATGGGATATTTTCGTCTTGATTTGATTGAGATTTTTTAGTGTTTGCGAGGCGGAAACAACAAGGAGATTGGAAACAACAAGGCGGAAACAACAAGGAGATTGGAAACAACCAGGCGGAATCAACAAGATAATCAAGGGATTGTTTTGACAGATCTTAGTGAGAGAGAGAAAAGTGTGATTCGTTGTGAGTTTTGTGATAGATTTGAGGAGAGAGAGAGAGTTGAGCCGGTTTGTAACTTGTGAGGAAAGAGAGAGAGATTAAGGTATTAAATAATAGGCGGAGATATCTAAGTTATAAGGTGTGGGGCGGTGGAAGGACTTCATTGGCCCACGTGTTGTATTGGACGGAGAAAACAAGGATGTGTATCAGATTTTTTTAATCTTACTTTATTTTATTTTTTTTCAAGCAAACGTTTTTTTTTTTGGTTACTTTGTTTTTTGTGACACAATATTGCCTTTTTTCAATATATATAAATATCCGTTTCATTTTTTTTAAAAAAAAAAAAAAGTTTATTTATTTTTTTTATTTGTAGTTAAATTAATCCTTTTTTATTTTAAAATATTACATTTTATTTTTTAAAAATATCACATTTTATTTTTTTATTTTTGTCACTTTTATATTTTTATTTTGTCACTTTTATATTTTTAGCATTTTGTTTAGTATTTCTTGGCAAATCGTGTCGAAGCGGGTATTTTCAAAGTTTAACGTGAAAAATATTTATCGGGTTAAACGTTATTGTGGCCGGTTTTGAAGACAAAGTGACGAGTCAACGTGACGGGTTTTATTTTTAGCGACTACAGATTTTTGATCGGGTTTAATTCATAATCGTTTGAGCCGACAACATCTTTTGAGTCAAATCGAATTTTCTCGATTTTCAATGGACTCGTTAAATTCGACACTTAAAAAGGGAGAGTTGTATTTAAGGCAAAACGAAGTTAAGCAAAGTGGCATCACCTCCTTTCAACTACTCCAGTCTCATCTTGTCACTCTTTCGGGGATTCAAGGAGGGAGCGAATTTGTGACAATCTTTGGACAAGATCGTCATATATTCATCGACTCCATTTTTACCGCTTTGACCCAACTCGCCGAGCAACTAAACCATGGAAACTTTAATCACTCTGCATCGGCACTTGCTTATAAGGCTCTTGTGACACAACTCACGCCTTTCCTCCAATTTAATATCATCAAGTCTGAAAGTTCGATGCTTTGCCAATCATTTCTTCGAGATACGCATACCGAGCTTCGAGTTTTTCGTGATACAATATTGAAACTCATGACCTCAGTCTCGTCTTCGATATATGAAAGATCTCGACTTCAGCAAACGTATGATAATGGAGTGCAAGAATCAATGCCGCAGATGCAAAAGGAGAATGGTCATACGGTTGACAACTTGGAGCCTAACGATGGCAAGAGCACGGATTCAGAAGGACACCATGATATCAGTGGCACGTCAGGAAATGTTCACGAGATTTCTCTTGATGACACCTTACCCATTTATGACGAAGAGCCTGCAAACATGGTACAATGTGATGTTGGTTATGATGTATATGCTGATAACATGCCGCATATTGAGCATTCTGAACCTAATTATGACAAACATGGGATGGAAAAGAGTGATAGAAATACCACTTCTGATTCATCCGATGTAAGTCATAATGGGGGAGAGATTGTTCAGAATGCTATAGTACATCATGAAAATTGTATTATAACTGCTTCAATGTCTGCTTCTGTTTCCAAGATTAAAGAGCTCGAAACGATCATAGCTCGGCAATCTAAAGATCTTGAGGATGCCAAACTTGAATTTTCTAAGAAAACGGACAAATTTGAAACATATTTTGAAAAACTTGAAAAGTCAAACGTTATTCTTGAAAGAAAATTGGATCAAACTGTTCTAGATTCTAAAGCTGAAAAGGATAATCTTTTGAAACAAATTCAACTGCTTGAATCTAAGTTGGCATCCCAAGATAACGTGCTCAAAGAAAATGAAACATTAAAGGCCCAATTACAGGAAAAGGTTTTTGCTATAGCTGCGTTGAAAAACGAGTTAAGGAAAACTAGAGAACCTAGTGTGGACACTAAGCTTGAAAAACCATCAATCTTGGGGAAACCGCCTACAAATCAGTTCGTCAGACAACCGATTGTCAGACAACCTACTGCATTTAGATCCGAGCGACCACAATCCTCGAGACCGCGGTTTGCCTCCCAAGTTGATTTGGTTCATCTTATTAGACCAGTCACTCCAGCAACTAGGCCCAATGTGATCACTCCAGCTTTAGCAAGACCAAATCATATGATTGCCTCTAGTTTCCCTAAAAATACCAAGACTACGTCTAGAACTAGTTCAAATGACGTTTGCCATGAATCTGATCTTAGGGAAGCTAAGCAAAAGACACATGTAAGAGATAGGAATTCCAAACCTAGTCAGATGCCTTCTAGTTTACCCAACACTGCTAACCGTAGCATGTCCAATCCTAGGAGCATCAATCAATCGTCTAGGGATTCTAGATCTTACTCGGACATTAAATATGCTACTTGTAAAACATGTAGAAAATGTGTCTTTACGGCAAATCATGATGCTTGTATCAAAAAATTGCTTAATGAGGTGAACTCCCGTGCTAGACTTAAATCCCAGTGGGTCGCTAAAATCAAACCCTTTGGTAAAATGTGGCGCCCCACTGGTAGAACTTTCACTATTATAGGAAACGAGTGCCCTTTAACTAGGATAGTCTCCGATTCTACTAAGTCTGCTAGGGAGGAAACTAATAAAGATGATACTTCACTTACGCCTACACTTAAGGTTTTCTATAAAAGGAAACGTTTGCCAGCCAAGACTAGTGAATCATCTACTCAGGTCGCCTCTGAAACAAGTAAAGCCAACTGTGAACCCCCATGTGCTTCTATAATTGATATTGCTAACCCACGTCAAAGCATGCAAATTCCTAATGAGATTGCAGGTACCAAAGTTGATGTTCCAAAAGAACGAAGCGGTCCAATCGTTGTGTACCGTTCAACTAAGGACACTCTTAGAGTTTGGTTGCTAAAGAAGCAGATATCAGAAAAACAAATGTCTCAGGGGATTCATGGTTAAGCTGCAAACAAGGACTTACAGTCACATAACAGACTGTAACTCGATCCTCAAAGAAAGGAAAGTTCATCCCGATGATGACTTATCCTAACAACGAGAAATTAAGTTTTCTCGGGCATGAGCTAAAATTAAAAACATTCAAGGTTTTTTAAGCTCATGCACAATGGCTCCTCGTTAAATGACAGACGACGACCCGGACTTCAGAGACAGGGAAGTTTATCTACGCAACGATAACTTACCCTCTTAACAAGAAATTAAGTTTTCTTGGACACGAGCTTACCCTAAAAACCATTCAAAGGTTTTAAGCTCGTGTATATGGCTTATCATTAAATATCAGATGGTAACCCGTGCTTCAAATAAAGGAAAGTTTATCGCCGATGATAAACTTATCCTTACAACGAGAAATTAATTTTTCTCGGACACGAGCTTACATTAAAACCATTCAAAGGTTTTAAGCTCGTGTATATGACTTACAGTTAAATGTCAGACTGTAACTCGAACTTAAAATAAAGGAAAGATTATCTTTTATGATAACTTATCCTCTTAACGAGAAATTCACCTTTCTCGGTCATGAGCTTGTATTAAAACATTCGAAGTTTTAAGCTCAGAAAGGAAAGTGTATCTTTTAAATAAGAGAACTTTTCTTCATAACGAGAAATTAACCTTTCTCGGTCATGAGCTTTCCGTTAAAACAGTCAAAGTTTTCAAGCTCATGAAAAACGACTTCTAAGTAAATGTCAGCTTAG
Organism: Glebionis coronaria; assembly: GCA_025667525.1. NCBI lineage: Eukaryota > Viridiplantae > Streptophyta > Magnoliopsida > Asterales > Asteraceae > Glebionis > Glebionis coronaria. Next base: position 536,427,906 of record CM046879.1, read on the forward strand.
GACTCGTCCTTCAGATAAAAGGAAAGTTTATCGCCGATGGTAACTTATCCTTAACAACGGGAAGTTCACAACTTCTCGGACTTGAGCTCGCTTTTCAGATATTCAACATCTTAAGCTCAAGTAATTGTTTTTCAAAACTTTGAACACAATTTTTCGAGAATTTCTCAAAAGGTTTTTCTAAATCTTTCAAAATTGTGTGTTCAAAAACGTTTTGATAAAACGAGCATGTCTTCTGGAATCGATAATATTTACGAACCTAGAAATGTCATTCAATAATGACACGGGGTTGTAAATAAAGTTCGAGCAGAAGTTCAAACTTTTAAAACATGCTCCATATGGTTTGCTATTATTTCAGATAGCAACCCGCTTTTCATAATTAAGTCAAGCATTTCACCGGAAAGCTTTGACTCTACAACGAGAATTAATTTTCTCGGGGACGTGACGAGGTGACCATCATTCGTGAACAAGAACCATGTGCTTCTTTCATATGTTGTTCTCCATTATTCAGGTCCAACCTCGTACATTGCTAATCTTGTGAATTCATTATTATATCTGATCTTTGCACGTAATAAATACCTTACACTTGTGTTTAAAAGGTATTTAATTTACGTTTCAAGTACACCCTCATTAATTTGAGGGGGAGCTTGTTAATATCACGAAGATAATTGGATTTGCATTTTTCTTCCCAAATTTTCTTAAAATGCTATTAAATCAATTGATATTAAAAACATCGATTGGGTTAATATTTTTAATATGGGGGAGAAAATGTGATTTAATATGGGAAATGATTAATCACAAATGGTTTGACTTAACGTGCTAGCTCATCCCGACATGTGCGAAATGTTTTCGAATATCGTAGCATATGTTAAGGGGGAGCAAAATGGATTTGCACTTCAAAGTGGATTTCATGGTGACATACACTTACCCAAAAACATCTCTATTCACGACGGTGAAGATTGTGGTGACATAAGGATGGTAGGATAGGTTAAAGTCCAATGATTTCTCTAGAACCGGAGGAATCTTCCCAAGGACATTCCATAGCTAGAAATAGTAGTCCTTAGGAAAGATGGAGAAAGATTGTGAACGTAGCTGAATGCCGACCAAGTACTTAAGTTAGCACTGGAACAATCACAACAAGGTGCTAGTGATGACGTATTGGTAAGCATTGAAGGGGTTGAAGAATGAAAAAGAATTGTAAAGATAAAGGGTGTAAAGAAAGAAGCCCTCCTTACAACTTTAGGCAGAAACCGGGTCAATACATATGCTATTGAGGTCATTTTTGTTAATGATTCTCGATATTGAAGAAAGACGTCATGGACCCAGTGATGCAATGCACAACCCTTCCCAGCTAACTCAAATATCTCTCAAAAGGTATTTGTTTTAATCACACGGAGATCAACACGTTATCTATTGATTTATTCACTCCGAATAAATTGGTATTGAAAAGGTGGCACTCCTCTCCAGCCTCCGATCACTAAAAATCCAAAATGCACGATCGAGTCTAGAGCCATTTGAGATCATCAAATATCTCATTAGGACACACTTTCATATTTCCTTGCTTCTTCACACACTGTGAAAAGTAAGAAAGATCTTAAGAGTCCTACGCAAAATCTTCATGATCTTGCCTGAACATCCGAGTAATACGAAAGTATTTACAATGAAGATGGAAATCCTTCTTGAGCGAATATCAAAAAGCTCATGGTAGGTGACTTGTGCGATTCTTTATGAATCAAACTTGTGATAACTGGAAAGCAACAGTGGTTTAATTCTTAAATGAATTTAAACACGTTCCAGGCCTCTACGCAATATCTTAATGATCTTGCCAGAACATTCAGAGTAATACTATTAAGTATTTACAGTGACGAATGGAAATCCTTCTAGTGTTAACATCAAACAGCACTTGGTAGGTAACTTGCAAGATTCTATATGAATCAAGCTAGTGACAACTGGAAAGCAACGATGGTGCGGTTCTTAATTGAACTTCACTTGTTCCAGGAACATGAATTGACGGCTTCAAATCATGCGGATAATGTTTATCCAAATGATTCACTCTTTACGTTCGCAGTCAGCTTTGGACGGTCGAGTAAAGAGAACGGGTTTACCCGCGAAATCTTGTCAAGGAGGTTCTTTATTGAAACTACCTGCCACAAGTACGATATTTAATATCGTCCAACGGTCTTCACCGACCGGAGGTAAATTGCTACCGAATTAGAATGAAATGTTCAAGGCCATTTCATCCGTGTATATTGTTTGTTGCTAACTGTCTTATGCAGCGTAACAAAAAGGTGGCATTGCGGTGTACAATCCAGAAGAAGTCGTCACCACATGCTTATACTACATACAAATAGTACTTCAACAAATTCAAGAAAGCCTGAAGGTCAAGTCTTCCGCTGTATCAAACTCTGAAGCTTTCAAGAATTTAAAAGTATAAGTATGTGGAACATGAAGTCACAAAGAGGCAAATATCACAAGTGAAGAATGCACAAGGTCAAGGCAAGGAAACATGCTCAAGACTAAAGTCAAAGATCACATCAAGCATATTCACAAGAACAAGATCGAAGACTCAAGCATAGATGCTAGGTTTAAGATTTTGTAAAAAGATGTGACCTCCCTTAGGGGGAGATTGTTGGAAATACGTTTTCCCAATAAAGTCTCGGTCACATCTTAGTTAGCATAGATCAAGAGTTATAGACTATTTAGAACTTTGTAACTTGGAGCGACCTCCCTTAGGGGGAGATTGTTGGAAATACGTTTTACGTATTTATGAAGGATCGGTCGCTCCAACGATAATTATGTAATGGGCTCGTGATCTATTTAATTATTGTATAGTCCATATAGCCCACATGTAGGGTGGGCTATATATAACCCCTCCTAGCATGTTAGGAGGGGGTTGTTGATTCCATTTTCACTTAATCATATTTTCCACTTTCACTTTCTCTCTCTAGTTCTCTCCCTTCTCTCCTTTCTCTCTCTAATCCCTCATCTAATTCCTTCATTTCTTCTTTATTAATCAATCAATCAACCACATTAATCCACCAAATCAATGATATAGAATAGGCCATAAATTTCGTAGACCTTCACCGACAATACATAAACTCAATCACGCAAAAACAAGATTTTCGAAGACGAGTTTATTAATTTCTCCCCCTTTTTCGAAGCAAAAAGGTTGCGTAAGCCGGTGTTGAAGAAACGAACTTTGCAAAGACTCCCCCTTGGTGCTTACTCCCCCTAGCTTGGGGCACCGGGGAATCGAGATATGGTGACAAGCTACATAGAAGGGTTAGTTGAACAAAAGAAACAACCAACAATATATAGCAATAGGTCACAAAAAAAGTTAAAAGAGAAGAAAACACAAAGACAAAGATCCAAGATAGGTTACTAAAGAAACATCATACAAAGAAGTATGGAAAAAAAAAGGAAACAAGCCAAAAGCATAAATCTAATCCTAGTTATTCTAGAATTCTAAGATTTGCTTGAATTTGGTGTCTTGAGTATAAGCAATCAATGCTTATATGAAAGACAAGGTGATAGCGGAGGGTGGTGGTGGTGGCTTGTTGGAGATCTCATAATTAAAGTGAAGAGGAGGCTTGATTAAGAGACTCTTGATGTAGTTCAACTCCTCATAGATGTGTGCCATAGCAAGATGTTGATATTGACAACAATGACAATATGTTCCATGGTGCATGACATTATCATGAGAAGGAGGAAGAACACTAAAGGGTGGTGGTGGAAGAAAAGAGGTTCCACAATCAACATTCTTGGTAGGAGAAATGTGATTAAAAGTGTTCTTGGGTGGGTTTGGATTGAAAGCAATTGGAGAAAATGGAGGAGATTCAAGGCTTTCATTGGGAGAATAAGACATTTTGGATGTGAAGTAATGCAAAATGCTTATGGTTTAAATAGGGAAGGCTTAGGGTATTTTTGGGGTGGTCAAAGGGTTTGAAACAAAGATTCTCAAAAAAGTTGGAGCAAATCTGGAGTTTCAGACAAAAACCCGAAAAAGGAAGGCCACTGTAGGCGGTTCCTTATCTATGGTGGTGGTACCTTATCAATAGGGTATCGCGGTTCACATATGGAACCGCCTGCAGAAGCAGGGTTTGGTGTTTGGGGAAAGATTTTTCAGCAAATCTTATTTTTTCTAGTCTAACTTATCATAGAGATGTGCTTAAAAGCAAAGATAGACAAAGAAAACATATGCAAACTTACTAAATAGAGATTTGACCAAAATACATGGATTAAAAAATCAATGTAGGAGGTGTGTAAGACAAGACCTTAAGTCATGACACAATGATCCTCCATGATTCAATCTTGTTCTTGCTATGTTTGAGAGAATCATACATATGAATTATGTAAGCTCTACATTAATAGCGAGAATCTATGAAAAATCGTTTTTAGATTGAATTAACAATGTCAAACGAATTTCTCAACCATTTTCGAAAGAGACTTTGAGAGTTTTGAAAAGGAGAGGTGAAGATTTTTCAAAAGGATTTTAAAAGACTCAAGGACTCAAGGTGGTAAAAGAAAACACACAAGAAGAAAACAATTTAAGGAAGATGTTCCATTAATCCTAGACCTAGACTCAAGTAATTAAAAGGTTCCCTCTTAAGTGGCTTAGTGAAGATATCGGCTAAGTTGTCCTCGGAGGGCACCTTTTCAATAGTAATGTTCCCCTTTTGAACATTATCCATAAGGAAATGGTGTCTGATTTCTATGTGTTTGGTTCGCGAATGTTGCACGGGATTCTTGCTTAGGTCTATAGCGCCTTTATTATCGCACATGATGGGAACATCATCAAGAGAAATCCCGTAATCAACAAGCGCTTGCTTCATCCATAGAGCTTGTTGGCATGCTTTTCCGGCACTCACATACTCGGCTTCCGTGGTGGATATCGCAAGAGCGGTATGTTTCTTGGAGAACCAAGAAGTTAAACAACAACCCATGAAGGTACAAACTCCACTAGTGCTTTTCCGGTCCACATAGTCTCCCGCATGATCCGAGTCCGCGTAGACAATGGTTTCTACGCCGGTCCCTTTAGGATACCATAATCCTAAATGTATAGTGCCTTTAATGTACCGGAAGATACGCTTAACCGCTTCAAGGTGAGAGGTTTTGGGAGCCTCTTGGAAGCGAGCACAAAGGCAAACACTAAACATGATATCCGGTCTACTTGCCGTTAGGTACAACAAACTACCAATCATACCTCTATATTTGGTGTTGTCTACCGACTCACAATCATCATCTACTGTGAGTTTAGTATCCGAGGCCATAGGGGTCTTCATTGGTCTAGATTCTTCTAATCCAAATTTCTTTAGCATTTCTTTAGCGTACTTAGATTGACTAAAGAAAATACCATCGTCCATTTGTTTAATTTGGAGTCCTAAAAAGAAGTTAAGTTCTCCCATCATACTCATTTCAAACTCATCATGCATGATTTTGGCAAAGTCATCACACAATTCTTGACAAGTTGAGCCAAATATAATGTCATCAACATATATTTGTACGATTATGAGGTGAGAACCTTTCTTCTTTGTAAAGAGTGTATTGTCTACCATTCCCATGGTATACTCATGTTTAACAAGAAACGCTTTAAGTATATCATACCAAGCTTTGGGTGCTTGTTTGAGTCCATAAAGTGCTTTCTTAAGCTTGTAAACATGGTCTGGTTTCTCAAAATCAATGAAGCCGGGAGGTTGAGCCACATATACCTCCTCATTGATCAAACCGTTAAGAAATGAACTCTTTACATCCATTTGTTGAAGCTTAATATCTAAGGCACAAGCGTAGGCTAAAAGGACTCTAATTGATTCTAATCTAGCTACCGGTGCATATGTCTCGTCATAATCAATCCCTTCTTGTTGATTATAGCCTTGAGCTACAAGTCTAGCCTTGTTACGAGACACAACACCATTCTCATCTAGCTTATTCCTAAATACCCATTTGGTTCCTATAATGGTAGAACTTCTAGGTGGAGGAACAAGTTCCCAAACATCATTGGCAACGAATTGATTCAATTCTTCTTGCATCGCAATGACCCAACTCTCATCCGTCAAAGCTTCTTTAACATTCTTTGGTTCAATCAAGGAGACAAAAAAAAGAAGTTGCTTTGGTTTTGGACTTGAGATCTTAGGGTCCTTTGATTTAAGTCACTAATGACATTATTGAGAGTATGATCCCTAGACTCCTTAATGTTTACTTCCTTTTCAACACTAAGGTCTTCAACTCCTATTTTTCTAACCTCTTTGGCTTTAACTACTTCTAATTCATCCAAGTCATCATCAACCAATGGTGGTGTCTTGGGTAAAGGAGGGGTTTCATCAAAGGTTACGTTGAGTGATTCTTCAATAACCCCTGAGGTTCTATTTAGAACTATGTAGGTCTTACTAGTTTGGGAATAACCTAAAAGGATACCTTCGTAAGACTTTGGGTCAAACTTGGTAAGGTACTCTTTGGTGTTGAGGATAAAGCACTTGCTTCCAAACACTCTAAAGTATTCTAATGAGGGTTTCTTACCTTTAAGAATCTCATAGGGGGTCTTTCCTAGGAAAGGTCGAATAAGAATTCGGTTGAGAATATAAGTCGATGTATCCACGGCATTGCACCAAAACTTTTGAGGCAAAGATTGCTCGTTTAACATCGTCCTACTCATCTCTTGGAGAGTCCTATTCTTCCTTTCAACTACCCCATTTGATTGTGGAGTGCGAGGAGCCGAGAAGTTATGGGTAATACCATGAGCTTCACAAAAGGCACCAAATTGCACTTCATTATCAAATTCCCTACCATGATCCGTCCTAATAGAAACAATTGAACATCCTAGTTGATTTTGAATTCTTCGACTAAAGATTTCGAAGTGATCGAAAGCTTCATTCTTAGATGCCAAAAATCTAGTCCAAGTGAATCTAGAATAGTCATCAACTATAACTAGGGTATAAAGGTTACCTCCATAACTCCGTATGGCGGAAGGTCCAAAGAGATCCATATGTAGGAGCTCTAAGCACCGAGAGGTCGAAACCAAATTCTTGGCTTTGTGACTTGAGTGAACTTGCTTTCCAACTTTGCAAGCATCACAAAAGTGACAATCAAAGTTAATCTTGGGGAGGTGTCTTACCAACTCCTTAGAGACTAAATATTGAATTAGACGCATATTAGCGTGACCTAATCTCCTATGCCAAAGAGTAGAACTATCATCTATAGTCGCAAGACATATGTTTTCTTTTGACTTCTTATTAACCTTCATGACATAAAGCCCATGCTTTCTAACACCTTTTCCAATGACTTTTCCATCTTTTACGATTTCACTGTCATGTTCCGAAAAGATGACCTTACACTTATTATCACAAATTTGACCTATACTTAAAAGGTTAAAGCCTAAGTTATCTACGTGCTCAACATTTTCAATAGTCATGGAGTCAAGAGAAACCGTACCTTTGCCAATGATATTACCACGTAGACTACTAGCGAAAGTGACGTTACCTCCATCATATGCTTTGTAGTGCGAGAACAAACTTCGATTACCCGTCATGTGTTTAGAACATCCACTATCCTTAATCCACTCATCGGGCTCCAAATCAATTCCCAAGCATATCTAGGTAACAACACACAAGATCAAACATTTGGTCCCCAATATCTCATGGGTCCAAAATTGTTAGTTCCAAACATCCCTTGCATTTGGTTGGGATGCATGAATGAGGAGGGGATTCCCCATGGAGAACAAAATGGAGGAGGGTAGTAATTCATGTAACCATTTTGTTGGTCATTACTTCTACTAGGTGTGTTTGATCTAGGTTTAGAGTTATTATTATTCCTTCTAGGTGTTGGAGTTTTACTTCTAGGTCGTGAGTTGTTTTGATTATCTCTTGTAGGCGTTGTCGTTCTACTTCTAGGCTTAGACTCATTCCGTACTCTAGGTGGAGTAGAAGATAGTCTAGATAAACTTATATTTCCCATGAGAGGTTTACTTAACGGCTTATAGAACTTACCAATAGCATTGTCGTCAAGTATGGGTAATTGAACCTTATTAACAGTAAGATGCTTTGGTTTTTCATTTAACTTAGATTTTTCAGAAAGTTCAGAATTTTCACAAAACTCAACTTCTGGTCGCGGTACCTTATCTATGGCCGAGGTTCCATAGTGATAAGGAACCGCGCCATACGATGTGGAACCGCGTCCAGAGGGTGTTTTCTGTGAAAACCTGACTTGTTTTGGTTCACTAGTTGAAGCTTTATTTGAGTTAAAACCTAGACCAAGTTTTTCCTTAGAATGAACTTGTTTGTTTAACATATCATCAAGAGCACTAGTACCTTTCATGAACTTTTCCAATTTAATGGAGGTGCTCTTGAGATCATCATTCTCTAATCTAAGTTTCTCACAACTTAAGCAACCTAAATCAACCTCTTTATTTTTCTCAAGTTTAGCCAATTTCTCCCTAAGTTCATTGATCTCATTTTCAAGCTTAGTTTTGGTTGATTTTAAGGTTTTATTCTTTTCTATGAATTTAAGACTAAGTTTGTGTAAGCTATCATATTTGCCTTCAAATTCAATATCATCTAAAGTGGAACTATCATTGCTATAATATTCGGTTTCGGAATGTACCTCTTTAGAAGTGTGAGCCATAAGACATTTCTCCTCTTTGGGGTTGTCATCATCGTCTTCACCGCTATCGCTCCAAGCGCCACTAACGAATGTCGTGTGGTTCTTATCACGAGCAGGCTTTGGACAATCACCAATGAAGTGATTTGGATCACCACATCTAAAGCAATTCCTATCACCTTTTTCGTTCTTGACAAACCTATTCTTTGACAATGATTTCTTGTCATAGTTTGGTTGCCTAACGTGTTGACCTCGTCTCTTGAAGAACTTCTTGAAATCTCTCACCGCCAATGCATACTCCTCGTCATCACTTTCCGAGGAACTATCATGGTCACTTTGTGCCTTCTTGGCTTTAAGTGCAAGAGATTTCCTTTCACTCTTGGTTTTTACTAATTCCGAGTCCTTCAAAATTATCATCTCATGAACCTTCAAGTTTCCTATGAGTTCATCGAGTGATAAAGTTGAGAGATCTTTCGACTCTTCAATAGCCGTGACTTTTGCTCTCCACTTTGGATGTAAGGCCCTTAGAAACTTCCTAACATTGTTCTTGCTAGAAAAACCTTCATCAAGTGCTTTTAGACTAGTAATAATGGTGTTAAATCTAGCAAATGCACTATCAATAGTTTCATCTTCTAAGATGACAAATTGTTCATATTGTTGGACAAGAAGATCGATTTTACTTTCTTTGACTTGGCTATTACCTTGGTGGGTTACTAAAAGAGTGTTCCAAATATCTTTAGCGGTTTCACACATAAAAATTCTTTCATACTCTTTCTTAGGCAAAGCATTATAAATCACCATTTTAGCCTCATAATTTTTTGAAAGTTTCTTTTTAGTATCATCATTAGCTTTGTCAAAAGTGACTAATTCTTTTGTTTTAGAAACTTCATTAAATTGAAAGGGTAAAAAATCACCATTGGTAATAACATGCCAAAGATCTAAATCTTTTGATTTCACATAAGTTTCAAATCTATTTTTCCAATAAATAAAACTATCGGTTTCAAAAAGTGGTGGTCTTTGCATAGATTTCCCTTCTAGGTACTTGTTGGAATCCATAGATCGATTCAAGTTTTAAAATACAATATACTTTAAAAATTCTTGAGCAACCCGCTCTGATACCAATTGTAGAAACTAGAAGGGGGGTTGAATAGTTTCTTATAATTTACTTGTTAAAATATGGTTTCCAAAAATCCTTTTTCAAAAACTTAGGCTTGAGGAAATATGTGAAATCTTCTTATGCACAATATGAACAATGATAGTGTAGTTAAACTAATACTAACAAAAATATATCCACAAAGAATAAAGAATGATAGTGTAGCTAATCTAATACTAACACATGTATATGCAAAAAGAATAAAGAATGTAAAGAGTTAAGGGTAAAGAAAGATCAAACCGAACACCAAGGATTTATAGTGGTTCGGCAACGAAGCTCACTCCTCGTTCCTACTCCACTCCTCGAGTACTCCTTACTCGAGAGTTCACTACACAACAAGCTCCTTATGGTGGAGAAAACCGTACACGTCGCTTAACCAATTTCCGACTCTAAGCTAAAAGTCGAGCCCTAATCGTAGCTAGGACCAATCTACACAACTATACTTAGTACATACACAACTTCCAAATAGACACAACTACTTGGATCTTCACACTATGACACAACTACAAGTATATAAAATTTGATCTTCAATGGATCTTTGGTGGTGGACTCAACACTTCACTAGGATAGTGTTCTTCTCTTTGCACTTGGAGAGGAAGGGATGGAAGAACAAGATTCACTTCTTAAACAAGTAATAATCAAACAAATGATCAAAGATTTGAGTGATTAAAGAAGGGGTTTGAATCTGGAAATGAATGTGCAAAAGAGGTGAGGTGAAAAGCTGAGAATGGTCCACTATTTAAAGGATAAAGGAGCCAACGGCTATATCTGCCCGCGGTACCTTATCACAGCCCGCGGTACCTTATCGATAAGGTACCGCCTAGGCGCTAAGGTACCGCCGGACTAGACTCCGCTCCTTTTTGTCCTTTAGTGGTGGAGGTCTTATCTGGGTATAAAAAATATCCTGAAAGGATATTCTTTACAGAATAAGAATATGCCATTTTCAAATTTCAAATAATTAATTTAATAAAACATTTTCTTAGAAATAAAGTTTAATAAAAACTTGTCTCATTTAATAAAAAGTGAGTTTTAAGAAAAGATTAAATCACTTGATCACATGATTAAGGTTAGTACTTGTTTATCCATACCTTAAGTGAAAATGGGTAAAATGAAAAATACTTGAACTCAAGAATTCGTTTTTCGTTGTTTTCGTAAATGCTTGTTTTTACATATTGTCGTAATCAAAACTAAGCGAGACCAAAAAATGCAAGTAACATTTTTAGTCATTATTGCATTAACATGACAGTTTTTACTAAAACAGACTTATAAAAGCATCACAGAAATCTCCAAGCTGCGAAAATATCATGTGGGCTCCCATCCAAACAAAGCTAAGTAATAATACCTGAGATTAAACATGTAAAATCGTCAACATAAAGTCGAGTGATATTCATAGGTTTAGCAGTAAAGGTGTGGAATACAAGCATTCATTTGTAAAACAAGTAGTATGGAGTATGGTTATATACGTCAACCATAGTCCGAAATCATTATTATTGTTGTTCAGTTCATGAACCGAAGCTTAACTCAATGTAAGTTCCTCTAGGGAGTATTCAGCCTAAATACTCAAGTGTAAACAAATATTAGTGTGTCAAGGTAATCGGGACGGGGATAGTCAATCCCGATGGATCCACCCACAATATTCGCGCTTCGCGTAATGCACATGATCAGGAGAGGAAACTCAAGGCTAGACTAAAAAAGCATTAATAATATTGAAAACCTGAAATCATACATGTTCTGGATAGCATACAAGTTCTGGATAGCATACATTTTTTAAATGGTTGTGTCCACCATGTAAAATCTCACCCCGTGTTTAAAAACCATGTATAAGTAAAAAAGGGCTATGAACTCACCTTATCCATGAGATAACCCAATCACGGTACTCAGCAACTGAGTAGAAACATTGGTAGTGAGACGATCACCGACGATATGGATGCCCGGGAAACACGAAAACCGCAACCTATCAAAATAAGGCGCGTGTTAAGACTCGAACTCAAATATCGATATATACCAAGTATAATATGACTCAAATGTTTTCAAAGTATTCATGTTTCAAAGCCATTGACACGAACCAAATGAATCCATTTATCCAACGTTACTTGTTAAAACACTTGTATACTTGAAATTGACCCGTCATACGACGCCAAGTCAACGCAAGTCAAACTATCTTTAAACCTTACTTGGACCAGTAGCTAAGTCATTTATATAATGACTAAGCAATTGAGTAAGTCACCATGTTCGATGGTGAATACTCAAACTCACGCAACACAAGCATTGAACTATGTGTCCAAAATTAAAATCAACAAGTACACCCCGAATGTACACAGCGATCTACCCTATCTACACTTTTCCGATTTAGATGAAAATTGATTTCAAGGTTACTTATAACCTGTATAAGACCTCACCAAAGTTTGAGCCAAAGCACACACTTTAAAATCCATCAGCTCGACACTTTACTCGACTCCAAATTTTGGGACAGATTTGTATACTTGTTTTATAAAATCGTTTGGACCACTTTAAAAGTACTAACTCGACAATCCGTCTTTTGAAACCACTACTAGACTCATCAGACTAAGTTTGTAAACTTTGAAGACCAGTAGTTACATTTTTCTAACCAATTCTAAAGTCCACGAGAATCGACCCCAAAATCAGGCACAATTTCGGATTGTGCCGACTTGCGTCTCCCGGTACACGAATACTAAGACTAGCATAACTTTTAACTCGTAATGACTTAGAAGCTCTATCTTTCACCAAAACGAGCGTCTCGGAAAACTCTACAATAAAATCCAATAATCTCAGCCTTTCTCAGACCTTAAACCCACAAAACAATCTGTTATAAGCCGATGTCCCAAAATACCATTTTTAAAAAACATGACAAATCAATTTTCCAAGCAAAACCACTCATTCCTATACCTATAGTATCACCCAAATAAAATACCCATCAACCAAACACACCTAAAAACACTTGCATGACAAATTTTAACAAAATTAAAGATCAAAATCCAAACTTTTTATAATCAAAATAAGATGATCTTACCAAAAATAACACATGCATGATGATTAAAACATCATACAACCATGAAATCATAAAATCTTTGAAAGTTGATGCATGTTCATGATTTTGGTATCAAAAGAATGGCAAGAAGATTTTAAGAATGAGACTTGTTTTTGTTTTCATTTGATCATAGTAAAATTTGAGATTTTGGGGGTGTTTTGTGGTGATGGTGTGACGGGAAAGGCAAGGGGAGGGGAGGGTGGTGAATTTTTTTTTTTATAAAAATGTTGTATGTGTTAGTTAGTGGGAAGAAAATGAGTTTATATATGTTGGTAGTGTAGGGACCATTTTTGTCAAGTATAAAACTTTAGGACTTAAAAACAATTAATAGTTTTAAAGGGTAGAAAATGGTTATTGGTAAATATTGAAATTTTTTACGGGGCTCGGGTTTCGTAAAAATACTTTTCAAAAGTTACAATGCATCATAAAAATGATTATATGATTTCCCGACGCGACTTAATACGTAATTAAAACGAAATCGTCGAAAATATTAATTATCGGAACAATCGATAATAAAATGTAAAGTTTTGGGCATCCGTCGGTATCGCGATCACTAGGAATTCTCGTTGTACATTGATTTTGAATAAACTCGTTGTAAAACGCACGCGGGTGATTTTAAATCAAAAACTTTGATTTAAATAAATATAGAAATATAAAATAAAATTTTTATAATTTCATATAAAGTATTATCAATGATCAGAAAATACTTGAAAAGCATAATTTATTAGAATTATCATGATCTCAGGATTTACATATAAGAATACAAGAAAACGAAACACGTTGGAAAATTCAAGAAACACGAATAAAAGAATAAAATAATGCTGGGAAAGTACGAGTTCTCACATACTTGACGCGTTTACGACGTGCAGCTTCAATCACAACACGACCGGGCATAAAATCAACCATTCCAGTTTGCGTCAAAGGCGATGACCCTGTCAAATCTACACATACATCGAGCCCTCTGTCCCATGAGTAGAGCAACAAATCAGCTGGACGTAAGGATTTTTCTCGCCTCCACCAAGTCCAATATCAACTTATTATTATTATTATTATTATTATTATTATTATAATTATTATTATTATTAATTTTTTGTAAAAATATTTTATTTATTAATCACACAAAATTGGAATAAAAAGTTGCAAATCACTTTAAAATTTGTTTTATATATTTTTTTAACAAACTTTTTTTACTTTTAAAAACATTTTTAAACTTTATTTATTTTTTTAAAAATAATTTTAGGTTTTATTATTTTTTTATTTTTTTAAAGAATTTTTGGTTAATTTTACATCTTTTTTGTTATTACTATTATTAGCACAAATAATAACCTAAAATTAATTTTTATTTAAGAAAAAAGAACTTAGATTTTTTAAAAATTTAGAGAAAAATATTTCTTTTAATTAAAAAACTAGATAAGATAAAAAAATAATTGAAAATAAAATAAATAATGATATAATAATAGAAAGAAGGGATTGAAAAATAGTCCTTGTGTTTTGGTCAAACTACAAAAGGGTATTTTAGTTATTTTAAGTCAACCAAAGATAAAAAGTGGAACCAAACCTTCCAAGTACGAACGTTTTTCGAAAGAGAGAAGTACAAAATAAATCCATGTGGTTTACAAAAAGTGTGGATTACATCCCTCGTCAATACTACAGACACAATACATCCAACTGTTACATGCTTCATGCACGATACATCACTTGGATTGATGATTCAAATATTTTTCTCGTTAAATACTAACGAGTTTTATAAAGAAGGGTATTCTTGACTTTTTGCTTATAGAGGAATGTATTTTGCACTCAAAATATCAAAATTTTTTCACAAAAATTGTTTTTTTCGAAATAAGAAGTTTAATTTTTCGAAACCACTTTTTTTGAAAAAAAATAAAATTATTTTCTCCGAAAAAAGTTTATAATGTTAGGGAAAATAAATTATTTAAAAAGAGTAATTTAACCATATTTTTTACGTTTTCAAAAAATTAAAAAATGTTTGGAACAAAACTAAAGTTACTTTTTCGAATTGTTTGTTAATTTTTTATATAGTAAAAAGAATTAATATTTTTTTACCTAATTTTTGTTTTTTTTAAAAGGTTAAAAACAACTATAATTTTTTCTTTTTAAAAAAATTGAAATTGTTTAAATATTTATATACATTTTTATCTTTCACAATATTTTTGTAAAGTAAAAAGAACTTAAAAAGAATTTACGTTTTAAGCTTAAATTTAACAAGTTTACCTTTTATCTAAAGAAAAATAGTAAAATGATAAAAAGAAACTATGTAATGTTAATTTTTTTAGTTTTTCAGCCTTTTAAAAAAATAAAATAATAAATAAATAAATATTTAATTAATTGTTTGAAAATTTTAAAACTTTTTCCGGAAGAAGGTGTAATTTTAATTTTTGCAATAAAAAATAGTTTCAAAAAAGTAAGCGTATTTTTTTTGGAAAAAATAAAATTACTTTTTTTTAATAATTTTTATTCAAAAAAAATTATTTTTTTGAGTTTAGTGCAAAATACGTCCCTTCAATGTTGCAAAACAAAGTTTACAAGGTTGATTAATCGTCGCTTAATCGCTAAAAGGCCATCAACCTTGCCGATTAATGTAAAGGCGATTAATGACGGTCAACTAGGGTCGACCGCGTTCAAGGGAGTTCAAACTTACCGGAAACATGCAAATCTTGCTAAAAATACCGAAAACTTGCTATAAAACATATGTTTATCCCTTATAATAACTATTTATAAGTAGGATAAGTTGGATTTTAGGAATAATAATGCTGAAAATACCTAAAACCCATTAGAAACACTCAAAACTTGCCGAAAATATCCAAAATTTGATAAAAATGTCGATCTGATTAATCGCCGAGTAATCCCGCCTAGAACGATTACAAGCTACAAGGTGGTCGACTGGCCGGCTATCGATTCACGATTTTTGCAACATTGCATCCTTTTAAAATAAAAAAAGATAAAAATATCATTCTTTATAAACCCTCGTTAGTACTTAAAGAAAAAAAATATTTGTAGCATCTGTCCAAGGGATATATCGTGCACAAAGTATGTAACGGTTAGATGTATTATGTCTGAAGTATTGACGAGGGATGTAATCCACATTTTTAGTAAACCATAGGGATGTATTTTATACTTCTCTCTTTTCGTAATTTCAAAATTCAACAAATCAAATATGCAATTTGACAAAACCACATGGATCATTATTAAATTTACTCTATAAATTAAGGGGATAATTTCATATTTACCCAATATGAAACTTAAAATGCCATATTTACCTAATTTACAAGTAAATAATACATAATGTATAATGATTTTGACGCATGTTTGGGAAAATATGAAATTTTGATGTTTTAATTAGGTAAATATGGAATTGACCTGAATTAAAAGGTTGGATAATTAAAATAATTCAAGCAATTATAAAAAACGACGATGTTTTATTGAGATTCAGACTTTATAATTATTATTTATTTGTAAAATGTAATCGTCAAATTCAGATCTAAAATATCTTAATGTAACAAAACTTACGTTTGTTTTAACCCATATGATTTATGGCTAGATGGTTAAGTTAGGTGGAAAAGTCAAAAGGCGGTCAAATATCCGCTAAAGCGGTGCTAGGCAACGCCTAGGCGGTCAACAAAGTTAATGGAATTGAACAAAAAGTCAATTTTTTACAAAAAATTAAGGTTTTTTTTTCTAATATACAATGCCTATTTTTTTAACATAACATTTTAAAATAAAAGATATAACAATGATTGTAAGCACACAGCAATGAGTTTTTTCGTATGAAATTGAAACCAATTAAATTATACATTCACGTTAAAGTATTTAAATTGTTACATTTATTTGTTTATTTTGCAACTTCAAATTATGTGAATTTTAAATTATTTGAAATTAAAAGTATTTTGTTATGTTATATGTATTATTTATAATATTATATGTAAAATAATTCTAATCCGTCTAAACGAATTCGTCTCGAATGTGGCCGGCCGCATGACTAGCGCGTAGCGATTTGAGTTTAGCGTAAATGAAAATTTCAAGTTAAATAACCGATCGGATAAGATTCTTACAAATTTGAATTCCATAAAGGGTCTAAAATACAGGCTGGTGAGGACAGACCCCACTACATCATCATCAAACACAACGGTCATATTTCCCCCTTTTCTCAATTTCAATTTCATAAACCCTAAAAATTCTTCTTACAACAATTATCCCATTGTCTTTTTCACTCTTTAATGGAGATCTTTTATTAGTTTGACAAAACCCATAGGGAATAATAATTGTTGTAACATCAACATCATAAATGGGTTGTTTTCTTGGTTGTTTTGGTGGTTCTTCGAAAGATCGAAAGAATCGAAGAAAACAGAGGTACAAGGTTATTCCCAGAGTTCAAGTAAGTTCTTTTTTTCTTTTTCTTTTTTTGGTTTTCTTGATTTTTATTCATTTTTTATGGTGGATTTGAGTGTTTTGACTTTGACTTTGGTTGACT
Organism: Glebionis coronaria; assembly: GCA_025667525.1. Classification (NCBI taxonomy): domain Eukaryota; kingdom Viridiplantae; phylum Streptophyta; class Magnoliopsida; order Asterales; family Asteraceae; genus Glebionis; species Glebionis coronaria. Next base: position 536,445,183 of record CM046879.1, read on the forward strand.
CTACTGGGTTGTAGTTAATTATGATTTTGAAATTTAATTTTTGCTATCGGAAAGTGAAATTTAGATTTGAAATTTTTAAAATTGGTGATCTAAGATTTTGAATTTTAGTTATATGGTGATTTATAGGCGCAGCTAAACTTGATTTTAACTGGTTTAGTTTATCAGAATTTAGGCAAATATTTGATACGGCTGAAGTGATTTTTGCAAATACTTTTTGGTATTAGAGCTTATTATACGCTTCTGAGTATTCGGTATCATACACGGAACCTTAACTTTTGGATTAATTTGTGAAAATTTTATTTCAGAATCCTACAAGTGAGAACCTTGTGCAAGCTGATGTAACTTTGGTACAAACCGTTAAAGAGGAACCTTGTAATGCACCTCCAGAAACAAGGTAACTTTTGTGTTTACTAGTTTGTGCTGTTAATGTTTTTTCCTTCACGATTCGTTGATTTCGCTGATCTTATAGAAATTTTGAACTTTTTTTGGTGTAGAGTTAAGAGTGAGGAGCCGCTGAGTGTGAGTACTCGGAAAAAAGTGACGTTTGATACAAACGTCACAACTTATGAGCATGTTCAAGTCTATGAAAGTACGTTATTGGAGAAAAACGAAAAAGGTGAAACTTTCCCTAAGTCGCGTGAAAACCTTTCTGAAGATGATTCTGATGTTGCAAATGTTGGATCATATCCATCAAATTATCGGTATGGGAATTGCGTTGAAAGTGATGATGAGATTCAAGAGTGGGATTGTGAGGATGACGAAAATGATAGTTGTTTAGATGATGAAGAAGATTGTAATGATTATGATGATGTTGATAATGATGATGACGGGATCATACGTCAAGATGTGTGGTGTGAGACAATACCAGTTGATGAAACTGAATCAAACAGTAATGTGCGTGATAGAAGTGCTTCCGTCCTGAACCCCGTTGAGAATCTAACACAATGGAAAGCTTTGAAAGTAAGAGAAACAATGAGACCAAATCTCAACTTGCAAAAAGAGAACTCTTCTCTGATTTCAGTTACACCAAAAAACCGGAATCAAGAAATAACAGTAGACGCAAGCTTATCGAATTGGTTGGGGAAAGGCTTATCTCAAGAATCAACAACAACACCAGTCAAATGTACCAAAGATAGACCAGTTCTAGGCGCGTTGACAACAGATGAACAGAAACAGTTTTCAGGATCGTCTTGTACACCCAGGAAGTCGCCTAGTCGAAGCCCTGATGACATGCCTATCATTGGCAGTGTTGGAAGCTACTGGAGTCACACTGATTCAGGAAAATCGCTGAGTTCAACTTCATCGTATAAAGGCATACCGAATACCACCAGCAAGTATAGAGAGGTATATATCTGATCATTTTAATTTCTTTGTGACTCGGTTATGTTATAACTCTAACGGGTCAAGCATTATTCTAAAACAAGTTGCCACATTAAGAAATCCTTCATTTTTTTTTTTCTCTGTGATTATGGGCAAGCGAAATTACCTGTACCCAAGAACCAACCATCTCTGCACTTCCAAATCGCGACACTCAGTTCTGAAACATCTGTTATAATGTTCTTTTAATTGAAATGCTATTAAATTATGTTCAAACGTGACACTAGTTTATAGAAAATAGTAGAAATTTTGGAGAAAAAGTCAACCAGACCCATACAAAATAACCCACTTTGACAAATTATCCAACTTGCCAGACAAGTTAGTTTGTTCAGCATCTGTCTTGTAAAGTAGTGCCATATTATAGGGCTGCAATACAGTAACAAAATTATAAAAAAAAACTACAGTATCTGTTAAAAAAGGCTGCAGTTTCATGTCATAAGGCCGATATTTATAGTTCAAGCATTGCTAGCGGTTTCAGTACTAATTTGGTGGTTATTTTGTTTACAGGATAAAAAGGTGAATTGGCACAATACACCATTTGAAACAAGATTGGAGAGAGCTTTAAATAGAGATGTTGCTGTAGTTAAGTACTCGTGATTGAGACTTCCTTTTATTTGTATGTGGAATTTGGTTTGGATTGTCTCATCATCTTCATGTGTTGTCTATCTGGGTTTTGCACAGTTTTATCATGGATCTGTTTGTTGTAATTGTTAAGTGGTTATATACATAAAGATTGGATTGACATGTTCTCTGTATTTCACATGTTTTATCTTCCAAATGGACGATTGTGTTGTAATATTGTCAATGCAAGGACGCAACCACCAGATCCGTCACTGTCTACAATTGTGAAGACATTCTCAAGATCTTGTTCCCGAGACTTCTTTTAGGTTTCATTCAATAATTCTGCTTGTATATGTTGTGGTTAGTTGGATACATGTTTTGCAACTGCATCTGTGAGAGTGATTTTGGAAGAATGTAAGTTAATAAAACCTGTTGACTTGGATGTAAATAAAAGTCTTGTAGACTAAAAAATCTGAGAATCAGGAAATCCAAAATATATATTGACAAATGAAAACATGCGGATCAGAGAATTATGTTCTTAATAACGAACCATAACTAGCTAATATACCCACCAACAACGTGAAACGTAGACAGATCATACCAACTAGGTAATATATCCAATTTCGAATAAATTGCAAATCATACTTGTCACATATGTAATTCTTTGCTCATATGGTTGGTGCATCCCGAAGTCTGCATAAAACCTGGTGATTCTTTGCTTTACGGAGTAATATTCATGTTTGTTTATCATCTAATTGCGGTTGCAGAGGTGACATGTCCCAACTAAAATCATCCCGGTTTGATATCTGTTGATGTATGTGGTTTTGTAAACCTGATCCGTCTGGTAAAACAATAACTATTGAGCCTACCCAAGATGCTATTACCGGACATATATCGATGTTATAAAGATAATGGATAATAAAGGTATGTTGCAAGTTATTACCCAGACATCTTATTATTCGATAGACATTACACATAATGGATTATAAGAAGAGGCTACAAGTTATTATCCAAGCAACATATTACCCGACAGGTATTGCACAAAGACCCGGCTATAAATAGCCATGACTCTCTCTCTCTCAAAGACTCAGGTTATTTACTCTCTCTCTCACTACAACTTGCTCTCTCTCTATATTTTATCTCGTGATCTATCATCAGATCTAGGATAGTATCATCATCATTATCACATAATACCACAGCATACATATGCATATAAGACCTTTTATATAAGGCACTGACTTGACCGTCGGAGGGTGGTTCCCCGGGCTCCGGCCTGGGACCCCTTCTAACGGGTTCTTTTGATGTTTGACAGCAGTTTCTGGGCACATAACTTCGACATAAGGCTCCAGCAGTCATCCGGGTCAACCCTGCAGAAATATGTTTCAACAATATCAGATACTAACTAGTTATTAAAATGAGACAATTTAAAGAAAATTCACAATACATTAAAATGGAAGATCCATACACATCTTAGTAGGATCAATACAAATGTAGGTTATATTGTAAATGGAATTGGATTAAGTTGAACCACACGAACACAAACCAAAGGGTTAGCTCTAGGAAGTGTGAGCCCGGTTCCCTCTTCCATATATACTGAAAGTTTAGGACTTAAATTTAATAGTCGTGTGTTAGAATCGAACTCGAGATTACGGGATTACACACAATACGTATAGAGTTAATTTATTTAATAAATATATTTATATGTTTATTAAATTAAATCGAGCTATAATTTTAAACGAACGTTAAGTATTGAGAGTTAAGGTCTAACGGTCTTTATGGAATAAAATGGAAGAGGAAAGAAAAGTCTGGAACACCCCTTAAGGGGTGTCCGAAAGTCGGCTAGAAACAAGAGGGGGAGAAGGAATATTTTGTTTAGTTGGGCTCCAAGTTGTTAGGCCTATATAAACAAACCTTTACCCTCAAAATTCTTTACTAGAGGTAGCAAATCTTGGCCATTTTAGTACATATGGGCACTTTTTGTCCATTTTCAAAAAATGATGGGGCACTTTTTGCCCATTCTTTATAATGAATGGGCTAAACGGGCGCATATGTAAGAAACTAAATGGGCTTAACGGGCGCACTTGTAAAATACAAATTAGTATACTCGACGAATATTTTTTGTTAAATTTTTTGTCCCGGCTTTCAAACAAGTATTTTTATTTTTATTTGTAGGTTTTTATATATATTTTTTTCTTTTTTTAGCTTGCGCCCGTTTAGCCTGCCCGTTTTAACCGCCCGTTTAGCCCGCGCCCGTTTAACCCACCGCCCGTTGCCCATTTAGCCCGCCGCCCGTACCCGCCCGCCCGCCCGCCATTTTTGCCACCTCTATTCTTGACACATCACAAATCTTTTCTTCTCTCCTTCTCTCCTTCTTTACTTCTCTCCTTCTCTCCTTGCGATCGCCGGCCAAAACACCCCTTAAGGTTCTTTGGTTTTCGATTTTGCTATTTAGTCAAGTCATAGCCCCTCTCTAGGGTTGTTGGGTTGATTATTCCATTAAACGTTGTAGCTCGGTTTACACGTGCTAGCATTACGATTAACTCGTCGTAATACGTGTGTACAAGAACGTAATATAGTCTTACTTTAGAATGTCTATTGGTGATTCGACATAAACCCTAATTTGGTGAATTTGTTCTTGTTCATGGGAATTGCTTAACAAAAGGTATGTAACTCTAATTCGATTAATTATAATTGTGTTAATTATTATCTTATTAAATCGTTTCCGCTATATGTGCTTTAATCTTATTTAGGGTTTTAATAATTGTTATGCACTTTATATACACCATCATGTAGCACCAAGCGTTGTGTGCATCAGTGCATGATATGGTGTGCTAGTGAAACCCTGGACGCATCCTCCTCCTAGTGCCAACTGTTAAAAAGTGAAATTGGTGTCATCTGACATCCACCATGTTATTTTCAAACCTTTCGGGTTTAAATCCAAGTGGGCTTTTTCCAATCGTTTGGTCTTTGTTAATGGCCAAGACGTTTATAAAAACATGCGTGATTGCTAGAGTATGGAGGCGTAACGTTTCCTTCAATTGCTTGGAGGTATGGAATGTTTGGAGTGTCCGATTCCTGTTATTGAGAAAGTGAACAAGGGATTTATTAACAGAGAATTGTGTGTGTTTACATTAAACAAAAATGAAGTGCATGCAATGGTGAAGTGTAAACCTTGTTCCATTGTCTCTGTTCTTCTACAGTAGTGTTTCCATCCTTGAATATAGAGTTCACTTTTGAGTGACTTTTGTATATCCCACTCACCCCCCCCCCCCCCCCCCCCCCAACAAGTTGGCAGAGTGTAAGGCTACGGTAGTATAAATACTCGGTCGCGACTGAGTCGTTGGCCGGTGTTGCGGCGATTCGTTCGTCCAATTCGGTCGCCTCTTATTCGACCCCATGCGATCTAGTTTGTAGCCATTAGAAAAATTCTAGCCGTTGGAAAACAAAAAATAGATTTTTTTAAAAAAGTTAAACTATTACCTAGATAACATTAACAATTTCTTCCAATTTTTTCACACATTCACATTCAAATTTCTAAACATACCTATCCAACATGTCTAGCAAGAGAACTCCCAAAATCAAAACCCCAAGACCCCGAGTTTGTCAAGAAACCCTTCCCCATATGACACCGGATTCGGCTTATCGATTATCCATCGTGTCACCAGACTTTCTGTGTAACACCTCACTTGGATAAGTGGACCGTTACGTGTATTTATGGCGTGTCATCAAAGCATAAGGTAAATGTCCTAAAACATTAACTGACCATAAAGGAAATACCGGAATCAAATATCGGCAATCCAAACATAAGCTCAAAACATAAAAACTAAAATACTTAAGGAAATGACTAAACAATGTCCAAATAAGCAGAATAATGTAAGTACATAAAGTAAGAAGTCTGGATAGCTTCCATCCAAATGCATATGCTCTCAGAATCCTAAGAGCGTCCTGGTGTACCTGCCGTTAGAGCATGAAAGAGAACTACGGCTGAGCATAACGCTCAGTGAACGGATATAAAGCATGATAAGGAATTACTGAAATGAAACAGATGATGAAATACTGGAGCTGTAAGTCTGATAAGTAAAGTTGCAGCGGAAATCTATGTATAATCTGTAAAGGCTGATTTATAAATAATAAAACTGAACTGTTATCTGTTAAATCTGAAAACATGCATTTACTGTATTTTAATTTCCAGAGCTTATATAGGTCATGTGCTGTAACAACGGTGCATGAATAACTGGAGGGGTGACCTCGTCATGCTGTAGAGGGGTGACCTCTAAATAACTGTAGAGGGGTGACCTCTAAATAACTGTGTTGGGTGGAGGGATCAGCTCCAATGTGAAGGATGTAGAGCACACACCACATTCATCCTGATAACTTGTAAACTGATAAGCCTAGGATGCATCCATACGCCCCACTAAACATACATATAAAAATGGCCAAACTGAACATGAGTGGGAAGATGCAGGATATCACTCTCCTACATGTGAGTCACGACACCGGTGTCTCTAGTGCCATGGTTACGGTACCTCCATAACTAGTACATAAACTGGTCATGCTTGTATATAATGCTCATGCAATTTATTTAGTTATTAACATGATTACTGATAAGCTTAAACATATACTGGGAAAAAACATTTGGCTGCAGACGGGGAATCCTAAACATGCATAGGAAAGAAAGTCCTTACTGAAAGGACGGGAAATCCGTACCTCGTGTCCAGTAATGAAATAAGAATGAAAGATGAAGGGTCGACTCCGACTTCACGGATACTACATAAATAAGGGACGTGAATGAGTTGACTGATTATTGGCTCTGATTACTGTTTATTATTGTTCTTAATTTATTTTGCGTGTCCTCGTATTATTTTATTGGTTGCGTATAAACCGATTAATCTGATTGTCTGGCGTACTTCTGATAAATCCGACTGTACTTAATATTTACTGCATAACGTATATCATGTATTTCTGATTTCTGTAATACTGATATTAGTAACCTACTAAAAATAGCAAGTTTCCTAAATTAGAAAGTTTTCCAAAAATAAAACGTTTCCAAAATTGTTTCTATGAGAATTAAATCATTAAATAAAGCCAAGCATTTAAATTAATAACTATTTAAATCATTTTAATTAAATTTTTCTAATTAAATAAATGAAACATTTAAAACTTGATTAATCTAAGATATAAAGTTATTTGCTAAAAAATGATTTACATTCTTAGTTAAATAAGCCCGTTGTTTTAATCTTTTAACCGAACACCCAAAGCCCGTGTCAAAACCTTCCCGAGACACTCATGTCTCGGGTTAGCTCAAAACCGAACCCCACCACAGCCCTTGGCTGTGGTCCCCTGTTGCCGTCAAACAAACAGTAGCCACCGGCTTCAGCCGGCAGCCACTGCTGCCCTGGTGGTTCCCACTGGTTGCCAAGTGGTTCCCACTGGTTGCCCAGTGGTTCCCACTGGTAGCCCAGTGGTTCCCCTTGCTGTGCTCAAAATACCCACCGACAGCTATAAGTTCCCACTGTTGGTTAAGGGTGCCCACTGTTTATACACCCAAACACCCCTTTAATGTTTAATCACAGCATAAAAGCCCAAACACCCCCTGCTGCTCGCCTTGTTCGCTGCTGTCCACCCAAAACCAACGGCCTAAACGGATGTTCGTATAAAAAGGGCACCGAGACACCTAGCGTGTCTCGGTTTACGTGCAACACCCCCTAAACCCGACTGATTAATGATTCACATGATTCATAATTCGTGATTGAGAGGAAAGATTAATGGTGATTACCTTTCGTGGGATTTAGATTGGGGAATGAGTACACCCGAATCAAGGTTAACAGAGAAACAAAACTCGCCCCTTGTTCTTAAAATTCCAGCCGGCGGCCATCTCCAAGACAACCCTAGTCCGTTTCTTTTTCTTTTTTTTACTGTTGGAAAAAAAAAAGAATAACTACGTGTTTTTCTTTGGGATTGGGATGGGCTCCAAGGCCCAATATCCTTCCTCTTTCTTTTATTTATAAGTTGCGGACCAACATTTTTTATTTTTTTTCGTTTCGCGTTAAATAAATAACGTGCGTGCACGTGTTTAAATACTCGTCATGTGTTTATTTATTTCTGAAAATGTAAAATCCTTTTCTGTAAATTAATAATACCTACGTAATAATTTCTGAAACCTAATAAGTATTTTTTTTGAATAATTATCTATTTGAAATATTTAAATAAAACTGAGATTGTTTATTGACGGTTTACGTTTAATTAAAGTTAAAGGTGAGACAACGCGTATTTAATATTCGAATATTTTAAATACGGGTTTTACAATTCTTCCCCTCTAAAAAAAATAATTCGTCCTCGAATTAAGGATGCGATAATGTTGTGGTTTTACAATTCTTCCCCTCTAAAAGGAGAAATTCGTCCTCGAATTAAAGGTAATAAACTGATGAAGTTATAAGAACTAAAGGAACACGTGAACTGAAAAGACAATTAAACTGAAGGATAGGTCGTCTTCTAATTAAGACATAATGTTGCTGATAGGTATAACATGACATGACTTAAGTGATCATGTAACGTGACATGGCTGAAGAGAACCTGGAACGTAACCTTACTGAAAGAACTTAACTGGATTTTGAAGGAAACAAGATGAGAGATCCGGATGGATTCCCCCGTTTTCGAGTGGCTTCCCGCTCGAAACGATTTCTTAAAAGGTCTAATCATAATGAAAATCTTGGTCCTGATGACCCTGTCCTGATGTTGCTGAATAGTTTCTGGTTCCATACTTAATATAGGTTTTCTGAATCTGCTAGAATGAATAAGCTATAGCATGTAACATACATGAAACGATACGTATAAATATCCTGAAGGATAACATTTATATATCTGAACAAGCTGCTGGAAATATATAGAGACAAACTACGTGAACTATTGTGAACGTGCTACGTGAGCAATTGTGAACGTGGTTCACGATTATATGAGGAACGCTGGCATGGAATATATCGTGAACGTGATACATGAACATACTATGAACGTGATACCAGGACCTATCATGAACGTATGCTGACTGAGGGAGGAATGCCAAACGATACGGCCTGAGATGTGAAACGTCTGCCTGGTATGGAGAAGCTATGTTAACTAGAGTCTGGTTCCTTGAGCTTTCTGTAACCGAATTCGGTAGTAAACTGTGAAATGTGTATCGCGACATGGCACACGAACCTAAACATGAACCCTGTTATGGATGCTAACGTGAGCTTAAATCATGAGGTAGTACAAAACATGAACTGAAACAGCATCTTACTGCGAATGAGACGTAAACGTGAAAGTGAAAATAAACATGAATGTAAAGTGAACGTAAACATACACGTGATCGTGAACATGAATTCTGTCTGATATGATGGTCGGTGGAATGCCTTGAAATCGTACGATTTTCTGCTGAATTTTTTCGTAGGTCCGCTACTGCGTAATCCTTCCAGATACAAGAACTCGCGTAGGTTGATTACATGGCCGAGAATGACTTAGATGGTATTATACTTTTTCTGAGTCTGTGGTAAGCTGGTAACAATTTCATGGAATTTTGTCTCATTTCTGTTCAGAAATTTCTAATGGTTGTAATAACTCACTAGTATGTCGGTGTTCTATCTTGAACCTGCGATATGTCAGGCATTTAGATATGAACATAGTTGCATCAATGTGTGATACTGCTTCCATCAAAATTCTACTTGAGATCATGGGATATTCTGGTGAAAATCTGGTTGAATAGTCTTGGAAGAATTTTTAGAGAGAACTGTCAGCAATTTCCGCGGTAGCAGTTAATTGAGTTCTAGAAAATTTTGTACTACGTTCACAGGCGTCGGTCGGGACCATCAGGTGATGGCCTTCACCTTCGCAACATTGTTTGAAATTTCTTTCTGCTAAGGTAGAATGGCTCAGAAATGCCACTTTGTTCTATTGGAATTCATATCTGGAAAGCTGTATATAAAATTTTCTCCTATCGATGATTCTGTACAACTGTAAGAAGATGATTCTCGTGTTCTTCTCTAGAATTTAGCAGATCAAAATGTGATCAATGAATATACTGACGATTTTGTCTATGAAGTCGTAAAAAATTTATTCGTAAATTTCATACTATAGCTGGGGCATTAGGGAGCCCAGACGTATAAGTCAAAATTTTATAGAGACTGTGACGTGTTCAACAGAAATCTGAAAAAAATCATGTTCTTCTCTCACCACTTCTGGTGGCATGGTCGCGAATTGTTCTGGAAAATATTTAAGATATCGTAGCAGGTCAGGTAAACCTGCTATTCATGGGATGAGCATTGATTAAGAAAGGTGATCTTGTAAAAAAAATTCAGTGGTCGATACATGATCTCATGGTACCGGTCTTCTTCCTGATAGACAAAACGACACACTTCCTGGTGGTATGCCAGGGCGAAATAAGCCTCATTCCGGTAATCCTTGCAGCAAATGATGCAACCCTTTTAACTTAGATGCAACTCTAGAATAAAGAGTTTTGGAAACAGACACTATTCTTGAGACAAGCTCGATGTTAAATTATGTCTCGTAGATAGGAAGGAATTTCTAGAATGACATTTGGAAATTTTAGTATAACCTGCTGATCATGGATTCGAGGACTTTTAGAAGTGAATTTATAACTGGTAGCTAAAAGTCTTCGTAGCTATGGACTGATAAGTCACGCGATTGTAAGGCAGAAATAATTTGTACTGATTTTTCTGGCAGAAATTATAATTAATATATTTGGGATTTAGTAAGACGGATCTCGTCGTTAACTAAAAATAAGGCTTTAATAAATATGGTGATACTGTTGAGTCTTTTCGGCTGGGAGGTAGGTAAATACATGATTTACATAAAGCTACATAGGAATACGTGAAGTAAACATGGCGACTTTTTACTGAATGTGTTTGTCTGTAACCTCACAGAATGAATACTGTTTGTTTAATCTGAATAATACTCTAATGGTGGTGACTGGATTTTTAATGATCTGATTCATTCGTGGCATAATAGAACGGGTATACCCCTTTCTGAAAGGTACCCTGAATTACTGAGGGCCTGGTTTGGAAACATACTGGGGTTGAGTTCTGACTCGTATTTTGAGGAAAGATCCGTATGACGTGTACCATGATTGGTGTCCTGATATGTGTTTTCTGAAAGGCTACCTGAGACTCATGTCTTGACTGATGTATTGACATGTGTTTTAGTGGATGAATCTGGACAAGGCTGAAATTTTTTTTGGTAACTGCTAGGATTGGCGAACCGGTTAGACTACTGACCTCTTATATTATGGTTACGTCCGTTCCGGAGTTCCGATGGTTACTGACTGATTAATTATAATTACAGTGGTTGTCACTACTGCTTTGTTTGTCACTTTATGATGGTCATTATCATAACCGTGATTACTGTAACTATTCTGCTGAGTGGCCGGTTGGGTTCCGGTTCCCACTCTTCTAAATGAACGGTTAGCTGAGTGAAGTGTGACATCTAGCTGAGAAGGTAAAAGTATGGAATGGAATAATAGTGTCTGATGGTTGAAATTTTATTCTTGTCAGAAATTTCAAATTTATAGTTTTCATCCTTGTTCTGTAGAGTCTTCATAGTATGAACGACATCAGCATCTTGAGAAATCTCCAAAGTACCAGCAGCATCAGCGTTTGGGAGGTCTTCAAAGTGTTAGCAGCATCAGCATCTGGTAAAATCTTCAACTCACAAGTAGCATCAGCACCTGGTAGAATATCGACAAGTGGAAACGCCTGAGATGATTGAGGATCGATTAGCAATATCCATGGAGTAGGGTACCTAGAGTACACCTGGACTACTGTACATGAAGTAAAAAATGAATACTACACATAGAGCATATCTGAGACATTGTACGTGGAGTACCCATGAAATAATGTACATGAAGTATAACTGAAACATTGTACATGGGTACATATAGAATACTGTACATGGAACTGGTGGAAACTTTATGGAATGAGCAATACTTGTGTCACTTGTCTGACATGATCAATGATTAAATTGATTTAAACGGTAGTAAACTGAACTGAATGGGTAACATGATAGCTTGGTAATTCCTGCATAGACTTAATACTGGTTTTATAGAGGTTCAAGGATATGATTAAACGGAATTTTAACAATGGTCAGCATGAAGACATGACTGATGAAGACCAAACATGATTTATTATATAAAACATGATTTTACTGTAACCCTTCTGTATCTTAGCATGAAAACATCATCACCTTGCTAAAAACGTAATCCTCATAAGGAGACATGAAGCTGAATCAGCATGTAGACGACAACAACGTGATGGTATGAAAATTTGACTGTTACAAGGAACATAAAAAGTATAATCAACTGAGGTGTAATATCAACTGGTGTGGACGGCTATGGTTCAATCCACAGAATTCAAAGAAGAAAACATGTGACTAAGTATGGGCTATTCTGGTTCGATTCCTACTTGTCAAAATTTATGAAATGTCCTGATATGACAAAGGTGAACAACTGTGGATCGGTTCACAAAATATCATTTGACTGAAAAGCTTGAAATTGACTTGAGAAATGGTGAACGTTTTTGGGTCGTTTCACCAAGTAATATTCTGAAAACATGAATCTGACGTGAGTAAGGATGAACGCCTATGGTTGGTCTACCAATACAAAATCTGAACGGGCAAGAGTGAACGCCAATGGGTCGGTTCACCAAAACAAAATTCGCAGAAAAGCACATGCGACTAAATATGGCCAGTCCTATACCAACCTTACACTTAGTCAAAAACTTTAAGGAAAACCGACTGATAACTGAAGAAAATTTACTGATAAATGCATGAGAAACATGAAAGATAACAAACGCCAAAATCTGGGAGGTTCCTGGTGACTACCCACTAGTCATAGGTCAAGTTTTAGAGCCTACAGGTCGAACCTATAGCTCTGATACCATAATTGTAACACCCCACTTGGATAAGTGGACCGTTACGTGTATTTATGGCGTGTCATCAAAGCATAAGGTAAATGTCCTAAAACATTAACTTACCATAAAGGAAATACCGGAATCAAACATCGGCAATCCAAACATAAGCCCAAAACATAAAAACTAAAATACTTAAGGAAATGACTAAACAATGTCCAAATAAGCAGAATAATGTAAGTACATAAAGTAAGAAGTCTGGATAGCTTCCATCCAAATGCATATGCTCTCAGAATCCTAAGAGCGTCCTGGTGTACCTGCCGTTAGAGCATGAAAGGGAACTACGGCTGAGCATAACGCTCAATGAACGGATATAAAGCATGATAAGGAATTACTGAAATGAAACAGATGATGAAATACTGGAGCTGTAAGTCTGATAAGTAAAGTTGCAGTGGAAATCTGTGTATAATCTGTAAAGGCTGATTTATAAATAATAAAACTGAACTGTTATCTGTTAAATCTGAAAACATGCATTTACTGTATTTTAATTGCCAGAGCTTATATAGGTCATGTGCTGTAACAATGGTGCATGAATAACTGGAGGGGTGACCTCGTCATGCTGTAGAGGGGTGACCTCTAAATAACTGTAGAGGGGTGACCTCTAAATAACTGTGCTGGGTGGAGGGATCAGCTCCAATGTGAAGGATGTAGAGCACACACCACATTCACCCTGATAACTTGTAAACTGATAAGCCTAGGATGCATCCATACGCCCCACTAAACATACATATAAAAATAGCCAAACTGAACATGAGTGGGACGATGCAGGATATCACTCTCCTGCATGTGAGTCACGACACCGGTGCGTCTAGTGCCATGGTTACGGTACCTGCGTAACTAGTACATAAACTGGTCATGCTTGTATATAATGCTCAGGCAATTTATTTAGTTATTAACATGATTACTGATAAGCTTAAACATATACTGGGGAAAAACATTTGGCTGCAGACGGGAAATCCTAAACATGCATAGGAAAGAAAGTCCTTACTAAAAGGACGGGAAATTCGTACCTCGTGTCCAATAATGAAATAAGAATGAAAGCTGAAGGGTCGACTCTGACTTCACGGATACTACATAAATAAGGGACGTGAATGAGTTGTCTGATTATTGGCTCTGATTACTGTTTATTATTGTTCTTAATTTATTTTGCGTGTCCTCGTATTATTTTACTGGTTGCGTATAAACCGATTAATCTGATTGGCTGGCGTACTTCTGATAAATCCGACTGTACTTAAATTATTTACTGCATAACGTATATCATGTATTTCTGATTTCTGTAATACTGATATTAGTAACCTGCTAAAAATAGCAAGTTTCCTAAATTAGAAAGTTTTCAAAAAATAAAACGTTTCCAAAATTGTTTCTATGAGAATTAAATCATTAAATAAAGCCAAGCATTTAAATTAATAACTATTTAAATCATTTTAATTAAATTTTTCTAATTAAATAAATGAAACATTTAAAACTTGATTAATCTAAGATATAAAGTTATTTGCTAAAAAAATGATTAACATTCTTAGTTAAATAAGCCCGTTGTTTTAATCTTTTAACCGAACACCCGAAGCCCGTGTCAAAACCTTCCCGAGACACTCATGTCTCGGGTTAGCTCAAAAGCGAACCCCACCGCAGCCCTTGGCTGTGGTCCCCTGCTGCCGTCAAACAAACAGTAGCCACCGGCTTTAGCCGGCAGCCACTGCTGCCCTGGTGGTTCCCACTGGTAGCCCAGTGGTTCCCACTGGTAGCCTAGTGGTTCCCACTGGTAGCCCAGTGGTTCCCACTGGTAGCCCAGTGGTTCCCCTTGCTGTGCTCAAAATACCCACCGACAGCTATAAGTTCCCACTGTTGGTTAAGGGTGCCCACTGTTTATACACCCAAACACCCCTTTAATGTTTAATCACATCATAAAAGCCCAAACACCCCCTGCTGCTCGCCTTGTTCGCTGCTGTCCACCCAAAACCAACGGCCTAAACGGATGTTCGTAGAAAAAGGGCACTAAGACACCTAGCGTGTCTCGGTTTGCGTGCAACACCCCCTAAACCCGATTGATTAATGATTCACATGATTCATAATTCGTGATTGAGAGGAAAGATTAATGGTGATTACCTTTCGTGGGATTTAGATTGGGGAATGAGTACACCCGAATCAAGGTTAACAGAGAAACAAAACTCGCCCCTTGTTCTTAAAATTCCAGCCGGCGGCCATCTCCAAGACAACCCTAGTCCGTTTTTTTTAGCTGTTGGATAAAAAAAGAATAACTACGTGTTTTTCTTTGGGATTGGGATGGGCTCCAAGGCCCAATGTCCTTCCTCTTTCTTTTATTTATAAGTTGCGGCCCAACATTTTTTTTTTCGTTTCACGTTAAATAAATAACTTGCGTGCACGTGTTTAACTACTCGTCATGTGTTTATTTATTTCTGAAAATGTAAAATCCTTTTCTGTAAATTAATAATACATACGTAATAATTTCTAAAACCTAATAAGTATTTTTTTTGAATAATTATCTATTTGAAATATTTAAATAAAACTAAGACTGTGTATTGACGGTTTACGTTTAATTAAAGTTAAAGGTGAGACAACGCGTATTTAATATTCTAATATTTTAAATAAGGGTTTTACATTCTGTTTAGACCTGTCAGGTTTGAATATCGTTCACCACAACCATCTCACCCAAACTATTCAAACCGTCCGTTCTATCCCCCGTAACGTGATAACCACCAACAACCTTTCTACGAATCCCCGACCGCTATATATCGTCTTACTATGGATTCTTCCCCTTTTCCTCATCTTAACCCGCCGTATTCTCCGATTAATCATTTTCAAGTTGATGTTGATTTTGATGAAATGATGTATAATCAATACTACTTTTCCAACCAACATGAGGGTGAGGGTCATAGCCAAGATCAGTCTATGGGCCAAGGTTCGGGACACGGGTCATATCATGGTGCATATAACCTTGAAGAAGACAAGAAAGAGATGTCATCAGTCAAACCTAAGAAGTCCTATAGACGTCCTTTGAAAGCCAAGTAGGTTGTGTCGAGTGAGCCACCAAAAGAATGGACAAGTGAGGAAGAGGATGCGTTGTGCAAAGGTTGGTATCATGTTTTCAAGAATAGCACAGTTGGAAACAGTAAAAAAACAAAGGGCTTTTAGAAAGACGTAGTGAAGTACTATGAAACCGAGACGGGTTCGGGTAGAGGGTACGATGCAGTTGTGAGCAAATGGAAAAACAGGTTGCGTCCCAGTGTTGGTGCTTTTTATGGTATAATGGATAACATTGAGCGTACTCATGATAGTGGTGCCAATGATCTCATTGATTACTAAAAAGCTTGTGTTGAGTACAAAGTGACTTACAATAAAAAATTTACGTACCAGGAGGCAGTACCAGGAGGCGTGGAAAGTGCTCAAAGATTACCCAAGTTGGCAACAGGTTGAGATGACAAAGTTTAAAAAGAAAAAAGGTAACAAAAAATTCAACACTTCTGAAACCACTTTTGGTTATGGGCACGCTGATAACGTGAATTTGAACGATGATTCAGAAGTTGAGGAGGAAGAGACTCAAGAATACCGGCTACTGGGTCATGATAAAGCTAAAAAGAAGTCTTCACAATCGTCGCGTCAACAGGGAAGTCTTCATTTGTTGAACTTGTAACCAACAATTGGAGGAAAATGAAAGACATTGACCGGGGGGAAAAAGAAGCAGCAACAAGATGAATACTTTAGCTTCAAGCAACGAGAGTTGGATTTGCAGGAGGCAGCTCAACGGGAAGCAGCGGCCTTGAGAGAAGAGCTCGAATTAAAGCGTCGAGAAATTGAGCTTGCTGAAAAAAAGAAACGGGATAAGGACTTGTTGTTCTACAACACAAAAATCAACCCCAATTTGCCTCTAGTTCACCAACAAGCCTTGCAACAAATGAAAGACGAAATCAAGGAAGCGTGCAATCTAAATTACTAGCGTTATTGTAATTTTTTTAATTGTAATGTTTTTCTTATTGTAATATTTTTTTATTTGAATTATTATGTAATGTTTTTTTAAATTAAATGTAATTTTTTTTATGAAATTTAATGTTTTTTTATTTTTTTTAACTAGGTCGCCTTGTTGGGACAAATAGGTCGCACTAGGTCGTTGGAGAGAGAAAGCTGAAAAATCAAGGTCGCACTAGGTCGCTGTTGCAGGTAGCCTAAGAGCACCAAATACACTAGTGTGGTGCTGTAGTAAAAAATGGTGTTGTAGTTAAAAGTGGTGTTGTAGTCAAAAGTGGTGCCATAGCTGACACGTAGGCTATGTCATCACATTTTATAGGGTAGCAGTTAGCCATGTAAAAAGTGGTATAAGGGGTCCACATATATCCCCACTTTATTAATTTTAAATAAAAAAACTAAAAAAAAAATCCAAAACGCTACTTTTCTGGGTTGGCTACCACGACGCCAGAAGCCAAGGCGCCAGCCTTGGTGTGGTACCCCATAATTTTTGGGCTGTAAAATCATAACGCTAGATACAGCACCACATGTCATCAAGTCTAACATATAAGCCCACTGAGGTTCCACTCTAAAACCAATTGGTGATATAAGGAGTAGTCCACCAAGCTTATATGTTGATTTTGAGATTATATTTCAACCGATGTGGGATATTGGGTTTGCACTCCCAATAAGAGATCCCTCAAACCCAAATCACCATGGGCCTCCCATTCAACTATAGCTACGATCCCACCTTTTTCATACCGCCGACCTTTCCATCAGAACACCCCCGCCTTTTACCAGCTTCCTTTCGGTACAAGGTTTATCGAGATCCACTAATACCGTTAAACCCGGGTTTTAACCGAGAGAACACCGTCCACATCACCACTAGGCCCAACCTGGCTCTTATACCAATTATAGGAATCATTGGCCCAACATTTCACCAAGTCTAACATATAAGTCCACTGAGGTTCCATTCTAAAACCAATTGGTGATAGAAGGAGTAGCCCACCAAGCTTATATGTTGACTTTTAGATTATTCCAACAGTAGGGGCAGGTGGTAAAGATGTTTGCTGCTTGTGCGATAGTAGAAACATAAGAAATTTGTAGTTGACGAGCCTTGATTTTGTCCTTAACAAAGTCGTTAGTGCAAACATTACGATGTTTAGTCGATATAATCTCTTCGTGTTTTGTTGATGACAAACGTATAACTCGCAATACATTATGAAAAATGTTAAGGTACTAGTAATCACTTAAGAATACATTTGTATACTACTCTCGACACCTCCAAGATCGCATTCGGAATGAATCACTCAAGTTATGAATAAACAAGTCATGAACTTTACTAAGTGATCAAGGATTATTATTTTCTTGAACTCACTTTTAATTAAAGTGACAAAGTATTTTTTAAATAACTTTATTTTTAAGAAAATGTTTTATTAAAAAAATGGAATTTTGAATTTGGCATATTCCAAAGAATATTCCATAAGGCATATTCCAAAGAATATTCCTTAATTTGAATTTAGGATATTCCAAATGGTCTAAGAATATACCCTTGAGGTATAAACTTCACCAGATGGATTTTCCCCAACTAAAGGAAAAAAAAGCACGGACTCTAGACATGAGGTTCCTTAAAAGAACTCGCGGTGCGTTATTGAAAATGAATTGCAGGGGCATTTAAGGAACCATGGGTATTTATAGTCGTTGCTTTCTTGCCCTGTAAATAGTGGATCTTTTCCAGCTTTTCTTTTAACCCTTTTTGCATAGTTTCTTTAAAAACTCACCTTAATCCTTGATTAGTTAGTTTTGATTAATCTTGTTTAAGATGTGATTCTATCCTCAATCCTCTCATCCTCTCAAGTGTAAAGAGAAAAACACTTTTATCATCATGAAATGTTGGGTTCATAACATGATGAAGATCTCTTCTTCTAGATCAAGTCATAATTTTCCTACAATGTAAACATAAAGAGTGATATGTGATATGTATACTTAGACTTGATGTATGTGTAGAAGATCCGAGTGTGGGGTTCACTTGGATGTGTTTGTAAGGGTAGTAGATCCAAGAGATGGGTATCCTTGGATTATGAGTTAGAAGTGTAGATCCATGTTTTGTTAATACTTGGATCTAGTGTTAGAGTCATAGATCTAAGTGGTGTGTACTTAGATCTTTATAGTTTATGTGTTTAGGCCATAAAATACAAGGTTTGTTATGTTGGGCCATAAAACATAACTAGTGGAGTCATGGGTGCAAGATCGGTTTTAGCTTGGATTAGGACTCGACATGTAGCTTAGTGTTGGAAAAGAATGTAAGCTACCGGTTTATGTGTTTGTACCATAAAACAAAAGGTTTGTTATGTTGGCTCATAAAACATAACGGGTTTGGTTGTACCCGAAGAAGGACTCGACACCTAACTTAGTGTCGGAAATATGTAAGCGACGTGTATGGTTTTCTCCGCTTTGAAAGGAGCTTGTTGACTAGTGAAGTAACTCTCGAGTTGGGTACTCAAGGAGTGGAGTAGAGCGAAGAGGAGCTTTGTGACCGAACTACTATAAATCATCGTGTCGGTACTTTCTTTTACATTTATGTCTTTACCTTTATAGATGCATTTATATGTTGTTGTGTGTTGTGTACATCACATAATCTAAACATCTAAGTTGCAGAAAAGTTAAGGCTTTGTAAGTGTGTGCTTCATGTTTAGATTATGGTTAAGTGTGCATCCGTTAGTTTAAACATCTTAGTTGCGGATTAGCTATGGCCTATTACGTGTGTGCTTAATGTTTAGACTATTGCTTGATGTACTCTTTATTTAATGTGTTTGTTTGTTTCTTTACTTATAGTCTTTATCTCCAACAAACACATCTCATATCTAGTCAAGCTTAATCAAGAATTTGATACAAAAGATTGTTAAAGTGTAAAATGTAACAATGTTTATCAACCACTGCTGGCGATTCATTATTGAGCCTGCAGTTAATGAACCGCGGCCTGATTTATTGAGTCGTGCCCAGTGGATTAAACGAAATGTTTTGAAAACTTAACTAGAAACTATTCAACACACCTTCTAGTTTCTACAATTGGTATCAGAGCGAGGCTATTCAAGATCTTTGAAGTATATTGTGCTCTAAAGCTTGGATCGATCTTTGCTCTCGTTTTCAAAACAAACGGTCTATAAAACAGATACGATATTTGTATCAAATTGTCCATGAAGAGTGATTACATGTGAAATGTGTTTTGTTGTTTCATTCGTACAAGTTTTGGTGTTAAATAAACTTTGTATAATAGCTTGATAATAAACCTTTTCATGTTTTGAAGTATAAAAATCTTTTGTTTCATAATTAACTCTAAAATACGAGTTCTATTTGTCTAAAATGATTTTTTAGAGTTCCAAGTCCTTCCAAAAAGTTACCAAATGATTTTGGTCAAAAACTCATTTTTTGTCCTCTGACCGCGGATCATTAATTGTTCCCCGAGGTTCGTTATCAGTAACGAACCGCGGTCAGTCCGACACAGATTTTTGCAAAATTTGAAAAATCATAAAACCAACCGTAAGTCCGTAGAAGTCGTGTCACCCGCCCTTTCGAACGTAATTGGTCTTATTTCTTTTAAGAATACTTCCAAACCTTTATTCAAACTTTAAAATTTGGATGTTTTCTAAGTTCTATACTTTGTACAAAGTATTGAGTCTCGGTTTATCGTAAAACTTGTGTTTTACTCTTTTCTATTAAGTTGGACATCTCTTGTTGGTATATCTTTGTAAATTGATATATTTACAATGGGTTTAACTTAATTAAATTTTGATATGGGTCGAAAACTATTTTCAAATTAAATCAATCTATGTATACTTTGTTGCATCTAACACTCAAAATAAAGACGAATGTTCTTGTATGTCTTCTTATGTGTTTTAGACATTGTTAAGTGATCATTACTACTGGTAGTAGTATTACTTACTTGCCTATTCTTTGTGCATTACATATAGGATCAACATATCTAGGTTTACTGGTGTTCTACGAACCAGGAGAAAGAGTGGGGAGGAAGAAAGAAAAAAAACTAGTCTAAAATGTGTGAGGGGAAGGCTATTTATAGCCTTGTCCTTTGGTTGGTGAGTGGGCTTTCTCCCGTTCTTCTTGTCTTTTCGTCTTTTCAGAAAAGCTTCCGTTTTCGATTCTGATTCGGGATTTGTTGTCGATTAAATTCAACTCGTCTTTTAATTTCTTCGTTTAATAGACTTGAGTTTCTTCGACTTATATAAATCTTCCATCTTTGGTCCTTTTCTTCGATAAATCTTCGAATAGGCCCAGCGACTTCAAATCTTTTGCATCTCTTGGACAATAGACTTTATCTTGAGTCTTTTTCTTTAGTAAAACCCGTGCAATCCCATGTTTTCTTCAATATTTATCCGGTTGGCTCTGAAAACACAATAAACACAAAAACCACGCATAATTCCAAACAAATGATATTAAATACGTGTTTTGGTCTCGTTTTAGCCCGAATTAAGTGGTAAAAGGATGGGTGTTTATACACCTATCATTTACAAATGTTACATAAACATCTTGTACACCTCGACATGTTCATTAACACTCTTAGGTTTGAAAGCTTTATGAGCTTGTCAAGTCTATTAATTGGGTCATTTTACTCTATCATTGTGTTATTAGTTCAAGTAGATTAATGTCTCACTATAAAACATTAAACACTCTTTGAAAATCTTAGCTATTTTCTCTTAAAGGGGTGTTAGTAGGAATCAAGAAAGTTTTCGAATATATATCAATTCATTATTCAAATTATGATTGATATCATTATCGAATCTAATTGACATGTTTTTTAGTGTAGACATGAATGTGGATTCTTAAGAATATACATTGGATCATAACTCACACTTGTGTTGATAATGTTATATTGAATCTACTTGTTCAAATTGTTGGAAAAATTTGTTTAATGATTGCTTATAATACACACTGGAGTCGGTTTGACAACTTGGATGTTTCATCCAAAATACTCAAGTAATTTACATTGCAATGCAATTTGTAATTGTGTTATTTCCAAAAGACCAATCAAGAGTGTTCCTTTGATTTGTGTAAACGTTGTTTATACACTTCAATGTTATTGGCCTCAAGATCTATTAGGGTAAATAACCTTAACTTGACTCTTTTGACAAGATATGCAATGGTGCATTCTTATACCTCATTAGGTCGCGCATTATGTCGTCATACAACTTTCTTCCTTGTTACACTTTATTAGGAAAATATAGGAATTATATTTTGTCTAACTTGAGAATGACTACTAGAGGATCTATTACACTAGAAATTCAATTTCACCTAACCGGTGAATTACTTCCATGTGAGAAGTTGAGTTGGTGTATAACTCGTAAAAATAGTCATGCTTAGCCTTAAATGAGCACCTCTAGTGATAGTCTCATACTCATTATCTAAATTGATTATATGGCTCTTCCTAAATATGACTAATGATAGTTTACATCGATGAACTTTGTATGTAACTAGGTTTTTTTAATTTTTATCCATTAGTTTTTTCTTAGCTTTCTTCCTACGTGCTAATTGAACCTATATGTTTTTCCTTTTTGTGTGTTCTACTTTTTATTGCTCTTTTACATAACTTTCTGATAAGTTAGACTAGAACATTAGGATTTACTGAATTGGAAAATTTCCCTTATCCTCCAAAACACACCTTCTATAGGCGGATCATTAATTGTCAGGCGGCTCAATATATTTATTGAACCACGGACACAATTAATGAGCCGTGGACAAAATTAGTCAAAACGTATTTTTTGAAACTTCAAAATTGTTCCAACACTTTTTGGAATCTTTGTTTCAAACCCTTGACCACTCCCAAAATATCTTGTGCTTTCTCTACTTAACCCTAAGCATTTTTGCGTCTCTTTCTCACCCAAAGAAAAATGTCTTACTCACCAAATGAAATTCTTGATTCTCCACCATCTACTCTTTCAACCCAAATTCACCAAAGAACACACCAAATCAAATCTCTTATCCTTCTAAAGAAATTGATTTTGGAAACTCTCATTTTCCACCACTTACCTTTTGTGTTCTTCCTCCATCACATGATAATGTCATGCATCATGGAACATATTTTCTTTGTTGTCAATATCAACATATTACCATGTCTTATATATATGATGAGTTGAATTATAAGATTATCACCAAGCCTTCTCCACCAAATTCCACTACCATTTTGTCTTCTAATTAAGCATGTGTGTTACTTATTAATAAGACATCCATTTTTAGCAAATCTTAGAATTTTAGTGTAACTAGGATTAGAATTATGCTTAAGTTATAGGCTTATGTTTCATACATCTTTGTATGATCTTTATTTTCTTGTATTTCCTTTCATGTTCTTCAACTTGAGTTATCCTTGGGGTCTTGGATCTCGTTGTTCTTGTGATCTTTCTTTTCTTCTTTATTTTCTTCACTCGGTTGTCAAGGAAGGTTAGATTTTAATCTAATTCCTTTCTAAGTAAGATTGAAAACTTAAATATTTCTTTCAAAATATTCAAGTAATTATAACTTGCAATTGCAATTGTTAAAATTCATATCCGAAGCATTTACTTTCAAGCCATTTAGCAACTTTTGTTAGATTGTTTGACCAAGTGATTTTCTTTTGAGTTGATAATCGTTTTTGGACACCCACTGTCTATGGTTCCTCAAATGACCTAGCGGCTCAATATTGATAATGAACCGCGGACCTATTTAACAAACCGCGGCCAGTGAGTCCCTTTGTTCATTTTTGTTCTGTCTCTCTCTTTGATGAGTTTTCTTGAAGATTCTTTTTTTTCTTTTGAGTTTCTTCTCTCGTTTTTCAAGATTTCACTATCACCTATGAGGGTATAGTACTCTTGAATTATCTTGTGAAGTTATCTTTAACTTCATTGTTGAGTCTCTCTCGATTTCTTTTAATCATGCCTTTCTAAGTCGAGTCTCTCTCTTCTATCCTTTATAAACTAAGTCGAGTCGAGCCTCACCCTTTCCTCGTCATGTAATTGTTATTTGAATATTCACAATGATTGATAAGAGCTACGGAACTTTGAGCATGTAGTTTATCGTATGCTAAACACCACCCATCTTGGTTTTTCTTTTCTTTGGCTTCTTTGATCTCTTTCTCTAAATCAAGGAGTCATTTTTTTGTGTCGACATTCATAAGTATCATTGCCTATAATGTCTAATCTAGTGTTTTCTAAAAGTGTCGATTTATCCTCGCTTTTGGCTTTCTTATATTTTTGTACATTGATTTCCGATTTGTGCTTTTGGAACTTTCTAAAGGAATTATTTTTAAGGTAAAAAATGTCATTGGTTTGAGATTTTTCGTATTTCTCGTTGTTGAGAGTTGATTGTGGTTAAAATTTACAATTGGATTGGGTGATTTCAATAATTCTAAGTTTTTAACCCTTTTAACTCTTTGGATTGATAGCATCGCGTGCACACTTCTTTCTTCAATGCTTGTCATTGTTTGTGCAAACGACTTGTTTATCGTCCTCATTTTCTTTTTCCTTCATAGTCATTCTTCCTTTCTTTTTGACTATGTGGAATTGTTTTATTGTCCTTGTCATACTCTCTTTAGTTTGGTATTCTTGCCAATATATTAAAGTGGAGTATGTCCTCTCGACAATAATTTTCTTATAAATTGGACATCTCTTTTTCTCTCTTAGTCCTCTTTATATATTTTGGTGTCACCAAAATAAGTTGGGTTCGCTTTTCTATCTAATAGCCCACTTATTTTTTTAACTTGTCAAACTTTTGACACTTCTAAAAAGTTAAGATTGTTTTAGCTTCATCTTGAGTCCCCCTCCTTGTACTAGTAATCACTTAAGAATACATTTGTATACTTCTCTCGACACCTCCAAGATCGTATTCGGCATGAATCACTCAAGGTATGAATAAACAAGTCATTAACCTTACTAAGTGATCAAGGATTAATATTTTCTTAAACTCACTTATAATTAAAGCGACAGGGTACTTTTTAAATAAATTTATTTTTAAGAAAATGTTTTATTAAAAAAATGGAAATTTAAATTTGGCATATTCTAGAGAATATTCCCTAAGTCATATTCCAAAGAATATTCCTTAATTTGAATTTAGGATATTCCAAATGGTCTAAGAATATACCCTTGAGGTATAAACTTCATCAGATGGCTTTTCTCCACTAAAGGACAAAAGAGCACGGACTCCAAGCTTGAGGTTCCTTAAAAGAACTCGCGGTTCGTTATTGATAATGAACCGCAAGGGCATTTAAGGAACCGCGGGTATTTATAGTCGTTGCTTTCTTTCTCTATAAATAGTGGATCATTTCCAACTTTTCTTTCAACCCTTATTGCACAGATTCTTTAAAAACACACCTTAATCCTTGATTAGTTAGTTTTGATTAATCTTGTTTAAAATGTTATTCTATCCTCAATCCTCTCATCCTCTCAAGTGCAAAGAGAAGAACACTTTCATCACTATGAAGTGTTAGGTTCATAACATGATGAAGATCTCTCCTTCTAGATCAATTCATAGTTTTCCTATAATGTAAACATAAAGATCCAAATGATATGTATACTTGAACTTGATGTATGTGTATAAGATCCAAGTGTTGGGTTCACTTGGATGTGTTTGTAAGGGTGGTAGATCCAAGAGATGGGTGTCATTGGATTAGGAGTTAGAAGTGTAGATCCAAGTTTTGTTAATACTTGGATATAGTGTTAGAGTCATGGATCTAAGCGGTGTGTGCTTAGATCTATATGGTTTATGTGTTTAGGCCATAAAACACAAGGTTTGTTATGTTGGGCCATAAAACATAACTAGTGGAGTCATGGGTGCAAGATCGGTTCTAGCTTGGATTAGGATTCGACATGTAGCTTAGTGTCGGAAAAGAATGTAAGCTACCGGTTTATGTGTTTGGACCATAAAACACAAGGTTTGTTATGTTGGGCCATAAAACGTAACGGGTTTGGTTGTACCCGAAGAAGGACTCGACACCTAGCTTCGTGTCAGAAATGTGTAAGCGACGTGTATGGTTTTCTCCTCCTTGAAAGGAGCTTGTTGACTAGTGAAGTAACTCTCGAGTTGGGTACTCGAGGAGTGGAGTAGGGCGAAGAGGAGCTTCATGATCGAACCACTATAAATCATCGTGTCGGTACTTTCCTTTACATTTATGTCTTTACCTTTATAGATGCATTAATATGTTGTTGTGTGTTATGTGCATCACATAATCTAAACATCTAAGTTGCGGAAAAGCTAAGGCTTAGTACGTGTGTGCTTCATGTTTAGATTATGGTTAAGTGAGCATCCCTTAGTCTAAACATCTTAGTTGCAGAAAAGCTATGGCTTAGTACGTGTGTGCTTAATGTTTAGACTATTGCTTGATGTACTCTTGATTTGATGTGTTTGTTTGTTTCTTTACATATAGTCTTTATCTCCAACAAACACATCTCATATCTAGTCAAGCTTAATCGAGAATTTGATACAAAAGATTGTTAAAGTGTAAAATGTAACTATGTTTATCAACCACTAATGGCGGTTCATTATTGAACCTGTGGTTCTTTATTGATAATGAACCGCGGCCTGATTTATTGAGCCGCGCCCAGTGGATTAAACAAAATGTTTTGAAAACTTAACTAGAAACTATTCAACCCCCTCCTAGTTTCTACAAAAGTGACAAACCAGCTCAATGTGCTTACTTATGGCATGTTGGACTAGATTGGAGGCAAGATCAATTATAGAAATGTTGCCACAAAGGATGTTAACTGGAGTAGGAGTAAAAACATGTAAGTCCTTGAGCAAAAAATGAGCCATGTGATTTCACATAAACAATCTGCAAGTGTTGTATACTCTACATCTGTAGAGGATCTTGAGACCATTGGTTGCTTCTTTAAGTTCCAAGAGATGAGTGTTTTACCTAAAAAGAACCAAATCCTGAAATAGACCTCCTTGAGTTGGGACAGTTACCTAAGTCATCATCACAGTCAACATGAAGGGTTGGTGATAGGTGTGAAAACACCCATCCTTTTACCACTTAATTATAATAATAACCAAGCCTAAACGTGTATTTATTGTCGTAAAAGTCAGAATTATGCGTGGTTTGTGTTTTTGTTGTGATTTAGGACCAAAATGTGAAAAAGGAAGAAAACACGGGCTTTGACGGGCTTTTATCGAAGAAAATGACAAAAGACGAAGTCAAAAGATCAAGAGTGCAAAAAAGAACGGAAGTCAAAGGCCTATTCTGAAGATTTATCGAAGAAAAGTCTAAAGACGAAAGTTTAACGAAGTCGAAGAACCAAGTCTAATAAAAGAAGAAAATTATAAGACGAGTTCATTTCATATCGACAAATCCTGAGACAACGTCGAGAAAGACGAAGAATTTAAAAGACGAAAAGACGATAAAGAAAGAAGGAAGCAACACACTCCTTCCATTTCCTCCTATAAATACCTTCCTTATGTCATTAGGAAGGGTGTTAGCTAATTCACCATTAGTTCTCCACTTTATTTTCTAGCCACTTTTCATATTGTCATTTCATTATTGTCTTTCTTTCAAGTAAGTATTTAATCTTGTTTTGAATCTTTAATCCTTAATTTTAATTTCAAGCTTTCATAATCATTCTCATTCTTCGCTTCTTGTTGTTAAGGAATCTATTTTTGATTTGTGTAATCTTGAAGTTATTTTAATCCGTATGCTTATTTGATTAAAGTTTTCATCTTTTTGTTCTTATCATTTTTTTATATACGATTGTTAGTTTTTAGCTTATTGCAATTTTTACTTATTTCATGTTTAGCTTATTTTACATTTAAGTGTTTTAAAAGTTTAATCTTTTTAAATTTTATCTTATACATCTTGCTTATCTAGTGTTTTGAAAGTTTCTCATTTGTGGCTTATTTAGTTCTTTTAATTGTTGATTTGGTAAAGTTTTGGTAAGTGCTTATTACAAAAGTGCTTATTTGGTTTTTGCTTATTTGCCTCTTGTATCCCATCGTAAGAGTTAAGGGTTTTGCTTGTTCCGATCGAGTTTCGTGATCTCATAAACCCAAGGGTTTTTACTTGCGATCAGAAACTGCGATCAAAATTTGAGATCACACACTACGATCAAGGACCACGATCGCTTGTTGCGATCTGGACTGCGATCCGTGGGTGCGATCTGGACTGTGATCCGTGGTCAGATCCAGGCCACGATCTGTGGTTGCGATCAAGGACACGATCGCGTGTTGTGATCCTGGTTACGATCAAAGGGTGCGATCGTGTGATACAATCGAGGACTGCGATCCAGGTCACGACCCTAAATGCGATCGCTTGTTGCGATCTGACTCAAGTTTTGGTTTTTATTTCTTGTTTTTTTTTAATTTCAAATTTAACTTTTCTCACCGTTTTTACTTAGTGTTATATCAAACTTGTTTTGTCTTAGTTTATTTTTTTTAAGTTTTCAAATTTTACTTTTTGTCGTGTTTTGATTTTTCGTCATTTATCTTTAAGTCTTAATTTTTTTAGTCTAAATCTTTTCAAGCTTTTATTTTTATTTTTATTTTATTTTAACTAATTACTCATCGACATTTTCATTTTAAAATAGATAACCAACGACTATTATTTCTTTTCACCAAGAACAACCGAGTCACACTTAAATCCGTGATCAATTCGATTAGACCAGTAGGTGAGTTGTGGTGTGGTAAGAATAATCCTTAACCATCGTTGAGCTTGATATATTTGATAACTTTGTGTAAAGCTTGAAGATGAGAGGTGTGGGGATTCTGTGAACATTGGCTTAGGAAGTGAGTAGCAAAGGCAAGGTGAGGCCTGCTAATGTTTAGATAAATTAACTTTCCAACTAGGGTTCTGTAGTGCGAAAGATCTGGTAAAGGGCTTACCATCAGTTTAGGTTAGTTTAACTCTTTGGATCAAGAGATGTCTCGGCTGGTTTTTCATTGTGAAGGTTACCATTTAAGATGTAAGGCATATTTTATGTGAGTCATAACTAAGCCACTTGAGTTTATGAAGAACTCAATACGCAAGTAATATTTAACAGCACCAAGATCTTTAATACTAAAGGTGTTGTGAAGTTGCCGCAACAACACACCTGACAGGCTTTAGCGGGAAGGTAATATGGCCCCTTGGACAAATGAGATAATTAGTGACCATTGGTGATGTCGAACACTCGAAGAGGGTGTGGATGAAATTTTTGATAGTAAGATCACCATCACGAATAATGGAATCATCGAGAGACCGGGGATAAGAGAAATCCAAGTGGTACCCTCTATAGCCCACATAACGCTCAAGTTTCCAGTAGGGTGGGGTGGTGACAATTCATGGTGTCATCCCAACGCCAACCCAGTGTACAACCGTTGTAACGACCCCCAAGCAGACCTCAAGTGGAGTCATGACCTCACCAAAAAACGTCAATATAGCTATACATTCGGACTACCCATATCAGGAAATTGCTATTGGAGGAACCTTATCTAAGAAGGGATAGACATAATTATACTCCCTCCTTAGAGAGAACCTAGATATCTTTGTGTGGCAACCGTCGGATATGACAGACGCGCCCCATCTAATTGTCAAACACAAGTTCAATATCCGCGAAGGATACCCGCCAGTCTGATATAAGAAAAGGGGATAAGCCCTAGAATGAGCAAAAGCTATTCAGGAGGAAGTATATAAACTTGTGAAAGCAAAAAAATATGAAGAAATTTTACTACCACGACTGGCTATCTAACCCGGTCATGGTAAATAGCATGATGATAGATAGAGGATGTGTGTAGACTTCACAGACCTAACACAAAGCCTGTCCGCAGGATTGTTACCATCTTCTAGAGCTTGACTGGAAGGTGGAGTCTACGCACATCCAGTCAGTCTCTGTAAGGCATGTTTTTTCTTCTCCTGATTATGCCATTTGTATAAGGCATTTTTGTTCAAACTTTGAAGAACTGCATAAAGAAGAGAGACTTCCAATAGAGGGACGAGGAAGAAAAAGTATTCAAACAACTGAAACAACGGTTATTGGAGCTTCCTATTTTCTCTAACCAAGAAATGGTCGGAGAACCCCAGTTTTTGGACATTGTTCACGAACAGGTAATCATGCATAGACAGGTCAGGAGCATGTCTAATACTGACAAATCTAGAAGAAATGAAATTCACCTACGCATTAAGGTTCGAATTTAGCGCCTCAAATAATGAAGCAAAGTACGAGACATTGATTGTTGGACTACGGGTGGTAGCATAGATGTGTGTGAAAAATTTACAAGCGAGCGTGGACTCCAGAGTGGTGGCAAACCAAGTACCGGGAACATATGTCGCTAAATTCGAGAACATGATACGATACCTAGACAAGACAAAAGATTTGATCAGCGGCTTCGCTAGTTTCTCAATCACCCAAGTACAAAGAAGCGAAAATAAGAAAACTGACGCCCTGAGTAAGATCGCGTCATCAACCAATTTAGCACATCTATCAAAGCAAGTTTTGGTCAAAGTTCTCAAATATAAGTCTATCCAAGAAAAGGAAATAACTACGGTGGTGGAAGAAGTGGGGCCTACATGGATGTCACCTATTGTGAAATACTTGACCAGCGGTACCCTTTCGGAAGACAAAAAGGGAGCAAGGAAGCTTCGTATCAAATCACGGCAATATGAGGTAATGGAAGGAGTACTTTATAAACGCTCTTTTCTGAAACCGTGGTTAAGATGTCTCGACCCGTTACAAGCATAATTAATATGTACCCGTAAAAACGATAAAAAATTCATCAAAAGTATAAAACGTCGAGTCTCTGTTGAAAGATACTAATAGAAAGATACTTTTATTCTAGTCACACTCACACAAGTAGTTTCATACTTTGAAAAATTTGTACATCTTTGGATATGTTTGGCAAAATTAATTGTAAGATATTAACTGCAAAGCTGTTAACACAAGCTACAAGCTGTATGTTTTTTTAATAAAAGTGTATGATAAATTAATTGTTTACTGTAATATTAAAATATAAATAACTAAAAATGACATATTTAAATTAGAAAAGAAATTAATTTGGGACGATCGATGTAATTATTTAAAAGAAAAATGAGTGTAATTGTCTGAATAAAGTTCGTAATTTGTTTATTTATTTTATGAGCTTATTTGATTTCAACTTGTGTTTTTTTAAGTTCTTTAGGTACTTTTCTAGCTTCCTCTAAATTACTTAAAAAGTGTTTTTTTAATTAAAAGAAGTATTTATCGTTTTTTTTTGAACAAACTCGTTTTTTTTAACACTCGTTTTTTTCGAGTAGACTAATTTTTCGAAAGAGATTAAAGCTTGTTTGTTAAGTTATGTTTGATTAACAGATGAATTAATACACACAGCTTCAGTTTTATTACTTAAGATTTTAAGTCATATATGTTTATTAAATAACAAACAAACAATTTTTTTACGACTTAATAAAATTAAAGTATGTGAACGGGAGATGATGCTAAAACAAGAGACGATGCTGAAAATTATGAAAAAAAAAAAATTATTATTAAAAGTTATATAAGTTAACTTTTAATTTTTAAAAATTTTTAAATTTTTTTTTTTATAATCTCTTATATACTGACATGTCAAACAAAAGCTTATTTTATAAATGCCTTATTTTTAACTTATTTTAAAAAAAAAATCACAATCTTTTAATAAGATTTTACACCTTCCCCAAATAAAAAAGTAACCTTCCAAAAACAACAAAACGACATCGTACCACCGAAAACCATGATATAAACTTGAATCTTAAACTCTCCCAAAAAAAAACACTTTAAAGATTCACAAAACACAGAGAGTCAACAACCTAAGCTAAGATGGATTCAGATGAAGGAAAAGTATTCTTAGGAGGAATATCATGGGAGACAAGTGAAGAAAGAATAAATGATTACTTTAGTAAATACGGCGTCGTTTCACAGACTGTTATCATGCGTGATAAGATTACTGGTCGTCCACGTGGATTTGGCTTTGTTGTTTTTTCAGATCCTTCCGTTATTGACACTGTTGTTAATGATACTCATAATATTGATGGCCGCAATGTAAGCGCTATTTTTTTTTTATTATTATTTTCTAATTTGATGCTAATTGTGTTTGTTACTAGCATTTGTGAAAGTAGAATCTAGGTTACCCGGCTAAGTGCGGTGTCCCTGTTTGTGATCCTTTCCCTTGCCAACTACCCTGTGATGTGTGTACTTAAGCTGTGTTTTGGACTTTTGGCACGAGGCTTGTAGGGGTTTATAGGCGTTTAAAATAAGCTACCTTATAGAATAAGCTTTGTTTGTCACATATGTTTATGGAATCTTTTTAGAAGCGATAAGCCTCCATAGGCCTAAGCCCGTTGAAAAGGGCTTATGTGGTCTTATAGTTAGTCAAATTACTTAGAAACCCTTCAAAATATAATGTCTTATGCAAAAGCTGCTTTGGCTCCAACTAAATCGCCAAACAACTTTATAAAAGTAGAACCTCCAGCTTCCGGCCTATAATATAAGCTCCAACCCCAACTTCATTCCATTTGGCCAAACATACCCCTAGTGAGGTTTGAACTTAGAGATTTTTTTATCACTAAGGGATGTTCTAATGGTAAATGCTTTGTCTAATGGTCTCAAGTTCAGATTCCGGCTAGGTGCATATAGCAGTATAAATAACGATACTAGATACAACTTGTTTTAGTAATTAAAAATAATGCTATTAGGTGCAAGCAACCCTGAAGTTTTTGCTCCAACCTTTCCAAAGAGGGGAGGGTTTATGTTGTTTGAGTCTATGTGGCAGCGGGCTCAAACTTTGTGGATTAGACCATTAGCTGGCCAAAAGGTCGGAAACCATCATTTATAAAAAAAAAAGCTCAGATCTCTTGCGAGGACATTGGCGCGATATGCCACCTTTGTGGTGGTTGTTAAGAATCCAATCTCTTTTCTATGGGGGGTACTTGTGTCAGCTTATTTTGAGTCTTTTTTTTTGGTTTATTTTGAAACTTTATATAAGCTTATTATGACACGATGAACTAATATTAGCTCATCAGTTTCAAAATAAGCCAAAAAAATGAGCTTATGAAACATAAGCCGAAACCATATAAGCTAGTAAGCTAAAAAGTAAGCTTAAACAAACACTCTATATATCGAATTTTATATGTAGTAAAGCTTCTTTTTATTAGTATGTGCAAGTCTCTGGTTTACATTTTTGTAGTTGAGAACTAATTAGTTTAGTACGATAATGCCAGATGTGGTTCTAAAACGCTGTTTGCATTAAGTGTTTACTATTTCAATAATATCCGTATTAGAATTTACGGTCAAAGATATCGTTCTGGAAGGGGAAATGGTTACTTTTTGGAACTTCAAAGTGACTGAATATGAGAGATTCATGCATTCAGCCGCTTCCTATTGCTTTGTTTAGCGTTTCCGTTGACTGTTAGAACTTGGAATTGTATTAGATGATGTTTTAGTTTGTTTTTTAGTAATTGCTCTATCTTTGATCTCTATTAGTTTTTTTGTCTGTGTTGTGACTCGCTGGTTGTAATGGGTTTTTCTGTGTACTATTGAGGTCGAATGGTTCCACTGGATTCCATCATTCATTCTTCATAGACCTTTGGTCTATGAAGAATTACCTATTTGCAACCATCGAGTCGCAACACACATATGTTAGCCGAAGTTACCTATTTGCAGAATTCATTTTTGGTTTTGTATCTATGTTATATCTTTCATTTTTGGTTCATATATATGAAAGTGTTGAACTTTAAGAAAAATGCTGTGCTTATATATATTCACTACTCATTTTCGCAGGTGGAAGCTAAGAGAGCTTTATCGAGAGAAGAACAGCAAGCATCTAGGCCTGCAAATAATTCCAGCAGAAGCTCTGGAGGATCAGCAAACTACAGAACGAAAAAGATATTTGTTGGTGGATTGCCTGCCACCTTAACAGAGGAACTGTTTCGTCAATATTTTGAAAGTTATGGCGATGTCACTGATGTAGTAATTATGTTTGACCAAAGTACTAACAGACCTCGTGGATTTGGTTTTATCTCCTTTGACACAGAAGATGCGGTTGACAGAGTTCTTCAGAAGACCTATCATGAGCTCAACAATAAGCTAGTGGAGGTAAAACGAGCACTTCCAAAAGAAGCTACTCCTGGCGGGGGCGGTGGTGGCCGTGGTGGTGGCTATCAAGGCAACAATGCGGGTTCATTTGATAGTCAAATGGATGGTAATAGATACATGCAGGCTCAAAATTCGGGTGGCTACCCTGCTTATTCTGGCTATGGTCAACCAGGTTATGGTTATGGCGCACAAAATGGAAGTGGTGGTTACGGTGGTTATGGAAGCTATGGTGTTGGTGGCTATGGTGGTTCTGCTGGAGCGTACGGTAATCCTAACGTAGGTAGTAGTCCTGGTGCACTAAAAACACCATGGAGTGGTCAGACTCCCGGCTATGGTGGTACAGGGTACGGTGCAAATGCGGGCTATGGTGGTGCAGGATATGGTGCACCGGTAGGTCAGTCTCCAAGTTCAGGTTCCAGTTATGGGAACCAAGGTTATGGGTATAGCGGTTATGGTACGAATGAAGGTTACAATACAAATACTGGCGGATATGGAGCAGCTGCTGGTCGACCAGGACCTGGTGGTTCTGCAAATAGCATGGCTGGAGGTGTTGCAGATCAACAAGGGCAAGGTGGTGGCGGCTATATGGGCGGTCCTTATAACGGGCAGCCCGGTTACCCTAATGCCGCCTGGAGATCTGATTCTTAAAAGGCTCCACGTTTCAGTGATGCCAACAAACTAGAAACTGGTTGGATTGCTTGAATAGTTGGTAGTCTGTTTCAGTATTTATCTTGTTAGTATCTTTGTTATCAGTATTTACCATTGGTAGTTGTATTTGCATTATAACTTTCTTTGCTTCGCTTGTAGTGTTTCAACTTTTATTTGATTGTTTTCCTTGATCATTAATGATTTATCTTTACATTAAGTTAAGAGTAGCATGTAAGGCATACATGATAACCATGAACGTTACTTTTTACTGGGTGAAGTAACTGTTATTTTGAAGCACGAGTAAATATTGGTAGCGAGGTATGATTCTAGTGATGGGGGTTATCAACGGAGGCATAATTTTTCGTCTGTTTTCTGTTTTTACAGGAAGTATCAAAGTGATAAGACTGGATCCATGAAACCTGACTGCTGAGTGCTGTTAAATTCTGAGGTTGCTGAACTTAATTGATTCCCATACCAGGGAATAAACTATGAACGCATGTTGCAACACGTTTGAGAAAATGTGTAAGTCAGTTTCTTGGTTACCATTTGAATCTTTGCTGTGCTTCCTTCATTCAATGTTTGTGCGTAGTCTGACATGTGGATATTTCAACTCATCTATCTGTTCATGGGTCGTTTTCGTGTTATACAATGAGTAAATTTAAACCATTAATAGTTTAGGAAAAGAAACGGGTTGATATCCTTAACTTGGTTACCATTTGAAACCATTAATAGTTCGGTTCTAATTCAGGTTTGATTCGGTTTGGTTTTCGGTTTTCGTGGGTCAAACCCAAACAATGGAAACCTCTAACTGAACTCGTATTTTAAACATACCTGACACTAATTTTTCTTTTCAAGGAACTGGACAAATTATGATATGGTTAAAGCATACCTGACCTGAGCTGTTTTGACACATACAAGTTTTTTTTCCCCCTTTTTGACCGAAAACCAAATTAGTTTCTTTTGCCGCCTCTTAACACCTGTTTTGACATAATACTAAACCTAACCTTATTTTGTCGCACGTGTCAATTCATGATTCTTTTAAGGTAGAATAAATCTTGTGATTAATTGAATGATATGAGATTCATCTTCCTCGTCAGAACCACCATGAAGCGATCCCTCTTCTGCCACTTGATCGCCTTGTTTCCATCCATCATGATATAACACCAGATAGTGCCTTGCCAGTATGCTTTTTGGATCCACGCTTTAAAAATCATTACAGGAATCCGGAATATATTAGCAAATCTGCTTTTGGTCCCCCAAGTGCTTCTGGGTTTCGTATTTGTCAATAATCATTATTTGGTATCAACAGTTTTGATATGAATCAAAGTTCTTCACGTATAATATAACTAGTTCTATGTGTTATATTACAAATAAAAGAAGTCAAAGAAGTATTGTGTCACAACATGATGAGAACAAGTCAAACGAACATAGGCAGTTAACAAAGTAAGCGTGTGAGAAACTACCCCTAAAGGTACGGGATTAAATAAGAGGTGAAGCCAAAATAGAAGGGGGTGAAGAATGATATAGTGACCCTCTCTTCCTGATTTCTCTCTTCCTGGTTCCTCGCTACTTTCTTCTTTTCTTTATCTGTCAATTTCTTTATGTATTTCCCTTTTTAAGTCTACTAGGCGATTACGGAATTGTTTGGTGGCAAAAAATTAGCGATACGATATATCATGATAAGATCAGATTGTAATTGCGAAGTGTCGTAACATGCGATAATCCAATTTAAAATAAATCAAATTCGTATTGATTGTTTCATAGAAAAACTTAATGATTGTTCGATGGTATAATTTGGCTAATATATATATATATATATATATATATATATATATATATATATATATATATATATATATATATATATATATATATATATATATATATATATATATATATATATATATATATATATATATATATATATATATATATATATATATATATATATATATATATATATATATAGGGTTGAGTTATATGCAGAACCCATTTAAGGTATAGAACTATGTAGAACTATTCTAAACCAATCAGAATTTAGTATTATTATTACAATTTATTTAGTTCAAAAGGGTATAATAGTCAAATTATATTTTCATTTTATTTTTTATTTTTACTTTAAAAACGTTTTTTACTAATTTTCTTAATTTTTGAAATTATTTTTTTAAATGTATTTTTATTTATTTTAAGTTTTTAGTATACATGTAGTTATAAAAGTACTATAAGTGGTTTTTTAATATTATACTTTTATATGAATGTTGTACATATGACTTTCAGAATTACAAAAAAATAAATGTAAAATATAAATGTTTTGATCCGTAATAAGATAAATAACATAAATGTTATATACATTTACGTAACTTTTCTTGATTCATAATAAAACAAAAAACATAAATTTTACACATATATAACTTAAAAAATTACAATAAACCAAGAACAAAAATATATATGCACGAAAGGAACATCTATACACAAAAATAACATCTATGCACGAGAAGAACATCTATTCACAATTTCTAAAACGTTTATTATCAAATTCATTATAGCACACATGCACTGTAGAAAACATCGATACACGTCGCACGTCTTCCAAAAACATCGATGCACTCCTTCTAAAAACATCGATGCACGTCTTCCAAAAACACATATGCAAGGGTAAAAACATCGATGCATGCCTTCCAACGCCTTCCAAAAACATAGATGCACAACATAAAACATCGATGCATGCCTTCAAAAATGATATATATCTGACTTCCAATAACACAAATGCATTCATTTTATCACAAATCTATCTCCACCCACTGGAACAAACAGACAAAATAAAACTAGTTATGTCAAATAACATCATGTTAAATTAATTTACCAAACATGTCTATAATCATTACACTAACAGTCAATCCTCCTTTAAAAATGAACACAAAAAAGCACCATAATTATGCTTGTTGAATCTAACGTTAATTCATGTATTAAAAATCAATATTATACAATAGATTATCAAATGATACGAAGTAAACTAAAAACATATATAAATCAATTTATTTAATCAAATGATGTTGACTGTAACTTCTAAAATTATTCCAAGATCTAACAATTATTTAACTCTTTGATATTTTGTTGTTAAAATCAAAACAAGGTGATTGTATAAAATTGACGTGTAGAATTTGAAACAAATTGCTTTTTTTTTGTAATTAGTTATTTACTAAAACTAAGCATCTCTACTTTTAATAATTAATTAAAGTAATTAAAAACATTTAATAGAACTTTATAAAGGTGAGATTTTGTCTTGATCTTTATGTCTAGAATCTTATCGTAAAGATCAAAATGCATCTCCAAATCACTAGTCCTAATATTATACTGATCAAAATTAATAAGATTAACAATCTTTTCTATTTGGTTAATATTATTTTAATTTAAGAGGGATCAATATCAATTAAAAAAATCAAACCTTAAATCCTTGAATAAGAACAATTAAATACTTGATTCATCAGATCTTCATTTTAAATATCACTTTGAATCATATTTTTTCATCTCGATCACCACCGCCGTCTTCATCCTCATCAAACCACCGCCGCCACTATCAAAGTTCTCGGGTCGTATCTCGACTTAAAACATCACCTACGCGTCGCCGCCGTCTTTATTTCAGAATATTCATGCACCTCCGTCGTCATTTTGATTGAGGTTTTGAGAGATTTGTAGATCTGATAGGATGGTGATTTGATAGTTTTTTTCAATAATGATGGTTGTTGGGATGGAGGCTAGAGTTTTGAAAGAGAAATAAAATGAGTGAGAGAAAAAGGTATAATAAAAATATTCGTAACTGATTTGATTCATTAGATTAAAAAAATGTATGAGTTTCAAGATATATATAATTTAGTAAATACCACCAGTGCCCTTTCAGCCTTTTGCCTAATTAAAAATGAGTACCTCATCTTTTGTATAATTAAATTTTTATCACTTCTAATCTTAACCATTTATTAAGTTCATCCAAAGGCTTATATTTAATTTAAGAGTTCTACATGGTTCTACACTAAAATTAAGTTCTACATATAACTCTTACCTATATATATATATATATATATATATATATATATATATATATATATATATATATATATATATATATATATATATATATATATAGGGGAACTTTATTTACAGAACCCATCTTAGTGACAGAACTTACAGAACTCTTGTTTTTGAAAGCAAACATGTATGTTTGAAGGCTTACATATATGTTTATGAAAGCGAACATGTATGTTTTTATATCGGTGCACATACATGAATGCGCGCTTTCAAAAATGTATGTTTTTGAATGCGTGCACATACATGCATGCACGCCCTCAAACATGTATGTTTTTGGATATCTTTTTTTTAATTTTATTTAATTTTGACAAAAAGAACTTCAAATATGCTTCGTGAATACATATATTCTCTAAAAACATGCATGTACTCCTTCAAACATACATGTTTGTCTTCAAAAACAAGAGTTCTGCAAGTTCTTTCACTAAGATGGGTTCTGTAAATAAAGTTACACTATATATATATATATATATATATATATATATATATATATATATATATATATATATATATATATATATATATATATATATATATATATATATATATATATATATATATGGGAATGACTTACCAATTAAGCATCGACTATTTCATCAGGTCTTAAACATACATCAAAATATGGACGGACAAAGACACAAAATCACAAACACACGACAACTGGATATGACAATGTCCTATAATATCATTCATCGATAGTACACATTAAACTTCGATGAGAAGAAAATAAAACAAAAAAGATTGCGCTAACAAAATTAAAATTCACACATACAGAAAATATTATCTTTAATAGAAATTCTTAATAGTAACATATGGAGCTAGAACTATTATAATTCTTGACTAACCTGCTGATAGTTGCAGCCACATTGTCAAAGTATCATTGGATGTGCACATGTTGCGAATATAAAGGTTTTTCTACCAATTTTTTTAACATTTGGATTTGAATTTTCTAACAGCTACAAGTCTTGGGCTGAGTCCTTGCAGATGCAGCAACAATATTCGCCTTCATAACAAATTTTAACCCATTTCAGTTAAGTCGATAACTTGCAATTGGGGCATACCGTCATATAGTCAGAAACTGAATTCAGCAACTTACAAATATTGCGGAAAAAGACACCAGTGAATTATGGGGATATGCCTTAAGCATTGTCGAAAGTACTCATTTGTTGTTGTAGTAATGAAAGAAAATAAGCAACTTACTCATTCAGTCTTCAATATCCTAGTTGCGCAGTGCAATAAACCATTTAAAAACAACATCATAACTTAATATGAAAATCTTGGTTCTCTAAAAAATGAAAGCAAATAAGAAGAAACCCAAGCAAGAAACCCAAGCAAGAAAAATAACCAATGAATACATACACAGATGAAAAATCTAACATGAATGACATACCTCGACGACGGTTTTAAACTAATAAGTGTTGAAGGCAATGGTGTTGTTTGGCTAAGCTCGCATAGTTTTGAAAATGAGTCGTACTAAGATAATTAAGGGTGTTTGGGATTTCTTGTAAAGATATCTCTAATAAGACTCTATTTCTAGCAATGATGAAAATGATATGATAAACTCTCTTATAAGTTATAACACTCAATTAACCACAACTTCTATTTATATTACATTCAAAAATAATAATTATAAGAAATTATAATAAATAAAAATGCCCGTTATAGCAATGACGAAAATGATATAACACACCTATGCCACTGGACGCAGTGCAATATGGCGCCGCCATAGCTGCTTTGACACGGCTATAAGTTGCATGTGCCTATCACTCTTAAATGCTTACGCCATATTGTCTGCGTCTATTTTTTGTATAAAAAAGTAATACGTACGATTCATCATTGAGGGGAATACCACTTAATGGCACACGATACAAAACCTTGGGTCCTGAGTTTACAAGAGCGGAATTCGCCTCATATTAAGCCAACTTCTGAACCGAACTTGGACTACAAGTTCCATTAGAGTTTTAGAGCTTTGAAACAACTGAGGAATATCATGTGAAGCAATTTCTGTGAAGTTCTTAATTAACGGATTCTTTTCAAGTTCTATTAACGAATAACTAACCTATCAGAAATGTTGTGATTTTCCGAATCACCAAAAATAAATCACTAAGATTTTATTATTCAACCAAGTTTTTGCACCTCCTTTAGTAGGTTACAAGAACACATAATAACATAGTAAGTTTGACTTTTAAAAAAAGGTACATAGAAAACATACAACTAATGAGACCGACCCAGGAAATGGTTCTCCAGATGCAAGCAAATTTAATTGTCATCTAAATAGAACAATTCATAATCAAAAATTTGATTGTCATCTAAATAGGGTATGTATTTTCACTACTTTTGCAAGTCTCACCCACCCTTTAAGGGATCCAGTTTGTATAATGGGTCGGGTCGGGTTGGGTGAATAAGCTAAGGTATGAAAAATGAGATGGTAAGCCAACAAACTTTATTCTATCACAAGGAAGCCATTAATGTTGAATACTGGTTACCAAAATTCGACAAAGTCACTTAATAAATAGCTGAAAAGACTATTATGCGCGCTCTACATAACTTTCAAACTTTCAAAGTAACTACGATCAAGCTTATGGTTGATTGTCAAAACCAAAAGCTAAAAGGCTGATTGAAAAGTAATTTACTTCCAAGGTACATGTACATTCACCACACCAGAACCAAAGGATATGATTGGACTTTATAATATCAGTAGTAGCAGTAGTTATCGGTTAATACAAATATAATGCCTTAATGAGTTTTGAACTTCCCATTGGCATCGACGCTAATCTAAACACTAAAACTTTACAAGTAAAAACACATAACACAAAAACAACCATCTCCATCATCCCAAACACACTTGGGAGACCAGACCAGAAACCCCTCTTCCTGTTGTCTCTCTGAGTAAAAATGTGTGGACGTGAAAAGTAAACAAAGACAGAAAACAAAACTTAGGCCCTGATTAAAGTCATCATACCGGTGGTTGTGTTGACAAACAATGGAAGTTTTGCACCACTGGTATAGGAAGCCCGTCATTGTTAGTCCTGTGATGCATCTGTTTCTGTACTGCCTTTCAGCTACTCTAGCAGCGTTGGCAGCTCTATTGGCACCTGCTACCGCCCTGTTAACTCTCTCATCAACTTTGGCTACATCATATGCTTTGTGAGCAGCTCTTCGCGCTTCCTGATACACCCAGCAAGATTATCGTTATTAATCACCACAACTAATGTCTTAACCTTCCGTTTTTATATCTCATAACTGATCTGTTCTTTATAATTGAAAATTTTCATTTTGTGGTTCCTAAATACAAGTATATGGCTGAGAAAATAACCTAAATTGCATTAAGAACTTTGGAATGATAAACAGCAATGAGTGATACAGGATACATGGCGCTCTGTGAGCTTGGAACATCAAGAACACCATTCTGCCAGTGCCCAGATTGATTCTCCCCATTTCTAAAAGTGTACATTCCAAGTCCTTGCCTTATTCCTTCATGCCATGATCCCTCGTATCTATGACCATTAGCAAAAGTATACCCCCCAAAACCAAGCATCTTGTCTGCAAAATATTCTCCAGCGTATGTATCCCCATTCCTTCAAAATTATAATGCCATAATGGTGTTTTGCAACTTACAGAGCCCAAATTAAGCTTAAATCACTTTTAGTATCATTTATTTTTAACATGTCAATTTTCCCACCCCTTTTTCACATAGAAACATATAGTGTTTATACTATCTAGTGCATAAAGCAAGACACAATGTCGACCTATAGAGATTTGAGATTCGGATTTCATTTAGTTTATGTTACCAAAATTACGACCAATAATGTTTTTTGCAATTTGATGTTAGTAATTTCACGTAAATTTCACAATTGACAATGCACATATAAACATACAAATTTTGTGGTGCGGTCAAATTTGATTTTCTGTCCATTGGTAATCATGGTACAATATTAGTGATTTTACTTTTGGTTCACATGTTTTGCATCTATGTATAAAAAGTTATCAACTCTTGTGTAAGTTTAAAACTTACAGCATACACTTCCTGCATAGTCCTACCTGTAATTTCTAAAAATTGAATTTATCTTAATGTGCAGGAGACGAAAGTGAGTGGTTGAAGGATAAACCATGGTTAACAAAGAGAGACGAAATTCATCGGCTTCTTTTCCTCATTGACCATTGTAGAATCCATAAAATTTTGGGGACAGTTAGGGATAGAATTAGTTCCATCAATATCCATCTTTAATGGTCAAAGAACATTCCGACACCCTAAGGGATATAACAACAATAATACAGTATGCATCGATGACAGAGAAAGATAGCATTATTAGATAATAACTAAAATAGTAGTGACTGTAATTAGCAAAGATATAACTGATGGGTAATTGTCTCAAAAGAAGCAAGACGTGTTTATAGCCACGTTACAAGTATGCGTAATTGAAAAAAAAAACAGTGCAACATTCTTTGGGTCAATTTCTGACTTAAGCTAATGATTGATGTCCTAAGGCGAGCCTAAGAGGGTTTTTGGGATGCAGACAAGTAGTGTAAGAATGTGCTTATTCATATTTTCCTTAATCATAAGTAGTACCAAACTGAGCATATCAATTGTTTTTTCTCAAATTACCACCAACAGGAATTGACACTAAAACACAGCTACAAAATTATCTACTTAACAGTAACAATAAAATTCACCATTTACATAAAAACCATTTATTTAATTCATAAGGAGTACCAAAATTATCCACTCAAACAATTATAAAAACCTAGATCTACAATTATAATCCACAAAAGTATATAAAATAAAAAGTTGATAATATAAATAAATATATTAAAAACTAAAATATACCTTAGAATAAAAATGGTGGTCGTGGTCGTGAGCTGGTGCGACAGAGCTATATTTTTCGTCAAAGATATTCGGATGTATCTTGTGGAGGCCCGGAATCAATAAAAGCAGATCTTTGGATCTACATCTAAATCACCGTCGTTTACACCATTATTGTCAGGCTCGTTACCACTAAAGTCACCACCATTGAAGCCACCACCATTCTTTCGCATACGCAACAAAAACATACAAAGCCACTAAAATCAACTAAAACAACCGGAACACCAAAGCCAACATCCAGCCATAACCACAACATCTTCAATAAATCACCTTCACATTCATAAACAAAAAAAAACATTAGAATCCATAAATTAGGCAAAACGAAAAACAAAATTCTAACCACAAAAACCACCAAACCCAACAACCAATACCACCAACCGAAACTACCTTGAAACCACCTAACCATCAAAAGATGGCGGCGGATTCGGCAAATGCGGTGATGATAAGATTTTGGTGGTGGCAGTTTTTTTTGTATCTATTAGGGTTTAGAGAAAGAATAATGTATATGTGTGTTTAACATGGTTTAAATTAGTTTGATTTTTGAATTATTTAACAAAAATAGGATTAATTGAATCGCGTAAAAGAAGAATCGGCTAAAAATGGTATATATGAAAGTGCAATCCCACGGTTTTGTAATATTTTATATATGGAATTGTTGAATTTTCATTATTTTCAACATACATCCTTTATAATGTAGTATAGATGCTTGTACTCGAATTCTAGTATCTCAGAAGGTTTCATATGCAATAAACTTTGTTCTTAGAGTTATTCTTATCCCAATCAAATTAAGGGCATTACATTAACATTCACTTGCTCCTCACAAGTTTCCATCAAAGGAGTAAAATCAGAATTATCATTAGTAGCCATTAAGATGAAACCTTGTTTTTTTGGGCATTTGTGATTCC
This sequence comes from Glebionis coronaria, assembly GCA_025667525.1. Lineage (NCBI taxonomy): Eukaryota > Viridiplantae > Streptophyta > Magnoliopsida > Asterales > Asteraceae > Glebionis > Glebionis coronaria. The sequence continues at coordinate 536,489,575 of CM046879.1, forward strand.
ACGTAAACTTGTCATCGCATGTGAAACAAAGGCCCTTTTCTCGACGTAATTGCATTTCAGTTGGGGAGCTGGGGATAGCTTTTGAATTGGTTGTAATGGCTTTAATTGAGGCTTGGGTAATAGTGGCGGTAAGGAAGATTGGCCTGGTGGGTACGAACTATAATTGGTGGAGGTGCATGTGGATGAGTCAACAAGGGAAGTTGTTGGGACAATAGATGAGGCATTAAGACCATAACTTACTTGGTGTTTTTCATCATATAAACAAGTCAAATTACCTGCACGGATCAATGACTTGGGCTCTTGTGCAATAACGTCCCGACAGATATGGTCTTTCAAGCCGCTAAGAAAGCAATCCAATAGGGCTTCTAGTGATAACCCCTCACCTCTATTAGCCATGACAGTGAATTGATGATAATAATCAGCAACTGAGGTAGTTTAGGAGAGCTTGAATAGTTGTGCACGCGGAGAATCGTACTGTGACGGGCCAAAGTGCTCTTCAATCGCACTAGCCAACACGTCCCACATTGGTATTTGATTAGCCTTGTGGAGCGTTTGAAACCAAGGTACAACTGACCCTTCAAAATGCACGGAAGCAATAGTGAGTCGTTGCACATCAGGGGTATCATAATATGTGAAAAACTGCTCGGCACGAAAGAGCCAATTTAGAGGATCCGAGCCATCAAAACGGAGAAAATCGAGTTTAACATGACGCACTTGCATTGAGTCTTGATTATTTCTGTTGAATTGTGGTTGTGAGTGGGAAGTGGTGAGTCTATCAATGCTACGTGTTAAAGTATCGAGAGTTCGTTGAATGCTTTCGAGAGAAGTTTCAACTTGTTGAAGCCGATTACTAGAGGTGGCAAATCTTGCCCATTTTGATACATATGGGCACTTTTTGCCCATTTTCAAAAAAGGATGGGGCACTTTTTTCCCATTCTTTATAATGAATGGGCTAAACGGGCGCATATGTACGAAACTAAATGGGCTTAACGGGCGCACTTGTAAAATACAAATTAGTATACTCGACGAATATTTTTTGTTAAATTTTTTATCCCGGCTTTTAAACAAGTATTTTATTTTTTATTTGTAGGGTTTTATATGTTTTTTTTTTCTTTTTTTAGCTTGCGTCCGTTTAGCCCGCCCGTTTTTCCCGACCGTTTTTCACGTGCCCGTTTAGCCCGCGCCCGTTTAGCCCGCCGCCCGTTTAGCCCGCCGCCCGTTTAGCCCGTTGCCCGTTTAGCCCACCGCCCCTGCCCGCCCGCCCGCCCATTTTGCCACCTCTACCGATTACTATGGGCTAACTCACGAGTATCGTTGGTTATTCGATTCAACGAGTCGTTCCACCATTGTTGCAAGTTCTTTCAACCACGTATGTTCAACCATGGATTGAATGAAAGCACCAAATTTAATGCCCTTAATTTGATTGGGATAAGAACAAATTTTATTGCTGTTGATGCAAAAGTTGGGGTAGACCGAGCTTAACCCAAATTAGGCTTAATTTGGGGTCTTGTGGACTCCGACTCTCGCACCAAGTGAAACTTGCTTTAGGACCCTGCGCACTAAACAGACACCGTTAGGCTTACCGTGGGTTTGTGACCCACGATTAGACTCCAGCGTGAGAGTAAGTATTCAATTTGAGTATATTAGTGTTTAGGGTATTGTGTGTATCGTACCTTTGTGGAACCGAAAGGGTTCCTTATATACTCAAGAGAGTCCAGGCTGGGCTCCCTGTTCTTGCGGCCTAAGAAAGAGATAATGACTCGAAATAGTTTGATCTTCATTATCCAACTAAGGCAATTATATATCCATTTTCCTTAGGCGAATATAATTATAATATAAGTTATATTCGGTCTGATCCTGTCGCACTGCGACGAGGACTTGGCTAAGTAATCAACCTCTTGTGCGACAGCGGCTTACCGGGCTTTATGGGCTATGTGCGCACATCGCACAAGTATCCAATCCATTCCTGATGGATGCGGGTAGTACCCATGAGTCGGACTATCCAGTCCGACTAGGGACTATACTTCATCATGTCCCCCCAGTCTATTGGTCGCAGGTCCAATCCGCGGCTACTAGACTATAATCAAGCCTAAACAGTCGCATAGTCCAAGCATAATCTCAGATTTTAAACATTCCCGCCAAGAAGACAAACATCCCCCCTTTCACCTAACCTCCTTGGTACTCGGGAAAAGTGCGTGCCACGTCATAGTTACCCCTTCATATTCTACCGTTAGATCTAGCAAGTGGGGGACACGTGGCACACATCTGACCATGAACAGTAAAACTTAGGAAGCCTATATAAACCCATCACGCCTCCTTTTGACTGTTTACCATCTACAAACCTTCAAATCACCATTAACGCCTCCATCATTTACCACCATCACCAGATCTCTTATTAAAGTAATCCGCGCGACCACTGTTTTGTATTCCCAACGCCATGGTGAAACAGCTATCCGACATTACGTCAATCTTGACCATTGAGCAGCTAGATCAATTTACTTCTGAGTTCTACATACCCGACTACCTGCACCCAGATGTTACCAACCCACAACATAATATAAGTCAGTTCCCCGCAAGGAAGATAGGGTTGTACACTCATTACTTTGATTACGCAAACCAGTGTATACCTATCTCGCGCTTCCTTCTGAGCGTATTAATACACTACAAGACCCACGTCTCCCAACTACATTGCATAGGGGCAGCGAAAATTTCGAATTTCGAAGTAAACAGCCGCACCCTAGACATAGAACCCACATTAGATCTCTTCCGCGTATTCTACCAACAGAATTTAGCCAATGGCTGGGTGTCTTATGCTAAGCGAAAGGGTGGTATGCAATGTTTTGATGGAAAGATAGATTCCTTAAGAAATTGGACCGACAGATTCTTTTGGGTCGATGACGCTGCCTTTCCCTTCCACTTTCCATTCTTGACCCTTGACACCGTGAGGAAGGACCCCCCACCTGGCCCCGACTCTTACAACGCCGTAGATGCGGAGACTCAGAACAACAACCGCATTCCCATGCAACCCTATCCGGAGAGTGTGTTAGTCACTTTTGGCCTAAGACGCGTAGTCATATGTGGCGAGCACATGGTAATAGCCTTCCGTAGAGAGAGTGGCCAGGGCTAGTGGTCCTTCCCGCCTTCATCATAACGTTCTGTAAGTACCATCGCATATTAGAAGACTAAAATATGTTTCCCTTTGTTCTGTTTGCTTCCTTTCGAAGTTATGGATGTTCTTTACCTTGTCCGTGGTGCGTTTCTCGAAAATTTGCTGGTGTTGACTTGCCCTCAACAGGAAAATGAAGAATCGCTCCGTGATCGTGCGTAGAAGAATACCATGGACTTAGAGATTGAGGAGCCGTCGATCGCCCAAGGGAGCGAAGGCACTGGCGCTGACCAACCACCGTCATCTCCACCAATGCAACAGTTAGAACAACAACCACCATTTCTCAGCTCCTCACTGTCTTCAGATGAGTACACCAGAGATGGTGAAAAAACCACGACTGAGTTTGAGGAAGAGGACATTATCTCCTTAGGAAAAAGATGCGGAAGCCCCCAATCATCCCCACACAAATCCGTAGGTGTTGGTCCCTCCTGGACAAGGGTGCGCACTACAGAGGAAGAGTTTGAGGAGAACCTTGCCAAGACCCCTCCACACACTCCTCCCGCCACCATCAATCTGAGGTAACCATTTTTCTCCTATATGATAGCGTAAACTATACATTCTTTGCTGTATCTCCATGTGATTATACTTTAAACGTCCGTCTAACCATTACTCTTGTACAACAACGACGAACAAGAAAAATCGTCTGCAAAATTCAAGACGACACCCTCCCCCCACAAAGAGGCTTCATCAGCGGGAGGGGATGCGTTCGCCCAGGATCCTACCTTTGCCCCTGACTGGGAGCTCCCTGCATCATCCGACCTCACAAGTGCATTTGACTGCGCAAGCTTTTTAGACAACATCGTTCCCCCTGGCCGAAAGGTAGTGCTTGAAGGGATGAGTGACTCTATCCTGGCCGATGAGGCAAGTTATCTAGCAGCACAGCAGGTGACGCTGACATCGCACCTCAAGAAGAGATACTTGGGGTTGTCTGCCAAACTCCATACGCCAGAGGAAAAGTTGAGACAAGTTACTGAAGAAAAATCCTTCGCTCTCGGCGATATGCAAGAAAAGATAGACCAAGAAGCCGAGAGAGGAAGAAAAGATGTCGCCCTCCTCCATTCCTTAACTCAAGAAAGGAACAGGTTATCTGCCTCCCTAGATGAAGAGCGTGCCCAGCTTCGCCAGATAAAGGCCTCCAACGTTGCTGCTATGGGGGCCATTGAGGAGGGGAAGGATAGGTTTGTTGCTGATGTTGATGCTCTGGGTGTGTGTATCATACCTTTGTGGAACCGAAGGGGTTCCTTATATACTCGAGAGAGTCCAGGCTGGGCTCCCTGTTCTTCGGCCTAAGGAAGAGATAATGACTCGAAATAGCTTGATCTTCATTATCCAACTAAGGCAAGTGTATATCCCTTTTCCTTAGGTGAATATAACTATAATATAAGTTATATTCGGTCTGATCCTGTCGCACTGCGACGAGGACTTGGCTAAGTAATCAACCTCTTGTGCAACAACGGCTTACCGGGCTTTATGGGCTATGTGTGCACATTGCACAAGTATCCAATCCATCCCTGATGGATGCGGGTAGTACCCGTGAGTCAGACTATCCAGCCCGACTAGGAACTATACGTCATCAATTGCATATGAAACCTTCTGAGATACTAGAATTCGAGTACAAGTATAGACTTAAAAAGGGAAATACATAAAAAAACTGACAGATAAAGAAAAGAAGAAAGTAGCGAGGAACCATGAAGAGAGAAATTAGGAAGAGAGGGTCACTATATCATTCTTCACCCCCTTCTATTTTGGCTTCACCTCTTATTTAATCCCGTACCTTTAGGGTAGTTTCTCACACGTTTACTTTGTTAACTGCCTATGTTCATTTGACTTGTTCCCATCATGTGATACAATACTTATTTGAATTCTTTTATTTGTTATATAACACTATGTCCCGTGCATGTATGTGGTTTATACTTGAATCAGTTTTATTTTTAACATTCTTGTTTATTACAGGGTTATATGAAAGTTTATTAGTGTTTAATATTTTGTATATGTGATATTAGACGCACAAGGTTCAAACTACAAGTACAACTAAAAATTACAGTATATTTTAACTAAATTTGTTTGATGTGTGTAAGTATAAATCGAGTTTCATTTTAATACCTATAATCCCTTGCATATGCAAATTTTTTGGTATTAACTAATTATCCTTATATGTATTCTAGTTTTTAACCGGTGTACGCGGAGGTTATTAAAGGTAGATTATGCTTCATGTGAGTATATAAATAATAATAATTGAACAAAAAATATTGTTATAAATTTTAAATCATATTAAATAAAAAATTTCGATACGATACTAATAAATTTTATAACAAAAGAGAATGAATAAGATTACATATATCAAATGCATATTCAAATACGACATAAAACTTCTTTATACACAACATTTGTTGTTGAGTTAGTATAGTTTCAGTCTTTGTCCAAACACTACCTTTAACCCTTCTTTGCTTTTGACTCTTGAAACCGCGACATATATTTGTTCATGTGAGAACACGATTTTTGGTAAAAACAAACCAAGTTTCGGCAATGTTTGTCCTTGACTTTTATTAATTGTCATACGAAAATATATTTGAACAGAAAACTGCCTTCGATTCAATTTGAACGACATTTTGTTATCAATATGCTCGATCACTTCTTCGTATGTAGAAGTTACTAACTATTGATTCTTAACAACTTCATCAAACTCATCTCTAGCACTCTTCAAAGCCATATTAATTAACAAACTTTCTGCATAAAAATCACATTTCATTCATCTGATAAATTTACAAAAGTGCGAAAAACATCAACAAACAACGAATAAGTTCACTTGCATGCCGCTAAGAGGTAAAGATATGGTGCATTGCTAAATCTTATTAGAAAAGCTTTAAGCATGTAGCCTTTTTTAGTAACTCTGACCCAAGGTAATAAGTTTATTTTAAGATTTGTTATCGGGTGTTTAATGGGTTGTTTGGACAATAAAAGTTCTGTACCTTGATACAATTGCGTAGCAATTTTAATTGTCTACATCAAATATTTCACTCGATGTGATAAAAGTGGTTCACATGCAGCCGACAGGAGAAAAGGGATGAAGTATGGTGCTTGTTGGGAATAAAATTAGTGTTGATTTATATTACATTACCAGTATTAATAAGTTTAATGCTGGTACTGTTCAGACAGAATTGGACGTATTGGACATAGTCAAATCGATATGCATAGAAGATATTGTGTATATCTTCTAAAGGTTTAAACTTGTTCATTCATATTTTTATCTTGTAAAGGACTCTTTGCACTATTAAAGGAGGTCCTAGGTTTAGGTTTAGATATCTCTCTTCTCTATAACTTAACTTCAAGGTTGTAACCCTAATACTCTGCACTAGAGTATTCGTATTATTAATTATATTGAAGTGTTTGGTTTATATTTTTTGTTTGTTTCATATCACATATTATTCATAATCTTCATAATATCAAAGAGTAGATTCTGCATACTCTTTGATATCATTCAAAGCTTCTACTAAGGCTATATAGATTATAAGAGATCAAAAACTGGTATTAGAGGCTGTTGAGAAGCTTTGATATTGAAGATTACTAAAGAACTCTTTTTAACAAAAGAGATGGATTCGAAGCTACACAACCAAACACAATGAACAAAGGTCCAGTCTTTAAACAAGGAGAGTTTGAAGAATGAAAATTCAGATTCACTCAGTTTATGTAGATGTACAACTAGGATGTGTAGGAAGTTATTGCCTATGAAAACACTCATACCAAACTTGTTGTAACTGCAAAAGACGGCAAAGCACCAGAAGTATTACCTGGAGAAAAGAAGAAAAGAACAAATGATATGAAGGCAAGAAGTATTGTTATGCTAGCAATACCAAATGAGCATATCCTTGCTTTTCAGAAATATGAAGATGCTAAATCCATGTTTGATTCCTTTATTCTAAGATTTGGTGGTAATGACTCCATTGAGAAGGCTAAGAAAGCATTGTTAAATCAATGTTTGAAAACTTTTATACCGATGGTTTAGAATCTCTTGACTCTATTTACAATAGACTTCAAGGGATTATGAGCAAACTTATCACTCAAGGAAGAAAGGCTGAACAGGAGGACATAAATGCAAAGTTTCTTAGGAGCATGCTTGCAGATATGGCTACAGAGGTATCCATTTGGGAAAATAAAGAGAATATTGACCAAGTCAATATTGATGATCTATACAATCACTTCAAGGTGGTTAAATCGAAACTCAAGAAAAAGGACGGTTCAGTCTCCAATGCTACTAATCTGGCATTTATATCAAGTACTAGTCATGTCAACGTAGAAAATACTGGCAGTACATCTCTTAATACTGGTCGTACATTTTCTAATTCTGGTGAAGTGACTACTAGTGCTGCCGGTTTAAGTGATGGCACAATCCATGCATTTTTTCCAACTATGGGAATGTAGCAGATGATCTTCGGCAACTAAGTGATGATGACTTAGAAGAGCTTGAAATAAAGAATCAACTTGCTTTTCCTAGCATGAGAGCAAGAAGTTTTCTTAGAAGAAAAGGAAAGCAGATCACCCTTAATGTTGGTGACAAGGTAGGCTTTGACAAGTCTAATATGGAATGCTACAATTGTCACAAGAAGGGACATTTTGCTAGGGAATGTAGAAGTCCAAGAAGTTAGAACAACTCCTAGGAGAAAAAGGTAAATGTGAAGAGTTCTTTAAAGGCATTGATAGCTATTGGTGGAGTTGGCGCTGACTGAGGATTCATGGAAGATGAGGAATGTTAGCCTCCAAATATTGAGTCAAACAATAATGTTCGGTCATAGGTTTATATTGTAATATTTATTAGAACGTTGTAATAGTTAGATAAAATAGTCGTGACATTACGGGCTTGATGGCTAGCTTAAAAGGCCCCTTTCAAGGTACCAAGCATTTATTCAAGCCCGACCCAAAACAATAGTCCATTAGAAAAGCCCGCATGTGGGTGGACTATATAGGCACCCTCCTAGCATGTTAAGATGGTGGGCAAGTAATCATTTTTTTAATCTAATTTCACCAAGTTTATCACCTTCTTCTCTCTATTTTCTCTCACTACTTTCTCTCTCTAGAATCCATCTTATTTTCTTCTTTATTTCTATCTTATATCATCTAAATTTATGGAACAACATTTGGTATCAATTGCCACGGGGTAGATTAGTGATTGGTTGTTGTTAATGGTTTGATTTATGTGATTTAATCATAAATCATCACGAATTAAATTTTTTTAGTGTTTTTTTAGCTCTAAATCTTGATTTAAATCACCTACAAAGTTGTGGTAGGGATTTATATTTGTTATTGTGGTTAAAATCACAAGTTTTTAGGGCGTTTTGGATTGATTTTGGGTTACAGTTTGTAAACAGTTGGATCGCTTCAGACTTAAGGTTGGCAGTTAAACCTTTCGTAAAAGGGTTTTAGATTTAGTCAGAATGTTGCCTTTCGTAAAAGGGTTTTAGGATTCATATCTTATGAAAGCTTTTATGTTACGAAAGCTTCTTGTTACGAAAGCTCATAGTTACGAAAGCTCATATTTCTTACGAAAGTTTGGTGTTCTGCAAGATATTATATTCTTACGAAAGGTTCAATTGTAACGTAAGTCCTACGAAAGGAATCAAGTTACGAAAGGAATCAAGTTACAAAAGGAAATCTAGTTACGAAAGCAAATTTAGATACGAAAGGAATCAAGTTACGAAAAGATTCTTCGAAAGGTTTCAAAGAAAGGTTTCTACGAAAAGATTCTTCGAAAGGATTTTGGTTTCGAAAGGATTTCAGCGAAAGAGCTAAGAAAGGATTTTTGTTACGAAAGGATTTCAGCGAAAGAGGTATGAAAGGATTTTGGTTACGAAAGGATTTCAGCGAAAGAGATTCGAAAGGATTTTTGTTACGAAAGGATTTTTCCTACGAAAGGATTTTGGTTACGAAAGGGTTTCAGCGAAAGGTTTTTCTACGAAGGTTTATTTCTACGAAAGGTCATTTCTACGAAAGGTTTTTTTCTACGAAACCTTATTCCTACGAAAGCTTTCTACGAAAGCTTGTTTCATCGAAAGATTTTCTTCTACGAAACCTTCTTCTTCCGAAATCTTTCTACGAAAGCTTGTTTCAACGAAAGCTTTTCTTCTACGAAAGCTTGTTTCAACGAAAGTTTGTGGAATCGTGTGTTTTTGGCCTTAGAGTTTTTGGTTTCTTGTGAAGACAATTCTTTAGGGGATTTTAACATTTTTCTTCGACAACAACAATCACAACACATCTACTTAAGATCCTTTTCACTTCAACAGTTTCAAGCATCTCGCAATGGATTCTACTCAAGAGTATCGTGTCACAAACAACAACATCATGGTGGCGGGTAACAAAGAAAGACCACCAATGCTTGTGACGGGTCGCTATGCACAATGGCAATCACGATTCCTTCGATATCTTGACACTAAGCCCAATGGTGATGTTCTTCGATGTTGCATCAAAGAAGGACCCTATACTCCCACTGCAATAACCATTCCTGCAATTCCAGCAACCGACTCGACGACTGGTTCCGATGAGCAAACAATTGAGGAAACATATGAGAATACTTCGAAAGAGAAACGTGCTTGGATTGATGCAGAGAAAGAAGCAATCTATTTGATTCTAAGTGGGATTGGGGATGATATTTACTCAACGGTTGATGCATGCTCTACTGCTAAAGAGATGTGGTTTGCTATTGAACGTTTGCAATAAGGTGAATCACTTAACAAGCAAGATGTCAAAACTAACTTGTTCTGGAACTTTGGTAAGTTTACTTCATTGGATGGGGAATCAATTGATTCATATTACTCAAGGTTCTACAAGATGATGAATGACATGACAAGAAACAATTTGCCAGTCTCCACCATGCAAGTCAATGTGCAATTTCTACAGCAACTTCAACCAGAGTGGACACGATTTGTAACTTTGGTGAAACAACAAAGTAAGTTAGACGAGGTCAACTATCACACGCTCTTTGACATTTTAAAACAATTTCAGAATGAGACAAATGAACATTGAGATGAAAGGATAGCAAAGACTACTAATCCACTTGCTTTGGTGTCTACCACTTACCATGTCCAAGATCATCGCTCTCGTGCTCCAAAATCATACTCCACTACATCCTCATCACCAAGATACTCCACCACATCCTCTTCACCAAGATACTCCACTTCATCTAAGTATTTAGCTCCCATAAGATCACGAGACAAAGAACCAAGAGCACCATCACCTGAGCCATCATCTGAAGAGGACAATGATGAAGAATTAGCTCAGAAGGATAGGGAGATGAAGCAAAAAATTACTTTCATTATGAAGACCTACAAGAAAATCTTCAAACCCACCAACAACAATCTTCGAACATCATCAAATACAAGGAATCAATATGTTGAGACTCCTCGAAGGTATGAAACACGTCAACGTGATGAAAGTCCTCCAAGGTATGATCGACGTAATCCAACACAGGTTGAGGGTTCTGCACGGTATGATCGAAAAACTGCTAAGTATGATGCTCAGAGGATTGCTATTGCTGCTGGGAATAGGGATACTGTTGGTACTCAAGTGGTTCAGCAAAGTGGGATTCAATGCTTTAATTGTCAAGGTTATGGGCATATGGCAAAGGAATGCAGAAAGCCGAAACGAGTTAGGGACTCTGGTTATCATAAGGAAAAGATGATGCTTTGCAAGAAGATGGAAGCTGGGGTTAAATTGTCGGCTGAGGAAGGAGCCATGCTTGATGACACTGATGATGAAGCTTCCGATCATGAACTTGAATCACAATACTCGTACATGGAAAACGTTGAAGAAGTTCTCAACGTCACTTAAGATGACAATGGTCCTATCTTTGATACTGAGTCAATCGATAAGGTACACACCGAAGAGGAATATAATGTGTTTGGTAATACTCATGAGCATTGTGAGCTACCCAAAGGCATTAATGACACATGTATGATGGAAACGGTTGATAGCAATACCACACCCGATTCATTAGACATGTGTAATAATGAGTCTGAGGATGATCAACATGCAAATGAGTATGATGATGACGAGGAGCGTATTGCGCTTGCTAACTTAATTGCTTCTTTACAAAAAGATGTCAAAGAAACTAGAAAGAGTCAAAAGCAATTAAAGAAGGTAAATGTTACGCTCACTCAAAATTTTGAAGAATGCAAAGCTGCTCTAATTAAATCTAGTGAGACCATTGATAGCTATAGAGCTCAGCTTCTTCAAAAGACCAATGAGATTGAGGGGTACAAAGGGTGTTTAATTAATGTCAAAAAGGACGATTTTCAACAGAAATATAACGAAACTCTTAAGCTTCTAGAACAAGAGAAACGTAATTATAACACCTCTTTGAGTACTGAACGTCACAAAATGTATCTTGATACCACTAAAGTCAATGAGCTAACTCAAGTAAATGGTTTTCTTCAAGAGGATAAAACTAAACTTGTTAATGAAAAGAAAGATGTGGTTGAAAAGATGGAAAAGGATTTCAAACTAAACATGCGAATGACTTCGACAAAATGGTGGAACTTGAAACTCAAATTGACTTTTACAAGAAAATTGTTTACAAAACTAATCAATCAATTCAAACCATGAGATTGTTGGCACCTCGTTCATTCTTCAAGGATAGACCTAGTTTTGCAAATCCTAAGTACCTTGAGCAAGCTCAATATGAGAATCAACACTTATATCTTGATGAGTCCCAATGGACCGACCTTGATTGTCTTGTTGTTAGGCCCGATAGTGAAGAGACAAACGATTTGGAAGAAGAGAGTAGACCAAAAGTTAATAAAGAATTCGTTAAACCATATAATTATACTTATGAATACAATCTTTATGGTCTTTTCAAACCGCAAACACAGAAAACTCGTGAGCAAATATTTTTCGAATGTGAACAAATAAGAATTAAATGGAGACAAGCTTTTGCCACTAAGAAAACTAATGTTTCAAAATTTATTGAGTACTTGCCATTTAAAGCTTCTGTAAGCAAGAGTAAGCAAGCACTTAGTATTCTCAAGAGTAACATTGAAAATTTCAAAAAGGTTGTTGATGATGACTGGAAAAAACGTGAACTTTCGAAAGGAGACAAAGAAATTCCTCAAGATATAACTGTGCTTGTGAAAAGTATTTTGATTCCGCTTGCGGAAAGAACGCAAAAACATATTTTGGAATTTGAAACATTAATTAAGCAAGAAATGTTTGATGATTTGAAATATGTGGAATCGCTTGAACAAGAAGTGAACCAGCATCAACCTGAAAGAGACGAGTTTTCTATAGCATACGATCTACTCTTACATGAATGTCTCTTAAAATATATTATGTGTGTTTATGTTACATCTTGTGCTGATATTGATGAATATTCTGATGTTGCATGAAAATATCTTGATCAAGTTAAAGAATGTGAACGTCTTGAAACTAAGCTTTTGAATAAAGTTGACCAAAAAGAATTTTCGTTACTTCAACATAGATATGATTATCTTCAAAAACATTGTCACTCACTTGAACTTGCTTTGCATAAAAAAGTTAGTAGCTTTTCAAATGATACACCTTTGGAAGTAAAATTATCTGAGTCATGTCGATTACTAAACGAAAAAAGTCTTGATATTTTGGATTTGAAAGCTCAGTTACAAGAAAAAGACATCGCAATAGCAGAGTTGAAGAAACTCGTTGCTAAGATGGGTGGGAAAGTTGTGGAACCTAGCGTTAAGAAACCTGTTGTTAGACAACCTAATGCCTCTAAAGTGAATAGATCCTCTATCTTGGGAAAACCATCTGCTTTCTCAAATTCTTCGTTTGCAAAACATGTGTTTTCTCCCAAGATGGATGGAAAGGAAAGGTTACCACATACTCAACCCATAAGGAATGCTATAGCACCAAGTGTTAAGCACAATAATGTGATTAAATCAGGGATGTATAGAATGAACACTAAACCCACAAACAAAGGTAGTCAATCGCCTCAGACTTCTAGAAACACTAATACTCGTGTGTCTTCTACTACAGGAGTAGTTTCTACTGCTAGTATTAGCCGGCCTCAGCTTAAGAGCACTCAAGTGAATGATAAAGTCTGGAAACACAAGAGTCAAGGGAAGATGAAGGAAGTAGAAGAACACCCTAGGAATCTGAATGTTTTTAAGAATAAAAAGTACGTAATCGCGTGTAATGACGATTTGAATGATTTGAATGATTTGATGCTATGAATGTGAAATTTGTTTGTGTCAAATGTGGAAAATATGCTAATGCTAATCATTCTATGTGTGTTATCATTAATGTCAAAGGCGTAGATACTAGAACTAAGAAGCAAGTTGCGATGCCTATTAGTGCTAGTAAACCTAAACGCAAAGTGAACCATTCTGGTGCAACCCCCACTAAGCAAAGTATTGCATCAGACTCCACCACTAAGAACCCTAGAAGCAGAATTACGGAATTATATGAGGTTGCTAGCAAGTCTTGGAAATGGTGGTTTGCTAATCAATGTCCTCCGGGATATAAATGGATGCCTAAAGTTAGGACAAAAATGTGACAACGAGTGTTAGTTTGCCTTTAAATGTTGATAAGGACACTAATGATTCTACAATCACAACTACTGTGGTATCCAATTTCGCAAATGCTCCATCGTGTTCTAACTCTTCTGCAGGTGATACAAATAATTCTCTTCATACTGGACTCCGGATGCATGAAGCACATGATGGGGAATCTCAAGCTTCTAATTTACTTCGTGGAGAAGTTCCTGGGTACGGTCTGATTCGGAAATGATCAGTTTGTACCGATCCTAGGATATGGAGATTTGGTTCAAGGTAATATCACGATCAAAAGGGTATACTACGTCGAAGGACTCAATCACAATCTTTTCTCGGTTGGTCAATTCTGTGATGTGGATTTGGAGGTTGCTTTCAGAAAGAAGACATGTTTTGTTCGTGATTATGATGAGAATGACTTACTTACCGATACATGGGGTACTGATCTTTACACAATTTCACTACAAGTCACAACTTCATCAACTCTAATTTGCTTCATGGCTAAAGCTTCAACGACTCAGGCATGGTTATGGCATCAACGTTTATCTCATGTTAATTTTGATACCATCAACTTGCTTTCCAAGAAAGATATTGTGAGAGGCCTTCCAAGCTTGAAATTCATCAAAGATCATCTTTGTTCTTCTTGTGAGCTTTGTAAAGCTAAACGAAGTAGCTTCAAAACAAAGACTACACCAAGCTCTAAAGGACGGTTAGATCTTCTCCATATAGATCTGTGTGGCCCCATGTGTGTTCATAGTATCAATGGGAAGAAATATGTTATGGTAATTATTGATGATTACTCAAGGTACACATGGACTCACTTCTTGAGATCCAAGGATGAAACACCCGAAGTTCTCATCAGCTTCCTTAAATTGATACAACGTGGTCTTCAAGCTCAAATAAAGCTTACTTGTTTACAAAAGCTCTTTCGAAAGAGAGGTTTGCGTATCTAGTTAGGCAAATTGGTATGAGATGTTTGACTCCAGCAGAATTGGAGATTCTGGCAAAGAAGCCTGCTTGATTCACCTATCAAACATCTACATGTATATATTATTAAAAAAAAGCAAAATACAAAATTAAAAAATCTTTCAAAATCCAAAAAGATTCTTCTCGACATGTCTTTCAGTATTGATAATATGGACGTGCCTAGAAATGTCTCTCAATAACGACATGGGTGTGTACATAAAGCTCGAATGAAAGTTGTAAATATTTTTTGAAAACATGTCATTTCTATTTAATAAAGGAAATTGTCTATTTTGGACAAATATTTCCACACAACAGGTAGAGCAATCTATCTTGGGTTGAGCTTGTCACAAAACATTCAATGTTTTGAGCTCAACACTATGGCTTGTAATCACTTTCAGATTACAACCCGGATCTATATTCACGGGGGAGTGTACGCTTTAGTTCCCTTACCCTCAGCAAAAGAAGAGAAGTCTTCTTACACTTGAGTAGATTTGTCAAGACATTCAAAGTCTATGAACTCAAGTTTATGCTTTAGAAAAATCTTTTCGCCAAAAATAAATAGAGTTTTTCAAAAAGCGTTGAACACAATTTTTTCAAGAATTTCTCAATGATTATTCAAAATCTTTCAAAAATTGTGTGTTTAACAACTCCTATCCTTAAAAAGTGAATTGTGGATCACATCCTCACAATGACAATTCAACTGAATCAATTTTTGAGGGGGAGCATTCTAAATTCATGCTAAGTTTGACACTTTTTTCTCTTGAAAAGTTTCAAGACTATTTTTCACAATATATTTTAATCAAATTTGGTATCTCTAATATCGATCGATTTTATATATTAGAGATAGGGGAGAAAATGTGATTAAAATGTGATCTAAAGACTCGAGCACTCATGGTTACGATCAAATACCCACAACATCTTTAATTCACGATGTTATTGGTGTCAAAAGGGTGGTTAGGTTTAAGTCCTATGATCCAACTAGAACCGGAGGGATCTTCCCAGGGACAATCCAATAGATTATTAGAAGTCCTTAGGAAAGATGGAGTAGAATGTGAACGAAGCTGAATGCCGACTAAGTACTGATGCTAGCACTGGAACAATCACAACAAGGTGTTAGTAATGATGTCTTGGTAAGTATTGAAGGGGTTGAAGAATGAAAAAGAAATGTAAGGATAAAGGGTGTAAAGAAAGAAGCCCTCCATACAACTCAGGTAGAAACTGGGTCAACACATCATGAAGATAACGCATCATGGACCCAGTGATGTAATGCACAACCCTTCCCCAGTTGACTCAGGCTTCTCTCAAAAGAAGTTTGTTTTATTGTCACGGAGATCAACACGACTTCTATTGACTTTCTCACTCCGAGTTAGTTGATATTGAATAGGTGGCATCTGCTCCAGCCTCCGATCACTAAAAGTGCACAAACCGAGTCTAGAGCCAAGAGATCAATCAAATCACGTTAGGACACACGGATGAAGATCAAGAGAGTCCTACACTATATCCTTGCGATATTTCTAGAACACTCAGAGTGATACTACTTAGTATTCACAATGATGGGTGGAAATCCTTCTAGTGTTAACATCTAACAGCACCGCGGTAGGTCATGTGTAAGATTCTTTTAAAATTGAACATGTGTAAACTGAAAAGCAACAGTGGTTTGATTCTGAATTGATTCAAACTCGTTTCAGGTTTCTACGCAATATCTTTATGGTCTTGCCAGAACATTCAGAGTGATATTCATTAATATTCACAGTGACGAATGGAAATCCTTTTAGCGTCAACATTAAACAGCGCTACGGTAGGTAACTTGCGAGATTCTTATGAATCAAGCTTGTGTCAACTGGAAAGCGACAATGGTAAGATTCTAAATGAATCAAACTTGTTCCAGGAATTTGAATTGACGACTTTAATCAAGCGGATATTTATCCAATTGATTCACTCTTTATGTTCGCAGTCTTGCTTGGTCGAGTAAAGAGAACGGCTAGTACTGCCGCGAAACCCTGTCAAGGAGATTCTTAATTGAAACTACCTAATCACAGGTACGATATCTAATATCGTGTAACGGTCTTCACCGACCAGAGGTAAAACACTACCGATTTAGGACGAATGTCAAAGCCATTCAGTCCATGTCTAAGTTTTGTCTCGAGAAGGTGACGTTACGGTGTACTAAGCAAAGCCAAAGATTCAAAATCACATACTCATGTCCAAAGACATTCAACAATCAAGAAAGCTAAAGACTTTCGTAACTCTGATGATCAAAATCTTCCTTATCAATTAATGTAGAGGAATGACTTATCTTCAAGGGAGATTGTTAGCAAGCTTTCAAGATTATGCAAAGTATGAGCATGTGGATGAAGACACAAGATCACAAGATGGCAAAGAAAAGTCAAGGATAATTTGAGGATCTCAAGTTTAAAAGACAAAGTCGAAAGACAATGACAAAGGCTCAAACATCACAGCATGAAGAAAAAGACTACTATTACACGTTCAAGACTCATTTATGATGAAATTCGTAATCTCTATTGATCTCCAAATATCGAAGAGGAATGACCTCACATTGGGGGAGATTGTTAGCCTCAAAATATTGAGTCAAACAAGAATGTTCGGTCATAGGTTTATATTGTAATATTTATTAGAACGTTGTAATAGTTAGTTAAAATAGTCGTGACATTACGGGCTTGATGGCTATCTTAAAAGGCCTCTTTCAAGATACTAAGCATTTATTCAAGCCCGGCCCAAAAAAGTATAGTCCATTAGAAAAGCCCGCATGTGGGTAGACTATATAAGCACCCTCCTAGCATGTTAGGAGGGTGGATAAGTAATAATTTTTCTTAATCTTATTTCACCAAGTTTATCACCTCCTTCTCTATACTTTCTCTCACTACTTTCTCTCTCTAGAATCCATCTTATTTTCTTCTTTATTTCTATCTTATATCATCTAAATTTATGGGACAACAAGGAACCTATCACAAATGTGGCTCTCATGGCGCTTTCAAACTCTAAGGTAACTCTTAAGAAAAACTATACTACAAAATGTCTAAAAATATACGAGGAACTTAAAAAATATTGTGATGGTATTAAAAGAAACTATGATAGATCTATATGTGATTTATCTAACATAAAAGAGGTCTATAAATGTTAGAAGAACAGATAGTGTGCTACAAAGAACAAAAAATGACCTTTAAAGACTATCATTCTTTTAAAAATGGAATTGCAGCATAGGTTGTGGATATCAATGAATTAACATCAAAACTAGAAACTAGAGAGTCTAGCAAAAATGAAAATGAGGTTAAATTTAAAAGCTTTGATAGTGCTACTAAAAGCATGGAAAAGATGACTGATAGTCAGGTTCCTAACAAATGCAAATGGGGTATGAGATACAATGGTGATTACCATGTTTTTGAGCCCCCTCTTTTTTACTTCCCTCCAATGAATGATTTTTCATACACTAGTTTACCAAAGTTACAAAAAAGGAGGAACCTTAATTTGTGCCAATCAAGTTTGAAAACAAGAGTAATGATGTTTGCTTCTTCTAGTACGACTTGTGTTGACATCCCACCAACTGCTGGTACTAATATTTGTGGAAAACTAAGGATTTGGATTTGAACTAAGTAGTTTAGATAGAACAAACTCTCAAACCACTACTAAGCTAGAAGAGAAAGCAGTGTTTGAAAAGGCTGGAAGGTTGAATCCTAATGCCCTAAAGTATCAACCTGTTAGAAAATATGTAAAATATGCTTAAATGTACAAAACTAACAAACCAAGGAGTTCAAAGAAATAAGAACAATCAAATGTTTTAAAGGAAGGAAACAAGGTGGAATAAATCTTGTTATGTATGTGGTAGTTTTGATCATTTACAGGCACAGTGCAGTAAGGGTCAAAGAAAATGATTGGGATATGGGAACAAATCTAAAAGGAAAGATAATAGGTATTATACTAACTCAAAATTTCCAATACCCTAATGATTCCCAGATCAGTGTTGTTTGGAAAAGGTCTAAACCAAATTGATAATGCGAGTCATTTTAATTCTGGTAGACCCATGCCAATAATTCTGGTAAACCAATTAATACTAGTAGACCATACAACTTTGTTCACCCAAAGTCATACTCTAGAAACAATAGTCCAAAGTCAGATAATTATGCTAGGTCTATTAATTCTGTCAGCTTAAGATCATATTTTGGTAGTCTAGACCTAATTCCTTTGTATCTCAATCACACTTCAGGTCAATTTCTCCAAAGAAAGTAGCTTTAAATAATCTAAATTCTCATCAAAATAATAAAGCTACAAGTTATGTTAACAATAAATTCGAACCCAAGCTTAAAGCTAAGACAAAGCAAACTTTCAACAATGGTGTTGTTCCTCCAAACATGGTTTGGATATCAAAGAAAAATCAGTCAAAAGAAAGCACTAACAATATTGTTGAGGAGTGTCAACCTAAAGTAGGCACTGACAATAATGGTGAAAAAGAAAATGAATATGTTACCAGAATGTTTTAGAAGGTTGAAGCTATGAAGAAAATAGTTTATGATGAAAATAAGTCATTCAGGACTTGGGATTCGACAAAAGGTACTGTAACTTATGAGTTTAATGATTTAGAAAGGGGAAATATTATAAGACATATCAATTTGTTGGGACAACCAAAGCTGATCCCGACGTGTCTTGGGTGCTTCAAGAAAACTAATTTTTTTTGTTAATGCAACCGATGCCTAAAAACATTATTTGTAATAACTAATCTTTCTTAGTTTTGATCACGACATAATGTAAAAGCATTTATCGTCAAAGATAACCGTAAGACGAATTATTTAACGAACAGTATCGTTAAGGTAATAATCATTTAAGTCTTACACAAACATATCTTATACATGTTTAGTGATCATTAAGAGTGATTAACCTTAAAACTCACTTTTATACAAATGTGACAAAATATTTTAATAAACTTTTTATAAGAAAATGTTTTATTAAAATGAAAATTTAAATTTGAATTTAGGATATTCCAAATGGTCAAATGATTTTATTTTTGGATATGTTTTTCACCAGATGGTATTTACCTACCAGAGGACAAAAAGGAGCGGACACTAGAGCTCACAGATTAATAAAGGTCCCCGCGATTTCCTTATCAATAAGCAACCGCCGACCTATTTATTAAACCGCGCTTAGAGAGCCGTTGGACCTTTTCTCCTATAAATAGTGGATTATTTCTCCATTTTCTAATGTACCTTTTTGAATAACTTTCTGCTTCCAATCTCTTTTCTATATTCTAATCATTAGTAAATGATTACTTAATGTGTTAAGTATGTTTACTTATGATTATCTCCTTGATCCTCTTCTTTATATGTCCAAAGAGAAGTTCACTCACACACATGTGATATGATAAAAGATGAAGCCTTAATGAAGATCATTCCTTTCTTAGATCTAGTCATGTTCATCATATTTGTTTGTTAGAATTTTGTGTAGATCCAAGGTATATGTGTATACTTGGATTTGTTTTGTGTCAATCCAAGGTATACGTGTATACTTAGATTTATATCGTGTAGATCCAAGGTATATGTGTATACTTAGACGAGTCTTGTGTGTTAGTTCTTACTAAACTCTAAAGTGATGTACTTGTTACTTTGTTGTGTGTAAGTTCTCACTGAACTACAAAGTGATGTAATTGCGAGTTTGAATGTTTGAGTTCTCACTTAACTAGAAAGTGATGTGAGTGTGAGAGTTGAGTGTAGATTGGTTCTAGATAAGATTAGAACTCGACACCCAGCCTTGTTTCGGTAAAGAAGATGGGGGATGAAGATTGGTTCTAGCTAAGATTAAAACTCAACACCTAGCCTTGTGTCGGTAAAGAAGACGGGAGACAGAGATGGGTTCTAGCTAGGATTAGAACTCGACATTTTGCTTAGTGTCGTAAAACATTGTAAGCAACATTGTAAGGTTTTCTCCGCCAAGAAGGGAGCTTGTGGATATAGTGGAAATCTTTAGTAAGGTGTACTCGAGGAGTGGAGCAGGAACGAAGATAGAGCTTCGTAGCCGAACCACTATAAATCTTTGGTGTCTTTCCTTAGGTTGTTTTGTTCCATACTCTTTACTTATACTTGTCTTTACATTTAGTATTCCATCATCATAATCACTTGACATAGCAAATGTTTTGAAACATTAGAAATTGGCTTAACAATTATGAAACAAGTTTTCAAGTAATAGTCACTTCTAATGACGAACATGATTTTAATTAAGGAAACTATTCAACCCCCTCCTTCTAGTTTATACAATTGGTATCAGAGCCTAGGTCAGTCAAGATCTTTGAAGTATATTGTGCTTTAAAGCTTGGATTAATCAATGGTATCTATTACTTAGAAGGGACGGTTGCACTAAAGTTTTATTTTTGGTCAAAATATCTTTTCTTAAAAGATGAACTTAAATTTGAAGCTATATCAACTCATCTTGATTATGATCTTATTAGTAATGCTTATGCATTTTAAATTTACTCTTGAAATGTATCTACTAGTTTGCATCTTTCTTTTGTGTAGGTACTCATGAAGGCTAATCACTAATTTGATTATGAATTTGTGATCATGAGTCACTTACACTTGTTGAAGACTCATCTCCTTTTGATCTCCAACATCATGGGATGATGATACCAAGAATCGTGAATGTGCTACTAGTCCTTAGAAGACTTAGTATGCATATTATGGTCAAGCTTGGTAGTTTTTTTAGTCCATAGAAGACTAGGGATGCACTTTGCGGCCAAGGTACGCTTTCATTCTTTCACACGCTCTTTGATCATTCTTTTGATCATTACTTGACTATGTGTTTGTTATTGGCATCCTTGCCTTGACATTTTTTTGTGTTATGTGATTCTCTTCTTTTACCCTCTCAAAACTTCATGGTCTCGGATACTTGACTCACAAGGGTGAGTTAGTTGAAGTTTAAAGTATTGAGTATGATTTATATGGTTTGCAACCTCACGGCAAGTAGGCCCTATATCGTGTGTAGTGTGTGCAATTGAGCCCGTCTCTAAGTTGATTGATTAATCCTTTGAGACACCTAATTACATCATATGATGTAGTTAGGACACTACACATTTGGAATTGAAATATTCCAAGGATATTGTCATTGTAATCCTTAACAATGATCTAAATCCGATCACAGGCGAGAGAAAGTGAATCTATATCTTTGCTCATGTTTTATAAAAGTTTAAGTCATTTATTTTTAAGTGTTCTTAATTTATATAACAAAAATAACTTGTTATCATCATTACCAAAGTCGTTTCATCTTACGCCGGAAAGCAACGTCATGAACCACTATATATGACACAAACTCTTCGTCTCAACAACTTAAAGATTGTCATTTATCTCTTGAGCATTATACATGGCCTTGATTCATTCCTCTTTGTTTCTCTCTTTCCTCTCTTCGTTCACGAGTAGTCGTTTCTTCAATTCGGTCTTTTTCGGTCTTGATTCCACTCGTAATCCTTCATTTAGGCATTATAACCTAGTGTTCAAGTAGTTCAATGAATTTCAAAAGGCTTAAAACATGTTTTAAGTATTTTAGGAAAAACTGGTTTGAAAAATTTCTTAAATTTTCAGGAACTTAGCATGGGCTCTGCCCGTGGTTCCTTAAATGTCGCGGTGCTATCTACGGTTCCTTATTGATATCGAAGCATGGGTTCACCAGACATAAAATAACATGGGTTTTATTATTTTACACTTTTTCAAAAAAACCCACCATCTCCCTTACCTGTTGGTGCGACGGGAAGAAGAATAAAACCTTTATTAAAACTTTAAAAACCTCAAAAATTACTCAAATTAGCTGGTCCAAGACAAGGGTTTCATCACTTTTTCATCTATCATCAATGAATTGTAAGTATTTTCATTAAATTTCATCTAATTTGTTCTAGGGTTCTTACTTTCATAATTGGGAATTTTTGAAATTAAATTAAATTAGAACCTAATTAGGAATGTGTGTATCCATAGTTTTAGTGCTATGATTTTTTATGTTCTTATTCCTTGAGATTTCATGAAACCCAATTATAGAAAAAATCTGAAATTGATTAAAAAATTTTGTTTAATTTTGAAATTAATATGAACCCATGAATGAATTGGTAATTGCATTGTTAATGCTTACCTAAAAATGATTTTTGAAAACAAATGTTCAAACTCATGATTGATGTGCATAATTCATAGTATTCGTCAATGATGAATTTGTTACATTATGAACATAGTAATGCTAAGGAATCATCCTTTGGTTAGTCAAGTAATTGATTAAACACATTCATATGGTTTTGAAAATTACTAGTTCATATGTAACATGAAGTAATTTGTGGAAATATTTTTGTTTTTAATATAGGTACCAAAATGCTTTCAAACATTCAAAATGACCACAAAAAGACTAGAGACTATATGCCTAATCTTTCAGAAACTTGTCCATCACCTCACCTCGCAAATACTCTTTGAGAGTCGTTGTTTTTATGAGGGCCGGGTCGTGTTCACTGATATTGATGGGTATGATTACACCGAAATGATGTTTGGGAATAATGACTTTGATTGCCTACTCAAAATCAATGAGGTGATTTACCCTCAATTCCTTCTCGAGTTCTTCAGCACATATTCTATTTTCACTAACGAAAATGGAATGTTTGTTAACTTCTCCATTCGAGGTTAACCCATTCCTTACTCCTTTTCCAAATTCGGTCAAATCCTCTGTAAAACCCGCATAAAATACCTAAGAACATTAAATGCATGAAATCACGGATAAATTAAAACTTTACGATTAACTAATATATGACACGTATCATGAACATTTAATGTAAGTATTACATATATTAATTAATTATGACAAGTATTACATATATTTTTATTAATTATTAACACACGATAAGTATTTACGTATAATACTTAAAACATGACAAGTATTAAAGCACGAGATTAAAAACGAACAAACACGACAATTTAGTTAAAACACAAAAAACGAAAACTAAATATAAGGGGTGTTTGGCCGGCATGTAAAAGAAACCAAGGAGGGCCCATGGCCGGCCCATTAAGCCTAGACTAGTAAATAAATAATCTCTAGGGAATTCATTATTCACTTTTTATCAAAAATTAAAAACCCTAGTCTCCCTTGTCTCTCTCTTTGGCCGCGACACCCACAAGCAAAAAAGAAGGAAAAGTTGTTTGATCTTGATTAATTTACGGGTTTGTGTTCGTGTCCTTGATCCTTAATCAATAAACGCACACGGTATCACTAAAACCTTTCTTTCTTTTCTTTTATTATTTTTAATTCATGAATTTGTTAAGATTAATAATAAGACCATGTGTAATTAAAATTAAACATGTAAATCAAGGGTTTTGGGATTGGTTTGTCACGGGAACCGAGACCCTTAAGGTCTCGGTGGTGTTTGTCTCGGCCAACCGCACCCTTATAAGGAGCGGTGGCTGTTGATTGCTGCCAGCCGCAACCTCAAATACCCCAAGTAGGGGTTGTTTGGTTAAAACAGTGGCAAACGAGAGCCCTATGGCTCTTGGTGGGAAATTATTGCACGTTGGGGGAACCAACAGCAGCCGGGGGATGCGTTGGTCAGGCAGTGGCAAGCCACAGCCTTGCGGCTATGGTGTTGCTTGTGGTTCGAGCCGGAGCAGAGACCCGAAGGTCTCGGTGTGGCTTTGTTTTGGGGCTCGGGTATAACCGAAACACACCAAGGGTGTGTTTGGTTAGTTTTGCTTAATTACATTTAAGATTTATTTAATTAATTAATTATATTAAATCATGCATGGTTTAATTTAATTAGTTAAGAACAAGGACTTAGGATATAAATTAATTAGTATAATTATCATGATATTAAACATTGCCATTTATTTAAACAAACTATAGGTTATAATAATTATTAATATAATTATTTTATGGTATAAGTATAGCTTACATTTAATTAATTTAATTAAGAACTTAGCTTAATTAGTTAATTACATATTATTCATGGTTTAGTTAAATTAATACTATACTTTAATTTAATTATATAATAATCAGAGAATAGTCCTTATGTTAAGACTAAAGTATTTAATATTAATAAACTTTACTATATTATTACATTTAATAATCATGGCTTATAATATATGCTTATTAAACTGTAGCTTATATCATATACTTATTTAATAAGCTTATTACTATTTATGGAAACATGCTAAATATGGAAACATACAAATTATGGAAACATGCTATTTATAGAAACATACTAATTATGGAAACATGCTATGTATGGAAACATACTATTTATGGAAAAATACTAATTATGGAAACTTTATATTTTTGGAAACTTACTAATTAAGGAAACTTTCTATTTTTGGAAACTTACTATTTATGAAAACTTGCTATTTTTAGAAAGTTACTATATGGAAACCTGCTATTTTTGGAACTATATATAGAAACCTGATATTTTTAGAAAGTTACTCATTATGAAACAACAAGTACAATAACATATAAAACATGAAATACACTAATCAAGAACACATGAAACACTAAGAAACACATGACAAAACATGAAACAGTAAAACAAGTCAAGAACATATAAAACAAGACAAGAACAAGTAAAACAAGTTAAGAACACGTCAAGTAAACTAATAATCAGTAAGTATACGTTAAACAGACAACTCATTCATGTCCCTTTATTATGTAGCACTCATGAAGTCGGAGTAGTTCTTCCGCTTTCGTCTTCATTTTCATTACTGGACATAAGGTACGGATATTCCGTCCTTCAGTATGGACATTCTCTTTTTATGATTAGGAATCCCCGTTTCCCGCCATCTGTTTTTCCCAGTAGTTTACATGTTATAAAACTTTTCAGTAATTACCATGCTATCATTTTAAATTTCCCGAGCTATATACATGCATGCCATGTTTCACCTAGTTATGGAGGTACCATAGCCATAACACTTGAGGCACCGGTGTTATGACTATTCCGCGACGAGAGTGATTGCTCGCGGGTCCCTTTCATTTATTGGCCATTTTTTATTATCATGTGGGGCGAATGGGTGCATCCTAGTACATGTTTTGCGGATTACACGATAACTGTGGTGTGTGCTCTACATCCGTTACTATTATAATTAGAGGCAACCCCTCTAATTGCATGACAAGGTCACCCCTCTATATATTCATGCACGTTGATACCTTCATGACCTATATGGGCTCTTGGGCATTTAAAATACAAATTTTATGAAATAAATATAAGTCTTTTTAGATATAAACCAGTTTATAAAACTTACACTTATTCCGCTGCATTTTCATACTATACTTATGTTTCTGTTATTCATATCATTGTCATATATCCGTGCACTGAGCGTATTGCTCAGCCTCATTTTCTTTTCATATTCCCTTTCGGTAGGTACTAAAGGGCAGACTTAGGCAATCAAGAGTATGCGCATTAGGATGGAGGCTCCGTTGACTTCATTTCTTTTAATGCATTTATATACTTCTGCTTTGCTGGACATTGTTTAGTCCTTATTCTATATTCTTTACTTATGCATTGTGTGAGCTTATGTTTGGGACCAATGTTTGTTTCCGGTTTCCTTTATGGTCATTATATTTTAAGACATTTACCTTGCATGCTTTGATGACACGTCATAAATATCATGTAACGGTCCACTTGTCAAAGTGGGGTATTACATCCTCCGAGTTCCATATGTAGGCCAATGTCGGTTCACCGATGCATGGAGGCTTGACTCCTTGCTTACAGCTAACGATGATGGTCCCTATGATACTCCTCTGACGACCTTGACTTCATCCTTGCCACCATTTCCAAACCCCATGATGAACCCGTTGTACGTAGTATTAATCAAGAGGATCGTGAATTGTCCCCTTATGAATTACTCGTAAGCGACCTTAATGATTGCATGGTCTCATGGGCCAACATCATTAGGGTGAATGATTTTTGTCTTGGTGGAAACCGAGATCACATTCTCGCTTCTTTGGCACACATGATGTTTTGTATCTCGCATTTCATCCCATACAATCTTGCATACTTCATCGCTCGACGAATTCATTATGTCATCCACAAGCTGAGAACCATCCTTCCCTATGCCATGCTCCTCACTCGCCTTTATAAAAGGGTTAATAGTGACTTCCTCGACCTTGATCTTTCCTCCTACGCACATGTCAAACGTGTGATGCATCCCATTGAAGGGAATCGTCCATGAAAGACATTGAGTGACTTTAGTAGGCGTAGAAGCACTCATCTAGAATCATCCTACGATGTTGGGCAAGATTTATCTTCATCTCATCTTGATGATGATGAAGGTGGAACTAGCGTCGGTGTAGGTTCCCCGAGTGGTTCCTCACCATCCTTGTGCAATTACATGGATGGTTTACCTCAAATATCTCGTCCTCCTTTCTCCTCCACTAGTGACCTTTCTCATGTTTTTAATCTTGAGCATCTTTACCGGTCTAATCTTGAAACCCGAGAGGAGTTGCATGTGCACCGAGAAGAAACAAGGGGAGCATTCAAATCGGTGGGAAAAATGCTTAGAAAATTTGGCAAGAAGAAGAAGTAAAGCTTCTTTGAAGACTTGGTTGGTAGATATTGTTCTTGTTTGCAAACTTGAATTTGTTTTGGACATTTCCTTTTAGTTTAACATTTTGTTATGTAATGTACTAACTTGTTTGGATTACCTAGATTTTAATCCTATTATGTGTTACATGTGTTTGAACTTTCAAATCACATGTTTATGTACATTTAGTGTTGCATAGCTATTTAGATCTTTGTTGATTATCTAATTTGGCTTGATTATAAAATGTGTAAAATCCGGACTTTTGAAATTTTTTGGAAATACCATTTTCACAACGTCCTGTCCTCGGATCTTTAAATACGTGGTGGATAAATAGTGATATGGAACCGCGGGTATGTTTAATGAACCGCGGGATGATTTTTCGAACAGGATCTTTCATTTACACTGTTTCTTCTAAATTTTTCTAAAGATGGATAAAACTTTTGCTAAACATTAGCTTTTTCCAATTAAGCTTGACAAGCTTCAATGTCTACCAAAAACATTTTTATCCCATTACCACTTTGAATCACCTCCTTTTCTTTTTAAACATTCTTGTTCTTCTTCCTCACCACCTCTAAGCATATCTAAACCTTAAATACTCAACCATGGTCTCCACAAGATCAATATCTTCCACCAAAAACTCTTCCACAAGAAAGAGCTTCAAAATCAAGATTAAGATACCTAAATTAGGTTCTTATTCTTTTGCCACCCCTAGAAATGAGATAACTCCTTCACCCATTCTCATTTCTTCATTACCTTCACCACCTCTTGCTCCAAGCAAGACTTCTTCAACCCATGGTAATAACCATTCATATGGTTCTACCTCATTTTCATTCCAATCTAGAATGAATGATCTTTCATCACCTGTCTCTCCAAGTCATCTCTTGGATGAGAACCCTCAACCATTTCAAAGCATTCCTTTTGAGAATGAATTTGTTGTGCCTTCACCCATTTTACCCTTGGACATCATGTATCCTCATCCTCCCAACACTCCTCCTGAGGGTGTTCTTGTTTACCATCATTTGGGTAATCCATATCTCTTTACTTTTCTTGAGGCACACGGTACAAATTGTCCATGTTGTCTTTACAACAACCATATCATCCAATCTCTTAGGATGGAGATGTATGGACTTCATGCAAGGTTCCAAGAATTTTTGTTAACCTTGTTTCCTACTCCTCTTCCTCCATCTAGGGTATGAGATGATGATATTTTTCAAAAATATCTTTTATGACTTAAACCATGAAGATCAACTGATCAAGATTAAAATAGCTAGCTTAGTGGCATAGTTAGTTATTGTTTATCTTTTGTATCTCTCTTTTCCTACATGAGTTTTTCATGTAGATGTTGTATCAATTTAGTTTTATGTTTTATAACATTCACGTCATAATTAGTCATGAGCTTAAATGGAATTAGTCTTATAAGGTTCTAACATATTTCATACAATAGGCGTACTTTTTCTACTACTGTTAAAACTTAATAGTATTGCTCTTTTGTTTTTAGATGAAATTGTTATGTTAAACATAATTTGGCACTCTGAACGACAATATTAATATTTGAGAATGAAAATGCAAAATTTTGAAGACATGTGATATTGAGTAAAATACGTCTTTTAGGAAAAAGAGCGTAATTAGGGCAAGTATTAAGTGTCGATTTAGGAAAACCAAGCACTAATGGCCCAAAGTGGGGATCGTTCTCAAGGAGGGAAGTGTGTTGTGTACAGAGATGATTAATGGTTTGTGATTATATTGATGAGAAATGAAAAAAAGAAAAGAGATTAGAAGAGAATGACGATTACGATTATGAATAAGATGAATAGTCGTGCTCGTAAAACCGTAAAAAGTGACAAAATTAAAAATTTACTCTAAAAATTCCTAGAAAATTGCAATAAATCCTAAAAAATGTAAATAGAGTTTACAAAAAATAAAAAATCACTCAAACCTTTTATTTAATTAAATAATAATTTTTTAATGCTAATTAAAGCAAAAAAATCAAATTAATTAGTATAAAACCCACAATGAGATTTTTTAACTTGTAAACCTCTCAAATGACTTAACTATATTTATAATTATTTTTGCAAATTTTAAAATTAATTAAAACTATTTAAAAATAGTTAAAAACTATTAAAACTTAAAATAATTCTAAAAATTAATCTAATGACAATAGAAATATTCTAAAAATTTTAAAATTCCTAACTTAATGTATTTGATCTAAGAAAAATGAAAAACTTTGAAAAATCTAAATTTTAATTTTTAATAATAAAATATTAATAAAAATACAAAATTTATAAAAAGATTCTAAAAAGTTGCAAACCTACTTATTTTAACCTAAATAAAACAGAAATGAAGTTGAAATTACAAAATACCCCTATTGGGCCTTGAAATGGGCTAAAAGTCCAAACAGTCCCTTAATAGGCTTGAAATAGGCCCAATAAGAAAAATGTTGTCCAAATAAGCCCAAAATCTACTATTTGACTTAAAATTTGATTTTAAGAACAAAACTCTAAAGGCCCAAAAGCTGAAAATGTGTTTAAGCTAGCTTATTTCAAAGTAGCTTATTCTTAATGGGCTTTTTGGCCCATTAAGCTATAAGCTGATGCCATAAGCTAAAATTTGACACACAAGCTTCTTTTGAGTTAGTTAAGAGATCTATAAAAAGAAAATTGGAAAAAGCACAAGAAATAAGCCTGAAATAAGCCAAGACTCTCGTCACAAACGACAAAATAGTCGTTTTTGAGTTCTAGACCACCTCAAGTGTTGATTTAACTTTCAAAAGCTTTTAAATGAATTGACTAAGCAAAATAATCAAAAAGTTTTCAAATAAGCATTAGCAATAAGCCAGAATAAGCAGATAAGCACTTGTTTAAAAGTCAACTTAATGAGTTTTCTAGTAAAAAGTCAAAGTCAAAGTCTAATAAGCTCCAGATCAAATAAATAGGTCAAATGCGGAAGATCTATCACAAAAAACAAGTTTTTGCAAGTCTGGATAAGCCAAATTGGCTTATGAATAAGATGTTTGATGTTTTACACTAGCAGGGGCTAGTTTTGGAGGTTGAGCAGTGGGAACTTTTCCCCCTGCTTGACCTTTTTGACTTTTTGTCTTATATGACTTTTTTGTGGATTCAAGTTAAGCAAAGGCACCCAAATGATCAGTTAATCATGAGGAGTAAATATCAGTCACAAAAACACAATTTCAAACAGCCAATCAGTTCAGTTAATTCAAAACATCACCAGATATGACACAGACTTGAACAATAAGCAGTTTACACTCAATAAGCAGTTTTAACTAAAATCAGCCAACCAAATTGCACCAAAAGCATACAAAAGCTATAATAAATTCAAATGAACAAATTTAAATAGGTTTCATGCAATGGTTCAAGGTCTAGATCAAGATTCAAGCTCAAAAAAGTTACTGATGAACTAAGAACATGCAGTTATAAACACTTGCTGATATAGTTGACCACACAACCAAATTCAAACACGTAAATCTTCTTAACATGTTATGTTGGATATGATTTATCACTTTTTATCCTAAGTCTAAGCCTAGAACTAGGTGTGTACCAAATCACAGTCCAAAATATCAACTAATCAGGATTTTATAAGCATATGTTTGATTTAGGTGTTCAAAAGCATACAACTTGCAGATTATCACTCTATTACACTTCTTAAACAAGAACTAGCAACATGCAACAACAAAAACTTAACCATTAACACATTAACTTCAATATGCAGTTGACCCAAACACCCCTTTATATTTTCAAATCAAGATTTTCAAATCAAAAGTTGGATTCAGGTTAGCACATGCATACATAAGCATCAAAACATCAAACCTTAACAGAAACAACAAGATTTGGAGCCAAAGATCAACACATACACAAGCAGATTTTAAATATCACAAATATCCAATTTTTTGACAGATTTTGAGATTAAGGGTTTAGACCTCATGGATGTACATCTACACCCACGTATGTTTGAGCTGATGTGCTAGCAAGAACAAGCACAAGCTTCCAATATCAAGCTGTTAAGATAGAACAAAGTTAGAAACAAAAATATAAAACAGAAAGGTGACAAAATCTTGATTAATGCAACCCTTTTACCCCACACTTGATTATCCCCAAGTTATAAGCCTCACAACACCTTGATAACGTAATAACAGGATGCTATGATCCACTTATTGCCCAAGAATTCCAAGGTGTACCAAGGAACTTAGCAAAATATCAAGGTTTTAGAACTTTGAGCAATTTCTTGCACAAAGCTTAAGAAAACGTTTTGAGATTCAAGTTTATCAAACATATAACAATAACAAGTAACTAGAAAGATTGGCACTTGGATTTCTTCAAAGATTCAAACACAATTCATTAAACATGAAAATGGATTTACAGAACTCGAACAAAGGAAAAACCAAGAGCAACTGAAATGTAAAGCCTAAGTGCCTTTATATAGGCTACAAGGTTCATCTAGAAAGCATAAAAAACGTATAAACCCTAGTTGTGAAGTCCCCATTTTGCCCTTTGAACTTTTGAATATCTAGGAATCATGTGATGAAATTTGGCTATTTGTTGATGGGTGAGCTGTTGGAATTGCATCAAAGGCTCAAAACAAGCTTAAGTTTCAAGCTAGTATCTTGGACGTTGGATGACTGGCAGTTTTTGGCATCTTCCTCACAAAACCGTGTACAAGGTTGATGGCATGTGACATGTGGTGATGTGGCATGGGTTTTAAAGGTTGGGATATGATTAAGACTAGCTTAATCATAATTCTGGAAGGTTTTGTGGCTTAATTACAAGGCAATTAAGAAAACCCAAATCGTGTTCATGTGTGAATAGTAGCATGTTTAATCTGTTTTTGGGTTTTAAAAAGTGTTAACCGCGTAAATTTAAACTAATCTGTTAGGATTAGTTAAATAAAGTGAGTGGATTGGTGAAGTGGATGAATGGGGGATTCTGATTGGGTGAGAGGGTGAGTGGGACACGTGTAGGATGGTGAGAGGTCTAGGTAACTTTGGTTGTCTGCCAAATTCAGTCCTTCTCTTTTCTTCCTTCTTTCATTTGAAGTTTATATAACCAAAACTGGATTCCCTTTGTTATACAAGTTTTCATTTTCATACTTTGGCCACAAATACTTTTCCAAAGTATTTTCAAGGGTATTTCTTGCCATTTGTTGATTCTTGAAGGGTTGTTTTGGCATTTTCTTCATAGATAATGGTCTTGACTTGTATGATTGAATTTTTGGAGGACTAATATTGACAATTCATGATTGTTGAGGGCCCATTCTTGCCAATTCTTCAAAGTGGAGGGCCCTTTTTGTAAATTTGACAAACTTTAAGGACCATTCTTGTAATTATGAATAAAAAAGGGTTTAAAGTGTCAATTATTCTATATTGGAGGACCCTTCTTGCATAATCTTCAAATCGTCAAGGGTTTTTATTGGAAAATCTTCATTAGGGCTTGGTTCATTGTGCGACTTCGTTTCCCGTGTTCGTTTTTGCATGTTCCTTGTGATCTTTTGTCATTTTCTCAATATCCGTACCTAAAATACACAAGTAACAAACACAAGCATATATTTGGCATTTTTGATGATATTTAAAGCATTTAAAGCCCGTTTTGGATGATGAGACTATGTATAAAAGCAGTCTCATCACTCTCCCCCATACTAAACCATTATCGTGCCCTCAAGCAATGCTAGAATAAAGTATCATAGCACCTCCAAAATTCATTTTTATTCACTTTTATTGAATGATAAACTAGCTACACTACTACTATGGCTACTACTTGCATTTTAGACATAATGTATGATTTTCATCGCAAAATGGGACGTTTAGGTTCATAGAATAAGAACACGTGAATGCTTCGTTATAAATAATTTCGTCTTCCTCGATTTTCACCCCAATTCCATGTTAAGCGTGCAACGAGATAATTGTCATTATAAGTTAGTAATGCTAACACTACTCATATGCCCCAATCACGTACTTATCCTCCCATTCTCCTAAGTTGTATCTCTTATATTTTATTTTGTCTTGAATGTTTCACGAGGATACATTTTTGACTTATGCGATGATAGAGATTTAGGTCTAAAAATAGAGTCCTAACGGTGTAACCAAGACCATCGAATTAATAACCCCTCCTAATAGACAACGATGTCAAAAAATTAAGTCAACAAGAAGGATCGATAAACACGATTTTATAACGGTTTTGAACATGAGACTTATTACCAAGACTTTTATACGCCCCCTAACAGAAGGGCCTTATTATCATAGGTTTACCTCCATCTTTTATTCAACTTCGCCATGAAGCTTTTATTATGACTTCGGTCTTGCCTTGCCTTTTATTTAACCTCGCCATGAGGTGTTTATTGTGGCCAAAGACGTATATCCTCACGCTAAAAGCGAATTTTGGATCTTTAAAGCTTCAAAGATTAAGGCTTGATTCACTTTCAATTTTCCATAGATTTTTCGGCCTTGTGAGCTTCAAATTGTTTGCTTGATTTAGGTGAGCACTTGAAATCTTATTATTGGGTGAAGCTTTCGATTATTCGGGTTGCCAATACTTCAAAACCGTGACGCTGGCGATACCTTAATGTCTTCCCAATTTAGTTACATGGAAGCTACTAGAAAATACTAGAAACCAACAATCAAGACTAAACTGCTAAGTCAATATTTATTAAGCAAAAAATATTTACAAGCGAAGGGAGAATAATCAAACAACGAGAACACATGAGTTTTTGAAAGAATACGAGTACTCTACGTTTAGCATAGTAACTTATAATTAATTCTATCATTTCTCATCCTCATTTAAGAGACTTAGCCTAATATAAAGTTAAGGAATCGAAGCTAAGTGCTCAACACGCACGGTCGAGTCAAAATTACTCTTATTCTCGCCATCGGAAAATCTACATTCGTGTCTTCAAACACTTATAAAATATGAGAAAAATTTTAAAATTTTGCCATTTTTAGCCTTATTTTGCAACAAAACGATAAACAAAAAGATAAACTTTGAAAGAGTGAAGGTTTGGCAAGGCAAGTATATATTCACCCCCCATACTAAAGTTAAACATTGTCCTAAATGTTTCGAGTCTAAGGGTTGGAAAACCCCCATAACGCTTAATCTAGCATGGAAAGGGTGTAACCATTAAATTTAAAGTCGTTTATGAAGTGTGCTACAAACCTAAGGTTAAAACATCAAAGGATATATCATGGATATTGAGAAATTCTTCAAAGCAAACGATCGAGTGCTCCCCTAAAACGAACACGAGCGGATCCAATTGTGAATATAATGATCATCTAAAATCCACAATTCACAAACAACCACGGAACAAAGGTTGGAAGGGCACAAATCCCCACACGTTAACTACATTAGAAAGCGATAATATGTACATAGGATAAGCATGGGACTCCCCCACGAGGCACCTCGTTTTTGATTACCGAGTCATGAGCTCGACTCGATCCCCTCAATACTAATTATCATTGAGGAAGGTGATTTGGTCGAGGTAGTTCAAGGATGGAACTTCCCCGCCAAAGTAGTGCTTCAACCTATGTCCATTCACCTTGAAATTGGGGCCATCATTTTGAGCTAGCTCGATGGTCCCATATGGAAAAACTTGAGTCACGGTGAATGGAACGGACCAACGGGATTTCAACTTATCAGAAAAGATTTTCAAACGAGAGTTAAAAAGCAACACTTGATCTCCAATGTTAAAAACCCGGTTTTTAATTTTTTAATCATGAAACTTTTTAGTCTTTTCTTTATAAATCAATGAATTTTCATAAGCAATGTCCCTTAATTCATTTAATTGCATTTTCTGGTGTTTTCCCGCGGTCTCCATATCATCATTACAATGCTTAAGGTCCCAATAAGCTTTGTGTTTAAGTTCAATTGACAAGTGACAATTCTTCCCATACACAAGCTTATAAGGAGTGCACCCGATGGGCGTCTTATGAGCGGTCCTAAAGGCCCATAAAGCATCGTCCAACTTATCCGACCAAGATTATCGGTTTTCCCAAATAGATCTCTCCAAGATCCTCTTCAAAGCTCGGTTTGAAACCTCGACTTGCCCACTCGTTTCTGGGTGATAAGCCGTAGAAAGACGACGTGTAACCCCATATTTCCTTAGGACCCTTTTGAATTGGTCGTTACAAAAATGGGTTCCACGATCGCTTATGATCGCACGAGGGGTTCCAAACCGAGAAAACAAGCTTTTCAAAAACTTGACTACCACACGACCATCGTTGGTGGGCAAAGCCTTAGCTTCCACCCACTTAGATAGGTAGTCAACGGCGACAAGGATGTACTTATTACCACGAGATGATGGGAACGGCCCCATAAAGTCAATGCACCAAACGTCAAAGATCTCACACACTTGAATGATATTTTGTGGCATTTCATCGTTTTGTGCGGCTTTTCCTTGTCGTTGGCATGAGTTACACGACTTCACAAGTGCATGTGCATCTCGGTAAATAGTAGGCCAAAAGAAACCAGCATCAAAGACCTTCTTAGCCGTGAGATTAGCACTATGGTGACCACCTGTGGGTCCCTCGTGACAAGCTCTAAGGATGTTAGAAGCTTCGGTACCAAAGACACAATGTCGAATAATTTGATCCGCACAAGTTCGAAACAAGTAAGGGTCGTTCCAAAAGTATAACTTGACGTCACGAAAGAATTTTCGTTTTTCTTGAGTCGTCGTACCCTTGATGATGAAATTCCCCGCATGGTAATTTACGATGTCCGTAAACCATGGGGTAGAAGAATCAAGCTTAGAATTCACTACATCAAGTGTCTCGAGTGGAAATGTTTCGGTGATTTTCTTGGGCTCGTAAACACTTTGGTGAGGATCTTCCAAACGAGAAAGATGGTCGGCCGCTAGATTCTCGGCTCCTTTTTTGTCAACGATTTTGTGATCAAATTCTTGAAGGAGGAGAATCCAACGAAGTAATCTTGGCTTTACATCTTGTTTAGCCATGAGATACTTGATAGCCGAATGATCCGTATACACTATGAATTTAGTCAAGACGAGGTAAGGTCGGAATTTCTCAAATGCATACACCATGGCAAGGAACTCCTTCTCCGTTGTAGTGTATTTTAGTTGAGCCTCGGTCATCGTCTTGCTAGCATAGTGAATAGGCAATAAGTGTTTTTCATGACGTTGCCCCAATACGGCCCCAATAGCGTAGTCACTAGCATCACACATGAGCTAAAAGGGGAGGTTCCAATTGGGAGAAACAAGAATGGGAGCTTCAGTAAGTTTCCTCTTAAGGATTTCAAAGGCTCGTACACAATCTTTGTCAAAGACAAAACGTGCATCTTTTTCTAGGAGATGTGTAATAGGTTGAGAGATCTTTGAAAAATCCTTGATGAATCGACGATAAAAGCCCGCGTGACCTAGGAAACTCCTAACTCCCTTAACGGTTTTGGGATGAGGTAATTTGGCGATGACGTCTACCTTAGCTTGATCTACCTCAATCCCCACTTTCGAAACACGGAAAAGTCATCCATGAAGACTTAGCATTCTCTCACAACATTGGTTTCCTCACAACGTTTTAGCATTCTCTCAAGATTCTACAAACACGAAGTGAACGAACTACCAAACACGGAAAAGTAATCCATGAAGACTTCCATCGTCTTCTCGATCATATCATGAAAAATAGCCATCATGCACCTTTGAAAGGTTCCTGTTGCATTTCACAGTCCGAATGGCATTCTACGATAGGCAAACGTTCCATATGGACACGTAAACGTAGTTTTTTCTTGATCACGAGGATCGATGGGGATTTGGAAGTAACCGGAAAAACCATCTAAAAAGCAATAGAAATCATTTCCCGCAAGACGCTCCAACATTTGATCCATGAAGGGCAATGGAAAATGGTCTTTTCGAGTGGCGTCATTCAACTTACGATAGTCAATGCACACACTCCATCCAGTCACGAGTCTAGTTGGAATTAACTCGTTGGCATCGTTTGGCACAACGGTTATTCCTCCCTTTTTAGGGACAGAATGAATAGGACTCACCCAAGGGCTATCGGAAATAGGTTAAATCATTCCCGCGTCAAGGAGTTTTAGGACCTCCTTTTTGATGACGTCGTGAATTTTGGGGTTCACCCTCCTTTGACATTGGATTGCGGGTTTGTAATCCTCCTCTATTAAGATTTTGTGGGTACAAAATTTTGGATCGATCCCCTTAATGTCGGATAACTTCCACGCAATTTCCCCTTTGTGATCCTTTAGAACATCGACAAGTGCGGTTTTTTCATCATCCGAAAGATCTTTCGCAATAATAACCGGCAACTTATCGTCCTCCTCCAAAAATACATATTCAAGGTGAGGAGGTAAATCTTTCAACTCGAGGATAGGTGGTTCATCAATTGAAGATTTAGGCTCGATACTCATAACCTCCTCGGGTGGAGGAAATGGGAAATCGTTAAGAAAATCCTTGATAATCGGGAAGTCCTCATCATTGTCGAGGTCTTCGTCACAAGTACATGGAACATCGAATTCTTCCAACGTAAAACCACCACCTTCAAATGGAGTGAAGGTTGGTGTCGAGTTATCAAGAATGGGATCTAGCATAGTGGGATTGCCACTATTTTCATCATCACCAAAACCTAAAACTTCTTGTGAAAAGTCCTCGCAAACAACGTCAATCATATCAACGAGGTTTTCGGTTGCAACGGAATAAACATGAGAAATTGGAGAATTTGAGTTGCGTTTATAACAAGTTCCTCGTCGTTGAAACGTAAGGTGATCTTTCTAGCATGCACATCAATTAAAGCCATAGACGTATCTAAAAACGAACGACCTAAAATGAGAGGAACTTGAGGATCCGTGGGAATATCGACAACGATAAAGTCTACCGAATAATAAAACTTTCCCACTTTCACAAAAACGTCTTCCGCCAATCCACATGCGGGAATCGTGGAATGGTCGGCCAATTCGATAGACATTAGTGAAGGAGTAAGATTAGGAAGATTGAGCGACTTAAAGATTGCAAGTGGCATCAAGTTAATACTAGCACCAAGATCGGACAAGGCATAGCATTCTTCCATATCTTGGATTGCACAAGGAATCAAGAATTTACCAGGATCACCGACTTTTTGAGGTATGCGGTTAAGATAAACCGATGAACAACTAGACAATTGTTGCAATTTCTCCTTGTTGTTCAACATACTCTTAAAGTTAGTGGAAAATCGAGGCATCATGACCAAAGCATCGACAAAACTCACATTAAAATGAACGTCACGAAACATTTTCATAAAAAGCTCAAATTGGTAATTATCGCGCTCTTGACGTTTCTCCTTTCAAAGTCTCAATGGATAGGGAAAAGGTGGTGTGGGTTGAGGCATAGGCATAGCCTTTGGAATCTCGGGTTCCAAATGTGGTAATGGGTCAACCGTAGGTGTGGCATGAGCGGTACTTCGTGGGATTTGGACATGCTCCTTTTCGACCACCACCTCGGGTTCTTCCTCATTTGCATCCTCCGTAGGAGCAATTGGTTGAGGAGTCGGTTCTTTAAGTTCCTTACCACTACGTGTGGTAATCACTTTCATCTCTCCCTTAGGGTTCGATATGGTGTTACTAGGAAGACTACTCGAAGACGGTTTACACATTATAGCCTCAAACATAGATGAAATATTATCCTCAAACATGGATTGCCTCTTCTCGGACTTAATCATCTCTTGTTTTATTTCATGTTGCCCTTGTTCCATTTTTTGTTGGTTTTGTTGTAACCTAGTTACATTCCCTTCCATTTTGTTTGTATGGATTTTAAGCTCATTTGCTAACTCGTTTTTCAACTCCTTTTTCAAGTCGTTCTTAAACTCGGATCTTAGGCTAATGATTTCTCTTTTAATGTTGTCAACCTAGCATCGTTTCCATTAGCGTATTCAACAAATTCATTTGGAAGATCTTTGATACACAAATTTTGTATGGGTTCTAATTTAATCTCGGAATCCTCTCGAATTGATCTCGGTCTTAAGTGGAATGATTGTTCTTGGTTACTAAATAAAAGGGTTTGGTTTTCTAATCTAATCAAAAGTGGAAATGAAAATTTAAGTCAAATAAAATTACTTTAATGATAATTAACAAAGGCTTGAATTGAAATTAAGATTAAAATTAAAATTAAAGTTCAAATTACAGTTAAAATATAAATTGTGAAATAAACGTAAAGAAACAGTAAAACAGTAGCTCTAAGAGAAAATTGATTCGGAACTTTTACCCTTGATTCGGAACTTAACTCATGCGGAACTTAATGATTCATTCGGAAGATTTTAGTTCATCCGGAACTTTGGACTGATTCGGAACATCTTGGTTCATCCGGAACTTTGAGCTTCATTCGGAACTTTTGGCTTCGTTCGGAACTTTAAGAAAATCGGTTCGGAAGTCTAAACTTGGTTCGGAAGAAATTGGTTCGGAAGTAATTGGTTCGGAAGTTTTTCAAAAATTGGTTCGGAACTTTTTAAAGTTCCGATTCGGAAGAAATCGGTTCGGAAGTTTTTAAGAAAACTGGTTCGGAACTTTTAATAGACAAACTCATTCAGAAGTTACTGTTCACCTCGTTCGGAACTTTTGGGAAACCCAGATACAGAAACAATACCGAAGAACAAGGAGAATCAGTTTTAATCCAAAAATCACCAAATTTTTAACCAAATCTTAAATAAAACTACACACAAAGCATCTACTAACCATGAACTACAAATCCCATTAAAAAAACACAAATCCCAACAACTTTTGAAGATCAAATCAAGAAAATAAAAACTTAAGAACTTGATGATAAAGATGATGATGAACAAGATGAAATAGAAAGATTAAACAAGACTTGTATTAAATGATTAATGTTTTAACAAGATCAAACAAAGATTAAAATCACAAGACTAGAAAAACAAAGATTAAAAATCACCAATCACCCTAGTGGTGATGGTGAAGGAAAGAACAAGAAAGGAGAAAAAAGGGGAGGAGAGGAAAACTCCAGACTAACTAGCTAAAATGTGTGAGGGGACTCCTTTTATAGGCTTGTCTTTTGGTTGGTGAGTGGGCTTTCTCCCGTTCTTCTTGTCTTTTCGTCTTTTCAGAAAAGTTTCCGTTTTCGATTCTGATTCGGGATTTGTCGTCGATTAAATTCAACTCGTCTTTTAATTTCTTCGTTTAATAGACTTGAGTTTCTTCGACTTATATAAATCTTCCATCTTTGGTCCTTTTCTTTGATAAATCTTCGAATAGGCCCAGTGACTTCAAATCTTTTGCATCTCTTGGACAATAGACTTTATCTTGAGTCTTTTTCTTCAGTAAAACCCGTGCAATCCCATGTTTTCTTCAATATTCATCCGGTTGGCTCTGAAAACACAATAAACACAAAAACAACGCATAATTCCAAACAAATGATATTAAATACGTGTTTTGGTATCGTTTTAGCCCGAATTAAGTGGTAAAAGGATGGGTGTTTACACACCTATCAAATCCCCTACACTTAACCATTGCCATGTCCTCATGCAATGCTTAGTGATAAAGCAAGTTTACACTTTTCTCATAATTAATCAACCTTGGCCTTATTTAAATTCTACTAAACAAAAATTAAAGAAATAAAACTTTAAAGGTAACAAAGGGATGGAAAACCATTTTCACTTGAAAATAGCTACATGGAAATAACTTGCAAAGAAATCGATGACTTACATTAGGGCTTTGGTGCTGCGAAGATTTATCACCCTCAAGTTTCACGTTCCCCAAACTAAGCTTAAAAACGAGATCATTGTTATTATAAGTTAGCAATTCAAACACTTACACACATGGCTTAATTAAAGGCTTAAACTCCCTTATTCCTAGGTGTATCTCTTATATTTTATTTTTGTCTTAGAATGATCATGAAGATGCATTTTTGGACTTATTTCGATAGTTTATTTAGGCTGAAAGCAAAGTAGGACGATTTGATCAATAGTTAGCTAAAGGACAAAATCTCTTAAAACTGCTTCTCGGGATATCAAAAAGTTCATATCTTGGCATAACTCGGTTCACGATTTGAGACCTTTCTCGGGCCGATATTTGGCATGTACTTCATACTTCATATCTTCGAGAGACGTTCTTGAGATAATGGTCTTCTCATCATAATAGAGTTTCTTCACTTGGAGACTTTTGAGGGGTACTCCAACTTTGTTGACCACGACTTCATGATTATTTCTTCAATCTCTAATTGGTATTTTGAGATACAACGATCCGCCTCCTTTTCGGATTTGGATCTATTTATCCTCATACCTTGTTAGGGTCTTTTCGGATAGACTTCTCCATGATCTTTATGGGAGTTGATTGCTTTTCGTCGTGAGTCTTGATCTTTCATATTGACTTTAGGAATAATGATTTTCACATCACTTTGGATCTTCAGCAATAAAATGGAATCCTCATGCCTTGTTAGGGCCTTTTCGGACTCGCCAATCTTCGCGCCCCGCTTCATAAGTTATGCCTTGGCTATGAACTCTTATCATTACCGAGCAACTTTTAAACGATCTTGGGCTAGAAGCTAAGTAACTTTTCAAATCGTACGACCTTACTTATTGCAGATAAATTATTAGCAAGTGATGGGAGAATAGGCAAATAATTACACCAAGTGAGCTTGTGCAAGAATACCGACTTATAATTGACTCTATCATTTCTCGTCCTCCACAATTTAAAATCTCAAGTAATGAGACTCGTGGATACTTAGCCTAATAAACCAATTAAGGTCTACATGGTTAAGGATACTAGCTAGAATAAACTTGGATAAGTCTATTCGGGTTGAGTCAAAATAAACGCAACGGGCCTAATATGTCAAAGACTTCTAAACTAGCTACACCACTTTATTAATATTTTTGACTTTATTGCGGGATATATACATATGAAAGCAACGATAAAAATTTAAAAATTACAACTAAATGGCCAAAGTTAATAAAATTTTTGAAAAATGTTGAAAAATATGATTTTCCGGTTAATTGAAGGCATTTTCATCGAAAAGTCCACTTAAAACTTCGATAGAAGTCCCCCCTACACTTAAGATAAACATTGTCCTCAATGTTTAAGCATGTGGGAAAAGTTTCCCCTACACTTATGACATTGTGCACGTTGGTTAACTCAAGTTAAGGAAGAGACGACTAAAGTGATCAATTTCAAATGTGAGTATGAAGAAAATTGAATCACGATAGTTGAGAGATAGAACCGGATTTCGGATAACACGGGAGCACGGTTCTTCAAAAATTCTAAGAGTGCACTTATCCCTGTAATCACACCACACAAAGACAAACACGTAGAGAAGTCCCCCCTACACTTAGGGGATTAAAACATAAAAGGATAGATACTCGGGCTGCCTCCCGAGGAGCGCTTGTTTTTGATAACCGAGTCACGAGCCTGACTCGACCCAAAATTAGTTCATGGGGAACGTGGTGAGGGATGGAATCACCTCCTGAGAGGTGTCCTCACCAAAGTACAACTTCACTCGTTGGCCATTCACCTTAAAATTAGGTCCATTAGGTTGAGCGAGCTCGAGAGTACCATATGGAAAAATTTGGGCAATGGTGAATGGGCCGGACCAACGAGATTTGAGCTTTCCCGAGAAGATTTTCAACCGAGAGTTAAAAAGTAAGACTTTGTCTCCAACATGGAACTCTCGGTTTTTAATCTTAGAGTCGTGAATGAGCTTAG
The DNA here is from genome assembly GCA_025667525.1 of Glebionis coronaria. NCBI lineage: Eukaryota > Viridiplantae > Streptophyta > Magnoliopsida > Asterales > Asteraceae > Glebionis > Glebionis coronaria. Next base: position 536,532,383 of record CM046879.1, read on the forward strand.
TCCTTTCCTTATAGATTAAAGAATTTTCATAAGCCTCATTACGGAGTTCATTCAGTTCATTGAGTTGGATCTTGCGTAGGTCACCGGCTTTGTTTATATCAAAATTAGCCCACTTCAAGGCCCAATAAGCCTTGTGCTCTAACTCAATAGGGAGGTGGCACGCTTTCCCATACACAAGACGATAAGGCGTACAGCCGATCGGGGTCTTGTAAGCAGTACGGAAAGCCCACAAAGCATCATCAAGTTTATCAGCCCATGAGGCACGATGCTCTCCCACAGTTCTTTCAAGAATTCGCTTTAGTCCTCGGTTGGATATTTCAGCCTGGCCATTAGTTTGTGGGTGGTAGGCTGTGGAAAGACGATGGTTTACACCGTACTTAGCCATGACTCTTACGAATTGGTCATTGTAGAAATGAGTCCCACGATCACTAATAATGGCACGAGGCACACTGAATCTGGCGAATAGAGCTTTCAAAAAGTTACAAACCACCCCTGCGTCATTAGTGGGTAAAGCTTTGGCTTCAACCCACTTTGAAACGTAGTCAACGGCTACAAGGATGTATTTGTTTCCTTTAGAAGAAGGGAATGGCCCCATAAAGTCGATACCCCAAACATCAAAAATTTCACATTCTTGTATGAAATTCTGAGGCATCTCGTCTTTATGTGTGATTTTGCCTTGTTTTTGGCAAACATCACATTTTTTAACCATATCGTGAGCGTCACGATATATGGAGGGCCAATAAAATCCCGAATCAAACACTTTTTTGGCGGTGTAGTTGGGACCAAAGTGACCACCGGTGGGTCCTTTGTGGCAAGCATCAAGAATTTCAGACGCTGCCGGTCCATCAACACATCGGTGAATAATCAAGTCGACACATTGTTTGAATAGGTAAGGGTCGTCCCAAAAATAAGTCTTGATGTCGGTGAAGAACTTTTTCTTTTGTTGGGACGTCAACCCTTCCTTGAGAATTCCACCCGCCAAGTAGTTTGCAAAGTCCGCAAACCACAGGGTTTCATTCGGCTTCGAGTTTATAGACATTAAGGTCTCCAAGGGAAAAGAATCATTGATTTCTTTTGTCGGATGATCCCCTTGGTAAGGATCCTCAAGTCTGCTGAGATGGTCCGCGGCTAGGTTTTCAGCTCCTTTTTTATCGCGAATTTCGATTTTAAATTCCTGGAGCAGTAAAACCCAGCGAATAAGTCTTGATTTGGAATCTTGCTTTGTCAACAAGTACTTCAACGCGGAATGATCGGTGTACACAATGGTGGTAGAAAGGACAAGATAGGGGCGAAATTTTTTAAAGGCATAGACAACAGCTAAAAGCTCTTTTTCGGTTGTCGTATAATGCAATTGTGCCCCTGACATTGTCTTGCTAGCGTAATGGATCGGTTGGAAGTGTTTGTTCACTCTTTGTCCCAGAACCGCTCCAATAGCAAAATCACTAGCATCGCACATTAACTCAAAAGGCAGCTCCCAATTAGGGGTAACCAAGACGGGTGCCTTAGTTAGCTTATCCTTAAGCGAGTTGAAGGCTTCAAGACACTCTTTGGAAAAGATAAAAGGAGTATCTTTTTCCAAGAGGTGGGTCATCGGGCGAGCGATTTGAGAAAAATCTTTGATGAATCGACGGTAGAAGCCCGCATGAACCAGGAAACTTCTCACACCCTTCACGGTTGAAGGTGGAGGCAACTTTGCGATAACATCGATTTTAGCACGGTCTACTTCAAGACCGGCTTTGGAAATTTTATGTCCCAGCACGATGCCTTCTTTTACCATAAAATGGCATTTTTCCCAATTCAGAACTAGGCGAGTGTCTTCGCACCGCTTGAGCATACGTTCCAAATTGGCAAGGCAAGAAGAGAAAGAATCCCCGAAGACCGAGAAATCATCCATGAAGACTTCCATGGTTTGTTCAACCATGTCATGGAAGATAGCTAACATGCACCGTTGAAAAGTCTCGGGCGCATTACATAAGCCAAAAGGCATTCTTTTGTAAGCGAAAGTGCCATAGGGACAAGTGAATGTAGTCTTCTCTTGATCTTGGGGATCGATGGGTATTTGGAAATAACCCGAGAAACCATCAAGAAAGCAGTAATATTCATTACCCGCTAAACGTTCAAGCATTTGGTCCATAAAAGGTAGAGGGAAATGATCCTTTCTCGTGGCATCATTGAGTTTGCGGTAGTCTATACAAACTCTCCACCCAGTAACGAGACGAGTGGGAATCAACTCGTTGTGTTCATTGGGAACAACGGTTATTCCGCCCTTCTTGGGCACACAATGGATTGGACTAACCCATGGTGAATCCGAAATAGGGTAAATCATACCCGCATCAAGAAGTTTTAGAACCTCTGTTTTGATGACTTCATGGATTTTTGGATTCACCCTTCGTTGGCTTTGAATTGTGGGCTTAAAGTCGTCCTCCATGAGAATTTTGTGTGTGCAGAAGTGAGGATCAATTCCACGAATATCCGAAATCTTCCAAGCAATAGCCTTCTTATGATCTTTCAACACGGCGACAAGTCGGGCTTTCTCTTCATCCTTCAAATCCTTAGCAATGATGACTGGCGACTTCTTCTCTTCTTCGAGGAATACATACTCAAGATGGGGCGGCAACTCCTTAAGTTCCAAATCCGGAGGATTTTTGACGGGAGGCGTATCCGAAGTCGGAGTATCGATAGCAATGACAGTGGGAGATGGAGGAGAAGGATTGTCTTCTTTGAGAAGGTTTGCAATGAAGCTGAGATCTTCATCCCAATTGGTAGTAGATCGTCATTGTGTAAATTCACATCTCCCAGGGTGGCTTCCAAATCTTTCCAAAGGAAATCACTTTCTCCAAATAGAGATAGTGATGAGTCGATAGAGGAAACGGTCTCAACATGGGGAAGAGAGGTAGGAATATTTTTACAAGCATCTTTGAAATGTTCTTCACAAGCCTCATCAAGAACGTCAATACAATTAACACTCTCGTAAGAATAAGGTTGTTTAGAAAGCTTTCCCATGTGGAAGACTACTTTGTCGTCACCCACTCTCATAATAAGCTCACCAGCTTCAACATCGATGAGAGTGCGACCGGTCCTCAAGAATGGACGACCAACAATGAGTGGCACACGGGGGTCCATCTCGTAGTCGACGACAACAAAATCACCAGGGAAGGTGAATTTGTCGACTCCTACAATGACGTCTTCGGCTATCCCCACTGGATAAGCAACCGTACGGTTAGCTAATTCCAAAGTCATTTTGGTGGGGACTAACTCTGGGAGAGATAATTGCTTCCAAACACTTAGAGGCATGAGATTAATACTGGCACCTAGATCAGCTAGGGCCATGCAATTCTCTACTCCTGGGAAATTGCAAGGGATAAGAAAACGACCCGGATCACCAAGCTTGGTTGGCAATTTCCTTAAGAGTACTGCAGAGCAATTCTCATTAAGTTGGGTGTTGGCAATATCGAGGAGCTTTTCCTTGTCGCTCAGAAGATCTTTAAACATTTTTGCATACTTGGGCATGTGAGCGAGATCCTCAGTGAAGGAGATATTGAAATTCAATTGTTTGAACATTTTTAGGAAGTTCGAAACCTGAATATCATCCTTGCTCTTTTGCTTCTCTTTCCTCAACCTAGATGGATAAGGTATATTGGAAGAAGAGGAAGGCTTTGGGAGAATAGGATCACTCACAACCACGGGTGGAGGAGGGGTAGAAGGAAGAGGTGGAGAAATTGGGGAAGGAGAAGGATGAGGAATAGGAGAAGGTGACTCGTTCTCCTTAGTCACAACCACCGGTGGAGGTATAGGAAGCTCGGGTTCCTTGGTACCTTTACCACTTCGAGTAGTGATTGCTTTCATCTCCCCTCTTGGGTTCGCAACGGTGTTACTCGGAAGAGTACCCGAAGAAGAGGGTTGATTACCTTGGAAGAAACTAGCCATCATGTTCCTCAGATCATTAGTTTGGCTATCCAACGTGTTTCTCATGTCGGCTCTTAAATCATTTCCTTGCTTTACCAAGTCTGCCTTCAAGTTTCGCACTTCCTGTTGGAGATTTTCCACAATCACATCATTGGTCCTCATGTAGGTTGCAACCTCTTGGTGTAATGCAGTTGTGGTTTGGTTGGGAGGAGCATTGTATGCAGGTGGTTGGTAAGCAGGTTGTTGGTAGACTTGATTGTTACGTTGAGGCGGTTGTTGCTGCTTGTGAGGAGGGATGTATGGTTGTCGAGGTTGTTGTTGTTGTTGCGGAGGGCGGTTAAGGTTTTGTTGTTGGTTTGGGTTGGTAGGAGGAAAGCCAGGTGGGGAAAGATAGTTGTTGGATCGATAGCTAAGCAAGTTACGGTCACTTTGAGGTCTGGCTTGATAAGCAGGTTGAGGATAGGTGCCATATGCCGCATTCACATTCTCAGCAGGGTAGTCTTGGGTGGCGGTACAAGTTGTGTAAGAGTGAGGACCACCGCATATCTCACAAGGTTGGCTGACAGCGTTCACTTGAGCATTTTTGGCGTTGTTGCTGTTGTTGTTGCTGACGGTGTGGGTGACAAGCGATTCAAGAAGCGTAGTGATTTTGTCCAATCGCTTGTCGCTGTCACTTGTGCTAGCACTAGCGACATTGGTCCGAACACTCTTGGTTTGCACACGAGATTTGTTCTCAATGATGTCCCAAGCAGCATTGGAAGTCTTAGCCAATAGATTACCCCCCGAGGCACTGTTCAGTGAATCTTGATCACTCATGCTTAAACCATTGTAAAAAGTATTAATTTGATGTACTTTGGTAAAACCATGTTGTGGGCATTTTCTTAAAAGATCTTTAAAACGATCCCAAGATTCACTGAACGACTCATCGTACTTTTGTTCAAAATTTATGATCTCATTCCGCAAAGCGGTAGTACGAGAGGGTGGAAAAAAGTAATTGATAAACTTTGTTTCCAAATCCGTCCACGAGAGAATACTCTGTGGCGGTTCCTTAGCAAGCCAATGCCGGGCTTGTCCCTGTAAAGAAAAGGGAAAAAGTTGTAACCTTATAACCTCTTGTGGAACGCCATTGAATTTGACCGTGTTGGTGAGTTGCAAGAATCTCTTGATATGGTCGTGTGGATCATCAATGGTTCGTCCCAAGAATGGTTGAGCGGAGACCATCTGGATAAAGCCTGATTTTAGCTCAAAGTTGTTGGCGGCAATTGGAGGTATGACAATTGGATCAGTGTTGCCATCTACATGAGCTTGCAGCAATTCAATCATCGGCCGATTATCCGGAAGGGGCTCATTGTTGTTGTTATTGTTCATGTTGTTGAAAGGCGGGTTGTTGTTGTTATTATTGTTTGGAGGTGGTACACCGGCCATGTCTAAGTGATCGAGAGGCTCGGGCTCTTGATATGACGTGGATCGAGTGCGCATACACCTGCAAAAGAACGAACAAAGAAAAACAAAGCAAAAATATTTTTGGTTTTTATGTTTGTTAATTTTTTTGTATTTTTTTGAAAATTTTATATTTTTTAGTTGTTTTTGAAGATTTTCTTGAAAAAGTAACGTTCACGGGGAACGGATCCCAAAATCCAAGTTCTCACAAAAAACTTTTGATCTTAACGAGAAGAGCCGGCAGCGGCGCCATTTGATACATTGATTTTATATGGGTTCTAATTTAATCTCGGAATCCTCTCGAATTGATCTCGGTCTTAAGTGGAATGATTGTTCTTGGTTACTAAATAAAAGGGTTTGGTTTTCTAATCTAATCAAAAGTGGAAATGAAAATTTAAGTCAAAGAAAATTACTTTAATGATAATTAACAAAGGCTTGAATTGAAATTAAGATTAAAATTAAAATTAAAGTTCAAATTACAGTTAAAATATAAATTGTGAAATAAACGTAAAGAAACAGTAAAACAGTAGCTCTAAGAGAAAATTGATTCGGAACTTTTACCCTTGATTCGGAACTTAACTCATGCGGAACTTAATGATTCATTCGGAAGATTTTAGTCCATCCGGAACTTTGGACTGATTCGGAACATCTTGGTTCATCCGGAACTTTGAGCTTCATTCGGAACTTTTGGCTTCGTTCGGAACTTTAAGAAAATCGGTTCGGAAGTCTAAACTTGGTTCGGAAGAAATTGGTTCGGAAGTAATTGGTTCGGAAGTAATTGGTTCGGAAGTTTTTCAAAAATTGGTTCGGAACTTTTTAAAGTTCCGATTCGGAAGAAATCGGTTCGGAAGTTTTTAAGAAAACTGGTTCGGAACTTTTAATAGACAAACTCATTCAGAAGTTACTGTTCACTCGTTCGGAACTTTTGGGAAACCCAGATACAGAAACAATACCGAAGAACAAGGAGAATCAGTTTTAATCCAAAAATCACCAAATTTTTAACCAAATCTTAAATAAAACTACACACAAAGCATCTACTAACCATGAACTACAAATCCCATTAACAAAAACACAAATCCCAACAACTTTTGAAGATCAAATCAAGAAAATAAAAACTTAAGAACTTGAGGATAAAGATGATGATGAACAAGATGAAATAGAAAGATTAAACAAGACTTGTATTAAATGATTAATGTTTTAACAAGATCAAACAAAGATTAAAATCACAAGACTAGAAAAACAAAGATTAAAAATCACCAATCACCCTAGTGGTGATGGTGAAGGAACGAACAAGAAAGGAGAAAAAAGGGGAGGAGAGGAAAACTCCAGACTAACTAGCTAAAATGTGTGAGGGGACTCCTTTTATAGGTTTGTCTTTTGGTTGGTGAGTGGGCTTTCTCCCGTTCTTCTTGTCTTTTCGTCTTTTCAGAAAAGTTTCCGTTTTCGATTCTGATTCGGGATTTGTCGTCGATTAAATTCAACTCGTCTTTTAATTTCTTCGTTTAATAGACTTGAGTTTCTTCGACTTATATAAATCTTCCATCTTTGGTCCTTTTCTTCGATAAATCTTCGAATAGGCCCAGTGACTTCAAATCTTTTGCATCTCTTGGACAATAGACTTTATCTTGAGTCTTTTTCTTCAGTAAAACCCGTGCAATCCCATGTTTTCTTCAATATTCATCCGGTTGGCTCTGAAAACACAATAAACACAAAAACGACGCATAATTCCAAACAAATGATATTAAATACGTGTTTTGGTATCGTTTTAGCCCGAATTAAGTGGTAAAAGGATGGGTGTTTACACACCTATCAATATTTCAAAGTTTGCAAACCCTTGTTGTTTTGAAAATCATTGTTTTGATTTTTGTTTGAAACTTGATTGTTATTAGCCCCTCGATTCCCATAGTTTCCTTTGTAATTGTTTTTAAAACCAACTTGATTGTTTCGATAGTTGTTGTTAGCATTTTTATTGGGAGCAAAACCCGGTGGAGTCAATTGATTAGAGCGGGTAACTTGACCGTTTTGGTTGTAAGTTCACGTGGCCGCGTAGGCACTCGAAGTGTTACCACTGTTGGTAATGCACTCGGAGAAATCATGACCTCCACTACAATACATACATGAAACCTCAACCGCTTTAGCCGTAGCGGGAGCACTTTGTTCACCAACTTTGAATTCAATTAAAAGTCCTTTAAGCTTATCAAAGATTTTGTTTTCCAAGTTCGCCTCAATTTGGCAAGCATTGATGGTATTGGACAAAGAAGGTGAAGCCGAAGACGAAGCCTTACGAACACTCGATGTGTTACGAGGACTATACACCTTAGATCTATTCTCAATTATCAACAACCCTTCCTCAACCGTTTTACACAAAAAAATTACCACCCGCGGCGGCATTTAGATAATCTCTTTCATGATCATTTAATCCATTGTAAAACGTGTCAATTTGATGCAAGTCAGAAAAACCGTGATGAGGACACTCATGTAACATTTCCTTAAACCTATTCCAAGTCGTTGAAAAACTCTCATTAAATTCTTGTGAAAATTTTGAAATCTCGTTTTTTAAATGTGTAGTCTTAGAGGACGGATAAAATTGGTTCACAAACTTAGAAACGAGATTCTTCCACGTCAATATAGAATTGGGTGGCTCTTTCTCTAACCAAATTTTAGCGGGCCCCGCTAAGGAATACGAAAAAAAGCATCATCTTAATCGAGTCATTAGCAACATCCTTAAATTTACAAGTGGCGGTAAGACGATTGAATTGGCGAATATGGTTGTGTGGGTTGTGCTTTTCATCACCACGGAATTTGTTGTTTTGGATCATCGACAACAAACCCGTTTTCACTTCAAAATTCTCCGCAAGGATAGCGGGAATAACAATAGCCTCTCCATAACCCTCGGTGGGTGCTTGAAGTAACTCCATCATAGTTCGATTCGCCATGGTTGGTTCTTCTTCTACGATAGGTTCGTCAATAGGAGACTCCTCACTAGAAAGATTAGGAGTAGGTGTTGACTCCTTTCGGTTTTTTGTTTACGTGCACGTCTTGCTTGATTACGAGTAAGCATAAACGTCACGTACAACGTGGGGATGATCAAAGAAGATTCTTTTTGGTGTTTTTAATTTTTCCAATTTTTTTGTGGTTTTTGATTGTTTTTACTTTTTTTTGGATTTTGTGATTGTATTAGGTAGATAAAAATCTACAAATCTCCTCCTTAATCAAATCTCTTGATTAAAGAAGCCTCACGGAATGAAAATGATCACGTGAAATGAATGCCTTCGATGACTTTAGAACGTTGGTGGAACACCAAAATGTTCAAGAGGGTTTAATCAAATGAAACCAAGAAAATATATATGATACTTAGATAATAATTTGGTTGGCAAACCCTCGATTAGCCCTTTTTATCTAAACACTCACAAGCATGCGTGGAAACGATGCGGCGCGAAGCACTTAAGAGCCTTTTTCCTTAGGGTATATTTTATAGTACCCGCCTTATACCCACCTTATAGTTTGTGTTTTTCAAAATTAAGCTTCACGAAAGTATTTATCTATTTTGCCTTTTCTTCCTTGTTTGAGATTCGAATACAATGATTGAGTAATGAACTCCCAATCAAGGTTGTGTTTTCACACTTTTGGAGTACTTGTGAATTTATTGTTCTACGTATACAATATAGTAATAGTATTCACATAAAAAACGAAAACCGATAATACGTATTAGTATAGTGCTACTAATACAATTAGCTATTATAGCTATATAAAAACAACAATTGTTCAAATCAAAACACAACACGCCTCCCCGGCAGCGACGCCAAAATAATATTGAGTAAAATACGTCTTTTAAGAAAAAGAGCGTAATTAGGGCAAGTATTAAGTGTCGGTTTAGGAAAACCAAGCACTAATGACCCAAAGTGGGGATCGTTCTTGTTGGGTCCACTAGATGTGGATCTTGCAGCCTGTCAGGAACGGTGAACGACTTTTGTAATCACAAGTCTATTCACAAAGAGACTCTATACACAATATAAGTGCGGAATACAAATACTATAAAGAAGAACAAAATAACTATAATGACTTGATCCTTTTCTAAGAATTTATAATATTAATGATCACTAGACTTACGTTTGATGAAGGTGTGTGTAACCCTTCTGCCTAAGGTTCCTTTTATACTACAAGGAAACCCTAATAAATCATTAAACAAAACGTGTAAAACTGATATGCATATCCTTTCCTAACATATCTCATGCATATCCCAACAGAATAATAACTAAATAATAAAGTTTGACTTTAACTAAGACCAGGAGCACGACTTGCTCCTACTACTACTATGACCAGGAGGAACTACATACCTCCTAGTCTACCTATTACAATTAACTATTCCAATGGTCCTAACAATCCTCCCCTAAACTTGAATTTGACCTGTTGAGTTCAAGTTTCCTGGTAAAACGTTCAATAAAGCTTGAGGATTGAAACAGCAAAAGAAATAGCAGCATCAACAAGATAAGAAACATAAGAACCGCCGCAACATGGAACACTAGAAGCTTCTCCAAAGCGTGAAACAAATCAGCATCGTGTTGAATCTTTACAGCAACATGAGCAGATTTGATGAGCCTTTACCAAGTAGCTGCTCGCTCTTGGGCTAGCCAGTCTTTCTGGTGGAATAAGCATCACCCTGGGAGACCAGAACCCAGCCCAACTCTTAGAACGTGAATCAATGGTGAGTGGGGGTACCCTGATGATTTTAGGCAAACCATCACAGCCGTCAACGGATTTGATATGTCTTTACCAGAAGCCGTACCCTTCTGGACTCGCCAACTCTTAGCAATGAAACATCGGTGAGTTGAAAACCCTATAGCTTTAAGCAAGCTATTACAGCTATCAACGGATTTGATAAAATCTTTACCAAGAGCCGTACCCCCTTGGATGAGCCACTTTTCAGTCTAGGACCATGGCAAGTGAAAACCATCCAGTTTTGGGTAACCTGGCAACCATCAACGGATTTGAGAATCACACCAGGAGCCGTACCCTCAAGGTGAATCAACTCTTTCTTGTCGGTTAGACATGGTGAGTTGAGGACCATTTGTTGTGAGGACCAAGTCCAACACCAGATGAAACAATCAACCAGCAGAAGTGTGAATCAGCAAGCAGAAACCCAAAGTTTTGAAACAGTATAAGCAGATGGTATATTATTCACAAGTGTATAATCCATGATTTGTTTAAAGTATAAGCAGATATTATATAAAAAGTATGTTTTTTTAACTATAATGAATGAAAGTCACCAATCACTATACATATTGGTGAAAAGAATTGCAGTATGAACAGATGAACAAAAAACACAAAACACAAAACACAAAAACTTACAAACCAACCACATCACAGACCAGAAGCAGCCACCTTATCAGCTTGCAATCGAGCTTGGATCCCTTCCACCAGTGTTGTTGCCATAGAAGACTCATTCCCGGAAGGGGCATTAGAAATCTGCAAGTGACAAGCAAGCATGGCCTCCATCGAAGCAATCGTCAACGGATAGTCCAAATCCGTGAGCATGAACACCATAGCACCAGACTCCAAATCCAAGACATGCACACCACAACCAGCATATAGCTTCCATCTCGTGATAACCCATGTTGGCTGGTCCTTCCAGACACCAGAAAGGGGAGCATGGGGAGGGGAATCAAGCATCATTTTAAAATCAGCCCACATTCTTAGACCAGGTCAGGAGGGCACTTCACTAGGATGAACAGGCATACTAGCATCCACAAACCCATACAATGCCATAAGATCTTTATGATCCGCCCAGGACAAAATACCTTGAAAACCCGAAGCATACCGAACATAACCATCACTAATGGTAATCCGATGGGAGACAGTACCAGGTAGAGTCGTGGAAGGCTTAACTGTCCAACCTGTAATAGATCCATTACCCAATGGCAATTCTGAGTCACTATCGGAAGCTGCATCAATAAGATTTTCGGGAGCACGCTTCTCATAGGGAACAGACTTGCCACGTCTAGCACGTCTAGCCAACTGTTTGCAGATGGAACAGCGAGGAGTGGGAGCACCAGGCGAGGGTTCAACCTTTACCTTTACCTTTGCAGCAGAAGTAGGATCAGCAGAAGTAGAATCAATACCGTGCCCATCCAAAGGATCAACAGGAGCTGCACCAGAAGAAGGAATAGGTGGAGGAACAGTCACGGGTGGTGATGGTGGTGCCATAGCCGGAGTAGCAGTGGTGGTGGTAGTGGTAGCATAGGTGGTGGTGGTAGTAGGACCTAGAGATGAAACAGGAGGAGCAACCGAAGGTGTAGGGGTGGTACCAACAGTAGAAACATCAACAACCGATGGAATAGCAACAGAACCAAGAGGAGCATCAGATGTAGAACCAGAAGCAACAAAGGGGTCATAATCTAATTGAGGTTCCTCCTCGGCTTGGTCAACCGGAGGAACAACATCAGGAGGACCTTGAGCAAGGCCCAACATTGCATTAGTAAGGGGCCTCCACTCCCCTCTAAACCCATGAGCCATATTATAGTACACTTTAGCAGTAAGCTTAGGAGTCTCATACTCCTCCCTATCCTGAGGTAAACACACAAGTATCTGCTGTAAAAACCTAGGATACATCAAAAATTTCTTCCTAGAACCAGTACTAGACATATTACTAACCATCCCATCAAACAAATAGCGAGAGAAATTAAATACCCTACCCTATGCTATGCAGATTAGACCAGTAGCCAAAGGAGTAGGAAAAGCATCCCAACTCCCAGACTTGGGGCTTAAACAATGAATCAAAAAGTGCACTAGAAGCTTCCATTGGGGGGATAACCTATTCTTTTGGAAGTTAAACTTCCCCCATGATTGTACCCAATAGCAGCCATCCCCTCCAAAACCTCAGCATTGGGGATGGAAACAACACCACCTTCATCTTGAAGATGAAGGGAACTCCTAATAGATGCTTCAATAACCACATAAGAACGTCCATCAATGGTAGCATGGAGTTCACGTGGATGACCAACCACAGCCACAAGTTTAGCAGAATCCTAAAACTGACGGATCACACTATCATAAACAATGGGGCACATAGTAAAAGCATACCTGAGGTTAGAAGCCTCAATAAACTCCAAAATGTATGTGAAGTCATCACGTTTAGGACCATCTCCTAGATAAGCGACCTTATTGTGAGCGGGTTGGTAGACCAGAGCAGCCATTGATGTTGATCAAAAGGAATGGAAGATGATCTGTTAGGGTTTGAGAGAGTAGGAGCGGATGTGTGTGTGTTATGATTGTTATGAATGAGTCAAGGGGGTTATTGACCATAAATAATGGTCTAGTAACTGTTCATTAACCCCTAATAATGGGGGTTGCCCTTTCAAATTAGGCAGTTAATGCAAAGTAACCACTTGCCCCTTTTAACATTATTTGCAAATCCTAATTTACCAAAGTTAAATAAGAGGATATATACCAGAATTTGCATGCGTTGACTAAAAGTAAAAGCGTACAATGGTCAACACTAGAAGCATAATGTGGTCAACAGAAGTCAATAAAGTGAACAGTGTCCCAAACCAAAACTAGAAGCCAACCATCACTTGACAAAGAAGGATTTTTATCTACTAGAAGCCAACCTAGAACGACCAGAAGCTAACCATTAAGGACTAGAAGCCAGTCATTAATGAAGACAACCATCAGAAGTGAGCAAAAACCTCCACTAGGAGTAACATACACCACAAGAACCCATTCAATCTGTTGTTAAAATCTACCAATATGTTAGTCTGTGCAAGTAAATATGTACACTAAGCCTCCCCTTAGGCTTAGCCTCCCCTCAATCCTATGTATCAAGGATTGACCATCCCAATGTGAACCACCAAGTGGTTCAACCGAGGACCATCAAAGGCTTTAGTCAACAGATCAGCAACATTATCATCCGTATGAACCTTAAGAACATGTATCAACTTCTTCTCATTGGCATCCCGTATAAAATGGTTCCGAATTTCAATATGCTTTGTACGTTGATGAAAAATAGGATTCTTCACAATGCAGATAGTGCTTTGGTTGTCAATGAAAATTTTGGTGTTCATAAAGTTGAACCCATAATCCAGCATCTGATTTTGGATCCACAAAACTTGTCCACAACAGCTAGTAGCAGCAACGTATTCAGCTTCTGTTGAAGAAGTAGCTACGATCGTCTGTTTCTTGCATTGCCATGAAATAAGTCTTCGACCCAAAAATTGATAACCACCAGTAGTAGATTTCCGGTCATTATTAGCACCTGCATAGTCACTATCACTATATGCTTCAAGAACAAAAGGTGATTCTTTAGGATACCACAAGCCGAGCTTGGGTTGAGCCTTGATGTACTTGAAAATCTTCTTGACTGCATTCAAGTTAGAAACCGTTGGAGCCACCTGATGTCTAGAACAAGCACTTACTACAAACATGATATCCGGACGTGATGTAGTCAAATACATGAGTGAGCCAATCATAGACCTGTACATGTGAACATTTACCGGAGGATCTGGCTCAGTCTTGAGTTTGACTTTAGCAACTTCATAAGGTGTTGCTGCTGGTCTAAGAGGATCCATATCAAACTTCTGAAGGATCTCATGAACATACTTATCTTGAATTATGAAGATCCCATCCGACTGTTGCTTGACTTGAAGACCAAGGAAAAATGTAAGCTCTCCCATAACACTCATCTGAAATTCACCCTTCATCAGTTGTTCAAACTCATCACACCATTCCTTTTTAGTAGAACCAAAAATAATATCGTCCACATACACTTGAACAAGAATAATGTCCTTGGTGTTCCTCTTAAGAAATAGTGTTTTATCAATTGTGCCTCTCCTATAGCCATGTTTCAACAAGAAAGTTGAGAGACGCTCATACCAAGCTCTAGGAGCCTGATGAAGTCCATAAAGAGCCTTGACCACCTTGTAAACTTTCTTGGGATGAAGTGGATCGACAAAGCCCTTAGGTTGAGTGACATAAACTTCCTCATCAATCTTGCCATAGAGAAATTCACTCTTGACATCCATCTGAAAAACTGTAAAGCCCATATAGGAAGCAAAAGCCAAAAATAGACGAATAGCCTCAATCCTAGCAACAGGAGCAAAAACTTCAGTGTAGTCAATGCCTTCAAGTTGTGTATGACCCTGTGCAACCAATCTCGCCTTATTTCTCACCACAATACCCCGTGCATCTTTCTTGTTTTTGAGAATCCATTTGGTACCAATGGCTGTCTTTCCATCCGGCAAGTCAACTAGGATCCAAACATTCTGAAACAAAAATTGCTGCATTTCCTCCTGCATAGCCTCCACCCAACTTTGATCCTCAAGAGCATGAGAGACTGATCTAGGTTCCACCTGAGAAAGAAAACAAGCAAACAAACAGTGTTGAAAGTCCGTATGATTATTACGCTTTTGATCTTTAATATAGCTCACAAGAGCATGATGATCAGACGCGACCTTCTTATGCATTCTGCGTGTCTTGACAGTAGAACCAGGATCTCCAATGATTTGAGTAGTAGGATGATCTTTGTGTGATTGCAACACTGGATTGGAAGCTACCTCCACTTCTGGTGCCAAGTTATTAAGATCCCCAACAAAGTCATCATCATATGAACCAGCGTTGAAAATGCCATCTATTGGTTGTTTATGAATATCATCCAGCTTGGTAGAAGACTTATTTTGATGGTTCCTCAGGTCAGAAGGACTTGAGAATCTAGTATGGGAAGTAGACTCACTAGACGGACTACCAATAGGTGTTAAACTAGCACTAGGAGTAACAGTAGGAGTACTAGGAGCAGCTTTGTCAGTAGGCGTATTCAAGGGAAACTCAAAGCCACCTTGAGCAGCTGCTGTAGTAGCTTCTTGTTGTTGTTTGAGTAATGTGTCAAGAGCTACTTGTGAATCCAATACATCCAATGGAGTTGCATCACTAGGAGGAGTAGGAGAGACTGTGGTGGAATAGGATGGAACAACAAAAATATCATCCTCGTCATCTGATTTGGAAAGACTAGAGTGAGCACCTGTACTAGAAGTTGCAAAAACTTGTGGACCTGCATCATGGTTAGTTTTGAAACGAAAATATCCTAATGAATCACTAAGATAATCAAGATCAAAATACCATTCAGGACCCTTGCCTTGGATGTTTGACTTCTCCTCAAAATACCTGAGATTTATAGTTTCAATTACTCGCTTGGCTTGGAGATTGTAGACATGATAAGCCCGAGAGTGAGCTGAATATCCCACAATGTATCCTTCATCTGCCTTGCCATCAAATTTCCCCAAATAGTCACTTGTATTTAGAATGGTGACATGACACCCAAATGGCTTCAAATGAGCAATATTTGGAACTTTGGCTGTCAGGAGCTCATAAGGAGTCTTCTTATGAGGATTTGTAATAGAAACTCTATTTAAAACATAACTTGCAGTATTAACAGCTTCTGTCCAAAACATGGTTGGAAGCTTGGAATCGGCAAGCATTGTTCTGGCTGCTTCTATTAGAGTCCTGTTCTTTCTTTTCTGCCACGCCATTCTGTTGAGGAGTTCTTGCTGCACTATAATCTCTTTTGATGCCTTTAGAATTACAAATTGCTATAAGGTCTGCATTTTTGAATTCGGTTCCATTATCACATCGAATACCTTTAACCTTCTTGGACAACTGATTCTCTATAAGTGTAATAAAATCTTTTAGAATTGAGTAGGTCTCACTCTTGGCAGCCATGAAGAAAACCCACGTAAACCTGCTATATCCATCAGTTACCACCAGACAGAATTGCTTGTGGTCAATGCTCCTAACAGAGGTAGGACCAAATAAATCCATGTGTAGTAGCTGCAATGGTTCAGTTATAAGGCTGAGAGCAGTAATGGCCTTGAAGGATGCTTTATGTTGTTTGCCTTTGCTGCAAGTAAGACAATTAATATCATTTCTAAATGACTTGGGAGGTAAACTAGAGACCAGGTTCATATTTTCTAGTTTGTGAATGGTCTTGAAGTTCACATGTCCCATCCTTCTGTGCCATTGAGTGGCTTCATCTTCTGAGGCTTTAGCAACCAAACATGCTAGTTGACCAGTAGGATTGACTTCATTCAGTTTGATACTATAGAGATTGTGTCTTCTAAGGATTCTGAGTAGAACCTGTGAGTCATCCGGAAGTTTAAAGTCTTTGGATAGCACAAGTGCATCAGTATCCGTAAAGAGGACAAACTGCTTCTTGTCACAGATCTGAGAGACAGATATCAAGTTGAAGTGTTGAAGTGCTTCCACATAGTAGACCTGCTCAAAATTAAGATTAGGCGTCTGAATTGTTCCTTTGCCAGTGATCCTGCCTTCACCTCCTCCAAAGTAGACCTTTCCGCCTTGAAATGGTACAAAGTTAGATAGAAGACTTTTATTTCCTTGTCATGCTCCTAGAGCATCCACTATCAACAATTCCTAAGGTAGGATCTTGGTATGGAGTATCCTACAACAACAAGATAATAAAAATGCAAATGTTAGTATCTTAAGGGGACCCAAACCTTTTCAGGTTTGAGCCTGCCTTTTGGATCTTTAGTAGATAGCCAAGAAGATTGATGAGATCCATCGTTGTTCTTTGGTTGCCTATTCATCATATTGGTATTATTGTCTGACCAAGAACAACCTGCTGAGGACTTAACAGCAGTTCCCCAATTTCCCAATCCAAAATACATGTGGTCAAAATTATGTGCATAATTTGGATTAAAATTCTGAAAATAGTTACTGGTTGGTCTATTTGATGTTAATCCAATGTTTCTCCAATGATCAGAAGCTAATGGAGAGGTCCTTCTAGAAGAAGAAAACAATTGAGCACTTGGATTTAGTCTTCTAGAAGAATATGGAACAACTCCTGGTGGACCAGGAGCAGGAAATGCTTGATGAACAGAAGAAGGTTTGTCATAAAAATCACAATCTTTAATCAAATGAAATGCACTCCCACAAACAAAACATGTTTTAAACGACCTTTTATTAGAATGACATTGTTTCATACTGCTAACTTTATTACACACATTTCTAGGAGAATCAATCTTCCTAGGACTCAATAAACCAGGACTAGACATTGTTGAATTAAAAGCAACTCTCTCTTCACACTTCCTAGCACCAGTAGCAGCATGATCATTCGACTTGGAACTTGTAGGTCTCGACTCTTCACTTAAACCACTTGATGCAGAGTCACTGGCTTTGTCACTGAAAGTACACGAGACAAAGTCATTAGAATTAGTAGAACTTTTTGGGGACTCATGCATCTATGATCCATCCAAGTCATTATGCCTAGAAGTGGGCATGAAAGTTCCAGTAAGAGGTGGAGGGACAGCATGCATTTCTGCTGCTGGTTTAAACCTATTGTAACTAGGTTCTCCCTCTTCCTCTTTGTCGGGATCAAAGACACTCGAAAAATATAAATCAAACACATCTTCTGAATCAATATATTTATCAAATCCTAACCCTCTTTTAGTCCTACCAGACATGCTACTATTGATTAATTTTGAAAGATTTTTAGGTGCCTTTTGCCATTTTTCAAATCTTAAAAGTGTAGCATCTAATCTTTCTTTCATCTCTTGTTTTTCTTTAATACTGTCATCTTTTACCTTTTCTGTGTATTTAAGCATATTTGTTGTGTTTTCTAAATCAATGTTCAGTATCCTAATTTTATCCTCATACTCACGTTGAGTATCTTGAAGCCACCTCTTTTGTTGTTCCAATGTGTTTAAAGAAGCCTTATAGGCTTGAACCTCTAAAAAATACTTATCATTCTGATCATTTAAGTCATTATATTGGGACAACAATTCTGAATATTTATCATGACAACCAAGAGGACACTGTTGTACCTGAGGTGAGATGCCCATAAGAGCAAACTCGTCTGCTTCCTCTGCATCAGATAGATTCCCAGCAATCATTGCAAACACGTCAGTAGAGGACTCAGCTGATTGCAATGTAGTAGTCTGATGATCATTCCAGTTGACCATAGAGTTAACAGACACCAATGCCTTCTTGTCATCCTTTACCTCCTGAACCTTAAAAGCTGAATATCTGCTCTTCTCCTGGTCATTCTTGTTAGGGCATTCCCTTGCAAAGTGACCTTGCAGCTGGCAGTTATAGCATCGAACCTTGCTTCTGTCAAACCTTGCTGGCTCTCTTGGGTTGTAATTAAATTTTTGACCTGCTTTCTTCTCAAACTTGTGAACCCTAAGAGTGAGCATGGCCATCTGCCATTTGAGATCCATTTCATCCAGGTCAAGTTTATCAACCTGTTTGAAGTCATCAAAAGCAAGTTGCTGTTGAGCATCAACGTTAGCAACAAAAGAATGAAGAACAGCTTCTACCATGCTACCAGACTTGGCTGTTGGTTCAGGAGCAGAAGTATACTGAAAAGTATGTTGAGAAGATACAGTATTGCTTGGGCTACTAGCATAAGACATGGGACTGGATCCCATAGAACTCACAAATGCGGAATTAGCAAGAGTGGGAAAAGAATCACTTGAATATCCCCTCACATGAGGCTTAAAAGTTTTGAGCTTATGAAATAAATCATCAAAGTTGAGATAGTCAAGCCCACCTTTTGCTTTGAGAGAGATTACCACCTGATTCCATGAGTAAGGTAAGGCTCTAAGAAATCTTGCATTAATATCACCATCGTCAGGTTTCGACCGAAGTTGATTCGACTGGCTCAATATCTTTTGGAACCTGTCATACCCTTGATGGATACCTTCAGTTTCTGAGATTTTGAATTCTGTGAATTCATCTCTCAGCATGGATCTTCGCATTTTCTTTGACTCCTCATTTCCACCAAACCTTGCCTTTATGCCATTCCAGATCTCTCTAGCATCATCTAAATGGTAGAAGTCACCCATGTGATCATCAGGAAGAGATTGAAGCAAAATAGTTTTTGCTTTGACCTCCTTCTGAATGGCTGTGATTTCTTCATGAGTTTTAGGGTCAAGAAGAGTAATATTACCATTCTTTTCTCTTCCAGTCAACTTCCTGCTGTTCCCATTCAGAATAATCTTCCAAAGGTCTTGATCAGTGGTGGTGATCCACCATTCCATCTTCATTTCCCAACTATCATACTCGTCCTTTTTCAGAAGACGAAACTTACCATTTGTGTTGGAAACCGTAGCAACGATCTGCTGAGGTTGCAGAGTTTTAGGAGTACTATCTTCTCCTGTTTGAGTAGAACTTGAGGCAGACATGATTAAACAAAAATGTTAGTAATGAGAAAAATTAATTCTTCTTGTACAGAGACTCCCCCAGGCTCTGATACCACTTGTTGGGTCCACTAGATGTAGATCTTGCAGCCTGTCAGGAACGGTGAACGACTTCTGTAATCACAAGTCTATTCACAAAGAGACTCTATACACAATATAAGTGCGGAATACAAATACTATAAAGAAGAACAGAATAACTATAATGACTTGATCCTTTTCTAAGGATTTCTAATATTAATGATCACTAGAATTACGTTTGATGAAGGTGTGTGTAACCCTTCTGCCTAAGGTTCCTTTTATACTACAAGGAAACCCTAATACATCATTAAACAAAACGTGTAAAACTGATATGCATATCCTTTCCTAACATATCTCATGCATATCCTAACAGAATAATAACTAAATAATAAAGTTTGATTTTAACTAAGACCAGGAGCACGACTTGCTCCTACTACTACTATGACCAGGAGGAACTACATACCTCCTAGTCTACCTATTACAATTAACTATTCCAATGGTCTTAACAGTTCTCAAGGAGACAAGTGTGTTGAGAAGAGAGATGATTAATGGTTTGTGATTATATTGATAAGAAATGAAAAGAAGAAAAGAGATTAGAAGAGAATGACGGTTACGATTATGAATAAGACGAATAGTCCTGCACGTAAAACCGTAAAAAGTGACAAAATTAAAAATTTACCCTAAAAATTCCTATAAAATTGAAATAAATCCTAAAAAATGTAAATAGAGTTTACAAAAAATCAAAAATCACTCAAACCTTTTATTTAAATAAATAATAATTTTTTAATGTTAATTAAAGCCAAAAATCAAATTAATTAATAAAAAGCCCACAATGAGTTTAACTTGTAAACCTCTAAAATGACTTAACTATATTTATAATTATTTTTGAAAATTTTAAAATTAAATAAAACTATTTAAAAATAATTAAAAACTATTAAAACTTAAAATAATTCTAAAAATTAATCTAATGACAAATAAAAATATTCTAAAAATTGTAAAATTCCCAACTTAATGTATTTGATCTAAGAAAAATGAAAAAATTTGAAAAATCTAAATTTTATTTTTTAATAATAAAATAATAATAAAATATTAATAAAAATCCAAAATTTATAAAAAATTCTAAAAAGTTGCAAACCTACTTATTTTAACCTAAATAAAACATAAATGAAGTGAAAATTACAAAATACCCCTACTGGGCCTTGAAATAGGCTAAAAGTCCAAACAGTCCCTTAATGGGCTTGAACTAGGCCCAATAAGAATAATATTGTCCAAATAAGCCCAAAATCTCCTATCTGACTTAAAATTTGATTTTAAGAACAAAACTCTGAAGGCCCAAAAGCTGAAAATGTGTTTAAGTTAGCTTATTTCAAAGCAGCTTATTCTTAATGGGCTTTTTGGCCCATTAAGCTATAAGCTGATGCCATAAGCTAAAATTTGACACACAAGCTTCTTTTGAGTTACATAACAGATCTGTAAAAAGAAAATTAGAAAAAGCACAAGAAATAAGCCTGAAATAAGCCAAGACTCTCTTCACAAAACGACAAAATAGTTGTTTTTGAGTTCTAGACCACCTCAAGTGCTGATTCAACTTTCAAAATCTTTTAAATGACTTAACTAAGCAAAATAATCAAAAAGTTTTCAAATAAGCATAAGCAATAAGCCAGAATAAGCAGATAAGCACTTGTTTAAAAGTCAACTTAATGATTTTTCTAGTAAAAAGTCAAAGTCAAAGTCTAATAAGCTCCAGATCAAATAAATGGGTCAAATGAGGAAGATCTATCACAAAAAATAAGTTGTTGCAAGTCTGGATAAGCCAAATTGGATTATGAATAAGTTGTTTGATGTTTTACACTAGCAGGGGCTAGTTTTGGAGGTTGAGCAGTGGGAACTTTTCCCCCTGTTTGACCTTATTGACTTTTTGTCTTATATGACTTTTTTGTGGATTCAAGTTAAGCAAAGGCACCCCAAATGATCAGTTAATCATGAGGAGTCAATATCAATCACAAAAACACAATTTCAAACAGCCAATCAATGCAATTAATTCAAAACATCACCAGATATGACACAGACTTGAACAATAAGCAATTTACACTCAATAAGCAGTTTTAGCAAAAATCAGCCAACCAAATTGCACCAAAAGCATACAAAAGCTATAATGAATTCAAATGAACAAATTTAAACAGGTTTCATGCAATGGTTCAAGGTCTAGATCAAGATTCAAGCATAAAAAGGTTACTGATGAACTAAGAACATGCAGTTATGAACACTTGCTGATATACTTGACCACACAACCAAATTCAAACACTTAAATCTTCTTAACATGTTATGTTGGATATGATTTATAACTTTTTATCCTAAGTCTAAGCCTAGTACTAGGTGTGCACCAAATCACAGTCCAAAATATCAACTAATCAATATTTTATAAGCATATGTTTGATTTAGGTGTTCAAAAGCATACAACTGCAGATTATCACTCTATTACACTTCTTAAACAAGAACTAACAACATGCAACAACAACCACTTAACCAAGAACACATTAACTTCAATATACAGTTGACCCAAACACCCCTTTATATTTTCAAATCAAGATTTTCAAATCAAAAGTTGGATTCAGGTTAGCACATGCATACATAAGCATCAAAACATCAAACTTTAACAGAAACAACAAGATTTGGAGCCAAAGATCAACACATACACAAGCAGAACTCAAATATCACAAATATCCAATTTTTTGACAGATTTTAAGATTAAGGGTTCAAACCTCATGGATGTACATCCACACCCACATATGTTTGAGCTGATGTGCTAGCAAGAACAAGCACAAGCTTCCAATATCAAGCTGCTAAGATAGAACAAAGTTAGAAGCAAAAAATATAAAACAGAAAGGTGACAAAATCTTGATTAATGCAACCCTTGTACCCCACACTTGATTATCCCCAAGTTATAAGCCTCACAACACCTTGATAACACAATATCAGGATGTTATGATCCACTTATAGCCCAAGAATTCCAAGGTGTACCAAGAAACTTAGCAAAATATCAAGGTTTTAGAACTTTGAGCAAATTCTTGCACAAAGCTTAAGAAAACATTTTGAGATTCAAGTTTATCAAACATATAACAATAACAAGTAACTAGAAAGATTGGCACTTGGATTTCTTCAAAGATTCAAACACAATTCACTAAACATGAAAATGGATTTACAGAACTTGAACAAAGGAAAAACCAAGAGCAGCTGAAATGTAAAGCCTAAGTGCCTTTATATAGGCTACATGGTTCATCTAGAAAGCATAAAAAACGTATAAACCCTAGTTGTGAAGTCCCTATTTTGCCCTTTGAACTTTTGAATATCTTGGAATCATGTGATGAAATTTTGGCTGTTTGTTGATGGGTGAGCTGTTGGAATTGCATCAAAGGCTCAAAACAAGCTTAAGTTTCAAGCTAGTATCGTGGACGTTGGATGACTGGCAGTTTTTGGCATCTTCCTCACAAAACCGTGTACAAGGTTGATGGCATGTGACATGTGGTGATGTGGCATGGGTTTTGAAGGTTGGGATATGATTAAGACTAGCTTAATCATAATTCTGGAAGGTTTTGTAGTTTAATTAGGGAAAATCACTTAAAAATGCAATAAACTTACCACTTTTTATGGTTGTATGTAACCTACTATTTTTTTCTCATTGCATCCATTAAACTTTTGAATTTCGACCTTAGTATGTAGCGGGTGACTTGCTTAACCCTTAACCGGTTGCTAATCAAACTAATATTCTCAACTTTAGTCCTTATACTAACGACCGTCTGTTAATAACGTTAGAAGTTAATTTCACTTTTGGGCTCTATTATTATTATTACTATTATTTTTTTTATTATATTATTATTATAACATTACTCTTTTATTATTATAATTATTATTATAAATATCACTTTATTATTATTATTATTATTAAAAAATAAAAAATAATATAATAATAATAATAATAATTCAAAAAATATTTTAAATATAAACTTTATTATTATTATTTTCAGCCTTTGTTTTTTTTTATTTAATTAATATTGCTTTTACATGAAAAACACAAAGAAATAAACAAATAAAAATCTCAAATTTGATGGTTGATATTCCGAACCCCCACGTGATCTGGAAAGAATTCTTTCAATCCAAACAATAAAATTCTTCATTTATATAATAACAACTGAAAAAATCATATCATGAATTATTGTTTCAACCCAATGAGATGAAATATCACTGCTCCCAACTTGAATCCCATTTAATCAATTATTCCATCTTGACTCAGATCTATCTCGGACTAAAACGACAACCACCATCACAACTATCAATGTGACCACTACACACAGATCTGATAACCATATAGTTTCAGATCTTTAGTTTGTTTTGAATTTATGCATTTTATATGAGTTTTAAGATAAGCCAATGTGAGATGATTATGGTGGCGTCCCCATGATTGGACATTCGGATGGTACACATCAGCTCCTTCGTAATTGGCAGCCGTACTTCATTCTTGCAACAACTTTGGTCAGCATCGTAATATAATAGGTATCTTGTTTATAAGATAGGAAAATTGATGATGAATCATTTTAATAGAATAGGTATAAGGTTTAGCATCGTAAATGTGATTATCGATGTCTCTTGAACGAATCCCAAACGGATGGTGGTGGCTGCGCTATTTCTCCGGCCAAGATAATCACATTTACGATGATTATTGATGATTATGGTGACAGGGGCTATGATAGTGGTGGCGGCGCTACTTCTCCGGCCAGATTCGACGGCAACGAAAGATGGATATGAGGATGTGTTGTTCTGGGTTTTGTTGGTTGATGATGAATAGTGTTTAGATACGGTTTGTGAAAGATAGTGTGATAGTAAATTGGTGTTTAGAAATGGATTGTGAAAAGGCTTGTACTGTGATAATATTAATAACAAAATTGATTGTTTATTTTTTAACAAAATAGATCGTTAGTGAAAAGGATTATTATTGCAAAAATAATAAACAGTCGTTAGTGTAACCTGCTCCACGTGTGATTAACCGGTTTAGCAGGTCACCCGCTACACACAAAGGTCGAAATTCAAAAGTTTAATGATATAATGAGAAAAAAATAGTAGGTTACATACAACCATAAAAAGTGGTAAGTTTAATACATTTTTTGGTGATTTCCCGCTTAATTACAAGGCAATTAAGAAAACCCAAATCGTGTTCATGTGTGAATAGTAGCATGTTTAATCTATTTTTGGGTTTTAAAAAGTATTAACCGCGTAAATTTAAACTAATCTGTTAGGATTAGTTAAATAAAGTGAGTGCATTGGTGAGGTGGATGAATGGGGGATACTGATTGGGTGAGAGGGTGAGTGGGACACGTGTAGGATGGTGAGAGGTCTAGGTAACTTTGATTGTCTGCCCAATTCAATCCTTCTCTTTTCTTCCTTCTTTAATTTGAAGTTTAAATAACCAAAACCGGATTCCCTTTGTTATACAAGTTTTCATTTTCATACTTTGGCCACAAATACTTTTCCAATGTATTTTCAGGGGTATTTCTTGCTATTTGTTGATTCTTGAAGGGTTGTTTTGGCATTTTCTTCATAGATAATGGTCTTGACTTGTATGATTGACTTTTTGGAGGACTAATATTGACAAGTCATGATTTTTGAGGGACCATTCTTGCCAATTCTTCAAAGTGGAGGCCCTTTTTTGTAAATTTGATAAACTTTAAGGAACATTCTTGTAATTATGAATAAACAAGGGTTTAAAGTGTCAATTTTTCAATATTGGAGGACCCTTCTTGCATAATCTTCAAATCTTCAAGGGTTTTTCTTGGAAAATCTTCATTAGGGCTTGGTTCATTGTGCGGCTCCGTTTCCCGTGTTCGTTTTTGCATGTTCCTTGTGATCTTTTGTCATTTTCTCAATATTCGTACCTAAAATACACAAGTAACAAACACAAGCATATATTTGGAATTTTTGATGATACTTAAAGCATTTAAAGCCCGTTTTGGATGATGAGACTATGTATAAAAGCAGTCTCATCAACATGTATTAAACAAAATAACATTAATTAAACCAAGTTTGAGTTAACACAAATATAATATATTTAGTTGATGGTAACATCTAAGTAGATGATTAATTTACGTAGATCACGAAAAACAGAATGGTCTTCAAATAGTCATCGCAATCAACTAAGGTACGAATATATCCACTCTTTTTTCAAGCATTATTTATTTCTGTGGATATTCGACCTGTCCCTTTTAAGCATTGCTTGTTTGTACTGATATTCTATCTTTTACTGTCGGTACATATTGTTTGGTCTTTTTGTTTGCATTCCCTATCGGTAAAAATATTCTATCCTTTCTTTTAAAAGGATTCTTATGACATTCGATTCATGTTATTTGTTTGGACATCCGTTTGCTACTCGTTTGACATAAGCCTTTTGAATTCGTTTAATTTATGCTTCATTTGACACTGCCATGATATGAACTTATTCGTTTTGTTTAGACATGATCTTTTGTTGATATACTATATAAACCCTTTTATTTATTCTTTTGCCCAAGATATTTGTAACTAGTCATAGAGGTACCATGGCCACCTCATTGATGCACCAATGATGTGACACCATCTGAGACGGTATGATTAGTCCTCGGCGTTCCCTTTCACGTGTACATTTATATATTATTATGTGTGTGTATGCTAGTCATGAGCTAGTATACATACTATGACTTTGTTTTGCAGGGAGTGTATGGATGAATCTTAGGCTATGTGAGTATGTTATGTGATTCAGTGAATGGGTTGTGTGTGCAATACACCCCATATCGCTTTCGGTGCATGAGGTTTGGCCGCCTATGTACAATTATGTGGTTACGTGGTATGATATTATGTGATGTGTATGAGCTAGTGGGCACTTCCTTGTTTGATTATCCTTGTTCATTCCTTATGATTATGATTCACAGATTCCATTATATCTTTTCTCTTTATAGCCTTTATATTATATATGTTCACTGAGCGTTAGCTCAGTCGCGTTTTCTTTTCCTTCGCCAGGTTTTAAGCGGGAAGCTGGGAAGTGAGAGTTTGGGGTTAGAGAGCTACCATAGAGTCACCCTTGTGTCTTAATGAAATGTTTTGAAGACATTTATCTTTTGAAGTTATGCATTTATACCCTCATATTTGGGATTTGTACTCTTTGGATAATTATTTTGATATTTAATAAATTAAGACTTTCGCTTGTTTTTATATGTTTCTGATATGACACCATAACGTGACACTTTGTCTCTTTATCGGAGCGGGTGTTACAACATGCCTTGTTAACATCAAGTTCTTGATCGTTGCGGTCGATTACTTCACAAAATGGTTTGAGGCTAAACCTCTAATCACCATTACAAGCAAGTAGGTGATCAACTTCGTGTTTGATCACATCATTTTCCGATTCTAAATACCACATATAATCGATAATGGTACACAACTCTATGGCAAAGCATTCAAGTCATGGTGTACCGATAGATCGGGGACACAACCTCACCTTATCATTCTCAAGCCAACGACCAAGCAAAAGTAGCAATTCACGATCTTGTCGAATGTATAAAAAGCAAGTAAGGGATAATGACACACATTGGATAGAGGAGTTGTTATGGGCTCATCGAACTTTGCCTAAGGAAACAACATTACTGAATTGAAGAAGTCATACCTACCAAGATACCTATTCAAATGGCACGAGTTTCCATAACGAGCCATGAGGATAACAAAGAAGCTCTAAGGCTAAACCTCGACCTCCAAAAAGAAAGTGCGACAACACAACTATCCAAAAATATCAATTGAAACACCGAATGATAAAAAATACTATAACAGGATGGTCTATCTCGTGTCATTCAAGCCTCGAGACCATGTCCTTCGTACGAAGTAAGAAAAGCCACATGCACCGGAAAGATGTCACTTACCTAGAAAGTACCATAAACCGTCAAGCAAGCAAACCCTAACTACTTGTATCAACTTAGAGACAGACATGGCGATGTTGTACCACTTCCATGGAACAAGCAAGTTAAATAAATGCTACATCTAGTTATGCATTACAACTTTGTTATTTCAGCAATGACGCCCTTCCGAACACAACTAAATGGTAACTTGGAAATGATGTAAAGCATTCAAGTCAAACTACTTAGTGAAAATTTTCTTTTTACTCTTATATTAGTTTTATATGTTCGAAACATAGTGTGTGTACATTCACAATCACTAATTAGAGATACATGTTTCGCGTAACCTCAAAGTCAGTTCACAAACACTTGACTGATGAAAGGAAGGTTGTCATGAAATACTTTAGCAATACATAACAATTTGTATATACGTAAGCATCTACAGGAATCTATGAGATATATGAGGAATAGTTGAATTAATTATAATATCGCATATTGGTACATGTACGTCCACAAGAACATGTTATTAACCCAAGACCTAGTTAATCATATTTATTTGATGACTAATGTGCTAACTATCGTGAAGGCTTTGCACAAGGCTCAGCGACCTCCAAAATTATGGCGGACCCCCGGGGGGAATATGACCAACATTCTTGAAGAGTTATGCTATCGCCTCATAAATACTTTCGTTTCTTCCTGGGCTAACACATTGTGATGTACCTTTATTTTCAACACATCAAAACTTGCAAAATTTAATGTCAAGCTTGAGTAAAAGGATAAATGATTATCAATTTAAAGGTCTCTCAAATAATTCATCATCGAAATCCAAATGTTATTTTCTAGTGGTTTAAGTTGTATCGCTTCAAGATTGTTCCTAGTAAAAAGCATGCCTTCCCTTATCACTCATATGTCGAACTCTTTAATGGATGAGTCAATCGTATGGAAATCGATCCAAAAGGCATACACGCATCTTATATGTTCGATATGTGATGGGGATTTGGAATCAGAAAACCACCCTTTTTGTTTAGTTGTGATAGATATATGGAGAACATCTTAAATTGGTAGAAGATACTGAAACGTGTGCATCAACAACTTTATGATGTACCTCTCGATCCTAAACACTACAATTTCTTAGACATAGACGTTATAGTCTTTTTCTCAAAAATGATCGAAGAAAAACCTTCTCTTCAATGAAGTGAAGTGCTTCATCATACGTAAAGGTGAGATCTTTGTAGCACTTAATCCACAAAAAGAATAAAGGAACAAATCCCATTAATTGATCTCATATTCATCCAATGGTTAGAATCTTATCCACCAACTACATATGGACCCTAAAAACACACCATCTTCCTCTCATTTATAAAAAAATTTCTCTCTCTACAAAACTCACACATCTCCTACCCCCAAAATCACTCGACGGTATTAACCATCCCGCCAAAAAATCATCATACAACGCCGAACACCTTAATTCCTACCACTCCTTCAATATAAAGCAATACACATCACTGAAATCACAATAAAACTTGTTGGGATCAAATGAAAACTCGCCGAAAAATTTCAAACCTTGCCTGAAAGCTTAACCGTAACCACTCCTTCATTCTAAATTAACGCACCTCACCGTAGACTCATTAAATATCGTCGGAATCACAACAAATCTTGTCAAAATGAACAAAGATGTTGAATACAATAACGAGCTTGAATCATAAGTTGGATATTAAATCTTGTTATTTATTTTATTTTAAAGTGATTGTTGGGTGAAAAGTTTTTCTAAGGCGAAAGTTGAATTCTTTTGGTTTTGTGGGTTTGTGCACTATGAATATGTGTACTTGTATTTTCATGCAACAAATTGGTTAAATCACATGTGATTTTTGGAGAACGTGTTTGACCACATTTAGAAGATGATTTATCAAATATTGTAGATCTAGAAGTTGTTGTAGAAAAATGTATATAAAATCACACGTGATAATGATGTTGTAGTGTTATGTTATGAAAAAATGTAACACACGTGTAATTTGCTATTTGTTGTTGTAAATTGAATAAAATTTGATTTTATTTTGATCTAGAAAAGGGTAAATCACGAGTAAATATGTTGTTGTAGTGTTTTGTTTTGAGAAATATGAATCACGTGTGATTTGGTCTTTGTTGTCGTGATTCATTATAAATCACATGTGATTTTGCCTAAATCATTTGTGATCTTTGTAAATTACATGTAATTTCTTTTTTTATTTAGATGTATTACCATAAAACAACATAGGAAATAAGAAACTATTCTTTTTAATTTTATTATATGTATAGATCACACAAAATTACATGTGATGCTGTCTAAATCAATGTGATTTTATCTATCCATTAATACTTAAATAAAAAGATTACGTGCATGTTAATTTTCACTTTTACTAAGTTATTTTGTTATCGTTACAAGTTTGTTAAACAAATCAGATCATCATACCAAAAACACAACAAATATGAGCAATATAGTAACTAATTTGGCATAAATCACATGTGATTGGGCACAAATCACTAGTGATCAGAAAAAATCACTTAAGGTTTGGCGGAAATTCACAAATGATTTGGCATAAGTCACTTGTTGGTTTCGCTTAAATCTTTGTGATTTAGACCAAATCACATGTAATTCATGCTAAGTCACAAGTGATGGTGTATTATCATCTATAAATTAATGAAAATTATATAGTGCATACCCTTATGTGAATCTACATTACTTGCTCTCTAAACACTTAATAACAAGTTTTAATCAAAATCTACATTATGTTCATCATGATATCATTTAAAAATCATAGTTTCGTGACAATTTTGCTTCAAAAAATATATTAATGCTCTAGAGCAAGAAACACAACTAATACATACGACATTATAACTGCATCACTGTAACTTAATAAAGTCCAAGAGTAGTCTACATCTAGTAATCTCGTCTAGAAATCAAAGGTGTGTAAAGTATTCGCACCAAATCACATGTGTATGAAATTACGAAAATACTTTTGATCTTTGTCATTGGATCCATTTTGAAATCAAAGACCGAAATGAGCTACTTTTGATATTTAAATATAACGTACAAATCGTGGTGGGCTGTGGTCAATAATAATTGATTTAGATTATGGACCGCGTCATATTTATTTGCTGTCATATTGAATTGAAGACGTCACTATTTGAGTGTTGCTAGGTCGCACTTAAATGTATACTAAACGAAACAAGTTATTATATATGCATAAATATAAACTTGGTAGATCGATACGACAAAAATATACAAATATCTATTCCACGGTCACAGATACGTCACCTATACGTATGTGAAAAAGGCACCTTATAAAATAATGGTGCGGCAAAATATTAACTACTCGTAGAAGAAGTGGTAAGGCCATTTAGTGCTAAACATCGGTCGAAACAGAACTGAACCAACCAAAACTCAACCGAACCGAACTACTCTTCTAACAAGAAAACATCAACCGAGATGTGGCTGAGTTTGCCGAGACGCGCGGCAGATCACAGAAAGCATTTTTCGATATTATTTTAGTAATCAGTGGAATCAAAATTTGCCGGATTGTTGTTTACATATGCAAGTTTTAGTCAATGGAATTATGCAAAGGATCTGCATGCCAAATGAAACAATATTAAGGTAGGCATCAAGGACAATAGTAGTAAAATACCAACTACAAGAAACCAATGAAAATGACATAGTGATTACCCTTGTTATGTATAATAGAGAGGGTAGATATGTGAATATGACAAGAATTGTTGTTAAATGTAGTTATAAACTATGATTTTCAATCATTTGTAAATGTTTCAATATCATTTGACAAAGTTCTGAGAATAGAGACATCTATAAAATGTCCAACGTGCTTTAGTTTAGAAATATTCTATTTCTAGTTTCTTGCGATTTTGTGCGAGGGGATTAATGGAATACGAGAAGGGAGTTGGGCAAAATTTTACCCAAGATGGGACTACTGATCTTAAGGGCAGACCTGCTTCAAGATCAAGTACTGGGAGATGGAGAGCATGTTACTTTATGCTAGGTGAGTATCGTAAAACCTTAATATATATATGTGTGGTAAGGTTTACTTGTTGGTTATGTATTGTTGCAAAACTATGGATCGTAAAAATGGCACTTTTAGATTGTAGTATCGTGACGAAACCATGACAAAACTATGGAATCGTGTTACACGAAATGACAATCGGATAATTTAAAGTTACATTCAAGTTTAAGGAACGAAACACTAGATCACACAGAGAATTTCTGTGTTAGTTGATCTGTTATTACTATGTGAAAGACAAAATTCAGTTTATATAACAGAAAGTATAGACAAGTTGATGGTGAAAAGTCACAACTTAACCCTTTGCCATTCTTTGTGTCTGGAATCAAGTTGCTTAAATAGTCTCGGCACCTCATAAACCCGTAACAAAGCTTAATCCGAAATCTCTTCGGTCTAGGTTAATCTAAATTTACATTCTTTATGTCACCCACAAATATTTCACAGCACTTTTATAACTATTAATTAGACTATGCCAGTTTTCTCTTGCTGCCTTGATTTACTACGTTTTGGGTGTGTAAATTTAGAATTTAGAAATACATAGTAAATGAATACCAAGTTGCTTAGAAACTTTAAGTGTTGCCAGTATGTGTACGTACGGAGGGTCTCTTCTGAACGATATACAGGCGAATGTACCCCAAACATTACAACATTATGATCATCATTTGTCACAAATTTTTAACATGATTGCAGGCTATGAAGTGTGTGAAAGAATGGCATACTATGGAATAGCAACAAATTTGGTCTTGTACTTAACAAGAGAATTGCATGAAGGCACTGTGAAATCGTCGAACAATGTCACAAATTGGGCAGGAACTGTGTGGCTGACTCCTCTTTTGGGTGCATATATCGCCGACACATACCTAGGACGATATTGGACTTTCATGGTTGCATCTGTCATTTATCTAATGGTAATATATACACTCGCCTAATTTTAGAACATGAAAATAGTTAGTTCGTATGTAACAAAAAGATTAAAAAAAATGAGCCAAATGGCAATATCAAAAGAGGTATAGACATAGAAAATTTGCAGATGTCATGTGTTTAAGTGATAAATGGATTAGACGTGTCTATAAACATATGTCTTACATCAATATATTGTTCATGTGTTACGTGTTCGTAAACCGTAGATTTAGGTACATACCCGGGTTTACTTACGCTTGCAGATGTTCTTGGTTATGGCCTTCGTTTGACTAACAATATTTTTTTTTATCAAACAGGGCATGAGCTTATTGACTCTTGTGGTTTCATTGCCATCCTTAAAGCCACCATCATGTGGCAAACATGTGAATTACCAAGATTGTGATAAAAGGGCCTCGTCGTTCCAAGTTGGTATCTTTTATTGTGCACTCTACATTATTGCAATTGGAACAGGCGGAACCAAACCTAACATCTCGACGATGGGTGCAGACCAGTTTGATGATTTTGAGCCTAAAGAAAGGGCCCATAAGCTCAGTTTCTTCAATTGGTGGATGTTTAGCATCTTCTTTGGCACTCTATTCTCAAATACATTTCTTGTCTATATTCAAGATACGGTCGGCTGGAGCTTAGGGTACGCTATCCCTACAATAGCTCTTTTTGTGGCCATAATCGCGTTTGTATTTGGAACACCGATTTATAGGCACAAGCCAAAAGGTGAAAGCCCGTTTACTAGGATGGCGAAAGTACTAGTTGCAACTATAAGAAAAAGAAATGCAATAGTACCACTTGACCCTAAGGAACTTTATGAGCTGGGTTTGGATGAGTATTCTAGCCCCGGGAAGTATAGGATTGACCATTCATCTTCGTTAAGGTAAGCGCGCCATTTTCAATGTTACCACAATTTTTTTTCCTGCATGATTATTATGCCTAACCCGTAGAAACAACCTTAAATGCAGATTCCTTGATAAAGCTGCTGTGAAGGTTGAAGAACCGGCCTCTGAATGGAAGCTATGTCCAGTGACACAAGTTGAGCAGACAAAGCAAATGGTTAAAATGGTACCAATTTTATGTGCTACTTTACTTCCTAGCACGTTGCTGGCCCAAACTCAAACGTTTTTCATAAAACAAGGGACAACCTTAAATCGGTCGATGGGCCCACATTTCGACATCCCACCAGCTTGTTTCTCGGTGTTTCTTACTATCTCCATGCTTATCAGCATTGCGCTTTATGATCGCTTCTTTGTTCCCTTTATTCGTAAGTATACTAAAAACCCGAGAGGTATAACTTTGTTGCAACGAATGACAATTGGAATAATCTTGCAAATTATTACACTGGTTATCGCTAGTCTTGTAGAAAGACGAAGACTAGGAGTTGCTAAAGATCATGGTATAGTTAAAAAGGAGCAAATCGTGCCACTAAGTATATTCATTCTCCTCCCTCAGTTCGTGTTAATGGGTATAGCTGATTGTTTCTTAGAAGTAGCAAAACTAGAGTTTTTCTATGATCAAGCACCCGAAGGAATGAAAAGTCTTGGGACGGCTTATTTTACAACTACGCTTGGTATAGGGTATTTTCTCAGTAGTTTCATCCTATCGACTGTGGCTAATGTTACAAAGAAGAATGGACACGAAGGTTGGATCCTAAACAACCTTAATTTGTCACACCTAGACTATTATTATGCATTTTACGCGGTTTTGAGCTTTTTGAACTTCATTTTCTTCCTCATTGTGGCGAAAAACTATGTCTACAATGCCGAAGCCGATGAAACTGAACAAGAGTTGGGACAAGATATTGGGAAGGCCACCGAAACAGGCTACGTTGCTGCAACCTAAGTCATGATATTTTTCTAGTTTAGTCTACATTCATGTAAGACTATGTCCCTATACTTAGTTCTATGGACCCGGTCCCTTTGTATAAATTATTTGGGCTTTGTGCTCATTTGAAATTCTTGTACTATGTATGTATGTAGTATTCTATATTCATCATAAAATCGATCATTGTATTTCCGTCAAACATATGGATTGTGAATTGCTAGTATCACATTTTAGTGTAAACAAAACTTTTGTCATTTGACATTTTCTTTCCGACAATTACATTGCCTCCACAAGCCGAAAGGAGTGAACTACTCGGCTATATTCTTCATGTTTCAACATTAACCATGATGGAAGGATTTGTCGTCGACACTCACAATTAAACGGACAATAAGTTTTTATGTATATTCTTTCTTTTCTTATAACGGCAACTGACTACGTCACAATGTATACACAACAAATCAATTTTACATATCTTAAGCAGAAGTTGAACCCATAATCATTCGGTTAGGTTCGCAAAACAAGAGACACCATCAGGACACAAACCCATTGGTTTGTTATGTATGTATCAATATCATACTATTCTCTAGTGATTCCTTGGTATGGTACTGATATTAAACCTCTCACAATTCAACCTTTGACTTATTAGATTATGTTAAAAAAAGATTTGGTTAACCTAACCTAAATGATGTATACCCAATAAGTTATTTGCATACTCAATCGTGATTGCTACATTTAATAAAGAACGGAATGACTTACTGTTCAGAGAAGAAAAAAAGGAACAGAAAATTTCCGTTAAAGTATGATTTCTGTTTTTCGCATGCAGGTTTTACCCCATGACGTTATGCATGATACTAATATGGTGCAAACCTAAGGGCAATTTAGTAAATTCCAAGATTTCAAATACACCCAAAAAGTCGAAATTTGAAAATTGTAATGATAAAAAAGGGTCAAGTATGATACATTTTTAGGCAATTAACCTAAACATGATTTGTATCTTTTGATCCTAATAAGCTTTGTAAGTTAACTTGAGACAAATATTCAGATCGTGGAAAGTACATAATTGAGCATTCCTCTTCGGATAAATGTCCTGATTATTCGTTAGAAGCTGGCAAACTTGAGTTATTCTATGATCAAGCACCTGATGGAATGAAAAGCCTCAGGAATCGGGACAGCTTATTACATGACTAGTTTTGGTGTTCTGAGTTTTCGTGGTAGCTTTATCCTGTCAACTGTGGCTAATGGTTACAGACTTTACAGAAAGAAAGGGTGACAAGGGTTGGATGCAATGGTAGACAATCTTAACGTATGATGCCTAGATCAATATTTTGCATTGTTTGCATTCTTGAGATTCACAAACTTCCTTTTTTCCTAGTTGACGCAGAAAACGTGTTAAATACAACGTGGAAGTTTACGAAATAGAAAACACCAAGAAGTTCACAGAACCAGACTGTCGCCAGATGATCCAATCATGATTATATGTGTTAAGTTTGTGTTAAATTTAATCACTAAACTTTTATTTATTACCTCTTCTTTTCTTAAGTTTTTTTCCCACAAATTTAACACATATAATCATTATTTATTTGTTCTGTTCTTGATGTGACACTCATTAATCATTATCGCCTTTACTCAAGTACGTGCTGTAAATAATTATTAGAGCCACAAGGTTAGACTCGACTCTGCTAGAAAACGAACCACAAAATTTGTAGGGATACCATAAATAGTACCTTGAACTAAAAGAAATCACATAGGGTAAAAAGGGTTCTGCTGTCACATATCCAACGAGGCATAAGTCAAAAATATAATTCATTGTGATGGATAAACGAAAGCGTATTAACCTAGCATTTCTCGTACCAAATTGTTTCGGCATAGTTTGGTAAGGTTCCATATGATACTATTAAAAGTTGAGCATGTGTTAACATGCATACTCACTCCTACTTATATATTCATCATTACTACAAATATGAGGTTGACAGGAACTGAGAGAGTTGGAGAAGACTTTACACAAGACGGTACTACAAGTCTGCAAGGTAAACCTGTCCTAAGATCGACTACTGGGAAATGGAAAGCTTGTTACTTCATGTTGAGTAAGTGTTATAATAACCTTGTAAAGCATATTCAGCTCTATATTTGGCAAATTATTATCAATATGTAAACATAAAAATTTGGGTCTTTGAACTAAATTGAAGGTTATGAAGTGTGTGAAAGAATGGCATACTATGGAATAGCAACAAATTTAGTCTTGTACTTGACAAGGGAACTTCATGAAGGCACTGTGAAATCATCAAACAATGTCACGAATTGGGTTGGAACGGTGTGGATGACTCCTATTTTCGGTGCATACATTGCTGACACGTATTTGGGACGATATTGGACTTTCATATTTGGCTCTGCCATTTATCTTCTGGTAAGTATATAATTCTACTTGCATTGTTGGCATTCTTCTTCATATTGCCATTTGTTTTGTGGAATATATAGTTATATACCTTTTATACATGTGCTAGTCGATTAGGTTGCATAGGTCGAATGGGGTTATTTCCCTAATTGAAGTTTTTTGAGGAAATTTGGTGAAATGGTTTCAGACTTTGGGACATTTGACGAATT
Source organism: Glebionis coronaria (assembly GCA_025667525.1). NCBI lineage: Eukaryota > Viridiplantae > Streptophyta > Magnoliopsida > Asterales > Asteraceae > Glebionis > Glebionis coronaria. The sequence continues at coordinate 536,569,238 of CM046879.1, forward strand.
AGCCCAAAATTATATGCATCAATCATTTATTTTCTATTAAATCTAAAATGATATCTCATGAACCCTGACCTTGTTGCTGGTAGCCTAATTTTGATCATGGGCCCAACTTAAAACATGTGAGTTTATACTTTGAGATAATTTTGTGTGTGTGTGTTGGGATAATGGGCATAATGATGGTTCTTTACATTACTGTTTTACCCTAAATCTGAATCTAAACAGGGCATGTGCTTATTGACTCTTGTTGTTTCACTACCATCTCTAAAGCCACCATCTTGTGGAAAAGATGTGACGTATCTAGACTGTGATAAACGAGCCTCATCGCTTCAAGTTGGCATCTTCTATGGCGCACTCTACATTATTGCAATTGGGACCGGTGGAACCAAGCCCAACATCTCGACAATGGGTGCAGACCAATTCGACAGTTTTGATCCCAAAGAGAGAGCCCATAAACCCACTTTCTTCAACTGGTGGATGTTTAGCATCTTCTTTGGCACCCTTTTTTCAAATGCATTCCTAGTGTACATTCAAGATAATGTGGGTTGGGGTTTAGGGTATGGTATTCCTACATTGGCTCTATTTGTCGCCACAATAATGTTTGTATTCGGGACACCTGTTTATAGGCACAAACCAATAGCCGAGAGCCCATTTACCAATATGGCTAAAGTGCTAGTAGCTGCTGCAATAAAGAGAAATGCAGTTATACCTCTTGACCATAGAGAGCTTTATGAGTTGTCGTCGGATGAGTACTCTCGTGCTGGGAAGCATAGAGTTGACCACTCCTCTTCACTAAGGTTAACATATATAGTTATAATTTGTAAATATAGCAGTGCACCACTAAAAAAACTATTTATTCATATAGGTTTCTCGACAAGGCAGCAGTGAAAATCGAAGAATCGGGCTCACAATGGAAGTTATGTCCGGTAACTCAAGTTGAGCATACAAAGCAAATGGTCAAAATGGTCCCAATCCTGTTAACAACGTTCGTTCCAAGTGTATTGGTGGCCCAATCTAGCACACTTTTCATCAAACAAGGCACAACTTTGGTTCGATCCATGGGACCACATTTTGAGATACCACCGGCTTGTCTAACCCTATTCACCACAATCTCCATTCTAATCAGCATTGTTGTTTATGATCGTTACTTCGTTCCTCTTGTTAAAAAGTACACCAAAAACCCACGAGGCATTACTTTATTTTGTGCAGGTCTTGAACGTATTTTACAGGATCGGATAACGACCAAACTAATCATGAACGATCATATAAAAGATAGACAGAAATTTAATTGAGAAGAACAAGTATTTGGGGTGAACCCATCCTGATAAACACAGGATCAATATATATCATGATATTGAAGAATATTGGGTTGATTTGTTACAGGAAATTCTATCCTATATATAATACATGAATCGGTGTGTATGTGAAGGATACACCCGTTCAATAAAAGTAATCAACATATCCCAACTAAACGTTATAATATAACTGCTGTCCTAGGGTTTCGGGTTGGGCCTTAATTCGGGCTTATGTTGGAAAGATTAATGGATTATATTCCCAACATTCCCCCCTAATCTATTAATCTTGATGTTCTTCTTGTTCCCTGAGATTATCTTAAAGTTTGAATCTTCATTTGCTGTATTGATGTAGATGGTCTAATCCCTTGATTTTAAAAATCATGAATTCTCTATTTCCATAGTATGCCTTTGTTATATCTTGCAGTCTCCTTCATCTCTCTGAGATGATTCCAAAAGCCTTGTCTTCCTTCTTTTCATGTGCAGCAATCCTTGCACAAATCTTACCAAAAATCTGTTGGTAATCGCCAAGACCTTTTGAGGCTTCTTCCTTAATTCCTGCAGAGTCACCAATCCCTGGCCAAAGTGCATACAAAAATATATCTTCTGATATATCTTCTTCCCATCTTTTCATCTTTCTTAGATCTTTTGAATCTGCCTTCATTCCTTCTTTTCTCAATCAATTCCCTAAGCAGTTTCTTTAATCTTTTTTTGCCTTCTGTTCCTCCCTTTTTCTTTCTTGAATCTTCTGCCTCTTTTCTCTTCTTCTTTCTTTCATCTTCAAAACAGCATCCATGGCAGATCTTGAGTGTTCTCCTGTTTGCGGGGTGAATTAAACCAACTGCCTCCTGCAGTTCCTTAGTTTCCTAATTCCCGGGCAAAACTGAACAATCTCCCTTCTAAATCTGCTTCTTTCTCCTTCTGTTTGCTGCCTTCTGATTTCTTGAATCTTGAGTGATGATCGAAACATGACGTTTGATTCTCAGGCTCTTGATACCACTTTTGTGCAGGTCTTGAACGTATTTTACAGGATCGGATAACGACCAAACTAATCATGAACGATCATATAAAAGATAGACAGAAATTTAATTGAGAAGAACAAGTATTTGGGGTGAACCCATCCTGATAAACACAGGATCAATATATATCATGATATTGAAGAATATTGGGTTGATTTGTTACAGGAAATTCTATCCTATATATAATACATGAATCGGTGTGTATGTGAAGGATACACCCGTTCAATAAAAGTAATCAACATATCCCAACTAAACGTTATAATATAACTGCTGTCCTAGGGTTTCGGGTTGGGCCTTAATTCGGGCTTATGTTGGAAAGATTAATGGATTATATTCCCAACACTTTATTACAACGAATGGCTGTTGGCATAGCCATCCATGTGGTTATCATGATCATAGCAAGTGTGGTCGAAAGACTACGACTACGTGTGGCTAAAGATCATGATATAACTGAGAAAGGGCAAATTGTGCCTCTAAGTATATTTGTCCTCCTTCCTCAATTTGTTTTGCTGGGCGCTGCTCATAACTTTTTAGAAGTTGCAAAACTTGAATTTTTCTATGATCAGGCACCCGAAGGAATGAAAAGTCTTGGGACGGCTTATTTCACAACTAGTCTTGGTGTCGGGTTTTTCCTTAGCAGTTTCATATTATGGATTGTGTCTAACATTACAAAGAGGAATGGAAACAAAGGATGGATCCGGGACAACCTTAACGAATCTCGCCTGGACTATTATTATGTATTTCTCACGGTTCTGTGTTTTTTAAATTTCCTTTTCTTCCTTGTAAGCATGAAAAACTTTGAGTATAAAGGTGAAGTGGAACAAGCTACATCATTAGATGATCCTACATTGTAATGAACTTTTCCACTTGGAGATCTCGATGAAAATCTATTAAGGAGACATATCGTGAGAGTACATTGGTTCATCTAATCACTTTTATCTTTGTAAGTTAGATTTGACGACTTCAAATCTTATTCACAATCCTTAATTTTCCAAAGCATAGCTGAAATAAACCATCGTTAAAATTGCTTTGTAAGTCCTATGCTTGGAAAAGTTAGCTTTGAAAGACAAATTCAGTTAACTTTATTACTCCAGTTGCTTACTTGCGTGGAACTGCTTATTATCAATCAACTAGATATGTAAATTGTAACTAAAATCAAAAGGAGTATTTGGTTTCTTTGGTTAGTTTAAACTTGGTGTGATATAACTCCAGCACGTTATCTTTGGTTTAGCCTAAGTTTAGCTTGATAAGATATTAACATAAACTGAGAGCTCAAGTAACTGAAGATATCTATGAAATTAAAGCAATACAGTATTAGATTAGGGTGAAACTCAATAACCTAAATATATATAAATAATAATAACAACCTTGAATTGGCAACGCCAGCTTTCTGAAAATGGAGGACACTATGGTTGCCTATATAATTATTTTACTTTGTTTGGGTTCAAACCCCGTGGATCAGTTGGTCAATATGTCGGTAACTATGTTTACCTAAAAAACTACAATCAATAAATCCAGATCGATATGTGATATTCATAGTTTCATACAAAGATAGCTAGCTACACACACATAAAAACATGACTCGCTTTTTGAACGTCTAGATTTTTCAAACTGGAACTCAACTAATGATATGTTTCAAGCTCTTTCTGTAAAATTGATACAAATTATAATCTATCGATGTAGGATCAGTTATAATGTAAATCACAGAATAAAGTTTCATAACTACAGAACTAATGTTTCGATCTTTTCCACCTAGACATTATACGGCATTGATTCTTTGCGGTTTGAGCTTAGTGAAGTTCCTTTCTTCCTATCTTATTACCATAAAAAACTACACTGCAGTACTCGATCCATTCCCCTACTTTCGAACATTTTATGTAAGGACTAATGCCCCAGTAGGACGATGGACCGGGTACCACAAAAACTTACGTGAAACCAATCCTTTTAGCATGACACATCATGTCATTAGTATTTTTATTTCACGTAGTTATATCATAGAATGTTTTTTAATATATTTACTATATTACCTTGTCACAACGATCTATATTCGTTTCCATTGTACAATAGATATTGAGTTTAAACTCCTAGAAGAAAAGGTGGAATTTGAAAAAGCATTAGAAGTTAGAACGGCTATGAAATTTTAGGCCTTGAACCTAAAATCTATCTATGAATTAACACTTACCAACCCATTAAGCCGAAAAAAGCAACTAATACAGATCGATCACTATGTTTATATCTTAAAACTGGATTAAAAAAAAAGGAATCTAAGAACAGCTTATCTTGCCTTATCAAGAAATTTGTGCCTACCAGCTTTGGTGCACGAGTATGCCAACCAGCCAGAAACAAAACATCGATTTCGTTTTTCCAACTAAAAGAAACACATGAAAATGATAAGCATATATACATGCTAATATGACCAAAAACGCAATGATAAGCATATATATATATACATGCTAATATGACCAGAAACAGAGAACCATGCATCAAGGACAGTTCAGTTTTTCCAACTAAAAGAAACACATGAAATGACAAAAAGATTAAATTTGTGATATATGAATGAAAGAGACTTTTGTAAGGTGTAGGTTGAGCCGAGGATTTCTCATACCAAATTGTTCCGGTATAGTTTGGTAAAGTTCCATAAAAACAAATGCTTATAAGAAGGTGAGCATAGGTTAATTAGCGCATAAATATTCCTGTTTATGTGTAATGGGGTTGACAGGAGATGAGAAGGGAGTTAGAGAAGACTATACGCAGGACGGAACTATAAATCTTAAGGGTAAACCCGTCCTAAGATCTACTACCGGTAAATGGAGAGCTTGTTACTTCATGCTTGGTAAGTGTCAAAAATAAAAGTAACATTATACTGTTAGTAAACATTTAATACTGTACAATTTAATGTAAAACTTGTCAAATCGAGCGTCATTAGACTGACAGTTAACTGAACTTGTAGGCTACGAAGTATGTGAAAGAATGGCCTACTATGGAATAGCAACAAATTTGGTGTTGTACTTAACAAGAGAACTGCATGAAGGCACTGTGAAATCATCAAACAATGTCACAAATTGGATTGGCACAGTGTGGATGACTCCTATTTTAGGTGCATATATTGCTGATACATATTTGGGACGATATTGGACATTCATAATTGCTTCTGTCATTTATCTTCTAGTAAGTTTTATTATTTAGGGCCTTAAGACCCGATCTTATTTTAGCTTAGGAGCCTAAGGAATATGATTATCTTCGTGTTTTATTATAACATATGCTTATTATATCAGGGCATGTGCTTATTGACTCTTGTGGTTTCACTACCATCCCTAAAGCCGCCATCATGTGGAAAACATGTGACGTATCTTGACTGTGATAAACGAGCCTCCTCATTTCAAGTTGGCATTTTCTATTGTGCGCTCTACATAATTGCAGTTGGAACTGGTGGGACAAAACCCAATATCTCGACAATGGGTGCAGACCAATTTGACGATTCTGAGCCTAGAGAGAAAGCCCATAAGCTTGCTTTTTTCAATTGGTGGATGTTTAGTGTATTTTTTGGCACCCTTTTCGCAAATACATTTCTAGTGTACATTCAAGATAATGTAGGTTGGGGTGTAGGGTATCTTATACCTACATTAGCTCTACTTGTGGCGATAGTAATGTTTATGTTTGGGACACCGGTTTATAGGCATAAGCCAGCTACAGAAAGTCCGTTTACTAATATGGCCAAAGTATTAGTTGCTGCTACAAGAAACAGAAATGTGATTACACCTACTGACCCTAATGAACTTTATGAGCTGAATTTGGATGAGTATTCTAGTTCTGGGAAGCATAGAGCTAACCATTCCTCTTCGTTAAGGTAATATATTTTGTTTAAATAAATTGTTTACATGTTGTAAAGTCACATAAAGCTGGGCGACTTTGAGGTTTCAGTGTGGCACCATGACTAACCAATCTGTCATGACTTGTGATTATTCCTTTAGCTTCAGACTTTCAGTAGTCTCTTGCTTAGCTTCAATAGTCCCTTGCTTGTACCAATTCAGTTTTACCAGAAAACCCAAAAATAGCTTATTGAAAATGTTGGTTTTGCATATAGGTTCCTCGACAAGGCTGCAGTGAAGATCAAAGAACCATTTTCCGAATGGGAGCTATGTCCAGTAACTCAAGTTGAGCACACGAAGCAGATGCTTAAACTGGTCCCAATTATGTGTGCAACATTCGTTCCTAACATATTAATAGCCCAGAGCCACACACTTTTCATTAAACAAGGCACAACCTTAGTCCGGTCCATCGGACCACATTTCGATATACCACCGGCTTGTCTAGCCCTGTTCACCACAATCTCCATGTTAATAAGCATCGTTGTTTATGACCGTTACTTTGTACCTTTTGCTAAAAAGTACACCAACAATCCAAGAGGCATCACTTTATTGCAACGAATGGCAATTGGCATAGCCCTACAAGTCGTTACAATGATCATTGCTAGTGTGGTGGAGAGTCGCAGATTAAACATCGCTAAAGAGCATGGTATATTTGAAAAGGGGAAAATTGTGCCTAGAAGTATATTCATCCTTCTTCCTCAATTCATTTTAATGGGTATTGCGGATAATTTCTTAGAAGTTGGAAAACTTGAATTTTTCTATGATCAAGCACCCGAAGGAATGAAAAGTCTCGGGACAGCTTACTTTACAACTAGTCTTGGTATCGGGTATTTTCTTAGTAGTTTCATTCTATCGACTGTGGCTAATGTTACAAAGAGGAATGGACACGAGGGTTGGATCCTAGACAACCTTAACGTATCACGCCTAGACTACTATTACATATCTTTCACGGTTTTGTGCTTTTTGAACTTCGTTTTCTTCCTTATAGTCGCGAAAAACTTTGAATACAAAGCTGAAGTGGATGAATCAGAAAACGAGCCGAACAATGATACCGGAAAATTTATTGAACAGATTGTTAAGTCACCTGATGATACTAAATTGTAAAAGAAATCATTTAAAATTTGAGTCTTTGACCATTGTAAAAAGTTGAGTAAAGCACAAAGAGCATAGTATGACAGTGATTCTAATTTGTATTGTAAACTAAAGTGTGAAGTGATTCTTTCGTCTAAAAAGGAAAAGTGAGAAACTCTTTGTATATCCATATAAAAAATCTAAGTGTGCAAGGTGCAGTAGTCACCGAATAATCGTTATTGGTGTGTCACATCAGCAAACACCACAATTATAAAACTCTCTCACCAATAACATGCATGTGGGTGGTAAAAAAAACCAGTGCAAAAATACATCACTCACTCGCAAAACAAGAAAAAAGAAAAATGAAAAAATCATTACGAATGAGCGAGCGGACGCACTGGAGAGGAAGACACGCAGTTTGGCGCCGCTGTTGGTGAAAAGAAAGAAAAAAGTCAAAAACAATGACGTGCTGCAGTTAAACCAAGTGCACAACTCACTATAAACATTTGATATTTTGACTGCATGAAAAGTCAGAGTATTTTAGTACATGGCCTCTATCAAATCAATACTTGGTTAAAATTACCCAATGATCAATTTCGTAATCTGACGGCTCGACCGGTTCACCCTGTGGTTGAACCAGTAGATGATTTGACCGAGATGATTTGAAGGCCGAACCTGTAACCCGATGATTCGAGTGGTAGCTTGGTAACTCGATCAAGTGACTTGAGCCAATCACGTGATCCAGTAATTCAACTATAATGACCCATGATCAAACAAATAACCCGATAATATTATATAAAAAAATAATAATATTAAATTTATAATAAATTGGGCTTTAACCTTTGACCCAATTCAAGAAGTAGATATATGGGCTTGAATAGATTGGGCTTTAACCTTTGACCCAATTCAAGTTGCTACACACCAAACCCTCATCTCACCTATAAAATGACACAACACACTTCAAACCCTAGTCTCCCATTTGCAGTCATACCTAGCCGCCATGTGCTCTAGCTCGAGTTAATAGCCATTAGTTGTTAGTTTGAACATTCTTCTTTTATTAAGGTAAATTATAATCTCTACTAATAGATTAGTCCTTTGGTAATAGTTAAAAAATATAATCGAGAATGGAGAATTGCAATAATAAGTTGCTTGTGTTATAGTGATAATTATTTATTTAAGACTCAGTGAGGACTATATTAATTTGTTTACCTTTTTTAACAGCTAGTAATTTGTTGTTAGAATTACTCTACCAATATATTAGCAAAAACATAAGTTATTAGTAGAAAAAAGTTAAAAAAGTTAAAAAATAATTTTTACGGGAAAGGGTTTTTAGAGTAGCTGATTTTATGGGGTTTATTGTGATTCTGATGATTTAAAAAGCTGATAAGCTTTTTTTCTTTTATAAGATTATATAAAAGTGAGTTTATCAGTTTTTCAAACATTTGAATGGTGATAATTCCATAAAATAAGCTAATTTAATACTACTAGTAACTCTTAAGAAACATATTTTTGGATGTGTGTTGTTAGTCCATCTTGGCAAAGCAGTAGAGGCTTCGGTTTATGATCTGTTTTGAATGCTAATGGACTTACATAAACAAAGCAGTCTTTTACTGTTCTGGACTCTAGATTATTATGCGAGTACCAAGTCATTCGGGCTGCAACATTTTAGTGTATTTATTATGTCGGTTACAATTGTTTTTTGATATAATAACGGTGTGTTTGGGTTAGATTGTTTTTTTTTTTTATAATGTTATTGTTAGCAATGCTCGGATAAGTTAAGTTGGTAAGCTCATTTTGTTGAGTTGTCAGTTTGGGTGTGTGGACTTGAATAAACCATAAGCTTGTATCAATTTTCTAACCTGATTAGGCCATATAATAGTTTAATATAAAATCTCTAGTAAGTAACATCTATGTTTAACATTTGTTATAGTGCAGTTATTTATTATTTCTCATGTTAGTCCATCTTGGAAAAGCGGTAGAGGCCTCCGGTCTATGATCTGTTTTGAATGCTTATGGACTTATATAAACAAAGCAGTCTTTTACTGTTCTGGACTCTAGATTATTATGCGAGTACCAAGTCATTCGGGCTGCAACATTTGATTCTATTCATGTTTGACATGTTTATTGGTTGTGTTTAAATTTCTTGTTTGTTTATTGTTTTTAATTAAGAACGAGGTGTTTGGATCAGCTTGTTTTCTTGGGGATTATAGTGTTATTGATGTTTGGGAAAGCTAGTAAGCTCTTTTTTGTGACTTGTCAGTTTGTGTGTGTAGACTTGAATAAGCCAAAAGATTGTATGGGAGTGCCAAGTCATATGGGGAGAGACGTTGATTCTTTTACTATATGCATCCTTCAAATCGATGTTTTTAACGTGTTTGTTAAAATTTGCTATCTGTTTATTGCTTCTTGAAATAAGCAGTTTGGTATAATCTGGTTTTTTGGATTAGCTTGTCTTATGGGTTTTTCAAAATGCTGGTAAGCTCACTTTATAGTTGTGAGCTTGGGCCCATGGACTTAAATAAGCACAAAAGCTAAAAGTCGAGCTTATCAAAGTTTTGAAATACCTCAATGAGCCCATAAAGTAATTCAAAAACTTACCTAAGTAACTTACTTTTATCTTTTGTTATAGTGCATTTATATATGATTTGCGTTGTTAGTCCATCTTGGCAAAGCAGTAGAGGCTTCGGTCTATGACCTGTTTTGAATGCTAATGGACTTACACAAACTTATCAGTCTTTTACTGTTCTGGACTTTCAGATATTATGGGAGTACCAAGTCATTCGGGCTGAAACATTTGATTCGAGTCATGTTTTTTTTATTTTAAAAATATAAACGTGGTGTTTGGACTAGCGGTTTAGTGGTATTGATGTTTGGAGAAGCTGGGAAGTTTTCTTTTGAGTCTGGGTGGACTTGAGTAAGTCATAAGCCTGTATCCTGAAAAAAGTTAGCCTTTCAGCTTTTGTCATGGTGTGTTTATTAATTATGTGTCATGTCAGTCCATCTTGGCAAAGCAGTAGAGGCTTCGGCCTATGATCTGTTTTGAATGCTAATGGACGTATACAAAGTATTCAGTCTTTTACTGTTCTGGTCTCTCGATTATTATGGGAGTATCAAGTCATTCGGGCTGAAACATCTTATATCTCTTAATAACAGTTGATATAAATCAGACTTCGGTTGCACCAGATTTTGTGTTTAAGCACTGTGGGCGACCTTGTTTTCTAATCACATATCCTTATTTTGACAATTCTAATGGTAATGTTTTTAGGAGCCATCTATTCAAGAAATTTGTTAAACTATCTGTTCAGAACTTTATAAATACCTGCAAATCACACAACCTTTAGTCCATCTTAGCAAAAGGTTTTGAATTGTTTTGAATGCTACTAGCAGGTACCCGCGCAATGCAGCGGCAGGTATCTATAATCATACTTTTAGCGAGCAATATTCTTCGATAACATGTTTCTTTTGGATAAAATCTTTACGCATGACGAAACTTTTAGTAAATAAATGTACGGCAAGCCATTTTATATTAATTTTTTAAAACATGTTTTTATTAAATTAATAATGAAGATAATCATAATGACGTCATTCAATTCAAATTTTTGTAACCGACGTGCTATATTGGCTTATACACTGTGCATACATATATCTGTGTTACTTAAATATTAGTATTTTTTTATTTATTTTTTTAACGGCGAGTTAGTAGTTAGTGATTCGAGCTTATAGTGACATCTAATTGGGCTGATTTATTAACTAAACCTTTTGATACTGGAAGATTTCAATATTTGGTAACAAATATTGGAATGGTTAATCTCACTTAATATGTGTTTTGGAACCTTTTTGTAAAAGTATGTACAGGATAATGCATTGTTATTAGTCTTTGTGATGATTTAGATTTTTCCACTTTATTTTTCTAACACTGACAAAGGTAAATTTAACGCTGACAAGTGTTATTTTGCCGTTGTTACAGATATTATTGTCTAACGCTGACAAGAGTTCCTTCAACGCTGATAAGTGTTGTCGGGGCGCTGTCAGCAACACTGTTAGTTTTGTGGTTTTCAATCTAAATGTGTAGGTGGTGTTAGCTTTATGCCATTGGATACAGAGTTGCTTATGGATCTTTGAAGAGCTATTTGGACATGTTTTTGTTTATGGATGATGGTTGGAATATTTATATTCTTATCTTGACATAAATTTTTAATGTTCATATATATTTTGAGAAACTCATGTATCATAGTTTAAGGGGAGGTTTAAGGAACCTTTAGGACTCTTGGGTATTCTTATAATACTCTTATCACAATTATAGATTGTGTCCACAGGTGAGTATGGGTTAGTTTTACTAAACCATGAGGCACTGTAGCATGCAAAGTTGACAAACTATGCATGCTGCCAAGACATTTTTGGCCTAGAATTGGTTGTGGTCTGTTGGGAGACTTGGGAATATTTTTGTTATGAGTTTACCTGGGAGTTACAAAGGATTTTATGAAATAACTTTGTTGGTAAGTATTTTGGTTAGTAAGGGACACTTGAGGACATTTGTGTCTATCTTGCTTAAGCAAGTGTGCATAAGTGGACAATGCTTGCCACCCAGTAATTATTATCGACTTGCAAGATATTTCCCTTAGGATAAATTACTTTGTTAAGGTCTTTTTCTTTTTAAATATTTTTATTTTTAGACGCTGACAAGTTTTTCTCCAAACGCTGTTACGACCAATCGTGACGCTGACAAGGCTTTATGCAAACGCTGACAAGAAAATATAGCCGTTGGGCGTTGATGAGTTATTTTTGACCGTTGACACCTAGTGGGCTCTACCCAGTTGTTATTTTTTACTAATCTTTGGCCGTAATTTTTGGGGAGTTGTTACTTTTAATTAATGCATGAGATAAGTTATATTTGATTCAATATTTTCATCATTACTCTTTGAATATAAGTGCCTCATTTTTGACCAATCATAATCATGCATCTCTCCTATAAATTTGGCTAACTTTTCATTCTGGGTATTCATATTTTCTTGTCTAACATCTTTCTCCTAGATTTTTCCCATATCACATAACCTAAACAGCTTTCAACATGGCACCAAAGTTCAACTCAAACAATCTGACATTGGAGTTCAAGAGCCAACATAATATGGTAGCTTACTTGGACGCTGATAATGATTTGTTCTCTCGGTATTCACAAATGGTGGCATTTTTAAATGCATCCTCCATAAGGTATGCACTTTCTCATGAACCACTAGTCCCTGTCGCACACATTAGACAGTTTTGGAATAATGTAAGTTCCACAACAGCTAATGGAGTGACTACATTAACATCTACTGTTCATGGTAGAACATGGGTGGTCACTGAAGCTTTGGTTCGCCAAGCTTTGCGTCTTAATGACGCTGATGGTGTGACTACCCTTGCCATTGCAACAATAGAACAAGGTCTTAGGGAATTGGGTTATCCTATTCCTGCTGATAAAACTTTAAATAAATATCATAAGCAGGAATTTCCCTCAGATTAGAAATATTTGATACATGTCCTTCTTCAATGCTTAAGTCCAAAATGTACTGCTTTTAATGAAATAAACAGGTCCATTGCAAGTGCTTTGGTTTGTATGTCACGTGGGCTTAGGTATAATTTTTCAAAAATGATTTTTGAAGGGATGTGTAAATATAAGGGAAGTAAAATGACTTTGGCTTACCCAAGATTTTTGCAAATGGTGTTTGATTTACAAGAATATTGTCTTAGGGATCATGACCATTTTTATGAGATCCCTAAGCAAAAGAAAACCATTTTTGACAAAATGATCTCCACAAACAGACCTATACCTCTCACCCAAGCCATGCTTGAAGTAATTCAGGCTGCCCAACCACAACCAGACCCTGAACCTCAACTTGAGTCTGTCCTTGAACCATTACCTTCACCTGAACACATGGACGTTGACCAAGCCAATGTCAACGCTGACACTCAATATGTTGGCGCTGACACAGCCAATCCCAACGCTGATGACATCCCTGAACAATCTCAAACACCCCTTAACCAACCCACACCCACACAATCTACATCATCTTCCACCCCCTTACAATCTAGGTTGAGAAAACGCCAAAGGACTACTGGAGTGTTCTCCTCTAGTGGTCCTAGCCATGTAGCAGAGAGAACCACCTCCACAAGTGTGGCTGGTGACATGGGTGAGGCTGGACCTATTGGTACAGGCTTAGAAGCTGGCCAAGACAGGTCCAACATTGATAAGACCTCATCCATGCCCTATGATTCTATTTTGGGAGGTCAAATCCCCATTCTAGTTGAGGGCAGATTGGAACCTATGACATTGAATGAATTGACGGCTGCTGTCATTAGCTTGCAAAAGCAAAATGTCAGCCTTGTACAAATTGTCAATAATCAGGGCCGTGAACTCCAAGCATTGAGGGAGCGGGTAACTGTTTTGGAGAATCCTAATAGCAGGAGTAGAATAGAGGAATCTTCCAAAGGGGAGGATGAAGTGGATGAGCTTATACGTACTGCAAGTGAAAGGAGTTCACATGATGGTGGATCCTTAGATATTGCTGAAGCTCTTACAAGCCTGAAGAAGCATCCTGTCATTGATACGTCCAAGGTAACTCCATTAAACTTGGAAGGATTTTTCACAGCAACAATGCAACTTATTACACAGGACGCTGTTGCAAGCAAAGTGGGCGCTGATACAGGTTTGAACGCTGACACATCCAGCGCTGACAAAGGTAATCGGGGCGCTGATAAAGGTAACTTGAACGCTGACAAAGTTGCAGGTGGTGTTGATGTATTCCAGTCATCAGCAATCATCAAAGATGTGTCCACACAGGTTTCTTCTTCTACCTTACCAATTATTGATCCAAAAGACAAGGGTAAGGGGCTTATGGTTGAAGAAGATGTTCCAAAGAAAGATGCAGCACAAATTGCATTTGATGAACAGTTGGCTGCACAACTTTTGGAAGAAGATTTGAAGAGGAGTGGTGCATCACCATTTGTAGCCACTGAGAGTGAGGATGAAGGTGATGAGGAAAGTGACAAAGGCAGCTCAGATTCAAGTATACAAATCATTGAAGATCCAGAAAGACTTGAATATGGAGATGAGTTGGCAAAAGAAAGGTTGAGTGATTTGAAGATGCAGGTTGATTTTGACCTTCTAGAAATCACCAGAATGTACCATGCTTGGGAAGATAAGGTAATGGACAACCCAGGGATGAGTTTGTCAGATCAAATTTGGGGGTTGGAAATTCTTCTCAGTGTACAAGATGATATAAAGGTCATTTTGAAGTATAATGCACAAGAGGTCAAGACTTGGCTTAGAAGAGATAGCAGGCAATTGTATTACAAGTTGCTTAGATGCCATCAACCTGGATGGACATACAAGAAGTTGCTGGCTTTATCTTTTGAGGAGCTAGAGTACAGAGCACATCCTATTTGGAGGCATGTGCAAGAAAATAATGTCTTACAGTTTCTTTCAGAAGAAAGGAAACAGGAGCTTGCTGAGGAAATGCAGATTGCAAAGGAGATGAGGATTGCTCAAAGACCAGTGAAGAAAGGAGTTCCTCTCCAATTTCCCAAAGATATGGATATGTATGATCCAAGTGAAACTGTCATAAGGAAGCATCTCAAGCTTTCTCCATTGGAAGTTTCAGATTTGGTTAATGTAGTATCTCTAGATGCCAGAAATCCAATCATAAGTTTTGATGAAGATGAGTGTGGATTTTGGAAGATTGGCAGATTTGGGAAGGAGGTACACACTTTCACTTCGATTATTTCTATCTTTGCAAGCATAGACAGAGAAGACTTGGTGCATCTATGGAGATTGATAGAGGCCAAGTATAAGGCTAAAGCACCTACTTCAACAAATGGAATAAGACTATTGCACACATTTTTGACTTTGTGTGGTCCAAGGGAAGCAGATCCTCCTGTATGGAAGGATCTTGAAGATGACCTCAGTGGTCTTCATTGGAGGCTTTATTCTACTTGTGGTGTGTTTCATTTGAGCTCTACAAAGTTTTCAGAGTATCTACTTGTGGATGCTGACTATTTCTTGTCCAAAGAAGTATTGGAGAAGATGAAGGAGACACCCTTGGAGATTGATTATACTAGTGACGTGGCCAAGGACTTAATTAGATATGTTTATCACCAACATAGGAAGTTTTTGTAAGATTCCTCCTAGCCTTTAGTATTTATTCAGAAACTTGATCATTAGAGTGGATATCAAGTTTAGGGGAGGATTGTTGGGAATAAATTATGGGTCAGTTCACTAGACGCTGATAAGAAGAGTTCAAGCGCTGATAAGAAGAAGTTGGACGCTGACAGCCAAGCGTTGACATTTGAAGAAGTCAACGCTGACAGCCTTGAAGACAAGCACTGATGGAATATATCTTCATACGAATCTTTTGTTTATTTGTTTCTTTATTTGTATATGGTAAAGATAAACTCGACATTGTATTTTCCATTATTATCTTTACCTAGAATAGTTGATTTGTAGCTTCTTGTACAAGACTTCTTAATCTATAAAAGAAGATCTTTTAGGTTAATGTTAATCATCAGTTATAATAAGTTTTCACAAGTATTCGACTGTTAAACCTCTTTCATTGTAATCAAGTTCGATTATTCTAATACAAGTGAAAGTTTGTTTAACATCTTTGTGTATACGAGATTAGATCAAGTAATACACGTAGAGAAACCTTTGCTTATGAATAAAGTAACTAAGTGTTATGCGGAATTAACACTTAATCTAGAACACAAAGATGTTAAACAAACTTTCACTTGTATTAGAATAATCGAACTTGATTACAAGGAAAGAGGTTTAACAGTCGAATACTTGTGAAAACTTATTATAACTGATGATGAACATTAACCTAAAAGATATTCTTTTATAGATTAAGAAGTCTTGTACAAGAAGCTACGAATCAACTATTCTAGGTAAAGATAATTATGGAAAATACAATGTCGAGTTTATCTTTACCATATACAAATAAAGAAACAAATAAACAAAAAGATTTGTATGAAGATATATTCCATCAGTGCTTGTCTTCAAGGCTGTCAGCGTTGACTTCTTCAAATGTCAACGCTTGGCTGTCAGCGTCCAACTTCTTCTTATCAGCGCTTGAACTCTTCTTATCAGCGTCTAGTGAACTGACCCATAATTTATTCCCAACAATCCTCCCCTAAACTTGATATCCACTCTAATGATCAAGTTTCTGAATAAATACTAAAGGCTAGGAGGAATCTTACAAAAACTTCCTATGTTGGTGATAAACATATCTAATTAAGTCTTTGGCCACATCACTAGTATAATCAATCTCCAAGGGTGTCTCCTTCATCTTCTCCAATATTTCTTTGGACAAGAAATAGTCAGCATCCACAAGTAGATACTCTGAAAACTTTGTAGAGCTCAAATGAAACACACCACAAGTAGAATAAAGCCTCCAATGAAGACCACTGAGGTCATCTTCTAGATCCTTCCATACAGCAGGATCTGCTTCCCTTGGACCACACAAAGTAAAAAATGTGTGCCATAGTCTTATTCCATTTGCTGAAGTAGGTGCTTCAGCCTTATACTTGGCCTCTATCAATCTCCATAGATGCACCAAGTCTTCTCTGTCTATGCTTGCAAAGATAGAAATAATCGAAGTGAAAGTGTGTACCTCCTTCCCAAATCTGCCAATCTTCCAAAATCCACACTCATCTTCATCAAAACTTATGATTGGATTTCTGGTATCTAGAGATACTACATTAACCAAATCTGAAGCTTCCAATGGAGAAAGCTTGAGATGCTTCCTTATGACAGTTTCACTTGGATCATACATATCCATATCTTTGGGAAATTGGAGAGGATCTCCTTTCTTCACTGGTCTTTGAGCAATCCTCATCTCCTTTGCAATCTGCATTTCCTCAGCAAGCTCCTGTTTCCTTTCTTCTGAAAGAAACTGTAAGACATTATTTTCTTACACATGCCTCCAAATAGGATGTGCCCTGTACTCTAGCTCCTCAAAAGATAAAGCCAGCAACTTCTTGTATGTCCATCCAGGTTGATGGCATCTAAGCAACTTGTAATACAATTGCCTGCTATCTCTTCTAAGCCAAGTCTTGACCTCTTGTGCATTATACTTCAAAATCACCTTTATATCATCTTGTACCCTGAGAAGAATTTCCAACCCCCAAATTTGATCTGATAAGCTCATCCTTGGGTTGTCAAGTACCTTATCTTCCCAAGCATGGTACATTCTGGTGATTTCTGGAAGGTCAAAATCAACCTGCATCCTCAAATCTCTCAACCTTTCTTTTGCCAACTCATCCCCATATTCAAGTCTTTCTGGATCTTCAATGATTTAAACACTTGAATCTGAGCTAGCTCCTTCTCTTTCATCATCACTCTCTTCCTCACTCTCAGAAGTGGCAACAAATGGTGATCTACCACTCCTCTTCAAATCTTCTTCCAAAAGTTGTGCAGCCAACTGATTATCAAATGCAATTTGTGCTGCATCTTTCTTTAGAACATCTTCTTCAACCATAATTCCTTTACCTTTGTCTTTTGGATCAATGATAGGTAAAGTAGATGAAGATACCTGTGTAGACACATCTTTGATGATTGCTGATGACTGGAATACATCAACACCACCTGCAACTTTGTCAGCGTTCAAGTTACCTTTATCAGCGCCCCGATTACCTTTGTCAGCGCTGGATGTGTCAGCGTCCAAACTCTTGTCAACGCCAAGATTACTTGTGACAGCGCCCTGTGTAAAATGTTCCATCACTGCTGTAAATGACCCATCTAAATTCAAAGGGGTTACCTTGGATGTATCAATGACAGGGTGCTTCTTCAAGTTGGTGAGTGCTTCAGCAACATTTAAAGATTCACTAAATTGTGAACTCTTCTCACTGGCTGTATGAATCAGCTCATCCTCTTCATCCTCCCCTTTGGAAGATTCCTCCATTCTACTCCTGCTACTAGGATTCTCCAAAACAGTTACCCGCTCCCTCAATGCTTGGAGTTCACGGCCCTGATTATTGACAATTTGTACAAGGCTGACATGTTGCTTTTGCAAGCTAATGACAACAGCCGTCAATTCATTCAATGTCATAGGTTCCAATCTGCCCTCAGCTAGAATGGGGATTTGACCTCCCAAAATAGAATCATAGGGCATGGATGAGGTCTTATCAATGTTGGACCTGTCTTGGCCAGCTTCTAAGCCTGTACCAATAGGTCCAGCCTCACCCATGTCACCAGCCACACTTGTGGAGGTGGTTCTCTCTGCTACATGGCTAGGACCACTAGAGGAGAACACTCCAGTAGTCCTTTGGCGTTTTCTCAACCTAGATTGTAAGGGGTGGAAGATGATGTAGATTGTGTGGGTGTGGGTTGGTTAAGGGGTGTTTGGGATTGTTCAGGGATGTCATCAGCGTTGGGATTGGCTGTGTCAGCGCCAACATATTGAGTGTCAGCGTTGACATTGGCTTGGTCAACGTCCATGTGTTCAGGTGAAGGTAATGGTTCAAGGACAGGCTCAAGTTGAGGTTCAGGGTCTGGTTGTGGTTGGGCAGCCTGAATTACTTCAAGCATAGCGTGGGTGAGAGGTATAGGTCTGTTTGTGGAGATCATTTTGTCAAAAATGGTTTTCTTTTGCTTAGGGATCTCATAAAAATGGTCATGATCCCTAAGACAATATTCTTGTAAATCAAACACCATTTGCAAAAATCTTGGGTACCAAAGTCATTTTACTTCCCTTATTTTTACACATCCCTTCAAAAATCATTTTTGAAAAATTATACCTAAGCCCACGTGACATACAAACCAAAGCACTTGCAATGGACCTGTTTATTTCATTAAAAGCAGTACATTTTGGACTTAAGCATTGAAGAAGGACATGTATCAAATATTTCCAATCTGAGGGAAAATCCTGCTTATGATATTCATTTAAAGTTTTATCAGCAGGAATAGGATAACCCAATTCCCTAAGACCTTGTTCTATTGTTGCAGTGGCAAGGGTAGTCACACCATCAGCGTCATTAAGACGCAAAGCTCGGCGAACCAAAGCTTCAGTGACCACCCATGTTCTTCCATGAACAGTAGATGTTAATGTAGTCGCTCCATTAGCTGTTGTGGAACTTACATTATTCCAAAACTGTCTAATGTGTGCGACAGGGACTAGTGGTTCATGAGAAAGTGCATACCTTATGGAGGATGCATTTAAAAATGCCACCATTTGTGAATACTGAGGGAACAAATCATTATCAGCGTCCAAGTAAGCTACCATATTATGTTGGCTCTTGAACTCCAATGTCAGATTGTTTGAGTTGAACTTTGGTGCCATGTTGAAAGCTGTTTAGGTTATGTGATATGGGAAAAATCTAGGAGAAAGATGTTAGACAAGAAAATATGAATACCCAGAATGAAAAGTTAGCCAAATTTATAGGAGAGATGCATGATTATGATTGGTCAAAAATGAGGCAGTTATATTCAAAGAGTAATGATGAAAATATTGAATCAAATATAACTTATCTCATGCATTAATTAAAAGTAACAACTCCCCAAAAATTACGGCCAAAGATTAGTAAAAAATAACAACTGGGTAGGGCCCACTAGGTGTCAACGGTCAAAAATAACTCATCAACGCCCAACGGCTATATTTTCTTGTCAGCGTTTGCCTAAAGCCTTGTCAGCGTTACGATTGGTCGTAACAGCGTTTGGAGAAAAACTTGTCAGCGTCTAAAAAAATAAAAATATTTAAAAAGAAAAAGACCTTAACAAAGTAATTTATCCTAAGGGAAATATCTTGCAAGTTGATAATAATTACTGGGTGGCAAGCACTGTCCACTTATGCACACTTGCTTAAGCAAGATAGACACAAATGTCCTCAAGTGTCCCTTGGTAACCAAAATACTTACCAACAAAGTTATTTCATAAAATCCTTTGTAACTCCCAGGTAAACCCATAACAAAAATATTCCCAAGTCTCCCAACAGACCACAACCAATTCTAGGCCAAAAATGTCTTGGCAGCATGCCAGCATGCATAGTTTGTCAACTTTGCATGCTACAGTGCCTCATGGTTTAGTAAAACTAACCCATACTCACCTGTGGACACAATCTAGAATTGTGATAAGAGTATTATAAGAATACCCAAGAGTCCTAAAGGTTCCTAAAACCTCCCCTTAAACTATGATACATGAGTTTCTCAAAATATATATGAACATTAAAAATTTATGTCAATATAGGAATATAAATATTCCAACCATCATCCATAAACAAAAACATGTCCAAATAGATCTTCAAAGATCCATAAGCAACTCTGTATCCAATGGCATAAAGCTAACACCACCTACACATTTAGATTGAAAACCACAAAACTAACATTGTTGCTGACAGCGCCCCGACAACACTTATCAGCGTTGAAGGAACTCTTGTCAGCGTTAGACAAGAATATCTCTAACAACGGCAAAATAACACTTGTCAGCGTTAAATTTACCTTTGTCAATGTTAGAAAAATAAAGTGGAAAAATCTAAATCATCACAAAGACTAATAACAATGCATTATCCTGTACATACTTTTACAAAAAGGTTCCAAAACACATATTAAGTGAGATTAACCATTCCAATATTTGTTACCAAATATTGAAATCTTCCAGTATCAAAAGGTTTAGTTAATAAATCAGCCACATTATCTTCTGTGTCTACCCTATCTGGTTGTATTAAACCTTTCTCAAAGCAATCTCTTATAAAATGATGCCTAATTTCTATGTGTTTGGTTTTAGAATGATGTACAGGATTTTTAATAATGCATAAAGTACTGTTATTGTCTACAAAAATCTTGGTATGCATGAAATTATACCCATAATCCAACAGCTGGTTCTGAATCCATAAGACTTGTCCACAACAAGCAGCTGCAGCCACATATTCTGCTTCAGTTGTAGAGTTTGCCACCACTGTTTGTTTCTTGCATTGCCAAGATATCAATCTATTCCCAAGAAATTGACATCCACCAGTTGTGGATTTTCTATCAAACTTGTCACCACCATAGTCACTGTCCGAATATGCAATAAGCTCCAATGGAGAATCTTTTGGGTACCATAAGCCAAGATCTGGATAACATCTTAGGTACCTAAAGATTCTTTTCACAGCAAAAAGGTGACATTCTTTGGGACTCACTTAATGGCGTGCACAAGCACACACAGCAAACATGATGTCAGGTCTTGAGGCTGTAAGATACATCAATGAGCCAATCATTGATCTATAGTGCCTAACATCCACATCTTTTCCAGCTCCAATTTTTCCCCAAGGGTGTTCCCTATCCATAGGAGTGGAAGCACTCTTTTCATGTGGAGAAAAACCAAATTTCTTCAAGATTTCAGCTACATATTTGTCTTGGGAGATGAAGATACCATCTTCTTTCTGCTGAACTTGTAATCCTGGAAAGAAGTTCATCTCATCCATTGCACTCATCTTGAATTTATCTGTCATAAGCTTGGAAAAGTCTTCACTCATCTTTGGATTTGTAGATCCAAAAATGATATCATCAACATAGACCTGAACAAGTAAGACATCCTTACCTTTCTTCTTTGTAAACAATGTCTGATCTATGGTGCCCCTTTTAAAACCATTTTCCACCAAGTAGGTGGACAATGTACCATACCAAGCTCTTGGGGCCTGATGAAGTCCATACATAGCTTTCTTCACTCTATAAACCTTGTCTGGATTCTCAGGATCTTCAAAACCAGGAGGTTGCATGACATATACCTCCTCAACAATTGTTCCATAGAGGAAAGCACTCTTCACATCCATTTGATAAACAGTGAAGTTCATACAAGAGGCATAAGTTAGGAAAATTCTTATAGCTTCAATTCTTGCAACAGGAGCAAAGACCTCTTCATAATCTATCCCTTCCTCTTGTGTATATCACTGAGCTACCAAACGTGCCTTGTTTCTGACCACAATACCCCTTTCATCTTTCTTGTTCCTTAGAACCCATCTTGTCCCAATTGGTCTCACATATCTAGGACAATCAACCAGCTCCCAAACATCCTGTATAGCAAATTGGTGAAGCTCATCCTGCATTGCTTCCACCCAACTAGGTTCTTTGAGAGCATCAAAAATCTTCTTGGGTTCCTGTTGTGACAGAAAACAGGCAAACAAACATGCTTGTACAAGAGGGGTATCAACCTTCTTGTGGATATTAGCAATGAAGCAATCATGAGTCTGGTGAGATCTTCTAGTTTGAACAGGAGTCATGATATTCCCAATGATTTGAGAGGGAGGATGATTCTTCCAAGTAGATCTAGGAATTCCATTTTCAAGAATTCTGTTGTCTTCAATATCATCCTCCATGTTGCTAATATCTTCTTCAGACTCTCTTCCATCTTGAACCTCTTCATTTATTCTTGAAGGTTCACCTTGTTCAAAATTGGAAGATACGAAATGCTCATGAGTGTTGTCAACGTTGGAATTTTGCTTGTCAGCGCTGGAATTACTTTTGTCAGCGCCAGAATCATTGTTGTCAACGTTTGAGCCATCAGCGTCTGAATTGGTCTTGTCAGCGCTAGAATTGTGCTTGTCAGCGCCTGAATGACCATGCATGTTATCAACTGGTGGTATTGAAGAACCACCTTTATCCTTTCCAACAGCAGCAGCAGCAGCATAATACTCATCTGTCCATATGGGAAATGTAACATATTTTTGTGTGGGAGATGACTCAACTGCTTGTGGTCCATCCTTCTTAGCAACCTGTGTACCTGAAACATTACCAATTCTCTTTTCCAAAACACTTGAAGTTACCTTCACAATGTCTGGATTAGTAACAGGCATATAATTTAAAGCTCTAGATAAAGGTTCCAAGTCAAACAACTAATTTGGACCACTTTCAGGATCACTAGGTTTACTCTCTAAAAACCTAACATGTACTTTTTCAAGTATACGTTTTTCCTTTTTAATGTAAACCCTATATCATTTGCTCTGCACTGAATAACCCATGAAATAGCCTTCATCACCTTTTGCATCAAATTTACCTAGGTCATCACTAGTTTCTAAAACAACTACATGACAACCAAAAGGCTTGAGAAAGCCAATATTTGGCTTCCTTCCCCAAAGTAACTCATAAGGTGTCTTATTGTGTATTTTGTTGACCAATGCCCTATTTTGAACATAACAAGCTGTGTTAACAGCTTCAGCCCAAAAGGCTATAGGAAAGTGGGCATCAGCCAACATGGTTCTGGCTGCTTCAATTAGGGTTCTATTCTTTCTTTCAGCAACCCCATTTTGCTGTGGGGTTCTAGCTATGCTAAACTGCCTAGTAATCCCTTTCTTGGCACAAAAATCCTCTAGTAACTGATTTCTAAACTCACCCCCGTTGTCACTTCTAAGAATTTTGACCTCATTACCACTCTTCTTTTCAATCTGGGTAATGAAATCAATCAAAATTTGGGCAGTTTCACTTTTCTTGGCTAAAAAGAAAGTCCATGTAAACCTGGAAAAATCATCAGTGATGACAAAACAATATGATTTACCCTTCAAACTTTCTATATTAGTTGGACCAAAGAGGTCCATATGCAATAAGTGAAGTGGTTTAGAACTAGAGTGCACCTGTTTAGATTTGAATGAGACCTTGTGCTGCTTGCCCTTAAGACATGCGACACAAGAGTGGTCATTGTGGAAAGCCTTTTCAGGCAAACCATCAACTAAACCAAGTCTCACAAGTCTATTGATATTTTTAAAGTTTATGTGCCCTAATCTCCTGTGCCAAATATTACTTTCATCTACTGAAGCTTTAGCATAAAAACATGACATTTTATTATTCATCTTAATTCCATTAAGATTCACATTATATATGTCTTTATGCCTTGGTGTTCTAAATTCTATGTATTTCTCCTCAGGGAGCTTGTAATCTTTGCTTAACACCAAGCATTCAATATCAGTAAAAAGAACTTTATTCTTGTTATCACACACCTGTGATACACTAAAAAGATTATAGTCGAGTTCTTTTAGCAGAAATACGTTTTCAAAACGTAAGTTGTTGGTGAGAAGAGTTCCTTTGCCTGTGATAGTTCCATATCCGCCCCCAAAGAGAACCTTATCACCATCTTCAATGGGAGTGAAGTTACTCAAGTAATCTTCTTTCCCAGTCATGTGCCTAGAGCATCCACTGTCCAAATATCCATAGTCATTAACCTGTTTTTGAATGCCCTGCACATAAGAAAACAAATTAGTTTTCTTTGGGAACCCAAGCCTTGGAAGACTTGGATTCATCTGGTTGTTCAACAAGAACAGACTTGGTTCTCATAACAACCCCATTTTCATCCCTTTTTGGATGAAATGCCCAGTTAACCCCAATTGGTCTTGACATGACCTTTGAAATATAATGAAACTTGTTGCATGTCATAGAAAGACCAGTAGAATTAGGGTTTTGGTCTTGTTTTGGTCTCCATGTTAAGCTAGTAGAAGCTTTAGACCCCTTTCCCTGTGGTTGCAAATACCTAGGTTTGGCAGTGTGTCTGTCAGCGCTGAAATTGTTCTTGTCAGCGCCCCGATTGCCTTTATCAGCGTTGAACCTAGGGTTTGCTACAGGAACCCATTGCCTATTGGACCAAGTGTTTGTCTTTTGGAAAGGTCTTAGGCCATGTGTGTTAGACCCTCTAGAAAAGAATGGGGCTGGTCTAACAACTTGTGAACTTTTGTTCACAAAGGTTTTGTGTCTGACAGTATTTGACCTATGTTGACTTTTGTCAGCGCTGAAATGGTTCTTGTCAGCGTTGACATTTGAAGCGTTGACACATTTGTATGCCAAATGTGAAAAGCTACCACAAGTGTAACAGGCTTTTCTAGACATGGTCTTAGGTCTAGAAGCAAAGAAGCCTGTTCCATGGTTACTAACTTGGCTTTTTGGTGACCTAGTATTCCTATACATCTCTGCATACTTAACACTAGGTTTTCTAACAGTGTGTGAGCCAAGGTCAACAGCTTTGCCAGTGGTTGGGTGTGTGATTTTAATAGGTGTAGGATCATGGCTCGTGATTGGTGTGGGCTCATTTGGACTTTCACATAACAAACCTCCCTTAACAAACAAAGTGTGGTTAGCTTTCTTCCACTCATCTAGGTCAGTAAGTTTTTGTTTATACTCTTCAACTGGGGAAGTCACTCTAGGTGGAGGAATGAATTCCTTCTCTTGGAGTTCTGGCAAGCCAGTCCAAGATAAGTCCTTTGATTGGACACCATAGAAATCCCCAGCTGATGGTGGAACACCAGTATAATCTTTCATCCCAATCCCACTCATGTCCTTAGAGTCTCTTTGTTTACTAACACACTCTCCTAGGGTTTGTGTGGCCTTATCAAATCTCTGGATTTTAAGACTCACATTATCTTTATTTTTGTTAGCCTCATCTAACTTAGCTATCAAATCAAGATTAACCTTGTTTGTGATATCTTGAATATCTTTACTTTGATGTAACTCATGTTTTAAGATATTTATTTTATCCTTTAAATCAAACTCCATTTTCTTATACTCAGCTACTGTCCTTTCTGTTTAGGTGAGAGCAATTTGATAATTAGATACTTTGCATCTTTCAGAACTTGCCTCATCTAATAATTTTACTATCTCCTTATTTAGTTTTTCAGTATTTAAACGACAACCCTTAGAACAGAAAGCATCATCATATACCTCATTATCTGATGAAGAGGAGGAGTGTGCCATGAGAGCATATTCAACATGCTCTTCTTTAACTTCAGCAACCAATGCTTTGTCCTCTTCCTCATCCTTAGCCAAAAAGTTCCAGCTCCAGTCCCATCCTCCTACACCATCAATTTGTTGAACAGCTACCATGGCCTTGGAATCTTGGCTCTTAACCATTTGGCTTGAAGGCTTACCAGCATCAGATCTTCTTGGAGATCTACATTCCCTCATAAAGTGCCCCATACGATGACAATTGTAGCACTCAACTTTGGATTTGTCAAATCCAGCAACATCCTTAGCATCAAAGGTCATCTTCTTCTTGAACCTTCTATTAAACCTGTTTGCTCTTAAACTTACAAGAGCCATAGTCCACTTGATGTCCATCTCTTCCAATTGCTCATCACTTATTTGCTCAAGATCCTCATATGTAATCCTTGAATCACTGGGCAAAGAAGCAATGAATGCACACACAGTATCTAGATCTAAACCAGCAGGTTTAATTCCATCAGCGCCAAAACTGTAAGTGTCAGCGCTTGAGTGTGAGGCGTTGACAGGATGTAATCCAGCGCTGACAGGATGTGTTCCAACGCTGATAGGATGTGATCCAGCGTTGACATATGCAGATCCAGTGACTGGATGTCCATAGGAGTTCATGGAATCAAATTGACCTTCACTTTGTGAGAAGAAGGCCATGTTGCTACTGGAAGGTTTATTATCACTCTCCAAAAGCCATTCATTCTCCAACAGTCTTAGTTTGTTGAAGATGTCATCAAACCTAGAGGTTTTGTGGGTGTTATTGACAAGAATGGATCTTGCCTCGATCTTCCATATCTCACCAAGGCTTTTGAGAAAAGTAGCATTCAAGTCAGGGTCATCAATCTGTGTTCCCATGAAGGAAAGTTGACTTGTAATGTCAAGCAGTCTACTTCTCACACTGCTGAGATTCTCATTGGGTTGAGCCTTAAAGACAACATACTCATGCATGAGTTGCTTCTTCTTTTCTTCTTTAGTATCAGCATTGCCACCATGTGCTACTTCAAGAGCTTCCCAAAGCTCTTTTGCAGACTCAAAGCGTTTGTACTTGTGTTGATTCTCATGACCCAAGGCGTGTTTCATGATGTTCAAAATTTTCATGTCCACCCTTTTCTTGGCTATATCTTCAGCAGATACAGCTCTTCCATCTTCAGGCCTTTCCTTCTTATCAGCTTCAGGACAATTAGGAACAACTACCCTTGCGGCAATAGCATTAGCAATCTTTTGAGCTTTGTTGAATGTGTTCCCATATTCAACAATCTCCCAAAGAGTGTAGTCATGGATGGCTACATATTGCTCAAAATTGGACTTCCAAAGCTCGAAGTTCCGGGCATCAAACATGGGAATTTTGATACTAGGGTTTGTGGTGTTGCTTTGTAGCAAAACAGGAGCAGGAGGTTGTTCTGAGCCAGACATGATGTTTTTAGGGTTTTGAGAAATTTAGGGTTTCGTTGTTTTAGGGTTTTTGGTGTTTTAGGGTTCTTGCGTTACTTAAAGATCAAAAGTTTCTCAACAAGCTCTGATACCACTTGTTGATCCCAAACTTAGATCGATTAAGCTTTGTGTATACGAGATTAGATCAAGTAATACACGTAGAGAAACCTTTGCTTATGAATAAAGTAACTAAGTGTTATGCGGAATTAACACTTAATCTAGAACACAAAGATGTTAAACAAACTTTCACTTGTATTAGAATAATCGAACTTGATTACAATGAAAGAGGTTTAACAGTCGAATACTTGTGAAAACTTATTATAACTGATGATGAACATTAACCTAAAAGATCTTCTTTTATAGATTAAGAAGTCTTGTACAAGAAGCTACGAATCAACTATTCTAGGTAAAGATAATAATG
The DNA here is from genome assembly GCA_025667525.1 of Glebionis coronaria. Taxonomy (NCBI): domain Eukaryota; kingdom Viridiplantae; phylum Streptophyta; class Magnoliopsida; order Asterales; family Asteraceae; genus Glebionis; species Glebionis coronaria. The sequence goes on from CM046879.1 coordinate 536,597,022, forward strand.
GAAAATACAATGTCGAGTTTATCTTTACCATATACAAATAAAGAAACAAATAAACAAAAAGATTCGTATGAAGATATATTCCATCAGTGCTTGTCTTCAAGGCTGTCAGCGTTGACTTCTTCAAATGTCAACGCTTGGCTGTCAGCGTCCAAATTCCAATATTTGTTACCAAATATTGAAACCTTCTCCTTAGGGGATAAACCCCACTCCTGTTTCTTAATTCGGGCCCCTGAATGTTCTTGGTGAGACTCGAACTCGATACCTCTCCAAGAATACCTCCTCAAGGCTACCTTGGTGGCCAACTGAGCTAACTCAGCTGGTTACTTAAATATTATTAATTACTTAAATTTCTAGTATAGATAGCTTGTATATATATGAATATGTACTACTTAAATAATTAATATGAGAGAGATACTAATCTCTTTTATATGTAGTGTAGATTAGTGGATCATTGTGCTTATTGCTTTATACAATTTTCATATAGTTCTCTAATGTAATACTACATCCGTCTAATAATTATTGTCCAGTGTTGATTTTTCCGGTCTTAGTCATGTAACTTTAACTTTAAATATTTTTGTTTGTGTTATATGATACTTTTACACTGATAAAAATACATTTAAAACCTCATTTATATAATCAAATTCATTCATATAATTTTTAAGTATCATATAACACACATAAATATATTTAAAATCAAAATTTTGACTTGAAAAGTAAACACTGAACAATAATTATGAGACATATGTCCATGTCCATGAAGACAAAGAAAAAAAGAATAACATAACCTCATATTTTGTACTGGTATAACTTTGTTGATAGTACACAAGAACTGCAACTAATCTTATATGACATTTATGAAGTTTAGGTGGGGGTAATGGGTAAATATAGAATTTGACTCAAACCAAAGTTCCAAATCAACACAGCTTGCGAAGTTGCAGTCAAAGTTGCTTTTGTTTCATATAACAAATTAAATTACCAAATCAAAGAACTCAATAGGTTCATTGAACCTATGAACTCAGTAGCTGCAAAAAAAGTTGACCAAAATGCCTAAAAACCATTTGTAAAAAAAAGGGCAATCTCTTCTCCTGCGACTAATTTATGTGTAACAATTTAATTAAATTGCCGGAAAAAAAAGGTATTTGGAGTAGTTGATGTTATGGAAAAGCTGGTAAGCTCTTTTCTCTGTTATGGGACTTGAAAAGTTGAATGAACCATAAACTAATAAGTGTGAGATTTTCAGGCTTTTTGAGCATTGAGATGGCGATAATTCCATAAAATAAGCTAATTCAATAACTCTAATAAGCACATGAGATAAGCTATTTCAATTAAGTAACTTATGTTTATCTTTTGTTATAGGGCATTTATTTATGATTTGCCTTGCTAATGGACTTATACAAACTTACAGTCTTTTACGGTTCCGGACATTCAAATATTATAGGAGTATCAAGTCATTCGGCTGAAACATTTTTCCATCTCTTAGTAACAGTTGATATAAATCAAACTTCTGTTGCACCAGATTATGTGTTTAAGCACCGTGAGCAACCTTGTTTTCTAATCACCTGTCTTTATTTTGACAATCAGGGGCGGAGCTGGGGCATAAGATCATCGGGTGCACACAAATTTTAATACGAGATTACGAGTATTTATATGCCACATTATTTTTTGTCGGGTTCATTTTGACAAAATCAAGGTTTTGATTAAATATATACACTACGCCACAAAATTCCATTGAGTTCCCGTGCATCCTCGGGAACCCCTTAGCTCCGCCCCTGTTGACAATTGTAATGGCAATGTTTTTAGACGTATCATTTATTCAAGAAATGTATTAAAACGGTCGTCCTCTGTTCAGAACATTAGAAAGTCCTGTAAATCATACAACGTTGAGGATTAGTCCATCTTGTCAAAGCAGTAAAGCCATCAGGCTATGAATTGTTTTGAATGCTAATGTACTTTATATCAAAGATTCGGTCTTAAACTGTTCTTGAATTTCAATATCATGGGATTATCAGTCCATTCGGGCTGAAACAGGTAGGTAGTATTTCGGTATTTCCTACTAAACTTTAACCATGTCCGTTTAGGTGGATTTCTACTTATTAGTCTAAAGTTGTAGTGGTATTAGTGCATCATTCTGCTCACTGCTTTATCAAGTTTCATGTAGTTCTATAGCAGCTGTGAACTTCGTTTAGAGGACCGGGTACGGGAAAACATTTTTGGCGTTTTCACCAAAACGCAGCACCAAAACGGCAGGTGGTCATGCATAAAAGTTTTCTATTCCTCACTCTCGTGTCCTCACCTACCAACAATGTACAAAATGCCCATTGTGTTTAATTTCTTATCGCTCCACTCGTATATACCTATAAAATCTCCACCATCTCATTTCTGCACTTCTAATTCATTAGCATACTTCAATTTTATGCCGGCTTTTTTGTTCCGTATTTTGAATTCTCCAAGTAGTTCTCCGGAACTGACTAGTCATGTTGATTAAAGCCGGAACCATTCGTTTTGTTGTCTTTTTAGTGGATGCTTTCTTAGAGATGATTTTGAATACAATTTTTAAGTCACGATTTCTCTGTTTAACTGAGTTGGTGCTAGCTTCACCTTCGACTGAAGGTATAATTTTCATAAAATCATATTACACTTTCTTTTAAGTCATAAATTATCATTGTATTGTTTTTTCATTTTATTTTTTATGCTAAAAAAACTAAAAGGTAAATTTTTTGTGAAGTTTAACAAACTTAAAAACTTCATTTAAGATAAATAGCCAACATTAAAATAATGACGAATGAAATATAAGTTTCGAATTTTTTGCATTATGCAGAAGTTCAAAGATATAAGGCGAAAACCCAAAAGTTTCTAAATGAGTGTTAACGGGTTGCAATGAAACAACTTTTATGGGTAAGTTATTATTGCTTTTTTCTTTTGTAAATTGTAAATATTAGTAGTTATTTAGTTTTTTTGTCTTACATAGTTAACTCGAAACAAGACGTAATTTAATAAAACTATTATTATTTTATTTTTATTTTTACAAAATAACAAAAGTTACCTTTAAGAAATTAATTTACGTCTTTTTTATTATAATACGGAGTAATAATTTAATTGAAGATAATATATTAAATTTAATTTATACTTTTTATCTATTTTTTTTTAAACTATTAACTTTAAAACAAAATAAATATCATTTATATAGTTCAAAAAGTGGTTTGAATTGGACATATCAGTAACCCTTATTTTGCAAAAACTTAATAAGCGCTTTGTTATACCCTATAAAAATAAAGTACATGTTTATCATGATGATCAATTTATTTATATACAAGTTTTAACCTTTTAACTTTTCATTCCTATTTTTTTGTCTCACTCTTAATAAATAAAAGGCTACTATCACAATTCACAAGTTCACAAGTCATAACGATTATTTATGGGTTTCTGTAATCTTTTAGATAGAAGACCCATTTGGCGAGCCGGAAAACGTCAGCTCTATTGTAGATGATATCACACTGTACGACGTCCGCTTGAAAAGACAAACAAGGTCATCAAACCAAGAAGATCATTTTATGTATCAACCTAATGCAACACAATATGATTGGACATGAAAAGAGAGTGAAATATTTTAGTTTCTTTGATTCATTCCAATATAATGTATTTATATTTTTAATCTTTAACCTTTGTAACGTACTTGTGACCTTTAATCTATTTGAGAGATTCTACAATCATAAAATATTTATCAAATTTTTTTTTTATAAAATAATGTGTCATTCTTTTGTCGGAGAGTTATGGATGTAAATTAAAGTAAAAAGAAAAATAATTAAGATAAATTTGATTAGTGACAAGTCAATTTATAAAAATTCAGATAATTATATATAAAAAGTAAAAAAAAACTTATGCGGTAAAGGTGGTTCGAACACCTAACCTCTAGAGAACTGAGCTATCACCACAAGATATATATATAATTTATTTAGATAATTATATATAATACTACATATTTTTGTATAAAAATAATTTTATAAAAAAAAATATAAATACGGAAGGTGGTTCGAACACCTGACCTCTAGAGCTTCAGTCCAGCGCTCTCTCAACTGAGCTATCACCGCAAGATATTTATGTACTTTATTTAGATAATTATATATATTACTATATTTTTGTATAAAAATAATTTTATAAAAAAGAAGATAAAATGCGGTGAAGGTGGTTCGAACACCTGACCTCTAGAGCTTCAGTCCAGCGCTCTCCCAATTGAGCTATCACCGCAAGATATTTATGTATTTTATTTAGATAATTATATATAATACTATATTTTTGTATAAAAATAATTTTATAAAATAAAATAAAATACGGTGAAGGTGGATCGAACTCTAAACCGACGCTATCACCGCAACATATTTGTATATTGTTTTTATTTCGGTTAGACGACATTGGCTTAAATAGATGTCGTCTAACAATTTTCTGTTTAGTTTGGTATGAATGATAAGATTGAAGGGTTATTATTGTATCTACGATTACATAGATAAACCGATGTCAAATGCTTATAAAATAATGTGTCGTTCTTTTATAAAAAGACAATTAATTAAATAAATTTAATTGATGACATGTCATTTTGTGAAAGTTTATAAATTTAGTATTTTCTTATCTTTAAAAGTCTTAAAAAGTTAAGAAAACGCATAATTTATTAAAGTGTGTATTTAAAAACATAACTTATTTACACATTAAATTAAATATTAAAGTTGTAAAATATAACTTATTTAATGAATTTAATATGTTTATTGTTAAGATTATAACTTTTTAAATTTCTCTATTATTATACTAGGTATAAAATCCGTGTACGTACGGGTTTTTTTGTTAATTTTTTTTATAATATTCTTTGACAATTAGACCCGAAATGCAAGAAGTTGTTTACATTAAATGGTAGTTAAAAAATATAAAATAAAGCACATTAATTGATTACGTATCTTCATCCTTGATCATCTTCATCCTAGCTTTAATGGAGTTTTGGAACACATATTTGTCATGTGGTTGAATTTCGTATATAGAATGCATAAAGTTGTTAAATTTTAACGGTTTTTGAAAAACTTAAAATAAAGCACATAATGATAACCGACAAATCAGCTTCATCCTCGATCATCTTCGTTTGTTGAGTTTAATCTTCGTCGTAAAAAATCTATTAAAAATGATTACATTGTATCATGGATCGCACAACCTTCAAGTTTTGTTTTATTTCGCCAACCTGGTCTGAGTTTGACACACTACATGGAAAGCAAGCCATCAGATTTAGTGTATTTACCCTCTCACAGAGAAATAACACACAATATTATAGTAACATTAACAATGTTGAAGTGTAAATTTATGTTAGCTTTGTGTGTATAACCTGTGTCAGTATTTAGTAATACCCAATCACATTAAATCAGCATTTAATATGTATCCCCGTATTACAGTAAGAAAATGAGAAACATAAGTGAATATAACATATTAGAATATCTAGTAGAAAATGAGAAACAGAAGAGTATCTACTTTGTTTTCCTTATTGTCCTGCACTTCAAGAAGGCGCTAGAAGAGATTATAACTCATAATCAGACCACTAACAACACATATAGTACTCACATGTCTATAATTCTCATGAGACCAACACATATGCATTAATAGAACTACTGAAAACTCATGGATTATTGAAGTCATTTATGGTAACATCTATGGTACCAAACTTGCAAGTCTGAGCCTAAAGGGTAAAAACAGGGATCAACAAAAGACCATATTTTGAAAAACTTATAAATATCAGGAATTTTAGTTCTATCCTTTATAGATAGATTCATGTAATCGCAGTTGATATTTGCTACTTATAGTAAAATCACATCATAATTTTATCATTAATAAGAGAAAATATGTCTTACATATCCATTGTAGGGTTTACAAACCTAGAAGTTATATTTCGCAAATTTTATCAACCTTTGAGTAGGATCATTTATATAACTACTAAACACATTTACCTTAAGAGCTATCCATGGAATCAACGCCCTCCAAACAATAGATTTTTTGCATTCAACCCTACAAAGAACTTGATTGGGAAGATGGATGGATGGAGATTCAACTGTGGAAATTTAACGCAGCTCAAGAATTCAAGGATGATTCTCTTTCTATGAATATGAAATTTACAACTCATGAAGGAAACATGTCTGGCCTCATCGTATGTGGCCTTGAGTTCCGACCAATGTTTTCTGGAAACAGCGATGATGTTCAAAGGCAGAGAGAATAGAAGAAAAGGCTGCACGATGAAGTTCCTAAACCCACACATTCAGCCTATAAAAGAAGAAAAGATGACAGAAGTACCATGTCCGAATTTGCTATGATTCAGCATGGTTTTGCATCCCATTATACCTGATCCGCTCTGGTTATGATACGACCCTGCATCTGGTTCGTTATGCCATGTTTCATTTGGTTTGTTATGCAATGTTTGATCTGATTCGCACTGCCTGTGCATTCGCTCTGGTGACGTTATGTTCTTCTGCCTGATTCTATCATGTTCCATCTAATTTACTTTGGTTATGCATCTAGTATGTGACTTAAATTCTGTTTGCTCTACTCTCGTTTTGTTTACATATGCTTAATGTTGCTTGTGCACGTGTGTGTTGCTACTGCGGTTCCGTCCAATATATTGTTCAGTTCAATTTGTGAGTTTGAGGGGGTGTTAGCTTAATAAAGGTTTGTTTGCCCGTAAAAGTTTTCTAAGTTAGCTTTCGATTTAATCTCTTGTACTCTCATTTTCACTAACAAAATAGAGTTATGTAATTCTACTTTGTTGTGGGTTAGCACTCATTTCGGATTGAGCCAACCTCCGCATATGACGCTTGGAGAGTTCTGTTGCGTGGTAGGCCTTTGATGTCCACTTATTACCATGATAATTCAGGTTCATGGAAATAATATATATCGCCAAATGTCAACCTAGAGTAGCAGTCCACTTAGACTCACCACGTAAGATTCAGAAATGGTTCTGTAAAATGGATTTAGTGGTTTTTTATCAACTCTAGTTGAGCTGCACACTTGATTTGTTATATTAGTTTACTTGCTGGTTAGATTTAATTGCATAAAGTTTTCAGGTTTAACAAAATTGGTCCCTATACACCGTATTGGGTTAGATCCCTTGAGCACTAGTTTCGTCTTGGAAGTGCCAAGGGACCAAAACAAACTAATACGGACTTAGTGGTTAAGGGACCAAACCCGATACGGGTCAAAAACCACGAATCTGTGTAATATCCAACCAAAATTTGTTAATTGAAAAATTGTACTTCACACTTCAGTGTGCTTAATTACATGCAAGGTATGATAATATAAGAGTGTTGGAAAATTCTTTTTAACCCGTTATTAAAAAAAATAGAACTTGAATCGACCCATTTTAGTATAGAAGGTTTAGAATGGCACCTTGAAATTTAATAAAACTATATGTATCAATGGGGGTTGTGACATCATCCATAACACGTATGTTTAGTTATGTGAGGACAAATATGTTGTCGTACATATACCTATAATCTATTTCGTATACAAATACTCCAGTATTCTTTTTAATTTCTCATACTTACAACACTATTGTAGTTCTATTTAGCTAATTAATATTTCTAAAGGGGTGTTTGAAATTGATTGTGGTAGTTTGTAGCTAAATATTTAATAGATTCATAAAATATACACCGATGAGATTTTACAACAATGTCGCACTGTGGAATCGAAGGGAGAGCCGTAAACATCTAATTAAGTCTTACTGTGGATTATAATATAAAATTGCTTACGACAACTTACCTGAGCTTAGCTTTTTCTTCGGCCTTTACCCGAGCAGCCCTTGCTTCTTCCAATAATTGTTCAAGCTCTAAGGCAAAATGAACTTTGTGCAACTTCCAAATATAACCAAGAAAAATCAGGAGGTTATGAGCAAAAACAAACTTTGTGCAATATTCAAGTGTTAACATAATAATGAAAACAACCTTACCGGTAAAAAAGTGTCAGGTTCTATGACCGCAACCAACCGCTCAACAGATTTTCGCTAACGTACAGGCCGATCAATTGAAGGTGAAACACGGTTTTTGAGTTTCTCCTTTTCCTTTCACTTGTATCTCAGTCGACAACTTTGTCTTGCTGTTTCTTTTTTCTCCAACGCCTTTCTTTAGTGATTTTTTATTCCTTTCCTCCGAGTGATCTTTTTCCTCATTATCCTCTTCTTCCTCTTTTGCATCAGCAACTTCCCATTCTTATACACAATCTCCTCATTTGGAACTTCCGTATCATCAACTTCCATCGCCCCGCTATTAGGTGATTTTTTTCTATTCACCTTTCCTCCGCCTTTCCCTGATATCAGCATCTTCTTCCGCAGTGTCATCCTCATTAAATTTCCCATCACTATTCATTGCAAGACTTATTTATCGTCGCCAAAATCTAGGAACAAAAGAAAATATCCTATTACTTTTAATAAAAATAAAACCGAGAACTAATCGAGCAAAGTGATAAACACTCCAAGCCATAATAGAAAAGTAATGTTTTTTTACATTACCGAATCCTGCCCATTGTATAGCTCCTGCCAACTCTATGAAAAACTACTGTCTCCACCACTGTGTCACCACCTAGTTCAAAATTAGCAGATTTACTTCTCCGGCATGGTCAAGATAGCCTTGCTTAAACTTTCACCCATAGAAAATTAAATTGAATTGTATAAAATAAAGTAAATATAAAGGATGAAATGATGTTCCGCCAACAATACATAGATAAAAAAAGATAATAACAATAACATTATGATAATGATGAACACGTGCGTAACTCTGAAAATCATAAAAATACCTTTTTTTTTCAAGACAAACTCTGAATCATTAATACCATCAACACAATATACAGCAGATTCATGTGTGTTGGATGTTATGAAACCAAATTCACCCCTTTTAGTAGCAGGCTGTTTCTTTTCAAATTTTGCACAGTCAGTCAAAAAAACAAGTCTGTACGGGTCAGCCTAATTCACTTCATCCCCCAATTCGGCCTCAACCTCACGAAGAACCTTGCATAATGCTTCTAGAAGAAGTTCAGACTTAACATCATTAGAAAATGTATGGCACTCCAACGCATCAGACAGTTAAAAAATTATTCTAGCAATCAAGTCGATTAATGTTTTTAAATAACTTTCTCATACATAATTCTAAATTCATGAATTCTCCATATAGGTACTAAAACACATTCATGTATATCCAAATCACCAACTGAGTCTAATCATACATTAATACCTTAAGCAGATGAATATAATCAAAAAAATAAACATTAAAAATCATACATCTCACTCAAACTAACCACCACTATCATAAATGATCTAGCAAATTAACACCATTGTAGCAAAATTTATCACAAAAATAAGACATACCACATAAATTACAGCACAATAACACAAACCCAAAACTTAATTAACCAGGAAACAAAAATCCTAGAATAGTAGATATATTATATGTAATAGATTAATATATTTTTAATCCATTAACCTAAAATCGTACCTTTGATTAATTGTACTGATCCTTGTTCAACTGATGATTGATTTTTAGTCGTTTTATTTTGGCAATCAAACCTTAAGTTATATAAATGATATATACTTCGTAATTGATAAATACTCTAGTGGGGATTTAAGATTCAAAAAAGCGAGTTTCAATCCCTTAGGTTATATAAATGACAACTTCTATCCTAGAGTTTCTAAATTTTTGACCCGCTTTTTCCTATAAGTTTTTTTCTTTTTGTTTTTGACACATATACTTTTTAACCAGTTTTTTACTTTGATTAAACAAAAGGACGAAAATTACCCATTTGTTACTAAATTAAGGAACAATTATACTTTATAAAGGAATAAATTAAATGATTATTTCTTACTATAGAAAGAATCTCTTAAAAAAAATCTCTACTTTAGGTTTTGCTTTACAAAGAAAAAGATGACGACACTAAACTAATTAAACTAAATGGTACGATATTAAAATACAATTAATTTAATACTTTTATATTGTAGTTGTTAAGATTATAATTTTTTACATTTATATATAATAATATATTATATGATATTAAAGTTCAATATTAAGTAATTTTCACAAAATAAACCCCTCATATTTTAGATCTATGAAATTTCTTCTATTCCCCAATAAGTCTCTTATCTTCACACCCATTTTCGTCTCCATACTCAAACTTAAGGCTGCGTTTAGTTATAAAAAAGTTTTTTTAATTTTCTTTCTTTAGTTTTCTATTTTCTTAAAAACTTCTCATTCAACTAAACACCCGTCTCTCCCTAAATCTCATGTTACATAAATCTCATGTTTACACCCTCCCGTGATCAAAGGTGGCGATCAACTACTTGGCGGCACTTAATGAAAAACGGCTGACGATATGGGAGACATCAATCAAGAAGTTCCTTTATTATTTCATATAACAAATTAAAAGACCAATCAATGAACTCAATAGCTTCACTGAACCTATGAACTCGATAGCTGGCAAAGCAAATTGACCAAAAGCCCGGAAAACAACTTTGTAAAAAGTCAAAAAAGGCAATGGATATCGCAGTCTCTTCTCTTGTAACTGATTTATGTGTGAAAATTTATAATGTTTCTCTAAGGTTACAACGTTATATATATACTTGCACAATCAAGTGTAATTCGAGTCATCTAAACGGTTCAATTGGATCTGTTTCCATAAGTATACTTGCAGCCTCAAAACAATCCACCGCCTCCGTTATACACATGGGTCCCTCATCTTTATAAAACTGACCAAGTTTAAACCAAGCAGATGAGTTCATTCGGTCTAACCTCAAGGCTTCGGTCAAGAAGCTTCGGATCACCGGTCCAGACTTGCCACCAAACCGTCTCAAAACCATGGCCATGGAAACGAGACTTTCCACATGACCAGGATAGATGTCTAGAGCATTTTCGTATGCTTTTAGAGCTTCTTTCTCGAGACCCTTTGCTTCATATAACAAACCTGTAACAAGGATAATTAACTTAATTTGGTAATCGAATTGTATTTGCAACACAATAGTGACCATCAACATCAATTATTCACGACAAAAAAAGTGTTTGCTGATCAAACAACAAGACCTGGCCCATTTGGCTCAGAATAAAAGATGACCCGTTTAACAAGATTAAGAATTCAGGTATCTTTCTTATGTTAACCAATGATTATCTCTAAAAATTTGATCCCTTTTCTCCTAAAAAAACTAACCATCTTTTTATATTTTGCATGCAAACTAATTAATTTCAAGATGAAAATCTTTTGGACGGTTTCTTAATGTACAAACAAGATTCAAAGAGGAAAATATTGCAAGAACATACCAGTGATATGCCAACGAGACGGAGAATAGTAATTGAGAGCCTCAGATTTCAGAAGACATGCCTCCGCATCACGCCACTGAGATAAACTTATATACACCATAGCCAAATCATGCCATGTTTCTAATTCCAAATCTTTAACATGTATTCTACCAACCTAACAATTAATTACACGAGAAAACAATAATCAACATTTCTGGCATAAAAAAACAGCTATTCCATTTTACACGGAGGTTCACCTGCAACGACTCCGGACTATCCAAAAGGATAGTCGCCCTGGGATTAGTCGGCTTGCAATGTCAAGTCAGAACCAGGTAAATATAAAAGAAGTTCCAGTTAACATATATTAACATATATAACCAGAATAATCTCTATTCAAATGTACACTGGTTTTGGTAAAGGTTTTATTAGTACAAACTACCATCTGTCTTCCGTTTAAGCCATTTCACTTCCGTTTTGGTACATTTGAGTCATTAAAAAAAGCTTTGTCTCCTTAAGGTCAATCTGTAACCCCTATGCTGCTATGCATAATATTTTGATATTTTCATATAAAACTTTGAAAAACTTGTGCAGACTTAAAAAATTATATGCAAATATAAATTATTATTATTTTTTAAAACAATCATTTTTGGAAGTTCAATTTCAAGGGATCTTTCGGCACGAAGATGAATAAAGCAGGACACGAAGCCATAGTTTAATGAGTAAAAATGTATACAAGAAAGTATCATGACTATAACAGGATTCTTTGCAAAAAGTACAAGAACCTTTTATTTACAGCTTCTAGATCTAATGGATAAAATTAGTATAAGTACCTCAAGATTCTTCTTTTGTGTCGGAAAACTTTTATTCTGTACTTGAAGAACAGCAAGAAGCTGAGTATACGTCTCGATAGCTCTTTTTACATGACCTTGCGCAATTTGTAGCTTCGCTTTTGTTCTCAACAATTCCCCCCTATCCCATTTCCCTGTTTGTTCTAAGGCAGCATTAATGATCGTCTCACCGTCCAAAAACCTTTTCTGACCCGACAATATTCTAGCCAATAATAACCAGCTTTTAGCTTGAGATCCACCTTCCAATTTAATTAAACGTTTTGCTTGACCGAGAGCAACATCCAATTTCCTCTGGTCAGCGTTTTCTAAACATAACTGGTAAACAATTCTCGAGTCATTCATTCGGGTCAACCTATCCGCAGTTTCTAAACAGCGAATCGCCTCAGATTGTTGGTCGAGTCTTTCCGATTCGGTTAAACTCGATCGGCTATTTCCTGAAAGCGAAATACCCAATAAAGAGTTTGCGACACCCACCAACTCTTCACATTTATTTTCCAATACCTGAATCGCCCTTTTACCGAGATTTACACCTTCTTCCGCATAATCTCTATTTTCTCCGCATATTTTCGAACCCATTAATAAACCGAGCACACAATTTGGATCCTCATGTTTATATACATTTCTAAGCAAATTCAATGCAGTTAAACCGTCACCTTGTCCATAGTAACATAAAGATAAAAGTAAGTTCCTTTCTTTCTTATCAATAACCGCAGGCAACAATTCCTCTAATTCTTTACCGAGAGCCTTAAGTCCACCACAAACCGACAACGCATAAGAAAGATGATCAAACACAGACGGGTCCCATTCGATTCTCTTTAATTTAACTTTTCTTAATAAAATCATCAAAAGTAAAATAGCTTCTTCCATGTTATTTCTTGGAACAAAGGAACTATCCATCTGGGATCGTAAATTAGGCGGATCTGCTTCTTTGCTTCCACTATAAAGAAGAAAAATTGCAAACTCTTTTTGAATTTTTGCAACTGTTTCTTCGTTGAGATTCCAGTGATTAAGTAGTGCCCGTCTGAATGACAAGATTGTTTCTTGAGGTAAGTCAGCGAGTTCATATAATGAGGGCAGTAACTCGACTGCATTGTTTAATGTTTCTTGCAATTTACTGTCAGTACCAAAGTTTTCGGGTAGACCTTCTGGTAAAGATGACTCGACGATGTCGAGTATAACTTTGCATGATCGAGCAGCTTCTGAAAAGATTAAAGAAAGACACAATTGTGAACATTAGAAAATTGTAGTAAATCGACTTTAAAAAGTAGTTCGAGAAAAGCATCAAAATCAATCAGAATCACCAAAATTAGAGATGGTGGGAATTTTGACACCTCTTTTTATAAAATGGTCGAATTGGGTTGTGTTCTATCAGAGACGGGTCAAATAGATCAAATAAGAAATTTTAGGTAAAAGAAAAACGGGTTAAAAGTTTATTGCAATGGAATATCTGGTTATCATTGTATTAGATTAGATATGTATAATAACCAAAAATTGAACAAAAAGGGATCTGCCGGTCACCAAACATGTTACAATAGGCTGAAGAAATAGTTTTGACCCGTCAATGAAATTTGGAAAAAGAATAGTGTCTTTAGTAGTGATATTACCTACTCAGAATTGAGATAAGTTTGTTGTTATTATCACAATCCCTTCGTACCAACTCACAAACTTTATTGTTACTTCATCACGATACCATAAGACTGATTTCTTGGATGAAAGTAACTGACAAAATGCAATCTTGAAACTAAAGTGACCGACAAAATGCAATCTTGAAAACTAAAGTACAGAATAAAATGAATACCTTTATACTTCCCGAGAATCTGCAATGATTTTGACTTCAAGTAAATAGCTTCAAGAAGTAAACTTAGAGCATGCGCCGATAATGGCGGAGCAGCATAACTGTAGTTATGCGAACGTCTTTTTCGAGGTTCGGCTCTTAAACCAAGACTAATTTTTATCTTTGGAGTAAGCGTAGCTATATCTATTCCTTCAAAGACATGAAGAGCTGCTTCTATATTTCCCTTTTGATACTCGTATCTTCCTAACAATGCTCTTGCTTCCTGTATAACGATCACATGTAACAAACACATAAAAAAAAAACTCAAAGTTAGGGATGGTTTGGCAATTTCATTGTTAAAGCGATAATGCAGCATTAAATATTTGTTTCTGCTACTTGAAGCTGTGTGAGTCAGTGATTTTAGTCAACTTGATCTTATCAATTTAAACGCTCTAATGGATTTAAAAACCAGACCTCGTAACTCAAAGAACCAGTATCACGCAGCGATAATTCTGCTTCTTCAATACTACCCGTATCTGGTTTCTTATCGTTTTCACCTACAACTTGAGAAGAATAAGCACTTGCTGAATAGTCCTTTGTTGCTAATGATTCTGATGAAGGGATCATCTCATTTGTGCTATGTGATTGTTTACTCAAACATACGCACTTCAAAAGGTTTCCTAGCTTTCGGTTTACTCTATTATTACTCTTTCGCTCTCTGGTACGATTCCTCATACTTTCTTTCCACCCGCTAAAAATCTTGAACACACAAAAATAGTGATCAATAATCCTCAAATCAAATAAGTCTGGAGTAATAATAAGCAATCTTAAATGTACTAGCACAGAGATATGTAAATTTGAAAAACAAAATCTCCAAAATAAAATCAACATAATTACTAATTAGCTTATTTGATGGACATATTAGCTTATTCAAAAATGAAGAAACCAATAAGCTCAATTTTATGACTTAGGGGTGTTTGGTTAGGCTTATATATTGGGCTTATATAATGTTATATAAGCCATTATTGGCTTATCTATAATAAGCTTATAAGCCTTATTTAAGTGTTTGGTTTAGCTTATATGGTTAATAAGGTAAAATGACAAAAAAGTACATAAAAAATAAAAAGCATGTAATTATTAAATAAGGGTATAAATGTCTTTTCATATCATTTTCTTATATAAGCCCACCTATCCTTATATAAGCCACAAATTCTTGGCTTACCAAAACCCCCTTATATAAGCTTATAAGCCTACTTATATAAGCTTAACCAAACACTTGATTTTGGCTTATAAGCTTATATAAGCTAATAAGCACACTATATAACAAACACCCCCTTATATTATCATGTTATATACTTAGCTTTTGGCCTTGCTGGCCACAAGCTCAATTTGATCAGGTCATAAGCCATGCAAAATGAGCTTATTGATTTTATGTTTCAAAATAAGCCAATAAGCCCATCAGGTAAGCTAATCCAAACACCCTATAACAGCTTACAAAATCCTAATCAAACTTCTAAATATATACGTAGTTCATAAAACTCAAACTGAACACCATGTAAAAATTAATGATCAATAACCTCTAATATTTTACCCAAAAAAAAAAACCTCTAATAAGATAAAAAATTTATCGTGCATAGTATAATTCTTGTGAACAAATAAGCAATTTTAAAACAAAAAAAGTGAAATTCCACGGGTGTTTGCTTACGCTTATTTGTGGAATTGTGGGCTAATTAACTTATGTGATTTCGGCTTATTTTCATATACTCTAAATTTCTGGCTTATTTTGAAGCTTATAGGCTTATATAAGCTTTTATGTCATAGTAAGCTTATATAAGCTTATTATATTATAGTATGCTTATAATTCCACAAGTTCCAAAAAAAGCCAGAAAATTCGAGCTTAAGAAAAATAAGCCGAATCATATAAGCTAATAAGCCCACAAATAACCTTATGACTGTCAACTCTTTCAATCAAAAAATCTCAAAAAAATAACAAATTACCAATCTTTATCCAAATTCAGCGGATCAAGAATATTAAAAAAAAAACAGTTGACTTAAACCTATGATCAAGAAAACCACAAAACCATAATAAAACCAACCCAATTCATTAAAACTTTGAACTTAAAAACAAAATTTATAAATTTTCAGATAACTTATATAAGCTTGTATGTTATAGTAAGCTTATAACTTTCAAAAAGCTGATCAAGAATATTAAGAAAAATAGTTGACTTAAACCTATGATCAAGAAAACCACAAAGCCTGCTGAATTCAACAATAATTAAGCCAACCCAATTCATAAAAACTAAAATTATGAACTTTAAAAAAAAATTATAAATTTTCAATGATAATTTTTTTTAACCTTTTTTTACAGCAACTGAAATTTGTGGGCTTATTAGCTTATTTGATTTCCGCTTATTTTTCCTAGCTCTAATTTCCTGGCTTTTTTAGGGTATGTATAAGTCCATAAGTTTTTTTTTTAAAAAGGCCGGAAAAGTTGAGGTTACGAAAAATAAGCCGAATCATAAGCTAATAAGCCCACAAATAAGCTGATCAATAATATATAAAAAAATAGTTGACTTATAATTTGACAAATATGATCAAGAAAACCACAAAACCTGCTGAATTCAACAATAATAAAACCAACCCAATTCATAAAAACTAAAATAATGAACTTATAAAATAAAATTTATAATTTTTCAGATTAAAAGCTTTATAACTATTTGTATAGGCTTATAAGCTTGTATGTTTTAGTAAGCTTATAACTTTCAAAATAAGCCAGAAAACTTGAGCTTAATAGTTTCATTTGTGGTTTTCTTGATCGTATATGCTAATAAGCCCACAAATAAGCGTATAAATAAGTTAAATTGCAATAAAAAAATAATAAATTACCAATCTTTATCCAAATTCAGCTGATCAAGAATATAAAAAAAAAACAAAAAAAAAAACAGTTGACTTATTAAACCTATGATCAAGAAAAACACAACATCAAAACCAAAAACCATAATCCAAATTCATAAAAACTAATACCTTGAACTTAAAAAATTTATAAATTTTCAAAAATAAAAAAAGTTCAAAGATAAGAATTTATAAATTTATAAAGTTTCTTGATTAGCTTATTTGTGGGCTTATTAGCTTATATGATCAAGAAAATCACAAAACCTGCTCAATTCAACAATAATTAATCCAACCCAAAACATTAAAAAAAAAAAACCTTGAACTTAAGAAAGCCTGAAAATTTATAAGGTTTTATGAGATTTTATAAGGTTTTATGTTATAGTAAGCTTATATAAGCTTATTATACTATAGAATGCTTATAATTCCATAAGTTCCAAAAAAAGCCAGAAAATTTGAGCTTATGAAATATAAGCCCGAATCATATAAGCTAATAAGCCCACAAATAAGCCTATAAATCAGTTAACTTGCAATCAAAACATCTAAAAAACATCAAATTACCAATCTTTATCCAAATTCAGCTGATCAAGAATATAAAAAAATAAAAATAAAAATTAGTTGACTTATAAATATGATCAAGAAAATAAAAAAACCTGCTGAATTCAACAATAATCAAAACCACCCAATTCATAAAAACTAAAATTATCAACTTACAAAAAAAAAAAAAATTTAATTTTTTTTTTTTTACCTTTTTTGAGAGCAACTGAAACCCATCTTGAGTTATGAATCAAAGCTTCATATGATGAACAAAGAATCAAACTTTATTATACTTTATTTTTTTCTTTATTGGTAAACTTATTAAATTTTCAAGATTTTTTTTTATATTTTTTTCTTTTTTAAGGGGAAGAAAAGGATGTTGAAGTGTAAGGTTGAAGCTTTATTTATTTATTTATATTTCAGATTTTTTTATATTATGTGAAATAATAAATAATAAATGCAGTTGAATATAAAAATAATTTAATTAAAAAAATGGGTTGAGAAAGTTGACAAGGCTCATGGTGGATTAATTGTCATGGTTCATGCGGGCTCATGTGTTGACAAGTGGACTTAAATACATTCTCAACTTACTTATTTTATAGTATTTCTATAAAAAAACTGAGTTTTTTTTAATGGCACTTTGGTGCATATTTTGCGTGTCAATGAAGCACACCAAGTATCTCGATCTGAGTTCGAATCATCTCACGAAGAGAATATCAACCTCATGCTAGCCATCTAGTTTCCCATTAAAAGAAAGCATTGAGTTTTTAATTCATTTGATCAGACTATCGAGTCACGATTTAACTGGTTTAATTATAAATTTAATCAGGTTTTGTAATTAAAAATAGAGACCCACTCACATGATTAGGTCACGATTCAACTAATCGGGTCAACTCGAGTTTTAAAACATTACTTTTATGCAGTGTTTTTGAAATCTGATTTGATATGATCGGGTCAACTGGATGGTTCATGCCGATAAACAAGTTAAACTAAATCAGGTTTCGTTTAATATTTCTAATACCCTGTTAAGTCCGTCGATTTTAAAGCAACACAGGTCCGTCTTATTCTCGAGATCTGGTTGGATTTTAATTTTTTTCATATTTATAAATAAAGTAAGTTAACTTAGTATATTTGCAACATTAATTTTTAACATGTAATATTTGTTAGCATATGTTTTTTTTAGGGTTAATACGTGAAATATTTATGATTCAAAGATACACCTTTTGTTGTATATATCTTTCTTTTTGGCAAAAAATCGAGTTAATCTGATGACTCCATCAGATTGATTAGATATTCGATTTACAACACATTGCTTTTATATAATAAAACCACGGTACATTAGAGTAAAGACTCTGATAATGACTTTTGAGAGTGACTTCTCGCGATGCTCGATATGGTTTTAATTTGGATTTTTTTGTGGGCGTAATTTCATGATGTATATATGTATTTATATTGGTGAATGTTACGTTTTGTATACCAAAAGCGTGTAATAATTAAAATATTGTTGAAGTTGTGGACTAAAATGAAGTATGTATAGAGAGCACCGGAACTAGAGGTATAATTTACTTATCAAACAAACGCAACCTTAAGTCATGCGTAACTTATGTTTGTATAGAAGAGACGGAGAACGGTAAATGTTAGTGATTAGTGGATCGAATCATGTAATAACATTTAAGTAGTAGAATGTGTTTTTTAACCTCGACTAGTTATGTTAAACTCATTTTCCGGTTCGTTTGAAAGGCTTTTGGCATATTTTGAACCTAAAACCTCCAAAAAAAACTTTCCAGAAAAAATTATTTAATGAAATTTTAGTGGCTAACTGAGCTAAACCAGTTATTCGGATTTATACTTAAGTGGAACAGCAAGAAATAAGAGATGGGTCTGTATATTGAGGATATTAATCGTGTGTTAAGCGTTACCATGTGAACATTTTATATCAATTTTTTTAAAATTTACATGCAAATTAAAAAACCAACATAATGGTGAATGAGTCAGGTGTCACATGTGCATCATTGCTTGTATCTCACATAACGACTTTTAAAAGTTAAATATCAGAATTCCACTTGAACCACTAAAAGCCTAAAACTCATACCGTTAAAAGTCGTATCAGAATAACGATTTTGTAAATAATTATTTTTATCGTTATATACAAAAAGTTTACACGAGTATTTATCAAAAAAGAAAGAAATCTAAATATATTGTAGATAGAGTGAGACGTGATACGACGATATTGTCATATTTAAAGTTTTTGCACGAAAGTAATGACTTGACGTTTTTAAGACACGACAATAAATATAAAAATATTTATAAATTATTATATCATATTTTAAATATATTAAATATATAAAAATTGTTATACATAAAAAATAAAGTCAAAACAAACTATATTTGCGTATAATATTTTTATTTTTATATTAAAAAAAGTTTATCTTACCTAACTTATAACGGCTTATCATATTTTTTTGCTTCTAATCTCATGTCAAGCTTTAAGCCTACATTTTAATCTATGCGTGACGTAAAAATATAATTTTAGGTTTTACGAAACTTTTACGATACTTTTGCGAGCCTTTCAAAACGTAAAAAAACATTTGAATCTCATTCAACTGGTGTATTCAGTCAACCTCTGTCTCTTTTTTTCCAAATTCCAAACCAATATTGTTCCAAACTACAATATCTTTGTTTTTTTCTTACAGGCACCAAACTACAATATCTATATCTAGACATCTGTCTATCTTGACTAAAACTGTGGTGCATATTGATTCGTAGGCATCATTTACTACAAAGACATTGTTTAAATCTGCTTGATTCGTAAGAATACATATAAATAAATGCCATTATATAACGAAATATTCTTGTATTTACTTCATACATACAGAGCATATAGTTGCTAAAATAAATAGTGTTTGGGTCAAATAATGAATGCCACAACCATAAAGGCAAACATTAAAATGATGGTGGTACTACTTCCTTTGTTCCTTTCTAAAAAGGGTCTGATTTAACCCATCCACCACAATCATATATCTTCAATGTCATCTATTAAAGTTTCTAGCTAAAACACAGAAAATATAATCATTGCTATCTTTTCTTTTCTTTGTAAAACATAAGATTTGAGGTCTTATTTTGTGCTTCATTCGTTTAGTAACATCAACCTTTTGTACGTAGGGGACAATATTATTTTGTTCTTGTACATAGTGGACTCTACCATGAATAAGACTGTAAACGGATCGGCAGAGGCGGACCTAGGATATTTAATTAAGTGTTGTATAATTTTTTTTTAAGGTGTTGCACGTAATTTCCTTAATCCTAAATATAAAATTTACATTAAATATTATTTTTAACCAAATCAAAGTAGCACAAATTTTTTTTTGTTGTTAGCATATATTAGAAAAGCAATATTTTTTGAAAAAATTTACACTTCGTAACCTCAAAGCGGGTGTGGCACGTAGGTCTGCCCATGCGGATCGGACAAATACAAGTGGAGTCTTGTTCATTATCGTTCATTTAATTGCAATCGGACAAATAAGCGAACACGAACGTTTAAACGGACGAATTTTCTTGCTCATGTTCGTTTAAGAGAATGAGGTGTTCATGTTCATTTAAATTCGATCATTAAGAAACTAAACAAACCTTAAACGAACATAAAAGTTCGATCATAAATGAACGAAGAAAAGAAACATAAAACTTATCAAATAATGTGTAATAGTTTGTTTTATAGTTGTTTTATTTAAACATATCCGTTCTAAAAATACACAGTTTAAATATATGATATACGAAGATAAACATATAAATGAACATAAAAAAAGTTAATGAACACAAAATCGAACGTTAACAAACATAAACTAACGAACATGACTTTTGTTCGTGTTCGTTCATTTAACTAAACGAACGTAAAATGATATAGGGTTAGTAATACTTACTCGATATAGGGTAAAAGTTCATCTGTATTTTGTAGTACATACAAATGAGCTTTTACAAAGAGTTCCCCATTCATTTCGAATGGTGTGCCGACCGACAATGGCATTTCGTCCTCATTTTCATTGGTTACATCTTTATCAGGTGGCAAACCAACATATTTCATTGTTTTATGATACTCGCTAAAAAAACTCTATTGTTTGTTCCGCAATGGTCTCATCAGCAATGCATCCCTCCTGTTTCTGTTTCTAACATGGTTTTTAATAACCTTCATACATCTTTCAAATAGGTACTTCCACTGAAAGCATATGGGACCACACAATCTTACCTCTCTAGTTAGGTGCACAGTCAAGTGTATCATAATATCAAAAATGACGGAGGAAAGAACTTCTCAAGTAGGCACAGTGTCACAACTAGTTCTTGTTGCATCTCATCTAGTTCTTCCAATTTGATTTCTTTTCTACATATAGATTTAAAGAAAAAGCAAAACCTGATAATAGCATTTCGTGTGGGTTGGTGCATGATTGAACGTATTGCAATTGGTAAAAACTCTTGCATCAGCATGTGATAGTCATGTGACTTAAGGCCAATGAGCTTCCTTTCCTTTAGGTTGACCAAACTAGCAAAATTTAAACAATATCCATGTGGTACTCTGAGGTTGGCTAACGTTTCACAAAATTTGTCTTTTTCAGCATTAGTTAATGTGTAGCCTGCTGGAGGTAGTGTTGTTTTGTCTTCTTCTAGCCTAGCAAAAAGCTCTGGTTTTATACCCAAAGATGCCAGATCCAATCGTGCCTTCAATCCATCTTTCGTCTTCCCAGGAACATTTAGCAAAGTTCTAACAAAACTCTCCCTGGTATTTTTTTCTACATGCATAAAGTCAATACAATGTGGAACAGGATTATGCCTCCAATACCTTAGCGTTTGATACCAAATGTTGAATTTCTTCCAATACGATTCAGTAGGTTGGCTTGAACTACCCTCGTCTTCTGTTGCTTTTCTTTTGTTCTTTTGAATTTCCCACTTCTGCCTCTTGTATCTTCCTGGTTTCCTGATACGTTGTTGTTAGTTTTCTTTACTTTTCCCTACTTATTTTGAATATGTTGAACTTCATTGTATATTTCTTCCCCTGTCTTTGGTACTGGAGCACGTGCAAGTTCTTGTTGTCCATTAAACGATTTCCTTTGCTTTCTGAATGGATGGGTGTATGGTAGATATCGTCTGTGACCAACATAACTTTGCTTGGCTGAGGCCGAAAGTCTTACACAATGTGTATCTTTCCCACATACCACACAACCATTGAATCCACTATACGGGCAGCCACATAATGTACCCAGTGGTGGGTAATCATTTCTCTTCCATAACACAACGGAACGAAGCTTAAAGTTCTGTTTTGTTGACGCATCAAATGTATCAACACCATCTTCAAATAAGGTATGCAGATCCTCAACTAACGGTTCTAAGAAAACATCAATATCATTCCCCGGGTATCCCGATATAAGGGTCGAAAGCATGATAAACTTTCGTTTCATACATAACCATGGAGGAAGGTTGTTTATGACACATAAAATTGGCCATACACTGTGATGCCTATTACCTGAGTTGACGTCAAACCTATCAGCTGATATTCCCATTCGTATATTTCTTGGATCTGCTGCAATTTGGGGGAATGTTTCATCTATGGTATGCCATGCCTGTGAATCTGCAGGGTGACGTAAAACATCATCTGTTATCCTTCTTGTTGCGTGCCATCTCATGTTTTCTACAATACTTGGTATCTTAAAGAATCGTTTTAGTCTTGGTATAATTGGGAAGTAACACATCACTTTGGCTGGAATGTTTTCGTAAACTTTCTTTGTCTTATTATCGACCTTCCATCTTGTTGTCCCACATGTTGAGCAAGCAGTCAATTTTGAGTTAGTTTTCTAGTAAATCATGCAGTTGTTGATACATACATGTATCTTTTTGTATCCTGATCCCATTAGTCGCATCATTTTTTTGGCCTGATACTTTTTTTCAACTAGTTCGTTACCAGCGGGTAGCATCTTTTTAAACAAACCAAGTAATTCAGTAAAGAACTTATCACAAGCTCCATACTCACCCTTCAAGTTGAGAAGTTGAACTATTGCAGACAACTTTGTGAAGTCGGGACATCCTTCATAAAGTGGCTTCTCCGCGTCTACAACTAGTTGTTGAAACTTGGCAATGTCATCCTCCTTAAAATCATCTTTTGTAGCGTTAACCATCTCTACTGTTGTTGGGCCATCTGTTGGAATTTCTGAACCAGCATCCGTGTCGACATCCGTGTTGTCAACCTACTCTTTTGTATCATCAACTAATATTTGGGCATTTGATGATTGCTCGTCCTTTTCTCCATGTTTTATCCAATTTGTGTACTTTGGATTAAACCCATGTCTGAATAAATGGAATGCTACTGATTCCACTGTACCCTCTATGTGGTTTAAGCAGCTGTTACAGGGACAGAATTTTAAGCGGTCCATTATGACTTTATGGGTGGAGGTTAATCTCCTCTTGCGTTTTTTTGGCATATTCAATAAACGCTTCTACTCCGTCAAAATATTCTTTATTAGTCCCATTACTTCCTATCCAAGACTTGTCCATCATAGTGTTGAGGATAAATCGTACCGTATTGATATGTGTAAAAACACACATCTTTTCTACCACTTAATTACAATAATAACCGGACCAAAACGTGTATTTTATGTCTTTTATGTCGGAATTATGCGTGGTTTGTGTTTTTGTTGTGATTTAGGACGAAAAGGTGAAAAGTGGAGAAAACACGGGAATTCACGGGCATTTACGGACTTTTATTGAATAAAAAGACGAAAGACGAAGTCAAGAAGTCAAAAGTGCAAAAAGAACGGAAGTCCAAGACCAATTCTGAAGATTTATCGAAGAAAAAGTCAAAAGACGGAAGTTTATCAAAAGCCGAAGAATTCAAGTCTATTTTATTGAAGAATTTAAAGACGAGTTCAAAGAAATCCAAGCCAAAAAGTCCTTAAAGTCCAAGTTTAATGAATATTAAAAGAAGGAAGGACTAATGATGCAATTAATGAAGATTAAAAGAAGGAGGGACCTAATGACGCAATTAAGAAGAAATGAAGGAGGGGAGGAAGCTTCCTAATCCTCCCCTATATATAGATTAGGATGATTAATATTTTTCTTTGTTGGCTAGAGTGACACTAGTTCTTCCATTTTCATTACCTTGCACATTTAAATACATGTCATTTAATTTCTTGTCCAATTTAAATACTTGTCTTGCACCTTAAATTCATTTAATTTCAAGTAAGTTCCCATTTAATTCTTGTCAATCTTTACTTTATCTTGTTAATCTCTCATCTACCTTTCTTAATTCTTGATTTTTATGTTTATGTTTGTGTTTATGTTCATGTCTTTATTTTGATCAAATGGGTTTTTGATTATTGTGGTTAAATTTGTTTGTTTGTTGATTTAAATTATTAGTTTATGATTATTGATGTTTCGTTATTCGTCTGATTAAATCGTTTGTGTTGATTTTGGTTAAATCTGTGATATATCTCTTGTTTCTGTGATTCCCTTGTTCTTCGGGGTGTTTGTTTGTGTTTCTGTATTCCCAGGAAAAGTTCCGAGCCAAGGCAAGAGAGGAGTGTTCATTCGGAAGTCTGAAGTTCCGAACCAAGGGGTTTCATCCGGAACATTCAAAGTTCCGGATCAAGAGTGTTCATTCGGAACTCCAAAAGTTCCGAGTCAATACTTCCGAACGAAAGTTCCGACTCAAGCATTTGTTCATTCGGAACTTAAAAGTTCCGGGTCAAGGAGATTCATTCGGAACTCAAAAAGTTCCGGATCAACTTAGAAGTTCCGAACGAAGGACAAGTTCCGAATCAGTGAAAACTTCCGAGTCAAGAGTGTTCATTCGGAACTCCAAAGTTCCGAACCAAGGGGCTTCATCCGGAACTTCTCAAAAGTTCCGGATCAACTCAAAAGTTCCGAACCAAGGGCAAACTTCTGACTCAAGCTTCTTCATCCGGAAGTCTTCCGAATCAAGGAGTTCCAACCCAAGATTGTTTCATTCGGAACTTTGAAAGTTCCGAATCAAGCCAGTTCATTCGGAAGTTCTAAACTTCCGAATCAAGGTTTCTTTCAGTTCTTTCTTTTTAGTCTTTCTTTTTAAATTTCTTATCTTTATTTTCAAGCTTTATTTTTCCCGCCTTTTTATTTTAATTGCACTTTAAGATTAATTGCCTTAGCTTAATTTTAGTCTTGCCTTAGTTTAAGTTTTAGTTGCGTTTTAAGATTGCCTTAGATAGATTTAAGTTTGCGTTATTTACTTTAGTGCCCTTTAATTTTAGTCACGCTTTTAAATACTTGCACTTTATTTTAATTAGACTTAGATTTAAATTACCTGCCTTTTACTTAAATTGTTTTGCACTTTTATTTAAAAAACTACAACGACACATTTTTGTTCCACCAAAATAAAACAGAGTCACACATTAAACACAAGTTTTTCAATTCGAAGAGACACACGACAAAGAACTTTTTAACCTGAGTAAAATCTAGTTATCACGTATATATCCTACAAATCACAAAACAAACCAATATGACTATAGATTAGCAACCTATTCAATGTGAAATAGGGGTATTAAGTTGTAAAGGTGATACTAACGCTTCTAATGAAACTAAATATCACACTGTCCAGGATCTGTATAGCGCATAATATAAAACCCCAAAATCCAGTCACATATATATTAATTATCTAAACAACATATATATTAATTATCTAAACAAATGCATATGAACACTACAGATTGTAATCCTAATAAAGACATTACCTGATTTATAAAGTAATGAAATTAAAACTGGTGTAGATGGCCGGACAGAATAGTTGTTGATGTTATTGATGGCTGGAGAATGAGGGATGGAAAAAAATGTGGGATGAGTTTAAAATTTTTGGGAGTTACTTTCAATGTTCACTAAATAACATTTTGGAGGAAAAGTTTAAATTTTAAACAAAATAAAATTTCGGAGGCATGTTTTAAATTTCACTCAATAAAAGTTTGAAGTCAAAGTGTTAAAATTTGACCCGAAAATGTTGGTTATTTATAATCTGATATGCATCTAGGGGTGTGTGTGGCGCAAGGGGTTGATGTCGGGATTGGAGTTAGAGCTTATATAATATACGTTGGGTTTAAAATTTGTATTTTTTATATTTTTGTTACATTAATGACTTTATTTATATGTTATAAATAGGTTAAAAGTCATAATGCCAAGCTGTAAACAAACATAGATAAACTTGAAATTCATTTCGTTAGCAAAATTTATTGACCACTACATCATCTGTGGTCAATCATTATTTCAAGCAATTACATCATAAGATTGTTCAAAAAAAATTTGCATCATAGGAAAATGCATAAAAATAAGACAATACAAGAAATGTAAAAAACATCATGCCTTTGCCTTTCCCTTCCCTTTGGAACCAGCATGCCTCTCCCCCATTTTTTCCACAACCTGTTTCCAAGTTTTTTTGTTACTAAGACCAAGAACAACATTGTAAATAGGGGTAGGGCTTTTCAAAATGTTTTTGGGAACATAGTTAACATCATGACTTGTTTTCTTTTGGGTGTTGGCTTTCACTTTTAGGGTGTCTTCATAGAACTCAAGTGAGTCAATGTTGTCTTCATCAACCTCATCTGTCTCATCATAATAGGAATCAACAAATGGAATACCTTCATCTTCATCCAAAGTCACCCAATAATGTGAATCAGCATAATACTCAACTAAATCAACATAGCCATACGATTGCAGCACCTCCTTTGGAATGTTCCCAGTCCTAAACCTTTCAGCAATAGCAGTCGTAACAGCAGGCCTGGGCCTTTTGGCTGATCCAATGGGAGGAAGTGCATGGTGCTTTGAAGATCCTTCACACCCCTTTTCAATCCACCCAACATCTCTACTAGGACAATACAAATCTTCGCAGCTAGAGTCACTCAACTCAATCACTTCAACCTTTTTTGTCATTTTTTATATCTGAGATATAGATGTTAGGGATTGAAAGTGTAAAGGGATATGAATAAGTGGTGTTAGGAGTTGGAACCAATTTTCATAGAAAACAAGGGGTTGCTGATTTTTATGGCACTTTGGTGATTTTATGACTAACATATCATGCAAATAAACAGACCACAACCCTAAACTAACAAATGGACTAACTGAGAATAAAATTTCATGGACTCAAACACAAAATCAAAGATTTTAGAACCTAATAATTGAAACAGGCAGATTTTGGTAAATCTTGCACAAACAAATTGGGACTTAAATACTTAAAACTAAAACTTGAAAACACTTATAACCACCAAAAAACAAGTGTTCAGGGTCCAGTCTTGGGATTTGCTGTCACTCAAACCCCAAAAAACCCTATCAATCCGAAATACCCCTTTTATGACTGTTTAAACAGATTTAACAAAGAGATTCTATGCAAATGGGATCCAAATAAAATCAAACCACCATGAACATAACTAAGCAATCAAAATATGCAGAAAATAACATAAATCGTCATAATCAATATAAATGGGGTTCAATTAGTCTATCCAATTAACGTCTAAACTCTAATAATGTTATGGTTCTTTGATTCCAAAAAAGAGAAAACAAATGTTGATTGTAGATAACATCATAAATAATAAAAAAACATCATGTATAAAAGCACAAACCTGTTCAACAAATTAGACAGTGGAATTAATTTTTTTAGGGTTCTTGTTCTTACTGGCGAAGGTGAAAAGATGATTATGATTTCTAGTGGGTCAGTTGATCATTATAAGTGTTCTTTTCCCCAAAATAAATATAAGGTTACCCCAATTGTGGAACCGGTCTAGTCATTAAAAAAAGTCAAACTTTATATTTCTGTTCAAATAGGAATATCAAACATAAAAAAGTCCATTGGGTATAATGGACCACTTTCATAAGTATGTTGTGTATTTATGACTTTTACCCTTATAAATATGTCATTTATGATTTATTAAACATAAGTTGAGATGGGCTTATGTGTCATAAGCTTACATTTTGTGGTTTATATCTATTACAAAATTAATATAATTCATGAAATATATTTAAGGAATTATTAGTTTGAACAGGCCAATTCGGTGGAGTCGTATTATCAGGTAATCATATAACATAAACAAATATGTTAAAAGTGAAAGTATCAAAATTAAGACAAAAAGTCAACAATAGACAATTATTATGAAAGACGAAGTATCAAAAACTTGATAAAAATTATGTTAATGAAAATACATTAATTATGTTTTAAATAAGTAATATATGAATAATATATGCAAACTTTTTATGCCCCTTTTAAGAGGTTGGTGCTTAAACGGTTTTATGACTTATCTCAACAAACCCACGTCTGAACGTAACATAAACGATGAGTAATTTGTTATCTGACTTATTTTAAAACCTAAACCTTAAACCATTTAACCCTAAACCATATACCCTTAAACCATAAACCCTAATTAAACCATAAATCATAATCCTACATACCATAAACACTAAACCTTAAACCAATGAACCCTAAAAACTAAATCATAAACCTTAAACCATTTAATCTTAAACTATAAACCTTAAATCATATTTAATCCTTAAACTACAAACCCTAGCTAAATAAACCATAAATTCTAAACCTTAAACCATAAACCCTAAACCTTAAACCCTAAACCCTAAACCTTAAACCTTAAACCAATGAACCCTAAATACTAATTCATACTTAAATCATTTAACCTTAAACTATAAACCTTAAATCCTATTTAATCATTAAACCACAAACCCTAGATGATTAAACCATAAATCCTAAACCTTAAACCATAAACCCTAAACCTTAAACCTTAAACCTTAAACCAATGAACCCTAAACACTAAATCATAAACCTTAAACTATAAACCTTAAATCATATTTAACCCTTAAACCACAAACCCTAGCTAATTAAACCATAAATCCTAAACCTTAAACCATAAACCCTAACCCTTAAACCCTAAACCCTAATCCATAAACCTTAAACCAATGAACCCTAAACACTAAATCATACACCTTAAACTATAAACCGTAAATCCTATTTAACACTTAAACCACAAACCCTAGCTAATTAAACCATAAATCCTAAACCTTAAACCATAAACCCTAAACCTTAAAATCCTAAACCCTAATCCCTAAACCTAAAACCAATGAACCCTAAACACTAAATCATACACCTTAAAATATAAACCTTAAATCCTATTAAACCCTTAATCCACAAACCCTAGCTAATTAAACCATAAATCCTAAACCTTAAACCATAAACCAATTAACCTTAAATCCTAAACCCTAAGACCTAAACCTTAAACCAATGAACCCTAAACACTAAATCATACACCTTAAACTATTTAACCTTAAACTATAAACCTTAAATCCTAATTAATCTTTAAACCACACACCTTAGCTAATTAAACCATAAATCCTAAACCTTAAACCATAACCCTAAAGTCTAAACCATACAACCTAAACCCAAAGCAATATACCCTAAACCCTAAATCATAAACATTAAAAACCATTAATTAACCCTAAAACATGAACTTAAATTAAACTATAAATCCTAAACATAAACTACTTCATTAACCCTAAACTATAAACCCTAAACCCTAAATCCTAAACCTTAACCCTCAACCCTATACCTTAAACCCAAACCCTAAACCCCAACCCTAAACCATAAACTCTAACCCATTACTAAACTATAATGTTGTCACCCTAACCTTATTAAACCGACCATTCAAAATCGACCTTATTCATATTAAATTGCTTGAGATGATTATTCAGGGTGATTGATATAAAACTCAACTAAATCCCACATAATGCTTAAAAACCAAAAGATATTCAAGGTGATTATTATAACCTAATATATTTAAGTTATTTAACTATAAATTTATGTTTAAAATTAAAGTAATATTTTAATTTTATGTTTAAAATTGTAAACTTTTTAAAGTTAGTTAATTTCGACAAAAATGTTTTTAATAAAAATACAACGTATATGTTTTTTTATTTACTTATTATTTATTATTATTAACTTTTAATAATTAAACATTAATTATAATTTTATTATTAAGTAAATTTAATATTTACATTTTCATTAAACACATATAATATCCCGCAACCATCTTGTAACCGCCACCATCTTCACAATCACACACTGAAAGAACAAACCCTAATCTTCATCCAATACACTATAAGAAATAAAACCCTCACACAATAGTCGCCAATCTACATAATCACTAACGACATGAAGCATCAGGAAAAAGGTAATGCAACAATCAGTATTGTTCAATTTAAATATTAGGGTTCATACGAATAGTGTAAGTTTGTAATAGTATTAGGGTTTACACTAATTTTAATGCATGTATGTGGACTTATGCCCTTTTTTATTAACGTGATTTGATTTATAGGACTAACCCTTCTTAATCTATGTCATTTTTAATTAACATGTTTATATGTTCTATGTTTCAATCTAGGTTATGGGTTTTGTTAATGTGTCTGGATATGGTCCCATGGTATATTGTAGTTTCAGGTTTTTTGGTAAGATATTGTTTTAGGTTTTTTGAAATCAGTTGGATATGGTCCCACATACAAACATATGCATAACCAAATCCAAATGTTGTTAGGGCATCCACAACCATGCTACACATACTGCCAAACACTCCATTCGTCGACATATAACTAACATTAATATGTACATGTTTGCAGAAGTTATTCATATTGAATCAGACACTTCATCATCTACTTCTGAAAGTGCTAACTTTCGTCCACCCCCTAGCAATAGAAGTCCGATTAGTTTGACCAGAAGTTCTTCAAGTACTCCCTATATTCGTCCTCCACTGTTTCAAACTCCTATTGTAGGCATACATAATGTCAGAAAGTTCGGTCAAGGAATGCTGCAAAGGGGAGCAACAACAAAGGCAAAAGGAAGGTTGGATGATGTCAGTTCTCCCTGTGTAATATGAACAAATTTTTTGTGTTTTGTTGGTCTACTATTGTTGGGCACCTGTTGTATTTTCAACCTACAGTTCGCAACAATTTAATAGATTTGTATGCATTACTATCATTATGAAACGATTATCAGTTATCTGTAATCAACAATATGAGTTTGTTAATTAGTTAATATAAGTATTTTAAGGCCATGTACAATTCACTATATGTTATATCCATTTTCTTATAATATATGAGTTCAAGTTTTTATGCAGTGTAAACTAAAGGTTTTTTGTTGAATGTTAAAATGTGTAAATTAGTATAATTTGTTCAAACTTTCTTTTTACCAGGAAACTCAAAGGGAAAGTTGACCTAATTTGGATGTTTAATTTGGAGGTAACTGAAAGTTTTGGAGGCAAACTGGAGTTCAAAATATTTGGTTGTTTAATTTTTGTATTTGGAGCCAAAATTTTCACGAAAAATTTGAATTACCATGCTAAGTTAATGCATATGCAGTTTCCATAATCTTAGACCTCCTTCTCCATCTCAAACCTTGATTTTTTTCCAAAATCACAAAATATACAAAACTCAATTATTTTTTCATTAGTTTCATACCATTTCCACTTATTGTTTTTGTTAGGGGTGAGCAAAAAAACCGAAAACCGAAACCGAACCAAAAAACCAAAAAAACCGACTGAATATAAAAACCGATGGTTCGGTTTTTACGTTTTCAAAAACCGAAAAGTTTCGGTTCGGTTTCGGTTTTCATCAAAATACCAAACTGTAAAAACCGAACCGAACCGAACCGCACCGAACCATTTTATTATATAAAAAATATACATATAATATAATATAAATAAATAAGTAATATATCAAAATTATAAATTAATATTCGTTTTTTAAGGAAATAGGAGTAATATATTTATCTTATTGTTTATACGCGTGTTTGATATATATTTGTGCTTACTTGACATTATATAATTACATATGTGACAATAATCGTTTGTACGCATGTTTACTTGCATGTGTGTTTATTTTAAAAATATGTGTGTCGTTATAGATTAGAAATTTGAGATAAACATTATTAGGCTTAAATTGAAAATTAAAAAAAAACTATTTTTTCACGCAAAACAAGTTTTTTAATCCAAATCGGCCTACCGAAATATAAACGGTTTTAAAACCGAAAAAACCGAAAAATCGAACCGAAATCGATTACAAACCGAAAAAACCGAACCGTCCAAAACCGAACGGTTTCGGTTTTTGGTTTTTTAAAAACCGAATATGTCGGTTCGGTTTCGGTTTTAGCAAAAAACCGACCCAAACCGAACCGTGCACACCCCTAGTTTTTGTACACATCGATCTGTGGACAATAATCATGAACACTTTAAACGATGTGCAAGAGAATATGGTTAATGATGATGATTTTAATGATGATTCTTTGGTTAATAATCATGATGTAAATCACCATAATCAAGGAGATTATGAATCAAAGGATTATGGTGATCAATCAGATGAGGATGAAGACATTAGTAAACAAAAGGTTGTTAATAGGAGGGGTATAACTAGGTTATCTAAGTTTCGGTTAAAATATGGAAAAGCAGGTGTCATGAAGATAAATGTAAACTTTGATGCACCGAATAGAATATCAGGGCCAAACAGATCATTGTTTATCAGTTTTTTAGGGGACATGGTTCGGGAGCAGATAGAATTAAAGATTCTATCGCGGAAAGATATGGAACAGGAAGCAAGAGAAAAACTTTGGGCTGAAACCACGGTACACATACAAAATTTTTTACCCAACTATTAGTCTTATTCATGTATTTACATTAACATTATGTTAATATGTGCATTACTTTGAATATGATGTGTCCTTCAAAAAGTTGGTTATGAATAAGCTAGGTGAACTTTTAAGAAATTTCAAAAGTAAAATGGCAGCAAATCACATAGTTCCCAACATAGATAATCTTGAAAAACTAAATGAAGTTCCAAAGAATTACAGAGCAATCGTCAATGCCGAACAATGGGTTTCTTTTGTAAACCACACGACCACAGAAGAATTTAAGGTTGTTAATTTCTATTTCGTTTTACATTTATAAACACCGTATGTATGCATTGTTTGGAAACTCCGTATGACAAACACACTCTGTTACATACTAGAAACTTCTCATCCAGTAATCTCTTTTGTTAGGTGAAATCAGCTGCAAATAAATTGGCGCATTCTAAGTCTCTTTATCAGCATACAATGGGACGTGGTGGTTATGTATATATAAGAGCAAATGGTAAGGTTATATTGGTGTAATATCCTAACACTGTTGTCTATGTTGGTTTACCTTTTCACCTGTATGTATTTGATGTTTGGAAGATCATAAAACAAGAAATTAAACCATATCAAGAACCCCTCCGTGGTGTATTGTGGTTTAACGGAAGGGTCAGAAAAGATGGAAAAGAGACAAATGATGAAACAATCAAAGTTGGCACTAAGATTATAAGTGTTATTGAAAATTTTTGTATGTTATGTTTATATTCGTATAATAAATTATCTACCATTTTTGTGTGCAGCTGGAAGCAGAGGAACATATCACAGATGGAATCTTACGGTTAATAGTGGCACAGATTCATTATCACATGTATTAGGAAAGGACAATGGAGGGTATGCAAGAGGAGTGGGAGGCAGAGTTACGTGCAGGAAGTTCTTTGATCTTCCTAGATGGAAACAAGGAACTAATGTAAGGATTGCGATGTTTGAAACTGAACTTGATAAGGAGAGACAGACGCGTAAAGATAAAGAGATTACAATCACTCAATAACCACTTTGATGTCACAAACACAGGAAGTTCTTAATAAAAACTTATGTCTGCACATGGGGTTAATATAGAAGAGTTAACGCCAAATCAGTCAAATGTAAGACTAGTTTTCTAATTTTGATACGATGATTTACAGTCTGTAATACCAATAAAAATTAACATACTTATATATTGCAGGTATTACGTCTGGAAACTAATACATTAAATACGATACCTACTAAGGAGCAAAGGACGTCAATAAGTGGTGGTGGAGTTCAGAATGGTGTGATAATTCCAAAGTCTAAGGCAACTGAAACTGCGTTGGACACTGCAACTGCAACTGCGAACAAGGTAAGTTACAAAAAAACCATGTTTGGTTTTTAAATTTTACACACATGACTTATTTACTGTGTTATGTATATATGCAGGGACCTGTTAGAACTAGGGTATCAAATTCAAAATTCCCAATCTTAAGAATATACTTCTCCAGCTTCCGGATCACAAGAAAATCTGTCTCCCTCGTCACAACAAGACGTACCTATTTCAATATTACGAAAGAAGCGTACACCTTCTAAATCGAAAGTAAATCAATCTCCACCATCACTACCAGATGTAAGTATTTCATCATTATTCATATAATTACTTGTATAATTCATTTCTCATTAATGCATGTAAACATATTTTCTTCAGACATTTAAGTGCAAACTGTGGAACATCTCTAGGACAATTGTCATTGGTAACGGTACGGTATAAAAGTATAAGCATGGAGAAACTATAATGATTCATAACCAACCACTGCCAAAAAATTGCTACAAAGTTTCACTAGATAAATCCCTAGTGGATGCAACATTCATACCTGATGACGGAAATAATGGTTTAAAAACTATTAAGGATGTAGAAGGTAGTTTTGTGGCATGGCCAAAGGAAAAGATTATTTTTGATCAAAAGGTACATACACTTGATTTATCATCCTACATATACATAGCTTTTCATATTTAGTTAAATGTTTAATATACGGATTTTGTTTCCCTACATGAAACAACACCACCAAATACCACAAAAGCTAGTGTTGAAAGTGCACAAAAGATAGGATCTAAGCGCTCGATGAATGTTCCAGCAGGCAGTACATTTACGACTATTCCTCATATTCAGAATCAAGCTAGGAATAACAAGGCTCAAAAGACTTTACAATACGGTGATTCTGCGTCATTACAAGTGTGATTCTTTGTGAAAAGTATGTTAGTTGAGAATAATACGACATTACAATTGTTGATTTGCTTATGTACATTCAATTTTATATATTAATGCAACTGAAATTTGATTTCCAGGATTTTGTTTTTTTAATTAAATTCTGAAAGGTGACTAGAAGATGAAACATAGTCACACTTATTAACGTTGTTAGTCACATTCCAATGTGTGACTAAATATCATAAAAAGTCACACAAACATACAATTCATGTGAATATTGGATGCATATAGTCACACAAAATATAATTGGCTTGACTTGACAAAGCATACAGTCACACTTATTACTACTATTGGTAACTCTTTGGTTAATTATACGTGACAAACTCACTACCATTAACATGATTTGTGTGACTACATATCATAAAAAGTCACACAAACATACACTTCATGTGACTATTGGATGCATATAGTCACACAAAATACAATTTGCTTGACTTAACAAAGCATACATTCACACTTATTACTAATATTGGTAACTCTTTGGTTAATTGTATGTGACAAACTCAGAGCCATTAGCATGATTTGTGTGACTACATGTCATAAAAGGTCACACAAACATACAATTCATGTGACTATTGGATGCATATAGTCACACAAAATACAATTTGCTTGACTTGACAAAGCATACGGTCACACTTATTACTACTATTGGTAACTCTTTAGTTAATTATATGTGACTAACTTAGTACCATTAGCATGATTTGTGTGACTACATGTCATAAAAGGTCACACAAACATACAATTAATGTGACTATTGGATACATATAGTCACACAAAATACAATTTGCTTGACTAGACAAAGCATACAGTCACACTTATTACTACTATCGGTAACTCCTTGGTTAATTGTATTTGACTAACTCAGTACCATTAGCATGATTTGTGTGACAAAATGTCATGACACGTTACACAAACATACAATTCAAGTGACTATTGGATGCATATATTCACAAAAAATACAATTTGCTTGACTTGACAAAGCATACAGTCACACTTATTACTACTATTGGTAACTCTTTGGTTAACTGTATGTGACTAACTCAGTACCATTAGCATGATTTGTGTGACTACATGTCATAAAAGGTCACACAAACATATAATTCATGTGACTATTGGATGCATATAGTCACACCAAATATAATTTGCTTGACCTGACAAAGCATACAGTTACACTTATTTCTACTATTGGTAACTCTTTGGTTGATTGTATGCGACAAACTCAGTACCATTAACATGAATTGTGTGACTACATATCATAAAAGGTCACACACACATACAATTTATGTGACTATTGGATGCATATAGTCACACAAAAATCAATAATCACATAGTAAATGTCACACATATTGTATATTCATGTGACAAACTTTTAAACAATAGTCACTCTTTAACAAAACTCGTGTAATTGTAGAGTGTTTACCGTCACATATATTCACTAAAACACCAAATATTGTTCCTAATTCGTTACACATTTTCAAGTATTGGTCACATTTTCTTGTTGGTTATCGTCACTTAGATCATATTGTGACCGTGCGGTACCTACGGTCGCGGGACCTTTAGTCACAAAGGCTAAAAAAACTGCATGTGACTGTAGGCCTACGGTCACTCTTTTTGAGTGTGACGGATTCCATTTTTTGTACTAGTGTAGGGATGCACCAAAATCTGCATAGACCCATCAATCTGCGATGTTTCACTTCTGGTCCGGTTGACCAAGTTATCCATCCAGGCTCTGAGTCTTAGCAATTCCACGTCATCTGGGTATTTTTACAAGGTTGCTTGTAAAACCCGCATGCATTTACCATGAATAGTACCCTTAAGATCGTACGTACTAGGTTAAAACTTTCCTATTATAGCATGATTACGATTACGTGTTAGGATTTTACGTATTACGTACGTGTTAGAACACGATAAGTATTTACTACGCATGAGCACGCAATAATTATTTGACAATAAATAATCACGAACATGCGATCATGAAATCATGAACGTAATTAAATCACGAGCTAATATTAATTACGTATATATATATATATATTTATCACGAACACGAATAAATATATTAAGTCACGATCGATAACTAATTAAAACATGTAAATTACGAACACGAGAACACACTATAATATTTAGACTCGGGAAATGTATGGGTTACCCCATGTGGGCCCCATACCACGAAATTTGGGAGGAATAATGGGCTTAGCCCATCAATTTTTACTAAACAAGAAAAACTAGGGAAAAAAGGATGTCATTTTTCACTTTACAAGAAAACATCAAAAACCCTAATTCTTTTCCTTCTCCCTCTTTTGGCCGCCACCTTGAAACACACCAAAGGGGTGTTTGTTGATCTTGGATCTTGGAATTCTTGTTGGTGTTCGTGTTTGTTCATCGTTCTTTAGATCCACGTATTCGGTAAATCATTTAAACCTTTTTCTTTTGATTTAATCTTTTAATTAATTAAGAACATGTTATGTTTTTATAAAACCTAATTAAATCATAAACCTTTTTCTTTTGATTCTTTAGATCCGATGTGGTTCGGGGTATGGTGTCGATTTCATGTCCGGTTCATGGTTCTTAGTCAAGATCCGGTTCACGGTGTATGTTAAGATTTTTATTTTTATGATCTTATGTTAAAATTAAATTAATAACATGACATGATTAATTTAATAACATGACTTAGGTTATTTTAATTATTAAAATCATGAAACTATTAACCTAAGTATTTTATATTTTTAGACTTATAAATTAATTAATTATTTAAAAACCATGGTTATAATTAATTAATTAACATGACTTAGGTTATATTATTAATAGATAATAATATATGTTTTAACCTAAGTATTTAAATTTATTTAATTAAAAACATGATATACTTTAATTAAATATTTTAACTTATAGTTTATTTTAATTACATGAAATAATTAATAAACTATACATTATATCATATGACTTAGAAAATAATCATGAAAACACTTAGGCTTATATACTTAGCTTATTTAACCAGCTTATTTCTAATTATAGAAACTTCTATTTTTAGAAACTTATTTAAATAAGGCAGCTAATCTATTTATGGAAATGTTCTATTTTTAGAAACTTATTTATTTCAGGCAGCTAATCTATTTATGGAAACTTTCTATTTTTAGAAACTTATCTATTTTAAGCAGTAGTTCTATTTTTGGGAACTTTCTATTTTTGGAAACTTTCTATTTTTGGAAACTTTCTATTTTTGGTAACTTTCTATTTTTGGAAACTTTCTATTTTAGGAAACTTTCTATTTTAGGAAACCTGCTATTTTTGGAAAGTTACTTATTATTACACAATAAGTATAATAAATTGATCCTCACTTTTGCGCACATAAAATTCTCATGGAGGACGACTTTAAGCCCACAATTCAAAGCCAACGAAGGGTGAATCCTAAAATCCATGACGTCAACAAAAAAGAGGTTATCAAACTTCTTGATGCGGGTATGATTTACCCTATTTCGGATTCACCATGGGTTAGTCCAGTCCATCGAAGTAGGATTCTCCTCAGTTCGTCTTCTTCGTTCACTGGACATAAGGTACGGATTCCCGTCCTTTCAGTATGGACATTCTTTCCTTATTAGGATTCCCCGTATGCAGCCAACTGTTTTCCTAATATTTGTTTTATATGTTTTTGAATTGCTTATGTTTAATTAGAATACCTAAAGCCATATACATGCATGACCAGTTTCACCTAGTTATGGAGGTACCATAACCATAACATTAGAGGCACTGATGTTATGACTTCACCACGGCGGAGTGATTGCTCGTGGCGTCCCTTCAGCTTTTGGCCATTTATATTATATTTATCATGTGGGGCGTATGGGTGCATCCTAGTTACATGTTTTCAGTCAGGATTTCATGGTGAATGTGGTGTGTGCCTTGCATCCTTCACAAGGAGCTGATCCCTCCTACCCAAAAACCAGCATATTAAATTAGAGGCAGCCCCTCTAATTTGCATGATGAGGTCACCCCTCCAAGTATTCATGCACGGTGGATTTTCATGACCTATATTGGCTAATGGTAAAATACGTTAAACAGTTTTTTACAAAATAAACATAAGGCTTTTCAAACTATAAAACCAGTTTTATGAACATGTTCCAGGTTTTCCAGGACTTATACTATTCCGCTGCTATTAAGTCTTTATTATGTTTTAGTCATTCATACTATGTCTATATCCGTGCACTAAGCGTTTTGCTCAGCCGTTACTTTCCTTTCCATGTCCCAAAACGGCAGGTATCCAAGGACGGACTCGAGCATTTGGAGGACATGCATAGGATGGAAGCTGTCATAGACTTCTTCTCCTTTTGCCTTCATATACTTATGCTTGTTTAGTCTTTCATTCATTTCTTTTGCTTTGTTATGTTTTGGGCTTATGTTTGGGAACCGATGTTTGATTCCGGTTATCCCTATGGTCATGTAATGTTTTAGACATTTATCCTTGTATGCTTTGATGACACGCTATAATTTCACGTGACATTCCATTTATCAAAATGGGGTGTTACAATTATGGTATCAGGGCCAAGGCTTCGACCTGTAGGCTCTAAAACTCGACCTGTGACTAGTGGGTTGTCACCAGGAGCTTCCCAAGCCAACGTTTGATATTCTACGTATTGATGTTTTCAGCGCATTGTTGTTTTAACCATGATGTTTTCAGCACCTTAAGGTTTTAACCTTGATTTTTTCATCGATATTGTTGTACTAATATGGATGGACAACCGTCATTCATATTTAGTTACGTGTCATTATTTCATGCATGACGTTCCTCGTGAACTATGACCATGTGGACTGAACCTCAATAGTTCATAATTAGTCACATAAATTTTTTTCTGATAAGTTTTAACAGATGAGTTTCAATTATTTATGTTTCATGCATCATTGTTGCATGGATTATGACTAAGTAATGGTTGGTACAGGACTGGCCCTATTTAGTTGCATGTGCTTTTATCAAAACTTTTAACTTTGGGACCGACCCATAGGCGTCCCCTCGCTATGTCTTTTGTTTTGGGACCGACCCATAGGCGTCCCCTCGCACATATAAAGGTTTTTATAAACTACATTATACATTCATGCATAAAATTTTTCTCATGATTTATTGGCATAAATTTTTTTTCATGTCCCCTCATAAGTTACTATGTTTTTATGTCAAGTATGTTTTCATATTGTCATGGTTAAACTCAGTTTCATGCTGATTATGTTATACACTCCTTCATGTTAAATCGTTTCATGTTTCTTCATGATAATTTTGTCTTCATGTTGATTACGTCTTACGCCTCTTTTGTTATTTATGTTTTCATGCAAGGCATTGTTGGATTTCATTGAATCCTGCTTTCATGATAGTCATGGTTGGTTTTTACTGATCATACTGTCAGGCAAATCATCGTTGAATTTTGTGTAACCACAATTTGACGTTTTTTGATACAACCAGAATGATGTCTATGCTAATACTGCCAGATTATCATGATGGTTTTCATAACCATTTAACCGATATACTTTCCTTAAATCATGACAAATGATCGACCCCAATACCGATCATTTCATGAACATTCCATGTGTACTCCGTGTACCGTATTCCATGTATATTACACGTACCTAAATCCATGTGTATTTCACTTGCAATACTTCACAAGTATTCGCTAGTCGATTCTAAATCATCTAACGCGTATGTTCACTTGCTGATATTCTATAAGATTGCCGATGCCGCTCATAGCTTGGAGATGTTACTAAAGGTTGATGCTACTGACGTTCGGAGACGCTACGAGATGCGGATGCTGTTCACAACCTGGAGATCCTACCAAACAAAGACAAAGGCGTCAGAGCAAAGCAATTGGACGAGAAGATGCTTCACCATCAGACGATTTCCATCAATCATTGTCCCTAATTCTTAGTTACATGTCACACGTCAGTCAGCTGTCATTTCAGCCATATGAGTGCAAACCGGTACCAGCCGGCCACTCAGCTGAATAGTTACATGAATCACGGTCATGAGAATGACCGTCATGGAACTGACAGACAGGACGATAGTAACCACTAATATGACAGAAACTATCCTAGAAATCGCAACCGAGGCTCCGGCCGCGGACGTGATCAGACATACAAATGATCAGTAGTCCAACCGATCCGCCAATTCTGGCATAATAACCTAATATTGTAGTTCTATTGTTTTACGTCTCGAGACACATGTCAAGACATCAGTCAAGACACATGTCTCACGTATACCTTTGAAGACACATGTCAAGACATCGGTCAAGACATATGTCTCACGTATACCTCCTGAAGACACATGTCAAGACACTAGTCAAGACATATGTCATGCTTATAGTTCCAAGAAACGAGCCAAGACACATGAATCACGTCCAACTATGGAACATTTCTAAGAAATTCAGGGTACCCTCCAAGGGTATATCTATTTTTGTTGTGCCATGTATTAATCAGGCCACAAGAACTTCTATACCATTATCAGCGCATCAGTGAGAACTGTCACGTTGCTGATGTCACTTTCATTTCTTTCACCATGGTTCATATATTCATGACCATGAAGGACGCCTTTCGTATTCCCACGTATACGAAGGTTTTCCTTCAGCTTAATGATGAGATCCAAGCTGCTAACGCATTTCCTCGGACAGACACGAGACGAATTTTATCCTAACTATATACTTTGAACAGCACACCATGCTACGATTCATAATTATGTACAGTAATGTTCAGGCTCCTGAATACATTCAGCTTGATTTTCCATCGGGAAAATCTGTACAAATTATCTATGCTTACAAGCATGTGCGTTGTTAGCCATGGTCGCTGAAATTTTCTAGCTGTCAGTAAGACACGACCACTTAAGTATTTTACGCATAGCCAGTTGATTATTCCAAAATCTTCCCATACATTCCAGAAGAACTTATAAGGAGAAGGACGGTACCATGAGATTATGTGTCGACTACCGTCGGGGTAAACAAATCACCATTCATGATCGTTATTCTCCTTCACGTATTAACAACATGTCCAATCGACCCTATAGTGTTAATCACTTTTCCAAGATTGAACTCATGATCATGCTGCCATCAGTGACGGGTGAAACAGCAGGACATGTCCATGACTGCTATTCG
Organism: Glebionis coronaria; assembly: GCA_025667525.1. Classification (NCBI taxonomy): domain Eukaryota; kingdom Viridiplantae; phylum Streptophyta; class Magnoliopsida; order Asterales; family Asteraceae; genus Glebionis; species Glebionis coronaria. Next base: position 536,639,394 of record CM046879.1, read on the forward strand.
TACACGACTCGGTCATGCTAGATTTATAATTTTGAATTAGTCTCATCAATGCTCCAACGACATTATAAGAATGAGTTTCCATGAACTCATAGCAAATTCATCAGTGTTTTCATTGAGGATAACCTGATTTCCTTTAAGCCCAGAGAAGAACAGGAAGACCATATCTGCACTATGTTGCAAATTCTATGACAAGAGAAATTTTACCCTAGAAAAATTTTCCAATATCAATTCTGTTTGATTACAGTGACACGCTGAATCACATGGGTTTCTACGGTTAATCTTACTATGACTCAGCTTATGCGTAAAAGAGAGAACCCTACACTACATTAGGTGTTCTAGAAAATCCTACGCTAAGAGAAGTCTGGATTCAGAAACTCAGAGTTTCGCAAACTCCTATGTATCAAGTCCTACGAAGCAAGATACAGTTACGTTCTTATCTAAGTACCTGACATACCAACAGGTTAAGATAGGACACCAACAGATTGGGATGTTTTCATCATCTGAAATGGTAAATTAAAAGGGGACAAGATCTCCACGGATTTTGGTTACCAGATTAGCGCAAACTCAGAAGAAGCATGATGCTATCTGGGTTATTGCAAACAGTTTGATCAAGTCTGCAGAATCCTTACATCCGCAAGGATTGAAGAACCAAAAGATTGATCGGACATGTTCCAGCCAAGGCTCATCCGACCACTTGGTAATCCCTCAGCTATCGGGTCAGACAAAGATTCGCAATTGTACTCCTAAATTACTTCACGTCTTCATTCTGATTGCACGACTTGCTTTCGCGCTCGCGTTCATGACACTATTCACGTTCATGATCATATTTGGGCTTACGATTTTATGTTCAGTTCGTTCTGGGAAGTTTTGCAAGGACTTGAGAGACCAGACTCAAGTTTAGTATAACTCTTCATCATCAAATAGACGTTTCACGTCATATTCCACGTCTCACCTTGTAGCGTTTGGCGTTACCGCCATTATATTCTATGTTCACGATATGTTTCACATGTCATGTTCATTCCACGTTCCTCATATCATGATCAAGATATGTTACACGTATCATGGATCACGATATGTTTACTCATACTACACTCGCCATAACTCCACGTAGCACGTTCAAAAATTTTCACGTATCACGTTCAAAAATTTTCACGCACTACGTTTCTTTATGTCTGGCGCATCGTTTCTAGTTAACAGTTAAGTCAGAATGTCTTGCATCGTAACATTTCAGTTACCCTTGCACGTTAACTCTTATTTTCCTCGATCGAATTTAGGGGATCTACCTTCCGTTGATAACCAAGAATTTCTTCAGATTCCAAGTCAAGGTCAGGAGGACCAAGATTTATCTTTAGTGTCAAGATTTTCTGAAGGTACCGTTCCAAGAGGGAGGCCACTTGGAAACGGACAAGTTCATCCGAACTTCTTATCCGTTTTTCACTTATCAATTAGATATGTCCTTTCAGCCACGTCACGTTCCATGTCCTTTTAAGACATGTCACGTTCCGCGTTCTTTCTGCCAGGTCACCTGCACGTCAATTTATCTTACATACCCACTCAGTTTGATTCGGGTATGTTTCTCTTTCAGTTACGTTATCTATAATTCGGGGACGAATTATTCTTTTTAGGGGGGAAGAGTTGTAAAACCCGCATGCATTTACCATGAATAGTACCCTTAAGATCGTACGTACTAGGTTAAAACTTTCCTATTATAGCATGATTACGATTACGTGTTAGGATTTTACGTATTACGTACGTGTTAGAACACGATAAGTATTTACTACGCATGAGCACGCAATATTTATTTGACAATAAATAATCACGAACATGCGATCATGAAATCATGAACGTAATTAAATCACGAGCTAATATTAATTACGTATATATATATATTTATCACGAACACGAATAAATATATTAAGTCACGATCGATAACTAATTAAAACATGTAAATTACGAACACGAGAACACACTATAATATTTAGACTCGGGAAATGTATGGGTTACCCCATGTGGGCCCCATACCACGAAATTAGGGAGGAATAATGGCCTTAGCCCATCAATTTTTACTAAACAAGAAAAACTAGGGAAAAAAGGATGTCATTTTTCACTTTACAAGAAAACATCAAAAACCCTAATTCTTTTCCTTCTCCCTCTTTTGGCCGCCACCTTGAAACACACCAAAGGGGTGTTTGTTGATCTTGGATCTTGGAATTCTTGTTGGTGTTCGTGTTTGTTCATCGTTCTTTAGATCCACGTATTCGGTAAATCATTTAAACCTTTTTCTTTTGATTTAATCTTTTAATTAATTAAGAACATGTTATGTTTTTATAAAACCTAATTAAATCATAAACCTTTTTCTTTTGATTCTTTAGATCCGATGTGGTTCGGGGTATGGTGTCGATTTCATGTCCGGTTTATGGTTCTTAGTCAAGATCCGGTTCACGGTGTATGTTAAGATTTTTATTTTTATGATCTTATGTTAAAGTTAAATTAATAACATGACATGATTAATTTAATAACATGACTTAGGTTATTTTAATTATTAAAATCATGAAACTATTAACCTAAGTATTTTATATTTTTAGACTTATAAATTAATTAATTATTTAAAAACCATGGTTATAATTAATTAATTAATTAACATGACTTAGGTTATATTATTAATAGATAATAATATATGTTTTAACCTAAGTATTTAACTTTATTTAATTAAAAACATGATATACTTTAATTAAATATTTTAACCTATAGTTTATTTTAATTACATGAAATAATTAATAAACAATACATTATATCATATGACTTAGAAAATAATCATGAAAACACTTAGGCTTATATACTTAGCTTATTTAACCAGCTTATTTCTAATTATAGAAACTTCTATTTTTAGAAACTTATTTAAATAAGGCAACTAATCTATTTATGGAAATGTTCTATTTTTAGAAACTTATTTATTTCAGGCAGCTAATCTATTTATGGAAACTTTCTATTTTTAGAAACGTATCTATTTTAAGCAGTAGTTCTATTTTTGGAAACTTTCTATTTTTGGAAACTTTCTATTTTTGGAAACTTTCTATTTTGGTAACTTTCTATTTTTGGAAACTTTCTATTTAAGGAAACTTTCTATTTTAGGAAACCTGCTATTTTTGGAAAGTTACTTATTATTACACAATAAGTATAATAATACATGAAATACCAGAAATACTTAATCAGATTAAACAGAATATAAGATAAACACAGTTTAAGGCTTAAAACAATAAAACATGACCTGAACATATAAAATAAGCTAAGACATGACGTAAAACCAGTTACGTATTTAGTAAGCAGATACTTATTCACGTATGTATTTATGTAGCATTAGTGATACCGAAGTAGGATTCTCCTCAGTTCGTCTTCTTCGTTCACTGGACATAAGGTACGGATTCCCGTCCTTTCAGTATGGACATTCTTTCCTTATTAGGATTCCCCGTATGCAGCCAACTGTTTTCCCAGTTTTGTTTTATATGTTTTTGAATTTATTATGTTTAATTAGAATACCTAAAGCCATATACATGCATGATCAGTTTCACCTAGTTATGGAGGTACCATAACCATAACATTAGAGGCACTGATGTTATGACTTCACCACGGCGGAGTGATTGCTCGTGGCGTCCCTTCAGCTTTTGGCCATTTATATTATATTTATCATGTGGGGCGTATGGGTGCATCCTAGTTACATGTTTTCAGTCAGGATTTCATGGTGAATGTGGTGTGTGCCTTGCATCCTTCACAAGGAGCTGATCCCTCCTACCCAAAAACCAGCATATTAAATTAGAGGCAGCCTCTCTAATTTGCATGATGAGGTCACCCCTCCAAGTATTCATGCACGGTGGATTTTCATGACCTATATTGGCTAATGGTAAAATACGTTAAACAGTTTTTTACAAAATAAACATAAGGCTTTTCAAACTATAAAACCAGTTTTATGAAAATGTTCCAGGTTTTCCAGGACTTATACTATTCCGCTGCTATTAAGTCTTTATTATGTTTTAGTCATTCATACTATGTCTATATCCGTGCACTGAGCGTTTTGCTCAGCCGTTACTTTTCTTTCCATGTCCCAAAACGGCAGGTATCCAAGGATGGACTCGAGCATTTGGAGGACATGCATAGGATGGAAGCTGCCATAGACTTCTTCTCCTTTTGCCTTCATATACTTATGCTTGTTTAGTCTTTCATTCATTTCTTTTGCTTTGTTACGTTTTGGGCTTATGTTTGGGAACCGATGTTTGATTCCGGTTATCCCTATGGTCATGTAATGTTTTAGACATTTATCCTTGTATGCTTTGATGACACGCCATAATTTCACGTGACATTCCATTTATCAAAATGGGGTGTTACATTGCTTCTAGCATGTCAGTGATCTCTGTTTTTTACTCTTGGAATAGGGCCAACATGTTCCCCAAAGAGTGGGCGAATTCCTGTATTCAATATAATATTAGTTTACATTTAATACTCATGTCTAGAAATTATTTTTAAGAATAGTTTTCAAATTCTTACTTGAGTCGACTTGAACTGTTAATATTGGCCTTCAAATTCGATGATCATTGCTGATTGTGCTACGTTATCAGCACTTTCATTACTAGTTTTCACATTCTGAGCAGCCGAGTCTTCACTACTTTCAAGAGTTCCACTCATTAGAACGTCAATAGTTTCACTCGATGAAGGCAAGATTAAGATAGGATCAATGATGTATAGCCTTCAAGTAGGTGATCCACCTACTAGAAAATATACCAAAATATCTGTCTGATCTAATACTAAGTTTGAATTTGGGAGGGAAAGGTTTTAAATGGGTTTTTGGAGGGAAAAACATAGTCGGATCTAGTTTTAGGGCTCGTAACTTTGTAACTTTGTAATTCTTGTAATTAAGGGTTTAGGAATTTGATTAGTGATGGATTAGGGTGTAATTATGGTTTAGACATTGTAAAGTTTGGGTCTTTGGTTTGAAGTTTAACAAAGGTTTGAGGTAAAATTGGGAAAAAAACATAGCCAGGTTAGGGTTTCTAATGATCTAGGAATAAATCCTTGTTAAATCCATTATCCTTGATTTAGCTACTGATGTAAACTCAATTTATACTTCCTACATTTTCCTCAATGTGTTCATGAAGTCCCTACATTGGTTTTACTAAGTTATTCTAAGTAAACATGTCCAAAGGGTGAAAGTACCTATTTTGACCTAATTTATAATCCATGCATTTAAATGTTGTACCTTGGGCTTTAGGGTACTTGTACATTGTCTTATTATAATGTTATAACCTTATGTAATGCTATGAGTGTTTGTAGACTTTTCCTAAAAGACTAGGTATTGATTCTAAGTGAAATGCTTAATATAAGGGTTTTTAGGTCATTAAGCCTAATGAGTTTCTATCTTGAGTAATTAGTGTTTATATCATAATGTAAACTTATTCTAGGTCTTATATAGTATGTTTATGACTTCTAGGGATTCTACATTCTTAGTTTAAGGGGTTATATAAGTTAATCATATCCTAAGGATAATTAAATGAGCTTAAGGTCCTATGGTTTGATAACTTGTACATTGTGCTTTATTAATTTGTAACTTAGCTTGAGATAAATGTATGATATTTATATTATACTTAGTTGAGTTTTATAATTAGTTGCGAAAGATTAGATCTTAATTCAATGTGAAATAGTTTTTAGGTGTTAATCTAGGTTACTAGGTCTTTTACTTATAATTAGCTTTAGATTAGTGAATATTAATGTTTTGTGATCAAATACCTTTCCTTTATATGATATATTATAATTAGTATATTGTATTTGAAATTTTTACATAGATATTATGTAGTTATATTGCTTGAATCATTGTTTACCACGGATTTCTAGGTGATGATCTAGACTATTATGTACACTAATTTTTACTTAGATTGGTATAGTTTGTTCTTACCATTATTAGATATTATTATGTCTTCAAAGTTTAGTTTACAACTTGTTTATAATCCATAATTACTTATTCATATGTGTTGTTCATTCATATTTTACCATTCTTGAGTTTACAACTTATTTAAAGGGATTCTAGGGCTTTTAAGGGAATTTAGGGTATCATACTTACATTTGAGATGTTCTTATTCATAACGTACTTATTAGATTACTTTTAGAAATTAGACTTGATATATACATTGTGTTTACAACATATAGGAATATGTTGAAGTGATAGTTTAGGTTATAAGAACATATTCATCTTAGCAAGTAAGGCACAAAAGAAAAAATTTCCAGCTAAATTTTCATATCCATACAATCATAACACATAACACACAAGTGAAATTTGAGGATTGTCACAACACGTTTTGGTGTAAATGTAGTTAGGGTTTCCTTGTAGTATAGAAGGGACCTACGGCTGAAGGGTTAAACACACCTTTCACCATTTCATTTCTTATTAGTAATATTACAAATACTTAGAAAGGATCATGTTATGCATATTGTAGTTGATTCTTCATGTTACTTGTGTTTATATTCTACATAAGCACTTGTTCTCTCTTAGAGTCTCTTTATGGATAATTTGTGATTACAGAAGTTATCTACCATCCTTATCAGGCTAAATTTTTTATCTCTAAAGGACCCAACAAGTGGTATCAGAGCCTATGGAGAGTCTCTATACAAGAAGAAACATTTCATTGTTAGAAAAATTCTTAAGCCATGACCGCATCTAGTTCTTCAAAAGATGCATATCCTAACAAACTACTACTAATAATACGGTTTGACTTTCTAACAAACCATGAGTAACTAATTACTCCTACCAGGAGTAACTACTCCTGCTACTACTATGACCAGGAGGAATTACACATCTCCTATTACAATACGAGAAATAAATGTCTATTACAAGAGTCCTAACAATATAGTAGCTGTTTCTTAGAAATCCTTAGAGGATCATGTTATTCATATAGTAGCTCTTTCTTTTTGTTACTTGTGTTTATATTCCGCATAAGCACTTCTTCTCTTTTAGAGTCTCTGTGTGGATACCTTGTGATTACAGAATTTATCTACCATCCTTAACAGGCTGAAAGATCTTTCTCTAAAGGACCCAACAGACGAAATTACACTACGACTAATTACACTATGACGAATCACGTTTATACGCAAATCGAGACGAAAAATATTAAAATAATAAAAAAATCAAAAAAACCTAATTTTCTACTTGCTAGAAGTTTAACAAATTATAAAAATTCAGAAAACAATTCTTAAACAATTTTTATGAATTATTTATTAATTTTAAAATCTAATTAAAGACTTAAAAATAAAAATAAATAAGAAAAGGTCAAAAGTCTATTTTTTATAAGTGTAAACCTCAAACAATATTTATAAAAAATAAAAAATATTTTATTGAAAATTTAAAATTATTTTTCCTATTTTTAAACTAGTTAAAACAAAAATAGAAAGAAAAATGAATTAAAAATATTAAATTAAAAGTGTAAAATATTGAAATATCAAAATAAGTTCAAAAGTTTCTCTACTTCTTAGGAAAATAAGATGGAGGAACCAACTTATTTAAATAAGCTACAAATGACCAAATAAGCTACGACTTTATTATTGAATAAGTAAAAATAGAAACGTTTAAATAGAAGAGAAAACAAACTATGACAAGAAAGAAAGCTTTGGTACACTGGTAACACTCCTTACTCCTCCACGAGAGGTCGGGGGTTCGAGATAGGCCAAAGACTTTTTGCTCTATTTTTTTCTTTTTTGGATAAGCAACCCTCAATAAGCAGTTGGCTTATTCGGGGATCAATAACAACAAAAAGCACAAATTACCCTATAAAAAGCGGAAACAAAATAGATCTAGCCAAGTACTTAAACCCAACAAATTACACTAATAGTGGAAAAAAAACATAACTCTAACAGTGGCTAACACCTTACAACTGCTATGCAAAAACAATACTACTGATGCAGTTTGCACTTAGCTGAAATTAGAGATGACAAATAAACTATCACTAAGCTGAAAACACCAAGTTTAAGTAAAAGCAGTGCTAGACCTGACCCTAAACTAATAACAAACCAAGATTTCAAAGTCTAAAACCTAAAATTGAACCAATTATGATTGCTAGTTTATTTGGCAGATTCAAGCACAAGTATTTGCAAATTAAATTCACAAACTAACTACTCAAAGCATACCAACACACTAGACAAGAACATAATATCAGATAAACTGCTAATATCATCATCAGATATCAAATTTTACAAAAACACGGGAAATTAGACACTAAAGTAAGAAAATTGCAAAATTAAGCAAATCCAAATTTCTTTACTGGACTTATTAAAACAAAGACATAAATAGACTATTCTATGATGAACAAAGATGTGCAGGCATTTTTTAGTTCAAATCATATGTCTCTTACAACTTAAACTACCAATCCCAAACACTCCTTAACATGACAGTTAACAAAGATAAGTAAAAAATTTACACTAAGTCTAACAAATAACAAGCATGATCATCTATATAAGCATAAGGTAACCCTAAACTAACAAGAACAAGCATGGCATAAGCAGATTCAACAAGAGCAAAAAAATTTCAGAAAAGCTAAAATGGTTTGAGTTCAAAGCTACCTAACCGTGCCTACTTCCAAGCATAATTCAATCTGATGCAAAAGCCTTTATAAGGATTTCCTGATCTTAGGGGTCTTTTGTGAAATGCTTATGAGGATGTTTGGATTTCAAGGACTACAACAGTCCAAATCAACCTAGACTACAACATCCAAGGTTGATTTTCTTGTACCTACACAAAATGAAACAACAACTAATTGTAATCCAAACTAAACAACCATCTTATGTGTCAAATAAAATGTTTGAAAGCTTGAACCACACTCAAAAAATAAGTAGAACAAAAGCTGAGTTTTTTTTGAAAAACTTGGTTTATAGCTGGAAATGTGCAGATCGTTAACTACACATTTTATCAACACCTTCATGTGCTCACCTTTACCAGCTCATCACCCAAGTGTCCCCACCAACCCTCCCCTGCCCTAAAATATAACATTTTTGGCAAAACAACAAATTTGAGTAGAGATTTGAATGGCTGTGATTTTAAAACGTGATCCCCACATCATATCAACGATCTTGATCAAATTTCACAGCCTGGATTCACATGGTTATGGCAGAGTGTCCCATGTATGCCAAATTAACCAAGACTTATTCAAATTTCAAACGGCATCAAATGGAATCAACCAAGCATCTTCAAGATACTTCAAGGGCTAAAAGGAATTACATAGATTAGGATTTGATGTATTCTAGATGTTTCCTCCTTGTTGTATATATAGACTAGCAGTTTTCATTTTTACCTTTGTTCTAGAATTTCTTTAAAAACCCTTTTTAATGAATAATTAGAGTATTTTAAAGGCCTTGCAAGGATTCTATGTTCCATTTATTTTCTTGCAATTTAAAATTCGCGTCTCTTTACTTTTATGCAAGTTCTTCTTTTCATTTTTACCAAAATCCTTTTTTCAAGTTTCTTGTCTATGAATTTTGGGACCCTTTATGATTTGATCATGGTAGTTTGGTTGATAACCAGGTTATTGTGAGAATAATATAGTAAATTTATCTTTACTTGTTGGTTACTAGTTTTATTTGCAAAATATTATGATTAAGAAATTAGGGTTTATATGATTAGGTATTCGTTTGATCTGGTTAGGGTGGAGCAAAGTTGTTTCGCGCCCATGTTTATATTATTTAACTAAGTTTTGAAAACTTAATTAATAATAACAAAACTAAGTAATGAAATTTGGGTTGGTTGGGTTATATGAGTTTGGGTGTGGGCTTGTGGGATGGGTAATGTTTTGGGCGGGTGGGTTTTGTTGGGTAAATGGGTCATATAAACGGGTCGTTGGGTTTTGGTTGAATGCTTTTGACCCTCACACTTCCAATTTGGCATAAATAGTCCCCTTAATTAGCAAACTTTAGCAGTTCTTTTTTATTTTGTATTAAAGTTTCAATATTGGCAGTTTTGGTCCGTATGTGTTTATAAAACTTTCAAAAGGACCTCAACTTAATTTCTGGAAACTTGAGGGGTGTATCTTAAAGTTTAGGGACCCTAATGCAAGTTTTGATAGTTGAGCGGTATAAAGTGACAGTTCTTCAAACTCGGAGGACCAATATTGTACATCTTCAATTCTTCAAGGTCTTTTGTGGAAATTCACATACGGGTCCGGTTATTTTGTGCGTCTTCGTTTCCTGTAGTCGTTTTTGATTGTTTCTTGTGATCTTTTGGTAATTTCACGATATCCGAGCCTACAATCACATATTGAACAAAATGAAGGTATTTTGCATGGTTTTATGATATTTTTCTATATTTTAAGCCCGATTTTAGGTGTAAGACTATGTATAATTAGAGTCTCATAAATTCCCTCATACTAAACCATTTTCGTGCCCTCATGCAATGCTAGAATTAAGTATCGTAGCACTTCTAAAATTCACTTTTTATTCAATTTATTGAAAATAAACTTGACTTAACTTAACTAGATGCGTTTTAGACATAATGTATTGCTTTCATCATGATAAAGTGAGTTTTATGGTTAATGAATAAGAACACGTGAATGCTTCATGGAAGTAATTTCGTCGTCCTCGATTTTCACTTAAATGCTAAGCGTGAAACGAGATCATTGTTAATATAAGTTAGTAATGCTAACACTACTCATATGCCTTAATCACGTACTTAGACTCCCTTATTCCTAAGGGTATCTCTTATATATTATTTTTGTCTTAATGATCACGAGGATACATTTTTTACTTATGTGTGAATAGAGATTAAGGTCTAAAAATAGAGTGAAAACGGTGTAACCAAGATCATTGAATTAGAAACCTTTCCTAATAGACGAAGATGTCAAAAATTAAGTCAACAAGTAAGATCCGATAAACACAGTTTTACAACGGATTTGGACATTTGACTTATTAATAAGACTTTTATATGCCCCCTACCGGATGAGCTTTATTATCTTTGGTTTACCTCCGCCTTTTAGGGCTTCGGTCTTGCCTTTCCTTTTATTTAACCTCGCCATGAGGTGTTTATTATGGCCAAAGACGTAAATCCTCAACGTCGAAACGTAATTTTGGATCTTTAAAGCTTCAAGGTTTTGAGACATTCACTTTTTTTTCAAATAGATTTTCCGGCCTTGTAAGCTTCAAATTTTTGCTTAATTTTGGGTGAGATGAACTTAAAAACTATTATTGGGGAAGCTTTCGATTATTCGGTTTGCCAATACTTCAAATCCATGACGTTGGCGAATCCTAAATGTTTTTCCAATTTAATTACATGGAACCTACTGGAATTAGTTAAAAACCAACAATAATGATTAAACCATAAAAACAATATTTATTAACAATTTAATATAATCAAGTGATGGGAGAATAAGCAAACAATTAAAACACATGAGTTTTTGAAAGAATACGAATACTCTAGGTTTAGCATAGTAACTTATAATTGACTCTATCATTTTACGTCCTCAATTTAATGAGACTTAGCCTAATATAGTTATGGAACGAAGCTAAGTGCTCAACACGCATGTTCGAGTCAAAAATTACTCTTATTCTCACCAACGGAAAACCTACATTCGTGTCTTAAACACTTAGGAAAAACAAAAAAACTTTAAATTTGGCGATTTTTGGCACTTATTATCAACAAAACGATGAAAACTGGATAGTGTCAAGGCGTAGCAAAACAAGTATCTATTTACCCCCATACTAAAAGTAAACATTCTCCAAAATGTTTCGAGTCTAAGGATGAAACACCCCCATACTAGAGATGAAAAGTCGAATGCTTAATCTCGAGCATGGAAAGGGTATAATGAATGATATAAAAGTCGTTTATAAAGTGTGCTAAAAGATAAATGTTAGAACACAAAAGGATATTATCGGATATTAATAAGTGTGTAAACACTTATCCTTTTGCCACTAAAATCAAGGAAAAACAAGACCTAATCATGTGTTTTACATCGTAAAAGTCGGAATTACGCGTGGTTTTGTGTTTTGTGTGCTAAATAGGTACAAATGATCAAAAGAATAGAAAACACGGGAATTCGCGGTCAAATGTTGAAGAGAAGTCCAAGAAAAGACGAAGACAAAGTCAAAAGACCAAAAGTGTGCCCAAGTTCACGAAAACCTGCTAAACCGACACGATTTTGAAGAAATGATCAAAGAAGCCGAAATTGAGCTTGATTTTAGCGGATTTAATATTTTTAAAGATTTTTTGAGCTTTGTGGGACCCCACATTTGGGTTAATGGGCTCAAAAGCCCATTTGGAAGATACAAGCCCATTAATAAAGAAAATGAGACGGATGGATTTATAACTAGAAATACCCATATGGCCCAATTCAATTTACTAATGGAATACCTTTGGGCCAAAAGCCCATTTTTGCCAAATAAACAAATGAAATGAAGTTGGGACAATCTTGGTCAAACTGCTCACACAAAATCTGGTCAACACCAAACTCACAACTCACACCTTTCCTTTACCCACACACGTCATCACCCCTCTTCACATTCACGTTTATTTTCCTATCCCCTACCATACACCCCACATACACATGATTATTTACCCACCCAACCAAATTAACAATTCACTCAAATTTTTCACTCCATTAAATAAAACGAATTACTCCACCCACCTCCCCACAATGTTCGATACAAACAAAGTGAAAACCTATTTTCACTGTTCCCACTTCTTCCTTCTCCCAAAAAAAAACGCAGCAATATCACCACTATTTTACAAACCCTAATTATTTACCCTTCAAAAATTAAACCAACCAAATTTAGGGCTTTTACCCTTATAGGTTAATTTTCGCAGCAAAACACCATGTGGTCCTCAATCCAACTCCAACGTGGCCCTTTTCTTGCGTGTGATTGGCTACAACAAACACACCAATATCCATGCTGGAAATCCGTGGGATGCAAGATTAATATCAGCCGCTTGATGAAGAGAGAAGAAGGAATGAAGAAATCAACGGCTATGATCGCAAGCCTTGGCCACCAAGGAGAACCTAGAAGGTTCGGGGTTCTCCTATAAAACCCCCCTCTTATCATGTAATTTGTAGCTTTTTCTTTACTTTTAATTTTTCAGTAAATTAGGATTTAGGATTTAATTCTTGTATTTTTAAATTTCAGTCGATTTTAATTTCTCTTTATTAAATTAATGAAAAGTTGGATTTAATTTTAATCTCGTCTCTATTTACATTTTCAGTCAAGTTTTAATTCAATTTTTTTTTAATCTTGTTTATGTTACTGTTTTCGTTATTATTCATATAAAAAAAGTAAAAGAAAGAGGAAAGTTATCTTCCCCATTGGGAGATAAATAAAGGTTACTGTTCATTTCTGTTCAAATTTTCGTTTGGAAATTGTTCGGTACTGTTGATGTGTTTGGTTCGAGTGGTTGGATTCGAGATGATGGAGACAAAGTTTGTTTTCGGTTAATAAGACGGCTCAGCGCCGATCTTCGTCACAACGGAAATCGACACCGGGTTCCAATCTCTTTTAATTATTTTGTTAAGTTTATTTAGTTTATGTTATCTGTTTATTTGGTCTGATTGTTTTTCTTGAATCTGTTTTGTTAGAAATACATTTTTACGTATATTAGAAGTATCGGTCACTCCACAATATTATTAATGTTGTAATAGCTCGTAGTTAATAGTTACTTATTTAGTTAAGTAAGAACCGGCCCATGGGCTTGTCATGGGCCGGCCCAAGTCCATTAGTGGCTTGGAAGTATAAATACCCCTTTCCTCCTTGGAAAGGGGTTGGTTGTTGATTTTCACTTTTATCATTTGAATGAAATAAACACATAGTTTTCTCTCACTTTCTCTCTCTAGTTTCTCTCTCTAGAAAACATCAACCCACTTCATAGATTCTTAGGTTATCAAGATTCTACATTTGGTATCAAGAGCTATGGGGTGATTTAAGGTAAGGATTGTGTTGCTTTTTTAGTTATTGAATCAATTAGTGATCTTTAGAAAAAATCAATCTTGAATCTTGTTGTTTTTGGTGTTTTTGTTATTGGGATTAATTGATAAGGATTGGGTTTAGCTTATTTTGGTAAAAATCACAAAACTTTTTGTGGTTTTTGATCAAAAAATCGGATTTAAAGCTCTATTCAAAGTCTCGAACTTAATATTCCCAGATTAATCCGAATAGACGTTCTATTCGGAATATTAGATATTCAGCATAAAATTTTTCCGAATAGCAAAAATCTTTCCGAATAGCAGAAGTATTCCGAATAGCCATCTTTCCGAATAGCATATCTTTCCGAATAGCAAATCTTTCCGAATAGCCATCTTTCCGAATAGCCAACATTCCGAATTGAAGAAATATTCCGAATAGCAGGAACATTCAGCATAGGGTTATTCCGCATAAAGGTTTTTTTCAGCATAGGGTTATTCCGCATAAAGGTTTTTTCAGCATAGGGTTATTCCGAATAGGGATTATTCCGAATAGGATTTATTCCGAGTTAGGGTCATTCCGGATAAGCAAGTTCAAGGGGTATTTTTCCGAGTTTTTTCGACGATCTTTAGTGGATTTAATTTTGATTTCAACAACACAACACAAATTCTCAACCTTTCTTCACTGCTCGATCAACTGATAATCTTTGTCTCTTTGAAGTGAACAAAATGAATCCGAATTCAGTAATGCCTCACATGACATCACTTACGGATATTTCCGTCATTACGGGTACGGATAATCGTCCTCCAATGCTCATCAAAGAAGTTTTTGAAGCATGGCAAGGCCGGATGATGTCTTACCTTAAGGGAAAACCGGTATATGGGAGGCTTATGGTCAAGTCAATTTTAAATGGTCCACTTGACTATGGTACCATCGTGGTTAACAATGTGACTCGACCAAGGGAGTTTGAAGAACTTACACCAGCTCAACAACTTGTTGCCGATGCAGACGAAAAGGCTCTTCAAACCATTCTCCAAGCTCTTCCACATGACATCTATCGGATGGTAAGTCAGTATACGGTGGCAAAGGATTTATGGGAACGTCTAAAGGTGTTGTTACAAGGCACGTCTCTTACCAAACAGGAAAGGGAATGTCAGTTGTATGATCTGTTTGATACATTCACGTACAACCCAGGGGAAATGCTTCACGATTACTACTTCAGATTCACCACTCTCATGAATGATCTGAATGTATACAATCTTGTGATTGCTCCATTCCAGGTTAACACTAAATTTTTGAATACTTTACCTCAAGCTGAATGGGGTGAGTATATTACCTATGTTAAGTTAACCAGGGATTTGCATAAGTGCAATTTGGATCAGCTATATGCTTTTCTTCAGCAGCATGAGAAACATGTGATCATGCACCGTTCTCCTCGAGGTATGTACCCTGATTCCTTAGCTTTGATGGCAAATCAACCAAGCTTGTCACACAACAACACTCCTTATATCTTGGGACATCAAGCCTATCATCCATCACATTACATGACACCAACCTTCCCCCAATACTCGATTCTACCGCAACCACCCACCTCACATCAGCAACAATATCGGTTCAATGCACCTTCATCACACTATGCTTCACAACCTCACCAAGCAAGTTTTGCACCTTATGCTCAGCCTTCATATTCTTCTTATCAAGAGAATGCAGCATATCCATCAAGCTACTCTGATCACATGAGTATTCCTTCTAGTGATTATGCAGTTCAACAAGACCAAGCAATGTATTGTGATGATGAGGAAATCCCCATTCCTGTATTCAAACCAGGAACTGACCCAGTTGAAGTGTTAACCACTATGTCTGCTTATCTCACAAGGACATTAAGCAAACGAGGGTTTAGAGGATCAGCTTCGACTAACAATCAGCTGAGGAATTCATCCATTTCTCGCCAACAAGCTACTATTGAGAATGGCAGGGTGATGGTTCAACCTATTCAACCATATCAGGGGAGACCTACTACATCAACTACTAATGCTCGCACGATCAATCCTGCTCCAATGGTCAACAATCCTCCACGGGCTAATTCCACAGGCAAGTTGAGAATGATTACATGCTACAACTGCAAGGAAGAAGGACACATGTCCAGGGATTGCAAGAAACCCAAGAGGAGAAGGGATGGTCAATGGTTTGCAGAGAAGATCTATCTGGTGAATGCTCAGGCACAAGGAAGGGAACTTGATGAAGAGGAGCTTGCATTTCTTGCTGATCCAGGGATTGCTAAACAAGACACTGTCACCACACAGAATGCAGCATACCAAGCAGATGATTTCGATGCTTATGACTCAGACTGTGATGAATTTCAATCTGCAAAGGCTGCTCTCATGGCAACTATCTCCAGCTTAGGGCCAGAAAAGAGATCTAAGGTACTTATTAATACCACTGATAATACCACTGATGCTAGTGTTCAACCACATCAAGTTGTGCAAGAGAGTGTTGATTCGAATGAGTCTTCGGTGGTGAGTCTTTCAAATGAGGAGACAATCAATGATAGTAATATCAATATGAGTCCCCAGACTTTGAGTGAATCACAACCGGGAGCCATTTCGAATACGCATACTCCTGCTCAACAAGATTTGGTCATGGTTCCTGCTACATTACTTAGCCAAATGAATGCTGCACTTTTAGAAACCCTAGCTAAGAATAAGAATTTGTCTGAGAGCTTGCCTTAAGCAACGAGAAAGTTCAAACTTTGGAATTAGTGCCTTCGTCTAGTGTTCTAACAAATCCCGAATATGATCACTTTCGAAACAAACAAATGGGTCACTTGCAAGAAATTGAAAACTTAAGAGCAAATCTTTCTAATGAACTTAAAGAAAAGGAGTTAGTGGTCACTAATTTTCAAAAACTTCAAACGGATTTTGAATTACTCGAGTCTAAGAAGAATGAAATGGAGATTAATGCTGCTAATAAGATTAGAAGTCTAGATTATTTGCTTTTAAGACAATACGCTGCTTCTCAACTAGTGCACTTATTTGATGCTTCGTTTAGAGAATGTAACTTATCACGTCAAAAAGGCCTTCCCCCTAACCCACGGTATGCAAAACAAGCTTTGATCCATAGTCCTAGACTTTATAATGCAACCCAATTAGGATTGGTCTTAGACCCGATTGTTATTTTCGATGATCGCACAAGTAAGAATCTAGTTGATGAGGATCGGTCATACAATTCTGCAAAATATCCCGAGTGTGATTATTTTAAAATGAATCAGGAGCTTGCTAAAACGGATTTTAGAATTCGCTTCCATATGGACAAAGATCTCATTACAGCACCAACCTACATGTTGAATGAAGAAAACCCTAGTACATTTCCTACACTTGTCAACATGGAAGGTCCTAAGGAAATTCCAAAGGATCTCCCACCTGTTAGCACTGTATGGTTAAACTTGCAAGAGATTAATCAATACTTTACTAATTTTGACAAGGTCATTTTGGAATGTACGACTTCAAATGGCCTAAACGCCGGAGAATGGGCTTTCGAACACATGAACGAGGTGTTTAAAAATGAGATCAATCCATTTGTCGAAAGTCTAAAAAGGAAGTTTTGCATCTCTTAAGGAAAATCTTGAATTTGAAATTGGAGAAGTTCAAAAAGTATTTTATGAAATGGACACCGCTTACGAACTACAACTAATTGAAAAGGAAAAGATTTTATCTGAATATGACCGATTCTTGTCCGAAGTAATCTCGTGTGATGTGCTTACTACTGTAAATGTTAATTATTCGAATGAGCTTACATCCGCTATGATTAATTGTGATGTTGTGAATATTTGTGATGATGTTTGTGATCTCTCTATAAATGTTGCTGATACTGTAAATGAGGTAGATAATCATTCTTGTCACGAATCTAACGCTGAGTTTTTAAAGCTACAAGATTCTTACAATTTACTTTCAAAACGCTTTAATCAACTAGAACAACATTGTATATCTTTAGAACTGAAACAACAAACTCAAAATGAGGATTTTTTGATAACAAATAGTTGTGAAAACGGTGTTGAGACGAGTGACAAGATGATTGCAATAGTTAAGGCATTAGAGGAAGAGATTATGAGATTGAAGAGAGACGTGTCATCAAATGAAACACTAAAATTGTAACTAGAGGCTGCAGAGTCTAAAAACCAGGTCTTAGAAATTAGACTTTCGTCTGTTCTAGGGGAGATGGATCGGACAAGACAGGGACTATCTGCTCTTTATGGTTCACTAGAAGAACGCTTCGCTTTTAATGCGGCACAGCAACAATCTTATGTTGAACAACTGAACCAAAAGTGTGAGGAAATCTCTGACTTAAACATCCTGCTCATTGACAAAAACATGGTTTTGGCCGAGTTAAAGGAGACACTTCTTCTCACCCGACAAGAAGTTGTTGATAACTTAGCTACCGACTCTGCACCGTCCACTAGTGCTCCAACAACCAAGTCAGTAGTGCTTTATAAGAACCCGCTTCATAAGAGAAACCCGGTTACCTACGATGATTATATGAGGAATGCCATTAAGCATGTAGATCTTGTTAGGGATATTTTAGACGATCTTTATGCCTTAGATCCCTCAAGTAGCTACTATTATTCGGCTCATGAATATATTAAGCGAGTTCAATATTGCTTAGCATATTTGCAATACATAGGTAAACCAGGCTCTGCACTACTTACTAATAGGCCCATTGCTGTAACTCCATTCAATAAGACTCCAGGAGCAAAACCGTCATTGGCACAATCAAGTAAGGCACCTTTAAAATCTGTTGCTAATGTTCCCACTTTGCCTTCTACAGGATTAAAAGAGACTACTAAGGCTAAAGGATCGCCACTCAAGAAAGATAAGATCAAGCCCTCCACTAGTAGTGCCAAAAAGAAGAAAGTAGAAGCTCACCATAGGAATGTTAGTTCAGTTTTAAATAAAAAGAATCATGTTAAGACTAAAAGCTCTGCGCCTGTGCAGAAGCCTAAACCATTCGTGAATTCTAATTTGAATTGTTGGAATTGTAATGAATGTATGTTTTCCCAACGTCATGATTTGTGTCTTATTGATCATGTGAATGAAATGAATGCCATTAGGAATGGTCTTGAATGGAAGCCAACGGGTAGAACTCGTGCCCAGGTTGGCTGGCAATGGCGTCCCACTGGTAGGACCTTTACATTAGATGGAAAAATGTGCCATTTAACTAGGAATGCATCCATTGAGGTTAGGTCTGAGCGTCCTTTAGTTAGGCACACCAGCACTAAAGTATGGAAACAGCGCCCTTTAATTAGGTCAGCCCCCACTATAGTGCCTATCAGTGCAGAAATACCACAGGATTTGAGCCAACTAGAATCTACACCACCAACTAGGAAGAAGAGGGCTAGGAAATCTAAGAAACCTAAAGTTAGCAAATCTAAGATTATTAAATCTGTACCTGCTAATAATAAGGAACATTCAGATTCCGATACCTCTACATTGTCTTCGTGTGGTGATATTTTCAGGTGGTCCAAATCATCCTCTGGTATTTGGACTCCGGTTGTTCAAAACATATGACCGGAGATCGCTCGATGCTCCGAAATTTCGTCAGCAAGTTTCTTGGTACGGTTAAATTCGGGAATGATCATATAGCAAAGATAATGGGGTATGGTGAATATCAGATTGGAAACGTTACGATTTCAAGGGTATACTATGTAGAAGGTCTTGGTCATAACTTATTTTCAGTAGGACAGTTTTGTGATTCCAACCTAGAGGTTGCTTTTCGACAACATACTTGTTTCATCCGCAACTTGGAAGGAAAAGACTTGTTGAAGGGTTCTCATGGTGCAAATCTTTATACGTTGTCCCTACAAGACATGATGGCCGCTTCTCCAGTATGTCTTCTCTCTAAAGCATCTAAGACCAAGTCTTGGTTATGGCATCGCAGATGATCTCATCTCAACTTTGATGCTATTAATCATCTGGCTAAAAACGAATTAGTTCGTGGTCTTCCAAAGCTTAAATTTCACAAGGACCATTTATGTTCCGCGTGTTCAAGGGGGAAAAGTACCAAGAAATCTTACAAGCCCAAAGCTGAAGACACCAATCAAGAAAACTTCATCTTTTGCATATGGATCTATGTGGGCCAATGAGAACTGAAAGTGTGAGCGGTAAGAAATTCATTCTCATTATTGTGGATGATTTCTCCAGGTTTACATGGGTAAGATTTTTACGTACAAAGGATGAAGCACCGAAGGCTATCATCACTTTTCTGAAATTCATTAAGGTACGTTTGAATACTACTGTCCGTCGTATTCGTACAGACAATGGAACAGAGTTCGTCAACCAGACTCTTCGTGATTACTATGAAGGAGTTGGTATCTCACATGAAACATCCGCTGCACGCACTCCACAACAAAACGGTGTCGTTGAAAGACGGAATCGTACGCTTATGGAAGCTGCTAGGACTATGCTGATTTATGCGAACGCTCCATTGTTCTTGTGGGCAGAAGCTATATCTACTGCATGTTTCACCCAAAACCGTTCTATCATTCGAAAACGCCATGGAAAAACACCTTACGAGCTTCTACATGATCGTAAACCCGATGTTTCATTCTTTCATGTGTTTGGTGCTCTTTGTTATCCAAACATTAATAGTGAGAACTTGGTCAAGCTTCAACCGAAAGCCGATATAGGTATTTTCATTGGTTACTCACCCTCCAAGAAAGCATACCGAATTTACAACCGTCGTCTTGGTAAGATTGTAGAAACTATGGACGCAGATTTTGATGAGCTGACAGCGATGGCTTCTGAGCAACGCAGCTCTGAACCCGCGCTTCATGAGATGGGAACCGGTGCTATTAGTTCCGGATTAGTTCCCAATAATCCTATTTCTACATCATTTTTACCACCAACAAGGCCCGAGTGGGATAAACTGTTTCAACCGTTGTTTGACGAATTCTTTGATCCCCCAAATGATGAAGTTCCAGCACCTGTAGTGATAGCTCCAATCCCTGAAGTTGTTGCTCCTGCAAATGAAGCTTTATCCAATGCATCTTCAATTAACATTGAACCGGATGCACCTTCACCAAGTAATTTTCAAACTACACCTGAATCGTCACCCCTACTTGTGCCTAATGATGTTGAAGAGGATTCTATTGATCACGATTTGGAATATGCTCACCTACAAGAGCTTCCTTTCTTTGGTGTTGCGATACCTGAAAAACCCTTCAGCCGCGTCTACCTCAGAAGAAGCTCCTTCTATTGTTCACTCCAGACCACCTAGGATTGAAAATCATAGCACTAAATGGACAAAAGATCACCCAATTAGGAATGTCATTGGAGATCTAGATCGACCAGTCTCTACACGCCATCAATTACAAGAGAGTGCACTCTATTGCTACTTTGATGCATTTCTCTCTGAAGTTGAACCTAAAAATTGGCAGCATGCTATGACTCAATCATCTTGGATTGAAGCCATGCAGGAGGAACTAAATGAATTCCAAAGACTTGAAGTATGGGAATTAGTTCCTCTCTCTGACAAGGTTAACATCCTTACTTTGTTGTGGGTTTATAAGGTTAAACTTGATGAGATGGGTGCAGTATTAAAGAATAAGGCTAGATTGGTTGCTATAGGATATAAACAAGCCTTGGGTATAGACTTTGAAGAATCTTTTGCTCCTGTTGCGAGATTGGAGGCTATTAGACTATTCCTTGCGTATGCTGCTCATATGAACATGATCGTCTATCAAATGGATGTGAAGACGGCATTTTTGAACGGTGAACTAAGGGAAGAAGTCTATGTTAGTCAGCCGGATGGGTTCGTTAGCACGGAATTTCCTAATCATGTGTACAAGCTTAAGAAGGCTCTCTATGGGTTGAAACAAGCTCCACGTGCGTGGTATGATCTCCTTTCAACATACTCATCTCGGAAGGCTTCTCCAAAGGCAAGGTGGACCCCACTCTATTCACTCTCAAGGAGGACAACGACATGATTCTGGTACAAATTTATGTTGATGATATAATATTTGCTGCCACTAACATAGAATTGTCAAATCGCTTTGAGAAGATAATGTCCACACGCTTTCAGATGTCAATGATGGGAAAAATTTCATTTTTCTTAGGATTACAAATTTCTCAGAATCCTAGAGGCATCTTTATTAATCAATCCAAATATGCTCTAGAATCTTTAAATAAATATAACTTTGAAAATTGTGACCCCGTGGACACTCCAATGGTGGAGAAATCCAAGTTAGATGAAGATAGGAATGGGACTATTGTCGATCCAAAACTTTACCGTGGGATGATCGGCACCCTTCTGTATCTGACTGCTAGCAGGCCTGATTTGCAATTTGCTGTATGCATGTGTGCCCGGTATCAGGCTCGGCCTACCGAAAAGCACCTACATGTTGTTAAAAGGATCTTTCGGTATCTAAAAGGAACACTTCATCGTGGTCTATGGTATCCGAAAGATTCCTATATTGCTTTAATATCATACGCAGATGCCGATCATGCTGGGTGTCAAGACACGAGGCGTAGCACTTCTGGATCTGTGCAACTCCTTGAAGATAGATTGATCAGTTGGTCTTCAAAAAGGTAGAAGCGCTGCAATTTCTAGCACGGAGGCTGAATACATCGCCATGTCCGGTTGTTGTGCTCAAGTCCTTTGGATGAGATCACAATTAACTGACTACGGTTTGGGTTTCAACAAAATCCCGATGTATTGTGACAACAGGAGCGCCATTGCCCTTTGCTGCAACTATGTTCAACACTCCCGAGCCAAGCACATAGACATTCGCTACCATTTCATTAAAGAGCAGGTGGAGAACGGAGTGATCGAGCTGTATTTTGTCACTACTGAGTATCAGCTGGCGGATATGTTCACCAAAGCCTTAGATCGAGGACGAATCGAGTTCTTGATCGACAAGCTTGGCATGAAATCATTCACTCCAGCGACTCTCAAAGAATTGGCAGAAGAATCAGCTGAATAGTGGTGGTAAACTATTCAGAGTATCCTTTGTTCGTGATCATGTATATTATCGTACATATATAAACCACAAAAAGAAAATACAAAAATATAAAACCAACAAAAACCATAAAAATATAAAACCTAGAAAAACCATAAAAATTATAAAATCAAGAAAAAAAAAACCAAAAATATTTTTCGTTTTTAAATCGGGCATGTCTTTTAGTACGGTAATATTTACGGCCTTAGAAATGTCGATCAATATTGACACGGTGCCATAAATAGAGTCCGTATAAAAGTTGTACATTTTTAAAACATGCCCATAATGGCTTGTAGTTATTTCTGACTGCAACCCGGTTTTCATATTAAAGTCACGTATTTCCTTGGAAAACGTTGGCTCAAAACGGGAATTAATTTTCTCGGGCATGATTTACAAGCCAAATCATGCAAAGGGATCCAGTTTACTTTATAACTTGGTCTAACACGAATTAATGTACGTCTCAGTGCATTAATTTGTTAAAATAAGAGAAATTGACACCAGCGAATCGATCTTTTCAAAACATCAATTGGAAAATGTTTTTCATCATCATGTGCCTCGTTAAACAATGACTACAGCTCTTTAAATAGAAAACGGGTCATCGTTTAAGGGGGAGAAAATGTTAAATCATCTTTGACATCAAAAAGATCTTCAAAAGTTTTTGAGGAAACTCAAGTAGCTTAATGGTTAAATGGTTGGATAGCTTTGGCATTTGTCTTGTTGTTGCTTACAAGTTTGTCGTGAATAGATTTGTGCGTGTGTTAAGATAGGTTAATTACTAAGGCTCGGGAATTTAACATAAGATAGGGTCAAAAATGACAAGTATTAAAACTTGGAAAATAAAAGAATGTTGATTGAAGTAAAAAGAAAAAGTGAGGGGTTAAATTTGTCCATGTATTAAACTTGTTAAAAGTCTTACCTAGTCAAACATCACCCCCCGTCTTTCTTTCTATCTTTCATTCTTCTGTCTTCTTTCTTTCCTTTGCCGCCATCCAAACAAACACACGAACACACAAACAAATTCAATCATTCAATCTTCTAGATCCAGATCTTCAAAAAGGTATTAAATCGGCTTAAATTTCATGCAATTCAATTTAATTACCTCTTTTTAATTAGAATCAATCGATTTAAGTCTCTGCTTAAAATTAGGGTTTAATTAATTGGGGTTTTTGCCTGGGATTGATTCGGAATTGAACAAAATGAACGGATATGGCCTTTAGAACACTGGAATCAACCGAATTCGTGCTTAAATTAGAAAAATCATAAGTGTTTAATCATTCTGAATAGGATGATCTTTCCGAATAAGGCATTTATTCCGCATAGAATGAACATTCCGAATAGAAGTTTTTATTCCGCATAGAGTAATCTTTCCGAATAAGAAAAATTATTCCGCATAGACAGATCTTTCCGAATAGAAATTTTATTCCGCATAGACAGATCTTTCCGAATAGAAATTTTATTCCGCATAGACAACTCTTTCCGAATAGAAATTTATTCTGCATAGACAGATCTTTCCGAATAGGAATTTTATTCCGCATAGAGTAATCTTTCCGAATAGAAACTTTATTCCGCATAGATTGATCTTTCCGAATAGAAATTTTATTCCGCATAGACTGATCTTTCCGAATAGAAATTGTATTCCGCATGGACTGATCTTTCCGAATAGAACGTTTATTCCGCATAGAATAATTATTCCGAGTAGATGTTTATTCCGCATAGGATAATTATTCCGCATAGAATGTTTATTCAGCGTAGACATGTTTATTCCGGATAGAGGTTTATGCTGTATTATATGCTTATTCTGGATAGAAGATGTTTGAGTGGTTTACAAGCTTAAGGGATTAGGTCATATGTTCAATGCCTAGGTTTAAAATCATAATGATATTCATACTTGTATGTTTCAACCTTTGTGTTTTATCTTAAGCAGAGACGATGACTAACCCAACAGTACAACAAATACAAGACGCCAGAGCCATCGCCATTTCCGAAGCCAAGACTCTAAAGTTTCTTCCAAACAACTTCCGTTTGAAGGAGGTATCTCATTCTACCCATAACGGATTTAAGGTAGGTTTAGCCATACTTGATAACTCTAAACTCAAGCATGCGCTAAGGCAAAGTGCTTCAGTGCCCTATGACTACCTTTACGAGTTCTGGGCTACCAAGGAGAGGACGTCGAACAAAATCACATTTTCCTTGGACAACAAGCAGCAGACGCTTAATGTGTCTGACTTCAGGAAGATCTTTGGATTTCGGCCGTCACCCAAAAGCCTATCATTCTCAGCCAACCCGACTAAGGATCAGATCATGGAAATGTTCACTGCCATGGGATGTCCTGACATACGAACCGTGTCTGAGTTTACTACTGCCAAAGTTGGTCAACCATGGAAAGCTATTTTTGGGATTCTAAGCCGATGTCTCACACCCAAAATAACTGGATTTGATGCTGTTCGTCCATCGATCATCAAGCTGTTTTATGGGGTATACAGAGGTATGGGTATTGACTATGCATCATTGCTGTGGGAAGAGTTTACTTTTCAACTCTTCACAAACACGAAGGGTAAGGTTAAAAGTTACTAGTACCCTAGGTTCATTAAGCTGATCATACATTACTTTATGGAGAACGATGCTTCCATTGCCAAGCGTGCAGGTAGTCGTCATCACACGATGGATGATGATGATTTGGTAGACTTAAGGCAGGAGACTCATTCGAATATGGTTATTCCTGGTCCCATTCCCAGTCATCTGCTGACAGATGAGATTATCGCATCTGCTGTTTACAAGAACTTGCTACAAGAAATTGAGAATCAACGAGCAAGCATTCAAGCAGGTGAAGACTCATCTACCACGGTTAAGAGCAAAGGTAAACGCAAGCAAACAGCTTTACCTGAACCCAAAGCCAAAAAGACAAAGACCGTCGCTAAGAAGGGAAAGGGTTTGGCTGATGAGTTAGTTCTACACGACGAAGAGGATGTTGATGTCGATCCTACTCTTGACAAGGCGGAGAGAAAAATGATGAAGATAGCTATTGAAAAGAGTAAGAAAGACACGGGAGGTAGTGGTTCGGGTGCACGGGTAAATATTGAAGAAGAGTACGAGGAGCCAGAGGATGTTTTTGAGTTTGGATCACCTGAAAGGTATTCTACTTCGAAGGAGACATCAATCCCTGTTTCAGCAAGTGTTGAAAAGGAGTCCGGTGCTCCTACAATCATGGTGTCTACTCAACCTTTAGCAACTCAACCTCCACCAATACAACCCTTACCAACCAGACCGGTTTCAACACCATTTCCTCCACCACCAATAACTCCCATCCTTAGTACCGTAGTAACAACCGAGCCTTTTAAACCTTCCCAGAGTAGCTC
Source organism: Glebionis coronaria (assembly GCA_025667525.1). Classification (NCBI taxonomy): domain Eukaryota; kingdom Viridiplantae; phylum Streptophyta; class Magnoliopsida; order Asterales; family Asteraceae; genus Glebionis; species Glebionis coronaria. The sequence goes on from CM046879.1 coordinate 536,665,644, forward strand.
TGGAACATCTTCAATGGCTGCATTCGTCATGGAAGAAATGTTGGATAAACACACGGATAATCAAAAAAGAGAGATGGATAATCTTCGCCAAGAGCTACTTCGAAGAGTGCAAAGTGAAGAGGCATCCAAGAAAGCCCAAGAAGAGATGCTAGCCAAGTTCGCTGCAGAGATGGAGTTGACACGTAAAGCTCATGCAGAAGAACTTGCTCAGGTCAAAAAGGCTGAAGCTGACAGGTATGAAGCACGACTTACGAGACTTCGAGCTATTAAGGATAACTACAAGGAGCAGAAAGAAACTCTTGAAGCTTCTATTGAGGAGAGAGTGAAAGAATCCGTTGAATCCCTTATGCCAAAACTTCGTGATGAGTTGAAGACACTCGCGGCTGATAACTTGATGATCAAGTCATCCAATCCTTCTGAATCCGCCTACAAAATTTCCTATGACTTGACGGATTTTGAGCTAAAGAAGATCCTCAAAGCTCGTATGAGGGAACTTGGATCGTTTGATAAATCTAAGATTCAACGAACACTCTACAAATCCCTGAATGACGCTATCATGGAGGATGATCGGTTGTTCAAGATGTTTGGAAGTGTTGTACCCTACCACATTCTGCCTGAGGAAGAAAGGGAAGAAAGTGAAGAAGAAGAGGGTACTGGTGAAGAAGAAGAGGAAGAAGAAGAGGGAGAAGAAGAAGAAGGAGAAGATGATGAGGATGATGATGATGATGAGGATGATGATGATGATGATGGTAATGATGGTGGTGATGGTAATGAGGAGAGTGCTAAGGGGAGCAACGAGGATAACGATGAGGATAACAATGAGGATGATGATGGGGGTAAACAGCCTGAAAAGGGGGATAAGGTTGCCAGCTCAAAGAAACCTGCTAAGTCTGGAACCAAGTCTAAGAAAGATGCAGCAGCAAAGGAAAAATCTACTTCCACGGAATCCAGACGATCCAAGTGGCGCCACGATGTGAATGCTACTACAGCGTCATCGATTCCTGGTACATCTATCGCTGTATCTATACCTGTTACCACTAACCCTGTTAGTTCTGTTGTTGTTGCTCCTGTGATTGCAGAATCGGTAACTGAACCTGAAGCTGCACAACACTCACCCGTTCATGACACCGCTGAGATGCCTGAATCAGAACCAACAGATGTTCACGTTTCCACTCCTCTACAACAAGAACCACAATCCACTGTTCCTGAATCAAGCACACGGGACTGGGCAGACACGTTGGAGATTGACGAGACTGCACCACCACAGGCTTGGATCACGGCAGCGGCGCAATATGATCCAATCACAGACGCTGACAGAGATGTCTTATATCTCCGTATCCGCAGTCCGATTGACTTATGTGCAATTCTGGCTCATGAGTATAAGACTTCGGTTACTCCGTCTTTGGTGAAGAGAGCGCTAAAGGATAAGAGAATTCGCGCCAAAACCCGGTTAACCCAAATGGAGTTCGAGTATTATGCTGATGAGATCCTGAAAGCTCTGAATACCGTTCAACGGCCAGGTCTTCATGAATCAGAAAGAGCTCCACCTCCACTTGATCCTTCTCAAGATAATCAGATTGCTCTTGACTTCTTCGTCACCAATGATCTTGTTTATCTCCTCAAGGGTTCATCAAAGTACGCAACCTCCCTGACCTTGCTGAAAGCTGCCAACTGGGGGACAATACCCTTTATCGAGGAAAAGGTAAACCGACTCTGGGTCCCAAAGGTAAATCGTAATTATGATATGTATGCTGTTATAGGTGCATCTCATTGGGACGAACGAGTCTGAAGGGCGTACAGGGGTTGCTGCTTAGTCAATCCAGGAAGCAACGTTAGATCCGATATCCGCATCTCCAGTATTTTAGGGCTGAAAACTGAAGCCAAGAATGGCTATTATCATGTGACGGAGATTCGTTTGAAAAGGGAGGATGACAGAGAATACAAAATCCAGCAGGGAGATTTTTCTATCATTCGCCTTGAGGATATCGAAGATATGTTGCTTCTGATGACCCGTGATCAACTCACACATATTCCTCGTGAAGACCTCATTGCCTTGAATACAACACTTCGTATGTTCACACGAAGCGTTGTTATCAAGAAACGCGTTGAAGATCTTCAGTTGGGAGTCGAAAGCTACCAAAGGAAGCTTAACCTAACCCGTCCAGTGAATCAAGTGTTACCTCAACATGTAGATAGATGTCCCTATACCGGCATTTCTGTCCCGAATTGCGGCATTTTCTACTTGAACAGTCGAGGGTTAATGAAGTTTATGAGGGTGGGTGAGCTTTATAAGTACAGTGATGGGACTCTCCTATACGTCCGAGGAAAGTTGGAGCATCTTAATTCGGGTGGGACTTTACCAGAGATGACTGAGGATTGGCATCAGGGTTATTGGCAGATGGCGAAGTATGTGATCAAGAAGATTGATCAAAAGCTCCGTGAACGTAGATTGATGAGGAGCTTGGAAAGATTCGTTGGTGGTAGACCATATTTAGTGCACCACAAGCTACTGCAACGATCCATCTAATGGGTCGTACAATTCAGGTCCACTTTATATTGGTTTTCAATTGTGAATACGTATATTTGTGAATATTGTGCTATTGTGGCTTGATGTAGTGTTAAGGTATGATAATTTTTCAAGAATTTCTCATGAGATTCAAAATCTTTCAAAATATATCATACTAAAGCACTACAACTATCCCTTATTAATTTAAAGGGGAGCATTACCATGTTCTATGGCCAAACTTCGATTTCATTTTTTACCCAAAGACCGGTTAATCCATTCAATATCCCAAATATTAATGGTTAACATTTTGGATAAGGGGAGAAAATGGGATTAAGGAGACTCAAATGATACTCAGCTAAAAGATAAAAAAGACTTAACGATAATCCAACTTAATATGTGTAAAGCACGTGTTAAGGGGGAGCGTTTTTGATGAACAAAACACCTAAGGTACAAAACTTTTGATTTCAATATCACAAGTACTTTAGGTGATTTTCAATGATTTTTCATGGTGGCTATACTTTCCCAAAACACGCTTAATTCACGACGAATGTGGTGACAAAAGGGTGGTAGGAATAGGCTTAGTCCAATGATTCATCAGAGCTGATGGAATCTTCCCAAGGACAATTCCCTAGATAGAATTAGAAGTCCTAGGAAAGTTGGAGAAAGATTGTGAACGTAGCTGAATGCCGACCAAGTACTTAAGCTAGCACTGGAACAATCACAACAAGGTGCTAGTTATGACGTATTGGTAAGCATTGAAGGGGTTGAAGAATGAAAAAGAATTGTAAAGATAAAGGGTGTAAAGAAAGAAGCCCTCCTTACAACTTTTAGGCAGAAACCGGGTCAATACATATGCTATTGAGATCATTTTTGTTAATGATTCTCGATATTGAAGAAAGACGTCATGGACCCAGTGATGCAATGCACAACCCTTCCCAGCTAACTCAAATATCTCTCAAAAGGTATTTGTTTTAATCACACGGAGATCAACACGTTATCTATTGGTTTATTCACTCCGAATAGACTGGTATTGAAAAGGTGGCACTCCTCTCCAGCCATCGCTCACTAAATCAAAACGCACAATCGAGTCTAGAGCCAAGAGATCATCAAAAGTCTCATTAGGACACTTTCCATTTATTCCTTTCTTTCTCACACACTGTGAAAAGTAAGAGATTTTCATGAGTCCTACACAGTATTCCTGTAATATTGCCAGAACATCCAAGTAATACGCAAGTATTACAATGAAGATGGAAATCCTGCTTGAGCCAACATCAAACAAGCTCATGGTAGGTTACACGTGCGGTTCTTTTAGAACCAATCTTGTGAAAAACTGGAAAGAAACAGTGGTTTAATTCTTAATTGAACTTAAACTCGTTCCAGGCCTCTACGCATTATCATATGATCTTGCCAGAACACTCAGAGTGACTCTTTATTGATCACAGTGACGAGTGGAAATCCTTCTAGTGTTAACATCAAACAGCACTTGGTAGGTGACGTGCAAGATTCTTTATGAATTGAGCTCGTGACAACTGGAAAGCAACGATGGTGAAAATCTTAATTGAAATTCACTTGTTCCAGGTTTCATGAATTGACGGCTTCAAATCACAAGGATAATTTATCCAAGTGATTCACTCTTTATGTTCGCAGTCAGCTTTGGACGGTCGAATAAAGAGAACGGGTTTACCCGCGAAATCCTGTCAAGAAGTTACTTAATTGAAACTATCCGTCACGGGTACGATATCTAATATCGTCCAACGGTCTTCACCGACCGGAGGTAAAATGCTACCGAATTAGAATGAAATGTTCAAAGCCATTTTATTCGTGTCGTTGCTGTGTACCTGTTAAAGACGGTGGCGTTGCTGTGTACCTGTTGAAGACGGTGGCGTTGCTGTGTACCAGTTGAAGACGGTGGCGTTGCGGTGTACCTGATGAAGTCGTTTCCACATGCTTATGTTTTTCTGCATCAAAGTTCAGCAAAATTCAAGAAAGTACAAAATGAAGTCTTCCGCTGTACCAAACTCTGAAGCTTTCGAGAATTCAACAAAAAGACATAAGTGTGTGGAACATGGAGTCACGAGGAGGCAAAATTCACAAGAAGGCAAAGATCGCACGTGAAAGGCCAAAAGAACAATGTTCTCAAGCCAAAGCCTAAAAGATCAAATCAAAATATTCACAACAAAAAGAAAGAAGAAAAGACTACGAGCTAAAGAACGAAGACTTAGTATAGTATGCTAGGTTTAGAACTTTGTAACGTGGAGTGACCTCCCTTAGGGGGAGATTGTTAGAAATACGTTTTTACGTATATTAGAAGTATCGGTCACTCCACAATATTATTAATGTTGTAATAGCTCGTAGTTAATAGTTACTTATTTAGTTAAGTAAGAACCGGCCCATGGGCTTGTCATGGGCCGGCCCAAGTCCATTAGTGGCTTGGAAGTATAAATACCCCTTTCCTCCTTGGAAAGGGGTTGGTTGTTGATTTTCACTTTTATCATTTGAATGAAATAAACACATAGTTTTCTCTCACTTTCTCTCTCTAGTTTCTCTCTCTAGAAAACATCAACCCACTTCATAGATTCTTAGGTTATCAAGATTCTACATGTTTGTTAGTTAAGGTTATTATTTAGACTGTCTAATTTGCTTTATCTGTTTACACAGTAGTTTGAATTTTTTTTGTTTTTTTTAGTCTGCGGTTTTAATTGTTTTGCTATTAAATATTGTTGAATCTGTTTAGTGTTTTTAAGTTTAAGTTATTGATATAAGATTTGGGTATTTTATTTTTTTATCTGCTTAGTTTGTTTTAAGATTAATTTAGTTTCTTCAGCTTTTGTCTTATTTGGTTAATTTCGATTCAGCTTATGTTTAAGTTTATATTCCTTATTAGGATGATGGCTTATTTTCCCCTATCTGCTTATTTAGAATGTGTTTGTTTAGTATCAGCTTAATTTGGTAATTGCTTTTTGCCTGCGTTCTTGGTATATTTGATATAGCTTATTTACTTTTATTTCACTGCTTATTTGGTGCTCTTAGCTTATGTCTTATTTGCTTATTGCTTTTTAAACTGCTTATTTGATTATCTAGTTTAGCTTATTTTGTTTGTCATTTATTTCTCATTACTGTACAAGTCTTAGACTCAATTAGTCTAAGATTTTTATCTGTCAAAAATAATAAATTAAATAGCTAAAAAATTCGTCTGTCCTGGGGTTCGAACCCAGGACCTTTCGCATCACAAGCCAATACCACTACCATCTCATCTGCACCCTTTTTTATGTTTACCTTTACAACATTAAATTAATATAGGGTTTTTATAGTTGGCAGTTTAATTAAGTTTAATTCAAGTTTAAGTTTTGTTAAAATGTAATTAGATACTTTTATTTAAAATGGTTTTTATTTTAAATTTCTTTTAACTCTGTTTTTTATAAAATATAAAAAGTCTAAAAAAATATTTTAATTTTATTTACTTTTATAAATTCACATTAGTTTTAAATTTCTTTTATAATTTTAAATAGTTTTTTATATAGAATTAAAAGTAGTTTTAAATTCTTATTTAAATTTTAGATTTAAAATTAGTTTTCAATTTATTAAGTTTTGTTTAAAAATAGATTTTAATTAAAAGTTTTTATCTAGTCTTATTAAAATTAGATTTAAATAGTTTTTATTTAAAGTTTTTATAAAATTAAGTTTTTTATTAGTTTTCAAGTTTTATTTTTTTCAATTAGTTTAAAATAGTTTTATTAGTTTTTAATATTAAATAGCTTTTAGTTTAAAATTCCAAAAGTTATTATTTACCAAAAACTAAGTTAGTCGAAACGTTAAACCGGAAATCAATTCGAGTCGAGTCGAGGAAAAACGAACTTTAATTGCTTAAATTTGGATTAACAAGATCCTAGTTTCAAATGACGCCGCTGCCGCTTCGCTCGTACGATTGACGATTTTTCGTGAAGACGTTTGGATTTTGGGATCCGTTCTTTTTGAACGTTACGTTTCTTGCAACAAAATCAAAAATACAAAAAAATCAAAAAGATTAAAAATACAAAAAAAAATTAAAAAACCACAAAAGCAATTTCTTTCCTAAGAATTGCACCAAAAAACTAAAAAATCCAAAAGTAATACTTTTTCCTAAAAGTATTACACCAAAAATATTACGTATTAGTGTTATTTCTTTAGTTCGATTTCTTTCGTTTTTATTGTTAATATATATTTTTCTAAAAAACACAAAAAGATTTTTCATTTACTATATTGTATTACGTAGCACAATAATTTACCTACTTTTCAAATAAGCCTTAGTTGTGATTTCATCACCTAACTATTGTAGTCGCATCCATAACAATAAAAAGGCAAAATAGATAAATGTAGGATTGTAACACACGACTTATAATTATATAGAAAGGTAGATGAAGATTAAACCAAAAAAGAAAGATTAGATTAGATGAAGGAAAAAGAGAAAACAAAAGATGTGAATTCCTAGTGAGAGAAACACAAACGTTTCTCTCTTCACAAAACAAATGAAATGGAAGACACACACACAAATGAGGCTTAGGAGGCCTTTTATACTAAGTAGTAAGTGTTTAGGAGGCCTTCCTCATTTGTGTGTTTGGGACTAATTCCCGTTATATAAACATTAATAACTAAGAACTCTCGACACCGTTGAATAGTATTTTTCACGAGCTTCGCAACGGTATATTATATGACCATCACTTTAAATACGGCTAACAATCTCCCCCTAAGGGGTGGTCATGTAATATGTGACTTCACTTCGTTGGTGTTGCAGACTTTGAAGCTTGTTGCCTTGAGAGTTCTTTCATAGTTCCTTTCATGACTTGTGATCTTGGATCTTTGATCTTTGCCTTGACTTGATCTTGTAACTTTTCCAGCTTGTGTTCTTGTGTCTTTACCCACATACTCATGTTTTAGTTGACATGAAAGCTTGTTAACAATCTCCCTTGATCATCAGAGTATCGGAAGTCTTTGTCTTTAGATGTTCTTGAGCTTTCTTCAATAATCCTGAATATGTGGCCTTGAATTGCGACTCTTGAGATAACGCCACCGTTTGCATTCCACCGGTTTCCCGTTATACAGTACGAATACTGTACCTGTGATCAGGTAAGTTCAAAGAACTTCCTTGACAGGATTTCCAGCTGTGGTAGCCGTTCTCAATACTTGAATATATCGAAAGATAATTCAAAGTAAGGAGTGAATCATGCAGTTCCATTCTGCTGATTAAGTCGTCAATTCACTTTCCTGGAACAAGTCTGAATCAATTAAGAATCAAACCATCGTTGCTTTCCAGTTGACACAAGTTTGATTCATATAGAATCGCACAAGTTACCTACCGTAGTGCTGTTTGATGATGACACTGGAAGGATTTCCATTCGTCACTGTAATTACTGAAAAGTATTACTCTGAATGTTCTGGCAAGATCATAAAGATATTGCGTCGAGACCTGGAACGAGTTTGAATCAATTAAGATTCAAACCACTGTTGCTTTCCAGTTAACATATGTTTAATTCAAGTGAATCTTACATATGACCTACCGCAGTGCTGTTTGATGTTAACACTGGAAGGATTTCCATTCATCACTGTGAATACTAAAGAGTATCACTCTGAATGTTCTAGCAATACCACAAGGATAGAGCGTAGGACTCTGTAAATCATCGCTTGTGTTCTAATGATGAACAACAATTGATCTATGGAATAAGTGTCCTAATGAGATTTTTTGATGAATCTCGTTGGCTCTAGACTCTATAAGTGCACGTTTATTTGGTGATCGGAGGCTGGAGCAGACTGCCACCTATTCAATATCTACTATCTCGGAGTGAGAAAGTTGATAGAAATGAGTTGAACTCCGTGACAATAAAACAAACTTCTTTTGAGAGAAGCTTGAGTAGGCTGGGAAGGGTTGTGCATTGCATCACTGGGTCCATGATGCTTTGTCTTCAGTATCAGAAATCATCAAAGTGATTCTGATAATAGATGTATTGACCCGGTTTCTGCCTAAGTTGTATGGAGGGCTTCTTTCTTTACACCCTTTATCCATACATTTCTTTTTCATTCTTCAACCCCTTCAATGCTTACCAAGACGTCATAACTAGCACCTTGTTGTGATTGTTCCAGTGCTAGCTTAAGTCATTAGTCGGCATTATTCCCGTACACTCAACTACTCCATCTTTCCTAAGGACTTCTAAGTTCTAATGGATTGTCCCTGGGAAGATCCCTCCGGTTCTGGTTGGATCATAGGACGAATACCTAACCACCTTTTGACACCAATACCATCGTGAATTTATGTGTTGAAGGGTATAGATATCGTAACCAGAAAAATCATTTGAAAATGCAGTCAAGGTGTTGATGAAATCAATGTTTACACCTTGAAAGTTTTCTATATCACCAAAAACGCTCCCCCTACATATGTGCATCATAAAAGGAGAGATTTTTGCACATATTAGGAAGAGAAAGCACTTATATCAAAGATCTTATTCAAGATAACACATTTTAATCACTATTCTCCCCCTCAAAAATTGCAAGAAATTGAAATTTTTGTGAAACTAGTGATGAAACTTGGAGAGAATAATGTGTCATGAAAGTTTGGAACAAATGTTGATAAAAACATTATACTCCCCCTCGAAAAGAGATTGTATTTAAATAGGGGAGTATATGAGCACATTGTTTTGAAATACTTTGAAAAATTATGCTCAAAAGTCCGAGAAAAATTGTGTTCATGAGCTTAAAACTTTGAATGTTTCGATATAAGCTCATGACCGAGAAAAATGAAGTTCTCGTTGTTGAGGATAAGTCAAAGACTTTCCTTTATTTAGGGACCGGGTTATAGTCTGACATGTGACTATAAGCCATTATGAGAAGAAAAAATAGAAAAGACATGTTTTGAAAACATTTGAACTCTCATTCGAACTTTATGTACGTACCCGTGTCGTTATTGAACAACATTTCTAAGCACGTCCATATTATCGATGCTGAGAGACATGTCGGAGAAGAATATTTTTGGTGTTTTTTGAAAAGTTTTCTCATTTTTTATTTTGTTTTTATAGGTTTTATATTTTTGTATTTTGATTTTCTGATAAATATATACAAGATTACTGCGAATGTGCAAGACGTTCAAGTTCATCAGGAGTGAAACTACGCATACCAAGTCGACGAACCAAGAATTCAAATCTGTCTTGAGGAAGATCTTTGGTGAAGATGTCGGCTAGTTAGTAGTCCGTCTTGACAAAGAACAGTTCGATCGTTCCTTTTTCCACATGCTCCTTTATGAAATGGAATCGGACAGCTATGTGCTTGGTCTTGGAGTGTTGGACCGGGTTGCAGGATATGGCTATGGCTGATTGTGAATCACAATAAATAGGGACTTTGTTAAAGAAAAAGCCATAATCCGTGAGTTGTGTTCTCATCCAAAGGACTTGAGCACTACACACGGATAGAGACACATATTCTGCTTCCGCGGTTGACAACGCCGTACAGTCTTGTTTCCTTGATGACCAGCTCACTAGCTTCTCGCCTAAGAATTGTGCTCCACCGGAAGTGCTCTTGAATGTATCCTGACACCCTGCATGATCGGCATCTGAAAAACCAGTGAGATTAAAACCAGAATCCTTCGTATACCAGAGACCCATGTTAATGGTTCCCCGGAGATAACGAAAGATCCTTTTAACCTCCTTGAGGTGCTTCTCGGTTGGCTGAGCCTGGTACCGAGCACATAAACAAGTAGCATGCACAATGTCCGGTCTGCTTGAGGTTAAGTACATAAGGGACCCGATCATACTTCGGTATTTTGTAGCATCTACAAATGTCCCTTTCTTATCCAAATCAAGCTTGTGTTTAGTGTCCATTGGAGTACCAATAGGATCACAGTTATCCATACCAAATTTCGTTAGAATCTCAAGCACATACTTGGACTGATTTATGAAAATACCACGGGGGGATTGGTGAACTTGGAGACCAAGAAAGAACGTCATTTCCCCCATCATGGACATTTCGAATCGACTTTTCATAAGGTCGGCAAATAATATGGAATATTTTGGGTTAATAGAACCAAATATAATATCATCTACATAGACCTGAGCCACCAAGATGTCGTTTCCGTAGTGCTTGATAAACAACGTTGGATCAATGGTTCCTTTGCTGAAGTGATTTTGTAGAAGAAATGATGATAATTCGTCGTACCATGCCCTCGGTGCTTGTTTCAAACCATAAATTGCCTTTTTCAACTTGTAGACATGGCTTGGATGTTCGGTATTAATGAAACCTTCAGGTTGACATACATACACATCTTCTTTTAATGGCCCATGCAAGAAGGCCGTCTTCACGTCCATTTGATACACAGTGAACGATTTGTGTGCAGCATATGCCAAGAAAATCCTAATAGCTTCCATTCTAGCAACCGGGGCGAAGGACTCGGCGAAATCAATTCCCTCCTGCTGTTTATAACCTCTCACAACTAACCGAGTCTTGTTCCTAATGACCGTTTGCTCCTCATCCATCTTGTTTTTGAATAACCATTTCAGGGTAAGCGGATCGATATTGTCTGGTCGAGGTACTAACTCCCATACATCGAGTCGGATGAACTGATTGAGTTCTTCTTGCATAGACTCAATCCATGATGCATCGGTCATTGCTTCTTTCACACTTGCTGGTTCCATTGTGCTGACTGATAGTGCATAGATACACATATCACCATCGGTACGCAGCTGATTTCGTGTTGAGACCGGTCGTGAGAGATTTCCAATCACTTGAACCAAAGGATGATTCTTAGTCCATTTGTGTTCATGTGGAAGTGTATGAGAAACTTGATGCGAGCTCGACGGATCCACATATGGTGCTGAAGGCTGAGTAGTGCTTGTGGAAGCCGCAAATGGATTAACAAACTCGTGTTCGTTGAGCATCGCATTGTTTGCATTTTCAGCCACTATTTCATTCTGAAGATGAACATGATTAGGAATTTGCTGAGAATGTTGTTGAGATGCGTCAGCAATCGGAGAAGTGGTTGGAATGTTTTGAGTCACTATGGTTGAGGTTGACGTAGATGGTGCAGAAGTAGATGCCGATAGTGTAGATGCAGTCGGAGGTTCTTGAACTACCGTAGCAGGTGCAGCCGGGGCATTTTGAGGAACACCAAATGACGAAGGACCCTCCATATATTCATCATAGATTGGCCCAAATAAAACTTCCAAGTCACGTTCTGATGGTTGTAACGATGAGATTGCTGGCGGTGCAAATTGAAGCGCGAGTCCTGAACTTACGTGTCCAGAAGTCTGACCTTGAAGCTCGGGATGTGAGCTTCTATGCTGAGAGGCCATACCCGAGAGTTCATCAAAGGTAACGTTCATAGTCTCCATTACCTTTCTTGTCCTTCGATTATACACCCTGTAAGCACAAGCAGTTGAAGAATAACCAATGAAAAAGCCAATATCACCTTTAGGTTCAAGTTTACCGATATCTTCACGATCATTCTTCGGATAACATAAAGCACCGAAGACATGTAAAAATGAAATATCCGGTTTTCTTCCATTAATGATCTCATAAGGTGTTTTGTTGAAACGGGTGTGTATAATGGAGCGGTTTTGAGTATAACATGCAGTTGCTAGAGCATCGGCCCAAAGAAATAACGGTGCACTAGAGGAGAGAAGCATCGTTCGAGCAGCTTCAACTAACGTACGATTCCTCCGTTCCACAACTCCATTCTGCTCTGGAGTTCTTACAGCCGAAGTTTGATGAGAAATCCCAACTTCGTCAAAATAAGCTTTCAATTTCTGATTTGTGAATTCTGTACCGTTATCCGTTCTCACAATAATGACAGGGGCTTGCAGTAGAACTGATGTTTTCTTCAAGAAGTTAATAATTACATCAGGGGTTTCATCTTTTGAAGCAAGAAAATGAACCCATGTGTAGCGAGAATAGTCATCCACAATGACAAGGACATACCGCTTTCCATTAATACTTTTGATTCTCATTGGGCCACACAAATCCATATGTAGGAGATGTAACCTATTCGTTGAGTTGGGAACAGGTTTGGGTTTGTGAGGCTTCTTCTTACTTTTACCTTGCTCACATGAAGGACAAAGATGGTCTTTTGTATATTTGAACTTTGGAAGACCGGTAACGAGATCATCTTTCGCGAGATGGGTGATGGCATCGAAATTGAGATGAGATAACCTTTGATGCCATAACCACGACTTTGTTGAAGTGGCTCGGGCCATGAGACAAATTGGAGAAGCAGCAGACATTTGAAAAAGATCAATGGTGTAAAGGTTGGTGGTACGATTTCCTTTCAACAGATCAATTCCTTCAAGATCTCTTACAAAACATGTATGACTTCTGAAAGCGACCTCCAAGTCTGAATCACAAAATTGCCCAACCGAGAACAAGTTATGTCCCAAGCCATCAACAAAAGAGACTCTGGTGATGATTATATTTCCCCAATGAAGATCACCATAGCCTAGAATTGCTGCAACATGATCATTTCCAAATCGAACAGTTCCCATGAAACGCCATACAAAGTTCTTGAGAAGGCTTCGATTCCCAGTCATATGTTTGGAACAGCCCGAGTCCACGCACCAGAGACAAATTTCAACAGCCTGCCAATGATAAGAGAAACAGATATTTTGGCAACCGATGAAATAGGTTCCTGTAGGGTTAGAAGATAATTAAGCCGTATCACATACCGACGTTTCACTGTCAGTATGAGATCTACTAGTGTCGATAATTTTGCCACTACAGTCAAAATTTCTACCAGTAGGCAACCATTTAGAGGTGAGTCTAGGGCTACTAGGCTTAGCAAGACTTTCTGTGGACCCTACATGCGTACTTTTTGGAACATACACCTTAGCCTTAGGAGTGCGTTGTTGTTCACTGACTGACAGCTTGTCAATTCGAGTGTAACCACCATAATTCAAACCATTCATAGTCAAACCACAAGCATCATGACTAAAAGTAAAGAAACATTTATTACATTTAGCACAAATAACTTCAGATTTTTCATTCCGAATAGCAAGCTTAAAGTCATTACATTCAGATGAATTAGGTTTCTGATTATGATTAAAAAGCGGTAAATTCCTAGGGTGTTCTTCTACTTCCACATTATTGATCTTGGGGCGACTACTTCTAGAGGCAAAAGGGACCCTATCATTCCTTGTATTGCTCGTAGGCTGTGGCCTTCTGCTCTTAGTGTAGTTGTTTATTCCTGTAGAAGAAGACACGCGTCTATTAGAATTAGCACTTTTTAGATCAATAACTTGTGGTTGAGTTATAGTGATCGGTTTTGTCCTAACGCTTGCTTTACGTTGTTTGCTAGGCACAGAGGGAGAACTAACACGAAACATTCCTGGGGCAATCACAACAGTTTTCGTTCCAGCAACCTTGGGAAAAGGTGTCACAGCAATACGAGTGGGTCCCGAGGATGCTGGTTTCTGGATCATCGTATCCACAATCGAGCTAGGTTCAGAAGTCTTATCTTTTAACAAGGCCTTTAACTTACAGTTCTCACAGATTTTATCAATAAGTTTCTGATAGACAGACTTACTTTGTTCAACAGCCCGCTTATATGAAACAACAACAGATTCTAAATCTACAATCTTAGCCTTAAGCTTCTGAACATTACCACCACTAGCACTCTCTGACGAGGCCAAATTTGTTTCCGAAACCCCTCCTAACTGAGCCTGCAACCTTATGATAGTTTGTTGCATTTCATTTTGAGCTTTTTCATACGAAATCTTGTCATATTTGCATTCATCACATTTTTTGACAAATTTATTCCAAAGATTGGTGAATTCTTTATCCTTTTTAATGACATAAGATTCCATTTTCTCTTTCATATGATCAAGCTCAGTTTGGAGGTTCTCATTATGCGACATAGAGGTACCTAACTCGACAGGGCTACTATCAATACAATCACGAGCTTTAGAGAGGCGTTCAAGATCGTTTTCCAAAACTTTGATTTTATCAAGAGATTCATCAGCTTCCTTCGTCAAAGATTTAAAGTCTTCAACAAAGTTTGCTAATTCTTTTAGAAAAGTGTTTTCCAAATTTCCTAACCGAGCATCAACTTGATTAATAATCGGATTAATATCGTTTTGAAGAATTTTCTGAACCTCAATCTGAACAGGTGATGTAAAATTACCTCCAGTTATTTTTGAATTAACAACACGTTTAAGGATGACAAAGTTATCTTTAAGCTCGTTTAGAAATCGGCGAGTGATACTCGGTTTAGGAGGGTCATCAGACAATTCCTCACTTGGTAGCAAAAGCATTTCAGTATTCGTTTTAGACCGAACAAAAACAGTTGGCGGGTTAACTTTCGGATAATAAACGGGTATCACTTCTTTATCAAGCTTTTGCATTCTTAAACGAGACTCTACAGCAAGTTCAGTAGTTTCCTCGGAATCATGCACACTAGGAGGATCATGCTCATCAGACAATAGCACACTACCATTATATAAAGTTTCATTAGTGGCCTGAACTTGCTTAAGGTATCCTGGATTAGGGGGAAGAGGACAACCTAAAGCCATTTTGTATCGAGTGTAATTTATCTCATTCACTTTTGGTGCGAGCATATTTATCGTCTGCATAGTTTGGCCACGTTTTACTAAAAGGTTGTCTAATTCTCTAATCCTATCCTGCGCTTTGCAAAAATCCTCAAGAAGCCCATCTTCTCGAATTTTGAAATCATGTTTTAGCTTTTTTCTTTCTTCTTTTAAATCAGAAACAATAGCTTTTTCAGTTGAAAGCTGTTTATTAAGAGAAGTGATTTCATCATTCAATTCGCTTATCTTTTTAGCACTACTTAAGTGTAAGGCATTTAATTTCTTAGTGGTGCATTTTTCTTGATAAACAGATGTAGCATGAGCTTGTTCAAGTTCCTTGATTTTAGCATGATGAATCTCAAAAATTTTCTCCCGTTCCTTATATCCCGCAAGCTCAGTGGTCAATTTGGCATTAGTTTCTCTAGACTTATTATTAACCACCGTAGCATGATCTACATCCTTAGCAAGCTTATCAAATAGAGATTTATAATACGCATGTGTCTCATCAGGAAGGGTTGTAGGCTGAGCAACTTGATCCACACTAAGGTCCACACTAGGCTCATTCGAAATAATATTACTATTATTCGTTTGATCCTCGTGTGTCTCAATGTAGGGCTCAAGCATCTCAGTATACTCTTCCTCCTGATTAGACATATTATATATATCATTATCATCAAAACTTGGGTGTACCTCAGAGGGACCGTCTGAATCATAGACGGGAGCTTTGTCATCATGCATTCCTGAGGTTGATGCTTGCTGTAAGTTTGCCATCAAGATGTAGTTGGCATTCACTTCTTCTTCCTCGTCATATTCTGCAGCAGAAGCCATAAGATCAAATTCCTCAACTTGAAGTGGAATCCCTGCCTCTTCCTTTTGTGCTATGAGAAGCTGAGTCTGAAGATAAGCAGCATCCCTCTTCTTTTTGGCTGTGCAATCTCTAGCATAATGACCAAATCCCCTGCAGTTGTAGCACTGAACCTGACGATTGTTGTTTCCATTACCCGTACCAGTATTCTCAGCCCTTGCAGCCACAATGTTTCCCATCTGGTTAGCAACCGCTGGCACAACTATTAACCCATTCTGATTACCCACATTCGAAACACCCGGATTTTGACCACGGTTTTGACCATACTGATTTCCTGCATTGCCAACGGTCTGCCCAGCATTCTGACCATATTGTTGAAACTGAGTCCCCGTGTTTCCAGCAACTACCAATTGGCGATCTTGATTCGCATTCATGAAAGGTTGAGCAATCTGCCTATTTCTAGTATTCGAGGAGATTCTCTGATTGTTGTTGGTGGGGTTAATGGTGAATTTGAATGCCTTTGCAAGAAGGGCAAGACCAGTATTAATAGCATGAGTAGGATCAGTAATGTCATCAAAACAGGCAATGGGTTGTTGTAAGTAATTCATAGCAGCAGGGTGTTGATATCCATAAGCGGTGAGTTGTTGTTGTTGTTGTTGTGGTAGGAAGTTACTTGATGAG
Source organism: Glebionis coronaria (assembly GCA_025667525.1). NCBI lineage: Eukaryota > Viridiplantae > Streptophyta > Magnoliopsida > Asterales > Asteraceae > Glebionis > Glebionis coronaria. The sequence goes on from CM046879.1 coordinate 536,682,166, forward strand.
GGTTGATGGTAGGGTACCATGGGATATGACATAGATGATGGAGAGTTTGCCATAAAAGCCAATGGATCTTGTGTCTTGGCACGTCTTTCTGCCCTAACTTCGTTAGCTTCATCTTGATTCATCTTCAAATAGTCATAAACTTGAGTGTAGTCCACGACATGAAGATCCTTGGTTTGATTGACAAGAGTGACATATCGTGACCATTCAGAAGGAAGATTATCAAGAAATTTGATGTTGGCAGCAATTTGTGCAGGTTCATGTTTGTTTCTTCTAAGATGGTTCATGAGGGTTGAAAATCGATGATAATAAGGTTCAATTTGTTCCCCTTCAGTAGACGTAAATTTCTCCCATTCACGAAGCAACTTAGTTTCCTTTTCTTGTAAACCGATTTCACTGCCCTTCATCATTTTCTGAATCCTAAGCCACATCTCGTGTGCGGTTTCACAACTATCGACAGCAGCATAAACATCTTCAGGAAGTCCCATAAGAATGACTTGAATTGCTTGATCATCAGCGTCGAGTTGTTTGGATTCAGCTTCAGTTAATTCTTCATCTGTTTGCTCATGACTTGAATCAGCTACTGGGTTAGCATTCGTAGGGTCCCCAGGCACAATAATTGTTCTTCTAACATACGGACCCTTTTGAATCGAGTTGACAATCAACTTTCCCAGAGGTTTACATTTTGCATAACGAAGGAGACGACTAGCCCATGTAGTGTAGTTCTCCTTGGTAAGCATGGGTGGACGATTCTCAGTACCCGCAGCATAGATATCTTGTTGAGACGTCATCGTAGAAGTCGTGTGAACAACAGGATCTCAATTCGTAGAAAGCGTGAGGTGATGTTGAAATTCCGAAACTTCCGATTTTTTTTTTCCCAGTCCGACAATAAATTCCTCAGTCCGACAAAACGGTAAGCTGAAAAAAATTGTGTATCGCCAAATTTTGAAATTGAGTTCGAGATAGCCAAAAACTAGTAGGGAAAAAATTTGATTCTACTTGACCTAAAAATTTTAACTCTTTTTTTTTTTTTTTTTTTTTTTTTTGATCTTCGTGTAAACTATGTTCTGAGACTAGTCTAGATGGTGGCTAAGACTAAAAATTACTCAAACAAAATTTCCATCGGAATGCCCATCGGAAAATTCTATCGGAATGTTCTATCGGAATGTCCTTCTATCGGAATGTCCTACGATCGGAAAGTCCTTCTATCGGAATCTTAGATCGCAATGATGATCTGTCGGAATGCTAGATCGCAATGATGATCTGTCGGAATATGTTCAGATCGGAAAAACTTCAGATCGGAATCTTTCAGATCGGAATACTTCAGATCGGAATGCTGACAAAATTTAGGCAGAGTAACGTTTCAAGATTGCCTTAAATCCGTTGCAATCCAGATCGCAATAACGATCGGAATGTTCAGATCGGAAAAAGGGGCTATCGCAATACTGATCGCAAAGTAAAACCCTAGGGTTATTGCGATCGAAACCGTACTTACCTTTCCGAAATTCAAGCTGTCGCAATAAGGGACCTTGTTTTTCCAACTTTTTAGGCAACGATTTTAGCAACTTTGAGGCAACAAATTCGTAACTTTGAGGCAACAAATTCGTGTTTTTGAGCAAACCAAAATACCCACAACACGAATACTTGGAATAACAAAGAAAACACGAAAAATTTTTGATCTTTAGTAAAAAAATCAAAAGAACCCACGGAATAAGCAAGAAACAAGGACAACACCAAAGAGCTATCCACGAATCCCTTGGCGAATGATACCACTTGTAGGATTGTAACACACGACTTATAATTATATAGAAAGGTAGATGAAGATTAAACCAAAAAAGAAAGATTAGATTAGATGAAGGAAAAAGAGAAAACAAAAGATGTGAATTCCTAGTGAGAGAAACACAAACGTTTCTCTCTCTACAAAACAAATGAAATGGAAGACACACACACAAATGAGGCTTAGGAGGCCTTTTATACTAAGTAGTAAGTGTTTAGGAGGCCTTCCTCATTTGTGTGTTTGGGACTAATTCCCGTTATATAAACATTAATAACTAAGAACTCTCGACACCGTTGAATAGTATTTTTCACGAGCTTCGCAACGGTATATTATATGACCATCACTTTAAATACGGCTAACAATAAATACTAGTAAGACGTTTGAACTCGACATATACAAACTATAAGGTAGGTATAAGGCGACGCGCTATAAAAGGTCGTCTAAGGAAAAAGGTTTTTAAGTTCTTTGTGCCACCTCGTTTCCCCGCTTGTTTGTGCGTATATTGAGAGGGACGACCGATTATTGGTTTGCCAACTCAAGTAGTAATTAAGTATATATTTTTGTAGTTTTTTTCATATTGCTCCTCGAGAGGGAAAATCCTTTTCCTCTCAAAGTCGACCGAGGTCACCTACCTCATTCCAAGTTTTAATTGTATGCGCACTCGCGCGCGTACATACATACCGAGTGGTGTACCAAATTCTTCCAATTCTTCCAAAAAGAAGAAGAAGAAGAAAAACAAAAAAACCGTCATTCAAGCCGATCCCGAGAATCGAGCTTTCGACATAACGATGGCAACGGATAATCGACCAATGATTGAGATTCTTCAATCTCATGTTGAAGGAAACGATGACGCGATTGTGGTGCCGACCATTGGAGCTAATCATTTTGAACTTAAACCGGATTTTATTCAAATGGTTTCCGCTACACCATTTTTAGGCCGTACTAATGATGACCCACACGCTCATATCAAACGTTTCATCCAATTAGCTAATACCGTCAAATACAATGGGGTGCCACAAGAGGCCGTTCGCCTACAACTTTTTCCTTTTTCCCTCGAGGGACAAGCCCGGATTTGGCTTGATAAGGAACCACCCCAAAGTATTACAACATGGATTGACTTAGAGACCAAGTTCATAAACTACTTTTTCCCACCATCACGGACCACTTCTTTAAGGAATGAAATAATCACCTTTGAGCAACAATATGGGGAAACGTTTAGTGAGTCTTGGGATCGATTTAAAGAACTTTTGAGAAAATGTCCACAACACGGTTTCACCAAAGTGCATCAAATAAATACGTTTTACAATGGTTTAACTCTAAATGACCAAGACTCACTTAATAGTGCCACGAGGGGCAATATTCTTGTGAAATCCATGAACGAGGCTTGGTCCATAATTGAAAACAAGGCTAAAGTACAAACCAAAAGTGTTAGGGCCACTACGGCGAGTGCTAGTTCTAGTGAGAGTGACAAGAGAATCGATAAACTCACTTCGCTTGTTGAAACACTTGCTCTAAAAACCGATGCCTTAAATGGTCAAGTTAATGCCTTGAAAGAAAATAGTGAAACGTGTGAGACTTGTGGTGGACCACATTCATATTTCAATTGTGACAAGGTTTACAATAATCAACAACAACAAGTTTGTGCTTTTAATGCTAATGAAAGGGTTCCATTTAAACCAAATGTTGATGTTAACCATTTGTCTTACAATATTACTAATTATTTGGCTCCCCCGGGTTTTGTAGCACCACAAATACCACCCCCACCCGCCCAAAATACCCAATACCAAAATAGGAACCAAGGTCCTCAAATGGGTAATTTTCAAGGGAATGCTAATCAAGGGAATTTTAATGGTCAAAACCAAGGGTTTCAAAATAATAATCAAGGTTTTTATAATAACAACGGTTTTCAATCTCAAAATCAAGGTTTTCCTAATCAAGGGTTTAACCAAATGAACATGCAAAATCCTCAAATGGACTTGGTTCTACAAAAATTGACCGAACATGAGAAAATCATGAAAGCAATGAAAGAATCCACTAGACAAATGAAAGAGTCCAACGATAAGAGATTTTTAACTATGTTGCAAACCCTTAGACCCCAAGGAGCCTTACCTTCAAATACCGAGATTAACCCTCGTGCTAATGTGAGTGCTATCAATACTCGAAGTGGAGCCACTTTAGTGGGACCTTCCATCTCTTCGCCCGAAAAGGAGAGACAAGGCCCGGAGGTCATAATGAGTAATCCTACTCCCCCTCCGGTGATTCCCCCCACTACCACTCCTAGTTCTAGTCCTCCATTGCCGAAAGAGCCTATCCCTACGGTTGTTCAAGAAGCGAGTCCTTCTCCTTCTCAACCTAAGCCCAATATTCCTTATCCATCTAGGTTAGGCAAGACTAAAGTGCTCAACAAAGATGACATTCATGTCTCTAACTTTTTGAAAATGATTTCCAATGTGAATGTTAACGTAAGCCTTATTGAAGCACTTGCTCAAATGCCAAAATTTGTCAAAATGTTTAAAGATTTGCTCAATAAGAAGGAAAAAATGGTTGAGCTCGTTAACACCCGTTTAAATGAGAATTGTTCCGTGGTTCTTCTCAAAGAGCTTCCCGAAAAGCTAGGAGATCCCGGACGATTCGTGTTACCTTGCTCGTTTCCTCAAATCGATGATTGTATGGCTTTAGCGGATCTCGGTGCTAGCATCAATCTTATGCCACTTTCGGTTTGGAAACAATTGTCATTACCCGACCTTGTACCGACTCGTATGACTTTAGAGTTAGCTAATCGAACTCTCGCATACCCCGTTGGTATTGCCGAAGATGTTTTTGTAAGAGTCGGTACATTCACTTTTCCCGTGGACTTTGTCGTCGTCGACTATGAGATGGATCCTCGTATTCCGTTAATACTTGGTAGACCATTCTTAAGGTCCGGAAGAGCCTTAGTTGATGTAGCCGAAGGGGAGTTAATTCTTAGGGTTAGGGATGAACAACAAGTTTTTAAAATGGGAAAAATCACAATGAAATCAAATGGAAAAGAGTCGGTCAATATGATTGATGTTCTTAATTATGACAATGAAGAGATTTTTATTAATCCTTTTGGAATTGAAAAGTCTACTCAAAATGATTTTGTGATAAATTCATCCCTTTCCTTTGAGCTTCAAATTTTTGATACTCCTATTTATGACACCAATAGTGATGACACTTCTTCAAGTGATCACACTATTTTCGGCTTAGACGACTCGTCTTTTGACCCACCCACTTTCGACCCACCCATTTATGATACCCCAATCTTTGATACCTATGATGATGACACTTCCTTAAGTGATCTCATTAATTTTGATGACCCACTCCATGATCTTAATGCACATCATATCCCTATGAGTGATTCTTCCATGGAGACTCCTTTTGACTTTTATACTCCAATTTTAGAAGTCATGACTTTGAAGGAGGATCCTCCACTCTTAGAGATCTTACCTACTTTAGAGGTTATTCCATTTGAGGAGGATTTAGATATCTTTCTAAATACCTATTTTCCTCATGAGGAAGAGTTTTCCTATGACTCCGATGATACTTATGTTTTCACATCAAGTTTGGAAGAGGACGACTTTCCCACTTTGGATTTTGATGATATTTTGAGCTTAAATGTCACTACCTCTTGCTATTTTCCCGTTAAGAAACCGTTGTTTGATCCGGGAATAAAGACTTTTGTGCTTTCATTGCCATACCACCTTACCTTTCCTTGTAAGAGACTTTTGCCTAAGGATACCCCACTTTTCTATGACTTGCGTACCACCTCGGGGTTTATTTCCTTTTGTGATGGAAATTATGTGTTTGACCGGGGTGGATTTTTATGGGGTATGCCTTATATGACTTTGTTTCACCTTTATCATGGAGAGATTTTCCTCCCTTGGAAATCTCGGTTTTCCATGATTTTCCCATTTGAATGATGATATTCGGGAATTCGAGTCGAGCTAGAGACTCGTGATGAAAAATCAAGCATCGTATAACTAGGTTAGATTTTTTACCCTTTTCCACCCTTTTTACCTTTCACCCATTTTCACCAATAAGTGTAGGGGGGAGCCAAGCAGGTTGTTTGTGTTGTGATGTTGTGTGCAGGGACATGTGCTTAATGATCCACTTTTGGTACTTTTGACGAGACCCGTGTTCCCGTGTTTCCCGTGTACCCGGTTCCTTCGATAAGTTTTTGCTATTGTGATTCAATCTTGTATATAAATAAGACGAATAAATGTAATCACTTTAGTTCTCCTTTCCTTAGCTCGATTTTAAACAACGTACTCAATGTCCTAAGTGTAGGGGAGTTTATTCTCCCACATGCTTAAACATTGAGGACAATGTTTATATTATGTGTAGGGGGATTTCTATCGTAATTTTAGTGGCCTTTTCCATGAATTTGACCCCATTTAACCGGAAAATTTAAAAATTTTCAACGTTTTTCAAATTTTTGATCTATTTTGGCCTAGTAGTATTTTCATTTATTTTCTTTTGTCATCGCATCGTATTAATATTTTCCATTTCAAGAATAAAGTCAAAAATAAATAAATAAATAAATAAAATGGTTTTAACAAGTTTAGATTTCTTTGATATATTAGGCCCATCGTGAATATTTTGACTCAACCCGAGTTTACTTATCTAAGTTTACTCTAGCTAGTATCCTTAACCATATGGACCTTAATTGGTTTATTAGGCTAAGCATCCACGAGTCTCATTCCTTGAGATTTTAAATTGTGGAGAACGAGAGATGATAGAGTTAATTATAAGTTTGGTATTCTTTCATTAACTTATGTGAGTTAGTTATGAGCTTTTTCTCCCATCGCTTGTTAATAAATGTATTTGTAATAAATAAGGTTGTACGATTTGAAAAGTTACTTAGCTTCTAGCACAAGATCGTTTAAAAGTTGCTCGGTATTAATTAGAGTTCATAGCCAAGGCATAACTTATTGAAGCGGGACGCGAATATTGGCTTATCCAAAAAGGCCCTAACAAGGCATGAGGATACCCGAGTCCAAAAAGGCCCTCACAAGGCATGAGGATTTACTTTTTTACTAAAGATCCTAAGAGATTGTGAAGATCATTAATCCAAATCAATATGATGGATCAAGACACACGACGAGAAGCAATTACTCCCCTAAAGATCATGGAGAAGTCTATCCAAAAAGACCCTAACAAGGTATGAGGATAAATAGATCTAAGTCCGAAAAGGAGGCGGATCGTTGTATATCAAAATCCTAATAAAGAAGAGGATAAATGAGGAAGTCGTGGTCAACGTTTGAAGCATCTTTCACTCCTAATGAAGATGTATACCAAAATGAAGAGAAGACCATAATTTCAAGATCGTCTCTCAAGATTTGAAGTTTGAAGTACAAGCCAAATATCGGTCCGAGAAAGGTCTCAAATCATGAAACGAGTTATGCCAAGATATGAACTTTTTGAGGTTTCGAGAAGCCGTTTTAAAAGATTTTGTCCTTTAGCTAACTATTGATTAAATCGTCCCACTTTATTTTCGGCCTTAATAAATTATCGAAATAAGTAAAAAATGCATCCTCGTGATCATTCAAAGACAAAAATAAAATACAAGAGATACACCTTAGGAATAAGGGGGTCTAAGTGATTAACTAAACCACATGAGTAAGTGTTAGTTGTGCTAACTTGTAATAACAATGATCTCGTTTTTGAGCTTGGTATGGGGAACGTGAAACTTGAGGGTGATTAATATTCATGACACCAAAGCCCTAATTAAAGTCTTAGATTTCTTTACAAGTTTCTTCCATCAAATAATTCCAAGTTAATAAATTGCTATAACTTTTGTTTCCTTTAAAGTTTTTATCTTTTCGTCGTAGTAGTAGTAGTAGTAATAGTAATAAAGGCCGAGATGGATTAATTATGAGATAAATGTAACTTAATGCTTTAAAACTATGCATTGCATGGGGTCATTGCAATGGTCAAGTGTAGGGGATTTAATAAGTGTGTAAACACTTATCCTTTTGCCACTAAAATCAAGGAAAAACAAGACCTAATCATGTGTTTTTATATCATAAAAGCCGGAATTACGCGTGGTTTTGTGTTTTTGTGTTAAATAGGTACAAATGAACAAAAGAAGAGAAAACACGGGATTTCACGGTCAAAAGTTGAAGAAAAGTCCAAAAAGAGACGAAGACGAAGTCAAAGACCAAAAGTGTGCCCAAGTTCACGTAAACCGACACGGTTTTGAAGATAATTTCAAGAAAACCAAAATCGAGCTCGATTTAGTGGATTAAATCATTTACGAAGATAATCGAAACAAGTGGGTCCCACATTCGGGTTAATGGGCTCAATGGCCCATTTGAAATTGTATTTTGCTTATTAAAAGTACTCGGCCCAATTAAGCCCAAATGCAAATCAAACGAATGGAAGAATTAAATGGGCCAAAGCCCATTTTGGCTTGTTTAAATAAATGAGACGGAGGAATTAAAGCCCTAATTGGGCCAAGCCCAATTTTCTAATCAAACGGAAGGAGTAAACACATTTGCTTATTTTTGACAGTCAACTCACACACAAACTCGGTCAACTTACCTTTCCGCCCACTCACGTTACCCTACACTCTACCTCACACAATTAAATATCACCCCACTTTTTAATACACGGTTTGTTAAATACTCACCCTTTACCATACACTCTACCTCACACAATCCCTACCGTGCACCCTCCCACACTCAATCACACCTCACTCACTCAAACTTCACAAACGGTTTAACACCCTCACACCTCACGTGTTTTTAAAACATTTACCCAAGCCCAAATAAATCAAACGGATAAATACATTATTTTTGCTCGGTCAAAGTTATTAAACTTTTATCCCAAATCCCAACTCCACTCAGTCTTTAATAAAACGTATACTTTTTTTTACCCTACTCTCTCACCCACTTTCTCGATTTAAATAAAGTAAATATCACCCAACCGTTTTTCCCCTATCCCACAAATTAAATAAGTCAAACGTTTTTATTTTATCTTTACCCACTCCCCATTTAAACTTTCGATGTTACCAAAGTTTTCCTATTTACTGTTATTCTTTCTTCCCTTCCCCAAAACACACAGCCTCCCATCTTCACCCTTTTTACCCACAAACCCTAATCCATATACACCAAAAATACTCAGTAAAAATTGGGGGTTTTTACATATATGTTTAATTCACATCAAGAGAAAATAAATCCCCAAGAAAATCGCATCAAGCACCTAAGTAGTCCTCATCTCTAAATCCAACGTGGCCTTCACACTCTCATTTGATTGGTTATGACAGCCAAATTCCACCAATCCACCAATAAGATGCCTCCACATCATCATGGAAGAAACACAAGAAACACAACTTCTGCCACTTTGGCAATCCATGTGAATGAAGGAGATTTTCAGCCATTGATCAAGTGAAGATTAAGAGAGAGAAGAATGGATGGCTAGGATTGAAGAACTTGGGCACCAAGGTTTGAGGGTTTCTCCTATAAAACCCCCCTCTTATCATGTAATTGACAGCTTTTCTTTAATTTTTAACTTTTCAGTAAATTAGGATTTAGGATTTAATTCTTGTATTTTTAAATTTCAGTCGATTGTAATTTCTCTTTATTAAATTAATGAAAAGTTGGATTTAATTTTAATCTCGTCTCTATTTACATTTTCAGTCAAGTTTTAATTCAATTTTTTTTAATCTTGTTTATGTTACTGTTTTCGTTATTATTCATATAAAAAAAAGTAAAAGAAAGAGGAAATTTATCTTCCCCACTGGGAGATAAATAAAGGTTACTGTTCATTTCATTTCAAGTTTTCGTTTGGAAATTGTTCGGTACTGTTGATGTGTTTGGTTCGAGTGGTTGGATTCGAGATGATGGAGACAAAGTTTGTTTTCGGTTAATAAGACGGCTCAGCGCCGATCTTCGTCACAACGGAAATCGACACCGGGTTCCAATCTCTTTTAATTATTTTGTTAAGTTTATTTAGTTTATGTTATCTGTTTATTTGGTCTGATTGTTTTTTTTGAATCTGTTTGTTAGTTAAGGTTATTATTTAGACTGTCTAATTTGCTTTATCTGTTTACACAGTAGTTTGAATTTTTTTGTTTTTTTTAGTCTGTGGTTTTAATTGTTTTGCTATTAAATATTGTTGAATCTGTTTAGTGTTTTTAAGTTTAAGTTATTGATATAAGATTTGGGTATTTGATTTTTTATCTGCTTAGTTTGTTTTAAGATTAATTTAGTTTCTTCAGCTTTTGTCTTATTTGGTTAATTTCGATTCAGCTTATGTTTAAGTTTATATTCCTTATTAGGATGGTGGCTTATTTTCCCCTATCTGCTTATTTAGAATGTGTCTGTTTAGTATCAGCTTAATTTGGTAATTGCTTTTTTCCTGCGTTCTTGGTATATTTGATATAGCTTATTTACTTTTATTTCACTGCTTATTTGGTGCTCTTAGCTTATGTCTTATTTGCTTATTGCTTTTTAAACTGCTTATTTGATTATCTAGTTTAGCTTATTTTGTTTGTCATTTATTTCTCATTACTGTACAAGTCTTAGACTCAATTAGTCTAAGATTTTTATCTGTCAAAAATAATAAATTAAATAGCTAAAAAATTCGTCTGTCCTGGGGTTCGAACCCAGGACCTTTCGCATCACAAGCCAATACCACTACCATCTCATCTGCACCCTTTTTTATGTTTACATTTACAACATTAAATTAATATAGGGTTTTTATAGTTGGCAGTTTAATTAAGTTTAATTCAAGTTTAAGTTTTGTTAAAATGTAATTAGATACTTTTATTTAAAATGGTTTTTATTTTAAATTTCTTTTAACTCTGTTTTTTATAAAATATAAAAAGTCTAAAAAAATATTTTAATTTTATTTACTTTTATAAATTCACATTAGTTTTAAATTTCTTTTATAATTTTAAATAGTTTTTTATATAGAATTAAAAGTAGTTTTAAATTCTTATTTAAATTTTAGATTTAAAATTAGTTTTCAATTTATTAAGTTTTGTTTAAAAATAGATTTTAATTAAAAGTTTTTATCTAGTCTTATTAAAATTAGATTTAAATAGTTTTTATTTAAAGTTTTTATAAAATTAAGTTTTTTATTAGTTTTCAAGTTTTATTTTTTTCAATTAGTTTAAAATAGTTTTATTAGTTTTTAATATTAAATAGCTTTTAGTTTAAAATTCCAAAAGTTATTATTTACCAAAAACTAAGTTAGGCGAAACGTTAAACCGGAAATCAATTCGAGTCGAGTCGAGGAAAAACGAACTTTAATTGCTTAAATTTGGATTAACAAGATCCTAGTTTCAGATATCAAATTCTTCAAAGCAAACAATCGAAGCTCGAGTGATACGTAAAACAAACACGAGAGGCTTCAGTGATGACGATGATTCCTAGAATATCACAATCACAAACAACCACAAAACAAAGGTCCTGAAGAGCACGAGTCTCCTCACATTAAACTATTTAGAAAGTGATAATATGTACAAGGATAAGCATGAGATTCTCCTACGAGGAACCTCGTTTTTTGGGATAGCACCCGTGGGTAATGGGTACGGGTATATCAAACCCGTCACCCACCCATATAGATTTTTTAAAACCCATCACCCACCCGTCACCCACTAGTAGGTATATATTTCTACACATACCCATACCCGTGGGTAAACCCATGGGTTAATGCATTAAAACAAAATCACAAAACCTTGATATATATGCAACCTAGTTATTAAAATGAGCAATAAGACACCAATCATTTTCCAAGTATCAAGTTCACAAAAGACTTAAACATGTGTCTCAAGTTCACAAAAGACTTAAACATGTGTCTCAAGTTCACAAAAGACTTAACAAGTATATGTGAATCGTGTATGACTATGGAAGAACTGCTATTTCTTAACACAAAGGAGGAACTAGGAAGTGTGGACTAGACATAAATATATATTTGATTATAGGATCCTTCATGTTCTCTTTTTAGTGTCGAGACACCAACAAACTTTTAGTTTCTTGTGTTTTCCATTGAAAATTGATAATTATTAAATATGCATTTGTAACATCATAAATATTGTTTAATTTTAGATGGGTCAATGGGTACACATAGGGTATTTTAATGGGTATAGCTACGGGTATTTTAACGAGTATACCCGTGGGTATTTTAACGAGTATACCTGTAGGTATTTTAAATAGGTATAATGGGTTTACCCATGATGGATATACTTTACCCGTCACTCACTCGCCACCCACCAATGGGTATAAGTTTTCACCCATACCCATACCCGTGGGTGTAAATCGACAAAATTACCCACCTATTTTTGTGCGGGTACCATGGGTTATGGGTTTTTTACACCCATTGCCATCCCTATTCCTTTTTTTATAACCAAGTCAAGAGCTCGACTTGATTCCCCATAAATGTGATCATTTAAGGATTATCATGGTAATGGTCAAGAGAGAGGGGTCTTACATGAATAAACCAAATGCCCCAATCATAAAACCGGCACTAAGGACTAAGTCCTTAGATGTTGCATATACAGGGGTCGAAGATAACATCTTCGTTGTCGGATGAAAAACAAAAAAACCGATATTTCGAGCAATCTCCCATAGAGCAAAGAAAAGAGATAAAAAGAGAAAGGTGGGACATTTAGTGGGCTAAAAGATCGAGCTACTCAAGGTAGACTCACACCAAGCATATGAAAAGATTTTCCATTTATTGCATCGGTGGAAGACCGAGATTTCCCTTTATAAGAAATTCCGGGAGCGAATATCTCATCCTTGATGGCGAAATGAGAGGACTCAAAAGGGGCTTACCCATACTAGATCCACACAAAACATCATTAAAAGGAGTAGACGAGTTTATAGTACTCAATTCACGCGGTGATGACGGTATTAAAAGAGGCTCATCAATTTGATTTAATATTAAAAACTCTTTAACATTTTTCTCTTTTTGAAAACCCGTTTTGCCATTTACAAAGTCAAAAACATTAAGCGTCTCTAAAACAAGACCTGGCACACTAAAACGTTTAGGCGTCTCTAACTCAATAGGCACACTAATCGGATTAGGCGTCTCGAAGAAGATGCTAGGAACACTAAGGATTGTGAGGTTTAAGTCATGGGTGGGAGGGGGATTGTACAAATTTCAAAACGCGAATCAACAAAGAAAACTTCCCCCTCCGGGTCAACAAAAAGGTCATCCTCCACAAGATCGTCAATATTATCGATTTCCTCATCAAATATAGGTTCAACAAAACAAGGTTTGTCAAAACCCTCTTTGCAAATTTTGGAAACTCTCTCGAAAATATTGCGATCAAGTACAAAACCATCATTTTTAGGTGGCGATTGTTTATGAGGTAAATCCCCAAACATGTGGCTATCGTCATTCTAATTTCAGGAATGTTGATTAGGTAACTCCTCGAGAATGGGACTAGTAGTCGAAGGAGAAGGTTCGTCATCACGAAGAAGACGTTCCAACTCCTCAATTTTGGCCTCGAGATCGACAAAATCATCCTCACTTCTAGGGGGAGTGGAGGCATAAGAGCAAGTTCTCTTTCTAGTTGTGCCTCAATCTCGGGGTCAAACACAAAGTCATTTGAGGAATAGTTTGGAGAATCCTTGAAATAGCTTGTGGATTATGAAGTATTTGCTCGATCTCGACAAAATCACCATTGGGATCAAAGAATGAATCAATGTGAGCACCCTCTTGAGGAGATATCTCAAAAGTCACAATCCTTGTAAACCCGTATTTAAAATTTTGAATATTAAATACGCAGTCTCGATTTATTATAAACTATATATATAATTATTCAGAAAAATATTTATTAAGTTCAGAAAATATTACTTATGTATTATTTTAGCATACTGAATAAATTACAATGTCAAAAAAAAAAGGAAAAACTATATATATATTAAAGGGGGCAAAATTTTAAGAGAAAGGACAACAAATGGGCTTGAAGCCCAACCTTATTCCAAAAGAAAAAAAAAAGACGGGGTAACCTCCCTCCCTTGTCAAATCGGAAACAAAAAAAATATAGGATTAGGGTTCCTATGGGTGGCCGCCGGCTGTGATCTAGCAACAAAGAAAGAAACGATTTTGATCCTTAAATCGTTTTGATTTATATGTTCATCCATAATCACGTGAATAGGTAATGTTCTTTTCCTCTCTTTCGTTTTGATCTTTAATATGTGGGTAAACAAGAAGTGGAACCAAAATAAATAAAAGGGTGTCGGGTGGTTGTTTTTCTCATGAAAACCGAGACCTATATGCTGCATACGAGCCCATCCGTGACCAACAGCCGGCGTTGTGCAGTAAACAAGAAGGGTGTCGGTGATGTTGTGCAGTGGTCAGCCCGAACCCAAAAAGAACAGCAGGGGTGCGTTTGATCTAGTGGCAATGGGTAAGTCGCAAAAACAAAGGGAAACCGAGAGTTTTAACTCTCGGTATAAATATATAATAAAAAGGTGGTATTTGGTTGTACTAAAAGCAATGAGAAAAGTACTAAATCAGTGGGAACAATAGGTGTAATCATGGGAAATTCTGGACAGAAATCGTGGCTGTTAAGTTTGAGATTAGCGACAGATTTGCGACAACTTTTCTGTCGCAGTTTTCGTGACAGTTTTGAATCAGTTTTTAGTCACAGTTTTAGTGACAGAATTTTCTGTCACTAATTCTAATAGGCAGGATTTAATATATATGTCGAATTGTTTTAGTGCGACCGAGAGGGGGTATCTCGGTAGGCTCGGGACTATAATTAAAAGGATAAAAACGACGACTTGATTATACCTTATTTAATTCACTTTTATAAATAAATGCTTTAAATGATTTATGTAGTAAATTAATTTATTTATATTGAACTAGTTTTACAAAGATTTAAAAGAGTATAATTTTAGTAAATGAAATAAAGTATTTTTGGAAACTTTCTTAATTAGGAAACTTTCTATTTATAGCAGGTTACCAAATATATATTTAGTATAATGTCAGAATACGTGTTATGTCATAAACAAATACTAGAACGAAATACGATTAAAAGAAGTTTTAGAAGGCTCAGATTTATCAGTTTATATATCGAGACAGTATTATAAGAATAAAATAAATCAAACTAAGAACAGTTAAGATCAATAAAAAGAAAATAAACCGATATCAGTCAACTCATTTCACGTCCCTTATTTATGTAGTATCTGTGAAGTAGGAATCGATCTTTCAGGTTTCATTCATATTTCATTACTGGACATGAGGTACGGATTTTCCGTCCTTTCAGTAAGGACTTCCTTTCCTATGCATGATTATGATTCCCCGTCTGCAGCCAAATGTTTCCCCCAGTATGTGTTTAAGCTTATCAGTAATCATGTTAATAACTAAATAAATTGCCTGAGCATTATATACAAGCATGACCAGTTTATGTACTAGTTACGGAGGTACCGTAACCATGGCACTAGAGGCACCGGTGTCGTGACTCACATGCAGGAGAGTGATATCCTGCATCGTCCCACTCATGTTCAGTTTGGCCATTTTATCAGTATGTTTAGTGGGGCGTATGGATGCATCCTAGGCTTATCAGTTTACAAGTTATCAGGGTGAATGTGGTGTGTGCTCTACATCCTTCACATTGGAGCTGATCCCTCCACCCATCACAGTATTTAGAGGTCACCCCTCTACAGTTGTTTAGAGGTCACCCCTCTACAGCATGATGAGGTCACCCCTCCAGTTATTCATGCACCGTTGTTACAGCACATGACCTATATAAGCTGTGGCAATTAAAATACAGTAAATGCATGTTTTCAGATTTAACAGATAACAGTTCAGCTTTATTATATATAAATTAGACTTTACAGATTATACACAGATTTCTGCTGCAACTTTACTTATCAGTCTTACAGCTCCAGTATTTTATCATCTGTTTCATTTCAGTAATTCCTTATCATGCTTTATATCCGTGCACTGAGCGTTATGCTTAGCCGTAGTTCTTTCATGTTCTAACATCAGGTACACCAGGACGCTCTTAGGATTCTGATAGCATGTGCATTGAATGGAAGCTATCCGGGCTTCTTAATTTATGCACTTCTTACATTATTCTGCTGATTTGGACATTGTTTAGTCTTTTCCTTCAGTATTTTACTTTTCATGTTTTGAGCTTATGTATGGATTACCGATGTTTGATTCCGGTAACTCCTTTATGGTCAGTTAATGTTTTAGGACATTTACCTTATGCTTTGATGACACGCCATAAATACACGTAACGGTCCACTTATCAAAGTGGGGTGTTACAATTATGGTATTAGAGAGCAAGGTTCGACCTGTAGGCTCTAAAACTTGACATGTGACTAGTGGGTAGTCACCAGAAGCTTCCTAGACTTTGGCGTTGTTATTTTTCATGATTCCTCATGCAATTATCAGTCAGTTTATCTTAAAGTTTTGGCTAAGTAAAAGGTTGGTATAGGACTGACCATATTTAGTCGCATGTGCATTTTCTTTAGCGAATTTTCGTTTTAGTGAACTGACCATAAGCGTTCACCCTTGCCCGTTCAGATTTTTGTATTGATGAACTGACCATAGGCGTTCATCCTTACTCATGTCAGAATCATGTTTTCAATCAAATGCCATTAGGTGAATTGACCCATATGCGTTCACCATCTATCAGGTCAAATTTCATGCTTTTCAGTCAAATGTTATTTTGTGAACCGATCCATAGTTGTTTACCTTTGCTCATATCCTGACATTTATAAAATTTGACAAGTATGGACTGGACTACAGCCATCCGTATTTAGTCCCAAAATGTAAATTTCTATACATCACAGTTCTCAGAAATTTTTTGACAAGTATAGATCAAACCAGAATCGCCCATACTTAGTCACATGCTTTCTCTTGTAAATTCCGTGGATTTGACCATAGTCATCCACACCAGTTGATGTTAAACTTTAGTCGATTATCCTTTTATGTTCCTTGTATCAGTCAAGTTTTATACTCTCATGTGGACGTCGTTTTCATGCTGATTAAGTCTCATGTCTCCTTATGCTGATTTCATATTCAGCAAGGTGATGATGCCTTCAGGCTAAAATACAAAAGGACTACAGTTAAATCCTATTTCATGATAAATCATGTTCTGGTCTTTGTCAATCATGTCTTCATCTGAACATTGATGAAACTCCGTCTAATCATACTTTTTAGCCTCTATACAACCAGCATTAAGTCTACACAAAAATTCTCAGCCTATCATGTTCACCTCATTTCAGTTCAATTTGCTAACCAGTTAAATCAAATTATCTTTCGTTGACCATGCCAGGCGATTGACACCAGTGTCGATCATATCAGCAAAATTTTCAGTTATACCCATGCACAATATTTCATGTGTACTCCACGTACAGTACCTCAGATATGCTCCATGTGCAGTATCCATTGTGTACCCATGCACAGTAGTCCAGGTGTACACCATGTACCTTACTCCATGTATAGTGTAAACGATCTCTATCATCTCAAGCGTTTCCACTTGTTGATATTCTATCAGATGCTGATGCTGCTCAAGAGAAGATTTTACCAGATAGCGTTGCTTCTAATATTTTGGAGACCTCACAAATGCTGATGCTGCTGACACTTTGGAGATTTTCCAAGATGCTGATGCTGTTTATACTATGAAGAATCTTCAAAAGCAAGGACGGAAACTAAAAAATTTGAAATTTTTGACAAGAATATACTTCATCCATCAGACACTACCATGCCCTTTCATGCTTTTATTTTCCCAGCTAGATGTCACACTTCACTCAGCTAACCTTTTATTCAGAAGAGTGGGAACCGGTACTCAGCCGGCCACTCAACATGATAGTTACAGGAATCACGGTCGTAATAATGACCGTCATGAAACTGACAGACAAAGCGGTAATGACAACCACCGTGCTTATATTAATCAGTCAGTAGCCATCGGAACTCCAGAACAAACGTGACCAGAGATAAATAGGTCATCAGTCTAACCGGTCCGCCAACCCTAGGAGTTACCAAAACTTTCAGCCTTGTTCAGATTCATCTACTAAAACACGTGTCAAGACACCAGTCAAGACATAGGTCTTAGGTATCATTTCGGAAGACACATATAAGGACGCCAGTCATGGTACACGTCATACGCATATCTTCTCGAAGTACGAGTCAGATTCATAACACCAGTATGCCTCCCAAACCAGGTCCTTGGAAATTCAGGATACCCTCCAAGGGGGTATACCCGTTGTGTCACGCTACGGATAAGTCAGACCATTAAAAATTCAGTCACCACCACTGGTGTATTATTAAGGTTAGACACGCAGCATTCATTGGTGAGTTTACAGACGAACTCATTCAGCAAAAGTCGTCACGTTTACTTCACGTATTCTTATGACAGCTTTAGTTTTAAATAGTTATTTACCGACTTCCCAGCCAAAAAAGACTCCACAATATCACCCATACTTATTAAGGTTTTCCTTTCAGTTAACGACGAGATCCGTCTTACTAAATTCCGAATATATTATTATACTTTTTGCCAGAAAAATCAATACAAATTAATTATGCCTTACAAGCACGTGGCTTATCAGTCCATAGCTACGAAGACTTTTTACCTACCAGTTATAAATTCACTTATGAAATTCCTTAAATTCATGATCAGTAGATTATTCCAGAGTTTCTAGGTGTAATTTCAGAAAGTTTTCAAGAAATTCCTTCCTAACCACAAGACATAAATTTAACATCGAGCTAGTCTCAAGAACAGAACCTGTTTTCAGAACTCTTTATTGCAGGGCTTCAGGTAAGTTAAAGAGTTGCAGCATTTGCTACAAGAATTACCGAAACGAGGTTTTAATCGCCCTAACACATCACCAGAAGGTGCATCATTTTTCTGTCCATCAGTAAGAAGGCCAGTAACATGTGATCATGTATCTACCACCGGAAAATCTACCATATCACCATTATTAATTGATATTCATTCCACGTATAATCTGACCTGCTACGATGCCTTGAACATTTTTCCAGAAAAAAAAACTCCCGGTCATACAACCACCAGTGGCAAGAGGAAGAACGTGATATTCTCCAGACAGCTGTTGCACATACTATAGTCTCTCAAAAAAATTTATTCATACTCCTGAGCCCCTAATGCCCTAGCTATATTATGAAATTTATGAATAATTTTTTTTCCCATGAGTTCACAGACAAAATCGTCAATATATTCATTGATCACATTCTGATATACTAAATCCTAAAGAAGAATGCGAGATCATCTTCTCACGGAAATGCAGATTTTCAGATAGGAGAAAAATATATGAGCAACTTTTCAGATGTATATCACAGATGAACAAAGTGGTATTTCTGAACCACCCTATTTCAGTAGAATGAAATTTCAGACAATCCTGTGAAGGTGAAGGCCATCACCTCATGCTCACGACCGATGCATGTGAACGAAGTACAAAATTTTCTAGAACTCAATGGACTGCTACCGTAGAAATTACTGTCAGTCCTCACTAAAAAAATTCTTCCATGACTATTTAACCAGATTTCCACCAGAATGTCCCATAATCCCAGGAAGAACATTGATAGAAATCGTATCACACATTGATGCAGCTATGTTCATATCTAGATGCTTGACATACCGCAGGTTCAAGATAGAACGTCATCATGTTAGTGAGTTACTACCATCCTTAGAAATCCTGAGCAGAAATGAGACGAAATTCCATGAAACTGTTACCAGTTACCATAGACTCAGAAAAAGTATAATACTATCTGAGTCATCGTCAACCATGTAATCAGCCTGCGCGTCTTCTCTCATCCGGAAGGATTACGCAGTAGCGGACCTGCAGGAAATTTAGCAGTAAATTATACGAATTTAAGGTATTCCACCGATCATCATATTAGAAACAATTCATGTTCACGATCACGTGTATGTTTACGTTCACCTTACGTTCACGGTTGTTTCACTTTCACGTTTATGTCTTATTCGTAGTATGATGTTGTTTCAGTTCATGTTTTATGATATCTCATGATTTAAATTCACGATTCGCATTCACGACATTGTTCACGTTCAGGTTCGTGTTCCATCTCCATGGATACGTTCCAAGTCTTGTACCGGAATTGGTTATAGAAAACTTGAGAAATCAGACTCAAGTTAGTACATCTATTCCATAACCAGGCAGACGTTTCATATCTCAGGCCGTATCATTGGTATTCCTTCCTTAGTCAGCATACGTTCATAATATTTTATAGTATCACGTCCACAGTATGTTTCACGTATCACATTCATGATATATTTCAAGCACAATGTTTCTTTTATGATCGCGAACCACGTTCACAATTGCTCACGTAGAACGTTAATAATTGTTCACGTAGTTCGTTCCGTTATATTCTCAACAGCTTGCTCGAAGAGATAAATATCATCTTTTCAGGATAATCGTGCGTACCGTTTCATGTACCCTATCAGATTTAGGAAATCTATCTTATGTATGGAACTAGAAACTCCTTAGCATTGTCAGGACAGGGTCATTAAGACCAAGAATTGCATTGTATCAAGATAATTGAAGGAACCGGTTCGAGTGGGAGGCCACTTGAAACGGAGGAGTCCATCCGGACTTCTCATCCTTTTCTCTCGTAAGTCAGTTATGTCCTTTTCAGTCATGTCACGTTACATTTTCACTTCAGTCGGGTCATGTTTATACATTTCAGCAGTATTATGTTTTAACTAGAATACGAATTATTCTTTCAGCTCATAGATCTCTCCAGCTTTCTTGTTCTTTCAGCATATGTGTCCTTTCAGCTTATACGTCTTTCAGCTTACGTATACTTTCAGCTTTTACTTCGACCAGCTTAAATTACCTATAATTCGAGGAAGAATTTTTTCTTTTAGAGGGGAAGAATTGTAAAACCCAGTATAGTGTATCCTTAATTCGGGGACGAATTATCCTTTTTGGAGGGGAAGAATTGTAAAACCCGTATTTAAAATTTCGAATATTAAATACGCAGTCTCGATTTATTATAAACTATATATACAATTATTCAGAAAAATATTTATTAAGTTCAGAAAATATTACTTATGTATTATTTTAGCATACTGAATAAATTACAATGTCAAAAAAAAAACAAAAGGAAAAACTATATATATATTAAAGGGGGCAAAATTTTAAGAGAAGGGACAACAAATGGGCTTGAAGCCCAACCTTATTCCAAAATAAAAAAAAGACGGGGTAACCTCCCTCCCTTGTCAAATCGGAAACAAAAAAAAATATAGGATTAGGGTTCCTATGGGTGGCCCCCGGCTGTGATCTAGCAACAAAGAAAGAAACGATTTTGATCCTTCAATCGTTTTGATTTATATGTTCATCCTTAATCACGTGAATAGCTAATGTTCTTTTCCTCTCTTTCGTTTTGATCTTTAATATGTGGGTAAACAAGAAGTGGAACCAAAATAAATAAAAGGGTGTCGGGTGGTTGTTTTTCTCATGAAAACTGAGACCTATATGCTGCCTACGAGCCCATCCGTGACCAACAGCCGGCGTGGTGCTGTTTCTTTGGTCCAGCCGGGAGCAAACAACCCTAACAGGGGTATATAGATAGTCTAGGGTGTCGGGTTTTTCTTGGTTAAGAAAACCGAGACCCTAAGGTCTCGGTGATGTTGTGCAGTGGTCAGCCCAAACCCAAAAAGAAAAGCAGGGGTGCGTTTGATCTAGTGGCAATGGGTAAGTCGCAAAAACAAAGGGAAACCGAGAGTTTTAACTCTCGGTATAAATATATAATAAAAAGGTGGTATTTGGTTGTACTAAAAGCAATGAGAAAAGTACTAAATCAGTGAGAACAATAGGTGTAATCAATGGGAGATTCTGGACAGAAATCGTGGCTGTTAAGTTTGAGATTATCGACAGATTTGCGACAACTTTTCTGTCGCAGTTTTCGTGACAGTTTTTAGTCACAGTTTTAGTGACAGAATTTTCTGTCGCTAATTCTAATAGGCAGGATTTAATATATATGTCGAATTGTTTTAGTGCGACCGAGAGGGGGTATATCGGTAGGCTCGGGACTATAATTAAAAGGATAAAAACGACGACTTGATTATACCTTATTTAATTCACTTTTATAAATAAATGCTTTAAATGATTTATGTAGTAAATTAATCTATTTATATTAAACTAGTTTTATAAAGATTTAAAAGAGTATAATTTTAGTAAATGAAATAAAGTATTTTTGGAAACTTTATTAATTAGGAAACTTTCTATTTATAGCAGGTTACCAAATATATATTTAGTATAACGTCAGAATACGTGTTATGTCATAAACAAATAGTAGAACGAAATACGACTGAAAGAAATTTTAGAAGGCTCAGATTTATCAGTTTATATATCGAGACAGTATTATAAGAATAAAATAAATCAAACTGAGAACAGTTAAGATCAATAAAAAGAAAATAAACCGATATCAGTCAACTCATTTCACGTCCCTTATTTATGTAGTATATGTGAAGTCGGAATCGATCTTTCAGCTTTCATTCATATTTCATTACTGGACATGAGGTACGAATTTTCCATCCTTTTAGTAAGGACTTCCTTTCCTATGCATGATTAGGATTCCCCGTATGCAGCCAAATGTTTTCCCCAGTATGTGTTTAAGCTTATCAGTAATCATGTAAATAACTAAATAAATTGCCTGAGCATTATATACAAGCATGACCAGTTTATGTAGGAGGTACCGTAACCATGGCACTAGAGGCACCGGTGTCGTGACTCACATGCAGGAGAGTGATATCTTGCATCGTCCCACTCATGTTCAGTTTGGCCATTTTATCAGTATGTTTAGTGGGGCGTATGGATGCATCCTAGGCTTATCAGTTTACAAGTTATCAGGGTGAATGTGGTGTGTGCTTTACATCCTTCACATTGGAGCTGATCCCTCCACCCAACACAGTATTTAGAGGTCACCCCTCTATAGTTATTTAGAGGTCACCCCTCTACAGCATGATGAGGTCACCCCTCCAGTTATTCATGCACCGTTGTTACAGCACATGACCTATATAAGCTCTGGCAATTAAAATACAGTAAATGCATGTTTTCAGATTTAACAGATAACAGTTCAGCTTTATTATATATAAATCAGACTTTACAGATTATACCCAGATTTCCGCTGCAACTTTACTTATCAGTCTTACAGCTCCAGTATTTTATCATCTGTTTCATTTCAGTAATTCCTTATCATGCTTTATATCCGTTCACTGAGCGTTATGCACAGCCGTAGTTCTTTCATGTTCTAACGGCAGGTACACCAGGACGCTCTTAGGATTATGATAGCATGTGCATTTAATGGAAGCTATCCGGACTTCTTACTTTATGCACTTTTTTACATTATTCTGCTGATTTGGACATTGTTTAGTCTTTTCCTTCAGTATTTTACTTTTCATGTTTTGAGCTTATGTTTGGATTACCGATGTTTGATTTCGGTAACTCCTTTATGGTCAGTTAATGTTTTAGGACATTTACCTTATGCTTTGATGACACGCCATAAATACACGTAACGGTCCACTTATCAAAGTGGGGTGTTACAATCCTAGTCTTATTAGTCATAGGACTAGGTTTTAAATGCTCTTCGATGATGGGAGATTTTGCCTCGATATTGATTACTTCCTTAGACTTAATGGATTTGGGGATAGGAGTCGAAGGCACTTCAACGGTTGAAGTTTGAGCCTTAGGTTGGTCATGGTCCTTCGAAGGTGGTAAAGACGAGTCTATATTGGTCATTGTCGTGATGGAGCTAACGCTTCCCTCTAGAATTTGTTTGTCATTTCAACCCTCGAATAAATCCCTAAAGATTTGTCCATACATTTACGTAAACCTTTTTCAATTAAGTAAACGTATTCTTTATCGTTTAAATCTTCATCTCGGAAATCGTTCTTTTTAATTCTTTCAAAACATTCATTTACCTTTTGTTTTCTTGCAAAGAAATATTGTTTCGAAAAGTATTATTTTGAGAAACTTCGATTTTTCTTTGATCATTTTGATCTTGGGATTTATCCATTAAAAATTCCATCTTATCCTCCACGTATTCTATAGACAATTTCCCATCGAAAACGTCAATTTGGGCACGAGCGGTCGATAAAAATGGTTTACCTAAGACGATAGGGCATTTAGGGTGACACTCATATTCAGAAATAACGAAATCCACGGGATAAGTAAAATTTCCAATCTTAACATAGATGTCCTCGGCTATACCAATTGGTTTATCAAGGGTATAATTAGCTAGCTCGATCACCATGTGTGTAGGGGTAAGATTAGGAAACTTCATCAATTTCCAAATAGAAAGAGCATGAAATTAATGCTAGCACTAAGGTCGGCTAGTGCTATGCATTCCTCAATCTCGGGAAATTCACAAGGAATGAGAAACCGGCCCGGATGTTCTTGTTTCTTAGGCATATTCCTTTTTGGATTAGGAAGAAAAACCGAAGCACAAGTTTCTTCAAGGTAAACTTTGGTCAATTAGGTGAAACTCTCTTTTTGAACGGTGGATGGGATACGAGATACACAAGATTGTGTAGACTCGTCCATGGTCTCCACCTTTTCCCTTCGACCTTAGAACACGAGGATGTTTTTGAGCTCGAGGGTTGAGAAGAATGCACAACGGTAAAGCCATCAAGGGTAGGGTAATCAAACGACCTTTCTTATGAGACGATGTGGCTTTGACTTGTTCCTTCGGGTTTGCAACGGTGGTACTTGGTAATGAAATCGAGGTGGTCGGTTTGTTCATAATAGCCGCAAACATACTCTCGAGTTTACTTTGGTTTTGTTCAATTTTATTATTTTGCCCTTTCAAAGTATTGGGAAAATCGTTTTTCAATGTACCAATTTGACCCTCTATCTTCTCATATTAGCCTCATTTGATTTCATATAATCTTGAAATTCATTTGAAAAATCGTTTTGATTAGAACTAAAGTTTCCTTGGTTTTGATTCCCGCTTGAAAATTTTCCTTGATTTGCATTTTGATAATTACCACTTCAACTTTGACCTTGATTAAAATTCAAGTTTTGATTGTTGTTGTCAAAACCTCTATTTTAAAAGCCTAAGTTTTGACCTTGATACGTGTTTCCTTGTTGAGTATTTCCTTGAAAATTGTTACGATTTTGAAAATTATTGCGTTGATTAAAACCTTGTTGTGGTGGACCGGCGTTGTTTTGATTAAAATTGAAATTTCCATTAACCGCATTAACGCTCGACGTTTGGCCATCCGTAGCCGCACACTCGTAATAATTATGAGGTTCACCACACAACGTACACGAATTCTCAACCACTTTCACCATATCGGGAGCATCCTTCTTTCTCATTTCACTCAACAAAGATGTAACTAACATTGGCGACATTGGAAACACTCGGTGTGTTACGGAGTTGGAAATTTTTTGACCTATTCTCGATTATTATCAACGCTTCCCTAGGCGATTTACACAAAAATTTACCGCCCGCGATGGAATTTATTGAATCTTGCTCGTGAGGATTAAGACCGTTATAAAACGTATCGATATGGTGTAACTCGGAGAAACGAGGTGGCGCGAAGCACTTAAGAGCCTTTTTCTTTAGGTCGTATTTAGTAACAACCGCCTTATACTCAGCTTATAGTTTGTACTAATCGAGATTAAACCTCTTAAGAGTATTTATCTATTTTGTCTTAAACTTTTCTTTGATCGATACACCTAAAAATTACCGGATAACTATTAATTGGGGGGGGGGGGGGGAGTTTTCACTCTTTTGGAGATATTGTATATTTATTTGTGCTACGTAGATACAATATAGTAATATTCACAATAAAAACGAATAAAAAACGATACGGTGTTATTAGAGTTCTAATAACACTATTTATTTATATGCCTAATATTAAAAAACGAAAAATGAATAATTACAATATGAACACTACCCAAAAATGGAAGGTCAAAAACGTAACTACTCAAACAAACAACGAAATATGGCTAAATACACTTCCCCGACAGTGGCACCATAATTGATTTAGTAAAATACAACAATAAGAAGTTGCGGTAAGTATTAATTAACGTATACGTTAGGAAACGTAATCGTAAACTGACAATTGAGTTCGTTCTCGACGGAAGGGTTATTATGGCCAAATATTCGTTGTTGGATTAGTTGATGTTCTTGGAAAGAGAAATGTTTGAAAAGTAAAGACGAAATTACATGAAGACGGATTACACTATGACGAATCTTGTTTTCACACAAATCGAGAGGAAAAACATTAAATAATCAAAAAAATAAAAATTAATAAAAAAACTGATTTTCTGCTTCCTAAAAGCTTAACAAATTATAAAAATCAGAAAACAATTTTTAAACACTTTTTATTAATTATTTATTAATTTTAAAATCTAATTAAAGACTTAAAAATAAAAATAAATAAGAAAAGTTCAAAAATCTAATTTTTCTAAATGTAAACCTCAAACTATTTTTATAAAGCCTTAAAAATATTTTTTGAAAATTTAAAATCATTTTTCCTATTTTTAAACTAATTTAAACAAAAACATAAAGAAAAATGAATTAAAAATATAAATTAAAAGTGAAAAATCTAGAAAAATCAAAATAAGTTCTAAAGTTACTCTACTTCCTAGGAAAAATAAGCTGGAGGAACCAGGTTATCTAAATAAGCTACAAATGACCAAATAAGCTACGACTTTATTATTGAATAAGGAAAATGGAAATGTTTAAATAGAAGAGAAAACAAACTATGACAAGAAAGAAAGCTTTGGTACACTGGTAAGACTCCTTACTCCTCCACGAGAGGTCGGGGGTTCGAGCCAGGCCAAAGACTTTTTGCTCTATTTGCTCTATTTATTATTTTTATTATTTTTAGATAAGCAACCCCCAATAAGCAATTAGCTTATTGAGGGATTAATAACAACAAAAAGCACAAATTACCCTACAAATAGCATAAACAAAACAGATCTAGCCAAGTACTTAAACCTAACAAATTACACTAACAGTGGCAAAAAAACTTAACTCTAACAGTGACTAACACCTTACAACTTTTAGGCAAAACAATACTGCTGATGCAGTTTGCACTTAGCTGAAATTAGAGCTAAAAAATAAGCTATCACTAAGCTGAAAACACCAAGTTTAAGCTAAAGCAGTGCTAGACCAGACCCTAAACTAATAACAGACCAAGATTTCAAAGTCTAAAACCTAAAAGTGAACCAGTTATGATTGCTGGTTTATTTGGCAAATTCTAGTACAAGTATTTGCAAATTAAATTCACCAATTAACTTTCAAAGCATACCAACACACCATACAAAAATATAATATCAGATAACATCTACTACTATCATCAATAGATATCATATCATACAAAAACATGGGAAATCAGACATTGAAGCAGAAAAATGCAAATTAAGCAAATCCAATTTTCTTTAAAGGACTTGTCAAAACAAAGGCATAAATGGACTATCCTATGATGAACAAAGATGTGCAGGCAATTTTTAGTTCAAATCATATGTCTCTTACAACTTAAACTACCAATCCCAAACAATCCTTACCATGGCAGTTAATAAAGATAAGTAAATTTTTTACACTATGTCTAACAAATAACAAGCATGATCATCTATTATAAGCAGAAGTTAACACTAAACTAATAAGAACAAGCATGGCACAAGAAGATTAAACAAGAACACAAAAAATTCAGAAAATCTAAAATGGTTTGAGTTCAAAGCTACCTAACCATGCCTACTTCCAGGCACAATTCAAGCTGATGCAAAAGCCTTTTTAAGGCTTTCTTGATCTTAGGGTATTTTGTGAAATGCTTATGAGGATGTTTGGACTTCAAGGACTACAACAGTCCAAATAAACCTAGACTACACCAGTCAAGGTTGATTTTCTTGTACCTACACACATTGAAACAACAACTACTTGTAATATAAACTAAACAACCACCTTGTGTGTCAAACAAAGTGTTTGAAAGCTTAAACCATAGTGAGAAAATAAGTAGAACCAAAGCTGATTTTTTTTGAAAAACTTGGAACAATATTTTGCAAATAAAACTAGTAACCAACAAGTAAAGATAACTTCACTATATGATTCTCACAATAGTCTGGTTGTAAGCCAAACTACCATGATCAAATCATATAGCAAAGGGTCCTAAAATTCTTAAACAAGAAACTTGAAAAAAGGATTTTGGTAAAAATGAAAAGAAGAACTTGAATAAAAGTTAAGAGACACGAATTTAAATTGCAGGTAATAAATGGAACACAAAATTATTGCAAGGCCTTTAAAATACTCTACTAATTATTCAGTAAAAAGGGTTTACAAAGAAATTCTAAAACAAAGGTAAAAATGAAAACTGCTAGTCTATATATACAACAAGGAGGAAACATCTAGAATACACCAAACCCTAATCTATGTAATTCCTTTTATGCCCTTGAAGTATCTTGAAGATGCTTGGTTGATTCTATTTGATGTAGTTTGAATTTGAATAAGTCTTGGTCAATTTGGTATACATGTGACACTCTGACATAACCATGTGAATCCAGGCTGTGAAATTTGATCAAGATCGTTGATATGATATGAGAGCACGTCCTAAAATCACAGCCATTCAAATCTCTGATCAAATTTATGTTTTGCCAAAAACTTTCTATTTTGGGGCAGGGGAGGGTTGGTGAGGACACTAGGGTGATGAGTTAGCAAAGGTGAGCATGTGAAGGTGTTGAGAAAACGTGTAATAAATGATCTGCACATTTCCAGCTATAAACCCTTTGGTTACATGGTGATTAAGAAATTACGCTTTATATGATAAAGTATGTGTTTGATCTGGTTAGGGTGGGGGTGAGGGTGTTTAGCGGCCATATTTATATTATTTAACTAAGTTTAAAAAATTAATTAATAATAATAAAAACGGGTAATGGAATTTGGACTGGTTGGGTTGTATGAGTTTGGGTGTGGGCCTATGGGATGGGTAATGTTTTAGGCTGGTGGGTTTTGTTGGGTAAATGGGTCGTATAAAGGGGTGTTGGGTTTTGGTTGACTGCTTTTGACCCTCGCACTTCCATTCTGGCAGAAATAATCCCCCTTAATTAGCAAATTTTAGCAGCTCTTTTTCCTTTGTACTAAAGTTTCAATATTGGCAATTTTGGTCCTTATGTGTTTATAAAACTTACAAAAGGACCTCATTTGTAATTTCTTGAAACTTGAGGGGTGTATCTTGTAAAAACATGAAACTTTAGGGACCCCAATGTAATTTTTTATTGTTGAGGGGTATAAAGTAACAATTATTCAAACTTGGAGGACAAATCTTGTACATCTTCAATTCTTCAAGGTCTTTTGTTGAAATTCAGATTCGGGCCCGGTTCCTTTGTGCGGCTTCGTTTCCCTGTTTGTTTTTGCTTGTTTCTTGTGATATTTTGGTAATTTCACGATATCCAAGCCTACGATCACACATTGAACAAAACAAAGGTATTTTGCATGGTTTTATGATATTTTCCCGTATTTTAAGCCTGATTTTGAGAGTGAGATTATGTATAGTTAAAGTCTCATCACCCGTGAATGAAAGAAATCTATTCTTCCAATCCCCAAATCTATTCTTCACACGTTCCACAAGAACATTACAATCATTAGTCAACAACCGAGAAGATATAAACAGGACACCCAAGTACATAGTACGAAGAACACCCTCAAGAAACAACATAATGCCTAAGATATCATTTTAACCGAATTAGGAACATTACAAAAAGATATTGTGCTTTTAGGTATACTTAGGACAAGACCCGACACAATCTTAAACTTATCCAGTGCATCCATGACAAGAAGAGGAGAGTTAACATCTCCCCTGGCAAATATAAAAAATCATTTGCGACACAAACGCTAATAATCTGTAACTCGTCAGACAAATTATGGTACCAGAACGTATTCAACACACATACCTTACGTTTCAAAATAAACGTTAGCACCTCCATCACCAACGTAAATAAATAAGGTTAAATAGGATCCCGTTTCGAAGACCCCGCTTACCATGAAAGAAACCATGAATCTCTCCGTTGAGGCTAATAGAAAAAGATGAGGTCGTAACACAAGCCATAATCCATTAAATCATAGTAGGATGGAACCTAAAACAAGTAAGAATTTTCTTCAAAAACTGCCAATCCACCGTATCATATGCTTTTTGGATATCAACCATAAACGCACATCCAGGAGGACCGCGATTCAAATGATAGTTATGTATAAGCTCCTGGGTAATAAGAATATTATCTGATATACGTGTGCCCAAGATAAATGCCGATTGATTACTCGCCACTTCCTTAATACCCGTCATAATAAGATTAGTAAGGATCTTACTAATACAATTATAAAGGACACTGTAACACGAAATCGGTCGATAATCATTAATTCTGCCAGGAATACGAACCTTGGGAATAAGAGCTAAAAAGGTATACCCAAGGTTTTAACATATAATCACAAATAATTATTGGAGGACAATGTGATAATCTACAGGTATATTCGTGGCGAGTTAGAAAATCACATGAAAGTTTACCCACCTACTTAACAAAATCATCCACCTAAACGACGTGGCTAAATTTGCATACAATGTGAAAATGTCATAGACTCACTGGCAAAAAATTAGTATAACTCGACAACCCACAAAGTTAAGGGGTCGTTTAGTTGTGAAAAACTTTTCATTAATTTTTGTTTCTAAATTTCTAGAGAAAGAAAAAGTTTTCTTTTCTAAAGTAGAGTTGAAAATTTAGAAAACTTGTTTAAATCGTATTTTTCATTTTCTAAAAAAAATGAACAATATTTAGACGAAAATATTTTCAACCATTTTTTCATGATCAACATTTTTTCACGTTTTTGCTAGTTTTCTTACATTTTCGTATGTTTTTTCCGTCTTCTTTTTTCACGTTTTCGTAAGTTCTTTTACGTTTTAATCACCTTTTTACGTTTTCATCAGTATTATTACGTTTTCGTCCGATTTTTTAGGGTTTCATAAGGGTTTTTACGTTTTCGCCAGATTTTTATGTTTTCGTCAACATTTTTATGTTTTCGTCTTTAATTTTACGTTTTCCTCAGTAATTTTACGTTTTCGTCATTATTTTTACGTTTTCGTCAGTATTTTTGAGTTTTTGTCCGATTTTTTACGTTTTCGTCAGTATTTTTACGTTTTTGTCAGTTTTTATGTTTTCGTCAGTATTTTTACGTTTTTTGTCATTATTTTTACGTTTTTGTTAGAATTTTTACGTTAACGCCCGATTTTTTTACATTTTCGTCAGTATTTTTACGTTTTCGTCAGTAATTTTACGTTTTCATATGTTTCTTACGTTTCGTCCAAAATTTTACGTTTTCGTCAGTATTTTTATGTTTTTGTCAGACTTTTTACGTTTTGGTCAGAATTTTTCGCAGATTTCGGAAAAAAAACGTAAAAAAACTGACGAAAACTTAAAACTACGGATGAAAACGTAAAACTACTGATGAAAACGTAAAAACGCTGATGAAAACGTAAAAATTAGACTAAAACGTAAAAAGATGGACGAAAACGTAAAAAAGAGGAGAAGAACGTAAAAAACGGATTAACGTAAAAAGTTTGACGAAAACATAAAAATACTGACGTAAACGTAAAAAATCTGACGAAACGTAAAATAATCAGACGAAACGTAAAAAATTAGACGAAAACGGAAAAAATCGGACGAAAACGTAAAATTTGGACGAAAACGTAAAATTACTGATGAAAATGTAAAATACTGACGAAAACGGAATAAATCCAAGTAAAACTTAAAAATAATGATGAAAACGTAAATATACTGATGAAACGTAAATTTACTGACGAAAACTTTAAAAACTATGAAATACGTCAAAAAAGAGAGAAAAACGTAAAAAAAAAACGAAAACGTGAAAATGAAGAAATATAAAGAAAACTGGCAAAAACGTGAAAAACTCTCGAAACATAAAATTTTGAAAATAAACGTTAAGAAAGTGACGAAATCGTAAAAAATGGTTAGAAATAGATATGTGAACATGTTTTGTTTTTATTTGAGAAAAGAAATAGAAAAAGGTAATAAGGGATTTTCTAGTATTCTATGTAAAATTAGAAAATGAAAATTTCATGATCTTTGAAAAGTATTGGAAAAAGGTGAAACAAAACATGTTTTCTAATTTTCACTTTTGAAAAAAAAACTTTTCTCTAAAAGTGGGGTAGTTTTCTCCAACTAAACACATCCTGTTTGATTGATGCTTAACTAGGTAACTCAGCACTGAGTAAGGCTGAGCATTTGGACCGTTAGACCGGACCGGAAAACCGAACCGGACTGGACCGACCCGGACCGGACCGAGCAAATTCGGTCCGGTCCTCGGTCCGTGATTTTGGAACATTTCGTTCCTCGGTCCGGTCGGTCCGGTTCGGTCTTACCAAAATTCTTTTATTTTGTCTAATTTGGACCGGACCGGACCGAAGACCGGACAAGACCGGATCGACCCGGACCGGACCGGACCATTTCGGTCCGGTCTCGGTCTGGGGTTTTGGACCAATTCGGTCCTTGGTCCTTGGTCCGGTCCGATTTTTGTCGGTCCGATCCGATCTGAGTCTGCCGCTCAGCCCTAGCACTGAGTGCTGAGTCGGTCAGCATCAAAGGCTGTTTAATAGGAAACAAAAGTCACTGCTGAATGATCAGAACAATCTGACTGATTCTTCAATAAAAGGAAGTAAAATGACCCAGCGTCTTTGTTGCCACTTGCCACTTACACTAAAATTGCTATTTTATTACTGATAGTATAATATGTTTCCCTTTTAGAGATTGTTATAACATTATTTAAATTAGGAATGAATTTTGTGAATTGAAAAGAGATGTCGGTAGGTTCTTTTTGTGTACTTTTCCATTTTACTTGAATCATTTGATTTTTTTATTGTATTAGAGAAAAACAAAGGTATCACTATTTAAAACTCCTTCCAACAAAAAAAATAATATTTTGATTGATCACAAAAATTATTATAGTGATTTTTTGGTTATTATCCATTTATAATAGTTACCAAACAATACAAACAAATTCATACAGAATCTTTGAATCATTCAAAATTATTAATCACTCAGTGCTAAATCACTATATTATATCAAACAGCCCCACTGAAAATAGAAATTCGTAGCTATTGAACGGGTTCTTGTGACCCCATCAGAAAAGAAAAAAAAACAACAACGATTGAATAACCTGTAATTCGACAATTGCAAACAAAAAAAATAAAAACCTTTGTCCACTGAAAATCTTAAATCTTCATCATCAACAGATGACACATATACTAGTCGTTGTCTTGACTTGAACCTAATGAACATAGATCCATATATGAAGCTAGTAAATTTCCATAGAAATAACTAAACAAACACAAATTTCTATACCAAACTCAGTAACTCACCAAACACATATACCGTAAGAAACAAATACCCATGACAGACATTGAAACAGTCGTGAACAAATTCTTCAAAACTGCATGTCGAAGCCAGAGTGTGACGACGACACAACCAAAGTGAGCGATGATGGTTTCTTGAGATGTAGGTGAACCTAAGCGAGGACCGTAGATAATTTTTGATCGAAATAGACACCATTGCTAAAAATATACCAAATATGTAAAACTAAGAAGAATGGTTATTCCTTTTTTTTAAATTATGGTTTTCGATTTTTTTCCTGACTAATTTACGGTGTATGAACTTAGTGTCACACAGACACCATGTAAAACCCTCTCTTTTCATGAGGTCGAGATGACCATTAAAAAGTCGTTTGCTTCTAGCATGAATTTAACTTGATACCACACACAACCTTCCCAAACGCCGGCGTGTAATAATATATTAACACTAGGGCCGAGCAAAATAGATCACGCACTAAACTGAAACCAAAAACCGGGTTGAACCCGACCGACCGAATCGAGCCAACCAAACCGGGCTTGACATATTCGAATTTGCTACTTGGCCTGCCTTTTTCCTCATACTCGGTTTTCGATCTGATGTAGTGTGGTTCTGTCTCATGCAAAACCAACCATTATGTCGTACAATTGTACCAAACTAATGAACCGACCTGGTCCTTGGCCAAACATTTAGGTTCGTACGTTAACGTATCAATATTTGTTTCTCGCAACTTAATCACAAAATATTTAAAGTCAAATCGATTTTTTGGTGCGGTCCGGTTTTTGTCAGGTTCGGTTATCGGACCGTGCTCACGTTAATGTATCAATATTTGTTGAGTTGAATTATTTGAAAAACTTGTTTTTAGGTGGAGAATCTAAGGGACAGATCTGGACTATCCGTTGGGAAGGACCAGAATATATGATTAAAAACACAGAGGGACCAAAATTGTCAAACATGCAAACTTATGTCAAGGATTGAAAATATGAAACAATTAAAAGCCAACCACCCGCGCATTTTTCGAAACAATAAACTCGTAGTTACTCTCTCTCTCTAGAACAAAACGCTCCATTTTCTCTGACTAAAAACAATAAAAAACTAACTAAAAATAAACAAAAAAGCCTTCTAAATCTTACAAAGAACACATAAATGGAAGAGTCGAAGGACGCCGGATCCGAATCATAAAAAACGGTGAAAAACGAATAAATAGAAACGATAAAATAGGGTAAATCATATTTCTCGACGTTATACAATATTTTGAAGTTATAATTTGACGATATTGAGTTTTAATTACGTTTAATATGATTATTATGATTTAATTGATTTAGGTGATATTTTGTTGATAATATACATGTTACTGAGTTTGATTATATGATATTTAGATGCTTTTTGTGAAGATTAAAATGCTTATTTAGATTTTTGTTGATTAAATCTGTTTATTTTATGATTTATATGATATTTTGATGGTTTTTGGGAAGATTAACATGCTTATTTTGATTTTAATTGATTTAATCAACTTAAGTGATGATTTTTGTCTTATCAACAATGATAAAAGGCTTATCACTAGAATAGAAACCAACAAAGAAACCAGCAGAAAATAAAGATGGAGAAAAAAACATCTGCAAAATAAGAAGCAAATAAAGAGATATCTGAAGAAAAAGCCAAAGAATAACCTGCAACAAAGAAAGCCGTAAAGGAAGCGGCAACATAAATCAATGAAGGTGCAAAGGACAAAGATGAAGCTACACAAATAACACCAAATAAAAATACAAGACAACAAGCAAAAGAGGCTTTAGAAAAGCAAAAAAGGTACGGATAAATTTTTATTATAAAACATATAAGTTATTACACTCTTTTAAATTATATAAAGAATAAAAAAATGTTGAAAAATAAAATGATGAAACAGATGATAAAGATTATGAAAGCCCGGAAGTCCAAAAAAATGCATTTGGTATGGAAGAAGAAAGCGCAAAGAAGCATTACAGAGGAACCCAAAGGTAGAGGAAAAGGATCATGAAACGATCTGTCTATTATAAATCCACATTCATGAACAAGATGTCAAAACACAAGATAAGTTATACTACGATGAAACTCTTTCTGCAAACAGGATTTTCTGTATTCAAGTAGATCAGGTAAAAAGGTTTAATCTTTGTTATTTAGTCCTGGAAAAATATCATTAGAAACTAGATATAAATCTAATAATATTAACTATGACATATTGTTTTGTAGTGTAAATGTATTCGATGATGGAAATGGAACTATTGCCAACAGAAAAGAAATACAAACTCTTGCACCTGGATTCAAGATAGATAAAAAATAATTGACACTTTTGTTAGGGTGTTAAATTACGAGGAAAGGATACGCACAAGAGGCAAAGGGATAAGAAGACAATACTTCCCAACAACCGACATCGTAAGTAATTTAACATCTAAAAACGAAAATAAAACGTTCTATCGCTTACAAATATAAGAAGTAAATTTAGTTTTTAAATATCTTTTATCTATATGATTTGCAACAGATGGAAAATGAGAGTATTAATGAAATCGACGATGAAAAGTTTGAAAAGTTGATAAACAAATACATGATTTCTACAGAAGCTAAGAATAAGATGAAAGATGTGAAGTTTGTGTTTTTCCCGACAATAGTTCAAGGTAGGGGTGTAAACGAGTCGAGCTTTTAACGAGCTAGTCGAGCTCGAGCTCGTTTAACTCGAGTTTGAACTTAATGCTCTCGAGCTCGAGCTGGTCTCGAACAAATATTAGTGTTCGTTTAATTTGGCGAGCCGAGCTTTGAAAACTAATATTAGGCTCGGCTCGTTCAAAAACTAATTTAATTGTCTCAAGCCGAGCAA
The DNA here is from genome assembly GCA_025667525.1 of Glebionis coronaria. Classification (NCBI taxonomy): domain Eukaryota; kingdom Viridiplantae; phylum Streptophyta; class Magnoliopsida; order Asterales; family Asteraceae; genus Glebionis; species Glebionis coronaria. The sequence goes on from CM046879.1 coordinate 536,718,113, forward strand.
GCTTAACGAGCTGAACAAGTTATTCGAGCTTAATGAGCCGAACGAGATATTCGAGTTTAATATATTAGTGATAAATCATAATGCATTAAGTATTATTACCATTTTAGTAATCATAAACGAGCTTTCGAGCTCGAGCTTGAGTTAATAAACGAGCCTATCAAACTATATCTTCTATACTAGAAGTTAGTTTATACAAAAGTTAAAAGTCATAAACGAGCTTCGAGCTCGAGCTCGAACAACAAAATAACATTCTAGTTCGACCTCGAGCCAGATTATTAAATTTTATTCGAGCTCGAGCCGAACTCGAGCCAGGTAGTTAATAAACAAGCCTAGCTCATTTAAGCCAAAACTCGACTAAGCTCGGATCGTTTACACCCCTAGTTCAAGGTTATTATTTTGTGATCGTTTTCAACCTTGAGAAAGCTAATGCTATGATACTGGACAACGAGTCAAATGTGGAATACAACAAAAAGTTCCAAGACGACTTTGACAAAATAGTAAATAATATCTAAATAAGTTACTTGTATGTATAATTATACAGTGTCCCTAATTACTTAAATTTTAATTTATGTTGAAAAATTTGTTACTCAAATACTTGACAAAGCATGGAAACACGTGTGTTGAGAAGCTAAGCAAGGACAAGCCTGCCAAAGTGTTGAAATTCAATGGCAAACTCAGGATAACAATATCGACAGTGGCTTATACACAATGATGCACATGAAGCTTTATCAAGGCGAGGCAAAATCTAAATGGAATCCTCAAATTGTTGCAAAAACAAACAGAAAACATCACATGCAAATAGACATCATAGGAAGAGGTATGGGACAAAGATTCTAATACATGAAGTAATCACAAAGAGAGGACTGATGATGGAATACGCAAAGAAGTTTGAAGATGATAACAAAGACAAAGACGAAAAAACAGTCCAAATAATCATTCTAGATGCTATTAACAAAAAGATAGCAAAATAATGATAAGTGCTAAGTCTTATATTATGAAAACATATGATAATTTTATTAGAACAAGTTTCTGTAGTATATCACTCGTGATATACAAATCATATATCTTAAACAATTGTCGAAGATTCTTTTGCTGATTAATAAATGATATATCTTAAACAAATGTCGAAGCTTGTTTTGTTAATTAACCTTATATGATGTCGACTTTAATTTCAAAAATATGATTTCAAACACAAGATGATAGAAAACATTGCAATATTGAAATATGCCTACTTGTATAATCACTAGAGAAAAAAAAACTTGAAAATAAAATTACTAGTAATCAAAATCAATTACATACAACATCAGTTGTGTTAAAAAATTATGGAAAATGTATTTATAAAATTTCATTCAATGAAAATATATGAGATGATAGAAAAAAACATCGAAAACCACATAGACTATATGAGACATCATTATAAATAACTAACGACTTATCACTAGTGATAACACATGCATATTAAAAAAGTTTACAAATGATATCACTGGTGATAAAATATTAAAAATGTATATATACAAATTTACATACATTATCAATTATGATAAAAAAAAACTATTGAATATGTGATTATAGTTTCCACATCCAAAATAGCCGCGTATTTCAATTTTATCCCGCCAAAATTTAATCATCACTATAAATAACTAATAACTTATCAAGAGTGATAACACATGCATATTCAAAATGTTTACATGTCATATCATTGATGATAAAGTATTAAAAATATAAGTATAAATTCATGACATACATTAGCAATTGTGATAAAAAAAACCCATTGAATATGTAATAATTTTTATTAAAGGAACAATATGAGAAGATAGAAAAAATATTTAAAGCATCAATCTGGGTGTAGAAAATATTTTTTAAAACATAAAATAAATCATTCATCATAGGCGATTTCTTCCTCCATTTACATTCAAAACGATTGCATACTCAAACATTCATATTCTTGCGTCGACTTCTCTGATCTTCCCTTTTCCTTTTACTTTCTGAATCGAGTCTATTTTTTTAAATGTTGGAGTTATACGCAAATCAAAACTCGGCTGAGAACCAAGAATCCAAGGGATACTGCACTCATATGGTGATGTAGGTATTGTGTTTGAATCACTAACTTGTACACTCTCTCCTTTTTGTTTGTTTTCTTCTTTAGATATTTTTTACACGGCAAGCTTAGTGAAATATTTTGCCTCTTCAAATTCAAACCAATTATTACATTATTCATCTAATACCGGATCATCACCCCATTTTAAAGAACTTGCTTGACCTTGGCAAGCTCTTTCTATTTCTTCAATCGATTCCTTTATAAATCCCGGATCATCATAATTAAAATCTTCCAAATCTAGAACCTTTTTTTTTTGTTTCCTTTTCTTGTCCAATTTCTACTTTCTTACTACTTCCAGCTTTTTCTGTTTTTCGTGCCTCTTTCTTGCCCTTCAGAAACGAAATTCTTATCGTTTAATCCTTCATCATCTTGACTACCCATTTTTATATCTTGATCGCTACCTGAATATGTGTCATTTCTAAAACTACTTTCATTGACACTTTGAACGTTTTGTTGTCCAGACTCCATTTTCTTACTACTTCCAGCTTCTTCTATTTTCGTACCTCCCTCTTGCCCTCTAGAAACTTGATTTTTATCATTCAATCCTTCATCATCTTGACTACCTATTTTCATATCTTGATTACCACCGAAGTGTGTGTCATTTCTAAAACTACTTTCATCGACACTTTGAACGTTTCCTTGTCTAGACTCCATTTTCTTACTACTTTCAGCTTCTTCTGTTTTCGTGCACCCGTCTTGTCCTTTAGAAACTTGATTTTTAGCATTTATTCCTTCATCATCTTGACTACCAATTTTCATATCTTGATTACCACCTGAATATGTTTCATTTCTATAACTTCTTTCATCCATACTTTGAATGTTTTCTTGTCCAAACTCCATTTTCTTACTACTTCCAGCTTCTTCTGTTTTCATGCCTCCATCTTGTGCTTCAGAAATGATATTTTTAACATTCAATCCTTTAAATCTTGACTACCCATTTTCATATCTTGATCACCACCTGAGTATGTGTCATTTCTAAAACTACTTTCATTGACACTTTGAAGTTTTTCTTGTCCAGAATCCATTTTCTTACTACTTCGAGCTTCTTTGGTTTTCGTGCCTCCATATTGTCCTTTAAAACCTTGAATTTTAGCATACAATCCTTCGCCATCTTGACTACCCATATTCATATCTTGATTACCACCTGAATATGTGTCATTTCTACAACTTTTTTTATTGTCACTATCATCTTTTGAAAGATTTTCGTTCTCATCGCTATTATCTGAAGAAGAAGAAGTATTGTACTCTAGAATGTTAGGTTCTTTGAAAATTTCTTTCAATGTAGCCTAAGTTCAATCAGCTTAGAATCATCTTGGAACTTCAAGAAATTCTCATTGATTGTTTCTTCTATTTCTGATTTATCTATTAAGATGTTTTCAATGCTCTGACGAATCAACTCATACAGTTCCTATAATGTAGAAGAAAAAAATAAAATTTTGATATTTAATCTCTAGTGATACTACAAATTAAACTTATATTTTAATGAATATTGATAATTAAAATTAATATCAAAAAGATTTATGATTCCATATAGTATTCGTAAACATATATATTATCACAGGTGATAACAAATTATAAACAAGTAAAAGTTGTACACATTTTTAAACTTAAAGAATTTATTTTATCACAAGTGATAAATGTTATCTTAAAACATATTTTTATTCTCTTAATTTTCCAAAAAGACTAATTCCATAAATAATGACTTGTGATTAAATTTTATTATAAAAAAATAAAAGCAGTCCTTTTATAACTAACCTCTCTTTGTGCATTTTGTTCAACTTCATCCAAATCTGGTAAAATTTCGGCTGTTCCCATACAATTTTTGTTGACTTCAATTGTTTCTCTTTTGTTCAACAGACTTGTATTCCAGATTTTAATTGATGGTACTCGTCTAGTTACTTTCATCTGATCAAACTTTGTGTAATGAAGATATGCAAGCTGTATCATATGATGTTTTATCATATTAATACCAATTTTATATAAGATAGAAAAGTTAGTATAAAAATTATTAATATTCATAAATTACCATTAGGAACATAGCTGTTCCGTAATACACAATACTCTTTCTATGATTCTTCCTTGTATCCCATGAAATCTTCGATAAACTAGCACAATCAAGGATGTGTGAGCACCAGTTGATATCATTAACGTCATCACCTTCGAAAACATTCTTTATGACTGTAAATTTGATAGTTGATGCGAAGTCACAACTTCCTAAAGTGTTTGAAATCAAAGTCAAGACATTCGTCCTAAACATATAATTTGCATATTTAGTCTCCAATATAACGTCTGCTAATTCTTTTATTGTAACCTTGTTGACATTCTTGAACTGACATTTCCATTTTTAAGAAATGGATCATCATATCGTCGTTCTCCTTCTCGTTGCAACTTCCTATTCCTCATTGGTAGTCCAAAAAGTTGATTAACTGTTTTGGGAGTAAGGAATATGTCTCCCGACTGACACTTAATACCATTGATGTGGTATTAAGAATATCAACAACAAATAATGCAAGTTTGGTTAGGATATCAGATATCGGAAATTCAATCAAAGCTCCAAAGCCCATATTTTTTATTACCTTCTTTCTTTGGGCTGTGAAACCACGTATTCCTTTGTAAAGAGGCCTAGCTGATGCACGTGCTATCAATGTACTATATTCTTTTATTCTACCCCTTTTTTGGCTCTTATTTTTTTAATCATTCATTCCAAAATCATCATCTTCTTCAATAACCTTTTCCTTTCCCCTTTCTTCTCGCCTTCTTTTATCATCAACAAAAGAGTGTCTTCTTTTATTTTTATCTCTTCTTATAACATTCTCTTTTATGTTTTTCTTCTTTTTCCCTAAAACGTATACTGCCGGTTCGTTTCTTACAATTATTCTAGGCAATTGTTTTCTTCTAACAGTTTTTTGATTAACTGCAATTAAAATGAAATATAATTGATATTAAAAGTTGTCACAAAGTATAAATTCTTCAAAAAATTCTTAAAAACTATTTAAAAGGTAGATACGTTACCAAAATGTATAAAAAACACAATAAATCTAATCGGGAAGAACATGATTCAATTTATAATTACACATCAAAAATGAAAAAATTAATAAACATGATAGATATAATGAAATACAAGTTTAATATATAGCATTAAAAAACCATATACATAATCAAATGCAAATTTCATAGAACAATAAAAAGACAAATTTCACAGAACAATACAAATGTCTTTTTCTTTTCATAATGAAATACCTTTATCCGTTCAAGTGGGTTCACTTTTAACTATTGGATCTGTTGTGTTCCCATGTATACTCGATGATCCTTCCATGTTTATGTTAATTTTTGTAAAATTTGATTCATCTTTGGTTAGTCTTTTTATTTTAATGGTAGAAATTTTTTGTTTAAAATGAGTTTGATATTAAACATTTTGGAAGTGTTCTTCATATAAGAGTTTTTTTTAGGGAAATAGATAAAAGTTAACTTTATTTATAGAAATTATTCCTACACTTTTGAAGTGAAAATGAACATTTTTTACATCAAAACTTTATTTATCACCTCTAATAAAACGAAAACAACATTCTGAATACATTATCACCGGTGATATTTTTAATTAATTTATACTTGAAATCCAAAAAATATATAATTTATCAGCAGAAATAAATTAATTATCACTTGTGATATTTTAAGTAAAATAAACATTATAAATGTTTAAAATAAAAACATACATTCATTGAGTCGAAAATATTTTACATGAAGACTGTGACACACAGTCAAATAACATAAAACAGACAAACACAAAATAGCAATTAAGAAAACAACATAGCATAAAAGAAACACATCATAAACGGGAAAGACACATGAAATCAATCCCTTTATTTCTCCTTAACATACACATAACACAATACTTCGACTACATATTTCGCTCGAACACTTTAGTTAAAAGGAACATTTCACTTTAACTTTTTAATGAATTCAAGCTTTTCACGAACGCTCCGATGCCACATTGGCAGCAGCCCTCAAATTTGAGGCTTTCATCTCATCTACACGACTAGTGTACCACAAAAATTCAACTAGCTTTTGGACACAAATAATTCTTCTAGCTTGGTTAAGCTCTTCAATGAACTTTCACCTTTCTTCAATAGCTTCATCCAACTTGTTAGCTTCACTATTCAAATGATCAACCATGTAGTCTTCATCAATCTCCCTTTCAAGATACAGAATAAGAACATTAACCCATTCTTTTGAGCCAACTTCTTCCCTCAACTCTGCAATCCTTCTTAAGAACACCATTGTTTTGGATATTTGATAATTCGAAACACACTCTCCACTTCATTTATATAGAGCGAAAAGATAAACAAACTGACAATAAACATCTAGAAAATCTTATATTGAAATGACATAAAGTAACCACTAACATTTGCTTCCAAACACTTAAATAATACTACTATTGGACATACACGCAGGTTACTGTTTAAAATGGCCACTACATTATGATACTTTATCCTTTACAACAATCATTGGTATATGAATTCACAGCTTTTTGAGTAAGATAATAATGACCAGTATATAAAATTGAAATATATATCAACTTTTAAACATTCAATCATGTAACACCCCCAAATTTACACAATTCAATACAGCGGAAGACTCGTTGGTGTTACGGGATAGCACATTACTCACATCATAGACAACGCTTAAAAATCGCGTCGTTTAATAATAAAGCATTTCCATTCATAAATATCAAATTTACATAGGTCCCAAGTCATTGTATTTCATACAAGTTTTACAAAGAATTTGAATGGAAATTATTATTTAAGTGCGGGCCATTAATTCTTGTTGTCTTCCCGAGAATTACCTTCAAGTACCCGAGATAAAACATGTTAAAAGAAAAGGTCAGCGAAAACGCCGAGTGAATTCATAGAGTTTTAATAAAATCCATCAATATAACATCGGTATAAAATTCTTACCGAAAATCATTTTGTACAAATCTTTATAAAAGGCCATAAAATAACCAAAATCATTTTATACAAATCCTTATCAAAAATCATAATATAGGCTTTTGCCTTCAAAATTATTATACGAGCCATTGTCGTAAAAACATCATACAATACTTTTTATAACGTTGTATAGAGTTAAATACAAACCTTTATATGAATATGGTTATGAAAAACCAAAACACGAACATAATATCAATAGTAAGACCCCGTATTGCTAGTCAGGCAATATATCGTAATTTAGTGCGTATAGCAGTATTTCGTTATTTGGATTATTATAAGCCGCATGACATTGTTACCTTACTACAACAAACAACGGGTAGCTAGCCCGAAACTCAATTTGCCCATCTAAATTAGCGTGTCGTCACAATTATCACGCTTGTGAAAATCTTCTCATACATAAATTCGCTTACCAATCGATGTGGCACGACGGGGATCAACCGTCAAGGCGCGAACTGGGGTGATCGTCCCCAAATAGTACTATTATATGCATAAGCGTCTACCAAATCTCGGTAGTTCACAATTCATGCTAATGGGACTTTTAGTGACATAACCTAACTTTAATAATCTATTTCATTTCATTTATCGGGTCATATATTCGTTCATCGGGTCATATAATCATTTGGGTCCAAATCAATAAACAAACAATCGGGACAAATGGTGTCCTATTTTATCAAAACTAACATGTTATCTCCCTCGCGGGTTTATAAAAAATTTCATAAAAATATTTAAAAGAGTGCGAGGCTATGAACTCACGTTGATGTGGGAAGGCGGGTTATCGGCAATTCGGACGTACGGTACGTGCTTCAATCACGGAAACCTAGACAAATAATACTCGTCTTAGACTCTTGTCCAATGACTTTATAAAAATAACAATTATGTATACATATGATGATTTTATATATATGATGATGATCAAGTGGGTTTATACATTCTCATTCACTCATTTTAGTGTTATGTATTGGTAACTTTTATACTAGTTTACTAGTTTTACTTATTACATGTTTTAGGCCCAATAAGCCTATTACAAGCCCAATAATTTTCATTAGCCCAATTATACTATTAATATCAGTATTATACTTTACATGTTGGGCCCAAGTGGGTTAAGCCCAATAAGTAAATTTATAAGTGTTTAACCCATTTAGTTGGATTATTAGTCCAATAATGCTAACTTAGCCCGTTAATGTCCATATGTTATATAGTTCGGGTTTTATCGTTTTTTACTTGTATTAGGTACTTATATATCAGTATATGACTTTTAAAATGTTTACATTAGACGGTTCCGACCGTCTAAGTTTTAATTGACGAAAAACGTTAATTTTACGGTATTAGTCGAAAAGACGTAAAAATCATGTTTATGGTTTTTATAACTTATAAAACTTACCAAACTATCATTTTTATAAAATGTCCATTTATTTATCCTTATACATATTTATATAAATGTAATATATAAGTTTGTGGGTTTTAATTTCACATTTTATACTATATTATTTGAGTGCTTATATAATAGTATTAAACTTTAATTTCACAAAATCTGATTTTTAGTTTCACTTTCACCATTTTTATCATATCTTGATTTCTATAAGGAGATAGAAGCTCATTTTTGGATGACATAAAATTCATATTATGTTATACAAATAAGTTTGTTATAGCTACTGCTCAATCCATGTCTAAGTATCCTTAACAGTCCCTACAAAACAGACTATTCAGATTGGTATACTAATTTTGTTTTGATCATATCTCACTCATTATAATGATTCCATTGCATGGCCAACTCTCACATGTGTAAAAGTCCTAATACTTACTGTATATCAATTTATCTTTACCATGTTATCAGTTTATCATAAGGTTATTTACTGTTTTATACAACCTACTATTTTAAGCAAGATTTTAACATCTTTTCTTGTAGTTTTCAATCTTTTTAACCAAATCTATCCACACCAAATCCCCACATAATATTTTTATCATCATTCATCATCATATACATATACATAAATAAATAAAATACAAGATTATATATTCAAAATAACCAGATTATAGGGAGAAATAATCTCTATACCACCAAGATGATGAAAAGATGGGATTTTGATGAACAAGGCTTGGTTCCTTGTTACCAAATCTTCAACTTTAGCAAAGAAACTTCTTGAGTCCTTCAAATGGATGAACACCTCCATGAAATCAGCCCTAAACTCCTTCTTGAAAATCAGCCCAAAGACCTCCATGAAAACTCCTTTTCACATGTTAAGATCACCTCCAATCTTCATATCTTCAAAGGGTTTTCATCTTGTGCAAGTTAAACACTTGATTCATGGTTGAATTTTTGATAAAATGGTGGTTTATGAGGGTATATGGGGCGTTCATAGAGAGAGAACAAGAGAGAGTTGTGAGTTGTTTTGCATGTAGAAAAGTGAGGAAGTGGTTTAATGTTGAATGGTTTTGTTAGGTTGCTAGTTTGGTGTAAAGATTAGGACAAGTGTCCTAGTATTTTCATGTAAAGTTGACACACCTCAAGTGTGTTGGCTAAGATTTAGCCATCTCATGGTGGGGTGAGGCAAGTGTAAACTTGTCTCATCCCACTAATTTACGGGTACTTCTCGATTCTAGTTTCCTCGATTTGCGTACCCTCGGGTCATTTTACGAAAAATGTTTTTATAAATTATGAATCAACGGCACAAAACTAATCTAATAAAAATTGTCTCATCAAAAACGGAGTTCAAAAACGTAAATACGTAATCCTAGGGTTTCTGGTTTAGTCGTAAAGGACGTTAAATTATACTCGTAAATTTGTAAGTTTATGAACCAACACAAATTTAAATTCCAAAATAATATTCACGAATAAATTTATTTCCTGGAATGTCGGACTGTCACCAAAACGGTGTATGTAAACGTAAGCACGTAACGTAGAATCCTCCGGTTTAGACGTAGTCGATGCTACTTCAAGACGTAAATCCAAATTTCTTCCCAAAAATAAGTGAGTTTATAATATAACATTAAAATAATGTTTTTAAATAATATTTGAGAATAAAATATAAACCATAAATTGACGGATTGTCACAGCATTTACCCCTAAACAGGATCTTTGTCCTCAAAGATCATCTTATCTTACTACTCGCTTCTTATAGAGTTAAAGCCATGTGGGTATTTCCTCCACATCCGATCTTTTCTCATAAGTGTAATCCATTACAATATGTGAGTTTCTTCAAACATAACTACGGGAATAAGATCAGGCTAAATGTTGACTTACTTTCTCTATCCATGATGTTCACGGGTTTCTGATGAATGCAACTTTTCGCCGATCTAAACTTTACTAAGAAGCAATCAGATTTTCACTTGATAGACATTTTATCAAGTTTGATATACTAACCATAATTCACGCATTCCTTGAAGTCCTAGGGTAGATCCAGCTTATATGCCTTTCAAACCAATTCTTTATATTATCTCAATGGTCCCATACAACGGGGACTTATTTCCCATGATCTTTCAGATCATCAATTTACTTCTCCATGGTTAAAATTTTTGGCATAACTTCGCTACACATCCTGCACTTCAAGATCTACACTTCATATTCACATAACCCCCTGCCCACTACCGATAGTCAATAAACAGATCCTAATTTCAACAATCATTTCAGGTCTCGCGGGTCGAGTATTTTGTAAGGTTAGGTTCGCCATTATAGGAAACCTTAAACCTAAAAGACATGTCCAACTCACAATGGGTGTATGTCGGGTGTCTTCATCCTAACTCCTACTTACAAATGCTCTAATATATATCCTCACAAGATTCGATCTTGATCCTAATACGATAATTATCAATGATAATCTCTCCAAAGGAAAACGATTTTATAGTTTATTACCAAAGGTCAATCATTCAAACATAAAACAACACTTATAGTATTTTGTATCGTTACTTTACCTCGTCCCTTCGATTGGGGTGGTACACAGTACTCTCATCAAGATTCGTTCTCAATGACTTCTGAGCAAATCTCTTGAAATTCGATGCGAAGCGAGGATCTTGATAGAGACGATTGATACAGGCACACCATGTTTACACAACTCCTTTAAATAAAAAAGAGTCAATTTCTTCATCAAGGATCTATCATTAACAGGAATGATATTAGCAGATTTGGTCAGTCTGTCGACGATGACCCAAATTGAATCAAATTCAGATGATGACCTTTGCAATAGGTAGACGTTTACTAATGTATGAGGCGATGTATGCCTTCATAATTTGCCATCAGTACAACTTCTTTAGATAAAGATACATTTAGTCAAAAATGACATGAATAAAATACTTATACTTATGAGATTTCAACATGACTAAATCTCAAAATCCACCATATTTAGGCAACCACAAGTGGCCTTTTATACATTTAACGCCATCGGCTTCTCAATTCTAATGGTTCACATTAGCCGCGAACCCCTTTTATTATCTATATTATCCTTTTTACAAGCATCAGCTATTTTTAAATTGCTCATCAATTTATTTTGCACAGTCATTACTACGGAACGTATCCTAATTGATTCTTTATACTTTCTATATTATGTGTCAGTATCTACATTCACCTTTCCTGACGAAGTAAATATCAGACCACAATTCACTTAGAAATTCTTTCTTCATATTTTCTAAGTTTTAGTTTCGTCTCAACTATTATCTTTATTAGATTCGCTCAATCCGACGTTTAAAGCGTCGATAATTATTACAAGTAATTAAATAATAAATATTTAATTTTTATGAAACGTAAACGTAAAATTTTTTAAATTTCTTAGTTCGACCAATTATATAAAAATATTCAAAATAATATTGACTTTAATTAATAGGATTTTCGTTGATTTACCGAAAATAATTAATAAGATTTGTAAATGTTCGAAAAATCTTTGGTTATACTTTGGTCAAAATTTTCTTAGTTGACAAGCAAATATTGTCGTTTCAAGTTTCAAGTCATGGGTTAAATGGTTTTCTCAGTCCCTCTTAGGTTGTCTTGAGGTATACACAAACATTTACCCCTAAACAGGAGTTTAGTTAAATGTTTTGGGTTTAAGGGAATGATTCCTTAAAAATTCTTTTAATAAAACATTTGTTAAAACATATTTGCACTTTCTTTTTGGTATAACCCTAAGCCTTAAATCACATGGTCAAATCATGTAAAGGATTAAGCCGTTAATCACATGTTAATTATTCAAGGTACAAGTTTTCATTACTCGGCCAATTCAGGGCAGTCTATAAATAATTATTAACTCATTCTTATTCTTATAAACAAACATATGATTCTTAATGATCACAAGCATGAATTTATCAAATTACAACCTACGCGTGATTCACCAAATTTATGAATACTACATGTGCATTGATCAATCCAAACGACATCACGTGAAACTCATAATGTTCATTACAAGTTATGGATGTAGTGATTGGAATAGATAATCTTTTTCGCGTACGCGAAATTGATGATAACCATGTCGTGGATCAAATTCCTGAATATACGCTAGAACCTTGTAAATGATCGAACAAATCTATCATCTTGGGTAGTGGATATAGATTTTTAATCGTCAATTTACCTAGTTCACGGTAATCAATAAATATAAGAAATAATAACACCATAGCTCTTCATGATAACGAGCTTGGTAGAATAAAAGCTTTCTCCGACAACTCTCTCAGTTGTACGGTAATTCTTTTAATTCAGATGGTGCTGACGTACAGTGCACAAGCCATAGGTGCAGCACCGGGAATATAATCAATACCAATTTCAACTTGCCTTAATGGCGAAAGTCTAAGTAACTCACCAATAAATACCTCCTAAAGTTTCAGATAACATAAACATCTTTTAATACATTCACTTTTAAGTTCTTTAGATTATAATATCTATGACTAATTCACAACCATTCACGGTATAATTTCAAGTCTAAATGCAGGATATGGTCATCCATCAAGAATTATTTAGATCACTTTTGATAATCAACATTTTATCATTTAGGGGATTTATACTCGAGTTCCCATCAATTAAGACAATGTCGTCATGTCATAATCAATCAATCCATTCTACTGGCACTATCAACTTTCCAGTTTCATTACCGTTGATAAGATGTGAACTTCTCAAAAGACTAATAATAACTCATAATCCTTCACAAATTCAAGGATATTAGGAGACATAACTACCATTAAAAGAGTAAGGTCAACGCATAATTTATGCGAGAGAATTTCAAATCAGATAAGGACGAAAACATTTAACGAATATGAATATATCCCATGTTTTCATAATTTGAGTACACATTCGAAAGCTCCTCGGATCGTTACCCAGGTCATTCAAATGAAATCAAATCAAAAGAAATGATAGGAACGTTGATACATCCAGTCGGGTATCAACACTCAGTAATCAGATACTTTTTCAAAGAATCTCACCACGGGAGAATTGGTCAAGGAGGGGATATCAATTGTCAATTATGACAATATCCACAGATGAGTAAATTTGACTCAGAAGAATAAATAGTACGGGCAAATATGTAGGTGTCCCTATCAATATGTCCCTATTTTTCACTTCTTGCAGATCTCATAAAATTTAATCTTTCACAATCTTCAAAGAAAATTTAGTGTTTATTAATAATTTCATGGTGACTACTAATCAGTCTTGCATGGTCATTTCCAAATTGTATGTAGGCGCGCAACTATATACAATTTCAAGATTAACGATGCAATACTTAGTTCGTCAAAATTTTATCATCATGTTTATAATAAAAACATTTTTATGCTTAATTCTTAAATAAGAATCAAAAATAAATTTACAAAGATTTTCTTTGTTATGAAAACAATTAAGTTTTCCAAGGTGTTTTATAAACAACTTCATTTTGATAACAATCACTTATAAATCTCACTTTGAATAATCCTTATAGTGATGAAAATTCACATTTTTTTTTCTCAATGGATACTGTTTTATCTTATAAAAACAATGAGTGATCTGCAAAAGAGTGATGAAAGCTTGTTCACCAAGAACTAACTACAATATATCAGGAAATGAGATTAGCCACTTAATCATGAGGTTCATGACCTCGATGGCACTCAGAAAGAATAATCCACAACGTAACTCAAATCAAGATGAGTACTTGTTCAATGGTTGCATCACTAATGCGAGCATTAGGAAGAAGCAAGAAAAGATAGATATCATCGACACATGTAGAATTTAGCAATCAAAGGTAGTCTTTTCATTAATCACAAACAAGTCAAAATTGTACCGTAACACATTACGTGTCACTATGTGATACAATTCCAAGAACTCATCCTACCAACTGATATCTCAGTTAAGTTAGGGATTTTTAAAAGATACCACAATGAATACAATCTACAAGAGTCATTAGGTGTCCCACCTGTCCCGGAAGATCCATCGGTCCCTATTCAAAAGAACATTTCTTTAATTTATTTTCTGGACACTGGGCATCCTCATTATTGGACAATGGCCTAGGAACAACACTTAACACGAATCAACAATCAATTAAAACCTTATAATTCAATCACAGAACTTAACGACTTCCTCTTATCAATCTCATATTCCATACGGGTTAAATTTTACTTTATTCAAGTTTCAACCAAATCATACTCAACTCGATATCCTACCTCATTCTCCAATACTTTCAATCTTATTCTTAGACCTTGAAAGGGCAATAAAAGTTCAGTATAAACAACACTTAATTTCCAATCCTATAGCTCTTTCATCAATAGTTATCAAATGAGTCACTAGCATGAGATGACTCACACATTCAATTAGATTTCTCGGAAAGGTACTAGTGGCATGAGGCTTTTGGGTAATGGTTCCAATGACAGCCTCAAGTGCAACATTCACCCTTTCGATTCTCAAATTTAAGAATTGGGTGACACTAAATCAGATGACACCTTTCCAGGTGGTAAGGTTTTTTCAAACTCCACTCTATAAGGAAAGATCGTCATGACATCGATATCAGTTTTAATCTCGCCAATTCTTCTTCAATATCACAATCAACTAATATCTACATTTCTACGAATATCAACCATTTTGTTGGGATCATAAATATCCACAACTTGGTTTAGATCTGGAATAGCTAGAATTCCTACAAAAATAGCTTAGATTAATTTGCTAAGGGAGTTAGGGTTTCTTGTGACAATCTACGTCATATAAATATCTCGTATAAGTATTAAAATAATCATCAAACAATCATGTAATCAAATTACAACATATATATATATATATATATATATATATATATATATATATATATATAATATATATATATTATATATATATATATATATATATATATATATATATATATATATATATATATATATATATATATATATATATATATATATATATATATATATATATATATATATATATATATATAATCCAAGTTATATATATATATATATATATATTAAAATAACACTTCTCAGTCTGGCCTTGTCGGTAACTCGGGAATTCTTCGGCACCGTTATAGTCAAAAGACTTTTAGACATTTTGAGAAAAATGTTTTTAGTTAAAAGATTTTGAAATGTTTTATTCAAAACCTTGGTTTTAAAAATCTTTCGTTCTCTATAACGAGAGCTCTGATACCAAACTGTAACACCCCCAAATTTACACAACTCAATACAGCGGAAGACTCGTTGGTGTTACGGGATAGCACATTACTCACATCATAGACAACCCTTAAAAATCGCGTGGTTTAATAATAAAGCATTTCCATTCATAAATATCAAATTTACATAGGTCCCAAGTCATTGTATTTCATACAAGTTTTACAAAGAATTTGAATGGAAATTTTATTTAAGTGCGGGCCATGAATTCTTGTTGTCTTCCCGAGAATTACCTTCAAGTACCTGAGATAAAATTAAAATAAAAGGTCAGCGAAAACGCCGAGTGAATTCATAGAGTTTTAATTAAATCCATCAATATAACATCAGTATAAAATTATTACCGAAAATCATTTTGTACAAATCTTTGTAATAGGCCATAAAATAACCAAAATCATTTTATACAAATCCTTATCAAAAATCATAATATAGGCTTTTGCCTTCAAAATTATTATACGAGCCATTGTCGTAAAAACATCATACAATACGTTTTATAACGTTGTATAGACTTAAATACAAACCGTTATATGAATATGGTTATGAAAAACCAAAACACGAACATAATATCAATAGTAAGACCCCGTATTGCTAGTCAGGCAATATATCGTAATTTAGTGCGTATAGCAGTATTTCGTTATTTGGATTATTATAAGCCGCATGACATTGTTACCTTACTACAACAAACAACGGGTAGCTAGCCCGAAACTCAATTTGCCCATCTAAATTAGCGTGTCGTCACAATAATCACGCTTGTGTAAATCTTCTCATACATAAATTCTCTTACCACTCGATGTGGCACGACGGGGATCAACCGTCAAGGCGCGAAATGGGGTGATCGTCCCCAAATAGTACTATTATATGCATAAGTGTCTACCAAATCCCGGTAGTTCATAATTCATGCTAATGGGACTTTTAGTGACATAACCTAACTTTAATAATCCATTTCGTTTCATTTATCGGGTCATATATTCGTTCATCGGGTCATACAATCATTCGGGTCCAAATCAATAAACAAACAATCGGGACAAATGGTGTCCTATTTTATCAAAACTAACATGTTATATCCCTCGCGGGTTTATAAAAAATTTCATATAAATATTTAAAAGAGTGCGAGGCTATGAACTCACGTTGATGTGGGAAGGTGGGTTATCGGCAATTCAGACGTACGATACGTGCTTCAATCACGGAAACCTAGACAAATAATACTCGTCTTAGACTCTTGTCCAATGACTATAAAAATAACAATTATGTATACATATGATGATTTTATATATATGATGATGATCAAGTGGGTTTATACATTCTCATTCACTCATTTTAGTGTTATGTATTGGTAACTTTTATACTAGTTTACTAGTTTTACTTATTTACATGTTTTAGGCCCAATAAGCCTATTACAAGCCCAATACTTCCCAATTATACTATTAATATCAGTATTATACTTTACATGTTGGGCCCAAGTGGGTTAAGCCCAATAAGTAAATTTATAAGTGTTTAGCCCATTTAGTTGGATTATTAGTCCAATAATGCTAACTTAGCCCGTTAATATCCATATGTTATATAGTTCGGGTTTTATCGGTTTTTACTTGTATTAGGTACTTATATATCATTATATGACTTTTAAAAAGTTTACATTAGACGGGTCCGACCGTCTAAGTTTTAATTGACGAAAAACGTTAATTTTACGGTATTAGCCGAAAAGACGTAAAAATCATATTTATAGTTTTTATAACTTATAAAACTTACCAAACTATCATTTTTATAAAATGTCCATTTATTTATCCTTATACATATTTATATAAATGTAATTTATAAGTTTGTGGGTTTTAATTTCACATTTTATACTATATTATTTGAGTGCTTATATAATAGTATTAAACTTTAATTTCACAAAAATCTTATTTTTAGTTTCACTTTCACCATTTTTATCATATCTTGAATTCTATAAGGAGATAGAAGCTAATTTTTGGATGACAAAAACTTCATATTATGTGATACAAATAAGTTAGTTATAGCTACTGCTCAATCCATGTCTAAGTATCCTTAACAGTCCCTACAAAACAGACTATTCAGATTGGTATACTAATTTTGTTTTGATCATATCTCACTCATTATAATGATTCCATTGCATGGCCAACTCTCACATGTGTACAAGTCCTAATACTTACTGTATATCAATTTATATATACCATTTTATCAGTTTATCATAAGGTTATTTACTGTTTTATACAACCTACTATTTTAAGCAAGATTTTAACATCTTTTCTTGTAGTTTTCAATCTTTTTAACCAAATCTATCCACACCAAATCCCCACATAATATTTTGATCATCATTCATCATCATATACATATACATAAATGAATAAAATACAAGATTATATATTCAAAATAACAAGATGATAGGGAGAAATAATCTCTATACCACCAAGATGATGAAAAGGTGGGATTTTGATGAACAAGGCTTTGTTCCTTGTTACCAAATCTTCAACTTTAGCAAGGCAACTTCTTGAGTCCTTCAAATGGTTGAACACCTCCATGAAATCAGCCCTAAACTCCTTCTTGAAAATCAGCCCAAAGACCTCCATGAAAACTCCTTTTCACATGTTAAGATCACCTCCAATCTTCATATCTTCAAAGGGTTTTCATCTTGTGAAAGTTAAACACATGATTCATGGTTGAATTTTTGATCAAATGGTGGTTTATGAGGGTGTATGGGACGTTCATAGAGAGAGAACAAGAGAGAGTTGTGAGTTGTTTTGCATGTAGAAAAGTGAGGAAGTGGTTTAATGTTGAATGGTTTTGTTAGGTTGCTAGTTTGGTGTAAAGATTAGGACAAGTGTCCTAGTCTTTTCATGTAAAGTTGACACACCTCAAGTGTGTTGGCTAAGCTTTAGCCATCTCATGGTGGGGTGAGGCAAGTGTAAACTTGTCTCATCTCACTAATTTACGGGTACTTCTCGATTCTAGTTTCCTCGATTTGCGTGCCCTCTGGTCGTTTTACGAAAAACGTTTTTATAAATTATGAATCAACGGCACAAAACGAATCTAATAAAAATTGTCTCATCAAAAACGGAGTTCAAAAACGTAAATACGTAATCCTAGGGTTTCCGGTTTAGTCGCAAAGGACGTTAAATTATACTCGTAAGTCCTAATCTCTTCTCGTAAATTTGTAAGTTTATGAACCAACACAAATTTAAATTCCAAAATAATATTCACGAATAAATTTATTTCCTGAAATGTCAGACTGTCACCAAAATGGTGTATGTAAACGTAAGCACGTAACGTAGAATCCTCCGGTTTAGACGTAGTCGATGCTACTTCAAGACGTAAATCCAAATTTCTTCCCAAAAATAAGTGAGTTCATAATATAACATTAAAATAATGTTTTTAAATAATATTTGAGAATAAAATATAAACCATAAATTGACGGATTGTCACAAATCACTTGTGATAAAAAGTTATTGGACATGCATACAGGTTACCGTTTAAAAATGGCCACTATATTACTAGACTTACATATAGCTTACTGTTTCAAAATGCCCACTACATTATCTTACTTTATCTATTACAACCATTATTATATGAATTTACATCTTTCTGAATAAAACATAAAAAGCACCATTATATAAAATTCAAATCTTTATCAACTTTAAACATTTAATTACTAGTGATAAAAACAAATGAACATAAGTTCTCAACAAGTATTCAAAAGAAAAGTATCAATTATAATACATCAAATAAAATATTTGATAGTAGATAAACACAAAGGAAAAAAAAGTTTAAAACTCACCATTGGATTCCCGTAGGTACACCTTGAACAGTCAGCAACATGACCACCGTCTCTATCATCACCACTGGCAGAAGAAACTGATGTAGAATATGTAAAATTGTCTTTTACCTTCAATGGACAAGTACGAAAGGTGTGATCAGTACTTGAAAAA
Source organism: Glebionis coronaria (assembly GCA_025667525.1). Classification (NCBI taxonomy): domain Eukaryota; kingdom Viridiplantae; phylum Streptophyta; class Magnoliopsida; order Asterales; family Asteraceae; genus Glebionis; species Glebionis coronaria. The sequence continues at coordinate 536,737,729 of CM046879.1, forward strand.
AGAGTACAACCCATCTTCCTTCTATTATTTCTTTTAACCATTGCTTTCTCCCTTCCACCCTTAATACGCTTCTGATTCTCACGCCCCTTTGGCCGAACACATGTTGGATTATTCACAATCTTCTTCCTAGGCTTCTTAACACCCATAAAATTTTCAACCATGTCAGCAGTTGTACGTTTTGGAACAACAGGCAAATCAGCTTCGAAATCAGACTTTAATGCTTTCATCTTGCTCACGAAAGAAGTCAACTTAGGCTCATTATTACTCAGCCTATGTAAACATGATTCAAACATACTTAATGCCTCAATAGAAAGCTTCTCAATTACTTCATTCTTCTCTCCATATCCTTTTTTTGTTCCTCAAAGAAGCTGGAATCAAATCTTTTGTCCAGCGCCTAAGTATATACTGATCTGGGATACGAGACACATTACAGTTTATGAAAGCACAAAAAACATGACGACGTAAAATCCCAACATGAACAAAAAGCTGACAACAGCACGAAACTTAAGAATCTCGACTGTTAAAAATCACCTAAAAAAATCATAAAAACAAGCATATATGAAACAAAGATAATTTATATTAAATTAGCTAAAAAAATTCTTGTATAAACTTTAGTGATAAAGCATATGAATCTTTAGACAATAAAATTAACAAAATATAATCACAGTTATATAATACCAGTGATACTTGATGTGATATTAAAAGCAAACGTCAGAAAAACAGATGTACCTTGTACTTCCGTGAAGCTTTTTTTATACAAATTAATCTCTTCTTCAACATTCTCTGAATTAGTTTCTTTATCAATAACTTTTGGAACAAAATTTAGAATTTCCATGTGAATAAGAAGAACACAAACACCCTCTTCAGAACTCATACCATTTACCGAACACAGCCAAGAACCTGAAACAATCTCTTTTTGAACACGATTAAAAATATAACGGGTGTAAACTTTAGCAGCTAGTTTTTTGATCGGTAATGAAGTCAACAAAGTAGGGAACGAGTCAAAAGACTGATGATCTAACTGTTCTTGAAGGTATCTCTGCCTATCCATTACAGACTCGTAACTAAGCATAAACTTCACAAGGGTCGCACATGAGCTCAAGAAATAAGAAAAGAATGAGTTCTCACTCTTTGACCTAGAAGTAGTCCTCCTTAACTCACAAAATGATAAATCAACAAAAAAGGAGGGATCCATGATTATCTAATATCATACATCTTCGTTAGCCACTTGTGACCAACAAGATTAATGTAACACCCCACTTGGATAAGTAGACCGTTACGTGTATTTATGGCGTGTCATCAAAGCATAAGGTAAATGTCCTAAAACTTTAACTGACCATAAAGGAAATACCAGAATCGAACATCGGTAATCCAAACATAAGCTCAAAACATAAAAGTAAATACAAAAGGAAAGGACTAAACAATATAAAAATAAGCAGAATAATGTAAGAAGCGCATAAAGTCAGAAGTCTAGATATCTTCCATCCAAATGCACATGCTCTAAGAATCCTAAGAGCGTCCTGGTGTACCTACAGTTAGAACATGAAAAGAACTACGTCTGAGCATAACGCCCCGGTGAACGAATATAAAGCATGATAAGTAATACTAAAATGAAGCAGATGATACTGAAGCTATAAGACTGGTAAGTAAAGTTGCAACGGAAATTTGTGTATAATCTGAAAAGTCTGTTTTATAAATAATAAAGCTGAACTGTTATCTGTTAAATCTAAAAACATGCATTTACTGTATTTTAATTGCCAAGAGCTTATATAGGTCATGTGTTGTAACAACTGCTGCATGAATAAATAGAGGGGTAACCTTATCATGCTGTAGAGGGTTGACCTCTAAATAATATGCTGGGTGGAGGGATCAGCTCCAATGTGAAGGATGTATAGCACATACCACATTCACCTGATAACTGTAAACTGATAGCCTAGGATGCATCCATACGCCCCGTTGATAATATTGATAAATGGCCAAGATGAAATAAATGGGACGCTGCTAGGAATCACTCCCCCGTAGAAGAGTCATGACACCGGTGCCTCTAGTGTCATGGTTACGATACCTCCGTAACTAGTACATAACTAGTCATGCTTGTATATAAAGCTCAGGCAAGTTTAACTTATTTATTAAAATGATTACTAATAAACTTAAACTTATACTTGGAAAAATATTTGGCTGCAGACGGGAAATCCTAATCATGCATAGAAAGGAAAGTCCATACTAAAGGACGGAAAATCCGTACCTCGTGTCCAGTAATAAAATAAGAATTAAAGCTGAAGATCTACTCCGACTTCACGGTTACTACATAAATAAGGGACGGGAATGAGTTGTCTGACTACTGTTTACTGTTACTGACTTTTATTGTTCGTACTTTAATTTATTTTCTCTGGTATTACTGTTTGTGTATAAACTGATAATATCTGACTATTCGATAATATTACTGATTAACGTATTTTCCGTATACCTGAATACGGTATAATGTGCAATATATCTGATATAATTATTATTACTATAATTAGTAATCTGATATAATAAAAAGGTTTCTAAATTCGTTCCTTTGAAAAAAGTATAATTTAAATCACGCGTTTCATAATAATTAAAGGGTAAAACAATATTGATCTAATTTAACAAATTAATAAAATTTTACAATTTAATTAATTTATTATACAACACTATATAACAAATATTTAATTAATATAATTATTTTCTTCGCACGTTAATAAAATACTAGTGAACCCGAACCCGAGCTAAAACTAACCCCCGAGACGTCCACGCCTCAGTTTAACCAAACCGGACCCACTACGTGGTCCACCCGTTGTTCTTCTAGTTTCCACCGCTATTATTGCAAAAGTTCCCACTGTTTTGTAATTAAAGTTCCCGCTGTCTTTGTTTTGGTTCCCACTGCTAGTGCAGTGGTTCCCACTGTTAGTGCAGTGGTTCCCACTGCTAGTGCAGTGGTTCCCACTGCTAGTGTAGTGGTTCCCATTGCTCGCAGTCCCAAACACCCCCTTTCTGCAATTTAATCCCAAACACCCCCTGATATGATTCGTTTACCCCTGACTGGTCAACAAACACCCCTGACTGGTTTCTTAGGCTGCGGCTGTTTAACAAAAGCACAACCGAGCCCTTGGAGGGTCACGACTGGCCACAACCACACACACACCGAGACCAATTGGTCTCGGTTCTGCCTGAGTTCGCCAAAAACCCTACACCCCTGCTCGATTACCCCACTGTTTGGGGTTTCACTGTTCACGACTGGGCAAAAAAACGAGCACCGTGATTCCTGTGTGAGTCAAGGCTGCCACAGGACACACTCATACCGAGACCTAATGTCTCGGTATTCGTGTATCAACAAAAACACGACACCCCTCTATTAGATTAAACCATGATTCGTTTTATGTAAAATTAAACCATATAGATTCGTTTTAAAATCATGAAATCAAACGGAAAAGGTATTACCGTTATGAGATTGATGGAGGATGATGAACACACGCGAATTATTAGACGAAACTAGGCCGAATCTTTCTCTTTCTTTGTTCTTTTACCGGCGGCCACTCAATGGAGAGCAAACCCTAGATTTCTTCCTCTTTTATTTTGTTTTTGTTTAGACTTAACAGTTGTGACAAACATAAAGGGATAACCCCCTGTTTTTGTTAATGTAGTGGGCTTAAAGCCCAACATCCCTTTGTCTTGTTATTAGAAACACATACCAAGCCCAATACATGTACACTTTATGTTTTCGTTTCGTTTTGTTTACGACATTTAATTTACGTGTTCGTTTTTAAACCCCGTCATGTATTTATCTATTTACTAAAATAAGCACGTAATACTGAATGATTATTTCTGAATTATTTTTTGAAGAATAGTTACGTCACGATCTTAATTAAAAACTGAGGCTGTGTGAATTTAATATTCATGGATTTTAAACATTGCATACGCGTTCATAATTCAATCCTCGTAAATATACTCTGACGTGAATTATTTATGTCCTGAATAAGTAATGTTTTTTAATACTTGATTTAACACTGTTATTTATTATCTGAATAAATAATTATATTTAAAAGCGAGTTTTACAATTCTTCCCCTCTAAAAAATATAATTCGTCCTCGAATTAAGCATGCGATAATGTTGCGGTTTTACAATTCTTCCCCTCTAAAAATGATAAATTCGTCCTCAAATTAAAGGTAATAAACTGATGAAGCTATAAGAACTGAAAGAACATGTAAACTGAAGAGACAATTAAGCTGAAGGATAATTCGTCTTCCATTAAGACATAATGCTGCTGATAGGTATAAACATGACATGACTGAAGTGATCATGTAACGTGACATGGATGAAGAGAACATGGAACGTGACATGACTGAAAGGACTTAACTGGATTTATTAAAGGAAAAGGAATAAGAGGTCCGGATGGACTCCTCCGTTTCGAGTGGCTTCCGCTCGAAACGATTCCTTAGAAGGTCTAAGCATAATAACAATCTTGGTCTTGATGACCCTGTCCTGATGATGTTGAATAGTTTCCTGTTCTGTATTTTCTGAATCTGACAGAATGAACAAGCTATAACATGTAGTATACATGGAACCGTACATACAAATATCATGAGAAGATAACATTTATATCTCTGAGCAAGCTGTTGAGAATATATAGGGACGAACTACGTGAACAATTGTGAACGTGCTACGTGAGAAATTGTGAACGTGGTTCGCGATCATAAAAGGAGCGTTGTGCATGAAATATGCCATGTATGTGATACGTGAAACATACTATGAGCGTGATACTAGAACATATCATGAACGTATGCTGACTGAGAAAGGAATGACAAACGATACGACCTGAGATGTGAAACGTCTGCCTGGGTATGGAAAAGCTGTGCTAAACTTGAGTCTGGTTTCTCAAGCTTTCTATAACCGTATTCGGTAACAAATGTGAAACGTGTATCGGGAGACGGAACACGAACTTGAACGTGAACAATGTTATGAACACGAACGTGAGCTTAAATCATGAGATAGCACAAAACATGAACTGAAACAGCATCGTACTATGAATGAGACGTAAATGTGAAACTGAAAATAAACATGAACGTAAACATACACGTGATCGTGAACATGAATTCTGTCTGATATAATGATCGATGGAATACCTTGGAATCGTACTATTTACTACTGAATTTTCCGCATGTCCGCTACTGCGTAATCCTTTCGGATGAAAGAAAACGCGTAGGTTGATTACATGGTAGACAATGACTTATATAGTATCATACTTTTTTGATTATGTGGTAACCGATAACAATCTTCATGAAATCTTGTCTCATTCCTGTTCAAAATTCCTAATGTTTGTAATAACTCACTAAGCATGATGGCGTTCTATCTTGAACCTGTGGTATGTCAGGCGTCTAGATAAGAACATAGTTGTATCAATGTGTTATACTGCTTTTATTAAAATGCTGCCTAGGTTTATGGTACATTCTTGTGGAAACTGGGTGAATAGTCATGAGAGAATTTGAGCCTTGGTAATTAGATCTCTCCTAGAGTAGGATCTTATGGAATACAACATTTTAGTGTATGTCCTCTCCTTTATGCATAAGCTTAGTCATGGAAAACTAATCGTGAGAACTGTCAGCAATTTCTACGTTAGTAGTCAGCTGAGTTCCAGAAAATTTGTACTTTAATCATGGGTGTCGGTCTTGACCATCTGGTGATGGCCTTCACCTTCGCAGAATTGTCTGAAGTTTCTTTCTGCTGAAATAATGTGGCCCATAAATGCCACCTTGTTCAGCTGGAAATCACATCTGGAAAGCTGCGTATAAAATTTTCTCCTATCGGAGAATCTGCATGATCGTGAGAAGATGATTCTCGTGTTCTTCTCTTGAGTTTAGCAATTCAGGATGTTATAAATGAGTATATTGACGATTTTGTCTGAGAACTCATGGAAAACTTTTATTCATAAACCTCATACTATAGCTGGAGTATTTGGGAGCTCAGAAGTATAAATCAGAATTTTGAGTGATAACAGCGTGTGCAAAAGCAGTCTCGCAAACATCATGTTCTTACTCTCACCACTGATGGTTGCCTGATCGTGAATTGTTCTGTAAAAATGTTTAAGACATCGTAGCAGATCAAATAAAATTTCTATACGTGTTATGAATGTCGAAAAAATGGTGATCCGGTAAGTTTTCCGGTGGTCGATATATGATCTCATGTTACCAGCCTTTTGTCTGATAGATAGGAGCGGTACACCTTCTGGTGGTGCGCTAGGGCAAATAAAGCCTTGTTTCGATAACTCTTGCAGCAAATGCTGCAACCCTTTTAACTCAGCTGAAACCCTGCAATAAAGAGTTTTGAAAATAGTTTTCATTCTTGAGACAATCTCGATGTTAAATTATGTCTCGTAGTTAGGAAGGAATTTTTGGAAAACCTTCTGGAATGACATCTGGAAACTTTAAGATAATCTGCTGATCATGAATTTAAGGAATTTCAGAAGTCGCATCATGAATGGTGATTTGAAATCTTCGCGGCTATAAGATAATAATTCACGTACTTGTAAAGCTGAAACAATTTATACTGATTTTTCTGGAAAAATATAATGAACAAAATAGGAGTTAGTAAGACGAATCTCGTGTTCAGCTTGAAGAAAAAGCCTTTATAAATATGGTGATACTATGAAGTCTTTTCTGGCTGGGAGGTAGGTAATACATGATTTAAGATAAAGCTGACATAGGAATACGTGAAGTAAACGTGACAACTTTCACTGATTGTGTTCATCTGTAACCTCGTAGAATGAACACTGCGTGTCTAACCTGAATAATACTCTGGTGGTGGTAACCGAATTGTAATTGTCTGATCTATGCGTGGCATAACATAACGGGTATACCCCCTTAGAGGGTATCCTGAATTTCTGAGGACCTGGTCTAGGAGGCATACTGGTGTTATAAATCTGACCCGTACTTTGAGAAGATATTTGTATGACGTGTACTATGACTGGTGTCCTGACATGTGTCTTCCGAAATGATACTTAAGACATGTGTCTTGACTGTTGTCTGGACATGTATTTTAATGGGTGAGTCTGAATAAGGTTAATAATTTATGGTAACTGCTATGGTTGGCGGACCGGTTAGACTGCTGACCTCTGTATTTCTGGTCACGTCCGTTCTGGAGTTCCGATGGTTACTGACTGATTAATTATAAGCACGATGGTTGTCATTACCGCCTTGTCTGTCAGTTTCCTGACAGTCGTTATCATCACCGTGATTCAAGTAACTATTTCTGCTGAGTGGCCGGCGGGTTACCGGTTCCCACTCTTCTGACTGAAAGATTAGCTGAGTGAAGTGTGACATCTAACTGGGGAAGTAAAAGCATGGAATAGAATGATAGCGTCTGATGGTTGAAATTTATTCTTGTCAGAAATTTCAAATTTATAGTTTTCGTCCTTGTTCTGCAGAGTCTTGATAGTATAAACAACATCAGCATCTTGAGAAATCTCCAAAGCATCAACAGCGTCAGCATTTGTGAGGTCTTTAAAGTGTTAGCAGCATCAGTCTGGTAAAATCTTCAACTCACGAGCAGCATCAGCATCTGGTAGTATATTGACAAGTGGAAACGCCTGAGATGATTGTGGATCGATTATCAATATCCATGGAGTAGGGAACCTGGAGTACACCTGGATTACTGTACATGAAGTACAAAGTGAATACTGCACATGGAGCATATCTAAGACACTGTACGTGGAGTACTCATGAAATACTGTACATGGAGTATAATTGAGACACTGTACATGGGGTACAGATGGAATACTATACATGGCACTGGTGGAAATTTTATTGGATGATCGATACTGGTGCCGCTTGTCTGACATGATCAAAGAATTAAATTGATTTAAACGGTAGTAAACTGAACTGAAATGAGTAACATGATAGCCTGGTAATTCCTACGTGGACTTAAAGCTGGTTGTATAGAGTTTCAAGAATATGATTAAACGGAATTTCAACAATGGTCAGCATGAAGACATGACTGATGAAGATCAAACATGATTATTATGAAAACGGGATTTTTCTGTAACCCCTTCTGTATCTTAGCATGAAAACATTATCACCTTGCTGAAAACATAATCCTCATAAGGAGACATGAACTTAGTCTGCATGAAAATGACATTTACTTGAGAGTATAAACTTGACTGATACAAAGAACATAGAAGAATAATCAACTGAGGTTTAACATCAACTGATGTGGATAGTTATGGTTTAATCCACACTATTCATAGTAGGAAGCATGTGACTAAGTACGGACGATTCTGTTTCGATCCATACTTGTCAAAACTTTATGAGAACGGTCATGTATAGAAATGTACAATCTGAGACTAAATATGGTTGGCTGTAGTCCAATTCATATTTGTCAAGATTTTATGAAATGTCATGATATGACAAATGTGAACAGCTATGGATCGGTTCACAAAACAACATTCGACTAAAAAGCATGAAATTTGACCTGAGAAATGGTGAACGCATATGGGTCAGTTCACCTAATAAAATTCGACTGGAAACATGAATCTGTCATGATTTTATGAAATGTCATGATATGACAAATGTGAACAGCTATGGATCGGTTCACAAAACAACATTCGACTAAAAAGCATGAAATTTAACTTGAGAAATGGTGAACGCATATGGGTCAGTTCACTTAATAAAATTCGACTGGAAACATGAATCTGTCATGAGTAAGGATTAACGCCTATGGGTCGGTTCACCAATACAAAAATCTGAACGGGCAAGGGTGAACGCCTATGGGACGGTTCACCAAAACAAAATTCGCAGAAAAGCACATGCGACTAAATATGACCAGTCCTGTACCAACCTTTTACTTATTCAAAAACTTTAAGAAAACTGACTGATAATTGAAGAAAACTGACTAATAAATGCATGAGAAATATGAAAGATAATAACGCCAATATCCGGGAAGTTCCTAGTGACTACCCATTAGTCACAGGTCAAGTTTTAGAGCCTACATGTCGAACCTATAGCTCTGATACCATAATTGTAACACCCCACTTGGATAAGTGGATCGTTACGTGTATTTATGGCGCGTCATCAAAGCATAAGGTAAATGTCCTAAAACATTAACTGACCATAAAGGAAATACCGGAATCGAACATCGGTAATCCGAACATAAGCTCAAAACATGAAAAGTAAATACTGAAGGAAAGGACTAAACAATTTCCAAATAAGCAGAATAATGTATGAAGTTCATAAAGTCAGAAGTCTGGATAGCTTCCATCCAAATGCACATGAGCTCAAAATCCTAAGAGCGTCCTAGTGTACCTGCCGTTAGAACATGAAAAGAACTACGGCTGAGCATAACGCCCAGTGTACAGTTATAAAGCATGATAAGAAATACTGAAATGAAGCAGATGATAAAATACTGAAGCTGTAAGACTGATAAGTAAAGTTGCAGCGGAAATCTGTGTATAATCTGAAAAGTCTGTTTTATAAATAATAAAGCTGAACTGTTATCTGTTAAATCTGAAAACATGCATTTACTGTATTTTAATTGCCAAGAGATTATATAGGTCATGTGCTGTAACAACTGCTGCATGAATAAATGGAGGGGTGACCTCATCATGCTGTAGAGGGGTGACCTCTAAATAATGTGTTGGGTGGAGGGATCAGCTCCAATGTGAAGGATGTAGAGCACACACCACATTCACCTGATAACTGTAACTAATAGTCTAGGATACATCCATACACCCGCTTATAATACTGATAAATGGCCAAGTTAAAATAAATGGGACGCTGCGAGAAATCACTCCCCCGCAGAAGAGTCATGACACTGGTGCCTCTAGTGTCATGGTTACGGTACCTCCGTAACTAGTACATAACTGGTCATGCTTGTATATAAAGCTCAGGCAAGTTTAACTTATTTATTAAAATGATTACTGATAAACATAAACATATACTAGCAAAAATATTTGGCTGCAGACGGAAAATCCTAATCATGCATAGAAAGGAAAGTCCATACTGAAGGACGGAAAATCCGTACCTCGTGTCCGGTAATAAAATAAGAATGAAAGATGAGGATCTACTCCGATTTCACGGTTACTACATAAATAAGAGACGAGAATGAGTTGTCTGACTACTATTTACTGTTACCGACTTTTATTGTTCTTACTTTAATTTATCTACTCTGGTATTACTGTTTGTGTATAAACTAATAATATCTGACTATTCGATAATATTACTGATTAACGTATTTTCCGTATACCTGAATACGGTATAATGTGCAATATATCCGATATAATTATTGTTACTATAATTAGTAATCTGATATAATAAAAAGGTTCTAAATTCGTTCCTTTGAAAAAAGTATAATTTAAATCACGCATTTCAAAATAATTCTAAGGTAAAACAATATTGATCTAATTTAACAAATTAATAAAATTTTACAATTTAATTAATTTATTATACAACACTATATAACAAATATTTAATTAATATAATTATTTTCCTCACGCGTTAATAAAATACTAGTGAACCCGAACCCGAGCTAAAACTAACCCCGAGACGTCCACGCCTCGGTTTAACTAAACCGGACCCACTACGTGGTCCCCCCGCTGTTCTTCTAGTTCCCACTGCTTTTATTGCTAAAGTTCCAAATGTTTTGTTATTAAAGTTCCCACTGTCTTTGTTTTGGTTCCCACTGTTAGTGCAGTGGTTCCCACTGCTCGTAGTCCCAAACACCCCCTTTCTGCAATTTAATCCCAAACACCACCCTGCTGTGATTCGTTTACCCCTGACTGGTTTCTTAGGCTGCGGCTGTTCAACAAAAGCACAACCGAAACCTTGGAGGGTTAAGGCTGGCCACAACCACACACACCGAGACCAATTGGTCTCGGTTCTTCCTGAGTTCTCCAAAAACCCGACACCCCTGCTCGATTACCCTACTGTTTGGGGTTTCACTGTTCGCGGCTGGGCAAAAAAACGAGCACCATGATTCCTGTGTGGGTCACGGCTGCCACAGACCACACTCATACTGAGACCTAGTGTCTCGGTATTCGTGTATCAACAAAAACACGACACCCCTCTATTAGATTAAACCATGATTCGTGTTATGTAAAATTAAACCATATAGATTCGTTTTAAAATCATGAAATTAAATGGAAAAGGTAATACCGTTATAGGATTGCTGGAGGATGATGAACACACGCGAATTATTAGACGAAACTAGGCCGAATCTTTCTTTTTCTTTGTTCTTTTACCCAGCGGCCACTCAATGGAGAACAATCCCTAGATTTCTTCCCGTTTTCTTTTTTTTTTGTTTAGACGTTAGCGTTGTGACAAACAGAAAGGGGTAACCCCCCGTTTTTGTTAATGTAGTGGGCTTAAAGCCCAACATCCATTTGTCTTGTTATTAGAAACACAAACCAAGCCCAATACATGTACACTTGTTTTCGTTTCACTTTGTTTACGACATTTAATTTACGTGTTCATTTTTAAACCCCGTCATGTATTTATTTATTTACTGAAATAAATACGCACGTAATACTGAATGATTATTTCTGAATTATTTTCTGAAGAATAATTACGTCACGATCTTAATTAAAAACCGAGGCTGTGTGAATTTAATATTCATGGATTTTAAACATTGCGTACGTGTTCGTAATTTAATCCTCGTAAATATATTCTGACGTGAATTATTTATTTCCTGAATAAGTAATGTTTTCGTAATACTTGATTTAACACTGTTATTTATTATCTGAATAAATAATTACGTTTTAAAGCGGGTTTTATAATTAAACTCGTCCATAAGACTGTTCCATCTAAGCTCAAACTCATCAGAGCGGATATACATATTCCAAACAAGTTTGCCGAATTTTTATTTGAATTTTTTGTCATCATAAATTTCCGAAACGATCTGGGAATAAAATACATTATCAAAAGTGATATAACAATAAAGTTTATATACATAAAAATGATAACTAAAAATTGACAATAAAAAAAATATCTCAAAGCATTATCATTGGTGATAAGAAAAAGTGACAAAAAAAGAATTGTATGATTTTTTGGTTTTTATATAAACAGTAATCCTTTATCAAAGGTGATATCAGAAGAAGCTTCGAAAGTGATATAACAATAAAATTTATATACCCAAGAATGATAACTAAAATTTGACAATAAAAAAATATATCAAAGCATTATCACTAGTGATAAGAAAAAAGTGACAAAAAAAGAATTGTATGATTTTTTGGTTTTTATATAAATCATTAATCTTTTATCAAAGGTGATATCAAAAGAAACTATTAAAATTTTTAATAGCCAAAGTATCACTTGTGATAAACCAAAAAAGATATTGAACACAATCCATGAAACAATGAAAATATAGGAAAGTACCTTTTTTGGGACTTTCTGCATGATGTGCCACATACAAAGCCTATGCTAAGATTCAGGCAACTCCGCAGCAACAACGATATGCATAGCACTGTTTTGATCAGTAACAATAATATTTGGCACTCGAACAAACGCTTTCTTTAACGATTGAAGTAACCATCCATAATATTCAGCTGTTTCTTTCTTCAACAACCCCGAACCAACAGTAACAGACCTTCTATGGTTGTTTACAGCCGTAAATGGCACAAACACCATCTTGTACCTGAAAATGGTATAAAGTTAATAGAAAATAACAAGTAATAAAACAAAAAAATTGGGGAAACAAAAAAATGAAATATACTTGTTGGTAATCGTACGTGGCATCAAATGATACAATATCACCAAACTCTTTGAAATTACACTTTGCAACTTCATCAGACCAAACAAACCGCACAAGTCCGCATTTTCAACAAAAAAATTCAAAAGAAAAGAGTTTTGTATATTCTTTCATATCCTCCAAACGATTAATCAACATCTGGGCATCGCTATCTCCTATGAACAAGTTTAAGCCATTAACGAGATTCTTAAAATCCACCTGAGTACCACGAACTAGAGATACAGACCCTTTCAACCCAGTATAAAACTTATGCGCTTTAACATCACTAATATTTGAATTCGTAGCTTTGATACTGAACAGTTGCTCGACGTATGTTAACTTTCTCTCGGATTGAGACAAGTGCTTATACTCAGGCTTATCAAGCTCATGATTATGTTCTACATCAAAAATTGACAGCGAATACTTTGTTGTACCAGGAACCAAATCAAAGATAACACAAGCTTTGCAATCACATATCCTAATATTTGAAGTCCTTATTTGTTTATCAGTCTTCTTAGGCTCTAAAGTATTCAATGATATATTCTTCGGACAACCATAACGTTTACAAACTAATGTCTTTTGTTTCACAAAACCATCACGTAATCGTTCCAGATTAGATTTTCTAACGCCACACCCCGCAACTGAAGCATACTTCTTATAAACACTGATACATTCATCAACACATCATAAACAGTACGCAAAACTAGTGAATCACTAGCACAAACCCTTGGAACAACTATAAGTGACCCATCCGAAGCATCAAGAATCTCATCAAGATCAAACGATGAAGATGTATTAAGACTATTTCTAGCTGTAGAAAATAAAACAAAAAAATGAATATAATATAAAGAAAAAACATAAAACATTGAAATATATCAAATATATAATAAAACACATAATATATCAATAGTGATAACACAACTTAACACTGTTGATGGAAGACATAAAAAACAAAAAGTTGTTTATACTAAATATCACTAGTGATAAAAGATACAACATAAAAACATTTAAATATCATTATTTTTTTTGAACAAAAAAATCATAAGTGAATGAACACATGATATATCATTAGTGATTAAACATATGATATATCATTAGAGATAAAACAAAATAACACATCATAAAGGACAACAAAAAATAAAAACTTTTAAACAAAATATCACTAGTGATAAAACATACAAAACATACTAAAAGATTAACAAAAAGGAAAAAAACATAACAAACAGCTAACTCGTAACAAAAACATCAACATATCACTAGTGATACAAAACATGTTAAAAAATAAGCTGTTAATAAGCATTATCAACAAATAAACTAGATCACAAAAAATTATAATCAGGTAACTTGTTGATCATGTAATCAGAAGCAAAATTACAATTAATAAAACAATAATAAGCAATAATACAGTGAAATAAGCAATAATAAACTGAAATAAGCAAATTATGATAATCAAAAAGCTAATCTACAAACTTACAATCAAAGTTTTCATGATCAGCCTGAATAGAAGTAGAATCGCATTCAAATACAATAGAACCGTTATTAACATCAAAACCTACTAAATTATCATTTGAACCTGGAACACCAGGCTCATTCAAATCAAAAAGCTATAACCTAAATCGAATAGTTGATCAACAATCGATCAAAAAAGGTGTAAATTGATAACGATGATGTCTAAATGATAGATGTAACGGAATTTGTGGATCGTTCTAACAGAATTTATGGAGAAACGATTTTTTTTGTAACTGAATCAGTTGAGAGATAAAACACACACAAACTATGCGTGAAAAAAAGAGCGAAGTGAGAAATTTTTTAGGGAAAGAACTTTATATAGCGGCAATAAAAAATGTTTAATTGAATAAAATTTTAAGTTAATCTTCACCAATAAATCTACTTTAAATGGAAGGTAATGATTTATCCTTTGAATTCCAAAAAAAAACAAGGTTTAAAAATAACTTTTGCCATATTTGTTTGTAGCAACTTAATCACAAAATAATTAAATATTAAATCGTGATCAAGAGTCATTAACTACTAGATCAATCTTGAAGATTACGTAACAAATGGACGTTTAATAAAGTTTGGGCCTTCTAGTTTATTAATATCGACCGACTTTTGACCCTAATTCTTGCTTAATATTAGGGCAATTTGCCCATCATCTCCCCTATATAAACGAATCGCAACACATTCATCTTTTCACACCTACGACATACCTCTCAATCTCCCTCTCGAACATCGAACGAAGCTATTTAGTTTCTTTTTTGTGTTCCTCGTAAACTAATTGTATTATTAAGGTTAAGTCTTAGGTTCTGGCATATCCTCATGCAATTAATTACCATGAACCACTCACGTAGACAATTGCCTTCTATCGTCCCACGTAAGCACAAAGAACGAGGTCAAACGTTTGACTTCTTGAAACTGTCAAAGAAAAGAAGACCACGATCAAAGCTATCCAAGCCGAGCCGGATCTACAAGCTGGTCCCTGGTAGAGCCAATGCGTCTTTCAAGTTTTCTAATAGTGTGGCTTCTCCACCGGCTCATGGTAACTTGCTTCTAGCTGCGTGCTTGGCTCATGAGTTTCTAACTACAAGCACATTATTTGGTACAGTGTATGATCCGGCTAGAGCTATGGCTCAACCGGCGTATACCGTGGATAGTGAAACCGGAAAGAGTGTTGAAGCTAGGTCGAATAAGTGTCAACTTGAGCTGCAACTGGCTAAGAGCCTAAAAATCAAATGTACGTTGAAGTGTTGAAGTGTCCGAACTCTTAAAAACTGGAGGCCATATACCTGGCATTGTTAACCCTTCACAATTAGCTCGTTTCTTTCATATTCTCCAAGATTCCAACTAGAGAAGTAAACTAAATTTGTAGCCAAATTTAGTTCTAGTCTGTTACTTAACCTTTTAATTGTAATTAAAAGGCATTATATATGCTCAAACTAGGAACATCAAGATTTTATATGCATTGATCATATTTTATTTCCCATGAACTTAATCTTCTAAATTAGGAAATCTCATACGGAGTACTATGTTAATAATGTTCTTCAGATTTACTAATTTAAACATGGCAATGAATAAAGGAGGATGTTTTTCCTCCTCTGAAAATTTATTAATTCTAACAAATATAGTTGTCTGCCACTACAATGTTCATTGTTAGCCCGTATTTTAATTATGTATCATTAGGCTCTACCTTGAGTATATAATATTCATATGCATGTTTATATTATATTCGCTTGTTGAGATAATGCAATATATACGATTGATCAAATTCCAACATGGTATCGACTCTAAGTCGATCTTAAACCCTAATAACAACAACAACCGTTTTTTTCTTTTATTTTTGGGAGATTCGTTCTTGGTAACGAATCCATTTGTGTTTGAGTTTATTTATTCTAAAGTCACAAATCTATTTAACAGGTTTTGGTTCTTCGTGATTAGGTTACGAAGCTTTGTTTTCCTTTGTTTGATCGGTTACTGTTCCATCAAACCCTAAATTGTATGTAAGGGAAACCTTCCTTTACGTTGACAAGTCAAACTGGCCACGTTGCAAATTTTTTTTGACAAAGCTCCCGGCGACATGTCGCCAGGGAAACTTCGATATTTTTTTTGTGTAGCCTGCACAACAGGCTATTTCCAGATTTTTTCGAAAAAATCTACCAAAACCTGGGAATACAATCTGCTATAAAATATCCACAAAGATAGTACCAAAACACAATAACATGTAACCTCTCGATCAATTAAGTCAGTACAAATACATACATCATAACTTAAGTACAAATACATTGGTTCCTTGTTACAATTATTAAACATGTAATTCGGGGTTTACAATTATTAAACTTGCATGCTAAGTGTCACGAGCCAAATTCTGAAGGTCGGGTTCTGCTTGGAAGGCGCACATGAATACGAGGGTTCCTGGTTTATTCTTGTTGTTCTCGTTGGAGTACCCCAACGATAAGGGTGTAGTACGTGCCACGAGTAGAGACTCAATATGGCACTACACTGGTCGGGAGTTGGGGCAGCTCCCCTGATGAGTCCAAGGCAGGATGAAACCAGTGAACCTCTATTATACGCGGGATGGATGGCTGGTCCTTATCGGTGTAAGGACGCCACGCGGGGTCTAATGGATAACTCCGTGACAAGTGGTATCAGAGCCAAGTCGGACCGAGGCGGACCAAAGGAGAATTGTTCAAGATTGTTTTCCCAATTAAGTTCTTAAAGTGTTTGGCTGCGCAAAGGTGGTGGGAGTGTGCTCCCGAGATATTGAAGAGTCAATATGATGTTGCGTGGAGTTCGTAATATCGCATTTGATGGAAGCCAGAGAGAGTAATGGACTAATCCAAAAGGTGGATGTCAGTCGCTGCACGCTGGTTCTTAAGTCGCCAGAAAGAGTAATGGACTAATGTGTAGTCGCTGCACACTGGGACCCAAAGAGTTGAAAGTCGAATGTCCCTTTAAGCCATGAAGCCGGAGTAAAGACAAAGTCATTTGAGGGTAGTCGTTAGTTGGCGCAAATGATCATACACGAGGTCGTGCATGAATCGGTGGTGGGAGAATGTCACGAGCCAAATTCTGAAGGTCGGGTTCTGCTTGGAAGGCGCACATGAATACGAGGGTTCCTGGTTTATTCTTGTTGTTCTCGTTGGAGTACCCCAACGATAAGGGTGTAGTACGTGCCACGAGTAGAGACTCGATATGACACTACACTGGTCGGGAATTGGGGCCGCTCCCCTGATGAGTCCAAGGCAGGATGAAACCAGTGAACCTCTATTATACGCGGGATGGATGGCTGGTCCTTATCGGTGTAAGGACGCCACGCGGGGTCTAAAGGATAACTCCGTGACATAAGGTAGGAAAAACAAGAAATACTAACCACTAGTGCCATCATGATGCTCATTACCACTACCGCCACTCCCACCGGTGCCACTCCCGCCCGCTTCACTTTTGCTAGTACCACCCGATATGCGTTGTGAGAACGCATCGGCGAAACTATCGTCACTTGCTAAAAAAGTATACACTTGCTCAATTCGCGGGTTGACGGCAGGTGGGGGAGTATATGGGATATTTTGGCGCCTTCCCGACACTATATGACCGACACCTGGCATGTGACCGCGTTGCTTACCGCGTCAGACTCTACGGTTGATCTCGTCGTTCGTATATTTGCTTGTAGCCTTCAACTTAAGCATCTCCTCCTAATGAAGTGACAAAAACAGACGATAGTAAATATATTATTTATTAGTCGGGTTGCTACATTATTTCTCGATAGGGAATAGTTGGAAACCAAGGTATATCAAAAAACTAATAAACTAATCAATTTAAAAACTAAAAAAAACTTACATGCATAAGGCGGTCCTCCTCGCAAATAAACTGCCCATTGCTGTCGGTGTGCGTCAAGAAGAAGTGATCAATGAGAGACGGGGGCTCATGATCAGCTGCAGCTTGCGTCTGTACATACATAGACACGCATATAGAATGAATGAAATTCAAGACAAAAAATCACAACACACCAAAACATATAATCAAAGACATATATGTATGTAAATTAATTATATAATTTCTCACCAATCTGTCTCGAAGGAGGGCTAGTGATCGGGATCCCTGCCGACTCGGGGTCTTCATCTTAGCCCGATTTTGCAAGTTTATATGGGATCTTTTTTTCGTTTTCTGGATCACTCTAAAAGTTTATATACTTTTCCCACTCTTCGGTAGTAATTTTCTCAAGACGCGCCCTCCGGATGCTGTCTAAGTCAACCCTATCGGTTTTGGGGTCTCGACGCGAATGATCTGACTTGAACCTAGATTTGTTCGAATTGTAAGTCTTCTGAAGCATAGAATTGATGCCGCCACTTATAGTTTTCCATGTTTTACTATCACGCTTGATATGTATTAGATCAAACTTACTATGTATTCATATACAACAAATAAAACAAACACAGAGTTAGAGTTAGAGATATAATTTATATATTATTATGTTTATTTATTTAATAGCGTATATATTTATTTAAATTTTATAATAAAAACAACTTATACTGATAAGCTTATCAGGATAAGCTGTTTTCAAACAGCTTATCACGATAAGCTTATTAGGGTAAGCTTCTCAGGATAAGCTGTTTTCAAACAGCTTATTCTGATAAGCTTATCAGGATATGCTTTTTGAAAACAACTTGTTCTGATAAGCTTATCAGGATAAGCTGTATTCAAACAGGTTGTTCCGATAAGCTTATCAGAACAAGCTGGTTGAATACAGCTTATTACGGTAAGCTTATTCGGATAAGCAGTTTTCAACCAGCTTATCTTGATAAGCTTATCAGAATAAGCTGTTTTCAAACTTCTTTTTCTGATAAGCTTATCAGGATAAGCTGTTTGAGCTTAACCGAAAAAGCTTATTAGCTTATTCTCATCAAATATATATTTATTTAAATTTTCTATTTTTTATATGATATAAATAAATAAGATATAATTTCTATATTTATTAAAATTTGTTGTATTTAATTATATGATATAAATAAATAAACAAATTTATATAAATATATACGCCATAAAATAAATAAACACAATAAATTAATAAGCATAAAAATAAAAATGATAACTAACCTCTATATGAGCCCAAATGTTCGCCTTGAGCTCTTCAGGGACGGTATTTCAACTTGGGTAGTACAATGGCATGAGCCTCCTGAGAGCCTCCCTGATGAAGTTAGAAAAATGTTGAGCATGGTCGCCGAGAGGCCGGAAAGTGGGTGGTCGCGACTCAAACTGTATCGGGACAGGGCCACTCATCTCAACGATGTTCAACAAATCGAAATTTATGTTAATAGACCGAGTCTTTAACCTACCGGCTTGTCTGCCGCCCAAATTTTCTTTCCTTTTGCCTTTACCTGCAAAAATCAAGTGAGTGAAAAAGTCATAAAAATTCAAGGCAAGCAACATATATGTACCAAATTTATGATTGTGTTACAATAATCCAAATATTCTTACCTTAGTTTCTAAATAAGGCAAAGCAACCGCTGCGGATGTTTGGCGTAGGAGGTTCATTCTCACCGCCACCGTCACCATTGTGTGATCATGCAACATCTGCTGATGACATCTGTACAAGTACAATTAGAATAAGCTGTTGCAAAACAGCTTATTCTGATAAGCTAAGCTTATCAGAATAAGATGCTTATCCTGATAAGCTTATTCGTAGAACCATATCAGAATAAGCTACTTATCCTGATAAGCTTATCAGCTTATTTCTTTGGTTATGCAGCTTATTAGTGTTTAGGGGAGCAATTTACAATGTCAAGGAGTGTTTGGATATACGTTTAACACGAATTAACAACTTTCTACATCCCCGATGACATGTCTCCGGGTAAACAAAATAAAAAAATAATTAAAAAACATAACTAAAATCAATTAAAAACAAGAAAAAAGATACTTATCGGGTCGACTCTGGTTGTGGTCGGGGATGTGTCGCCGGTTGTGATCGGGGATGCGGCTTCGACGAGAGGACGAGGCTACAATAACATAAAACAAACACATTAAATTATCAGTTATAACTAAATAAACAAACCAATTATCAGAATTCAAAATCAAAACCAATTAAAAAAACACATTACATTCGCAGTGGGTTATGTGGTGGTGATGGCTGGAGATGACGGTGGGTGGTGATGATTCGCAGTGGTGATGGTGGCGGTGAAGGGCCGCTGCTAGAGATGACGGTAGTGGTGGTGACTCGCAGTAGTGATGGTGGGGATGACGGATTGATGTGGCTGTTGATGATGAAGATGGTGGTGATGGGTAGTGATGGCTGTTGATGATGAAGATGGTGATGATGGGTGTAGATGATGAAGATGGCATCGGTTTTATATTTATTAGGATAAGAAGTGTTATGAGAAAAGTGAGATAGCAGATCTGGTAAAAAAGGCCTATTTTTTGCCCGACGATTTTCCCCGGCGACATGTCACCGGGGATACTTTGGTTTTATTGCCTAGCCAAAAAACGCGCGTGATTGAAAATTTTGGGACGGATGTAACGATGATTCCCCGACGACATGTCGTCGGGGACTTCCTTTGGCTTGTCGACGTATCTTTACGTACCTACTTTTTTCGTTTTCTTAAACCTTCCCCGGCGACAGGTCGTCAGGGATTCTTTCAAATCGTCACCGGGGATTCGTACTGTCAAAATAATTATTGTTATTGTTTATATATTATTATAATTATTTATAAAAATATTATTATTGTTATTGTTATTTTTAAAATAATAATAATTATTATTTATAAAGTTATTATTATTTATAAAATAATAATATCAGCTGGTTGAGTTGGTGAAGTTTCTCGATTTATTCCAGTTCAGTAACCATTGAACATGTAACGTGTAACCAATACATACGGACTCATCCATTGAACATATAACGTGTAACCATAAGCTACTGACTCATCCATTAAACATATAACGTGTAACCATAACCTGTGGACTCATCCATTGAACATCTAACGTGTATCAAAAACCTACCGACTCATCCGTTGAACATCTAACGTGTAACCAATACATACCGACTCATCCATTAAACATATAACATGTAAACATAACCTATAGACCCATCAATTGAACATCTAACGTATAACCATAACATACTGACTCATCTATTGATATCAAAAGTGTAACCAATACATACCGACTCATCCATTGAACATATAACGTGTAACCATAACCTACAGACTCATCCATTGAACATATAACGTGTAACCAATACATACCGACTCATCAATTGAACATATAACATGTAACCATAGCTTACGGACTCATCCATTGAACATCTAACGTGTAACCATCACCTACCGACTCATCCATTGAACATATAACGAATAACCAAAACCTACGGACTCATCCATTGAACATCTAACGTGTAGCCATAACCTACCGACTCATCCATTGAACATCTAACGTGTAACCAATACATACCGACTCATCCACTGAACATCTAACGTGTAACCATTACCTACCGACTCATCCATTAAACATATAACGTGTAACCATTACAAACCGACTCATCCATTAAACATCTAACGTGTAACCAATACATACCGACTCATCCATTAAACATATAATGTGTAACCATAACCTACCAACTCATCCATTGAACATCTAACGCGTAACCATAACCTACCGACTCATCCATTGAACATCTAACGTGTAACCAATACATATCGACTCATCCATTGAACATCTAACGTGTAACCAATACATACTGACTCATCCATTGAACATATAACGTATAACCATGACCTACCGACTCATCCATTCGACATCTAACGTGAAACCAATATCCACCGACTCATCCATTGAACATCTAACGTGTAACCATAACCTACCGACTCATCCATTGAACATATAACATGTAACCATAACCTAACCACTCATCCATTAAACATCTAACGTGTAACTAATACATACTGACTCATCCATTGAACATATAACATGTAACCAATACATACCAACTCATCCATTGAACATCTAACGTGTAACCATAACCTACAGAATCATCCATTGAACATATAACGTGTAACCAATACATACCAACTCATCTATTAAACATCTAACGTGTAACCAATACATACTGACTCATCCATTGAACATATAACGTGTAACCACAACCTACCGACTCATCCATTGAACATTTAACGTGTAACCATAACCAACCGACTCATCCATTGAACATATAACGTGTAACCATAACCTACCGACTCATCCATTAAACATCTAACGTGTAAGAAATACATACGACTCATCTATTGAACATCTAACGTGTAACCAATATATAATGACTAAGCCATTGAACATCTAACGTGTAACCAATTCATACCGACTCATCTATTGATCATATAACGTGTAACCAATACATACCGACTCTTCCGTTAAACATATAGCGTGTAACCATAACTGAAAGTTTATGGACTTATATTTAATAGTCGTGTGATATGATCGAACTCGAGATTACGGGATTGGACTCAATACATAAAGAGTTAATTTATTTAATAAATATATTTATTAAATTTATTAAATTAAACCAAGCTATAACTTTAACGATCGTTAAATAATTATGAGTTAAGTATTAACGAGCGTTATGGAATAAGTTGGAAGAAGAAAAGAATGTTCCGAAATACCCCACAAGGGGGTGTTCGTCGGCCGGTTATGGAGACAAGGGGGAAGGAAAAATTTTCGTTTTATTTGTTTTACTTGGTTTGCAAGTTTTCTAAGCCTATATAAACACCCCTTTGCCCTCATAATTTTATCCCTCCCTTCTCTTTCTATTTAGCCGATCGAAACAAGAAACCTACAAATGGTTTCGGTTGGTTTTCTTGTTTTTTCGGTTTTGCTTATAATCTAGTCCTAGACCCTCTCTAGGGTTATTGGGTAGATTTTTTCTACAAGCGTAGAAGCTCGGTTTACACGTGCTAGACTCACAGTTAGCTCGTTGTATTACGTGTGTACAAGAACGTAATATAGTCTTACTTTAGACTATATCTTGGTGGTGTTCGTTATAAACCCTAATTGGTGATTCATTCTTTATCTTGTGGATTTACTTTAGCTAAAAGGTACGTAACCCTAATTCGATTAACTATAATTATGTTATTATGATCTTGTTAAATCGCTTCCGTTATGATTTAATAAACCTACAGTGGCATCTAGAGTCGTTTCAATATGTTATAATTATCGAAAATCTAAAGTTTTTGACTAATAATTGTTTTGAGTTAAAACTACATGTTTTTTAGGTTTTTTAGGTTTTTTAGGTTTTTTTTAAAATTAGGGTTTTGTTAAATTAGGGTTTTGGCCGAATTTTATAAAAAAAGAATTGTTTTTGAAACCTTAAATCACATGTTATATAATTTTAGATTAAATTGCATGATTAATTGTTATGTCATGTAAATTAAAGGTTACGATCCGTAGAGATTTAATTGTTAAGAGATTTGGGTGGATCCATGATGAACGTGCATGTTTTCATGGATCATAAAGTTATATGGTTATATGATTTTATATGCTACTTGTTTATTTGATTCAATAAATCTTGAATTAGGGAAGACTTTTATATGAATATAAAAACCTAGATTTGATAATTATTGAATAAATCGTATGCATGTGGCTTTTTGATTTATTTATCGCACATATAAATTGTTACTATGTGTTTATGATTTAGTTCTTTTACTTGTTTATGTTAAAATTGTTCGAATTGTTGTAAACAAGGGTTTTTTAAACAAAAATAATATGGACTAAATCATATTATAATTAAGATTTGTTTGAGATCTAAATTACATAGAATTACGTTGATTGGTGAATTGCAATAATAAGCTAACGGCCTACTCCTTTTGACAAACTATAAAGTGGGTATAACGCACCGCTGGTCATGTACCCGGTTAAGGAAGGAGGTGTTAGGCCATTAGTCGCTGACCAAATTCCGGGCTCGCCTGTGCGTCAAATTGAAATTACCTATGATTATTATTTGCGTTATACCTTAAGGTTGATATACCACAAATTCACATCCGAATCACAATGAATAAGGTTATTGCTTTGTGCTTTAGCCGTAAGTACGTTGTGAATAGTTGTGGGTAAATTCTTTGATTTGTTAAACCAATACCTCAACATAATTTATGTAGAAATTTAGTCTCGTGAAAAGTTTACTAAATGTTTTATTAAACTTATGCTATGGAGTTGTATGCATGCTTCTCCATACATTGATTTTGACATAAAATTTATACCCATAAAATTAAAGTCGAATGCTATCTAATTGACGAACACTTGAAATTACTATGACGTCATACGAGATTTTGGACGATGTTGTGATGGAGAGAAAAGTTTCATAGAATGAGAATTCGCATGATAGTTTTACGTTATTCAGATTAGACGACTTAATTAAGTTACTCAGTTAGATATGAAAACTTAAGGCATTCAGAAGGGATGAAACATGTTTACATTGCAAAAAGTTTTTTGGCAATGTAAATCCCTTAAATATCTAGAAACTGAAAATTGTTTATCAATTGAATTGTTCGACAAGTCACTATGTTGAGTACATTCTTTACTAGCAGATCAACTGATGCAATCGATCTATGTCAATATATGTTCTAGGATTCAAGGAAAATACTATGGTTTATATATCGGAGTAATTCTATTTTCTTGAAAGTATTTTATTATCGAAAATACTAATATTTGAACTTATTTCTGTAGAAATGGCTCAACCCGACAATAACACTATAAGTTCTGCGTTCAAGACATTTCTTGATCGTCCTGAACTTACTGGCCCTAACTTCAGTGATTGGTACCTGATAGTTGTAGAAATACGTCTTTTAGGAAAAAGAACGTAAATAGGGCAAGTAGGCACGACGGTTTAGGAAAACCGTGTGTAAATGACCCAATGAAGTGAGTTCGTTCTCGAGGAGGCTAGTGTGTTGTGTGATGAATTGATTTAGATTGTTTATGATTTTATTAAGAAGAAAAGAAAAGAGAATAGAAATGAGAAAGAATGACGGTTACGAAGTCGGATTTAACTAAGACGAAAAAGGCGATAACGTAAAACCGTAAATAGTACAAAAATTAAAATTTTAACCTAAAAATTTCTAAAAATTACTAAAAATCCCCAATAATATTCTAAGAGTTTACAAAAAATCCAAACTTGTTAAAACCTTTTAATTAATTGGATAATGACTTTTTAATGCTAATTAAAGCCCTAAAAATCACAATTAATTATTAAAAAGCCCTAAACAAGATTTTCAAGTTTGTAAACCTCAAAAATGACCTAATTAAGCTAAAAAGTATTTTTAAAAATTTTAAAACCAAATAAAACTATTTTTAAACACTTAAAAACTATTAAAATCTATTAAAATTTAAATTAATTCTAGAAATTAATTGAAAAGCCTAAAAAATATTTGGAAAGTGAAAAAACTCCTAATTATGTGTCCTTATCCTAGGAAAAATGTAAAAACTAAAAAAATTCAAACTTCAAATTTTAATAATAAAATAATATTAAAATAATCAAAAAAAATTCAAAGTTTATAAATAAATTCTAAAAAATTACCAAAAACCTAGAATAATATAACTAAGATAAAAATGCAAATTAAAGTTCCTAAAACCTTTTTAATAATTTTATATTAAATTTTAAAGTTGATAAAAAACCCTAAAATCAAATAAAATTAAAAATTAGACTTTTTGAAAACTTTTTGTGATGTAAACCTCAAAAATATAAGTCAAAACCTAAAAACTATTTTTTCAGATTTTTAAAATAACTTTTCCTATTTTTAAATTACTTTTCTAAATTTAAACTAAAAATAATCCTAGAAAATTAATGAAATAATGGAAAAATAAACTTTTTGCATTGAAAAGTCTGAAACCCTAATAAGAACAAAAGAAAAATGCTAACTGGTCAAAAGCTTAAAGAAATAAGCTGAAATCAGCTTATTAATAAGCTGATTGCTAAATAAGCCACAATACAAACACACCTTATATATTAAACTTTGCAAATTGATACCAATCAAAGACCCTAGGGCAGATGGTTAGAGCGTTTGTGTGTGAGAGGAGTGGCGCAGGTTCGAGTCCTGGCCACGTCCTTTTTGATCTTTTTTTATTTTTTTTTAACTTTTAAAAACACAAAACAGTAACTTAACTAACTTAAAAACACAAATATTACTCCAATTTAAACAAGATTAAGACTATTTGGAAACAAAAACGTGCTCAGTTAGGTTGTCTTAACTGATGAACACAAGTTGCTTTTTTCACTTGTGAAGAATATGATCAAGAGGGCTTGATCTGGATATTTGGATGTTTGATTGGACAAGAAGGCACCCCTACACTCAGTTTGAGTGTAGGGAGTCAAGCAATCACAAAACAAGCAAGCTACAACACAAAATCAAGCACCAAATATCAACCAAAGTTTCTGATTAGGCTTATATGTTGACTGATGAATGATAGGGTATATTACATGCACAATTATGAAATTTCAAGGCCAAAATCTAGCACAATAGTCACCCAATCAGCATGCAACCAATTCACAATCCTCAAACAACCCTAAATCTAACAGACTACAAGATTTGATAACCAAATTCACACAAAATCAGTCTCAATAGGCAGTTTCTGATTTTTGATATATTTTCACTTTTTGATCATGCAAATTGGTTCAAACCCCTACCAAACTGAAAACTTATGCTAACAAACAACTACTAACTACCTAAAGAGTGTGTAAAACAAGATTGCAGGAAAAATCTAATCTAATTAAACCATACAAAACCTTGATCCAAACACCACTTAAGTTACAGAACATCAATATTTTCAAACCAAATCAATTTCAAATCCTACCAAACTGATTATGAATACTTGAATCATGCATATAACTAACAAATAAGCAATATCAAACAGCTAAAACAAACACATAACCTGTTTTATGCACAAATCACATAAACACCCAATTAACTGAAAAATGAAAATGGGAAAGGATTTTTACCAAGAGGGACCTACATCCAGGTCCCTCAGTGGTTGCTTAACCACCTCCAATAGGCCCGGGCCTATGCAGGACCTTGAAACAACAATCCTTCAACAAATCTGCTAAGATCAACACACAAACAAAATATAACCAACTTCTGATATTTATCACACCTTTTTAAAACCTTTTCAAAATCTTTCCAATATTTTTCCTTTCAAAAACACCTTAACCAACAACTTACAATCCTGAAAATCAAACCTTGAAACAATTTCCACCAAAAAATTTCCCAAATTCAGAAACCTTGTTTCTGAAATTTTCAAACACAAAGTGTTTGAACCAATTCAAATGGAACTCAGTTTTCTAGCTTTCAATCATATACCAACTTTTAAAAACAAATAAAAAGAATTATATTTTCTCAAAAATCACCAACTTTATAAATTTTGTAAAAAGGGATTACAATGAGAGAGCTAAAAACTGGAACAAGAGGAAATGTACATGCACATTTCCTATTTATACTACTCCTAGGACTATTCTAGAATACATAAAACCCTAGCAACTAAAATGCCCTAAATGCCCTTGGTCGAATCTTCAAAATCAGTCAAAGAGGCTCCATGTGATATGAGAGTGATGGCCAGCTTGCAACTTTGATCTTAGACGTTTATTTTGAACTTGGGGGCCAAGGAGTAACATGGGACGTTGGTTTGGTCGGGTGTAGGGTTTTGAGGGAAAGGGACGGGTGCAGGGGAGGGTCCCACAACCACATGGGTGTGTTGTGGATGGAATCTGGGTTATGGGTTGGGTTTGTATAATGGTTAATCAAGGATCTGGAGTTAATTAACAAAAACCCCTTTGGTTTGATGGATGATTAGGATTAGGGTTTATGGGTTTAGGAAGGTGGGTTTGATCTGTTTTAGGGGAAATCGTTTTTAAATAAGTGTTTAAGAGGGAAATTAGGGAGAGTTGACTGAATGTTTTGACCAGGTTTATTTAATTACCTGGGTTGGGTTGGTTACGGGTTTGGACTGGGTAGGGTTATGGGTAAATAGGTATTCGGGTGGGTAATGGTGAGGTGTCAAAGTCTGAGTGGTGGTGGTGGTTTGGTTAGTTGGCAGAAAAGACCCCCCAAGTCTATTGTTTTGTTCAAGTTGTAATAAATGGCTAAC
This sequence comes from Glebionis coronaria, assembly GCA_025667525.1. Taxonomy (NCBI): domain Eukaryota; kingdom Viridiplantae; phylum Streptophyta; class Magnoliopsida; order Asterales; family Asteraceae; genus Glebionis; species Glebionis coronaria. The sequence continues at coordinate 536,766,058 of CM046879.1, forward strand.
AACGCCCTTTTTCCCTTTAACAACTTTTGCTCTCTTGTCAAAAATGGCACAAAATGTTTCAAAACTTTTCCAAGGGCTTCAAATGCAATTCTTGGATTCTTCAAGGACTGGTCTTGTAATATCTTCAAACTTTAGGGACCCTATTCATAATTTTGAATACTTGAGGGGTATAAAGTGTTAATCTTCAAAAGTTGAGGGACTAAAGTTTCCAATCTTCAATACTTCAAGGTCCATTTTGGAAATTCCAGATTTGGGTCCGGTTCATTGTGCGGCTTCATTTCCCGTGTTCGTTTTTGAATGATTCTTGTGATCTTTTGCCATTTCTTCAATATCCGTACCTAAAAATACACAAGTAACAAACACGAGCATATATTTGGCAGTTTTTATGATATTTTATGCATTTTAAGCCCGATTTGGACGATGAGACCATGTATAAAAGCAGTCTCATCACTCCCCCATACTAAACCATTGCCGTGCCCTCATGCAATGCTAGAATAAAGTATCGTAGCATCTCCAAAATTCATTTTATTCACTTTATTGGAATGATAAACTAGCTACACTACTAATATTACTACTACTTGCGTTTTAGACATAATGTATGATTTTCATCGCAAAATGGGACGTTTAGGTTCATAGAATAAGAACACGTGAATGCTTCGTTAGAAATAATTTCATCGTCCTCGATTTTCACCCTAATTCCATGCCAAGCGTGCAACGAGATTATTGTCATTATAAGTTAGTAATGCTAACACTACTCATATGCCCTAATCACGTACTTATCCTCCCATTATTCCTAAGTTGTATCTCTTATATTTTATTATGTCTTGATGATCACGAGGATACATTGTTGACTTATGCGATAATAGAGATTTAGGTCTAAAAATAGAGTCCTAACGGTGTAACTAAGACCATCAAATCAATAACCCCCCCTAATAGACAACGATGTTAAAAAATTAAGTTGACAAGAAGAATCGATAAACACGGTTTTATAACGGTTTTGAACATGAGACTTATTACCAAGACTTTTATATGCCCCCTAACGGAAGGGCCTTATTATCTTTGGTTTACCTCCATCTTTTATTCAACTTCGACATGAAGCTTTTATTATGACTTCGGTCTTGCCTTGCCTTTTATTATCCTCCATCACCGGTGGTTTTATTAGCCAAAGACGTATATCCTCACGCTAAGGCGAATTTTGGATCTTTAAAGCTTAGAAGATTAAGGCTTGATTCACTTTCAATTTTGCATAGATTTTAGGCCTTGTGGGGGCTTCAAATTGTTTGCTAGATTTAGGTGAGCACTTGAAATCTTATTATTAGGTGAAGCTTTCGATTATTCGGGTGCCAATACTTCAAAACCGTGATGCTGGCGATACCTTAATGTCTTCCCAATTTAATTACACGGAAGCTACTAGAAAAGACTAGAAACCCAACAATCCTAACTAAACCGCTAAGTCAATATTTATTAAGAAATATTTACAAGCGAAGGGAGAATAAGCAAACAACGAGAACACATGAGTTTTTGAAAGAATACGAGTACTCTACGTTTAGCATAGTAACTTATAATTAACTCTATCATTTCTCGTCCTCATTTAAGAGACTTAGCCTAATGTGTAGTTAAGGAACCAAAGCTAAGTGCTCAACACGCACGGTCGAGTCAAAAATTACTCTTATTCTCGCCATCGGAAAACCCACATTCGTGTCTTAAACACTTATGAAAAACTAGAAAAAATTTAAAATTTGGCCATTTTTGCCTTATTTTGCAACAAAACGATAAACAAAAAGATAAACTTTGGAAAGCGTGATGGTTTGGCAAGGCAAGTATCTATTCACCCCCCCATACTAAAGTTAAACATTGTCCTCAATGTTTCGAGTCTAGGGGTGCAAACACCCCCATACTAGAGACGTAGTCGAATGCCTAATCTAGCATGGAAAGGGTGTAACCATTAAATTTAAAGCAGTTTATGAAGTGTGCTAAAAACCTAAGGTTAGAACATATAAGGATATATCTTGGATATTGAGAAATGTCTCCAAAGTAAACGATCGAGTGCTCCCATAAAATGAACACGAGAGGCTCCAATCGTGAAGATCATGATCTAAAACCACAATGCACAAACAACCACGGAACAAAGGTTGGAATGGCACAAATCCCCTCACATTAAACTAATTAGAAAGCGATAATATGTACATGGATAAGCATGGGTCTCCCCCACGAGGCACCTTGTTTTTGATAACCGAGTCAAAAGCTCGACTCGAATCCCCATAAATGTGATCATTTAGGGATAATCATGGTGTGGTCAATTTTTAGTGGGGCTTACATGATAAACAAGGCCCAAAAACAACCGGTATTAAGGACTAAGTCCTTTGATGGTGCAAAATACCGGGATCGAAGATGGCGTTCTCGTTTTCATTTGAAAAACAAATCAACGCCACTTCATGATAAGTCAACAAAAACTCAAAGAGTTTCAAGAAAATAGGAGAGAAGAAATAGAAGGGTGGGAAAATGGGTAAGTCATAAAAACATTGAGCTACTCGAGGTAGACTCGCACCAATCAAATGAAAAGATTTTCCATTTATTGCATCGGTGGAAGACCGAGATTTCCCTATATAAGCAATTCCAGGATCAAATATCTCGTCCTCGGTGGAGAAAGGGGAGGGAACATATGGGGATTCTGTGACAATCCGTCAATTTATGATTGATATTTTATTCTCAATATTTATTTGAAAATATTATTTTAATGTTACAATATGAACTCACATATTTTTGGGAAGAAATTTGGAATTACGTCTTGGAGTAGCATCGACTACGTCTAAACCGGAGGATTCAACGTTACGTGCTTACGTTTACATACACCGTCTTTGGTGACAGTCCGACATTTCAGAAAATAAATTTATCTGTAAATATTATTTTGGAGTTTTAAATTTGTGTTGGTTCATAAACTCACAAATTTACGAGAAGAGATTAGGACTTACGATTTTATTTTAACGTCCTTTACGACTAAACCGGAAACGTTAGGATTACGTATTTACGTTTTTGAACTCCGTTTTTGATGAGACAATTTTTATTGGATTCGTTTTGTGACGTTGATTCATAATTTATAAAAACGTTTTTCGTAAAACGACCCGAGGGCACGCAAATCGAGGAAACTAGAATCGAGGAGTACCCGTAAATAAATGGGATGAGACAAGTGGGACACTTGTCCCACCCCACTCCCAAAACCGGCCAACTTAAGCTAACACACCTCAATAGGTGTCAATTTGTAGCTTAATCTCTACACTTGTCATGAAAGCTTACAAAGTAAGCTTCCACCTACACAAAACCAAGTCAAAAACCACTAGCAAGTTTTCACTTCCACTCTCCTTACATGCAAACAACACACATCTCTCTCTCTCTCACTCACCTATGCCGTCCCATATTCATCTTCAAACACCCCTTTCATACAAATTTTAACCATGAACATATGTTATAATCAACATATGTTAATCTGCATTCAAAAAGAGGAAGATTGATGCAAGTTTTAACATCCATGGAGGAGTTTTCATATTGTTTTGAGGCTGATTTTCCACAAGGAGTTCATGGAGCATGGTGGTCTTGAAGATGGTCATGGTTGTCTACAAGTTTCTCCATCAAAAACCATGTCAAAATCATAACCTACATCAACTTGGTGGTATAAAGATTGTCCTCCTCATCATCTTGTTATTTTGATTATGTACACATGTATTTTATTTCCTATTGTATATATTTATGATGATTATATGATGATAAAAATGTTATGTGGGGATTTGTTGTTGATAATCATGGATAAAAAGATGAAAAACTATAAGAAACAAGTCTAAAATCTTGTCTAAATATGTTGGCTGTGTAAAACAGTAAATAAACAGGTCATGGACTGATAATATGATGAAGTGGAATAGATTTACAGTAAGCTATGGGTCTTGTACACATGTGAGAGTTGGCCATGCAATGGAATCAAAATAATGAGTGAGATACTTAAAGGATGATTCAACAGTAGATATAGAAGAGTTAAATGTAGCAAATATCATGTAGTTTATGTGATAAAAATTTGAGCTTCTATCTCCATATAGAACTCAAGATATGGCAGTTTTGGTGAAGATGAAGTTAAAAATCAGATTTTTGGAAATTAAAGAATAATACTATTATATAAGCACTCACATTTTAATATATAAAATGTAAAATAAAAACCCACTAACTTATAAAAATTATTTATATAAATATATATAAAAGGGTAATCAAATGGATAAATTATATAAATGGTGGTGAAATAATGTTTATAAGTAATAAAAACTATAAACATGATTTTTACGACTTTTTCGGCTATTGCCGTAAAATTAACGTTTTTGTTAAATAAAACTTAGATGGTTGGACCCGTCTAATGTAAACTTTATAAAACTTATATACTGATATATAGACATGTATAACAAGTAAAAACCGATAAAACCCGAACTTTAGGGCATACGGACATTAACGAGCTAAGTAAACATATTGGACTAATACTTGGACTAATAATTGGACTAAATAAGATATAAACTTGTAAAAAGAACTTATTGGGCTTAACCCATTTAGGCCCAACTTGTAAAGTGTATATACTGATAATATAAGTACAAAATGGATTAAAACAAGTTAAAGAACTTATAATAGGCTTATTGGACCTAAAACACGTAAATAGGTAAAACGAGACAACTAGTATAAAAGTTATCGACATATAACACAAAAATGAGTAAACGAGAATATGTAAACCCACTTGATCATCATATATATATAATCATCATATGTATACATAATTGTTATTTTTATAAAGTCATTGGACATGAGTCTAAGACGAGTATTATTTGTCTAGGTTTCCGTGATTGAAGCACGTACCGTACGTCCGAATTGTCGATAACCCGCCTTCCCACATCAACGTGAGTTCATAGCCTCGCACTCTTTTAAATGTTTTTATAAATGTTTTATAAACCCGCGAGGGAGATAACATGTTAGTTTTTATAAAAATTAGGACACCATTTGTCCCGATTGTTTGTTTATTGATTTTGGACCCGAATGATTGAATGACCCGATTGTATGACCCGATAAATGATTAATGGACCCGATAGATGAAATCAAATGGATTATTAAAGTTAGGTTATGTCACTAAAAGTCCCATTAGCATGAATTGTGAACTACCGGGAGTTGGTAGACGCTTATGCATTTAATAGTACTATTTGGGGACGATCACCCCAGTTCGCGCCTTGACGGTTGATCCCCGTCGTGCCACATTGATTGGTAAGCGAATTTATGTATGAGAAGATTTCCAATAGCGTGACCTTTGTGACGACACGCTACTTTAGATGGGCAAAATTGGTATCGGGTTAGCTACCCGTTTTGGTTTAGTAAGGTAACAATGTCATGCGGCTTATAATAATCCGAATTAACAAAATAATAATAGACGCTCCGAATTACGATGTATTGCCTGACTAGCAATACAGGGTCATACTATTGATATTATGATTGTATTTTGGTTTTCATAACCATATTCATATAACGGTTTTTATTTAATTTTATACAACGTCATAAGACGTATTGTATGATGTTTTTACGACATTGGCTCGTATATTGATTTTAAGGCAAATGCCTATATTATGATTTTCGATAAGGATTTGTATAAAATGATTTTGGCTATTTTATGGCCTATTACAAAGATTTGTATAAAATGATTTTGGCTATTTTACGGCCTATTACAATGATTTGTACGAATTGATTTTTGGTACTAATTTTATACCAAAGTTATATTGATGGAATTTACTAAACTCTATGAATTCACTCGGCGTTATCGCTGACCTTTTCTTTTAACATGTTTTATCTCAGGTAATTCTCGGGAAGACAACAAGAATTCATGGCCCGCACCTAAACAATATTTTCCATTCAAACACTTTGTAAAACTTTGTATGAAATATAATGACTTGGGACTGATGTAACTTTGATGTTTATGAATGGAAATGCTTTATAAATAAACGACGCGATTTTTATGCGTTGTCTATGATGTGAGTAATGTGCTATCCCGTAACACCAACTAGTCTTCCGCTGTACTGAGTTGTATAAATTTGGGGGTGTTACAGTTTGGTACCAGAGCTCTCGTTATAGAGAACGAAAGATTTTTAAAATCAAAGGTTTTGAATAAAACATTTCAAAATCTTTTTACTAAAAACATTTTTCTAAAATGTCTAAAAATCTTTTGACTATAACGGTGCCGAAGAATTCCCGAGTTACCGACAAGGCCAAGACTGAGAAGTGTTATTTTAATATATATATAACTTGGATTATATATATATATATATATGATGTAATTTTATTACATGATTGTTTGATGATTATTTTGATTTTTATACGAGGTATTTATACGACGTCGATTGTCACAAGAAACCCTAAATCCCCTAGTAAATTAATCAAAGCTATTCTCGTAGGAATTCTAGCTATCCTAGATCTAAACCAAGTTGTGGATATTTATGATTCCGACAAATGGTCGATATTCGTAGAAATATAGATATTAGTTGATTGTGATATTGAAAAAGAATTGGCGAGATTAAATCTAATATCGATGTCATGACGATCTTTCCTTATAGAGTGGAGTTTGACAAAACGTTATCACCTGGAAAGATGTCATCTGATTCGTTGTCATCCGATTCTTAAATTGAAATCGAAAGGGTGAATGTTGCACTTGAGGCTGTTATTGGAACCATTACCCAAAAGCCTCATGCCACTAATACCTTTCCGAGAAGTCTAGTTGAATGATCAAGTCATTTCATATTAATGACTCATTTGATAATTGTTGTTGTAAGAGATATAGGATTGGAAATTAAGTGTTGGTTTATATTGAGATCGTATTGCCTTTACAAGGCCGAAGAATAAGGTTGTAAGTATTGGATAATGAAGTAGGATATCGAATTGAGTAAAAGTTGATTAAAACTTGAATGAAGTAAAAATTTAACCTGTATGGAATACGGGATTGTTAATAGAAGTCGTTAAGTTTTGTAATTTAATTATAAGGTTTTAATTGATTGTTAGTTTGTGTTAATGGTTGTTCCTAGGACATTGTCCACTAATGAGGATGCCCAGTGTCCAAGAAATAAATTGAAGAAATCTTCTTCTGAATTGAGACCGATGGATCTTCGGGGACATGTGGAACACCTAATGACTCTTGTAGATTAGTAATCATTGTGGTATCTTTTAAAAATCCCTAACTTAACTGAGACATCAGTTGGTAGGATGAGTTCCGAGAATTGTATAACATAGTGACATGTAATGTGTTACGGTACAATTTTGACTTGTTTGTGATTAATGAAAAAGACTACCTTTGATTGCTAAATCCTACATGTATCGATGTTATCTATCTTTTATTGCTTCATCCTAATGTTCGCATTAGTGATGCAACCATTGAACAAGTACTCATCTCGATTTGAGTTATGTTGTGGATTATTCTTTTGAGTGCCATCGAGATCATGAACCTCATGATTATTTGGCTAAAGCTCATTTCCTATCATATTGTAGTTAAGTTCTTGGTAAACAACTCTTCATCACTCTTTTGCAGATCACTCATTGTTTTTATAAGATAAAACAGTATGCCTTGAGAAAAATTGAATTTTCATCACTATAAGGATTATTCATAGTGAGATTTATAAGTGATTGTTATTGAAATGAAGTTGTTTATAAAACACTTTGTAAAATCTAATTGTTTTCATAACAAATAAAATCTTTGTAAATTTATTTTGATTCTTATTTAAGAATTAAGCATGAAAATGTTTTTACTATAAACATGATGTTAAAATTTTGACGAACTGAGTATTGCATTGTTGATCTTGAAATTGTATATAGTTGCGCGCCTACATACAATTTGGAATGGACTATGCAAGACTGATTAGTAGTCACCATAAAACAAATGAATAAACACTACATTTTCTTTGAAGATTGCGAAAGATTAAAATTTATGAGATCTGCAAGAAGTGAAAAATAGGGACATAGTGTTAGGGACACCTACATATGTGCCTGTAGCATCTATTCTTCTGAGTCGAATTTACTCATCCGTGGAAATTGTCTTATTTGACAATTGACAATTCTTTCTTGTCCAATTCTCCCGTAGTGAGATTCTTAGGAAAAGTATATGATTACCGAGTGTTGATACCCGACTGGATGTATTGACATTCTTATCATTTCTTATGATTTGATTTCATTTGAATGACCTAGGTAACGATCCGAGGAGATTTCGAATGCGTACTCAAATTAATGAAAACATGGGATATATTCATATTCGTTAAATGTTTTCGTCTATATCTGATTTGAGATTCTCTCGCGTAGATTATGCGTTGATCTTACTCTTTTAAGGTTAGTTATGTCTCCTGATATCCTTGAAATTGTGAAGGATTATGAATTATTATTAGTCTTTTGAGAAGTTCACATCTTATCGACGGCAATGCAACTGGAAAGTTGATAGTGCCCGTAGAATGGATTGATTGATTATGACATGACGACATTGTCTTAATTGATGGGAACTCGAGTAGAATTCCCTAAATGATAAGATGTTGATTATCAAAAGTGATCTAAATAATTCTTGGTGGATGACGATATCCTGTATTTAGACTTGAAATTATACCGTGAATGATTGTGAACTAGTTATAGATATTATAATCTAGAAAGAACCTAATATAAATTTATTAAAAGATGTTTATGATATCCGAAACTTTAGAAGGTATATATTGGTAAATTACCTAGACTTTTGCCATTAAGGCAAGTTGAAATTTGGTATTTGATTCTATTCTCGGTGCTGCACCTGTGGCTTGTGCACTGTACGTCAGCACCATCTAAATTAAAGGAATTACCGTACAACTGAGAAATTTGGTCGGAGAAAGATTTTATTATACCAAGCCTGTCATCCTGAAGAGCTATGGTGTTATCTTTCCTTATATTTATAGATTACTGTGACTGAGTAAATTGACAATCGAAAACGATATCCATAACTCGAAATGGAAGAATTGTTCGATCATTTACAAGGTTCTAGCAAATTCGATCCATAGCATGGTTATCATCAACTTCGCATCTGCGAAAGAGATTATCTATTCCAGTCACTACATCCGGTGCTTGTGATGAACATTATGAGTTCCACGTGATGTCGTTTGGATTGAACAATGCACATGTAGCATTCATAAATTTGGTGAATCACGTGTGTAGGCTGTAATTTGATAAAATTCATGCTCGTGATCATTAAGGACTATTTGTTTGTATATAAGAATAAGGATGAGTTAATAATTATTAATAAGAATGCCCTGAATTGGCCGAACAGTGAAAACATGTACCTTAAATATTTAACATAAGACTTAAAAACTTAATCCTTTACATAAAATGACTGTTGGATTAATAATGGTAAGATGTATGCATATAGACTCTTCAAAAATTAAGATCCCTTTTAAGACTTTGGATTTTACCAAAAAGAAATGGAAATATGCTTTGACAAATGTTTTAACAAAGGATTTTAAAGAGATTATTCCCTTATACACAAACCATTTAACTAAACTTCTGTTTAGGGGTAAATGTTTGTGTATACCTCCAGATAACTTAAGAAGGATTGAGTAAAACCATTTATACCATAACCTGAAAACTTAAAACGACAATTTTTGCTTTTCAAAATAAGAAAACTTTGACCAAAGTATAAACAAAGGTTTTTCGAACATTTACGAATCTTATTAATTATTTTCGATAAATCAACGAAAATCTTGTTAATTAAACTCAAATTTTGAACATTTTATATAATTGGTCGAACTAAGAAATTTAAAACTTTTACGTTTACGCTTCATAAAAATTAACTAATAATTATTTAATTAATTATAATAATTATCGACGCTTTAGACGACAGATTGAGTAAAACGGATAAAAATGATAGTAAAGACGAAACTAAAACTTAGAAATATAAAGAAAGAATTTTGAATAAATACGATTATGATATTTATTTCATCAGGAAGGTGAACGTAATTATTGACGCATAATATAGAAAGAATATCTGAGTGAATTGTGGACATGATAATTATAACATCATGAGAGGTAAATATAGATACTGACACATTATGTATAAAATATAAAGAACCAATTAGGACATGTTCCTTAATAATGAAAGTGCAAAATAAATTGCCGGACGATATAAAAATAAACGATATTTGTAAGAAGGATAATATAAATAATAAAAAGGGGTTCGCGGATAATGTGAACCATCAGAATTGAGAAGCCGATAGCGTTAAATATTTTAAAAGGCCACTTGTGGTTGTCTAAATATGGAAAATTGTGAGATATAGTTATGTTGGAATTTGTAAGTATAACTATTATATGTATGTCATTTATGACTAAAAGTATCTTTGTCTGAAGAAATTGTACTGACGAAAATTATGAAGGCAGACATCGCCTCATACATTAGTAAACGTCTAGCTATTGCAAAGGTCATCATCTGAATTTTGATTCGATTTGGGTTATCGTCGACAGACTGACCAAATCTGCTAATATCATTTCCGTTAAATGATAAACGCAAAAAGAGTTATGTAAACATAGAGTGCCTGTATCGAACATCTATATCAAGATCCTCGCTTCGCATCGAATTTCTAGAGATTTGCTCAGAAATCATTGAGAACGAACCTTGATGAGAGTACTATGTACCATCCCAAATCGAAGGGACGAGGTAAAGTAACGATACAAAGTAATATAAGTGCTATTTTATGTTTGAATGAATGACCTTTGGTAATAGACCGTATAATCGTTTTCCTTTGGAGAGATTATCATTGATAATCATCGTGTTAGGATTGAGATCAAATCTTGTTAGGATCTAAATCTTTGAGCATCTATAAGCAAGAGTTGAGATGGAGACATCTGACATACACCCATTGTGAGTTGGACATGTCTTTTAGATTTAAGGTTTCCTATGATGGCGAACCTATCCTTGCAAAATACCCGACCCGCGAGATCTGAAATGATTGTTGAAATTAGGATTTGATTATTAACTGCCGATAGTGGGCAAGAGGTTATGTGAATATGAAAATGTAGATCTTGAAGTGCCAAATGGGTAGCGAAGTTATGCCACAATTTTTAACCTTGGGAAAAATGAATTCATGATCTGAAAAATCATAGGATATAAGTCCCCGTTGTATGGGACCATTGAGATGGTATAAAAGATTGGTTTGAAAGGCATATAAGCTGGATCTACCCTAGGACTTCAAAGACTGCGTGAATTATGTTTCGTATATCGAACTTGATGGAATATCTATCACGTGAAAATCTGAATTCTTCTTAATAAAGCTTAGATCGGCGAAAAGTTGCATTCATCAAAAACCCGTGAACATCATGGATAGAGAAAGTAAGTCAACATTAAGCCTGATCTTATTCCCGTAGTTATGCTTGATGAAACTCGCGTATTGTAACGAATTGCATATGTGAGAAAAGACCGAATGTGGAGGAAATACCCACATGGCTTTAACTCTATAAGAAGCGAGTAGTAAGGTAAGATGATCTTTGAGGACAAAGATCCTGTTTAGGGGTAAATGCTGTGACAATCCGTCAATTTATGATTGATATTTTATTCTCAATATTTATTTGAAAATATTATTTTAATGTTACAATATGAACTCACATATTTTTGGGAAGAAATTTGGAAGTACGTCTTGGAGTAGCATCGACTACGTCTAAACCGGAGGATTCAACGTTACGTGCTTACGTTTACATACACCGTCTTTGGTGACAGTCCGACATTTCAGAAAATAAATTTATCTATAAATATTATTTTGGAGTTTTAAATATTATTTTCGTAAAACGACCCGAGGGCACGCAAATCGAGGAAACTAGAATCGAGGAGTACCCGTAAATAAATGGGATGAGACAAGTGGGACACTTGTCCCACCCCACTCCCAAAACCGGCCAACTTAAGCTAACACACCTCAATAGGTGTCAATTTGTAGCTTAATCTCTACACTTGTCATGAAAGCTTACAAAGTAAGCTTCCACCTACACAAAACCAAGTCAAAAACCACTAGCAAGTTTTCACTTCCACTCTCCTTACATGCAAACAACACACATCTCTCTCTCTCTCACTCACCTATGCCGTCCCATATTCATCTTCAAACACCCCTTTCATACAAATTTTAACCATGAACATATGTTATAATCAACATATGTTAATCTCCATTCAAAAAGAGGAAGATTGATGCAAGTTTTAGCATCCATGGAGAAGTTTTCATATTGTTTTGAGGCTTATTTTCCACAAGGAGTTCATGGAGCATGGTGGTCTTGAAGATGGTCATGGTTGTCTACAAGTTTCTCCATCAAAAACCATGTCAAAATCATAACCTACATCAACTTGGTGGTATAAAGATTGTCCTCCTCATCATCTTGTTATTTTGATTATGTACACATGTATTTTATTTCCTATTGTATATATTTATGATGATTATATGATGATAAAAATGTTATGTGGGGATTTGTTGTTGATAATCATGGATAAAAAGATGAAAAACTATAAGAAACAAGTCTAAAATCTTGTCTAAATATGTTGGCTGTGTAAAACAGTAAATAAACAGGTCATGGACTGATAATATGATGAAGTGGAATAGATTTACAGTAAGCTATGGGTCTTGTATACATGTGAGAGTTGGCCATGCAATGGAATCAAAATAATGAGTGAGATATGATCAAAACAAGTTTAGGGTATAAATCTGAAGTTACTGTTTTGAGCGATTTTTAGAAAATACTTAAATGATGATTCAACTGTAGCTATAGAAGAGTTAAATGTAGCAAATATCATGTAGTTTATGTGATAAAAATTTGAGCTTCTATCTCCATATAGAACTCAAGATATGGCAGTTTTGGTGAAGATGAAGTTAAAAATCAGATTTTTGGAAATTAAAGAATAATACTATTATATAAGCACTCACATTTTAATATATAAAATGTAAAATAAAAACTCACTAACTTATAAAACTTATTTATATAAATATATATAAAAGGGTAATCAAATGGATAAATTATATAAATGGTGGTGAAATAATGTTTATAAGTAATAAAAACTATAAACATGATTTTTACGACTTTTTCGGCTATTGCCGTAAAATTAACGTTTTTGTTAAATAAAACTTAGATGGTTGGACCCGTCTAATGTAAACTTTATAAAACTTATATACTGATATATAGACATGTATAACAAGTAAAAACCGATAAAACCCGAACTTTAGGGCATACGGACATTAACGAGCTAAGTAAACATATTGGACTAATACTTGGACTAATAATTGGACTAAATAAGATATAAACTTGTAAAAAGAACTTATTGGGCTTAACCCATTTAGGCCCAACTTGTAAAGTGTATATACTGATAATATAAGTACAAAATGGATTAAAACAAGTTAAAGAACTTATAATAGGCTTATTGGACCTAAAACACGTAAATAGGTAAAACGAGACAACTAGTATAAAAGTTATCGACATATAACACAAAAATGAGTAAACGAGAATATGTAAACCCACTTGATCATCATATATATATAATCATCATATGTATACATAATTGTTATTTTAATAAAGTCATTGGACATGAGTCTAAGACGAGTATTATTTGTCTAGGTTTCCGTGATTGAAGCACGTACCGTACGTCCGAATTGCCGATAACCCGCCTTCCCACATCAACGTGAGTTCATAGCCTCGCACTCTTTTAAATGTTTTTATAAATGTTTTATAAACCCGCGAGGGAGATAACATGTTAGTTTTTATAAAAATTAGGACACCATTTGTCCCGATTGTTTGTTTATTGATTTTGGACCCGAATGATTGAATGACCCGATTGTATGACCCGATAAATGATTAATGGACCCGATAGATGAAATCAAATGGATTATTAAAGTTAGGTTATGTCACTAAAAGTCCCATTAGCATGAATTGTGAACTACCGGGAGTTGGTAGACGCTTATGCATTTAATAGTACTATTTGGGGACGATCACCCCAGTTCGCGCCTTGACGGTTGATCCCCGTCGTGCCACATTGATTGGTAAGCGAATTTATGTATGAGAAGATTTCCAATAGCGTGACCTTTGTGACGACACGTTACTTTAGATGGGCAAAATTGGTATCGGGTTAGCTACCCGTTTTGGTTTAGTAAGGTAACAATGTCATGTGGCTTATAATAATCCGAATTAACAAAATAATAATAGACGCTCCGAATTACGATGTATTGCCTGACTAGCAATACAGGGTCATACTATTGATATTATGATTGTATTTTGGTTTTCATAACCATATTCATATAACGGTTTTTATTTAATTTTATACAACGTCATAAGACGTATTGTATGATGTTTTTACGACATTGGCTCGTATATTGATTTTAAGGCAAATGCCTATATTATGATTTTCGATAAGGATTTGTATAAAATGATTTTGGCTATTTTATGGCCTATTACAAAGATTTGTATAAAATGATTTTGGCTATTTTACGGCCTATTACAATGATTTGTACGAATTGATTTTTGGTACTAATTTTATACCAAAGTTATATTGATGGAATTTACTAAACTCTATGAATTCACTCGGCGTTATCGCTGACCTTTTCTTTTAACATGTTTTATCTCAGGTACTTGAAGGTAATTCTCGGGAAGACAACAAGAATTCATGGCCCGCATCTAAACAATATTTTCCATTCAAACACTTTGTAAAACTTTGTATGAAATATAATGACTTGGGACCGATGTAACTTTGATGTTTATGAATGGAAATGCTTTATAAATAAACGACGCGATTTTTATGCGTTGTCTATGATGTGAGTAATGTGCTATCCCGTAACACCAACTAGTCTTCCGTTGTACTGAGTTGTATAAATTTGGGGGTGTTACAGATTCCCCCACACTAAGTCCACACAAAGCATCGTCAAAAGGAGAAGACGAGCTTGTAGTACTCGAAACACGCGGTGATGACGGAGTTAGAATTGTAGAAAAATCTTTTAAATTCAAGTTAAAATCTTTTCCTTTTTCATCTTTTAAACTCTCCTTGTGAAAACCAGATTTAATTATGTCAAAAATATTTGGTGTATCTAAAGCAATGTTATTCACACTAAAAATTCTCACATTTTGAAACCGTTTTGGTAAAGGTGGTGGTAAGTTTTCAAATCTTTTGTCAACAAAGAAAACCTCCCCATCGGGATCAACGTATTCATCATCCGAAGAATCACTCGAGATTGGAATCGCAGGCTTGACACTCTTAACCTCCACCGGTGGAGGGGATGGAACTTCATTTTTCTCAACAACTCCTAAAACTCTATTTGAAATGTTTTTGCAAATGTTTTTGATGGGATTAACATTGTACAAAGATGTGATCGAATACACATGAGAAAGTGTGGAGTTTTGGGTTGCATTAATGACGAGTTCTTCCTCATTGAAACAAAGAGTGATTTTTCTTGCATGCACATCGATAAGTGCTTTCGAGGTATCCAAAAAAGATCGACCTAAAATTAACGGAACTTTAGGATCGATAGGAATGTCAACAACAATAAAGTCTACAGGATAGTAGAACTTTCCAATTTTCACAAAGACGTCCTCGGCAACTCCACAAGCTAGAATCGTAGAATGATCGGCCATTTCGATTGACATTCTTGAAGGAGTGAGATTGGGAAGATTGAGCGATTTAAAAATCTCAAGAGGCATCAAATTAATACTAGCACCAAGATCGGCCAAGGCGTAGCATTCTTCCATGTCTTGTATAGCACATGGGATTAAAAACTTTCCAGGATCACCGATTTTTTGAGGTATGCGGCTTAAAAAACCGATGAACAACTAGACGAATTTTTCAATTTCTCTTTGTTATTCAACATACTTTTGAAGTTCGTGGCAAATCGAGGCATCATGACTAAGGCGTCGACAAAACTTATATTAAAATGCAAGTCATGAAACATTTTCATAAAAATTTCAAATTGATAATTATTTCGTTCTTGTGCCTTTTCCTTGTCTCGTCTTGAAGGGTATGGTAAAGGTGGTGTGGGTTGGGGCATAGTAGGCAAAGGCCTTGGAATCTCGGGTTTCATGATTGGTATTGGTTCAACCGTAGGTGTGGTTTGAGCGGTACTTCGTGGGCTTGTAATTTGCTCCTTTTCAACCAACACCTCGGGTTCTTTCTCTTTTTCCTTCTCCATAGAAGTACTTGGACGAGAAATGGGTTCTTTGAAAGTTTTACCACTACGAGTAGTAATAACCTTCAATTCTCCTTTCGGGTTCACGATGATATCACTAGGAAGACCACCCGAAGAAGAGGGCTTACACATGATAGCTTCAAACATTTTAGCCATACGGTCTTCAAACTTAGATTGCCTAGCATCCGATTTTAACAATTCTTGCTTAATCTCATGTTGACCTTGCTCCATTTTTTGTTGATTTTGTTGGAGACGTGTGACATTTCCTTCCATTTTATTAGCATGAGTTTTAAGTTCATTATTCGTTTTTCAACTCGGACCTTAAGCTAACCATTTCACGTTGCATATTGTCAAACTTAGCATCATTAGCCTTAGCATAATTCAAAAACTCTCCTTGAAGATTTTTGGTGTGATCATTTTGAAAACCTTGAGTAGAAGTTTGAAAATCACGGTTTTGGTTTTGATTAGAAATTTACCCATTTCCACTTTGATAATTACCCTTGTTATAATTCCTTTGATTTCCTTGGTAATTTCCACCTTGGTTGTTGTTGCGATAATTATTAGCATTTTGATTTGGTGGAGCTTGATTTTGGCGGGAACCTTGACCGATTTGGTTATAAGTTCCCGTGGCTATATAAGCACTCGAAGTGTTACCATCCGCGGTAATGCACTCGGAAAGATCATGAGCTCCACCACACGACAAACAACTCTTAGAAACCGCTTTAACCGAAGCGGAATTCGAAGCTTCTTGAGCTTTCCAATGGGACATAAGGCTAGCAAATCTATCAAAAAATCGATTTTCTTCATTTGCCTCATCATGTAAAGCATTAATGCTACGAGACGATGATGACGAGCCCAATTTGGCAACATTCGGTGTGTTACGTGGGCTATAAACCTTAGACCTATTCTCAATTATGACCAAAGCTTCTTCAACCGTTTTACACAAAAAAATGCCACCCGCGGCGGCATTTAAATAATCTCTTTCATGATCATTAAGTCCATTGTAAAACGTGTCTATTTTGTGCAAGTCGGAAAAACCATGATGAGGACATTCATGTAACATCTCCTTAAACCTATTCCAAGCCGTTGAAAAACTTTCATTTGATTCTTGTGAAAATTTAGAAATCTCATTTTTCAAATGCGTAGTCTTAGAGGGCGGAAAAAATTGGTTCACGAACTTTGAAACGAGATCCTTCCACGTCAATATAGAATTGGGTGGCTCTTTCTCTAACCAAATTTTAGCGGGCCCCGCTAAGGAATACGGAAAAAGCATCATCTTAATCGAATCATTAGAGACGTCCTTGAATTTGCAAGTGGCGGTAAGACGATTGAATTGGCGGATATGGTTGTGGGGATTGTCCTTCTCATCACCACGGAATTTGTTGTTTTGGATCATCGACAACAAACCCGTTTTCACCTCAAAATTCTCCGCAAGGATAGCGGGAATCACAATAGCTTCTCCATAACCCTCGGTGGGTGCTTGAAGTAACTCCATCATAGTTCGATTCGCCATGGTTGGTGCTTCTCGTACAATGGGTTCGTCAATAGGAGACTCCTCACTAGAATGAGTTGGAGTGGGAGTTTTGTTCTTTCGTCTACGTGCACGTTTTGCTTGATTACGAGTTAGCATAAACGTCACGTACAACGAGGAGACGAGCAAAGAAGATTCTTTTTGGTGTTTTTAATTTTTCAATTTTTTGTGGTTTTTGATTGTATTAACTTTTTTTGAAATTGGTGAATGTATTAAGTAGACAAAAATCTACAAATCTCCTCCTTAATCAAATCTCTTGATTAAAGAAGCCTCAAGGAATGAAAACGATCACGTGGAGTGAACGCCTTCGATGACTTTAGAACGATGGTGGAACACCAAATCGTTCAAGAGGGTTTAATCAATAGAAACCAAGAAAATATATATGATATGTAATAATACTTTGGGCGGCAAAACCCTCGATTCACTCTCAAAATCAGATACTCACAAGCAAGCGGAGGAAACGAGGCGGCGCGAAGCACTTAAGAGCCTTTTTCCTTTAGGTTGTGAAATACAACCGCCTTATACCCACCTTATAGTTTGTATTTTCAAGATTAAGCTTCACGAAAGTATTTATCTATTTTTGCCTTTTTTCTTTGGTTTGAGATTCGAATACAATGATTGGGTAATGACCTCCCAAGTCAAGTTTGTGATTTCTCACGTATTTGGAGTACTTGTGAATTTATTGTTCTACGTATACAATATAGTAATAGTATTCACACAAAAACCGAAAAACGATAATACGTATTAGTAGAGTGCTACTAATACAAATAGCTATTTATGGCTAGTATAAAAAAACAATGGTTCAATCAAAACACAACACGCCTCCCCGGCAGCGGCGCCAAAATGATAGTTGTAGAAATACGTCTTTTAGGAAAAAGAACGTAAATAGGGCAAGTAGGCACGACGGTTTAGGAAAACCGTGTGTAAATGACCCAATGAAGTGAGTTCGTTCTCGAGGAGGCTAGTGTGTTGTGTGATGAATTGATTTAGATTGTTTATGATTTTATTAAGAAGAAAAGAAAAGAGAATAGAAATGAGAAAGAATGACGGTTACGAAGTCGGATTTAACTAAGACGAAAAAGGCGATAACGTAAAACCGTAAATAGTACAAAAATTAAAATTTTAACCTACAAATTTATAAAAATTACTAAAAATCTCCAATAATATTCTAAGAGTTTACAAAAAATCCAAACTTGTTAAAACCTTTTAATTAATTAGATAATGACTTTTTAATGCTAATTAAAGCCCTAAAAATCACAATTAATTATTAAAAAGCCTTAAACAAGATTTTCAAGTTTGTAAACCTCAAAAATGACCTAATTAAGCTAAAAAGTATTTTTAAAAATTTTAAAACCAAATAAAACTATTTTTAAACACTTAAAAACTATTAAAATCTATTAGAACTTAAATTAATTCTAGAAATTAATTGAAAAGCCTAAAAAATATTTGGAAAGTGACAAAACTCCTAATTATGTGTCCTTATCCTAGGAAAAATGTAAAAACTAAAAAAATTCAAACTTCAAATTTTAATAATAAAATAATATTAAAATAATCAAAAAAAATTCAAAGTTTATAAATAAATTCTAAAAAATTACCAAAAACCTAGAATAATATAACTAAGATAAAAATGCAAATTAAAGTTCCTAAAACCTTTTTAATAATTTTATATTAAATTTTAAAGTTGATAAAAAACCCTAAAATCAAATAAAATTAAAAATTAGACTTTTTGAAAACTTTTTGTGATGTAAACCTCAAAAATATAAGTCAAAACCTAAAAACTATTTTTTCAGATTTTTAAAATAACTTTTCCTATTTTTAAATTACTTTTCTAAATTTAAACTAAAAATAATCCTAGAAAATTAATGAAATAATGGAAAAATAAACTTTTTGCACTGAAAAGTCTAAAACCCTAATAAGAACAAAAGAAAAATGCTAACTGGTCAAAAGCTTAAAGAAATAAGCTGAAATCAGCTTATTAATAAGCTGATTGCTAAATAAGCCACAATACAAACACACCTTATATATTAAACTTTGCAAAGTGATACCAATCAAAGACCCTAGGGCAGATGGTTAGAGCGTTTGTGTGTGAGAGGAGTGGCGCAGGTTCGAGTCCTGGCCACGTCCTTTTTGATCTTTTTTTTTTAACTTTTAAAAACAAAAAACAGTAACTTAACTAACTTAAAAACACAAATATTACTCCAATTTAAACAAGATTAAGACTATTTGGAAACAAAAACGTGCTCAGTTAGGTTGTCTTAACTGATGAACACAAGTTGCTTTTTTCACTTGTGAAGAATATGATCAAGAGGGCTTGATCTGGATATTTGGATGTTTGATTGGACAAGAAGGCACCCATACACTCAGTTTGAGTGTAGGGAGTCAAGCAATCACAAAACAAGCAAGCTACAACACAAAATCAAGCACCAAATATCAACCAAAGTTTCTGATTAGGCTTATATGTTGACTGATGAATGATAGGGTATATTACATGCACAATTATGAAATTTCAAGGCCAAAATCTAGCACAATAGTCACCCAATCAGCATGCAACCAATTCACAATCCTCAAACAACCCTAAATCTAACAAACTACAAGATTTGATAACCAAATTCACACAAAATCAGTCTCAATAGGCAGTTTCTGATTTTTGATATATTTTCACTTTTTCATCATGCAAATTGGTTCAAACCCCTACCAAACTTAAAACTTATGCTAACAAACAACTACTAACTACCTAAAGAGTGTGTAAAACAAGATTGAAGGAAAAATCTAATCTATTTAAACCATACAAAACCTTGATCCAAACACCACTTAAGTTACTGAACATCAATATTTTCAAACCAAATCAATTTCAAATCCTACCAAACTAATTATGAATACTTGAATCATGCATATAACTAACAAATAAGCAATATCAAACAGCTAAAACAAACACATAACCTGTTTTATGCACAAATCACATAAACACCCAATAAACTGAAAAATGAAAATGGGAAAGGATTTTTACCAAGAGGGACCTACATCCAGGTCCCTCAGTGGTTGCTTAACCACCTCCAATAGGCCCGGGCCTATACAGGACCTTGAAACAACAATCCTTCAACAAATCTGCTAAGATCAACACACAAACAAAATATAACCAACTTCTGATTTTTATCACACCTTTTTTAAAACCTTTTCAAAATCTTTCCAATATTTTTCCTTTCAAAAACACCTTAACCAACAACTTACAATCCTGAAAATCAAACCTTGAAACAATTTCCACCAAAAAATTTCCCAAATTCAGAAACCTTGTTTCTGAAATTTTCAAACACAAAGTGTTTGAACCAATTCAAATGGAACTCAGTTTTCTAGCTTTCAATCATATACCAACTTTTAAAAACAAATAAAAGGAATTATATTTTCTCAAAAATCACCAATTTTATAAATTTTGTAAAAAGGGATTACAATGAGAGAGCTAAAAACTGGAACAAGAGGAAATGTACATGCACATTTCCTATTTATACTACTCCTAGGACTATTCTAGAATACATAAAACCCTAGCAACTAAAATGCCCTAAATGCCCTTGGTCGAATCTTCAAAATCAGTCAAAGAGGCTCCATGTGATATGAGAGTGATGGCCAGCTTGCAACTTTGATCTTGGACGTTTATTTTGAACTTGGGGGCCAAGGAGTAACATGGGAAGTTGGTTTGGTCGGGTGTAGGGTTTTGAGGGAAAGGGACGGGTGTAGGGGAGGGTCCCACAACCACATGGGTGATGGAATCTGGGTTGTGGGTTGGGTTTGTATAATGGTTAATCAAGGATCTGGAGTTAATTAACAAAAACCCCTTTGGTTTGATGGATGATTAGGATTAGGGTTTATGGGTTTAGGAAGGTGGGTTTGATCTGTTTTGGGGGAAATCGTTTTTAAATAAGTGTTTAAGAGAGAAATTAGGGAGAGTTGACTGAATGTTTTGACCAGGTTTATTTAATAAACCTGGGTTGGGTTGGTTACGGGTTTGGACTGGGTAGGGTTATGGGTAAATGGGTATTCGGGTGGGTAATGGTGAGTGTCAAAGTCTGAGTGGTGGTGGTGGTTTGGTTAGTTGGCAGAAAAGACCCCCCAAGTCTATTGTTTTGTTCAAGTTGTAATAAATGGCTAACAACGCCCTTTTTCCCTTTAACAACTTTTGCTCTCTTGTCAAAAATGGCACAAAATGTTTCAAAACTTTTCCAAGGGCTTCAAATGCAATTCTTGGATTCTTTAAGGACAGGTCTTGTAATATCTTCAAACTTTAGGGACCCTATTCATAATTTTGAATATTTGAGGGGTATAAAGTGTTAATCTTCAAAAGTTGAGGGACTAAAGTTGCCAATCTTCAATACTTCAAGGTCCATTTTGGAAATTCCAGATTTTGGTCCGGTTCATTATGCGGCTTCGTTTCCCGTGTTCGTTTTTGAATGATTCTTGTGATCTTTTGCCATTTCTTCAATATTCGTACCTAAAAATACACAAGTAACAAACACGAGCATATATTTAGCAGTTTTTATGATATTTTATGCATTTTAAGCCCGATTTGGACGATGAGACCATGTATAAAAGCAGTCTCATCAGTACCGCTCACTAATAATTGTCTTGAGAGTAGCGGGTACTATTGATATCTTGACCACTCCCTATTTGGAGGATCTTTCCGAGGGAGCTTCTGAAGTCGAAAGGCTTGAACATGCTGCTACTATTAAGAAGCACTCGGATGTGGCTTGCTTAATGCTAGGGAAAATGTCCCCTCCACTTCAAAAGAAGTATGATCTATTTTCGCCTAAGTGTATGCTTGATGAACTCAAGGCTATGTTCGAGAAGCCACAAGCTGTAAAGATCTACGACTTAGTAGATGCTTTGCGTAGCTGCAAGCAAACTCCTGGAAAGTCTGTTAGTGCACATTACATGGAGATGAGGGGTTATATGGAACAACTCATTGAACTATGACAACCCTATGATCATAATATGGCTATTTACTTGATCAATAGGTCCTTTAACAAGGACTTCAATGATTTTGTTAGAAACTATAATATGCATTGCACGGGGAAGACAGTTAATGATTTGCATGCAATGCTCATTGACTAGGAAAAAGGGTTAAAGGACAAGGAATCTACCTCTACTCCTCCTGTACTAACCATACAAAAGGGTAGAGTGAGTAAGCCGAAACCGCAAGCAAACAAGAAGAAAGGCAAAGGCAAGGGTGATAAGGGAAAACAAGTTGCGATTTATTCGAAGCCTAAGCAGAACTTTGTCAAGAAGAATCAATCTCAGAAGGATGAGACTTGTCACCATTGCAAGGCAAGTGGTCACTGGAAGAGGAACTGCCCTCTTTACCTCGAAGAGTTACGAGAAATAAAGAAGAAGTCTGAGCAGAGCGCTGCAGCTTCAGGTACTTTATTTATGATTGAATTATTTAATTTGACATACAAATTAAATTATTGGGTATATGATATGGGATGCGGTATTAACATTTGTAATACGTTGCAGGGATTTAAGATGGAAAGGAAGCTATCCTATAGGGAACAATTTCTGCAAGTGGGTTATGGTGCACAAGCAACGGTTGAAGCTATAGGAACATTTAATTTAGTTTTACCTTCGGGTTTAGTACTGATTTTAAATGATTGTCATTGTGCACCTACAATTGTTAGGGGTGTTATTTCCTTTTCTTGTTTGTTGAATATTGGATTTGTTCACACTATTGATAATAATGGAATTTCTGTTTGGAAAGATGAGTATTTTCTATTTTAATGCAATTCTGTGAATGGTGTGTTTGAAATAGACATGCATGATAATTCCAAGTATAATAATAATTCTGTCTTTAGCATGAGTAAGAAGAGAAAGTTTGACAAGAACTCCTCTTATCTTTGGCATTGTATACTTGCCTACATTGGGAAGACTCATATATAAAAGCTTCAACGTGAAGGTCTTTTGGAAAATATTAATGATGAATCATTTAAGAAATGTAAGTCTTGTATCTCTGGAAAGATGACCAAGAAACCTTTTAATAGTAATATCGAAAGGGCTACTGATCTACTTGGTTTAATACACACTGATGTGTGTGGACCACTTAGAAATGTGTCAAGGAAAGGTGCTAGCTACTTCTTAACATTTACGGATGATTATAGTCGTTATGGTTATGTTTATTTACTTAAGCATAAACATGAGGTATACATTCAAAGTGATTAAAGCAGAAGTAGAATTGCAACTAGGAAAGAAGATTAAAGCTCTTCGTTCTAATAGTGGCGGTGAATATTTAAGTCAAGAGTTTAAAGATTATCTAAGTGAGAATGAAATTGTTCAGAATCTTACATCTCCTACTCCACAACAAAATGGTGTATCCGAAAGCAGAAATAGTACACTATTAGATATGGTGCAATCTATGTTTAATCTTACAACTTTACCATTATCCTTTTGGGATTATGCCTTAGAATCTGCGGTTCGCATTTCATATATGGTTCCCACAAAGAAGGTTAATAAGACACCATATGAACTATGGCATGGCAAAAAGCCATATTTGTCTTATTTAAAGGTCTGGGGTTGCGAGGCGTATGTGAAACATGACTCGAGTGACAAACTCCAACAACGATCTGTGAAATGTATCTTTGTAGGATACCCTAAGGAAACTATGGGTTACTACTTTTATTATCCACCCGAGAACAAAGTAATTGTTGCTAGGTATGGAGACTTCCTTGAAAGTGATCTTGTAGATCAAGAATTCAGTGGGAGAAATTATGATCTTGAAGAGAGTCATATAGATACATTACCTTCTGAAAACACTAGCGAAATAATTCTTGTAGAACAAGAAAGTCTGGCAGTTCCACCGGAATTAGTTCCTCTGCGTAGATCTGAAAGGATTAAAAACGTAAATAGCAATATATGTCTTAATATAGAGGATGATGATGAAGTAGGGGATCTTGGAGAACCTTCTAATTATAAATCCGCCATGCTTGATCCTGAGAAGGATAAGTGGATGGTTGCTATGGATGAGGAACTGAAATCCATGAAAGTTAATGATGTTTGGATTCTAGTAGATACACCACCAAATGCTAAAGCATTGAGACATAAGTGGATATACAAGAAGAAAACCGACATGGACGAAAAAATACAATCCTATAAAGCTCGTCTAGTAGCTAAAGGTTTTACTCAAACTTTTGGTGTAGACTACGAGAAGACATTTTCTCCTGTAGCAGTCTTAAGAGCTATTAGGATTCTCATAGCTATAGCAGCATACTATGACTACGAGATATGGAAAATGGATGTTAAAACTGCCTTCTTGAACGGTCGCTTAGATGAAGATATATATATGCAACAGCCAGAAGGGTATGTTGATCCGAAAAATCCAAAACACGGGTGTTGTTGGAGCATAGTTTGGCTCGACCGGTTCGACGACTCTCATGGGCCATTAATCGTCTTCCGAATCCTGAGTGATGCTGCAAACAATAGAAAACCGGTTAGACGTGGGCTGAGGCCGGAGCCCCGGGGTCCACCTCCGATGGTCAAGTTAGTATCCGTGCGATATATAGTAAAACATTTAAAAGAGTGCGAGGCTATGAACTCACGTGGATGTGGGAAAGCGGGTTATCTGCAATTCGGATGTACGGTACGTGCTTCAATCACGGAAACCTAGACAAATAATACTCGTCTTAGACTTTTGTCCAATGAATTTATCAAAATAATAATTATGTATACATATGATGATTTTATATATGATGATGATCAAGTGGGTTTATACATCTTTACTCATTCATTATAGTGTTTATGTGTTGGTAATTTTCAAGACTAGTTACACTAGTTCAACTTGTTTACATTTTGAAGCCCAATGGGCCTATTACAAGCCCAATACTATTCATTAGCCCAATTATACTTTTATTATAAGTATTATACTTTATATGTTGGGCCCAAATGGGTTAAGCCCAATAAATAAGTTTATAAGTGTTTTACCAAATTAGTCGGGTTTATTGTCCATTAAGGATACTTTGGCCCGTTAATGTCTATATGTTGTAAAGCTCGGGTTTTATCGGTTTTTACTTGTTATATATGTTTATATATCAGTATGTGAGTTTATAAAATTTTACATTAGACGGGTCCAACCGTCTAAGTTTTATTTAACAAAAACGTTAATCTTTCGGTTTTAGCCGAAAAGACGTGAAAATCATGTTTATAGTTGTATAACTTGGAAAATATTTTATACTTGTAATTTATAAAAATGTCTTATTTTATATCATAATATATAAAATTATTATTTATAATTACTATTAATTGTTAGTGGGTTTTCATGTGTATATATTTTATAAATATATAAGTGAGTGCTTATTTTATATAAGTTTTTATTATACAAATCTGATTTTAAATTTTATGTTCACCAAAACAGCCATATCTAGAGTTCTATATGGAGATAGAAGCCCAAATTTTTATGGCATAAACTACATGATATGTGCTCCATTTAACTCTGCTATGGATACTGTTGAATCAGCCTCTAAGTATTTTATAAAAATCGTCCAAAACAGTCTATGCAGATTTGTACTCTAATATTGTTTTGATCATATCTCACTCATCCTAATGATTCCATTGCATGGCCAACTCACCAAATGTGTAAAAATCATATAACTTACTGTTTCTTTAATAATATATGCCATTTTAACAGTTTATCATAAGTTTCTTCACTGTTTTATACAGCCTAGTCCTTACATCATGATTTTAACACTTTTTCATGTAGATTCTTATCTTTTTAATCAAATCTATCAACACCAAATCCCCACATAATATTTTTAATCATCATATATTCATCATATACATATACAATAGGAAATAAAATACATGATTACATAATCAAAATAACAAGAAGGATGGGAAGAATGATCCTTATACCACCATAGTGATGAAAAGATGAGGTTGATGAACAAGGCTTGGATTTTGATGGCAAAACTTGTGATATACCAATATCAACTTCAAGATCACCTATCTTCATGAATCATCTTGTGGAAAATTAGCCCCAAGACACCAACAAAACTTCTCCTTGGATGTTAAAATGACCACCAATCAATAGAGCTTCAAGAGTCCTTCATCATGTGTATGAATAACACATGATATTGTGGTAAAAATTGATCTAGATGGGGTGTTTTGTATGGAGTTGGGACGGAAGAGAGGAGAGGGAAAGAGAGAGTATGTGGTGGTTCTGCATGCGAAATAATGAGTAAATGGTTTGAGGTGAATGGTTTTGATGTGTGTTACCTTACACATTATGCTCAAGTAACAAGTGTAACTTGTTAGTTGAAAATTTGACACATCATGGAGTGTGGTGTTGCTAGTTATGCCGTCCCATATTGGGGTTGGGGCAAAAGTGGTTTTGTCTCATCCCCAATTATTTACGGGTACTCCTCGATTCTAGTTTCCTTGATTTTCGTGCCCTCGGGTCGTTTTACGAAAAACGTTTTTATAAATTATGAATCAACGGCACAAAACGAATCTGATAAAAATTGTCTCATCAAAAACGGAGTTCAAAAACGTAAATACGTAATCCTAAGGTTTCCGGTTAAGTCGTAAAGGACGTTAAATTAAAATCGTAAGTCCTAATCTCTTCTCGTAATTTTGTGAGTTTATGAACCAACACAAATTTAAAATTCCAAAATAATATTCACGGATAAATTTATTTCCTGAAATGTCGGACTGTTACCAAAACGGTGTATGTAAACGTAAGCACGTAACGTAGAATCCTCCTGTTTAGACGTAGTCGATGCTACTTCAAGACGTAAATCCAAATTTCTTCCCAAAAATAAGTGAGTTCATATTGTAACATTAGAATAATGTTTTTAAATAAATATTGAGAATAAAATATCAACCATAAATTGACGGATTGTCACACTTTTTGGATCTTTTTCATTAAGTATATCATAAATAGTTATCCTTAAACTTGAGATACCAAAAAACTGTTATGAATCTAGTGCATCTCTGTAGAATAATCTAACGGTAAACGTAACTAGTAGCTATAAGGGTTATTTCCAGAAGTGTTGCAAAAGTCATTGGTTTTTCTTGTAGTCAATATGGAATTTATGTCCTCCAATTTGTTTTGGAGTTATAATACAGTTGGAGCCCTCGTGGGATTAGTAAGATGTTTGTGTGGCCACACCCAAATCTGTTTTGGTAATCTTGCTTAATCTGTAAATGAGAAACATAATGGTTAATGAAAGGAATGACTGAGATCCATATCCACGTTGTATTAGAAATAAAAGTATAATAATAATGATGAATCATTAAAAGGTTTTATCTAGGAGACCTTACTCGAGTTTTACTAGAGACATTGCTAGTGTAACTAGACGCTAGTAAATATAATCACGATATTCGAAATATGTCCAAGTGGGAGCTGAAAGTTTATGGACATATATTTAATAGTCGTGTGATATGATAGAACTCAAGATTACGGGATTGCACTTAATACGTAAAGAGTTAATTTATTTAATAAATATATTTATTAAATTTATTAAATTAAACCAAGCTATAACCTTATCAATCGTTAAATAATTAAGAGTTAAGTATTAACGTTGGAAGAAGAAAAGAAGGTTCCAGAACACCCCACTAGGGGGTGTTTGTCGGTCGGTCATGGAGACAAGGGGGAAGGAAAAAATCTCCTTTTATTTGTTTTACTTGGTTTGCAAGTTTGCTAAGCCTATATAAACACCCCTTGGCCCTCATAAATTTTATCCCTCCATTCTCTTTCTCTTTAGGTGATCGTAACAAGAAACCCACAAAGGGTTTCAGTTGGTTTTCTTGTTTTTTTGTTTTGCTTATAATCTAGTCCTAGCCCATCTCTAGGGATGTTGGGTAGATTTTCCACAAGCGTAGAATCTCGGTTTACACATGCTATACTCATGGTTAGCTCGTTGTATTACGTGTGTAAAAGAACGTAATATAGTCTTACTTTAGACTATATCTTGGTGGTGTTCGTTATAAACCCTAATTGGTGATTCGTTCTTTATCTTGTGGACTTGCTTTAGCTAAAAGGTACATAACCCTAATTCGATTAATTATAATTGTGTTATTATGATCTTGTTAAATTGCTTCCGCTATATGTGTGCTTTGATCTCGTTTAGGGTTTTGTATAATTGTTATGATTTAATAAACCTACAGTAAGCTACCGACTCATCCATTGAACATCTAACGTGTAACCAATACATAACGACTCATCCATTGAACATCTAACATGTAACCAATACATACCGACTCATCCATTAAACATCTAACGTGTAACCATAACCTACCGACTAATCCATTGAACATATAACGTGTAACCAATACATAACAACTCATCAATTAAACATATAACGTGTAAACATAACCTATCGACTCATCCATTGAACATCTAACGTGTAACTAATACATACTGACTCATCCCTTGAACATCTAACGTGTAACCAGTACATACAAACTCATCAATTGAACATCTAACGTGTAACCAATACATACCGACTCATCCATTGAACATCTAACGTGTAACCAATACATACCGACTCATCCATTAAACATATAACATGTAACCATAACCTACCGACTCATCCATTGAACATCTAACGTGTAACCTATACATACCGACTCATCCATTGAACATCTACCGTGTAACCAATACATCCTGACTCATCCGTTGAACATATAACGTGTAACCATAACCTACCGACTCATCCATTGAACATGTAACGTGTAACCATAATCGTGATGAATGTGAAATAATCATGATGAAGTTTAACTAATGAAGATGCATGTTAACTAATCGGGATGAATGTTAAGTAACCATGATTAATGTTAACTAATCCATGATTAACGTTGGCAGGAAAATGTTGGTTGGAAAGAGTTGGTAGGAAAAAGTTGACGGGAAAACATTGGCGGGAAACTGTTAACCATTTCCCTCACTTTTTTACCATAAAAGGACAACCACACACACCCCTTATAATCACAACCACCAGCAGATCACACACACTTATCATCACAAACATATTGCTATTATGAAGATGTTGAAACATGAAGCTTTTCCGTGTAGGTATGGACATGGAGATGTAGTTCTTCGACAATCGTGGCAACGTGAATCCATTGGTAGACAGTACTATGCTTTTCCACGTTCACAGGCGAAACATCCAGTTTCATATGGATGTGAATTTCTTTAATGGAAAGGCGAACGAGTCAGACTATTAGTCAATTCTCTTAGAGCTTCAACTAGCTTTTCTCCTCCAAGCTCTTCTTCGAGACCTTCAACGAGCTTTTCTCCTCCAAGCTCTTCTTCGAGACCTTCAAGGATTCCAATTTCTTCTCCAAGATCTTCAATGTGTGCAAACTGTGTGCACTTGAATAGAAAGATAAAAGGTACTTGAGAGTATAGTAGAGTTGTACCGTCATGGCGATAGGCACACAGTAGATTCAGCTACACTACTTCACAACCTTTTACGATGACATGGGGAACATTAGTTTGAACTAGTTTGTGATGTGTTTTTTTCGTGTTTATGACTCTAATATCGTTGTAAATCCAGGTTAATTAAGCGCGTGTTTAAGTGTCCGTATCGAATAAAATTATGTTTAGGTGTGTCTGTCTATAAGCCTCCAATGTGTTTACACATGGGGTTTTATGTAATATTTGGGATAAATCAATATTGATAAATATTTGTTTTATAATTGTCTCATTTTCTATTATATAAATGTCGCGAAAATAAAATGACATCGGATCGATAGTAAAAATAATAATTATATATGAAATAAATAAATATATAGTTTTTTCTTAAATAATAATTATATCTTAAGTAAGTAAAAACAAACAATAATTTTATAATTTTTCATAATAAGCAAAAACACAATTAATAATCCTTAACAGACAGTTTCCCCGACGACATGTCGCCAGGAAAAGTTTGGCGGGTAAAAGCCCGCCTATCATTTTACTAAATAATTCGTCAGTTTATCGTTTAGCGGGTTTTTCCCTGGCGACATGTCGCCGGGATTGGTAATTTGACGGGTAAAAGCCCGCCAACATTTTCTGCTAACAATTTTACTTTTTGTCGTCTAACTAGAGTATCTCTGTCGACATGTCGGCAGGGAAACTTGGTCAGGTTATTAACAAGGAAGATTAAGGTTAATTATTCTTGAATCACTTATCCGCGACATGTCGCCGGGGATAATCTAGAGGGAAAATATCTCTCTTTTTCTTTTGGTTGATTATTTTGGTCAAAGAATCCCCTGCGACATGTCGCTAGGGATAAGGTGGTCAAACTTTTACCAAAAAGTCTTCATGACTTTTTGCCACGTCAGCAATGTCGCCAAGGATTATCGGGTTTCCCCAGCGACATAGTGTCGCCGAGGAAACACCCGTCACCTGTTCATTCGACTGTTGTAGTAAAACCGAAGCTACGATCCTTGAGACTTGGTGATATAATCATTGATGCGTACTATGGATAGATTGAGAAAACTGCAACCATTCTCACTAGTATTGGCGGTACGTTTGCTCTTTAAGGTTGTCGGACAAGTATGTGGTGGAGTTAATGACTATAAAATATTATAAATCATCTACATCATGAGTAAACAGAACAAAAGTAAGATCATGTATGCACATACTAACTAACATAAAAGGAAAAAGATGAACTTATATTCTTGAACTTAATCAAAGAGAAGAATTAGTTAATAAAATCGGGATCCACCTTAGTTCGTGTATAACCACACGAATTGATTAATCACCAAAACCCCAAGGAAACCAAAAATAGATTTTTCTACATGTATCTACACTACACCTATACGATTAAACCTGATTCCTAGATATTACAAACATGAACACAATAACATCAAAACCTTAAATCTAGGGCTTGTAAAATCGATTTTTATTTTAGATGAAGGGGACGGTTTGTTTTGGTGGTTTTTAGAGATTAGGAATAGAGATAACTCGTGAACAATGACTCTCTTTATGTTAGGTAAAAATCTAAGGAGGTTACTTGTTCTTTAAGTTGTTCTAATAGACTTCTAAAGCCTTCTGATTTCTTTTCTAGTGCTAGGCCGGTCGAACTCCAACCAATACACCCCTTAAGTTGAGTTTTTGATTTTCTATAAACTTATATGGTATTTACATTAATTATCTTATAATTTAAAACTTTCTCGTTAATTAACCGTTAAACCTCTTAACTTATAAACTAACAACCATTAAATATTTAAGTCTTGGTAAATTAAATAAATACACTAAATATATAATATATATTTATTATATAAATCTTTTAAAGTTTAATCTCATTTTAAGCCCGTAGCTTCACGTATTTCTAGCCGTACAAATATATATATGATTTTCGCACTACCCAACAATATGATCAAGTATGTGATATTATTCATCATAAGAAGACTTTTCCGACCATAGAACGGTTCGTTCGATACTCATTACTAAAGAGACGCGATATGAAGAAGCTTCGACAACTAATCTACACGCATTGACATGTAAGAAAATCACAATAACTCCCTTTTAGCATAATGAAACATTATACATTCGACGATTGAATAAAATCTATGTGCATTGCACCCAAGGCTGTCAAGATCGCGATCCCACCTGAGATCGTTTTTATCTTTGCAACATCGAGACCGTAAGATCGGATCGAGATAGTAAGATCCTACCAATTTATCATGTTATCCAAGCAATTTATAAATGTGTCAAACTTTTTTTATTTTTACTCATCATCAAAGATAAATCTATATGATGTCCGGTTGAAATGTAAAAGTTCAAATTTAGAACACCAAAGTAAAATAGAACACAAAAAAGTAAAGTTTTAGTCGTCACATTCATGATTACATAACATGCGTATATACGTTTCAAAAAAAAGTAAATTACTAGTATCACTATGAATAAGGTATCTAAATTAATACTTAAAGGTTAATAGTTTAAACTATGAAAAGGGTAAAAAAAATTACATGTAAGAAACTTTTTGCTTTAGGAAACAGGAACATGAGAAGAACCTTAATTTGTTTAATGTAATTTGGATTTAGAGAAAGCAAATAATTATATTTACTGATTAAATAATAAGGAAATTAAACGTCAATACTTGTTATTGAGATCAGCGGATTCGCATTTATCTTTTTTTAGCCTAAAAAGTAATTGGTTAGTAAGTATGTAAGTGAGTAAGTTAGTAACTTGGTAATTTGGTAAACTCGTATCGACACGCGATCTTACGATTTTACATGCGATCGCACACCGATCTTACGATCCTACCTCTGATTCGATCCTTCACCGATCTTGCACGATTCTATCAGGTGGGAACGTAAGATTGTACGATCTTACATGTAAACTCGCGATCTTGACAGCCTTGATTGCACTAGTCTTTCTGCTTCATTTAAATATTATCGTGTCTACATTCATCATGTCTCATTAACTACTAAATCAATCTTGAAGATTACGTAACAAGTAGACGTTTTTGGTCCCTCTAGTCTTTTAATAATTACCCATTTTTCACCGTAATTCTTAAGAATGATTAGGGCAATTTGCTAATCCTCTACCTATATAAACAACTCGCAACATATTCAACTATCCACGCATACGACGTACCTCAATATCTCTCTCGAACATCGAAAGAAGCTACATATTTTCATTTTTCTTTTCCTCATAAACTAATTGCGTTATTAAGGTTAAGTTTTAGGTTCTTGTTGGAGATTAATCTATATTAATCTTTGACACATGAATAACATCCTGTTATTTGTGGAAGATTGCAAAACACAGGAAGAACAAAGAACAGACCCAGGAAACATGAAGAAGCCTGTATACATACGGGTATGGGCCACAGGCCTACAAACCCAGAACCCTAGATAGATAGCAGTTAATATACGGTTATATATACCGTTTACTTTTACAGAACGGATGTTTCAAAACATAAACATACCGTTTCACTTTCTATAAATAGAGTAGGATTCTGTAATCAAAAAGTAAACCTTCACTTTTAATAATATCATATTATTAGGGTTCATATACCCCGTCTTCTTTGTTCTTGTTATTTTGTGTATAATGATGATGTTCATGAAGGTTGCCTGATCATTCGATCCTAGAAGAAAACGCCCATCAAGACCTGTGGAACAGTAGTATTAGAGCGAAGGGATCAAGCAACACCAAATCGTGGAGTCATCATCAGGAAATCCTACCTTGGATACAAAGGCAGCGGATACGCATTCAGATTCAAAAAGAAAAGGAAAACATGGCTACGCGTTGTCTCATCATCTACCAGAAGAATTGGCACCGGAGATTCCACAGAAGAACACGGGAAAAGTGTTGTTTGAATCAGCGGGGGATTTACCCAGAGTGACCGAAAATGGAAAAGAAAAACGATTTAAAGGGATTCACTTTAATCGAAGAAGGAAACTGGATCGAGGACTCATCGTTACCGGCAATAGCAACAACAAAAAAGCCATGAAGATTGAAGGATTCAGACCTGCGTTTTATGAAGATCATAAGAACGGTGGATTTAACCAGAAAACATGATCAACATGGACACAATGAAGATCAATGAATTAATCAGAAGAACGAACAAGATTGAAGCACCAAAGATTAAAAAGATTAGGGGGAATGTTGGAGATTAATCTATTTTAATCTTTGACGCATGAATAACATCCTGTTATTTGTAGAAGATTGCAAAACATAGGAAGAACAAAGAACAGGCCCAAGAAACATGAAGAAGCCTGTATACATACGGGTATGGGCCACAGGCCTACAAACCCAGAACCCTAGATAGATAGCAGTTAATATACGGTTATATATACCGTTTACTTTTACAGAACGAATGTTTCAAAACATAAACATACCGTTTCACTTTGTATAAATAGAGTAGGATTCTGTAATCAAAAAGTAACCCTTCACTTTTAATAATATTAGATTATTAGGGTTCATATACCCCGTCTTCTTTGTTCTTGTTATTTTGTGTATAATGATGATGTTCATAAAGGTTGCCTGATCATTCGATCCTAGAAGAAAACGCCCATCAAGACCTGTGGAACAGTTCTGACCTGGGGTATCCTCATGCAAATAATTACCATGAACCCCTCACGAAAAGAAAGAGATCTAAAGTATGTATGATATCGAACCTACAAAGAAAAGAAGACCACCACCAAAGCTAGCCAAGTCGAGCCCGATCTACCAGCCGGTCCCTCCTCGAGCTAATCCATCGTTCAAGTTTTCTAACAGTGTGGCTTCTCCATCGGCTTATAGTAACTTGCTTCTATCCGGGTACTTGGCTCATGAGTTTCTAACGAAAAGCACATAATTTGGTGAACTGTATGATCTGGCCCGAGCTATGCCTCAACCGGTTTATCCCACGGATAGTATATTCAATTACAAAACAATGAGGCAGTCTGATAGGGAAACGAAAAAGAGTGTTGAAGCTAGGTCAAGTGAAAATAAGTGTCAACTTGTGTCGCAACTGGCTTAGAATCAAAGGTATGTTGAAGTTTCCGAACTCCTAAAAACTAGAGGCCGTATTGTTAACCCTTCATAATTAGGTCGTTTCTTGCATCTCCAAGATTCTAACAAGAGAAGGAATGAAAATTAGTAGCCAAATTTAGTTCCAGTTTGTTACTTAAGCTTTTAACTATAATTAAAAGACATTATGCTCAAACTAGGAAGATCAAGATTTTATATGCATCCGATGATCATTTTTTATTTCCCATGAACTAAATCTTTTGAATTAGGAAATCCCATAATGTGCTGATATTATTCTTCAGATCTAAACATGGTATTATAATATGTTCTTGGATAAAGGAGGGTGGTTCCTCCTAATAAATGTATTAATTCTAATTATTAGACAAGAACTGGTTAGTCTGTCCAAGCCTGTGACTTTAGGGTACATTAGGATTTTTTTATATAATATTTATATATTGTGATTGAATAATACTCTCTCACGTGACATGATACAATATTTTATTTTTGTTTAAGTCTTTCTTTTTTCTTTTCGAGGAAGGCATATAAAGAACATTGACAATTAGCACATCTTGAACCAAGTAACCAACACATGGCCAGTATATGAAGAGTACTAATCTTTAAATACCTCAACGCGTGACCACACAATATTTGCAGAAAACCATCTTAAATTAATGTCTTGCTAGTCTGTAAAGTTCTCTATAGTCTTGTATTTTTTCGTTGTTGCAATAAATTGACGCCTTGTTAAAAGACACCAATAAACCTGGAACGTAGTTTAACAAACTATGTTACTCATTGGTATTATTGTACATCTATGTGAGATACGTGAGTATTGTTGATATATATAACTCGTGTTCTGTACCGTTGATCATTGTTGACTCAAGCACGATCAAGCCCGATTGCTAGATCTCATCAACTTGAACAAGAACATCAAAAACCTTAAGATAAGGTATTATAAAATCGACCCTCTCTCTAGTTCGATCGATTTGCACGGATTTGATGGTAATTAGGATTACAAAAAATGAGTAAATAATAAGGTAAATGAACCCTCATTATATAGGTGCAGATAACTTCTCCAAGAAGTTGTTTCCTAAAACAAAAAAGGACTCCCCCTTTTGTACTAACCCAAATTCGGCCATATTAAGCTCAAGCACGCCTTTGGTTTGACTTTTGACTTTCTAGATCATTCTATGATAATACGTTAATTACTTTTAATTTAAAAAGTCTTTCCTTTAGTTAACCGTTAAACTATTTAACTATTTAACTAACAACCGTTAAATGTTCAATTCTTGGTAAATTAAATAAATCCATTAAATATAACATAGATAAATATATTTATCATATATTTTAATAAAGCATGATCTAAGTGTATAAGTGTGTGACTCCGTAGGCTCATGTGTGTTTTGTTGGAAATACGTTTTTACGTATTTAGGAAGATTCGGTCACTCCGACAATATATTAAGTAGTAGCTCGTAGTCTAGATATCTTTATTAAACAAATAAAGCCAAGCCTAGCCTACAACATGTGTAGGCCGGCCCAAATGTAAGCCCAAACCCATGATAAGGGCTTGGGTATATCAACCCTCTCCTTTGATGGAGAGGGTAGTGTGGTTCTTCATTTTACACATAGTTGAAAAGTGTTTTTCTTTTACTTTCTCTCTCTAAGTGTGTGTGTTCTCACCATATCTCTATCTCTTTCTCTCTCTAAAATATAAACAAGATTTACATATCCTACAAATGGTATCAAGAGCCATGGGATGATTGTATTGTTTATGTGTTTGTGTTCTTGATTTTTGTAGCCTTTTGATCTATATAAACACACGTCCAAAATTTTTTTTGTGTTTTTTATGTTTTTTTCTTGATAGAAATCATCTACATAGTTGTGGTAGTGATTTGGTATTGTTACTTTGGCTAAAAACACAAAATTTTTGGGTGTTTTGATCATTTTTTGGCTTAAAATCACGAATTGGTTGAGTTTTGTCCGAGAAAAGTGGGATTTATTCCGATCAGGTCATCGGAAAAGGGTTTATAGGACATTCTGATCAGTGTAATCGGAATAGGGTTTAGGGATTCCGATTTGGTGCATTCCTATAAGGACATTCCGATTTGTATTCCGATTTGGTGCATTCCTATAAGGACATTCCTATTTGATATTCCGATTAGGGTATTCCGATTGGTGTATTCCGATAGTGTTTATTCCGACAAGGGTATTCCGATTAGCGTATTCCGATTAGGTTATTTCGATAGGACATTCCGATCAATGGTATTCCGATAGGATTTTTCCGACAGCTTTCCGATCTCTATTCCGATCAACATTCCGATAACCAAAAATTATTCCATATAAATTTTTGACTTGGAATTTTTGGCTTATCGAGAACATATTTTAGGGGATTTTAAAATTGTTTCTCGACTTCAAATCACAACAACAAACACATTTACTTTCTCTCATTGTTCGATCAATATTTGTAAATCTTAACTTATCGAAATGGAGTACACATCTCTTACGGATAAGTCCATCCTCTCGGGTACGGATAATCGTCCACCTATGTTGGAGAAGTCTATGTACGAGGATTGGACTTCCCGAATGGAACTTTACATGTTGAACAAAGAGAATGGACATCTCATTTGGGCATCGGTGCTCGATGGACCATTAGATTATGGTACAGTGACGGAAGGTACAGCTACTCGTCCTCGCACAACGGGTGAATTGACTGGAGATATAAAGATTCAAGACAAATGTGATAAGTATGCTACAAACATCATTCTCCAAGCCCTTCCTCCAGATATCTACAAACTCGTCAGCAAACATAAAGTTGCCAAAGAGTTATGGGATAGAATTCGTGTTCTCATGCAAGGCACCTCGTTAACTAAACAAGAACGAGAGTGTAAGCTTTATGACACTTTTGATAAGTTTGCCTATGTGCCAGGGGAGACTCTCAATGACTACTATCTGAGATTTACCCTATTGTTGAATGAGCTAAATATCTATGGCATGGCAATTCCTACCTTTCAATTGAACACCAAGTATTTGAACACTCTTCCTTCAGAATGGAAAAAATACGTGACGGATGTTAAATTGGCTAAGGACTTGCATAACACCAATGTGGATCAACTTCAGCTTTTCTTCAACAACACGAATGCCATGTCATTGAGGCTCGGTTGTCTCAACCTCAAGTTCATGATCCACTTGCCATGTATGCTTCTCAACAAAACATGGCTTATACTTATCAACAACCATCATACTTGCAGCAGCCACCACCACACACCTATCAACAACCATCTTATCAACCACCAATGATGCCACATCAAGCATTTCAACAAAGTGTTCATCAACAATCTTTTCCACAACAACCACCATATCAGACATCACCATCACAAGCCAACACTTCTCCAATGGGCTATACTCCTCAGCAAGGATATATTCCAATAGAAGCACAACCAGCACAAGCTTTCTACTCTAATGAACTTCCACCAATCTAAGCACCGGTCTTTACTCCAAATGATACGCCAGCTGATGTACTAAACCATCTCACTGCCTACTTGTCAAAACTTGTTACAACTAGAGGATTTCCACCAACAAACAATCAGCTCCACACCTCTTCAAATCCTCGACAACAAGTTACTGTTCAAGATGGTCAAGTAACAGTGCAACCTATTCAGGGAAGGCAAAATTCATATGGACCTCCTACAAGGACTGTAAATGCTCAAGCTGTGAATTCTCAAGCAAATGGAAATGGAAGCCCCATTGGTCCTAAGAAGGTTGTGACTTGCTACAATTGCCGAGGACAAGGTCATATGGATAGGGAATGCACTCAGCCGAAAAGGAGGAGGGATGATGCATGGTTTCGTGAGAAGATGTATTTGGTCGATGCTCAGTCAAAGGGAAAGATTTTGGATACAGAGGAGTTAGCATTTCTTGCAGACCCAGGGGCAGCAGATACTGAAGGCATTGCAGTCGTTTCTACTTCTAATGCAGCTTATCAAGCAGATGATCTTGACGCATATGATTCGGATTGTGATGACATTCACTCTGCCCAAGCTGCTCTCGTTGCTAATCTCTCTCACTACGGTTCTGATGTCTTCAGTGAGGTACCAATCACATCTAATAATATTGATGATAACCAACATCAAGTTGGGCATGAAAATGACAACCTCGAACATCATTCGGGAACTAGTAACTCAAATGATGTGGTACCCAATCCTACACATTTGAGTGAACCTCAACCAAATGCTATGACGGGTATGGAATCTTATGCTCAACATGATTTGGTCATGGTACCTAAACATATTATTGATCAAATGCATATGGCCCTAAGACAATCCGTAGATACCAATTCCACCCTAACTACTGAGCTTGCGTTGCATAAAGAAAAGGTCAAAACTTTTGAAATGGTCCCTCAAGAAGAGAAAATAACATGTTCTGAATTTGACCAATTTCGTTTTGAAAAGATTGAACACTTGAAAGAAATAGAATCATTAAAAGCCAATATTTCCAATGAATTAAAAGCAAAAGAGTCGGTTGTCAATGATTTTCAGAAACTTAAAATGGATTTCGAAACTCTCGAGTCTAAAAAGTTTGAATCAAAAATTAATGCTATCAAACTTCTTAAATTCAAGGAACAACAACTTTTAAAACAATACGCTTCCACAGAAAAGGTTCATCTTTTAACTAAATCATTTAAAGAACTCGAACTTAAACGTCTTCAAGATTTACCACCTAATCCCGGTTATGCAAAACAAGCTCAGGAATATATTCCGTGTCTTTATGATATGACCCTAATTAGCAAATCGAAAGAAGCACCTTTTGTTTGTAGTTCTGAGGAGACACAGTCACTTGCGGATGAAACTCATTCTAAAATGCTTTGAAAATTCCATACAATTGATTATGATCAATATAACAAAGATCAATTGTCTAAAAAGACCCGCATTCGCTTACAAAAGGAATTAGCTGAATTGACAGTTCTTGTGCCCCAAAGTTGGTCAAATGAAAACCCTCCTAGTACGTCTCCTACACTTGTCAAAATGGATTTAACGAAGTTAATTCCACCGGTAAGTAAGGCGTCCGTTAACTTACATGCGGTACACCAACACTTAGCCAATTTTGACAAGGTCATTTTGGAACGTACGACGGCTTCGGCCATAACGGAAGGTGAATGGAACTTTGAGCACACTAGAGCTGCGTTTCGAGATGAAATTGTTCGGTTTATAAAGAATGTTAAGGCTTGTCTTAGTAATCTTGATCAAGATTTTCTTTTGGAAATAGAATAAGTTAGACGTGTTTTCAATGAAATGGATGATGCTTATGAAAACAGTTTACTTGAAATAGAACGGGTTTCACGCCAAAATAATCAGCTTTTGAAGCAAGTGATGTCTCATGATATAGTCTCCGTCTGTGTGAATAACAGTGTTGGTAATGATTCTATTGTGCATAATGTTGAATCTGTGGATAATGTGGTAGATAGTACTTGTCACGAATCTGACGCTGAATTTTTAAAGCTTCAAGATTCATATTCTTCGCTTTCAAAACGTTTTGATGAGATTCAAACACATTGTATTTCGCTTGAATGCAAGCAACAATTTATTCAAGAAATCTTTGAAACGTCATTCGAAGGTGTTAATATCGATGATGCAAACTTTGAAAAGAATTTTCGATTGAATTTACAATAAAAACAGCGTCAGCCAAGTGACAATGTTGCTAAATCTTTGCCGATAGAAATAGAGAAATCTAAGGAGCTTAACTGTGTGAACGTACTTGAGGCTGCTGAGAATTTTAAACTTGATCTAGATAATCGAGTTTCCAAGATTTTGTCCAAAGTTGATAACTTAAAACAGAAAGATACACGACTCTTCGATTCAGTACAGTCCGCATGTGCTAATACCACTGCACAGAATCAATCCTTGATTGAACAATTGAATCGAAAGTCGGTGGAAATATCTGATTTGAGGGAACAAATTTGTGATAAAAATATGGTCTTGGCTGAGTTAAAGGAAACACTTTGTATTTTAAAAGGTAAGAATGTTGTGGATAATGCAGCCACTATCTCAGCATCGTCCTCTAGTGCAATCAAAAGGAACCTTATAGCCGTCACACCATTTAATAAGGGCCCTAGGACTAAACCATCTCAAACATTGGTTACTAAAGATAAGGAGGAATCAAAACCAGCTTCTAATATTCCCGTGTTGCCTTTTACAGGAGTAAGCACCACTACTAAGACTCAAAGATCTAAGCTTAAAAGAAACCAGAAGAAAGATAGGATCTTGCCCCCATCTAGTAGTCAAGTGAAGAAGAAAGTAGAAGCCCATCCTAGGAATGTTATTTCTGTTTTGAATAAAAAGAATCATGTAGCTAAACCTAAAGGCTCTGCGGTTGTGCAGCGTTCTAAGCCTAGTGTGAATTCTAATTTGAAATGTTGGAATTGCAATGAATGTATGTTTTCTAGTCGTCATGATTCTTGTCTTATTGACCATGTGAATGAGATGTATGCCCGGAAAAATGGATTAGAATGGAAACCGACTGGGAAAGTGTTAACCCAAGTTGGTTGGTTGTGGCGCCCCACTGGTAGAACTTTCACTATAGTAGGAAATACGTGCCCTTTAACTAGGATCACTCCCACTACAGCGAAGAAAGCGTGCCCTTTAACTAGGAGTACCAAGGCTACCAAAACATAAGTGTGTCCTTTAACTAGGAACACCGACACTACTGTAGGAAACAAGTGCCCTTTAAATAGGTCTACTCCCACTGTAGTGCCCGCGGATAATCCAAAACCTAAGAAAGTTGGAACTGTAAAACCTGTTAGTGCTAAAACTCACATTAGAAAACGCAAGAAATCTAAGGGTCACAAACATGTTAGCAATTCTGATAATCTTATATTTGTATCTGCTAACACTCAGGAACCAATAGTTTCCAATGCATTGTCTACTGTTGTTATTGAAAACAGGTGGTCCAAATTGTTCTCTGGTATTTGGACTCTGGTTGCTCCAAGCATATGACCGGAGATCGCTCTCAACTCAGAAATTTCGTCAGCAAGTTTCTTGGTACGG
Organism: Glebionis coronaria; assembly: GCA_025667525.1. Taxonomy (NCBI): domain Eukaryota; kingdom Viridiplantae; phylum Streptophyta; class Magnoliopsida; order Asterales; family Asteraceae; genus Glebionis; species Glebionis coronaria. The sequence goes on from CM046879.1 coordinate 536,808,229, forward strand.
TTCGATTTGGAAATGATCATATTGCAAAGATAATGGGTTATGGTGAATATCATATTGGGAATGTTATAATTTCAAGAGTGCATTATGTGGAAGGTCTCGGTCACAACTTATTTTATGTGGGACAATTTTGTGATGCAAACCTAGAAGTCGCTTTTCGAGAGCATACCTGCTTCATTCGTAATTTGGAAGTGGTTGATTTATTGAAAGGTACTCGAGGGAATAATTTGTATACTTTGTCTCTACAAGACATGATGGCCGCTTCTCCCGTATGTCTTCTCTTCAAAGCATCGAAGACTAAGTCATGGTTATGGCATCGATGGTTATCTCATCTTAACTTTGACGCTATTAATCAATTGGCGAAAAACGAACTTGTTCGTGGTCTTCCTAAACTTTCATTTCACAAGGATCATTTGTGTTCCGCGTGTACAATGGGGAAAAGCACTAAGAAATCTTACAAACCCAAGACGGAAGACACCAACCAAGAGAAACTTTATCTGTTGCATATGGATCTTTGTGGGCCAATGCGTGTTGAAAGTCTTAGTGGCAAAAAGTACATCCTCGTCATTGTCGATGATTACTCTCGGTTTACATGGGTGAAATTTCTTAAAGCAAAAAATGAGGCACCTAAATTCATCATCGGATTTCTCAAGATGATTCAAGTGCGTCTCAACACTACTGTCTGACGCATTCGTATAGATAATGGAACCGAATTTGTGAATCAAATCTTGCGTGATTATTATGAAGAAGTTGGCATATCTCATGAAACATCCGTTGCACGCACTCTACAACAAAACGGTGTCGTTGAAAGGCGAAATCGCACACTTATGGAAGCTGCTCGAACGATGTTAATTTACGCAAAGGCTCCATTGTTTTTATGGGCAGAAGAAGTATCTACAGCAGTGTACACCCAAAACCGGTCACTAATTCGTAAACGCCATGGTAAAACACCTTATGAGCTTCTCCATGGAAAAGTACCAGATTTATCATATCTTCATGTATTTGGTTCTCTTTGCTATCCAAATAATGATGGTGACAATTTGGGAAAACTTCAACAAAAGGCTGATATTGGTATTTTCATTGGTTACGCACCCGCAAAGAAGGCATACCGAATTTACAACCGTAACTCTCGCAAGATCCTCGAAACTATGAATGTTGATTTTGATGAGCTGACAGCAATGGCTTCTGAGCAAAGCAACTCTGAACCAGCACTTCATGAAATGGGACCCAGCAACATTAGTTCTGGTCTTGTCCCAAACAACCCTACTTCATCATCATTTACACCACCTTCTAGGGCTGAATGGGATACGTTGTTTCAACCGTTCTTTGATGAATTCTTTACTCCTCCAAGTATTGTTGCTCCAGAACCTGAGGTAATAGCTCTGGTAACCGAAGTTGTCGCTCCAGCAACCGAAGCACAATCAGGCACATCTGCACCTACAATTGGTCAAGATATACCTTCAACGAGTAATTCTCAACCAACACATGTTTCAACTACCCATGTCATGCCTATTTATGATGAAGAGGATGATGATGATGAAGAGGATGATGATGATCACGATTTGGAATTCGCTTAAATGCGTGAACTTCCATTCTTTGGTGTACCTATTCCCCACCCTAATCAAGCCGGGTCGTCCACCTCAGAGGAAGCTCCTACTACAGTTTACTCAAATCCACGGATTCGTGAACATGACAGCAAGTGGACAAAGGATCATCCTATAGATTCTATTATTGGTGACCCTAATCGTCCGGTATCCACACGAAGTCAGTTACAAGAAAATGCAATGTTTTGTCATTTTGATGCTTTTCTCACTGAAGTTGAACCTAAAACATGGCAACAAGCTTTTACTCAATCATTTTGGATAGAAGCTATGCAAGAAGAACTTAATGAATTTATACGTCTTGAAGTATGGGAACTTGTCCCATGCCCGGATCAAGTGCAGTTACTCACTTTGAAATGGGTTTACAAGGTGAAACTCGATGAGTTAGGCGGAATATTGAAGAACAAAGCTCGTCTAGTAGCTCGTGGATACAAGCAATTATTGGGCATCGACTTTATAGAATCCTTTGCACCTGTTTCCTGTTTGGAAGCTATTAGACTATTCCTCGCTTATGCAGCCCACATGAATATGATCGTCTATTAGATGGATGTGAAGACGGCATTTCTTAATGGAGAAATCAAGGAAGAGGTCTATGTTCAACAGTCGGATGGTTTTGTGAATCCTAATTATCCTAATCATGTGTATAAGCTTAAGAAGGCTCTCTATGGGTTGAAGAAAGCTCCTCGCGTATGGTACGATCTATTGTCACAATTCCTCATTACACAAGGCTTCGCAAAAGGAAAGGTGGATCCCACGCTGTTCATTCAGAAACGAGGTAAAGATATGATTATGGTACAAATATATGTTGATGATATTATATTTGCAGCCTCGACCCAAACCTTATCCGACGAGTTTGGGACACTCATGTATTCCAAGTTTAAGATGTCAATGATGGGCAAGGTATCATTCTTCTTAGGTCTTCAGATATCTGAGAGTCCCAGAGGCATTTTTATCAATCAATCTAAGTATGCCCTTGAATCGCTAAAGAAATATAAGATGGAATCTTGTGACCCAGTGGATACTCCAATGGTGGAAAATATAAGCTTGATGCAGATCCACATGGAGTTGCCGTTGATCCGACACTTTATCGTGGAATGATCGGTACTCTTCTGTATATCACAGCCAGTCGATCTGATCTTCAGTTTGCTATATGTATGTGTGCTAGGTATCAAACTAGGCCTACTGAGTTACACTTAGCTACTGTTAAAAGGATCTTTCGATATCTTAAAGGAACCATTAATCGGGGACTTTGGTATTCGAAGGACTCTTATATTGCACTAATGGCATATGCAGATGCGGATCACGCGGGTTGTTAAGATACAAGGCGTAGCACGAGTGGAACATTGCAACTACTAGGAGATCGATTAATCAGTTGGGCATCGAAAAGGCAGAAAAGTGCTGCAATTTCAAGTACGGAACCAGAATACATAGCTATGTCCGGTTGCTGTGCTCAAATTCTTTGGATGAGATCGCAATTAACCGACTATGGTCTAGGTTTCAACAAAATTCCGATGTACTATTGATTGTAGTAAAATACGACCTTTAGGAAAAGGAGGTACAAATAGTGGTGAGCGTAGTGTCGATTTAGGAAAACCGAGCACCTATGACCAAGCAAGTTCGTTTCCCAAGGAGGCAAGTGCGTTGTGTTGAGAGTTGATTTTTGTTTGAGATTATATTGATTGAAAAAGAAATGAGAAAGGAAAGAATTGACGGTTACGAAAACTAATTAAACTACGACGAAAAAGGCGTAAACGTAAAACCGTAAAAACGACGAAAATTAAAATTTTAACCTAAAAATTTCTAAAAATTACTAAAAATCCCCAATAATATTCTAAGAGTTTACAAAAAATCCAAACTTGCTAAAACCTTTTAATTAATTAAATAATGACTTTTTAATGCTAATTAAAGCCCTAAAAATCACTTTTAATTATTAAAAAGCCCTAAACAAGATTTTATAATTTGTAAACCTCAAAAATATCCTAATTAAGCTAAAAACTATTTTTAAAAATTTTAAAATCAAATTAAACTATTTTTAAACTCCTAAAAACTATTAAAATCTATTAAATCTTAAATTAATTCTAAAAATTAATTGAAAAGCCTAAAAATTATTCTACAAATGGGAAAAGTCCTAATTAATGATATAGAACCTAGGAAAAATGAAAAAGAAATAAAAATAAAACTTTTTATTTTATTGAATAAAATAATAATAAAATAATCAAAAAAATTAAAAGTTCCTAAATAAATTCTAAAAAATTCTCAAAAATCCTAAATATTCTAACTAGAAAGAAAATGTAAATTAAAGTTTCTAAAACCTCTTAATGAATTTTATATTAATTTTCAAAGTTTAATAAAAAACCTAAAATCAAATAAATCAAAAATTAAAGTTTTTGAAAACTTTTTCACATGTAAACCTCAAAAATATATATTAAAACCTAAAAACTATTTTTTCTAAAAATTAAAAATCTTTTTGGTATTTTTTATGGATTTTCTAAAAACGTATACTAAATAAATTCTAATAAATAAATTAATAAAAGGAAAATTATAAAACCAATTTTTAAAAATCCTAAGTACTATAACTGACCTAAGAAAAATAAAAGAAACCAATTAAGCTTAATAGATAAGCTGTAATAAGCACAAAGACCTACGGCTTAATATTAAAAAGCAAAAGAGAAAAGGTGTTAAGTAGAAAACAAAACCAAATTAACCAGTCAAAGTCCCCAGGGCGCGTTGGTTAAGGTGTTGGTGTGGTGAACGGGTGGTCACGGGTTCGAGTCCTGGCACCCCCTTTTTTATCACTTAGTTGCGCCGCAACTAGGTCTGTCTTGCGCCGCAACTAGTGTTGCGAGAGTACCCTTGGTCTGTTGGTCCTTCAGTTGCGCCGCAACTAGTTAGGACTTGCGGCGCAATTTGTGAAACGAAGGCAACTTTGGTCTGTAGCTCCTGTAGTTGCGCCGCAACTAGTAGGTCTTGCGGCGCAGCACAGTAACTTTTGCTTTTTTTTAAACTTTCTCAACCAACCAGTGACACTCAGCAAGCTTATAAACCAATACCAATTCACTATTTGACACTGATTTTAATCCAATCTATAATCAAAACGTTGCCAGGTTAATCTTTGGACAAAAGTTCTTCCTTTGTTCTTTGGTATTTCTTCACAGATGGTGAATAGCACCAAGAGGGGCTTGGTGCTTGGCTTTGTGTATGTTTTTGGAGACACAAGGCACCCTTGTGCTCTTTCTGAGCACAAGGAGTCAAGCTTATGCAAGCAACTAGCAAATTGCACACCAAAGATCAAAAACAAATGCACATAATACCCTAGTCAAGTTACTGAAAAATGGCTAAGTCTGGTGGCTTTAAATCAAGTTTCTAGCAACCTAGTGACTTTTAAGCCCACAAAATTTGCACACAATCTCAACACTTAACATGCAAGCAAACTCCAACCTTTAATTACCCTACACTAAAGCAGAATTTCAAAATCAAGCTCCACAAATCATGAAAAACAGGCAAATTATGGATATGCAGATTTTAGAACTCTCTTTTCTTCACTTTTTACCTTTAATCTTCACAAATTTGTTCTAAACTTGACCAAAACTAGCTACCTACTAATTCTCAACCTAACTTAATCCTTATCAACTGATCTAACACGTTTGGTATTCAAAATCTAACAATCTTGCTTTCTAAAACTGGTATCCAAACACTCCTTTAAACTTTTGTTTCACACTTTTAACACTACAATCCTTTTAAAACTCTCACAAACTAGATTATATCTATTCTATCAAGCATATAAGAACTTAATAACACTAAACAAGCAGGTATGACACCACTTAGCACATAAGAATCAACTCCAACTTGACAGATTTTTCATCAACAAGCAAACTTGAAGTAAAAAAAAAAAAAAAAAAAAAGGAGAGTTGGCGATACCTGCCCTTGTTTACGTCCAACAAGGGCTACTAAGCTCCCCTGACCTCTACCAACAACTAGGTGAGGCAGGGGTACTTGGACAATAAAAAGGAGATGTGGGGTGGTTCGTTGAGGTTCAACAACTGAACCGAAGCACCTTGAATGGAAGGACAAGCTGCTAAGATTAAAAAGAGATTCAAGAACCAAGACCGAAAGTCTTGATTTAGTAAGTACACAATATGAATAATCAACTCTCTTTTTTTTTCGAAAACTTTCACTTGCAAACGTATGGTTTTCTGAAAATTAAGGAAGGGAACAATGGAAGAGAGTCGTCAATCTCACAAGAGAATTGCCCTCACCAAGATACCCACTAAGGCTTGATATAAATTCTATATCAAGTCTTTGTGGTCATATCCCGATAATGGCTTGAAAACCTACTTGTGACCTTGCCAAAACTCAACTCAAGTAAATTCAGGTCCAACTTAGTAAATTTAAACAAATGAAACCAAACTTAAATCGTAACTTTTATATTATCCAAACTAAAATTAAAGTGCACTTTCCTTTGAAACAAATTAATATCGAACTTGGAAGCTAAAAACTTGTGACAACTTAAACAAATATCATAACATAAAGGAACTGAAATTAAATTGGGAACTTGTTTTTTTTTCTTCACCAAACACTTAACTCATTTTCATTCATCAGAAAAAGGATTTACAAGGTTGTGAACTTAGAAAAAAAAACAAGAACTGAAACTAGCTAATGCCTAGTACCCTTTATATAGGGTTTACAAGAAAATTCTAGAAAGTGAAAAATGCTAACCCTAAATAACTGAAAATCCCGAAATACCCTCTTGAAGATTCGTATATAAAACGAATATGCTGGTCTTGATCCCTTTTTTGAATTCTTCTTGAAAATCATGTGATTGCTGAGCTGTTATGGAGGAATCTTGTGCGTTGGATTTGTTGTGGGCAATAAGCAAGCTCTCCAAATCGTTGATCTCTCTGGCACATCTTGTTTTCTTGTGACTGGGTGGGGTTTTGGGGACCAGGGGTGAGAGTGATGGGAGTTTTAAAAAGTGGGTTTGGGTTTAATCCATGACCAATTTCTAATCTGGAGTAGATTAGGTATTAATTAAGAACTTTGGATTTGGGGAAAAATTAGGGTTCATAAGGAAGAAGACGTGTGTTTTGGTTTTCAGGTTTAGGGGAAAAAGAACATAATTAAATAAAACGTGATGTTTTACTTAAGGTAAACCGGGTTAGGTATTGGTATGGGTCGGGTTTTGGGTAAATGGTTTGGGTGGGTCGGGTGATGTGTCACAAAGGGATTGGTGGGGTAAGTTTGTGGTAATGGCAGTTTAAGTCCCCCATATTCCCAATTATTTTCATTTCAAGTTAACACAGCCAAATCTTCCCTTCCTTTGTATTTTAATTTGGCAATGTGTCATTTTTGGCACAACCTTTTTCAAAGCTTGTATCAAGGACCATTAATGCAATATCTTCATTTTCCAAGGACTGATTTTGCCACATCTTCAATCTTCAAGGCTTTGACTTGTTGGTTGACTTCTTGGAGGACCATATTTGACAATTTAGATTTGATGAGGGACTAAATTTGCCAATTCTTCAAAGTTAAGGGTCCTTTTTGTAATTTTGACAAACTTTAGGGACCAAACTTGTAATTATGAAGATACAAGGGTATAAAGTGTCAATTCTTCAAACTTGGAGGACCAATCTTCAATATTCTTCAAATCTTCAAGGGTTTTCTTTGGAAAATTCTTCACTAGGGCTTGGTTCATCGTGCGGCTTCGTTTCCCGTGTTCGTTTTTGCGTGATTCTTGTGATCTTTTGTCATTTTCTCAATATCCGTACCTAAATTACACAAGCATATATTTGGGTATTTTGATGATATTTAATGCATTTTAAGTCCAAAAAGAACGATGAGACCATGTATAAAAGCCGTCTCATCACTCCCCCATACTAAACCATTGCCGTGCCCTCACGCAATGCTAGAATAAAGTATCGTAGCATCTCCAAAATTCATTTTATTCACTTTTATTGAAAGGTAAACTTACTAAGCTATTACTATTACTACTACTTGTGTTATAGACATAATGTATGATTTTCATCGCAAAATGGGACGTTTAGGTTCATAGAATAAGAACACGTGAATGCTTCGTTAGAAATAATTTCATCGTCCTCGATTTTCACTTCAATTCCATGCTAAGCGTGCAACGAGATCATTGTTATTATAAGTTAGTAATGCTAACACTACTCATATGCCCTAATCACGTACTTATTCTCCCATTATTCCTAAGTTGTATCTCTTATATTTTATGATGTCTTGAATGTTTCACGAGGATACATTGTTTGACTTATGCGATAATAGAGATTTAGGTCTAAAAATAGAGTCCTAACGGTGTAACTAAGACCATCAAATCAATAACCCCTCCTAATAGACAACGATGTTAAAAAATTAAGTTGACAAGAAGAATCGATAAACACGGTTTTATAACGGTTTTGAACATGAGACTTATTACCAAGACTTTTATACGCCCCCTAACGGAAGGACCTTATTATCTTTGGTTTACCTCCATCTTTTATTCAACTTCGCCATGAAGCTTTTATTATGACTTCGGTCTTGCCTTGCCTTTTATTATCCGCCTCATCGGTGGTTTTATTAGCCAAAGACGTATATCCTCACGCTAAAGCGAATTTTGGATCTTTAAAGCTTCGAAGATTAAGGCTTGATTCACTTTCAATTTTGCATAGATTTTAGGCCTTGTGGGGCTTCAAATTGTTTGCTTGATTTAGGTGAGCACTTGAAATCTTATTATTGGGTGAAGCTTTCGATTATTAGGGTGCCAATACTTCAAAACCGTGACGCTGGCGATATCTTAATGTCTTCCCAATTTAATTACACGGAAGCTACTAGAAAAGACTAGAAACCCAACAATCCTAACTAAACCGCTAAGTCAATATTTATTAAGCAAAAAATATTTACATGCGAAGGGAGAATAAGCAAACAACGAGAACACATGAGTTTTTGAAAGAATACGAGTACTCTACGTTTAGCATAGTAACTTATAATTAACTCTATCATTTCTCGTCCTCATTTAAGAGACTTAGCCTAATGTGTAGTTAAGGAATCAAAGCTAAGTGCTCAACACGCACGGTCGAGTCAAAAATTACTCTTATTCTCGCCATCGGAAAATCTACATTCGTGTCTTCAAACACTTATAAAACATGAGAAAAATTTTAAAATTTGGCCATTTTTAGCCTTATTTTGCAACAAAACGATAACAAAAAGATGAAATTTTGGATTGCGTGTAGGTTTGGCAAGGCAAGTATCTATTCACCCCCCCATACTAAAGTTAAACATTGTCCTCAATGTTTCGAGTCTAGGGGTGCAAACACCCCCATACTAGAGACGTAGTCGAATGCCTAATCTAGCATGGAAAGGGTGTAACCATTAAATTTAAAGCCGTTTATGAAGTGTGCTAAAAACCTAAGGTTAGAACATCAAAAGGATATCATGGATATTGAGAAATGTCTCCCAAGCAAACGATCGAGTGCTCCCATAAAACGAACACGAGAGGCTCCAATCGTGAAGATCATGATCTAAAAGCCACATATCACAAACAACCACGAAACCAAGGTTGGAAGGGCACGAATCCCCACACGTAAGCTACATTAGACTAAGAAAGCGATAATATGTACATAGGATAAGCATGGGACTCCCCCACGAGGCACCTCGTTTTTGATTACCGAGTCATGAGCTCGACTCGATCCCCTCAATACTAATTATCATTGGGGAAGGTGACTTGGTCGAGGTAGTTCAAGGATGGAACTTCCCCACCAAAGTAGTGCTTCAACCTATGTCCATTCACCTTGAAGTTAGGACCATCATCTTGAGCTAGCTCGATGGTCCCATAAGGAAACACTTGAGTCACGGTGAATGGACCGGACCAACGGGATTTCAATTTACCGGAAAATATTTTCAATCTTGAATTAAAAAGCAATACTTGATCCCCAATGTTAAAAACTCGGTTTTTAATTTTTGAATCATGCAACTTTTTAGTTTTCTCTTTGTAAATCAATGAATTTTCATAAGCAATATCCCTTAATTCATCCAATTCATTTAATTGCATTTTCCGGTGTTTTCCCGCGGTCTCCATGTCATCATTACAATGCTTTAGGGCCCAATAAGCCTTGTGTTCTAATTCGATAGGCAAATGACAATTCTTTCCATACACAAGCTTATAGGGAGTGCACCCAATGGGCGTCTTATGAGCGGTCCTAAAGGCCCATAAAGCATCGTCTAACTTATCCGACCAAGATTGTCGGTTTTCTCCCACGGATCTTTCCAAGATCCTCTTCAATGCTCGGTTTGAAACCTCGACTTGCCCACTCGTTTGTGGGTGATAAGCCGTAGAAAGACGATGTGTAACCCCATATTTCCTTAAGACTCTTTCGAATTGGTCATTACAAAAATGGGTTCCACGATCGCTTATGATCGCACGAGGGGTTCCAAACCGAGCAAACAAACTTTTCAAGAACTTGACTACCACACGAGCATCATTGGTGGGCAAGGCCTTCGCCTCCACCCACTTAGAAAGGTAGTCAACCGCAACAAGAATATACTTATTACCACGAGATGATGGGAACGGCCCCATAAAGTCTATGCCCCAAACGTCAAAGATCTCACATACTTGAATGATATTTTGTGGCATTTCATCTTTTTGTGAGGCTTTTCCTTGTCGTTGGCATGCATCACACGACTTCACAAGATCTTGTGCATCTCGGTAAATAGTAGGCCAAAAGAAGCCGGCATCAAACACCTTTTTAGCCGTGAGATTAGCACCGTGGTGACCACCCGTGGGTCCCTCATGGCAAGCTCTAAGGATGTTAGAAGCTTCGGTGCCAAATACACAACGGCGGATGATTTGATCCGCACAAGTTCGAAACAAGTAAGGGTCGTTCCAAAAATAGAACTTGACATCACGAAAGAATTTTCGTTTTTCTTGAGTTGTCATACCCTTAATGATGAAGTTACCCGCATGGTAATTTGCAAAATCCGCAAACCATGGGGTAGAAGAGTCAAGCTTAGAATTCACTACTCCAAGTGTTTCGAGCGGAAATGTTTCGGTGATTTCCTTTGGCTCGTAAACACTTTGGTGAGGATCTTCCAAACGAGAGAGATGATCGGCCGCTAGATTCTCGGCTCCTTTTTTGTCAACGATTTTGTGATCAAATTCTTGAAGGAGGAGAATCCAACGAAGTAATCTCGGCTTTGCATCTTGTTTAGCCATGAGATACTTAATAGCCGAATGGTCCGTATACACTATGCATTTTGTCAAGACGAGGTAAGGTCGGAATTTCTCAAATGCATACACCACGGCAAGGAACTCCTTTTCCGTTGTAGTGTATTTAAGTTGAGCCTCGGTCATCGTCTTGCTAGCATAGTGAATAGGCAAGAAATGCTTATCATGACGTTGCCCCAAAACGGCCCCAATAGCGTAATCACTTGCATCACACATAAGTTCAAAGGGGAGGTTCCAATTTGGGGCAACAAGAATGGGAGCTTCGGTTAGTTTCCTCTTAAGGATCTCAAAGGCTCGTACACAATCTTCGTTAAAGACAAAACGTGCTTCTTTTTCAAGAAGATGTGTAATGGGTCGAGAAATCTTCGAGAAATCCTTGATGAATCGTCGATAAAAGCCCGCGTGGCCTAGGAAACTCCTAACTCCCTTGACGGTTTTGGGATGAGGTAATTTGGCGATGACGTCTACCTTAGCTTGATCTACCTCAATCCCCGCTTTCGAGACCTTGTGCCCTAAGACGATTCCACTTCTAACCATAAAATGACACTTTTCCCAATTGAGCACAAGGTTGGTTTCCTCACAACGTTTTAACATTCTCTCAAGGTTCGACAAACACGAAGTAAAGGAATCACCAAACACGGAAAAGTCATCCATGAAGACTTCCATCGTCTTCTCGATCATATCATGAAAAATAGCCATCATGCATCGTTGAAAAGTTCCCGGTGCATTGCAAAGTCCGAATGGCATTCTACGATAAGCAAACGTTCCATATGGACACGTAAACGTAGTTTTTTCTTGATCACGAGGATCGATGGGAATTTGGAAGTAACCGGAAAAACCATCTAAAAAGCAATAGAAATCGTTTCCCGCAAGACGCTCCAACATTTGGTCCATGAAGGGCAAGGGAAAATGGTCTTTTCGAGTGGCTTCATTTAACTTACGATAGTCAATGCACACTCTCCACCCGGTCACGAGTCTCGTGGGAATCAACTCGTTGGCATCGTTTGGCACAACGGTCATCCCTCCCTTTTTAGGGACACAATGAATAGGACTCACCCAAGGGCTATCGGAAATAGGGTAAATCATTCCCGCGTCAAGGAGTTTAAGGACCTCCTTTTTAATGACATCGTGAATTTTGGGGTTTACCCTCCTTTGACTTTGGATTGTTGGCTCGAAATCTTCCTCCATTAATATTTTGTGTGTACAAAATTTGGGATCGATTCCCTTAATGTCGGATAACTTCCACGCAATCGCCCCTTTGTGATCCTTAAGAACATCGACAAGTGCGGTTTTTTCATCATTCGAAAGTTCCTTCGCAATAATAACCGGCAACTTGTCGTCCTCCTCCAAATAGACATACTCGAGGTGAGGAGGTAAATCTTTCAACTCGAGAATAGGTGGTTCCTCGAGTGAAGATTTGGGCTCGATACTCATAACCTCCTCGGGTGGAGGAAATGGGAAATCGTTGAGAAAATCCTTGATAATCGAGAAGTCCTCATAGTTGTCGAGGTCTTCGTCACAAGTACGTGGAACATCGAATTCTTCCAACGTAAAACCACCACCTTCGAAAGGAGTGAAGGTTGGTGTCGAATTATCAAGAATAGGATCTAACATAGTGGGATTGCCACTAGTTTCTTCATCACCAAACCCTAAAACTTCTTGTGAAAATTCCTCGCAAACCACGTCGATCATGTCAACGAGGTTTATGGTAGCAACGGAATAAACATGAGAAAGTTGAGAATTTTGAGTTGCGTTTATAACAAGTTCCTCGTCGTTGAAACGTAAGGTGATCTTTCTAGCATGCACATCAATCAAAGCCATAGACGTGTCTAAAAACGAACGACCTAAAATAAGAGGAACTTGAGGATCCGTGGGGATGTCAACAACAATGAAGTCTACGGGATAGTAGAACTTCCCCACTTTCACAAAAACGTCTTCCGCCAAACCACATGCAAGAATCGTGGAATGGTCGGCCAACTCAATAGACATTCGTGAAGGAGTAAGATTAGGAAGATTGAGCGACTTGTAGATTGCAAGTGGCATCAAGTTAATGCTAGCACCAAGATCGGCCAAGGCATAGCACTCTTCCATATCTTGAATTGCACAAGGGATCAAAAATTTACCGGGATCACCGACTTTTTGAGGTATGCGATTAAGATAAACCGACGAACAACTAGACTTTTGGTTTAACTTTTCCTTGTTGTTCAACATACTCTTAAAGTTAGCGGCAAATCGAGGCATCATGACCAAGGCATCGGCGAAACTCACATTAAAGTGCAAATCACGAAACATTTTCATAAAAAGCTCAAATTGATAGTTGTCGCGCTCTTGTCGTTTCTCCTTCCTAATTCTCGATGGGTAAGGCAAGGGTGGTGTGGGTTGGGGCATAGGCATAGCCTTTGGAATCTCGGGTTCCAATATGGGTGATGGGTCAACCGTAGGTGTGGCATGAGCGGTACTTTGTGGGCTTGAAATATGCTCCTTTTCGACCACCACCTCGGGTTCTTCCTCAATTTCCTCCACCGTTGGAGTAATTGGTTGAGGAGTTGGTTCTTTAAGTGCCTTACCACTACGTGTGGTAATCACTTTCATCTCTCCCTTCGGGTTTGAAACGGTGTTACTAGGCAAACCACCCGAAGTAGAGGCTTTGTTCACCATTACACATTCTAAAATTGTATTAAGCTTAGCATCAAAATTATTAAACTTCACATCTTGGCTAGCGGCTTTTTGGTCAATTCTTTGTTCAAGCCTAGCATGACTTTGCTCTATCTTGTTGTTTTGACCTCGAATTTGGTTAGCAAAATCATTTTTCAATTCATTCCTCATGGCTAGATTTTCCTTAATGAAAGTAGCTAACTCCTTTGCATTCTTAGCCGTTTCCTTAGCTTGATTAGCCATTTGCTCTTGAATGTTTTCCATAATCTTATCATTTGAAGTAGTGTAATTCAAAAATTCCAATGGAAGTTCTTTGTTATTTTGAAGAGCTTGACTTGCATTTTGAAAATTGCGGTTTTGATTTTGATTTTGCAATTGGCTACTACTACTACTCCCTTGATTCCCATAGTTGTTATTACCCTTATAATTGTTCCTTTGATTGTTTTGGTAACCAACTTGATTGTTTCGATAATTGTTAGCATTTTGATTTGGTGAAAAACCCGGTGGAGTCAATTGATTAGTGCGAGGAACTTGACCGTTTTGGTTATAAGTTCCCGCGGCCGCGTAGGCACTCGAAGTGTTACCACCGTTGGTAATGCACTCGGAATAATCGTGAGCTCCACCACAATACATACAAGAAACCTCAACCGCTTTAATCGTAGCGGGAGCGGGTTGTTCACCAACTTTAAACTCAACTAACAAGCCTTTCACTATATCAAAAATTTTGTTCTCCAAATTAGCCTCGACTTGGCAAGCATCAACGGTGTGTGACAAACTAGGTGAAGATGAAGACGAAGCCTTACGAACACTCGACGTGCTACGAGGATTATACACCTTAGACCTATTCTCAATAATTACCAATGCTTCCTCGACCGTCTTACACAAGAAATTACCACCCGCGGCGGCATTAAGATAATCACGCTCATGATCGTTCAAGCCATTGTAAAACGTGTCTATTTGATGCAAGTCGGAAAAACCATGATGAGGACATTCGTGCAACATTTCTTTAAATCTATTCCAAGCCGTTGAAAAACTCTCATTAAACTCTTGCGAAAACTTTGAAATCTCGTTTTTCAAGTGCGTAGTCTTAGAGGGCGGAAAAAATTGGTTCACGAATTTTGAAACGAGATCCTTCCACGTCAATATAGAATTGGGTGGCTCTTTCTCTAACCAAATTTTTGCGGGCCCCGCTAAGGAATACGGAAAAAGCATCATCTTAATCGAGTCGTTTGAAACATCCTTAAACTTGCACGTGGCGGTGAGACGATTAAATTGGCGAATGTGGTTATGCGGGTTGTCCTTTTCGTCCCCTTGAAACTTGTTGTTTTGAATCATGGACAACAAACCCGTCTTAACCTCAAAATTCTCCGCAAGGATAGCGGGAATCACAATCGCTTCTCCATAACCCTCGGTGGGTGCTTGAAGCAACTCCATCATAGTTCGATTAGCCATGGGTGCTTCTTTCACTACAATGGGTTCGTCAATAGGAGAGTCCTCACTAGTGGGAGTGAGTGATTTGTTTCTTCGTTTACGAGCACGTCTTGCTTTAGAGCGAGTTTGCATAAACGTCACGTACAACGAGAAGGCGAGCAAAGAAGATTCTTTTTGGTATTTTTACTTTTTCAATTTTTTTGTGGTTTTTGATTGTTTTTAACTTTTTTTGGATTTTTTGGAATGTATTAAGTAGACCAAAATCTACAAATCTCCTCACTAATCAAATCTCTTGATTAACGAAGCCTCAAGGAATGAAAACGAACACGTGAAGTGAACGTCTTCGATGACTTTAGAACGATGGTGGAACACCAAATCGTTCAAGAGGGTTTAATCAAATGAAACCAAGAAAATATATATGATACTTAATAATACTTTGGGCGGCAAAACCCTCGATTCACTCTCAAAATCAAATACGCACAAGCAAGCGGAGGAAACGAGGCGGCGCGAAGCACTTAAGAGCCTTTTTCCTTTAGGTCGTGAAATACAACCGCCTTATACCCACCTTATAGTTTGTATTATCAAAATCAAGCTTCACGAAAGTATTTATCTATTTTTGCCTTTTTTCTTTGGTTTGAGATTCGAATACAATGATTGGGTAATGACCTCCCAAGTCAAGGTTGTGATTTCTCACGTATTTGGAGTACTTGTAAATTTATTGTTCTACGTATACAATATAGTAATAATATTCACACAAAAATCGAAAAACGATAATACGTATTAATAGAGTGCTATTAATACAAATACTATTATGGCTAATATAGAAAACAACAATGGTTCAACCAAAACACAACACGCCTCCCCGGCAGCGGCGCCAAAATGATTGTAGTAAAATACGACCTTTAGGAAAAGGAGGTACAAATAGTGGTGAGCGTAGTGTCGATTTAGGAAAACCGAGCACCTATGACCAAGCAAGTTCGTTTCCCAAGGAGGCAAGTGCGTTGTGTTGAGAGTTGATTTTTGTTTGAGATTATATTGATTGAAAAAGAAATGAGAAAGGAAAGAATTGACGGTTACGAAAACTAATTAAACTACGACGAAAAAGGCGTAAACGTAAAACCGTAAAAACGACAAAAATTAAAATTTTAACCTAAAAATTTCTAAAAATTACTAAAAATCCCCAATAATATTCTAAGAGTTTACAAAAAATCCAAACTTGCTAAAACCTTTTAATTAATTAAATAATGACTTTTTAATGCTAATTAAAGCCCTAAAAATCACTTTTAATTATTAAAAAGCCCTAAACAAGATTTTATAATTTGTAAACCTCAAAAATATCCTAATTAAGCTAAAAACTATTTTTAAAAATTTTAAAATCAAATTAAACTATTTTTAAACTCCTAAAAACTATTAAAATCTATTAAATCTTAAATTAATTCTAAAAATTAATTGAAAAGCCTAAAAATTATTCTACAAATGGGAAAAGTCCTAATTAATGATATAGAACCTAGGAAAAATGAAAAAGAAATAAAAATAAAACTTTTTATTTTATTGAATAAAATAATAATAAAATAATCAAAAAAATTAAAAGTTCCTAAATAAATTCTAAAAAATTCTCAAAAATCCTAAATATTCTAACTAGAAAGAAAATGTAAATTAAAGTTTCTAAAACCTCTTAATGAATTTTATATTAATTTTCAAAGTTTAATAAAAAACCTAAAATCAAATAAATCAAAAATTAAAGTTTTTGAAAACTTTTTCACATGTAAACCTCAAAAATATATATTAAAACCTAAAAACTATTTTTTCTAAAAATTAAAAATCTTTTTGGTATTTTTTATGGATTTTCTAAAAACGTATACTAAATAAATTCTAATAAATAAATTAATAAAAGGAAAATTATAAAACCAATTTTTAAAAATCCTAAGTACTATAACTGACCTAAGAAAAATAAAAGAAACCAATTAAGCTTAATAGATAAGCTGTAATAAGCACAAAGACCTACGGCTTAATATTAAAAAGCAAAAGAGAAAAGGTGTTAAGTAGAAAACAAAACCAAATTAACCAGTCAAAGTCCCCAGGGCGCGTTGGTTAAGGTGTTGGTGTGGTGAACGGGTGGTCACGGGTTCGAGTCCTGGCACCCCCTTTTTTATCACTTAGTTGCGCCGCAACTAGGTCTGTCTTGCGCCGCAACTAGTGTTGCGAGAGTACCCTTGGTCTGTTGGTCCTTCAGTTGCGCCGCAACTAGTTAGGACTTGCGGCGCAATTTGTGAAACGAAGGCAACTTTGGTCTGTAGCTCCTGTAGTTGCGCCGCAACTAGTAGGTCTTGCGGCGCAGCACAGTAACTTTTGCTTTTTTTTAAACTTTCTCAACCAACCAGTGACACTCAGCAAGCTTATAAACCAATACCAATTCACTATTTGACACTGATTTTAATCCAATCTATAATCAAAACGTTGCCAGGTTAATCTTTGGACAAAAGTTCTTCCTTTGTTCTTTGGTATTTCTTCACAGATGGTGAATAGCACCAAGAGGGGCTTGGTGCTTGGCTTTGTGTATGTTTTTGGAGACACAAGGCACCCTTGTGCTCTTTCTGAGCACAAGGAGTCAAGCTTATGCAAGCAACTAGCAAATTGCACACCAAAGATCAAAAACAAATGCACATAATACCCTAGTCAAGTTACTGAAAAATGGCTAAGTCTGGTGGCTTTAAATCAAGTTTCTAGCAACCTAGTGACTTTTAAGCCCACAAAATTTGCACACAATCTCAACACTTAACATGCAAGCAAACTCCAACCTTTAATTACCCTACACTAAAGCAGAATTTCAAAATCAAGCTCCACAAATCATGAAAAACAGGCAAATTATGGATATGCAGATTTTAGAACTCTCTTTTCTTCACTTTTTACCTTTAATCTTCACAAATTTGTTCTAAACTTGACCAAAACTAGCTACCTACTAATTCTCAACCTAACTTAATCCTTATCAACTGATCTAACACGTTTGGTATTCAAAATCTAACAATCTTGCTTTCTAAAACTGGTATCCAAACACTCCTTTAAACTTTTGTTTCACACTTTTAACACTACAATCCTTTTAAAACTCTCACAAACTAGATTATATCTATTCTATCAAGCATATAAGAACTTAATAACACTAAACAAGCAGGTATGACACCACTTAGCACATAAGAATCAACTCCAACTTGACAGATTTTTCATCAACAAGCAAACTTGAAGTAAAAAAAAAAAAAAAAAAAAGGAGAGTTGGCGATACCTGCCCTTGTTTACGTCCAACAAGGGCTACTAAGCTCCCCTGACCTCTACCAACAACTAGGTGAGGCAGGGGTACTTGGACAATAAAAAGGAGATGTGGGGTGGTTCGTTGAGGTTCAACAACTGAACCGAAGCACCTTGAATGGAAGGACAAGCTGCTAAGATTAAAAAGAGATTCAAGAACCAAGACCGAAAGTCTTGATTTAGTAAGTACACAATATGAATAATCAACTCTCTTTTTTTTTTTCGAAAACTTTCACTTGCAAACGTATGGTTTTCTGAAAATTAAGGAAGGGAACAATGGAAGAGAGTCGTCAATCTCACAAGAGAATTGCCCTCACCAAGATACCCACTAAGGCTTGATATAAATTCTATATCAAGTCTTTGTGGTCATATCCCGATAATGGCTTGAAAACCTACTTGTGACCTTGCCAAAACTCAACTCAAGTAAATTCAGGTCCAACTTAGTAAATTTAAACAAATGAAACCAAACTTAAATCGTAACTTTTATATTATCCAAACTAAAATTAAAGTGCACTTTCCTTTGAAACAAATTAATATCGAACTTGGAAGCTAAAAACTTGTGACAACTTAAACAAATATCATAACATAAAGGAACTGAAATTAAATTGGGAACTTGTTTTTTTTTCTTCACCAAACACTTAACTCATTTTCATTCATCAGAAAAAGGATTTACAAGGTTGTGAACTTAGAAAAAAAAACAAGAACTGAAACTAGCTAATGCCTAGTACCCTTTATATAGGGTTTACAAGAAAATTCTAGAAAGTGAAAAATGCTAACCCTAAATAACTGAAAATCCCGAAATACCCTCTTGAAGATTCGTATATAAAACGAATATGCTGGTCTTGATCCCTTTTTTGAATTCTTCTTGAAAATCATGTGATTGCTGAGCTGTTATGGAGGAATCTTGTGCGTTGGATTTGTTGTGGGCAATAAGCAAGCTCTCCAAATCGTTGATCTCTCTGGCACATCTTGTTTTCTTGTGACTGGGTGGGGTTTTGGGGACCAGGGGTGAGAGTGATGGGAGTTTTAAAAAGTGGGTTTGGGTTTAATCCATGACCAATTTCTAATCTGGAGTAGATTAGGTATTAATTAAGAACTTTGGATTTGGGGAAAAATTAGGGTTCATAAGGAAGAAGACGTGTGTTTTGGTTTTCAGGTTTAGGGGAAAAAGAACATAATTAAATAAAACGTGATGTTTTACTTAAGGTAAACCGGGTTAGGTATTGGTATGGGTCGGGTTTTGGGTAAATGGTTTGGGTGGGTCGGGTGATGTGTCACAAAGGGATTGGTGGGGTAAGTTTGTGGTAATGGCAGTTTAAGTCCCCCATATTCCCAATTATTTTCATTTCAAGTTAACACAGCCAAATCTTCCCTTCCTTTGTATTTTAATTTGGCAATGTGTCATTTTTGGCACAACCTTTTTCAAAGCTTGTATCAAGGACCATTAATGCAATATCTTCATTTTCCAAGGACTGATTTTGCCACATCTTCAATCTTCAAGGCTTTGACTTGTTGGTTGACTTCTTGGAGGACCATATTTGACAATTTAGATTTGATGAGGGACTAAATTTGCCAATTCTTCAAAGTTAAGGGTCCTTTTTGTAATTTTGACAAACTTTAGGGACCAAACTTGTAATTATGAAGATACAAGGGTATAAAGTGTCAATTCTTCAAACTTGGAGGACCAATCTTCAATATTCTTCAAATCTTCAAGGGTTTTCTTTGGAAAATTCTTCACTAGGGCTTGGTTCATCGTGCGGCTTCGTTTCCCGTGTTCGTTTTTGCGTGATTCTTGTGATCTTTTGTCATTTTCTCAATATCCGTACCTAAATTACACAAGCAACAAACACAAGCATATATTTGGGTATTTTGATGATATTTAATGCATTTTAAGTCCAAAAAGAACGATGAGACCATGTATAAAAGCCGTCTCATCAACTATGACAACAAAAGTGCAATTGCCTTATGCTGCAACAATGTTCAATTCTACCGGTCGAAGCATATTGACATTCGCTACCACTTCATCAAGGAGCAAGTGGAAAATGGAGTAATAGAGCTTTACTTTGTCCGATCTGAGTATCAATTGGCGGATATTTTCACGAAGGCTTTAGATCGCGCTCGAATTGAATTTTTGGCCGACAAGCTAGGAATGAGAACCTTCTCGCCTGAGACTCTTAAGGAACTAGCAGATGAAGCGAAAGAATAGTGATGGTAAACTATTCTCCGTATCCTTGGTGATCATCTGTATATATTGTTTATATTTTTATCCACAAAAGCAAAATACAAAAATATAAAACCATATAAAAACCATAAAAATTGAAACATCTAGAAAAATCCAAAAATATTTTTACTTTATTTTTCAAAGGCATGTCTTTTGGTACGATAATATTTACGGCCTTAGAAATGCCGATTAATATTGACACGGTGCCATAAATAGAGTTCGTACAAAAGTTGTAAATATTTCATAAAACATGCCCTTATGGCTTGTAGTTATTTCAGACTGCACCCCGGTTTTCACATTAAAGTCAAGTATTTCTTATGAAAGCTTTGGCTCACAACGGGGATTAATTTTCTCGGGCAAGGTTTACTTTAAAACCTTGTAAGGGATCAAGTTTATTTTATAACTTGGTCTAACACAAATCAATGTACGCCTCAGTTCATTTATTTGTTAAAACAAGAGAAGTCTTGTTTTTATGAAGTTATCATCTCTACAACCATAGATATCTACAATTGGTATCTACATACTCGACGATGCGACTACTCAACCGACGACTACAGCTCTTTCAATAGAACACGGGTCAACAATTGAGGGGGAGCAATTGTCAAGCATTCAGAATCTTCGATACCGAACGTGCCTAGTTCACAAGTTGGTGTGAAGACAACAATACCAATCGTACATGTGGTGTCAAGAGATGACTTCAGACGTGACGAGGCGACCAACATATGCTGACAAGAACCATTTGATCTTATCATATGATGTTCTCATCTATCAGGTCCAACCTTGTCAATTCTTTTATAATATGGTGAATATGTGATCATGTTACACATAGTATCATATCTCGTACGTTTGATATCATGAAGATAAATGGACTTGCATTTTTCTTCCCAAAACCTTTGTTAAAACTTCATTAAATCAATTGATATTAAAAACATCGATTGGGTTAATATTTTTAATATGGGGGAGAAAATGTGATTTAATATGGGAAATTATCACAAATGGTTTGACTTAATGTGCTAGCTCATCCCGACATATGCGAAATGTTTTCGAATATTGTGGCATATGTTAAGGGGGAGCAAAATGGATTTGCATATCAAAAATGGATTTCATGGTGATTTATACTTACCCAAAACCCATTTATTTCATGACGATGAAGATTGTGGTGACATAAGGATGGTAGGATAGGTTAATTCCTATGATTCTTCCAGAACCGGAGGAATCTTCACAAGGACATTCCATAGCTAGAAATAGTAGTCCTTAGGAAAGATGGAGAAAGATTGTGAACGCAGCTGGATGCCGACCAAGTACTTAAGCCAGCACTGGAACAATCACAACAAGGTGCTAGTTATGACGTATTGGTAAGCATTGAAGGGGTTGAAGAATGAAAAAGAATTGTAAAGATAAAGGGTGTAAAGAAAGAAGCCCTCCTTACAACTTTAGGAAGAAACCGGGTCAATACATATGCTATTGAGATCATTTTTAATGATGCTTGATATTAGACAGACATCATGGACCCAGTGATGCAATGCACAACCCATCCCAGCTAACTCAGATATCTCTCAAAAGGTATTTGTTTCAATCACACAGAGACAAAACGTAATCTATCGATTTATTCACTCCGAATAAATTGATATTGAAATGGTGGCACTCCTCTCCAGCCTCCGATCACTAAAATCCAAAGTGCACGATCGAGTCTAGAGCCATTTGAGATCATCAAATATCTCATTAGGACACACTTTCATATTTCCTTGCTTCTTCACACACTGTGAAAAGTAAGAAAGATCTTAAGAGTCCTACGCAAAATCTTCATGATCTTGCCTGAACATCCGAGTAATACGAAAGTATTTACAATGAAGATGGAAATCCTTCTTGAGCGAATATCAAAAAGCTCATGGTAGGTGACTTGTGCGATTCTTTATGAATCAAGCTTGTGATAACTGGAAAGCAACAGTGGTTTAATTCCTAACTGAATTTAAACACGTTCCAGGCCTCTACGCAAAATCTCAGTGATCTTGCCAGAACACTCAGAGTGATACCTTATTGTTCACAGTGATGAGTGGAAATCCTTCTAGTGTTAACATCAAACAGCACTTGGTAGGTAACTTGCAAGATTCAATATGAATCAAGCTTGTGACAACTGGAAAGCAATGATGGTGCGATTCTTTAATGAATCAAACTTGTTCCAGGATCAGAATTGACGGCTTTAATCATGCGGATAATTTTATCCAAATGATTCACTCTTTACGTTCGCAGTCAGCTTTGGACGGTCGAGTAAAGAGAACGGGTTTACCCGCGAAATCTTGTCAAGGAGATTTTAAATTAAATCTACCTGCCACAAGTACGATATTTTATATCGTCCAACGGTCTTCACCGATCGGAGGTAAAATGCAACCGAATTAGAATGAAATGTTTAAAGCCATTTCGTTCGTGTCTACTCATGTTGCAACATTTGAAGACGGTGGCGTTGCGGAATCCGAGAAGAAGTCGTCCCCGCATGCTTATACTTTATGTACTTAATACCTCATCTAATTCAAGAAAGCCTAAAAGTTAAGTCTTCCGCTGTATCAAACTCTGAAGCTTTCAAGAATTACGAAGGTATAAGTATGTGGGACATGGTGTCACGAAGAGGCGAAGATCACAAGGGATGGATGCACGAGATCAAGGCAAGAGATTAATGCTCAAGATTGATATCAATGATTACATCAGCATGTTCACCTGAAAAGAAAAAGAAAAGAAAGAAGAAGACTACGAACTCAAGACAAGCATAGTATGCTAGGTTTATTTAATTATTGTTACTTAGGTAACGCCCTTGTTTGGAGTGACCTCCCTTAGGGGGAGATTGTTGGAAATACGTTTTTACGTATTTAGGAAGATTCGGTCACTCCGACAATATATTAAGTAGTAGCTCGTAGTCTAGATATCTTTATTAAACAAACAAAGCCAAGCCTAGCCTACAACATGTGTAGGCCGGCCCAAATGTAAGCCCAAGCCCATGATAAGGGCTTGGGTATATAAACCTCTCCTTTGATGGAGAGGGTAGTGTGGTTCTTCATTTTACACATAGTTGAAAAGTGTTTTTCTTTCACTTTCTCTCTCTAAGTGTGTGTGTTCTCACCATCTCTCTATCTCTTTCTCTCTCTAAAACATAAGCAACATTTACATATCCTACACGTTTAGCCGTATAACTATTAGTATGACTTATACACATCCCAAGAAACTCACCAAACACAAATACCATAAGATAACAAACAAATACCCATGAATGACATTGAAATAGTCGCGAACACTAACCAGGTTCTTCAAAACGGCATGTTGAAGCCAAAGCGTGATGACGACACAACCCAAGTGAGTGGTGATGGTTTCTTGAGGTATAGTTACGTAACCGGAGCTAGGCCTGTAGAGAATTATTGATCGAAATAAACACGATTGCCTAACATGAAAGTTTTTACTTTTTTTAATTATGGTTTTTGACTTTTTGGAAGACTAATTTATGTGGTTTGAACCTAGCACCACACAAACTCAAATCATGTGAAACCCTCTCTTTTCACGAGGTCGGTGTGGCCACTAAAAGTTTTTTTGCTCCTAACATGAATTGAAATTGATACTTCACACATCCTTCCCAACCTCTGGCGTGTAATAATATATCAATAACACTAAGGTTGATCAAAATAAATCACGAACTAAAAGGAACCGAAAAACAGGGCATAACCATGCCGATCGAACTCGACTTGACAAATAACAACGCTCCTTCCCTATATGGAATTCGGAATCAAAAGGCAAATCGTTGATATTCGATTTATGTACTTGGCCCACCTTTTTCCTCATGCTATATCAAACCGTACTATTGGTTATGAATTATCAGTTTGTACTATTAGCTAACAATTATCAATCTCATATATCTTGGCAATCAATAGTTAATCATTAGTTGTTAATCTTTATCTACCTATACTTTGTAATCTATATATACATGTATGCTTTGGTAAAATGAGGATACAACACATTTATCATTTTACATGGTCTCTCGTGTATGATTCAGAGTGGTCACGCTTAACTTTCTTCCGGTTTTTTATAACTAGCATTTTTTTAAATAAACTCCAACATCATTGTCTCATGATTTATTCTTAGTTTTACCGTTGGAGATCATTGTCATTTTTTGAAAATAGTTGGTCAAAAAATGACGCTTTTAACTAAAGGAAAAGCAAGCCATGAAGTAAAAAAAAACGTTACGCAAAGGAAGAAGTCGCAAGCAGTCAACAAATATGTTGTTGAATACAAATATAATTCCCTCTCAACAAACAAAGAAGATGATTGAAGATGAGCCTTTCAATTTATGTTTCAGTTTGTTCGTTGAAAGACTTCCCGTTCAAACTACAAGAAAGTATCAGTTGTGACTGATTGTGATTGACATATATGATTGATATTAGTTGTATGTTTTCCTAATATAGTTATCATTGCCTAGCTTTCTTAATATGTACTCAATTCATGTTCGATCATAACTCTATATATTCGTATCTCATATTTTGTAATGGGACAACAATTTACTTCTGTCTCAACAAACAAAGAAGACGATCGAAAAAGAGGCTTTCAACATATGTTATAGTTTGTCCGTTAATAGGTATTCCGTTCCAAATGCGAGGGAATAATAGTTATCAATTAACGATCTCATATATCTTGGCAATCAGTAGTTAATCATTAGTTGTCAATCACTCAATTCTTATCTAGCTACATCATTAGTTCTCAATTCTTATCTGCTTATACTTCGTGACCTATATAAAAATGTATGCTTTGGTGTGGTTCTGTTTTGTTCGTAGAGGTGGCAAATCTTGCCCATTTTGATACATATGAGCACTTTTTGTCCATTTTCAAAAAAGGATAGGGCACTTTTTGCCCATTCTTTATAATGAATGAGCTAAACGGGCGCATATGTAAGAAACTAAATGGGCTTAACATGCGCACTTGTAAAATACAAATTAGTATACTCGACGAATATTTTTTATTAAATTTCTTATCCCGGCTTTCAAACAAGTATTTTTATTTTTTATTTGTAGGTTTTTATATGTTTTTTTGCTTTTTTTAGCTTGCGCCCGTTTAACCCGCCCGTTTTGCCCGCCCGTTTCGCCCGTGCCCGTTTAGCCCGTACCCGTTTAGCCCGCCGCCCGTTTAACCCGTTGCCCGTTTAGCCTGCCGCACACCCATTTTGCCACCTCTATTTGTTCGGTCCAATTATCGAACCGCGCTCACGTTAACTTATCAATATTTGTTTATAGCAACTTAACCACAAAATATTTAGGTATTAAATCGTGTCTATATTCATCAAGAGTCATTAACTACTAGATCAATCTTGAAGTTACGTAACAAATGGACGTTTAATAAAGTTTGGGCCTTCCAGCCTTTTAATACCGACCGACTTTTGACCGTAATTCTTGCTTAATATTAGGGCAATTTGCCAATCCTCTCCCCTATATAAACGAATCGCAATACATTCATCTTTTCACACATTCGACATACCTCAATCTCTCTCTCGAACATCGAAAGAAGTTATTAAGGTTAAGTCTTAGGTTCTGACCTGGCGTATCCTCATGCAAGTAATTACCATGAACCACTCACGAAGACAATTGCCTCCTATCGTCCCACGTACGCACAAAGAACGAGGTCAAACGTTTGACTTCTTGAAACTGTCAAAGAAAAGAAGACCACGATCAAAGCTATCCAAACCGAGCCGGATCTACAAGCTGGTCGCTCCTAGAGCCAATGCGTCTTTCAAGTTTTCTAATAGTATGGCTTCTCCACCGGCTCATGGTAACTTGCTTCTAGCTGGGTGCTGGGCTCATGAGTTTCTAACTAAAAGCACATTATTTGGCACAGTGTATGATCCGACTCGAGCTATGGCTCAACCGGCGTATACCGTGGATAGTGAAACCGGAAAGAGTGTTGAAGCTAGGTCGAATAAGTGTCAACTTGAGCTGCAACTGGCTAAGAGCCTAAGAATCAAATGTACGTTGAAGTGTTGAAGTGTCTGACCTGGCATTGTTAACCCTTCACAATTAGCTCGTTTCTTGCATCTCCAAGATTCCAACGAGAAGTAAACTAAATTTGTAGCCAAATTTAGTTCTAGTCTGTTACTTAACCTTTTAATTGTAATTAAAAGGCATTATATATGCTCAAACTAGGAACATCAAGATTTTATATGCATTGATTATATTTTATTTCCCATGAACTTAATCTTCTAAATTAGAAAATCTCATACTATGTTAATAATGTTCTTCAGATTTAATTTAAACATGGCAATGAATAAAGGAGGATGTTTTTCCTCCTCTGAAAATTTATTAATTCTAACAAATATAGTTGTCTGCCACTACAATGTTCATTGTTAGCCCTTATTTTAATTATGTATCATTAGGCTCTACCTTGAGTATATAATATTCATATGCATGTTTATATTATATTCTCTTGTTGAGATAATGCAATATACGATTGATCAAATTCCTACATGGTATCTACTCTAAGTCTATCTTAAACCCTAATAACAACAACAACCGTTTTTTCTTTTATTTTTGGGAGATTCGTTCTTGGTAACGAATCCATTTGTGTTTGAGTTGATTTATGCTAAAGTCACAAATCTATTTAGCAGGTTTTGGTTCTTCGTGATTAGGTTACGAAGCTTTGTTTTCCTTTGTTTGATCGGTTAGTGTTCCATCAAACCCTGAATTGTCTTCCAAACTTTCGCTACCTCATGTTGGAGTAAACATAAGAAAATCTATTAAATAATAAACCCTAATTGGACAAACCTTAAAACAAATCACAATGACCGATTCTGATGCTACCGTTCTACTTTCGGATAAACTATCCTTTGTCACTCAACATCATGTCTTTACATGGGTTCCTGTCAAGCTCGATCTTAACAAATGGAACTATGGATCATGGGAATATTTCTTTGATAACTTTGTCAAGGGTATGAAGTAAACAAGTATATTTGTGGCTCCGCGGTTGGTGCCACTACAACTGCAACTGCTCCTTTAACTTTGAAAGAATGCAAGACGGATAATATCGTGCTCTCACTACTCTTTACTACTCTTTCGGATACACTTTAAGCACAGATTATTGTGGAACACCCAAAATGCGCCAAAGAAGCATGAATATAATTACATGATATGGTTAAAGACAACAAACGCTCCTGTACCATTGGTGATTTAAGCATTGATGCGTACTATGGAAAGCTTGAGAAACTGCAACCATTCTCACTAGTATTGGCGATACGTTTGCTCTTTCAGGCTTGTCGGACAAGTATGTGGTGGAGTTAACGACTATATAAAATATTATAAATCATCTACATGATGAGTAAATGCAACCAAAGTAAGATCATGTATGCACATACTAACTAACATAAAAGAAAAAAGATGAACTTATATTCTTGAACTTAATCAAAGAGAAGAATTAGTTAATAAGATAGGGATCCACCTTAATTCGTGTATAACCACACGAATTGATCAATCACCAAAACCCCAAGGAAACCAAAAGTAGGTTTTTCTACATGTATCCACACTACTACCTACACGATTAAACCTGATTGCTAGATATTACAAACTTCAACACAAGAACATCAAAACCCTAAATATAGGGCTTGTAAAATCGATTTATATTTTAGAGGAAGGGGACGGTTTGTTTTGGTGGTTTTTAGAGATTAGGAATAGAGATAACTCGTGAACAATGACCCTCTTTATGTTGTTGGGTACAAATCTAAAGAGGTTACTTGTTCTTTAAGTTGTTCTAATAGGCTTATAAAGCCTTCTGATTCCTTTTCTAGTGCTAGGCCGGTCGAACTCCAACCAATACACCCTTTAAGTTGAGTTTTTAATTTTCTATAAACTTATATGGTATTTACATTAATTATCTTAAAAATTTAATACTTTTAATTGTGACTAAAAGACATTATGCTCAAACTAGGAAGATCAATATTTGATATGCATTCGATGATCATTTTTATTTCCCATGAACTAAATCTTTTGGATTAGGAAATCCCATAATGTGCTGATATTAGATCTAAACATGGTATTATAATATGTTCTTGGATAAAGGAGGGTGTTTCCTCCTCTTACATGTATTAATTCTAATTATTAGACGAGAACTGGTTAGTCTGCCCAAGCCTGTGAGTTTAGGGTACATTTGGATTTTCTTTATATATTGTGATTGAATAATACACTCTCACGCGACATGATACTAATCTTTAAATACCTCAACGCGTGACCACACAATATTTGTAGAAAACCATTTTAAACTAATGTCTTGGCTGCTAGTCTGTAAAGTTCTCTGTAGTCTTGTATTTTTTCGTTGTTGCAAAAAATCGATGCCTTGTTAAAAGACACCAATAAACCTGGAACGCAGTTTAACAAACTATGTTACTCATTGGTAGTATTGTACATCTATGTGAGATACGTGAGTGTTGTTGATCAATATAACTCGTGTTTTGTGTACCTATTCGTATTTTTTTTGTTATTCACTCTCATCAATCATCCGTGTTGTAGTGCCATCGCACATTCATGACTCTGTTACCATACCATCACTATATATGTGCTCAACACTTTAAGGAACCGATCTCAGGCAACATTTATCTAAACTACTCTAACTTTATACTTTCCACCGTACCATTGATCCTTGTCGACTCATGCACGATCAAGCCCGATTGCTAGATCTTACCAACTTGAACAAGAACATCAAAAACCTTAAGATAAGGTATTATAAAATCGACCCTCCCTCTAGTTCGATCGATTTGCATGGATTTGATGGTAATTAGGATTAGAGAAAATGAGTAAATAATAAGGTAAAGGAACCCTCATTATATAGGTGCAGATAACTTCTCCAAGAAGTTGTTTCTTAAAATAAAAAGGACTCCCCCTTTTATACTAACCTAAATTCGGCCTTATTAATCTCAAGCACGCCTTTGGTTTGACTTTTGACTTTCTAGATCATTCTATGATAATACGTTAATTACTTTTAATTTAGAAAGTCTTTTCGTTAGTTAACCGTTAAACTATTTAACTATTTAACTCACAACCGTTAAATGTTCAATTCTTGGTAAATTAAATAAATACATTCAATATAATATAGATAAATATATTTATCATATATATTTAATAAAGCATGATCTAAGTGTATAAGTGTGTGACTCAGTAGGCTCACGTGCTTTTAGCCGTATAACTATTATTATAACTTATACGCATCCCAACAAACTCACCAAACACAAATACCATAAGATAACAAACAAATACCCATGGATGACACTGAAACAGTCGTGAACACTAACCACGTTCTTCAAAACGACATGTTGAAGCCAAAGTGTGATTACGACACAACCCAAGTATGAAAAATTAAGAGGAGTTGTTACTTTTTTTAATTATGGTTCTTGACTTTTTGGGCGACTAATTTATGTGGTTTGCACCTAGCACCACACAAACTCAAATCATGTGAAACCATCTCTTTTCAAGAGGTTTGTGTGACCACTAAAAGTTCGTTTCACTACTACAAAATGATATAAGGCAACACTCAAAAAGTGTTGTTTTATGGTCTAAAAGTGTTACATTATAGTTATTTCGACACTTATTAAAGTGCCGCATCAGACAATGTCGCCTTAGGTCTAAAGCAACATTTTGAAAAGAAAATGCAACACTTTTTGAAAATGTTGCCTCAGTTTATGAATTGCAACACTTGAGTGCAACACTTCTAATACCCAAACGCAACATTTTTAACTCTAAAGCAACAATTTGTAGGTTAAATGCAACACTTCATATTTAAACACCAACCCACGACAACACTTTTATTTCTCAAATGCAACACTTAAAGTTGTTTCACACTACCATATTAGTGCAACACTCTCCAATATCTATCGCAACACTTTTATTTATCTGTATATTTTTCATTCCATTTAATTAAAATGCTAAACACTTCAAGTTTATATGATACCAAATTCAAATGGCGTATTATTACTAACATTATGGATTGAACTCATTAAACTTAATACAATGTTGTACCTTAATAAATTCGTACAATGTTAAAGTAAATGCTCACTACTACAAAAAAAAATCCTTCCAGAATGAAATCAAATTCCTTTAGGAAAAATGAACATTGCATTATACAGGAGATTGACTGATATTACAACTTAATTTTTAGTGATACAATGATATTGATATTGCGACTTCTCTTGCAAACAAATTTAAGAAAACTACAAACTAACATACTCGCCTACTTGAACGAAGATGAAAATGAAAAACCATTGTGTTACTTTGATGTCTTGTTGCATTGGCTTGTGAGTACTGACCAAAAGATGCGGGGTTTGATGAAGTTGATGATGTCCAAAATTTGTCTTTATATTTGAGAAATAGACGAGATGACGAATAATTAATAAGTATTCACTTTGGCTATATACTACAGGCTTTAAACCACAAAGGTAACTAGCAAAACACCACATCCACCACCTGCAAAAACTAAATGAATTTTAATTTACCTTCTGCTCTTTAAAGTCATCAACTTTTTCAAACCAATAAAGCCACAACTCCAATTATTCTAGCCATAAGCAATAGCTATAAATTTTGACAATAAAGCAGCTATTTCATCTCGATATGCTTCTACGACAGTTAAGTTAGTGCACCTATTGGTTGGAATTAATGGAAGCACCCTATAGGTCTGGTATCTGTAGGTCTACGAAATCCGTGGATTCTCTAAGTATTAGAATGATCTAAAGAGAAGGAGAGAGATGAAGAAATAGAGAGAGAAAGTTAGAGAGAGAAAGGAGAGGATAGAAAGAAAGATGTATTATCCAAGTGAAGAATGAGAACCAACCCCTCCTAACATGCTAGGAGGGGGTATATATATATATCCATCCTACATGTGGGCTTGATGGGTTATATTCTTACATAACTAGATCACGAGCCCATACGACGTATATATCGTTGGAATGACCGATCTTTTCTAAACACGTACAAACGTATTTCCAACAATATCCCCCTAAGGGAGGTCACTCTAAGTTACAAAGTCCTAAATAGTCTATAGCTCGTGATCTTTAGCTAGCTATGCTAATAATGATGTGACCGAGATTTTCTTTGGAAAAACGTATTTCTAATAATTTCCCCCTAAGGGAGGTCACACCATTTTACAAAATCTTAAACCTAGCATACTATGCTTGAGTCTTCGATCTTGTTCTTGTGATTATGCTGATGAGATCTTTGACTTTAGTCTTGAGCATGTTTCCTTGCCTTGACCTTGTGCATTCAGCACTTGTGAAATTTGCCTCCTCGTGACTTCATGTTCCACATACTTACACCTTTAAAAATTCTTGAAAGCTTCAGAGTTTGATACAACGAAAGACTTGACTTTTAGGCTTTCTTGAATTTGTTGAAGTATTAAGTGCAGAAAGTATAAGCATGCGTGGATGACTTCTTCTCGGATACCGCAATGCCACCTTCTTGTTACGCTGCATAAGACAATTAGCAACAAAACAAAGACACAGATGAAATGGCTTTGAAGATTTCAACCTAATTAGGTATAACTTTACCTCCGATCTATGAAGACGATTGGACGATATTAAATATCGTACTTGTGACAGGTAGTTTCAATCAAGAACCTCCTTTACAAGATTTCGCGGGTAAACCCGTTCTCTTTATTCGACCGTCCAAAGCTGACTGCGAACATAAAGAGTAAATCATTTGGATAATATTATCCGCATGATTGAAGCCGTCAATTCCGATTCCTGGAACAAGTTTGATTCATTAAAGAATCGCACCATCGTTGCTTTCCAGATGTCACGAGCTTGTTTCAAATTGAATCTTGCAAGTTACCTACCAAGTGTTGTTTGATGTTAACACTAGAAGGATTTCCACTCATCACTGTGAACATTAAAGAGTGTCACTCTAAGTGTCACTCTAAGTGTTCTGGCAAGATCATTAAGATATTGCTTAGAGGCCTGGAACGTGTTTAGATTCAGTTAAGAATTAAACCACTGTTGCTTTCCAGTTATCACATGTTTGATTAATAAAGAATCGCACAAGTCACCTACCATGAGCTTTATAATGTTCGCTCAAGAAGGATTTCCATCTTCATTGTAAATACTTTCGTATTACTCATATGTTCATGCAAGAATCATGAAGATCTTGCGTAGGACTCTTAATATCTTTATTACTTTTTACAGTGTGTGAAGAAGCAAGTAAATATGGAAATGTGTCCTAATGAGCTTATTAATAGATCTCAAATAGCTCTAGACTCGATCATGCATTTTGGATTTTTAGTGATCGGAGGCTAGTGAGGAGTGCCACCATTTCAATATCAATATATTCAGAGTGAATAAATCGATAGATCATGCGTTGTCTCCGTGTGATTAAAACAAATACCTTTTGAGAGATATTTGAGTTAGCTGGGATGGGTTGTGCACTGCATCACTGGGTCCATGATGTCTATCTTCAATATCGAGCATCATTAAAAATGATCTCAATTGAATATGAGTTGACACGGTTTCTGCCAAAGGTTGTAAGGAGGGCTACTTTCTTTACACCCTTTATCTTTACAATTCTTTTTCATTCTTCAACCCTTAATGCTTACCAATACGTCATAACTAGCACCTTGTTATGATTGTTCCAGTGCTAACTTAAGTACTTGGTCGGCATTCAGCTACGTTCACAATCTTTCTCCAACTTTCCTAAGGACTTCTATTTCTAGCTATGGAATGTCATTGGGAAGATTCCTCCGGTTCTAGAAGAATCATTGGACTTTAACCTATCCTACCATCCTTATGTAACCACAATCTTCACCATCGTGAATAGAGATGCTTTAGGTAAGTGTATGTCACCATGAAATCCATTTTGATATCCAAATCCATTTTGCTCCCCCTTAACATATGCCACGATATTCGAAAACATTTCGCACATGTCCGGATAAGCCAACACATTAAGTAAACCATTATTGATCTCAATATTAAATCACATTTTCTCCCCCATAATAAAAATATTAACCCAATCGATGTTTTTAATATCAATTGATTTAATGAAATTTTAAGAGAAATTTGGGAAGAAAAATACAAATCCAATTATCTTCATGAATTACACAAGCTCCCCTTCAAATTAATAAGGGTGTAATTGAAACGTAAATTAAATACCTTTTAAACACAAGTGTAAGGTATTTATCACGTGCAAAGATCATATATGATAATGAATTCACAAGATTTTTAATATACGAGGTTGGACCTGAATGATGGAGAACATAATATGATAGAATCACATGGTTGGTCGCCTACTCATGTATGAAGTTATCTCTTGACACCATGTGTACGATTTCTATCGTTGTCTTGACACCAATTTGTGAACTTGGCACTTTCGGCATCAAATATTCTGAATGTTGGACAATTTCTCCCCCTCAACTGTTGACCCGTGTTCTATCTAAAGTGCTGTGTGTAGTCGCATCGTCGAGTATGTAGATACCAATGGTAAATTGCTACGGTTTATGGAGATGAGAATTTCATAAAAACAAGATTTCTCTTGTTTTAACAAATAAATGCACTGACACGTACATAGATTCGTGTTAGATTGTGCTATTATGTAAACACAATCCCTTACATAGTTATAAAGTAAACTATGCCCGAGAAAATTAATTCCCGTTGTTAAGTCAAAGATTTCTGGTGAAATGCTTGACTTGAATATGAAAAACGGGTTACTATCTGAAATAATAGCAAGCCATTTTGAGCATGATATAAATCATTTAAAGTTCTGCTCGAAATTTATTTACAGCCCCGTAACATTATTGAACGACATTTTTAGGATCGTAAATATCATCGATTCTAGAAGACATGCTCTTTTTATCAAAAACATTTTGAACACACAATTTTGAAAGATTTAGAAAAACCTTTTGAAAAATTGTTGAAAAATTGTTGAAAAATTGTGTTCAACGTTCTGAAAACCAATTACTTGAGCTTAAGAATTTGAATATCTTACTAAACGAGCTCAAGTCCGAGAAGTTGTAAACTTCCCGTTTTGAGGATAAGTTTATCATTGGCGATAAACTTTCCTTTTAACTGAAGAACGAGTCCTAAGTTGACATTTACTTAGAAGTCGTTTTCATGAGCTTGAAAACTTTTGAATTTTTAACGTAAAGCTCATGACCGAGAAAGGTGAATTTCTTCTTATGAAGAAAAGTTATCTTATTTAAAAGATACACTTTCCTTTATGAGCTTAAAACTTGGAATGTTTTAATACAAGCTCATGATCGAGAAAAATTAATTTTCCGTTACGAGGATAAGTTATCATTAAAGATAAGCTTTCCTTAATATGAAGTCCGAGTTACGGTCTGATATTTAACAATAAGTCATTGTGCATGAGCTTAAAAACTTCGAATGTTTTTAATATTAGCTCATGCCCGAGAAAAATTAATTTCTCGTTGTAAGGATAAGTTATCATTGGTGATAAACTTTCCTTTTGTTGATGTCCGGGGCATAATCTGAAATATGATTATACACCATTTACACGAGCTTAAAAACCTTTGAATAGTTTTAATGCAACCTCGTGTCTGAGAAAAATTAATTTCTCGTTAATGAGGATAAGTTTATCATCGGCGATAAACTTTCCTTTCTTTGAAGCTCGGGTTACAATCTGTCATATGATTGCAAACCGTTGTGCATGAGCTTAAAAACTTCGAATGTTTTTAATATAAGCTCATGCCCGAGAAAAATTAATTTCTCGTTGTGAGGATAAGTTTATCATCGGAGATAAACTTTCCTTTCTTTGATGCTCGGGTTACAGTCTGTGATCCAACTGTAAGCCATATACACGAGCTTAAAACCTTTGAATAGTTTTAAAGTAAGCTCGTGTCCGAGAAAGTTTAATTTCTCGTTTGTGAGGATAAGTTTATCGTCGGTGATAAACTTTCCTTTATTTGAAGATCGGGTCATCGTCTGATATTTAACAATGAGCCATAAATTTGTAAGCAAATCCCCTGAGACACTTGTTTCTCTGATATCGACTTCTTCAGTAACCAAACTCTGAGAGTGTCCTTAGTTGAACGGTATACAAAGATCGGACCGGTTTGTTTTTGTTGATCCTTGACTTTGGTACATGTATTCTCATTTGGAGTTTGTATGCTTTTATATGGGTTAGCGATATCTATTTTAGAACCATGAGGGGATTCACAGTTTTCTTTTCTTGTGCCAGAGGTGACCTGAGGAGATGGATCACTTGTCTTAGCTGGCAATCGTTTCCTTTTATAGAATACCTTAAGTTCAGGCTTAAGTGATGTATCATCCTTTTCAGTTTCCTCCCTACTAGTCTTAGTAGGATCGGAGACTATCCTAGTTACAGGGCACTCATTTCCTACAAGCGTGAAAGTTCTACCAGTGGGGCGCCAAACTTTACCAATGGGTTTGATTTTAGCTAGCCACTGGGATTTAATTCAAGAATGGGAGTTCACCTCATGAAGGAATTCCTTGACACAAGAGTCATGATTTTCTTTAAAGACACATTTCCTACATGTTTTACAAGTTGACTAATATCTCGAAAAAGGGCGATGTCAAAGAAATGCAATTGTTAGACGTTAGACTGGTAAAAAAGCATTGTTTTAGATTATTTTCATGAATTATTATATTATTTTAAAATAGCCATAGCCTAAAAATATTTATGATAAAAAACAGGTCTTCTTTCCAATCATTGAACACGGTCATTTCTACGTCATACTTTTCGACATTTAAAAACCAAAGGCTATGATAATAGACAACATCGACTCAGATGCAACATATGAAGGTAAATACAAAGAAAACATTGAATTTGTGGTAAGTAACCTTTGTAAAATTTGTGTAATCAATTGATGAGATGACATTTATACATGATCTCATCGTTCTTTATGGACTTTAAATGAATAAAATGTCATAAAAATACCATATACTATGCTTGTGTTTGCTACTTCTGTATTTTAGGTATGGATATCGTGAAAAAGACAAAAGATCACAAGAACCAAGGAAAAACGAACACGAGAAACGAAGCCGCACAATGAACCGGGCCCTAGTTATGATTTTTCAAGTAAAAGTCCTTGAAGTATCGAAGATGTTCAAGAATGATCCCTCATCAATGAAGAAATGACACTTAATACCCTTGTTTATTCATAATTACAAGTTTGGTCCCATAAGTTTGTCAAAATTACAAAAAGGTCCCTCAACTTTGGAGAATTGGCAAGTTTAGTGCGTCAAAATTGAAAATTTGTCAATATTGGTCCTCCTCAATGTCAAACATACAAAGAAGACCTTCAAAATTCAACAATGTACAAGATCAGTCCTTCAAATATCCAAGAATGTCAAAACAAGTCCTTATAAATCCTTGTTATAAAGTTTTGGGGCAAAAGTATAAAAAGTAAAACTTTAAAAAAAAGGAAATGAGTTTTGTTGGTTGAAATACTTATTATACACTTTTTGCCAAAAGACAAGGGCCATGGTTGCCAACTGAAACATTCAAACACCACAAACACGCGCCAAACACAACACCCCACCTATTTCGGATCAAAAGTTACCACTGTTAACACTTATGAACCCAGTTACCACTCCACTTAGAACAAAGGGTTAAATTAATTACCTTGGCACACATGTGATTCAACCTCACACGAAAACATCCCATACTTCACATCATACACCACTTCACCCAATGGACCCCACCATTCAAGCCGTCCACCAATCATACTACTACTTCCTCTCCAAGGAATGCCACGTGGCAAGATCAACAAATCACAGTATACTTGGTCCCAAAGGCAAAAGGAACGACTATGATCAATTTGGACAACTCAACACCTCAAAACGACTCAAGGGAAATTTTACGATTTCTAGGCTAGGGTTTATGTATTTTCAACTTTCTAGAATGATCATTAGACCTCTATATAAGGAGACCTCAACTTGTGAGAGTTCCTTGTTCCAGTTTTTGCTTTCTCTCTTGTAATTTTCTTTCAAAGTAATAAAAGTTGGTGTTTTCTAAATTTAAAAGTGTAATTCCTTTTTGTTGTTTGAAGTTGTTTAGGAGAGGCAAATTCTGAGTTCCAATTCATGTTTTGAAAGTGTTTTGATAATTGGATTGAAGCACGTTTGGTTTTGAAAAGGTTTTCAAGTTTGAAAAAGTGTTCAAAATCTGGTTTCTGTTTGCTTATTTTTACTTGTTCTAACCCTAACCAAAAGCTATAAGCTCTTCCAAGCTTGTTGACACCAAGCTTGTGAAGGTTTATCATCCTTTAGTTAGATTGTTTGTTGCTTGTGTTGAAGATCCAAGCTTTGTGGTTCAGTTGTTGAACCATCATCCAAGGCTGCATATCCATTCCTTGTTCAAGTACCCTAGGTGTGATCTAGATGTTAATCTACACTCTAGGGAGCTTTGCTGACTTCCCATAGGAAGTTGTGGGGAAGAGGTTCACTCCTTCTCTCTTTTCTCTTTTATAAATTTTGGTTGAAATCTGCTATGTGATTCTGAGTTCTTGTGTTTGTGTTATGAGTTTAATTGTTTAAACATGTTAGTTTTCACCTCGTTGAGATATTAGAAGCATAAAATCAATAGGTTATTTAGAAAATTTAAAACTTTCTTTGAAAAAGTACTAAAACAAGTCTGTTTGGGATTTGGGATCAAAAGGACTTGTGGCCTTGTGCCCTTGGTTCTTAGGGTTTATTTGCTCTAAACAAGTGTTTTGGAAGTTTTTTTGGTCATTGGTTAAGTCTCACAAAGTTTGGAAATGGTTTTGCAAGTTTTGGAAAAATCTGTCATAAGTGGTTTGAAATTGGTCAAACACATCAGTAGCTCTCAAATCTCCATTTGTTGGATTGAGAGGCTGATTTTTGGTTTAGAAACAGTTTTTATGGTGTGCTATATGTGCAATATTTGGTTATTAACTTTGGTGGCTTATTGAAAGAGTTATAGCTTATAAAAGTTGGTTGAAGTGGTCATTTGCATCAGCAAAGTGACCACTCCAATTTTTCTTTGCATTTGATTATCTAGTGATTACCCTGCTATTCTATTTCTTGTTACTTGTTATTTGGCTGCTTGTGTACTTTGTTTGATACTTGGTTTGCTTATTTGAAAGCTTATAAGCCAACTGGCTTATTGGCCCTATTTGTACCAAAACTAAAATCAAGTTGGCTAACTGGCTTGCTTGATTCAAGGGATTCATCCTTGAATCCTTGACAAAAAGGTCTTTTAACAAGCTCATAAAAAAGTCCTGGTAGTTTGGTGAAATTTGGAACACTTTTAATTTTGGTCAAATAAGCTCAATTTGGCTTATTTTTCAGTTCTGCTTATTGGTACATGCAACAACTTATCTTTTGTAGTAGGTGTCATTTTTCTCAGCTTAATATCTTTTGGAGCATAATTTGGCTGGTCCGATTCGCCGACTCTCCTGGGGCCGTTAATCGTCTTCCCTGGTGTTGAGTAATGCTGCAAACAAAGGTAAGCCGGTTAGACTTGGACCCAAGGCCGGAGCCCCGGGATCCAGCTCCGACGGTCAAGTTAGTATTTGATCGATATATTGTAAAGAGGTGTGGTTAAGAGAGATAACCTGCTGTAGAATGAGCCCCCTACCCTTGTATTTATAGGAGTAGGGTTTCTTGAAAGATAAGTAAGGTGTATGGGCCACGGGCCTGTTGGGTTGCGGGCCTCCTGGGTCGCGCGCATGTTAGGTAGGGCTTATACCGACTATACGTCGACATGTCCCCCAGTCTAGTATGATATGGTTCCTGACCATGTTATGCTAGACTCATTCATATGTCACGCTTTACACAATAAACGCGTATGACTTGCTGCTAGGACATCCTCGTGGTGGGCTACCTTTAGCAAAAAGATGATGGGAAAACTATGCAAATAGTGAGCGCAGCCACTATACATCGTCATGTCCCCTAGTCTAGTATGCGAGGTTTTCACCAAGGTTACTAGACTCTACACCATATCCGCTGCCTGTAAGCGTATCCATGTCAAAAGAAATAGGGAACCCGCATACGTAAGACGGGTGGTTGTGCTAGAATTCTTGGTTTCCCGTGATTAGACGGTAAGAACCTCGTAAGAAGAAAACATGTTCTATAGCCGGGGTAACGCTGGCATTGGCAAGGTAGCATTCTTATTCATCTCTAACGTGAGGATGATAAGAAGGTTTTGTGAGGTGGAGGTGGAACCCGTATGCTGCATCGTGAATATTTGAAGGCGTACTTCATATACCCACTAATGATGCAGCATAGTGCGAATATTGCATTCGGCTTAAGGCCAACAGAACATGTACTTTTGTGGCAAGGTGATGCGGATGATACATCCGTCTTGCGGCCACGACATACTATAATGACTTCAAAAAAAAATTGTCACGGTTTTTCCTAAACTAAACGTAGTTGATCAGGCTTCTCCTAATTAAGGTCAAACAATATCAACTTTGGAAAAATCACTCAAATGGCCGGGCAAAGTAAGTCTTCGCAGAAGACGTACTTCCGCAACAAAGAAATGTGTCGACGGAAGACGTACTTTCGCGGCGAAGACATAAAGTGCGCGGAAGAATTACTTCCGCGACAAAGGTAACGAGTGCACAGAAGAATTACTTACGCGACCAAGATAATGAACCCGTGGTGTGACAATCCGTCAATTTATGGTTGATATTTTATTCCCAAATATTATTTAAAAACATTATTTTAATGTTACAATATGAACTCACATATTTTTGGGAAGAAATTTGGATTTACGTCTTGGAGTAGCATCGACTACGTCTAAACCGGAGGATTCAACGTTACGTGCTTACGTTTACATACACCGTCTTTGGTGACAGTCCGATATTTCAGAAAATAAATTTATCTGAGAATATTATTTTGGAGTTTTAAATTTGTGTTGGTTCATAAACTCACAAATTTACGAGAAAAGACTAGGACTTACGATTTTAATTTAACGTCCTTTACGACTAAACCGGAAACCTTAGGATTTCGTATTTACGTTTTCGAACTCCGTTTTTGATGAAACAATTTTTATTGGATTCATTTTGTGACGTCGATTCATAATTTATAAAAACGTTTTTCGTAAAACGACCCGAGGGCACGCAAATCGAGGAAACTAGAATCGAGGAGTACCCGTAAATAATTGGGGATGAGACAAAATAAGTTTTGCCCCACCCCCAATATGGGACGGTTTAAACCTTGCCACCCCAACACTTTATGTGTCAAAATGGAAGCTTAAGGTTTACACTTGTCAAGAAAGCTTATACCTTAAGCTTACCACAACACAAAACCATTTGCAACTCTCATACTTCTCATTTCACACATGCAAAACCACCTCAAACACTCTCTCCTTCCCCATTCATGCCGTCCCATATCTCTCTCACAAACACCCTTTGATCTTGATTCAACCATGAAACCATATGTTATACTTGCATATGTTGAAGCCCTTTCAAAACCCTACTGATTGGTGGTACTTATAACATCCATGGAGGAGTTTTCATGGTGTCATGAGGCTGATTTTCCACAAGAAGTCCATGGAGCATGGTGGTTTTGAAGATGGTCATGGATATCCACAAGTTTCTCCATCAAAAACCATGTCCAAATCACAACTTACATCATCATGGTGGTATAAAGATTGTCCTCCTCATCATCTTGTTATTTTGATTATGTACACATGTATTTTATTTCCTATTGTATATATTTATGATGATTATATGATGATAAAAATGTTATGTGGGGATTTGTTGTTGATAATCATGGATAAAAAGGTGAAAAACCATAAGAAACAAGGTTAAAATCTTGGTTAAATTTGATGGCTGTATAAAACAGTAAAGAAGTAAGTCATGAACTGATAAAATGATGAAGTAGGATGGATTTACAGTAAGCTATGGGTCTTGTACACATGTGAGAGTTGGCCATGCAATGGAATCAAAATAATGAGTGAGATATGATCAAAACAAGTTTAGGGTATAAATCTGAAGTTACTGTTTTGGACGATTTTTAGAAAATACTTAAAGGATGATTCAACAGTATCTATAGAAGAGTTAAATGTAGCAAATATCATGTAGTTTATGTGATAAAAATTTGAGCTTCTATCTCCATGTAGAACTCAAGATATGGCATTTTTGGTGAAGATGAAGTTAAAAATCAGATTTTTGGAAATTAAAGAATAATACTATTATATAAGCACTCACATTTTAATATATAAAATGTAAATAAAAACCCACTAACTTATAAAACTTATTTATATAAATATATAAAAGGTGTAATAAGTGTATAAATGATGAAAATGGAAACTTGTTAAGTTTTATAAGTTATAAAACTATAAACTTGATTTTTACGACTTTTTCGGCTATCGCCGTAAAATTAACGTTTTTGTTAAATAAAACTTAAATGGTTGGACCCGTCTAATGAAAACTTTATAAAACTTATATACTGATATATAGACATGTATAACAAGTAAAAACCGATAAAACCCGAACTATAGGGCATACGGACATTAACGAGCTAAGTAATCATATTGGACTAATACTTGGGCTAATAATTGGACTAAATAAGATAAACACCCATAAAAAGAACTTATTGGGCTTAACCCATTTGGGCCCAACTTGAAAGTATATGTACTGATAATATAAGTACAAAAAGGATTAATACAAGTTAAGAACTTATAATAGGCTTATTGGACTTAAGACACGTAAACGGGAAAAACTAGTAAGCTAATATAAAAGTTATCGACATATAACACTAAAAGGAGTAAACGAGAATATATAAACCCACTTGATCATCATATATATATAATCATCATATGTATACATGATTGGTATTTTTATAAAGTCATTGGACATGAGTCTAAAGACCGATTATTATTTGTCTAGGTTTCCGTGATTGAAGCACGTACCGTACATCCGAACTGCCGATAACCCGCCTTCCCACATCAACGTGAGTTCATAGCCTCGCACTCTTTTAAATGTTTTATAAATGCTTTATAAACCCGCGAGGGAGATAACATGTTAGTTTTTATAAAAGTTTGGACACCATTTGTCCCGATTGTTTGTTTATTGATTTTGGACCCGAATGATTGAATGACCCGATTGTATGACCCGATAAATGATTAATGGACCCGATAGATGAAATAAAATGGATTATTAAAGTTAGGTTATGTCACTAAAAGTCCCATTAGCATGAATTGTGAACTACCGGGAGTTGGTAGACGCTTATGCATTTAATAGTACTATTTGGGGACGATCACCCCAGTTCGCGCCTTGACGGTTGATCCCCGTCGTGCCACATTGATTGGTAAGAGAATTATTGTATGAGAAGATTTCAATAGCGTGACCTTTGTGACGACACGCTACTTTAGATGGGCAAAATTTGTATCGGGTTAGCTACCCGTTGTTGGTTTAGTAAGGTAACAATGTCATGCGGCTTATAATAATCCGAATTAACGAAATACTAATAGACGCTCCGAATTACGATGTATTGCCTGACTAGCAATACAGGGTCATACTATTGATATTATGTTTGTATTTTGGTTTTCATAACCATATTCATATAACGGTTTTTATTTGATTTTATACAACGTCATAAGACGTATTGTATGATGTTTTTACGACATTGGCTCGTATATTGATTTTTAAGGCAAATGCCTATATTATGATTTTCGATAAGGATTTGTATAAAATGACTTTGGCCATTTAATGGCCTATTACAAAGATTTGTATAAAATGATTTTGGCTATTTTACGGCCTATTACAATGATTTGTACGAATTGATTTTTGGTACTAATTTTATACCAAAGTTATATTGATGGAATTTATTAAACTCTATGAATTCACTCGGCGTTATCGCTGACCTTTTCTTTTAACATGTTTTATCTCAGGTACTTGAAGGTAATTCTCGGGAAGACAACAAGAATTCATGGCCCGCACTTAAACATTATTTTCCATTCAAATACTTTTTAAAACTTTGTATGAAATATAATGACTTGGGACCGATGTAACTTTGATGTTTATGAATGGAAATGATTTATTATTAAACGACGCGATTTTTATGCGTTGTCTATGATGTGAGTAATGTGCTATCCCGTAACACCAACTAGTCTTCCGCTGTACTGAGTTGTATAAATTTGGGGGTGTTACAGTTTGGTACCAGAGCTCTCGTTATAGAGAACGAAAGATTTTTAAAAACTAAGGTTTTGAATAAAACTTTTCAAAATCTTTTAACTAAAAACATTTTTCTAAAAATGTCTAAAAATCTTTTGACTATAACGGTGCCGAAGAATTCCCGAGTTACCGACAAGGCCAGACTGAGAAGTGTTATTTTAATATATATATATAACTTGGATTATATATATACATATGATGTAATTTGATTACATGATTGTTTGATGATTATTTTGATTTTTATACGAGGTATTTATACGACGTAGATTGTCACAATGTACCCTAAATCCCCTAGTAAATTAATCGAAGCTATTTTCGTAGGAATTCTAGCTATCCTAGATATAAACCAAGTTGTGGATATTTATGATCCCAACAAATGGTTGATATTCGTAGAAATGTAGATATTAGTTGATTACGATATTGAAAAAGAATTGGCGAGATTAAATCTGATACCGATGTCATGACGATCTTTTCTTATAGAGTGGAGTTTGATAAAACATTACCACCTAGAAAGATGTCATCTGATTCGTTGTCACCCAATTCTTAAATTTGAAATCGAAAGGGTGAATGTTGCACTTGAGGCTGTCATTGGAACCAGTACCCAAAAGCCTCATGCCACTAATACCTTTCCGAGAAGTCTAGTTGAATGATCAAGTCATTTCATACTAGTGACTCATTTGATAATTGTTGTTGTAAGAGCTAATAGGATTGGAAATTAAGTGTTGATTCATATTGAGATTGTATTGCCTTTACAAGGCCGAAGAATAAGATTGAAAGTATTAGAATATGAGGTAGGATATTGAATTGAGTATAAAATTGGTTAAAACTTGAATAAAGTAAAATTTAACCCGTATGGAATGTGAGATTATTAATAGAAGTTGTTAAGTTCTGTGATTGAATTATAAGGATTTATTTGATTATAGGATTGTGTTAAGTGCTGTTCCTAGGCCATTGTCCACTAACGAGGATGCCCAGTGTCCAAGAAATAAACTGAAGAAATCTTCTTCTGAATTGAGACCGATGGATCTTCCGGGACATGTGGAACACCTAATGACTCTTGTAGATTAGTATTCATTGTGGTATCTTTTAAAAAAAAATAAAATAATCCCTAACTTAACTGAGATATCAGTTGGTAGGATGAGTTCTGAGAATTGTATGACATAGTGACACGTAATGTGTT
The DNA here is from genome assembly GCA_025667525.1 of Glebionis coronaria. NCBI lineage: Eukaryota > Viridiplantae > Streptophyta > Magnoliopsida > Asterales > Asteraceae > Glebionis > Glebionis coronaria. Next base: position 536,852,940 of record CM046879.1, read on the forward strand.
ACGGTACAATTTTGACTTGTTTGTGATAAATGAAAAGACTACCTTTGATTACTAAATTCTACATGTATCGATGTTATCTATCTTTATTGCTTCATCCTAATGTTCGCATTAGTGATGCAACCGTGGAACAAGTACTCATCTCGATTTGAGTTACGTTGTGGATTATTCTCTTTGTATTCCTGAGTGCCATCGAGTTCATGAACCTCATGATTATTTGGCTAAGCTCATTTCCTATCATATCGTAGTTAATTCTTGGTGAACAAGCTTTCATCACTCTTTTGCAGATCACACATTGTTTTTATAAAGTTAAAACCGTATCCTTGAGAAAAATTGAATTCTCATCATCAAAAGGATTATTCAAAATGAGACTTATAAATGATTGATATAAAAATAAAGTCGTTTATGAAACACTTTGGAAACTTAATTGTTTTCATAACAAGGAAAATCTTTGTAAATTTATTTTGATTCTTATTTAAGAATTAAGCATGTGAATGTTTTTATTATAAACATGATGATAAAATTTTGACGAACTGAGTATTGCATCGTTAATCTTGAAATTGTATATAGTTGCGCGCCTACATACAATTTGGAAGGGACTATGCAAGACTGATTAGTAGTCACCATAAAACTAATGAATAAGCACTAAATTTTCTTTGAAGATTGTGAAAGAATAAATTTTTATGAGATCTGCAAGAAGTGAAAAATAGGGACATATTGTTAGGGACACCTACAAATGTGCCGTACTATTTATTCTTCTGAGTTGAATTTACTCATCTTTGGAAATTGTCTTATTTGACAATTGACAATTCTTTCTTGTCCAATTCTCCCGTAGTGAGATTCTTAGGAAAAGTATCTGATTACTGAGTGTTGATACCCGACTGGATGTATCGACGTTCTTACCATTTCTTATGATTTGATTTCATTTGAATGACTTGGGTAACGATCCGAGGAGCTTTCGAATGCGTACTCAAATTATGAAAACATGGGATATATTCATATTCGTTAAATGTTTTCGTCTATATATGATTTGAAATTCTCTCGCATAGATTATGCGTTGACCTTACTCTTTTTAAGGATTAGTTGTGTCTCCGTATATCCTTGAATTTGTGAAGGATTATGAATTATTATTAGTCTTTTGAGAAGTTCACATCTTATCGACGGCAACAAAACTGGAAAGTTGATAGTGCCAGTAGAATGGATTGATTGATTCTGACATGACGACATTGTCTTAATTGATGGGAACTCGGATAGAATTCCCCTAAATGATAAGATGTTGATTATCAAAAGTGATCTAAATAATTCTTGACGGATGCCCGTATCCTGTATTAAGACTTGAAATTATACCATGAATGGTTGTGAATTAGTAATAGATATTATAATATAGAAGGAACCTAATATGTATTTATTAAAAGATGTTTATCTTATCTGAATTTAAGGAATTACCGTACAACTAAGAGAGTTGTCGGAGAAAGATTTTATTATACCAAGCCTGTCATCCTGAAGGGCTATGGTGTTATCTTTCCTTATATTTATAGATTACTGTGACTGAGTAAATTGACAATCGAAAACGATATCCATAACTCGAAATGGAATATTTGTTTGATCATTTACAAGGTTCTAGCGTATGTTTTAAAGATTTGATCCATAACATGGTTATCATCAACTTCGCATATGCGAAAGGGATTATCTATTCCAATCACTACATCCGGTACTTGTAATGAACGTTATGAGTTTCACATGATGTCGTTTGGATTGACAATGCACATGTAGTATTCATAAATTTGGTGAATCACGTGTGTAGGCTGTAATTTGATAAATTCATGCTTGTGATCATTAAGGACTATATATTTGTATATAAGAATAATAATGAGTTAATAATTATTTATAGATTGCCCTGAATTGGCCGAACGATAAAAACCTGTACCTTAAATATTTAACATGTGATCAAGGACTTAATCCTTTACATAAAATGACCATTGGATTAATAATGGTAAGATGTATGCATATAGACTCTTCAAAATTGAGAGCCCTTTTAAGACTTTGGATTTTACCAAAAAGAGAGTGCAAATATATTTTGACAAATATTTTAACAAAGGATTTTAAGGGATTATTCCCTTATACACAAACCATTTAACTAAACTTCTGTTTAGGGGTAAATGTTTGTGTATACTTTTAGACAACTTAAGAGGAATTGAGGAAACTATATAAAACATGACTTGAAATTTAAAACGATAATTTACGCTTTTCAAACTAAAGAAAATTTTGACCAAAGTATAAACAAAGATTTTTCAAACGTTTACGAATCTTATTAATTATTTTCGATAAATCAACCAAAAATCTTGTTAATTAAATTCAAAATTTATTTTTGAACATTTTATATAATTGGTCGAACTAAGAAATTTAAAACTTTTACGCTTCATAAAAATTAACTAATAATTATTTAATTAATTATGATAATTATCGACGCTTTAGACGACGGATTGAGTAAAACGGATAAAAATGATAGTTGAGACGAAACTAAAACATAGGAGATATGAAGAAAGAATTTTGAATAAATACGGTTGTGATATTTATTTCATCAGGAAGATGAACGTAATTACTGACGCCTAATATAGAAAGAATATCTGAGTGAATTGTGGACATGATAATTATATCATCATAAGAAGTGAATATAGATACCGGCACATTATGTAGAAAAGATAAAGAACCAATCAGGACATGTTCCCTAATAATAAAGGTGCAAAATAAATTGCCGAGCAATACAAAAATAAACGATATTTGTAAGAAGGATAATATAAATAGTGAAAGGTTTCACGGCTAATGTGAACCATCAGATTTGAGAAGCCAATGCCGTTAAATATTTTAAAGACCACATGTGATTGTCTAAATATGGAGGATTATGAGATATAGTTATGTTGGAATTTGTAAGTATAAGTATTATATGTATGTCAATTTATGACTAAAAGTATCTTTGTCTGAAGTAGTTGTACTAATGGCAATTGTGAGGGCAGACATCGCCTCATACCTTAGTAAACTTCTAGCTATTGCAAAGGTCATCATCTGAATTTGATTCGATTTGGGTCATCGTCGACAGACTGACCAAATCTGCTAATATCATTCCTGTTAATGATAGATTCTTGATGAAGAAATTGACTCTTTTGTATTTAAAGGAGCTGTGTAAACATGGTGTGCCTGTATCGATCATCTCTATCAAGATCCTCGCTTCGCATTGAATTTCCAGAGATTTGCTCAGAAATCATTGAGAACGAACCTTGATGAGAGTACTATGTACCACCCCAAATCGAAGGGACGAGGTAAAGTAACAATACAAGGTAATATAAGTGCTGTTTTATGTTTGAATGAATGACCTTTGGTAATAAACCGTATAAACGTTTTCCTTTGGAGAGATTATCATTGATAATCATCGTATTAGGATTGAGATCGAATCTTGTTAGGATCTGAATCTTAGAGCATCTGTAAGCAGGAGTTGAAATGAAGACATCCGACATACACCCATTGTGAGTTGGACATGTCTCTTAGGTTTAAGGTTTCCTATGATGGCGAACCTATCCTTGCAAAATACCCGACTCGCGAGATCTGAAATGATTGTTGAAATTAGGATTTGATTATTGAATGCCGGTAGTGGGCAAGAGGTTATGTGAATGTGAAATGTGTATCTTGAAGTGCCAAATGGGTAGCGAAGTTATGCCGTAATTTTTAACCTTAGGAAAAATGGATTCATGATCTGACAAATCATGGGATATAAGTCCCCGTTGTATGGGACCATTGAGATGATATAAAAGATTGGTTTGAAAGGCATATAAGCTGGATCTACCCTAGGACTTCAAAGACTGCGTGAATTATGTTTCGTATATCGAACTTGATGGAATATCTATCAAGTGAGAATCTGATTATTCTTAGTAGAGCTTAGATCGGCGAAAAGTTGCATTCATCAAAAACCCGTGAACATCATGGATAGAGAAAGTAAGTCAACATTTAGCCTGATCTTATTCCCTTAGTTATGTTTGATGAAACTCGCGTATTATAATGGATTACACTTGTGAGAAAAGACCGAGTGTGGAGGAAATACCCACATGGCTTTAACTCTATAAGAAGCGAGTAGTAAGGTAAGATGATCTTTGAGGACAAAGATCCTGTTTAGGGGTAAATGCTGTGACAATCCGTTAATTTATGGTTGATATTTTATTCCCAAATATTATTTAAAAACATTATTTTAATGTTACAATATGAACTCACATATTTTTGGGAAGAAATTTGGATTTACGTCTTGGAGTAGCATCGACTACGTCTAAACCGGAGGATTCAACGTTACGTGCTTGCGTTTACATACACCGTCTTTGGTGACAGTCCGACATTTCAGAAAATAAATTTATCTGAGAATATTATTTTGGAGTTTTAAATTTGTGTTGGTTCATAAACTCACAAATTTACGAGAAAAGACTAGGACTTACGATTTTAATTTAACGTCCTTTACGACTAAACCGGAAACCTTAGGATTTCGTATTTACGTTTTCGAACTCCGTTTTTGATGAAACAATTTTTATTGGATTCGTTTTGTGACGTCGATTCATAATTTATAAAAACGTTTTTCGTAAAACGACCCGAGGGCACGCAAATCGAGGAAACTAGAATCGAGGAGTACCCGTAAATAATTGAGGATGAGACAAAATAAGTTTTGCCCCACCCCCAATATGGGACGGTTTAAACCTTGCCACCCCAACACTTTATGTGTCAAAATGGAAGCTTAAGGTTTACACTTGTCAAGAATGCTTATACCTTAAGCTTACCACAACACAAAACCATTTGCAACTCTCATACTTCTCATTTCACACATGCAAAACCACCTCAAACACTCTCTCCTTCCCCATTCATGCCGTCCCATATCTCTCTCACAAACACCCTTTGATCTTGATTCAACCATGAAACCATATGTTATACTTGCATATGTTGAAGCCCTTTCAAAACCCTACTGATTGGTGGTACTTATAACATCCATGGAGGAGTTTTCATGGTGTCATGAGGCTGATTTTCCACAAGAAGTCCATGGAGCATGGTGGTCTTGAAGATGGTCATAGATATCCACAAGTTTCTCCATCAAAAACCATGTCCAAATCACAACTTACATCATCATGGTGGTATAAAGATTGTCCTCCTCATCATCTTGTTATTTTGATTATGTACACAAGTATTTTATTTCCTATTGTATATATTTATGATGATTATATGATGATAAAAATATTATGTGGGGATTTGTTGTTGATAATCATGGATAAAAAGGTGAAAAACCATAAGAAACAAGGTTAAAATCTTGGTTAAATTTGATGGCTGTATAAAACAGTAAAGAAGTAAGTCATGAACTGATAAAATGATGAAGTAGGATGGATTTACAGTAAGCTATGGGTCTTGTACACATGTGAGAGTTGGCCATGCAATGGAATCAAAATAATGAGTGAGATATGATCAAAACAAGTTTAGGGTATAAATCTGAAGTTACTGTTTTGGACGATTTTTAGAAAATACTTAAAGGATGATTCAACAGTATCTATAGAAGAGTTAAATGTAGCAAATGTCATGTAGTTTATGTGATAAGAATTTGAGCTTCTATCTCCATGTAGAACTCAAGATATGGCATTTTTGGTGAAGATGAAGTTAAAAATCAGATTTTTGGAAATTAAAGAATAATACTATTATATAAGCACTCACATTTTAATATATAAAATGTAAATAAAAACCCACTAACTTATAAAACTTATTTATATAAATATATAAAAGGTGTAATAAGTGTATAAATGATGAAAATGGAAACTTGTTAAGTTTTATAAGTTATAAAACTATAAACTTGATTTTTACGACTTTTTCGGCTATCGCCGTAAAATTAACGTTTTTGTTAAATAAAACTTAAATGGTTGGACCCGTCTAATGAAAACTTTATAAAACTTATATAATGATATATAGACATGTATAACAAGTAAAAACCGATAAAACCCGAACTATAGGGCATACGGACATTAACGAGCTAAGTAATCATATTGGACTAATACTTGGGCTAATAATTGGACTAAATAAGATAAACACCCATAAAAAGAACTTATTGGGCTTAACCCTTTTGGGCCCAACTTGAAAGTATATGTACTGATAATATAAGTACAAAAAGGATTAATACAAGTTAAGAACTTATAATAGGCTTATTGGACTTAAGACACGTAAACGGGAAAAACTAGTAAGCTAATATAAAAGTTATCGACATATAACACTAAAAGGAGTAAACGAGAATATATAAACCCACTTGATCATCATATATATATAATCATCATATGTATACATGATTGGTATTTTTATAAAGTCATTGGACATGAGTCTAAAGACCGATTATTATTTGTCTAGGTTTCCGTGATTGAAGCACGTACCGTACATCCGAACTGCCGATAACCCGCCTTCCCACATCAACGTGAGTTCATAGCCTCGCACTCTTTTAAATGTTTTATAAATGCTTTATAAACCCGCGAGGGAGATAACATGTTAGTTTTTATAAAAGTTTGGACACCATTTGTCCCGATTGTTTGTTTATTGATTTTGGACCCGAATGATTGAATGACCCGATTGTATGACCCGATAAATGATTAATGGACCCGATAGATGAAATAAAATGGATTATTAAAGTTAGGTTATGTCACTAAAAGTCCCATTAGCATGAATTGTGAACTACCGGGAGTTGGTAGACGCTTATGCATTTAATAGTACTATTTGGGGACGATCACCCCAGTTCGCGCCTTGACGGTTGATCCCCGTCGTGCCACATTGATTGGTAAGAGAATTATTGTATGAGAAGATTTCAATAGCGTGACCTTTGTGACGACACGCTACTTTAGATGGGCAAAATTTGTATCGGGTTAGCTACCCGTTGTTGGTTTAGTAAGGTAACAATGTCATGCGGCTTATAATAATCCGAATTAACGAAATACTAATAGACGCTCTGAATTACGATGTATTGCCTGACTAGCAATACAGGGTCATACTATTGATATTATGTTTGTATTTTGGTTTTCATAACCATATTCATATAACGGTTTTTATTTGATTTTATACAACGTCATAAGACGTATTGTATGATGTTTTTACGACATTGGCTCGTATATTGATTTTTAAGGCAAATGCCTATATTATGATTTTCGATAAGGATTTGTATAAAATGACTTTGGCCATTTAATGGCCTATTACAAAGATTTGTATAAAATGATTTTGGCTATTTTACGGCCTATTACAATGATTTGTACGAATTGATTTTTGGTACTAATTTTATACCAAAGTTATATTGATGGAATTTATTAAACTCTATGAATTCACTCGGCGTTATCGCTGACCTTTTCTTTTAACATGTTTTATCTCAGGTACTTGAAGGTAATTCTCGGGAAGACAACAAGAATTCATGGCCCGCACTTAAACATTATTTTCCATTCAAATACTTTTTAAAACTTTGTATGAAATATAATGACTTGGGACCGATGTAACTTTGATGTTTATGAATGGAAATGATTTATTATTAAACGACGCGATTTTTATGCGTTGTCTATGATGTGAGTAATGTGCTATCCCGTAACACCAACTAGTCTTCCGCTGTACTGAGTTGTATAAATTTGGGGGTGTTACACGTGGAAGGATTCTTCCACGGTGAAAGATAATGAGCTCGTGGAAGGATTATTCCACAACGAAAGCAATGCGCCGGTGGAAGGAATACTTCCACGGCAAAGATAATGAGCTCGTGGAAGGAATACTTCCACGGCTAAAGATAATGAGCACGTGGAAGGATTGCTCCAGGGCGAAGGATAATGTGCACGTGGAAGATTACTTCCACGACGAAGATAATGAGCCAACGAAAGAAGTACTTTCGTGGCGAAAAGAATAAGCCAGTGGAAGGCGTACTTCCACGACGAAAGATAATAAGCCAACGAAAGAAGTACTTTCGTGGAGAAAAGAATGAGCCAGTGGAAGGAGTACCTCCATGGAGAAGGATAATGAGCTAATGAAAGAAGTACTTTCGTGGCGAAAAGAATGAGCTAGTGGAAGGAGTACTTCCACGGTGAAAGATAATAAGCCAACGAAAGAAGTACTTTCGTGGAGAAAAGAATGAGCCAGTGGAAGGAGTACCTCCACGGTGAAGTATAATGAGCCAACGAAAGAAGTACTTTCGTGGCAAAAATAATGAGCCGGTGGAAGGAGTACTTCCACGGCGAAAGATAATAAGCCAACGAAAGAAGTACTTTCGTGGCGAAAAGAATGAGCCGGTAGAAGGAGTACTTACACAGCAAAGGATAATGAGCCAACGGAAGGAGTACTTTCGTGGCGAAAATAATGAGCCAGTGTGTGACAACCCTAGATTTTGGATTTGTCACTTTTGACTGTTTGACTTTGATTATGTGCTTAGTGTGTGTTTATGTGCAATATGTTTATATTTGAGCCTTTGATTGGATGTTAGTCATCGTTCGTGTATTGCGTGGTACATTATATGATGTTATGATGGGGTTAGTTCATGCTCATTTTTCACTTGTATGTAACTATGATAGAATGCGGTGCTATTTTAGTATTTTATGTGTACGTATATGTGTTATAGTAAATCGTATTTTTACGATTTAGGGTTTAGCGTTTAGAGGTATCGGATGAGGTATTTAGTCACGGGAATAATTTACGGGATGGTTTTATAGGACTTAGTTATAAAGTTTATTTCATATTTTAAGAATTTTCATAAAACTGTATATTTTACGTATTTTACGGTAATCGCGTAAAATTTGACTAGTTAAAAGGTTTAGGTGTAAATAAATTAATTAAGGGATTAATAAAATAAATATAAATAAGGAATAATATAATAAAAAACGAAATAAATAAAGAAAGAAAAAATATATATTATTTTTGGTAAAAAAATTAAAAAGGACGGTGGAAAAAGAAAAAGGAAAAAAAAGGAAACAAGGTTTTTGTATTGGGCTAGGATTGTGTAACTAAACTATATAAAGCCTTTTAGTAAAAATAAAAATCATAAAAATCTCTGGAGATTTATAATCAATCGGTTCATCAAGTTTTTTTAGGGTTTCATCAAATTTTTCCTGATTCAAGGTAAGTGATCAATTTAACTTTAATTTAATTCATGTTTTATTAATTAATCATGTTTACAATGTTAATTAACCATCACTGAGATGATTAGGGTTTCATTAATTTTTTGGGAAAAAATAGTAATTAAGATCTATTAATGATTTTAGGGTTCTTGTTTAATAATTTAGGGGTAATTAATGATGTTTAGAAAGTTTGTGCATAAAGGCGTAAAATAGTCTGATTTTTAGGGTTGTCTTGTGTCGACTGTTCCGGGCAGTAGGTAGCACCTTTGGTAGAGTTTTTTTTTTAAATTAAGCTTAGAGAGTATAATTTTCAAAAATGTAAGGTTGGTCGAAAATGGAGTTCGGGAAGGTCGTCAAACAATTTTTACAAAAACAGTGCGCTGTTTAGGAATAAATTTGGATTTCGGGAATTTGAGTCAAAACCTAACCAAACAAATGAGATAGCCAAAGATTTTTGATTTGGGAACTCTTAATAATATATATAAAAGTATTGGAGGTTTTCAATAAAATTTATGGTGTGTAGGTTGGGCTTTTGGTGTCGAACATTTAGCATGTACAGAAAATGAGTTTTAGTGAAAACGACTTTTGGCGTAGAGACTAAACGGAAGGGTTAAATGTGTAAGTTGGAAGTAAAGTTGGTTTTTGGAGTTCTTAGATCATATAAAAACATAACTCCAGTAGGGTAGGAGCCAAGTGTGGTGTTAAGTTCACTTCATGTGATCGTTTAGTGACTAGTAAACCGTACCGGAGAAAAACTAGATTTTTACGTATATAATAGCTTGTAGTGAGAGAACTAGATAGTGTGGATTGGGGAATTAGATTCTTCTCCGTGGTTGTTACTTAACTTGGGTGTTAGGACCTGAGCTAAGTGTGTTGTGTATGATTTTATAGGTTTGCAGGAGTGCTAGCTTGTTGTGCTATTAGGTGAGTTCATAGTCCCATTTTCACTGAGTTTTTAAATGTTTTCTTCTAGTATGGGATGGAGATGACACTTGTGGTTTTCTTAAAATGTTTTGGTACTATATTTCTATAAATGCTTGGACATATATGTGTTATTGTGTGACTTGCGTGCTTATGTGTTCTCATATGTGCTTTGATATGTGTTATGATATGTGAATCTTGATTGTGTTATGATTGTGATTGGTACATAGATGTATGGGCGTCTATAGGAACAGTTGTGATGTGTGTGGGGGCACGATCCGTCCTGAGTTCTTGGTTCTGAGTTCTTGGTTCGTGGGGCACGATCCGTCCTGAGTTCTTGGTTCGGGGGGGGGGGGGGGGGGCACGATCCGTCCTGAGTACTTGTGCATCGTCTCTTCAGAGGCAAGATATCTCGACGGGGATATAGTTCATCTTCCACATGTGGTGTGGGAAAGATCCGGATAGTGTGGTGTGCGTTCTTGTGTGTGTGACGGGATACTTCTTGATTGTTATAGTGTGCTTTGTGAATTGTAGATGTGATTGGTACTTGGATTGATTTTTGTTGTGGATGCATGTAACATGATTATCACATTATGGTCCATTACTATAAATTGTTTTTCTTGAACTTATTTACAGCGAATGTCAAGGTTTCTTATGATGTTCTAGATAACTTAAACCTATGTTCTCACCAACTTTATGTTGACGGATTTTAGTGTCATTTTCAGGTGAGGTAGTTGAGAAGGATGGTATTAGAAGTGGCTAGAGCTTAGAGGCTGCTAGGACTGCATTAGGAGGAATCCCTTTCCTCTTAGATTTTATTTTTTTGTCTTTTGATTAAGTAGATTGTTTGATACCTGTATGCTTGATGTGTGTTATTTGAATGTCTTTGGTAAGAGGTAGGCCTGTTACCTACTTACCTAGACGCCTGCATCGTTTGAGATATTTTCATGACATCGTGTCACCTTTTTATGACATTTCTATTTCATTTAGTTAACTCTTTAAACACGCTATTGTTGTGATGATATTCATACGTCACGCCCCATATTCTGCCATGGTGGGGTGTGACAGAATGGTATCAGAGACAATGGTTATAGATAATTAGGTTGCCTAGTTGCGTAGCCTAGTCTATAGCTTAAGGGTCTCTGCATATAGGCGTCATAGGGGTTTGTGTGCATTTTATGATAATTGATGTGTTTGGATGTTATTTTTGCGATATTTGTTAAGTTATGAACTACCATGGTTCATACTTAACTACATGTTATTTTCTTTACGAGTTATGACTAGTGCGGGTTGAACCATGGTCGTATACGCTAGTCATTGTTGGATTTCGTTTAATTATGTTTTCATGTTCTTTATACAGTTTGAATTTTGTCTACGCTGGTTCAGCTGGACTACGAGTTGATGTGTTTCATGCATTGGCTATGTTATTTTAATACATGGGATTTTGGACCTTATGTTATGTTGTTGATTATGTGCTTATATGAGTTGTAGGATCTATGTGATTATTTGAGTTGGTAGACTGATGTGTTATGTGTAGTATTAATTCTTATAAGTGTCACAATAGGAGGGAGTAAATTAGTGAAAGGGGACTGGTATAAGTATGGTGGCCAACATAGTTATACAAGTACCACGACATCAATGGATTCCTAAGTATGATTGCATGAAAGAGGGTTAATACATGCTTGTATAGTATATGTTGGATGGACTTGAGTGTATGTACGTGTATGCCTATATATGTATATATCCCTTCTACTTATCGGTTGTATTTTTAGGATGGTTTGTTAGTTCTTTTCTCTTTGGGATGTTCAACTTCTGTAGTAGCGCATTTATCGAGTCCTCATTCACGTGTTTGTTTGTACGGTATTTTTGGTGTAGAGGCTATTGAGAGGGTGGAGATTTATTTTTGGAATAAGGATATCTTTTGTTTTGAGTCTTACATGGTAAAAAAATAAAACTTGCAAATAGTAAAATAAAAATAGTTGTTGGTAGTCGATAAAATGAGGGTAAAGTGTCGAAAACGTGTTTGAAATAAGGTGGAATATACATTTTTTTTAACATATAAGCATGGCTTGTTTATTTTAAAATATTTTGGTTTTGATCACCTAAAGTTATTGTTCTTTAGTTAGAATTTTTGTTCTTATTAACTTAAATATGTTAAAATCATGTATTAATCATATGATGGATGAGAGTTTTAATTTTCTGGAATTAAAATAAATTAGGGATTGAATTTGGTAATTAATAAGGGGTTTTAGGGTTTAAAAATCGTTTTTTTTTGGTATAAACCGGAGTAGGCAGAAACTGTCGTTAAACTGTCAAAATATGTCGCTAACTGTCAGAAACTGTCGCTAATGTCTAGGCAGATTTTGAGTAAAATCGTTTTGGTTATAAATTATTCGTTTTTGAAGCTTTTTGGGTGATTCAAAAGCCAAAAATTATGTACTCGGAACATACGTTTCAAATATTCAGAAAGTTTAGTAATTGGAGTTCAGTAGCTTGGTCGAATTAATTGTACAAGTGTCGGGTTCAAGATTAATTTTCGAACAACATGGTTTAAACTTGTGTTTTGAGTATTTTGGGATAGTGGACACTTAGAGGGCTAACATAGGGCTGCTTTCTGATAGGATTTGAGATGTTTCCATAATAGGGATTGTTACATTGCTGAAGGATGTAGGTTCTAGAGTCAATGTTGACGTGTGATATTGTGTTGTGTGCTTTAGACAATTGATCGTTCGTGAAGAGACTTTAGATTGATTTTCGTCAGATGATTACATAAATTACTAATGTTGTACCATGGTTTTAGAACAACTAATATACAATTACATTACAAAATCCATTCTGAGGTAAAATTTGGTGTTGCACAAGGTTTTAATAGTATGTTGCCGGTCGTAATACTTTTCAGTTGTCGTTGGGTGCTTGTTGTCATTGGTTTGTTTCCATGGTTCGTTGGGAGTCGATACATGTTTTATGTTGAGTATCTTTTGGAGTCTCATGGTTTTGGTTCATATTTTTAAATTCGTTCACGTAAACGTCCGTTAGTTGTCCATGGGTTTGATCCGTTATCCGAAGTTGGGGGTCCTAAAATTTGTCGTGAGTTTATATTCATCGAGAGCGTTGTTGTAGTCATGATCCGGTTACGTTCTTATGAGAGAGATAGCAAGTTTGCTGTGAAATGAATTTATTGAGCTTATGGAGTAAATCTCAGGACGAGATTTCTATTAGGAGGGAGTGATGTGACAACCCTAGATTTTGGATTTGTCACTTTTGACTGTTTGACTTTGATTATGTGCTTAGTGTGTGTTTATGTGCAATATGTTTATATTTGAGCCTTTGATTGGATGTTGGTCATCGTTCGTGTATTGCGTGGTACATTATATGATGTTATGATGGGGTTAGTTCATGCTCATTTGTTCACTTGGATGTAACTATGATAGAATGCGGTGCTATTTTAGTATTTTATGTGTACGTATATGTGTTATAGTAAATCGTATTTTTACGATTTAGGGTTTAGCGTTTAGAGGTCTGGGATGAGGTATTTAGTCACGGGAATAATTTACGGGATGGTTTTAAGTCATTTAGGACTTAGTTATAAAGTTTATTTCATATTTTAAGAATTTTCATAAAACTGTATATTTTAGGTATTTTACGGTAATCGCGTAAAATTTGACTAGTTAAAAGGTTTAGGTGTAAATAAATTAATTAAAGGATTAATAAAATAAATAAAAAATAAATATAAATAATGAATAATATAATAAAAAACGAAATAAATAAATAAAGAAAAAAAATATATTAGTTTTGGTAAAAAAATTAAAAAGGACGGTGGAAAAAGAAAAAGGAAAAAAAAAGAAACAAGGTTTTTGTAATGGGCTAGGATTGTGTAACTAAACTATATAAAGCCTTTTAGTAAAAATAAAAATCATAAAAATCTCTGGAGATTTATAATCAATCGGTTCATCAAGTTTTTTTAGGGTTTCATCAAATTTTTCCTGATTCAAGGTAAGTGATCAATTTTTCCTGGAGATTTATATATGATGGGGTTAGTTCATGCTCATTTGTTCACTTGTATGTAACTATGATAGAATGCGGTGCTATTTTAGTATTTTATGTGTACGTATATGTGTTATAGTAAATCATATTTTTACGATTTAGGGTTTAGCGTTTAGAGGTCTCGGATGAGGTATTTAGTCACGGGATGGTTTTAAGTCATATAGGACTTAGTTATAAAGTTTATTTCATATTTTAAGAATTTTCATAAAACTGTATATTTTAAAAATCATAAAAATAAAGCCTTTTAGTAAAAATAAAAATCATAAAAATCTCTGGAGATTTATAATCAATCGGTTCATCAAGTTTTATTAGGGTTTCATCAAATTTTTCCTGATTCAAGGTAAGTGATCAATTTAACATTAATTTAATTCATGTTTTATTAATTAATCATGTTTACAATGTTAATTAACCATCACTGAGATGATTAGGGTTTCATTAATTTTCTGGGAAAAAATAGTGATTAAGATATATTAATGATTTTAGGGTTCTTGTTTAATAATTTAGGGGTAATTAATGATGTTTAGAAAGTTAGTGCATAAAGGCGTAAAACAGTCTGATTTTTAGGACTGTCTTGTGTCGACTGTTCCGGGCAGTAGGTAGCACCTTTGGTCGAGTTTCGTTTTTTTAAACTAAGTTTAGAGAGTCTACTTTTCAAAAGTGTTAGGTTGGTCGAAAATGGAGTTCGGGAAGGTTGTCAAACAATTTTTACAAAAACAGTGCGCTGTTCAGGAATAAATTTGGATTTCGGGAATTTGAGTCAAAACTTAACCAAACGAATGAGATAGCCAATTATTTTTTATTTGGGAACTCTTTATAATATATATAAAAGTACTGGAGGTTTTCAATAAAAGTTATGGTGTGTAGGTTGGGCTTTTGGTGTCGAACATTTAGCATGTACAGAAAATCAGTTTTAGTGAAAGCGACTTTTGGCGTAGAGACTAAACGGAAGGGTTAAATGTGTAAGTTGGAAGTAAAATTGGTTTTTGGAGTTCTTAGATCGTATAAAAACATAACTCCAGTAGGGTAGGAGCCAAGTGTGGTGTTAAGTTCACTTCATGTGATCGTTTAGTGACTAGTAAACCGTACCGGAGAAAAACTGGATTTTTACGTATATAATAGCTTGTAGTGGGAGAACTAGATAGTGTGGATTGAGGAATTAGATTCATCTCCGTGGTTGTTACTTAACTTGGGTGTTAGGACCTGAGCTAAGTGTGTTGTGTATGATTTTATAGGTTTGCAGGAGTGCTAGCTTGTTGTGCTATCAAGTGAGTTCATAGTCCTATTTTCACTGAGTTTTTAAATGTTTTCTTCTAGTATGGGATGGAGATGACACTTGTGATTTTCTTAAAATGTTTTGGTACTATATTTCTATAGATGCTTGGACATATATGTGTTATTATGTGACTTGCGTGCTTATGTGTTCTCATATGTGCTTTGATATGTGTTATGATATGTGAATCTTGATTGTGTTATGATTGGGATTGGTACATAGATGTATGGGCGTCTATGGGACCAGTTGTGATGTGCGTGGAGCGTGGGGCACGATCCGTCCTGAGTTCTTGGTTCTGAGTTCTTGGTTTGTGGGGCATGATCCGTCCTGAGTTCTTGGTTCAGGGGGGCACGATCCGTCCTGAGTACTTGTGCATCGTCTCTTCGGAGGCAAGATATCTCGACGGGGATATAGTTCATCTTCCACATGTGGTGTGGGAAAGATCCGGATAGTGTGGTGTGCGTTCTTGTGTGTGTGACGGGATACTTCTTGATTGTTATAGTGTGCTTTGTGAATTGTAGATGTGATTGGTACTTGGATTGATTTTTGTTGTGGATGCATGTAACATGATTATCACATTGTGGTCCATTACTATAAATTGTTTTTCTTGAACTTATTTACAGCGAATGTCAAGGTTTCTTATGATGTTCTAGATAGCTTAAACCTATGTTCTCACCAACTTTATGTTGACAGATTTTAGTGTCATTTTCAGGTGAGGTAGTTGAGAAGGATGGTATTAGAAGTGGCTAGAGCTTAGAGGCTGCTAGGACTGCATTGGGGAATCCCTTTCCTCTTAGATTTTTTTTGTCTTTTGATTAAGTAGATTGTTTGATACCTGTATGCTTGATGTGTGTTATTTGAATGTCTTTGGTAAGAGGTAGACATGTTACCTACTTACCTAGACGCCTACATCGTTTGAGATATTGTCATGACATTATGTCACCTTTTTATGACATTTCTATTTCATTTAGCTAAATTTTTAGACACGCTATTGTTGTGATGATATTCATACGTCGCGCCCCATATTCCGCCATGGTGGGGTGTGACAGAATGGTATCAGAGACAGTGGTTATAGAGAATTAGGTTGCCTAGTTGCGTAGCCTAGTCTATAGCTTAAGGGTCCCTGCATATAGGCGTCATAGGGGTTTGTGTGCATTTTATGATATTTGATGTGTTTGGATGTTATTTTTGCGATATTTGTTAAGTTATGAACTACCATGGTTCATACTTAACTACATGTTATTTTCTTTACGAGTTTTGACTAGTGCGGGTTGAACCATGTCGTATACGCTAGTCATTGTTGGATTTCGTTTAATTATGTTTTCATGTTCTTTATACATTTTGAATTTTGCCTACGCTGGTTCAGCTGGACTACGAGTTTATGTGTTTCATGCATTGGCTATGTTATTTTAATACATGGGATTTTGGACCTTATGTTATGTTGTGGATTATGTGCTTATATGAGTTGTCGGATCTATGTGATTATTTGAGTTGGTTGACTGATGTGTTATGTGTAGTATTAATTCTTATAAGTGTCACAATAGGAGGGAGTATATTAGTGAAAGGGGACTGGTATAAGTATGGTTGTCAACATAGTTATACAAGTACCACGACATCAATGGATTCCTAAGTATGGTTGCATGAAAGAGGGTTAATACATTCTTGTATAGTATATGTTGGATGGACTTGAGTGTATGTACGCGTATGCCTATATATGTATATATCCCTTCTACTTATCGGTTGTATTTTTAGGATGGTTTGTTAGTTCTTTTCTCTTTGGGATGTTCAACTTCTGTAGTAGCGCATTTATCGAGTCCTCATTTCACGTGTTTGTTCGTACGGTATTTTGGTGTAGAGGCTATTGAGAGGGTGGAGATTTCTTTTTGGAATAACGATATCTTATGTTTTGAGTCTTACGTGGTAAAAAAATAAAACTTGCAAATAGTAAAATAAAAATAGTTGCTGGTAGTCGATAAAATGAGGCTAAAGTGTCGAAAACGTGTTTGAAATAAGGTGGAATATAAATTTTTTTAACATATAAGCATAGCTTGTTTATTTTAAAATATTTTGGTTTTGATCACCTAAAGTTATTGTTCTTTAGTTAGAATTTTTGTTCTTATTAACTTAAATATTTTAAAATCTTGTATTAATCATATGATGGATGAGAGTTTTAATTTTCTGGAATTAAAATAAATTAGGGATTGAATTGGTAATTAATAAGAGGTTTTAGGGTTTAAAAATCGTTTTTTTTGTATAAACCGGAGTAGGCAGAAACTGTCGTTAAACTGTCAAAATATGTCGCTAACTATCAAAAAATGTCGCTAATGTCTAGGGAGATTTTGAGTAAAATCGTTTTGGTTATAAATTATTTGTTTTTAAAGCTTTTTGGGTGATTCAAAAGGCAAAAATTATGTACTTGGAACATACTTTTCAAATATTCAGAAAGTTTAGTAATTGGAGTTCAGTAGCTTGGTCGAATTAATTGTACAAGTGTCGGGTTCAAGATTAATTTTCGAACAACATGGTTTAAACTTGTGTTTTGGGTATTTTGGGATAGTGGACACTTAGAGGGCTAACATAGGGCTGTTTTGGGATAGAATTTGACATGTTTCCATAATAGGGATTGTTACATTGATGAAGGATGTAGGTTCTAGAGTCAATGTTGACGTGTGATATTGTGTTGTGTGCTTTAGACAATTGATCATTCGTGAAGAGACTTTAGATTGATTTTCGTCAGATGATTACATAAATTACTAATGTGGTACCATGGTTTTAGAACAACTAATATAAAATTACATTACAAAATCCATTCTGAGGTAAATTTTGGTGTTTCACAAGGTTTTAATAGTATGTCGTCGGTCGTAATACATTTCAGTTGTCGTTGAGTGCTTGTTGTCATTGGTTCGTTTCCATGGTTCGTTGGGAGTCGATATATGTTTTATGTTGAGTATCTTTTGGAGTCTCATGTTTTTGGTTCATATTTTTAAATTCTTTCACATAAAAGTCCGTTAGTTGTCCATGGGTTTGATCCGTTATCCGAAGTTGGGGGTCCTAAAATTTGTCGTGAGTTTATATTCATTGAGAGCGTTGTTGTAGTCATGATCCGGTTACGTTCTTATGAGAGAGATAGCGAGATTGCTGTGAAATGAATTTATTGAGCTTATGGAGTAAATCTCGGGACGAGATTTCTATTAGGAGGGAGTGATGTGACAACCCTAGATTTTAGATTTGTCACTTTTGACTGTTTGACTTTGATTATGTGCTTAGTGTGTGTTTATGTGCAATGTGTTTATATTTGAGCCTTTGATTGGATGTTAGTCATCGTTCGTGTATTGCGTGGTACATTATATGATGTTACGATGGGGTTAGTTCATGCTCACTTGTTCACTTGGATGTAACTATGATAGAATGCGGTGCTATTTTAGTATTTTATTTGTACATATATGTGTTATAGTAAATCGTATTTTTACGATTTAGGGTTTAGCGTTTAGAGGTCTCGGATGAGTTATTTAGTCACGGGAATAATTTACGGGATGGTTTTAAGTCATTTAGGACTTAGTTATAAAGTTTATTTCATATTTTAAGCATTTTCATAAAACTGTATATTTTACGTATTTTACGGTAATCGCGTAAAATTTGACTAGTTAAAAGGTTTAGGTGTAAATAAATTAATTAAGGGATTAATAAAATAAATAAAAAATAAATATAAATAATGAATAAGATAATAAAAAACGAAATAAAGAAATAAAGAAAAAAAATATATTATTTTTGGTAAAAAAATTAAAAAGGACGGTGGAAAAAGAAAAAGGAAAAAAAAAGGAAACAAGTCTTTTGTATTGGGCTAGGATTGTGTAACTAAACTATATAAAGCCTTTTAGTAAAAATAAAAATCATAAAAATCTCTGGAGATTTATAATCAATCGGTTCATCAAATTTTTTTAGGGTTTCATCAAAATTTTCTTGATTCAAGGTAAGTGATCAATTTAACATTAATTTAATTCATGTTTTATTAATTAATCATGTTTACAATGTTAATTAACCATCATTGAGATGATTAGGGTTTCATTAATTTTCTGGGAAAAATTAGTAATTAAGATCTATTAATGATTTTAGGGTTCTTGTTTAATAATTTAGGGGTAATTAATGATGTTTAGAAGGTTAGTGCATAAAGGCGTAAAACAGTATGATTTTTAGGGCCGTCTTGTATCGACTGTTCCGGGCAGTAGGTAGCACCTTTGGTCGAGTTTCTTTTTTTTAAATTCAGCTCAGAGAGTCTACTTTTCAAAAATGTAAGGTTGGTCGAAAATGGAGTTCGGGAAGGTCGTCAAACAATTTTTACAAAAACAGTGCGCTGTTCAGGAATAAATTTAGATTTCGGGAATTTGAGTCAAAACCTAACCAAACGAATGAGATAGCCAAAGATTTTTGATTTAGGAACTCCCTATAATATCTATAAAAGTACTGGAGGTTTTCAATAAAATTTATGGTGTGTAGGTTGGGCTTTTGGTGTCAAACATTTAGCATATACAGAAAATCAGTTTTGGTGAAAACGACTTTTGGCGTAGAGACTAAACGGAAGGGTTAAATGTGTAAGTTGGAAGTAAAATTTGTTTTTGGAGTTCTTAGATCATATAAAAACATAACTCCAGTAGGGTAGGAGCCAAGTGTGGTGTTAAGTTCACTTCATGTGATCGTTTAGTGACTTGTAAACCGTACCGGAGAAAAACTGGATTTTTACGTATATAATAGCTTGTAGTGGGAGAACTAGATAGTGTGGATTGGGGAATTATATTCATCTCCATGGTTGTTACTTAACTTGGGTGTTAGGACCTGAGCTAAGTGTGTTGTGTATGATTTTATAGGTTTGCAGGAGTGCTAGCTTGTTGTGCTATCAGGTGAGTTCATAGTCTCATTTTCACTAAGTTTTTAAATGTTTTCTTCTAGTATGGGATGGAGATGACACTTGTGGTTTTCTTAAAATGTTTTGGTACTATATTTCTATAAATGCTTGGACATATATGTGTTATTGTGTGACTTGCGTGCTTATGTGTTCTCATATGTGCTTTGATATGTGTTATGATATGTGAATCTTGATTGTGTTATGATTGGGATTGGTACATAGATGTATGGGCGTCTATGGGACCAGTTGTGATGTGTGTGGAGCGTGGGGCACGATCCGTCCTGAGTTCTTGGTTCTGAGTTCTTGGTTCGTGGGGCACGATCCGTCCTGAGTTCTTGGTTCGGGGGGCACGATCCGTCCTGAGTACTTGTGCATCGTCTCTTCGGAGGCAAGATATCTCGACTGGGCTATAGTTCATCTTCCACATGTGGTGTGGGAAAGATCCGGATAGTGTGGTATGCGTTCTTGTGTGTGTGACGGGATAATTCTTGATTGTTATAGTGTGCTTTGTGTATTGTAGATGTGATTGGTACTTGGATTGATTTTTGTTGTGGATGCATGTAACATGATTATCACATTATGGTCCATTACTATAAATTGTTTTTCTTGAACTTATATACAGCGAATGTCAAGGTTTCTTATGATGTTCTAGATAACTTAAACCTATGTTCTCACCAACTTTATGTTGACAGATTTTAGTGTCATTTTCAGGTGAGGTAGTTGAGAAGGATGGTATTAGAAGTGGCTAGAGCTTAGAGGCTGCTAGGACTGCATTAGGAGGAATCCCTTTCCTCTTAGATTTTTTTTTGTCTTTTGATTAAGTAGATTGTTTGATACCTGTATGCATGATGTGTGTTATTTGAATGTCTTTGGTAAGAGGTAGGCTTGTTACCTACTTACCTAGACGCCTGCATCGTTTGAGATATTGTAATGACATTGTGTCACCTTTTTATGACATTTCTATTTCGTTTAGTTGACTCTATAGACACGCTATTGTTGTGATGATATTCATACGTCGCGCCCCATATTCCGCCATGGTGGGGTGTGACACAGTGGAAGGAGTACTTCCACGGCGAAAGATAATAAGCCAACGAAAGAAGTAATTTCGTGGCGAAAATAATGAGCCGGTGGAAGGAGTACTTCCACGGCGAGGGATAATGAGCCAACCAAAGAAGTACTTTCGTGGCGAAAATAATGAGCCAGTGGAAGGAGTACTTCCACGGCGAAGAATAATGAGCCAACGGAAGGAGTACTTCCGTGGAGAAAAGAATGAGCCAATGGAAGGAGTACTTCCACGGTGAAAGATAATAAGCCAACGAAAAAAGTACTTTCGTGGCGAAAAGAATGAGTCGGTGGAAGGATTACTTCCACGGCAAAGGATAATGAGCCAACGGAAGGAGTACTCCCGTGGCGAAAAGAATGAGCCAGTGGAAGGAGTACTTCCACGGCGAAAGATAATAAGCCAACGAAAGAAGTACTTTCGTGGCGAAAAAAATGAGCCAGTGGAAGGAGTACCTCCACGGCGAAGGATAATGAGCCAACGAAAGAGGTACTTTCGTGGCGAAGATAATGAGCACGTGGAAGAGTAATTCCACGGCGAAGATAATGAGCACGTGGAACCACGGCGAAAGATAATGAGCACGTGGAAGAAATACTTCCACGGCGAAAATAATGAGCACGTGGAAGATTACTTCCATGACGAAAGATAATGAGCACGTGGAAGAATACTTCCACGGTGAAAGATAATGAACATGTGAAAGAATGCTTCCACGGCGAAACAACGCGCCAGTGGAAGGAATACTTACACGAAGAAGGATAATGAGCCAACGAAAGAGGTACTTTCGTGGCGAAGATAATGAGCACGTGGAAGAGTACTTCCATAACGAAAGATAATGAACCCGTGGAAGAAGTACTTCCACGACAAAGATAATAAGCCAGTGGAAGGAGTACTTCCACGGCGAAGATAATAAGCCCGTGGAAGGAGTACTTCCACGGCGAAGATAATAAGCCCGTGGAAGGAGTACTTCCACGACGCATGAATAAGCCAACGGAAGAGATACTTTCGTGGCGCAGAAATAAACCGGCAGAAGGCGGATATCTGCGGTTAAGGAATATATCCAACGATATTTGTGTGGCGTGTACAGAAATATTGGTATGAGTATACCCTAGTAGTCCCCAAGTTTAATGGTGCTACACTCGATTAGTAGTATTAAACTTAATCAAGTATTCAAAAAATTACGATCGCGTAGACCAACGTGAATGGACGTACCATAACCGCGTTCAAAAGATAGAAATTGGGTCCGAACATGCGGATCAACGCGGATGGGC
Source organism: Glebionis coronaria (assembly GCA_025667525.1). NCBI lineage: Eukaryota > Viridiplantae > Streptophyta > Magnoliopsida > Asterales > Asteraceae > Glebionis > Glebionis coronaria. The sequence continues at coordinate 536,875,528 of CM046879.1, forward strand.
GTGCTATAACCGCGAATTATCACATAGTATAAGACGTATCTTAACTAACTTATGGGATGGGCTATGCGATTACGTGCGGCGTACCGCTACTACCATAAGGACGGTCAAAATTTTGACAAAAATATTGTTAGACGTGTACAGTGTGTCTTTTGCAAGTCCATCATGAGTCACATGGTTTGCATAACTTACTACAACGTCTTGATAGCAAGGTGTCTAAAAAGGATACATGATCTGTGGTCGTTGGGTTTGCAACCCTCTTACACGACAAGTTGAATTATTAGGTTCACTCAATCCTCTTATTCCGCTTGGGAACGATAAGTACATGTACGCCCGTAGGCTAAAGATGTTCGAACGTGCGAACGAGCGCGGAAAGATGGACCATAACCGCGGATAGAAAATAAAATAGGAAAAGATATTAAAAAATATATGTAATATTTCTTTATCGATAATATCTTTTATTAATATAAAAATATTCATAATATTTCTTAAAAGATATAGGTCATACCTTTTAGCATTCAAAAAATATAAGCAATATCTTATTACTTATTTAAAAAGATATGGATAATATTTTCCATAAATATATAATACCGGAATATATCCTACACAAATTTAAAAGATAAAAATATATTTTAGTAATATATAGAATACGATCAATCATACGGACGAGTGCGGATGGACACACCATGACCGCGGATAAAGAGGTCGGGTCACGACACAATATTGGTAGGTTGGGTCGCGGCATATATAAAAATATATTTAATCAAATCAAAAGATATACGTAATATATCTTTTTGCCTATTTAAAAGATATATGTAATATCTTTTATTAATATGATAAATATGGATAATATAAATTTAGAATTTTAAAAGATGTGGATAATATCTTGTTCTATGTATAAAAAGATATGCTAAATATATTTTATAAATTTGAATATATCATAATTTACTTTTACCAAATTTAAAATATCTTTTTGTAATTTAAAAGATAAATAATAATTAAAAGATATGTTTAAGATCTTTTATTAATATAATATATCTGAGGTTCGGACTAACGCGAAAAGGACACGGCTCATGACCGGAGTGAAAAAATAAAATATTCTAGAACGTACGCACGAGCGCAGCTAGTCATATCATGACCACAAATAATAAATAAAGATAAAATATGTCCAAAACGGTCAGAATATTGCGAGCGGGTGAATATATTGTGCGTATATCATGCATATATTTTATAAAATATTTCTCATATACAAATTTGCATATCAAATTCGCATGTACTTACGACGCCAAACAATCCAGTGGGATACTCATGCATATCACGAATTAAAATATTAAATGTACTTAATATCTAGATGTATGCAGATTCAAAAAAAAGTATGCATGATCCATCAATTTGAGATAAACTTTTTTTTACTGATTTATTAAAAACAAGAATCATTAGCCGATTCAAGGTCGCACGAGTACCTTCGGTGCTTTCGGTAATATGAGATCACGAATATAGTTTTTATTCATGTCCCACGGATGGCACCAACTTGTTGGAGCATAATTTGGTTGGGCCGGTTCGACAACTCTCATAGGGTCGTTAATTGTCTTCCCGGGTGCTGAGTAATGCTGCAAACAAAGGTAAACCGGTTAGACATAGACCCGAGGTCGGAGCCCCGGGATCCACCTCCGACGGTCAAGTTAGTATTTGATTGATATATTGTAAAGAGGTGTTGTTAAGAGAGATAACCCGATGTAGAATTAGCCCCTACCCTTGTATTTATAGGAGTAGGGTTTCTTGAAAGATAAGTAAGGTGTATGGGCCACAGGCCTGTTGGGTTGCGGGCCTCCTGGGTCGCGAGCATGTTAGGCCGGGCTTATACCGACTATACGTCGACAATATCATATCTGGAAGGTTTCAGCTTATTTGGTTAAGGTTTTGCTAGAAAACCAACTTATTTGGCTTTTTCAGCCAGCTTATTTGCTTCTACAGCTTATTCTACTTGTCTTTTGGGGATTTTCTTTGTTGAATCTTCTTAGTTTGCTTATTTTTCACCTTTTGCAAAAAGAATCAGCTCTTGAAACAGCTTATATCTCTAACCCGACTATTTTGTCGTTTAGTGAAATTGTGCTTTGCTTATTTCTGGCTTATTTGCCCAAGAGAAGGATGTGTTTTGAATTAGAGCTTATGGCAGCAGCTTATAGCTTATTGGGCGTATTGGCCCATTAAGAATAAGTTGTGTGGCAATTAAGCCGTGATAAGCTCACTTTCAGCTTTTGGGCCTTTAGAGCTTTTTATTTAAAATTGAATTTTAAGCTAGTCTGGAGTTTTTGGGCTTATTTGGTTGAGTTTGATTTTTATTGGGCCTAAAAGTCCATTAAGCCCACTATTTTTGGTTTAAGCCCATTTGGGGGCCCAATAGGGGTATTTTAGTAATTTCAATTTCATTTTATGTTTAATTAGGTTAAAATAAAGTAGTTTGCAAGTTATTAGAACTTTTTATAATTTTTGAGTTTTTTATTATTATTTTATTATTAAAAATTGTTTTTAGGGTTTTTAAATAGATTTAATAGGTTTTAAATTTTGTAAAAATACTTTTTAGTTTTATTAAGTCATTTTTGAGGTTTACAAATTGAAAAATCTTTATTTGGGCTTTTTATTAATTTATTTGATTTTTAGGGATTTAATTAGCATTAAAAATTAAATATTAATTAAATAAAAGGATTGAAAAAGTTTTCATCATTTGTAAACCCTAATTGGAATTTTTTCAGATTTTTGGTAATTTTTTGGAAATTTTTAGTGCAAGTTTTAATTTGGTCTATTTTACGGTTTTATGTTTTGTACGTTTTAGTGTAATTTTCACGTATCAGTCATTCTCTTTTCTCACCTTTTCTTTCTTCTAATATTCATCCAAAATCATACAATTTGTTCACACACAATCAACCTCCTTGGAAAACGAACTTATCAAAGGGTCATTAGTGCTTGATTTTCATAAATCGACACTTAATACTTACCGCTTTTACGCCTTTTTCCTAAAGGGTGTAAGTTTACCACAATCATTTTGGCGCTGTTGCCGGGGAGGTGTGTTGTGATCAATTTGACCATTTTGTTTTTAATATATTCACCATAAATAGTATTTGTGTTAAATAGAACTCTATTAACACGTATTATCGGTTTTTCATTTTCTTTGTGATTATTATTACTATATTGTATACGTATCACAATAAAATCACAATATCTCCAAAAGTGTGAAAGCACAACCTTAATTGGATTTCATCACCTAATTATTATATTCGAATCTCAAACCAAAAGAAAAAGGCAAAAATAGAAAAATACTTTCTTTTAGCTCGATTTTGAAAAATACGAACTTTAGGGTGAATAGATAGGCAACGTGCTATAAAAGGCCGTTAAATGGAAGTTAGGTACTTAAGTGCTTCTCGCCACCTCATTCCCCCCGTTCACTTGTGAGTATTTAATTTTGAAATCTAATCGAGGGTTTTGCCGTCCAAAGTATTATTACGTATCATATATATTTGCTTGGTTTCTTGTGATTAAACCCTCTTGAATGTGTTGGTTTTCCACCAACGTTCTAAAGTCATCGAAGGCATTCTCTCAACGTGATCGTTTTCATTCTTTGAGGCTCCTTTAACAAGAGTTTGATTCAAGGAGAGATTGGTAGATTTTTGTCTACGTAATACACACAAAATCCAAAAAATTAAAAACAATCAAAAAAACACAAAAAATTGAAAATTCACAAAAACCCCAAAAGAATCTTCTTTGCTCACCTCCACGTCCTACGATACGTTTATGCAAACTCGCTCCAAAGCAAAACGTGCTCGTAAACGTCGTCAAAAGGAAGGAAACCAAGATCTTCCAATTGAAGAAGAAACTCCAATTGTCGAACCGGTTGTAGAACCAATAGTCACCATGGCTAATCGTACTATGATGGAGTTGCTTCAAGCACCCACTGAGGGTTTTAGAAAAGCCATTGTGATTCCCGCCATCCTTGCGGAGAATTTCGAGATCAAGATGGGTTTAATGTCGATTCTACAAGCAAACAAGTTTCGCGGACATGAAAAAGACAACCCACATTATCACATACGGAATTTCAATCGTCTCACCGCTACAAGCAAGTTTAAGGATGTTCCACACGACGCCATTAAGATGATGTTGTTTCCATACTCTTTAGATGGACCCGCTAAAATTTGGATCGAGAAAGAACCGCCAAATTTGATTTTGAGATGGGGTGATCTCGTATCTAAGTTTGTGAACCAATTTTTCCTACCATCTAAGACGACACATTTGATAAATGAGATTTCAAGGTTTACGCAAAGACCTAATGAAAGTTTTCAATGGCATGAGAACGATTTAAGGAAATGTTACATGAATGTCCTCACCGTGATTTTTTCGAATTGCATCAAATTGATACTTTTTATAATGGGCTTAACGATCATGAACGAGATTATTTGAATGCCGCCAGGGGTGGTAATTTTTTGTGCAAAACGACAAATGAAGCTTTAACTATCATCGAGAATAGATCTAAGGTTTATAACCCTCGTAACACACCGAGTGTTGCCACTATGGGTTCGTCGTTATCATCTCGTAACATGAATGCATTACGTGATGAAGCAAATGAGGAGAATCGGATTTCGATAGATTTTCGACACTTATGACTCATTGGAAAGCACAAGATGCTTTGAATTCCGCATTGGTTAAAGTGGTTGAAAAGAGTTGTATATCTTGTGGTGGAGCTCATGATTTTTCCGAGTGCATTACCGCCGGTGGTAACACTTCGAGTGCTTACGTAGCAATGGGAACTTACAACCAAAACGGCCAAGGTTCCCGCCCAAATCAAGCTCCACAAAATCAAAATTCTAATAACTATCGAAACAACAATCAAACTGGTGGTTATCAAGGAAATCAACGTAACTATAACAAGGGCAATTACCAAAGTGGGAACAATGGGCAAGTGCATAATCAAAACCAAAACCGGGCTTTTCAAAATACTACTCAAGGTTTTCAAAATGCTCACACTAAAAATCTTCAAGGAGAATTTTTGGATTATGCTAAGCAAATGATGCTAATTTGGATAACATGCAACGAGAAATGATTAGCTTAAGACCCGAGTTGAAAAACGAGCTTAAAAATATACTTGCTAATGAATTGAAAACTCATGATAATAAAATGGAAGGAAATGTTCAACGTCTTCAACAAAATCAACAAAAGATAGAATAAGGACAACATGATATTAAGCAAGAGTTATTAAAAGCGAATAAAAGGCAATCAAAATTTGAAGATAGAATGGCTAGTATGTTTGAAGCTATCATGTGTAAACCGTCTTCCTCGGGTGGTCTTCCTAGTGATACCATTGCAAACCCGAAGGGAAAAATGAAGGTTATTACTACTCGTAGTGGTAAAACTTTCAAAGAACCAATCTCTCGTCCAAGTACTTCTATGGAGAAGGAAATCGAGAAAGAACCCGAGGTGATGGTCGAAAAGGAGCATATTACAAGCCCACAAAGTACCGCTCAAACCACACCTATGGTTGAACCAATACCAATTATGGAACCCGAGTTTCCAAGGCCGTAGCCTATGCCCCAACCCACACCACCCTTACCTTACCCATCAAGACGAAACAAGGAAAAGTTACATGAATGTAATAAACAACAAATTGAGCTTTTTATTAAGATGTTTCAACAAGTGCACTTTAATGTGAGTTTAGCCGACACGTTGTTATACATGCCTCGTTTCTCCTCCACTTTTAAATGTATGATGAATGATAAGGAGAAGCTCTCAAAGCTATCTAATTGTTCTTCGGTTTATCTTAACCGAATACTGGGAAAAGTTGGTGGCCCCGGGAAGTTTCTCATTCCTTGTGATATTCAAGAAATGGAAGGATGCCTCGCCTTGGCCGATCTTGGCGCGAGCATTAATTTGATGCCTTTTTCCATGTGGAAATCGCTTTCACTTCCGGCTCTTACTCCATCAATAATGTCTATCGAGATGGCCGATCATTCTACGATTCTCGCATGTGGAGTGGCCGAAGACGTTTTTGTAAAAGTGGGGAAGTTCTACTATCCCGTTGATTTTATCGTAGTAGATATTCCCGCGGATCCTCAAGTTACTCTAATTTTAGGTCGTCCATTTTTAGATACCTCGAAATCGATCATTGATGTGCATGCTAGAAAAATCACTTTGCGATTCAACGAGGAGGAACTTGTTATAAACACTACTCGAAACTCTACACCTTCTCATGTTTATGCAATCGCTACCATTAACCATATTGTCTTAGTCGATGTAGTTTGCGATGAGTTTTCATAAGAAGTGTTAGGTTTTTCCGATAGTTCGTCTAGTGGCAATACCGCTATTATGGATCTAATTCTTGCTAACTCTACACCAAATCTCACTCCATTCCAATGAGGCGATTTTATTTTAAATAAAATCGACAATGAAGATGAGGTGACAATTAGTGAAGATAATCTCATTCTACCATTTCTTTCGTCGATGAAAGTTATGAGTGTTGAACAAAAACCATCAATCGAGGATCCACCAATCCTTGAATTGAAGGATCTTCCACCTCACCTCGAATACGCATTCTTGGAAGGTGATGACAAGTTGCCGGTTATTATTGTGAGAGATCTTTTCAATGATGAAAAAACCGCACTTTTGACTATTCTTAAAGCTCACAAAGGGGCAATTGCGCGGAAAATTTCCGACATTAAGGGTATTGACCAAAATTTTGTACTCACAAGATTTTAATAGAGGAGGACCACAAAACCCGCAATTCAATGTCAAAGAAGGGTAAACCCCAAAATTCACGATGTCATTAAAAAAGAGGTCTTAAAACTTCTTGACGCGGGAATGATTTATCCTATATCCGATAGCCCATGGGTAAGTCCAATCCATTGTGTCCCTAAGAAGGGAGGAACGACCGTTGTACCTAATGAAAACAACGAGTTAATTCCCACTCGTGTTGTGACCGGTTAGTGGGTGTGTATTGACTAACGAAAGTTAAATGACGCTACTCGTAAAGACCACTTTCCCTTGCCCTTCATGGATTAAATGTTGGAGCGACTCGCGGGAAATGGCTTCTATTCATTTTAGATGGTTTTTCCGGTTACTTTCAAATCCCTATCGACCCTCGTGATCTAGAGAAAACTACGTTTACGCGTCCATATGGAACGTTTTCTTATCATAGAATGCCATTCGGACGTTGTAATGCACCGGGAACTTTTCAACGGTGTATGATGGCTATTTTTCATGATATGATCGAGAATTCGATGGAAGTATTCATGGATGACTTTTGGTGTTTGGTGATTTGTTCATGTCGTGTTTATCCAATCATAAGAAAATGTTAAAATGTTGTGAAGAAATCAACCTTGTGCTTAATTGGGAAAAATGTCATTTTATGTGTAAACAAGGAATCTTCTTAGGGCACAAGGTCTCGAGTAGAAAAGCTAAGATAGACATCATCGCCAAATTACCTCATCCCAAAACCATCAAGGGAGTTAGGAGTTTCCTAGGCCACGCGGGCTTTTATCGTCGTTTCATCAAAGACTTTTCGAAAATTACTCGACCTATGACACACCTTCTTGAGAAAGATGCTCCTTTCAATTTCAATGAGGATTGTGTTCGAGCTTTTGAAACTCTTAAGAGGAAACTTACCGAAGCTCCCATTCTTGTTGCTCCTAATTGGGAATTACCCTTTGAAATCATGTGCGATGTAAGTGATTATGCAATTGGGGCCATTTTAGGGCAACGTCATGAAAAGCACTTTCGACCTATTCATTATGCTAGTAAAGACAATGACCGAGGCTCAAATGAAATACACTACAACGGAAAAAGAACTACTTGCCGTGGTGTATGCTTTTGAGAAATTCCGACCTTATCTCGTCTTGACGAAAAGCATCGTGTATACGGATCATTCGGCAATCAAGTACCTCTTCTCTAAGCTTGATGCTAAGCCGAGATTGCTCCGTTGGATTCTCCTCCTACAAGAATTTGATGTCACCATACTTGACAAAAAAGGAGCCGAGAATCTAGCGGCCGATCATCTCTCTCGTTTAGAAGATCCTCACAAGAGCGAGTTCGAGAACAAGGAAATCACAAAAACATTTCCTCTCGAGACTCTTGGTGTGGTGAATTCTAAGGACGACACCCCATGGTTTGCCGACATTGCAAATTACCATGTGGGAAATTTCATAATCAAGGGTATGACGACATAACAAAAGCGAAAATTCTTTCGTGACGTCAAGTTCCATTTTTGGGACGACCCTTATCTCTTTCGTGTTTGTGCGGATCAACTCGTTCGACATTGTGTATTTGGTACCGAAGCTTCTAACATCCTTAGAGCTTGTCACGAGGGACCCACGGGTGGTCACCATGGTACGGCTAAGAAAGTGTTCGATGTCAGCTTCTTTTGGCCTACGATCTATCATGATGCACACACACTTGTGAAGTTGTGTGATTCTTGCCAACGTCAAGGAAAATCCTCTCAAAAGGATGAAATGCCACCAAATATAATTCAAGTGTGTGAGATTTTTGACGTTTGGGCATTGACTTTATGGGGCCATTCCCATCGTCTCATGGTAACAAGTATATCCTCGTCGTCATCGACTACCTATCTAAGTGGGTGGAAGTTAAGGCTTTGCCTACGAATGATGCTCGTGTGTTAGTGAAGTTTTTGAAGCAACTATTCTCTCGGTTTGGAACCCCTCGTGCTATTATAAGCGATTGTGGAACCCATTTTTGTAATGACCAATTCGAAAAGGTTCTAAAGAAATATGGGGTTACAAATCGTCTCTCTACGGCTTATCACACATAAAAGAGTGGGCAAGTCGAGGTTTTAAACCGATCTTTAAAGATGATTTTGGAAAGGTCGATTGGAGAAAACCGTGCTTCATGGTCCGACAAACTCGATGAAGCTTTATGGGCCTTTCGCACCGCCTATAAGACACCTATCGGTTGTACTCCTTATAAGTTGGTTTATGGAAAGAATTGCCACTTGCCTATTGAATTGGAACACAAGGCATATTGGGCCCTAAAGCATGCCAACTATGACTTAAAGACCACGGGAGATCACCAGAAAATACAACTCAATGAATTGGATGAATTACAAGATAATGCTTACGAAAATTCATTGATTTTTAAGGAAAAGACTAAAAAGTTTCATGATTCAAAGATTAAAAACCGTGTTTTTAACGTTGGTGATCAAGTGTTACTTTTTAACTCTCGTTTGAAGATATTTTCTGGGAAACTGAAATCTCGTTGGTCGGGTCCGTTCACCATAACACAAGTGTTTCCTTATGGGACCATCGAGCTAGCTCAAAATGATGGTCTTAATTTCATGGTGAATGGACATAGGCTTAAGCACTACTTCGGTGGGTAAGTCCCTTCTTTGGACAACCTCGACCAAGTCACCTTTCCCAATGATAATTAGCATTGAGAGGATCGAGTCGAGCTCATGAATTGGTAATCAAAAATGAGGTGCTTCGTGGGAGAGTTCCCATGCTTATTCATGTACATAATATCGCTTTCTAATGTAGTTAATGTGAGGGGATTTGTGCCCTTCCAACTCGTTGTCTCGTGGTTGTTTGTGAATGTGTTATCTAGATCATCATCGTCATCACCACGGTTGAAGACTCTCGTTTCGTTTACGTGAGCCTCGATCGTTTGCTTGAAGAAGTTTTTCACGAATCCATGACATATCCTTTACTTTTCTAACAATTATCTTTTAGCATAATTCATAAACGGCTTTAGATATATCGTTGAATCATCCTTTCCATGCTAGATCCTAAGCATTCGACTCTTCGTATTTAGTATGGGGGTGCTCCACCTTTAGACTCGAAACATTGAGGACAATTTTTACATTTAGTATGGGGGGTGAATAGATACTTGCCTTGCTACGCCCTCACGCTTTCCAACTTTCATCGTTTTGTTTTGTTTTGTTGCAAATAAGGCTAAAAATGGCCCAATTTTAAAATTTTTCTTAGTTTTCATAAATGCTTTTAAAACACAAATGTATATTTTCCGATGGGTATAATAAGAGTTAATTTTTGACTTGATGGGCATTCGTAGCCCTTTACATTCCTTAACCCACTTGAATCAAGTTTTGCTAGACTTTTATATAGGGAACTTTAAAACGCGAAAGTCTTAACTCATACGGGTTAAGAACAAGAACTTTTCGCAAGTTCCTATAATTGATCCTAGAAAGTCACTTATCAAGGGAACTTTAAAAAGCACTTTCTAAACTTTCTAAGTCTAAGAACTTGCAAGCTCCCATAGGTGACTTGAAAACCTAAAACTTCGATTTAATATAGTCTTAATGAAGCTAATCCAAATTTAGCTCAATTTTGACTTGCATGGCTAAGTATTGACGAATTAGAGGTCTTTAAATAGTGAAGAATGAGAAGTGATAGAGTTAGACAAGTGATCATGCTAAACGTAGAACATGAAAATGTTCTTTCAAAAACTCATATGTTTTTAATTGTGGCTTTTTCTCCCATAAGATCAATGCATTAGGAATAAATAAATTGCAATAAGTAAGGTCGTATGGTTTGAAAGGTTACTTAGCTTCTAGCCCAAGATCGTTTAAAAGTTGCTCTTGGTTGAATAAGTTCACAGCCAAGACATAACTTATTGAAACGGGATGCGAAGATTGGAAAAGTTCCAAAAAGGCCCTAACAAGGCATGAGGAATCCATTTTGTTGCTAAAAATCCAAGATGATGTGAAGTATCATTATTCCAAAATCAATATGAAGGATCAAGACACACGACGAAAAATTTACTCCCCTAAAGATCATAGAGAAGTCTATCCAAAAAGACCCTAACCAGGTATGAGGATAAGTATATCCAAGTCCGAAAAAGGAGGCGGATCGTTTTATATCAAAATCCAAAATAAAGATTGAAGAAAAAAATGAAGTCGTGGTCCAAGTATGAAGAATCTCTCAAAAACATCAAGTGAAGAAATTCCAAATATGAAGAGAAGACCATTATTTCAAGAACGTCTTCTAAGATTTGAAGTATGAAGTACATGCCAAATATTGGTCCGAGAAAGGTCTCAAATCGTGAAACGAGTTATGCCAAGATATGAACTTAAGGAGATTACGAGAAGCCGTTTTAAAATATTTTGTCCTTTAGCTAACTATCGATTAAATCATGCTACTTTATTTTCGGACTAATAAATACTCAAATAGGTCAATATAAATCACTTGTGATCCATGAAAATAGTTAAAAAATTCTAGATACATTTCCTTTCATAATAACTAGGATTGCGGGGAGAAAAAGCATTACACAATTTGGACGTATGAGTAGTTTTAGCATTGTGACTTGTACCAACAATGATCTTGTTTTTGCACTTAGCATGGAATGTATGACAATCCAGGATGACGAACTTTACTCTATGAGACATTCACTTGTTTCTATTCATTGACCCTAAAAGTCACATTCTTGATGAAAATCATACATAATGTCTTTAACACATCGTAGTATTAGTGTAGCAAGTTTACTTTTCCATAAAGGATCATAAAATTGAATTTTTTAGATGCTTAGATACTTTATTCTAGCATTGCGTAAGGGCACGGAAATGGTTTAGTATGGGAGAGTGATGAGATGGCATTTATACATGATCTCATCGTTCTTTATGGACTTTAATGCATAAAATGTCATAAAAATACCATATACTATGCTTATGTTTGCTACTTGTGTATTTTAGGTATGTATATCGTGAAAAAGACAAAAGATCACAAGAAACAAGGAAAAACGAACACGAGAAACGAAGCCGCACAATGAACCGGACCCTAGTTATGATTTTTCAAGTAAAAGTCCTTGAAGTATTGAAGATGTTCAAGAATGATCCCTCATCAATGAATAAATGACACTTAATACCCTTGTATATTCATAATTACAAGTTTGGTCCCTTAAGTTTGTCAAAATTACAAAAAGGTCCCTCAACTTTGGATAATTGGCAAGTTTAGTCCCTCAAAATTGAAAATTTGTCAATATTGGTCCTCCTTAATGTCAAACATACAAAGAAGACCTTCAGAGTTCAAGAATGTACAAGATCAGTCCTTCAGATATCCAAGAATGTCAAAACAAGTCCTTATAAATCCTTGCTATAAAGTTTTGGGGCAAAAGTATGAAAAGTGAAACTTTTAAAACAAAGGAAATGAGTTTTGTTGGCTGAAATACTTATTATACACTTTTTGCCAAAAGACAAGGGCCATAGTTGTCAACTGAAACATTCAAACACCACAAACACGCGTCAAACACAACACCCCACCTATTTCGGATCAAAAGCTACCACTGTTCACCCTTACGAACCCAGTTACCGCTCCACTTAAAACAAAAGGTTAAATTAAGTTACCTTGGCACACATGTGATTCAACCTCACACAAACACATCCCACACTTCACATCATACACCACTTCACCCAATGGACCCCACCATTCAACCCGTCCACCAATCATACTACTACTTCCTCTCTAAGGAATGCCACGTGGCAAGATCAACAACTCACACTCAATACTTTGTCCCAAAGGCAAAAGGAACGACTAGGATCAATTTGGACAGCTCAACACCTCAAAACGACTCCAGGGAAATTTTGGGATTTCTAGGCTACGGTTTATGTATTTTCAGCTTTCTAGAATGATCATTAGACCTCTATATAAGGAGACCTCAACTTGTGAGAGTCCCTTGTTCCAGTTTTTGCTTTCTCTCTTGTAATTTTCTTTCAAAGTAATAAAAGTTGGTGTTTTCTAAATTTGAAAGTGTAATTCTTTTTTGTTGTTTGAAGTTGTTTAGGAGAGGCAAATTCTGAGTTCCAATTCATGTTTTGAAAGTGTTTTGATAGTTGGATTAAAGCACGTTAGGTTTTGAAAAGATTTTCAAGTTTGAAAAAGTGTTCAAAATCTGGTGTCTGTTTGCTTATTTTTACCTGTTCTTACCCTAACCAAAAGCTATAAGCTCTTGCAAGCTTGTTGACACCAAGCTTGTGAAGGTTTATCATCCTTTGTTTAACACCCCCAAATTACATTACGCAACGGAAATACACATTTGGGTGCTAAACCCAAACATCATTACACAAAACACTTTAAACGATCTCAAAATCGTACATTTGAAATATAAAAGGATATAATTTAACCATTGTCTAAAACATTCGATCCCAAGTAAAACAATTTTAGAAATATCAGAGTCAAATTTAGTTCCCCAAAGATTCCATCCAATTAACAAACAATTTACCAAAGTACATGACCGTACATTATTATTTTTATGACAAAAGGGAAAGAAATTTGCTTTAGACCAAGCACCACAAAAGCAACCCGCAATCCTTCTACAGCAAGCTCCATCAGCAATCCACTTTAGTCAACTGAAATACATGCTTAAAATCATCAACACAACGGTTGAGCGAGTCTATAGGTTTTCCAAATCATCACTTGAACACAAGATAAAAATCAATCAAGATCATTTAATAGAATTGTCGTGCACACAATCTATTAATCAGGTATTCTGGCATATATCAATAACTATAGAATTGTATTAAGCTCATGACACCGACCCCTTAACTTAGTCACCCACGCCTAAAGCCGGCATGACTAGATGAAATCCAGTGCCCCTACTAGGGTATCAATTGCAAGTATACCACATTCTCATTCTCGTAAAATTATCCTTTAAAGAACTGGTCTAGGATAGGGTCGTCGGCCCAATAGTACTATCATTAGAATAAGCGGCTATTCCCAACTCACAACATCAAGTCAGAAGATAGTTAACAGCTCATGAATTTAGGGACTTTTGCAATTTAGGTACTTATACAATTCAAGGCAACAACAGGCAACATAAGGCAACATTCGGGTCCAAACAATCAATCATGACTTGTGTTCATTTTACTTTCAAATAGCATCTATCCCCCTCGCGGGTTTTAAAATCATTCAAAACAATTACAAAAGCGAGGCTATAGACTCACCTTGAGTAATAGCAGTAGCAAGACGACCTTCGACGATAGTTGATGCCCGATAAACACAAAAACCACAACCTATCAAATAAGGTGTGTTCATTAAAATTAAACTCAAAATCCATACTTAATAACATCAAAATCAAAATCATGAAATCATGAAAAACCCGAAAGAAAACAATACCAGTGATACTATTACTTCCTTCTATATGTTTATTCTATTAGTTAATTCTTTCGATAAAAATCTGACGGTACACACCAAATGTACAGGCTCATTTACCCCACTTAAACACGTCAAATACTTTTGATACTAATCAGAGATATCACTTACTATATATAGAAGGATCTGTTAAAAGCCCATCAAAAGATTTTACCTTTAAAGTTCCCTGCCCGACACATCTTTGAACTACAAAAACCGGACACTTTTACGTCACCAACTCATACAACCATTTTGACCATTCTAAACAATCCCGTTTACAAATCCGACTCTTGAGTTTGAAAATAGACTCACAACCCTTAGTTTAGAACCTAACATCAGACCTTGACCCTTTTTACAACTCATTCTATAGTCCCCGAGATTCGATCCAAATATCGACAGCAACTTCGAATTGTGTCGATACTCATCTCCCGGTACACGAATAATCAAATCATCATAACTTCTCGCTCGTTTGGAGCTAGAAGCTCTACTTTATATCAAATCGAAGCTAACGAAATTCTCTACAATCCTATGCCATTAGTTTATTCATTTTCAAACAGTAAGGTACCCAAAATTTACGTTTTTCCCACTGATCTAAAATACTTTCTAAAATCTCCCACCAAATCATATTTTTGATCAATTCCAACCATTTTTCTCATCATCCGACACGCCTAATATCATCCTAAACAAATCATCTAACCCATAACACCCTTGAATGATCATCCAAAAATTTACCCACTCAAAATAATAAACATGCAACCAACCATACTTGAATATAATAATAACAACACCTATATACCATCATAAAAATGGATCAAACACCACTAGTTCATCAAGAAAATAAACTTTTGAAAAAGTTAATGCATGTGGTTAAACTTTATACCAAAATGATCCTTGTTGAATTTACAAGATGGGATATTAACTAGTTTCTTTTGATTCAAATGTTGAAAATCAAAAATCAAAGGGTTTGGTGGTGTTGGAGTGGACGGCCAAACAAGAACAAAGAGAGAGATTTGTTTGTTTGTTAAAATGGATTTTATATTAAAGTTAGATAGCGGAAAATCCTTATACAGTGGGGATGGAGGGTTATTTTTGCCAATTTGTGATAGCTTTGGTCCAAAATACAATCAAATATTTTACAAGGTTGAAAATGAAAATTGTCAATTTTGAAAATATTTACGAAGCTCGGGTTTCGTTAATATACTTTTCAAAAGTTAAAACGCACTCAAAATATGATAATAATATGATCCTGGTACGACTTAATACGCAATTAAAAATAAAAACGTCAAAATTATAAACATCGAGACAACAAATAATAAAACATAAAATCTCGGGCATCCGTCGATATCGTGATCACTAATAATCCTCGCAATTAGTGAAAAGATAAAATTAAAACTTCCAACGTCGGTTTTAAATAAAACCATCAACCGTCATTTCATTCAACTCATCCAAAATTTCAAAATTATTCGAAAAATAATATTAAATAATATTAAATAATGACCACGGGTTCGGGTTGTCACATCCTACCCTGCTAAAAGAGAGCGACGTCCCGGCACTCGGCCCCTCTTATTCTCACATTCCATACCTCCAGAACAAAAGAGAACTCTTTTCCTTAAAGAAATCCTCATGCTTCCTTCACAATTTTAGATTCCACTCCTTGAATTCTTGTATCTTCACAATATAATTCTTACTATGTTTCAACCTCTTAAGAACTCTTCACAGTTCACGTCTATGAAATGCAACTTATCTTCAAGTTGAATTCTTTCCTTGTTGTTCCCAAAACAAATTTCACCCTTCATAACGACACCTTATGCATATCCACGTTTCCCAATTTCAAACTCCATCGATTTCTTTGAATGCCAACATAACTCTTCTGATGACTCCTTGTTACTAATAAATGATCCTTAACCCATACAATCTTATCAATATTTCCAATATCACTTCTAGTTCAGTCGTTCAATTCCACCTACATTTCTGCAATACACCGAAAACCTAACTTATGTCCATAACTCACGATCTTTAACCTTCACAATTTGAATTTTTTTATGTACCATCAATAGTACAACCTCATTACTAGCATGATAATCATCGTCATATAAAAATTCTAACAATTCCTATGTCAATCACACACGCACAAGTATACCGTTCGATGTTCAAATCGTTCTTTCACTCTGTCCATCAGTCTCTGTATAATACGCATTACTCAACTTTCACCTTTACCCAAACCAAAACGTATCGATTACTTGACTTGTGAGATTCCTTCATCACTAAGTCTCACTCGTTCAACTCATGTATGTTATGAGTGCTCAATATACCACGCCTCACTTGACTTTACAACAAAAATCCTTTCTATAAGTTTGACAAAATGTTGAAAACACTTACCTTGACATCCTTCTCAAATCAGACCACGAACTTAAAATTTCAATATCCTTTCTATCAAGTCTACACTTTTGTCATTACCAAAACTCAAACCTTAGAAGCTTTTTCCTTATTCTTCCTGATAAGTGAATTAGCTACCACATTCGCCTATCCGGGATGGTAGCGAATCTCGTAGTCATAATCACTCATAGTCATAACCATCAAACATATTCAAGTACTCAAAATATATAACTGGTAATCCTCTACTCATCTCCTTTGCCTTCCTAAAAGTTGAATATGGTGCAATTCTTATGATCCTTAATTACTACACACTTGATTCCATACAAGTAATATTTCTACCATCTCAAATCAAACACCACAACTACATAACCCTTATGAGACGCATCACAGCAAACTACATACTAAAAATACTTCAGATCCTTTCAACAATGACAACATCGGTGCAGAACACAACCTAGTCTTCAGTGTTCAGAATACAGCTTCCCCATCTGATAAGGATCAGATCTCGAAACTTACAATTTAGATGTATAAGTGGGACTCACACATCCAATTCTTCTTATTCAACTTTAATCAATGGTTTAACAATCATTGAAAACCTTTCGATAAACCTCCGATTATTCCCAGCTTAGACCAAGGAATTAACAGATTTTCGTCGGCGTCGTTGGTACCGACCAATCCTTAATCGTTTCAATCTTGGCAAGATCTTCACGAATACCTTTGTTGTCAATCAACTGCCTTAGAAAACGCAAATATTTCAACTAACATTCACACATAGGGAACTTTACACACAGCTTCTCTTTTTCCAACCATCCCAAAATTATCTTCATATGCTACTTATGTTCCTCCTTTCCTCTTGGAATAATATAGAATATCGTCAGTAGATACAATGACTAACTCATCCTAGTACATCTTACACACAAGATTCACCAGGTTCATGAATATGGCAGACGCGTTCATCAATTCCAAAAACATCACTTGCTATATAAAGTACCCAAATCAAGTACGAAAACAACTATAGGAAGATCTTCTTCTCTAACTCTCAGTTAATGATAACCAAAACTCAAAACGATCTTTGAATACACACTGGATCTAGACAACTGGTCAAATAACTCAATCCTCGACAGTGGATACCAATTCTTGACTGTTAATTTGCTAAGCTCACGATAGTCGATACACATCCGAAGCAATCCATCCTTCTTTGACAAACAACACAAGCGATCATCAGGGCAACAATACTTAATCTAATACATCCCTTATTCATCTATCCTCTTAGTTGACTGGATAACTCATTCTACTCTGACGGTGCCAAATGATAAGGCATACAAATACTACTCAACGAAACGAAGAAGTACTACACAACGAAACGCATAAGCACTACACCTATCGCTTTAAAACACTCAATCGAAACGAATCCCTCTTCACAAGACGACAGCAATTCTGTAAAACTTTAGGAAAACCTTAGAATACTCTCGAATCATTAACAGATCTCCCAACTTCTCCTCAACTACCCTATCACTAATTACCTGAGCCAGAAATACATCATATCCCTCTTCTACATAATTCCTTGTTTCCAAACAAGATACTTCTCAAACGGAAAGTTCACTCATCACCTTTCAGAGTCAATACTCAACTTCTCAGCAAAATCTAAACCATCAGCTATCGATTTATGGTGAAGATTGGTTCAATCTCAAGCATCAGCACTGCGCACAACTAACCCATTCATACCCAAAAATCTACATCTAAAGATTCCAACTCTTTGAGCATCAAGTCGATACTAAACACCTACCTTCCTAAATTCAATGAAAACAATCTTAGTATAGAACTAATATTAGGAACCTTTCCATCTGTTAATTCCACATCATAGTTAATTGTCAATCTTACTAATTCTCCATTGATAAAACAACTGAATCTTTACATTTCTACAATTTCTACCTGATCTGACATCAAACAACATACTAACATTAAGAACATCAAATAGGAATATACCATTTACAACATTCGGACTTTAAGGTTTGTCAGCATCATTCAAACGTAAGCTGGAGCGGCAACATTCCTATCTTGTCAATTTCCTTTCCTTGGATAATTCCCTTTCTTGTGTCCTTCCTCGCCACGGCTAAATCATATCACTACTCCAGGGTACTAATTCTAGTGACTAATCCTCTTGTCCTACACTTCACAGCTTTATGACTAGGTTGTCCTAACTCTAGTCGCAAATGTGTAAAATCACCTACATGGTATAGAGTACAGCAAACACACTTGAGATTTATTTTGTTATTTCCAGACACAGTGGCAGCAAGAAATTCCTCATTCCTTCCATAGTTTAAATACTGGTTTCGGTTCTGTCTTTGGTTATTGTTATTACTGTAATCCTCACAATTCTGACCTTGATTCTGGTTGGACTGGGCAGATTCCCACTTTCTCTTATTGTTTTCAACAATACTATCATTCCTATCTGGCACTTTCACGTCCATTAAATCATGCGCCATCAGAACAGCTTCATTGGAAGATTTAGGTTTTGAAGAAATAGTCTCACCCTTGATATTACTAGACAATCCTCTAATATACTGCTTCCTTGTCTTACGGTCAATCACAAAAGTATCAGGACATAGCAAATATAGCTCAGAAAATTTCCCAGTAAGAAGTAATAACATCGTTCCTTAGCACGAACTGCCTCAATTCAGATACCAACTGTCCTAGTTCCTCCTCAGGTCAAAGCATAGCAGTCAATAGTCCTTTCATCATGGTCCATGTCCTACCATTAGCCACAACCAATCCTAAAGTAGTCACTTAGTTGTTCCATCATCTTAGTGTACCATTCTGAAATATAGCAGCAACAAATATCACCTTATTAGTTTCTGAACACCCAATAATCTCAAAAGTACTCTCTATCTTATCAATCCATCTATGCAATTCTAATACACCACTAATACCACAAAATTGCGTAGAACCACTCTTCCAAAAACTAACATATGTACATTCTCTTGAAACTTGCAGAACAGCAGCAACACTTCCATCTGGATCAGCAGCATCCTCATTATTCTCGGCAGTATCATCATTATTCTCAGCAGCATCATCTGCAGAACCATTATCTCCAACACAACTAACTCCAGCATCTTGATTCCTTGCAGCACGATCAGCTTTAGGTGTCCTAGCAATAACTTGCTCAATCAAGGTGTTAACAGTAGCAGTTGTTAGCTTTGGCGACATATTTCAAGAAACTTAATCACGTAGCGATCTACTAATGACAGAAATATGCCTCCCTTACTCCTTCTTCCATCATCACAGAAGAAAGAAACATGATAAGTATACATATCAAGATAAAAGAAGGAATTCTTTATCAGGACATCTCATGGATACTACATGTACGAACAACATAAGCTACAATGGTTCATCAACCAAAACTCAAAAGAGTTAATAAAGGCACATCATAGATCATGAGGGTAGTTCAGATTGCGTTGAGGATTCAACAAGGCAGTGGCAATGTCTGTCACTACAATCATTTACCAAACAAACTTAAAAGATAATAAGTTCCATCACAATGCTACGACACAAGGTTTAAATAAGTTTGATCACAAAAAGAAAATAAGATACAAAGAAATCCATTACGCGATTAGTTCCTTAGACACCAGCTCCTCATCCTCCTTAACATTGCTGTCAACTTCATCACACTCGTCTATTTCCCCTTTCGCACCTCAAGGTCAAATCCATAACATGATGGAAGCTCACTCTCAAAATCCAAATACTCACTCCTACACGGCAGATTAATCACCAGGCAAATCTCAATACAACTTTCAACATTCCTAAACTTCCAAGCTTGACTCAAAATTGATCTCACATGAGGCTCCCACTCACTCATCCTTTCAAAATTTACCTACTTCTCTTTAAACCTTTCAATTCAAGCACACAAATTTGTCACAATCGAACTAAGACTAGCAATCTCATCCATCTTCCAAGTCCTAACAAACTCAAATTTCTACATACCAGCTACAACCTTCAAGTGACTTTTCTTTCACACCAACCACCTAATCACACCCGTTTTCAACCACATATCTATCATAGATCAACTAATCAAACATTCTCATACCCGATACAAGTCGACGAAATCCGTTGTAAAATCGTTCAACATCTGGTCTACTGTCCTAGACCCTCGGCCGTATATAAGGTCATTATTTAAAATTATTTACATATGCATTACAAAAAGAAAATTACGATAACAAGTACTCAACGTACTTTCAACAACATCAATACATCATCAATACATCATCATAGTATTTACTTAATAAATACTCTAAAAATCATTTTAGTTTTAAGGGATACATCTAACTATAAAACAATACAAAACAAATAATCTTACCGGAGTCTTGCGGAGAAGTTGCGTGCTTTTGTAAAATATTTTTGACACCAAAGTTATAGATTAGGACATTTTTCAAAATCGACCTAATTCGCTATAACTAAAAAGCTCTGATACCAATCTTTAACACCCCCAAATTACATTGCACAGCGGAAATACACATTTGGGTGCTAAACTCAAACATCATTACACAAAACACTTTAAACGATCTCAAAATCGTACATTTGAAATATAAAAGGATATAATTTAACCATTGTCTAAAACTTTCGATCCCAAGTAAAACAATTTTAAAAATATCAGAGTCACATTTAGGTCCCCCAAAGATTCCATCTAATTAACAAACAATTTACCAAAGTACATGAACGTACATTATTATTTTTATGACAAAAGGGAAAGAAATTTACTTTAGACCAAGCATCACAAAAGCAACCCGCAATCCTTCTCCAGCAAGCTCCATCAGCAATCTACTTCAATCACCTGAAATACATGCTTAAAATCATCAACACAACGGTTGAGCGAGTCTATAGGTTTTCCAATCATCATTTGAACACAAGAGAAAAATCAATCAAGATCATTTAATAGAATTGTCGTGCACACAATCTATTAATCAGGTATTCTGGCATATAGCAATAACTATAGAATTGTATTAAGCTCATGACACCGACCCCTTAACTTAGTCACCCACGCCTAAAGCCGACATGACTAGATGAAATCCAGTGCCCCTACTAGGGTATAAATTGCAAGTATACCACATTCGCATTCTCGTAAAATTATCCTTCCCAGAGGTTACTCAACGTAAAGCCCTGGTCTCGGATAGGGTCGTCAGCCCAATAGTACTATCATTAGAATAAGTGGCTATTCCCAACTCACAACATCAAGTCAGAAGATAGTTAACGGCTCATGAATTTAGGGACTTTTGCAGTTTAGGTACTTATACAATTCAAGGCAACTTAAGGAAACATTCGGGTCCAAACAATCAATCATGACTTATGTTCATTTTACTTTCAAATAGCATGTATCCCCCTCGAGGGTTTTAAAATCCTTCAAAACAATTACAAAATGGAGGCTATAGACTCACCTTGAGTAATAGCAGTAGCAAGACGACCTTCGACGATAGTTGATGCCCGATACACAAAAAAACCGCAACCTATCAAATAAGGTGCGTTCATTAATAATAAACTCGAATAAAATCTATACTTAATAACATCAAACTCAAAATCATGAAATCACAACAAACCCGAAAGAAAACAATACCAGTGATACTATTACTTCCTTCTATATGTTTATTCTATTAGTTAATTCTTTCGATAAAAATCTACCGGTACACACCAAATGTACGGGCTCATTTACCCCACTTAAACACGTCAAATACTTATGATACTAATTAGAGATATCACTTACTATATATAGAAAGACCTGTTAAAAGCCCATCAAAAGATTTTACTTTTAAAGTTCCCTGTCTGACACATCTTTGAACTACAAAAACCGGACAGTTTTACGTCACCGACTCATACAACCATTTTGAACATTCTAAACAATCACGTTTACAAATCCGACACTTGAGTTTGAAAATACACTCACAACCCTTAGTTTAGAACCTAACATCAGACCTTGACCCTTTTTACAACTCATTCTATAGTCCCCGAGATTCGATCCAAATATCGACAACAACTTCGGATTGTGTCGATACTCGTCTCTCGGTACACGAATAATCAAATCATCATAACTTCTCGCTCGTTTGGAGCTAGAAGCTCTATTTTATATCAAATTGAAGCTAACAAAATTCTCTACAACCCTATGCTATTAGTTTATTCATTTTCAAAAAGTAAGGTACCCAAAATTTACATTTTTCCCACTGATCTAAAATACCTTCTAAAATCTCCCACCAAATCATATTTTTGATCAATTCTAACTATTTTTCTCATCATCCCACACCTCTAATATCATCCTAAACAAATCATCTAACCCATAACACACTTGAATGATCATCCAAAAATTTACCCACTCAAAATAATAAACATGCAACCAACCATACTTGAATATAATAATATTAACACCTATATACCATCATAAAAATGGATCAAACACCACTAGTTCATCAAGAAAATAAACTTTTGAAAAAGTTAATTCATGTGGTTAAAATTTATACAAAAATGATCCTTGTTGAATTTGCAAGATGGGATATTAACTAGTTTCTTTTGATTCAAAGTTGAAAATCAAAAATCAAAGGGTTTGGTGGTGTTGGAGTGGACGGCCAAAACAAGAACAAAGAGAGAGATTTGTTTGTTTTGTTAAAATGAATTTTATATTAAAGTTAGATAGTGGAAAGTCCTTATATAGTGGGGATGGAGGGTTATTTTTGCCAATTTATGATAGTTTTGGTCCAAAATGCAATCAAATAGTTTACAAGGTTGAAAATGTAAAGTGGCAATTATGGAAATATTTACGAGGCTCGGGTTTCGTAAAAATACTTTTCAAAAGTTAAAACGCACTCAAAATATGATAATAATATGATCTCGGTACGACTTAATACGCAATTAAAAATAAAAACGTCAAAATTATAAACATCGTGACAACAAATAAAAAAACATAAAATTTCGGGCATCCATCGATATCGTGATCACTAATAATCCTCGCAATTAGTGAAAAGATAAAAATAAGACTGCCAGCGTCGGTTTTAAATAAAACCATCAACCCTCATTTCATTCAACTCATCAAAAATTTCAAAATTATTCGAAAAATAATATTAAATAATATTAAATAATGACCAAGGGTTCGGGTTGTCACATCTTGGTTGGACTGTTTGTTGCGTGTGTTGAAGATCCAAGCCTTGTGGTTCAGCTGTTGAACCATCAGCCAAGGCTGCATATCCATTCCTTGTTCAAGTACCCTAGGTGTGATCTAGCTGTTGATCTACGCTCTAGAAAGCTTTGCTGACTTCCCCTAGGAAGTTGTGGGGAAGAGGTTCACTCCTTCTCTCTTTTCTCTTTTATAAATTTTGGTTGAAATCTGCTATGTTAAGTGTTATGTGATTCTGAGTTCTTGTGGTTAGGAGTTTTATTGTTTAAACCTGTTAGTTGTCACCTATTGAGATATTTGAAGCATAAAATCAATAGGTTATTTGGAAAATTAAAAAGTTTCTTTGAAAAAGTATTAAAACAAGTATGTTTGGGATTTTGGGATCATAAGGCCTTGTGGCCTTGTGCCCTTGGTTCTTAGGGTTTATTTACTCTAAACAAGTGTTTTGGAAGTTGTTTTGGTCATTGGTTAAGTCTCACAAAGTTTGGAAAGGGTTTTGCAAGTTTTGGAAAAATTTGTCATAAGTGATTTGAAATTGGTCAAACACATCAGCAGCTCTCAAATCTCCATTTGTTGGATTGAGAGGATGATTTTTGGTTTGGAAAGAGTTTTTGTGGTGTGCTATCTATGCAATATTTGGTTGTTAACTTTGGTGGCTTATTGAAAGAGTTATAGCTTATAGAAGTTGGCTGAAGTGGTCATTTGCATCAGCAAAGTGACCACTCTATATTTTCTTTGCATTTGATTATCTAGTGATTGCCCTGTTATTCTATTGCTTGTTACTTGTTATTTGGCTACTTGTGTACTTGGCTGGATACTTGGTTTACTTATTTGAAAGCTTATAAGGCAACTGGCTTATTGGCCTTATTTGTACCAAAACTAAAATCAAGTTGGCTAACTGGCTTGCTTGATTCAAGGGATTCATCCTTGAATCCTTCACAAATTTTTTTATAACAAGCTCATAAACAATTCCTGGTAGTTTGGTGAAATTTGGAACACTTTGACTTTTGGTCAAATAAGCTCAATTTGGCTTATTTTTCAGTTCTGCTTATTGGTACATGCAACAACTTATCTTTTGTACTAGGTGTCATTTTTTTCAGCTTAATATCATATCTGGAAGTTTTCAGCTTATTTGGTTAAGGTTTTGCTAGAAAACGAACTTATTTGGATTTTTTTAACCAGCTTATTTGCTTCTACAGCTTATTCTACTTGGCTTTTTGGGATTTTCTTTGTTGAATCTTCTTAGTTTGCTTATTTGTCACCTTTTGCAAAAAGAATCAGCTCTTAAAACAACTTAAATCTCTAACCCGACTATTTTGTCGTTTAGTGAAATTGTGCTTTGCTTATTTCTGGCTTATTTGTCAAGCTCTTTCAAAATTTCTTTTTACAAATATCTTTATAATCCCAAGAGAAGGATGTGTGTTGAATTAGAGCTTATGGCATCAACTTATAGCTTATTGGGCTTATTGGCCCATTAAGAATAAGTTGTGTGGCACTTAAGCTGTGATAAGCTAACTTTCAGCTTTTGGGCCTTTAGAGTTTTTTGTTTAAAATTAAATTTTAAGCTAGTCAGGAGTTTTTTGGCTTATTTGGTTGAGTATGATTTTTATTGGGCCTAAAAGCCCATTTAGCCCACTATTTTTTGGTTTAAGCCCATTTGGGGGCCTAATAGGGGTATTTTGGTAATTTCAACTTCATTTTCTATTTAATTAGGTTAAAATAAACTAGTTTGCAAGTTTTTAGAATTTTTTTATAATTTTTGAATTTTTTATTATTATTTTTTATTATTAAAAATTGTTTTTAGGGTTTTTAAATAGATTTAATAGGTTTTAAATTTTGGAAAAATACTTTTTACTTTTATTAAGTCATTTTTGAGATTTACAAATTAAAAATCTTGATTTGGGCTTTTTATTAATTTATTTGATTTTAGGGCTTTAATTAGCATTAAAAAATTAAATATTAACTAAATAAAAGGATTGAAAAAATTTTGATCATTCCTAATTGGGTTTTTTGGGACTTTTTGTAATTTTTTGGGAATTTTTAATGCAAGTTTTAATTTTGTCTATTTTACGGTTTTACATTTTGTACGTTTTAATGTAATTTTCACGTATACGTCATTCTCTTTTCTCAACTTTTCTTTCTTCTAATATTAATTTAAAATCATACAAGTTGTTCACACACAATCAACCTCCTTGGAAAACGAACTTATCAAAGGGTCATTAGTGCTTGATTTTCTTAAATCGACACTTAATACTTACCGCTTTTACGCCTTTTTCCTAAAGGGTGTAAGTTTACCACAATCATCTGTAAAAGTAAAAACCATATCTAATAATCGTTATATATTTATTTTTTCAGAAGGATTTACTTGTGTTACACCTGATGGCGTACGACCATCCAAAAGCAAATGATGTAGAGAAACGAATTAAGAAAGCAACGGTGCTAAAAATGAATTGGTAGACAAAAGAAGAAAAAATTGACTATGGTGTGTATATGATGATACATATGGAGCAACATCAAGGAGAGACTTGTAATCAATGGAGAACAGAGATCTACAATGAAAATCACAAAGATCACCGAACACAGATTGATACCTTAAGAGCATGAATTACAACAAAAATATTGCTCCATGAAGTGAACAACCACAAGCAGTTGATGTCTGATAACGCAACAAAGGAGATCACAAAAGAAGCAGCAGGACGAGGAGCAGGAGGAAGTAAACAGCATTGAATTGTGATAAATGTTGTTCTATACAAAAAACTTTTTACTTTTATTTTGAATGTGTGTCTATGTAAACACATGGAACAATTTGGTAATGCATGGTAGAACAATATTATGATCTATAAAAATTTGGATGGGTATGTTACAAAAATTAAGACTATTTTCGGTATTAATGTTTTGTTCCTCTTATATATCACGAGTGATATTACAATAAAACATAAACTTGAATAAGTTAACTAAAATCTCAAATATTTATACTTTATCAAACAGTGATATTGCATATAATTTATCAACAGTGATATTGCATATAATTCATCAACAATGATATTGCATAATAATATATATACTTTATCAACAATGATATTGCATTAGTTAAATACAAAATTTATACTATTATTGTTTTGTTCCTCTTATATATCACGAGTGATATTTCAATAAAACAGAAACTTTAACTAAAATCCAAAATTTTTATACTTTATCAACAGTGATATTGCATATAATTTATTAACAGTGATATAGCATATACTTTATCAATAGTGATATTGCATTAGTTAATTAAAATCCCAAATTTATCATTAATTAGTAAAAGATAAAATAAAAAAAAACATAACTGTCAATAAGAAAATATAGTATTTGATTTTATCTCAAAAAGTTGATAATTTAAAATAATGTATCACCAGTGATATTACACTTAAAAAACTAAAAGAAAATAAGCAACACAATTTGGACTTTATAATATTAAAAAATCCGCCCATTTATACGTCCAGACCAAAACTTTCATTCTCTTTCAAGAAAACACAACTGCTCTCATTTCTCTTTCTAGAAACAAAAAAAAACCCCTAACAATCTCTAAAATTAAAAACAAACCCAATTAAAACCTTCAATAACAAAGACAAAACACATAAATGGAGCCATCGGAACAAGGCAGATCTAATACCTAAAAAATGATGGAAAACGAACAAACACCAACTCAGGAAGAAGATATGATTGTTCTAACTGATGATTTATTACTTTTGTAGATGATTAAAACGTTTATTCTAATTCTATTTGATTTAATGTGTTTATTTGATATTTTTATGATATATTGATAATAATATCCCTATTTTTGAGTTTTAGTTAGGTATTTCATGATTGTTGTGATGATTTGTTATGTATTGTTAATTTTAGACTATAATCATCAATTATTTCTGTAGAAACTAGAAGGGGGGGGGGGGGGGGGGGTTGAATAGTTTCTCATCGATCTATCTCCTAATTCAAATTCTTTTCAATTAGGTGAGTGCACAAAACTATCTTTTACTTGAAAGCTAGTTGCATAATGATTAGGTTCAATTCTAATGCATTAACAATGTGTAGTAAGTATAATGATAATGAATGTAAGTAATGAGTAAGGAAAGAAACAACCTAGTAGGAAGACACCAAGATTTATAGCGGTTCGGAAACAAGGCTCTATCCTCGTTCCTATTCCACTCCTCGAGTACACCTTACTCGAGATTTCCACTATATCCACAAGCTCCCTTCTTGGCGGAGAAAACCTTACAACGTCTCTTACATTATTTTCCGACTCTAAGCTAAATGTCGAGACCTGATCTTAGCTAGGACCAATCTAAACAACGTCGCCCACTTCACCTTTATACGACACAAGGCTAGATGTCGAGTTCTAATCCAATGCTAGAACCAATCTTCACAACATTGCCTACTTCACCATTTTCAAACACAAGGCTAGATGTCGAGTTCTAATCCAAAGCTAGAACCAATCTTCACGACTCTTCACTTTGAAGCTAAGTGAGAACTTCACACAACACAACTACATATCAGTTTACAGTTTAGTGAGAACTCACAAGACACAACCACATCACTTTATTGTTTAGTGAGAACTAACACAACTAATTACAACTCAACTAAACATATCCAAGTACACACATGTAGCTTGGATCTACACAACACAAATCCAAGCACACACATGTGCAATGGATTTACACAACTCTAATCCAACTATTCACATATAGCTTGGATGAACACAACTAGTCCAAGTATTCACAAATACATTGGATCTGCACAAGACATAAATAAACAAATGATGAACATGAATAGATCTTTAGGAGAAGGTGATCTTCATCAATGCTTCATCTTTAATCACATCACAAGTGTGTGAGAGATCTTCTCTTTGGACAAGGTAAAAAAGGAGATCAAGTGGATAATCATGAGTAAACATACTTAACACATTAAGTGATCATTTACAAATGACTAGGATTAGATAGGAGAAAGAAGGTTGAAAGAGATGTTCAAAAAGGGTTAATGAGAATGCAGATTTGATCCACTATTTATAGAAGACAAATGCCAACGGCTATCTGGGGGCGGTTCCTTATCTACCCTGGCGGTTGCTTATCGATAGGGAACTGCGTAGGCACTTAAGGAACGGCGGTACTAGACTACGCTCTTTTTTGTCTTTTAGTGAATTTGAAATATCTGAGGCTGTTTAAACCTTCAAAGGATATTCTTATGGCATTTGTAATATGGCATATTCAAATTTACATTTTCATTTTAATAAAACATTTTCTTAAAAATAAAGTTTATTAAAAATCTTTTGTTACATTTGACAAAAAGAGTTTTAAGGCTAATCACTTTTATGATCACTAAGCATGATTAAGATATGTTAGTTTAATGATTATTACCTTGATGATAGTGTTTGTTAGATAATTCGTTTTGTGATTGTGTTTGACAATAAATGTCTTTGTAATTTGTCATGATCAAAACTAAGAAAGATTAATTAGTACTAACAATGTTTTTAGGCATTCCTTTGCATTAACAATCTCCCCCTTTTTGATTACGACAAACTATAAACTCATTTACGTAAAATACAAGTTTATTCAAATGATTAACGAGTTTATCACTATCATTTCTCCCTTTTTGTCGAAGCAAAAAGGTTAGCACAAGTCTTTGAAGAAGAAAAGAACCGGACTTTTGCTAGTAGCTCCACCTTGGTGCTTACTCCCCCTTGCTTGGGGCACCAAAAAATGATCTAAGGTGACATGCTACACAAAGGTTAGAAGAAAGAAAAGAAACACCAATGTATGTATGTGCACTACTTACTAACTAACTTGAGAGGGAGAAGGAAAAGAAATCTCAAATTAGAAGCAAGCATTTGCTAAGTATGTCCAAAGAGTATGTATTGACAACATCATAGTTCAATTGGTGGAATAAAGGAAGAAAAGAAACATCCAAACCAATCAAAGATGATTTAAAATGTCAATGGGTTAAAATTTAGAATTTTATGGAATCACCCATAATTAATTTTAAGTTTTAGCCATGATCAACTCTTTAACAAGTGTGTGAAATAGAATTAGTGGGAAAGATGACACACATAACATTCATATTACTCAAATATGAAATAACATACAAGAGAAATATTCATACACACAATATGAATATTTGAAGCAAAAAATATGGAAAATAAACCACAAAGCATAAACTACTCTAATAGTGATAATCTTCCAAGATTGCTTAAGTTTTATTGACTCAAACAACTAAAGTACAAAATGTGCCTTAGTTGGAAAAGAAAGATGACGAAGCATCATTCTAAGTTTTGTTCGCGGGAACGAAAAATTTGAGAGGAGGTCGAGTGAGGAGGAATTCAAGGAAATTTAGCTTATCATAGATATGAGCAAGTTCAATTTTTTGAAAACGACAACAAGCACACGAGGAACCATGATGCAAAAAAAAGTCGTTAGATGGGGGAGGTCCATCAAAATTAGAGGTTGGTGGAGAGGGAGATAATGGATAAGAGATTTTTTCACAATGCCTAGTGAGATTAGGGAAAGAAGATAGGTCGTTGAGTTGAGGAGAGTTGAAAGGTTTTGGTAGTGGTGGAAGAATTTCCTTTTCTCCTGTAATTGGATTTATAGAGTAAGTCTCATTCCAATATTGAATCGGAGAGAAAGAGGAACCCTTGGAGGATTTTGGAGAAGAATCATGAGGATTCTTGTTCTTTTTTATCCAAATGGGTTTAACCAAGATTTTCGGTTTCTTTGAAAGCTTAGAAGAAGAAGCTTTAGGGTGAGAATTTTGTGACAAAGAAATGTCAAGGTTAGGAAAGGAAGAATTAGGCATTATGAGGGATGAAGAAAAAAAACTCCCAAAGAAGAAGAATTTAAAGAAAATAGACAAGGCAAAAATTTGAAATGAAAAAGAAAGGTTTTAGGAAATGTTTAGCCAAATTGGGTAAACAAAGAATCTTAACTAAGACAGTGGTCAAAGAAGAAAGACCAAAAATAAGCCAAGAACAGCTTTATTGTGTGTGGTTCCTTAATATAGCCCGCGGTTCCATATCAATATGGAGCCGCCAGGGGGCTAAGAAGCCGCGTCCAGTGGACAGCAAACCTTGATTTTCAAAAGTTTTGGAGAAAAATAAGACTTTTTCAAAATTTTGTAAATCTTGGATTTTTACCTCTTTTAGCACTAGAGTGTGCTAGGGTTGCATAAAAGCAACACATTCACAAAGAATGTCTTGACAAAGGGTGACAAATCATTTAGATAACATTTTGATCCAATTTTAAGTCAAGTTTTTAGAGGTTGTAATAGATTTAGGTTCATTTTTAAATAAATTGAAGTTGTTTAATGTGATCACATAGATTAAAACACATAAAAACTAAATCCATAAATCATCCACATGATAAAATCATGAGGGAAAAGAAAGGAAATACAAGATAGCTAAAACTAGGTCTTGAGTTCATAGATCTCTTTGGGCTTGACCTTCTTTTGAAAAGCATGTTAGTTTTGAAAACCATCATTCATCTCCTAGGAGGAGGAGGATTAGCATATTGGTTCAACAAGAAGCTTTGCAACTTGATGGCAGCCCCAATCATCTCCAACCTAAGGATATCAATGAGGTAAAAGTTGTTCAAGCAACAAGGACAATTGGTTCCATTGTGCATGAAAAAATCAAACAAGTGTGGATCACCCAAGAAGGGGGAAATGGGAACACCTAAGAGAGGAGTGTTGGAGGTAGGAGGATGAGAAGAAGGTATGGTATCCAAGGGTGATATGGGTGAATTTGGTGGAGTGAAAGAAAGAGGCTCAAAAACAAAGGGAATTCTTTGATGAGGTTGTGGGTGAGCATTTACATTTAAGGGAGGACTAGAAAAGAGTTGTGAGGAAAACTCATTCATTCTTGATTGGAATGAAGAGGAGGTAGAACCATGTGAACGGTTAGTACCATGGGTTGAGTTTGTTTTCCATGAAGCAAGTGGTGGTGAAAGTGATGAAGAGATGAGAATAGGTGAGGCTTCACTTTTTCGTTTGAGAGAAGATGGAGAACCAAGTTTAGAGGACTTGAGTTTCATCATAAGGCTTCTTTTGGATGAGGATGTTTTGGAGGAATTGGAGGTTTTAGTGGACACCATGGTTGTATGTTGAGGTTTAGAGAAGAGTTGAAGGGATGAAGAACACAATCAACAAGAGAGGGTTTAAGAAGAGAAGGGGATGATCCAAACTAGTAATAGGTTAAAATCATATTATGTGAACAATGAAATTAGGTAGCCTAGTTTAGGAAAGTGCAGGATTTTGCAAAAGTTTTATTAAAGTTTTACACAGATTAAAGAAACCTGTGTAAAGCAAAGATTCTGTTGAAACAGTACTAGGCGGTTCCTTACGTAGGTCCGCGGTTCCTTATCGCTAAGGAACCACGGGTTTGATATGGAACCGCGACCAAAGGTGTTCAAAAATAGCACTTCCTCAAACTTTTGCTAGCCCAGATTTTATACCAAGGTTTAACAAGCCAAAGTGAACTAATAATCAAAACTAGGAGGCTATCTAACACACACGATGCACAGAGCCATGCAAATCGAAATATCGATACCAAGGATAATTAGGATTAAAATACTAGATAATCTAAACACAAATTGTTAGTTAAAGAATACACAACATCCTAAGGTTAAAGATAAAGGAGATAAAGTTCAACAATCCAGACATGTTTACACACATGTTAGTCACACAAGAGTGGTATATATCATTCATCTACGAGCATTTCCTCCTTCCCTTGATTCACTTCTGATTCTATCTTGAAGATGAAGATTGAGACAATACTGATAGTCTGAATCAATGTCTAGTGAAGACAATTGAGAGATAGATGATGACAAGTCATAACGAGAAATGAGAGAATTGTCTTGAGAGACATTTTCATCTTCATTTGAATCATGTGTGGGAACTGAAGAGACATTCCCTTCAATAGGAAGCATGACTCGATCTAC
The DNA here is from genome assembly GCA_025667525.1 of Glebionis coronaria. Classification (NCBI taxonomy): domain Eukaryota; kingdom Viridiplantae; phylum Streptophyta; class Magnoliopsida; order Asterales; family Asteraceae; genus Glebionis; species Glebionis coronaria. Next base: position 536,908,143 of record CM046879.1, read on the forward strand.
GGAGTGAAAAGATGAAGGATTAAGAGGAGGATAGTCAAGAAGAACTCTCTTAAGAAGCCGTGAGAGAATCATGGCATAAGGAAGAGTAGAACGAGATCCACTGAGAACAAATCTTATCCTTATAGCTATGAAAAATGCAAGGTTGTATGGAGTAGTGGTAGCAACACAATACAAAATATGTGCAAGACAAGCGGGCACATAGTTGCGATCACCAACCAAACACATTGCATTTTCCCTAATGATTCCGGCCCAAGGGACCATAAAATTACTAAGATCGCTAGTTAGTAATTCCCAAGGAGTGAGAGCACGAAAATCTCCTTCAAAATTACCAAGAATAGGATGTTCACGAGGTGTAGCAAGGGCATGAGAGATGGCCAAAGCCGAAGGAATCTCGGTCACATAATGCACATCAATAGGGGCAGATTCTAAGTGGTTTAAACCCCAAGCATCGGTGAACCTACATTGACCTTCGTATGGAACTCCGAGAATCTCACCAAATTCCTCAAGAGTGTACACGAAGGTTTTCCCCTTGATGGAAAATATTATAGATAGACCATTGTTGATGCACATTAGCTTGAACGAGTTAAAGAATTCCATGAGGAAAGAAGGAAATATTGGCTCATCTATATCAAGCAAACAATCAAAGCCAATGGTATTGAACATGAATCGAATGAAGTCAAGTCCAAGAAGGTTAGAAGGAACAATACGTCCTTCATGGAAACAACGAGATTCAAGATTGTGATAAGTGTTTTGAAAAGAGCGAGTTTGATTTGTCAAAGAAGGATTAGGAATGTATCTTCTAGTAAATAGGTGGTCATTTTGATATCCTGAAGTCATGATGGTACCTAAAAATAACATATAAACATATTTTCCCAAATACTCATATGTTACATATAAACCAAAAATCAAAGAAAGTGAGAATGTGTTTTATCAATCTCTTGACTAACCAAGGTTTAATCCTTATCATTCTCATATTCACAATGTTCCTAGTTCATCATTAACGATGACACATTGACCATGTAAGATCAATAATGAACTTGAACATTGGTTTTTCAAAACAAGGTTTTTAGGTAGCATTTAACAATGCCATTACCAACTTGTTCATGGGTTCATATCAATTCCATCAATCAACCAAATTATTTAGTCAAAATTCGGATTTGTTCTACAAATAGGTTTTAGTGAAATCTCAATGAATATGAACCTAAGGAATCATAGTAACAATACTATGTCAACTCTTATTCCTAGTAAGGTTCTAATTTAATGTCAATTTTAAAAAGCCACAATTATGAATGTATGAACCCTAGAACAAATTAGATGAAATTGAAAGAAATGTGTTAATGAATAATGTCTAAAAACGTTACTTGCATTTTTCGGTCTCGCTTAGTTTTGATTACGACAATATGTAAAAAGAAGCATTTACGAAAACAACAAAAAACGAATTCTTGAGTTCAAGTATTTTTCATTTTACCCATTTTCACTTAAGGTATGGATAAACAAGTACTAACCTTAATCAAGTGATCAAGTGATTTAATATTTTCTTAAAACTCACTTTTTATTAAGTGTGACAAGTTTTTATTAAACTTTCTTTTTAAGAAAATGTTTTATTAAATTAATTATTTGAAAATTTGAAAATGTCATATTCTCATTTGGTTAGGAATATTCTATCAGGATATTTTTTAAACCAGATATGACCTCCACCACTAAAGGACAAAAAGGGAGCGAAGTCTAGTCTAGCGGTACCTTAGCTCCTAGGCGGTTCCTTATCGATAAGGTACCGCGGGCTAAGATAAGGTACCGCGGGCAGATATAGCCGTTGGCCCTTTGTCCTATAAATAGTGGACCATTCTCAGCTTTTCAATTCACCTCTTTTGCACATCTATTTCCAGATTCAAACACTCTTCTTTAATCACTCAAATCTTTGATCATTTGTTTGATTACTACTTGTTTAAGAAGTGAATCTTGTTCTTCCATCCCTTCCTCTCCAAGTGCAAAGAGAAGAACACTATCCTTGTGAAGTGTTGAGTCCACCACCAAATATCCATTGAAGATCTAATTTTATACATTTGTAGTTGTGTCTTAGTTGATAAGATCCAAGTAGTTGTGTCTATTTGGAAGTTGTGTATGTACTAAGTATAGTTGTGTAGATTGGTCCTAGCTACGATTAGGGCTCGACTTTTAGCTTAGAGTCGGAAATTGGTTAAGCGACGTGTACGGTTTTCTCCACCATAAGGAACTTGTTGTGTAGTGAACTCTCGAATAAGGAGTACTCGAGGAGTGGAGTAGGAACGAGGAGTGAGCTTCGTTGCCGAACCACTATAAATCCTTGGTGTTCGGTTTGATCTTTCTTAACCCTTAACTCTTTACATTCTTTATTCTTTGTGCATATATATTTGTTAGTATTAGCTTAGTTACACTATCATTGTTCATATTGTGCATAAGAAGATTTCACATATTTCCTCAAGCCTAAGTTTTTGAAAAAGGATTTTTTGAAAACCACATTTTAACAAGTAAATATAAGAAACTATTCAACCCCCCCCCCCCTTTTAGTTTCTACAATTGGTATCAGAGCGTGGTTGCTTAAGAATTTTTAAAGTATATTGTATTTTAAAACTTGAATCGATCTATGGATTCCAACAAATACCTAGAAGGGCAATCTATGCAAAGACCGCCACTTTTTGAAACCGATAGTTTTATTTATTAGAAAAATAGATTTGAAACTTATGTGAAATCAAAAGATTTAGATCTTTGGCATGTTATTACCAATGGTGATTTTTTACCCTATCAATTTAATGAAGTTTCTAAAACAAAAGAATTGGTCACTTTTGACAAAGCTAATAACGATACTAAAAAGAAACTTTCAAAAAATAATGAGGCTAAAATGGTGATTTATAATGCTTTACCTAAGAAAGAGTATGAAAGGATTTTTATGTGTGAAACCGCTAAAGATATTTGGAACACTCTTTTAGTAACCCACCAAGGTAATAGCCAAGTCAAAGAAAGCAAAATCGATCTTCTTGTCCAACAGTATGAACGATTTGTCATCTTAGAAGATGAAACTATTGATAGTGCATTTTCTAGGTTTAACACCATTATTACTAGTCTAAAAGCACTTGATGAAGGTTTTTCTAGCAAGAACAATGTTAGGAAGTTTCTAAGGGCTTTACATCCAAAGTGGAGAGCAAAAGTCACGGCGATTGAAGAATCGAAAGATCTCTCAACTTTATCACTCGATGAACTCATAGGCAACTTGAAGGTTCATGAGATGATAATTTTGAAGGACTCAGAATTAGTGAAAACCAAGAGTGAAAGGAAATCTATTGCACTTAAAGCCAAGAAGGCACAAAGTGACCATGATAGTTCCTCGGAAAGCGATGACGAGGAGTATGCATTGGCGGTGAGAGATTTCAAGAAGTTCTTCAAGAGACGAGGTCAACACGTTAGGCAACCCAACAATGACAAGAAACCATTCTCAAAGAATCGGTTCGTCAAGAACGAAAAAGGTGATAGGAATTGCTTTAGATGTGGTGATCCAAATCACTTCATTGGTGATTGTCCAAAGCCCTCTCGCAATAAGAATCACACGGTGTTCGTTAGTGGCTGTTGGAGCGATAGCGGTGAAGATGACGATGACAACCCCAAAGAGGAGAAATGTCTTACGGCTCACACTTCTAAAGAGGTACATTCTGAAACCGAATATTATAGCAATGATAGCTCCACTTTTGATGATATTAAATTTGAAGGCAAATATGATAGTTTACACAAACTTAGTCTTAAATTCATAGAAAAGAATAAAACCTTAAAATCAACCAAAACTAAGCTTGAAAATGAGATCAATGAACTTAGGGAGAAATTGGCAATACTTGAGAAAAATAAAGAAGTGGATTTAGGTTGCTTAAGTTGTGAGAAACTTAGAATAGAAAATGAAGATCTCAAGAGCACCTCCATTAAATTGGAAAAGTTCATGAAAGGTACCAGTGCTCTTGATAATATGTTAAACAAACAAGTTCATTCTAAGGAAAGACTTGGTCTAGGTTTTAACTCAAATGAAGCCTCAACTAGTGAACCTAAACAAGTCAGATTTTCACAAAAATCACCCACTATACGTGGTCCCAGATTGTATGGGGCGGTTCATTATCACTATGGAACCGCCACCATAGATAAGGTACCGCGGCCAGAAGATGAATTTTGTGAAAATCATGAATTTTCTGAAAAGTCAAAATCAGGTGAAAAACCAAAGCATCTTATTGTTAATAAGGTAAAATTACCCATACTTGACGACAATGCTATTGATAAGTTCTACAAGCCATTGAGTAAACCTCTCATGGGAAATAGAAGTTTATCTAGACCATCTTCTACTCCACCTAGAATACGGAATGAGTCTAAGCCTAGAAGTATAATGACAACGCCTAGAAGAGATAATCAAAACAATTCACGATCTAGAAGTAAAACCCCAACACCTAGAAGAAATTATCATAACTCAAAACCTAGATCAAATACACCCAAGAGAAATAACGAACAACAAAATGGTTATATGAATTACTATCCTCCTCCATTTTGTTCTCCATGGGGAACCCCTCCTTCATTCATGCATCCCAACCAAATGCAAGGGATGTTTGGAACTAACAATTTTGGACCCATGAGATATTAGGGACCAAATGTTTGATCTTGTGTGTTGTTACCTAGATATGCTTGGGAATTGATTTGGAGCCCGATGAGTGGATTAAGGATAGTGGATGTTCTAAACACGTGACGGGTAATTGAAGTTTGTTCTCGCATTACAAAGCATATGATGGAGGTAACGTCACATTCGCTAGTAGTCTACGTGGTAATATCATTGGCAAAGGTACGGTTTCTCTTTACTCCATGACCATTGAAAATGTTGAGAACGTAGATAACTTAGGGTTTAACCTTTTAAGTATAGGTCAAATTTTTGATAATAAGTGGAAGGTCATCTTTTCGGAACATGACAGTGAAATCGTAAAAGATGGAAAGGTCATTGGAAAAGGTATTAGAAAGCATGGGCTTTATGTTATGAAGGTCAATAAGAAGTCAAAAGACAACATATGTCTTGCGACTATATATGGTAGTTCTACTCTTTGGCATAGGAGATTAGGTCACGCTAATATGCGTTTAATTCAATCTTTAGTCTCTAAGGAGTTGGTAAGACACCTCCCCAAGATTAAGTTTGATAGTCACTTCTGTGATGCTTGCAATGTTGGAAAGCAAGTTCACTCAAGTCACAAAGCCAAGAACTTGGTTTCGACCTCTCGGTGCTTAGAGCTCCTACATATGGATCTTTTTGGACCTTCCGCCATACGGAGTTATGGAGGTAACCTTTATACCCTAGTTATAGTTGATGACTATTCTAGATTCACTTGGACTAGATTTTTGGAATCTAAGAATGAAGCTTTCGATCACTTAGAAATCTTTAGTCGAAGAATTCAAAATCAACTAGGATGTTCAATTGTCTCTATTAGGACGGATCATGGTAGGGAATTTGATAATGAAGTACAATTTGGTGCCTTTTGTGAAGCTCATGGTATTGCCCATAACTTCTCGGTTCCTCGCACTCCACAATCAAATGGGGTAGTTGAAAGGAAGAATAGGGCCCTCCAAGAGATGAGTAGGACGATGTTAAACGAGCAATCTTTGCCTCAAAAGTTTTGGTGCAATGCCGTGGACACATCGACTTATATTCTCAACTGAATTCTTATTCGACCTTTCCTAGGAAAGACCCCTATGAGATTCTTAAAGGTAAGAAACCCTCATTGGAATACTTTAGGGTGTTTGGAAGCAAGTGCTTTATCCTCAACACCAAAGACTACCTTACCAAGTTTGACCCAAAGTCTTACGAAGGTATCCTTTTAGGTTATTCCCAAACTAGCAAAGCCTACATAGTCCTAAATAGAACCTCGGGGGTTATTGAAGAATCACTCAACATAACCTTTGATGAAACCCCTCCTTCACCCAAGACACCACCATTGGTTGATGATGACTTGGATGAATTAGAAGTAGTTAAAGCCAAAGAGGTTAGAAAAATAGGAGTTGAAGACCTTAGTGTTGAAAAGGAAGTAAACATTAAGGAATCTAGGGATCATACTCTCAATAATGTCATTGGTGACTTAAATCAAAGGACCCTAAGATCTCAAGTCCAAAACCAAAGCAACTTCTTTTGTTTTGTCTCCTTGATTGAACCAAAGAATGTTAAAGAAGCTTTGACGGATGAGAGTTGGGTCATTGCGATGCAAGAAGAATTGAATCAATTCGTTGCCAATGATGTTTGGGAACTTGTTCCTCCACCTAGAAGTTCTACCATTATAGGAACCAAATGGGTATTTAGGAATAAGTTATATGAGAATGGCGTTGTGTCTCGTAACAAGGCTAGACTTGTAGCTCAAGGCTATAATCAACAAGAAGGGATTGATTATGACGAGACATATGCACCGGTAGCTAGATTAGAATCCATTACAATCCTCTTATCCTACGCTTGTGCCTTAGATTTTAAGCTTCAAAAAATGGATGTAAAGAGTGCATTTCTTAACGGTTTGATCAATGAGGAGGTATATGTGGCTCAACCTCCCGGCTTCATTGATTTTGAGAAACCGGATCATGTTTACAAGCTTAAAAAGGCACTTTATGGTCTCAAACAAGCACCCAAAGCTTGGTATGATAGACTTAAAGCGTTTCTTGTTAAACATGAGTATACCATGGGGATGGTAGACAATACGCTCTTTACAAAGAAGAAAGGTTTTCACCTCATAATCGTACAAATATATGTTGATGACATTATATTTGGCTCAACTTGTAAAGAATTGTGTGATGACTTTGCCAAAATCATGCATGATGAGTTGGAAATCAGTATGATGGGAAAACTTAACTTCTTTTTAGGACTCCAAATTAAACAAATGGACTATGGTATTTTCTTTAGTCAATCTAAGTACGCTAAAGAAATGTTAAAGAAGTTTGGATTAGAAGAATCTAGACCAATGAAGACCCCAATGGCCTCGGATACTAAACTCACCGTAGATGATGATTGTGAGTCGGTAGACAACACCAAATATAGAGGTATGATTGGTAGTTTGTTGTACCTAACGGCAAGTCGACCGGATATCATGTTTAGTGTTTTCCTTTGTGCTCGCTTCCAAGAGGCTCCCAAAACCTCTCACCTTGAAGCGGTTAAGCGTATCTTCTGATACATTAAAGGCACTATACATTTAGGATTATGGTATCGTAAAGGGACCGGCGTAGAAACCATTGTATACGCGGACTCGGATCATGCAGGAGACTATGTGGACCGGAAAAGCACTAGTGGAGTTTGTACCTTCATGGGTTGTTGTTTAACTTCTTGGTTCTCCAAGAAACAAACCGCTCTTGCAATATCCACCACGGAAGACGAGTATGTGAGTACCGGAAAAGCATGCCAACAAGCTCTATGGATGAAGCAAGCGCTTGTTGATTACGGGATTTCTCTTGATGATGTTCCCATCATGTGCGATAATAAAGGCGCTATAGACCTTAGCAAGAATCCCATGCAACATTCGCGAACCAAACACATAGAAATTCGACACCATTTCCTTAGGGATAATGTTCAAAAGGGGAACATTTCAATTGAGAAGGTACCCTCCGAGGACAACTAAGCCGACATCTTCACTAAGTCACTTAAGAGGGAACCTTTTAATTACTTGCGTCTAGGTCTAGGATTAATGGAACATCTTCCTTAATTTCTCTTCTTTTTGTGTGTTTTCTTTTACCACTTTGAGTCATTGAGTCTTCCAAACTCTTTTTGAAAAACCCTCTCTTCTTCTTTTCAAAATTCTTAAAGTCTCTTTCGGAAATGGTTGAGAAATTCGTTTGACATTGTTAATTCAATCTAAAAACGATTTTTCATAGATTCTCGCTATTAATCTAGAGCTTACATAATTCATATGTATGATTCTCTCAAATATAGCAAGAACAAGATAGAATCATGGAGGATCATTGTGTCATGACTTAAGGTCTTGTCTTACACACCTCCTACATCGATTTTTTTAATCCATGTATTTTGGTCAAATATCTATTTGGTAAGTTTGCATATGTTTTCTTTGTCTATCTTTGCTTTTAAGCATATCCCTATGATAAGTTAAACTAGAAAAATAAGATTTGCTGAAAAATCTTCCTCCAAACACCAAACACTGCCTCTGCAGGCGGTTCCATATGTGAACCGCGGTGCCTTATTGATAAGGTACCGCCAGCCTTGCTAAGGAACCGCCTATAGTGCCTTCCTTTTTCGGGTTTTTGTCTGAAACTACAGATTTGCTCCAACATTTTTGAGAATCTTTGTTTCAAACCCTTTAACCACCCCAAAAATACCATAAGCATTCCCTATTTAAACCATAAGCATTTTGGCATTACTTCACATCCCAAAATGTCTTATTCTCCAAATGAAAGCCTTGAATCTCCTCCATTTTCTCCAATTGCTTTCAATCCCAACTCACCCAAAAACCATTACAATCCTAACCCACCCAAGAACACTTTTAATCACATCTCTCCTACCAAGAATGTTGATTGTGGAACATCTTTTCTTCCACCACCACCCTTTAGTGTTCTTCCTCCTTCTCATGATAATGTCATACACCATGGAACATATTGTCATTGTTGTCAATATCACACCATGATTTATAACATGATTGTTATAATCCATTTGTTTGATTTCGGTATGAACTCAAAACGAAAACCATGTTTATTTTTCGATTTCTATGAAGATAATCAACATGCAATCCGTACCAATATGCAAACCTTACCCGAGACCCCTCAATACAGAGATCTTGCAGATTCGTTCCTTGTTCATGGACAAACTGTCAGATTGAAGGAAGAATGAGGTCTTGCTTATTTAATTGGAATGTTGAGGGTGTTTCGGATGCTTTGTGATCTATTTGTTCTTATCAGATTCGTACATGAGGTTGATTAGAGATGAGATTGCCTGATTGATATGAGGTTTTTGATTTTGGTAGATTGGGTTATTATGTTTGGTGTAAGAAAGAGGGTGAGATGGGGGCGGATGAAACGAGGTAAGTGATTAGGGTTGAGTACTGTGAGTGATATTAGGAGTGGGTAAGATATATCCACTTTGATGGACCGGGTATATCACTTTTGATATGGGTCATGCCTCACGGGCCTTGGACTCCATTTTTTAAATCAATTTGATTTGGGCCGCATGATCATGCTTTTATACACACAAGTTTTTTAAAAACAAATTTATATTTTTTTATATAAATTTTGTGTGTATTAAGTTTACTTCGGTCATCATCGGGACGAGACAACAAATGACGTGACAAAGTGACACGACAAATGTGACGAGAATTTATTTGAGACGAGACCAAGAAAAAATGGGCGATTTTTTAGTGACTGTAGATTTTTCTGGATTGGGTATTAATTATGGGAAGTTGAAGACGGATTTTTCGAAGGCGTGAACTTATTTTATCTTTCAAAGATAACTTGCTCGTGCTTCATATTAGAATGAAGACTTGGTTATCTGGTTTCCGGGTTCGGGGTAGTTGGTTGATGACTCGGATAACTATCACTTAAAGGGGTTACATTGTTGTACTCAGTGTCACGCGCTTAGTCGACGTGGATAATTTCAAGAGGTGTTGTGCTTATAGACTTCTTCAGTGATGCATTGAGTACTTAGAGATTTCTCCACCGTTCTTCATTCAACAATAGTGCAAGCTTAAGTCACAAGATCGAAGGATTTTATTCAGCTTCATGTTCGATGTATCTGGTTCATTCTTTCAGTGGTCACTTCAAATTGCTTTCACGTGGGTTGGTAAAGGTGGCCATGGAGAGTTTATGAGAAGAGATTTTCGATCAACAGCTGATTCTCACAAAATATATAATTCAACTTATTTATTATTCTCACGAGATTTTAGGTTCATGTGCGTACAATTTATTGATGGTTCCGAGTTTCGAAACCATCAAGGGGAAGAAGAAGACACATTGAACGCACAACGAGTACACGTGATGAACTTCATACCTTCTTTTGATTTGAAGACATTCCGGGATGACATTTGTCATAGCCGTAGAGAAAATCAGTGTTTTAACTCGTGGCGTTATCAATCTCTAAACGGTACACTACTGATTCGAGGTTTAATTGTTTGATTGTTGCAATTAAACATCATCATTATCCTATATGCATTCCCGGGACTTAATTGACTCTGGTGCATCTCCGGAAGAAGATATGTGCATTTCCGGGACTTAATTGACTCTGGTGTTACGATGTCAACTTCATGAATGGAATAAAGTGTCCACTTCAGTATTTGAGCTTCATAATTGGGATTGATTTACTTTCTTCAATTATGTGGGGGAAGAAATGTCTTGATTCTTTCTGGTATGCATAACTTGAACTCTCAGGGGGAAGAAAAATTTAGAAGAATTATTCAAGCGTGAGAAGAAAAGTTGTTGATCTACTTGGTGTGCCCCAAACTTTCAATCCCTCTTAGCAACGTTATCATGTTATATGATGGGATTTTCTTGTTAGATTCCGCTGTGCGCTTAATCATTCTAAGCTTTATTGAAAGCTTTGAAGTTGCTTACGAGGATTGTCGGTTTAGGGGGAAGCTATTTAAAAGCTTCTACATCAAGTTTATGTGGCATGAATTAGGGGGAAGCTAATTCAGAAGCTTCTCCTTAACCAGAAGTGTATGGATTACTTAGCTCGTGCCGTTACAGTATTTCTTCTACAAGTTACTTTAAAGATGAGTCGTTTTGAAGACGAAGGCCTCAGAAGACTTCATCAGCATTGGACGCTTTATGAAAGCTCTTGTTCTTAATCATTATGTACTTGTTAGGAAAAATATTGTAAGGAATTCTACACGTCGTCCCATGGGGGAAGATTGTTGGAAATTCACTTTATGTGACGACATTTAAGAATTCCCATTAGTTATCATAGTCACACACGTTTAGACTAGACTAGGTTCATGTATAGTTAAGTGTATCGTGTGTGACTATATATACCCCTCCTTAACTTCCAAGGAGGGGTGTTGCTTGTGTCATTTTTCCATCTTTAATTCATTTTCTTTCTTTCACACAACCTCTCTTCTCTCTCTCTCTTTCAACAATGGCTACCACCACCATTTACCACCATGTTAGACCACCGGATCACATATAGCAAATCCACAAACATCTTGCTATGGCACACATCTATGAGGAGTTGAGCTACATCAAGAGTCTCTTAATCAAGCCTCCTCTTCACTATGATTATGAGATCTCCAACAAGCCACCACCACCACCCTCTACCATTACCTTGTCTTTCATATAAGCATTTGTTGCTTATCCACAAGACACCAAATTCAAGCAAATCTAAGAATTCTAGAATAACTAGGATTAGATTTATGCTTTTGGCTTGTTTCTTTTTCCATACTTCTTTGTATGATGTTCTTTTAGTAACCTTTCTTGGATCTTTGTCTTTGTGTTTTCTTCTCTTTTATTTTTTGTGACCTATTGCTATATATTGTTGGTTGTTTCGTTTGTTCAACTAACCCTTCTATGTAGCTTGTCACCATATCACGATTCCTCGGTGCCCCAAGCTAGGGGAGTAAGCACCAAGGGGGAGTCTTTGCTAAGTCCGTTTCTTCAACACCGACTTGTGCAACCTTTTTGCTTCGACAAAGGGGGAGAAATGAATAAACTCGTCTTCGAAAATCTTGTTTTTTGTATGATTGAGTTTATGTATTATCGGAATCAAAAAAGGGGGGGATTGTTAATGCAATAATGTCTAAAAACGTTACTTGCATTTTTGGTCTCGCTTAGTTTTGATTACGACAATATGTAAAAACACGCATTTACGAAAACAACGAAAAACGAATTCTTGAGTTCAAGTATTTTTCATTTTACCCATTTTCACTTAAGGTATGGATAAACAAGTACTAACCTTAATCAAGTGATCAAGTGATTTAATCTTTTCTAAAAACTCACTTTTTATTAAGTGTGACAAGTTTTTATTAAACTTTCTTTTTAAGAAAATGTTTTATTAAATTAATTATTTGAAAATTTGAAAATGGCATATTCTCATTTGGTTAGGAATATACTATCAGGATATTTTTTAAACCAGATATGACCTCCACCACTAAAGGACAAAAAGGGAGCGGAGTCTAGTCCAGTGGTACCTTAGCTCTTAGGCGGTTCCTTATCGATAAGGTACCGCAGGCTAAGATAAGGTACCGCGGGCAGATATAGCCGTTGGCCCTTTGTCCTATAAATAGTGGACCATTCTCAGCTTTTCAATTCACCTCTTTTGCACATCTATTTCCAGATTCAAACACTCTTCTTTAATCACTCAAATCTTTGATCATTTGTTTGATTACTACTTGTTTAAGAAGTGAATCTTGTTCTTCCATCCCTTCCTCTACAAGTGCAAAGAGAAGAACACTATCCTTGTGAAGTGTTGAGTCCACAACCAAAGATCCATTGAAGATCTAATTTTATACATTTGTAGTTGTGTCTTAGTTGAGAAGATCCAAGTAGTTGTGTCTATTTGGAAGTTGTGTATGTACTAAGTATAGTTGTGTAGATTGGTCCTAGCTACGATTAGGTCTCGACTTTTAGCTTAGAGTCGGAAATTGGTTAAGCGACGTGTACGGTTTTCTCCACCATAAGGAGCTTGTTGTGTAGTGAACTCTCGAGTAAGGAGTACTCGAGGAGTGGAGTAGGAACGAGGAGTGAGCTTTGTTGCCAAACCACTATAAATCCTTGGTGTTCGGTTTGATCTTTCTTTACCCTTAACTCTTTACATTCTTTATTCTTTGTGCATATATATTTGTTAGTATTAGCTTAGTTACACTATCATTGTTCATATTGTGCATAAGAAGATTTCACATATTTCCTCAAGCCTAAGTTTTTTAAAAAGGATTTTTTGAAAACCACATTTTAACAAGTAAATATAAGAAACTATTCAACCCCCCCCCCCCCCTTCTAGTTTCTACAAAATGACTTACAGATAATTGATCTTTGATGAAGGATGAGTGAAACCCACAAATCGAAATCAATTAATCTTGAGTAATTGAAGGTTTTGGAAAAACAACAATGGTGGAAAACTGGGTGTTTTCGTCGCTATGTATGTGAAGGAGAGGGATGGTTTTATTTGAAAAGGTTATTTTAATAAAACTGGCGCTTTTGAGAAGATTCTGCCCGCGGTTCCTTATCGATAAGCAACCGCGCATTGGAACCGCGCTAGATAAGGAACCGCCTACAGTGGACAGTTTTTATCAAAGAAAAACAAAGAATTTTTGAAAACCAAAATTTTTAAATTACTTAAAAATATATCTTAAACCTTTTAGGATATCATTGGACCACCACAACACTAGGTAATAATACCTTGTTGAAGGATTACGAGTTGAATCGAGATAGAAAATGACCAAAACAAACAAACGACTACTCGTAGCAAAGAAGCAAAGGGGAGAGGAGGTCAAGGGAAGTGAATCAAGACCAAGAACATTGCTCAAGAGACAAATGACATTCTTCAAATTGAGGAGGTGAAGAGCTTGTATCATATATATTGGTTTAGGACGTGCCTTTCCGGCGAAAGTCTAAATGGATTTGGTAATGAATTATACCAAGAAATTTTGATGCATGGAACAAGATCATTTTGCAAGAGTAGTCTTATTCTATTTCAAAACATGAGAAAAGTATAGATTCACTTTCTGTCCCACATGATCGGATAATTATTGCTAGAATTAACAATAACAATATCCTTGGAATATTTCAATTCCAAATGTGTAAAATCCACCTACAACTTAATGAAATAGTTTGGTATCTCAAGGGATTCACTAATCATCCTAGAGATGAGCTTAATTGCACAAGTTACACATGATATTAGGCCTACTAACCGTAAGGATGCAAACCATGGAAATCATGCTTGATACTTTAAGCTTCTACTAACTCACCCTATGTGAGACCCCCAAAATCTGACATGGAACAACTAGGCAACGAGGGGGTAAAACGTTATAGTACAAGAAAACAATGAATTACAGTTCATACAAAACTGACGTAATATAAACATGTTCATTACATAATTAAAGGTCAGAGTTTTTAAACATAGGTCCCAGAGTTTTAAAAGAGGAAAATTATATTATTTCGTCTCGATTTATAACAATAAGTTGCCCAAAAGATTGAATAAACTTCTGATAGTTTATATAAAACAAATCTTTCACAAACACCCTAGAAATCTCCAAGCTGTGATAATATCCTGCGGGCTCCCATCCAAGCAAAGCTAAGTATAATAATACTTGAGATTAAACATGTAAAATCGCCAACATAAAGTTGAGTGATATTCATAGGTTTAGAAGTAAAGGTGTGGAACACAAGAATTCAGTTGTAAAATAAGTAGTGTGGAGTATGTGATAGGTGTGTAAACACCCATCCTTTTTACTACTTAATTACAAAAATAACCAAGCCAAAACGTGTATTTTATGTCTTTTATGTCAGAATTATGCGTGGTTTGTGTTTTTGTTGGGATTTAGGACGAAAAGGTGAAAAGTGGAGAAAATACGGGCATTCACGGGCTTTTATTGAAGAAAAAGATGAAAGATGAAGTCAAGAAGTCAAGAGTGCAAAAAGAACGGAAGTCCAAGACCAATTCTGAAGATTTATCGTAGAAAAAGTCAAAAGACGGAAGTTTACTAAAGCCGAAGAACTCGAGTCTTATTTATGAAGAAAATTAAAGACGAGTTCAAAGAAATCCCGAGCCAAAATTCATTAAAGTCCAAGATTAAAGAAGATTAAAGGCTTAAGGACCTAATGGTGCAATTAAGAGAAAATTAAGGAGGGGAGGAAGCTTCCTAAGCACTCCTTAATCCTCCCCTATAAATAGTCATTAGATAAATCATTTTCATTTTGTTGGCTAGAGTGACACTAGTTCTTCCACCTTTAATTTTTGCACATTTACTTTTCATGTCAATTTAAATACATCGCCTTGCACTTTTAATACCTTTTAATTCCAAGTAAGTGTTCTTTAGTTTTCTAGTTTTAATCTCTCGTCTACCTTTCTTTCTTTGCTTTAATCTTATTGTTTACATGCTTTTTGTGTTGCTCATTTTATTAAAGGTTATGTTTTTATGCTTTTGATTGTTTTGGATCATTGATTTTTATAGCTTATTTGTGTTTATTTTTAAGTTTCTAAAGTTTTTATAAAAGTTATTTTATATAAAAGTTCGTTTTCGTAAACCTTTTTCTTTTCGTGTTTTTAAAAGTCTTTAAATTTCAGTTTATTAGCTTTTTCTTATACGTGTTTGCTTAGTATTTTAGTCTAGTGCTTATTTGAGTAATAGCTTATTTGTCTTGCTTATTTTGTGTTCTTTCCACTGTATTCTGACCACCATTTGGAAAAGGGTTTATCATTCCGATCATAGTGATCGGAAAAGGGTTTTGATTTTCCGATTGGGATTCTGAAGTATCATTCCGATCTGGGTGTTGTGCTGATATTCCGATTAGGAGTGAGTGACAAGGATTCCGATCCTTACTCCGATTAGGGGTTCCGATCATCATTCCGATTAGGTTATTCCGATCAGAGGTTGTGTTTGGTTATTCCGATAGGTCAAGTGGTGACAGCATTCCGACCAAGGTGTTTCCAATAAACATTCCGATTGGAAGGTTAGTGCATTCCGATTATCATTCCGATCAGGTGGTAAGTCTACATTCCGATCATCATTCTGATCGGAATACATTCCGATTGGGTATTGTTTTATATTTCGTCTTGTTTAGTTTTTGAGTTCTCATTTTAATACTTTGTCAAATTTTAATTTTCGTCACTCAAATTCCCGTCATTTAGTTAATTACTTTTCAAAGTTTTTAAATATTGCACCCTTTCTTTTAATTAGACTTAGACTTATTTTAACGTCTTTTATTTTAACGTCATTTTCATTTACGTCTCGCACTTTTTAATATACTACAACGACACACTTTTGTTTCACCAAAGAACGACTGAGTCGCACACTAAACTCCTTTTTCAATTCGAAGAGACATACTTAAACGAATTAATTTTTATACGGGTGTCAAAAGTCGTGTATTAAATGGCGCCGCTGCCGGCTCTTTTCGTAAAGATTAACAGTTTTCTGTGTGAGACGCGTTGCTTTTTGGGATCCGTTCACTTGTGAGCGTTATTTTCTTGTGCAAAAATTTTCAAAAAAAATCCATAAAAATTAAAAAATTTCAAAAATCCAAAAAGATTTTATTTTTATTGTGTATATATATTGTCTTTGTGTTTGGTATTGTTTTCTTTTGTCGTTGTAGGTGTATGCGTACTAGATCTTCTAATTATCAAGAGCCCGAGACTCGAGAAGATTTAAGTATGTCAGGTGTTAACAACAACAATAATCTACCACACCTCAACAATAACAACAATGTTCTTCCACAGCCCGATCTTCGGACAATGGAGGAGCTTTGTCAACCAACAATGTTTGGACGAGGAGGACCGATTGCGCCGATGCAAATCACGGCTCCGGATTTTTCGTTGAAGCACCACATGATTCAGCAAGTGCAAACAAATCCGTTTCATGGATTGCCTGATGATGATGCCAACAAACACCTCGACAAATTCATTACAATCACCCAAAGCATGAAGTTGCCCGGTGCCACAATGGATGTTATTCGCCTACAACTCTTCCCACATACTTTATCACATCATGCCGAGAAATGGTTTGATCGTCTTCCAAAGAATTCAATTCATACTTGGGATGACATGACTCAACACTTTTTGTCGCGCTACTTTCCACCATCCATGGTCACGAGCCTTCGCAATCAAATCAGCGGTTTCATGCAAGAACCCGATGAATCTCTTTTTGATGCTTGGGAAAGATATAATGTCTTGATTGATCGTTGTCCAAACCACAACATGCTCCCTGTGACCTTAATTGATACTTTCTACAACGGTTTGACTTTTCGTGATCGTGATACGATTAATGCAGCCGCCGGTGGCACATTTATGAAAAGGAGACCCGAGGAGTGTAGAGAGCTTATTGAGAACATGACTACTCACCACAAGAACTGGGATTCCTCTGCTTCTTCAAGGAACAACCCGAGAGTCAATGTTTCTTCTACTTCAGCAAACCCTGACATGACCGAATTCACCCGCATGATGACTGAAATGAACAAAAGTATCTTGCTTCTCGCTTCAAACCAACAACAACAAGTTAAAGCGGTTGCTAATTCTTGTGAAACATGCGGCGGTCCACAATCATACACCGATTGTCCTTCTACACAAGGAAATCCGGAAAATGTGTATGCAGCTTATGGTAATTATTCACCGGAAACCAAGCTCGACCACAAGGGGATAGAAATTTGCTGAGTTACCGGTCCAACAACTACCTTTCACCCGATTTTTCTCCTCAAAACCAAAACCCCGCCAACAATTACAATAGAAGCAACCAAATCCCACCACGAGCTTCTAATCCTTATCACCCACCCACCCAACAAGCCCAACCCATTAACCCCGATGTTGAAGCCATAATGAGAACCCAAGGTGAGAAAATCAAGAATCTATAGAGCCAGATTATTAATTTGAAAGGAGATATCACCAAGCAAGGGAATGACATCAGATCCGAGTTTCGCGATAATATCCAATCCTCCTTCAGCAATCAAACAAATGATTTTAAGAATATGCTTGCTAGTTTCTTGCCCGCCGCTCAACCCTCTTCTTCGAGTTCTCTACCTTCAAACACCGTCACCAATCCGCGAGCAAATGTGAGTGCTATTACTACCCGTAGTGGAGTAACCATAGTAGGACCACCTATCCCACCCCCATCATCTACACCTCCTCCACCACCAATTATCCCTACTCCTCCTACACCTAGTATTAGTGCACCATTACCGTCTCTGCCTCGTCATGACGATGTTTCCAAGAAGAACCCTTCAACATCTCAACCTTTACCTACACCTACACCTTCACCACCCAAACCTAATATCCCTTATCCTTCTCGCTTAGGCAAGACCAACGAGATAACCAAGAATGACTGTCAAGTGTCAAGCTATGTGAAGATGCTCTCTCAAATGAACATCAACATGAGCCTTGTTGAAGCACTTGTCCACATGCCAAAATTTGTAAAAGCATTTAAGGAATTGCTTAGCAAGAAGGAGAAGCTGATTGAGCTCGCCAACACACGCTTAAATGAAAACTTCTCTGCAGTTATTCTTAAAGAACTTCCGGAAAATCTTGGAGATCCCGGTCGCTTTGTGTTGTCGTGCATTTTTAACAAAACCGAAGAATTTACTGCCCTTGCTGATCTCGGGGCCAGTATTAATCTTATGCCTTTGAGTGTTTGGAAAACATTATCATTACCCAACCTTACTCCAACAAAGATGACTCTTGAACTTGCAAATCGCACCCTCGCTTACCCCGTTGGTATTGCCAAAGATGTGTTCATTAAAGTTGGCACATTTACTTTCCCAGTCGACTTTGTCGTTGTTGATTATGAAATGGACCCTCGTATTCCTTTGATACTTGGTCGGCCATTCTTGAGAACCGGACGAGCCTTAGTTGATGTTGCCGAAGGTGAGTTAATCTTAAGAGTCGGGAATGATTCACAAGTTTTTAAAATGGGGAAGCTTACAAGCAAATCCTTTGGACGAGAATCTGTGAATATGATTAATGTGCTTGATGATTTTGTCGTCTACAACAATCCTCTATTCGACTCTTGCATTGATAATCCACTTTTTGAAGATGATGTGGATGATTCTCTATCCATCTTGGACGCTTCTCCCATTTATGATTCTCCACCGGTCTTTGATGCTTATGATGATGAGTCTAGCTCAGATACAGATGATTTTGATGATTGTACTTCCGAGTATCCCGATCTGCCCACATATGATGATTTTGATGAGGCCGATACTCTTTCGAGTGATTCTTCACATGATGAAGATCGTCTGTCATCCATGCTTAATCCTACTTTGGATGATTACTCTTTTGAGGAAGACTTCTCTACGTTTCTCAACACTTACTTCCCTCATGAGAGTGATGCTCCTCCTTTAGATTTTGAAGATTATCGTCTTGATCCTACTTTGGATTTGAAGAACATTCTTTCAAAGGAGAAGAAACCGATCGACACCAATATCCGCAGCATGTATGAGTTAACACCTCTTTGTCCCCCTTCTGAGGACGAGGTTGTGCATTTTCATCGTGGATCTTCTTCACACTCTGTTGAGCCTGAGTGCTATTTTCCCCTAAAGGAAAAGGTATTCGACCCCGGTATCGATATTCTGCAGCCATCTCAATATCCACCTGATGAAATAAAAGGAAATATTTTTGGAACTTATGGAAATCTGCTTGCACCACTTCACCCTTGCTTCCACCGTGCTCCATCGCTGCTTAAGGGAACCTTGCCTACTCTTCTTTGGCTTGCCTTGTTCGCCTTAAGCTTGTGCTATTTGATGGACGAAAACTATGTCTTTGATCCTGGTGGATATGTTTCATGCTTCTTCCTATGATGATCAAGGTCGAGTCAGGCTCACGACTCGGTAATCAAAAATCAAGCGCTTCTTGGGAGGCAACCCATGTATCTATCTTTTCGCTTTCTTTATCCTAAGTGTAGGGGAGACCCGTTGGTGTTTGCTATTTCCTCTCCTCTCTTAATCAGTGATTCGAGCTCAATGATCCACTCTTGATGATTCTTGACGACCCGTGATTCCGTGTTCACTTCTTCCCGGTTCTATCCTAAACTCTTTTCGATTCACTATTTTCTATTTCTTAAATATTAAAATAGGAATCTCTTTAGTTGTCTTTTCCTTAGCAAGATTTAAACAACGTGCACAATGTCCTAAGTGTAGGGGAGTTTACTCCCACATGCTTAAACATTGAGGACAATGTTTATATTAAATGTAGGGGGACTTCTATCGAAGTTAAGTGGCCTTTTCCTTGTATTTGTCTTCATTTTAACCGGAAAATCAATTTTTCGACATTTTTCAAAATTTTTGATCTATTTTGGCCTATTAGTTTTTACCTTTGTATAGTTATTTTCTTTCTTTGCTAAAGTAAATTTTGAATAAAGTGGTTTTAATTTTCAAACGTTGTGAATCTTTTGACTCAACCCGAGTTTAGTTATCTAAGTTTACTCTAGCTAGTATCCTTAACGTGTTTAAGTCAAGTTTTGCTAGGCTTTTATATACGGAGCTATAAAACGCGAAAGTCTTAACTCTCACGGGTTAAGAACAAGAACTTTTCGCAAGTTCCTATAACTGATCCTAGAGAGTCGTTTATCAAGGGAACTTTAAAATGCGATTTCTAAACTTGAAAAAGTCTAAGAGTTTGCAAGATCCTATAGGCGACTCAAAAACCCAAAACTTTGATTTAATAGGCTAAGCATCCACGAGTCTCATTCTTTGAGATTTTAAACTATGGAGAATGAGAGATGATAGAGTCAATTATAAGTTTGGTATTCTTTCGTGAATTTATGTGAGTTAATTATGAGCCTATTCTCCCATCGCTTGCTAATAAATTTATCTGCAATAAATAAGGTTGTACGATTTGAAAAGTTACTTAGCTTCTAGCCCAAGATCGTTTAAAAGTTGCTCGGTATGGATTAGAGTTCAAAGCCAAGGCATAACTTATTGAAGCGGGATGCGAAGATTGGCGAGTCCGAAAAGGCCCTAACAAGGCATGAGGGCTACATTTTGTCGCTAAAGATCCAAAGTGATGTGAAGAATCATTTATCGAAAATCAATATGAAGTATCGAGACACACGACGAAAAGAAAATACTCCCCAAAATTCATGGAGAAGTGTATCCGAAAAGACCCTAGCAAGGTATGAGGATAAATAGATCCAAGTCAAAAAGGAGGCGGATCTTTGTATATCAAAGTCCAAAATAGAGATTGGAGAAAAATGAAGAAGTCGTGGTCCAAGTATGAATCTCTCAAAACTTCAAGTGAAGAAATTCCTATATGAAGAGAAGGCCATTATTTCATGAACGTCTCTCAAGGTTTGAAGTATGAAGTCGCTGCCAAATATCGGTCCGAGAAAGGTCTCAAATCGTGAAGCGAGTTATGCCAAGATATGAACTTTATGAGGTCCCGAGAAGCAGTTTTAAAAGATTTTGTCCTTTAGCTAACTATTGATTAAATCGTTCACTTTATTTTCGGGCTAAATAACTATCGAAATAAGTCAAAAATGCATCCTCGTGATCATTCAAGACAACAATAAAATATAAGAGATACACCTAGGAATAAGGGAGTCTAAGTAAATAATTGGCCCACATGAGTTCGTGTTAGTTTGCTAACTTATAATAACAATGATCTCGTTTTTAAGCTTGGTTTGGAGAAAGTGAAAACTTGAGGATGATGATTATTCATGACATTTCCAAAACCCAAGGTATGCTTTTGATTTCTTTACTTTGAATGTTTATAGTTTTCTATCTCTTTAATAAAGGCCAAAGTGGATTGATTCTGATGAAAAATGTAAACGTGCTTTGTAACTAATGCATTGCATGAGGACATTGCAATGGTCAAGTGTAGGGGATTTGATAGGTGTGTAAACACCCATCCTTTTTACTACCTAATTACAAAAATAACCAAGCCAAAACGTGTATTTTATGTCTTTTATGTCGGAATTATGCGTGGTTTGTGTTTTTGTTGGGATTTAGGACGAAAAGGTGAAAAGTGGAGAAAATACGGGCATTCACGGGCTTTTATTGAAGAAAAAGATGAATGATGAAGTCAAGAAGTCAAGAGTGCAAAAAGAACGGAAGTCCAAGACCAATTCTGAAGATTTATCGTAGAAAAAGTCAAAAGACGGAAGTTTACTAAAGCCGAAGAACTCGAGTCTTATTTATGAAGAAAATTAAAGACGAGTTCAAAGAAATCTCGAGCCAAAAGTCATTAAAGTCCAAGATTAAAGAAGATTAAAGGCTTAAGGACCTAATGGTGCAATTAAGAGAAAATGAAGGAGGGGAGGAAGCTTCCTAAGCACTCCTTAATCCTCCCCTATAAATAGTCATTAGATAAATCATTTTCATTTTGTTGGCTAGAGTGACACTAGTTCTTCCACCTTTAATTTTTGCACATTTACTTTTCATGTCAATTTAAATATATTGCCTTGCACTTTTAATACCTTTTAACTCCAAGTAAGTGTTCTTTAATTTTCTAGTTTTAATCTTTCATCTACCTTTCTTTCTTTGCTTTAATCTTATTGTTTACATGCTTTTTGTGTTGCTTATTTTATTAAAGGTTATGTTTTTATGCTTTTGATTGTTTTGGATCATTGATTTTTATAGCTTATTTGTGTTTATCTTTAAGTTTCTAAAGTTTCTATAAAAGTTATTTTATATAAAAGTTCGTTTTCGTAAACCTTTTTCTTTTCGTGTTTTTAAAAGTCTTTAAATTTCAGTTTATTAGCTTTTTCTTATACGTGTTTGCTTAGGATTTTAGACTAGTGCTTATTTGATTAATAGCTTATTTTGTGTTCTTTCCACTGTATTCCGACCACCAGTCGGAAAAGGGTTTATCATTCCGATCATAGTGATCGAAAAAGGGTTTTGATTTTCCGATTGGGATTCTGAAGTATCATTCCGATATGGGTGTTGTGCTGATATTCCGATTAGGAGTGAGTGACAAGTATTCCGATCCTTATTCTGATTAGGGGTTCCGATCATCATTCCGATTACGTTATTCCGATTAGAGGTTGTGTTTGGTTATTCCGATAGGTCAAGTGGTGACAGCATTCCGACCAAGGTGTTTCCGATCAACATTCCGATTGGAAGGTTAGTGCATTCCGATTATCATTCCGATCAGGTGGTAAGTCTACATTCCGATCATCATTCTGATCGGAATACATTCCGATTGGGTATTGTTTTATATTTCGTCTTGTTTAGTTTTTGAGTTCTCATTTTAATACTTTGTCAAATTTTAATTTTCGTCACTCAAATTCCTGTCATTTAGTTAATTACTTTTCAAAGTTTTTAAATATTGCACCCTTTCTTTTAATTAGACTTAGATTTATTTTAACGTCTTTTATTTTAACGTCATTTTCATTTACGTCTCGCACTTTTTAATATACTACAACGACACACTTTTGTTTCACCAAAGAACGACTGAGTCGCACACTAAACTCCTTTTTCAATTTGAAGAGACATACTTAAACGAATTAATTTTTATACGGGTGTCAAAAGTCGTGTATTAGTATGGTTATATACGTCAACCATAGTCCGAAACCATTATTATTGTTGTTCAGTTCATGAACCGAAGCTTAACTCAATGTAAGTTCCTCTAGGGAGTATTCAGCCTAAATACTCAAGTAAATAAATGAATATCAGTGCATCAAGGTACTTGAGACGGGGATTGTCAATCCCGATGGATCCACCCACAACATTCGCGCTTAGTACTCGAAATTAACGGTTCATGATCAGGAGAGGAAACTTAAGGCTAGACTAAAAAGCAATAATAACATTGAAAACCTGAAAATCACGTTCTAGATAGCATACAAGTTTTGGATAGCATAAAGTTTTTAAATGGTTGTGTACCACCATGTAAAATCTCACCCCGTGTTTAGAAACCATGTACAAGTAAAAAGGGGCTAAGAACTCACCTTAGCCACGAGGTAAGTCAATCACGGTACTCAGCAACTGAGTAGAAACAATGTAGTGAGACGATCACCGACGATATGGATGCCCGGGAAACACGAAAACCGCAACCTATCAAAATAAGGCGCGCGTTAAGACTCGAACTCAAATATCGATATATACTAAGTATAATATGACTCAAATGTTTTCCAAAGTATTCATGTTTCAAAACCATTGACACGAACCAAATGAATCCATTTATCCAAAGTTACTCGTTAAAACACTTGAACACGTGAAAATGACCCGTCATACGACGCCAAGTCAACGCAAGTCAAACTATCCTTTAACCTTATTTGGACCAGTAGCTAAGTCATTTATATAATTACTAAGCACTTGAGTAAGTCACCATGTCCGATGGTGAACACTCAAACTCACGCAACACAAACACTGAACTACGTGTCCAAGATAAAAATCAGCAAGTACACCCCGAATGTACACACCGATCTACCCTATCTAGACTTGTCCGTTTTAGACGAAAATTGGTGTCAAGGTCACTTATAACCTGTATAAGACCTCACCAAAATTTGAGCCAAAGTTTACACTTTAAAACCCATCAGCTCGACACTTTACTCGACTTCAAATTTTAGGATAGATTTGTGCACTTGTTTTGTAAAACCGTTTCGACCACTTTAAAAGTACTAACTCGACAATTCGTCTTTTGAAACTACTACTAGACTCATCAAACTCAGTTTGTAAACTTTGAAAACCAGTAGATACATTTATCTAACCAAGCCTAAAGTCCCCGAGAGTCGACTCAAAATCAGCCACAATTTCGGATTGTGCCGACTTGCGTCTCCCGGTACACGAAAACTAAAACTAGCATAACTTTTGACTCGTAATGACTTAGAAGCTCTATCTTATACCAAAACGACCGTCTCGGAAAACTCTACAACAATTTCAAATAATCTCAGTATTTCAAAGACCTTAAACCCACGAAACAATCTGTTTAAAGCTGCTGTCCCAAATTAGCCTTTTAGAAAACATGACAAATCCATTTTTTCAAGCAAAACCACTCATTTCTGTACCTATAGAATCATCATACTATCATACCCATCATCCAAACACTCCTAAAAACACTTGCATGTAAAATCTAACAAAATCAAAGATTAAAAACAAGACTTTTAAGGATTAAAATGTGATGATCATACCAAAAACAATGCATGCAAGATGGTTTAAACATCAACAGGGGCGGATCTAAGTGGTGGCCACCTGTGGCACGTGCCACACATAGTGACGAAGAGTAATATTATTCTAAAAATCGCTAGTTTTTTTTAATGTGCTACATGTAGTTTGAAGCTAGAGAAGCACAAAATGAGGAAACTATATAAGAAGAAGAGCTTGGTGTTGAGATTTGAAAAAAAAACAGAAGAAAGATGAAAAGGTAGAAGGAGGAGGGTGGAAGAAGATGAATAGTGCTCTTTACTTTTCAACGTATTTTCATTATTTTTTTATTGTAGTGGTCCTTACTATTCTACGTCTTATTTAATGTAGTAGTACTATGTTTCACTGCCAAAGAAGTACTACTAAAGTACTATATTCCAATAGATTAACGTAAATTAAAAAAAGGTAATGATAGATCATAGATGTAATATGTATGCTATTGATAACACATCTATATACGCTATTTCTTGTATGGATCGTTCAAATTATTATTTTTATCGATCTTATATTTGAAAATATAAGCAACCTTGGATTACTTGAATTAACGAACAAAAACAGTATGAAACAATTAGTTTTACATCTTCAGTGAACAACTAAAGCCAAAAGCTATCCGTAATATGAAGCGAAAAAAATTTTGTGCCACACATGATCTCAAATCCTGGATCCGCCACTGAACATCAATCCACCATGGAATTATAAAATCTTCAATTTTTGATGCATGTTTACAAATTTAGTACCAATGGAATCACAAGAACATTTCTAACATATGTCTAATTTTTGTTTTAAGAAATTCATGATGGATGGTGGTGTTTTGTGGTGGTGGAGTGGCGGCATAAATAAGGGGTGGGAGGAGAGTGTGTGTTTTTTTTAGCTAGTTGTGTGTGAGTGTGAAAGTGGAAGTAAAAAAAACCTTTTATATGGCTAGTTAAGTGGAGGGACCAAAGTTGCCAATTTTGAAACTTGTGGACCTAAAAACAATTAAAAGTTTTAAAGAGTAGAAAATGGTTATTGGTAAATATTGAAAATATTTACGGGGCTCGGGTTTCGTAAAAATACTTTTCAAAAGTTACAATGCATCATAACAATGATTATATAATTTCCCGACACGACTTAATACGTAATTAAAAGGAAATCGTCGAAAATATTAATTATCGAAACAATCGATAAATAAACGTAATATTTTGGGCATCCGTCGGTATCGCGATCACTAGGAATTCTCGTTGTACATTGTTTTTGAATAAACTCGTTGTAAAACGCACGCGGGTGATTTTAAATCAAAAACTTTGATTTAAATTAAATATGGAAAAATAAAATAAAAATTTTATAATTCCATACAAAGTACTGTCAATGAACAGAAAAATAATTGAAACGTATAATTTAAAATTCTCAGGATTTACATATATCAATACAAGAAAACGTAATACGTTGGAAAAATTCAAGAAACACAAATAAAATAATAAAATAATGCTGGGAAATTACGGGTTCTCACAGTCTTCCCCCCTAAAGGAACTCTGGTCCCCAGAGTTCTCCTAAAAACAGTAGAAGATGCAAACTAGAGGAGGTACAAAGTGTAGAACAAATTTCATCGCTTCCCAGGTTATTTCCGTACTACGACGAATCTTAACGGTTAGAATTCGCTATGCTTTAGTTTCTTAACTCCTTTTCGTATAACTTTTCAGTTTCTGATTAGAATATAGATCTTTCAATACGGAGATAAATCGAGAGTTAGAGTTGAAAATACGTGCGATAAACTAACAAGAATGAACACAAGAATCACTTAAACAGGCAAAGTGCGATAAAATGAACCGAGATTGTAAATCAACAAAGGGCCGCAAGTCGTGCAACTATAAAACGTGAAAATCTTAAATTGTAAGAATCCGGTTACAAAAGAAATAGAAAGAAAAATGATTTATATATGATCATTTAAAATACAAGCTGTCAAAATCAGTTGTCTAGGATATTGGTATTACTTTAAATCTTAGTTTTAGATATTTTCTTTATTAAAAGAAAATTTTACCAGGTGCAGTGATTAAAAATCAAACTCTATATAAAATGAGTGGGTAAATAGTTGTCAAATCTTTTTCTTGATCAGGATTTTCGAAGCAAAAGTAGAACAGTTCAAAACAGTTATCCTGATTGACTTAAGAACTTTTGGACGTCTGCATGAAATTATTGTTAAAACTCAGGTTTATCGTTACTATTAGAGAATATTCAGATTTTCCAAGTTATT
Organism: Glebionis coronaria; assembly: GCA_025667525.1. Lineage (NCBI taxonomy): Eukaryota > Viridiplantae > Streptophyta > Magnoliopsida > Asterales > Asteraceae > Glebionis > Glebionis coronaria. Next base: position 536,935,105 of record CM046879.1, read on the forward strand.
TAGAAACATTGTTAGAAATTATAAATTAATTAATAATTTCATTAGGTTGACAGTAAAGTATGATAAAATCAATTACTTTAAAAAATACAACTTGACACTGTTTAAACATAAGTTATAAGTTTACCAAAGAGAATATATAGATCCGGTACTAAACTTGAAAGAGTTATTTTGGTAATTTAAACATTTGATAAAATGTATAAAACGTTCTTACAAATTAATAATAATTTTTAGAAATTTAAGAAAGTGTTTAAGATATCAAACGATAAACACGTAACAGTTTCTGGTTTTAAGAAAGTGACAAAATAACAAACGGTTATGAAACGAATAACGAACAACAATTAGTATACAAGCAATAACACGAGGGAATAAAACAGAAATCGTATCAACTCTTAACGAACATGATAGAATATATGCATCGATGATAAGGACAATAAGAAACAAAGGATTCAGCAAGATTAATTCACGAGTGCGGTTGGCGTCACCAATAACGGCTTATTAAGTTCTCGGTGGTCGAAATATGACCAAAAGGGAAAAGCCACACAACGAATTTTCGAATCAAAGAAAATTCTTAAGAAGTCAACTGAGAGTAAATTCAGTAAAATGAAAACATTAGCAATGAAAGGCGAAATCAACACATGATTCACACAAATGAATTTCAAGACGGCAAGGTCTAACACACATCATGACAAATACACGTAATCATCGTTCACGTCCAATCGTAAATCATTAATCGCGTCCAGAGATGTTTCATAGGTCTACCAAGATCGATAAAGAAGATCGATCGACGACGAGGCATAATAATGTTGAAACTTTCAAGTCTGGTATCAATGGTTAGAATTTAGGCAAATGGTAACGAAAATCGCATCATGAGGATGATGAGGTAACAAGTAAAGCAAAGTTCGTTAAGTAAGGAAATCTGTACTTGAGGCATGTACCTTGTTCAAGAAAAGATAAGGGTTCATATGTGTAAGTCATGAATTGTTGTTACTCGCATAGGATGTAAAAGTTTTCTAAACTTAATTTTATCAAACTTTTTAAGGAACATAATTAAAAAGTTGATTGTTGGTCAAATATTTAGGGAGACTACTATTCGGCCTTGCATGGCTCCTTCTAAATTAAGCATAGGTGATCAGGCCATGCATAATTTAGGACTAGCAATGCGATGCTCATCTTCGTCAAACCAGTATTACAGGTCATATTATTTAAAATATGTATATAATGCCATTTGTAAAAACAGAAATCAAAATAGTTTATGAAACTATTCGCCAACAAGTTACTGGCTAGATATTTAATACAACAATTGAAATGTTACAAGACTCTTTACAAGACCCAAGGTAAAACAATTTGTGAGAATACATTGTAAAATTAATATAAATTAATTTTATAAGATAGCACTCAATAATTTAAGAAAGCCCAAATGAAACCTTTTGTAAAATGATTCGCAAACAAGTCTAGTTTGAGTTTATATGGTAACATGACAATAGTTTATAAAGTAGCGAGTGGGTTACAAGAGGGAAATAAGGAGTAGTTCAAGAAAGTCAACGAAATGGTTACAAGGTGATAAGGTTTCTAGAGGTTTAGCAGGAATCGTCAAGAGACACGTGCCAAGATGATAACGAACGATAAGAACTTCAACCTTGGTCAAAATCAGTGGTACGATAGAAGCAAAGAAAGACAATGTAGAATGACAAATAAGTCATAAAGAAAGGATAAAGGAATCTGTATGTGTGCACATCGTGATTAATTTGACAATAATATACCTTTAATAAAGTAGGGTATCAGTTAACAAATAGTACAATCACACCAAAAAGTTTCTATATTTGGAAGTTACCGAATTTCAAAAGATCAAGATCTATGTATAAGTATAACCGAACCGAAAGTTACTATTTTATACTTGTTCCAACACAATCATTGTTTTTAGTTTGCAAAATATCATTAGTTAAAGTTTTACGAGCTCAAACGAACTCAAAAACGCTTGAAATCATATTTTTAAAGTCTATCAGTTTTTTTTTACTTTTGGGTTTGACTAGACCAATTAACTCGCTAAATGATATTTTTTAATACTCGAAGTTCAATGCAATTCGATGTAAAACGACATTTCAGACAACTTTTTAGTTTTACCCGGGACTTTAAACGGAATAAAAATGGACGAAAATGCCCTTGCATTAAATTTGTCAACAAAATGATATTTTAGCATTATTCAGAAAATAACTTCTTAGATTTTACAATCTCAAATGAGCGTAACTTGCTCGATTTTAAAGTTTACTGGTCAAATTTTATGTCCTAAACGGACGTCTCAACAAGTAGAAATATATATTTTTATGTCTAATGTTATAAAAATATTTTGTCGACACTGTTAAACTTCCTGTAAAGTTTCTATACAAAGTATATTTTTCGACACCGCTTGAAATTAAATCCAATTTCATAATAACCCAGAATTAATGTACAAACAAGACTTGTGGATTCCATAAAGACGAAAGAGAATAAACTGTATAATTAATCATTTAAGAAAATACAGTATAGAAATGGTTCAAGAATACCATCGAACATCTAAGAAATCAAAACGACGCATGACATCTGTGTCTTCGGCTGCAAGATGCAATGCAGGAAGGTCTCCTGGCGGCGTGATTTACAAAATCACAAGACATACCGAGAAAAAACAAAATATTAACATGTCACACTCCTGAGGCGAGGAGGTTTAATGAAAAAGGAAGGGTACAAGTAGGATCGTATTCCAAAAAATCGTCACATAATAAATGACGATCATGTGTTCAAGGTATAACGGATGTTGTAAGTCGAAGTCGAAATGTAGAATGGTCAATGAAAGAAGATGTAATCCATGTACAAGTGTCGTGTAAAACGGTGGCGTAAAGGTAAATCAAGATTATGGAAACCCACGATATTATTCAGGTACTGATTCAACGAATGCTTCGAGATGTGTGACTCACACGGTGTCCTTTAGTCTTTCCTGGAGACACATTGAGCTACACAATGGTCTATAGACTAGACATTCAATAACGAATGGTCGACAAGCAAATTGGATATCTAAATAGATATATTAAAGAAATTAAACAATGAAAGCAACACGTACGGTAGTAGAATGAAAATAAGATGTTTCATCGAAAACAACACTTATTCGATCCCGAACAATGGTATCTCGAGAGTATGCACAACATGTATCAGTGAGTCGAGAAAAACAGACGGTTCAAAACGAACGAGCATATGAAGTCAGTCGTATCACGCATAAATGAAATAGCAATAGTACTCAGAAGAATGAGTATGAAAAGTCGGCAGTACACGTGCTCTGAATACAAGTATGTAACGTCATAACGATATAAAATCATCATAACCGGATCAGTTCACAAGAACAAGAATTCCAGAAATATAGTAAGAGCAGATGTAATCACAGTAATACTCAATGATAGTTCATGAAGCACAAAGGCTTTGAAAAGACACAGTAATTATCGTCATCGGGGTAACGTAATATTTCAACATGTAATCAAGAGATGAAATACTATAACGATAATTAAACGTAAGTAATAAGGATTAGATAGTTACCCGTGCAGATATCGAACAACATTGGCAGATTCTGTGATTGACACTTAAAACATGAAATATTTGAACTTTCGGTTATAGACTAAGTTTTTGAAAAATGACTCAGTTCCCTATAACCATCGCTCTGATACCACTCTGTGAGACCCCTAAAATCTGACATGGAACAACTAGGCAACGAGGGGGTAACACGTCATAGTACAAGAAAACAATGAATTACAGTTCATACAAAGCTGACGAAATATAAACATGTTCATTACATCATAAAAGGTCAGAGTTTTTAAACATAGGTCCCAGAGTTTTAAAAGCGGAAAATTATATTATTTCGTCTCGATTTATAACAATAAGTTGCCCAAAAGATTGAATAAACCTCTGATAGTTAATATAAAACAAATCTTTCACAAACAACACAGAAATCTCCAAGCTGCGATAATATCCTGCGGGCTCCCATCCAAGCAAAGCTAAGTATAATAATACCCGAGATTAAACATGTAAAATCGTCAACATAAACATGAGTGATATTCATAGGTTTAGAAGTAAAGATGTGGAACACAAGCATTTAGTTGTAAAAAAAGTAGTGTGGAGTATGGTTATATACGTCAACCATAGTCCGAAACCATTATTATTGCTGTTCAGTTCATGAACCGAAGCTAACTCAATGTAAGTTCCTCTAGGGAATATTCAGCCTAAATACTCAAGTAAATAAACGAATATCAGTGCATCAAGGTACTTGAGACGGGGATTGTCAATCCCGATGGATCCACCCACAACATTCGCGCTTATTACTCGAAATTAACGGTTCATGATCAGGAGAGGAAACTTAAGGCTAGAATAAAAAGCAATAATAACATTGAAAACCTGAAAATCACGTTCTGGATAGCATACAAGTTCTGGATAGCATACAGTTTTCAATGGGTGTGTTCCACCATGTAAAATCTCACCCCGTGTTTAGAAACCATGTATAAGTAAAAAGGGGCTATGAACTCACCTTAGCCACGAGGTAAGTCAATCACGGTACTCAGCAACTGAGTAGAAACAATGTAGTGAGACGATCACCGAGGATATGGATGCCCGGGAAACACGAAACCGCAACCTATCAAAATAAGGCGCGCGTTAAGACTCAAACTCAAATATCGATATATACTAAGTATAATATGACTCAAATGTTTTCCAAAGTATTCATGTTTCAAAACCATTGACACGAACCAAATGAATCCATTTATCCAAAGTTACTCATTAAAACACTTGAACACTTGAAAATGACCCGTCATACGACGCCAAGTCAACGCAAGTCAAACTATCCTTTAACCTTATTTGGACCAGTAGCTAAGTCATTTATATAATGACTAAGCACTTGAGTAAGTCAGTGATGAGACTGCAATTATACATAGTCTCATCGTCCAAATCGGGCTTAAAACGCTTAAAATATCATCAAAATACCCCTATATATGCTTGTATTTGTGTCTTGTGTATTTTAGGTACGGATATCGTGAAATCAACAAATGATCACAAGAATGAAGCAATAACGAACACGGGAAATGAAGTCGCACAAAGAACCGGGCCCAAATCATGGATTTTCCAAAATGACCCTGAAGTTTTGAAGAATGGAAACATTGGTCCCTCATCTTTGAAGATTTGGCAAAGAAAGACCTTGAAGAAATCATCATTTGGCAAGAAAGGTCCTCAATGTTTGAAGATATTACATAAACAGCCCTTGGATAATGCATTAAATGCAATATTAGTCCTTATTTAAGGTTTGAAACTAAGATGGGCCAAATTCAGCAACATGGGCAAACTTATTTACAAAGGAATTGAGTTTTTGGCTGAGTTAATACAAAGTGAACAAGACAAGGAAGTTTAGGGGCCATAACTGACCAGACAACCATTCTCTCCTCCACCACTCCCTGCCTTACACGTCACCCACTCATAAAAATCAACCAATCACCACGACCTAAACCTCCATGTCACGTCCCACTACCTATTTACCAGATTTATTAAATTTCAAATTAATATAAATAAACCTACCCTCCTAAAAAACAATTATTGTAACATTATCCACCCTAATCACCCCTAATTCGCCCACATAAACCCTAATCCTAAAAATCTTAAAACAAAGGGGAAATTTTTGATAGTTTCCAGATTAGTAATTTGCCTTATACTAAACCTAAACCCACTCAAAAACTACAACCCAACCAGCCCATGTGATCTCTGTGGACCTCCCCTGCCCATCACTTTCACCCCAAACCCCATGATGAGACAAGATTAAGGGTGGGATCTCTTTCCTTGGTCCCAAAGACTTGATAAACGTCCAGGATTGAAGCAATGCAGCTGGCCAAAGTACAAACTCACATGATGCCATGTTGACTGAAATTTGAAGATTCAAACAAAGGGGCATTTTTGGATTTTTGATGTATTAGGGTTTCATGTAGCTAGTGATTCTAGAATTTTCTTCTAGTTAGTATAAATATGGGTGCTTGTACCCATTTGTTTTTGTTCCAGATTTTGTACTATTTGAATTTTAAGTAATGAAAATGAAAAAAGTTTAATTTGCATAATCTGAGTTCCCATTGTTGTATTTTATTTGTTTAAGACATATTTCTTGTTTGAAAGTATTTTTGGGTGAAAAAGTTCTCATTTTATATAAAAAGGTTTCAAATAATCCGTTTGGAAATTTTTCTTTTCTTATAAGCTTTAAGTTGATAAGCTGGCTTAATAAATAAGCCAGCCTTATACGCTTATAGCTCTTTGTTTATCCAGGTCATTTTTCCTTGTCTCTTTTTAATCTTAGCAGGTTACAAATCAGCATATTGGATTGGTGGTTTTTCCTTTGGATATCATCATCATCATTCTTTCATACCAAGCAAGCTTCTTTCATAATCTTGTCAGCTCAAGCCCGTGCTTGATAGAGAGGGCTTAAACTGGCCATTGTGATCCCTGGATGTAGGGTCACTAGGTAAATTTTGCTCTTTCTATACTTGCATTGATTTGCTTTGTGTTTTTGATGATGTTTGGAATTAGGTTGTTAGGATGATAAACAAATGCTTGATATTGTTAGTTTGTGGGATTAGACTTAGTTACGACTGATTTGGTGGGATTTGGTACATGTTAGGTTAGAAATCTTTGTTTAAATTCCATGTTTCTGTTTTAAAGGAGTGTTTGGATATTGGTTTTAGCAACAGTTTGTGAGATACAAATGTTTTGAAATCAGTTTTAATTCACTCATCTTGGCAGCTTTGAGTTTAATTAGCTTAGTGTGTTTGGTTTGTTGAGTTTGTGAAGTATTGCACACAAGTTTTGGTAATAACCTAGTAAGAAAATCAGTTAAGCCACAACTGCTTGTTTTTTTTTGAGATTTTTCCCAACTCAATCTTGAAGATAGGTAGGATACAGGCTAGGCTAGGACTAGGTCTTGTTTTGGGACAGCAACTGAGTGACTTCAGTGAGTTTTGGCCAACCAAAACTCACCCAAGTGCACTTTGCATCAGCAAAGTCCAACAGACCCCTTTTATCTGTAACAGTGAGTGAGTTAGGTAATTTGGGCTTGATTTTGTTAAGTGGCCTTGTGTTTTTAGCTTTTATTTGACTCCCCACAACCCAACTGGTTGTGGGGGTGCCTTTGTTTGCCCACAAAACCAAGAAACAAGCAAGATCTAAGCACAAAAGTGCCCAGACCCGTTTTTTTGTGAAGACAGTGGGAACTCAGTTCCCACTGATAGTGTTAACAGTTCCCCCTGCTGAGCTAACAGACAAAAGGGTCACATGTCACTTTCAGTTTTCTAACTTTTTTGTCTTTAGTGGTGAAAAATAGGATTTAGCATTTCATTTTTGTTTCATTATTTTTCTTATTTATTTTCTGATTTTTCCATTAAATTAGTTTTTCAGTTATTGTTCATTTTCTATTTTTTAGATTTAATAGCATTTTAAATTACCTTTTAATTAACTGTTTTTTGTCTTTTAGTGTAAAATTTTAATATTTTTCAGTTTTAAAAATTTTATCATATTTAGAAAAATATTTTAAGACTAATAGTTCAAATATTTTACTGTTCACTTTTTAATTAATTTTTAGATTTTATTTAGTTTAATTAGGGTTTTAATTGTATACTATTTTGTCTTTTAGTGAAAAATATTTAATTTTTCAAACTTTTTCATTTTTATACTGTTCATTAGTATAATTTAGGATTTTTAAAATTGTCAAATAATTTTTAGCATTATTTTATTATTTTTAATCATTATTTTAGTTTAAAAATAGTTTTTAGAGTTTTAAAAATAGAAAAATAGTATTTAAAATTTAGAAAAAATACTTTTTAGTTTCTAAATAATATAAGTGAGTTATTTGTCCAAAAAAAGAATATTTTGGGCTTTATCTTAATTATATTTAATTTTAGGGCTTTAATTAGCATTTAAAATTGAATATTTAATTAATAAAAGGTTTAAAAATATATTTGTTGGATTTTTATCCTTATTTATATTATTTTTTACTTAGTTTTCATTTTTAATTTGTTTTTAGCTTAAAATTTTTAGATTTTCACGTTTTACGTATTTACGTTCGCGTTTTACGTCACTCGTCGTAGTTTAATTGTAATCGTAGCTCGTCTTTGTTTTTCTTTCTTTTCTCATCTAAAAACGACACTACCCCAAACTTTTGATTATGTATATTGGAATATTAATCCACACACCTCCTCGAGAACGAACCCGCATTTATTCGGTTTTAAGTTTTTCATAAAACGTAACGCTTAATACATGCCACAATTATACGTTGTTTTCCTAAACACGTATTTTTACGACCATCAAAATGGCGCCGCTACCGGGGAGGTGTTTTTAGTGTGCCATTATTAGTATCATTTTTGTCTGAGTGGTGCGTTTTTGCTTTTCAAATTTTGGAAAGCGTGAATATCGTACATACTCATTTTTGTTATTTTTCCTTGTTATATTATAGTATCCAAATAAATGGTGTTTAGTTTTCCTAAACAAAACACACAACAATCATTTTACTATATTGTAGATATCCCATTATTGTTTTCGTTTTTCTTTGTGAATATATTACTATATTGTACTTACGTAGAACAATAAAAATACAAGTACTCCAAAAGCGTGAAAACGCAAACTTGATTCGGGGTTTCATCACTCGATCATTGTATTCGAATCCAAAGCAAAAGTAAAAGGAAAAATAGATAAATACTTTTGTGAGGCTTAATTTCAATTAACACAAACTATAAGGTGGGTGTAAGGCGGTTGTATTTCACGACCTAAGGGAAAAAGGCTCTTAAGTACTTAGCGCCGCCTCGTTTCCCCCGCTTGCTTGTGCGTGTTTTGAGAAAAAAGGGCTAATTGAGGTTTTGCCAACCAAAGTATTATCTACGTATATATATTTGCTTGTTTTCAAGATTAAACCCTCTTGAACGTTTTGGTGTTCCACCAACGTTCTAAAGTCATCGAAGGCGTTCACTTCACGTGATCGTTTTCATTCCTTGAGGCTCCTTTAATCGAGAAAGTCGATTCGAGGAGAGATTTGTAGATTTGAGTCTACGTAATACAACAAAAATCCAAAAAATTAAAAACAATCAAAAATCAAAAATATTCTTCTTACCCTTATCCATTAATTCTATTTCTAACCCTCTAGTGTTTAATTCTCGTAACACCGTTCTCGTTGCATCATGTCAAATAATGGTGGATATTATTCGTGTCCATATTGTGGAGGCCCGTCCGATGGTGCCAATTGTTTTTATTGTGAGGTTATTAGAGGTCGAGGGGGTTATATCTATAACCCCGCTCCACGTGATCATGGTAACAATTTTCAATCTTACGACCAAGGTCACCCATCGTCTTCGTTTTATTCGTCGTATGATCCGTCTTTTAATTGCAATGATGAGTCTATTCATAATGCCTTTAATGATTTTGTGAGACGAAATAATGAGAAATTAACGATGGTGGAAGAACAATTGACAAGCCTTAAGGAAACTTGTAATAAACGAATGGCAACCCAAAGGGAAACTTTCAAAAAAATGGAAAACGATTATGACACCCTTATTGAAGAGCAAAAACGTTTGTATGATCAAAATCAAGAGATGTGGAAAGGATACGTGGATAACATTAGGGAAAATCATGCTAATGAGAGAGATAAAATTCTTTTAATGTTCGAGGGCTTAGTGGAAAAATTTAATTCTTTGTATAAAAACACCAATCCTAATTCCGAGGGAGAGGTTAAAGCCTTATCGACTCCTAAGACTCGTACGTCTCGTATTGATCCATATTTCTCGAACTTTAGAGTCGTGCAACCTTCATCGTCTTGCAACAACGTAGAGGAAACGAAAAGTCATCCAACGAAGTTTTGAAAAATGTTTTTGAAAATAAACCAAAGGAAAAACTCGTAGGATACTTGGGAGTATTAAATCTTATACCTTCTAAACCTAATTTTTCTAATGAGGATGAAATTATTGAGGATTTTCTGAATCAATATACACTTAATTTTGACAAAGAAATTCCATTAAATGATTTTGAAAAAGAAAAATGTGAAAAGGTTTTAAAGGAAAGCATTGAACCCTCGTTTTTACAAGATGAGCGAAAATTAATTCCGAAGGGACGTGTTAGTAGTTTTGCTAAAATTTTTGAAAATCCACGTTCGATCCCTTCGAAGGACAAAGTTAAAACCGTCAAGGCAAAATCGTCACGAGACGAGCCTTTTACTCCTAATCCCGCACCGAGTGAGATTTTGGATTTATCATGTGAGAAGTCCGCCGATGGCCTTGCTCACATCGATACGTTTTTCGATATCGAGGTCGAAACGACAAAGGCAAAATCTTCAATTGAAGAGCCTTCTTTTCCTAGTTTCACGACGGTTGAAGCTAGCGACTCGATTATCGACGATTTTATTGCTCAACCTCTTCCACGAGGAAGAGAAGACGTTTTTGATCCCGATGGCGATTTTTCCGAGATCAAACGTATTCTTGATGATCCGCCTTCTATTTTCGAGTTTGATGAGGACCGTTGCGTTAGCCCAGAGGGGGATGTTTTATTAATCGATTCACGTTTTAAAAATTCAAATCCTCCTCCCGCCTTCAAGATGAATGTGGAAATTTTAAGTGTGCCTAGAATTGTTTTAGAAACACCAAATATTTTCAATTTAATCAACTTGGGTTTTCGTAACAAAGAGTTAAAAAATGAAAAAGGAAAAGATTTTACAATTGATTTGAAAAATTTTCCAATGTTAACTCCGTCATCACCTCGCTTAATTGAGCTTGCTACAAACGCGTCTACTTCTTTTGACGACGTTTTGTGTGGATCTAGTATGGGGGAAGCCCTATTTGTTCCCTCACGCTTCTCCACCGAGGACGAGATTTTTGACCCCGGTATCACGTTTAAGATAAAATCTCGGTCTTTTACCGAAGTAGTCACTAGAAAATCTTTCTACACTTACGGTGAGAGTTTACCTCGAGTAACTCGATTTTTATGCCCACCCAATGTCCCACCTTTCTCTTCTCATTCTATTTTCTTGTGTCCCATTGGGATGTTGTTACTTGAAGTCGTGTTGTTTCGTTTATCATCCGAAAACGAAGACACGATCTTTGATCCCGGTATAGAGGTTTTGCCTTTATACACGGTTGCTTTTGGGCCTTGATTACGTGTAAGTCCCACCAAAAATGACCGAACCAAGGATATCCCTAAATGATCACATTTATGGGGATTCGAGTCGAGCTTTTGACTCGGTTATCAAAAACAAGGTGCCTCGTGGGGGAGACCCATGCTTGTCCAAGTACATATTATTGCTTTCTAATTAGTTTAATGTGAGGGGATTTGTGCCCTTCCAACCTTTGTTTCGTGGTTGTTCGTGATTGTGATTCATTAGGTACATTGTCATCATTGAAGCCTCTCGTGTTCGTTTACGTAGCACTCGAGCTTCGATCGTTGCCTTTGGAGATTTCGATATCCGATGATATCCTTTTATGTTCTAACGTTTATCTTATTAGCATAATTCATAAACGGCTTTTAGGTTATTCGTTTTACCCTTTCCATGCTCGAGATTAAGCATTCGACTACGTCTCTAGTATGGGGGTGTTTAACCCCTAGACTCGAAACATTGAGGACAATGTTTAGTTTTAGTATGGGGGGTGAGTAGATACTTCACCTTGCTTACGTCAACACGCAATCCAAAATTTCATCTTTTTGTTATCATTTTGTTGCAAATAAGGCTAAAAATGGCAAAATTTTAAAAGTTTTCTCATTTTTCATAAGTGTTTAAGACACGAATGTAGGTTTTCCGATGGTGAGAATAAGAGTAATTTTTGACTCGACCGTGCGTGTTGAGCACTTAGCTTCGATTCCTTAACTTTTTAGGCTAAGTCTCTTAAATAAGGACGAGAAATGATAGAGTTATTTATAAGTCTCGTAATCTTTCACGATCTCATGTATAGTAATTATTAGCTTATTCTCCCCACGCTTTTGTATAATAAATTGTTAATAAATATTGATTTAGCGGTTTTGTCACTATTGTTGGTTTCTAATTTATTTTAGTAGCTTCCATGTAATTAAATTGGGAAAACATTAAGGTATCGCCAGCGTCACGGTTTTGAAGTATTGGCACCCGAATAATCGAAAGCTTCACTTAATAATAAGATTTCAAGTGCTCACCTAAATTAAGCAAAAATTTGAAGCTCACAAGGCCGAAAAATCTATGCCCAAATTGAAAGTGAATCAAGCCTTAATCTTCGAAGCTTTAAAGATCCAAAATTCGCTTTAGCGTGAGGATATACGTCTTTGGCTAATAAAACCACCGAGGAGGCGGATAATAAAAGGCAAGGCAAGACCGAAGTCATAATAAAAGCTTCATGGCGAATTTGAATAAAAGATGGAGGTAAACCAAAGATAATAAGGCCCTTCCGTTGGGGGGCGTATAAAAGTCTTGGTAATAAGTCTCATGTTCAAAACCGTTATAAAACCGTGTTTATCGATCCTTCTTGTTGACTTAATTTTTTTGACATCGTTGTCTATTAGGGTGAATTATTAATTTAATGATTTTGGTTACACCGTTAAAACTCTATTTTTAGACTTAATCTCTATTCACGCATAAGTCAATGATGTATCCTTGTGATCATTAAGACATAATAATATATAAGAGATACCAAGTAGGAATAAGGGAGTTTAGGTTCGTAATTAACACTCATGAGAAGTGATCGTGTTGCTAACTTATAATAACAATGCTCTCATTACACGCTTAGCATGGAATTGGGTGAAAATCGAGGACGACAAAATTATTTCTAACGAAGCATTCATGTGTTCTTGTTCTATGATCCCAAAAGTCACCTAATCGTGATGAAAACAATACATTATGTCTAAAACACATGTAGTAGTTTATTTAAGTTTATGTTTTCAATAAATGTCATCATAAAATGAAATTTGGAAGTGCTAAGATACTTAATTCTAGCATTGCGTGGGGACACGGCAATGGTTTAGTATGGGGGAGTGATGAGACTGCAATTATACATAGTCTCATCGTCCAAATCGGGCTTAAAACGCTTAAAATATCATCAAAAACCCCTATATATGCTTGTATTTGTGTCTTGTGTATTTTTAGGTACGGATATCGTGAAATCAACAAATGATCACAAGAATGAAGCAATAACGAACACGGGAAATGAAGTCGCACAAAGAACCGGGCTCAAATCATGGATTTTCCAAAATGACCCTGAAGTTTTGAAGAATAGCAACATTGGTCCCTCATCTTTGAAGATTTGGCAAAGAAAGACCTTGAATAAATCATCATTTGGCAAGAAAGGTCCTCAATGTTTGAAGATATTACATAAACAGCCCTTGGATAATGCATTAATTGCAATATTAGTCCTTATTTAAGGTTTGAGACTAAGATGGGTCAAATTCAGCAACATGGGCAAACTTATTTACAAAGGAATTGAGTTTTTGGCTGAGTTAATACAAAGTGAACAAGACAAGGAAGTTTATGGGCCATAACTGACCAGACAACCATTCTCTCCTCCACCACTCCCTGCCTTACACGTCACCCACTCACAAAAATCAACCAATCACCAAGACCTAAACCTCCATGTCACGTCCCACTACCTATTTACCAGATTTATTAAATTTCAAATTAATATAAATAAACCTTCCCTCCTAAAAACAATTACTGTAACATTATCCACCCTAATCACCCCTAATTCGCCCACATAAACCCTAATCCTAAAAATCTTAAAACAAAGGGGAAATTGTTAATAGTTTCCAGATTAGTAATTTGCCTTATACTAAACCTAAACCCACTCAAAAACTACAACCCAACCAACCCATGTGATCCCTGTGGACCTCCCCTGCCCATCACTTTCACCCCAAACCCCATGAGGAGACAAGATTAAGGGTGGGATCTCTTTCCTTGGTCCCAAAGACTTGATAAACGTCCAGGATTGAAGCAATGCAGCTGGCCAAAGTACAAACTCACATGATGCCATGTTGACTGAAATTTGAAGATTCAAACAACGGGGCATTTTCGGATTTTTGATGTATTAGGGTTTCATGTAGCTAGTGATTCTAGAATTTTCTTCTAGTTAGTATAAATATGGGTGCTTGTACCCATTTGTTTTTGTTCCAGATTTTGTACTATTTGATAAGTAATGAAAATGAAAAAAGTTTAATTTGCATAATCTGAGTTCCCATTGTTGTATTTTATTTGTTTAAGACATATTTCTTGTTTGAAAGTATTTTTGGGTGAAAAAGTTCTCATTTTTATAAAAAAGTTTCAAGTAATCCGTTTGGAAAATTTCTTTTCTTATAAGCTTTAAGTTGATAAGCTGGCTTAATAAATAAGCCAGCCTTATACTCTTATAGCTCTTTGTTTATCCAGATCATTTTTCCTTGTCTCTTTTTAATCTTAGTAGGTTACAAATCAGCATATTGGATTGGTGGTTTTTCCTTTGGATATCATCATCATCATTCTTTCATACCAAGCAAGCTTCTTTCATAATCTTGTCAGCTCAAGCCCGTGCTTGATGGAGAGGGCTTAAACTGGCCTTTGTGATCCCTGGATTAAATTTTGCTCTTTCTATACTTGCATTGATTTGCTTTGTGTTTTTTATGATGTTTGGAATTAGGTTGTTAGGATGATAAACAAATGCTTGATATTGTTAGTTTGTGGGATTAGACTTAGTTAGGACTGATTTGGTGGGATTTGGTACATGTTAGGTTAGAAATCTTTGTTTAAATTCCATGTTTCTGATTTAAAGGAGTGTTTGGATATTGGTTTTAGCAGCAGTTTGTGAGATACAAATGTTTTGAAATCAGTTTTAATTCACTCATCTTGGCAGCTTTAAGTTTAATTAGCTTAGTGTGTTTGGTTTGTTGAGTTTGTGAAGTATTGCACACAAGTTTTGGTAATAACCTAGTAAGAAAATCAGTTAAGCCATAACTGCTTGTTTTTTTTAAGATTTTTCCCAACTCAATCTTGAAGATAGGTAGGATACAAGCTAGGCTAGGACTAGGTCTTGTTTTGGGACAGCAATTGAGTGACTTGAGTGAGTTTTGGCCAACCAAAACTCACCCAAGTGCACTTTGCATCAGCAAAGTCCCAACAGACCCCTTCTGTCTGTAACAGTGAGTGAGTTAGGGTAATTTGGGCTTGATTTTGTTAAGTGGCCTTGTGTTTTTAGCTTTTATTTGACTCCCCACAACCCAACTGGTTGTGGGGGTGCCTTTGTTTGCCCACAAAACCAAGAAACAAGCAAGATCTAAGCACAAAAGTACCCAGACCTGTTTTTTTGTGAAGACAGTGGGAACTCAGTTCCCACTGATAGTGTTAACAGTTCCCCTGCTGAGCTAACAGACAAAAGGGTCACATGTCACTTTCAGTTTTCTAACTTTTTTGTCTTTAGTGGTGAAAAATAGGATTTAGCATTTCATTTTTGTTTCATTATTTTTCTTATTTATTTCCTGATTTTTCCATTAAATTAGTTTTTCAGTTACTGTTCATTTTCTATTTTTTAGGTTTAATAGCATTTTAAATTACCTTTTAATTAACTGTTTTTTGTCTTTTAGTGTAAAATTTTAATATTTTTCAGTTTTAAAAATTTTCTTATATTTAGAAAAATATTTTAAGACTTTTAATTCAAAAATATTTTACTGTTCACTTTTTAATTAATTTTTAGATTTTATTTAGTTTAATTAGGGTTTTAATTGTATACTGTTTTGTCTTTTAGTGAAAAATATTTAATTTTTCAAACTTTTTCATTTTTATACTGTTCATTAGTATAATTTAGGATTTTTAAAATTGTCAAATAATTTTTAGCATTATTTTATTATTTTTAATCATTATTTTAGTTTAAAAATAGTTTTTAGAGTTTTAAAAATAGAAAAATAGTATTTAAAATTTAGAAAAAATACTTTCTAGTTTCTAAATAATATAAGTGAGTTATTTGTCCAATAAAATAATATTTTGGGCTTTTTCTTAATTATATTTAATTTTAGGGCTTTAATTAGCATTTAAAATTGAATATTTAATTAATAAAAGGTTTAAAAATATATTTGTTGGATTTTTATCCTTATTTATATTACTTTTGACTTAGTTTTCATTTTTAATTTGTTTTTAGCTTAAAAATTTTAAATTTTCACGTTTTACGTATTTACGTTCGCGTTTTACGTCACTCGTTGTAGTTTAATTGTAATCGTAGCTCGTCTTTGTTTTTCTTTCTTTTCTCATCTAAAAACGACACTACCCCAAACTTTTGATTATATATATTGGCACATTAATCTACACACCTCCTCGAGGACGAACCCGCATTTATTCGGTTTTACGTTTTTCATAAAACGTAACGCTTAATACTTGCCACAATTATACGTTGTTTTCCTAAACATGTATTTCTACGACCATCAAAATGGCGCCGCTGCCGGGGAGATGTCTTTAGTGTGCCATTATTAGTATCGTGTTTGTGTGAGTGGTGCGTTTTTGCTTTTCAAATTTTGGAAAGCGTGAATATCGTACATACTCATTTTTGTTATTTTTCCTTATTATATTATAGTATCCAAATAAATCGTGTTTAGTTTTCCTAAACTAAACACACAACAATCATTTTACTATATTGTAGATATCCCATTATTGTTTTCGTTTTTCTTTGTGAATATATTACTATATTGTATCTTATACCAAAATGACCGTCTCGGAAAACTCTACAACAATTTCAAATAATCTCAGTCTTTCACAGACCTTAAACCCACGAAACAATCTGTTTAAAGCTGCTGTCCCAAATTAGCCTTTTAGAAAACATGACAAATCCATTTTTCAAGCAAAACTACTCATTCCTATACCTATAGAATCATCATATTATCATACTCATCATCCAAACACTCCTAAAAACACTTGTATGTAAAATCTAACAAAATCAAAGATTAAAAACAAGACTTTTAAGGATTAAAATGTGATGATCATACCAAAAACAATGCATGCAAGATGGTTTAAACATCAATCCACCATGGAATTATAAAATCTTCAATTTTTGATGCATGTGTACAAATTTAGTACCAATGGAATCACAAGAACATTTCTAACATGGGTCTAATTTTTGTTTTAAGAAATTCATGATGGATGGTGGTGTTTTGTGGTGGTGGAGTGGCGGCATAAATGAGGTGTGGGAGGAGAGTGTGTGTTTTTTTAGCTAGTTGTGTGTGAGTGTGAAAGTGGAAGTAAAAAAAACCTTTTATATGGCTAGTTAAGTGGAGGGACCAAAGTTGTCAATTTTGAAACTTGTGGACCTAAAAACAATTAAAAGTTTTAGAGGGTAGAAAATGGTTATTGGTAAATATTGAAAATATTTACGGGGCTCGGGTTTCGTAAAAATACTTTTCAAAAGTTACAATGCATCATAACAATGATTATATGATTTCCCGACACGACTTAATACGTAATTAAAACGAAATCGTCGAAAATATTAATTATCGAAACAATCGATAAATAAACGTAATATTTTGGGCATCCGTCGGTATCGCGATCACTAGGAATTCTTGTTGTACATTGTTTTTGAATAAACTCGTTGTAAAACGCACGCGGGTGATTTTAAATCAAAAACTTTGATTTAAATTAAATATGGAAAAATAAAATAAAAATTTTATAATTCCATACAAAGTACTGTCAATGAACAGAAAAATAATTGAAACCTATAATTTAAAAATCTCAGGATTTACATATATCAATACAAGAAAAAGTAATACGTTAGAAAAATTCAAGAAACACAAATAAAATAATAAAACAATGCTGGGAAATTACGGGTTCTCACACCCTACATCTCCATAGTGAGTCAAGTATCCAAACAATGAAGGTTTGAGATGGAAAAAGGAAAGAATCACAAACCACAAACAAATTTCAAGGCAAGGATGCCGAGAACAAGCATATAGTCAATTAATGATCAAGAGAATGATCAATAGGGTGTGTGGAAGAACGAAAGCGTACCTTGGACACAAATTGCATTTTGAGCTTTCAAGGAACCAATGCAAAGCCCAACTATGACTAATAGTGACTACTAAGTCTTCAAGGATTAGTATCACTCCTACCCATCTTGATATCATCAATCAATGATGTTGGAAATCAAAGAAGATGAGTCTTCTACAAGTGTAAGTAACTCAATCCACAATCAATAGAATGATTTATCTTCATGAGTACCTACACATAACAAGATGCAAACTAGTAGATACATTTCAAGAGTAAATCTAAAATGCATTAATACTACTAATTTAAATAGGATGCAATATTAACAATTTAAAAGTCTTATTTTCAACAAAAAATAGTTTTGACCAAAGAAAATTTTTAGTATAACTTAACCTTCTAATTTGAGGAGACAATGGATCGATCTAAATTTTAAAGTACAATATAGTTTAAAGATCTTGTGTCACCATCGCTCTGATACCAATTGTAGAAACTAAAAGGAGGGGTTGAATAGTTTCTCATCGGTTTATCTCATAATTAAAATTCCTTTCAATTAGGTGAGTGCACAAAACTATCTTTTACTTGAAAGCTAGTTGCATAATGACTAGGTTCAGTTCTAATGCATTAACAATGTGTAGTAAGTATAATGATAATTAATGTAAGTAATGAGTAAGGAAAGAAACAACCTAGTAGGAAGACACCAAGATTTATAGTGGTTCGGGAACAAGGCTCTATCCTCGTTCCTACTCCACTCCTCGAGTAAACCTTACTCGAGATTTCCACTATATCCACAAGCTCCCTTCTTAGCGAAGAAAACCTTACAACGTCGCTTACATTATTTTCCGACACTAAGCTAAGTGTCGAGACCTAATATTAGCTAGGACCAATCTACACAACGTCGCCCACTTCACCATTTTACGACACAAGGCTAGATGTCGAGTTCTAATCCAAAGCTAGAACCAATCTTCACAACGTTGCCTACTTCACCATTTTCCGACACAAGGCTAGATGTCGAGTTCTAATCCAAAGCTAGAACCAATCTCCGGGACTCTTCACTTTGAAGCTAAGTGAGAACTTCATACAACACAACTACATATCACTTTATAGTTTAGTGAGAACTCACAAGACAAAACCACATCACTTTATAGTTTAATGAGAACTAATACAACTAATTCCAACTCAACTAAACATATCCAAGTACACACATGTAGCTTGGATCCACACAACACAAATCCAAGCACACACATGTGCAATGGATTTACACAACTCTAATCTAAGTATTCAAATATAGCTTGGATGAACACAACTAGTCCACGTATTCACAAATACATTGGATCTACACAAGACACAAATAAACAAATGATGAACATAACTAGATCTTTAGGAGAAGGTGATCTTCATCAATGCTTCATCTTTAATCACATCACAAGTGTGTGAGTGATCTTTTCTTTGGACAAGGTAAAGAAGGAGATTAAGAGGATAATCATGAGTAAACATACTTAACACATTAAGTGATCATTTACAAATGACTAGGATTAGATAGGAGAAAGAAGGCTGAAAGAGATGTCCAAAAAGGGTTAATGAGAATGCAGATTTGATCCACTATTTATAGAAGACAAATGCCAACGGCTATCGGGGGCGGTTCCTTATCTACCCAGGCGGTTCCTCATCGATAGGGAACCGCGTAGGCACTTAAGGAACCGCGGGTACTAGACTCTGCTCCTTTTTGTCTTTTAGTGAATTTGAAATATATGAGGTTGTTTAAACCTTCAAAAGATATTCTTATGACATTTGGAATATGCCATATTCAAATTTATATTTTCATTTTAATAAAACATTTTCTTAAAAATAAAGTTTATTAAAAATCTTTTGTTACATTTGACAAAAGTGAGTTTTAATGCTAATCACTTTTATGATCACTAAGCATGATTAAGATATGTTAGTGTAATGATTATTACCTTGATGATAGTGTTTGTTAGATAATTCGTTTTATAATTGTGTTTGACAATAAATGTCTTTGTAATTTGTCGTGATCAAAACTAAGAAAAATTAATTAGTACTAACAATATTTTTAGGCATTGCTTTGCATTAACAATTTCCATATTATATTGAATTTTTTTATTATTTTATAAACTTTTTTAGAATATAAAACTTTTAGAAGATTTTTGTGAAGTTTATTAGGGGGTGTTTGTGTAGTTCACATAAATTCAAGCCACTTCGTGTTATATAACATAAGCCCCAATTTTCTTGGATTATTTGAAGACTTATGGGCTTATATAAGATTATTATGATATAATAAACTTATAAAAAAGCCTATAAGTATCCAAATAAACCTAAAAAATGAGATTAATAAAATATAGGCCGGAATTTAACTTATGTTGGGCTTATATAACATAAGATTATAATGATATAATAAACTTATAAAAGGATATAAGTCTCCAATAAGCTTCAAAATTAGAGATTATGTTATATAAAAAAAAATTAGACTTAATAATAGTTTTGTGTATAAAAATTCTATGAGGCATATCAACAGTGATAACATTCTTAAGAATAAGAAGCTTCTAACCATTGATAAATTATATAACAAAAATTGATCAAAAATGTTTTTAAATAAAATAAAAAACTAAATACTTCTTGACCTAAAATGAACTTTACGAATTTCCTTTAAAAATGTAGATGAAGATATTTTTATTGGTTTAACAACAGTAGAAGATTTTCCATGTAATGATTTCGAAACAGAAGAAGCTTTATTAGGTTAGTATCTCTTAACAAAAAAATTATCAGATTCATAACTAACAAAAATCTTACAGAAAACCGTTTCTTAACTGCAGTTTTGAATATATGCCCGATTTTGAACCTATCTCTGCAGATTGGAAAAAGAGTAGGTACATTGAAACAAATAAAAATATATATTCAGAAATATCTAAATGTGATCAAATATGTGAGTATGCGACGTACTAGTTTTGATATTTAGCTTATATTTTTTATCAAATACAACAAACGATAAAAATATCATAGAATGTATGTCTCATACTTATAAACTTTTTATGTATCAAATATACTATATTGAAAAAATGAACGATTCGTAATCAAATATAACATATCTGCATTTGTGCAGATTCAAACAAAGAAATCAACACTCAAGGAGATCAAACACCATCATCAACATCGAAAACAAAAACATGCAGAAGCAAAAAGGATGCTAAAACAATAACAACAACAACAACAACAACAACAACAACAACAATAACAACAACAACAACAAAAACAACAACAACAACAACAACAACAACAACAACAACAACAACAACAACAACAACAACAACAACAACAACAACAACAACAACAACAACAACAACAACAACAACAACAACAACAACAACAACAACAACAACAACAACAACAACAACAACAACAACAACAACAACAACAACAACAACAACAACAACAACAGAACTAATAACATTTCCTACAATGGCAGTTGCAGGTCGTAAAAGAAAAGCAGCTGATGTAGCATCTGAAAAACAAACAACAAAAGCTTTTGCGAAAAAAAACAAGAAGAGGAAAAACAAGAGAATCTAAAAAGAAGGAAAAGAGATGGAAAAGCAAAAGAATATAAGGAGAAGAAAAAGAAAACTGTAAAAGGAAAAGGAAAAAAGAAAGCAGAAGCTAAGGAAGAAGAGACGCAACTAGTGGAAACAAAAGGAAAAAAATAAACTAGAAGATGAAGAAACTTCCAAACCATTGAGGGCTAAAACAACTATTCAGTCTCTATTCAATGCTAATCATACTCTATCTACAAGAAGAAAAAGGGTGATTAGACAGATGGAATTTGTAAGTTTGTTGGAACTTCGATTTAGCACAGTTCCGGTAAGGCTACCATATTTTGTACTTAGAAACCTAAACACACTGGCGATGGAGCTAACACTACCCGATTGTGCTAAAACAAAATTCACACCAAAGAAAATCAGAGAAGTAACAGGATCCTGATGGGGAAAAGAAAACTAGAAGATGAACATGTAAGGGAGTACAATGATCAATTCTTAACATCATTCAACAACCAGTTTGACGGGAAGAAATATCCAACAACAACAAACATTTCAAATATAATTCAAAAAACAACCGATACATACTTCATGTTCAGAATGAATTATCTCATGCTCTTTGCAAACTGCATGATAAAATGTGAGAACGGCTCGAGGCTAAACTACTATGTGCTAAAGAACATACAGCCTGACGACATCATTAGCGATTTTCACTAGTGCACTTATCTTTGGGAATGTATGCAAGTAAGTTAAGGTTAATTGGAAAGACACAACATCAGAAAACGGGTACTATGGCCCAAAGGTTGTGCTAATGGTAATCTTAATCTACACTTTAATTTTTTTTATTTCTGTCTAATATCATATTATTAATGCATGACATTTTTTATTTATCTTATACTGAAAATAGCTAATTTACTTACATTACATAAAATTTAATGAGATGAACGTACAACGAAAATGGCCATGCATCATAAACTGGACTTTTGATCTCTTAGACGAAAGAGAAAAGTTGGAAATGAATAAGGGACAAATTTGGATTGGTTTTAGTACTAGAAGATAACGAAGAAAATAATGTTGGTGAAGAAGAAAATGAGAAGCAAAAACTCAAAGAGGTCAGTAAAAACAAATAAATTAACATGTTTTTTTCTTAAATTACTATCGATATATTATAAAAATATTTTATAAAAATATTTTATAAAAATATTTTATAAAAATATATTATAAATATATTATAAAAAATATCACTATTGATATATTTTAAAAATATATCACTATTGATATATCACTATTAAAAAATATATGAAGTATCACTGTTGATATATTATAAAAAGTATCACTATTGATATATCACTATTGATATATATATATATATATATATATATATATATATATATATATATATATATATATATATATCAATTGATTAAGTGTAAAAATATATCACTAGTGATATATCACTATTGATATATTATAAAAATATCACTATTGATATATTGTAACTTGCAGTAAAATTAGTGATGACTTTACCAAATACTAGTGAAAAATAACTTAATATAATGATTCTTTTACAAAATACTAGTGACGTATAACTAGTGTTAAATACTAACAGGCGTTTTTTACATATAAAATATACAACACAGCTTATATATGAGACAATCGAAGAAACGTTTCAAAGGGTTATGAGAGAAAAAAGAGAGCTTGAAGATTTGAGTAAAGAAAACATGAAGATGGAAGAAGTGTTTCATGGTGATAAAGAGTTAAGCTTGTTTCTAGAAAGAGACAAAACTGATTTTGGAAATAAAATAGAAATAGATGATCTTAAAGATGATTCATATTAGTATGCTGGTGCATCAAGTAGCAATGCTACAAAAAAACTGTGATGCTGATATTCCTGCTGGGTATATTGATAATGTTCAAGAGAAGAACAACGAGGAAAAAATAGAAGATGCTGAAAGGGAAAAAGCTTTGTTAGAAGAACTTGAAAAAAAATAAGGAAAAGGTCGCGCTAGAGACATCAACTGAAAAAAGACAAAAAGCTGAAACTAAAAAAAGCTTTCTATGAAGCAATTGAAAAAAAGAAGAAGCAAGAAGTTGCGCAAAAGGTAGCTGAAAGAAGAAGGAAAGCTGAAAACGTTGATGCAGAAGAAAGAAGAAGAACTAGCAAAGAAAAAGAAGGGTGAAGAGGAAGCTGCAAATACATAAAAAGAATCAACCGCAAAGGCAGATGGACAAAAACAAGAAAAAAAGTTGCAGAAAGAAAACACTAGAAAAGAAAGCTTCAAATAAAAAAGGATTCGGAGAAACACCAGCAAAGAAACCAACAAAGAAACCAGCAGCAAATAAAGATGGAGAAAAACATCTGCAAAATAAGAAGCAAATAAAGAGAAATCTGAAGAAAAAGCCAAAGAATAACCTGCGACAAAGAAAGCCGTAAAGTAAGCGACAACAGAAATCAATGAAGGTGAAAAGGACAAAGATGAAACTACAAAAATAACACCAAATAAAAATACAAGACAACAAGCAAAAGAGGATATAGAAAAGAAAAAAAGGTACGGATAAATTTTTATTATAAAACATATCAGTTCTTACACTCTTATAAATTATATAAAGAATATAAAAATGTTGAAAAATAAAGTAATGCAACAGATGATAAAGATTATGAAAGCCCCAAAGTCCAAAAAATGCATTTGGAATCGAAGAAGAAAGCGCAAAAAAGCATTACAGAGGAACCCAAAGGTAGAGGAAAGAGGATCATGAAACCATCTCTCTATTATAAATCCACATTCATGAGCAAGATGTCAAAACACAAGATAAGCCATACTACGATGAAACGCTTTCTGCAAACAGGATTTTCTGTATGCAAGTAGATCATGTAAAAAAGTTTAATCTTTGTTATTTAGTCCTGGAAAAATATCATTCGAAACTAGATATAAATCTAATAATAATAACTATGACATACTGTTTTGCAGTGAAAAGGTATCGATGATGGATATGGAACTATTGCCACAAGAAAATAAATATAAACTCTTGCACCTGGATTCAAGATAGATAAAAAAATTAATTGACACTTTTGTTAAGGTGTTAAATTACGAGGAAAGGATACGCACAGGAGGCAAAGGGTTAAGAAGTCAATACTTCCCAACAACTGAGATCGTAAGTTATTTAACATCTAAAAACAAAAATAAAACGTTCTATCGCTTACAAGTATAAGAAGTAAATTTAGTTTTTAAATGTACTTTATCTATAGGATTTGCAATAGATGGAAAATGAAAGTATTAATGAAATCGACGATGAAAAGTTTGAAAAGTTTGAAAAGTTGATGAAGAAATACATGATTTCTTCAGAATCTAAGAAGAAGATGAAAGATGTGAACTTTGTGTTTTTCCCGACAATAGTTCAAGGTGGGGGTCTAAACGAGTCGAGCTTTTAACGAGCTAGTTGAGATCGAGCTCGTTTAACTCGAGTTTGAACTTAATACTCTCGAGCTCGAGCCGATCTAGAACAAATATTAGTGGTCGTTTAATTTGGTGAGCCGAGCTTTGAAAACTAATATTAGGCTCGGCTCGTTCAAAAACTCATTCAATTGTCTCAAGCCGAGCGAGCTTAACGAGCTTAACGAGCTGAACAAGCTATTCGAGCTTAATGAGCCGAACGAGTTATTCGATTTTAATATATTAGTGATTAATCTATAATGAATTAAGTATTAGTACCATTTTAGTAATCATAAACGAGCTTTCGAGCTCGATCTTGAGTTAATAAACGAGCCAATCAAACTATATCTTCTATACTAGAAGTTAGTTTAAACAAAAGTTAAAAGTCGTAAATGAGCTTCGAGCTCGAGCTCTAACAACAACAAAACATTCTAGTTCAACCTCGAGCCAGATTATTAAATTTTATTCGATCTCGAGCTCGAGCCGAGCTCGAGCCAGGTAGTTAATAAACAAGCCTAGCTCGTTTAAATCAAAACTCGACTCGGCTCGGATCGTTTACACCCCTAGTTCAAGGTGATTATTTTGTGATTGTTTTCAACCTTGAGAAAGCTAATGCTATGATACTGGACAACGAGTTAAATGTGGAATACAACAAAAAGTACCAAGACGCCTTTGACAAAATAGTAAGTAAAATATCTAAATAAGTTACTTGTATGTATAATTATATAGTGTCCCTAATTACTTAAATTTTAAATTTTGTTGAAAAATTTGTTACTCAAATACTTGACAAAGCATGGAAACACGTGTGTTGAGAAGCTAAGCAAGGACAAGCCTGCCAAAGTGTTGAAATTCAAATGGAAACTCAGGATAACAATATCGACAGTGGCTTATACACAATGATGCACATGGAGCTTTATCAAGGCGACGCACGATCTAAATGGAATCCTCAAATTGTTACAGAAATAAACATAAAACATCACATGAAAATATACATCATGAGGAAGAGGTATGTGACAAAGATTCTAATGCATGAAGTAAACACAAAGAGATGACTGATGACGGAATACGCAAAGAAGTTTGAAGATGATAACAAAGACAAAGACGAAAAAACAATCCAAAAAATCGTTCTAGATGCTATTAACAAAAAGATAGCAAAATAATGATAAGTGCTCAGCCTTATATTATGAAAATATATGGTAATTTTATTAGAACAAGTTTCTGTAGTATATCACTCGTGATATTCAAATGATATATCTTAAACAATTGTCAAAGATTCTTTTGTTGATTAATAGATGATGTATCTTAAACAAATGTCGAAGCTTGTTTGGCTAATTAACCTTAGATGATGTCGACTTTAATTTCAAAAATATGATTTCAAACACAAGATGGTAGAAAACATTGCAATATTGAAATATGACTACTTGTATAATCACTAGAGACAAAAAAACTTGAAAATAAATTACTAGTAATTAAAATCATTTACATACAACATCAGTTGTGTTAAAAAATATTGAAAATGTATTTATAAAATTTCATTCAATGAAAATATATGAGATGATAGAAAAAAACATCGAAAACCAACATAAACTATATGAGACATCATTATAAATAACTAACGACTTATCACTAGTGATAACACATGCATATTGAAAAAGTTTACAAATGATATCACTGGTGATAAAATATTAAAAATGTATATATACAAATGTACATATATTATCAATTATGATATAAAAAAACTTATTAAATATGTGATTATAGTTTCCACATCCAAAATAGCCGCCTATTTCAGTTTTATCCCACCAAAAATTAATCATCATTATAAATAACTAACAACTTATCAAGAGTGATAACACATGCATATTCAAAATGTTTACATGTCATATCAGTGATGATAAAATATTAAAAATGTAAGTATAAATTCATTACATACATTACCAATTGTGATAAAAAAACCCATTGAATATGTAATAATTTTATTAAAGGAACAATATGAGAAGATAGAAAAAATACTCAAAGTATCAATCTGGGTGTAGAAAATATTTTTTAAAACATAAAATAAATCATTCATCATAGGCGATTGCTTCCTCCTTATACATTCAAAACGATTGCATACTCAAACATTCTTATTCTTGCGTCGACTTCTCTTATCATCCTTTTCCTTTTTCTTTCTGACTCGAGCCGATTTTTTTAAATGTTGGAGTTATACGCAAATCAAAACTCGGTTGAGAACCAAGAATCCAAGGGATATTGAAATCATATGGTGATGTAGGTATTGTGTTTGAATCACTGACTTGTACACTCTCTCCTTTTTGTTTGTTTTCTTCTTCAGATATTTTTTACGCGGCAAGCTTAGTGAAATATTTTGCCTCTTCATATTCAAACCATTTATTACAATTCATCTAATATCGGATCATCACCGTATTTTAAAGAACTTGTTTGACCTTGGAAAGCTCGATCTATTGCTTCAATCGATTCCTTTATAAATCCCGGATCATCATAATTAAAATCTTCCAAATTTGGAACGTTTTTTTTGTTTGTTTCCTTTTCTTGTCCAATTTCTACTTTCTTACTACTTCCAGCTTCTACTGTTTTCGTGCCTCCTTCTTGCCCTTTAGAAACGATATTCTTATCATTCAATCCTTCATCATCTTGACTACCCATTTTTATATCTTGATCACTACCTGAATATGTGTCATTTCTAAAACTAATTTCATTGACACTTTGAACGTTTTGTTGTCCTGACTCCATTTTCTTACTACTTCCAGCTTCTTCTGTTTTCGTACCTCCCTCTTGCCCTCCAGAAACTTGATTTTTATCATTCAATCCTTCATCATCTTGACTATCCATTTTCATATCTTGATCACCACCGGAGTATGTGTCATTTCTAAAACTACTTTCATCGACACTTTGAATGTTTCCTTGTCCATACTCCATTTTCTTACTACTCTAAGCTTCTTCTGTTTTCGTGCATCCATCTTGTCCTTCAGAAACTTGATTTTTAGCATTTTGATTTTTATCATTTAATCCTTCATCATCTTGACTACCAATTTTCATATCGTGATTACCACCTGAATATGTTTCATTTCTACAACTTCTTTCATCCACACTTTGAATGTTTTCTTGTCCAAACTCCATTTTCTTACTACTTCCAGCTTATTCTGTTTTCATGCCTCCATCTTGTGCTTCAGAAACGAGATTTTTAACATTCAATCCTTTAAATCTTGACTATCCATTTTAATATCTTGATCACCACATGAGTATGTGTCATTTCTAAAACTACTTTCATTGACACTTTGAATGTTTTCTTGTCCAGAATCTATTTTCTTACTACTTCGAGCTTCTTTTGTTTTCGTGCCTCCATATTGTCCTTCAAGAACTTGATTTTTAGCATTCAATCCTTCGTCATCTTGACTACCCATATTCATATCTTGATCACCACCTGAATATGTGTCATTTCTACAACTTCTTTCATTGTCACTATCATCTTTTGAAAGATTTTCGTTCTCATCGCTATTATCTGAAGAAGAAGTGTTGTACTCTAGAATGTTAGGTTCTTTAAAATTTCTTTCAATGTGGCCCTAAGTCCAATCAGCTTAGAATCATCTTGGAACTTCAAGAAATTCTCATTGATTGTTTCTTCTATTTCTGATTTATCTATTAAGATGTTTTCAATGCTCTCACGAATCAACTCATACAATTCCTATAATGTAGAAGAAATATAAAATTATGATATTTAATCTCTAGTGATACTAAAAATTAAACTTATATTTTAATGAACATTGATACTTCAAATTAATATCAAAAAGATTTATGATTGCATATAGTATTTGTGATCATATATATTATCACAAGTGATAACAAATTATAAACAAGTAAAAAATGTACACATTTTTAAACTTAAAGAATCTGTTTTATCACCAGTGATAAACGTTAACTTAAAACATATTTTGATTCTCTTAAATTTCCAAAAGGACTAATTCCATAAATAATGACTTGTGATTAAATTTTTATTATAAAAAAAATAAAAGCAGTCCTTTTTTAACTAACCTCTCTTTGTGCATTTTTTTCAACTTCATCCAAATCTGGTAAAATTTCGGTTGTTCCCATACAATTGTTGTTGACTTCAATTGTTTCTCTTTGGTTCAACACACTTGTATTCCAGCTTTTAATTGATGGTACTCGTCTAATTACTTCATTTCATCAAACTTTTTGTAATGAAGATATGTAAGTTGTATCATATAACGTTTTATCATATTAATACCAATTTTATATAAGACAGAAAAGTCAGTATAAAAATTATTAATGTTCATAAATTACCATCAGGAACATAGTTGGTCCGTAATACACAATACTCTTTCTATGATTCTTCCTTGTATCCCATGAAAGCTTCGATAAACTAGCACAATCAAGGATGTGTGAGCACCATTTGATATCATTAACGTCTTCACCTTCGAAAACATTCTTTAGGACTATAAATTTGATAGTTGATGCTAAGTCACAACTTCCTAAAGTGTTTGAAATCAAAGTCAAGACGTTCATCCTAAACATATAATCTGCATTTTTAGTCTCCAATATAACATCTGATAATTCTTTGCTTGTAACCTTGTTGACATTCTTGAACTGACATTTCCATTTTTTAATAAATGGATCATCATGTCGTTCTCCTTCTCGTTGCAACTTCCTATTCCCCATTGGTAGTCCAAAAAGTTGATTAACTATTTTGGGAGTAAGGAATATGTTTCCCGCTTGACACTTAATACCACTGATGTGGTATCAAGAATATCAACCACAAAGAATACAAGTTTGGTTGGGATATCAGATATCGGAAATTCAATCAAAGCTCTAAAACACATATCTTTGATTACCTTCTTTCGTTATGTTGTGAAACCACGCATTTCTTTGTAAAGAGGCCTAACTGATGCACGTGCTATCAATGTACTATATTCTTTTATTCTACCCCCTTTTCTGGCTCTTATTTTCTTAATCATTCATTCCAAAATCATCATCTTCTTCAATAACCTTTTCCTTTCCCCTTTCTTCTCTCCTTCTTTTATCATCCGCAAAATAAGTGTCTTCTTTTATTTTTATCTCTTCTTCATAACATTCTCTTTTACGTTTTTCTTCTTTTTCCCTAAAACGTATACTGCCGGTTCGTTTCTTACAATTACTTCTAGGCAATTGTTTTCTTCTAACAGTTTTTTTGATTAACTGCAAATAAAATGAAATAAAATTGATATTAAAAGTTGTCACAAAGTATAAATTCTTCAAACCATTCTTAAAAACAATTTAAAAGGTAGATACGTTACCAAAATATATAAAAAAACACAATAAATCTAATCGGTGGGAACATGATTCAATTTATAATTACACATCAAAAATGAAAAAAATTAATAAACATGATAAATATAATCAAATACAAATTTAATATGCAGCATCAAAAAATCATATACATAATCAAATGAAAATTTCACAAAACAATAAAAAGACAAATTTCATAGAACAATTCAAATGTCTTTTTCTTTTCAAAATGAAATACCTTTATCAGTTCCAGTGTGATCGCTTTTAACTATAGGATATGTTGTGTTCCTAGGTATACTCGATGATCCTTCCATGTTCATGTTAATTTTTGTTGAATTTGATTCATCTTTGGTTAGTCTTTTCATTTTAATGGTAGAAAAAATTTGTTTAAAATGAGTTTGATACTAAACATTTTAGAAGTGTTCTTCATATAAGAGTTTGTTTGGGGAAATAGATAGAAGTTAACTTTATTTATAGAAAACATTCCTACACTTTTGAAGTGAATATGAACATTTTACATCAAAACTTTATTTATCACCTCTGATAAAACGAAAACAACATTCTTAATACATTATCACCGGTGATATTTTTAATTAATTTATACTTGAAATCCAAAAAACATATAATTTATCAACAAAAATAAATTAATTATCACTTGTGATATTTCAAGTAAAAAATAAACATTATAAATGTTTAAAATAAAAACACACATTCATTGAATCAAAAATAATTTACATGAAGACCGTGACACGCAGTCAAATAACATAAAACAGACAAACACAAAGTAGCAATTAAGAAAACAACATAGCATAAAAGAAAGACATCACAAACGGGAAAGACACATGAAATCAATCCATTTATTTCTCCTTAACATACACATAACACAATACTTCGGTTGTATGTTTCGCTCGAACACTTCAGTTAAAAGGAACATTTCCCTTTAACTTTTTAATAAATTCAAGCTTTTCACGAACGCTCCGATGCCACATTGGCAGCAGCCCTCTAATTTGAGGCTTTCATCTCATCTACACGATTAGTGTACCACAAAAATTCAACTAGCTTTTGGACACAAATAATTCTTCTAGCTTGGTTAAGCTCTTCAATGAACTTTCGCCTTTCTTCAATAGCTTCATCCAACTTGTTAGCTTTACTATTCAAATGATCTTCAACCATGTAGTCTTCATCAATCTCCCTTTCAATATTGAGAATAAGATAATCAACCAGTCTTTTGAGCCAACTTCTTCCCTCAACTCTGCAATCCATCTTAAGAACACCATTGTTTTGGATATTTGATAATTCGAAACACACTCTCCACTTCATTTATATAGTGGGAAAAGATAAACAAATTGACAAAAAACATCTAGCAAATCTTATATTGAAATGACATAAAATAACCACTAACATTTGCTTCAAAATACTTGAATAATACTACTATTGGACATACACGCATGTTACTGTTTAAAATGGCCACTACATTATGGTACTTTATCTTTTACAAAAATTATTGGTATATGAATTCATAGCTTTTTGAGTAAGATAATAATGACCAGTATATAAAATTGAAATATATATCAACTTTTAAACATTCAATCACTAGTGATAAAAAAATTATTGGATATGCATACAGGTTACTGTTTAAAAATGGCCACTACATTACTAGACATACATATAGCAAACTGTTTCAAAATACCCACTACATTATCTTACTTTATCTGTTACAACCATTATTATATGAATTTACATCTTTCTGAATAAAACATAAAAAGCACCATTATATAAAATTCAAATCTTTATCAACTATAAACATTTAATTACTAGTGATAAAAACAAATGAACATAAGTTCTCAACAAGTATTCAAAAGAAAAGTATCAATTGTAATACATCAAACAAAATATTTGATAGTAGATAAACACAAAGGAAGAAAAAAGTTAAAAAGTCACCATTGGATTCCAGCAGGTACACCTTGAACAGAGTCAGCAACATGACCACCATCTCTATCATCACCACCGGCAGAAGAAACTGATGCAGAATATGTAAAATTATCTTTTACCTTCAGTGGACAAGTACGAAAGGTGTGATCAGTACTTGAACAAAGAGTACAACCCATCTTTCTTCTTTTATTGATTTTAGCCATTGCTTTCTCCCTTCCACCCTTAATATGCTTCTGATTCTCACACCCCTTTGGCCGAACACATGTTGGATTATTCACAATCTTCTTCCTAGGCTTCTTAACACCCAATAAAATTTTCAACCATGTCAGCAGTTGTACGTGTTCGAACAACAGGCAAATCAGCTTCGAAATTAGACTTTAATGCTTTCATCTTGCTCACGAAAGAAGTCAACTTAGGCTCATTATTACTCAGCCTATGTAAACATGATTCAAACATACTTGATTCCTCAATAGAAAGCTTCTCAATTGCTTCATTCCAATCTCCATATCGGTTTTTTTTGTTCCTCGAAGCAGTTGGAATCAATCTTTTGTCCAGCGCCTAAGTATATACTGATCTGGGATACGAGACACATTACAGTTCTTGAAAGCACAAAAAACATGACGACGTAAAATCCCAACACGAACAAAAAGCTGACAACAGCATGAAACTTAAGAATCTTGACTGTTAAAAATCACCTAAAAAATCATTAAAACAAGCATATATGAAACAAAGATAATTTATATTAAATTAGCTAAAAAAATTCTTATATAAACTATCACAAGTGATAAAGCATATGAATCTTTAGACAATAAAATTAACAAAATATAATCACAATAATATATCACCAGTGATACTTGATGTGATATTAAAAGCAAATGTCAGAAAAAACAGATGTACCTTGTACTTCCGTGAAGATTTTTTTATACAAGTTAATCTCTTTTTCAACATTCTCTCAATTACTTTCTTTATCAATGACTTTTGGAACAAAATTTAAAATTTCCTTGTGAATAAGAAGAACACAAACACCCTCTTCAGAATTCATACCATTTACCGAACACAGCCAAGAACCTTAAACAATCTCTTTTCAAACACGATTAAAAATATTACATGTGTAAACTTTAGAAGCAGGTTTTTTGATCGGTAATGAAGTCAACAAAGTAGGGAACGAGTCAAAAGACTGATGATCTAACTGTTCTTGAAGGTATCTCTACCTATCCATTGTAGACTCGTAACTAAGCATAAACTTCACAAGGGTCGCACGGGAGCTCAAGAAATAAGAAAAGAATGAGTTCTCGCTCTCTAACCTAGAAGTAGTCCTCATTAACCCACAAAGTGATGAATCAACAAAAAAAAGTAGGGATCCATGATAATCTAATATCTTACATCTTCGTTAGCCACTTGTAACCAACAATAATAAACTCCTCCATAAGACTGTTCCATCTAAGCTCAAACTCATCAGAGCGGATATACATATTCCAAACAAGTTTGCCAAATTTTTCTTTGAATATAAATTTCCGAAACGATATGGGAAAAAAAATTCATTATCAAAAGTGATATAACAATAAAGTCTATATACATAAAAATGATAACTTAAAATTGACAATAAAAAAATGTCTCAAAGCATTATCACTGATGATAAGAAAAGGTGACAAAAAAAGAATTGTATGATTTTTTCGTTTTTATATAAACAGTAATCCTTTATCAAATGTGATATCAGAAGAAGCTTTATCAAAAGTGATATAACAATAAAATTTATATACCCAAAAATGATAACTAAAATTTGATAATAAAAACATATATCAAAGCATTATCACTAGTGATAAGAAAAAAGTGACAAAAAAAAAAGAATTGTATGATTTTTTGGTTTTTATATAAAACATTAATCCTTTATCAAAGGTGATATCAAAAGAAACTATTAAAAATTTTAATAGCCAAAGTATCACTTGTGATAAACCAAAAAAGATATCGAACACAATCCAAGAAACAATGAAAATATAGGAAAGTACCTTTTTGGGACTTTCTGCATGATGTGCAACATACAAAGCCTATGCTTAGATTCAGGCAACTCCGCTGCAACAACGATATGCATAGCACCGTTTTGATCAGTAACAATAATATTTGGCACTCGAACAAAAGCTTTCTTAAACGATTGAAGTAACCATCAATAATATTCAGTTGTTTCTTTCTTCAACCCCAAACCAACAGTAACAGACCTTTTATGGTTGTCTATAGCCGTAAATGGCACAAACACCATCTTGTACGTGAAAATGGTATAAAGTTAATAGAAAATAACAAGTAATAAAACAAAAAGAAAAATTGGGGAAACAAAAAAAAATGAAATATACTTGTTGGTAATCGTACGTGGCATCAAATGATACAATATCACCAAACTCTTTGAAATTAGACTTTACAACTTCATCAGCCCAAACAAACCACACAACTCCGCATTTTCAACAAAAAATTCAAAAGAAAAGAGTTTTGTATATTCTTTCCTATCCTCCAAACAATTAATCAACATCTGGGCATCGCTATCTCGTATGAACAAGTTTAAGCCATTAACGAAATTCTTAAAATCCACCTGAGTACCACAAACTAGAGATACAGACTCTTTCAACCCACTATAAAACTTATGCGCTTTAACATCACCAATATTTGAATTCGTAGCTTTGATAATGAACAGTTGCTCGACGTATGTTAACTTTCTCTTGGATTTGGACAAGTGCTTATACTCAGGCTTATCAAGCTCATGATTATGTTCCACGTCAAAAATTGACAGCGAATACTTTGTTGTACCAGGAACCAAATCAAAGACAGCACAAGCTTTGCAACCACATATCCTAATATTTGAAGTCCTTGTTTGTTTATCAGTCTTCTTAGGCTCTAAAGTATTCAAGGATATATTCTTCGGACAACCATAACGATTATAAACTAATATCATTTGTTTCACAAAACCACCACGTAATCGTTCCTGATTAACTTCTTATAAACACTGATACATTCATCAACACATCATAAACAGTACGCAAAACTAGTAAATCACTAGCACAAACGCTAGGAACAACTATAAGTGATCCATCCGAACCGTCAAGAATCTCATCATGATCAAATGATGAAGATGTATTAAGACTATTTCTAGCTGTAGAAAATAAAACAAATAAAAATGAATATAATATAAAGAAAAAACATAAAACATTGAAATATATCATATATAATAAAACACATAATATATCAATAGTGTAGGATCATGTTTTTCTAAGGATTAGGCATTGTATGATTTACCTATTGAGATGGAAGGGAAATGGAAAAACTTAGAGAGAGAAAGAAGAGAGAGAAAGAAGAGAGAGAAAGGAGAGAAAGATAAGAAAGATGAAATATGATAAAATGAAACTGTTCAACCCCTCCTAACATGCTAGGAGGGGGGTTTATATAGCCCACCCTACATGTGGACTATATGGGCTATATTGGATCACGAGCCCAATATCATTTGAGTGACCGATCCTTTCTAAATACGTAAAAACATATTTCCAACAATCTCCCCCAAAGGGAGGTCACTCCAAGTTACAATGTTCTAAATATTCTATAGCTCGTGATCTATGCTAATAATGATGTGACCGAGACTTTCCTTGGAAAAACGTATTTCCAACAATCTCCCCCAAAGGGAGGTCACACCATCTTACAAAATCTTAAACCTAGCATACTATGCTTGAGTCTTCGATCTTGTTCTTGTGAATATGCTGATGAGATCTTTGACTTTGGTCTTGAGCATGTGTCCTTGCTTTGACCTTGTGCATTCGTCACTTGTGATGTTTGCCTCCTCGTGACTTCATGTTCCACATACTTATACCTTTATGAATTCTTGAAAGATTCAGAGTTTGATACAGCGGAAGACTTGACTTTCAGACTTTCTTGAATTTGTTGAAGTATTAAGTTTATGTAGTATAAGCATGTGGTGACGACTTCTTTTGGATTGTACACCGCAATGCCACCTTCTTGTTACGATGCATAAGACAGTTAGCAACAAAACATATACACGGATAAAATGGCCTTGAACATTTCATTCTAATTCGGTAGCATTTTACCTCCAGTCGGTGAAGACCGTTGGACGATATGAAATATCGTACTTGTGGCAGGTAGTTTCAATTAAGAACCTCCTTGACAAGATTTCGCAGGTAAACCCGTTCTCTTTATTCGACTGTCCAAAGCTGACTGCGAACATAAAGAGTGAATCATTTGGATAATAATATCCGCATGATTTGAAGCCGTCAATTCATGTTCCTGGAACAAGTGAAATTCAATTAAGAACCGCAACATCGTTGCTTTCCAGTTGTCACGAGCTTGATTCGTATAGAATCTTGCAAGTTACCTACCAAGTGCTGTTTGAGGTTAACACTAGAAGGATTTCCACTCATCACTGTGAAAACTAAGGTATCACTCTGAGTGTTCTGGCAAGATCACTAAGATATTGCATAGAGGCCTGGAACGTGTTTAAATTCATTTAAGAAGTAAACCACTGTTACTTTCCAGTTATCACAAGTTTGATTCATAAAGAATCGCACAAGTCACCTACCATGAGCTTTTTGATGTTCGCTCAAGAAGGATTTCCATCTTCATTGTAAATACTTTCGTATTACTCAGATGTTCAGGCAAGATCATGAAGATTTTGCGTAGGACTCTTAAGATCTTTCTTACTTTTCACAGTGTGTGAGGAAGCAAGGAAATATGAAAGTGTGTCCTAATGAGATATTTGATGATCTCAAGTGGCTCTAGGCTCAATAGTGCATTTTGGATTTTTTAGTGATCGGAGGCTGGAGAGGAGTGCCACCATTTCAATACCAATTTATTCGGAGTGAATAAATCAATAGATAATGTGTTGTCTCCGTGTGATTAAAACATATATCTTTTAAGAGATATCTGAGTTAGCTGGGATGGGTTGTGCCTTGCATCACTGGGTCCATGATGTCTGTCTTTAATATCAAGAATCATTAAACAATGATCTTAATAGCATATGTATTGACCCGGTTTCTGCCTAAGTTGTAAGGAAGGCTTCTTTCTTTACACCCTTTATCTTTACAATTCTTTTTCATTCTTCAACCCCTTCAATGCTTACCAATACGTCATCACTAGCACCTTGTTATGATTGTTCCAGTGCTAACTTAAGTACTTGGTCGGCATTCAGCTACGTTCACAGTCTTTCTCCATCTTTCCTAAGGACTACTATTTCTAGCTATGGAATGTCCTTGGGAAGATTCCTCCGGTTCTAGAGGAATCATTGGACTTTAACCTATCCTACCATCCTTATGTCACCACAATCTTCACCGTCGTAAATAAAGATGTTTTGGGTAAGTATATGTCAACATGAAATCCATTTTGAAGTGCAAATCCATTTTTCTCCCCTTAACATATGCCATGATATCCGAAAACATTTCGCACATGTCAGGAAGAGCTATCACGTTAAGTCAAACCATTTATGATTAATCATTTCCCATATTAAATCACATTTTCTCCCCCATATTAAAAATATTAACCCAATCGATGTATTTAATATCAATTGATTTAATAGCATTTTAAGAAAATTTAGGAAGAAAATGCAAAGCTAATTATCTTCATGCTTTTCACAAGCTCCCTCTCAAATTAATGAGGGTGAATTTGAAACGTAATTAAATACCTTTTAAACACAGTGTAAGGTATTTATCACGTGCAAAGATCATATATGATAATGAATTCACAAGATTAGCGATTTATGAGGTTGGACCTGAATGATGAAGAACATCATATGAAAGAAGCACATGGTTCTTGTTCACGAATGTTAGTCGCCTCATCACGTCTGAAGTTATCTCTTGACTCCATTTGATTGATATCGTTGTCTTGACACCAACATGTGAACTTGGCACTTTCGGCGTCAAAGATTCTGAATGCTGGACAATTGCTCCCCCTCAATTGTTGACCCGTGTTCTATTGAAAGAGTTGTAGTCACCGTTTGAGTAGTCGCCTTGTCGAGTATGTAGATATCAATTGTAAATTGCTACGGTTGGTGGAGATGATAACTTCATAAAAACAAGATTTCTCTTGTTTTAACAAATAAATGCACTGACACGTACATAAATTTATGTTAGATTGTGTTATTACGTAAACACAATCCCTTACATGGTTATAAAGTAAACCATGCCCGAGAAAATTAATTCTCGTTGTTGAGTCAAAGCTTTCCGGTGAAATGCTTGACTTGATTATGAAAAGGGGGTTAGTATCTGAAATAATAGCAAACCATTTTGAGCATGTTTTAAAACATTTGAACTTCTGCTCGAACTTTATTTACAACCCCGTGTCATTATTGAATGACATTTATAGTATCGTAAATATTATCGATTCCAGAGGACATGCTCTTTTTATCAAAACATTTTTTGAACACACAATTTTGAAAGATTTAGAAAACCTTTTTGAGAAATTCTCGAAAAATTGTGTTCAATGTTTTGAAAATCAATTACTTGAGCTTAAGATGTTGAATATCTTGTAAAACGAGCTCAAGTCCGAGAAGTTGTAAACTTCCCGTTGTTAAGGATAAGTTACCATCGGCGATAAACTTTCCTTTTAATTGAAGAACGACTCCTAAGTTGATATTTACTTAGAAGTCGTGTTCATGAGCTTGAAAACTTTTGAATGTTTTAGCGGAAAGCTCATGACCAAGAAAGATGAATTTCTCGTTATGAGGAAAATTTCTCTTAATTAAAAGATACACTTTCCTTTCTCAGCTTAAAACTTGGAATGTTTTAATACAAGCTCATGACCGAGAAAAATTAATTTCCCGTTACGAGGATAAGTTATCTTTAAAGATAAGCTTTCCTAAATATGAGGTCCGAGTTACAGTCTGATACTTAACTGTAAGTCATTGTGCATTAGCTTAAAAACTTCGAATGTTTTTAATATTAGCTCATGCCCGAGAAAATTTAATTTCTCGTTAATGAGGATAAGTTTTATCATCGGCGATAAAATTTCCTTTATTTGAAGATCGGGTCATCATCTGATATTTAATGATGAGCCTTATACACGAGCTTAAAACCTTTGAATGGTTTTAGGATAAGCTCGTGTCCAAGAAAACTTAATTTCTCGTTAAGAGGGTAAGTTATCGTTGCGTAGATACACTTCCCTGTCTCTGAAGTCCGGGTCATCTTCTGTCATTTAGCGAGGAGCCATATACACGAGCTACAAACCTTTGAATGGTTTTTAATGTAAGCTCATGTCCGAGAAAAATTAATTTCTCGTTTTGAGGGTAAGTTATCGTTGCGAAGATAAACTTCCCTGTCTCTGAAGTCCAGGTCATCGTCTGTCATTTAACGAGGAGCCATATACACGAGCTAGAAACCTTTGAATGGTTTTTAATGTAAGCTCATGTCCGAGAAAAATTAATTTCTCGTTTTGAGGGTAAGTTATCATTGCGAAGATAAACTTCCCTGTCTCTGAAGTCCGGGTCATCGTCTGTCATTTAACGAGGAGCCATATACACGAGCTAGAAACCTTTGAATGGTTTTTAATGTAAGCTCGTGTCCGAGAAAAATTAATTTCTCGTTTTGAGGGTAAGTTATCGTTGCGAAGATAAACTTCCCTTTCTTTGAAGAACGGGTCACTGACTGTGATTTGACTGTGAGCCATTGTGCATGAGCTTAAAAACTTGGAATGTTTTTGATATAAGCTCATGCCCGAGAAAAATTAATTTCTCGTTGTTAGGATAAGTTTACCATCGGCGATAAACTTTCCTTTCTTTGAAATCGAGTTACAGACTGTAATGTGACTGTAAGTCCTTTGTACACTATAAGCTTAACTGCAAATCCCCTGAGACACTTGTTTCTTAGATATCAGCTTCTTCAGCAACCAAACTCTGAGAGTGTCCTTAATTGAATGGTATACAATGATTGGACCGCTTCGTTCTGTTGGAACATCCTCTTTGGTACCTGCATTCTCATTTGGAATTTGCATGCTTTGATATGGGTTAGCGATATCTATGTTAGAAGCAAGTGGGGTTTCACAGTTTTCTTTTCTTGTGCTAGAGGTGTTCTGAGGAGATGATTCACTTGTCTTAGCTGGTAAACGTTTCCTTTTATAGAAAACCTTAAGTTCATGCTTAAGTGATGTATCCTCCTTTTCAATTTCCTCCCTAGTAGTATTAGTAGAATCGGAGACTATCCTAGTTAAAGGGCACTCGTTTCCTATAAGAGTGAAAGTTCTACCAGTGGGGCGCCACATTTTACCAATGGGTTTGATTTTAGCTACCCACTGGGATTTAAGTCTAGCACGGGAGTTCACCTCATTAAGCAATTTTTTGATACAGGAATCATGATTGGCTCTAAAGACACATTTCCTACATGTTTTACAAGTAGCATATTTAATGTCCGAGTAATTCCTAGATGATTGATCGATGCTCCTAGGAGATGACATGCTACGGTTAGCAGTGTTGGGTAATCTATAAGGCATCTGACTAGGTTTGACATTGCTATGTCTTACATGTGTCTTTTTCTTAGCTTCCCTTAGACCAGATTTAAGGCAAACGTCATTTGAACTAGTTCTAGACGTGGTCTTGGTATTTTTAGAGAAACTAGAGGCAATCATGTGATTAGGTCTTGCTAAAGCTGTTTTGGTCACATTTGGCCTAGTTGCTGGAGTGACTGGTCTAGAAAGATGAACCAAATCAACTTGGGAGGCAAACCGCGGTCTCGAGGATTGTGATCGCTCGGATCTAAATGCAGTAGGTCGTCTAACAGACTGAATTTGTGGCGGTTTCCCCAAGATTGATGGTTTTTCAATCTTAGTGTCCACACTAGGTCCTCTATTTTTCCTTAATTCGTTTTTCAACGCAGCTATAGCAAAAATCTTTTCCTGAACTTGAGCTTTTGAGGTCTCATTTTCTTTGAGCAATTAATCTTGGGATGCTAACGTAGATTCAAGCAACTTAATTTGTTTCAAAAGATTATCCTTTTTCATCTTTGGAATCTAGAACAGTTTGATCCAATTTTCGTTCAAGAACAACGTTTGACTTTTCGAGTTTTTCAAAATATGTTTCAAATTTCTCCATTTTCTTTGAAAATTCAATTTTGGCATCCTCAAGCTCTTTGGATTGCTGAGCTAAAATGGTTTCAAGCTCTTCAGTCCTAGACACAGAATTGGTTAAAGAAGCAGTGGTAAAACGATTAGCAGGATTGTTAATTAGCCCATTCATTTCAGACAACATATGAAGAATATTATTTGTACCTGACATGCTACTTGGTTCTTGTTTTCCTTCTGATTCTATGCTCTTGTGACTGCTTCTTGTA
Organism: Glebionis coronaria; assembly: GCA_025667525.1. Taxonomy (NCBI): domain Eukaryota; kingdom Viridiplantae; phylum Streptophyta; class Magnoliopsida; order Asterales; family Asteraceae; genus Glebionis; species Glebionis coronaria. Next base: position 536,976,569 of record CM046879.1, read on the forward strand.
TCGGCTTGCAATATATGCAATTCTCCCTCTTGAAAAGTCGAAGTCAACGATTCCATGGAATGTCGATGAAAGATAATTATGATTTATTGTCGAAAGACCAATACGATATTTGACAAGTCGTAGAAAGACTGTGAAGTCGAATGTGGGAGAATTTACACACCAACGAATAAACCGTAAAACTCTTTAACACTCTTATTTGGTAAGACCGAAAAATGGTATAAACGATTAAGCGCTTTCGTTCGAAAATTATAAAATTTACCCGAGTGCTTTTTAAGAACAATAATAATACTCGTAAATTATTTCAAAACTCCATTTACATTTAAAAAAAGATTAATAATAATATTTGAACCCACTATGTATCCACACTCGAAAATGTTATTATCAAAAATAAAAACAAGATTGAAAATAGATATCAAAACAAAAGCAAGATTTCGAAAAAAAATGAATAAAAAACAACCCTTGTATATAAGAAATAGTTACCCCCACCTTGTTTCTTCCGCCCAACTTTTTTACTCCTTCTTTGCACCGCCCCACTTCCTACAATATCTCTCTCTCTCCTCAACAAAAATAAACAAAACTCCACCGTCTCCTCAAACCTATAATATGTCTCTCTCTCCTCTGCTAACCAAAACACACAGAACCAAATCTCAAATACACATACAAAACTCAGTCTGTATCTCTAATTCATACACAAATCAAAAGTTTTCACAAACAATCTTGATTGGCTGAAAGACCCACGAATCTAATAGATCTAAGTTTGATCTAACAAATCAAACTCTGGTCGAAGAAACACAATGATACACATAAGTCCGAAGTTTCGAGTCTTCAAGGTCTCCTATATGAGGTCTCAGGTGGGTTTCTATATTTTTAGATAAATTGCATGCGTGAGTTTTGTGTGTAAATTCTTGAATCGAAACCAAGACCAACAGATAATAGAATTGTTAATCTGTTTCTTTATTTTCAAAAATCAAAAATGGGTTTTAAAAAAAACCACACAAAAAACGATGATGATTTTGTTCAAACAGTGATGATCTAAAAAGATCAGAGTTGACTTGGAACGAATCTGAGATGTGGGATGAGTCGAGTTATGGGTCGAGTTGAGGCTGTTTGTGTTAAGTGTCTTTGAGGTTTGGTGTTTTGTTGGTTCGTTTGAGAGTATGAGTTCGAGGGAGTCGAGGGAGGCGAGGGAATAGGGTGAGGGATTGTTTGTTGTGTTTGGGTCCAAGGTTTGTGAGGGTGTTCGTCTAGGTGTGGAGTCGATGACAATGGTGGTCAAGTCTTGAGTTCGAGAGTGTTTGTGTTAAGGTGGTTTTGAGAGTCTTTGTTGGGGGTGTGTGGGGATTTGTTGGTCGATGGAGAGGATTGAGTCGAGTCTTGAATGTTCGAGGGAGTGAGGGTGCGTAAAGTTAAATGTCGAAGTCTTCTGTTTTGGTCAGTTTGATGGAGTTTCTGTTGTCGAGAAGAGTGTGTTTGGTTTTGTGTGCGAGGATGAGACCTGTTAGTTTTGGTAAAAAAAATTGATTTTGAGTCCTTTTGTTTGAGATTTATCGAATCAAAGGTTGGTTAAATCGTAAGAAATAATCAAGTCATCGCAAATATAGAGTCCATTCATCGCATCATTTTTCATGTCCATCGCATTCATAACACACCATCGCAGTCATTGATCGAACTAAGATCGTACTCGCACTCAGATCGCAGTCCGACCGCACTCCGATCGCAGTCCGATCGCAGCTTCGATCGCACTCGTGATCGCAGCTTCGATCTTCGATCGTAGTGGAGATCGTAGTGGAGATTGTAACTTTGGATCGCAAGTTGAAACCCCCGGGGTTTATGCGATCACAAAAGATCCCGATCGTAGCCGAAAATATGTGAAGGATCGCAACGAGGAAACTGATACTCAAAACTCAGATCGTAACGTACAAACCTGTTCCTTGATGAACACGAGAAACTGATATGCCAGATCAAGTGGACTGAAACTGATACTCAAATAAGACAAGATTGAAGAAATGACCACAATTTATATAAAAATGATAGAAAAACAGTTTATATAAAATGATACTCAAATAAGACAAGAAAATATAATAACAACGATCCAAAATTTATATAAAAAAAACACAGTTTATATAAAAAGATAAGCAACAATAGGATAAAAATTTTATAAACGATCCAAGATTGTTGCTTTATAAAAAATTTTGATCACCAAATTCATAAAATTGAAAATAAGAAAGACGAGAACGAAAATTGTGAAAGAAGAAAAGATTTACCACCAAATTAATAGATAAAAAACACTCAAATCCGAAGAATCAACCAAGCTCTGATACCAATTGTAGGATCATGTTTTTCTAAGGATTAGGCATTGTATAATTTACCTATTGAGATGGAAGGGAAATGGAAGAACTTAGAGAGAGAAAGAAGAGAGAGAAAGGAGATAAAGATAAGAAAGATGAAATATGATAAAATGGAAGTGTTCAACCCCTCCTAACATGCTAGGAGGAGGGTTTATACAGCACACCCTACATGTGGGCTATATGGGCTATATTGGATCACGAGCCCAATATCATTGGAGTGATTGATCCTTTCTAAATACGTAAAAACGTATTTCCAACAAATAGTGATAACATAACTTAACACAGTTGATGAAAGACATAAAAAACAAAAAGTTATTTATACTAAATATCACTAGTGATAAAACATACAACATAAAAACATTTAAATATTATTATTATTTTTTTGAACAAAAAATAATCATAAGTAATTGAACACATGATATATCATTAGTGATTGAACACATGATATATCATTAGATATAAAACAAAATAACACATCATAAAGGACAGCAAAAAATAAAAACTTTTAAACAAAATATCACTAGTGATAAAACATACAAAACATACTAAAAGATTAACAAAAAGGAAAAAAAAACATAACAAACAGCTAACTCGTAACAAAAACATCCCACTAGTGATACAAAACATGTTAAAAAAATAAGCTGTTAATAAGCATTATCAACAAATAAACTAGATCACGAAAAATTATAATCAGGTAACTTGTTGATCATGTAGTCATAAGCAAAAATAAAATTAATAAAAAAACAATAATAAGCAATAATACACTAAAATAAGCAATGATAAACTTAAATAAGCAAATTATGATAATCAAAAAGCTAATCTATAAACTTACAATCAAAGTTTTCATGATCAACCTGAACAGAATTAGAATCGCATTCAGATACAGTAGAACCGTTATTCACATCAAAACCTACTAAATTATCCCTGGAACAGCAGGCTCATTCAAATTAAAAGCTAGAACCTAAATCGAATAGTTGATCAACAATCGATAAAAAAAAAGGTGTAAATTGATAACGATGATGTCTAAATGATAGATGTAACGGAATTTGTGGATCGTTCTAACAGAATTTATGGAGAAATGGTTTTTTTGTAACTGAATCAGTTGAGAGATAAACACACACAAACTGTGCGTGAAAAAAAGAGCGAAGTGAGAATTTTTTAGGGAAAAGACTTTATATAGCGGCAATAAAAAATGTTTAATTGAATTAAATTTTAAATTAATCTCCACCAATAAATCAACTTTAAATGGAAGGTGATTTATCCTTTGAATTCCAAAAAAAATAAGGTTTAAAAATAACTCTTGCGCCATATTTTTTGTAGCAACTTAATCACAAAATAATTAAATATTAAATTGTGTCTATATTCATCAAGAGTCATTAACTACTAGATCAATCTTGAAGATTACGTCCCAAATGGACGTTTAATAAAGTTTGGGCCTTCTAGTCTTTTAATATCGACCGACTTTTGACCCTAATTCTTGCTTAATATTAGGGCAATTTGCCCATCATCTCCTCTATATAAACAAATCGCAACACATTCATCTTTTCACACCTACGACATACCTCAATCTCTCTCTCGAACATCGAAAGAAGCTAATTATTTTCTTTTTTGTGTTCCTCGTAAACTAATTGCATTATTAAGGTTAAGTCTTAGGTTCTGACGCATATCCTCATGCAATTAATTACCATGAACCACTCATGTAGACAATTGCCTCCTATCGTCCCACGTAAGCACAAAGAACGAGGTCAAACGTTTGACTTCTTGAAACTGTCAAAGAAAAGAAGACCACGATCAAAGCTATCCAAGCCGAGCCGGATCTACAAGCTGGTCCCTGGTAGAGCCAATGCGTCTTTCAAGTTTTCTAATAGTGTGGCTTCTCCACCGGCTCATGGTAACTTGCTTCTAGCTGCGTGCTTGGCTCATGAGTTTCTAACTACAAGCACATTATTTGGTACAGTGTATGATCCGGCTAGAGCTATGGCTCAACCGGCGTATACCGTGGATAGTGAAACCGGAAAGAGTGTTGAAGCTAGGTCGAATAAGTGTCAACTTGAGCTGCAACTGGCTAAGAGCCTAAGAATCAAATGTACGTTGAAGTGTTGAAGTGTCCGAACTCCTAAAAACTGGAGGCCATATACCTGGCATTGTTAACCCTTCACAATTAGCTCGTTTCTTGCATCTCCAAGATTCCAACTAGAGAAGTAAACTAAATTTGTAGCCAAATTTAGTTCTTGTCTGTTACTTAACCTTTTAATTGTAATTAAAAGACATTCCTCAAACTAGGAAGAAGATCAAGATTTGATATGCATCCTATGATCATTTTTATTATTTCCCACGAACTAAATATTTTGAATTAGGAAATCTCATAATGTGCTGATATTGTTGTTCAGATTTAAACATGGTATTGTAATTTGTTCTTGGATAAAGGAGGGTGTTTCTGTTAGACATTAGTTTTATTAATGGTTATGGGCTTTGTTATGTTTATTAGGTCTAACGCACCTATGTTGTTGCTTATAGAATACTCTTCTAGACATTATTTAATGTAAAGAATTGGAAAAGACAAGCAATTATAATTCTAATATGATAAGAGCAAAATTAATCCTATCCTAATTTCTCTCCAAATCCCTTCCATCCTTCTCATTCTGTTTTTTAACAGTTATAACAAATATAACAATTGGTTGTTATTTGTTGATAAAAGACAACAATTGGTTTTTGATTCCGTGTGAAAAGAATAAAACAACTCGTGTTGTTTTGGTTCCTCTTTATTTGTGCTTTGGGCTGCGGCGTATTAAAAAAAAATCAAATCCATTTATTGTTCCTGTTCTTTTTTTTTCCTACGGTTAATATGGTAAAGGCAACAGGTAATGAAAGCGCAATTAAGTACAGGATCCCACGGGCACGGGTTTTTAGCGCAACGACTAATCGAAATTCGACATGGAATATGGACACAGGTGATCATCTAATCTCATCTCAATTCAAATATTAAGTAATTTAAATGTTGTTTATAATAATGTTTATATTCATCTCTTTGTATTGGTGATAGTAAATCAATACTTGTTACCGATACCGGTCATAGCATCTTATCTACTATTAATCGTCATTTATACCTAGATAATGTTCTTGTCACTCCTAATATCATCAACAATCTTATTTCTGTTCGTCAATTTACAAAGGAAAATAATATACTGTTGAATTCGATGCTTTTGGTTTCTCTGTAAAGGATTTCTTGACCCAACATATACTCCTTAGATGTGATAGTTCCGGAGATCTCTAGTAATCACCCAACCTTCTCCTACCACTTATTGAAATAGTGAAAAGTCATTGTTTGTTTTTGCCATTGTGGATGCTATTAGAGCACCCCTCATGCTTTGCTTTATGTTAGTCCTTATACGTGGCACCAGCGCCTCGGGCACCCCGGGGAAGAAGTGTTACGCTCTCTTGTTTCTCGTCAATTTATTTCATGTAATAAAGGGAAGTCTCATCATAATTGTCACACTTGTCAGCTTGACAAACATGTGAGTAGGGGTGGGAATCGGGTCGGGTCAACCGGGTTCGGGTCAAGTCGGGTCGGGTCAAGTCGGGTCAGAACTCAAAAAAATCAAACCCGAACCCGAGCCTAATTAGAACTCGGGTCAGTCGGGTTCGGGTCAATTCGGGTCGGGTTAATTCGGGTCGGGTCAACTCGGGTTCGGGTCAACCCGAGTATGAGTAAAAAATTTAAAAATTAACTTATTTAAGTATATTTACAAGGTAAAATGTGGTAAAAAAACTCGGGTCAAGTCGGGTTGGTCGGGTTCGGGTCAAGTCGGGTCAAGGCTAAAAAATATAAACCCGAACCCGAGGCTAATTAGAACTCGGGTCAACCCGAATTGACCCGAATATATTTTTGAACCCGAGTGACCCGACCCGAATAGGCTATTTCGGGTTCGGGTTCAGGTCGGGTCAACTTTTTCGATACCCCTACATGTGAGACTTTCGTTTTCTAGTTCAAAATTTCTTGTTACTCGTCCATTTGAAATTGTTCATTCAGATATTTGGTCTTCTCCTATTGTTAGTTCTGGTGGTTTTAAATATTATGTATTATTTCTTGATCACTATTCTCATTATGTGTGGATTTATCCCTTACATAACAAACCCGAAGTATTTCAAAAATTCTTGCATTTTCGTTCATATGTAAATAATCATTCAAAGGTGATATTACAACTTTTCAGTGTGATCATGGTGGTGAGTTTGATAACACCAACCTCATTCAATTATTTGCGTAACATGGCATTCAATTTAGATTCTCTTGCCCCAAAACCTCTCAACAAAATGCTAAGTCAGAACGGATGATATGAACCATTAATAATATCATACGTACTCTTCTTTATCAAGCTCACCTTCCATCAACACTTTGGGTCGAAGCATTACATATGGCGGCATACCTACTAAACATCCTTCCCTCCACCACAAAAAATAAGATACCTTGTACCAAGTTATTCCATAAACAACCAGACTACTCTCGCTTACGTGTTTTTGAATGTCTTTGTTACCCACACCTTTACCCTCCACACAAACTTGCACCTCGAGCTACCCCATGCATATTTTTAGGATATCCCGCTTATCACCGCGGGTATCGATGCCTAGACCTTTCCACTAACAAAATTATCTTGTCTCGCCATGTAACTTTTGATTAACTTCAATTTCCATATGCCTCTATCACATCCCTTAATCCACCATCATATACCTTTCTAGACCCCCAACCTTCACCTATTATTCACCATGCTATATTTCACCCGTCCACAAATACAATGACACAAGAAATCCTTTAGCCCAACAAGAACCGACTTCTCCTATTTCCGCCCAAAACGAACCCATATCATCAACCCAAGCTTCGTCCTAACCCATCACTCCACTTAATAATTCACCTTCGGCCCAACCTACTTCAACTCCCACTATAGGTCACACGACCCAATCCGCTCCAACCACACTTCCGCACCAACTCGCTAATCATCAACCCTATCTAATTCAAGCGCCAATACCCTACCCCAACCTACTCGAACTCACCCTATGGTCACACGTGCTCAAGTTGGAACAATTACACCTAATCCTCGTTTTCATGGTCATACATCTCACATTTCTCCCATTCCTAACTCTCCAGCTGTTACTTTGTCTGATCTAAGTAAGGAGATGCTATGTATGATGAATATAATGCATTGATTAGAAATAGTACTTAGATTCTTGTTCTGAAACCACCTAATGCTAATGTGGTTCGGTCAATGTGGTTGTTTCGGAATAAATATCACACCGATGGTTCTTGAGTATAAGGCTCGTCTTATTGCTAATGGACGTAGCCAGCAGTATGGTGTTGATTGTGATGATACATTTAGCCCGGTTGTTAAGCCGGCCACTATTTGTATTGTTCTTAGTCTTGCATTATCACGAAATTGGCCTATCCACCAGCTTGATGTTAAGAACGCCTTTCTTAATGGGGATCTTTCTGAGACTGTTTATATGTACCAACCACCCGATTTTGTAGATCCTAGATTTCCACATCATGTTTGTGGATTACAACGGTCTTTATATGGTTTGAAACAGGCACCTCGTGCTTGGTTTCAACGGTTTACGGGATATGCATTACGAGTTGGGTTTTCTTCGAGTCGATGTGACTCGTCATTATATATATCAGCATGGTTCTGAGGTTGCATTTTTATTGATATACATTGATGATATAGTTCTGACAGCTTCATCTACAGATTTACTTCAGCGTATTATATCTTCTCTACGTAAGGAGTTTGACATGACTGATTTGGGGGCTCTTAATTACTTTTTGGGTATTACAGTTACTCGTGACTCTACAAGCATGTTTCTTTCTCAAAAGAAGTATGCAATAGAGCTTTTAGATCGAGCACATATGGCTTCTTGCAATCCTACCCGGACTCCGGTTGATACGGAATCCAAGCTGGGTATTGACGGGGATCCTGTATCAAATCCTACCTTATATCGCAGTCTTGCAGGTGGTTTACAGTATTTTACCTTCACTCGTCCTGATATTTCTTATGATGTACAACATGTATGCCTCTATATGCATGATCTCGAGAGCCTCATTTTTCGGCTCTTAAGCGTATTCTTCGATATGTTCATGGTACATTAGACTTTGGGCTTCAATTATATGCATCGTCCACTCATTCTCTTGTGGCTTATACTGATGCGGATTGGGCGGGTTGTCGTACTACCAGGCGTTCTACTTCAGGTTATTGTGTCTTCTTTGGGGATAATCTACTTTCATGGTCATCCAAGCGACAACACACACTCTATAGATCGAGTGCCGAGGCTGAGTATCGAGGTGTTGCTAATGTAGTGGCTGAAACTACATGGCTTCGTAATCTTCTTCGTGAACTTCATATGCCATTATTATCAGCTAGTCTTGTATATTGTGACAATGTGAGCGCTATTTATTTGACAGTCAATCCTGTTCAGCATCAAAGAACCAAACATATTGAGATTGACATTAATTTTGTTCGTGATATGGTTGCTCGTGGTCATGTTCGTGTTCTTCATGTCCCATCCTGTTACCAATATGCTGATATTTTCATCAAGGGGTTGCCGTCTGCTTTATTTGAAGAATTTCGTTTCAGTTTGAGCGTTCAACCATCTCCCGCTCGAACTGCGAGGGAGTGTTAAACATTAATTTTATTAATGGTTATGGGCTTTGTTATGTTTATTAGGTCTAGCCCACCTATGTTGCTTCTAGAATACTATTCTAGACATTATATAATGTAATGGTCAGAGAATTGAAAAAGGCAAGCAATTATATTTATAATAGTTTCCTCCTCTTAAATGTATTAATTCTAATTATCAGACGAGAACTGGTTAGTCTGACCAAGCCTGTAAGTTTAGAGTACATTAGGATTTTCTTTATATAATCTTTATATATTGTGATCGAATAATACATTCTCACGCGACATGATACGATATTTGATTTTTATTTAAGTCTTACTTTTTTTCTTTTCGAAGAAGGCATATAAAGAACATTGACAATTAGCGCATCTTGAACAACACATGGTCGGTATTTGAAGAATACTAATCTTTAAATACATCAACGCGTGACCACGCAATATTTGCAGAAAACCATCTTAAACCAATGTCTTGGCTGCCAGTATGTAAAGTTCTCTATAGTCTTGTATTTTTTTGTTGTTGCAATAAATCGATGCCTTGTTAAAAGACACCAATAAATCTGGAACATAGTTTAAAAAACTATGTTACTCATTGGTACTATTGTACATCTATGTGAGATACGTGAGTGTTGCTGATCTATATAACTCGTGTTTTGTGTAGCTATTCGTATTTTTTTTTTGTTATTCACTCTCATCGATCATCCGTGTTGTAGTGCCATAGTACCTTCATGACTCTGTTACCATACCGTCACTATATATGTGCTAAACACTTTAAGGAATCGATCTCAGGCAACATTTATCTAAACTACTTTAACTTTATACTTTCCACGGTACCATTGATCCTTATCGACTCAAGCACGATCAATCCTGATTGCTAGATCTCACCAACTTGAACAAGAACATCAAAAACCCTAAGATAAGGTATTATAAAATCGACCCTCCCTCTAGTTCGATCGATTTGCACGGATTTGATGGTAATTAGGATTAGAGAAAATGAGTAAATAATAAGGTAAAGGAACCCTCATTATATATGTGCAGATAACTTTTTTAAGAAGTTGTTTCCTAAAGCAAAAAGGACTCCCCCTTTTGTACTAACCCAAATTCGGCCATATTAAGCTCAAGCACGCCTTTGGTTTGACTTTTAACTTTTGACTTTCTAGATCATTGTATGATAATATGTTAATTATTTTTAATTTATAAAGTCTTTCCGTTAAACTATATAACTATTTAACTGACAACCATTAAATTTTTAATTCTTGTTAAATTAAATAAATACATTAAATATAATATAGATAAATATATATATCATATATATTTAATAAAACATGATCTAAGTGTATAAGTGTGTGACTCCGTAGACACACGCGCTTTTAGCCGTATAACTATTACTATGACTTATACACATCCCAACAAACTCACAAACACAAATACCATAAGATAACAAACAAATAAACAGTTGTGAACACTAACTAGGTTCTTCAAAACGGCATGTTAAAGCCAAGGTGTGATGACGACGCAACCCAAGTGAGTGGTGATGGTTTCTTGAAGTATAGGTACGTAACCGGAGCTAGGCCTGTAGAGAATTATTGATAGAAATAAACACGATTGCCAAATATGAAAAATTAAGAGGAGCTGTTACTTTTTTAATTATGGTTTTTGACTTTTTGGGCGACTAATTTATGTGGTTTGAACCTAGCACCACACAAACTCAAATCATGTGAAACCCTCTCTTTTCTGGAGGTTGGTGTGACCACTAAAAGTTCGCTTGCTCCTACCATTAATTAAAATTGATACTTCACACATCCTTCCCAACCTCTGGCGTGTAATAATATATCAATAACACTAAGGTTGAGCAAAATAAATCACGAACTAAAATGAACCGAACAACCGGGCATAACCATGCCGACCGGACTGGACTTGACAAATAACAACGCTTCTTCCCCATATGGAGTTCGAAATCAAAAGGCAATCGTTGATATTCGAGTTATGTACTTGGCCCACCTTTTTCCTCATGCTATGTCAAACCGTACTATTGGCTATCAATTATCAATCTGTACTATTAGCGAACAATTATCAATCTCATATATCTTGGCAATCAATAGTTAATCATTAGTTGTCAATCTTTATCTAGCTACATCATTAGTTGTTAATCTTTATCTACCTATACTTTGTAATCTATATATACATGTATGTTTTGGTGAAATAAGAATACAACACATTTATCATTTTACATGGTCTCTCGTGTATGATTCAGAGTGTTTAACTTTAATCCGCTTTTTCATAACTAGCATTTTTTTTCAAATAAACTCCGACATCATTGTCTCATGATCATTATTCTTAGTTTTACCGTTGGAGATCATTGTCATTTTTTGAAAATAGTTGGTCAAAAAATAGCGCTTTTAACTAAAAGCAAAACAAGCCATGACGTAAAAAAACGTTACTCAAAGGAAGAAGCCGGAAGCAGTCAACAAATATGTCGTTGAATACAAATATACTTCCCTCTCAACAAACAAAGAAGATGACTGAAGAACAGCCTTTAAATTTAGGTTTCAGTTTGTCCGCCAAAAGGCTTCCTGTTCAAACTGCAAAGAAGCTAGTATTAGTTGTGAGTGATTGTGATTGGCATCTATGATTGATATTAGTTGTATGTTTTCCTAATATAGTTATCATTGCCTAGCTTCCTTAATATGCACTCAATTCATGTTTGATCATAACTATATATTCGGGCTGAATTCATGTTCGAGAATAACTCTATATATTCGTATCTCATATTTTGTAATGGGACAACAGTTTACTTTCGTCTCAACAAACAAAGAAGAGGATCGAATAAGAGGCTTTCAACATATGTTCTAATTTGTCAGTTGATAGGTATTCCGTTCCAAATGTGAGAGAGTATTAGCTATCAATTATCGATCTCATACATCTTGGCAATCAACAGTTCATCATTAGTTGTCAATCACTCAATTCTTATCTAGCTACATCATTAGTTCTCAATTCTTATATGCCTATACCTCGTATGCTTTGGTAAAATAGGGTGTCAACACATTTATCGTTTTACACGTACATTCATACCGTACCAAACCGAATCTCACCAAGCATTTAGATCCATTCATCGATCTAGTATTTAGGGCAAATCGATTTTTGGTGTGGTTCTGTTTTGTTCGGTCCGATTATCGAACCGCGCTCACGTTAACTTATCAATATTTGTTTATAGCAAAATCACAAAATATTTAGGTAAAAAATCGTAGGGGTGTGCACGGTTTGATTTGGGTCGGTTTTTGGCTAAAACCGAAACCGAACCGACATGTTCGGTTTTTAAAAAACCAAAAACCGAAACAGTTCGGTTTTGGGCGGTTCGATTTTTTCGATTTGTAATCGGTTTCGGTTAGGTTTGTCGGTTTTTCGGTTTTTAAAACCGTTTACTTTTTGGTACGTCATATTTAGATTAAATAACTTGTTTTGCGTGAAAAAATAGTTTTTTTTCTTAATTTTTTTGTCAATCTAAGCCTAATAATGTTTATCTCAAATTTCTATAATTATACACATATTAATAAGATAAACACATGCAAGTAACATACATATAAACGATTATCGTTACATATGTAATGATATATATTGTGAAGCAAACACATTTACATATCAAACACTTAATAAGATAAATATAAGTTCTATTTCCTTAAAAACGAATATTTTTTATAATTTTTATATATTACTTATTTATTTATATTATATTAAATTATTATTTTTATATACTAAATTGGTCCTATTCGGTTTTTACGGTTCGGTCTTTCTATGAAAACCGGAACCAAATCGAAACATTTTGGTTTTTGAAAACGTAAAAATAGAACCATCAATTTTTTTTATATTCGATCGATTTTTTCGGTTCGCTTTTCGGTTTTTTTTTTTTTTCGCTCACCCTATTAAATCGTGTCTATATTCATCATGATTCATTAACTATTAGATCAGTCTTGAAGATTACGTAACAAATGGACCTTTAATAAAGTTTTGGGCCTTCTGACCGTAATTCCTGCTTAATATTAGGGCAATTTGCCAATCCTCTCCCCTATATAAACAACTCGCAACACATTCATCTTTTCACACATACGATATACCTCAATCTCTCTCTCGAACATCCAAAGAAGCTATTTATTTTCTTTTTTGTGTTCCTCGTAAACTAATTGCATTATTAAGGTTAAGTCTTAGGTTCTGACCTGGCATATCCTCATGCAAGTAATTACCATGAACCACTCACGTAGACAATTGCCTCCTATTGTCCCACGTAAGCAAAAAGAAAAAGATCAAACGTCTGATTTCGGGAAACGTTCAAAGAAAAAGAAAAGAAGACCACCACCAAGGCGAGCCAAGCCGAGCCGGATCTACAAGCCGGTCCCTCCTCGAGTCAGGTTTTCTAATAGTGTGGCTTCTCCACTGGCTCGTGGTAACTTGCTTCTAGCCGGATACTTGGCTCATGAATTTCTAACTAAAAGAACATTATTTGGTGAAGTGTATGATCCGACTCGAGCTATGGCTCAATTGCTTTATACCGCGGATAGTATATTCAATTATAGAACAATGAGGCAGCCGAACCATGGGTCGGATAGGGAAACAGGAAAGAGTGTTGAAGCTAGGTTAAAGTCGAGTGAAAATAAGTGTCAACTTGAGCCTCAACTGGCTAAGATTCAAATGTATGTTGAAGTGGCCAAACTCCTAATAATGGGAGGCCATATACCGGGCATTGTTAACCCTACACAATTAGCTCGTTTCTTGCATCTCCAATTTCAACCAGAGAAGTAATGAAATTTTGTAGCCAAATTTAGTTCTAGTTTGTTACTTAACCTTTTAATTTTAATTAAAAGACATTATGCTCAAACTAGGAACATCAAGATTTGATATGCATTGATCATATATGATCATATTTTATTTCCCATGAACTTAATCTTTTAAATTAGATAATCCCGTACTTTGTTAGTATTGTTCTTCAGATTTAAACATGGCAATGAATAAAGGAAAATGTTTTTCCTCCTGCAAAAAATGTATAAATTCTAACAAATATAGTTGCCACTACAATTTTCATATAATTGTTAGACCGTATTTTAGATAGCTCATTATGTATTAATAGGCTCTAGCATTCATGTGCATGTTTATATTATATTCGCTTGCTGAGTATTCAAGTGCTTACTTCATAAGAATTTGAGATGAGAAAATTAGAGATTTATTGATTAACTTTGATTGATTGATTACATTAAGAAAAATAGCATGATATTTATAAAACATACGTAATAAAACTCTAAACCTAAGATAGATAGTACTCGTCCGTTCGGCCCCACCCACACAACCCGGGTGTATCATTCCTCATTCCTTCGAATCCACCTTGCCCTCAAGTTGATGTTTTGAAAAGCACACTTGATTCAAGGATCCAATATCCTAATCATACCGCATCCTCGTCTTTTACTCCCGCGGTTACCATGCCTTCCGCTACCACAAGCAACATTCTTTTTCCTCTTCCTCCTTCCGCTACCTTGGACATAACACAACATCATTCTTCCAACTTCCGATACCCATGCCGCAACACTCCCCATTCCTTCAAAAATCAACTTGTCCTTAAGGTGATACGACGAATATCCCATAAGCCCGTGATCATCGCCGATACCCATTCTTTCCCATAATTGGCGAACTCGCAGACTTTCATGATCGACCAAACAAAAGAGTAGAAGACTAACCCCGTTGTCTGCTAATTCATCTTCCTTCGCTAGCGTTTCCAAACCTAAAGCTTTTGAATCGGCATCATCATCCTTAGGTAACGATATCACTTTATTCAACTCATCATCGGCAACCCAACGTGTTTCACAACTATCTATACGAACCTCTTCCACACTCCCTTTATTTTCTGAAAATTCGCAAAAGTCGCTACAAACTTTCATACTTTCCACATTACTCTCACCAATATGGAATACATCATCTATCATGCTACTAACCTCAAAAACATCATTATCATTCTTAGCATAGAAAGACCCTTTAACCACAGGTGGAGCTTCTTCGATTGGCCATGATAAAACGACATCTAATTTCTCATCAATGCTAAGCTTTTTCCCGGTAATTGTCTCAAGACGAACCTCCATTATACGAGTTAAGCGAAAGGCTTCTCCTAAAGTTTTAGGCGATGACCTTAAGAGTGCACATTGTAGGAGCGGTTTAAGGCCACATATATAAAAATATATAAGTAAATCCTCAGACATCAATATAACTCGATTTGCAAGTATCACAAACTTACTTTCATAATCGACCAGCGTACCTTTATGCAAGAGCTTAGATAGCGCGTCCCGATTGTTGTTTCCCGATGCCATAGCAAATTGAAAAACAAATAATACAATATTTTTTTCGGATGAACAGTACCCGATAAATAGTAACCGGATGAACAGTGCCACCGGATGAACAGTACGCCAAATGAACAGTGTCGGGTGATGAACAGTATCCCCGACTAATGAACAGTATTCCGTCTGATGAACAATACAAGTCTGATGAATAGTACTTCTGGTGAGCAGTACTCCGTAGGTGAACAGTAACTTCCGATGAACAGTTTTTTTTTATGATCGGAACCCTATATCAAAATCCCTCAACGATTTGAGGGTTCTCAATGAATGCACCAATTGATACGACCCGGTTAGGGTGTATCGGAATAGATAGCACCACTTCAAGCGAGTGCTTTCTCCATAAAAACTTGAGATGAGAAAACCAGAGATTTATTGATTAACTTTGATTGATTGATTACATTAAGAACAATAGCATGGTATCTATAAAACATAATAAGAAAACCTAACCCTAAGATAGATAGTACTGGACCGTTCGGCCCGACACACACAACCCCGGGTGTATCATCAAATTTCTACATGGTATCGACTCTTATTCGAATCTGAACCCAAATAACAGCAACAACCATTTTTTGCTTTATCTTTTGGAGATTCATTCTTGGTAACGAATCCATTTGTGTTTTAGTTGATTTGTGCTAAATTCACTAATCAACTCATTGGTTTTGGTTCTTCGTGCTTAGGTTACGAAGCTTTGTTTTCCTTTGTTTGATTGCCTACTGTTCCATCGAACCATAAATTATCCTCTAAACTTTCCCTACCTCATGTGCAGTAAACATACCAAAACCTTTTAAATAACAAACCCTAATAGGACAAACCTTAAAACAAATCACAATGACCTATTCCAATGCTACCGTTCTACTTTCGGATAACCCCTTGTCACTCATCATCATCTCCTCACATGGGTTCCTGTCAAGCTCGATCTTGACAAATGGAACTATGGTATGGATCATGGGAGTATTTCTTTGATCAACTTTGTCAAGGGTATGAAGTAAACAAGTATATTCCTGGCTCCACGGTTGGTTCCACTACAAGTGCAACCGCTCCTTTAACTCTGAAAGAATGCAAGGCGGATAATATCGCGTTCTCGCTACTCTTTGTTACTCTTCCGGATACACTTTAAGCACAAATTATTGTGGAATACCTAAAATGCGCCAAAGAAGCATCAAATATAATTACATGATATCGTTAAAGACAACAAACGCTCCCGTACCATTGCCTCCAAACCGGAGTTACGATCCTTGAAACTTGGTGATTTAAGCATTGATGCGTACTATCGAAAGATTGAGAAAATTGCAATCATTCTCACTAGTATTGGCGGTACGTTTGCTCTTTAAGGCTTGTCAAACAAGTATGTGGTGGAATTAATGACTATATAAAATATTATAAATCATCTCCATCATGAGTAAACGCAACGGAAGTAAGATCATGTATGCACATACTAACTAACATAAAAGGAAAAAGATGAACTTATATTCTTGAACTTAATCAAAGAGAAGAATTAGTTAACAAAATCGGGATCCACCTTAATTCGTGTATAACCACACGAATTGATCAATCACCAAAACCACAAGGAAACCAAAAGTAGGTTTTTCTACGTGTATCCACACTACACCTACACGATTAAACCTGATTGCTAGATCTTACAAACTTGAATACAAGAACATCAAAACACTAAATCTAGGGCTTGTAAAATCGATTTCTATTTTGGAGGAAGGGGACGGTTTGTTTTGGTGGTTTTTAAAGATTATGAATAGATGTAACTTGTAAACAATGACCCTCCTTATGTTGGATAAAAATATAAGAAGGTGACTTGTTCCTTAAGTTGCTCTAACAGGCTTCTAAAGCCTTATGATTCCTTTTCTAGTGTTAGGTCGGTTGAACTCCAACCAATACACCCCTTAAGTTGAGTTTTTAATTTTCTATAAACTTTTATGGTATTTAAATTAATTACTTTAAAGTTTAAAACTTTTAGTTAGTTAACTGTTAAACCTTTTAACTTATAAACTAACAACCAATAAATATTAAGTTTTAGTAAATTAAATAAATACAATAAATATATAATATATATTTATTAGATAAATCTAATAAAGTAAAATTTCAGTGTATTCGTGTGTCAGCCCGTAGCCTCACGTATTTCTAGCCGTACAAATATATATATGATTTTCGCACTACCCAACAATATGATCAAGTATGTGGTATTATTCATCCTAGGAAGACTTTTCCGACCTTAGAACGGTTCGTTTGATACTCCCCACTAAAGAGGCGTGATATGAAGAACCTTCGACAACTAATCTACACAGATTGACATGTAAGAAAATTACAATAAATTCCTTTTAGCATAACGAAACATTATACATTCGACAACTAATCTACACGGATTGACATGTAAGAAAATCACAATAAATTTATTTTAGCATAATGAAACATTGTACATTCGACAACTGAATAAAATCTATGATTGCACTAGTCTTTCTGCTTCATTTAAATATTATCGTGTCTACTGTTGGAAATTTAGTGCAATTGTGGGAACGGGTAATACTTATAAATGGGTTTGGAGGTACGGAGTGTACACCCATTAAGTCCCTTACCTCCCTGGACTCAATATAGTGGTTGTGATATCAGTAGGAAGCTGCTCCTGGTCAGGAAGTTGCTCCTGGTTAGGAAGTTGCTCCTGGTCAGGAAGCTGCTCCTGGTTAGGACGTTGCTCCTGGTGATGCACAAAGACTTTGTAACCTCTTTGACCAGTTAATGAGGGTTGAATATTGACTTGATGACCAGGTTTCTGTTCATGTAACCACTATGCTTTATGAAGGTTATTATGAGATTAATAGGCCGATTAATGCTCTTAATACCTTTGACTAGGAGTTACATTCCTTAAAGGAATAGGATCACTATAAATAGTGATCATATTTTGCATGATGAAATATAGAAACAAGAAACACAGAAACGCATAGAGTTCTTGATTTATGCCTAAAACAAGAACTAACTCTTGGTTTTATCCCAAGGAGGTATTCGTGTTAACCCAGGCATAGGGTCGAATAATCTTCTTTGGAAAGTGATTACACGACTCCAAGAGATATCCGGTAACCATTCATTGGTACGTAGTTAGGCTATTGATTATCTTCACCCTGTTGGAACGAAGTAAACCCCAACAATCAAAGAAGATTATTTTGTGATAATCAATGGCGGCGGCAATGAAGCATATGGTGGCTAACTTCTCCAAACTGGACAAGTTTGAAGGGGTTGATTTTAGGAGATGGCAGAAGAAGATGCACTTTCTTCTTTCTACCATGAACGTGATGTACGTGCTGACCACTCCCATTCCTGATGGTGGTGATGATGCTACTTTGGAAGAACTGAGGAAAAGGAGCAAATGGGAGAATGATGATTATGTGTGTCGCGACATAATTCTCAATGGTATGTCTGATTCTTTATTTGATATTTACCAAAATGTTGAATCTGCTAAAGAACTATGGGATTCCTTGGAAGCCAAATATATGGCTGAGGATGCATCAAGTAAGAAGTTCCTTGTGAGTGATTTCACAAATTACAAAATGACTGATTCAAGACCAGTCATGGAACAATACAATGAACTTCTTGGAATACTTGGCAGATTTACACAACATAAAATGAACATGGATGAGACCATTCAGGTCTCGTGTGTCATTGACAAACTACCTCCTTCTTGGAAAGATTTCAAGCATACCTTGAAACATAAGAAGGAGGAGTTAACTCTTGTTGAGTTGGGCAGTCATTTGCGCATTGAGGAATCCCTCAGGGTGCATAAAAGTGATAAGCCAAAGAGCAACAATGTTGCTGGTTCATCTGTTGTCAATATGGTGGAGCATAACAACTCCACCAGGTACAATGACAACAAGGGCAAACGTAAGCATCATGATAACATCAAGGCTAATCCTAACAAGAAGTCATCAGTGGCTTGTTGGAAGTGTGGGAAACCTGGACACTTCAAAAGGGATTGCAAAGGTGTTAGCATTGGCAACCAAGCTAATGGATCAGGCACAAAAGGTCAGAATATGTTTAATGAATCTCTCCAGATTTATTATGTTACATATGTATCTGAAGCTTACTTTGTGCAGGATGATGATGTTGCGTGGTGGGTTGACTCTGGAGCAACAGTACATGTGTGTAAAGATAGATGCTGGTTCAAGACTTATGAGTCAATGAATGATGGATCTATTCTTCACATGGGAAATGAGTCAACAGCCCTAGTGCATGGACGTGGCTGTGTAGATCTTAAATTTAGTTCTGGAAAGATTGTTTCTTTGTTTAATGTTTTGCATGTTCCTAATATTAGGAAGAACTTGGTTTCTAGTAGTGTGTTGAATAATTGTGGTTATAAACAAGTGATTGAATCTAATAAATTTGTTTTATCAAAACATGGTGTGTTTATTGGTTTTGGCTATTTGAGTAATCAAATGTTCAGGCTTAATATTGATTCTAGTATAAATATTGATTCTGTCCTGATGACTACCACTAAACTAAATGATTCATCACTATGGCATGCTAGACTAGGCCATGTCCACTATAAGAGGATGCAAGATATGTCTAAGGATGGGTTAATTCCAGCTTTTGACATGGACACTGATAAGTGTCAGACTTGTATGCTGAATAAAATTACTAAGAAACCATTTCAGGATATAAAACGTGTAACTACAGTTTTGGAGCTAATCCATAGTGACCTATGTGATTTGCATGCTACTCCCTCATTAGGGAATAAGAAATACTTGGTAACATTTATTGATGATGCTTCAAGGTTTTGTTATGTCTATTTGTTACATACTAAGGATGAAGCATTAGATAAATTTAAAGTATTTAAAACTGAAGTTGAATTACAACAAGGAGTCCAAATCAAAAGATTTAGGACTGATATGGGAGGTGAGTACATGAATACTCAGTATTTTCAGTCTGTTGGAATAATCCATGAAACAACTGCCCCCTATACTCCACAACAAAATGGTATATCAGAAAGGAAAAATAGAGTACTAAAAGAGATGGTTAACTCCATGTTGTCCTACTCAGGACTGAGTCAAGGGTTTTGGGGAGAAGCTATGTTAACAGCTTGCTATTTATTAAATAGGGTTCCTAATAAAAGGAACAGGATTACCCCTTATGAACTCTGGACTAAAAGGAAACCAAACTTGAACTACCTCAAAGTTTGGGGTTGTAGGGCTGTTGTAAGACTCCCTGATCCAAAGGTAAAAACCTTGGGTGAAAGAGGCATTGAATGCATCTTTGTTGGATATGCTGAGCATTCCAAGGCTTATAGGTTCTATGTTATTGAACCTAATGATTCAGTTTCAATAAACTCAATCATTGAATCAAGGGATGCTAACTTTGATGAGACTAGGTTCTCATCAGTCCCTAGACCAAGCCTTAGGACTCCTATAGGAGCTGAGGACACTGGTGTTTCAGTGGAACCTGAAAGGGTCACTGATGAGGTTGTGGTTCAGCAACCTGAGCCTGAGCTTAGAAGAAGCACAAGGCATAGGACTCCAAGGAATTTTGGGCCTGAGTTTCAACTATACTTAGTTGAAGGTACAAGAGATGAGGTCTCTGACCAATTCTACTATTGCTTTAATGTTGAGGATGATCCCAAAACATTTGATTAAGCAATGAAGTCCCAGGATGTTGCTTTCTGGAAAGAAGCAATAAATGATGAGATGGACTTCATCATGGGCAACAACACTTGGGTGTTGGTTGATCTACCTCCTGGTTGCCATCCACTTGGTAACAAATGGATTTTCAAAAGGAAAATGAAGGTAGATGGAACTGTTGAAAAGTTCAAGGCAAGGTTAGTCATTCAGGGCTTTAAACAAAAGTCAGGGATAGACTATTTTGATACTTATGCTCCAGTAGCACGTATCAGTACCATAAGAATGCTGATTGCTCTAGCAAGTATTCACAATCTGATTATTCATCAGATGGATGTGAAGACAGCATTCTTGAATGGTGACTTGGATGAGGAGGTTTATATGAACCAACCTCAGTGCTTCATCATGCCTGGTCATGAAGGTAAGGTGTGTAAACTAATTAAGTCCTTATATGGACTGAAACAGGCACCTAAGCAATGGCATCAAAAGTTTGATGAAATGGTTTTGTCTAATGGTTATTTACTTAACCAAGCTGACAAATGTGTATATAGCAAATTTGATGAATCTGGTAAAGGAGTCATCATTTGCCTATATGTTGATGACATGTTAATCTTTGGTACCAACCAAGTTCAGGTTGATTTAACCAAAGAGTTTTTGTCATCAATGTTCTCTATGAAAGACATGGGGAAGGCTGATGTTATCCTTGGCATAAGGATTAAACATGAAAGTGATGGTATTGTAATTTCTCAGTCTCATTACATTGAGAAGGTGCTGAAGAAATTCAATCACTTTGATTGTACTCCAATAAGTACACCTATGGATACAAGTGAGAAACTAATGCCTAACAATGGTCAGGCTGTCTCCCAGCTTGAGTATTCTAGGGTTATTGGTTGCTTGATGTATGCCATGACTAGTACTAGGCCTGACATTGCATTTGCTGTGGGTAAACTTAGTAGGTATACTAGTAATCCTGGTACTCAGCATTGGCAAGCAATTCAGAGGGTACTGAAGTATTTGAAAGGAACAATGGATTATTGTTTGTCTTATACTGGATATCCTTCAGTGTTGGAAGGTTACACTGATGCAAGTTGGATCAGCAATACTAAGGATAATTCATCCACAAGTGGCTGGGTATTCCTTCTTGGTGGTGGTGCAATTTCTTGGGCATCCAAGAAGCAAACTTGCATTACTGGTTCAACAATGGAATCTGAATTTGTGGCTCTAGCAGCTGCTGGTAAAGAGGCTGAATGGTTGAGAAACTTGCTTCTTGAGATTCCATTGTGGGTCAAACCTATGGCACCCATTTCTATCCGTTGTGATAGTGCAGCTACATTGGCTAAGGCATATAGCCAGATGTACAATGGCAAGTCTAGACACCTAGGTGTTAGACATAGCATGATTCGTGAGTTGATCACGAATGGGGTGATTTCAATAGAGTTTGTGAGGTCTCAACAAAACTTAGCTGATCACTTGACGAAGGGATTGGCTAGAGACTTGGTTATAAATTCTGGTAAAGGGATGGGTTTAAAAGTCCACTCTAGTCACTGAATGTTAGGACACCCAACTCCCTCCTGAGGAAACTTGGGAGCTGAGTTCAATGTGGAAAGCTGAACATTCAGGGGACTGAAGCACATGTATATCATCCCAAGGATGTGCTTGTACCTGCTGAAAGGAGGATGAAGTTATAAACTTCTTAATGGTTAATTTCTTTGAAAAAGTGCTGAAGCAGGAGCATGAACTAAAGAGGAACCACCTATGTAAATGTTGAGGTTTCGCCGCCTCAAGGAGCATGGACTTTGGCTCTTACAACATTTATGAATTGGATATGGACACATGGCTTGTATGGTGTCAGGAGCGTTTTAAGTGTTTGAAAACTTGTGTGTATTTTATCTTCAGGTATTCAAAGTAGTTGAAGGGTTCAATTCTTAGAACACCCTGATTCTCGAATATTTGAAGTGATGTACTAATATGGAAATTCAATCCTCAGGACATTTTCATTTATGCACTGGTTTTGTTAAAGTTGATTTTCATGCAAAAAGGAATTGTACTAAATTAGGGAGGATTGTTGGAAATTTAGTGCAATTGTGGGAACGGGTAATACTTGTAAATGGGTTTGGAGGTACGGAGTGTACACCCATTAAGTCCCTTACCTCCCTGGACTCAATATAGTGGTTGTGATATCAGTAGGAAGCTGCTCCTGGTCAGGAAGTTGCTTCTGGTCAGGAAGTTGCTCCTGGTCAGGAAGCTGCTTCTGGTCAGGAAGCTGCTCCTGGTTAGGACGTTGCTCCTGGTGATGCACAAAGTCTTTGTAACCTCTTTGACCAGTTAATGAGGGTTGAATATTGACTTGATGACCAGGTTTCTGGTCATGTAACCACTATGCTTTATGAAGGTTATTATGAGATTAATAGGCCGATTAATGCTCTTAATACCTTTGACTAGGAGTTACATTCCTTAAAGGAATAGGATCACTATAAATAGTGATCATATTTTGCATGATGAAATATAGAAACAAGAAACACAGAAACGCATAGAGTTCTTGATTTGTGCCTAAAACAAGAACTAACTCTTGGTTTTATCCCAAGGAGGTATTCGTGTTAACCCAGGCATAGGGTCGAATAATCTTCTTTGGAAAGTGATTACACGACTCCAAGAGATATCCGGTAACCATTCATTGGTACGTAGTTAGACTATTGATTATTTTCACCCTGTTGGAACGAAGTAAACCCCAACATCTACTACATTCATCAAGACTCATTAACTACTAAATAAATCTTGAAGATTACGTAACAAGTATAACGTTTGGGCCCTCTAGTCTTTTAATATTGACCCATTTTCACCGTAATTCTTAAGATTAGGGCAATTTGCTAATCCTTTCCCTATATAAACAACTCGCAACACATTCAGTCTCTCTCTCGAACATCGAAAGAAGCTATATATTTTCATTTTTGTTTTCCTCGTAAACTAATAGCTTTATTAAGGTCAAGTCTTAGGTGCTGACCTGGCATATCCATATGCAAGTTACCATGAACCACTCACGTAGACAATTGCCTCCTATTGTCCCACGTAAAGCGAAAAGAAGGAGATCAAACGTTTGACTTCTTGAAACCTTCAAAGAAAAGAAGAAGACCACCACCAAAGCTAGCCAAGCCGAGCCCGATCTACAAACCGGTCCATCCTCGATCCTATGCGTCGTTCAAGTTTTCTAATAGTGTGGCTTCTCCACCGGCTCATGGTAACTTGCTTCTAGCCGGTTACTTGGCTCATGAATTTCTAACTAAAAGCACTTTATTTGGTGAAGTGTATGATCCGGCTCGAGCTATGGCACAACCGGCGTATACCGTGGATAGTTCATTCAGTTATAGAACAACGAGGCAGCCGAACTATGGTTTGGCTAATAGGGAAACGGGAAAGAGTGTTGAAGCTAGGTTAAAGTCGAGTGAGAATAAGTGTCAACTTGAGCCTCAACCGGCTAAGAATCAAATGTATGTTGAAGTGTCCGAACTCCTAAAAACTGGAGGCCATATACCTGGCATTGTTAACCCTACACAATTAGCTCGTTTCTTGAATCTCCAAGATTCCAACAAGAGAAGTAATGAAATTTTGTAACCAAATTTAGTTCTAGTCTGTTACAAACCTTTTAATTGTAATTAAAAGACATTATGCTCAAACTAGGAAGATCAAGATTTGATATGCATCCTATGATCATTTTTTAATTATTTTCCATGAACTAAATCTTTTGAATTAGGAAATCCCATAATGTGCTGATATTATTCTTCAGATCTAAACATGGTACTGTATTATAGTATGTTCTTGGATAAAGAAGGGTGTTTCCTCCTGTTAAATGTGAGCTTAGGGTACATTACGTTTTTGTTTATGTAATTTTTATATATTGTGATTGAATAATATACTCTCATGCCATATGATATATTTGATTTTTGTTTAAGTCATTCTTTTTTTCTTTTGGAAGATGTTGCACAGGTCTTGATTGGGGTTTTTCAGGATCGAATGATCAAGCACTCATCATGAACAATTATCATCATAATAAAATAAGAACAGAAGATTTGAGGGTTGAACCTTAAATAATCTGATAATATGAATAAGGTTGAATGTGATTTACATGATCCTAAACTATTTATAATGAATGAAACGGTATGAATGGTACCGGTTCTTCAAAAGTATCAACATGTCTATTCTACATAACCGTTATATAACTATCTGTCTAAACCTAGGGTTTGGGTTTGTTGGCATGCGGCCCAAACCAACAAGTGTACAATGCTTCAATGTTGTTGGGCCTGTTCTTTTTCTTCCCGATGTCTTCGTGTGTCGACTTATAGCCTTACACAACAAGAATAAAAGTTGTGATTCTTATGTTCAAAGATTAATTAGATTAATCTCCAACATTCCTCTCTAATCTTATCAATCTTT
This sequence comes from Glebionis coronaria, assembly GCA_025667525.1. Taxonomy (NCBI): domain Eukaryota; kingdom Viridiplantae; phylum Streptophyta; class Magnoliopsida; order Asterales; family Asteraceae; genus Glebionis; species Glebionis coronaria. The sequence continues at coordinate 537,001,981 of CM046879.1, forward strand.
GTGTTCTTCTTGTTCCTTTGATTTGTTCTTGATGCCTTCTTCAAGCATTTCTTCAAAAAATATATTTATGTCTTTTCTTTCTGTTCTTCCTTGCGCTCTTACTGTTTTCTTCCATTTTCTTATCATAAACCAAATAAGAATCTTGATAAAAACCCTTTCTTATCATAATCCAAATACAAATCTTGAAAAAACTTTCTTCAAATCTGACATATTTTCGTCTCTTTGGTTAACCACTGGATTGGTGTTGTAACCGTCTTTAAATATTTCTTCTTTAAATGGCATCTATAGTTGCGTCTTTAAAAAAACGCAGGTTGAATCTTCTGTGATGAATGAACCATGAATCGTTTTGCGTGATCCCTCCGCTCTGATACCACTGTTGCACACGTCTTGATTGGGGTTTTCCAGGATCGACTGGTCAAGCACTCATCATGAAAAATCATCATCATAATAAAATAAGAACAGAAGATTTGAGGGTTGAACCTTAAATTATCTGATATATAATATGAATAAGGTTGAATATGATTTACAAGATCCTAAACTATTTATAATGAATGAAATGGTATGAGTGGTACCGTTCCTACAAAAGTAATCGACATGTCTATTCCACGTAACTGTTATATAAGTATCTTTCTAAACCTAGGGTTTAGGTTTGTTGGCCTGCGACCCAAACTAGCAGGTGTACAGGCTTCTATGTTTTTAGGCATGTTTTTTTCTTCCTGATGTCTTCCTGTGTCGACTTGTAGCCTTACACAATAAGAATAACAGGTTGTTATTCTTGTGTTCAAAGATTAATTAGATTAATTTCCAACAGAAGAAGGCATATACAGAACACTGACAGTTAGCACATATAGAACTAAGTAACCAACACATGGCCGGTATTTGAAGAATACTAATGTTTAAATACCTCAACGCGTGACCATACAGTATTTACGTATAACCATCTTAAACAATGTCTTGACTGCTAGTCTGTAAAGTTCTCTATAGTCTTGTATTTTTTCGTTGTTGCAATAAATATACGCCTCGTTATAAGACACCAATAAACCTGGAATGCAGTCAAACAAACTATGCTAGTCATTGGTAGTATTGTACATCCACTACAAGAAAATTGAGATCAGGTGACCGGGGTTTCTCCGGCGACAAAATGTCGTCAGGGATAACCCCTTTTCCCTGGCGACTTCGCTGACGTGAAAAAAAAGCAGATAGACTTTTTGGTCAAAGTTTGACCATAGTATCTCGGGCGACATGTCGCCGGGGAATAATCGTCCAAAATCAGATGCCAAAGGAAAAAGAGGGAAATTTTCCATCCCACTTATCTCTGGCGACATGTCGTCAGGAAACTTCGTCCAGCGTAATTAACCTTAATCTCTTTTTGATAATAACCTGACAATCTTATCCCTGGCGACATGTCGCCAGGCATACTTCGTCCAACGTAATTAACTTCGAACATTAGCAGAAAATCTGTGGCGGGCTTTTATCCGCCAAATCACAAAAGTTTCCCCGGCGACATGTCGCCGGGGAAACTCCCTGCCAAATATATTATTAGTTTTTGCTTATTATGAAAAATTATAAAACTATTATTTGTTTTTTACTTATTTAAGATATAATTATTATTTACTAAAAAACTATATAATTATTTATTCCATATAATTAATATTTTAACTATCGATCGATGTTATTTTATTTTCGCGACGTTTATATAATAAAAATGAGACATCTGTAAAACAAATATTTATTTATTCCAAATATTACGTAAAACCTTTTGTAATATCACATGGGACTTACAGACAGACCCTCCTAAACATAATTTTATTCAAAAACACTTAAACACGCGCTTTATTAAACATCGATATTACAACGATATTAGACTCGTAAACACAAAAAAAACACATAAAAAACTAGTTTAAACTAAGGTTCTCCATGTCATCGTAAAGGTCGTGAAGTAGTGCAGCTGAATCCACTATGTGCCTACCGGCATTGCGGTATAATTCTACTATACTCTCAAGTACCCTTAGTTTTCCATTTAAGAGCACACAGTTTGCACACGTTGAAGAGCTTGGAGAGGAAATTGGAGTCCTTGAAGGTCTCGAAGAAGAGCTTGGAGGAGAAAAGCTCGTTGAAGGTCTCGAAGAAGAGCTTAGAGGAGAAAAGCTCATTGAACCTCCAAGAGAATTGACAAGTAGTCTGACTCGTTCGTCTTTCCATAAAAAAAATTCGCATCCATATGAAATTGGAGGTTCCACCTTTGAATGTGGAGAAGCATAGTACTATCTACCAAAGGTATCACGTTGCCACGATTGTCGAAGAACTACATCTCCACGTCCACACCTCCACGGAAAAGCTTCATGCTTCAACATCTTCATAATAACAATGTGTTTGTGATGATAAGTGTGTGTGATCTGCTAGTTTTTATGATGATAAGGAGTGTGTGTGGTTCTTCTTTTATGCTAAAACAAGTTAGGGAAATTGTTAACATTTTCCCGCCAATGTTTTCTCTCCAATATTTTCCCGGCAATAGTTTCCCCAGCGACATGTCGTCGGGGAAACTTTATGTCAAAGATTACTTCTCTAAAGTGTATTAGGGTATGGATGAGTCGGTATGTTTTGGTTACACGTTAGATGTTCAATGGATGAGTAGGTATGTATTGGTTACACGTTAGATGTTCATTGGATGAGTCGGTATGTATTGGTTACACGTTAGAAGTTCTATGGATGAGTCAATATGTCTTGGTTACACGTTATATGTTCATTGGATGAGTCGGTATGTGTTGGTTACACGTTAGATGTTCAATGGATGAGTCGGTATGTCTTGGTTACACGTTAGATGTTTAATGGATGAGTCGGTATGTCTTGGTTACATGTTAGATGTTCAATGGATGAGTCGGTATGTGTTGGTTACACGTTAGATATTCAATGGATGAGTCGGTATGTCTTGGTTACACGCTAGATGTTCAATGGATGAGTCGGTATGTCCTGGTTACACGTTAGATGTTCAATGGATGAGTCGGTATGTATTGCTTACACGTTGGATGTTCAATGGATGAGTCGGTATGTCTTGGTTACACGTTATATATTCAATGGTTGAGTCTGTATGTCTTGGTTACACGTTAGATGTTCAATGGATGAGCCGGTATGTGTTGGTTACACGTTAGCTGTTTAATGGATGAGTCGGTATGTCTTGGTTACACGTTATATGTTCAATGGATGAGTCGGTATGTCTTGGTTATACATTAGATGTTCAATGGATGAGTCTGTATGTGTTGGTTACACGTTAGATGTTCAATGGATGAGTCGGTATGTCTTGGTTACACGTTAGATGTTCAATGGTTGAGTCGGTATGTGTTGGTTACACATTAGATGTTCAATGGATGAGTCGGTATGTCTTGGTTACACGTTAGATGTTCAATGGATGAGTCGGTATGTCTTGGTTACATGTTAGATGTTCAATGGATGATTCGGTATGTATTGGTTACACGTTAGATGTTAAATGGTTACCGAATAGGAATAAATCGAGAAACTAAACAGACTAGACCGAAATGAATTTAGAAACTAAACTGACCGGGATGATATTATTATTTTATAAATAATAATTATTTTATAAATAATAATAATAATTACTATTATTTTATAACTAATTATAATAATATATAAACAATAATAAATTTTATTTTGACAAAATGTATCCCCGACGACATTTGCACCTATCCCTGGCGACATGTCGCTAGGGATTGTTTCCTTGGCGACACGTCGCCAGGGAAGGTTTGAGAGAAACGAAAAAAGAGGTTAGGTACGTGAATATGCGTTGAAAAGTCAAAGGAATCCCTGGCGACATGTCGCCAGGGAAACTAGGTCACCTCCCTCCAAATATTTTCAATCACGAGCGCTTTTGGCTAGATGACAAAGTGAAAAGTATCCCCGGCGACATATCGCCAGGCATAGTCGTTGGGGGAACTTTGACCTTTTTGACAAGATTTTCTTCACTTTTCTCTTAACACTTTCTTATCCAAAAAAAACCCACGCATCACCACCTGCTATCACCACCTGCTATCACCTCCATCACCACCTGCTATCACCAACATCTTAATCATCACCACCATCATTATCATCACCACCACCACTCACCACCACTCACATCCACACGTGCACACGTGCACTGCCACCACTCTGCGTCTTTCGCCACCACTCCGCCACCATCTTTGTCTTCCGCCACCACCATCACCACCTTTCTTCTTTTTCTAACCCTTGAACATCTAATCTTTCCCGATTTTTAAAGGTTGTAATTTTAATTTTTGATTTTGATTTTATAATAAAATTAGTTTGTTTATCTTATTATAATTGATAATAAAATGGATTTCTTCTATGTTATTGTAACCCCGACTGCAGCCGGAGACGCAGCCCCGACCACAGCCGAGGCCACAACCGACAACCACCACAGTTCTGACCACATCCGCAGGGAAAGTATGTTTTTTTAATTCTTATTCATAATACATATGATTTTTATTTTTTTTTCATTTAGGTTTCCCCGGCGACATGTCGTCAGGGATTATAAACTAGTTTAATTTGGTTAAACGTAAATACAAACACTCCTTAACATTGTAAAATGCACAACTAAACACTCTTTATCCTACCTATTTGATGAGAATAAGCTGATAAGCTTATCCGAATAAGCTGTTTTTAAACAACTTATTCGGATAAGCTTATCAGCTTATCAGAATAAGCTGTTTGAAAACAGCTTATCCTGATAAGGTTACTAGAATAAGCTATTTTCAACCAGCTTATTCTGATAAGCTTAGCGGAATAAGCTGTTTAAAAACGGCTTATCCTGATAAGCTTATCAGGACAAGCTGTTTTCAAACAGCTTATCCTGATAAGCCTATCGGGATAAGCTGTTTACAAACATCACGTAGACAATGAGAAAGACCCAGAGGTTATAAAAACAACGAATTATTCGCTTTGGCTTGTGGACCATCACCGAATCCAATCTCACTAAACTCTTGCGTAGTCGACGGTATGAGGTATGTCGTGCACATCCGCGATGAACGCCGTACAACTCAAAACAACGGCATTTGTGCGCCTGGCCCTAACAACACAATGTCTTGTGCTCAGCTTCAACAGATCCTCGTGTTTCATTATTTGTCGTTCAGTGTTGTGTTGTTCTGAGTTATGTGGTTCGACACTCGCCCCACATTACGTAAACAACGTCTTATCTATAGAACCAACATGACACAACTCACCGATACAAGAGATGAGTGGTGGAAAGATGATCAATACATTCTCGCAACACAAGTAAAACAAGTCTTCTACATTGAAGATAAGAACAAACCCAACTGGAAGGTCATTGAACATGTTAATCATAAAAAGTTTTCCAACGGGGGTGTCATCGTGTCAGATGCCGTTCCTGATATTATACATTTCGATAACTCATCTGATCTACCACTTTCCACTAATTTGAATGACTTGGGTGATGTGACCTTGCATATAGATGGCCAATCAACGGAGGTTGATGCACCGCTAAATATCATTGATGTTGATGACGAAGACGATGGTATTATTGATGATGAAGACGTCCCTCATGATTTAAGTGATGAAGAACGTGTGAATGATGATGATGGTGAAGACAAAGTTTATTCCAGTAAAGAAGAAGATTGACCTTTAGTTGTAACTTGCAAAAGAAACTTATTTGTTTGAATGAATGAATCTAATTATTGTGGATTGTTTAAATGTCTATATTTAGTTGGATGTGTTGTATTTGGATTTGTGCATGCTTATATTATTGTGTTCATGAATTTGTCTATGTTATGCTAATTGTACTTGTACAGATGTCAGCAGATGTTGCACGATCACACGGTAGTGAGGATGAACCTCGTACGCCAAACATCCGCAGCGGTTCCCTCGCCTTATTTAGAAATAAAGGTAAGAATATTTGGATTATTGTAAAACAATCAGAAATTTGGTGCATATATATATGTTGCATGCCTTGAATTTTTATAACTTTGTCACTCACTTGATTTTTGTAGGCAAAGGCAAAAGAAAAGAAAATTTTGGCGGCAGACCGACCGGTAGGTCAAAGACTCTGGGCATTACCCGATGTCTCGATTTGTTGAGCACCATTGACTTGCATGGCCCTGTCCCGATACATTTTGAGGGTGCACCACCCTCTTTCCGGCCTCTCAGCGAGCATGCTCAGCAGTTCGCTAATTACATCGGGGATTCTATCAGGAGGCTCGTGCCAATGTACTACCCAAGTTGGAATGAGGTCCCTAGACAGCTCGAGACGATCGTTTGGGCGGACATAGAGGTCAGTTATCATTTTTATGTTTATGACATTATTGTGTTTATTTATTTAATGGTGTATATATTTAAATAATTTTGTTGATTTATTTATATCATATAAATAAATAACAAATTTAAATAAATATACAAATTGTATCTTATTTATTTATGTCATATAATTTTTTTTAAACAAATATAAAAATTTTAAATAAATATAATTTTTTTTAAATAAATATTTTTTTGATGAGAATAAGGTAATAAGCTTTTTCGGATAAGCTGTTTTCAAACAGCTTATCCTGATAAGCTTATCAGAACAAGCTGTTTGAATACAGCTTATCCTGATAAGCTTATCAGAACAAGCTGTGTTTGTTTTATTTGTTGTATATGAATGCAATCTAAGTTTAATCTAACACCCCACAAGCGTGATGCTAGCAAATGGGAGGGTGTAATTAGCGGCATCGGTTTTATGCTTCAAAAGACTTACAATTCCAGAAAAATTCAGTTCAAAACAAAACATTGGCGCCGAGACATCGACACCGGTAGGGTTGACATAGACAGAGTCCGCAGGGAGCGTCCTGAGGAAATTACTACTGAGGAGTGGGAAAAACATATCGAATTTTTGAGTGATCCGAATTACGAAAAAAGATGCCCAATAAACTCGCAAAATCGGTCTAAGCAGAAGACACCGAGTCGGCAAGGATCCCGATCGTTAGCACTCATTCGAGACAACATGGTGAGAAATTCTATAATTCATTTACCTACATATATGTCTTTGATTATATGTTTTGGTGTGTTGTGATTTTTTGTTTTGAATTTGCTTCATTCTATATATGCGTGTCTATGTATGTACAGACGCAAGCTGCAACTACAGCTGATATGCCGCCCCCGTCTGTCATTGATCACTTCTTCTTGACGCACACCGACAAGGATGGGGATTCTTTTTGCGAGGCGGACCGCGTTATGTATGTAAGTATTTTTTTTGCAAATTAATTAGGTAATTTTTTTATATACCTTGGTTTTCGACTATTCCCTGCCGAGAAATAATGTACCTACCTGACTAATAAATAATATATTAACTATCGTTTGTTTTTGTCACTTCATTAGGAGGAGATACTTGCGATGAGGGCTGCAGGCAAACATACGGACGACGAGATCAACCGTACCGTCAAAGGTGGAAAGCAGCGCGGCCACATGCCCGATGTCGGTTAGATAGTGCCGAGAAGGCGACAAACTACTCGATATACTCCTCCCCCTACACCTGCCTTCGACCCGCGATTGGAACAAGCGTCTCAAGTGTATGATTTATGAGAAGTGACGATAGGTTCGCTGATGCGTTCTCAGCATTCCTATCGGCTGGTGCTAGCGAGAATGGCACGGGAGGCAGCGAAAGTGGCGCCGGTGGGAGTGGCGCCGAAGGGAGTGGCGTCGGAGGGAGTGGCGCCGGCGGGAGTGGCGGTAGTGGTAATGAGAATGTTGACGGGTAGAATGGCAATAATGGTTAGTATGTCTAGTTTTTCCTACCTTAGCATGCACGTTTAATAATTGTAAACCCCGAATTGCAAGTTTAATAAGTGTAACTAGGAACCAATATATTTGTGACATATGTATTTGTATTGATCGAGTTAATCGATCGAGAGGTTACATGTTCTTGTGTTTTGGTACTAGATTTGTGGTTGATTTTGGTATTTGTATCCCCAGGTTTTGTATTTGTATTCCCAGGTTTTGGTAGATTTTTTCCGGAGAAATTCTGGAAAAAATCTAGAAATAGCCTGCTGTGCAGGCTGCAAAAAAAGGACAAAGTTTCCCTGGCGACATATCGCCAGGGAAAACTGTGGCTCATTTGACCTTTTTGAAAAGTCAGCAGAGTTTCCCTAGCGACATGTCGCCAGGGAAACTTTGGTACAACTTTAACTTGTCAACGCAAGGCTTTGACTTGTCAACGTAATGGAAAGTTTCCCTGGCAACTTTGACTTGTCAACGCAAGGCTTTGACTTGTCAACGTAATGGAAAGTTTCCCTGGCGACATTTCGCCAGGGAAAAGTCAAGATTAATTATCATATTTACTTAACTATGCTAATCACCCATGTTTTCCCCGACGACATATGTCGCCAGGGAAACTTTCCCTCACAAAATTCAGCGTGGCAACAATTTTATTACCAAAATGAAGTGGGGTCCACTTAGTCGCCAGGGAAAATTTAAATCGTCGCCAGGGAAACTTTCCCTCACGAGGTTTCCTTGGCGACGTTTCCCTGGCGACATGTCGCCAGGGATTGGGTTTCCCTGGCGACATGTCGCCAGGGATTGGGTTTCCCTGGTGACATGTCACCAGGGAAAGGCTCGAAATTTCACCAGGGAAAGGCTCGAATTTTGTAGTGATCTATGTGAGATACGTGAGTGTTGCTGATCTATATAACTCGTGTTTTGTCTAGCTATTCGTATTCTTTTGTTGTTATTCACTCATCATTCATGTTGTAGTTCAATGGCACCTTCATGACTCTATTAGCATACCATCACACTTAAAATTTCAAGCCTTTCCCTAACGAAATTTCGAGCCTTTCCCTGGCCAGGGATTGGGTTTCCCTGGCGACATGTCGCCATGGAAAGGCTCGAAATTTCACCAGGGAAAGGCTCGAATTTTGTAGTGATCTATGTGAGATACGTGAGTGTTGCTGATCTATATAACTCGTGTTTTGTCTAGCTATTCGTATTCTTTTGTTGTTATTCACTCATCATTCGTGTTGTAGTTCAATGGCACCTTCATGACTCTATTAGCATACCATCACACTAAAAATTTCAAGCCTTTCCCTAACGAAATTTCGAGCCTTTCCCTGGCGACATGTCGTCAGGGAAACCCAATCCCTAGCGACATGTCGCCAAGGAAACCTCGTGAGGGAAAGTTTCCCTGGCGAGGATTTAAATTTTCCCTGGCGACTAAGTGGACCCCACTGCATTTTGGTCATAAAATTGGTGCCACGCTGGATTTTGTGAGGGAAAATTTCCCTGGCGACATATGTCGCCGGGGAAAACATGGGCGATTAGCACAGTTAAGTACATATGATAACTAATCTTGACTTTTCCGTGGCGACATGTCGCCATGGAAACTTTCCATTACGTTAACAAGTCAAAGCCTTGCATTGACAAGTCAAAGTTGTACCAAAGTTTCCCTGGCGACATGTCCAGGGAAACTTTCCATAACGTTGACAAGTCAAAGCCTTGCGTTGACAAGTCAAAGTTGTACCAAAGTTTCCTGGCGACATGTCGTCAGGGAAACTCTGCTGACTTTTCAAAAAGGTCAAATGACCCACAGTTTTCCCTGACGACATGTCGCCGTGGAAACTGTCATTTTTTTTGTGCAGCCTCCACAACAGGCTATTTCCAGATTTTTTCGGAAAAATCTACCAAAACCTGGGAATACAAATACAAAACATGGGGATAAAAATACCAAAAATCTACCACAACTCTAGTACCAAAACACAAAAACATGTAACCTCTAGATCGATTAACTCGATCAATACAAATACATATGTCACAACTTGAGTACAAATATATTGGTTCCTAGTTACACTTATTAAACTTGCAATTCGGGGTTTACAATTATTAAACTTGCATGCTAAGGTAGGAAAAAGAAGACATACTAACCATTATTGTCATTCTACCCGTCGGCATTCTCATTACCACTACCGCCACTCCCACCGGCGCCACTCCCGACGGCGCCACTCCCATCGGCGCCACTTCCGCTGCCTCCCGTGCCACTCCCGCTAGCACCAGCCGATATGAATGCTGAGAACGCATCAGCGAACCTATCGTCACTTCTCATAATATCATACGCTTGAGATGCTTGTTCCAATCTCGGGTCGACGGCAGGTGCAGGGGGAGGAGTATATAGAGTAGTTTGGCGCCTTCTCGGCACTATCTGACCGACACCGGGCATGTGGCCGCGCTGCTTTCCGCCTCTGACGATACAGTCGATCTCGTCGTCCGTATGTTTGCCTGCAGCCCTCATGCAAGCATCTCCTCTTAATGAAGTGACAAAAACAAACGATAGTTAATATATTATTTATTAGTCGGGTTGGTACATTATTTCTCGGCAGGGAATAGTCCAAAACCAAGGTATATCCAAAAAAAATTTATTAATTAATTAATTTAAAAAATAAAAAAAATACTTACATACATAATGCGGTCCGCCTCGCAAAAAAAAATCCCATCATTGTCGATGTGCGTCAAGAAGAAGTGATCAATGACAGACGGGGGCGGTATATCAGCTGCAGTTGCAGCTTGCGTCTGTACATACATAGACACGCATATATAGAATGAAGCAAATTCAAAACAAAAAATCACAACACACCAAAACATATAATCAAAGACATATATGTATGTAAATTAATTATAGAATTTCTCACAACTTTGTCTCGAATGAGTGCTAACGATCGGGATCCCTGTCGACTCGGTGTCTTCTGCTTATACCGATTTTGCAAGTTTGTTAGGCATCTTTTTCCGAAATCCGGATCACTCCAAAATTCGATATGTTTTTCCCACTCCTCGGCAGTAATTTCCTCAGGACGCTCCCTGCGGATTCTGTCTATATCAACCCTACCGGTATCGATGTCTCGGCGCCAATGCTTTGTCTTGAACTGATTTTTTCTAGAATTGTATGTCTTTTGAAGCATAAAATCGATGCCGTCACTTACACCCTCCCTTGTGCTAGCATCACGCTTGTGGGGTATCAGATTAAACTTAGACTGCATTCATATACAACAAATAAAACAAACATAGAGTTAGAGTTTGAGATATAATTTATACATTATTTTGTTTATTTATTTAGTGGCTTATATATTTATTAAATTTTTTATAATAAAAACAACTTATCCTGATAAGCATAAGCTTTTTGAAAACAGCTTGTTCTGATAAGCTTATCAGCACAAGCTGTTTAAAAACAGCTTATCCTGATAAGCTTATCAGAACAAGCTGTTTGAAAACAGCTTATCCTGATAAGCTTATCAGAACAAGTTGTTTTCACACAGCTTGTTCTAATAAGCTTATAAAGATAAGCTGTATTCAAACAGCTTGTTCTGATAAGCTTATCAGGATAAGCTGTTTGAAAACAGCTTATCCGAAAAAGCTTATTACCTTATTCTCATCAAATATATATTTATTTAAAAAAATTTATATTTTTTTAAAAAAATTATATTTATTTAAAAAAAATTATATCATATAAATAAATATGATACAATTTGTATATTTATTTAAATTTGTTATTTATTGATATGATATAAATAAATAAACAAATTTATTTAAATATATACACCATTAAATAAATAAACACAATAATGTCATAAACATAAAAATGATAACTGACCTCTATGTCCGCCCAAACGCTAGTCTCGAGCTGTCTAGGGACCTCATTCCAACTTGGGTAGTACATTGGCACGAGCCTCCTGATAGAATCCCCGATTTAATTAGTGAACTGCTGAGCATGCTTGCCGAGAGGCCGGAAAGAGGGTGGTGCACCCTCAAAATGTATCAGGACAGGGCCATGCAAGTCAACGGTGCTCAAAAAATCGAGACATCGGATAATGCCCTGAGTCTTTGACCTACCGGCCGGTCTGCCGCAAATTTTTTTTATTCTTTTACCTTTGCCTGCAAAAATCAAGTGAGTGACAAAGTCATAAAAAATCAAGGCAAGCAACATATATATATGCACCAAATTTATGATTGTGTTACAATAATCCAAATATTCTTACCTTTATTTCTAAATAAGACGAGGCAACCACTGCGGATGTTTGGCGTAGGAGGTTCATCCTCACCACCATCGTCAGCACCGTGTGATCGTGCAACATCTGCTGGCATCTGTACAAGTACAATTAGCAAACATAGACAAATGCATGAACAAAATAATATAAGCATGCACAAATCTAAATACAACACATCCAACTAAATATAGACATTTAAACAATCTACAACAATTAGATTCATTCATTCAAACAAATAAGTGTCTTTTGCAAGTTACAACTAAAGGTCAATCTTCTTATTCACTGGAATAACCTTTGTCTTCACCATAAACTTTGGATTCGGTGATGGTCCACAAGCCAAAGCGAATAACTCGTTGTTTCTGATAACCTCTAGGTCTTTGTCATTGTCTACGTGACGTTTGTAAACAGATTATCCCGATAAGCTTATCAGGATAAGCTGGTTGAAAATAGCTTATTCTAGTAAGCTTATCAGGATAAGCTGTTTTCAAACAGCTTATTCTGATAAGCTGATAAGCTTATCAAAAAAAGCTGTTTGAAAACAGCTTATTCGGATAAGCGTATCAGCTTATTCTCATCAAATAGGTAGCATAAAGAGTGTTTGGTTGTGCGTTTTACAATGGTAAGGAGTGTTTGTATTTACATTTAACCAAATTTAACTAGTTTATAATCCCCGACGACGTGTTGCCGGGGAAACCTAAATGAAAAAATAAATAAATAATCATATGTATTATGAATAAGAATTAAAAAAACATACTTTCCCTGTGGTTGTGGCCTTGGCTGTGGTCGGGACAGTGGTGGTTATCGGTTGTGGCCTCGGCTGTGGTCGGGGCTGCGTCTCCGGCAGCGGTCGGGGCTACAATAACATAGAATAAATCCATTTTATTATCAATTATAATAAGATAAACAAACCAATTTTATTATAAAATCAAAATCAAAAATTAAAATTACAATCTTTTAAAATCGGGAAAAATTTAAATGTTTGAAGGGTTAGAAAAAGAAGAAAGGTGGTGATGGTGGTGGCGGAAGACAAAGATGGTGGCGAAGTGGTGGCGGAAGACACGGAGTGGTAGCAGCGCACGTGTGCAGGTGTGGAGGTGAGTGGTGGTGAGTGGTGGTGGTGATGATAATGATGGTGGTGATAGCAGGTGGTGATGGAGGTGATAGCAGGTGGTGATGCGTGGGTTTTTTTTGGATAAGAAAGTGTTAAGAGAAAAGCGAAGAAGATCTGGTCAAAAAGGTCAAAGTTCCCCCGGAGACTATCCCTGGCGACATGTCGCTGGGGATACTTTTCACTTTGTCGTCTAGCCAAAAGCGCGCGTGATTGAAAATTTTTGGAGGGAGGTGACCAAGTTTCCCTTGGGACATGTCGCCAGGGATTCCTTTGACTTTTCAACGCATATTCAAAGACCTAACCTCTTTTGTCGTTTCTCTCAAACCTTCCCTGGCGACGTGTCGCCAAGGAAACAATCCCTAGCGACATGTCGCCAGGGATAGGTGCAAATGTCGTCAGGGATACATTTTGTCAAAATAAAATTTATTATTGTTTATATATTATTATAATTAGTTATATAATTATTATTATTATTATTATTATTATTATTATTATTTATAAAATAATAATTATTAGTCATAAAATAATAATATCATCCCGGTCAGTTTAATTTCTAAATTCATTCAGGTCTAGTCCGTTTAGTTTCTCGATTTATTACAATTCGGTAACCATTTAACATCTAACATGTAACCAATACATACCGACTCATCCATTAAACATCTAACGTGTAACCAATACATACCGACTCATCCATTGAACATCTAACGTGTAACCAAGACATACCGACTCATCCATTGAACATCTAACGTGTAACCAACACATACCGACTCATCCATTGAACATCTAACGTGTAACCAAGACATACCGACTCATCCATTGAACATCTAACGTGTAACCAACACATACCGACTCATCCATTGAACATCTAACGTGGAACCAAGACATACCGACTCATCCATTGAACATATAACGTGTAACCAAGACATACCGACTCGTCCATTGAACATCTAACGTGTAACCAATACATACCGACTCATCCATTGAACATCTAACGTGTAACCAAGACATACCGACTCATCCACTGAACATATAACGTGTAACCAAGACATACCGACTCATCCATTGAACATCTAACGTGTAACCAATACACACCGACTCATCCATTGAACATCTAACGTGTAACCAAGACATACGGACTCATCCATTGAACATATAACGTGTAACCAACACATACCGACTCATCCATTGAACATATAACGTGTAACCAAGACATACCTACTCATCCATTGAACATTTAACGTGTAACCAACACATACCGACTCATCCATTGAACATCTAACATGTAACCAACACATACCGACTCATCCATTAAACATCTATCGTGTAACCAAGACATACTGACTCATCCATTGAACATATAACGTGTAACCAAGACATACCGACTCATCCATTGAACATATAACGTGTAACAAACACATACCGACTCATCCATACAAACATCTTACGTATAACCAAGACATACCGACTCATCCATTGAACATCTAATGTGTAACCAACACATATCGACTCATCCATTGAACATATAACGCGTAACCAAGACATGCCGACTCATCCATTGAACATTTAATGTGTAACCAAGACATACGGACTCACCCATTGATCATCTAACGTGTAACCAAGACATACCGAATCATCCATTGAACATCTAACCAGTAACCAAGACATACAGACTCATCCATTGAACATATAACGTGTAACCAAGACATACCGACTCATCCATTGAACATCTAACGTGTAACCAACACATATCGACTCATCCATTGAACATCTAACGTGTAACCAATACATACCGACTCATCTATTGAAAATCTAACGTGTAACCAAGACATACCGACTCATCCATTGAACATCTAACTGTAACCAAGACATACCGACTCATCCATTGAACATATAACGTGTAACCAAGACATACCGGCTCATCCTTTGAACATATAACGTGTAACCAACACAAACCGACTCCTCTATTGAACATCTAACTTGTAACCAACACATACCGACTCATCCATTGAACATCTAACGTGTAACCAAGACATACCGACTCATCCATTAAACAAATAACATGTAACCAAGACATAGCGACTCAACCATTGAACATCTAACGTGTAACCAATACATACCGACTCATCCATTGAACATCTAACTGTAACCAAGACATATCGACTCATCCATTGAACATATAATGTGTAACTAAGACATACCGACTCATCCATTGAACATCAAACGTGTAACCAATACATACCGACTCATCCATTGAACATCTAACGTGTAACCAAGACATACCGACTCATCCATTGAACATCTAACGTGTAACCAACACATACCGACTCATCCATTAAACATATAACGTATAACCAAGACATACCGACTCATCCATTGAACATTTAACGTGTAACCAATACATGTCGACTCATCCATTGAACATCTAACGTGTAACCAACATATACTGACTCATCCATATCCAAATACACTTTAGAGAAGCAATCTTTGACAGTAAGTTTCCCCGACGACATGTCGCCTAGGAAACTATTGGCGAGAAAATATTGGAGGGAAAACATTGGCGAGAAAATGTTAACAATTTCCCTCACTTTTTAGCATAAAAGGAGAACCACACACACTCCTTATCATCACAACCACCAGCAGATCACCCACACTTATCATCAGAAACACATTTTTATTATGAAGATGTTGAAGCATGAAGCTTTTCTGTGTAGGTGTGGACGTGGAGATGTAGTTCTTCGACAATCGTGGCAACATGATACCTTTGGTAGACAATACTATGCTTGTCCACGTTCAAAGGTGGAACCTCCAGTTTCATATGGATGGGAATTTTTTTATGGAAAGACTAACGAGTCAGACTACTTGTCAATTCTCTTGGAGGTTCAATGAGCTTTTCTCCTCCAAGCTCTTCTTCGAGACCTTCAACGAGCTTTTATCCTCCAAGCTCTTCTTCGAGACCTTCAAGGACTCCAATTTCTTCTCCAAGCTCTTCAACGTGTGCAAACTGTGTGCTCTTGAATGGAAAAATAAAGGTACTTGAGAGTACAGCGGAGTTGTACCGCAATGCCGATAGGCACACGGTGGATTCAGCTGCACTACTTCACGACCTTTTCGATGACATGGGGAACCTTAGTTTGAACTAGTTTGTGATGTGTTTTTTTCGTGTTTACGAGTCTTATATCGTTGTAATATCCATGTTTAATTAAGCGCGTGTTTAAGGGTCCGTGACGAATAAAATTATGTTTAGGAGTGTCAGTCTGTAAGTCTCCCAAGTGATATTACAAAAGGTTTTATGTAATATTTGAAATAAATAAATATTTGTTTTACAGATGTCTCATTTTTTATTATATAAACGTCGCGAAAATAAAATAATATCAGATTGATAGTAAAATAATAATTATATGGAATAAATAATTATATAGTTTTTTAGTAAATAATAATTATATCTTAAATAAGTAAAAAACAAATAATAGTTTTATTATTTTTCACAATAAGCAAAAACTAATAATATATTTGTCAGGGAGTTTCCCCGGCGACATGTCGCCGGGGAAACTTTTGTGATTTGGTGGGTAAAAGCCCGCCACATAGTTCTGCTAAAGTCCAAAGTTAATTACGTTGGACGAAGTATCCTTGGCGACATGTCGGCAGGGATAATATTGTCAGGTTATTATCAAAAATAGATTAAGGTTAATTACGTTGGACGAAGTTTTGCCTGGCGACAGGTCGCCAGGGAAAAGTGGGAGGGAAAATTTCACGCTTTTTTCTTTGGCATCTGATATTGGACGATTATTCCCCGGCGACATGTCGCCAGGGATACTATGATCAAACTTGACCAAAAAGTCTATCTGCTTTTTTGTCACGTCAGCGAAGTCGTCAGGGAAAAGGGGTTATCCCTGGCGACATTTTGTCGCCGGGGAAACCCCGGTCACCTGATCTCAATTTTCTTGTAGTGTCACTATATATATGTGCTCAACACTCTAAGGAATCGATCTCAGGCAACATTGATCTAAGCTACTCTGACTTTATACTTTCCATCGTACCATTGATCCTTGTCGACTCAAGCACAATCCCACATTAAGGAGAAATTCTACACTAGGACATTGCTAGATCTCCTGTTGAATGTGTGAACTCATTGGGGTGAAAAGTGCATACTTTGCTATTTTGCATTGATATAAATCTGAAATTTTGTTATCACATATATATATTTCAGTTTTGGTCATTCATATATTTTCATGTTGATTTTCTTTTGTATGTACGTGTTTGCGGTGACGTGATATTGCTTAGTGTATATTGTCAAAAATGGCTTCGCTAGAAAGGGGTATTATTTGATTTTTATGTCTTGAATTTCCATGCCTAAAAGTCTAAGATACGTTTAAAATGACAAATAACTTATCGTGTTTGATTATGAGAGAAGACTAGGAGAGTATAATTTGTCGAATTTCGCTAATCTAAGAGTTGCCTTCACACGTTGAAGACCAGGATGGATACTTAACTCATAGAGATGAATAAGTTCTCCCAGTTATTTATTCTTATACTTTTGGCTATCATTTTGACTTCTCCAAATGCTGTTTTTAGCTCTTCTACAGAAGCATTCGCTCTTCTCGAGTGGAAAGCAAGCTTAAAACACCAACCAACCACTCTGTGCTACCTTCATGGCCGCTTTCTGCAGCAGATCAGATGGCATCTACAATCTCTCCGTGCACTTGGTATGGAGTTTCTTGCAATTCGGATGGAAGTATAACTAGGCTGAATTTGTCATCATCTAGTTTAAACGGTGCACTCCAGGCTTTCTCCTTCTTGTCTTTTCCAACCTTACACATTTTGAACTAAGTTTGAACCATTTTTTGTGGAATGGTCCAATCTGATATTAGTAATCTGTCAAAACTTGTTTATCAATCACTTCTATGGAATCATTCCCCGAGAAATCGGGATGTTGCAAAATCTTGAGACACTTCACTTGTTTGAAAATGAATCTAATGGTTCAATCCCGAATGGGATATGTGATATGAGGTTTCTCTCTAAACTAGCTTTGTATACGAATACTTTTAGCGGTGAAATTCCATCATGTCTTGGTAACTTGACCAACCTAAGCTATCTATATCTCAACGATAAAAAACTCTCTGGCTTCATTCCTTTTGAATTGGGAAACCTGACAAATTTGAATCGGCTGCATTTGCATAAGAACTTTCTAACAGGGCCTATCCCGAAGACAATTGGAAATCTAAACCAGTTGATTAGATTGAACATGTTTGATAATCAATTACAAGGCTCAATTCCTTCATAAGTAGGCAATCTGAATTTACTTCAATCGCTAAATCTTCATATGAATAATCTCACGGGTTTAGTCCCAAACTATTTTGGTCGCCTTTAGTTTCTTAACACATCGCGCTTTTTATCTGATAATCTTGCTGGCCCCCTTCCTGAAGAGTTTGGAAACATGACAAGCCTGGTCACGCTACATGCGAGTGATAATCTTCTTAACGGTTCCGTCCCAAAGTCCATTGGTAAACTTGTAAGTTTAGAGAGTTAGTGTCTAGAAAATAACCATTTATCTGGTCCTCTTCCAAAGGAGATAGGAAATATGAAGTTGGTTGAAGTAGAACTGACTCAAAACAGTTTGTCTAGTTCATTACTAGTGCGGTTCAACTCCAAATAAAAGTAAAGATATTGATGTTTTTTTTATTTATTTAAGTTTCCTGTTTAACAATAAATTTTGGTAAAGAGAATATTCAATTTCCAGTTATAGGTTTAGGAAAATAGAAAGTAATATCAATCTTTATTTAGATTGATTCTCATTTTCCTATAAATGTTAGGTTTTTCATTGTATTAGGGGATCTCAGAGTTTGATAATGAAAGGTTTTGCTTAGTTCTTGGTAGTCTGCTAAGACTCTTTTAATAATCGGGTATTCGTTAAATCAACGATTGTTAGAGTTTGCCTGATTATCGGTATTCTTTTTGAATCAACGATAGTTAGAAGGATTGTGTCTGACATTCTTTGGAATCAACAGATTCAATTATCTATCTTTGTTATTTTGTTATTTCAAACTACATCAGTTGGTATCAGAGCCGAAGTTCCTGAATAAGATGTTAGAATATCCATTTTTTGAGGGTGATAGTTCATCTTCTGATGAATGGGAAGATTATGGTGCGGCTAGTGATGATTATGAAGGGCCTCCAATATTTGATGATGATCAATATGAAGAAGAATCTATGCTAGTTTATGATACCGATATTGAAGATGTCATTGAGGAAGAAGAAGAATTTGGTGGGAGAGAAGACAACATTAAAGACACTATAGTTGTGGCTAATAATCTTTATTCTTCAATGATCCAAGCTACCATTGTCGACAAGTTGGGTTTTAAGACGATCAAGGTTCGAGGTCGATTCATTTTAAAGAAAGGAAATTTGATGCAAGGGATACAAACTTGGATGCTACGAATACAAGGCAAACTCGAGGACGAGTTTTATTAAGGGAGAGAGAATGGTGTGGTTCAACTCCAAATAAAAGTGAAGATATTTATGTTTTTTTATTTATTTAAGTTTCATGTTTAACAATAAATTCTGGTAAAGAGAATATTCAATTTCCAGTTATAGGTTTAGGAAAATTGAAAGTAATATCAATCTTTATTTAGATTGATTCTCATTTTCCTATAAATGTTAGGTTTTTCATTGTATTAGGGGATCTCAGAGTTTTGATAATGAAAGCTTTTGCTTAGTTCTTGGCAGTTTGCTAAGACTCTTTTAATAATCGGGTATTCGTTGAATCAACGATTGTAAAACCCGTATTTAAAATTTGGAATATTAAATACGTAGAGTCTCAATTTAGCGTTAAATAAACATAAACAGTATATACGCAGCCTCCAGTATATACACAGGCTCAGTTCATTAAATATCACAAATAATAATTATTCAGAAAATAATTATTAAGTTTCAGAAAATATTAAGTATGTATTATTTATTATACAGAAATAGTTAAATGTTAACAGTAATTACGCATCCTCAGTTTTATTTAAAACGTTACGTAATTAATTATTTCAGAAAAATAATTAATAGTAATTAGTCAAGTATTATGTAAGTATTATTATTCAGAAGAATAATAAATAAATACTTGTTAGGATCTAGACACGAGCACGCTTGCGAAAAAAAGAGAGTAATAAAGCACGACACGGAAATTAAAAAGTGTGTATACTTTGGTTGGGCTGCGTTTGTTATTACAAAAAAAGAGACATGGGCCTTAAGCCCGGCCTTTCTACCAAAAGAAAACATACGGGGTAACCCCATCCATTTACAACATACAGTAACAAAAAAAAACGGGAACTAGGGTTCCACTTGGTTTGGTGGCGCCGGTTGTAGAAGAAAAATAAACAATTTCGGGTCTGATTTGTCATCTTTGATTCGTGTGTTTTTGTCATTCATTTATCTAGGTTACAAAGGTAATCAATCCCCTTCCTTTAATTTCAGTTTGCATCACGAATGGTAAGGTTTTAAACTTATACAAACGAAATCAAATGGTAAACGTGTAATAATCAGAAAAAGGGGTGGCGTGCTTTGTTTAATGCACGAATACCGAGACACCAGGTCTCGGTGTGTGTGAATTGTGGCAGCCGTGACCCACATAGGGTGTGTTTGGGGCTGCAGTCGCAACATAGGGTGTTTGGGATTACCATTCAGTAAGGGGATGTTTGGGTCTGTAAACAAAATAGAAAAATAAAGAAAGCAGTGGGAATAAAACAAACAAGCAGTGGGAACAATGGGTTTCAGCAGTGGGAAAAATAGATAGAAAATAATGAGTTTTGTTTAAGTTTAGTGTCAGTTTTCGTGACACTAAGTACTGTCGCAGAATTGTTATATGTGCAGTTTTTTTATTTTTAAAACTCAGCTTTTAGTGACAGTTTTTAGCGATAGCTTTTCTGTCGTAGATTCAAATAGACAGATTTTATATATTTTGTTGATTTGTTTAGTGCGACAGAGAGGGGTTATCTCGGTAGGCTCGGGGAAAAATTATAATAAATAAGATGAAGATTTTTATATTATACCTCTTATCATTTGTTTTATAAATATTTTAAATTGTATTTTAAATGAGTTAAATTAAAATAGTTTTTAATATTTTAAAAAGGTATAATTTTATTATATGAATTAAATGACTTTGAAAACTTTATAATTTAGAAAACCTTATATTATTTACGGGTCAATTATTATAGTATTAATATCACGTCAGAATACGTTCGTGTCGTAAATATTAGTAGGTCGTTAATATATCATAAGAATTATTAAAAGTTCATAATCATCGGTTAATATACGTACAGATTTCCAGAATATAATAAATAAATAAGAAGCCAATAAGAACAGTAAATTCAACACAATCAGATAATTTATTTCCACGTACGTTATTTATGTAGTAAACATGAAGTCGGATAGATCCTTCAACTTTCAGTCTTATTTAATTACTGGACACGAGGTACGGATTTTCCGTCCTTTCAGTAAGAACTTTCTTTCCTATGCATGATTAGGATTCCCCGTCTGCAGCCAAATGTTTCCCCAGTATATGTTTAAGCTTATCAGTAATCATGTTAATAACTAAATAAATTGCCTGAGCATTATATACAAGCATGACCAGTTTATGTACTAGTTACGGAGGTACCGTAACCATGGAACTAGAGGCACCGGTGTCGTGACTCACATGCAGGAGAGTGATATCCTGCATCGTCCCACTCATGTTCAGTTTGGACATTTTATCATTATGTTTAGTGGGGTGTATGGATGCATCCTAGGCTTATCAGTTTACAAGTTATCAGGGTGAATGTGTTTTATGCTCTACATCCTTCACATTGGAGCTGATCCCTCCACCCAGCACAGTATTTATAGGTCACCTCTCTACAATTATTTAGAGGTCACCCCTCTACAGCATGACGAGGTCACCCCTCCAGTTATTCATGCACCATTGTTACAGCACATGACCTATATAAGCTTTGGCACTTAAAATACAGTAAATGCATGTTTTCAGATTTAACAGATAACAGTTCAGCTTTATTATTTATAAATCAGACTTTACAGATTATACACAGATTTCTGCTGCAACTTTATATATCAGTCTTACAGCTCCAGTATTTTATCATTTGTTTCATTTCAGTAATTCCTTATCATGCTTTATATCCGTTCACTGAGCGTTATGCTCAGCCGTAGTTCTTTCATGTTCTAACGGCAGGTACACCAGGACGCTCTTAGGATTCTGAGAGCATGTGCATTGAATGGAAGCTATCCAGACTTCTTACTTTATGCACTTCTTACATTATTCAGCTTATTTGGACATTGTTTAGTCCTTTCCTTCATTATTTTATTTTTCATGTTTTGAGCTTAGGTTGGATTACCGGTGTTTGATTCCGGTATTTCCGTTATGGTCAGTTAATGTTTTAGGACATTTACCTTATGCTTTGATGACACACCATAAATACACGTAACGGTCCACTTATCCAAGTGGGGTGTTACAATTATGGTATCAGAAAGCAAGGTTCGACTTGTAGGCTCTAAAACTTGACCTGTGACTAGTGGGTAGTCACCAGGAACTTTCCAGATTTTGGCGTTGTTATCTTTCATGTTCTCATGCATCTAACAGTCACTTTTCCTCGGTTATCAGTCGGTTTTCTTAAAGTTTTGACTATTTAAAAGGTTGGTACAGGACTGGCCATATTTAGTCGCATGTGCTTTTCTACGAAATTTGTTTTGGTGAACCGACCCATAGGCGTTCACCCTTGCCCGTTCAGATTTTTGTATTGGTGAACTGACCCAATGGCGTTCATCCTTACTCTTGACAGATTCATGCTTTCAGTCGAATATTACTTGGTGAACCAACCCATATACGTTCACCAATGTTCAGATCAAATTTCATATTTTTCAGTTGTATGTTGTTTTGTGAACCGATCCACAGTTATTCAACTTTGTCATATCAGGACATTTCATAAATTTTGACAAGTATGGATCGAACCAGAATAGCCCATACTTAGTCACATGTTTTCTTCTTTGAATGTTGTGGATTGAACTATAGCCATCCACACTAGTTGTTTTTAAAACTCAGTTGATCATACTCTTATGTTCTTTGTAACAATCCAGTTTCACAATTTCAAGCTGATGTCGCCTTCAGGCGGATTCAGTTTCATGTTTCCTTACAAGGATTATGTTTTCAACAGAATGATAATGTTTCATGCTAAGATACAGAAGGATTAGAATAAAATACTATTTCATGATAAATCATGTTCTGGTCTTTATCAATCATGTCTTTATTCTGAACGTTGATGAAACTCCGTTTAATCATACTTTTTCGCCTCTATACAAACAGCATTAACTCTACGCAGAAATTATCAGCCTATCATGTTAACCATTTCAGTTCAATTTACTACCATTTAAATCAATTTATTTCTTTGATAATGTCAGACAAGCGACACCAGTATCGATCATCCCATAAAATTTCCACCAGCTCCATGTACAGTATTCCATATGTACCCCATGTACAGTGTCTCAGTTATACTCTATGTATAATATTTCACGTGTACTCCACGTACAGTGTCTCAGATATGCCCCATGTGCAGTATTCATTTTGTACTTCATGTACAGTAGTCCAGGTGTACTCCAGGTACCCTACTCCATGGATATTGCTAATCGATCCTCAATCATCTCAGGTGTTTCCACTTGTCGATATTCTACCAGGTGCTGATGCTGCTCGTGAGTTGAAGATTTTGCTAGATCCTGATGCCGCTAACACTTTGAAGACCTCACAAATGCTGATGCTGCTGATACTTTGGAGATTTCTCAAGATGTTGATACCGTTTATACTATGAAGACTCTGCAGAACAAGGACGAAAACTATAAATTTGAAATTTCTGAAAAGAATAAAATTTCAACCATGAGACACTACCATTCCATTCCATACTTTTACCTTCTCATCTAGATGTCACACTTCACTCAGCTAACCGTTCTTTTAGAAGAGTGGAACCAGAACCTAGCCGGCCACTCAGCAGAATAGTTACAGGAATCACGGTCATGATAATGACCGTCATAAGGTGACAGATAAAGCAGTAGTGACAACCACCGTGCTTATAATTAATCAGTCAGCAACCGGGAACTCCGAAACGGACGTGACCAGAAATACAGAGGTCAGTAGTCTAATCGGTCCGCCAACCCTAGCTGTTACCAGAAATTTTTTTTCAGCCTTGTTCAGATTCACCTACTAAAACACATGTCAGGACATCAGTCAAGACATGGGTCTCTATTATCCTTTTGGAAGACACCTTTTAGGACACCAGATACGATACATGTCATATGAATATCTTCTCAAGGCACGAGTCAAGACTGATAACTCCAATATGTTTTCTAAACCAGGCCCTCAGTAATTCAGGGTACCCTTCAGAAAGGGGTATACCCGTTCTATTATGCCACGCATGAATCAGATCATTTAAAAATTCAGTCACCACCACTAGAGTATTATTCAGGTTAAACACGCATTATTCATTCTGTGAGGCTACGGACAAACACATTCAGTGAAAAGTCACCATGTTTACTTCACGTGTTCCTACGTCAGCTTCATCTTAAATCAGGTAGTCACCTGCCTCTCAGCCAGAAAGGACTCAATAGTATCACCATATTTATTAAAATTTTATTTTCAGTTAACGACGAGATCCGTTTTACCAACCCTGAACATATTCATTTTACTCCTGCCAGAAAAATCAATACAAATTGTTTCAGCTTTACGAGCACGTGAATTATTATCTTTTAGCTACAAAGACTTTTGGTCACCATTTATAATGCGAATTCTAAAATTCCTTAAATTTATGACCACCAGATTTCTCCAGAGTTCCCAGACATAATTTCATAAAGTTTTTCATAAATTTCCTTTCTCACCACGAGACAAAATTTAACATCAAGCTTGTCTCAAGAACAGAACCTATTTTTAAAAGTCTTTATTATAGGGCTTCAGCTAAGTCAAAAGAGTTGTAGCATTTGCTGCACGAATTACCGGAACGAGGCTTTATTCGCCCTGGCGCACCACCAGGAAGTGCACCGTTTATGTCTACCAGATCGCCATTCTTAATCGATGTTGCATTTCACGTATAGAAATCTTATCTGATCTGTTGCGATGTCTTAAACATTTTCAGAACAATATCCGATCATGCTACCATAAGAGGTGAGAGAAAGAACATGATGTTTCCAAGACTGCTTTTGCACACGTTATGGTCTTTCCAAAGTTTGATTCATACTTCTGAGCTGCCTAATGCTCCAGCTATATTATGAAATTTATGAATAAATTTTTTCCCATAATTCTCAGACAAAATCGTCAGTATATTCATTGATCACATTCTGATCTGCTAAATTCTAGAGAAGAACACGAGAATCATCTTCTCACAATTGTACAGAGTCTTCGATAGGAGAAAATTTTATACACAACTTTCCAGATATGAATTCCAATTGAACAAAGTAGCGTTTCTGAGCCATCCTACTTCAGCATAAAGAAATTTTAGACAATCCTGCGAAGGTGAAGGCCATCACCTGATGGTCCCGACAGACGCCGGTGAACGAAGTACAAATTTTCCTAGAACCCAATTGACTGCTACCGTAGAAATTGCTGACACTTCTCACTAAAAATCCTTCCATGACTACTTAACCAGATTTCCACCAGAATGTCCTATAATCTCAGGCAGAATCTTGACAGAAGCAGTATCACACATTGATGCAGCTATGTTCATATCTAGATGCCTGACATACTGCAGGTTCAAGATAGAACGCCGTCATGTTAGTGAGTTACTACAATCCTTAGAAATTTCTGAACAGAAATGAGACGAAATTCCATGAAATTGTTATCAGCTACCACATTCTCAGAGAAAGTATGATACAATCTAAGTTATCGTCAACCATCTAATCAGCCTATGCGTTTCTTTCATCCGAAAGGATCACGCAGTAGCAAATCTGCAGAAAATTTAGAAATTCAGCAGTAAATCGTACAAATTCAAGGCATTCCATCGACCATCATATCAGACAGAATTCATGTTCACGATCACGTGGATGTTTACGTTCACTTTACGTTCATGTTTATTTTCACTTTCACATTTACGTCTCATTCGCAGTATGATGCTGTTCCAGTTCATGTTTTATGCTATCTCATGATTTAAGCTCACGTTAGCATTCATAACATTGTTCACGTTCAAGTTTGTGTGTCATTTCGCGATATACGTTTCACAGTTAATTACCGAATACGGTTACAGAAAGCTTGAGAAACTAGACTCAAGTTTAGGACAACTATTCCATAACCAGATAGACGTTTCACATCTCGGGTGGTATCGTTTGGAAATCTTCCTCAGTCAGCGTACGTTCATGATATACTCCATGCCCAGCATTCATCAGATGATCGTGAACCGCGCTCACAATTGCTCACATAGCACGTTCACAATTGTTCACGTAGTTCGTCCCTATATATTTTCAGCAGCTTGCTCAGATATGTAAATGTTATCTTTCAGGATATTTATACGTACCGTTTTATGTATCCACATGCCGTAGCTTATTCATTTTATCAGATTCGAAAAATCCATCTTAGGTATGGAACTAGAAACTATTCAACATTCATCAGGACAGGGTCATCAGGACCAAGATTTTTTTTATTATGTTAGATCTTTGAAGGAATCGTTTCGAGCGGGAGGCTATTCGAAACGGAGGAGTCCAGCCGGACCTCTCATCCTCTTTCCTTCAATAAATTCAGTTAAGTTCTTTCAGACATCTTACGTTCCATGTTTTTTTAGCCATGTCACATTCTAGGTTCACTTCAGTCATGTCGTGGTAATACCCTTTCAACAACAGTATGTTCTAAATCAAGGGCGAATGACCCTTCAGCTTATATGTCTTTCAGTTTCATGTCCTTTCAGTCTATGTGTCTTCCAGCTTACATAAACTTCTTTAGCTTAAATTACCTTTAATTCGGGGACGAATTTTCTTTTTAGAGAGGGAGAATTGTAAAACCTAGCATAATCGTATCCTTAATTCGAGGACGAATTATTTTTTTAGAGGGGAAAAATTGTAAAACCCGTATTTAAAATTTGGAATATTAAATACGCAGAGTCTCAGCTTTAGCGTTAAATAAACATAAACAATATATACGCAGCCTCCAGTATATACACAGGCTCAGTTCATTAAATATCACAAATAATAATTATTCAGAAAATAATTATTAAGTTTCAGAAAATATTACGTATGTATTATTTATTATACAGAAATAGTTAAACGTTAACAGTAATTACGCATCCTCAGTTTTATTTAAAACGATACGTAATTAATTATTTCAGGAAAAATAATTAATAGTAATTAGTCAAGTATTATGTTATTATTATAATTCAGAAAAATAATAAATAAATACTTGTTAGGATCTAGACACGAGCACGCTTGCCGAAAAAAAAGAGTAATAAAACGCGACACGGAAATTAGAAAGTGTGTATACTTTGATTGGCCTGCGTTTGTTATTACAGAAAAAGAGACATGGGCCTTAAGCCCGGCCTTTCTACCAAAAGAAAACATATGGGATAACCCCATCCATTTACAACATACAGTAACAAAAAAAAAACGGGAACTAAGGTTCCACTTGGTTTGGTGGCCGCCGGCTGTAGAAGAAAAAAAAAATTCGGGCCTGATTTTTCATCTTGGATTCGTGTGTTTTTGTTATTCATTTATCTAGGTTACAAAGGTAATCAATCCCCTTCCTTTAATTTCAGTTTGCATCACGAATGGTAAGGTTTTAGACTTATACAAACGAAATCAAATGGTAAACGTGTAATAATCAGAAAAAGGGGTGGTGTGCTTTGTTTAATGCACGAATACCGAGACACCAGGTCTCGGTGTGTGTGAATTGTGGCAGCCGTGACTCACACAGGGTGTGTTTGGGGCTGCAGTCGCAGCATGAGGTGTTTGGGATTACCATTCAGTAAGGGGCTGTTTGGGTCTGTAAACAAAATAGAAAAATAAAGAAAGCAATGGGAATAAAACAAACAAGCAGTGAGGACAATGGGTTTCAGCAGTGGGAAAAATAGACAGAAAATAATGAGTTTTGTTTAAGTTTAGCGACAGTTTTCGTGACACTAAGTACTGTCGCAGAATTGTTATATGTGCAGTTTTTTTTTATTTTTAAAACTCAGCTTTTAGTGACAATTTTTAGCGACAGTTTTTCTGTCTCAGATTCAAATAGACAGATTTTATATATTTTGTTGATTTGTTTAGTGCGACCGAGAGGGGTTATCTCGGTAGGCTCGGGGAAAAATTATAATAAATAAGATGAAGATTTTTTATATTATACCTCGTATCATTTGTTTTATAAATATTTTAAATTGTATTTTAAATGAGATAAATTAAAATAGTTTTTAATAGTTTAAAAAGGTATAATTTTATTATATGAATTAAATGACTTTGAAAACTTTATAATTTAGAAAACCTTATATTATTTACGGGTCAATTATTATAGTATTAATATCACGTCAGAATACGTTCGTGTCGTAACTATTAGTAGGTCGTTAATATATCATAAGAATTATTAAAAGTTCAGAATCATCGGTTAATATACGTACAGATTTCCAGAATATAATAAATAAATAAGAAGCCAATAAGAACAGTAAATTCAACACAATCAGATAACTTATTTTCGCGTATGTTATATATGTAGTAACCATGAAGTCAGATAGATCCTTCAGCTTTCAGCCTTATTTCATTACTGGACACGAGGTACGAATTTTCTTTTTTTGGTAATGGGTTTCCCCGGTAAATAGATTAACCAAAAAAACAGTGATGTACAATTGGAATGTGGCTAAAGTACCACATTAACCTCAAGCTAAAAACAGGTTGATAAACACCTAAATCTAGTGCTTATGACAGGCCATAAACACTTACAAAACACTTAGTACACAACGAAACAAATCAAGCTAGCTAACAGCTGCCGTGAAGGAGTTTCCACCTGCATTTGTCATAGAGAATAAATTGGTTGTTTCATCATATACCATTTGAACCTCGTCATCTTCATCATCATGATCCAAAACAGAGTAAGAATTTGATGTAGATAAACCAGCACCTGACGAAGACGTAACAATAGACTTCAACTTGGGCAAAGAACCAGTCTTCGCACTAGTCACCCCCTTCTTCGGGCTACTAATTGTAGCTTTAGGCACAAATTTGACATTCGGTTGAACCGATGGACCAGTAAACTTACCACCCTTAATAGAATTCGGCATATTCGTCTTTTTCTTTCTTTTGGTCACCGTTTGGAAGCCATCATTATTCTCAATAGCTGGAATAGCAACAGAAGTAGATGGACTAGTACTAGCAGTAGGAACTATAGGAGAAACAACCACCTTATTAGAGCATTTATCAAGAGAGTGGCCAAAAGTCTTGCACTCAGCACATCTAGGAGGTCTCCATTCATATTCAATACGGATAGTTTCATTTGAAAAACCCTCCCCCGAAAATGAAGGGACACCAATTGTAACAACATCCACAAAATCAGCCTCAGCATTAACCTCAATTAAGCATCTGGAAAAACTACTCCGACCCCATGACTCCTTACACATAGAACTAGTATAGGAATCTAGCATTACAGGTTTACCAATGAAAGAAGCAATCAAACTAATTCCATCTTCTTCAAAAACTTGAATAGGCACATCATGTAATTTTACCCAAACAGGAATACGAGTCAATTCTTCTTTGATCGACCTAGTATCCATCGACCATTTTTTGAGAATGATCGGAGATTTACAAATCAACCACGGGCCCTCTTCTAACACAGCTTCCAACCTAACAAGTGACTTGAATTTGAAAAATAAAAAACCCTTAGAATTCATCATGATCCGTGTCAACCCATGTTTCACCCAGTTGTTTCTAACAAAATAATCCACCACCGGGAAAGCCATTCTCTTTCCAATAAAGTAACCATATAAAGTATGTTCAAGACGATTACTGACCTTCTGAACCACTTTACAAGGAATAGAGACATTTACACCTTTAAAAACATCTTCTGACACCAAGTGACGGAAACTACCAGTATCTACGGACTGCTCCTTTTCTTTTGCACTAGTATCATGACTGGAAGTAGAAGCAAGCGTATCCATTTTATTAGAAAAATCAGCGGTAATATCCTCAATCGACTGTATACTTGCACCATTCAAAGTCAGAACAGTAGGCACATCATCAACCTCAGGACATTCTTACTCACACTGACACCTTCTTCACTAGATATAGACACAGACATACTAACAAACTCATCTTTTTGCTGCGAACCTAGCCCATCATGCTCCTTTCAAACCACAAAGCCCTAACAAGCAAATGATGGTCCCTCACGCTCATGCAAACCGATAATATGGTTTCCATCCATCTGCGACAAACCAGCATCCCCATCTAGGAATTGAGAAACCATAGGAGAAGACATAGTAACAAACTCATCTTGCTGCACATCGAATGACAGGTATGAAACCCTAACCGGTTGCGTGTTTGAGGAAACCCTAGTCTGATCAATCCCCTCCTTCGCAAGCAAACCGAATTCATAAGAGCACAACATATTAAATACTTCTTGGGATCGAGCACTAGACACCAAGGACCAAAAGTCATATTCATTCATCTTCAAGCTGCGCATAAAATCATGCACGTCGCTAGCAGTTGCCAGTTGCACCCCAAACACCTTCCTAATCACATCCATGTTACAGGACTGCATACTGTTGATAGCAGTAGCCTTGCCTCTTGAATCCAAACTCGCATAATCAATAGAATCCATCCCGAAGAATGAAACCCTAAGTCGAACAGTAACCAAACCCTAAAAAATAATTATACCCAAACCCTAATACAGCGACGACAAGAAAAAAACAAAGACACAAAGGAAACAATCATGTAGGTAATCAAGGAGGACACACAACATTAAACAAAACACGAACCGACCTAGATTAAACAAGAAAAATCGCAACAAAAAACGCAAGCAGAATAATAAAAAACGATTAAGAAACCCTAGAAAAAATTTCAATCAAATAACAACTATGTTAACTCAAGACTAATCAAAGATTAATCGAGAAACCAGCATTGTTATAAGATTTAGAGATTAACAGGATCGAAAAATAGAATCATGAAGAAGAAAAAGAATTATGCCGCCATTTTTTTTAGGGTTTTTGTTCTGTATGTTTTTGGCTGAGGTACGGATTTTCCGTCCTTTCAGTAAGAACTTTCTTTCCTATGCATGATTAGGATTCCCCGTCTGCAGCCAAATGTTTCCCCAGTATATGTTTAAGCTTATCAGTAATCATGTTAATAACTAAATAAATTTCCTGAGCATTATATACAAGCATGACCAGTTTATGTACTAGTTACGGAGGTACCGTAACCATCGCACTAGAGGCACCGGTGTCGTGACTCACATGCAGGAGAGTGATATCCTGCATCATCCCACTCATGTTTAGTTTGACCATTTTATCAGTATGTTTAGTGGGGCGTATGGATGCATCCTATGCTTATCAGTTTACAAGTTATCAGAGTGAATGTGGTGTGTGCTCTACATCCTTCACATTGGAGCTGATCCCTCCACCCAGCATAGTATTTAGAGGTCACCCCTCTACAGTTATTTAGAGGTCACCCCTCTACAGCATGACGAGGTCACCCCTCTAGTTATTCATGCTCCATTGTTACAGCACATGACCTATATAAGCTCTGGCAATTAAAATACAGTAAATGCATGTTTTCAGATTTAACAGATAACAGTTCAGCTTTATTATTTATAAATCATACTTTACAGATTATACACAGCTTTCCGCTGCAACTTTACTTATCAGTCTTACAGCTCCAGTATTTTATCATATGTTTCATTTTAGTAATTCCTTATCATGCTTTATATCTGTTCACTGAGCGTTCTGCTCAGTCGTAGTTCTTTCATGTTCTAACGGCAGGTACACCAGGACGCTCTTAGGATTCTGAGAGCATGTGGATTGAATGGAAGCTATCCGGACTTCTTACTTTATGCACTCCTTACATTATTCTTCTTATTTGGACATTGTTTAGTCCTTTCCTTCATTATTTTATTTTTCATGTTTTGAGCTTAGGTTGGATTACCGATGTTTGATTCCGGTATTTTCGTTATGGTCAGTTAATGTTTTAGGACATTTACCTTATGCTTTGTTGACACGCCATAAATACATGTAACGGCCCACTTATCCAAGTGGGGTGTTACAACGATTGTTAGAGTTTGCCTGATTATCGGTATTCTTTTTGAATCAACGATAGTTGGAAGGATTGTGTCTGGCATTCTTTGGAATCAATAGATTCAATTGTCTATCTTTGTTATTTTGTTATTTCAAACTACATCAATTACCAGATGACATCTGCAATAGAGGGAGACTAGAGATGCTACTTGTCTGAGATAATGAGCTGACAGGCATGATACCCAAGAGCTTGTACAATTGTTTGAGCTTAGTCCGAGTAAGATTTGATGGAAATAAAATCACTGGAAATATATCTGAAATATTTGGTGTCTACCCTAACCTCCAGTTTATCAATCTGAACGATAACAAGCTTTATGGAGAACTTTCTGATAACTGGAGTAAGTGCAAAAATTTATCCACGATGCAAGTTGGAAATAACGATATAAGTGGCAATATACCTGCATCTCTTTGCAATTTTACTAAAATAGCAATGCTCAATCTGTCTTCTAATCGATTAGTGGGAGAAATCCCAAAGGAATTTGATCAAAGGGACATTTAGAGACCTTAATTTGGCAAGTTATTTCACTTGACAACTTTTGATCTGAGTCACAATTCACTTGCTTCAGAGATACCTTCACAGATATCGGGTTTGAGCAGATTGGTGGAGCTAAATCTTTCTAACAATCAACTCTCTCGATATATTCCAAAGGCGTTGGAAGACATCCATGCTTTGTGGATCATTGATATATCCTACAATGACTTACAAAGTCCTATTCCTGAAAGCAAAGGCTTTTTATATGCTACCTATGATGTCTTACAAGGGAACAAAGATTTGTGTGGTAACATTACCGGGTTACCACGATGCAAAAACCATGTGACTATTGCACGTCATAACACAAAAATAAACAGCAAGCTCGCACTTGTAGTTTCACTTCCTCTTCTTGGACTGCTTGTACTTTTTAGTATATTCACAACAATGTTCATCCATTTCCGCCACAGAATGAGGAGATCATTAACGAATGAGACTACAGAGGAGCCCCACTTGGATTTTATTTCCATATCGACTTTTAGTGGAAGGGAAACTTATGATGACATCTTAAAGGTGACTGACGGGTTCAATGAAGCATTTTGTATTGGGAAAGTAAGATTAGGAAGTGTGTACAAAGCAAAGTTGACATCAAACGAGATTGTCGCTGTAAAGAAACTTCACTCATCTTCGGACATGGTTGATAGCAACTGCTTCTTGAAAGAGGTGTAGGCATTGACTAAAATAAGGCACCGGAACATTGTGATGCTCTACGAGTACTGTTCACATTCAGTACACTCGTTTTTTATTTATGAGTACCTGGATGGAGGTAATTTAAATGAAATGTTGAGGAAAGAAGGTGGTTGTGCATTAGACTGGACCAAGAGAGCGATTATTTTTAAAGGTATTGCTCATGCATTGTCATATATGCATCGTGATTGCTCAGCTCCTATAGTTCACAGACATATCAAGCAAAAATATGTTACTCGACTTGGAACGAGGCTTGTGTGTCGGACTTTGGAACATCTAAGATTTCAAATCAAACTCGTCCAACATCAATGCCGCCCTTGCATGAACATTTGGATACCTTGCACCAGGTTATAAATTTTCTCCATTAGTTGTAGCAAAATTTGGTCACAAATATGTTCACTTCTTTGTTTACATTAATTAATTTCTATTTGTTTTCCAGAAATAGCTTATACAATGAGGGTAACTACAAAGTGTGATGTGTATAGCGTTTGGGTACTTGCTCTGGAAGTGATCAGCGGCGAGCATCCAGGTGATTTCGCTTCCTCTATCTCTGTAGAGAAAAAAACTAGAAGACTTTTACCTTTCAAACACACTTTCGTCTCCCATTTTACTTTCACGAGCTGTGTACTCGCGCAATACGGCGGCGGGTACCCGTCGACTATTTCTTTTGCGAACAATTGTTTTTCAGATATTAAATTATTTTGAAATTTATATGGTACTAAAGAAATGTTGTTAATTAGCTCTTACAAAATTTATATACCGTCATATTCGAGATGGATCTTGACAGTTTCTAACAAATCTACACACGAAAAAACACACGGAAGCCACTAGCATGCTCAAAACCACCAAACTCATCGAAAACACTAAAAACCGTAACTAGCCAAACAAATCAGACCATTAATAAACGGTGAAACGCATGGGGTCGCAATAATAGTTTTTATGGTGGTGGTATTGATGGGTTATGCTAAAACTTAGCGAGAGAGATTGAGGCTTCATGCTTGTGATGCCAACGGTGTATTTTTTATTTTTAAAGAGAAAAAAATAGAGTAGGGTATTTTTATGGTTTTGTGTGGTTTATATATGATTTTAGATTTTGTTAGGTGTTACAAGAATTAAAGTAGAAATGAGCTGTTACGTATTTAAATGAGTTGTTACAAGAGGTTCATTAATATTGTAGGGCCGTTACAAGTTTACAGATGTAATGACATTTAAATTTTATAATGTTAGTTTTAATTTTGTGTATATTATAAGCTATTGATTTGAGAGTAAAGATTTTAATTTAATTGGACAATTGGTCATTTTGACTTCCTTAATAAAAAAATGTTTAAGGCTTAAAATTTTAAAACTTCTTTATTTAGAAAGAGTGTAAATCTTTTATAAAGTAGTATATATTATTGCACGATAAAACCACTATACAACACCCCTTACCTCAGGTTATTGCGGCTAAACCTTTGTCGAGAACTAGACATTATCGCTGGTGAACATGAAAAATTGAATTGTCTGGTTATTAGTTACTTTAAAAAAGAGTTTAAGAATTACATTTCAAAGACAATCATTTCAATTTGACGAAGAGTTGCACCTATTGTTGAAATCTTCACATAATTTCATATTCTAAGTTTATAGGGACTAATGTTGCCCTTGTGGATATTTTAGGGACTAAAGTTGTGTGAGCGATAGCTGCTTTGGATTGGACTAGCCATTGGAGCTTGTTGGGCTTTTTAGCATGAAGGCCAAAGCCCTTTTGTGTGACCGTTGCTATGTTTTGTATATTACCCTAACTAGTTCAGAGTTAGGGTTAAGTTTGTATGTGTGTTTTGTTTAGCCGTTCATGGCGACTCGACACCTCTCTTCATTCCTGGGTTATTTTATCTTGTTGATTATTTATATTTGTAAGACTATTATCAATTTAGATAATAGATCCACACCAGTTTAATCTCTGGTGGATTTTGGTTTATAAACTCTCTCTTTCAGTTTTGATTTACCTAAGTTAATAAAAGTGTTTTGAATCATAAGATCTTGTTTTTCTACATGGTATCAGAGCCTGGTTTACGAATCCGACTCTGTTATTGTGAAAAGTTTTTTCATAAAATCTTTTCTTTTGATTTCTTTTTTATACTGGCTTCAAAAACTGTTTTCTTTTGATTCTGCTATTGAAATAGCTTTATACTCTCTCGATTTACAAAACCCCCAATTTTTTGAAAAAAAATAGGGTTTGACTTTTTTAGGGATCTTTTGATTTAAAGGTTCCGGTGACTTATTGGTGGTATTTTTGAGACTCTTGAGGTATAATCCTTCTCATAAGTGGTAAATCCCTAATTTTTCAAAATAATTAGGGTTTACTGTTTGTGACTGGATCTTGAGGTTTCTTGATGTTATTTGGCTACGTTGGTGACAGATTCGCTGGCTTTTTTTATTTTCCCTAATTTTTTCCCTTGTAGGAAAAATTAGGGTTTGTCATTTGGAGGTTCTGATATCTTCTAGACTAAGTAAATCTAGATATATCAGATCGATCGTGCTTATATTTGGGTCTCACTATAACACCTCTCCTACACTCTCCTTTGTTTGCTAGTTGATTTATCTGCTTTATTGTGTTATTTATTGGGTTGGTTGCTTTTATATTTCTGACCTATTATTTCTGGATTCTCACTCATTGCTTGCCCTTGACCTTCCACCCTTGAGTGGTTTGGAAGCCTGGGAACTTAGTTGGCAGTGTAGTGAGTTCTTTTAATACCTTTTTTGACCCTTCACCATGGCTGACCATGTTGATGAGTCTGTTCATGGTGATGATGAGACTTTGAGTGTGACTGATCCAGTCACACTCATTAGCAAGTTAGACTTGAGTGACCCCTTACATTTGCACCCTAATGATACTGCTGTGTTGACTGTTGTGAGTGTTAAACATAAAGGTACTGAAAATTATCAGGTTTGGGCCAATGCTATGTTGTTAGCTTTGGAAGGTAAAAACAAAATTGGTTTTATTGATGGGTCTTGTAAAAGGTCTTTAACTGATGAAGTTTTGGGAAAACAATGGGATAGAGTCAATGTTGTGGTTCTTGGGTGGATTTTGAACTCTATATCTTAGGAATTATTTCTTGGTCAAATCTTTTCTAAAAGAGCTAAGCATGTTTGGAATGAACTTAAAGAAACTTACCATAAAGTTGATGGGTCTGTCATTTTCAATCTTCATCACAAGATCAACACTCTTAACCAAAATGGGTCTAATTTGTCTGATTATTACCACAAATTGAATGCTTATTAGAAACAGTATGATGTTATGATTGAGTTGCCTAATTGTGTGTGTTTTGCTTCTGGTGAAATTAAAAAACATAATCAGTTGTTAAAACTTATGCAATTCTTGATGGGTTTGGATGACTCTTACATGAGCATTAGGAGCTCTATTCTATCTAGAGAAACCTTGCCTGATGTTAAGGGTGCCTATGCTATAATTTCCATTGAGGAATCTCAAAGGTTAGCATCTGGTACTCTTGGAGGATCCTCTCAGAGGACTCAAACATCTGCTTTTTGTCTAATGGGCCTGCTAGAAACAATTTTCAAAGGAATCAGAGCACTAACAATGGGAATTTCAGACCTAACTTTGGTAACAATGGCAGTTTTAGACCTAACTCTCTCACCACTGGATTTAGACCTAATGCTCCTACTAATTCTGTGTTTAGATCTAATACTCCTACTTATGGTAATTCTGAGATTGTGTGTGAGAATTGTGGTTACAATGGGCACACCATTGATATATGTTTCAAGATTATTGGTTACCCAAGTGATTTTGGAAAGAAAAATGGAGGTCAAGGTAACAAGGGTAAAAATGTCTCCAACAATTCTGTTGGGACATCCTCTTCATCTGGTTTCAGTGATGAGCAACTTGCTACTTTGATCTCTATGTTTAAAGAAAACAAAGGAAGCATAAGTGATTCTGGAAAAAGTGTTCATGCCAATATGGCAGGTAGCTATTTAAACAATAGTAAGATTTTTAATGATAACTTTGAGAAGTTTTTTTGTTCTAACACCAACATCAAATCTAAACTTGGGAACAATGGGAAGGTTGTTGATTCTGGGTCAAATCAACATATGACCAATGATGATACTGAATTTGAAAATGTTTTTGATATTTCTCATCTTAACATTAAGGTGGCTCATCCCAATGGGACTGAAGCCATCATTTCTAAAATTGGAAATCTTAAGCTTTCAAATGGTCTTGGTTTGTTTGATGTTCTTGTTATTCCTGATTACTTTGTTACCTTGGTATATGTTCATAAGTTGGCTAAGGATAACAAAATTTTGGTTACTTTTGATGAGAATAAATGTTTTTTTTCTGAATCAGGGTTTCAAAAAAATCTTGGGGACTGGTAGACAATGTGGTGGTTTATACTATTTAGATGTATAAGGTACTAAATGTGTTAATGACCCTTATGTGATTGCTTGATCCTAGTCTAAACATAACTGGCATTGTAGATTAGGTCACCCTGCTGACCCAGCTCTATATGTGCTTAAAAATTCTTTGAACATTAGTTCTACTGATCAAAATAAGTTTTGTGAAATATGTCAAAGAGCTAAACAGACTAGAGAACCTATTCCATTAAGTGAACACAAAACTAAAAATCTTGGTGAATTGGTTCATTTAGATCTTTGGGGACCTTATAGGGTGACCAGTCACACTGGTCATAGATACTTTTTAACCATTGTGGATGACTACACAAGAGGTGTATGGGTTTATTTGATCAAAACCAAAGATGAAGTTGGTATCTCAATTGAGAAATTCTATAACCTTTTAAAAAACCAATTCAAAAGAGATGTCAAAGTTATTAGAAGTGACAATGGGACTGAATTTGTTAATCAGAATTTTCAAAATTTTTGTCTTATTAAGGGAATTATACATCAAACCTCTTGTGCTTATACTCCACAACAAAATGGGGTAGTTGAAAGGAAACATCGACATCTTCTTAATGTGACGAGATGCCTTATGTTTTAGGGGGGAATACCATTAAGATTCTAGACTGAATGCATTCTAAATGCTACTTATCTTATCAACAGATTACCTTCTTCTGTGCTAAACGGTAGATCTCCTTATGAGATGATGTATAATTTATCCCCTATTCTCTTTCATATTAGGACTTTTGGATGTCTTTGTTTTGCTACTATTTTAAATAGTCATGATAAACTCACCAGTAGGTCTGAAAAATGTGTTATGGTGGGTTTTTCTAATTCTCAAAAGGGTTATAAACTGTAGAGTCTTGATAGACATCAGTTCTTTGTTTCTAGAGATGTTAAGTTTTTTGAATCTATTTTCCCTTTTAAAGATATTGTTTTGAATAAAAAGAATAGTAATGAAGATGTTGATGTTTTCAAAACAATAAAATTTTAACCTTTTTTGATTTGGAAAATCTTGAGCTTCCTAATGATGATGAGAGAGTTTTAAACATTGATAATGGTGACAGTATGTCACCAAGTGCTAGTAGCCCACACTTGGATCTAGGTGACAGTGGACACATTACTTCCAGCAATGATACCACAGATGCCAGTCCAAGTGATTTTGAGGCTGCCACACTTGATGAAAATCAAAATCTGAAGGAACTTTAGAGCATTACCCAAGTCTTCCCTTTCATGGACAGAACTTGGGTGGCATATCTAATACTAATGCTCAGGATAACCAAGTCTTGAGAAGATCTTCTAGAACTTCTGTTTTTCCAAAAAAACTACAATGATTTTGTTGTTGATTCAAAAGTCAAATATGGGATTGAAAAGTTTGTTGGTTATTCTAAGACTAAAGGGGATGTCTTGTGCTTTGTGACCCAATTGAATAAAAGTTGTGAACTAAAAAGTTTTTTTGAGGCCTGTCAAAGTCCTCAATGGATTGATGCCATGAATGTTGAATTTGCTGCTTTACTTGAAAATGTTACTTGGGATTTGGTTGAATTGCATGTTGCTAGAAATGCTTTAAGTTCTAAGTGGGTTTGGAAACTTAAGTTCAAATCTAGTTGTGAAATAGAAAGCTATAATGCTAGACTTGTTGCCATGGGTTGTGGTTAAAAGGAAGGTATATATTATGAGGAAACTTTTTCCCCTGTTGTGAAAATGGTGACTGTTAGGTGTCTTATTACTTAGCAATTAATCAATCTTGGCCTATATACCAACTTGACATTAACAATGCTTTCTTATATGGTGAGTTAGATGAAACTGTCTACATGAAACCCCCCCAAGGTTTCTACTCTGATAACCCTAAGCTTGTTTGTAGGCTAAAAAGGTCTATTTATGGTCTTAATCAGTCCCCTAGACAGTGGAATGCTAAACTCACCTCTGTTTTGGTTGACAATGGGTTTGTTCAAAGTAAATCTGATTATTCTCTTTATACTAAGAGTAGTGTTAAGTCTTTTATTGTTGTTCTTGTCTATGTGGATGATATAATTGTGACTGGAAATAATGAGAAAGATATTGACAGCTTCAAAAGCTTTTTAAAAGGAATTTTAAAATTAAAGACTTGTGAAAATTGCAATATTTTTTGGGAATAGAGGTTGTTGACACTCCTTCTGGTGTGTGTTTGAATAAAAGAAAATATGTCCTTGATCTTTTATCTGAATATGGAATGCTTGCCTGCAAACCTTCCAAGACACCCTTAAGATCTAAGCTGTCAATATCTTATGCACCTTCTGACGATGACCCCTTATTGGAAAATGTTGTTGATTATCAAAAGCTTATGGGTAAGATTATTTACTTGACCAATACCAGACCTGACATTTCATATGATGTTCACTGTCTTAGTCAATTTATGCACTCACCTTTGAGATCTCGTCTCAAAATTGCTTTTAAGATTCTCAGATACTTAAAGAGTTGTCCAGGACTTGGTATTCATGTTAAGAAAAACTCTGGTATGTCTCTTAGAGCTTTTTCTGATGCTGATTGGGCTAAGTGTGTTGTGACTAGAAAGTCTGTCACTGGTTATTGTGTTTTCTTGAATGATAATCTTGTTTCTTGGAAAAGTAAGAAATAAATTACTCTCTCAAAGTCATCAGCAGAAGCTGAGTATAGAGCTTTAGCTTCTGTGAC
The DNA here is from genome assembly GCA_025667525.1 of Glebionis coronaria. NCBI lineage: Eukaryota > Viridiplantae > Streptophyta > Magnoliopsida > Asterales > Asteraceae > Glebionis > Glebionis coronaria. The sequence continues at coordinate 537,042,628 of CM046879.1, forward strand.
TAGTTGAAGTCATTTGGATCCTGAAAGTTTTGAAAGATTTGAGTTGTGAAAATCTTTTGCCTGTGGATCTTCATTGTGACAGCAATTCAGCAATTAAGATTGTTGCCAATCCTGTGTTCCATGAGATAACTAAACACTAGAGATTGATCTTCACTTTGTGAGGGAAAAATTTTTGAATGGGGTGGTTAGAACTCAAAAGGTGGAGTCTGCAAATCAAATTGCAGGCATCCTTACCAAAGGATTGGATACACCACAACATGAATACCTGGTGAAAAAACTTGGAATGATTGATTTATATAGAATATCAGATTAAGGGGGGATGTTGAAATCTTCACATAATCTGATATTCTAAGTTTATAGGGACTAATGTTGCCTTTGTGGATATTTCAGGGACTAAAGTTGTTGTGAGCAATAGCTGCTTTAGATTGGACTAGCCGTTGGAGCTGGTTGGGCTTTTTAGCATGAAGGCCCAAGCCCTTTTGTGTGACTATTGCTATGTTTTGTATATTACCCTAACTCGTTCAGAGTTAAGGTTAAGTTTGTATGTGTGTTTTGTTCAGCCGTTCATGGCGACTCAACACCTCTCTCTTCATTCCTGGGTTATTTCATCTTGTTGTTTTTGATTATTTATATTTGTAAGACTATTATCAATTTAGATAATAGATCCACACCAGTTAATCTGTGGTAGATTTTGGTTTATAAACTCTCTCTTTCAGTTTTGATTTACCTATGTTAATAAAAGTGTTTTTCTACACCTACTGTGTGGGGGTGTGGAGCGGAACGATCGAGGTAGAGATGTTTGCTCGTGTTTTGAACTATAATGTTGATCATTTCCTTTAATTTACTTTTTGCTCCTTGTTGCGAAAAGCATGCTAAATCAGAAAGGGTGTTTAAGTTTCGCTGATCCTGGCTGCTAGTAGTATATACTAAAGCTTGATGATAATCAAAACTTTTATTTTATATAATAAACTTCATCGAAATGAATATATGAACATAATTGATTACTTAAAGACAAGAAAAATGGGAAGTCACATGCGAAAACATAGAAAAGGATTGATATTATACTGTCCTTTTGGGTTGAAGGAAGTTCATGACATTGATCTCTAGAATCATTAAGGAGTCGGACATGGTCCTGGACCAGTTTCAGCCAGCAACCGTCTGTCATTATCACATGGATCGTGACGCTTCACCCGAGTATGTGTAGGAGGAGGACCAGGATTTGTAAAAACTGCATGATGGGAAAAAAAAACTATGACATTAAGTAACGAATTTAACAAAGTAATGATAAAAGTTTAAGTTTAGTAAAGGCAAGATCATACTTGTTAAACGAATTTAACAATGTCATAGTTAACTATGAACAAGTTTTTCTGAATTGAATCATGTTAAAATGAGTCACACAATGTGTACCTTCACCCTCTTCTTCATCGGCCATGAGAAAACTTGGGATTAAGATCAAACAAAAAAACAAGAATAACTAAAAGTCTCGACTCCATAGACATTTTCATTATGGTATAGTTTCTAAATATGATTTTTTTTTATTTCTTGGTGGCTGTATATATATATATAGAAAAATTCTTAGATCAGTATGCGATATCATTTTTAATG